>OV816028.1:147263739-152263739 GCA_929113105.1 Agrypnus murinus
AAATAAAGATTATCCCGCTACACCTTCTAAAACGGTTTACGGTTTAATAATGCTTTTTATACTATGTCATTAAAAGACAATTTAGGCAAGTTTCTATGGAAATAACGCATATCACGCGATCAGTAGAATCGAGCCATAATCTGTAAGACTATCACTAACTACTAAGTACAATTTCAATTAGATGCCCAGTATCCTATTGATATGATTCGTGATCAAACTCTCGAAGTGTCTGCATTATTTGAATATAATATTCCTTTAAACTAAATAAACAATTACTATTAGTTTTATGGTCGTTAAAACGAAAAAGCTGTTAAATTTGCTTCTAATGTCTGCCCTATTTTTATTTGCTTCAAATCGAATTGTTCAGTACTCTTGAATTTTCCACGATTAATAAATATCTGGTGTATTACTGAAACCTGTAATGAAAATTATTTGCAGTTTATCACAAATCTCAAAATAGACATAAACGACCCTTCATAGCTAGAATATTTCTCCATATACCTATTTGTTTCTTAACAAGATACTTCAAATTTGAAGGAAATTATATCACAGGTATTAAGAGTAAACTAAAAATGTTTAGTAGTGTTATGTTATAGCTTGATGTGACTAAGAACATAGCTAAGGGTGGAGAGTAAATAAAAAGCATAGCTTAGCACTAGAATAAATTAAACTGGCTGATACAAGAATATTAGAAAAACATCATCAACAATCATGCTACAGGTAAAACTTTTCTAAAGTATGCAAACAGATAACTAGAGTTTTAAAACACTTACCAGGCTGGTCATATAATCATTGCAAGATGGGCTCAAAAACTCAAATGACTGTCGGCTTGTGGCGAGCATTTTAATTATGATTTCTATATTTATAGTATGCTGACATAAGCATTGAAGCTACTTGAGTAACGTATAGGCGCGTGTTAACATCTAGCAAATCAGCTACACGTGGCGAGGCTGCGCATGCCTAATCAGGTATACTGTCTTTTTCGTCTTGTTGCATTGGACTAAATGCAGTACTATGCATCATGCATATGAAGATGTTCCGACGCCAGTACTTACTTTGTGGACAGCAGTGTGCTCGTGACTTATTCGTGCAAGCATATCAAGCATAATGCAAGTGTGCTGTGTATTTGCGTTACCTTCACAGGAGCGACAGTTCGACAGTATTTGACAGTTCGCTTGTTGAAGGTGTGCCACCTTGGCTGATTTATTTATAATTGTTAATATAATTGTCGAAAACAAAAGTCAATATAATCTTCTTTATAAAATACTCGAATAATTTAATTTCAATTATTCTATTCGTGACACTATAGGATAGTAGGATAGTAGTACTACACATAGTAGGATTCGAGTCTTCGAGGTGCGATAAAACCGTTTAATAAACCATCTACTCCGTCTCAACATTACTAGATATTTCATTTTATAGATCGCAAATGTACACTGTAAATAGCTCACATAAAGCGACAAGTTCACTTGAATCATCTAACGAACAGACGTCTTTTACTATTTTACTCTAGGTAGACTTTTATGTCAAAAGGTTTTAAATTGAAATTCACAACCCCTCCTGAGATCTCCTTTGTTAATGTAATGTACGTCTCCTCTCATCTCATTTATTATCACTTTTTCTGATGATATAAAACTATTTCCGTTAGTATAAACACAGATAAGGCATGCTTCTATAAGTTACGAGTTTTAAACGTGTTGTACCTAAAATTATTGCATGTAGAAGTGTGTTTCGGATGCACTTATTACAAATAGAACAATATGCATTAAATTTAAATCCCAAACTACATTAAAACAAGTTATTTCCTGGGAAAATTTAATTATTTCTAATCTATTGTTATTGTGTTATAGTAATTGAAACGTTAAATCCATTTCATGACAATGTCTGAAAATTATCCCCTCATTCGAGAAACAAAGCGGTAACAAAAAAGCTACAATAAGTTTCTGTTTACAAACTCATATTAACTTTTTGCGGAATTTAATCTGGTAAATTTCATATACAAAAGCTAATCGCTGTTAATCTTTTAATAAATTTTTTACCGACATAGGTATACCCAACCAAACTTTTTGTGTGGTCTGTTTAGTACTAGGGGTTGCTTTGCAAAATTTATTCATAATTCATGAGGTCTTACAGTTTTAGTAAATACGTCGATGTCTAAAATTTACTGCAAACTCAGAGAAAAAATTTCCTCGTTAAAAAAATATTTCTAGAACAAATATCGAATACGAAAATATAAATCATTTTATTTATATAAGAACAGCAGTCCGTGGTGGCTTTAAAATAATTTTTTTTTATTCCCTCGGACTCTGCTCGTTTTCCTGAACAAAAAAGTCGCTTGGTGTAATTCGTTCGGGGAACGTGATTTGTATGCGTTGACCATCTAAAGTCAAAAAGGGAGAACTGTCTGGGTTTCATTTTAAGGTCGCCAAAAGTCCAGCTCAATAAAATATTCTTGTAGCGTTACATGTGCATAGTTAAATGAGTTTCGAATTTAAGTTGGCTACCAGCCAAGCTGCATTAGAACTGAATCGATACGGCAAAATGGAGAGCAGTAAGAATTCGGTCAATCTGCGAGACTCACCGCCAATTTATTTACTGCTCCAAGAGTTCGAATAAGGAGTAAAACAAAAACGAAAAAAGAAAAAATTTAGAATGAATACAACACATGCATTTCGGAGATGTATCGTTTTAATTTAAAAGTCATTAAAGTTAAGTCGTGGAAGAAAGCTTGAAATTCTTGAAAGCATTTTACAGTACCCCCTCCACTGTTCTTGATCGATTTGGACCTTATTAAATTGTCCAATTAGTCAGTTTGCAGCGTTACTTTTTTTAAGAAGAATCCTTTGTGTAGGCGTATATTAAATAAAAAGTAATAAAAAATAAACATTTCATTTATAGTGAACGTTTCTTATATAAAGCAAAGGTTCTTTATTTTTTCATGTTTGTCAGGGTTTCTATTGACATTTTCTCAGTGCTTTCAGTATTACCAGAAAAGTCATTCGGGTTTCAACAAAGGTTTGCAGCTGACCGAATCTGATCGCCCCAAAAGGATTGTTTAAATTGCATTAAATCTAGAATAGGAGGATTTTTGATCTCGTGGTAGACTGTGCTTTTAGATGGCTTTGCTTTCATTTAGGTTGCACTTTTAGTTAATAAGTAGCTGATTGCAATAGAAACAGTAATTTGAAACTCGCGTTTCCTACCTTTAAGCGGTTTTCAAGTTTAATAAAGATCTTTAAGGTGTACCATACAGTCGCTATCATTCTGTATAAATGTTAACTAAAATACAGTACATGCATACCATTACCAATTAATACTGCGTAATAATGATTATTCAAGAATATCAAAGGACGAGTTTTAGATTCCTAGAGATTTCCAATTTTTAAAGATTTATTTATTAACACTTAATATTAATTTAAATTTAATATAAACGTAATTTCTTAAATATGCACAGATCTGCAATTTACATGTTCTAAAGTATCAGCAATTCAGATATTTAGAGTTGAGAAAAGTGGCTTACGGAGCCATCAAAAATACAAAGTTTCTAAACCAGTATCTTATACCCAAAGCCCAAGAGAATTTTGAGTGTATAATACAAAAAATTCTGAACGTTAGAGTGTCTGTGTTGTAGATGTATAAAACTCAGTGTTTCGAAATTTAGAGCTTACTTGCATTTTTATACTTCGTATTGAATTCTAGATGCTAACAATTTCAACGTATATAATTCAATGTCAATATTTTACAATTTAGGAATTGAAAGTTTTTATATTTATGATTATTCCAAAATTTAAGGATTTGAATATTGACATTCACTAATTCAACATTTTCAATACATTCAATATGTTCAGTAAGTTCAGCAGGTTTAGTACATTCAGGTATGCTCGGTACGCTTAGTATGAACGTAGTACGTCAGTAGATTCAAATGTTCAGTATGTTCGGTATGGTTACTATGCTTAGTATCTTTAGTAAGTTCAGCATGTTAAGCATGCGCAGCTAGTTCAGTGTGTATGTTAAGTATGTTCAGCTAGTTAAGTATGTTTTGTATGTTCAGTATGTTGAATATGTTCAGCATATTTAGTATGCTTCAGTGTGTTTAGTATGCTTAGTATGTTCAGCATGTTAAGTTTTTTTAGTATGTTCAGTACGTTGAGTAAATTCGGTATGTTGAGGTGTTCAGTATGTTGAGTATGTTCAATATGTTCAGTATGTTCAGGGTACAGTGTATGTTCAGTATAATCAGTATGTTGACTCAGATCAGTGTGGTCACAATACCTTCAATATGCTCAGCGTGTTTAGTATGTTCAGTCTGTTTAACATGTTCAGTATGTTTAGTGTGTTTAGTATGCTTGGTATGTTCAGCTTGTAAGTGTGTTTGGCATGTTCAGTTCTTCAGTACGTTGAGTAAGTTCAGTATGTTGAGTCTGTTTATTATGTTGATTATGTTCAGTAAGTTCCGGTTATAGTGTATGTTCAGTATAATCAGTATGTTGACTCAGATCAGTGTGTCCAATACGTTCAGTATGCTCAGAGTGTTCAGCATGTTCAGTATGTTCAGTGTGTTTAGTATGCTTATTATGTTCAGCGTGTTAAGTTTGTTTAGTATGTTCAGTATGCTCTGTATGTTCAGTATGTTCAGTACGTTGAGTAAGTTCAGTGTGTTGAGGTGTTCAGTATGTTGAGTAAGTTCAATACGTTCAGTATGCTCAGCGTGTTTAGTATGTTTAGTATATTCAGTCTGTTTAACATGTTCAGTATGCTTAGTATGCTTGGTATGTTCACCGTGTAAGGTTTGTTTAGTATGTTCAGTACGTTGAGTAAGTTCAGTATGTTGAGTGTGCTCAGTATGTTGATTATGTTCAATATGTTCAGTATGTTCAGGATATAGTGTATGTTCAATATAATCAGTATGTTGACTCAGATTAGAGTGTTCAATACGTTTAGTACGCTCAGCGTGTTCAGTATGTTTAGTATGTTCAGTCTGTTTAACATGTTCAGTGTGTTTAGTATGCTTAGTATGTTCAGCGTGTTAAGTTTGTTTAGTATGTTCTGTATGTTCAATATGTTCAGTATCTTCAGAGTGTTTAGTATGTCCAGTATGTTCTGTATGTTCATTATGTTTAGTAAGTTCCCATATTCATCATGTTTTGTATCTTTAGTATGCTGAATATGTTCAATCTATTCAACATGTTTATTATGTTTAATATATTAAGCCCAACAAGTAACATGTTCAATATATTCAGAATGTTCAATAAGTTCAACATGCGCAATATATTCAATAAGTATATTCAATGTATAGTTCACCTTATAGAATGAATCAAAACGAATAGGAAATCTGAAAAAAATAAATTTCTTTTAAAAACAGCCGACACAACTGTCGGAGACATCAGTTTTATGTGATTTTGTGCATGTTGTAATTATTTTCGAGTTAAAAGGGATTCCAAAACGAAGTGACAGGCAAAAAATTTTATATTGTATGATTTCCATTGTTTGCCTTCTAAAATAAACGATAGTTTTAATAATATATTAAATATTAAAATAAACTCCGTGTTTTAACCTTGAGGTTTTGAAAGCTTTAGTCAGTTATGTATTCCGTGTTTTTAAGTTTCAACTAATAAGGCTTGAAATCTCAGTAGTCTAGAGTTTGAAGATTCCAGAACTTTATTGCTAGTTTTATAGATACAGGATTGTAAGATTTTCTTATAAATATACTCACTATACACTAGATTAATTTAACATCTCCTTAACACATATAATAAGTTAATTCAAAGCAAGCACAAGACTTGGTCTTGTTCATTGATTCGGATGGATTAAATATATTGTATTATGTTTTCAAATTGGCGTCTACAGTTTCAAAGTTTTTGATATTTATCATCCTGATATCTCACATCTTCAGTGTTTGATTTCACAAATTAATTTCTTTTCCGAAGATTAAAATTTATTTAAGACTTCTATAAGTTGAGTTTACATTTTGTCCTCTCGTAATCAGTTGTTAAATATTATGTATTAATTAATTCATATTAAAAAATAAATTCAAAAAGCCACTTTACTTTTGTTACCACTCTGCTTGCGGGGTGGTTGTGTGAACTCATATTGTGCGGGGTATTCGTTAAATAATAAAGCGAAATAATAATTTATCGTTTAAATTAACCGTCTAGCGTTGCTCAGTTGCAAGTGCAATTCTCTCGATAAACGTTTTTAGATTAATAGTCTTGCATAAAGCAGTCTACTCGAGTTCGAGTACATTTAAATGTGTTACCGTATATTTTTAACAAATTCTTTATATGAGACTGTATTATATAGAAAATCGACTTGGTATTTTGGATTTTTGCCTGACTCGTAATTTCGCTCAATCTGTATCGTTAGCGAACGAAAATAGAGTTTCTTATGTTTGCACATGACGTATTGAAAGAATTTAAGTTTTCTACAAGTTGGGTGTCAGCTATCCCAGCTATAGTTATTTACTTTTTATCTTAATACGTTATGAGTCAATCTTTGTTTCTGTAATAATCCGATTTTGATTCCTTTATCAATGGTTGTTGACCTGGGGCTTTGTTAAACTCCAAACATGTTGTGTTGAGATTCACTTGGTTAAATTATAGTTGCGTCTTTCCTTTAAGTTAAATTGACCTACGTTTCACTAATTAACATTTCAAAAAGGGGAACTGGGGCAACAAACAGGAACTTGTTTAAAGAAATTATTCCAGTAAT
The DNA here is from genome assembly GCA_929113105.1 of Agrypnus murinus. NCBI lineage: Eukaryota > Metazoa > Arthropoda > Insecta > Coleoptera > Elateridae > Agrypnus > Agrypnus murinus. The sequence goes on from OV816028.1 coordinate 147,270,448, forward strand.
TATTATTATTAATTGAACAATAAAAACGTGTGATAGTCGTTATTGTTTGGCCCTATTAAGGGGATTATTTTGGAGTAATTAACGAATTGGAGTTTATAAAAAGAGAAATTAATATAAAATTAAAGGTTAACGTGTTTTAAGTGCACGTCAGAGTTTAAGAACAATTTGTTTCAAATAAAATAATTAACACTGTTTTAAATATTTTAGATTAACCTCTGTAATACTCCTAGTAAAATAAAATAAATACGTTTAAATTTTGAGTTTAACTTTGACTGTTGAGATATTACTTCTGTATGCATTTCAGATACCTTTTTATTTTTCTTTATAGTTTATTTGCTTGAAAACCCATATGTTTACGAACATTTTCATAACTCCAACAGTATTTAAATAAACAATTATAATTGTGATTTATTTCCAAGATTTTTTTATATGTATGAAAATTATTGTGGTATGTCTGATATTATTGCGTTTGTTTCTAGAGTGCTTCGGAGGTTTGCTTATTTAACTCGTCGAGCGTTTAATTAAAATAAAACCTAACGATCTACCTCCGCTGATGGCCTTTATTGGAATACAAACTAGATTTTTAAGTATGACGGCTTATCCTTGCTATAGTCTAATTAAAAAAACATACTTGTGATGAAAATTAATACGAAAGTAATAATCGCTTCTTTGCTTCACTATAAGAAATGCACACTTATATACTACACCCAGCAGCATGTAACAATAAGATTTTAATAATTTGTTTATTGGCTTTTACTTTAAACAAAACGAATTAATAGAATAAAATTTTTGTTTAATTAGAATTAAACAATAAAATCAGAAATTTAGTTAATAAATGTTAGATCTGTAATCAGTTTTAGTTGAATATTTTGTAAAGTCGTTATAGAGCCCAGAATTGCATGCAGTTTACAGTAATGCATAAAAATACACTTACCTTAAAAATTATTAACATTACATTTGCTGCATGTACATATAGGTACACTATTTAAGTAAATTAAATAATAAGCAAATTTCTTGCACGCTACTCTAAGGTAAATGTACCAATTAGCAATAAAGTAAGCTTTATATTACACTACAAAATGTAGTAAAAATCAACTCAACATGAGAGTATTAACATTTTTTTATTGAAAAACGATTGACATAATTAGAATATTTGACTTAATAATTGACATTTTTAAATAAATTGTAAATTATTAATTACATTTTTAAATTATTTAAACCACTGATACAGATTACTAACGTGAAAGTATATATTAATAGTCTACGATCATCAATTAGCATTATGACTCTTTCAGTCCAAATAGTGGCATGTTTGGATCTATACATTTTTCTTGTCGATGTTGACCTGTCACTAAATCAAGCAAGCACACGGTATTGTTCCGGTTAATGACATTTTAAATTATTGTAATTCCGCTTACCTTTAAATAGTTTCACATACTATATGACAACAATAATAATACATGGTTAAAACCATCAACATTGCTAAGTTACTTTTCTGATCCGAAAAATTTCGTAATAAACTACAATTTAATACGCAAAGCGAATAAAAAATATTGGCCAATATAAAACATCATAACGATTATGTGTAGAATGAAATTTTACTGTGTACCGCAAGAACATTTACTGTGTACCGACCAATCTCTCTTTTATTTTTTAACGCAAGAAACATTCTTCCAGATAAATCGATATTATCGAATTCCGATAATATCTCGATATATCATATTATTTTAATAACATGAAAACTCTGATTGACCAAAGTCCTCTTCATGTAAGAACTATAACCAATGACAAAAAGGCAAAATTTACCTCTTAGTAAATGAATTGCAAAAATAAAATGTTTAATTCTTAAGCTAATAAAGTTTTATAGCTGCGATAAGCTGCATTCATTGTTTGCCAAACAGACCATAAATAAGTATGGAAATTAATTTATCGTTTAGATTTGTCTGAATATGAGAAGGACATTTATACAGGGTGATTTAGACATAAGTGGTATCCGTTAAACGATAGGTCGAGGGAAGATACTAGAGCAAATTTACAAGTATAGGTCAAAAACGAATAGTTTTTCAGAAAATGAATTTTAAAGTTTTTTTTAACTGACCTAATTACGGAAGGTAATTTTGTCATTGAAAACAGAAATGTGGTATGACTTGCCTGAACTAAAAGATAAATAAAATAGGAGTTTGTTATTTATTACTTTATAGTTAAATGACATTACAAACTAGTTTGTGTGTTTATACTTTTACGAGTTCAAGGTCACAATTTTATAACTGAATATTATTTAGAATCTTTGTTAATTAATCTATATTAAATTAATTATCTATATTTAATAAATTTGTTTATTAGAATTTAAATATTAACAAACATAGTCATTATGAAACATAGTAAGCATTAATTTTGTTCCCAGAAAAGCACCAAACTGCTTACAGTTTTCTGTTTTGACACAATCCTACATATCCTATAATAAATTGTTGTTGTCTTATTATAGTTTTATTTAAGTAACATTTTTATGCATTCGTTTGCATTATTATTAATCTACTAATTAACGATATTGTAACGATATTTTACACTTTACTACCATAGTCAATAAGTACGAGTACTTTTGTTTTCGAGTTTTTTTTTCTATTCTCAGTTTTACTACCTATTTATATTAGGAAACGATAATATGAAGAGTTATTTTAAATAATTAATTAGGTGTTTCCGATATTTAGTGTTACGTAAATTCAATTGTTCCTATCGTATTTTTTGTCAAAATTTTGTAATGTACAGACAGCATTATCTAAAAAATTAATATTAGTCATTAAGGTGTAATAGTTCTTTAGGATAACAAATATTAGTATACACAAACTGCATAGAAAATATTAGGATATTAGTAAAAAATGTAAAACAATAACGTTGGTTTTGTAATGTACAAGACAAATATTACATAATTTAGATATGTAATAAATCTCTTCTAAAATATGAACAAGTGTATTAAAAAACGCCATTCATTCTGAGAGGTCCTAAAATCTTCAATAAAAAAATGTTTTAAGGATAGAAATTTTTGGTTTGCATTTTTTTGTGAATCTATACACTGTCATATTGCGCCCCATAAACCCGCATGCCTTTAAACGTATCGCCCTGTATACAGGGTGAAAAGTTACTATGCGTTAATTATAAGATGTAATAGAAGACAAAAGGAACAAAAAATTCTGATACAACTTTGTTCTAGGACGTATTACTTTTTCACAAGTAAATTATAAAGTTGGAAACTGCAACATCATTTTGCAGCGTTAATAATCGTAGTTTAGGGCCGGCGGTGGACGAGTGGTGTCAGTGCATCACTCGTGTACCAAGGGTTGTTGGTTCGAATCCCACTTGGGGCGGCGGGATTTTTCTAATTGGAAAATTCCGCCACCTCAACTATAGATGTGTGTATTCGTGTTGCATGTTAGATGGGGGAAAGATGACCTTAGATGTTGGTTCCCCCGTAGTGTAGGCGTGAAATAAAAAAAATAGTAGTTTAACTTTAAGACTCTATTGGAAGCTCTAGCACAACAAAAAAACCTTAATAAAATTTTTGTCGTATGATCAATTGTTACACTTATGACATCGTTATCTAATTCTACGCAATAATATACTTCAATCGGTTGATATGATAATCTAAAAAGAATATTAATGAAAAATTATCGTTTTTACAGAGACTCGAACCCGAATATTAATTTAGTTATTATGGTACGAGTGCGTTTGGGTATAAGTCAATGGGTATATTGTAGTATGATCAATTATTTCTTATGTTCTGTTATGTGAAGTGCTATAACGTTGAAATTCACAACCCATTGATTGTTTGACGGTCACTGTTTAAAACCAAGCTTCTCCGTTAGTTGTCACTGGTTTTCCTCGCTTGATCGTAAATTCGCGCCAGCGCCGTCAAGCGCATTCTCAATGAGCAGTTGATATAACAGAATGGTGAGCTTTTGCATTAGATGTTGAATGTGGGATGGAATAGAAACTTGGTTTTGATATAATTCGCTTTAGCGGAGAAAATCTCGCATTCAACAAAATGATCATTTGATTGTTTATATGTGATCAATCGTCAATTAGACGGATTAGGTTCTAGTGTTAACCATTTAGGTAATATTTCCCTATCAGTTGCCCTGAAGGAATCGTGTAATAAAAGACCTTTCAGTTTATCGAAAGGTAAAATTCTTTATAAATATTTAAAAGTAATACCACATACAGGGTGTTTTATTTTTAGGTCTTTTTTTTCTCTTTTGGGTTTCGTTGTTCGTTGTGTTTTTTCAGTTTATCGAAAGTTAAAATTCTTTACAAATATTTAAAATTAATAGCACATACAGGGTGTTTTATTTTTAGGTCTTTTTTTTATTTTTTTTCTCTTTTGGGTTTCGTTGTTCGTTGTGTTTTTTTTCCTATTCCTGCCCTTTTGACTTTGGATTGGGTTTAATTTTGAGGTCTTCCCCATTGGGTTCGTACCTGCATACATACGTACAGGGTTGTATGTAACAAGAATATACCGGAGGGTGAAACAAAAAACCCTAAGCAAGGCTTTTAAACCGTACTGTATCAGCCGTGGGTCATCGAATGGTGGGATGTTTGTTTGAGACTGTATGTATATGTATATTGTGTCATTTTATCTATGTTTATATATATATTTATAAAACGTTTATACAATTTATTTATTCATGCATGTTAGTTTTAAGTGGTAGTTAAAGCGAGATCTCGAGTAGTGAAATTATCATAGGGTAGTTTTTAAGATTTACAACCACTGTGATACAAATCACCATTCTGTTAATTTTACTAGACATTAAAATCCTTAATCAGTATAATTACCGTTTACAATTTGCATTAAATAATAAAGCCCTACTTAGAAAGTTTACATTTCACTACATGTTTGTGTTTTATTCAGTACTATTTATATATTGTGTGGTTTTAATATTTGCTTTCCAGCTTATAACCTGTAAGTATATGCACCATACGGCCAAAATTGTGGAAGTTGTCTATATGTTAGTAAAAGATCTATTTCTTCGTTTATCTAAGAAGTTTAAAGCTTTAGTAATAATAATTGTTTTAAAACGAAGTGGCGCTTGTTTTTTTTTTATCTTGTATATCTTGTACTACCCCTTCCCTTTCCGACTTCCTGGGGTTAGCCGGCAAAAACTAAATCAGTGTTATTTAGGCCAAGCTGATACTTCCAGCACATCTATATTTTGGTAGGTTTGGTATTTATATATATATATATATATATATATATATATATATATATATATATATATATATATATATATAAAAGTAGCCTTTGTGATTCTGTAAGCTATAATGCCTATGTTATCAATTAGTTTGTTTGTGAACAATGATTTATTTCTAATTTATTTATGGCTTGATCGTATCTGTTTGCATCGTTTTGATCCAAATTACCAGGTATAAATTTTATTACACTACCAAGACCATTAAACAATAATCGGTCTGATCGTAAAGCAGGAATTAAATTTTAATGTTTATTCTCATATTATTAAATTTATGACGGCGTTAGATATGACAAATTGGTTTTTATCGTAGTGTTTTCCGACAGCACTAGTGCGGTCGATGTTACCACAGAAGTCACTTGGTGCTGTTAGTCGATCCAAAAAGGCCAGAGGTAAATTGATTATATCAGAAGAAAAATTAAACTATTGGCCAGAGCTACATCGTTTACCGTTACCATGGATTTCTACTACTAGGTTTTCCTACGTTCCTTTCTCAAGTACCTTAATAATCTTCGAATCACTTCAAAAAAAGTTTATTTCACAAAAACTTACCACAATGTTACCCTCAAACCTTTCCTTGTCGCCATTTGAGTACTTCGTTGTGAGGGAGAGATTTGAGAAACATTATCCAGATCCAAACAAAACCTCTAGTATGCCATGAAAAAAATTGCAAATAATATTTTCTGTGTCCGTGAGTTTTAACTTAACTCTTCATTTATTTACTTTATATTTCATTCTGCATGCTATATAAATTAAACCTCTCAAAATAAAATTTTACGTTTCCACAAATGTAATTAAAGAGTCGCTAACTTAAGGGTACTTTTAAAGACCGTGAAGAGAGTACGTGTTCCAAAACAATTGTCCCATTCGGTTTTATTTTATGTGAGCATACTAAAATTTTAACGTTATGTTTTTACTACACGAGAAAAACACGACATTTCTTCAGTATATACATTCTCTCTGGAATTTTTCCTTTATTCCCCTATTTCTCTTAAGTAAACGCCTTTTAATTTGATACTTTAAAATAAATTCGTTACAATCAAGACTGGTAAATAAAAACGAATTACATTAAAAATGGAATATTACACTATGTTAGATTATGTTAGCTGAAAGATGTATCAAGGAATCCTGTACTTTTCTGTAACAGAGGAGCAAAAGAAGAAAAAAATCATTTAAGAAAGCAATTTTCCAGAGAATTCACCCTTTAACTTGTTTAGGATCAACCGTCACCGGCAAAACCTAATAAAAGTAGGAAAACAAATAACCGAAATTTAGTAAACATGGTAACAACGAATCGTGTAGAACGGAGGGAAATTTAAAACAGAAATAAGTAAACTCAAATGAGATTTATTCGGTCGATTGTGTCCCGATTGGCTCGACTTCCCCGTCACGGTGCCGGGTTAGACATATGTGACAGTCCAAAATCGAATTCATGCAAGCCAACGAACGGTTCGTTGCTTGCTTGTTACAGACGAACTTTATTTAAACCATTGTGATTTCACGAAAACGATTTTATTTTTTCCACTTTTTGCGTAGTTAGACGGAGTTTTGTAAAACAAAAGTTGTTGGATTATTAGTTTTAAATGAATGTTTAACGATTCGTTTATCTCTGTTTAATAACTATTTCCGATGAATGTCTAGAAAGATCTGAAAATCAGAAAAAATAACGCTAAAGAGGGGTTCTTTAATTAATGGAGATGTATTCGCGTTAGTACGAAACTCTTCAAAGTATAATAAGCCGTAGGATGTCAACATGTGCGACATCACAGGCATAAAAGCTTTCTGTTATTGGAACCACCAAAGCCTATAACTAGCAAATTCAATATTACATCCCCTAAAAGTATGTTTGATTAATGTGCCTCTCAACAAAGACTAATATTTTATGGAGGCTTTTACTATAAAGAGATGAAACCACGCTTTTTTAATTTCTGGATCTTCTTTATTCTATTGTGGTTTGTATGAGTTCTAAAAATACTGCTAGTCAATAATCTACAGTTTTCTTTAGGGGGCTTTTGTGAATATCGAATTAGTGCAATAGAGAATGACGTTAACAAAATTTGGTAGATGTTTTCATTACCATTATAATACGCTTTATACAAGTTTTCTCCGTTAATAACATAGTACTTGAAAATTATAGTTATTTATGTATTAAGGGCATATAGAAGCTTTTATGGCCAGAAGCGTTATTTCTAGGAAAAGGCTGTAGGGCCATAAAAGCAAGTTATGCCCGAAATGCATACACTATTTTATGCACAGATTGTTTTTATCTCAAATCTATTATTGTGTAAAAAATATAATTAAATGAGTACGTAGGTTACATCAAGCCGCTGTACGTATACTTATGTGCATATATACGAAGTACGTTACTATAGTTACTATCTAAAATACTTAATTTCAGCTTATTTTCATTGGTGATAAGTTTACAAATTATATTAAGAACCAATCAAGTTCTACAAATACAGCTCTGACATTTAATTGACGTTTCATTATTGCCCGTCGGATCATAAAGAGGCCCTTGGGGCATAAAGAGACAGTTATGTTTAGATAGATCTATCAATAATAGTCTAATTATAATGCATCTGTGCATAAAAGATTTTTATGGCACTGTATGTATTCTAGGCAAGTGATTCATACAATGCTTCTTAAAGTTGTAGTTTTGTACAAGCAAAATTTTGCAGGACACACTTGGTGTAAATTCACTAATTTATTATTAATTAAATAACTTAAATTATAATAGTGTTTGTTAAAAGTCTAATGTCTGGTCCATCGACCAGACCATCATGTTTGAAGTACAGAGGTGTTGGTGGCTGTCAGGGAAACAGAAATTTAGGGTATATCACACGAGAGCTTGTCAGTCATTGTTTTTTAACTTATATTGAATTATTTGCAGTCTTTGAGCACTATTGCATTTTTAGATGGCTGGCGGCGATACTTGCAGCTTTTCCAAAAAATAAGTAAAGCAAAAAGCCATTTGTAACGATAAAATTAGAAACTTCTAGGGTTGGACTTACCAAAAAATATGTAACGTACTTTAAATAAATTAAAAAGTGTCATACTTACTTTAAATATTTATACTTTTAAAAACAGAAGCTTTTATTTTTTTAGAACAAATTACTTTGAGGTCATAAGAGTTAATTGGAAAGCTTATTGATTTTAAATTTAAAGGAATAGAAATTATGTTAATAAAATTGAATTGACCACCACCAAATTGTATTTATAAAATACCTTAATTATTTAATGATAGTACATTACAGTCGTATCTACTCCCAATTAGGAAACGGTGAAATCGATTGATAGTTTAAATTAAATCGATATAAAACAAAGATTGCACGACAAACAATTTTATGTTTCCCAAACGTCCCATTATTATCATTTAAAAACACTTCTTTCGTCAGAAACCTTAGTTCTCTTTCGTATTACTATTCGTTGAGATGATCGGTTTTTGTATGCGATGTTATCTAAACCTTTTTGTACTAGTCATTTATACTACTACATGATAGAGAAGATATATTTTGAGATATACTTTAAGAATGTTCGGCAGTGGCTTTATCGAATTTTGCACTTGATTTAAATTGTTTAACTTTAACAAAATTTAGTTAATTTTTAATAATCAGTTAAACTTGAAACAATTACTGCAGAAAATACTACCGTACTACGATACGGTAAAACTGCAAATCTCACTTACGGTATCGGTATTTCACGATTCAGTAAGAAATTGTTAATTGTAACAAAATGTCTTGACTTGGAACAGATTTTCAAACAAGTCCACAAAATTAACTTTAAATACCTTCCAAATGGCAAATCTTCTAGTCAGCTAAACTAAATTCCCACCCCTCAATTTGATAAAAAAGTTACACCCCTATAACACAGGTTGAATGAGGAAAGAGGTTATTCACAATTTCTGGTATTTGACTTGTCACAATTTTCCAATGACAAGGCGAAATTTACCTCTTAATATTAATGAATTCCAAAAATTATATAGTAGAGTAAGAATGAGTACTGTGGCCCCACACAACCTTGAACTCTCATTTGACCTTTCACTTTGCCCCACCCTTTTAGAAGCCACTCTCGTTCTCCAGGCCCCTCCCTTTTATAAGCCACTCCCCCCCTCTCAAAGCCCTCCCCTTTATAAGCCACTTCCCCCTCTCCAAGCCCCTCCCCTTTATAAGCCACACCTCCCTCTCAGCTTTCCCCCTCTCTACCTATCTCACCTCTACTTCTCTCTCTTTGCTTAAAATGAAAGTTCACAAAAGTTATAAATTATAATTTATTTGTTTAATTTATTTAGATTACAACAATTAATACATAACCTGTAAACTGAAAAATAATAAGCACAAAAAAGTATAATTTATTGGTATAATTCATTTTAAAAATAAACTCAACAATAACATAATTTATTAAAAATGTTTAATACAGTACTTACTCTTAATATTAATAATTCATTTTTTAAAAATAAGCTCAACAATAATTTATGTTGTACAACAAAGTGATAAACTGCTATTAATTAAGACGAGATACTTTTAAAATCATATGGTTTCACATCTAAAAGCGGAGCACAAATGAATTACTAAACATAAAATATAACATACTGAACATAAAATACGCCGCGCGATGAACGTTACTGTAACCTTAAAAAAACTTACAATCTGAATACCTACTGCAAAGCTCATAAAAACGATACTTACTGTAATGCTCCGACTTTTAAGATCTCTTAATATCAAATTATAATTCAGGCGTAGGTCTGATTTTCATAGCTTACCTATTGTAAAGAAAAATAAGAAGTAATAGACACAATGAAAATTATATGGGCGCATCTGCTTGCAAGTCCTTAAACCTTAGTATTCGCAAACAGAAAGAAATACTGGCTTTATTGATTAAATTCAAAGATTTTCACAAGCGAATATTATCACAATCGGGTTTAATTCAAACGTTTATTTAGTTATAAACAAAATATTTACTTGTCTCCAATGACAGTATTGATGGTTTTGATGATAATCGTTTGGATAATAATACCCTAATAAAAATTCTTAATAAAGAAACACAACGTACATAAATTTACAAGACATAATTATTAGGGAGAATGAAACAGATAATTTTCACACATAAAACTTACTCTAACCAAACAAGTATCCATGTCCATCCAGTATCCATCCAGTCCTTGATACATTGGTCGAGTTTTACAGTTCTTTAAATTTCAAAAAACAACACTTTCACAATAATGCCCTTATTTCACTTAACACTAAATACAATGCCTTTATATCTTATAGATGAAAAACAGAAGAACTTTGAATTCTTGTAAAGATGCAGCAATAATTAACTGAACTTTCTTGACTGATGTTACGAAAGTTATTTCTGTAATAATTTGGTACTACTCCACGATACTAAAACTCCTAAACAGCAATAATCCCAATATTACACTTGTTAATTACAAGTTTTAGTTTCTTTTAAATAATTCTCGTTATTAGAAGGTTATATTGTTTTAACGTAATGATTTAGTAGAGCTGGCAAAATTCTGCAAGTCCACTAGTTACGATTAAAATGAAAATCCCAAAAATAAAAATTATTGACATTAAAATTCCGAATGCTAAAACTTCCCTTCATAAACTGGTAACTAATAACACTTCAAATTATTCATAAATTAGTTAGCCAACGCCACAAACGTTAAAATTCAATACGAGATTGAATTTTTTTACAAATCATCGAAGGACGGTACACTGAATTATTTGTGTTAATTTATTAACACCGAAAATTAAACGATAAAGTAAAGCAAGGAAGCTTCCCGTGTTGGAACGACAACCAACGGTATTACACAAAACGGTATTTACACAACTAATTCATAATTTCAAAACTGTAAATTTGTTCCATACATAAAACTATAATTTTAGGAACGACAACTAACATATAATTTCACCGGGGGCTTCTCCAAGTTGAAAATCCCAGGTCGGCGCGGGAAACCGCTCTCCGCCCGGCCCGTCACTTGTATCCTTTGTTGATTCTACCAGACTCTGTAATCAACTGAATTGAACTCAACTGCTTCCGGTACGGATTTTTCGTGGCGTGATATTTTTTTAAGAAAAAGGGGGCATTTAAATTAACCTATCCAAACGAAGTTAACATTTCTTTAACCAATCAGGAAAATAACCGCGTAAAAAAACTTCTAAAATAATCCGTTTAAATTTGCGGGATATTACCGCCTAAAGTCTGCGTCTTGGGGGATAACTTTATATTTTGCAGGTGGCCATATCATGCTTTTTTTTATGCGTCTGCACGTAAAATTTATTCATCCAAGTTAAAATGACACGTACAGGATCTATAAATTTACGGTTTAATGCGTTTTTAGATAAATTATTCCCTTGTTAAAAAGCCGATCTTATTTTTCTATGTTTATCGGCGCAATGTTATCTGTAATTGTATTCTAGAAGGTATTTCATCCTATATGAAAACATTTTAGGGTGACCCTTGGCATTAAAAGAACACCATTCAATTCGAAATATCGTCTGCATTTTTAATCCAACTGAAATATGATGAACAACGCAGGACTGTACTAAGGTTTTTACCATTTATGCATATAAAACTGCATTTCTATAAAATTGGGAATTTAAGCACGTTACAGTTTGAAAACTTGTCTGTAGCCTGTACTATGAAGCCCTATAAACTAAACGTCAGACTGCTTTAGCTCAATACCTTATATTAATTAATTAATTAATATGAATGGCTGTACCTCCGGAAATTTTAAATTTTCTAGTATCATTCAGAAATGTCGGACTGTTAAACCCTTTTTCTTAAAATATCTAAAGGTTAAAGCTACGATCTTCTAAAACTTCTAAAATATAAACTCTGCAATTCTGAGATGCTCAAATATTGAAGTTCCTCTGTAACATGGAATAAGTCTCTGAAGCTAAAATTAAAATAATGTAAATTCTAGTTCTAAACCGTGATAGTCATGAAAATGCTATTTGTCAGCTACAAAGTATGCATTTTAAAACATCAAATCAAAACGATTAATTTAAAACGATCTGATACACTGAAATGGAAATCAAACATTTAAAATCGTTTTTGATGCTAATAGTATATCACAACGTAATTTCAGAGTTTAATGTTATCATAACAACTAGAATCTTTAATAGCAGCAAAAATCTGCTAACTTAGCTAAGTAATTAGATCTTATTTAGCATAATCATTGTAACTATTACATAATATTGCAAATTTATGCGATAAATTTTTTATTACTTGTTTTATATCTAATTCTATATAACAGTCGTAAAAACAAATCTTTGTTAAATACCTATTATTATTGTTGTGATTTTATTTTAAGAATTCTCCTTTTAAAAATACCGCACTCAACTAAATTTGAATTATTTCCAGTATTAGCAAGTAGTCTTGTATTCCATCAATTACTAAAAAATCTAAAGATTTTTATAGCTATATTTAAGATTTTTGTCTCTAATAATTTTGACTCGCTCTTAAGCAGTCTGTTCCGACAACGACGCAAAGCTCCTACTTGTGGCTGTCGTTAAGGATAACACTGTTATATTCAACACACAACTACGTACGCATATTATACTTCAGTGGTAAGACATTGTTAATTATAATTAACATTTATCATAAAAATAATAACTATTATTCTAATTAGTAAATCTTTTTGTTGTGCTAAGTTTTGAACAACATATTGGACATTTGTTATTTTTGATTTCCCGAAAATGCCGTAAGTAGAATAAAATTTAAAAAAGTATGACAGTTATAACCAAAATTAAATGAGCTGTTACATGACTATAGTACCATTTGAAATTTTTTGTTTACATTGTATGGTTTGTAATATGAAATCTACATTTTTTATTCATTTCTGAAAAGAGAAATTGTTCGAAAACTTAAATCGCGTCCGTGTGATGCGTTCTATAACATAAGCAACGTGGAGTGGGGCCTGGAGTGCGAATTATGTTTAACACTACTTGAAGTCCAGAATAAAAATTTATAATAAGGTATTTTTATTTTGAAAAATACAAATTTTCCAAAAACACAAGTCAACAATTTAATTCCACAATTGGAAAGATGCTTTATTACACTTTCACTGTTGACATCTGGTCCTTCAAAGCTATTCAAACTCTACTGATTCTGATTTAAATCCCTTACAAAAGGGGAATATTATAATATGCCTTATAACGATCACAATCAGTATACCACAAAAGTAGAAACTATATACCGTATCTTTTGGACAAAGTTTTTCATATATCTAAATAAAGGTATTAAGTATATACATTAACCTATTACTTATGTAGCTCGCGTAGCAGTCATTGGAGTAAAGGAGGAATGTGAGATGAACTTATGACGGGCTTTTACCCAGTTAGTTACCAATTTACAAAATACGTGTTGGTAGTCTTGGAGCTGCAAAATAAATAAACAAAAGAAAATGGAAGCCAAGCTAAGCTGTCGGAGAGTGGTCGTGCGGTTTGTTTCTCGCAAGAGCTACAGCAAAAACAACAAAAAAAAAGGATGATCATGGGCGCCAGTAATCGTTTGCCCTTGACTCCCTCAAATACTCGATTACTAGTATCTCGAACGCAGCTGATCGGCTCCAAGACAGATCATAAATCTTGCTAACACACAAATAATCAAAAGGCAAACCAAATAATGTAATCAACAGTACAAACAATCGTTTCATATATTTATTACCCCAAATAGAATTAAACATAAACACATAAGATATTTATTTGTTCAAAAATATAATTATAATTCATATGAACCAACAAGAAATTCAATGTATGTAATCAATTAACTATGAAATTTAAATATCAATTAATAATAAGTAATAATCCATAAATTAGTCAATATTAACCCAACTTAATTTGAGGTATAGATAAATTATCGATATGACCGTCTTGTCTCAATACCTTATTCCTCAAAACTAATTTATGTTATTTTAGAAATTAAAAAACATGTTTTCCTTTGGTCCATCTAAGACCTACTTTGGTAAAGGTTTTGAAATTGCCCTACTTTTTTATGATTAAGAAAGTAGGGTCATTTCAGGTCAAAACCAAATATCTCAGATCTGCGATATTTGTCTTTATGTCCGTCTCACTATTAAATAAAGTATTCTTCAGTCATTAAACTCAATTTCGGAAACAACTTTTTCCAAATTGCAGGCGTCAGCTTTATTTTACTGAAACACAAAATACTAAACAGATCAAACGTTCAAATAAGAGGGAATTAGCACCGTTCTTTAATAGCATTTACGCGGCATCGGAGTAAAAATTACTATTCTTACGTGAACGAAAATTCACCAAACTAAAATTTACAAATAATCCCCTTCACTGGATTAATTCCCCAACAACAAAATCTGTACGGTATAACACAAAAAAACGATTCGTTCTAAACTTTACTCTAAATATGTGAAGGTAATATTACTTGCACGCGACCGCCGTAGTCGTCTCAAGCGGGGCAAGAGCCCGCTACTTCTTTAACTCAAATTTAATAAATTAAGAAAGGGATACTTTGAAACCACCACTAATATAAAAGCTGACGGTAATTTAAAAAAATACAGAATTTCAAGTACTAATTCTACATTTAAGACCTGCTTTATCAGGGATTACCGAAAATGGCACACAATAAATTTAAAGCCTAGTCACACCAAACGAACCCTACCCAGTTGCAAAGTACAAAAAATTCTGGGAATAAAATGCCTAACAAGATCCAAATATCCTTTCTAACTTAAAACACAAAGGAAAAAGACGATATTAAAATGCAACCTGTCCATAATTCATCTTTAATAGCTTTGGTACGTGCTTTTAAATAAGGGAAATTAATAAACTAAATAGTTTTTATTACCAAGATAAGAAACTGTATACTGCTTTTTCAACTAAACTTGCACTCAAAATGATTTTTATACGTGAGAATTCCAATGGCTTTTTAAAACTGCAAAAGAGAAGACATTTAATATTTAAACGGGACGAAATATTTCGTTAATATACAGGGCCGTACTAAGATTATTTTTATAAATTCGCATTTAACTATATGAAATTGAATCTTATGATTTTGAACCGTTACAAGCTATATCTCTAGCTGGGTGATATGGTCTATCTTTGAACTGTGTGAGTCATACGCCTTTAAATAAAATTAAATAAAACACTCTTAAGAATTCCTTTTTAAAATTTATTGTTTAATTTTTAAAACGGGTAATGTAGTCATTGACCTTGTCATCCAACAGTACATTTTCTTATGTAATAACTTGTTGATTATTGTTATTATAGGGAAAGTAACAAAGTGGATCTTAACTTAGTGTTATCATTAAAACACAGCCCTGATGTTTGTTTTTGTAAAAGATTCCTATGTTTACAATTATAATAGTGAAACTAACAAGTGATTTGGGAAATTTTTAATAATGATAATTTATATTTTTAATTAAGTAAATGTATCTATGTTGTATTGTGTTTTTATGAGTTCTTTTTAGATAATTTTGACACGCAATATTTTACTTAAAAAGTATTGATTTTTGTGGATATTGCGCTGAAATTGTCCATGATGGTGACGCCCTGAATCTTGATTTTTACCCGAGTTGCCGTCTATTCATAATTCAGCATGCTTTCTGAGCTAACGTAACTAGTTTGTTGCTATTATATTCATTTCGTTTAGCTATATAAGCATTTTGATGCATTATGCATGCTCAAGATGGAATACGCTTAGGACCTCATTTTCTTAAGACGATATTGTTTGTAAAAGCCGTACAACTTTTTAAACTTTTTCCTAAACTCCCATTATAATGACAGGAACATTATTAACTGCAATTTAGAAAATATCTTCAATATTTAAAAAGAAGAGGAATTTAAGATTAAAAAGAGACCAACGAACCCCTTTAGCGAGTTTGCATTTCCAACTTTGACTTATAAATTATAATCATGGGGTCATGTTGGCTCAAACATAATAGCCTCGTTTTAAATTATAAGGAAGTTATCTAAGTATAAACGAGTCCCCTATAACTTGCCGCTTTAAAATTTAAAATATTAATTTTCTTTTCCCTAAAGCCAGGTTTAAAATCGAGCAAGGGAGTTGTTATGATGTATACTTTGCAATACGCTGCGCTGCTGACTGTTTATGTTCCTTCGACAAGAAGGCACTTTGTAATGTTTGGATAGCAGCGTTATTAAGTTGTTCCTGATCCTCGTTTTATCCTGAATATTATCCCATCGTGCAGTATATTTTACAGAATAAATAGAAACAACTTGAATACTGCAACTTAGTAATTACCTGCTTTCGTGAGTGTTTCGCGGAAATTTAAAGCTTCCCAAGTATAAAGTGGTAATAGTAGTGTTGAGCCGAGACTAAATAAGGCAAGCATCTGAAATTCAATCGAAGTTTATGTATTAGAAAAATATCCAGTCACATAAATTCACTTTATGTTTGTTCCCATAGAGATCGGCGAGTTGGAAGTAAAGAATAAAGTTATCAAAAAGAGAGATGCAAGTTCAAATATACGGACCTTGCCGTTAGAATTTTATATGCGAGAGATATATGGACCGAGCAAAAAATATACATCTGTTTACCATTGGGTCAAAAATATTGATGTCTGCATTTGAAATCGGAATTTATTGAAGATACGAACCGCCATAGAAAAATGTTTACTTTATGCAAGAAACAATCGTCAGTACCACGGAAAAGATCTACACCCGTTATCCGCGCGCATTACCTCTTGGAACGTAATTTGGAAACGAGCAAAAAATTATCGAATCCTCTTTCGAATTCAAATTAAATTAGAATTAAGAAATTCTTTAGCAGTCTTCTTGCTACTAACTTTCGTCAGTTTTAATTTTGTTGATTGAAACTTCAATCAAATAAAAAACGTAGCTAGTATTTTTTTTGTTCTTCAAAGAAGTGGATGCAGGATACAATATAAAGATTGAAACGCTTTAACCCAGGATTCTCGGGAGTAGTAGCGAGACTTCCTATCTTACATCATTTTCTAATTCTCTAGATACGAATATTAATATTACACTGAACTCGTATACCCACTCGAGCACATGATCTGACTTCATTACACGTCAAACCGCCTCTTTAAAGATTCATAAATGTTAGAGAAAGACAACATCAGCAGCATTAAATGCACTTCAGAACTTGACGTAGGAAAGTCCTGAAATTTAAATTGAAGTAGACTTCGTTTCCCTTTACGTATTTTATATTATTCTCTCGGACGGATTTTCTTTTTGATTTCCCTGTTATCAATGTTATTCATCTTTATTACATAAGATTGTTATCTTTATTTAAATTAGCTTTTTAAGACCGACCCTTACTAAAACCAGCTTGTTTTCGACTTTATATTATTTCTGCGTCAAGCAGAAAATGGTAGTAGATACACCCTTCAAAAATGAAATCTTCGTCTGGATGAAAATAAAACTATAGACTACTCTTCACACAAGTATTCATCTTGGTCAGGAACACCAAGATAAAGATCGTAAAGCTAGGAAGTGTCATGTTAGGATAAAGTCATCTGTATGGCCGTTGCTCGTCCTTCCACCGAATACGGCCATATCTGTATTGGCAGCACAGCTAACTGCCAGCAAAAACTATATTGCTTTAGTGATATATGGACAAAACAGGCGATTTGTAGAACAGGTTTTGTCATTTTTTTGCTTTTGTGTCCTCTTCGCGATATTGCACAGAGATTGTAGTATGCTAGGAGAGTAGCTTGGAAACTTTTTGATTTTCATGCTTTGACATTTTTATATCAATTTATAAATATATTTTTAGGTTATAAGGGGAGATGCTGGAATGCTTTCTAGCATGAATGAAATACAAAGGAATATAATAAAAAGGTGAAAGTTTTGACTTCATATTCACTTTCAAAGTTAAATTTCAAAAGTTAAACTTGAGTTTCTACTTGTGTTATTATACTGATAGACACCGTGCCTGAATCCCGTAGTACTACGTACATATTACGGAAGAAGCGTGCAAGTGCAAAGATCAATCGCTGTTTGTATGGACGTATTAAACGTTTCATGATCTGTATATTTTGTAATATGACTCTGCGTCTCTGCTTAATCAGTTTAGTTAAATTGTTGAGATCAAATAAGAAAATTAAATTAACTAGCTCTAGCAAAAAACTACAGTTTCAGTTTGTTGGGAGTGTATACATTTATTGTTTACTTATTAAAGGCATGTTCATATTTTTGAATGACATCAGAAATTGATAGAATTTTATATAAGTAATGGCCATTTTTTCAAATGATGTATTATTTAAAATTATATTTGTTTTATCTAGCCTTAAGCTGATTTCAAATTGCTTATAAAGAATTCAACTATTATTAATTTATAAATATTAGCAAAGGTTTATTTAAATTTTATGAAACTTTCTCTTTTGGTTTTTTTAACTTTTCTATTTGCCTTAAAACACAAACATGTATAAAGTTACCTTTGTCGTCCTGGTACACTTATGTAGCAACAGAGACACTTCGTTATAGGTTCTTATTTTAAATTACATCCAGTTAACAACATTTAATTAGTTTCTTATTATTTTCATATTTCTGTACAGATTTTTTTTTATTGATATATATATATATATATTTATATATATATATATATATATATATATATATATATATATATATATATATATATATATATATATATATATGTATGTCGATTGTTAAGTTCCGAGACTTTTTTTTATGCGTATCGACAAGTTCCAGGACTTTTGTTGAGTTCCGGGACGGTCTCGGAACTTTTTTATGTAATTTGATGAGTTCCGGGACGGTCTTGGAAGTTTTTTATGTCAAATGATGAGTTCCAGGACAGCAAGTTTTTATAAATGATTTTGATAATAAAGTGATAAAAATTTAGTTTTATCAGAGATTAAGCAACAATGTTATGTGTTTAACATAATTAATAATAATAAGTAAATGTTTATGAAATTTATATGAAGGTTATAAATGACCTTACAAATATACCTTTGTATAACATTTTATATATGGTACCAAACGTTATTCAACTGTTATACATTCCATTAAATGTTGTTTTAATACTTTTAATAAGGAATATCTTGATGTTGTGTATTGCCAAAAAATAAAGATATAGAAATTTTTCTCTATTTTTTCGGTATTTAATCTATTAAACGGTATCTATTTAACTTCGAAAATTCTAATAAAAAGTGCGTATATTTACTTAATACAGATTATGATTATTATTGAATTATCAATGAATTATTCATACCATTAATAATTAGGTAATGTTTCATAAAATTTTTTTTGATAAGTTTGAAAATGGTAAATTTGATGCTTTCATAGTATATACCCTGTAAAATAAGCAATAATTACGTTATACAACTAAACCAACATTAAAACCTTCCTAATCTTTTTTCACGGTCCAGATTGCAATTGTATATGAATAAAAACACATTTAATGTAATGTATAACAATTGAATAACTTCTGTTACCATAAGTATATAAAATGTCCTGGAAATCTATACGTTTAATAGCAAAACGAAAATTAGAAGGTGCTTCAAAATTTTGTTTCACTGTCGAGATTGTAAGTGTATTATACATGAATAAATACTTAATGAAATGTGAAATAGTTAAATAATTATTGATGCCATATTTAAAATGCCCTGGAGTCTACGTTATACAACTAAACTAAAACTAGAAGATGAACCTTGATAATTTTGTTTTTACTGTTGAAATAGCAATTGTTTATGAATAAAACGCATTTAATGGAATGTGTTAATCCAGTTAATTAACATGGATATTGTTTTATCCCGATTCGCAGGAAATATTTCAAAAATAGATAATACATATTTTCTAATATTTTTTCTATAATAAGATAAATTAAAAGGCTTTGAAGTTGTGTACCGAATTGGTATAACGGTCAGGGTATCAAACGCTCAATCAAAAATCGCGCGTTCGAATCCCACTCTCGTATGTATTTTTTTTAATTGAATTACTTAATTGTTGCTTATTATCTTACGAACTTGATTTTAGTTATTATTACAATTGTTGTTAGTTTTCTTATTATTAGATATTTTTGTTATAAGATTTTACCGTTAGTTTTTGTACAATTTCAACTATAAGAAAAGATGATGAAAAAGGATATGAAACTAAAAAAATTGTAATAATAAAATGATTAAAATTCAGTTGTAAAAATAATAAATAACAATTAGTAAGTAATGCAAAGAAAGATTACGAGTCTGATACGTTAACCATTACACGAATTTCTTTTTATGATTATTTTATCATATTTATTATGGAAGCCATTAAACCAACATGTTTTTTAAGTATTTTTCTGAACAGTTTCTGATTTTTTCTTCATGTTTGGATGTAAAATAAATTCTTCTTTCGGTTAATACCGAAATTTTTATTTACATTTGCAAGTGTACAAATTTAGAAGGAGAGTGATAAAGAACAGCAAAAGAAGTGGTCGACAAGTATTGCCCTCTGTTTTTGACTATATAAAATCAAAAATTAAAACATAGCAACTATGAGAAATGGGAAATACTGGTTTGCAAACAAACTTTCGGTTGATGCTAAAATCATTTACAGCCTCCGGCAAGTTTTATGATCTTACGAGGGTTGCGCTAAAAATTGTTAGTTATAAAAAGACCGTTGCATCTTTTAACAAAAAATCTTTATTGTTTTTCAAAATAATCTCCATTCAGATTAATACACTTGTGCATTCTTCGACACCACTTTTTAAAACATTCGGAAAATTCATTTTCTGAAAGGTCCTCAAAAATTCTTTGAAATTCTGTAACTGCTGCATCTGCGCTGGAAAATCTTTTACCTAGCATCATTTTTTTAACAGTTGGAAACAAAAAAAAAGTCGCACTACGCCAGATCTGGGCTATACGGAGGATGAGTTATCAATTCAACTCCCGTATCTTTCAAAAAATCCAATGTTCTGGCAGCAGTGTGGGAGGATGCGTTGTCATGATGGACTAAGGGCGAGTTGTATAAATGTGGTTTAGCTTTTAACCTGGCTCAGTTGCTGCAGTAACGATTGTCAGAACAATCGTTGTCTAGGATATTGATAGTTTAAAGTTAAGCTGTGTTTGTACAACCCGCCCTAAGATGTTACGCAAACCGGTCCTTTGGCGACCTGTCTGTAATTTTGCAAACATCTGTGGTAAAGCCACTTCGCAGTACCATTCAGAATTAACAGTTCTGCGATATTCAAGTGGAATAACAGCAACAGGACCACTTCGGCGGGAAAAAAACAGCAATCATTTTCTTATTGACGCTTATGCCACGAATGACTTTTGTGGGCAAGTCTTCATCTTCGAATATCCAAACACTAGACTGCTGTTTAGTTTCAGGGTCGTAACTGTATACCCAAGATTCGTCACCAGTTACAATGTATGCTACTTGCTTGGAAGCTCCTCCGTCAAATTTTTGCAACATAAATTTACACCAGTCTACTCGAGCCTGTTTTTGACTTTCTGAGAGCAAATGCGGTATCCAACGGCTTGCTAGCTTTCTTACCCCAAGACTTTTATGCAAAATGGTATTTACCACCGAGGATCCAATCTTCACTTCCTCCAGAATCTCCCTATAAGTAATATTTCGATTGGACTGAATTCAGCTTGCCACACGATCAACATTTTCTGAACAGGCAGCTTCCGCAGGTCTTCCAGGTCTTGCTTCGTCTTCTAGCAGCTCTCGCCCTCGTCGAAATTCGCGGAACCAATGACTAACAGCGGATAATGGAGGGGCAGCATCGCCAACAGCTGCTTTAAGATTTTCATGTCTTTGCTGGTATCCTAACTGTCTTTTATAGTCGTAGAAAATCATAGCTCTAAAGGCAGTTCGCGGAATGCTCATCTTAACTGAATTAAAAATGCACAACTACTTATCTTACAAAATTAACTACGTTTCACAAGGAAATCGGAGCGTTTGACAATTGTGGGTAACGAATGTCAACTAATGCGGCATTCAATTGTTGCAATTGTTTCTAGCCAATTGAGCTTCCATGGCCTGCTACTAACTATTAACAGAGCATCCCTCGTATTGTAAAAGTATAAGAGGAAGAAAAAGGTTTCCAGGTAAAGGAGGGTTTATTATATAGATAAATGAAAGATTTTTAACATTTTTGCTGTACCTATCACAAACAATTCGTTTGGCGCATTTTGTAGCATTTTAATTAAATAAATTACAATTAATATAATTTATTTATACATTATGTAGAATCTCTTCACGCACAATACAGTTTTACGTGCATTTTTTCAAACCCTAAATAGTTATTTTACAGTAAAGATATTTCAGTACTGCAAAGAAAAGAATTAGGAATCGAATGATACCCTTGGTTACGCCTTTTTTAATTGAGTTGCTATTGTTTCTGTTGTATACCAGACCAAATTTACAATAAGATGGATGCTACGCAGACATTTTGCATTTATAACAGTTTATGGGAGATATACCTATTGTAAAATTCTTTGGCAATTAAAGTTTTTAAAGCAAGCATTCTTGCAATGATTGCTGTGCACAAGAATCACTCCGGTTGGATAATTCTTCGTTAGTTTTCCCAGCTACAATCAAAGTCAATCCGTAACCAAGGGCATAATTCGAACCTTAATCATTTTATTCACAGTACTCCGCAATATCTTTATTGTAAAATAATTACGTACCTACATGTACATACATATATTTTCCCTGAACTTTTAAAGTTTTGTTACTTTATAGAACGAATGCTCTTTTCGGTAACCTTCCATGTTTTATATTAATTAATTTCTTACATATACTTAAAGTTTGATAGTAGTACAAGCACTAAAAAAATACCATACGAGAATATTTGACTAAAGAAACGCTTAAGTTTTGGGTTTTGCGACTTTGCAATATAAATTTGACACGTGTTCACCATATGTTTGTTTAAAATCACGATGAGCCTGACGCAAAACCATTTTCATATAGCCTGGTTGCGATAGCATTTTTTTGGCAATTTTTTCGGTTGCCATAGCAATTTTTTAGCAATTCTTTTAAAGATCAAAACTTCAAGTTGTGCTTTAATTAGCTTCGTATTAGGATATCACCTGGATAAGCCTTATTGGTCAAAATCAATGGTTCAATCATTCCTGTCTTACAAATTGTATAATACATATAAGGGATGGAAAAGTACCAATAAGCAAGTTAATTAATATCGTAATTTCAATACAAATTAGAGCTTGTGTATCGATGATCCTTACTTGATTACTTAATGTTGTTTATTATCTTCGAACTCTTTTAATTATTATTACAATTGTTATTATTTTTTTATTATTGGATATTTTTGCTACACAAAATCTAACGGTAAAACCTTACCGTTCTTATTTGTACAAACTTAACTATGAAAAAAGCAGATGAAAAAATGGAATAAGACCAATAATAATTGTAATAAAAATGATTTAAATTCAAGTTCTAAAAATAATATACAACATTTAGTAAGTAATACAATTAAAAAAAGGGTGAACTCCGAACCCGCAATTTCTGATTACGAGTCTGAAATGTTAACCACTCCACTAATTCCTTTTAATTACAAGCTTTACAACAATCAATTAAGCTTATAATCAATTAACAAGCTTTTTAAAAAACTTTTCTGATTGTTACATGTGTTTTTGGCAATAAATGAATTTTTTTCCTTTAATACCGAAATTTCTACTTACATTTGCAACGATATAAACTTAGGAGGAGAATGATAAAACTCCATTGGATGTCCTGCATTATCGCTTACAAAAAATACACTGTACAACTAAAATCAAAACGGCTTGGTATTAGAAAATGCAAGAATTTTTAGAGATCATTGTTTACATATGGCATAACCTAAGTGTATATAGGTGTTAATACCTACGAATTGAAATTAAAATGTAAAAATAAGAAAAGTCCTGGAACTCATGGATATATAACAAAAACCAAAACGACTTGATACAATTCAAAAATTCAAGAATTTTTAGAAAGCATCGTTTACATATGGCATATAAACTAAATGTATATAGCTGTTAACGCCTATGTAATGAAGTTCAAATGTAAAAATAAGAAAAGTCCTGGAACTCATCGATATATAACAAAAACCAAAACGGCTTGGTATTATTAGAAAATTCAAGGTTTTTTTAGAAAACATTGTTTACATATGACATATAAACTACATAATTATATATAGGTGTGAATACCTATGTAATGAATTTGAAATGCAAAAATAAGAAATGTCCTGGAACTCATCGATATATAACAAAAACCAAAACGGCTTTGTATTATTAGAAAATTCAAGGTTTTTTTAGAAAGCATTGTTTACATATGACATATAAACTACAAAATTATATATATGTAGGTGTTAATACCTATGTCATTAATTTGAAATGTAAAAATAAGAAAAATCCTTGAACTCATCTTTACATAACAAAAACCAAAACGGCTTGGTATTATTAGAAAATTCAAGATTTTTTTAGAAAGCATTGTTTACATATGACATATGACATATAAACTACATAATTATAATATATAGGTGTGAATACCTATGTAATGAATATGAAATGTAAAAATAAGAAAAGTCCTGGAACTCATCGATACATAACAAAAACCAAAACGGCTTGGTATTATTAGAAAATTCAAGGTTTTTTTAGAAAGAATTGTTTACATATGACATATAAACTACATAATTATAATATATAGGTGTGAATACCTATGTAATGAATATGAAATGTAAAAATAAGAAAAGTCCTGGAACTCATCGATACATGACAAAAACCAAAACGGCTTGGTATTATTAGAAAATTCAAGGTTTTTTTAGAAAGCATTGTTTACATATGACATATAAACTACATAATTATAATATATATGTGTGAATACCTATGTAATGAATTTGAAATGTAAAAATAAGAAATGTCCTGGAACTCATCGATATATAACAAAAACCAAAACGGCTTGGTATTATTAGAAAATTCAAGGTTTTTTTAGAAAGAATTGTTTACATATGACATATAAACTACATAATTATAATATATAGGTGTGAATACCTATGTAATGAATTTGAAATGTAAAAATAAGAAAAGTCCTGGAACTCATCGATATATAACAAAAACCAAAACGGCTTGGTATTATTAGAAAATTCAAGGTTTTTTTAGAAAGCATTGTTTACATATGACATATAAACTACATAATTATATATAGGTGTGAATACCTATGTAATGAATTTGAAATGTAAAAATAAGAAAAGTCCTGGAACTCATCGATACATAACAAAAACCAAAACGGCTTGGTATTATTAAAAAATTCAAGGTTGTTTTAGAAAGCATTGTTTAGATATGACATATAAACTACATAATTATATATATGTAGGTGTTAATACCTATGTAATGAATTTGAAATGTAAAAATAAGAAAGGTCCTGGAACTCATCGATATATAACAAAAACCAAAACGGCTTGGTATTATTAGAAAATTCAAGGTTTTTTTAGAAAGCATTGTTTACATATGACATATAAACTACATAATTATATATAGGTGTGAATACCTATGTAATGAATTTGAAATGTAAAAATAAGAAAAGTCCTGGAACTCATCGATACATAACAAAAACCAAAACGGCTTGGTATTATTAAAAAATTCAAGGTTGTTTTAGAAAGCATTGTTTAGATATGACATATAAACTACATAATTATATATATGTAGGTGTTAATACCTATGTAATGAATTTGAAATGTAAAAATAAGAAAGGTCCTGGAACTCATCGATATATAACAAAAACCAAAACGGCTTGGTATTATTAGAAAATTCAAGGTTTTTTTAGAAAGCATTGTTTACATATGACATATAAACTACATAATTATATATAGGTGTGAATACCTATGTAATGAATTTGAAATGTAAAAATAAGAAAAGCCCTGGAACTCATCGATACATAACAAAAACCAAAACGGCTTGGTATTATTAAAAAATTCAAGGTTGTTTTAGAAAGCATTGTTTAGATATGACATATAAACTACATAATTATATATATGTAGGTGTTAATACCTATGTAATGAATTTGAAATGTAAAAATAAGAAAGGTCCTGGAACTCATCGATATATAACAAAAACCAAAACGGCTTGGTATTATTAGAAAATTCAAGGTTTTTTTAGAAAGCATTGTTTACATATGACATATAAACTAAGTGTATTTAGGTGTTAATACCTATGTAATGAATTTGAAATGTAAAAATAAGAAAAGTTTTGGAACTCATCGATATATAACTAAAACCAAAACGGCTTCATACTATTTGAAATATTAAGGGTCTTTAGAAAGTATTGTTTATATATGGCATATAAACTAACAGTACCTATGTAATAAGTTTGAAATGTAAAAATAAGAAAAGTCTTGGAACTCATCGATATATAACAAAAACCAAAACGGCTTGGTATTATTAGAAAATTTAAGGTTTTTTTAGAAAGCCTTGTTTTCAATTTGATCATTTTGTATACTTTTTTTTTGATAAATTGTTCTTCAGTTCAAAACTGCAAAAATATAATAATTTATTAATATAAATTAATAGTTATGTGAGAGAAAAAAAATTGTATAATGCTTACAAGTTTATTGTCTGTAAGATTAAATTATTTTAAACGTTTTAATGTTTTGTGTTGGAATTAAACACCACTTGATTCTTGTTATTCCATCGTTAATTAACATTGTTATTGTTTTTATTTAAAATGAATTTATAATTATTTGATATGAATTATAATTTTTCTAATATGTGTTCTTATTGAAACACTAAAATTTCCTTATTCATTCTGTCATTTTAGATAAAAATATTTATGTAAATGCACAAGTCTATTAATGATTTATTAATTCTAATTTTTACAGATGCCAATATTCTTTCTCTAACCAATTTTTGTAGTAATATCAATTTATTTTAAAATTTAAAAAGAGAAAAATAATAATTCAAGGAAATAATAGTTAAAGGAAAAGAATAAGTGAAAAACATTCTAGTTTGTTTTATTTAAAGAACTGAATTAATATTTTGTTATTAAGAATAGTAAGTAAAAAAATCATAATTTTTCAATCAAATAAACACAATCTGTGTTTTTAATTAGTTAAGTTTAAATCGTACGTTTGTTGATTGTCTCTTGTTATTAAGAAGTTAAAACAGCATCTTTAGTTTTATTTAAAAATAACGATACAATAGGAAAAGTCCTGGAACTCATCGATATATAACTAAAACCAAAAGGGCTTGGTATTGTTTGTAAATTCAAGATTTTTAAAAAGAATTGTTTAAATATGTATTTAAACTAGGTGTATATAAATGTCATACCTATGTAATGGAGTTCAAATTCAAAAATAAGAAGAGTCCCGGAACTTATCGATATATCCCTAAAATCAAAACGGCTTTGTATTTTTAAAAAATTTAAAGAGTTCCGAAAAGCTTACATTATATATGGTTTAATAAACCTGGTGTACATAAGAATTTTTTGGTGTCCCGGAACTCGTCGATCGACATACATATATATATATATATATATATATATATATATATATATATATATATATATATCTATAGAGGCCTACCATGCGTCCGGACCAAAAGCGTAGCGCCCAGCGTCCGGCGTATATAAGTGTATATAAATGATGGTATCAGTCAGCGTCTTTTGCAAGCTATAGGTTTATTCAGCGTCTGTTTATTTTATGCAACCTATAGGTTTATACAGCGTCCATTTATTTTTTCAGTATTGGCCAGCCTGCTTGAATTCCTTTGCCTGTCTGCGGTGTCGAGTTACTCTCTGCATTTCTGAGTAAAGATTGCGTCATCTCAACTGGCAAAAATAATTCTATTTTATTAACGCTATGTAATAAATACTTTTAGTTTCGTTTCTGTATGTGTATGAATTTTATTTAAAAGGCTTTCAGATTTATGCATAAAAACATCATAAAACTCGAAATATTATTGGATTTGTATGAAATTTTCTACAAAGGGGTTTTTCAGGTCGCTGATTTCAAATTTGATGTCAACGTTTGCAAATTTAAAGCGCGGATGAAATATGGCGGCCATAATAATTAAAATTTGATTTATTTGCATAAAACTTAACATCTGGGAGTATATTCGAAACTCTCTGCGTTGCCAAAATACTATGTGTGTTTCTCAGTAAGGATTGCGTCATTTAAAGTGACAAAAATAATTTTATTAAAGCTACTAAATAAATCTTTCACTTCCATTCAATTGTGTCTGAATTTTATTTAATTCAGTTGAATTTAGTTGATTTTAATATGTATTTTCTAGATGAAAACTATTTAAATTGTGTAGGTTAATTTATTATTATAGGTTAAATGCATATAAAAAATTGTGATGATACTTATTGCTACTAATACCTAGTTCTATATTTTAAAGAGCCAAGCGATTTAATGTGTTAATTAGAGCTTCCAGTTTTTTAAGTTCTTCCAGTGGTTTAAATCGTTATATCTCTAAACATATTTGAGCTAGAAAGCTGATTCATTTTTTAAATTAAACCTTAAAAATGAGCGCATGCAACAATATTATCAAATATTGCCTAAAGAGAAATTTGGCAAAAAAAGTTTGGGTAGTGATAAAGATAGTTTAGATGGGAATTTCAAGGTCCAGCGGTCAGTGCAGATGTATTGTTTTGTATTTATGTTTGTTTATGTACTAGAAACTACGTTTTACATGTCTATTAAAGCAAACTATAAAAAGGAATTTGTAGTTCTTCTTAAATTATCTTCTTTCTGTCACTGTTTTACAAAACAGTTACTATTCGATCGCACAAGGTAAAACTTATTGGTTATTTATAACGACTAATAATTGATTTTATGAAATAATGAAATATATTGATTTTTGATTGACTTGTTAATTTTTATTGGGAACGCATTTTAATTTCAATACCTAATTAAAAATATCAGATTCGTTGTTTTATTTCTTATTGACATTCTGTAGTACATTTTCTCGTTCTATATTTTATAGAGCCGAGCGATTTAATGTGTTAATTAGAGCTTTCAGTTTTTTAAGTTCTTCCAGTGGTTTAAATCGTTATATCTCCAAACATATTTGAGCTAGAAAGCTGATTTCTTTTTTAAATTAAACCTTAAAAATGAGCGCATGCAACAATATTATCAAATATTGCCTAAAGAGAAATTTGGCAAAAAAAGTTTGGGTAGTGATAAAGATAGTTTAGATGGGAATTTCAAGGTCCAGCGGTCAGTGCAGATGTATTGTTTTGTATTTATGTTTGTTTATGTACTAGAAACTACGTTTTACATGTCTATTAAAGCAAACTATAAAAAGGAATTTGTAGTTCTTCTTAAATTATCTTCTTTCTGTCACTGTTTTACAAAACAGTTACTATTCGATCGCACAAGGTAAAACTTATTGGTTATTTATAACGACTAATAATTGATTTTATGAAATAATGAAATATATTGATTTTTGATTGACTTGTTAATTTTTATTGGGAACGCATTTTAATTTCAATACCTAATTAAAAATATCAGATTCGTTGTTTTATTTCTTATTGACATTCTGTAGTACATTTTCTCGTTCTATATTTTATAGAGCCGAGCGATTTAATGTGTTAATTAGAGCTTTCAGTTTTTTAAGTTCTTCCAGTGGTTTAAATCGTTATATCTCCAAACATATTTGAGCTAGAAAGCTGATTCTTTGTTTAAATTAAACCTTAAAAATGAGCGCATGCAACAATATTATCAAATATTGCCTAAAGAGAAATTTGACAAAAAAAGTTTGGGTAGTGATAAAGGTAGTTTAGAAGGGAATTTCAAGGTCCAGCGGTCAGTGCAGATGTATTTTTATGTAATTTAAAAATATTTAAATAAAGATGCAACAAAAATATTATTGACTAGCAATCTCTTAAAATGACGTTTTTGTTTTCGTTATTAGTGCTTACTTTATTTTAATCAATTACTGATTTTTTATAAATTGAAACCATTATTAGTTTCAGAAGAAAACAGCTGTGCATTCATAATACGTAGTAAATAATATCATATCTAAAATGTAAGATCATGCTAATCTATTCACCTATTTTTGGTATTAAACACATTTCTTGTAACCTTGTTATATATAATTGTTTATTTCGGATCATTTTCATTTGTGTTTGGAATAATATTTTGAGAAAGAAATTTTTATTACTTGCAAATTTTAGTTTCATGAGCAACCTTTATTTATTTTATTTACCTTTTAAATATACATTCTGGTATTAAGTTATCGATGTTCCTCTGTGAAATTTACAAAACATGTACGAGCCCTAACAACTAAATATGTATTTGGACAGTTTCATGAATTCTGTGTTTATTTTTCCTACTAGTGTTCCAAATTACACCATTTTCAAACAATAACCATTAACTTCTGTAAAAAAAGATCTGCAGAAAACAATTTTCAAAAATTCAATAAAACTCGCTGACAACTAAATATTCAGATAGCAGTTTATAAATACAATTCAATAAGATTTAACATCTCGCTTTGCTTTATTCGCCTCTTAAATTTTGGCTGACATACTTCTAACTTGGGGATTACAATTATCTAAATTGGATAATGCCCCACTTGCTGATAATTTCAAATTCAATAACACTAAAGATCCGAACTGCTTGAGGATCATTCAACAACTTTGAAATTATGATTTTCAAACCATTTTTTGGTCGTTTTTGATGTGTGGTAAGAAGCACCATCTTGTTGAAAGATTAAATCGCGGTCAAGATCGATTTTTAACGATTGGTAACAAGTTTGCGTTAAGAATTTGCTGATACTTTTCAACATTAACTGTGCCGTCTATGGACTGAAATCATTCTAACCCTCCAGCTGACATATAGCTCTAAACTATTGCACCTTGAGGAAACCTAACCGTACGTTTTAAGCAGTACTTATGGAATGCTTCATGTTTAGCTCCGATCAGTCTTTTGCGAGAGTAACCAACGAAAACACCAGACTTTGACTAGTCGCTGAATATGACCTTATACCAGTTATTCTCTGGAACATTGTCTAGGACAACTACATATTTAGTCCATGTCACTCGTCGTTGTTCTTGTTTCTCGGTTAGAAGTTTTACTTTGACTAAATACAAAAACCGTTTATGTTACAAAGATAGTTAAGGAATACTCAATGCATCAAAGTTTAAAGATAACTAACTACCTTATTAAAGAATGGAGAGTCTATCTGAAAACAAATAAACTGTTTGGATTCTTGGCAATTGTTGCGACAGAAAGGTAAAGACAGGATTAAGTGTGCCCAAATAGCTGCAGGACATGATCTGGACTTGCAGAAATACATAGAACAAAATTAAATAGCTTATCGGTATGTCCAACGTAAATGACTGCTTCTTCACGGCTTGCTCCAAAATGATGAGTCTGGATTTCTTCAGCTAGTTTGCAAGGATAATTTTCAGAGAAGACTATATGGAGTAACCCTTCACTCTTACTAAGACTCTTTTTCAGTGTGTTGTAAGCAGCATTTTTATTTCTAATGTTAAATTTATATTTATTTTTAAAGTTTTCATTTCTTCTTGAACCTCTCCCTGCAATTCTTGAACTTCTGCTGAGCCATACCTAAGACTGATAATGGAGGGCAAGATTGAGGGTAGAAGAGAACTGGCAGGAGACAAGGCTCATGGTTGAGAAATGTGAGAGACTGCACTGGCCTAAACTCACAGTTATTACTAAGAATAGCAAAAGATAGTGAACGATTTGCCGAAGTTGTTGTTAACCTTCTATAAGAAGACAGCACCTTAAGAAAAAGAAGATGTAAAAAAGGCCGCAAAGTTAGAAAATGTAACAGTTTTATCGAGCTTACTGAATATTTCTGAATTTGTTTCTCGTCATGCAGTTTTATGCAATATCGACTCCTTTGCCTTCTTCAACATACCAACACAAATTAGCTTGGGGCAACGTATGATAGCCTAATAAAAACAGGATGCCAATAAAACTGAAAAGTTTTTCCCTTGTAAATATAAAATCGTGTGTATTATTTGAGCCCACTAAATACAAAACTCTGCGTTTACATTGTTAGTGAACTTGAGTCTTGCACCTAACAATCTCACATTTCCCGTGAGTTTTGCATCTGATGATGACTTTTACATGATTATATTTTATAAGCGTGAAGTTTTACATTTATAAAACACCAAAGTTTGCATCTCATACATTTATCAGTACTGCAAGTCCATAAAACAAGACAACCAATAATATCGATATCTAAATTGTTATAATTATTTTTGTAAATAATTACAAAGTTTTGCATTTAGCGAGTTCATTTATCATGAGCCTACTTTACAAAAAATCGCAATACTATATCTTGAACTTCATCATCAAAAAGTTTTAGAAAAATATCCAGCGGTGATTGACCTGCCAAATGATTTTTTAGCTGTTCAATTTTTTTGTGTTCTCTTCGTCGGGCAAGTTCAGATACAAAAAGAAACCTCTCTGCACTTGGGTTTCTGGCTATTTGTTTTGAGCAAACTTGAGAATGTGAAAAGAAGAAGAAAGCATTTAAGTAGAAAAAAACTGAAAACAATACAGTTATGAAAACACCTGAAGAAAAACTAATGCCCATCTCTGAATAAAAAAAAACTGCAGGGAAACGTTTTGTTGGACTTGGACCTGGAAAAGGAAAAAGCAATGAGGAATAAGCAATCCGTACTCTAGTTTTGCATGACTCGCTGGTGAAACCTTGGAGAGTTGCTGGAGGTCAAAAAAACCAACGGAAAATATTTTTAAATGCTTTGTTGATGTACATTGATATAGGACACTACCGTCTTTATAGTTTAGCAAATAAAACAATTGGCCTTGCACACAAAACAAAAATATCCTACAGTACATTCTCTCGATGCCATCCCTATGTTATTACCGTCTATATTATGTATGCAAACCTAATGAAATAAACAGAGCTACCTGCTTGTACAAACAACGTGCAAACATAAGCTTCAAACCACAAAAACTAAAGCCACTAAAACTTGTAGATAATGAAAATTCATATGAACTCCTGTAACATGTAGTAAGGCTTCCGCATTGCATATGTATGGCAGGCCTCTGAAATGTCAAAATAAAATGAAGAAAAGGTTCAATTTAATGTTAAGATTGCAGCTAAAATCAATGTTACTAAACCTGTCCGAGAGTTGGAGGGAGAGGTTCAAGAAGAAATGAAAACTTTAAAAATAAATATAAATTTAACATTAAAAATGAAAATGCTGCTAAGAACACACTGAAAAACAGTCTTAGTAAGAATGAAGGGTTACTACATATAGACTTCTCTGAAAATTATGCTTGCAAACTAGCTGAAGAAATCCAGACTTATAATTTTGGAGCAAGCCGTGAGGAAGCAACATTGTACGCAGGAGTCACTTACACTGGAGATAC
The DNA here is from genome assembly GCA_929113105.1 of Agrypnus murinus. Classification (NCBI taxonomy): domain Eukaryota; kingdom Metazoa; phylum Arthropoda; class Insecta; order Coleoptera; family Elateridae; genus Agrypnus; species Agrypnus murinus. The sequence continues at coordinate 147,303,962 of OV816028.1, forward strand.
CGATAAGCTATTTAATTTTGTTTTATGTATTTCTGCTAGTCCTAGGACCTTGAACTGCTTCTCTAGTTCCAATGCCTAAGCGAAAACCAAATTGTTCTTCTCCTACATATTGTCCGCATTTTGTGTGTACTCGTTGATGCATGTTCTTAGCATTATCTACTGTACATGGCTCATCAGGCTAATCAATCGGTACTGTGAGCACTGTTTTACTCCGCTCTTTTTAGGTATCGGAATAAAAGTAAGTTGGGTCCAGTCGTGTGGTACGATTCCTGTATAGTATATTCTATTTAAGAAAGATGTTAAGATGTTGAGGCTTTCATCGTCTAATACTTTACGCATCTCAGTATAGATGTTATCTTCACCTGAGACTCTACGTGATTTGATAGTTTTATTGCGCGTTTCACTTCTGCTATAATAATTCTCAATGGCTAATCTTCTTGATCTATTTCTCTTGGTTCTGGTTACATTCTGATATCATCAAAAAGCTCTTGTATATAGCTTGTCAAAATCTCTTCTATCTCGTTTGGGTCTATTGTTTTTTTGTTACTATCTGTGACTAAGATATCGTGTTGATGGGTTTTATTTCCAGTTATTTCTTTTATCTTCTTTTTTGTGTGTTAAAGAAATCATGCTTTCTTGGCAGCTCTTCGAGTACTTGACAACGTTTCTCCATCCAGGTCTCCTTTGCCTCTCTTATAAGCCTTGTAATCTTTTTATGGATTTCTTTATATTTATTATAGTCTTTATGTTTGTACTTCCTTCTTTCGTTCATCAATAAAAGGATTTCTTCCGTCATCCATCTCTGTTTTGCTCTCTGCTCTTGGTTTTCCAATTCATTTTCTTGTACTTCATGTTTACATTTTTAACAGACTGCCAAAAGTTTTCCATTGTTTCTGTTTCCAATTATACCGTTTCCCTAAACTTACTATTCAAAACTCGTGTTATTTCCTCTTTTATTTGTGGTTCCCCCAGTTTCTCAAAGTTAGGTCTTGTTTTATTTCTCTTCCGGATTTTCTTCAATTTAATCTCACGTTTTTCAGCTACGGGGTTCTGATCAGATCATATGTCTGATCCAGGATAAGTTCTTACAACTTTAATTCCGTTTCTATATCGTTTATCAATCAGTATATAATCTATTTGATTTTTTATGATATTTCCTTCATTGTCTCCTGGTCCTAAGTACACTTCTAAGTGTACAATCGCCTTTCTGGAAGTTGGAACCAGGTGTTTGCTACCATTAAGTTTTCTTCATTACAGAACTGTACCAGATATCCCCCCTATCGTTTCGTTTGCAAATACCATGGTCTTCAACAATATATTGCACTCTTCCTTTACCTATCTTTCCGTTGAAGTCACCCATGATTATATTCACTTCATTCTTTTTGGTAAATCTTAGTAGGTAATTTTTACATCATGAATAAAAAACTCATGCAGTATGGAGTATTCTCGTGCAACTTATATTACTAGATGAACAGATAGTTCCATATTTTGAACGGCACTCGCAACAAAATGCTTCTAAAAGTGAAACCGGTAAGATTCAATTGAAACCGGTTTCAAATTATGGTATATCTGTTCAGATGAAGGGTACTTATACAAGTTATCCTCCAAATAATAAAAAATCCAGACTTGGGTTGGGAGGTGACTTTGTTTTTTATCTACTATCTATTGTAGAGAATAACCCTAATCATAATATTTTCCTTGACAACTTCTTTTCTTCATATAAATTATTCGACAATAACACACTATGGTGTTGGAAAATTGAAAACTGCAAAAAATTATGACACAAAGGAAAAGAAAAAACTACCGTACTGCTCAAAAGCTACTGTACTATCAAAACAAAAGGAAATAGTGACGTTAACGAAGAAAATGAAGTAAAAACCTTCCCAAGGATCTTGTATGGTTTCTCTATTTCTTAGAAAATCAAATGTAACTGAACTAAAGGGTTCATTGTGATGCAATGAAGAAGTACATCACATGCTCAAATAAATTCAGTGTGTCTAACAAAAATCCCAACCTATTGCTTGGTCTTGGAGGGATTCATCTCCTAAAAGTAGTACTCTCATGCATTGGGCTATACCTCAAAGACAGTGGAGCTTCGAAAATCCTTGTTGAGACAGTATAATTGGAATGCTGTTTTCCATTTTGAAACGCTTACGGTGTTATACCAGTGTACGAAGATCAACGCTTGTTGGACAAATTTAAATTGCTATAAACTACACATAGTGACAAAAAATATTTTGAGAAACTCGTAGAAAATGACAGGCAGAAAAAAACTGGGGCCTGCGTGCATGCAGTATAAGAGAGTGTTTGCCACTTTCCTTCTTCTTTGATAGAAAAAATTATTCACGATGGTACATTTTATACTACAATGATTGCTTGAAGCTGGACGAAGGTCCTATAATTTATAATTCCATGTCAGTCTTTTAAACAAAAAATAATAATCTTAATTCAATCCTATTAACGCATTTAAAACAATAATTATTCAAGACTTTTTAACCAAAATTTGTTTTGGTGGTTTCAAGTGTAAACATTTAAAATATTTTCAAAAAATTTCAGATTCAAGAATATAAAGAAAAATTTAAAATCTGGCAGCATAAATAATTAAGATTTTGCAATGGGCAACTAAAATCTTCAGTAACATGATATTTGATACGATGTTTGATGACGCGACGTCAAATTGTTCATCATACAATTCTGAGAACCTAAAATGTTTACTTTAATTCTTAAATGCTCCGAATGAATGCTGCATAAATGAATTGTTTTTTACATTTACTTATATGTACAGCTGTAACCGTTATCAAATTCATAATTGCAAAAGAGAACCTCTACTCCTTGGAAAATCCCCGAAAAACGAGTGTTAAAAGGAACACGATTAAAAATTTGTAAACACAACTGACCGAAAAAAGTTATATACAAGAATACACAGGTTGGGTCTATTAGCAGACAATTTTAAGTTCTTTTTCCAGCTTCAAGCAATCATTCTAGTATATAAAATGTACCATCGTGCATAATTTGAAAAAAATGGAATTTCTGGCAATAGCCCAATATCAGAATCTATTCGCTAACTAGAATTCGAATTAAGTGTCATTTTACACAATAATTAGCTTTTGTTTTTTACGTGTGCGTTATAGCATACACAAAATTACGTCACTTTATAGACTTGCACACCTGCAATGAAATTTAATCCATGCTTACAAGGAAATATTCTCTTGCTAACAACATTAAATTTTTATAAGGACGTCTTTCAAACTATAATATTGAGTTATATTCCTGATTATCTAATATCCATTTTTTTCTCGAGTCCTCTGACTTTAATAAAGCTTAACTTTAGTAAAATATTATATTTCTAAATGCTATAGCTACTTTTGTTTTTATCAGACAATAGGTAATAAAAGTTACCCATTTTTAGGGACAATTTTATTAAAAACAAATTAGTTTTTATCTCAGAAAGTACATGCCATATATCTATGAAATTTTTGTAGGGGTTATAGAAAGAAACCTTGGGTTCTAATTTTCAGACCAAAAAGCAATTCATTTAAGATTTATATAAAAAATAGGGAATTATGTTTTCTTGTTTATTAATTTTTTGATTTCGTTTTGGTTAAATGAACACTTTTCATGTAGGCATTATTTTTCTCAAAGAAATATTCCTAATTTTAACAATAACAGTGCAATAACATAAAAACCAATTTTTTGTCCAAACCGCTTGTCACTAAATTAATTTTTCTGCGATTCAGAGGAAGATATTGAAGACTATACAGGGTGTCCTGTTTAACAGTCTACACTGAATCATTCCAACAAGCTTGTGACTATAGCAGTGGAATTAAAAGAACTTTGTATCCTTTGACCTCTAGTTTACGAAATCAGAACACATCTTAGAACTTGTGCTGGTGCTGGATATCATCATCAGGATTTTTTTAAATGGAACGATTAGATTTGAAGTATGGAAATCGATAGCAAGTGGGATTCTGAATAAAAAAGTAATAAGGTACTACAGGTTTAAAGTGAATGATAATGAAATAATAAAGTGAATGTATTCTAATACTGTTTTCGTAAACAAGAAGCCGAAATCTACGAAGTTCTTTTAATTCCATTACTATAACCAAAAGCTTGTCCGGATGATTGAGTGTAGACTGTTAAATAGGCCAGAACCCGTTAAGTGGCTAAGTGTTTACTATTTTTTTCACATTTAAACATTTGAAGTGGTGACTCGTACACCTTTGAAATCTGAATTTTGCAAAATCTAAAAAGTATCTTGTATATTATTAACCATAAAATATGCGACTTCTTATGTTTTTTCATGATAACCATGAAAATGAAGCGCAACAAAAATCGTTGCTATTTTTTCACATTTAGAAATTCTAAGGGTTGGCTGCTACCCCCTTATATCCTGAATTTCGCAAAATCGGTGAAGCATGTGCGTTTTTATGTTCTTTCACGCAACCCATTCAACAATGAAACGCAAATAAACTGCTTTACTATTTTCTCCACATTTGCAAATTCTAAGGGATGGCTGGCTACCCCTTAGACCCTTAATGTCGCAAAATCCGTAAAGTATGTAACTTTTTATGTTCTTTCACGTCACCCATTCAAATATGAACCGCAACAAAGATTATTTACTATTTTTCCCGTATTTCAAAATTCTAAGGGTTGGTTGCTACCCCCTTAGACCCTCAACTTCGCAAAATCTATAAAATAGGTGACTTTTTATGTTCTTTCACGGCACCCGTTCGAAAATCAAACGCAAAGATTGTTTACTATTCTTCCCGTGTGTAGAAATTCTAAGAGGTGGCTGCTACCCAAAACAGAACAAAATTTTGAAAATATAAATATGGGTTTTTTTAACGTTTTTTTAATTTTTCGCTAGACGAGAATCCGAAACTCTGTAAATATACCAAATTTCAAGTTTGTATGTACTCTAGAAATTCGGAAGTTATAAAGACTATTTAATTTCATTACTTAAATACATAAAGTGAAGTCCCGTTTTACAACCCCTAAAGGGGTAGCGGAGGGTTAACATAATAACAATTTTTTATATTTTTCTTTACGAGAACTCTAAACCCTATAACTAAACCAAATTCTAAGTTTTTATGTCATCTAGAAGTTTTACAACCCCCAAATGGAATACGGGGGTTGATTTAATAATTTTTTTAAATTTTTCTTTAGGAGAGTCCTAAATTCTATCGCTATACCAAGTTTCAAGTTTGTATGTCATCTAGAAGTTTTACAACCCTAAAAGGGGATGCGGGGTTGACATAATAACATTTTTTTTAATTTTTATTTACTAGAATCCTAAACCCTATAAATATACCAAATTTCAAGTTTGTGTGTGATCTAGAAGTATTACAACCCCCAAATAAATTGCAGGGGTTGACTTAATAAGATTTTTTATGTTTTTCTTTACGAGAGTCCTAAATTCCATCGCTATACCAAATTTCAAGTTTGTATGTCATCTAGAAGTTTTACAACCCCCAAATGGAATATGGGGGTTGATTTAATAATTTTTTTAAATTTTTCTTTAGGAGAGTCCTAAATTCCATCGCTATACCAAATTTCAAGTTTGTATGTGATCTAGAAGTTTTACAACCCCCAAATGGAATATGGGGGTTGATTTAATAATTTTTTTTAAATTTTTTTTTAGGAGAGTCCTAAATTCCATCGCTATACCAAATTTCAAGTTTGTATGTGATCTAGAAGTATTACAACCCCCAAATAAATTGCAGGGGTTGACTTAATAAGATTTTTTATGTTTTTCTTTACGAGAGTCTTAAACCCTATCACTATACCAAATTTCAAGTTTGTATGTCATCTAGAAGTTTTACAACCCCCAAATGGAATATGGGGGTTGATTTAATAATTTTTTTAAAATTTTTATTTAGGAGAGTCCTAAATTCCATCGCTATACCAAATTTCAAGTTTGTATGTCATCTAGAAGTTTTACAACCCCCAAATGGAATATGGGGGTTGATTTAATAATTTTTTTAAATTTTTCTTTAGGAGAGTCCTAAATTCCATCGCTATACCAAATTTCAAGTTTGTATGTGATCTAGAAGTTTTACAACCCCCAAATGGAATATGGGGGTTGATTTAATAATTTTTTTTAAATTTTTTTTTAGGAGAGTCCTAAATTCCATCGCTATACCAAATTTCAAGTTTGTATGTGATCTAGAAGTATTACAACCCCCAAATAAAGTGCGGGGGTTGACTTAATAAAATTTTTTATGTTTTTCTTTACGAGAGTCTTAAACCCTATCACTATACCAAATTTCAAGTTTGTATGTCATCTAGAAGTTTTGCAACCCCCAAATGGAATATGGGGGTTGATTTAATAATTTTTTTAAATTTTTCTTTAGGAGAGTCCTAAATTCCATCGCTATACTAAATTTCAAGTTTGTATGTCATCTAGAACTTTTACAACCCCCAAATGGAAGATGGGGGTTGATTTAATAATTTTTTTAAAATTTTTCTTTAGGAGAGTCCTAAATTCCATCGCTATACCAAATTTCAAGTTTGTATGTCATCTAGAAGTTTTGCAACCCCAGAACGGGGTGCAGGGGTTGACATCATAACATTTTTTTTATATTTTTCTTTATAATAATCTTAAATCCTATAATTACACCAAATTTCAAGTTTCTAAGTCATCTAGAAGTTTTACAACTCCTAACAGGGGGTGCGAGGGTTGCATAAATATATTTTTTTATTTTCCTACTTACAAGAATCCCAATTCCTATAATTGTGCCAAATCTCAAGTTTGTATGTCATCTAACAAATTAGAAGTTGTAAAAGTTATTTAATTTCAATATTTTAATGCATAAGAAGTCCCGTTTGAAATGATGTCACTGTCTGCCTCACAAACATATGAGTTTTAAAAATTTTAAAATATAATATGGGATAAGATTAAACAGCCAGATTTATTACTAGCTAACAGCATCAGTGATTGATTAAATACTGAATGATAATATAATAATGGTTACGTTTGTTTCACTTAAATCAATAGAGCTTTGAATTTAATCTTACGATTTTATTAAAATTATCGCCCATTTGTAGGAGCAATTAAAACCGGTTTAAACGAAATTTACATGACGCATAAATGAAACGTATTAAAAGTGTTTCTTAAATAGCTTTAACAAAATATAATATGTACGAATTTTTGTCACCTTAAATGACGCAATCTTTACTAAGAAATACAATGCATAAAGTGAAGTCCCGTTGAAATGACGTCACTGTCTAGCCACAAAGGAATCAGTGTTACCAACACAATTCTTGTTAAATATGCGGACGCAGGGTAAACCTATGCCATAAATTTGTATACAAATGTATACAAATCCCGCGCTATTAGCGCTGCGTGTGGCAAACGCTCGAACTACGATTTTATACACGAATCAGGAATGGGTGTCAAACTGCGCACAGCTAATTTTTACATTTTCGCCATCTAGACACTTTAAGCTTCATATGGTGCAATTTTGAGGCACTAGTCACCCAGCGTCCGTATATCCGGACGCCGAGTGACTTCGGACGCTGCTTGAACCTAAGATTTTACATGGGGGGACGCATAGTGGTGCCCTATAGATATATATATATATATATATAAATATATATATATATATATATATATATATATATTACTTCACTACTTTTCCGGGTTTCACTCCGCGTATTCACTATTCGGCTCCTAGAGGAACCAGACAATGGTTGACGACGTTTCGGCAAGATCACACTTGCCATCTTCAGGTCACTTCTAACTTCCTTCTGCTTCGCGTGGTTACACGATGTAGACTCAATCGATAACTAGTCAGTCGATAACTAGTTAGATTGTGGTTCAATACAAAATATAAATTGTAACAGAGGGTTATGTTTCAAATTATCCTTCAATAAAATAACATCAATACTAATTAACGTTTCTTGACGAAGAAAGGCGTTTTTTAAAATGGTACTTTATTGTAAAAACGCAAAAGACGGAGCCCAAGTTACAAAATGAACACAGTTTATTGTTTAAGTACAATAAAATATTTATTCGTCGTGAATTTACACAGTATGCACTTGCATAATCACTTAAATACTATTATACAATTTTAACTTAAAGCTGGTAATTATAATGTTCAAAAAGACAGAGGTAAACAGTAACCATGGTCACCAGTTTCTACGGATTTCTGGGTGAGTATTGCTTAAAAGAAGGTAAACATCTATCCTGATAGACAGTTTCTATCTTTCAAGCTTCGTTGTAAATCAGACTGAACTGTCCCATAAAGTGCTGGTCTTTATATACTCCTTCTGTGGGTGTGAAATCCTTCAGTTGACCGCACGCGGCCGTGTGCCTACGTGACTTCCTTATAGAGTTCTGAGTACTGCAGCTGCTGTGGCCGTGTGCCTACGTAACTTCCTTATAGAGTTCTGCGTACTGCAACTGCTTGCTATGCACACACGTGGCTGTGGGTTTGAAACTGCACCTGCAATCGTGGGCGCTCCGCTCGAGGCGTTAATCTGGCATACAATTTATAATTAGGTCACACTTCGCTTGAGTAATGACTAAATGTTAACTTACTTTAGTTTATTTTTACCAATTTTTTATATAAAACGTTTGTAATCACTCCTTTATAACAGATAAAAAATATCCAAATTTGAATATACTTTGGTAAAGCAGATTTTTTACAAAATGCTTAAATGTGATAAATTATTATTGATCACTTTAGTTTAAAAAATTTGGAAACTTCTGGAAACAGCTGTCAACAATTTGGAACAATTAAAAACAATTTTTAACGTAAGGAGGATTTCAAACGACTAAAAAAGTCTGGCCAATTTATTAAAATAAGCAAAATTTTAACGTTTTCATGAAGTTTTGGAGGTATTAAATATCACCTCTTAAATATCACCAATTCGACGATGAGTTCTTTTTATTTTTTTATAAAGAATAAAAGCTTTAAAAAGCAAACCTCATAATTTATATTTAGAAAATAAAATAAAATATATATTATCCAACTAATAAAGAAGAATGATTGAAACAGTTAGCGGGTATCAATATAAGTATATAAAAAATGCAATAATTCTAACAAATTCTATAGTAAATCTAATAAATTAGCTAATATAAATTAGGCTGATTAAAATCTACTTTAGAAAAGAATTATTTGTTAATGATAAATAATGTTAATGTAAGACTGTAAAGGACAACAAAATCGAAAAGTTATTAATATTTATAATTTAATCAAAATTTACTCAATTTTAATAAATGAAAACCATTGTCATAACTATAACTATAAAAATAATACTAAAAATATGAATTCTATTAATGAAATTAATAAAAAGAATACCATATACCCTATTAATAACTATCCCTGAGTGCGTCGGCGTTCTGTTGAAATCGCCCTAACCACCTTTACAATACAATACAATTTCAATTAGTCTATAATCAGTTTTTTTGGGCATTTTATAATAAATAGTATAACCAGAAACTCTATCAAATTCTTTGAGACTACCTTAGAAGCTAAAATACATCAATGGTTCAATTTAAATATTTTGGCTTTCTAATTAGGGCTAATTAGATATTTTCGTGTACAGATCAGGCGAGGTCACATGTTTAATCATAATAATTCGTAATTTACAAAAAAAAGTCAAAATGTCTGTGGCACAACTCATTTGTTTAGCAACAACCGTTTCACCGTGAACATGAAGTATATTTGTTTTTCAACGCAAGTGATACAGCAATCATTACAAGATTGAGAACAAAACAGAATTTTAGAGTAACAAATAAATAAATGACCATGAATTTATAGATTGTTATATAAGAAAAAAAAAGCAAAAAACTGTAACAACTGTCGTTATCTATTGAGCATACACTACGTAATTGAAGTATTTGTTATTTTCATACATTAGTAGATTCAGTTTTCAGCTTTCAGTTCTGTTTTTTAACAATCAATCTAAATAGCATCCGTGATATTTTCTTACAACCTTTCTACATTATACTTTTATTTAACGAGAAATCTAATAAAAACCGTTACGGTAATAGGACTTAACACGCGAATCCTCCTAACTTAAATTATTATTGAAAAAAAATAGTTTAACGTTAGTTGGTCTGTTTCAAACTATCAAAAAGAGTGGTATTTTGGTCTTTTCTGACCTTCTTCTTTTCTGATTCTTCTTTGGGATTCCTTCGCCTTCTACCAGTTGACATTGAAGTAAAACTAGTTTTGGATCAAACTTAAAGTTATGTAAAGTTAAAATATATCTTGAAACAATTCTTTTTCATGAAAAAAATTTAGGAAAAGGTTTATCGTAATATATTGATTATATTATTTCGAAAATATGAATAATGTCAGCGCTTGATTAAGCTTACTCATCGCAGATCTCAAGCTATTACCAAACATATAGCAGCGTGTTACACATAGTTTGGAAATGTTCTTATTAATCGTGAAACGAAATTATTTCTGAAAAATTCAATAAAATACACTAACTGGGCGCCATCTGATTATGAAACTTAATAACGATAATGAAACAAAGAGCTGAGATCATTAATCAGAAAATGAAATCAGATCCAAAAATTTTTGATCAAATAGTTAACTATACTCAACAGTATCAAAATTAGGCTGGAGAAAAATATAAATAAAACGTTCATAATTATATGGTTAAATGTTGCTCACTTTAGTTAAACTTGAAAACATATTTATTGTATGAATATAAAAAAATAAGACAAAAATATATTTATCTAACTTAAAAGCTCTGGTATTAGTACCCGGCATAAGAGCTCTTAGCTGTAAGGAACGTTTATATACAAAAAACATATATAATCAACATATAAAAAGTAAAGTAACTTAACAAAAATGTTACACGGTAAAACAAAAAATCATATTTCACAATACCTTAATTATTTTGATAAGTTGCAAACAAAACCAATAGTAAATTGCACGATATTGCCTTTTGTACCACACAGGGACCATTACTGCTGAATGATAGAAACTGGAACGAGTAACGGCAGTTACATAATCAGAACCCACGATGGAGTAACCTTCATAACACTATGTCAAGATGAACTGTTTATGATTAAATTCACCCTAACAAAATTTCTAATACAACCATATAATTAGATAACGTTGATTATTAAATTATTATTGGAAACAATCCACTTCTTTTCATTATTATATTTTAGTATGATTCGTTTATCACTTAAATCCGAACTGAATTTTATCAAGCATTAGAATTTTAATAAAAGTTTTTACTTAAATTCGGTAGTTAATTATAAGTTTAGTCTTTACTTCTATCAGAATTTCTTTATTATTTAATAGTTCAATCGCCTAGGATAAAATCTGTAGTTATTTATTATTACTGTTGAAATACTGTACGAAAATTAACTTTGTCGTTAAACTGTATAAAGATAAACAATACTTTCAATAGGGAAATGAATTTCCCACAATTTAATAGCACAGAAGTCCGGAAAATTATAAACACAACTAGACTTTTACTAAACCCAATTTCAAACTCATGCGAACGATATCGAAGTTTTTCTTCTTCAAGACAGTCGACTTCATTATCTTAAGTCGAACTGACTACTCGGTAGCTCGACTTAGTTGAGACTGACTGAAACTCAGGGTTATTTTTCTATATCGAAGTATTTTCTAGCGGGATGCACTTCTACATTGGCCAAAAGGAATCGCATGATCTTGTTTAAGCGAATCAAAATTAATGTTTCTCACACAAAGAAGTCTGAAACGCAATACTTCTTGCAACGTAAATTGCAGACGGAATATATTTTGAAATGCAGATGGTTTCTTTAAAAAATATCATTTAGCACGTACAAGCGATCATTCCTTGAAACGAAATAGGTTTTTTATAATATTTTCGTGGAATAAAAAATTGAAACGTATATGAGAAAGTTTGAAAACATGATTTCACACCAATCAAAAATGTCAATCTTTTAAATTTTAACAACTGCATCATTTGGGACTGCAAGCACCTGTCTAAACAATATCCTTGTTTACGACGGAAGCTATAATTCTTTATTATTTTATCATACGAGACGACTCTACTAGTCTGAAAGGATTTTAACAGATGACCTTTAACAATTTTCTTGAGGTTTATTTGTACAACATGCCGATATAATTTTAAAGTTTAAGAAAAGCGCAGACTTACAGGACCGTATTTAAGATTTTTTAGCAACCTCGCGCCAAAATTTCATTAAATCAAGAATGGTAAAAAAACATACCGTTACAATCGCCAAGTTGATAATAAAACTTTTGATAATTAAAATTAACTTGCATTCAAACAATTAATCATCCAGTTTAAGTTTTAGGTATTAAACAGCTAGTTTCTGTTTTATCAATTAATATTTTATTTGCAAAATAATATGTGTACATATTTTGGTTATATATAACTCACTTGTACTCATGCTACTCATACATCATTCTACTAAAGCTGCCTGTTTTGTTGAATCTATATTTTCATAGTTTAGGTTTTACAGTTAGTCACGCTCCCCAACTACTTGTTTACTCTAATTACTTCTTTTAATTATTTTAACGTTTTCCGCAACTCTCAGAGCTTCATCGAAGATGCCAAGCTACAGTTTTATTAATAATGGTAACATTTCAAAGGCCAAACGAAATCGGGCATTTCAACTAATTTTGATATAAATAAATAAAGTTTAATAAAGTCAAGTTCTTTGTTATTTACTGAAAAAACTGTTTTTGCTATACAGCGGAGCAAGATTTTGATGATTCATATTTAATAATAGATTAAGAAATTACTCATTTCTGTATGTATGTAACTGTAAGTGACTGCCCAAGTCTATAGAACTACCCTCAAAATAATTTCTAGATTAAATCTCAAAGCTTTTTGGCAGATTTACAAAGATACGAAGACAAAGACAGATTACAAAAAAGATCTGCAGGACTTTTACATTTTTAGCAAATATTAATTTTTGATAAATATATTTGTTAAATATATTGATAAATATATGAGTTTGAGTGGTGGGTGTATCAGATAATTATATGCATGTGTGAGCTCCGTAGCTAAATTCAAATTTTAGGATAGTTACGAGCAAATAATTGAGAAAATCTGGACAGACACATCAATTAAAAGGTACTAAATCCGATTATAATTATTTACTTGTGCAAATTTAAGTAATAAACATTAAAATAAGTAAAATAAAATTAAATAGATATTGATAATTGATAAGTAAACAAGGTTAACATTGAAAAGTCAATAAAGAAGAGATTGTTAAAACTTAAAATAGGCAACCCAAACTACATATCATAATAGAAGTATATCGTGCAGTATGGAGACAGAAGATTCTTCACCTGAGTTCTCTACAGATGATGGGAAAAGGAAAAGGGAAGGAGAAGAAGATAAAGATATATTTAAGAAAAGCAAAAAGTTAACGAGAACACCAACTAAAGAAGTCGACAAAGACAAAACAGATATGGAAGTAATTAGAAAGATGAACGAAACGATGGTTAAGATATACGCAGAAGTCAAAGGAATGAGAAAAGAACAAAAAGATTTTCAAAAGGAATTGAAAGAAGTAAAATTAGAAAATGGAAAGCTGAAATCAGAAATAAAACAATTACAAGCAAGAGTCGAAGCATTAGAAATATCGGAAGAGAAAATGGAATACTTAGATAAAGCCAGTAGAAAGAATAACCTTATAATAAGTGGTCTACAAATGAAAAATAGAGACAATGAGGAAATATGTAAACATGTCCAAGAATTTATTAAAAAAGATCTGGAATTAGAGGTATCTATTAAAAAAGCAAAGAAAATAAAAGAGAATATGTGTGTGATAGAAATGGAAAAATTTGAAGAAAAGATAAGTATTCTAAAAAATAAAACAAAATTAAAAGAGCTACCAAACAAGAAAATCTATATACAATGTGACCTAACTGAAAAAGAAAGAAAAATTCAAAATGCCATTTTAGAAAAAGCCAAAATCGAAAAACAATTAAACAAGAATGTTAAAATAGGACACCTAAAATTATTTGTTGACGGTAAAAAATGGATTTGGAACAAAAAGAACAAGAAGCTGGAAGAAGAGCACATAGAAACTAGTGGCGATTCAAAAAACTAATTAAGACAAAACAAAACAACCCTGACAACAAAATGGAAACGACCTGGCAACGAAAAGGCTTATGTAAAAATAAATTAAATAGAAAAAACAATATATGGAAACTGGCTACATGGAATGTAAGAAGTATAACAAGTAAAGAATATGAGTTAATTGATGAATTCCAGAAAGCAGAAATAGACATACTGGCATTAACAGAAACAAAAAAGAAAGGAAAAGGAATATCAGAGATAAAAGATGGGCATATTTTAATATACGGTGGTGTACCAGAAAATAAGCGAGCAGCAGCAGGAGTTGGATGTATTATTAATAAACATCTAGTAAAGTACATAAATGAATGGATATGCTGGACAGAAAGAATATTAACTGTTGAATTAAAAGATATAGATCAGAACATAATAACAATTATAGTAGCGTATGGACCAAATGATAATGCAAACAAGGAAATTAAAGATAAGTTTTGGGAAGAACTCACAATTATTACTGAAAATAGCAAAGGGAAAATATTTGTAGCAGGGGACTTAAATGGAAGAGTAGGCAAAAATGAGGATGGAACAATAAAAGTGTTAGGTAAGCATGGCGAAAACGTAAAAAATAACAGTGGAGAAAGATTGATAGAGTTTTGTACAATGAACAACTTAATAATTACGAACACATTTTACCAAAAGAAAGATATACATAAATATACTTGGTATAAACCAAATGGAGAAGAAAAGGCCATATTAGACTACATCCTGGTAGAGAAAACAAACAGGAAAGTAATAAAAGATATCAGAGTAAGAAGAGGGGCTGAGATCTATAGCGACCACTACTTGGTAGTAGCAGAGATATTTAAAAAAGAAGGCAACATAAGTATGTCAAAAGAAAAACATAAAAAGAAAACAGATCATCAAACAATTAAAACCTACAAATTAAATAATGAAGAAGTTGCTAAAACTTATAGAGAGACAATCACTCAACGAACTACAGCAATAAAAGAACATATAAGGAACAAAGATGTGGAACAGACATGGAATATGTTTAAAAACATCGTTTTACAAGCAGCAAGTGAAACATGTGGAGTAAGTAAAATAATGAATTCAAGAAAACAAACACATTGGTGGAACAAAAATATAAAAAAGGAAGTTAGAGTAAAGAAAGAAAGATGGCTAAAATATCTACAAAACAAAAACGATGTTACATATAATAACTACAAAGAACAAAGAAACTTAGTTAAAGACCTAGTACATACAGCAAAACAAGAATCATGGCAAGAATTTGGAGAAAGAATGGAGATAAACAGTAAAGAAAACCAAAAACTCTTCTACAAAGTACTAAAAACATTCAGAAAAACTAAAGCTATAAGCACACAATCGATAAAAGACAAACGTGGAAATATATTAACAGATGAAAATAAAATAATGGAAAGGTGGAGAGATTACTTCAAAGAACTACTCACTGCAGATGAAAATAACACAAATATAGAAGACGATGATCAAACAAATAGAACAAATGAAGAGGAAGAACAAGAAAGAGTAGAAGTAGAAATAACAGCTCAAGAACTGAAGGAAGCAATTCAAAGCTTGAAAAATGGTAAAGCACCAGGATATGATAGAATAACAACGGATATGGTTAAACATATGGGGGAAAACGGAGAGAAGCTACTGTTAGATATCTTTACCAAGGCCTGGAGAGAAGAAAAGATCCCGAAAGATTGGGAAATAGGTGTTATTTTACCAGTATTAAAAAAAGGTGATAATAAAGAATGCAGTAATTACAGAGGCATCACACTACTGTGTACTGCCATGAAACTTTATGAATATATTCTAGAAAAAAGATTAAGGGCATATATTGAAGCGACTCTAGAAGGATCACAAAGTGGCTTCCGTAAGGGACACAGTGTGCAAGATCACATATTTACATTAAAAGAAGTGATAAGTAAAACACACCAGTACAATAAAACAGCATGTCTCACATTTATTGATTTAGAAAAGGCTTTTGATAGAGTACCAAGAATAAAGTTATGGGAAAGCCTAAGTCGTCGAAAAGTAAGTGGGAAACTTATAAATGCCATTAAAAGTCTTTACAATAATAACATCAATTATGTAAGAACTAATAACATGATCTCCGAAAGTTTTAAGACAAAACAGGGACTCAGACAAGGAGGTGTGATGAGCCCGGCTCTATTCATAATAATAATGGATGACATCATAAAAGAATGTAAAACAAGACTTAATAAGCTATACATAGGTTACCATCAGCTACAACCAGTAGGTATTTCAGAATGTGCATTTGCTGATGATGTTGTATTATTAGCAAAAACAGAAGACAGCCTCCAAAGAAACTTAAACGTTTGGAATGAAACCTTAGAGAGATATGGAATGAAAATGAATACCAATAAAACAAAGACAATGATGATAGCAAAGAGGCCAAGTAAGATTCAAATACAACTCAAAGATATAAACATAGAACAAGTCTCAAATTTCCAATATCTAGGAGTCATAATTGATGGAAAAGGAAAACAAGAATTAGACATAGCGCAAAGAATAGAAAATACGAACAAACTTTTCTACGCAATCAAAAACAAATTTATCAATAAAAAAGAGGTTACAATACAAACGAAAATGAATGTGTACAAAGCTGTATACAGGCCGATACTTACATATGGCTGTGAATCTTGGATATTGACAAGAAAAACGAAAAGTATGATACAAGCAGCAGAAATGAGATATCTAAGACGAGTTAAACGAGTAACAATGAGAGATAGAATACGAAACGATCATATTAGAGAACAGCTAGAAGTGGAGTCAATATTAGAGTTTATTGAGAAAAGGCAGTTAAGCTGGTGGGGACACTTAATAAGAATGAACAAGAATAGACCTGTAAGAAGAATATGGGATGCAAAGGCAGTAGGGAAAAGACAAGTAGGTAGACCAAGTGAATCCTGGAATCAAGTAATAGGAAGATTATTGACTAAAAGAGGACTAACCTGGCAACATGCAAAAGAGCTAGCAAGAAACAAAAAGGAGTGGAGAAGATTCATACATCAAAGAAGTGTTATGTGAAAGACAGGAGGGAAATAAAAATAATCAAAGTGATAGGTGAGTTTAAAGAGTCAAATAATAATAAGAGTGTCAGTATAAGATTGTGTACGGTTCAAGTGAAAAGAAATTAAAATATAAAAAGACAAATTAGTTTGTAATAAAATCTTATAATAAATCAATGTATAACCTATACAATTAACCCACTACGTTTAGTTAGTTAATTAAGAATTGAAGTCTGATTTAGTTTAAAATTTTTTAAGATAATTGTAATTAAGTTAAACTATGTATACAACCCTACACCATATGGTAATTGGGTTTTACTGATTATATATATATATATAAATATATTGTTTTTGAGAGGTTTGAAAAGTTTAACAACACTGTTGAATTCATAGGTCACTAAATACAATCCGGTTTATAAAGCATTTCAAATAACTGTATAATTCTAGATCAATCGAAAGTAGACTTAGTACAAAGTTAAAACTTTCGTTGGTTGAATTCTGATTTTTATCTTTTTTTTGCAGCCAAGTTTTATGTTCATTCTTACGTTGTATTGTTGTCAAATAGGGTATTTAAAATCAAATATTTAGAGATTCAGTTCAAACATTTTTAGAAGCTCACAATTCAGTTTTGTTGTTTTATGTCATAATTTATTTATTTAGGTTTACAAAGTAACACACTAAGTTTAAAGTGGAATCTGGAACATAACTGTTTAAATAATGCTTTATACAAATTGACACTCTAGATCTGACCAAATTTAAAACTATCTTATGAAGGTAAATATTAAAGTAACTACTCATTTATTATACGTTTTAGACCAGTTTGTTTTTGATTAACATAACCTGAATCAACAGAAACTTCACTAAGTAGATGCAGAAATTTTTAATGAGACTCTCTTGTGATTGACGTGAACATTGTAACACTTCACCTGCATTATTTATAGTATTTTCTGATTTTGATGCTTTGTATAATTGATATTCTTAAAAGTAGCAATCTGGTTCATTTTGTTTTTCTCTTTTTCTAGATCACACACCCGTTGGACATACACCAGGTAAAACTTAGGAAATTACTTGTACAGATTTATTTTTAGTCAGCTTTTGTTTTTATTTCTTTTATAAAGCGTTCTCCTACCTAAGAATAGTTATTTTCTAGAATAACTTTATCGACTAAAGCTTTATTCAAGAGTACGATATTTAACACACTAAAAACTCCCACTGTCGATGATTTTTTTTGTTTTAGCAATATTTTAGTAGGATTGGTCCGAAATAACAAAAATTAATGCCAAGAAGTACGAGGGATGTTATATCATACCCATGCTTCATTCAGAACTAATCATATTTTTACATTAAGCTCTTATTGGTTTAATTGTATAAAGTTTGAGTGTGTTCTCTTATTATATTATATGATCTGTACAGTTCATAGCCTACTGATGGAGATCTAATAGTATCCAAAAAACTAATGATTACCAAACAATGGACACTCCATTCTGGTTACACTGAAATACACGCAGTCACTGAAATGTTGGTGTACAAGATATTAATGCTCTTCGCTATCTGGACAAGCATAACCCCAAAACCGCAAGTTTGTGGAAACATACTTGCATGCTGAACCAGAGGGTATTGGTAGGAGCATCTTGTGGCAAGGAAATTCTCACGTCATCGTGTTAACTGTACTTACTACACGAAATGCATTATTCATTAAATTGTTATCCAACAAGAAGCGCATTTAGTATCAGTTAGACTTTATGAAATAACTATATTAAGATCCTACCGTAATATTTAAGTTACACGTGTACGTTAGGATTGTTAAGAAAAGGCCACTTTAAAATTTTTATTGGTGCACTTCGCCACAGCATTCGATATTGAATAAAAGTAAGACGAAGCTAAAAAATTTAAATCGATTACTGTTTACTGGTTGCTAACGGCGATTTTCTAACTTCTAGGAAAACAAACATAAATCAGTCGGTAATTGCACATAAAATTTAATTAAAAAAATTGGCTAAAATTTAATACATTTTATATAATATAGAACACTGAACATACCAATTTTAATTAATCCTACCATTTCCTAATTTTAATAATTTAATTAATTAATAATATTCAAAAGTCGTATCAGCAAATTTTAATTTTTGTGTAATTATATTCTATTGTATATGTAAATTAAACAAAAAAAGGTGTTTTTTGTGAGTTTTTAATATTACAAACTATTTCTCAACATCGGTGCTGTTAAATTAACGTGCAGTCGAGTAGCTGCTGTAAAAATAATAAAATACATGCAAAATAATATATTTACCTAAAATTATAGTTTATCATTAAAATAAAATATATTTTAAAGATGCATCCCCATGCTCCCTCTCTGTAATTTTTTCTTCCTCTATAACAATTTATTAAAGCTGCTAATGTTTAAATCTTTATTATAAAATTTGAAATTTTTAAATTAATAAATTTAGATATATACAGTTTACCAAAACTCTAGTTGTTACTATTGCTGAATGCATATACAGCATGCATGCATGTGGAAAATATTAGAAACGTTAAAGTTAAGTAAAATAAAGAAATAAGCTTTATTTATTCGTTGACCGCTACATGATTTCATGGCTTGATGCTTTATGACACCGGAGCACACATCAAAACCATGTATTTTTATTTATCGCATTCAAGTTTTATTTTCTACAAGACTATATCAAATAAATAAAATATCCAGTCCACAAGTAAAAGATAAAATTTCCGGAGAAGTTGAAAAAGAGGAAAAAAAATAATTTAGAAATAAAACAAAATTAAACTAGACATGATAAAAAATGCAAATTTTAGAATAGAATAATAAAGCAGACTCTTAATGGGCAACAAAACCGTTTGTAAAAATAATTTGACAGCATAATTAACCATGCATGCAATCGACCAAAAATATAATTTCCCCTATTTCGCAATGGTTTTGATTTTTTAATGAAACCCTACTCTTAAGATGTTTTGTTTTTTTTTTGCTACAATAAAATCACCAGTCATTTGAGTCATTTTCGTATAAAACAAACTTTTACGTCTAAGACGGAAATTCTCGGAAATCAATGTCAGGGCCGAATAGATTATGTGTGACTATCTTTTGCAGAACGCTTTTGTTTTGACATTAGAATAAGTGTCGATATAATAATATAATAATATTATAGTAAGTATATAAGTAAGATATAGAAAGTAAGTTCAAATCTCATCAATGAAAGATCGTCCCATAAGTCGTCATATCAAAAATATAATTAACGCAATAAATGAAATATGTAATAAGATAATTTTACGAGAGTAACTACTACACATAAGAACATAACAATATATAACTATACCTAGTCCATAATAATTAAGCCTAATAATAAAATTGACACTATCAGTCGTCTCATCATATTGTTTACACCTATCAGTTGCTTTGCTAGAAATGTACGAATATGTTATGTTTACCTACCAGTTATATAGTATTTCCTTTCAATGGCCAAAATCGAAAACAGAATAATTATAAATTGCGTTCATGACCCAGCAAAAGCTTAACATTAAAAATAACTTCACTAAGATAGATTTATGAACTTTATTAAGCAATAATCCTAATGCAGAAAATAACCTAGCGGTGCTATGTGTACTCTGATGTCATAAAGCATCATGCCACGAAATCATGTATCGGTCAACGCGACTGCAAAAAATAAAACGTCAGTAAATATTTATATCTATTTATTTCAAAATTACAAATTTTATTATAAAGATTTAAAAATATTTGATTGTTATAAAAAAAGAAAAAAGTAAAATGGAGGGGAGGTAAAGGATCAAGCCCATTATGTCTTACTTTAATGACAAACTATATCTTTAGGTAAACTTATTAATTTAGGTAAAGTTGTGTGATATTTGATTATTTTGGGGAGCATTAACTCTCAGTATAATTCTGAATAGGGAGATTATATGCATTTTAATAACTACCTGATTTATGGTTGCATAACCTCACTTTTAAAATGATAAGTTTTGAAACAGATTCCCTTAATGAAAATAAAATTAGTTAATTAAGACATGCACACAAAAACTCTTTAGGCAGATAAAGGAATGTGGGAACCCAGATTTTCGTAGTAGAAAGACAATTTTTCTCATAACTAATTATGTATTTTTGCAACTTAATAAAGTTTGGTCCAATGTTAATGTTATAAATCATCTGGAACAGATAAAATATGTTGTATTGAAGGTGTTGAAATGTTCATGTAAAAAAAAATTTATGTGAACGAAATAAGTTAATTTTGCAGTCTTATTGAATTTTCAAAATTTTAAATTTTTCGATAAGTTGTTTTAGTTGATATAAGTAGAGTAGCATTATAACCACATAACTGATATGCATTTAACTGTAAAGGTTGCATATCTTTAATGGAATCGTATGAAAACAGGCTTAACAAGCTGTGCTTTTCTAACGTATTATGTGGTTTGGGATGCATATCAAAGTCTTTGGCATCTAAAAACATTATAGAATTATTAATGATATAATGTTTAGATTTTTGGAGAAGGAAAGTGAAAAAAGGTGTTTTTATGAAATTAAGCTAATTACTAGTAATAGGAAATTTTCTTATGCCTACATTAAAATTAAGGGTATTATTCTATTTTTCAACACAAATACTGAATACGGTTGGTTTCAGGATTTTATTTTCTATAAGTCTGTATAAATAGTTTTTGCATTTATGAAAGTTTATAAATTATTGTAGGGTTACATGAAAATGGAAATGTCATATTTTTTGTTTTTGAATTTGTGAATAGCAAAGACATAGTCAGATTCATCAAAGTTCAACGGATACGAATACGGATACGGATACGAAGTAGGCACACCAAAATTATGACCGACTGGAAGCCGCACTCAAACAGGGATCGGAGAAGACATCTTATCTATTAAATGACTGGACGACGTCCAGAAGGACTTAAAAACTATGGGAATCAACAATTGGAAAACACTAGCAGGGACAGAACAAAATGGAGGAAAATTGTGGTTAAGGCCAAGGCTCATAGAGGGCCGTAAAGCCGAAGGAATTAAGTATGTAATATAAAGGGATTTAATTTTTTCGAAATTAAGCAAGTTTATTTCATCAAGGTGTTCTAGTTGCTTAAAAAATTTGAAATTCTTAGGTTAGAATTTAATTTTGTTTATCAAAAAAGTAATGAGGTTATGTAACATAAAACGTTAAAAATATTTAATTTTGGTTGAAGTGTTTTTGACCAAAATCTTCTTAATACTTAATATTTTCTGCTTTCCTAGAGTAATTTAAAAATTGCTTATAGCGACCTCTAAACACTAAGAAAAAAGAAATACGTAATGCTATGTGGGGGTGCACTCATAAAAATTTTAAAGTGACCTCCTTTTTATGATTCCTAATGTATATCTACAGATTATGTTAAAATTTATTATCTGTTCTGTTTATATCCATGAAATTAGTTGCATCTCATGTTCTAATTGCCACCCAATATCTCTTTGCCTTCATTTATTATGTGTTGCGTGAAAATAGCTTAAAATATAGTTGTTAATTAGTTCGAGGAATTTAATAGCTGCGTAGTTTAGTTATAAATATAAGCTGTTAATGCTGTTGTTAATTTTAACCAACGTTAACGAGAATGGATTAAATCAGCTCATATTTAATTGCAGCATTTTCAATTAATTGTTTGGTAAAGAGCTATTTTAGTAAGGTAATTATTAGCATTATAGTTTACCCTTAATTGCTGACATCTATATTTCAATCATGGTGTGACGTGAAGACTGGCATATAAAAAGGGTTTTTAATTTTTTAATTATTATATTACAAAAATAAAAATTTGTGCATTTTACAGCAACAAATGGCAATATGATATAACGATTATACGAGCTGGATGTCACCTAGCTAGACCTACTTTATTTCCCCGCTATATTAAATTTATCAAACTGTAACCAAGGCTGAACTAATAAAAACAACTAAATAGTCGACGGAACAATGTTTTTTAAACAGTACACCTTTCACTGTCCACTTTGTTTATTAAATACCTAAATGATCTCCCTGTATAGAAATTTACAATTAACTTTAAATTATCAAAAATATTATATAAATCGCTCGGTGAGCGAATGGTGTTAAAAACACCGTTTGTGTTCCAAGGGTCGTGAGTTCTAGTACCGCTTGGGCGGCGAGATTTTTCTAATTGGAAAGTATTGCATGTTAGATGGGTGACATATGACCTTAGCTATTGATTCCCCCGTATTGTGAAATAAAAAACTTTATATTGTAAATGCAAGATATCACTATTCAAATTGATAAAGAGATCATAAATCATTGTTTTATAACCTATAATAAATTATAATAAAGATAGAAGTAAGTGATAGGGCGAGCGTTTTTAAATCTCACAAAAGGTTGTAAAATAGAAAAGTTTTTTGCAAATGATAATACGCTGTTTCTAAAAAATGTTACTTCTTTTAAAGTATATTTAATATTTAATATAAATTCAAATTGAGGTCACTTGAAGAAAGAACAGAAGGAAATTTCTATCTTACTCACTATATAACTCAAAGCTGTCATGTAAAATTCTTTGCTAATTTGTCGGGGGCGCCATGTAGGGGTGGGTGTCAATACATTCATTTACGTGTTACTTTAATAATTGAACATATATGAAAAACACTTCGATGTTTAGAGGTATGAAATATATACCAGTTACGACGTGTTTCTGTTTCACTAGTCGTAGAAATTGAGCAACGAAGTTTACCGAGTTGAACAAATTCATGTGCAAAAACACTTTCACGTTATGAACACACAGTTTTTCGCAAATGTCGGAAAAAATATGTACTTTTGCTTAAAAGAATAGAAAAGGTACCACTTTTTTAACATTCTATAGAAGTGAAGAACATCGTTTTGAATTTAAAAATCACAACTAATTAGTAGATATTTGAGTTGGTAATTGCAGAAACATATTTTTCCAATTTTGAGGTTGTCGGCGGTCCAACATCATAAATTTATAATAAGTCAAACACTTAAACAAATCAATGCATAAAACCATCTTACTTTAACTTATTGCCCTGGCAGAGACGTCTCATTAAATCAAATTATACTCCGGCGTTGTGGACGTTAATCATAAAGGACGTTAATAATAATTCGGAATATAACACAGATGCAAATACAAGAATAAAAGGCACCCCCCCAAATTGTAAAGATATATAAATAGTTAAATAAAATCGGGAAATCAACAGTCTAAGAAAGGATTTTCCTTAAAATTTATGCTAAATTGATCTGAACACATCTTTCTTATATTAGAATTTTGGTGGAATAATTATTAAATTTAAAATCTGTTTATTGAATTAAAATAAAAAAAAGAAAATCTGTTGCACATAAAAACCATAACTGTTAATTCATTAAAAAACCATACTTGCTATATTAATCCATAGTTTATTTTTGGGATCCCAGTTTACCTACATTTTCCAATTAAACGCAGCTTACAGACAATCTAGAATTTCACTAATAACAAAAAAAATTAACAAATCATTCTTTGTCACTTACATTAAATACCTATATGTGATTTTGTTTTTTACAAAAACCTTACTGATCATTAAAACAAAACCCTAACGATCACACATTGGACACTCAACAACATTGGACTAGTACTGAAATCTGAAGAACAAAAAAGCAAAAAACACGGGCAAATTCGTCGCGTTTGACCCACTACAGGGCCGCTAAAAATGGTCAGATGCCGAGCGTGATAATAATCGAAGCCTTTCTTGTTATAACTCCATACCAGAACCCAGCTAAAGAGATGCACTGCAACATAATCTTCCTAAATCTTGAAGTGGAGTGTTTCGTACGTACCCATTCCGAGTGAAGTATGACGTTATCTTTACCAAAAGCAAAATGGCAGTAAATTCCTTTCGTGATGATTTTTTAAAGTGCACGAAGCAGTGCAGCGGAAATTTGAAGTAAGAAAACTCGACAGATTAAGAAAATTATAATAAATGGCTATTATAAATTATGTTAAAATGTCTGATTACAGTCCTGCTTTTTATGTTTACGGAAAAACATTTTAGAGTTTGAATCGACATTTAATTTCAACTAACGGTAATATTTTGGTACTATACAGGGTATTTCAGAATTATTTTACACAAAATTATGACCCCAATTTTTAACATGTTGCAAGCCCAGCTCTGAAGACTAGAAGTAAAACTTGAAATCATAGCGACCTAACAAAAATGTCCCTCTTAAGTTAAAAAAAAAACGAGAAAACTGCAGATGAAGTCACTGGTCGATTATTTGCAGGCTCAGTTGTCTCTGTTAGAATAGTTAAAGCAGCATTCTCTGAAACACTTAAATATATTGGCTTCTTGCAGCTACAACATTTGTAACAAATCTATCTGCGTATTTTTGTTGGGCAAAGCAATACCATCTTCTGGTATCAAGTCTATCTTCTACGTATTTAATATTTTGGATTCTACGTATTATAGCATTTAATTCAATACTTTCGTGATCAGTTCGTGTAATCGGCTAAGCATTTCATATTTACCAACTCATCTGCCAAATAAAATTGGACGCTGTGCACGATAAAAGGATTAGCGCTACCAATGTTAGCTTCATAAAATATTTCAAAGAGCTTTCTATGTATCTGACGACCATAGCTGTATTGGGGCATTTTCATCCATAGCTTCCACTCCATCTTTGGTTAGATTATACTAAGAAATTATTGTAGGTTTTCTATTAGCTGGGTCAACAGGTTTTTTGCTGTGGTGCATTAAAGAGAAAAGCATTTACATTTGGTGTATAAAATATTAAGGTCAACTCTTGTTGTCTATATGTTATGTTGAACAAATCGGGTAAGAATCTCATTCTTACTTCTTTTATAATTAATTTATTAATATCAAGAGTCACCCTCAGCCTACAATGATACAGGCTTGATGCGCCTTCGACAGGGGCTCGTCCGACTCTACCTAAAGTAGACACCTGACATCCGAAGAACTATCTATGTCCTATGTCTATGAATTGACTTATTGAAGGCTCTCTGACTCGTGCTTGGTAAGAATATAACTCTCCTCGCATCATCGTCGCATTCACTGATACCGCTGTCAACTTCTTCATGCCATTGATTAACAATTTTTTTTAAATCTAAGTCGTCATAATTTACCGATTGACGTGAACTAACAATAATTTGACAATTATTGTTGTAACACACATGTTAATCAAAAATCTCACTCCTTAAATTAAAGTCACCACCCAATTGACACAATTAAGCATAATAAGTGGAGAGGAGTTGTGTATACATAGATATATGTATAAAACACAAAACGCGGAGTCTCGCAGACTCAACATCAGTAGATACGGTTTAAAGTAGATTTTATTAGGACAAATAGCCACAAACGCCCAGATGCCCGAAGTACTTCAAATTAACCACCGAGTGAATTTATAGAAAGCCGTTTACTTTAGGATATCGTCATCATCATATAATATTAATAATTAATTTAATTAAAATGATTTCATTATCGAAACGATGCAAATTCCATTGCATTGAAGAGCTTTGTGATAAGATTCGTCACAATCCAATCACGTAATTTTCTTATTCGTTGTTACTTACTAAAAGATAAGTAGAATAATTCTATAATTCTTCTATCTGCGTTGAAATTTCATTTCAACATTTCATCTCATTTATTTTGAAGAACATGCATTCAGAATAACAACGAAATTCGAAGTAATTTACTTAGACTCTATCTCGACGTTTCTATACCAATTATTTTCTTACGATTTTTTTTTTGGTCTCAGATTAAATTAACTTATTAAAATTACAGAAACCCACAATAACACATTATTCTTATATTCTAAACAATTTTTAATCATTTTGTAATTTAAATTTAGTTTTAGTCTACCGAAACTTTGCCCCAACGGTCAAATTTCAACCTACCCACACAGTACTTTTCTATATTAAACATTTTCCTAAAATATTATTACAAATTTTGTTCTGTGGTATAAATTTGCTGGAAACCAAGACGAAATCCAAATAAATTCTAAACTTAAACTTTTTTTAAAAGTTTTAAAATTAAAATAAACAAAGCCCAGATGGAGCTTTTTTTGTTTCCAAAATTACCAAGGGCTTCTTGTAGTCTAAACTTCATTTAAACTGAGGTCTGGTCTTGAAGGTAATCCTAGTTCTTTGTAAAGTGCTTTAAGTCGAACTGATTATAATGAGCTTTGTCCAACAAATTTCTTGTTAAGAAAGAAGAATATTTGTGTTTGGCTAGCGACTGATAAAACAAATAAAACGCAAAATCTAATTTAACATTGTAATAAACTAAGCTTATACAAAAACAATAAAAAGGCAAAGTAATTGAGCAAGTCAATTATTTCAGAGGTGAAACCCTCTCACAGACTAAAACTAAACCTGCAAAGATATTATTATAACACTTACTCGAAACTGTCTGAAGACCTTCAAAGACAAGACTTAAGTCTAAAGTTATGTTTGTTGGTAGTTTTGTTATACAGCAGAACAGAGCGCTGTTGAAGCATTAATTCTGTCATGCGCGAGATTGCGAGAAGGGCATGTTAGGTTGCTGAATAAGTGACACCTGTCAACCCTATTAAATGGACCGTAATGTGAAGGTTGCAGAAACGTCAATTTAGGTGAATTCAGGTCAGTCGCGCATGGAGGTCAGATTCTCTGTCTCGCTCTAGTCCAAGTAGCCATAACCTTGTTGAAAGTTATCCTTGGATATGGAATTAAATCTTACGCATTTGATGGCTTGCATTATTTTTTGCATTTATTCTAATTAACGAATTTACTTATTATACTACTATATTAGCTTAATAACAGACTAAATACATGGCGTTAAAGGAGCTCCTTAACGTTTTGCTTTAATAATTCTCTAATTTGCAATATTTGTACTAACAAGTTTCTGACAAATATCATCTTTCAATTCAATATGTTTGGTGAGTGTCACACGTCAGTGTGAACACGCATTGAGAAACATTTCTAAATTGTATTTGGCTTATTTGAAAAATTATATTACTAATAAAAATAAATTATAAACAATTTGTTTTTCGGGCTTTTCTTCCACATTCGTTAGGTAAAGGCTTTACAAACTTCTTTTTTAATGAATTTTATTCGTTCTGGTCTAGAGTAGAGCAAGTTGTAGCAAGCTCGTTTTTCTAATTGTCAAATGATGCAATTTAGTACGCATATATAACAAAAACCTAAATGCGGTCTTCTGTATTCTTATTTTTTTTCTTAGTTTAAAATTACAGTTGGTATACTGTATAAAATAAGTCCTATTAAATCTCAACGGTCACCTAAAAGAAACAATCCCAGACTAATAAAATTTGCTTCTAGAAAAATCCACAGATTTCGTTTTACAAAAATACCAGTTTTGCACGTGTTAAAGCTTATTATTTCATGTTCCGATGAACAACGGCTATTGTTCTTGCGGAAAAGAAGATTCTCGAATAAAGTTGCCCTCTATATTCAAGGTCAGTGATTCTGGTTGGTGCGAACGAACATTTTTAAATATTCCCATGTATACAAGTTGAGTTTCTATGAAAAATATATTATTAAAACCTATCTTGCCTTAATTTATGGCTTCCTTGTACGTGCCTGTTGGTAAATTTTAGACAAACACATTTTCGTTTCCAAAGATTTTATTATGGTCATGTCTGCAAATCTCGCCGTTTTGAAACCACTGATTCCGAATTTTTTCTTTGTATAGAAATACTAATTTTGATTGGTTCAACAAAGCCATGTCATTCTTTTATTGGTCTATTCGAATTGCTCCCCCTGCAAATTGTTCGTCACTATGTAGGTTTAAACCCCTCTTTAGTAAAGTCAGTCAGTAATAAACCACCAAAAAGGCGCTTGCCTCGAGGTCCCTCTGGCCGTTTTACGCCTCGGGCAGCGGGTTCTGCATCCTGAAGTAGCGTTCTGTCGGACGATGGGTGTTTTACCCCAAGTTAGCGGTCTTGGCCCAGTATTCTAGATTCCCGTGTTATTATCGAATAAAATTAATCTAGTGGAGGATTATTCCGCAACTACAGTTTCAGTTGAAGTTTTCTAGTTAGTTCAGTTGAGTTTTAGTAAAAGCAGTCCGCAATAAATACTTAAAGTAGAGTGCGGGCTCTGAATTATTACCGTATACGTGCAGGGGTTGTCCGCTGTCGGCACTTCCCAAAAATTCCCAAAAGTTGTTGTGATTAGTACAGAAATTTAAGGGATTAAATTAGAATCGTTATGATAATTAACGTAAAGAACTCTAATAATTAGTTCCGTACGATTTATAAATCACAATTAAAGTGTAACAAGTATTTTGTTACCGTATTCCAGTTTTTTGAATTACTTTTTCAGATAATAATACAGTTTTTACACAGAAAAATTATAATTATCGATCTAAAAACGTAAACCAAGTTTAGGTATACGGGATCTTGTTTTAAATAATTTATAAACGAAAGTTTTTAAAATTAAATAACTTCTAAACGACACATTTTAGTGTGGTGCTATTTATAATGAAGAAAAACATTTTAATAGTTAACAATTGAATTTATATGGTTGTTCCGGTTACCCAAAAGGGAATTTTATAGACTAATAGGTCTATAGAAAAACAATTATTGTGAACTTTAATCCTTTGGTCTGGAGTGGAAAGCGATGCACAGCAGGGTGTTTTCCAGGTTCTCCAATTATTTCAGTTTATTAATTTAGTGCAGTTAGTGATTACTAAAGGTCTCTTTTTTTGTGTTAACTACTTTGTGGGATAGTTTCGAATCAACTTATTCGAGCTAGGTATTGCGAATTAATGGATATTTTTGTGAACTTGAAGTAAGTTGTCTGAAAATGTATTTACTGCATTATTATTTATGTACTAATTTTACTGATTATTGGTTTGCACGTATAATTTTCCCAGTCGCTAGGAGTTCTTACGTTAGGTATATTTTTATTAAATCTACAACCATGTTTTAATTGTTTGATAACTTCACATTTTATTTTTTTAGTGTTAAACAAACTTATTTTTGAATCTAATCATACTCGATTATATTGGACCATATATTTATGAAAGTCGTTAAATATATTTCACGCAACCTAACTTTGACATAACCAAATATAACTAATAATTGAATTAAATCTAATAGATCTTATTCCGGTTTCTGTTTACGAGTAACGGGTCATTATTTTTATAAAATTCCCGGACTTTCTTAAACAGATGGCGCCCAAATATATGCATTTTATGTGTCTTTAAACCTATATCCCTTTATTTTATAATTAGTATGCTATGGAAACAATACCCGCGACCTGAATTTAAATTTGTTAAGTAAATATCTCAAGCCGGAGCATTTTTGAGTCGTACAGTAAGTACGTATTAAATATTTTGTGTTATTGTGAATTGTACAGTTTGAGTAAGAATTTAAAGTAACTTGTGTTGAGAGAAAAAAAGGTAAAGTTTCAAAGTCTAAAACGCGTTAGAAATATTTTTGTAAGATAAAGCGAATTCTATTCTTGACATTATTGTTTACGTATTATCTTAGCACTTGGCAACGGTTACTCTAGCTTTTTTTATTAATCTATTCTAATAATGCGTTTCTTTTGAAAAACGTTTAGTCTATAAAATACGATGAATTGTTTCAGGAACGGTTAGTACTACCGGTACCTAGTTTAGATAGCTACGTGAGGCTACTTTCCTGAAATTTTTCATGGTTTCACTGTTAGTAACATCGACCTTTTCAGATTGACTTCCAAGCGCATCATTTCAATTAAATCACTAATGAAAATCTTCTAGTTTACCCTACAACTATCTTCATTTTGGATCGCTGTAGTACAGAGAAATTGAAGTTTAATGTATAAGACAATCAAATCCTTGTCAGAAAAAATAGATTCTTGCTAGGAACCCGAAACAGAACCCCCACCATCTGCGCAAAGTGTCTTTTGTCCTAAATTTAAACTGAGTTTCGGAAATTTGTCGGAATTTTGCGTCAAGATTCGGCCCTCTTTTTCGTATATATCTAGTATAACTTTGATAGAACAGGGACTTGGATAGTTTCAGAAAATGGAATTATAATTGAACACTTTTTCCTTCTGCTAAAGCTTTGTGCTTGTCCCCCAACCCTTTTCCAACGACAGATTCTGGGAGTAACCTCAGAAGAATATTATTTTGGCTTACCTAATAAAATAGCAGGATTAATCAAAGAAGTGTTTTTGGAGAGAGATGTTGTTATATTTCGAGTATTTACAAATGGATTGTCTTCGGATGCGATAGATAGAAGATGTTATATATCCCAATCCCTCCAAACCCCATTGAGACGTTCTGTTAGCCATTTGAGAACAACCTCACAAACTTAAATGTTTAAAAGGACTTTTTGCTTCAGAACGTCAACTTATTTAATATCCGTCATTTGGTTGTTAAAAAAACTTTCTCGAGTGCGACTAAAGAGATCAAAGAATTTAGTTTTCGTAATTAAAAAGTGTAACTTGCAATCTCCTCTCCGAAAGCTCCTGAGGAGCTTTTCCACTCCGTTGCAATTTCTGCTTCTTATTTTTTAATTAAAATAGTTCAAGAGTTTAAATTACACTCAAACTAATCTTTTTTGTAATTAACATAAAAGGACTCGTTAAATTCATAATTAGAATAAAAATAAGCACATTAAGATTGTAGCTAAGATCCTTTTTTTTGTAATTGAGACGTACATTTAGTTTTAACATAGAATAACCGTGCTGAAAGCTTTATCAACTGACGACACAAAATATATAGATTTTACAAGTTTACTCTTTAAATATTAGGGTTTCCAGAGATTACATTTGTCATTTTCATCTTCACCCCCCTTTATATCACGTTTACCTTGGTAAACATTAAAAATGTTCAAAGGAATAAAGAGCGAAAACGGAGCTGTAATATTTTTCAATTAAAGAAAAGAAGAACCTGTGGATATCTGGGGCGCGTTTAAATTTTAATCATGGTAGATGATAGTAGATTGTAGTAGTGTTTGATTTAATCAAAAATCTACGTTCTTCTCACCGCATTCAGGTTTTTACATTTGCGTTCGATCTAATGAAACCGGCTGATAGCTAAGGGTGGAGGAGAAGGTTAACTGGGTTTGTCATATCAAGCTTTATCTTCCTCGATCTTCCAACTTGCCCCGTTTACCCCAATTCTGCTGCGATTCGCGTCTCGAGGGCTCTGCTCTATTTCGCAATACGCGCTTTAAGGCGCTCCCAACCGTCCTTATGTACGATTCAGCGAGCCTGATTTTGTTATGTTGAAACATATAATGATATATTTATGTATATATAGATGTAAAAAGGATATCAAGTTTTTGACGGTTATGTCACCAACAAATTTTTCTTTTTTTTGTCATGATTCTCTTTTGCAGATATTTATTTTTGGTTTTTTAGCTTTGTGAATTTTTTACATTGGGTCAAATAGAATTGTTTAAAACCTTGTGTACTAACGCAAATCGCAAAAATGGTGTACTACTACATTCATTTCTTGTTCGGTAACTCTGGAGTCTAGTGAGCAATTTATTAAACTAATCAAGGATATGCATTTAGTGGCTGTGTTTAGTAGGGGTCAAAATTATTAAATTCTGAACTGATTTTTTGCACCTTGTTGTGTACCAATTTTTGTCGGATTGTAACGGAATAATCTTTGTTGGTTAGATCATCCATTTAACCATACCCAGTTTCCAATTAAAAAAATGTTAAAGCTGTTTATATTAATAGATATGTATATCAATTAATATAAATCGATTTCGCTCTTTCAGGTGCATAGAAAATTACTCTTGTATTTCTTTACACTCAAATTATTTTTAATAGTTCCTTTATGTAAGGCTATATTATATAGGAAATTTTGTTTGTATTTCAAGAAATACATTTTGAATAGTTATGCACTTTTAATTTATTGAAGCTATTAACATATTATAAACTTCTTAGCATAACCATAAAAAATCTGTTTACAATGATCCCTAAGTCATTAAAAGGCACTTAAATGGTATCAGGTTTGACACCGTTACTTAAATTGAGATTTTAACCATTTTGTTTGATAATAAGCAAGTAGAACATTAAAATCTTCGTGTGGTTCTGCGATTTCTAATAATTTATTTTTTCGTTTTAACTTACGATCAATTGTTTTAGGTTGTGTTCCCATGTAGAGGAAACTTAATGTAAAATTAAAGGATTTTGTATAAAATTATTACAACTTACATGTTCTCACACAAAGCGGTGCAACCATAGTTAGTTTAATTCGAATCAACCAACCTTTCAATTGTCTTATGCCCAAAAGAATTTCAATCGTGAGATTTTGACAGCGTTTAGCTTTTGATAAACCTTGGTCTTACATAATCAGATTTAATCATAATTTGGATTTCTTTGGAAAAAGTAATGTTAAAGTTGGATGTTCTTTAGTTGAAAGCGATAGACTGATTCGTAACCAACAATTGAGTTGTGGCCGGGATAAATGATAATAAATATAATGTAGATATTATATAAAACCGCCATTTTGATTTAATGCAACAGCCCAAGCAGTCAGACTTTATTAAAGGCCTGGCTAGCATTAATGGATGTCGCTGAACAATAGCATGGCTTACTTTACCTCCAATATGATGTTCGATCTTTTTGGTTTTAAAGAAATATGTGGTGTTTTTGACAATTTTCCATTGATTTAGAAGTCATCCAGCGGCGAACTATTTACAGATGTTATGGAAAGGTTATAATCTTAGTTTTACTTATCATTTATTATCATTTTGTGGTAAGTTAAACGACCACTGTCGTTTCAATTTTCTCTACACAGTGAAACATACTTATTTTAACACAAAAACAAAATATTTAATACTTACTGTACGACTTATAAATACACCGGCTGTTGAGATCTCTAATATGCAAATTTAAATACAGGAGTGGGTGTTAACCCCAAAAGCTTCTAATTAATTAATGGAATCAGGAACAAAATAAAAAACGTTGAGCGCCACCAAAACTGAGGATGTTCTTAGGTTTCATTAAAAAAAGTCGAGAAGTTATCAGTTTTGGAACTAACTTTCCATTTAAATTTGATGTTAAGTTAATCAAACGTTTATCAAACGATCAAAAATTTTCATTGACAAAAGTCAACATTAGCAGTTAGTTGATTAAAAAAAAGTTGATTAAATCTCGGGATCCCAAATAGACTTTACATAAAAACTTAATAATAACAAAAAACAAAAATCACTTACAATGTGTAGTGAGGTTTATTTATAATTATTTTCTCTATATAAAAATTCTTATTTGTTCTTTGTTTTGAAAGAAATTATTTTATGATATCTCATGGTCGCACAACTGAATTTATTTAATGTTCTTATTATGAGACTATTCATTCAATCATATAACCATAGGTTCTTTTATTATATGATCTAAATTTTACTTATTGTGGTTATTGAATGTTATTAAATAAAGTAAGGTTATAGATAACCATTGACATTAATTTATATCAGTATTGTAATACAGGACAGTTCCCAACTTAATGCATATAAAATCAAGTAAGCATAACAAATCAATTATTTATTTAACCTCTTTATTTACTACTCTTTTGTTTTGGATGTTAAAAGAAAGAAATCTTACCCAGTCAACTTACATTTATTTCTTCCTAGAATGTTAATGGATAAAACCACTCCTTTTTCCTCTTATCTAAGTGCACTTTCACTGCACATACACGTCTTGCAATTTTCACTCTTCCTCCAAGACACACCGACGACTGAAGTTGAACAGGATCTGCAGACCACCTCTGCACTCTATGATGATGATGGACCACAAACCTACTAACTCTTCTATCGGTCCTTGTTGAATAGGTAACTTTATACTTCCTTCTGCACCTCCGGTAAGTCTCTTCGGTTAATCTTGAATTGGCCTCTCAATCTACTGGTATACCTCCAACAGGAACTGCTACTGACTAAATCTTCCACATCACATTAAGTATTGCTAATCTTCTTAAATTGTCTCACTCCTATGTTTAATTACATTTCTTGAACTACTTAAAATCTACTCTTGTATATCTATCCTCTTTTTTTTATTATTTATGATAAATTTTACCCCCACTTTTATGGTATATTCTAAATTTTCTTCTATCTTCTCTTTTCCAAACTTATTTAGTAATTTATTATCTTCCCTTACTTCTTAAACTTAACTATTCCTTTTCCAAATAAAACACAAAACTTTTATTCTATATTTATTAACTTTATTATTTATGATAAATTTTACCCCACTTTTATGGTATATTCTAAATTTTCTTCTATCTTCTCTTTTTCAAACTTATTTAGTAATTTATTATCTTCCCTTACTTCTTACACTTAACTATTCCTTTTCCAAATAAAACACATGACTTTTATTCTATATTTATTAACTTTTTAACTTCTTTTTTAAGAGCTTCTTACAAAAACAACCATCTTTTTTCACAAACAAAAGCTTATTATTCATATCTCTCCGAGAAACCTATATTTCATCTATTTTAATTTTTATTTTATTTTTATCGGAGATATCACATTTCTTTGATCATTCTTACTACCCTTTCAACAATAATGCATATTTCTATAGTTATGAACAACTAATTTCTTTATTTAAAATTTCAATTTTGCATTATTATTGAAAGTGCAGTCTTGATTTTATATGATCCATTGATATCCTTAATTAATGTACAAAATTTTCATTTTCAGGTTGACCTTTGACTAAGATTTCCTTTCTCTTACCATCCTGATTTGTATTTGATATTATAAACTCTTGCATTATAATAAAGATATGCTATTCCAACTTGATTTAACGTATTTCATTTTTGTATTAAGTTTTCTAATCTGAGCACTACGTTAAGACATTATTTATGTTTTATTTAATGAAATTCAAGAACCACACACTTGGTTGAATTGTTGTTCAAATGAACAAGAAATCTCCAAAGTTTATACTCGAATGCACCTTCTCATATTGTTTGCTCTTTAGCTCAAAAGTGACCATTGCAAATGTTTTAATTTATCTTGTAAAGATTTTTATAAAAACTTCCTTTCACAAACGGAAGGTTTCAAACGCTATACTACGAAAGCACAATAATGACATAAACAAAACACAACCATAAACTGCTGACTTTAAAGTTTCGGGAACATTTCCTTATTTTCTTGAATTTTGAACTATATTGTCTTAAAGAGATTCATCGAACTTTAAAATAACTATTTTATTTGCACTAACTTCAGAACGGAACAAATTCTCAAGAATTATAACGGTAACTGTACTAAAAAATCCTTAATCGGTAATACGGAATTATACTTAATTTTCAGATACGAAAAGACGGTATTATTTTCTTCGTTAAACTAACAAAACTAACTGGAACTATAGTTGCGGAATAATCTTCCACTGGATTAATTTTGCTCGATAATAACACGGGAAACAAAATGCTGGGACAAGCCCACTAACTTGGGGTAGAACACCTACCGTCCGAAAGGACGCTACTTTAGGGTACGAGACCCACTGCCCGACTGACTTCAAAAATTCCACTCAAATTAGGGATCCGAATTTTATATTATCACAAATTGTATTAAGAGGGAGTTTTGAATCAACCAATTATAAAATTGCGTACTCTTTTTTATTTGGTAGGAAGTAACCACGTCACATCTTTCTAGAACAAATTATTTGAATCCAAGGGACTTTACCCATATTAAGATCTGCGTCGTCGGAATAACTCAATACTATTTACACGTGTTTATCAATGTGTTTTTATACGTCTGGGCTTAAAAGGATTTGTTTAAATAACACGAACAGGAAGCCATAAATAAAAACCTAATACATTTTATAATGTATTTATTAAAGAAACTAAGATATATACATGGGAACGTCTTAAAATGAATGTTCCCACCAACGAAAACTTTGCTGAAATTTAAAATATTGTTTATAAATGCACAAAGGTTATACTTGAAAAAAAGCATTATTTACTTAACAAAATATTTGCAGTTTTAACGCAATTGAATTTGCTAAACTACCAGAGCCGTACTAAGGGTTCCTTTATTATATAACATATACAATGGTATTTATTAAGTTGAAAAAACGAGACGTTACAACAGTTGGAAGGCCCATAGAGCAACATCTGGTTTTGTGTCTATGTAGTCTTTGATTGTACGTATATTTAGTGTTGATAACTTATGAACTTTACAGCGAAAAATGGAATTTATAGATATTTATAAAGATGCTATGAGGGCGTTTATCGGGACGTACTAGGGCTAGGTGGTTATAGAGCACCAGAACTTTAGATTGAGATCGTTCTATAATTTTTGTGTTTGCGGGCTTGGTGCACACTTGGTCCCCACACTTGCAGCAAAAGCTGTGTGCAGCAAATTAGCTTGTGTTCTTGATATAACTTGACATAATAAAGGATGCTATTGAAAATATATTATTTATGATGTTACCACTGTATTGCTTGATTGTATGATAAACAAAAGCTGCAGTTGCAATCATATGTATTGTTGGTAAGTTCAAACTATAAAAGAGAACCTAACGCTTCCTTGAGCTGCCAGAGTATGCAGTATTATCTGGGGACTTGTAAGTGTCTTTCAGATGTAAAATTTTAGAAATAAATAATAAGGGCTTAAAAAATGCTCTTAATAGACCAATATATCACACTGTGAAATTTCCTTTATTTAGAATTCCCTGGTCTTGGGGCTCTGGGGTTCCCTGGCGTTGTATGTTGTATGTACCGTAAAATGTCCTACTGTAATTTTAAATTGGTAATCAAGAAGTTGTAGTTGATAAGGAAATATCGTTTCTGATTCTTTTCAGCGACAGTTTTCAATAATCTTCACGGGATGGACAATAAGCTAATCAGATAATATGAGCCTACTTCATTAACTGGTTTTCCATGAGGTATTTTCCTAGCATTTACTCTACAAAAATGATTAAGTACTAAACCCACGGTACGGAAAAAACAACTAACTTATCAACAAACCCAACTACTAAGATGATCTCTCAGAAATCTTTCTAACAAAACGCAAAATAAATTTATTGCATAAGCTAGACCATTGGAGCCGCCCAAACGGGCCGCTGCCCGCGGTAGTGTCTTCAGCACCCTTCAGACTGTCACCGTGACTTGACGAACTATACATATCCTACTAAAATTTAAAGAAATATTTTTATTACAACTAATCAATTTAGACGAATTTCTCTTGTATGTTTTATAAAAGGAGCAAAAATCCATTAAACCTAAGAGTTTAAAAGAATCCAATCCCATTAGAAAATTATAAAAAAGCCTCACAAAACATGAATTATGTTTTTAAAAGTAATTTATTACTTTGTCTGAACATTTATTATTAAGGAAATTTGTCTTTAACTAGCATATGTTTACGTAGAACTGTTTATTTTTCATAAGTTATTTGTAGTTTTTCTTCAACGAAAAATTTGAAAATACAAATGAAAAGGTATTAAGACGAAGTAAGTTCTAAGCAAGTCTAAATGATAAGTTTTTCCAGATTTTGCCAGAAAATTGCCAAATATAGTGTTAGCTATAAAAATCTAAAAGACATCCGTACATTTCTGTTTAGTGGTTAATACGTTTTAGCTTTGCATATAAATTGTTTAACAAGACTATTGATCCAATATAAAATGATCTAATCGATTTTTAGAATAGAAAGATGAATAAACATTGAATAACCCGACCACAACCTCGGTGTGAAATTGAAGCTTTTTATATTTTGCTGCACTTTAGGAATTTCTTTCCCCTCTAGAATATATATGGGGTCTATTATAGCTATCTGTTAACATAAGCAAAGATAATAAAGCAATGGGGTAGTGTTGCCCCGCAGCCACACTTTATATTACAAAACATCTATCACGTCTTATCAGTGCATTCCTTATAAATCAGAAGCCATTATCAATCGGAGGCAGAACATAAAAAATCATTTTGATAGCTTTTATTGGAATATATCTTGTGGAAAATCTTACACTCATAAAATTTGAATACTACTACAGTTATAGTTCTGCTCCTCTGAAAATTCTGGTTTAACAACATTCTACTCTCCCAGTAGAGTGGAGGAGAAGCAGAAGAGATAAGATAGGAATTTTGAAATGTATAGGTAATTCTTTCCATGTTTTTACGACTTTTGTCAGAATGAAGTCGCGGACTAAATTTTCCTTGTCAATTTTTCAAGTTTCCAAGATAAAGCAAGCTAGTTTGTTTTAAGTGGATTAGACGAAGCTAGTGTATTACTTGACGTAATTATATGCAAGAAATGCATTCTGTATTTTATGATTTAAAAGGAGTAGAATTTATTTAAAACTAGAAAAATAAACAAAAGCGCACGCTTATTATAATTTTTTTGGAAAAATGTTATAAAATACAAGTGAATAATTTTCAGTAGCTTCTGCTATATACAATTTAAATAAAGTCTGGAAAATCTGTTTCCGACACAGATTGTGTAACGTTGTTGTTTGTTATTTTAGAATTAAACAAAATTAAATTATCGTGGCATCGCAAATGAACGTAGAGTAAGTTTTAATATGCAATTTTGTAAATTCAATTCTAAATAATAGTACATAGTGGAAGTGTGGGTTATTTACGTGTCACTCTAGTCGAAATTAAAATACTTTTGTTCTGTTAAGCTAAATTGGGATTTGATTTAATGGAATTAAGTTGTATAGGAATAAAATATTAGCACACTTTTCTTCAAACCAAAATAATATTTTTATGTTAGGTCTACAAGGGGAATAGGAAATATAAATATTTCATAAGATGTCCACCGTTTTCTCTCATGTGTGTATATTTCAGAAAATTATAATATGCAGAAGATTGGATAAAATTTGTTTCTTTTGTGATGAAGTCTCTCATTTTTATTTTCGAATTACTTAAAATATCATGAATCAAGTATCTTACGCGTTAAATTTTTGGAAATACATAATCCCTACGTTAATGATAATTATTAACAAATTTCTTACAGGATAATTAGTAAGCATATGTGTAGACTAACTGATTTTCAAAACCTACTACACAAATTAACTATTCTTGACGTTGAAAATTAATTAACTTACACAATATGCACTTGCATAATAACTTAACTTAACTCAACATTGAAATTGGTACTCAGAAAACCTAGGTAAACAACATCCCTGGATGTCAGTTTCTAAGACTACGGAGTGTAGTTCGAAAGACTAGGTAAACAACATCCCTGGACGCCAGTTTCTAAGCCTTCGAACTCGTCGCAACTAGAACTGAAGTAGCTGACCAAGTTGCGGTGTTTATATACTATTCTGTGGTCGTAACATTCGCCTACATAGCATATATTAAGTCGAATTAGAATAATATTACGATCAAGTTTTTATACATTATGTAAGTTAGAATAATATTATGATAAGGTTCTGCATATAAGATATTACCAGCGTTACCTTATATGAATGCATACAGTTTATATTGTTAACTCACATTAAATAAAACTTCCTTCTTATCTCTATTATTTATGGTCGAACCAGTCTTGGTACATAGTCAGCTATCGAAATCGGGCTTATCTCGGTTTCTTCTACTTTTTTACACTGTCATTGAAGAACGAAAGGGCATCTAGCAACAATTCTATAATTAAAAATTCTATAATTCATTTGATGCTATAATATAATGCTCATCTCAGTACCCATAACTTCACAATCAATAACTCCTCCAATAAATCCTGCAATAAATAATAAAGTCCAAAGTATTCCATGGTCCTCATCATTCGAAATGATGAGGATAAGGTGGAACTCTTTTTTGTCATAAATACTTTGTCGTACATCTATCTGCGTTGTTTATGGACCAACAGGTAAATGTGTTTTGACTGTACTTTAGTGTCACCGAGACGTAGAAACTAGGATTATTTATTATTATTATTATTTATTTTATAAATACATATCCGGAAGAATTCTTTCTATTAGATGTATTTTACGAAACGAAACCGAAAGTTCAATAAAAGCGATTAAATAACTAATTTAAAAAGCAATCAATTGGATGAGGACTACGAAACCTACAAGGCATGAAACACTACTTTTCTTCTATACAAGAACACAACTATAAAAATGCCCCGCGATTGGGCGCCAGTGAAACACTCGTTTTTCTGTCAGACTAAATGACAATAAACTAACTATAAAAACTATATAAAATTATATAAAATGATTCCGTTACTTACTGTAACGGAAAACTCAAAATATCTGCCACAGCTTGAGATTTAAACTCTCTCTTACAAATTAATTATTCAAGTCGTAGGTATTGGTTCCACAGCTGTATAAATTGTGAAAAGGAATAGATAAAGGTTCAAACACAAATAAAAACTTAAAAGGGCGCCATCTGGTTATGAAGCTTAAGTTATTAATTATAAATAACCAATCAAAGATGTAAATTGAATAAGCATTAAAAATGATTAAATTCATTAACCAGAAAATGAATAAAATATTTAGTTGAATCAAAAATTTTGTTAATTTAAAACTTTGAAGTAAAATGAAGCAGAGCATTCATAACTAATATGGTTCCGTTTTCTAGATCCTTAGTTTTGAATTAATAACATTTATTTAATCAGAAAAATGGTAAAGACATAACTTTGCATATATATAAGAAATAAAACACACCTCATACATTTATCACAATTCCAATCTAAGTTCATTAGATTATAACTAAACCAGAATAAATCAATAAAAATTCATCTATAACTTTTCATTAGATAACGGAAATAACCAAAAAGTTTATTGGATCGAACACAAAAATTGTTCAAACACATTAATTCAAATATTAAAATTTTTATTGACTGGTCTTTTTCTGGACCAAATTTATAAACAAATATCTAAATGAGATTAGACAAATTAAATCAATTCGACAGTATCAATATAAATGATTTGTAATTAACTTAAAGTTTAAAGATTTTTAAATAACGAAGAGATTTTTTAATTAACTGAATTATAAGCAAATCCTTAAAACTACAGTACCTTGAATATTATCCATCAAATTCGTGGAATACCATACATATAGTCCAGTAGAAATTGGAAATTCGGCCTTTCATTTAGGGAAATTGTCGTTGAACTCGGCGTTGTATTGAAGTGTTGATTCTCCGTACCAAAAATGCGATAATATTTAGTTATTGTCATTCGCCCATATGATTTCATGAACAAACGGGGTTTTCACTTGGAAAATAACGATACTGTTTCAGAAACTTAGGTTGTTTTTAATCACGTGTAGCACCAAATGCGTTTAAATTCTTTAAGCGGGGTTTTAATTTATAAAAGCACTAGAGTCGGTCGTTAAATTCGAGATCGCTTTAAATGGTTTTGCTTTTAAAAAAACTGCACTGGTCTTAAACCCAAACGAAGCAAAATAATTGTTGGTTGTTTTATAGTTCTTCACTATAGCGTGAAACACATTTATTTACCCGCGTTACAAAATTATAAAAATTCTTCTAACACGAATTAACGAGACGGAAATTCTTTTAAAACTTGCACTCTGCATAAAATAGCATTAAAACTGTACTGTACTGTATTTAGGATTATTTTTCAAATCTCATAGCACTTAAGCTAAACGGCATCTTTAACACAATATCGACCGCATGCAATCAGGGTGCAGTGTCGAGTCTCTAACACAATGTCGACCGCATGCAATCAGGGTGCAGTGGCGAGTCTCTAACACAATGTCGACCGCATGCAATCAGGGTGCAGTGGCGAGTCTCTCGCGTCAAAACCAGCGAAGGCTTTTTATGAACTCGGATCCCGTAGTTACACGTGGATACATCTGTTTTTATGCGGCAAGGGCGCTTTTATTTGGCCTTCTATAGGATTCTCGACTCTAAGTGTAAAAAGTAGCACTTAAAATTGCGCGCCAAACTAGTGTGGAATGCTACAGCATCTGCCTTGTAGACAAGATTCCTACGCTATAAACAGACTTAAAATTTAAAACGCAATTTACGAACAAAGGAAACTTCATTTTCGAATCCTGTATACTCAGAATGTTAACAAAATATTTCTATAAAATTGATGATCAAGTACTTCTCACAGTTTCTTAGCAAGGTCTCTCCCTAAAATAATTGATATTATTTTAAAATGCAATTTAGCAGGATACGAAAAAACAACATCATTATGACGCTACATTCTTTAATTACAGCAAATATGAAACAATCTTTTCTTAAAAGTACTTTCAGTAGGAATTATTTACATGATGAAATGCTGATTTAAACAAAACGAAGCCCACAGGACCGAACTTAAGATTTTTAATAAGAATAAATGCTAAATTCTGCGTACAAAATGCTGTTGGAAAATTTACCCGTTACAGGCACACGTTGCAAAATAATTTTAACGCCCTAATTTAGGCTATTTTTGTGTTAAAAACGGCCACTTAAATACACATGTCTTGCTTATTTTTTGCTAGAACACGCGACAAAATCATTAAAATAATTAATTAGTAATAGGCAAAATATTATTTAACATTTTTATCTGACCCTTCTAAAAAGTCTGACATGATTATGAAACAAGAAACGAAAATTTCGATCAACTTTGGAACACCTGATAAAATCACAAAAACGATTTTGTTTTAATTCGACAGAGGAATTTCAGATGATATGACAATTATGACAATATATAAAAAGTATCAAACTTATAATACAGTTTCGACTAGCAGATTGTTAAAATTCCAAATTTTAAAACCAATTTTGCTATAAATGTTTACTTTTAACTATTAAATGAAAATTTATTTTTTAATAAAATGTAAAAGCAATTCTGAAAGTATTAATACTATTAAAATAGATAAAAGGTAAGTGCTTGAACACGATGATATGAAATTTTAATTAAATTTAATTAAACGTTTAATATGCAAATAAAGCTTTAACATTAAATATATCGTGATTAAAAATATTCACAAAATTTTTTATTTCGAACAAGAATTTTACATTTAAATCTTCATATTTTATGAATACATAACATACATTAAAAAAAAATTCAAGTTTAAAATATATTATATAGATGTAAATATTACATCGTTTATCAATGTTTTTACTTTACGTAAAATAATTTGAGTGATCACATGTAACTTTGTGGTTGCAGAACACGGTTACTGGTAATATTCGTGGGTGATGCAAAATTAAATAAAATAGTGTATTGGGTGAATTGGTGTCGATTTTTAAATTAGGATTGTGTTCTATGTAGTCAGTCTTATTGATATAAGGTTGTGCTGTGTTTTCATAATATGAACAATGGGCATACATATTATGTTCAACTAATGTTATAGTTTTATTTTTATATTTTTATACTTTTTCATATTCAAAAGTGAGTTTTTACTAACCAGATAAGATAGTTTCTTATCCAGATAAGAAAGATCCAATCCATACTACTAACTTCAAGTCGACAGGAACTTAAACAGGAAAACTGAGCAGAAAAGAAAAAGCTTTTCAAATAAATAAAACTTGTAATAACCAAATTAAATTAATGGAAAG
The DNA here is from genome assembly GCA_929113105.1 of Agrypnus murinus. Classification (NCBI taxonomy): domain Eukaryota; kingdom Metazoa; phylum Arthropoda; class Insecta; order Coleoptera; family Elateridae; genus Agrypnus; species Agrypnus murinus. The sequence continues at coordinate 147,348,405 of OV816028.1, forward strand.
TAAACACAGAGGTAATAGACAAACTTACTTGGAAATTAAACGACTAAAAGTCTTGCAGCAGCAGGTGCCGACATTTTCGATAAATCCCTCGAACGAAGTTAAACCTGACGCTAAACCAAAGGTCACTAGGTCATTAATGGAATTGACTAACGGACATCAAAAATCCTCTAACACAGCCTCTAAAATACCATAATTACGAAAATATTCTAAAAAAATAATTCCCGTATACCAGCACTTAAACTGCTAAAATTTTACTACACCAATCTTTTCCAAAAATTCGCCTGGAACCAAGAACGACTAATCACTTTTTATCAACATTCCACTAGAAAAATGCAGGCTGATGACAACACAATTTTTAATGCAAATATAATTCAAGACCGGATTAAAGGTATAAAGTGTAGCCTAATCCACAGGAGAAGAATTTGAAATAAATCAAATTGCATTAGTTCCAATGCTATCGAAAAAGTGACACGTAGCAATGAAATAATGCCTGTTGCCGCCACCAAATGTAACCTTATGGGTTTTCATGTGCAGCATTTCAGAAAAGCATAAAAATTAAATCAGTAACTGTTAATAGATAATAAACCTTCAACATCTGCTTTTTAATTTGCAAAAATAACGCTAAGCTCATGTTCACATTAATATCTACCACAATAGCTGTATCTATATCGTTATTAGATTCTTTGCATATTAATAACAAAAACATACATACTACATGTACTTATTATTTTTCAGTAAGTACTACCTTTTCATTTTTAATAAAATATTACAATTCATAGTGGAAGACAAAAGTAAAACAAGTTTCGATTAAATAAGGCTAGTAGAAACATCTTTTGACTAAAATACTAATTAAGACAGCACTCTATTACACATCGAAATGTCAAAAACAAGCAATTCCAATATTTCTTGGATGTTCGTTTTCAAATAGCTTTCATTTTTATGCCCTCGAGTAAACAAGCAGAATTACAAAAAGTTTTTTCTTAATTGCTTATTTTCCGGAAAACTACTGCCTTCATTATATCGCGCAGAGATAAATCTTGAGATTTGCAGCTTTCATCTGTTTGGTTAGGCCAGAAAAGGAAGAAAAAAAATAACTCCATCGACTTGTAAATTTAATTCAAAGCGATTTCATAAATATATCCTAAAGGAAGAAGACTGAACGGTGTCAACCTTTAATAAAGAAGATGTCAAAAGAAATCCGCTGAAATCGCACACAGAATCTTATCTAATCTCTGAATGAAACGACTTCTGGTTTTTCAAACTGTAAATCCTTGCTTATTCTACCGTATAAGATCTCTGAAGCATGGATTTTGTTTTTAAAAAGAAAAATATAAAGAATTATTTATATTCATTACTATATTTTTGTTAAAGCAGAAAATCTTATTTTGGCGGTTTGATTGTTATGGGGAAAGGAGGTTTTTAAAAGGGAACTGAAACTTGGTGTAATTTCAAAATTGCATAGAACATATTTTTTGAGGCGTCTGAGAAAATTTCATTAAAAAGTACTCGGCAAGGAAGAAAGAAGCATCCTCCTCTTAAAATTAGCCTTATCCAAATCTTTGTAACTTTCTAGGTTGGAATTAACATTTTATCTGCAAACAAAGACGAGAATAACAAGTGTATGCATTAAACCGCAATTAGGAAAGAGACGAAACGCTCGGAAAGCAAGTCGAGTTGAATAATCAGGCTAATTGGGTTTATGCTATGACCAATTAGCTAAAATCTTATAGGGTTTTGAAGCTCAGACCGTATTTCACACAGACTAAAAGTTTAAATGCAGAATGACTTCGTCTGAATTAAATTTAACCCCGTAACGCAACTTTTGATAGGCGGAGCTTTGTAACAACTGTTCATTTTGCTGATAAACTTCAAAATGTTCCTTCCTTACTCCCAAGCAGTTCCGACTGCCTTAGTTCAGATTACGATCATTATTTTAATCTCTATCATTATATAGAATTAATTTAGTTATAATAGGTAACTCAAGCATATCTCCTTTGCTGCTGATTTAACCTTACATTCTTTTATTCTAATATAAAAAATCATCTCATTTTTAATTTTCTTCTTCTGGGCAAACCATTTCTTTATATTAAGATGTGGTAACGTAAATTTATAAGAGCAACACGTTAAATTATTATTATCTTTTCTCCTTTCTTTGATATAAATCAGAAGAAGAAATTAAGACTGTTCTTAATTCCTCTCATTTCGTGGTAACTTATAGGGAGAAAATATTAACTACACAAAAAAGGGCTAAAACAAAGCAAAAAATCAAACAATTACATGGCATGGCGATTAATTAAAAAGTATATTGAAAATAAAGCAGAGATTAGTGGCTTATACATGTTGAACTGGTTTTTGTATAGCCGCTTTTATCAGATTATTCTGTTCTCATGGTTTTCCGGAATAATTCCAGTTTACTGCAAGTATCATTTTTGGACTTTATTCATTCTTGGTTTGGTGTTATTTATTATGGAAAGTTATACGTAAGCAAAAATTTAGTTTATCGTAACAAATGAAATGTAACTAACACATTACAATACGGGTGCAATTATTATGGTACATTACATTTCTACTTTGTATTATACTACCCACATACATATCTTGACCTCTTTTGTTTGTAATAGTTCTAACAGTAACTTTTGCTGTAATGCTCCTGAATTTACAACACTAAATGCTTTCAGAGATAATTTATAATACTGCTCCAGAATGTAGTTATATTATTGTTACAATGTTGAGCTTTTATAGAAGTAGCAGATCACATAAGATTGGATGTATTTCAAAAATGATCTTATAGGTAATACCTCACTTTTACCATAAAAAAAATTGTAAAAAATTTCATATCAATAACATCAAGACTGCGGCCATAAAAGATAAAATTAACTTAACAATAACGATAATAAAATGTTTTTATAATTTAAAAATTCTATCTGTAATTTCAACTGTGATTACTGCTTCCAAAATCTAACAAATAGAGCATCGAATCACATCCATTTACTATAGCAACATTCAATAAAAAGCACAAATGCATTTATTTCATTAATTTAAATTATCATTTAAGTATTTTAATAATTTTGAAAATCAATTAAGAAATATTATTTAACTCCAGAGTCTAAATAATTATTTTAAATGTTAACTTGGATCCTAAACTTATTTTAAAAGAGTGTCAGTATTATTTTCAAAAAACCAGAACAATTCCAATGTTAGATCGAACCACAATTTAATAATTTGTGAGTAAACGGTTTTTAAAGAACCATTATTTGGTAGTCTTCTTGTTTTATTTTTACTTTTTGAATACCGGCCAAGTCACTTTTATTAGCTATTTAGGCCGAATTTTTAATCACAAACTAAACGACAGAAAAAGAAGTAACTTTTAGCCTCAATTACGACCATGATCTTCGGATAAAACACGGCTAATCAGATATTTTCGGATAAATATCAAGTCGAAGTCTCATGTTCAGTTAATAAGAATTTAAGAATTATAAAAAAAGACAAAATTGCTACTATGCACCTTTTTTATAAGCAACAGTGTTTTACAACGAACATAAAGCTCCTTTACTTTTAGAAACAAATAACGTACAGTTTGTCTTTAATGAATCAAGCTTTTGTAGTGAGTCTGCAAAGTTATATTTGGAGTTGATATATAAAAAAATTTAAAATCGTTAATAAAATAAAGTAGTCATAACTCTACATCCTGAGCAAGAGGAGTTGCCCTACTTGCAGTCATCTATAAAGAAACACTATAAAGATTACAAGGGAGTTTTTATTCAAGAGAATAACTAATCAGCGAATGCTGATATGAGGAATAACTACCTATTATATCTAAAGCCGTTATATTTTTATTTTTTATTGGATTGGCTCGAGTTCTGTCTCTTCTATATATGTATATTTCATTATTGATAGCGCGTCCTATTATCCAGTTGTTGTATTAATTTTGTCAGATAACAAATGATTTATAAAATTTTACATAAACGAATAGAAAAGTATTATTTGGTACATGTGCAAAGATATTATTAAAAGCTCTAAAAATTGACGTGCTAGCGTACTGGTAAAGAAAATAACTATTATCAGCTTGTTTTGTTATCATTTTTTTAAACGTTTTTAACTTATAAATCTTCTTTCTATTCTGTCGAAATATTCCATTTGTTCCATGGTTTTTGGATTATTTACAATAATAACCTCTATGACACCCCCAATCTATGACACCCATTTCTAAAAGCTACTGAGATATCTTTTTAGTGCAGTTGTTTTTCTGTGCTTTAGTCGTTTGCTTTTAGTTGCGTTCATACTTGGAAACGTTTCTGTACAGCATGTTTCTTAAATGCCGTTTCCATTCTATCATTGTTCGTCTTTAAATGTACTTACCTTTGTACTAAATGTTTGCCTCAATTGCCTGGTAACTCGGTATATGTTGTAGATTTTTTCCTTGACGAAGTTCTGGCGTTTAATTTCACACGACTGAAAGGTAGAGTTAATACTTACGTTAGACTCGAGCTTAATTTAATTAGTACGGCTGAGTTAGTCAATTAAATAGCTGATTCATAATGAGTTGTGGTTGTAACATAAGCTTGTTTGTTACTCTACTGAAAACATTAAATAGTAAAATGCTTACTGAAAACCAAAAACTATACTTACTGTACTTTAATGCACCGACAGAAGATCTTTTTCTGTTGACAAATAATTATTCAGCGCGTAGGTACTAGTCTCTTAAACTAATAGATTGTAAAGAAGAAATAAGGTTTGTTGAAATAATAAAGAATATGGGCGCCGTTTACTTGCAAGTTATTAGAATACATAATCAAAATCCGCAAGTAAAAAAAGATTCTGATTAAATTGATTGAATTTAATAACTAAACGTAGTTACTCAGATTAACATTAGGCAGGTCAATGTAATTTAATAGCTTTTATAAGTGCCTGAGTCAACATTACCAAAACCATGTCAAGTTTAAATTTAATTTTATTCATAAGTCAAAAGTATTATTGTTTTTATAAACAATACCACCATATAACTTGTTTCCTTTGGTAAGAGAGAATAATCAGTCATAACAACAGTTTTAAATTAATACATAAGTACAAACATCTTATTACTATAAACAACTTACTTAAAAATTATGTTCATCAGCTAATCCAAAATAAATTGTAGAGCCTACATAAACACATAAAATTCCACAGCACTACAATGCCCTTTTCCACATTAAACCACAATAAACTATAGACTCCAAATCTTTCGCTGCATGAAGAATTGTGGACACTGGTAATGACACTAAAGATGATAACTGTATTTTAGAACTGAAGTTTGCTGAAGACATGTCTTTAATAACTTGGCAATTGCCTTTCAATGGTAAAAACTGTAAACTCGTATGATTCCGATAAGACATCACCTATTTGCAGGTTTCATTATTCACACAAATATGATTGCCAAACGGTTAAATTGTTCTAACGCAATAATTAATTCGGTGCGAGATTGTGCACTTCCACAATATATTTATTGTAGCGGTAAAACAATGGAATGAAGGTTATTAGCATTAACGTTCCCTCTATTATTGAATTCCATTCGTAAATTGTCAGCTAACTGAACACGGTATTAGTTGTTAAAATTATTAACAGGACGGACTGAACTGTACTATAAACCATTTCAGCTTAATCGTTCTTATTAACTCGAAGAACTAAACTGTACTATCAAGCAATTAGGCTTGTATTTTACGGGAAACGGAACGAAATGACCACGAAACAATCTTCAAAATCAATTACTTGCACTTGGCGGAGCTTTTAGGACGAACATTCCGTAGCTTAGGCCCGAAGGCCGCCATGAGACCGCGCCCCAGACTGTGTTAAACTGTCCTTTAAAAATTCAACTTCTCCCCGCAGAACTAATATTTTAAGAAAGGGAACTATACAGCCACCCTATCAGATACATAAATGACACACATTACGCCAATGAGAAGAAACCTTTTCGAACATTCGATGGGGGGTTTTAAGGGACAACCACCCGTTTCGTAGCATGAAATCTAATATTTATATAATATTGCAGCCTGTTTTTTGCATGTATATTTTCGAAGAATCTATTCAACAAACACGAAGATTAGCACGTAAAAGGGAAACATAAATTTGATATAACTGCATTTGTAAACGTATCAGTTTGTTAAGAAGGCAGATTTAACTCAATATTTTTATTACAAAAACAATTAGATCTGCGTGAGAACGCTTAGATGTCCTTTAATATTAACGAAAAACATTATTAGATTCGAAATAAAGTCTGCATTTTACACCAGCGAAAATCTATTTTATTTCATACTGTGTCACATTTGTCAGTTTTACGTCAAACTTTTTAGTCCAGAACATGCGATTTTACGGTCTAGTATGCTTGTAAGAAATTTTACAGGACTTGTGACTGTAAAAAATTTTACCGGACGCAAATACGATCAATCACCTGGACAACGTTTTAGTACGTAATCAGTTACCATGAAAACTCGTTCTTCATAGATGTCCATATTTTGCATTCGGAAATTTATTTTATATAATTTTTTTTAAATTAAACCAATATTCCAATAATTGCAGTATGAAATAAAACGCATTACGTCATACGTCCTGGAAATGGTCTTACAGTCTCGTTTAGATGTTCCGAACTCGGCTCCTTCGTCGCCTTGTCCGTAACATCTTACTCGACTGTAAAATTCCATTTCCAGGACTTATAACGTAAATTACTATAAATGTACAAGGCTGTAATAAGATTATTTTCAATAAATACATTTTTTAAATGTATTAAAATGGATCTGAAGTTTTTACCCGTTACATGATTGCTTTCTGAGCGCCACCTCGTTTGAAAATAATTTTAACAACTTTCTAATTTATTGTTCAGCTTCCATTAAATGGCAACACAATTTTACTGGTTCTGTCCAAATTAAAACAAAGGGATATGTATATTAGGTCACAACTCTTAATAATACAAAAGTAAATTAAAAACCTTGCTAAGATAATCTACAAACAAGTAGCTACTTTCATAAAAGAATTATAGAATAAAACAATAATTAAATCTGCTTATTTAAATGATGTCATATGATAGACAGAATAAAATATTGTTTTGCAAACACATACATTATAGAAACAAATAAAAAATGTTATAAAAAATGAAGACGTTTCGTTTTTTAATTTAAAGTGCATAGTTAATTGTGAGGCCAGAGAGGGTGTAAATAATTTTAAAACTACGTGTTATATTTTATTCGACGTTTCGCCCCTATGATATGGGAGCATTATCACTATGGTGTAGTTCCTCTGTCTTATAATGATCTATTTGTAAGATATTTAATTATTTAAGCTTATGACCTGAAATTACCTCAAAATTTGTTTTTATTCTTAATTTTTCTTTTTATGTCGAATTTCTTGACTTTTGGATCTTTTAAGAAATAATAAAAATCAAATACAATACATCACGTAGTTTTGCAATTATTTACACACTCTGTCCTTAATTATTTGAAACTTAAAATAAAAAGAATTGACTTTAAATAAAAAACTCGGAATAAAAGACTATTGAGGGTTTTAATTTAAAATTTGTTCAAGGGCGGATGCCAACAACAAAAACTTTTATTTTATCGCTAATAATTCTCCACCTGATGCTATAAATATATTAAAAAAGTTGTTAACTACCACAACGGGTTTTAACCATTGCATTTTAATGCATCTACGTTGTTACATTTAACGATATAGCTGCCGCAAGAAAAAAGAAAACTTATCTACGATTTACAAAATGGGATCACAAAGTCCAAGTCACAAAAATGAAAACAGTTTACTGTTAAATACAATAAGATATTTATTCGTAGTGAATTTACATAATATGCACTTGCATAATCACTTAAATACTATTATACAATTTCAACTTGAAACTTGTAATAATGATGTTCAGAAAGACCGAGGTAAATAGTTACCCTGGCTACCAGTTTCTACGGCTTTCTGGGTGAGTATGGCTTGAAGGAAGGTAAACAATCACCCTGGTCATCAGTTTCTATCCCCATGCCCGTCGTAACTCGGACTGAAGGATCTTATCTAGATCCGGTGTTTATATACCATCCTAATGGTCATAAAATGCGCCTACTAGAATATATTAAGTCAACTTAGCATAATATTATGCAAATGCAAAATACGATTCTTAGTACCTTGTATACATTATGCAAATAGAGAATACGATTAAGATAAGGTTTCTAAGTACGTTCGCATACATTATTTAAATGAGAATAAATTAATATTATAAGCGTTATCTAAAGGGGAAAGCATATAGTTGATACATCGTCTTATATGACTGACTGCATGCAGGAATGTTAGCTCGCGCTAGGATTTATGACTTTTTTACATACCATGAAGTGATGTACTCAAAAGCTTCAACCCGATACAATGTTGGCCATTTACATTACTTAAATAGCGTCTAAAATAGATTTTTGAATTTTATTACTAATAATAGATACGGTGTATTAAACGTAAAAAAATATAAGGAAGTATGCATTTGTATAAGGGGAGTATTATATGGAATATCTATTCCATACAGCCTTGGTGGTGTAGGGACTAACGTACTGTTCCCTCACCCAAGCGGTCCGGGTCCGCCTCCCGATATCGGCAGATCTGGTTAAGGGTTTTTGTAGTTTCACTTAGTTTTACCACAAATGTGGGACTTGTGCTTATACCATGTGTTAAATTGGGCCTGCAGCCGCACGTTGTGTCTGCGTAATAGTAATAATCGCCCCCTCCCCCCACACTCGCTTCATAACTTTTGGAGCCTGGTTTGCCAGGTGATGGGTAGTAGTAATTATTATTGTTATTATATTACTATAAATATGTAGAATGAATATAAATATAACTATTAGAGACTACTTTTGTTTTTTAATAAAAAAATTGCCAATTTGGCTGTTAGTATTCTAGTTATGCGAGGTCAATGTAATTTTAAGTATTATATTATGTATTTTTTTATCTATATTATGGATCCAAGCGTACCAAGTCATTTGTTAAACAAAACTTAGTAAACATATCGTCATACCCTATACTGTGTGCGTATATACTTTGTCTAAACCTCGCAAGTTTTAACAAAAAAAAAGTAATGAGGCAATGCCCCATCCACAAATATAGATGAACCTAAGTAACACCATTTTTAGTTGCCTATTCCTACAGCGTGTTATTGAGCTTGGAGCATTACGCTCTGTACGGCAGTACTAAATTAACAATAGAAAATTAACAACATACTCAATTAATGTCCAATTCTGATTTCTTAGATAAAACTATGATTATTTGAACAAAGTTTAAACAATAATAAATAAACTTGCACTGACATTCGTATCCCAAACATATTAAAAGTAAATTACAAAAAAATACAAATAAATGTCTAAAAGATAATTAAATTGTAACATTATATTTACCTTATTTACTGATTAAACTTATTCAAAAAAATTGCTTTTTGATTTTTTTTAGCACTGGCTATTAAGTGTACAATTCTTTGTTGGTGTATGCGCTGTCACGTTTTGTTTAGTGTGTTAAACTAAATTTATTTGTCTAAATTATGATAAATGTTTTATTTAAGATATGCATAATCTGGATAATGTAGTTGTTACTTAACGTACGCACTAAAAATTTACATTGTACTGTCACGTGTCACCTAAGCAGTCGTATTTTTATGGGTACTGTTAACTAAGTTTATAAACTTAACAATTTTCATTTTTTTCATGGTAGTCAGTTGTCGTTACGTTTGTAAGAATGTTGCGGTTCTATATGAAAGCAATCACTAATACATTTTTCATTATTTTCAGGTAAGGAGTAATTAACAATGAACCTCCGATGTAACTATTTTTAATGGGTAAGCAATCGTTTCTATGATAAACAAATAGGCAAGCTAATGAAATGTTTTTAACTGTAACACTAAAGATCTATTCTCCAATGATTAGAAGTGTTCGAAATAACCTCTGGTTTTACATGTTTTTCTCATTAACTACGTTTATTTCTCTCTGAATATAAATTTCCATTGATTTTCAAGACTGCTTTGTAAAACAATAATCCTGTAAAGAGAATTATTTTCAAACGACACGTAATGTATGCCCCAACAATTGCAATCGTGTAATTACAGTTTGCAAAATGAGAGAAACATCGAAACAACACTACCCGTAATGCATGTGCACTCAATTATCGAACTTCGAATGTCCCTGATATGCAATGCAAAATGTAATCAAAGTGAAAGATGCAGATTAGTTTAAACTAGTATCGATTAAGGAGATGGTGTCTCTGAAGTTTGCAACGATAGGGTTATTCAAAGGTCAAGTCTGTCGTATAACGTCACTATGGGGACGTAACCGCCCACAATGCTCATTCATAACAATATAGGACTTAAAAGCTTTTAATAAAAGTGTAAAAAAAGTGTGTTATCCTGGAAAAGATACAACAGGGAGACAGCGCAAAAAAGGTGACAAATGTCACATTTGCAATAATAATAAAAAATTATGCTAAAAGGAAAAAATGTAATTAGAAAGAATTAAAATTACACACTGTATATGTAGTGAAAATGGAATTATGGGTATTATATTTGATAGAACAAAACTGTTTACCTCTCAATTGGTTGACAAAATGATACGACTATTATATAAGGGGTTAATAAAATGAAATTTTAAATACAGACAAAACTGACATAAAATGATATGCAATAAGATAAATAACGTACAACTTGCTTACTTTATAATAAAATAATGCTTTTATCAAAATTCAATTCCATTTAGTATTAAATAAAATTTTCATAAATTTTATTTGTTAAAACAAATCAGTCGAAGATACAATTAAAAACTCATTTAAATTTTGGCACTTGTTAATTAAACACTTTCTTTTATAAACTTCAAATTAATTCACTTCATGACGTTTATCAAATTTATTTAAGCTCAACAAGGTGTGTGCTTTCTTTGAATGATGAAAAAAATAAGAGAATTTATTGAAAAGACGGCCGTCTTTTTATACGATTTGACCAAAAAATAATTCTTTGAAAAAATTTACAAAACAAAAGAATTTTGATATATAAAAATTTCTTAAACTTGTTAATAATTATATTTTTTCATTAATATAAAAACTAATTAGATAAATTCATAAAAAAATAAAATTCTGAATTTAATAGTACGCAACACTTGGGTCAACAAATAAAATTAACCTTTCAAAATTAATTTCTATGTGATGACAATCTCTTAACTCTAGTTAATGGCTTAATTATCTAATAACACCTTTTTACATAATCCTTTCTTCACAAAACTAAACATTACATCATCGATACCATTGTCTGATTGTATTTAGCTGCTAAAAACTTTGACTTTTACAGAAGACATTTTACAATTTCAAATAAACATTAAAAAAGCGCAACTCAACAATATGTTTCTATGTGCTACCATCAACAAAATTCAGCCTTTACATAAAAAATTGTATCAATTTTGTGGATATAATGTTACTCTACAATTTTTTTAAAACAACTTTAAAATTATGAAATGCATTAAAACCGCAATCTGATATTTCGTTAATATGAAAACAAAGTTAACTAAAATTCCACAAGGTGAGTTCCTACATATTTGCATACATTCCTAATACAATACATTTTGTCCGTTCCAAATTAATTATTTTTTTGAAATAAAATCAAACTTAAATAAGTTGAAAAAAATGTCAAAACGACAACTAAATCATCAAGTTATAAAAAATATCATCTAAATACTATGAAAAACTATATTTTCTAATATCTTTTATCTGAAAAATGGATCTTGTGCGCATGTTAAAGTTAGTAATTAAGTTATATTTCCTAAAAGAAATTTTTATCAAAATTGATTAATGGTGGTTACATAGCCGCGCCTTCCACGCGGTTATGTAACCATTCAGTCGGATAAAGTTAAAATTGCATATATTGCTTATTAAATATTTTTGTGGGTGAATTCTATCTAAACAAATCAAATATAATGACAATGTGTGTTGTGATGGTTAGATATTAATTTTTTTCTTATATTGCTTTGACTCTTGAAATTAATGGATAAATACAACTTATTGATTATATAAAATTTTCAGTAATAAACACAATGTTTTTATTGGGTTCAGGGATGTTTTATATGGAAATATTTTATTTCTTGCTTATTTATATTTTAACTTATATTGTTACTGACGCCATCTACTAGTTTAATACTCAATGTCCCTTTTATTTTATAACCTTAAATTATGACAGTTGCCATATTATTTTGGCATATGAATAAAATTTTATTGGGCGATGTCAGATTCTACTGTCTGAGTATTCGTAATTTTTATTTATTTATTTATTTATTTATTTGCCTCAAAACAGGCTTTTGCCTAATTACATTGAGACATATAATTAATTTTCATTTTGTTCAATATAAGTATGAATGATGAATTGCATTTTACATTTTAAGAAGTTTTTATCGTTCGATTTATCGTCAAAATTTTCTTGTTATTAGTTATTAATTATTTGTTTAATTATTATGTATCTAGATTGATCTATACTTATCTCGTCCTCTTATCAATATATAATAAATTATTATTTTAATTGACTATACTTAGAAACCTTTATTTTAATGTTTACTATAGAAAACCGAAGATACGTCATTTCTTTCTATGTTATTGTTATGTGCACGCGATGACGAGATATCTCCTCTAAAGAAACGGAGTGTAAATGAGCTTCATTACTCATACTTTTAGTATAGGTTTAGTTTGGTTCGTATTTAATAAACTATGCTTAAGATGTCCTAGACAAATATGCACTCACGTTTCACAACGTAAGCATTGCGGATTTTAATTGTTCATCAAAGTAATTTTTTGCAAATTACTGGAGGAATTTAGTGATGCGTTAAAATATATTCTGATGATGTAACTTAATTACTACCTGGCAGCAGCATATGCACAGAGATGACAGATGTAGACACTGCGAACTATTTAACAATAAATACGTAAGCACAAGTGCAAGCTTTCGCATATTACACAGTACTTTACCCTTTAATCCCTTGTCCTAAATTGTCAAATATTTACATTAAACTCAACAAGCACTCGCAAATAAACTTGGTAGTAAGCACCTTCATGTCAGAAACAATTATCTAAAATACTTGAACAATAGCTAGGCGGTTCCCCTGTTAATTTGAAGACATGAGATTAAGTTACAAATTGCTTAGTAATCGAAACAAATGAACCCGTAACCTCCACACAATTAATGTAAAATCAAGAGAGCTGTTAAATGCTCCACCGCTAGATTTAGTTTTCAGGTAGGTTACCTACTTTTACTAAAATGAGGTGCGATTTTGCTTGGGCTCTGGCTGTGGTGGTAGTGATCGTCGTCATTTGTAACGGTTGCAACTCGAGCGTACCAAATGCGAAAAGCATCATAGATCTTCCTGTGAAACGTTATTTAAACTCGTTGATAGTATTTAAAATGATATTAAATTTTCGTGAGAGAAGGAGACTCACTCATTTGAAAGGTGAATGTGACAATTTCTAACAGTGTATGGATCTGAGATTAAAGTCGCTTTGAACTAACCTCATTTACGTTCCAATAACTCTTTAGTGCACGAACCATGGTTCATATATTATTTCCTCCTGCAAAATTAAACCCTAGTGCTCTCAAATGACAGCAACCTGTTTAGTTAGAACTGCCAAAACTTTGTTGTCGTTTATCAATTTATGTGTGCGGTCAACATATACGGTTCGAAATTAAACTTTTTGATTAAAGTTATGTTACGGTTTTAGACAACCGGTTTAATAAAATAACATAATTACTAAAAAAACCTTGTAGAAAGACTTCACAAAATAAAAGCAACTTTTGTTAGTCATAATTCATAATCATAGTAACTACAATTTTTATTACAATAATGCATACTGACTTAATCACATTATTAAATAATACTGCCATTATCTTAAAAGAATCGAGTACCAAAAATTTTGAAGCAAATTTACAAATAAAAAAATAGCTATTATAAAGATAATTAAATTGTAATACGTATTTACCTTATTTACTGATTAAACTTGCTCCGTAAAATTTTGATTTTGCATTTCTCGGTCATAGGCTATTTAATTAAGTATATGAATTCTTTTTTGGAGTGTACGGAGGACATATTTTAAACGGCTTTCAATAATTTTTTAATTTAAGGAGTTTTTTGCCTAGTAGTAATTACATCTTTTATTAACACTGTGACAAATTGACGAGAATGGCGTAAATATCCTCAAAAAGCGGTTCCTATAAAATTTAAGAAAAAACGTACAGACTAGATCTAAATCGATCAATGTTACGTTTTGTGTGCAATTTACATGCAATTTGTGTGAAATTTGTGTGCAATGTGTTTGCAAGTTGTGTGCAGTTTGATGTGGTTTTTGTATGCAATTTGTGTACAATTCGTATGCAATTTATATGCATTTTGTGCGAGATTTATTAGAGTGTACAATTTGTGTGCATTCTGTGCAAAGTTTGGGTGCAATTTGTTAGCAAATTGTGTGCGGTTTGCTTGCAATTTGGGTACAATTTGTGTGCAATGTATGTGAAATGTTTTTGCAATTTCTGTGCCACTTGTCAGCATGGTGTGTGCAATTTGTGTGAAAGCGTGAAGCTTGTCCGCATAGTGTGTGCAATGCGTGTGCAAATTGTGCGCAATATGTGATCAATGGGTGTGCAAATTGTGTGCAGTTTATGTGCAATTTCTAGAAAACTCGTGTACAATTTGTATGTATAGTGTGTACAATTCGTGTGCAATTTGTGAGGGTTTTGTGTGCATTTCGGATACAATTTGTGTGTAATTTTTGTCACCTTATTTTATATCACTTATTTTACAAAAACGTTAAAAAACACCCACAGACTTATATAGGGAATCAGTTAAGAATACTTTATTTGATTTTGTAATGACAAAATTTAAAATACAATAAGAAACTGTAATACTTTTTAAATTGATGTTTAAACACCGCAGCAAAATCAGAAACTCTTATTACTGTTAGACACATTAGTTTCAAGTCGTAACTGTTAATAGAAAAACTTATAGATTTCGTACTTAAAGAAAAAATAACAATTGCTTAAAAAATGTATTAATGTATTAAGGCCACTAAGTTGTATGTAAGCGATCGTAGTTAAAATGATGTTAAATTAATATTCGATCACTACTTGAAAAGAGCATACATATATGAATCATTCTTTAAATTAAATCAATAATTGCAAAAAAAATGTAAAAGCTTCTCAAAAATTTTATGCAAACAATTTGATGTTTCCCAAACGTTACAATGTTGTTTTTAATGTTAAGTTTAGCTCTTGTTGATTCAGCTCCAACATAAGTCAAATAAAACAAAAAAACTGTAAACAATATTATTTCGTTTTAACTTTAAGTTGAGTGTATGTGAACAATTTCTGCTAAGAAATGAAAAGGTGATTCAATGCATTGAATTTAATAAAAATAATAATTAGGGAACTATACGTTTATATTTACAAATTTCTCGAACAAAGGTAATAATAATTGACAATATCTCTGACTTATTTTACCTTTACAGGAATGTTAAATTTAACCAACATCCTAGTATAACATTTTGTTATGAAACTATACTGGAAATTAGAGAACAGAAATTCGTTTCTATGATACGAAACAAAATAGAAGGTAAACACGAAATTGCTTTAATATTATGTTAGAACTCAGCTGATATTTATATGCACCCTTTTGCTCATGTTTAAAAGTTTAAACAAAAAACTTTGTTTAAAACCAAATGCCAACGTATCTCTACCTAATTGAATCGTCTTCTTCTTAACGCGTTTTCAGCAGAAATCTTCTTGGTTGTTATCCAAACCAAGACAAATGATGCGCTCTTTCCAAGTTTTCCTTAACCAGAAAAGTCAACGCTGCTAAACTTGTATAATAACCAAAACTAAATTAACTCAAAACTGAAATTACACTTTGGAAAGTACTGAAGGTAAATCAATCAGAATCTGCACATAGTTTGAATTGGTTTTGAAATTTAATAAGCTTTAAACTTTGAATTTAATAATCACCACTAAGTTGTATTAGAAAGGTCTATTAGATACCACAGGAAAACGTAGGAAAGTCGACCCTCACTTGAAGATGTTCAAATTCAACCGCTATTTAAAGTTTAAAAATGTTTTAAAAGATCACAACTAAATTAGATCAAAAACACACGGGCAGTACGCAAGTTTTTAGCATTTGTTTAACTTTTAAACATTATTAGAAGATTTTAGCTTGAGATTTTAAACAAAAATAGTACAGTGCATATATGTATATCCGAACGATACTGTAAGTAAATTTCAGAAGAATCCTCAATCTGGATTGGTTTAACTTAACAAACCTTTAAACTTTAAAGTTTAACCATTCCTACAAAATTGAATTAAAATGGACTTAAAGAGAGATTCTTTAGAATTTATCAAACACTCTGCTTATGTTACGGTTTACCAATAATATACGTTACTTTCTCAAACGGTCACAATTATATTACAATGGTAACTGAGACAAGTAAATAAATCTAAAAATCTGCTTAATTTTGAAACATACTTAAAATAAGGCCCCGCGATTGGGCGCCAATTGTAACGTAACATTTTTCTCAACACAAAATATGTAATACTTACTGTACAACTCATAAATGCTACAGCTGCTCGAGACAACTCTTTAACAAATTAAGTTTAGGACGCGGGTATTGTTTCCATAGCTCACAGATTAGAAGAAAGAAGGAATAAGGCTAGTTATAGTCAAAAATAGGTATATCTGGGCGCCATCTGTTTAGGAAAGTCCGGGGATTATGTAAAAAATAATAATAATATGAATAGTAACCGGTATCAAATCTATTAAATTCAATTCAATTATTAGTCATGTTCGGTTAAGTCAAAAATTAAATTAGTTGAAATATATTTAAAGACTTTCATAAAAATATGGTCCAATATTATCTAGTGTGATTAGATTCAAAAATTGATTTATTTATAAACGAAATAAAAATAAAAGTCAAAGCTAAAAAGTTTTCATTTAAGACATAATTGTAGATTTAAAAAAAATAAATACCCAACGTTAGAATTCTTAACGGCGGGAAAAATATATGCACATACAGATGGAAATCAAAATTAATACATGAATAATTCTTTAACTTACTCAAACTTTAACAAAATAGTATCCTTCAGTTCACAGTACATTGATCGAATTATTTGATTCCATAACACCTCACAAAATGATTAAGACTTAGTGCTTTTTTGTTCACATTTAAACACTAAATACCAAAATTAATAGCTTGATGAAGCTGCAAAATCTGGAAAACACCTCGATTACTGACACCGCTTCTTACTTCAGACCAAAGAATTAAAATTCACAATAATTGTGTTCTTTTAAAACTATTTTCAATAAAATTCCCTTTTTAGATAACCGGAACAACCATATAAATTCAATTGTTAATTACATTTATTAAGTAAAAGTTTTTCTAAAACCATCACTGGTTAATATGATTGATTATTAAAATGTTTTTCTTTATGAAAAGGTAGCACAACACTTAAATATGTTGTTTTAGATGTTATTTAAATTTAAGACTTCCGTTTTTGAATTGCATTAAAAACAAGATCCCATATCAACTTATTTCACGTTACGTTTAAATCGATATTTATAATTTTCCGTTAATAATAACAGTATTATTAATCTCTGAAAATTATCAAAAGAACTGGTATACGGTAACAAAACACTTTTATATTTTAGTTATAACTCTTTAAATTATACGAAACTAATTATTAAATTTCGGTACGGCATTTATAACAACGATTCTAATTAAATCAAATTAGATTTCGTTATTTTTCACAACTAAACACGTTACTGTATTTGGGAACTGCCATCTGCAAAACAACCCTTGTACGTATACGATAATAGACGGAAGAGCTCTGCACTCTCTTAGTGTTTATTGCGGACTTGCTGTTCAAATTGAAAAATCTTCGGCGATCGCGTGGTTTTGGGAAGGGCAAATTTTTAAATGAACCAGTAAAAGAAATGGCGGGATTCTCCTAAGCCAATGAGGGATAATTACGTCACATTGTTCTAGAACATTTCCAACGAAAACCTTTGGGGATTCCCCTTTGAATTTATACATTACCCAAAGCACATTATACTTACAGGTGGCTGTCTAGACAATTTTATTCTAGAAGATTCTGTTTGCCGGTATTTTGTTTAGTAGAAAATATTTCAACCCAATGTGTTTTAATGCTGTAAATTCGAAGTTCAATGCATTTTAACCATAAGAAAACTTTTGTTAAAGCGAATATTATATTTTAGCCCTATATAAATACAATATTGAAAACAATTTTGTTCTAGAACATTCTATTCCACAAGAACAATTCCTATTGTCCATCAGAACATGAAATAATAAACTTTAACACTTGCAAAGATGGTACTTTTTTAAAACGAAAACTGCAGATTTTTCTAGACACAAGTTTTATTAGTCTGGGAATATTTTTTGAAAGTAACCTTTGATATTTAGTAGGACTCATATTTATGCAAAATACCAACTGTAATTTTAAATCAAGAAAAATATACAATAATATGCAGGACCGCATTAAGGATTTTTATCAATTATGCAAACAAAATTGCATTTTACGGAAGTTTTAAAAACGAACCGTTACAACTTTAAATGTATTACAGCCAGCAAAGAATAAAATTGGAATATTGTTATGCAAGGTTTAAATTAAGTTTATTATAAAGCGTGAAAGATACATTCGAAATATTATAATACATAGTTGTATTAAAAGTACTTATTTTAGCGGAAGATCTGTTCGAAAAGTTATAATACGGGATTTATTAAATAAATGCCAAACATTTTGAATTTATTAGTCAAGTAAGTAACACCAATTTTTAACATCAAAATGAAAAGAAATTGATAGATTATGTAGTACCAACGTGTTGACGTGGTTTTTTAAAGTATAGATTAACTATTATTATAAATTAAAAGAAATATTCGTAAAAAGATAACGGCAGTTGACGATTATTGCGGTGATTCAACCTCAGCCTGCATCTAAGTCCTTCTTTTGAACTTTACTACAAATGATTCTTTAAAGTTAATTAATTAAATTAATATCAAACCGTGCTTCTTGTGAAAAGTTAATTAAACATTTATTAAAATAAGAAGCGCTAGTCTAGAAACTATTGGAACTATTTACAGGCATTAACTTGGAAGTACTACATTATTCCTGTTCCGTACTCTAGTTTGTTTAATGCTGATTATAATTATAAGTTCTTGATGATTATAATATCATAATCATTTCTTTAATTAACTTTCAAAACCAAATTGTCTCGAGGGTAATTTTAAACTTTTAATTTTAAAGATACATGCGTTCCAATTTGGAAGTTGTTTGTCTTCGTCGTTTACTGTTTCCTTTTGTGGTCGTTATTTTGAATTATTCCTGCTGTTGTTGTCTTATTAACTTTAAGTGCCAAGAGAGCTGCGGTATAATCAAAAAAATTCATTAAATACATTCTAAAGCATTTGTATTCGTGAATTCCATGTTATCCTTTAATAACTAACTCCTTTAACAGAACACAATAATAATTTTATGGTAATTTCACTCCCTGTATAAATTGAGTTGAAGTTTGTGTCCGTTTGCCCGAAACGAAGAGACCTTTTCTTCGTTCCGGTTGACATTTTCGTTACGGAATCCAAACACCGCTGAAATAAAATTTCGTTATATTACCTTTTCGATTCCAAGTTAAAAGCATTGGTTAAGGTTGTGAACTGTATAGAGGACAATTTTCTCTTTTTCGTCTTACTCTCCTCCTCTCATCTCATTTGATTAAATTATTCTCTAATGGACTGCGATATTCTTAGATTCAATAAAATTTCCATCTAAATTTATATATTAAAAAAAGATAGAAATAAATAGAATGAATTGTGTATTGATATGATGAGGTGAAGGCACGTTTTAGTATTATGAAGATGATGATAAACTTTTCAGGCCTTCTACCTAGGGATTACCTTTTTGCTGTTGCATAAATAACGCGATGTTTCTTTAGAGCAGACACCGTGAAGCACGTTACACGCATTTGATATTGTAATACAGACGTCGGGTTTTATTGAAATTTAATTATTAACGCTTGTCATATATTATTTATCATCTATTCATTAATCGGCCAGTACAAAGTTCGTATTGATTTTACATTTATCAAATCGGGCAGGCGGTCAAATAATTAGAGACCTTAAATCAATTTACTTGTTAATTATTTAATATTGATTAATTGCATGCACTCACTCACTCTGCTATGTATGCGACGCGACGCGATAAGTGAAAATAACTTCCATTTTATTCATTTAACGACGGTTCTAGTTTCATATATACCTTCCATTAAAATAATGGTATTAAAACGTGATGGATGATCATTAGCCGTGATGAAAAGTGTATACTCACTCTTTATGTATGTATTTCTCAACACCTATGTAATGTTTATTAAATTATCTTAGAAGATATAAAGGAAATTACCATAGCATGTGAGGTGTTAAGATTATGATGCGGTTAACTTCTTGAAGATGCTTCTTATATTAAGATGATTTTATCTTCATGCTTTAAACTTCCATTATAATAATTTTACAAGTCGGAAACACAGAATATTTTGTTTCGATTTAAAAATTTATAAAAAAATATGTTAGTGATCTATTACATGTAATTTATCATGTGATGTGTGTAACCTTATCACATTTTTGTAGAGTGATATGGGTATTAGGTTTCTGACAGTTGTTACATGAAATGCCATGAATGTTATACGTTATTAATGAAAAGCAATAAACAAATATGAATTGATGAGATGGTTTGTAATCGATAGCAGAGGCGAAGTATATAGGAGATTCTACTGTTACTTTCATGAAACTGACCTCAAAAAAGTTGCAAACCTGCAATATATTTGTACGGTAAATAATTTTGCAATCTATTTAAAGAATCTTTAAATAGATAATAACTTGTAAATAGCATATATCAATATTAAAAACCAAAAGCTTTTGTTTCTTAGGTTTTAAGATGATTCGAGGATTAAGCAAGTCATGTAATAGTAAACTATATTTAGTAAACAGCCTTGGTAGTGTAATGACTGGCGTGCCGGTCTTTCACCCAGGCTGCCCGGGGTCGACTCCCGGTGCCGGCAGATCTGGTTAAGGTTTTCTGCAGTTTTCCTTAGCTGTGACACAAATGTGGGATTTGCGCTGTTCCATCTATAAGTCGGCTGCAGCCGCACATAGGGCCTACGTAATAATAATAATCGCCCCCTCCCTCCCGCACAAGCTTGTAGCTTCTGTGGCCTGGTTTCCAGGTTATGGGTTGTAGCAATTATTATTATTATTATTTTACAACAGACCAGCGCTTTCCATCCTTTTTAACTAGCGGAGTCCTTTTTAGAATCAATCTTTATCGCGGAGCCCTTTAGGCCTACCCTATGTCTTACAAGCAATGATCTTTAGGAGTAGTATTACGAGAGTAGGAAGAGGGGATAGATAGTAAGGTAATGTAAAGTAAAGAGATATCTACAATTAACCAATGTCTATGCAATGCACATGATATGGTTAAAACATAGCTATATAATGCGATTTAGTGAGTGATGAGTTTTTAAACATCTGTGTCTCAACAAATTGTACACAACTTGTACACAAACAGTACACAAATTGCACATAAATTGGACACAAATTGCAAACTAGATGCTTCACAAATTGCATACCAATTACATACGAATTGTTCACAAATTGCAATCAAATTTAACAAAATTATACGTACATTCCACACAAATTGCACACAAACAGTATAAAAATTGTACACAAACTGTGCTCAAATTGCATACAAAATTGGACACAAATTTCACTCAAATTACACACAAAAAAGCACAAATTGCACACAAACTGTACGCAAATTGTACACAAACTGTACGCAAATTGTATACAAATTGCAATCAAATTGTACAAATATTGCACACAAACAGTACACAAGTTGTACACAAATTACACACAAACAGTACGCAAATTGGATACAAATAAATTGCACACAAATCGCAAACTAAATGCTAGAAAATCGTATACATTGTAGCATTCTAAAAAATAAAGCCCCACGATGGACTGTCATTTGTAACGACTAAAATTTCACACACAAGTTTAAAAGTCCCACAATGGACTGTCACTGTAATCTTAATAAAAAACTCAAATTGTGAAACACTCGTTATTCTTCCATGTTAAATTTACATTTAAAATCTTCAGAATATTTATACTTACGTTACGGTAATGCTCAAAATTGCCCCAATTTGAGATCTTACCTTAACAAATTTAAATTTCTGTTCGTAGGTATTGTTTCCAATAGCTTCAAATTGTAAAAGAATAGATAAAGGTTTTTAAGTCACAATAAAATGCATGCATCTGATTATGAAGGCCATTAACCAGAAACTAGAGTCAGATCTAATAAAAATTCAACTTGTTAGTCATATTCGATAATGTCAAAGTTAGATTGAATAAAATATAAATAGACTTTCATCATTATATGGGTCAATATTATTCAGTCTAATTAAGTTTAAAAAATTGTGTTTATTCATAAACCAAAAAGTTGGAAAAGATAACAACTAGTCAAAAAATCATTAAGTAAAATCACAGTATCCTGCATAAGAATCCTTATCAAATGAACACGTTTTCATACAACAACCTAACAACAATAATCGGTACATAAACAATATACTACTTACACAATGTTCACAAAATTCAAATTCAAATAAAGACTTTCATCATTATATGGGTCAATATTATTCAGTCTAATTAAGTTTAAAAAATTGTGTTTATTCATAAACCAAAAAGCTGGAAAACGGTTGTCATAGAACTATAAAAACTGGAAAACTTGGTAAAATTCTGCAATCACTACTAACCCAAAGCTGCGGAAATAAAAAATCCAATATAGTATTACTAGGGAAATACTCACTAGTAATATTCCCTCTTTCAAATAACCGATGCAGCCAAATATCTTGAATAAAAATTACTTGTTTGAATAATTTTGTAGGAAAAAAAGACTGCCTTCATTAACAGTCACATCCACTAAAACATACGATTTAAGTTTTATTTAGGTTTTTAGCGTTATCCGATTTCAAATTATATTCGGACAAGATTTTATAAAAACTTAATTCATTAAAAATCCAACTAGGCGACAATGGCCATTCATATTATAACTATATTCCTAAACGAGATCCTTTACAAAACTAAATTGCGACCACCAAAACACTAATTACCTCTATTATTTTTATCGGGAAACTGTACGGTATTAAACTTTAGATTTCGGTAAAATTAATTCTCCACTATCACTGTATTTATTGTACGTTAGCATTAACTAAAACGCCGCAGAAATATTCAGAAAATGCCCTTGACAATTAACTTTAAAAATACTAATTCATATCTCGGGGTCCGAGACACCGGCCCAATACGTGAAAAGGCGTTTCGCCCTGTGTGTATGTTCTTCTTGCTTTATTAAATCCTGACTGTGAACTGCCTGTAAAAACTAAAGATATTTTGAAGGTAGACGGGATTTTAAGAGGGGTGCTTTCAAATAGACCAATAAGGTAATGACGTGACTTTTTTAAGCCAACCAAAATTAGTATTTTTACACAAAGAAAATTCAGAGCCCGGGGTTTTACAAAAAGATTTGCAGACATGAAATCTTTCGAAGCGCAGATGTGTTTATTTGAGATTTGCCAATAAGCACGTACAAGGAAATCATAAATCACGGCAGGAGAGGTTTTAATGATATTTTTCATAAAATTTCAACTTATTTAGATGGAAATATTTACAGATTCGCTTTCACATGGACGGAAATGGGTGACACTTTGTATTTTAAAAAGCTAGTCTATTTGAAAATATTATTTTTCCCACGAACAATATGAAATGGTAAATGGTAACACGTGTGAAAACAATACCTTTATCTAAAACGAAGTTTGTAAATTCTTATAAAAACCATTTTATTAACCTGGAGTGCTTCTTTGAGATGAACTTTAATATTTTATGGGGTTCATTTTATGCAGTATACTAACATGATTTTAAATTGAAAGAAAATATATCAATATACAGGACCGGATTTAGATTTTTTTTTGTTAAATATGCAAATATTGCAATCGCTAAATACTTACTGTACTAGATGCACCGGCTGAGATCTCTGATTATGCAAATTTAAATTCAGGTGTGGGTGTTAACCCCAAAAGCTTCTAATTAATTAATGGAGTCAGGAACAAATTAAAAAATGTTGTGCGCCACCAAACTGAGTGATATTCATTTTGTTTACTTCTATTTATTTTTTCATCTTAGAAGACGAGAGGTCATCAGTTTGGGAATGACATCTTATTTAAACTTGACGTTAAGTTAATCAAACATTTATCAAACAATAAAAAATTTTAATTGACAAAAAAAACATCACCAGTTCGTTGAGCCTAACTATATCGATCAATAAATAAATTTGAAATATGTATATTAAAACATAAAAGGAAAACAGAAAAAGGATATACAAAGCACAGCAAAATCAAAAAATTATCATTCCTAGAAATTAATTGATTTCGGGATCCCAAATAGATTTTACATAAAAACCTAAATTAAAAAAAATCAATACCTTAAAACATTTTCATTAGTCCAACAAAGATCAAAACTTCCTTGCAAAAATGGAAAACTTCAAACGCAATGCACTATAAAAACAATAATGACCTTACACCAAAATCACAATAACAAACTGCTGACCTGGGCGTTGCGGGAACACATTATTATTTTAAATTCTGAACTATGTTGTCTTTACGAGATTCATCGAACTCTCACATAATTATTTGCAATAAATTGCAAAACCGAAAAAATTCTTCATGATTTATAATGGTAACGGTACTTTAGCTCTGCATACTTGAAGGCTGCTTAACAAATCTTTAATTGGTAATACGGAATTATACTTAATTTTTCGATATAATGAGACGGTATTATCTTTATTCATTAAATTAAGTAAACTTGCGAAATAACCCTTGTATTAGATTAATTTCCAAACAATGAAATCAGTACGATCTAACACTAAACTTAAAAGGAGGCATAAATGGTACTACGGAATATTTTACCGAATTCACTAATTCCGAACTAAATACTTAGTAATAAGGGCATACATTCACCGTAACGACCCTTTAAAAATATCCTCGGGGCGCGAAGCGCCCGGAGAAACCTCGAAGGACCAGCCTCTTTGATGGTTGTCTTCGACAGTCTCTGTTAAAACTAAACTGAACTAAGGGATCTGAATTTTATATCACAATTAGACTTAAGCGGGAACTGTTTAAACTAACCTATAGCGAAATAGCATGACTTTTTAATCCAATCAGGAAACAAGCATTCAAAAAGCTTCGAGAGAATTCTAAGTAATTTGAAGGGACGTCACCGGAACTAAAATCTGCTTTCCGAAAAGAACTCGATATCCACACGTGGCCTCAATGTGCTTTTTTATACGTCTGCACTCAGGAAAATTAGTTTATGCACAATGTCGATAAACATGAAGAGGAAACCATAAATAAAAACTAAATGCATTTTAGGAACTGAAATCCTTTGTAAGAAAAGCGGTATTAATTTAAAATATTTATAAATTAAATTTTATCCAGGTTTTTTCTACGAAATAACTTTTATAACTATGGGAACGTCTTGAGGTGACTTTTCACACAGAATAAAACTTTGCTTACTTGCACATCAACAGTATACAAATTACACACCAATTGCATAAACTCAAAGATCACGCGAATTGTACACACATTGCATACAAATTGTACACAAATTGCACACAAAAGACCACAAATTGTACGCAAACTTTACACAAATTACACACAAATACTCAGAAATTGCAGACAAATTGCGCTCCATTTTCACACAAACTACACACAAGTCACACGAATTGTACAAAAATTGCATACAAATTGCACACCAATTTTACATAAACTCCACACATTCTACACAAATTGTACACAAATTGGACACAAATTGCACACATCGCACATCTAGTTCAATAGGGACACAAGTGCAAATAGTTAAAATTTAAAGGAGAGCAGTTTAAAGATTGTTTGATTATTATTTTTAGTTGTTACAGATTGAAATACGCTTGTAATTCCATCAAACTTCATAATACACTAAGTATGTATATTCTTTTTAAGTAGTGCTAAAAAGCAATTCTATAATTTTAACCAAAATATGAACTTTGTTAGATATGGCCATATTGCACTAATCAGTTCTCTCAAAAAATAAAAATATGCGGCTATATTGCACGCGAGCAGCAAGAAAATGAAAAAGTAATTACGGTTTAAAGAACTTTATTGAAAAAGATTGCAATACAAACTAAATACATAAGTTATTTTAAATAAATGTAACAAAACACAATAATTACACATTATGCATTTGCATAGTAAGAAAGAAAAAATATAAGTGCAGCCATCACATTACTTTTCCAAAAAATTTACAAATTACCTAGTATCTTTAAATGAAAACCCGAAAATACTAACACAAGAACTCAATGCACATGTAAGACGCACTGAAACGAATTAAGCTTTGTTAACGTTGAAAAGAATTTTTAAAAAAATGTAATTTTTAGTTTATTATTCTGGTTCTTATTTTGATTCTCTACTATTAGTTTGTTTTTCTTTAATTTCATTTAATTTTTATTTATTTTCACGCGGAGCAAAGGTTCGGAAACTCTGCAATAGGCTATTTCCAAACTAATAAAATTTATGATTAAACCTGCTTGAAATCAAGTAACTAAACTATGCAGTAAAAACTACATTATACAATAAATACACTAATATTTTTGTATTAATTAATATTAAAACTCTTGTTACAGATTCTTCTAAAAACCTTCAATATTTAAAGATTGGGCAGCCAAAAATTTCGATTTGATACGATTTTCTAATGGATATTCATAAACATTGTCATTTTGATTTAAATAATAAATTTATACGCACTATAAAATAAAATTTTCGTATCTGGTCACAATTTCTGAACTTTTTATTATTATATTTGTTGTCTTATGGTCAATTTCCTAAAAAATGAAAAATCTTAAACATAACATCAATCCATTTTAATCATTTATCGCAATTGTTTTAGTTATATTAACAAACGCTGTCAAAGACAATCCAGTATCCATCATGTTTCAAATAGTTGACTCTTATTTAATCAAAATCAGCTTGAAGTACTACCTTCAAACTTGACA
Source organism: Agrypnus murinus (assembly GCA_929113105.1). NCBI lineage: Eukaryota > Metazoa > Arthropoda > Insecta > Coleoptera > Elateridae > Agrypnus > Agrypnus murinus. The sequence goes on from OV816028.1 coordinate 147,375,589, forward strand.
CAATCCCATCAGAAAGTATACTTTTCACAATAACTTGTTCAGATCACTTAGGTACATAACCTAATTATAACTTATAAACTTTCATAAATGCAAAAACTAATTATATAAACTTATAGAAAAGAAATTCTGAATTCAAACATATACAACACTTGGGTTGAAAATTAGAATAATACCCTTACTTTTCATATATATGAAAGAACAATTTCCTATAACCATTAATTCACTTCATTTTATACAAACACCTTTGTACACTTTCCTTTTTCTACATATCTAAACATTAAAGCATTACTAATTTTATCTGAGTGTTTTTGACATATAAGCCAAATTGCATAATTCAATTGAACGTTCAATAGGTGCAGCATATCGAACATGTTTTTGTGTGATTCCATTAACAAAGATCCAATGTTTACATTAAAAAGTGTATTAACTCTGTGATTATAATGTTTTAATATATAAAAAAAATCATCATAAGTAAGTATTAATTTAACAAATGTTTATAATTATTAAAAACAAATTTTAATCTATGATAACATTAAGTATCAATTGTGTAACTGTAATTAACGTTTTAACATATATGTAATGTATAAAAAATTGTTCGTAGATCTTGAAAAAGACAATGATCCTATTGTCGAAACGTCGATGAAGTGGTGAATTAGATAAGTAAATAGTATAAAGACTGAAACCCATGAAGTTTTATTTCTAATACATTCAACAGTCGTGAGAAAAACAAAATATAATACAATTGTTCTGGAAATGGAATATGCAATACATACAATACTTGTAGCAAATGTGGTAAAACACCTTTTTTATCGATTCGTTGCTCTAAAAAATGTACCATCATTGAAGTATATTTTGATACAAAAATTAATTTCTTACTTCTTATTAGCAAGGATATGTCGCTGATGTTGTTAACAGTGGTTGTTGCTACTAGGTTACCATATTTGATTTGTTCGAAACTCTAAGAGCCTATAAGAGATGGCTAATAAATATCTAAAGACCTTAATAAAATAAAAATTGCTTTGCCTCTAAATAACACTGTTAGAAATCTATTTATGGTATGACATAAAAGTGACACTAGATATTTATTTGCCTATGATATCGATCAAAAGAAATCAATCAATCAATTAAGTTAATTTTTAATGGTATCTAATTTTATTCGACGATGTCACCTTTGTAATTATCCCCAATCCCTTTCCGTAATTTTATTTTTGCCAACCGCCACTTATTTCTACTGGATGTTAAGCCAAATTGTCAAGTTTAACTTCCTAGGTCCAACTTTATTAATATAGCTTCAAATCACTGGTTCTAGCTCCCGTTTATACTTTTTTATGTAAAAAATCGAATGTAAAAAATGTCTACAATCCGAGAAGGTATATGCAACCCAACAATTTAAAGTATATATAAATAGTTAACAAGCAGCCGGTTATACAATATATACATATAATTATCAATGCTTGATCTGTACAATACATATACACATGAGATATATTCGCAAGATATTTTACAGTCAATTATTTTACAAGATAATCAAGATAACTAAAACTAGGATGTAGGTTGAGAAGTCAAAGAAAATGTAATAAGTAATATTGTTATCCTTAACTTGTTACTTTTTTTCCATTACTTGACTACCAATAAAATGAAACCTTTGGCATTTAAACAGAACACTGCTAAAAGCAAAACAGCTCTCTTTGTTAAAGTTTTCTGAAACACAAATTATTCACTAGTATTATGTGTTGGAGGAGCGAAATAATTAAAACCCTAAAAGTGTGGGCCTTCATTACGGTTGGTAAGTTGAAACTTTATTAAAATGAATCCAAATCCACTAATCCTAAATTATTTCTTCTCCAATTTGATGTTGCAACATGAAGTTGTTTTATTGTAATAATAATCAAAGCCTTCAGAGAATGCTGGGAATGTACAATACATAATAACTGTATATTCACAACAAACTAAAATATCGATTTGAAATATTATTTTCAGTAAACAATAAAGTGAAATATGGTTAGATCGTTATTCATTCTCATCAACCATAACAAACAGTAATTCAATTTGTCGAGTAGCATATATATATCCATTTGTTGAAGTTTATACAGTCTCGGTACTATTAGCAAGCGTTTGTACATTTCACAGAAGTTACAACCGCATTTTGTGAATAAGGCTTCCCATTTTATAGTCATTAGAAGAGTCGACTGGTTACAAAGTGGAGCTTGACCGCTCTTTTGCATTTCCAAGGCTTTTTGTTGCAAAGGAGGTCCCTTTATTACGTCCATTTAAATACACACACGATCGCACGCGCGCGCGCACCCACGCACACACATAGAAAACTCCGCGACCAAGTAATAGACTTCTAACTGTGTCTATGTGCTTTTGCAATTCAAAGCGTTTTCCTATGGATTTTCGCAATTTTCATTAAATATTTGTTTCAATTTTGTCATAAAGGAGCGTTGAAAACATGAGCTTTTATTTATGTTTTTCCTTTCAGACCTTTTTTAATTCAACTTACCATTTAGAGCTTTTACAAAAAAATCTAACGTTTCAAACGTGAATGGTTGAATTCATGTATTTAATTCTATTCAAATATTAACATTTCTTCACTTCCCCTGCATGCCTGGGGAGGCAGTTGTTACTATGCCGAATAACTTAAAATGTATTTCGAATGCTAGAAACTCTATAAAATACCTTCGTACTACATCCCGAAAATCCCTCTTGTGTTGGATTCGGCAGAGTACTTTTCCTCTTCCTCTTTCACCTCCTGCGTTTCTTTGCTAAGGTTCGCTCACGTTTTATGAATTACTGAAGATAGCGACTACCAAAAAGGATAATTAAATTTTAGAAAACGCTTAATAGGTATGAGCAAGTAAGCAGGTTTTGAAATTAACAAAAAAGAGGAAGAAATTAAATTTTCCCGAGTTTATTTTCAAATGCTTGCTTCCTTGGAATGTTAAGACCAACATCCTTTTCAATTAGAATTAAAAACCGAAACTTCCTTTGATCTAAGGGTTCCCAAGTGTTATTGTTAGAGAAAGTGCCGAGGCTAGGGCAAGTTTTTAAGCACCTACCCTGTTCGTGACTAGACTCTCAGCTTTTAAGTTTAAGGCCTTTTCAGGGTAAAGAGGGAATGAAATGAAAATGTTCCTAGGATCCCCTTTGGACGACCTTTTCTTTAAGTATGAGGCGCAAAATGGGTTAAATTCTCTTATTTTTAGTTGTACTTTGCTGTGTTCATAATCAAGCAGTTCAAGAAATACGCAAAGTTATTTTTATATCCAATTCATTAATAGCCCCTTTAAGAAAAAAGAACCTAGTTATTTCTTGACATTTTGTAGAGATAAACCGATTCGTGAATCGTGGATGTCTTTCAAACAAGAGGTTTGTATGTGTTGTGGATTTGTGTTGGCATTAAAAAAAGTCAGCATCGCTAGCTCTGCGAGTAATCCCCGGTAACTTCAATGGCCAAATTCGTAACATGTATTTCTTTTCACTAAGCAAGTGCTTCATCCTTAAAGATCCCTGGGTTCTTTAACCCTCCGATCCGTTACCAGAGTAATCAATCACACTAGACATCTCCGGCTCACTGACAATTGCTTCCCTTGCTTCTCAACCCGATTATTCTACTTCCATTTTACCGCTGATGCCCGCCGCCGCCGGTGCAGCTAAAAGTCCAAATACAATTGCAGCACAGATTTACCTTCCACTGCTTCTTCTCCTTCTTATACGCTTTTCCGATGCCAAGTTAATGCTTAGTTGCGCTTGATTTTCATTACTTTTTCGGATATTGATATTCAGAAATAACTTTTGTCTAGACAGTTTGTAAGATTGCTGGCTATGTCTATACGTCATTATTAAACTTTAAAGAAATTTATATTTAAATAGTATATATTTATCCATTTTTTTGGATACAAGGTTATTGTCGATTTTTTCCAAAACAACGAGATGCGTAATGAAAAAATTATCGAAATCTAGTTTACTTGCGTAAGATGGTCGCAATGAAATTCTTATCGAGTCACAGTAAAACCCATCCACCCATCAGTTTAAAATTGTTGTTACCTTTGACAAGTACAATAATAATCGCAGCTTTAAATTTATATGAATTTACTAAAAGATTTTATAATTAAAACCCATCTTATCTATATCGCATAGGCTTTCGCTCGAGAATAACATATAATTAACACATATGCGCTTCCTATCAAATTTTATAAATATATAAAATTAAGAAACATGTTTAAAAATTTATTAATCATATTTTTAAAATTAGTGTGTCATTCTAATAAATTTTAATGTATTTGAAATTTTTACTAAATTTTAATATTTCTGATACACCAAGAGGTATATGGAATTAAATGATATTGTAACGTTCTTTCTAAAAATAATAATACAAGTGCTGTTTAAATCGTCTATTCACAAACAAATATTTATTCCTATACACTAATGAATACACTATAAATTAACGCTATGATTATAAACCATTAAAAACTATTATTTACAGACTATGAATTTCTAATACAACATTTATATTCACTATTTATTTTGTAATACACAGTTAATGACTTGCTGTTGACTGATCCCCTTTTATCCGCGAGTCGCTTTTATACCCTCCTACAATCGTACTAGAAGCCGGTAGAAACTACCATGTATTTCTGGAAGGTGCTAGATAAACAGTGCCTCGTTTACATTGTTGGTGCTATGCGTCATTCTCTCGAATGCCGCAGAATACTCCATCCGCTGCTCGAGAAGGGGTTCTTTCTTTTTCTCTCTTGTTACACTGCCCCCCTCTTCAAGTCTGTTCTGTCCCAGAACAGGTTTTATGATCTGGTTCCTGTAGAACGGGTCATGACGATATCGACAGTCTTCACCTCGACTACACGTTCCATTACGGTAGAAGTAGCAGTCTACACTCTTCGTTGGCCTTGATGCGGGCTGTGGGTCAAAACTGCAGACGAAGATCTTGACGTCCGTACCTCTAAAGATAACTTCCAGCATGTTTCTAACGATTCTCCAATCGAGCTGGTCCCGCCCACAGCCGAGTTTGGGAACTGCCAATTTGTTAATTCCCCTGGTAAGCAACTCGATTCTCAAATTCCATAGTGCCCTCCACAAGTCGGCGTAACTCGGTTTCTGGTAGTAAAACTGCTTGGTTACTAAGTAGTAAATGGATCGGTCATGATCAGTCAAGCGTAAGGATTTACCAACAGAGGGATTTTGTTCTCGAAGTTCATTCAGCCGTCCAAATTTATTTCTAAACACCACTGCGATCCCCCTGGACATACGAAGATCCTCGGAGACACAGTGGGCAATGGAATAATCACCAGGGACCCGGAAGAGATCTTGTTGCATCTCAGTCGTGACTCCGAATCGCGCTTTTCTAGTTCCAGAGAACGCAGCCATAAATTCTCTAAAGGTTGGCTGATCATCTTCAGGCCTTACGATTTTGATAGCCACCTCGGCCTCATCTTTCCGATCCGGGACTGCGTCATTATTTCCCTCACAGTGCGCCAGACGATTGGAGTGTACCACCTTTGGTTTCCCCCTTGGCAATTTCTGGATGCGATAAATCAAGTCATTTATTCGTTTCTTCACCTGGTATGGACCCTCCCAATTTCGCTGTAACTTTGGAGAATAGCCACGACGCCTTTGCGGGTTGTATAACCAGACAAGCTCTCCAGGTTGAAACCCTCCTTCTTGGGCTCTCACATCGTACGTAGCCTTCATCCGGTCACTCGCGATTCGACTATTATTTCGGGTTCGGTCGTGAATATCCTCCAACTTCTTCTTTAAGTTGATGACATAATCATTTCCAGCTACCTCCTGCTCTATAGGTGGAGACCCAAATTCCAGATCACACGGTAACCGTAACTCGCGTCCAAACATTACAGACGCTGGTGACTGACCGGTTGTTTCGTGGACCGATGCACGATAAGCCATCAGGAACAGATGCAGGTATTGGTCCCAGTCTCGTTGATGATCGGAGACGACCTTGGCCAAATATTTGCCCATTGTCCGATTCATGCGTTCTACCATTCCATCGGACTGCGGATGTAACGGTGTGGTCCGAGTCTTGCGAATGCCCAACAATCGACAGACTTCTCCAAAGAGTACAGACTCGAAATTACGGCCTTGATCCGAATGCAGCTCCATGGGCACTCCGAAACGACTGAAGAACTCTTTGACTAGTACGTCAGCAACAGTCGCAGCTTCCTGGTTTGGTAGGGCATATGCTTCTGGCCATTTGGTAAAATAGTCCATTGCCACTAAGATGTATTTATTCCCATCGTCAGTTTCGGGAAATGGTCCGGCAATGTCTATAGCTATTCTCTCCAGAGGACTACCCACATTGTACTGCCTCATGGGTGCTCTTCGTTTCCCCAAGGGTCCGTTGCCAGTGGCACATAGTTCACATTTCCGGCACCACTCCTTCACGTCTTCTTTACAGTTGACCCAATAAAAACGCTCCCTAACTTTCTCCAAGGTCTTTTTCACACCGAAGTGTCCTCCGGAGGCACCGTCATGGAGATGTCGCAATACTGTAGCCACTCGGCTTCTTGGAACCACGAACTGAGACCTAATGGTGGTGCCATCTTCACTCTCCAGTACTCGCTTCAGGAGATCGTCTTCCACCTTCAAGGACTCCCATTGGGCCCAATATGCTTTGAGCGTTCTGTCGAAAGGGCTGACGGCCTCCCAGGCAGGCCTTTCTCCCACGCGCTTCCATTCCAGTACCATTTTTAGTTCGGGATCAGCCTCCTGCTGTCGTTGCAATTCTTCCGGCAACCAATTGTCGTTGACGATGGTAGTCCTTAATACTTGGCAAACCCTCTCTTCCAAACGAGAGCAATGACGGCAATCCGTTGGACAGGGTCTTCTTGAAAGAGCATCGGCATTTCGATGACTAGTGCCCGCTCGATGTTCGGTGTCAAAGTCGTATCCTTGTAATCGTTCGATCCACCTTGCGACCTGGCCTTCAGGATTACGGAATTGTAGAAGCCATTTCAACGCTGCATGGTCCGTCCTCAATAAAAACTTCCGTCCGTACAAGTATTTGTAAAAGTGCTCAACGGACTTCACGACGGCCAATAGTTCTTTTCTGGTCACACAATAATTCCTTTCGGCTTTAGACAAAACCTTACTAAAATAGCCGATGACCTTTTCTTGTCCATCCTGTATCTGAGAAAGTACACCCCCAATGGCCAGATTACTTGCATCTGTGTCAAGTATGAATTTCCCTTCTGTCCGTGGATAACTCAATATTGGTGCGGTTGTCAGGGCACGCTTCAGCTGTTGGAAAGCTGTTTCACACTCTCCGCTCCAAACATACTCGCGTCCATCTTCAGTTAGCCTTGTCAGACGCTTCGCTATATTGGCAAACCCAGGAACGAAACGCCTATAGTAGGTACATAACCCAAGAAAACTACGAACTTGGTGTTTATCTTTCGGTGTTGGCCACTCTTGAACAGCACGAATCTTATCGGGGTCGGCTGCCACTCCATTTTGTGATACGACGTGCCCGAGATATTTCACTTCCTTTCTGAATATGTGGCACTTTTTCGGACTCAGTTTCAGATTGGCTCCACGTAGTCTTCGGAACACTTCCTCTAGATTTTTCAAATGTTCGTTGAATGATTTTCCGACTACAATCACATCATCTAGGTATACCAGGCAGGTCTTCCACGACAACCCTCTCAGGATGGTCTCCATTAGACGCTCAAAGGTGGCCGGAGCGTTACATAGACCAAAAGGCATAACTGTAAACTGCCATAGTCCAGAACCAATAGTGAACGCGGTCTTCTCCCGGTCTTCAGGTTCCATTTCAACTTGCCAATAACCACTCTTCAAGTCCAAAGTCGAAAACCATCGCGAACCAGACAGGGTATCTAACGTGTCGTCGATGCGTGGTAAGGGATAGCTGTCTTTCTTGGTCACGTCATTAAGCTGCCGATAGTCCACACAAAATCTCGTTGACCCGTCCTTCTTACTGACCAGGACCACCGGTGATGCCCATGGACTGCTGGATGGCTCGATGACCCCTTGTTCTTCCATATCAGTAATAATCTTTTCGGCTTCTGCTCGCCTTGCTAGAGGTAGACGCCTCGGCTGCTGACGGACAGGCATAGAGTTGCCTGTATTGATTTTATGTTTTACTATATTTGTCCGTCCCTTCTGGCTATCGTCAAGAGCGAAGATATCTTGGTATCGGTGAACCAAACCCTGTACCTCTTTCACTTCCGTTCTGTTAAGGTCTTCGCACGAACTAGTAACCATACCCACTAATTTTCCACCATGGTCTTTGGGCACTGGTTTTGGAACATCAGCCATACACCTGGCTACTCGGAATACTGGCACACACTGTCCCACAAGGGTACTCTTCTTCAATGTCACCGGATCCACATTAACGTTCATAATTCTCACCGGTACTCTCTTTCCAACCTTGATCAGCGCTTTTCCCACCAGTATGCCACTATGGATCTTCTTATCACAAACAGGCTCCATCATTCGCACACATCCTACCCGAAGATCTCCATCCAAACCCGCCTCGACAACCATCTCGCTTTGACCCGGCAATATCACATCTTCAGTCAACAAAACCCTTACAACCGGATCTTCTCGTGGGTGCAAAGGAAGTTCTTCGTTACCGACCTTCAAAACACCCTCTTTCAAATCCAACGTAAAACCAAATTTTCTCAGGAGGTCCATTCCCAAGATGAAGTCATCAGTGATATCGGCTACCAGCACCTCATGATCACATTCTTCACTTCCAATGCCAATCTTCATCTTCACCACTCCGCGTGTTGGTATCACTTCACCTGTTGCTGTACGGAGTTGAGTAGTTGTCGGTAACAATTTAATACTTGATTGTAGAACATCAGGGCGTACGATGGATTTTGTCGCCCCCGTATCAATAAGTAGTGGAACGGTTCGGTTAGCAATCTTTCCATCTACAAACAAACTGCCATTACTATTCTTTGATGTTACGGCATGGATCGTGATCTCCGGGGCATCTTCACTCGAAGTCAACGTTCGCCCCCTCTTGCCAACCCTTTTTAACTTTTCCGACGGTTGTACTTTTCTTATTTTGGGACAACGGCGTTCTACATGTCCTTGTTCGCCGCAGTTCCAACAACGAGGCCCTCGAACTTCTTGATGATTCTTCTTACGGCTTTCTTCCTTCCGAAGAACTCTCAGTACTAACTCCTCTAGGTGATCTTTAGAACCTTCTTCTTCCTCCACAACGGCCCGAACACGCCCGTGACCTCGGGACGCTTGTTTTGCAGCTTCAAATTCTAAAGCGTGAGCAAGCGCATCATCAGTTGTTCTTGGTCGTGCTAGCCTCAATGATTGTTGTGTTTCTCCGTCTCTTAACCCATCAATGAAGGTCTGCACAGCCAGTTGTCCCAGAAATGAATCGGGTGCCGTAGGGTACGCCAATCGGACAAGCCGCGCAACATCGGCTTCAAACTCCTGCAGGCTTTCTCCATTCTTCTGGATACGATTCTTCACTTGCGCGTGATACACTTGTTGAAGATGCGCGTCTCCATATCTCATTTCCAATCTAGACACTAACAATTGGTAATCATTTTCCTGTCCTGCTGGGATTGTTTGCAGGACGTTCAACGCGTCTCCACGCAAAGCCACAGTTAAAGAAACGGCCTTTTCCTTGCCTGTCCATCCGTTGGCCCCAGCGGCCGCCTCAAATTGTTTGTAGTAGGTGGACCAAGGTATCTTTCCATCGAACGTGGGTGGTTTTACTTTTATCCCTACGGCAGGAACCTTTTCTTCTTTAAATTGTTTCTTTACTTCATTAAACGGCCACTCAGAAGTTGAGGGAAACCGTAGTTGCCTCATTCTATCTTCCAGCATTTCGATCATATCGTCTTTCTTAGTTGTTGGTGGTAATTGCATTTGGGCTATTTTCTCTTCTACCATCTTTATTACCCTATCTTGTTCCGCCAATCTACCTTCCAATAGTCCTAACGCACTGGCATTCTCCAAAAATTCTTCGAAAACTTTATCTTCCAACGCTTTGACATTTTCCAACAATTCTCCTTTCATCATTTTAACATTTTCTTCCAGTGCTTTAGTATTTTCAAGTAATTCTTGTTTTAAAATTCTAGAATTCTCTTCGGACTTTTCCAGTAGTTCTTCTTTTAGCATTCTAACATTTTCTTCGGACTTTCTAGAATTTTCTTCGGCTTTTCTAGAACTTTCTTCCATTTTACTTAACAACAAACTAGTATCAATTGCGGGTCCAGGTATTTCGAAGAGGAAACTTTCAGGATCTTCTTGCTGTTCTATAAGCCATTCTTTTAGCCGATTTATTAACACGTTTTTAAGGCCAGTTGTTTCCAAATCTCGTTCTTCCAGTTCATGTTTCAAGTCTATTACTTTCAGATCTTTCAACAATTTCATCGCCATCTTAATTGTTTGTTGAAATTATTTTTAACACTAAAAATTTAATCTCACAGCACTTTATTTAATTATTACGCGATTTTATTTATTTTAAAACCCCACACCTGACACCACTGTAACGTTCTTTCTAAAAATAATAATACAAGTGCTGTTTAAATCGTCTATTCACAAACAAATATTTATTCCTATACACTAATGAATACACTATAAATTAACGCTATGATTATAAACCATTAAAAACTATTATTTACAGACTATGAATTTCTAATACAACATTTATATTCACTATTTATTTTGTAATACACAGTTAATGACTTGCTGTTGACTGATCCCCTTTTATCCGCGAGTCGCTTTTATACCCTCCTACAATCGTACTAGAAGCCGGTAGAAACTACCATGTATTTCTGGACGGTGCTAGATAAACAGTGCCTCGTTTACATTGTTGGTGCTATGCGTCATTCTCTCGAATGCCGCAGAATACTCCATCCGCTGCTCGAGAAGGGGTTCTTTCTTTTTCTCTCTTGTTACAATATTAATAAATCTATTATCCGCGTATACCTACGGTATATAATGAAATTAATTGCAGATTTATGATTATGAGCTAGTAAATTTAATCTACCAATCTTTATGGTGAGCTATCAAGGTAATTCTAATTACATATTTAGCATGAAGTAAAATTTTATTACACACAATGATAGCATCGAATAATATGTTATTTAAAAATCACAAAATTAATTTAGTTCTAATTTTCTAATTAAAAACAATTTAAATTTTATTAACAAAAAATTTAATTATTTATATAAAAAAATAAAAATTCAAAATTTATTGACAGAATAAAAAACAATCTATTAAAGCTTTGTCAAAAATTACTAAATATTTAGAAGAATTTTATAGAGACATGGTTTAGCAGCACCGTTTTTAGATAGGAAAGAAATAAGTCAAAATAGTCATCATTATCAAAATACAACAAGATATTAATTTATAAAACATTTCTGTATTTGAAAATTCTTAATTTATTTACTTAATAGCAAGGATTAATAAAATCTTTATTTTATTATAAATTATTACTTTAAAAACTAAAAATTTGGTGAACAAAATTTAATCTATAGTATAGGCAAATTTTGGCTCGAGACGGATAAAATTGCTAGAAAGCTAATTCCTTCTGAAATATATTTTCTAGGCCCACCTATATTTCCCCAGAAAAGTCGCTAAAAATCCGGCCTAAGCAACACCCTTAGATTTTGGAAAAAAGGACACCATCTTGGAATTTTAGAAAAATGGCTATAACTTGGGAATACACACTCATAGAAACATGCTATTTGCACTAAAATGCATGACTTGTGTAAAAAAATCGATTAAAACATCTTTTTTAGTATAAAAGTCCACTTTCTTGTAAAACAAATTAATTTGATACAAATTTCGACAAAAACAGCAATTTTTCCCAAACACTACAACATTACTGTGGTTATGTTAAAGAAAAATTGAGTTTCTTCAGGAATCGTTGCCGACGAAAAAGGTAATTGTGGCTAATCCGAGGAGTTGGATGAAAATTCTGTCAGAGGAATCATAGGAAAAACATTTGTAAATGTGTCACTGAAGAGGAAGAGGCAAATATTCTTATTGCCGCTATGAGGAAGACTATAACAGTTAATAAGGATCATTTAGCCTTTAGTGATCAACCCTAACCAACGGTTCCACCGCATTGCCTTGAAGACTGTCTGCAGTACCCGAGTTGGCACCGTACCCTCAGTCTTTGTTCGACAACGTTGGTCTTCGCGGGGGAACAAAGCCTAAGATTATCCAAGTAATCGACAAGATGTACCAGATTAGCAATAAATTGCCTGAAGATCCCAGCAATGTTCTTGACGACGGAGATTTTTTACACCGAGTACATTGCCCCCCGCCCAGCAAGGTACCGTGATGTGTATCGTGCCTACTTAAACTACGTCAACCGTAATTACAGAAAAAATGTCATCGTAGTATTTGACGGGTAAGAACCTACTATAAAAGATGCAGTGCATAATCGACGAGATGTAGGGAAATCAGCTGCGAGAGTTGACGCAGCTCTATCTAATATTCGACATGAGCAATTATTGTCGATTGTTAATAATAAGTTTTCTGAAACTCCTTAGCACAGAACTCAAGAAAGCAAAGTTCCCGTTCTTCAAACTCTTAGTGACGCGGATGTCTAATTGTTAAAATAGCCAAAACTGAAGCGGAATCAGGACGATCAGTTGTCGCAGTCATCGCTGCCCTGATGCAACCCCCATGTGCTGTGTACATGTTATTTCCGGGGAATTCCACCACAGCTAAAAAATTCTACTGCAGCAGAGAAATACATAAAGGCTTCGGTAACCGTCTCTGCATTCTACAGTCCTAGTTCAGGCTTCAACAAGGTACAACATGCCCGTGAGCAGCAGTGCCCTGGAAGTATTTGCCAATCCAAACAAGTCGCTGGACTATGTTGTATTTGCAGGTAGGAGGTGCGCTTTTTGGTCTTTCTCAAATTGTAAGCGTCGGTCTTTCTGAAATTATAAGCGTCTTGCAGTCAGAGAAGAACGTTACTAATAATTGAATCATTATTGTTGGTTTTCTAAGAGAAAAATTCGTCGTCCATTTGTCTCCGGAGGGAAACGTTGAGAGGCACTTGACAAAATCAGATATAAAAAATTTGTCCAGACCCTTTGGTGAAAAACATCCAAACTACGCCATGAACCTTGCAAGCCTTGCTCCTACTTTAGCTGCCGCCCGCCAGCATAGTCTGCGAGTGTATCACTAAGTCCAAACGTGGAAGGGTAACATCTTTTCAGCTAAATATTGGGGAGTGGACCGTCGAACAGAGTCACTACCGCCCTGTCATAGCAATTTTACCCCCGTCTCCAAAATCTGCTTCATCTCGTACGGTGTGGATGCAAAAGCGACTGTTCCCAAAATTGTATATAACTGTAAAACTGATATATTCCACACTGCCTGCTTTTGTACATGTTGTCCTTTATTTTAAAATGTACTTCGTAAAATTAATAAATTTAAAAACAAATTGTACTAAAATAAACAATTGCAAATTTTGTGTTTTCGAACCCGTATTTTACAATTATATGTTATTAATAATATATAAACTGTTTATTTTGAACCTTTAACTGCAGAAATGAGTTATAATTCTAAAATTTAAAAAAATATTTAAACGTTTTTTAAACAAAAAAAAACGCTTATTTTCTCTGTTTAACAAACATTGAGGATTAAATATTTCATTTATATATAATGTTACCGAAGTAATTTTAAAATAGTAATTATAATACTCAATTTGAGTACATACTAACGAATAGATCTACATAGCTTAAAAATCGATTACTTTTTACATTGTTTAAAATAAAAAATCTCATTTTTCAATTTCGTGAAACTAACAAGATACCAAAGAGCGTGATATATTTTAGAAGTGGATAAGAATATCCTAAAGGCGTACGTAGTTCATAATGATCTTTCTTTAATTTTTAAATTTAAATTCAATATTTTGAAAAATATTAGAAATAGCAAAGTATAAGATACGTAATTAGTTTAAAATTCTACATCGAATTCATATACAAAAATCAAAGCTGATTTATAAATTTCGAGCTAAACAACTGAGTACAGTAAATTTTAGTTGAAAAAGTAGTCCGTAGTATTTCGGGCTACCAAATGTTAGAAATAGATTTATCTGGCATTACAGTCAATAAATTTGCTTTAGTTTTTAAAATTTTACAAAATGATACTTATGTTAGAAACATACTATTATGTAAAAATACTGTCGAAGCAGCAATAGAATTAGAAAGCCAATTGATTGATTTGTTAAAACTAGGTTTTTTAATCTGCATGAATGGTGTAGTTCACAAAGTACTATTTTACACGATATTCCTTTGAAGCATTCTGATGATTAGTCCAGTCAAATAAGGATCAAACCTCGGAATGAAAGCCGGAGAGTTGAAAATTTGCATAGACCTCTATTGTTTTTGACGTTCTAAAGACAATCGGTTTTGCAAAATATCTCGCTTCCTATGCGTCGCATGTCGTTAAAGGTTGTAGAGCATACAATTCGTTACAAGTTTTGTTATATGCATTTTTTGTATGATTAATTGTTTTCGAGGTGTAGCGTGGAGAGTGGGAAGCGTGCATCCGTTTATAGGATAACGCTATGTTAACTGCGGAGCCAGCTGCATAGTATACTTTACAAAGTTAGTTATATAATGAAAATATTATTAGTATGTCCATGTTGTACCTATATAATTGGTTGCACAGCCTCCTAGTGAATGGACATCCTCTTGATTGTTGTTATCGTGTTCTTCTCCTGTTCGGTCAAATTCAGTTTCTGGATCATTATCGTCATCCTCGTTTTTCGTCACATTTGACTCTAAAACCGTAAGAACCTGAGGAACAAATTCACTTTCTCTATCAAAATCGAGCCATATCTTTCTTGCAATTTCATGCTGATGGCAATAATGTCGTTGTCGGCTCCAGGATCACGTTCAGTAACACCCACCTATATTTCTCAGGTTGTAAACCCTTCCCTAACCAAGTTTGGATCTGGAAGTAGAACCTATAGATATGCCTATGAGCTGCTGCACTTGTAGGTCGAAGAGATGCTAATGACACCGGTCTGTTGAGTCTTGTTGATTTGATGAACTGTGTGTACCTAAAATTATGTGTACCATGTTCTGATTTTGGAGTATTATACATTGCTAAAAGAACGCCTGTGCCACTTTCAAATAATGTAGTTGGAGGGCAGTTTTCCAGTTGAGATAATTCCTATTAAGATAATTCTATAGTAAAAACATTAGATGGCTCATATAATACCCGTTTCTTTCAAAATATCGTCACCTGCATTGTAGTTCTTAGCAGACCAAATTTAAGATTCTGTATAATAAATAAATAAATAAATGGAATCAGAAATTTTAACGTTAACGTTAATTTCAGGATCCATTTTAATAAATTTGAAAATGTATTTATTAAAATAATCTTGGCACGGCCCTGTATATTTGAAATATTTTGTCAGTTTAAAAATTACAGATTTTATTCCGATCCTAATAATGTTTTTCGATAGTTTAGAAAAAAGGCTTTCAAGCTATTCTTATGCAGATAAATGTGTTTTTAGTAACAAAATATCAAGATAAAAATTATTTTTTAGATAAAATGACACGTATAAATGCATTTAAACCAAATTTATGTTTCCGCTCCTTGCTTATTTCACGTTTGCTAAATAGATTCTTCACAAGATACAGATAAGAGCAAGTCTGTCCTGTTTTTTATATCAGACCTCCCGTTAGAAGTTTATTCCTTTGTCTTACTAAAATAAAATTAACAATATTCTAGAAGGATTTTTCTATTGATGTAATGCGTGTCATTTTAGTTTTCGATAGGGTGGTTATTTTTCCTTTTTTAAAATATTAGCGAGAAGATAGATTTTCATCCCCAAGTGGTCGAAGACGGACAGTCTCATAGCGGCTTTCGAGCCCGAGCTGAGGGCGGTTGCCCCAAAGCCTATTACGGCGTTCGTTTGTTTGCGTTTTCAAAATTACAGTTACAAAATTAAAAGTAGAATATGATACAGTTTGCGAAGTGTGAATTAGTTGTTTCCGATATCGTTTTGTGTTTTCTTCGTCTTTTGGAAATATATTGTTCAAATCTTTCTTAATAAAAGGATACTGCCAATTTTTGTATGACATAATTACCGTAAATTTTAGTTATGAATCAACCATTAATACTTTGTCATGGAAACCAGTGATCCGAAGTTCTACATTTATAGGTGTGAGGTACTTTGTACCTAAAGTTTAAGTGAACAAAAAGGCATTATGGTGTGGTGTTATTTGTGGATTCTGATGATGTAATGACTTCAAGCGAATGGCGCCCATATTTCTTATTTCTAAAATCTTATCTTTTCTTTAAAAATCTATGAGTTTAAGAAACCAGTACCTACCCCTGAATGATAATTTGTTAACAAAAAGAGATCTCGATCGGTGCATAAGTAAGTACAGTAAGTATCGTTCTTGGTTTTCAGTAAGTAATGTTTAAATATTTTGCGTTTAGTATTTTCAGTAGAGTATTGTTAGAATGTTACAAAATATAAAAACAATTTGCATATATGTGTTACATGCCAGCAAATAAATCATGCTAGACCATTTATCCATGTTAATATTGGCGTTTACGAACCATTTGATATTAAGCAATTGCGTTTACGCAAAAAAGAAAAGCTCTAATTACAAAAGCTTACAATATAGCGTTATTTACATGTTTTTTTTGTAAAGGATATTTATAGAGAATTTCTGTTAAATATAACAGCAAGAACTTTTTTAACTGCTTTAAAACGTTTTATTTTTAGAGGAGACCAACCTTTAGAAATATATTGTGATAATGGTTCTACGTTAAAAGTGGCAAATAATGAATCAAGCGTGTGTTTGAAAGAGAAAGTTTTTTAATTGACATGATTATTGAAAATTTGTACCTATACGCGATAATAGCTCGTTCTGACTATCATGACTATATTTTGTGGCAGTAATTTCAATTACGTAACCGAGCTTTATGACTGATTATGTGTACTATGCAATTTACTAATATTGATATCCATATTGTTAGGGTTACATTAAACCGCCGATAACAACTTTATAGTGTAAGATTACTTACGATCTGGGTTATATCTTGTTTTACTAAAGAGATAAACAGTTTTTAAAATATAAAATTATAATAATTTTAGATACATGTGAATGGAAAAATATAGTGGTCTAAGGGAGTATTATGAACGTCTAACGAATTTTACCAAGCGTAAACATTACAAAAGTCGACTCCGATGTACAAGTAAGACATCAGATAATTATATTCCAAGTAAAACGTTTACTTTAGAACTAACCTACAGTTCAGTTGAGATTATTCTGTACTTTGTGTACGTATCAAGAACATCAAGAACCAGAATAAAGGTTGCATTAAACTTAATGTCGTTTACTGTGCACTTTACTAAAGGTCTAGCTTGCAGTCTACAGAAATAATAACTTATATGACTGAAATTACCTAGTGACACACTACTACCGGCAGTTCATTAACTATGCAATTTCTCAAAGTACAAATCCCACATGCAGCGAACGAATATTACTGTAATATAGCTTCACTTTAATCTTGGTTGCTATATTTACTCGAGTGGTTCCTTTTTGTATTCGTCGTACAGTATGTTAGTAGTAAGTTTATGAAATCGTTGAGAATATGTGAAGTGACTACTTTAACCAATAACTTTTGCGAGTTCTAGCAAATTAAGCATTTCAACAATTTATAAACGGCCATCAGAAAAATTGTTGTCACATTAACTTTTTGACAAGAATAAAAAAAATTGGACTAAAAACTGGTTGTTTAATGTATTTATTACTAAACAACAACACAATTTTA
Source organism: Agrypnus murinus (assembly GCA_929113105.1). Classification (NCBI taxonomy): domain Eukaryota; kingdom Metazoa; phylum Arthropoda; class Insecta; order Coleoptera; family Elateridae; genus Agrypnus; species Agrypnus murinus. The sequence continues at coordinate 147,393,388 of OV816028.1, forward strand.
TAAGAGGAGAAGCTCTGTGCTATTGGGTAGTTTTGGGTTTTAAAAAATCTTTGCTTCAGATAACGACTTTGACTCAACCGCTACATTGGAGTGATCCTATAACGGCTCCACGCCACTGGGACAAGACGGGTTAAGCAAGATCAATTAACTTTGTAACAATAGATTTTTCCACAAACGCCAAAGGTCAAACAACTTAATAATAGTGCATCGGTTTAACTTAACCACATTAGCAATGACTCAATCTCTATCAAATTAATTTAGAAAGTAGGTAAACTGAAGCATCGGCTCAAGACACGCTCAAATTACAAATTTTATTAATTGCATTAATAACCCACCTCGTAGTCATTTATCATTAAAATAAAACATGACTTGATGAACACCATCAAAATGGCTACTTCGAGACAATTACATTCGCATACTTTAAATATTTCGGAATGAGTAATTCTCAGCTTGCACAAAAATCTAAAATCAGAAGTCCAAGAGAAATCAATTGAATGTCCAAGAATGATTTCACATCAAAAATGGCAGGAAATACATACAGCATTTAATTTGTTCCAGGAAAAAACCGTTTAATCTTTAGTAATTTTATTATATGTAACTACGTCTACTTCAATTTAACTGAACTAGTTATTAAAAAACGGGGTTTTTAATAAAATTAACCTACCTTCAAATTACAGGATTCTAAAATGGCGATCCATAAACGATTTTCAAACACAAGAAACGCATTGAATTTTCGGTAATCTTGTACTCAAAAACGACAAGGACGACTTTTTCTAGGCTATGGATTCCACTTTATGCAATTGATACAACTAGCTTTCTACGTTAAAGGATAGATTCACAGAAGAAAACCAACAATAATTTAAGTCGACACGCACGTGGGATGCTTATTTCTTAATAATAATTGCTACTACCCATGCTAATCTTACAAAGATTCAAGCAAGAATGAAGGTTTAAACACAGAGCCAGCGTGGCTTTGAGCAGGACGGAAGTCACCTGACTACTCAAGCTCATCTTTGATAGGATGATTTCAACTATATATTGCCGCGCACATTAACCAAAATATCTTATGGATTAAGCTACTTGATCAAGGGGAGGAAACACCAATTAAAATTTAAAAATCCCTCCACATTCTTCTAATTCTACTATTTTGATATGGTAACACTTTCAGATTGGGAAATAAATACATCATACAATATGAACATAAATTTAGAAAAAAGGTAGTGTACTTAGTCCCAGTTAGTGGGATTCAAGAAGCCAGAAAAACAAAGAATCGTATGGAACGTTGATATATTTATATTACATGATTTATCGTTGATTCTATTCTTATAGTGAAGTACTCAAATGACGGCTTCGCACCTCTATTAGCACAGGCAGGTTATGAATTTAACCAGTATTCGCGACCTATCAAGAATTATTCAACTTACCATTTTTCAATAAGCTTATAGAAATACGTATTATATAGTCAAACAGTTATATCGATAAATAAATGTAAAAAACAAACCAGCAGATCGACAAACGCCAGCGTTTGTTGTTTTTATTGCAAAAAAAATTAATCGTACCTCAATTACACAAAGCAGCATCTAAGTAGCAGTATATGAGATTGGAACTTTGATTGAGTAGTTGGTACGTAACTACAACTAAATTTATGACTTTATAGGTTTAATTACTCCAATTCAGAATATTTTAGTAATTGTGTTGTTGTTTATACTATTTATTGGAACTATGTAGTTCCATTACTTCTAAGTAACTTTTAAAGTATGTGGAAAGGTATTGCCACTAAGTATAATTACTTTAAAGTCGTTGCAACTTCAAAGTGGTATTATGATTGTAGCAGTAACTTGCCCGAAAGTAAAACTACGTTTTTGTTACCCAGGAGAATCACTTTAAAGTATTTTTTTGTAAAGTACTCCATCTCCATATTTACTTGTAAAATGTTGGAGGCAATTAATCAATTTGCAACAAATTGGTGCCAAATTATACGTTAGTAATTGTTATATATGTAAATTGAAGTTGGCAACATTTATTTGTAGTGATGTAACTAGCCAATCCTATCCCGTCCGTCAGTACCACTTAAGTCGGCTTGGTGGACACACATCTCGTACAGTGTATGCATTATGTATGTAATGCTCTCTGCTCACTCAATGTTAATAAAGTTAATTCCTGACAATAATTGAGTATCTTTTATTTAAACACATAAAAGAACATAACAGGAATAATATAAAAATGGTTTCTATCGTGCGTATCAACTTATAAGTATTTTTGTCATATATTAAAGACATTTTGTATTAAAAAATATATTTTATTATAAATAAGCCGCGTTGTTATTTTTCGACCTATTATCATCACATTCTACAGAAACCTTGCAATGGTTTATAATTGTGGTTTACTAGAATGACAAAATAATCAAACAATCCATCGCTCTTTGTATTATTAAGTACGTATTACAAATGAAATAGTAATCTATTCTGTGACACGATCGCAGTATTAGTATAGAAAATGATAGAATATTTGTTAAGTTGCAAGGGTAAGAGAGAGTAAACACGCGAACTACGTGTCAAAGAGAAAAGAGAAGAGAAAAGGAGTTCCACGTAAGTAGCAATTACTACGCCGCCACGTATCTGCTACCCAAAAATCGTTCCTCATTTTGGTTCCAGACACGTAACGAAACCGTAGCAATTACGTGCTTGTAATTATTGACAAAAACTTAACAGTTCTACTGGTGGTCGCTGGTACGTAGCGATGACTAAGAATGCTGCTTGGGTCCTCGAAGACTAGATAATTCAATTAAAAAAACTCGTAATTAATGCCAAAAATTCATCCATTTTTTGTACTGTGATCACTTACCCTACACCTTATACAGAAAGATACAATTAGTCGCTAATCTATTTTAAATCGGTCTCCTAATAAATAAGAGCCATAATTAAAGCAAGAATACTACAATTCGCAAGTGAATTAATAATAAGCAATGAATAAATTATGCTCATAATATAATTATTTCACGAATAGATAATTTGAATTATTAAAGAAAGTAGTGATTCCAGCAAAATCACGCATTTCGTAATACTGTGAGCGCTCAAAGCTTACGGAAAGGATACAAATACACAACAGCTTTATCTAATAATTATTAAATTCACCGAATTCTACTAAGTAAGAAGCATAAGTAAAGTAAGTATCTATATATGTAAAACACGGTTCTTGCTTTCACCTTAAAAACTGACGATTATTTTCGATAACATAATAACTTTCAATAACACGAAAATATTCGAATATTGACCACAAAACTTCAGAAGCGTGAATAATTATAGGCCAAAACAAAGTATTTTGATGGATTTCCTTATGGTTGCTCCACCGTTACTTAAACGAAAACTATTACGATAACTATCCGTAATGCTAATTAACAAAAAAGAACCAGCAGTAATTCTATTTCTATCTAAAATGAGAGCTACTATTTTTGTGTTCGAAAATGTGTGATATATAGCGAGCTAAAAAACAGCAATAGTATTAATGGCGCAGTCAATATACAAAGAAAGTTTCTTCGAAAACTACATTAATATTAAGAAAGATTGAAATAAAAATTATAGAACTACCGAAATAATCTATTTGTCAGTTTATAAATAATTAAAAGGTTCATCCCCCGTCAACGAGACAATCTGAATTGATTAATTTTATTAAACGAATTCATTCAAATATTCCTAGACGCGAAGTACTTTTACATTCTAGAACGTAAAAGTATTTCGTTTCCTGCTTAGGAAATGAATCACGTTGCCCTTTGAGAGCAGAATAAAAATATTAACATTTTTTGGACGTTTTAAGTTCTCGATACATTGATAATTTAGCAACAACATAAAGACGGAAATCAAAAGCCCGTTTATATAAATTATACGAGTGATTGAATCTGGTTTGAAACTTATTACCACAGGCGTGGAATACAGTGCTTTTATTTTATTAAAATAAGATGGAAAACGCATTTTAAGTATGAAAGCAGGAATCATAAGTTTTTAGTTACTCGGTTATAATAATAAGGCAAGTTTCGAAATTACAATAAATGGATAATCCATCTATTATCAAAAACATTAATTGAATTACATTACTTAAATACTTTGTATTTTTTGTAAACGAGCGTTTCAAAAAAGCTATTTGCTTTTGATATAAGTGAAAATTATAATTTAGACTACATTTACGTATTGAAAACCATAGGCAGCAATATTTAAATTACTGTTCTCATTTGAATGAACAGCTTTCCACACTGCAACAAAATAAACGAAATTCGACTAACCAGTAACTAAAAACAAAGATAGGTAATGAAAGACAAATAAAAGTAAATAAAGTCAGTGTAAGGAAAAGTTCACAGAAAATAGCTGTTGGCGCTCGAACTTTTTAACAAAAAAGTTTGTTATTTGAAAAAATAGCTGATTTTTAATTAGCTTTTACTTTTTGTTCTTCTTTGTTTTCGTGTTTTGAATTAAGGACTTGTTTTTTTTTAAGGTATCATCCACCCATTCCCTGTATTAAATGCATATAAAAATTTACAGGGCGAGCTCTTTGTTTCCAAATTGAGGTTAAAACATTATGTTAGAAAAGTTTGAATTAACTTTACATGTAGTTAAAGGTCTTGGTGTCATACATTTAAGCAACTATTTTACATTCAAATTTGTTCTTGCAAAACTTTTAGGGAGACCTTATTATTCTTCTTTAAACTAGCAATATAAGAAAATAAAGGAATTTTTAGAATTTGTACAAAAGCATTTATGAATTCAATAAAATGCTGGATCTTTTCTAGAAACCCCTATTCTGTGAGGGAAGATAACAAAAGGAAGAAAATGTTCCACAAATGGAGTATATAAAAAAGTTTAGAAACTTCACATGCAGACTATACGGGTACAAGAAATTTACATAAAACCTAACAAGCTGTAAATGTTTTTGCCCATATTAAACGTGGAGCATGTCAAGTGATTGCAAAACATTTGCCCCTCTTATATGCTATACTAAAGTAAAATGCTTTTTTCCACAACATTCATTTCCACCATCATGTATAACAAAATTTCTATAAAATCGACAAACATGTATAACTTTCTTATTTTCCTGTTTTGTTGTGTTTTTGTAAGCAAAGAAACGATATTAATTTGATTTGGTTGCACCAAAAGAAAATAAATTGAATTTGGTAAAAAGAACATTAATAGAAATGAAATTGCAGGCCAAAATGGGTCGTTTCTCATTTAATTCTGTTTTTTTTTCTGTTTTTAAACTTCTATTACTTCCTTTTATAATCTTTATTTGCAGATCTCGATTAAAATTCTTGTTGTCTGGATTAGAAATTTTCAGACAAAAAAGAGCGAATAACAATTTTAAAAGCATTATTCTCGGTACATAGAGCTTTTAGGTTAAGAACGTGCCCTGATGCCCGGCTTACGCCAGGCAAGATGAATTATGAGAAGAGAAACAGAAATGTAAAGAATATTGAATCTAGAGTAAAAAACGTTTTTATAAGACCACATTCTCCTTATTTATTCTCTAAAAGGTGCATGTTGAGAACGATTGAACCTAATTTAAATTATTCTACTCGATCATGTACCATTTATTTAGTCAACGTAGATAATAGGATTTTTGTGTTTCAATATCTTTTCCCAGAATTCAGAACTTTCTGTACAAAAGTGCCGTGAGTTCCCATCCAAACATCATTTTAATTAATCCTCTAATCATTTCCTCAAAAAGATTTCATTGAAAAATAGCTGCAGAGTTAATGGAAAGCACAGCAGATACATAAATAATTTTTTTAATCTTAAGACTCTTAGTGTTTAGCTCTCTTTTATCGCAAAACCTTTCCTATTTAGTGCTAGTTAATTGCGGTTTCATAAGTTTCAGGTCAATTATGGATTTGACAAAAAATGATTTTCCTCAATATGACGACTCAGTTCAGCAAGTATTACTTTAAAAATTTTGTTCAATATTTTAAAAGGATCAAAGTTTGAAGTACGTTTATCTGTACACCACTTTGCTACTTACTAGTGAAGGTGCCTGGTATTGCACCCACAACTTTTCTTATTTCTGGCTTATTGAGTAGTCATAAATACTGGGTGTATTTATCAGCCTAGTCTTTTCTACAACTATATTTATTAATAATTATCAAAATGTACACGTCAACTAGTTGATTTATTAGTATATGAACAATAAATACGATGTACTTGTTGATAAAACTTGTTGAAATGCAAGAAAAACTCAAAAGACCACTAGAAATATCTAACAAAAGCATATTCAAATGAATTTATATTTTGCAAATTCCTAGAATTTTATCTTGTTTTTCCCCGGAATTTCGGACAATTAGTAATGAAGTATTTCCCTGGATTCACACTGTAGCATCTCTGCTGTAAAACACTGGTAATAATTTTCAGCAAAGTATTATAAAATGGTTTAACTTGACCTAATTAAATATACGCTCCCAAGGTCGATTTCTTGACTGTTTAATGATATGAGGGCTTCACTGTGATTCGAATGGTACCTTTCGAACGTTTTGACCTCATGGAACAAGCTACGCGTGCCATTAAAGCGTGTTCGGCGACCGTTGAAAAACGCAAACGCCAAGATTTGTCCAAACACAGAGCTTATTTTGGCAGCTCTCAGCTTTCAATCTCCATTGCTTCTAAATTAGGCAAACTTGTTTGTCTTCAAGCGTGGAGTTGATAAACCCGACCCTATGAGACTTCAAAAGCTTCACTAGTTGTCTCTGTGACAAATTTTACCAAGATTACGTACAATTTTACGTCCTGACCGTATCAATATGATCCGACGTCATTATTTTTGGTTAGTTTATTTTATGCAGTTGTGATGGATGGTGTGATTTTAGTAATTGTTGTCTCAGGTTATTTTAAGAAAAATGAAAAAATGGAAACAGTGTGTTAATCCAACTAAGAAACAATCATTAGCGTTTGCATGTCGAGGACACTTATCAAAATTGATCACTGTTGTAAGTCGCAAATATGGACATGTGACGAAAACGGACCAAATCATCATATTTTTATTTGCTTAATTCGCATTATTGTGGTGAAACATGACTGCTCGGTATGGTAGTCAGTAGGGACAACAATCGATTCTTTTATTTATTTTCTTATCCTTTTCTCCGCGCTTTGAATTTATGTTTAGAAAAATGCAGGCTTGATGGGACGAAATTTTAATTTAATGTTGATGATTATGATGAAGATTACTCATTCTTAATTGCATTAGTATAAAAGTAATGAAGGTGTTCTCACGCTCGTGAATAATAGAAATATGCTTTTTATCGGGAGATTCATCGGGAGGTATAAGATTCGTCGTGTAACTCAAAACATAGTAATTTCTATTATTTGCTTTGCCTTCTTAATATTTGAACAAATAAATAGAAGGGTGGTTGCTCGGGATTGGTCAAGTTCAAGTTCCAAAATAGTAACATTCAGCTTAATTCAGCCCTGGATGTGCGTAGGCTTGTAGATATCTTTTTCGATTAACCTTGGCTTCGATCCATTAAATTCTTATTCTAAAATTTAAATTTTAAAGAGTTAAGTTTATGAGAGTCTTCTCAAGCTAGTTAAAATTCTAAACAAGACTTGTTATTAATTGATCTTAATTGACACGTTTCTTTTCACAAATTATCTATTTAAAAAAGGTCTAGTTTTAACAGTGTAAGTAGGATAACTCCAACATAATTTTAAGCAAGTTAAAAATAGAAGCGATCGTGATTTACACTATCCAGTATCGACTCTTGGGAAATTATCCTATAGTAAGTGCAAATCGTAACTTAGTTGATTTTATTTTTGCGCAAGAACAATTATTTCTATTATTTACATATTCGGTTCTCAAGATTTGAATTTCAATAATTTAAAGCCAACACCTTTAGCAAGTTCCTCATTTTTAATTTTCCTGTAATTATAGTTTTTTTTTCTCTACTACCAGCCGCAGTAATAAGTCATTTAATGTTACACAATGTAAATAGTTAGGATCTCGTTTACCTGAATGTAAGAAAATGTGCTTATAAAGAAATGTTAACTCTAAATAAGTTAACATTTAAGTAGAAGAGGTAAGATGCAAGCTGTAATTAAGTGTCAAAATAGCAAGTGAAATCTTCAAATAAAGTATTTAGAGTAAAATTGTAATGTTTGAAGAACATATCCATCACCATTATTCGTATTCCCTTTGTCTTTCTATGCGAGCTTGGACACAACTATGTTAGCCTCTCAATATGCTGGTTTATATAGTGGGTATACAAGCCATAGTAGCAACATTTAACGTAATTTGACGTAATTGTGAAGTCGATCATGTTCCAACAGTCGAAGCCATCGATACTTGGTGAAGTGCTGTTATTACTACAAAACCAGGTCCTGATTCTCGATAATCAAGTCAATCTACAGTACACATATTGGCCAGGTTTGATAAACAAAAGCAATTAATACATTGGTCTTTAACTTGTAGTTACTTAAATTTAACCACTATATAAACTTAAAAAATCTGTAAATGATCACAAGTTAGCTAAATTAATAACTCTCAGACAATACGGCCGAAATTTATTTAATTTTTAGCAATTATTATTTAAATTGCAAAAATAATTACTACAGAAAGTAGACTTAAACGGCTCAGTTCCACCATTTTACCAACATTTAAAATTCAAACGTATTTTAAATAACTAATTTGCTTACATAGTTGAAACTAAACTTAACAAAATATCATAAATATAATAAATTTCTATAACATCACTATAACAGACCGGAATTACAAGTTCAAAAAGTACCTATTAGTTTGGAGTGTACCTGTACCAATAACATTTAAACAAGATTTTGCCATTATAATTCAACTAATTTTTCGAAGCTATAAAGATAAATCAGACGAAATGTATTTTTATTTGTCAAATGGAGTCATAAATCAATCCAAAAATCAACTTAAATCTTAAATTTGTTTTAGCAAACATAGAATAACTTTGTATTTAGTTTGTTAGAGCTAATAAAAAGAAATTAATGCTGGAAAATTATAATGCAGGTCGTATTAAGTTTTATTTAAACTAGCGGGGTATGAATTAGCGTAGCTCAAGTAATTTTCCATTACATGCCTCAATGAATCAAACTTAGAAAACGCTCTAATGGAAAAAAGTTCAGTTGTAGAAGAAGACATTAAATTAGCTATTTCAACAGAACTGGTACTCAAAATGTAAGAGCGAATATTACCCTAAGAAAAGCAACAAAAGCATAGTATAATTAAAGTATAATTCAAGGGTAAACCAGGTAATTTCCCGATTTCCAGTAATGTCGAAACTCTGATAAATTGCGGCTCAAGTCGGTGTACACTGAGTACCGCTTTGGAGCTGTGCCAAACCAACTAATATTGATACCAACCCAAAATTCTATAATAAGGTACTTATTACAAAATTGTGAATGAAAAGATCCTGGAACATGACATTGGAACTTTCTGGCAGTTGTGCATATCAAGTTTTAGTGCTGGTAGTTTCCGCACATATTACCATCCGTTAAAATTGTTTTTATTTTGTACAATTACATAGTTATCAACCTACTGCAGGATAATTCGTGTAACTTGAATGCTCCATTTGTGATAATATACAAATACAAACATACAAACATAACCAAAGTATTTTGTTAAGTTCCAGATCTTTTTAGTAGTTCACTTTTGGGTATAAATATGTATTACAAATCATACAGATTTAAATCATATAATAAGATAGAAGCGTAACAGCTTACTAACAGCAGTATTTTTTTCTAATTACGTTTTTATGAACTTTATCTTCAAAATAAAAAAGCGATTTCTGCCAGTAACAAAGTTTCACCGCAGCCTACCGTGATTGTGCCAATCTTATTTTATAACACAGATCCGCTTTTCTTTTCAGCAACTTAATTCGATTTTAACATCACATCAATATATTTGATACTACCAACAACTTTTCAAAGTTGTTTTGAAAACGAAAACACCCCGAAATAAATAATATATATACTTACAGTAGGTATACAAATACATACAAGAAAGTTTTCCCCCTTTTGAAACAACTTTCTTAATTCCGCAGATTAATTCGAGTTTTCATTCAATACCTGTTTCAGGTGTTTTCGAGCGGTGACGTCATCCAGTGTATTTGCCGCAGGTGATGGAGAATATAACCTGTCATTCGTCTGTACATATCAAACTGCGAGAGACAAACAGACCGTTAAACTGTCACCAGTCAAGTTCAATTGAATTAAGTGCGCAGATGTATTTACCTAGCGTTTAGCCAAGCATTTCCAGGGTAAACACGAACTTGGATAAACTAAGCGATGTTTTGCTATAAAGGTTACTCTTGACGAAAAGAGGTTATTTTGAACATCACGGGGGATGTAGGATTTTTGTGTTGGCCCTTCCTCAGAATAATCTGATTTAGAAAAGAATATTTGTTACTCAAAGTTGAGGAAATTACATTAGAAGGGTGAAGATATAAATTTGCTCAACTCAAGATTTTCCCTTTACTCTTCTAGAGAGATGCTAAAGTTCTTTCTGGAAAATAAGTTTTCTTGTACAAAATAAATAAAATTGGGTAACCATATCTAATTATAATTATCAAGACCATCAAAATTTATTTCTTTTTGGCTTCCTTTGGCAATTGTTTATGCATTATGATGAATCCATTACTCAAAAAAACTTTTCAAATGGGAATAATAATTTTGTAAAAAGACTTATATGATATTCCCAAAGAAGGCTATTAATCATTGGAGTTCCATATTATTATTTTCATGAAACACATAAATTTATCGCGTTAAGTTATACGAGAGGATGAGCTAGGCTCATAAATCCAAAGCTGGTGTCTTTGAAGTATGTAATTACTTGAAGGCAAATATGATATGTACGCAAACATGCTTCCCCCGAGAGGTTTTCTGAACTAAACTGAACAACCAAATTTTAACCATAAGACCAAAACAATAATAATTATTATTGATGGAGTGAATAAAGTAAAAAAAATAATTAGCCAAGGTACTAGAATTAACTTTTTATGTCTCACCCCCATTAGTGGATCAAGCAAGCCATTGCGGCTTTTCCAGCCAGTGGTGATCGAAAATAATCCTCATTAATTAAACTTACAAATCTTTACGTAATCAGCGCTCCCCGTTGGAGAGACGGGTAATCAATAATAACACACCATTCTGATTTATAGCGGATATTATTTCATATTCCCCTTTTCCGAAAAGAGGAAAGGGAGAAAGACCTCTTCCATACTCTCTACTACCAAATGCTAACGAGAATATGACGACTTGTTAGAAGTCGTTCCAGAAGTTTCGTGTTTCATGAATTTCGAGCCGTTACCATAAAATTTTTGTGTTGTTACTTCTCGTACTCTTCCCTTTGTAATATATATCTCAAAAGACTCGTGTTCCACCAATTTGAAAAAAATATACGAAAGGCTATCTATCCTTGCTTTGTCATTTTTGCTTTTTGAGTTACAAAAAGAATTATTACGATTGTGTATAGAATCGCCATCAAGAGGCACATATTTCTCATTAAATCCTTTAAAAGCAAGAAAAACCTTTTACCAAACATCAACAATAGCGTAGTTATAAACTATTGGCGTCAGAAGTAAACAAGTAAACTCCACAGATAAAGTAGTTGTTCGTTTGATCAAAAAAGAAGAAGGAAATAAAAAGGAAATCAGTTGAATTGGTTTACTCGGCAATTGTAAATAAGCACAAATACAAGGTTTCTTGGTTTTAAATCACGCGAAACCGTTTGAAATATTGAGTGCAAGAGCAACGATCAGGTCGGATTTTCTCTCCTAGGTCAATCCAGCCTTTCTTCTCTCTACATCCGTAATAAAACAAAACGGATTTAGTATTGGATTGCGAGAGACAACTCGATTATTCATAACTCAGTGCGCGCAAAAATTTTCTACGGCGATTCTGCTACGATAAACTTGACAGTCGAATAAGCATGAGAAGATTAATAGTCAGAAAATTCTAATAAATTGAAAAACACAGGAGGAGAAAAAAGAACGTTCTCAATTAAAGTTTCTCTTTTTATTATTGATGATAAATTTGGGTTGGTATTGTTATCCGTATTATATACAAAGAACTGACATGTACATTGGAAATATTTATCTATTAGGTTATTGATTTGTTTGTATAAAGGTGACCCCAAATACTACCATAATCTTAAGTGGATAAATGATAAATGCCAGGAAGTTGTAATAAATTAAAAAATGTAACACGTATTGTTTTTGAATGTATTATTTTCAGGTCGTATTAGTAATTTGTTAATTGAAAAGCTTACTGATTTTAGATTTTTTTTAAAGTAATTATTTCAATAAATAATTAAATTGGGCGCCGCTAAATTGTATGTAAATTATCGTAATTTAAAGGATGTTACATTAATATCTACTCTAAATTTGGAAAGAGTGAAAGCGATTTTTTAACAGTTTGAACAATTGAACTTCGTTAGTTCACCTAAGATTTTTCCTAAATTGTCGTGCACATGTAAGTAACCAAATACAAGCTTCCCTGGTTGCGTTGGAAATTTTGATTCATTATTGATTGTTGAAATAAGAGTATTTTGCGCGTGATGTTTCCCGAACTTTAGGAGTCATGTACAACACTAAATTGTAGTAAAGAAACAAAACAAAATTAACTTTAAACTCACATTAAGAATGTTGGTAATTGGATTTACAAAATTCGCAATTTGACCACAACTAAATTAAATTAGAAATGTTCCAACCCGATTTATTAACAAAATCTCAGGGAATCGGCCCTACCTTGAAGTTGTACGACCCAGCCACTTTTTAAATTTCGAAAATATTTGGAAGAATAACAACTGAAATTAGATTAATAACCTTTTGACAGTACAACAGGAGTTTAATTTTTATTAAAGTTTAAACATCGACCTAAAATTAACTTAAACGAGGTGAGTCTCTACACCTTCTGAAGCCTCCTCGGAAACCCTCTAGTGCGTTTTGACTACCAACACTTGATCTCCCCACATTCTGAATTGCACAAACAAAAGAATAACGAATGAACGAAGGAGATGTTTTTTTAATGTTCTTATGTTCGTATGTCACTATAAACCAACGACAAAAAGGCAAATATTGTTTCTGTATTTGATTTGATTTTAAGGCCAAGCATCAGATTAGAAAGTTTTTCCTAAAGCTATTAAATTATTATAGCAATAATAAATGAGGTGAAATACATTATCTATTTGTCGGATGGGTTCATAAATAAATCTAAAATTCAACTTAACTTATAAATTTGTTTTCACAGGGAACGAATAAATTCAAAATATTGCAATGCAAAGTTTATACTAATTGAACTATGAAACACGAGCAATTCATTAGGGTACAATGTCCCTAATCCAGTATTATAAATCCAGTATCATTTAAATTAAAATTAAATTAGATCATTTGTAATTGAACAATAAATAAAATAAAACAAATTAAAAATACACCCCAAATATTTTTCCTTTTCCCAATCGGCTAACTCGGGGTTTATTCGACAGAACATGAATTATTTGAATAATTAAAATCTTATTGATTCTTATACCTGAAAGAAAAGAAAAACTTATATTGCAGACACTTGGGCTTCTGCAACTGGACAACCAGTTGCTAAATATGAAGAGAAAAAGAACTGGATGCCTGTATGTACATCAATTAAACACATGAATAACTTGAAAAACACAAACTTTATTTAATTTAAGATAATAAATGGAAATTCAAATTAAAAGGAAATAAAAAGAAAAATTATTGAAATTAGAACAATAAATCAATTAGGAATTTAATTCCCAAGCTTGCTCAAGTGTGTTAAATAGTCGTAATAACCTGACATAGGGCTATTACAGTTCTTCACTTGAACAAACTAACACAAATCAAAAATCAGATAAAAATATTGTAACACCGGAATTTCCGGTTACCAATAAATGATTTCATCCGGGATCATTTTCCTTTAATAGGGAGGATTCTAAATTTACTACATCAAAAATTATTATCGTATGCTTCCGACATGTCAGGATCAAATAAAATACAAACAACAAAGTTTATGGTATAGCTAATATCTGTCAATCTGACTATTTATTTTGCCAATGTTAACATAAAGTTCTAATTTGTCCACACAGTAAAAGCACAACAAGCCTTAATTACTTCTTGTCAAAATCTTGATGCTTTACTCATCAAATTTTTGCATCACAGTTACCATTTAAGTCATTTTCATCTTTTTGTTTTCTTTGGCAGATATACAATTTAATATTAAAATTTACTTAACAAAATGTCTTTTGGAACCTTGTCTGCACCATCACACTTCGAGATTATGTTCACTAATGTAATAAAAATAAAAGTAAAATATAAAAAAATCAAATTTGTTTTCATATAGTATTATAAAACTTATTCAGATGAACTTTATAAATTTTATTATTGGCAAATCAAATTAAAAACCTTTTATTTCAACCAACCTGGTATATAATGTCAATAGAATTTCCTTCAAATTCTATTCGCTATTGGTATCACTGCATTTACATCTGTCAGATGATTTCTTATTAATGAAAACGTCAATACGTGAAATCAATAAAGAAAATAAATTCTCCAGAATTTATTTAAAAACATCACGTTCCCACTTCTATATAGCTGTTGAACAATAATAAAATCTTCTTTAACTTTTTTAATTGTTCAGGTAGACACATAGAAGTTACTTCAATCTTCCTTGTGTTTTGTTTATAGACATGACACACGGTCAAACATATGATAATAATATAACCCAACTTAATTTACAGATTTTCAATCCGGAGCCAAACATAGATTCGCCAGATGCTTTTAATCGACTGACTTTGGTTAAATTTGGCTCCAGCTTCTATAGGTTTTGCAAAAACAAATACCGGCGCTGACACTTTAAAAAAAACACGTCGCGAAGGATTTTTATGATGTCACAATTTCCACTCAGCTGTTTTTTTCATTGTCATTTTTCACACGGATTTTAATTTCATAAACACAGACTTATAACTGGTAAAACAAGGATCAAAACAATACAACACACTTATGTCCTAAAATACATCGTAACGAAGATATTAGGCAAAAACATTGACAACGAACAAATCTCATTATGACCTAATTACATACAAAATTCAATAAATCCAGGTTTATCCTTTACAAAATTACACAATATAGCTAATACATATTAAATTTCCACAGGAACATCTTTAAAATTTAAGAAAAACATAAATTACGATCCATTACAACAATCGGATAAAGCAAATGATGCATATACAAGTTCCACCTTTGACATTAATTCAAATGAAGTCAATTTACAGTCAAATTGTCCAGCATACAGTCCTCCAAATGTTTGCATTAAAACAATGGCGAGAAAAATAGTATAAGAATCAATATCAACCAAACTGAAGCATAGCAACAAAATCAAAACTATCAGTAATAAAAATGCTCAGGATTATTATAGAAGAGTTTAAAAGCTTATTGTGCTATATTGGTCATTACAAGATTGACATAATTTATTTGTTTTTAGTTAACTGGCAGCCCGAAACTAAGTTAGTCTCTTGGAAAATAGAAAAATTCATCCTGCGTTAATAATCGTGGACTCTATATTTAAACAAGAAGATTACATCTTCTCTACAAATGAAAAACCATCCCAATATGCAACTTGGGTTGCATAAACATGTATTATCATAAAACAATCTAAATGATTGATATCCTTTTTTTTAAAAATCAAACTTTTTATTACATATACAAAAATTGAGGTTATGTTTGCATGATTTTAATCTTGATTCCTATTTTAAAAATTGATGAGCCTAACTGTGACCCAGTATGTAGCTTTTAGATTAATTATGTCTAACACCTAGCATATCCATCTTTTGTTTTAATTTGATGTGTGAAATAAATGTCTTCACATTTACGATCATATCGTTCAATACAATTTTCAATGAGATGGACTTATTACATCTCAATATATTTGAACATCTATATATAAAAAATTGCAGACAAAAATAAGGTTTACTTCTTACTAAAATATTGTATTTACTTTAATTTTGTTTCTTAATAATTTGTTTGGTAATTAATTAAAATTAAGATCGTGTTGTAAATAAATACTTCAATTTTGTAAAACACATACAATATATTAGTAAATGATAACTTTTTATTTACCATCTTTAAAATATACAAATGTTTCAATATTTATTACTCAATTATAAATAGGTTTTTAAATTTTTACTTTGTTTAATTAACAATTAAATATTGAAATAAAAATATAAATTCAATATAAAAATATTGAAAACAATTAATTATTAAAATTTACTGTTGCAATAAATTTTAAAAATGATCTAAAAGTAAATATTTTTTTCGTTTCAGAAATTTCTACAGACACACCTTTCTCTATCTAACTCACGTCCCGGGGTTATGTTTTTATCTTTCCGTGGTAACCGATACGAAACTAGCAAGTCCTGTTAGAACCGGAAAATTTCAAATTGTGGAAAAAATTGAAAATAATCTGTTTCCGTCAACGCAAAACCACGAACTAGTAAACATTGGGTGAGAAGATAAAACCATATTAAAATTCTTCGTCAATAAACAAAAAAATTATCGCTTTAACCAGCGTCGGATTAAGATAATTATGTATAAATCAGACAATTAGTTGCAATTATTCGAGCCTAATCGCTCTGTTTCTTTCGATGTGAAGGCGATAGTTCACACACTTATTACAAAAATAACTATATTACTATCAAAACGTAGATTAACTTTATAGACTATAATAAACTACATTTTTAATAATAAGTATATCCCACAACTTCTGTTGGCAGGATCGATTTAGAAATGAAAACTCGAACAATTTAAAATCGTAGTATCGTCGTACATTTTCTAAAAGCGGTAAAAAGCGGAAAGTTTTTCGCGGTAGTAATTTTTCAGCTGTCAAACGGAACAGTAATTGCAAATTTTAAATGTGAAGAGATACTTCCACCCCACGAGGGTATTCTTTAATTTGTTGAAAGCAAGTGCAGTATAATAATAAAAGAGAGTATATTTTCTCGTTCCCTCTGCCAATTCCATATTCACTTGTCAAACGAGACTTAATATAATTTATGTAGTATAACAAACAACTTTCTTATTATGATAAATTGACAAGGATGCAGCAACGATGCAGGATTAAAAATAAATCAAAGCAGTACGACCGGCAACGACAACTTTTCAATTCCCTCAAGTAGATACTCGGGGAGAGTTTTGGAGGAATTACAATCTTCATTTTGTTAATATTAAACCTATTTTCCTTTTGGCTGCTAAGTGAAGTTTCTTCCACCCATCTGTGTTATTACACAAGCACATAATACTATACTAGTGCATACACAATTACTCAAATACGTAAGTTAACGCTTCAACAACTTCGACAACTTCGCTCCCAGTAGATTCATGCTGCGATGGTAATGTACTTACTAATATAGAAACACCAAAAATCGATTAGTTAGACGGAAATTACTCCACCCTTCTATTGTTGTGGCTTGTTTAAAGATAAGTAGCATCTCTAAGGTGTTTAAGTTGCCTCTAATTAACGTTGCTCCACCAAAGAAAACAGTATGAATTCGAAGTTTCAGTTCACGGCCCAAAAGATCAACAAAGAAATAAAGCTTTAGAAACTAACGTTTTAACTCTCTAGAGAAGTGATAGAGAATAAAGCGTTCAGGTGTGTGTTTTTACAACACAAAGTTTCCTGGTATCACGAGGAAGTACAATCCCCAAGTAGTAGGTTACCAATTAAATTGAAGTTGCGCTGTAGTCGCCGCAAGCGAGTACCTTTACCGTTGCTTTGGCTGCAGTTTCCTGTGACGACATCTCTTACGATGCAACTATGAACCACTTGACATACTTTAACAACTTTAGAAAGCTTCCTGCACAAGTTGATATTGTAAGAACCGGTTCTACTATGGACTAATTTAGGAAAATTACCCAAGAACCGAGGACGTTTTATTGTTTTGTTCATAGTAGTGTGTAGAAGTGATACAAAGGAACTTTGTGTTTTATACATGCCGCAGTTCTAGCTCTAGATTTTACTTATACACCACAATGTGGCATTTCATTTGTATTTTTCACTTGGTGGAAATGGTCTTTTTTTATACTAGCTTTCATAATATGCATTTTGACTGCGCTGATTATATTTTTCTATAGAAAAAAATTAAAACTAGTGAGCGTAATTATTAGCGTTAACAAAGCGTTTGTTTCCCTTTGAACAAAATGAAGCATAAAATGAAAATTCTATTGCATTGTTACAAATAAGTGAATTTGTTTTATTGTTGTTCATTTATATTAAATTGTTCAAATTACAATTGAAAAGGAGTAATATGATTGTTGAAAATTAAATACTCGCTCACTTTTTCTTATTCATTAGTAGTAAAGAAACCCACGATGGTTATTAATTTTTTTGTTAATTAGATATTTAGTTAAAAATTATTTTTTGAGACAGCTTCTTTAATAATAACAAATAGTAAAGGTAAAGTATTCTAGTTAATTATAGGCCCATTCGAGATTTTTTACTTTCCCTCTCATTACTCCACTCTCCACAACTTTAGCTAGTTCTACTAGAATTACTTAGTATTATCATAACAATCGGTACCTAAAAGTACAGAAACAAGCTTCGCATTTGATGCATTTCAAACTTAACTAACACACTTAAAGTTCATATAATGTAACTAACCTTACCTAACCTAACCTAACCTAACCTAATCTAACCTAACCTAACTCGGTAAGTTATGGCTGCGAAATATGGTCAAGCACTTTAAAATATAAATATGTACGGTGTTACGCAGTCGCATAATTGGGTACAAGATTATGCCGAAGGTTCTTGAGCATCGGATACTTGGAAAAAGGATCAAGTCATAATTTTGTTTCTATTAAAATTAATATACGAGTATATTGTCATTATCACTTCTTCAATGTTTTGAACAACCTCAAGAATAACAAAAGATCTCTTTTTCTGTAAAAAATAATTAAACAACATTCTACAGCATAAATGCGTTTCTATTATTATATTACATCAACCCGAATTTTTTAAGAAGTGAAATACCGGCATCGATTCATGCAGATTTTGACTAAAAGAACGATTTGTACGACAATTTCCACTAATAAAGTGTCCATTAATAAGAATCTGCCCTTTATTTCGAAGTTCCACGAGAAGATTATTTGCACCAATAATAACATAGACCCACAAAATAAAAAAGAGTCTTGCAGTTAAAAGGTGAGGTAGCATACCGTACGCTTCTTGGTGTGCTGAAAACGAATCCGGAAACGGATTTCGACATAACCTCAAAAAACACCTCAAAGAATTTATAATAATACACCAAAAAATAGTCCTTGGGTGATGGGTCAATTCTGACCCCGAATTCGTTTTCAGCATATTAAAAAATACACGGTATGGTACCTCACCTTTCAACTGCAAAACCTTTTTGTTTTTTGTGAGTTTGTGGCAGGCCCACAAAAGAAAAAAAAAGTTTTGTAGTTAAAAGGTGAGGTACCATCCGGATGTTTTTTCGAGTGCTGAAAACCAATCCGGCGTCAGAATTGACCCATCACCCAACATATAATTTTGATTTCGACATAACCTTAAAAAACACCTCAAAAATTTATAAAAATACATCTAAAAAAAATCACTAGGTGATGGGTCAATTCTGGTATGTAGGTAAAACATACGGTATGGTACCTCACCTTTCAACTATAAGACTTTTTTATTTTGTGGGTCTTGTGTAATTATAGCTTCTGCAGAGCCCACATCAACAGTTTTCAAGAAACATCGAAGACACGGCCAACGTATATACAGTTCACTGCTCCGTGCCATATGGAAAAAATTCATAAAATTACAGAGGTCTTTTGCAGTGAAAATAGCCAGAGGATTCCATACAATCATCCATACCTACCAAATCAGCACAAATAATATCAAATTTAATCCCTATTACGTTAGACTTAAAGATTCCGCAAATAGCGAAAATAAAAACAGCAAATAGACAAAGAAACATCTGCATAGATAACAAAACAATTCCATTACAAACAGAAATCAAAGTAATTGACTAACCACATCTAGTAAGAAGACCTATTATACCATACAAGAGACTCAACGAAGAACCAAACAACGTAAACATGATCTCAACCGAAGACAATATTTACGGATGGAAGCAAAATTGAAAGAAAAGCAGGTGCAGGATTTCAAGTCTATATAAAAAATATAAATCCAATCAATACAAATGAAATTACTAGAAACTTTAAAACATATAAAAACATTCCAAATAGAACCAGCCACAATAATATCTGACTCGGAATCAGCCTTAAATGCGTTATCTGATAGAAACTGTGTAAATCCGCTCATAAATACCACCTGTATGCTGTAACAGAGTTTTTTACTTACTCTACTGAAAATACTAAATACAAAATATTTAAACATTACTTACTGAAAGCTAAATAACGATACTTACTGTACTCACTTAAATGCACCGACGGAGATGTCTTTTTGTTGACAAATTATCATTCAGGGGTAGGTACTGGTTTCTTAAGTTCATAGATTTTAACCAAAAAATAAGGTTTTAGAAATAATAAGAAATATGGGCGCCATTCACTTGAAGTCATTACATCACCGGAACCCACTAGTGAAAAAAGATTCCGATTAACTTGATTGAATTAAATAAACTAATCGTAATTAGCCAGGTTGACGTTAAAGCAGGTTAATGTAACAGAATAACTTCGATAAATGATTTCATTTATTCGTAAATGAAAATTAAAAATAAAAAAATTAATTTTTAATTTATAAAAATTAAAAATTATTGTTTTTGCAAGACAATGCAGCAATATTTTATTAATATGCTAAAAAAATACATAAAAGGTCTTAATAACTAAGACGACTTACTTAAGAAATAATGTTCATCAGCTAATCATTAATATATTGTAAAATCTATATAAACACCAAAATCTCACAACACTACATTGTGCCTTATATAGTGCCTTACACATATAGAGCATGAAGAACTACGAATCCTGGTAAAGATTCTGAAGATAATAACGGAATTTACAAGTTTAAGACAAATTTAATTACCAGAAGGTTGCATTATTTTAACTCGGTCATATTTCG
This sequence comes from Agrypnus murinus, assembly GCA_929113105.1. Classification (NCBI taxonomy): domain Eukaryota; kingdom Metazoa; phylum Arthropoda; class Insecta; order Coleoptera; family Elateridae; genus Agrypnus; species Agrypnus murinus. Next base: position 147,414,456 of record OV816028.1, read on the forward strand.
ATACGGAACAAAATACCTATATTAGTATTGCAACAGAAAAGCAAAGAAGAAGGTTATTAGTTTTAATGTTCAAATTATTATTTAATTCCCTTCACAAATCGGCAACTAACAACACACTCGATTAATTATAAATTCGTTAACCAAAGTGCTAAACTTTAAATTTCAATTCAAAATTGAATTTCCTTCACTAATCTTTAACTAACGACACACTAGATTAATTGTTAAATTTTATTAACACGAAACACTAAACTGTAATATAAAGCAAGTAAGCTTTCCTGTACTATATAGACGGAACTAAAAAACACAAAAATATATCGGAAACTAATATATCTGCTCTTCGCAACAACGCTGTATCATATTCTTCTTTTAATTTTGGAACTGTAATTTTGAAAATAACAAACGCAGAACGCCATAATAGGCTTTGGGACAACCGCCTGCAGCTCGAGCTCGAAAGCCGCTATGAGACTGGCTGTCTTGGAGATGCAAAACTATCTTCTTGCTAATATTTATAGGAAAGTGAAAAATAACCACCCTATCGAAATATAAAGTGACACACATTGCGCCAATAGTAAAATTCCTTCTAGAATATTATTAGTTTTATTTTATTGAGACGAAAAAATAAACTTCTCACTTGAGGTCCAATAAGAAAGAGACCAGACTTGATTTTATCTGTAGATTTTTGAAGAATCTATTTAGAAAACATGAAATAAGCACGTAGCGTAAACATAAATTTTGGTTAAATACACTTACGTGTCATTTTAGCTATAAAATAATTTTGATCTTGATATTTTATTACTAAAAACTAACTTATCTGCGCTAGAAAGCCTTTTACAGCTGCTTGTAATAAATTTGTAATTTTTAACTGTCAAAGATATATACATACATGCACGGCCGATTAAGATTATTTTTAATGAATACATTTTTAAATGTATTAAAATGGATCTGAAATTTTAACACATTATAATGCCCATGCACAAGAAATATTACACAGGCAATAGAACACATTTTATAGGATTGCTAAAAAATAAGAATAAGAAGAATTCTACAAACAAGGCATAGATCCGTTTAATATAAGAGCAATAATAACATATAAAAATGAAAACCAAATATTCCAAATAATGTTGAAACTCGAGAGCAATACAAAAACATAAATGAATAAACAGTAATTAATATGAATAATACTTAAGCAATCAATAAAATAAAATAAAAATAAAAACCTACAAAAAATTGAACCAGAGTTTACTAAAAGAAGAAATATGAATGACAAGAATAATAAAATAAATAGAAGGAAAATATCCGTTTACCTTGCGGATCCTTTTATTAGCCTGAAACATATAACAGACGAATAAAAAAGAAAAGAAAAACAAATATAAAAATATTGTAAAAAATGTATATTGTGAAATATCTATTAAAATAGTATCTGATTAAACTAACTTTAAGTTAGTAATGTAAACGGTAGACAAAACAAGCAATAATTTAAAAAACCTAACCTAACCTAACCTAACTTAATCTTACCTAACCTACCATAACAAAGCATAACCTAATTTTTTTTATTATTGGAGGGGAAACCTTCTAAAAGGAACCCTGCGGGAAAACAGATTCAATTCCGCAGGGACTGTAAAACTTCTCCCCACGAAAACCCCTCTCTGGTTAATAAGCTACATCCTGGTACTGTTTTTGCCATTACTGCAAGATGTGTCGTGCAGATATTAGTTAAACTCTTATTAGACTTCATGCGTTTCCTTCTGTGTCTTTTCACGTAAATATCATTTTACTGATGTCCTTCCATGTCCCGCGTCCTCTTCGTTAGCAAGCATGTATATTTTCACTACATAATTATTTCAAGTGCCCCATTTTGATTTTCCCACCTTGAGCATATTAATACAGCATGTTTAGCAGTATCTATGTACGTCAAATAAATGCAACTGTTATCTTTCTTCCTTTTGTACTTATTGGGGTATTCTTTAAATTCTTGATAGCCTCTCAGAAATCTCCGTTGTTAAATTAAATAGTTTACTTCCCCAAACTTTCTAGCTATCCACGGCTGCAGGTGTCTGATTAGTGACTGCGTCCAATTTGTTTTTCCCATATCGACTGTCTATGCTCTTTCTATTGGTATTTGTCCTGCTATGACGAGTACAGCTTCGGCAGATATGGCACTGTATGTTCCGGTTATCGCTATTGCCATGTTTCTTTGTGTCCTGAACAGCTTTTTTCTGTGTATTCCGAGCCCTAACCTAACCTTTTTTTGTTTTAGTGGAGGCGAGGATGTCTTCATAGACACTTATATCTTAGCGGCCCGTGCTCCTAAGCGTGTTGAATTCCCCTCTTTCTTGAGAAGGTCCTACCTACTAAAACCCCGCCCCTTTCTCGACTCGATTGGTCCCGAAACTGCATGGCACTACTTCGGGCTCAATTACGCTTCCCTTATGTTCTTTCTGTTCTTAGATCTTGTCTAATAATATTTAATTTAATAATATTTTTTTTCTTCATCCTTTCCTTTCTTAGTCCATTCATTTCTCATTTATAATCCTCTTCTTTTGATTTTATGATTTCTTTGATGTATATATGTATGGCTTTCCATATTTGTTCGTTCTCCAGCATAGCTTCTACAGTATTTTCCGTTGTTATTTCCCTTCCTATTTCTACTTCTAATGCATCTTTCTTCCTTATGCATCTACTGCAGTTATAGAAGCTGTGTTCAGGGGTATCCTTTGTATTGCAATGTCTGCAGATCCTCGTTTATTATGCCGAATCTTTTCAAAATAATTAATGAGGTGAATTTAGTAAAAAAATTAGTGTTTGTATCGGAATCCATCCACCTCACCCCTCCTTCAAAACTTTTATACGCAGATTGAATATTGGATACCATATCCAGTATCATTTTTCTTGTTCTGTTGTTAAAATTATTTTGTACGTATAAGGAGCCTACGGCCAATGAGAATCTGTGGAAAGTATGGCTTATATAACTTTTAACCAATAGATGATACACTACTTTTCAATAACCGTATTTGCACATTCTCTTAATTGCTTGGTTAAATAGGGCAATGAATAGTGTACCACTCTCCAAATAATATAATTAGCCAAAGTCCTGCGATGAAACAATTAATATACCCAGCAGTATTGTATGCCTTTTAGTTACCTGCTGGATGTTTTGTTCAACAAAGGCCCCAAATCTTTAATATATTGTGGATTAACTACATTTACAATATCTTCATTAGTAACAGTAATATTAGAAGTTCTAATAATACAATGAATGTACTGTTTCCAATTGTTAAACGAATATTTTGTTATAAGATCTTCTATAGTAACATTGTTATAATGAGGTTGATGTTTCATAGTACTTGGATACAATATCTGTAACATACATTTCAAGTTTAGTTTAGTTCTGCAAATCAGAAATCTTTAGTTACACACTTTAGCAAGTTCAGTTTCAAACTTTAAAGATTCTTTCAATTCTTTTTCTGCGCTGTCTCTCTTTGCTCCTAGAGTAACGGCAACCTCTACTATGTATTGAAAATAAGCTCGTACTATTTTATTGTTTGTCCCATTAAGAAGTAGCTCATTACCTATAGCAAGTTTTGGCTCGTCTATCTGCAAAATTAAATGCTTATGCTCAAACCTTGCACTTACCGTTTCTAAAACAGTTACCGTCACAATATAACGAGCAGGATTTTTAGGGTCGCGTTTGACATCCAAATTGATTAGAAAGCTTGTCTCGTAACCTATCTTTCTCAATGCATAAATAGTTTTATCCCACTCAAAAGCATCCGTCTTCCACTTGTTACCAACCACAACCGGCCAATTTCCCAACCATTCTAGAATTTCTTTAAAATCTCGTAAAGTTTGTTTTTCAATTTTGGTAGTGTTCATGCATTCTTCGTGGAGCTGCTTTAGAAGGTTTAAGGGTCTTGTTTGTTCTGTTTTTAATAATGTTTCAAGAAGACTACGTAGTTCTTGTTTGATTTTTGCAGTTAGATCAGAAAATATGTTTACATAAGACGCTCCATCTGGTATAAACTTGCTTTTTATGTACTGGCCGCAAGCAAACTCGTGAAAGTCATCACAAGGATTAATTTGGGGATTTATGTGTTTAAGAATATTGTTGGCAGCAGCTAAGCACTGCGGAGTTTGGCAGATTGGTGTATCTTCTCTAGAAAAGGAAAAGTTATTACTTTGGACTAGAAGGAAAAAGTGATATCTTCTTTACTCAGACTGATTTATTATACAGCACAATTTAGCATTAGAAATAGAAGGAGTGGATTTCCTGCGCATATAGAGTATTACATAACATCCGTGTTAATGTAGCACATCAGCTGTGTTTGAAAAATTATTATTATTTTATTTTTCTACATCAAAATAGTTTTCTCTAATAACCTTAAACTAATTAAATTAGTAAATAATAATTATTGAATAAAAGCAAAATAAATAGAAATTTTTAAATTTAATTAAAAAGTTATGTAGAATTTAATTTAAAACTTAAGAAACATTGTTTCTAATGTTCACTGCTTAGTGCTAAGCTTTTGCTTACTTTGCTTATTCCAATTTAATTTAATTAGTTCTAACTTTATTAGAGAAAACTGTTTTAAGTTATGTTGCCGTCGGAAAAGCAGCAATATCTTATGTATATTATACTTTAGTGGTACCTATATAAAATAATAATTTCATAAACACAGCTGATGTACTACAGTATCTACGCAGAGAACGGGAGACTAGGACACGGTACTGCATTCAGGATGTTAAGAAAATTCTAGTAGTTTCTCTCTATATGTGCAGGAAATCTACTCGTTCATTATGGACTATTACAGATTTTTTGAACCGACTTAACTTGTACTAACATTATAACAACAAACATTAGTTAACAATACTTACGTAGCAAATTGTTGATTTAGAACGTATTCAATGGCAGCTACAGCCATACTACAGGTATTATTAATCTCATTTTTTTGTATAATATAAGTATCTCTATAAGTATATTTTTCACCTTTCGACTCCTTTAAGCTTATTTTAATTATCTGAACAATCAGAACAATCAAATTATGTGACGTTAAATTTAACAACCTTTTATTTTTAACTTTATATACATAAAGAGATGTAAGTATTTCAGGCCAGCATTTTGCAGTAATATCACTGTTTACCTCAAATCTTAATATTAGATTAATTATGGACAGGTAATGCTCCAACAACATACTCAAATGCATATAGGGATTTTAATACCCATTCTAATTCAGTGTTACTTCAGTACATCTCAAATACTCTTAGACGATGCTAGACAATTATATTAGGGCATACACAAGTATAAAGAAATACAATTTATGTATTTATATTATCTTCCGCAAATTAAAATTTAAAAAAAAATGTGATTGGTTAGGACACGCCTTGTAGCACCCCCGTATTTTTACATCTATCAACATATTGGTAAAACTAATGGAAAGTTGTAAATTTATAGTTTACAGTTTGGAATAAGAGGGGGGAAAATGCAAGTTTTAACAAAACGGGATGTTTGCTTTTAAACAAATCATTATAATTAATTTGAAGGTAAAGTTTTTACTTACTAGTTAATAAGTATCCAGCAAAAAAAGCCTGTAAAATTACATATAACTTTGTACTATACTGTCTTTCACATATATGATCTATCAATGTATGTATTTAATTTAAAAATTGCATTTGTAACGTTTTTATTTCTGGCTTATGCACTTGAAGATTACGAAACTACTTGAGCTAATAAATTATTTACTACCTTATTTTAAGTTTTTCGCAACTTACAGTAAAATATCTAACGAAACTCTAGCAATAAAATTTTCTAGAGTCATTAAAATTATTTAATAATCATAACTTAATTATGTATCATAAAATAACTTAATTATGTTGTTGATGTTAAAAATGCATTATTTGAATTAAATTATTTTACTTATTAATTATGGTTATGAAAACACCGAATGTTAAACCGTAGTCAATTAAACTTTAGTATTCGTGTTTCAACGATTTTTGCTGTTCAAGAGCTCTTGAATGGACAATGCAATTTCCAGAATAAACAAATTTCTGTTCTGGGAATTTTACAAATTGAGATTGACTATATGATACGACAATCCTACGATACTACGATATGTTACCAACCTTAATACATACCCCACAGGGTATACGAGGAGTAAGGATTTTGATGCGGGTTGGGTGAACGATTTCTAATTGCTAAAGACATTCACTTTTATTTGATTTCTATAACATCATAAATAAATTACAATCACAGATAAAAATAACAAAATCTTTAAGGCTTATAACAGATACTACGATACTACCACAGCATAAGAATATACACCAGGTTTACTCAATTGTAAACTTTGTAGATTGTCAACTAGTTTCGAATATTACTGGTAGTAATATTCGTGGTAACACAACACCATCAGTTCGCCGAGGCTTGCCGATTTTCATCGTCACTATATGCTGGTAATAAGCATAGAGTTTTCCTGTAGACCGCCAATAGTCCGAAATTAAACAAGGTCAGACTCGCTCGACTAAAAATATTTGCTAGAGTACATCTGGTGTATATCCTTATGCCGCGACTCTACTACACCAAGACTCCACAACACTACGATGCTACAATACTACGATATTACCACGGTTCGACAATATTACTGTAATACGTTACTACGATTCCACGATACTGCGATGTCGTACTTGTCGTACTATGCTATAATTCGATGAAGCTGTCATGCTATGTTGCTATAAAAATAAATGAAAAATAAATAAACATTTTTTATTAACATAAAATAAAAACACATTTAATGACTAGACGTGAATTTCATCGCACATATCAAAAATATATCGCGCGAAATATCAAAAAAGCCTGCTGTCTTACTAATATTATAACTTGATGAAGCACACTCTTTTATATTTCAAGACAAAATCGTTTTATGAGTAATTTAATGTATGTTTACATGAAAATGTTTCATTTTGTGTTACCCTTAAATTTTTTAAATGTTTTCAGCTGCTATCCTTCAAGATTAAAAGCAAACTTAACTATGATTTCATAAGGCAGATTTTACGCAATTCTACAGCTACCCGATTTTATGGTTGCGTAACCACACTTTTAAAACTTAAATTCTGAAAAAGATTTTCTTTATGGAAATAAATTTAAGTAAGACTAACATGCACACAAAACTCTTTAAGCAGATAAAGGATATGTGGAAATCCCGTTTTTCATAGAAAATAATAATTTAACGATTTTATGAATTTATGAATTTTTTGTACTTAATAAAGTTTAGTTTATTGTTAATGTTAGAATTCATCTGGAACAGAGAAAGTATGTTGTATTGAAGATGTATGCGAATGTATAGCATTTTTATGTTAACGAGCTATGTTAATTTTGTAGTCTTTTTAAAGTTTCATAATTTTAAAGCTGTTTACCAAGTTGTTTTAGTGTAAATAGGTTGGATCTTGTTGATGGAATCATATAAAAACGTGTTTGACAAGCTACGCCTATCTAATGTTCAATTGAATGATGCAATTTGGCTTGTATCTTAAAGTTTTTGGCATCTAAAAGCATTCAGATAAAATTAGCAATGATTTAATGTTTACATTTTTGGAGTAAGGAAAATGTAAAAATGTGTTGTTATGTACTTATGCGATTTATTAGTATTAAGAAAATATTGTTTCGTCGAAATTAAAATTAAGGGTATTAGTTTGTTTATCAATCCAACCGAGTTATAAAAAAGATGTGGAGATCAGAATTTAATAAAGTATTTATTGGTAAATATACAAATATGTCTAAAACAACAAATTTGACTCTACGTTACAAGCACTTCACTTTTGTTGCTCGGTGGTCTAGTACGTTACTGCTTGATTGATGAATTAGCTCTGGCAAGGTTGCAGCTCGAAGCTGTATTTATAGGTTGTGCATCTAGGGTGTGGCTAGATGAGAGTTTGTTTATTTGATATTGCCCTTCGTTTACTTCCAAACTGTTCTAGGAAGAACCGTGGGTGCAAATGAGCCATTAGCATGATAAACGGTTCGGAGAAGAAGTGCAGAGCGGACGTGACTTGATAAAGTTGCTATATTTAGCTTGTGCTTGGTTTCAAGGGGATCTTGGCACTCTAGAACTGACTTAGGTTAAATAACTTGTACATTAAGTGGAATATGATTAGAATAAATTATAATATACTATGGAATATAAGTAGAATAAATTACAATATATTAAACTGCATAAAATAGACTTGCAGTTTAAGTATTAAAGTAAATTGATGTATGGAAATAAATGATATATGTAACTAGCGTTGTATATGTTTGAATTCAGTTTTCGTTTCTATAAGTATTTTGAAATATCAAAATTGTTTTGTTTTTAAAAATTGTTTGCAATTGTTTTCAAAAAGAGTATATAAAGGAAATCCATTTTTAACAATTAAGTAGCAATATTCGATCAGAGAAACAAGGTGTGGTTCAAGCGACTTAAAAAATTAAGCCGCTTGAGGTTATTGTTGTTGTTGTTTGACAACAACAACTTGTTTGAGGTTAGAATTAAATTTTGATTATAATAAAAAATTAGGTTATGTGAAACGTCAATAATTAATAATTTTGTTTGTATAATAATGTGTTTGAATAAGAACTTCGAATATATTACAGTTTCTATTAAACTATTTAAAATCATTATCATAATAATAATTATCATTTTATTTAACTTTATCAATGTTAAATTAAAAATGGATATAAAAAATGAAGTAACTACCTGTTTATTTCAAATAACACCGGAATATAAAGCCCGAGCAGTATAAAAAGATTTTTATAAGGTAAGGAATTGTTTCGGGCTTTTGTCGGAAATATTAAATTTTATTATTTTATGAACTACCCTATTCATAGTAATATGTAGGCTTAGAAAATGTGGCATTAAACCTCATCACATCATATGATTGAAATAAAGAAACTAACACGTGTCGCGCTAGTTGCTGGCAAGGTTGTGCAAGAAGATTGTAATCGGTTAAGCATAATTTGCTAATATGACACTTCGAGTCATAAATCAAAACTACTGCTTATAAGATGTATTGTTCTTCCTTAAATTTGTATTTGTACTTGGATGAATAGTGTAGGTCACACATAACCAATATAAAAAAATAAAAAACATAAACCAACAACAAAATATTTCAAAAAAATATTAAAGTGTTATTAACTTTGTAGTAGTGTAAACCAATAGATTATATTATGTTTACTAGATGAATAACTAATTGATAATTTATTTAATTTATGAAATGCATATATGTATTTACCGTGTGATATTAACATGGATATTAATTTAAATTGTACTTACACTTTACTAAACACATGCATTTAACAATAAAGATAATTCTGAAAATAGATTTTATCAATTAATAGCTGCGATATTATACATAAACAACCATTAAAATGAAAATACGTGTTTTATAATTAAAAATAACATTTTATGTTCTGTGTAATCATTATTCAAAAGTTACTTTTACATAAAACACAAAAATAATAATTTAAAGCATTTTTCATTTATTTAGAAAAGTTTCAATTAAATCATAAGAATCTGCAAATATTTTTTAATTCAGATTTTAATTTATTGTATAAAATTTAGCTTAGAGTTTATTTAAAAAATCAAATCCTAACCTTACAAAGGTTAACCTAAACAAAATTTACTATTTCATTTTTAATTAATTAAATATAAAAACTCTTTTATGTACTACCCTGTCAATATATAGCACCTAAATTCACTTTAGTACACCAAAGTTTTAATTTAGTATCTTCACAAAATTCGAAGTAATCGTATTTTTCGCCAATCAAACCTTTAAGTTCACTGCATAAAAATGTCAAATGATGCTTTACCATACTTTCAGTTTCAAACACTGTGCATTTATTTTCTTTAAAGTAAATCTGACTACTAAACCTCTATTTCTTACAACTTCCTCTATTTACCCAAGAATCCCTACGTTAATAGCCTAGTTAACGCCAAAGATATCGCTTATCTATCTAGTATAAGAACCTTGAATTTTGATTACAATATTCAGATTGAATGTAATTTATGCAAGGCAGATGAAGTTTGGGAGAAGATTGGAAGTTAATTTGCTTAGGAATTCCAAGTGCCTAAAGATATTAAAATAATTAATATACTCGAACTTTAACAAAGGAGGACTAGTAGCTAAGCACAGAAATTGCCATTTTTATTCTAAAATAGTCTCGAAGAAAACACTGAAAAATCATTATTATTATTTGTGCTTGGCTTCTCTACTAAAAACAACTTCTCTTTTAGACTCCATTTATTAATGAGACGTAAATATTTAATGGCGATTAATTAACACAGAGGCGGCTTTTTTATTTTCTTGCAATTAGTTGCCAGAAGAAGCAATTACACCTTATAATGGAAATACCTAAAAAGTTTTAATTGGTTTATGCAACGCTTTGAAATTTTAGTTGATGCATATTGTTCGGCGCTATAAATTTATAGACATTTATTGGAATTTCTTTTTTATATTAATATTTTTCTATTTATAATTTTAAGGATCAGGTGTTACTAGCATTTATGTAGGAAATTAGTTCCCACTGCCGCACTATGAATGGAGGACTCTTTGTCACATTAAAGGGGGTTAATGGCGTCTGCCTTGCACTTATTAACACCAGGTGGATTCGCTCTCAGGATACGATGCAGTGCCAAAAGCGAAAACAAAGGCTATTCAAAGGAACCTTTTGAGTCTCCTTGTGTAAAATTACTGCGGCTTTATTAAAACTAAACATGTTATTAAAATTAAGTGCTATCCTGATGATACTAATGATAATAATAATCTTGCATTAATGTTACACAAGTGTACCCATACTTAAGATAGTATGCAAGTAGCACTTTATGTTGTTTAATTTGTCCAAAAATTAGTAGCTTTAATTAGTGCAAAGTGTCTGCCTTACAGTGCAGACAAAAAAAAAGATAAAGTAACCCTTTATACACATACACACACCAAAAACTAAGCAAACATATTTTCCTGTGACTCTTAAAAAGTTCATAAATGTCTTGTTTGTCTTTTAAGTGCTCTTTCTGCGTTATTAACACTGGCTGGAACATCATAAACGACATAAGCACTTTAAAAAAGTGCATAAAAAATTCATTACATTTCTCTTTACTCACTTTCTCTTGACTTACTTCACTGTTTTCATTATAAATATGACAGTTTTTCTGTAAACTTTCTTATCCTTATTAATATATAATGGAAAATGTATGAATTTTCAAAATATCCTTTCTGCTGCTTTATTATATTTGCTTTAAAGTGCATTACACTTTATTACTATATGCTTCGCTTCAAAATTCTAATCAATAAAGTGTAATAAACTGTTATCAATTTTATTACTTTGATTTTTGTAGTCTTTAAACTTCTGTTATTAGCACATTCTATCAAGAAGATAATTTTGCAAATTAGGACGAGTCAATTTCCATCGTTAATAAAGGCTTGATTTAGATGATTCTACAATATCATATGACCAACAATTAAACCTAGATATTTTATTTCAATAACTTAAAAAAAAATTCAATAATTAAATTGTTAATAAGACAAATATGTAGAAGACAAAACTGAAAATAAAATTAAAAGCTGCCACACTTACTTTAAATTAATGTTTAAAAACCCGAAGGGACCTATGCTTCTATAATAGAGACTTGTATTACTATTAGATAAATTATTTTCAGGGCGTAGACGTTAATTGAAAATCTTAATGATTTGAGATTTAAAAAAGAATAATAATTATTTCAATAAAATGTATTGGGCAACACTAAATTACTTGTAAACGACCGTAATTAAAATGACACGCTAACACTTCACATTAACACGCTATTAGTAGAAATTTTGTTAATTGTTATAAATAGGACAAATGAAGGATAAAACGTTTTTCTTCAATTTTTCTTCACCAGGAAAGTAATCATTATTAAACTTGTCGTAGAAGAACCAAAGCTGGGTTAACTTAAAACTCTAATTACACTTTGAAGTACAGAAGGTAAATTCCAAAATCTGCACATACTTTAAATTTAACAGATTTTAACTTCCAATTTAATAACCACCACTAACTGGAAATAGAAAAGTTTACTAAATATGACAGGGAAATTTCTGGAAGTAAATCATCAGTAGATAAAAATTGGGAGTTCTGAAACCACCCCCCACCACTGACCTTGACCTTGAACCCAAGGTCATCACTATGGCAACAATGTAACTTCAAGGTCATCAATATGGCAAGGTCATGACCTTGAATCGATCTCTCTAACACATGGTGATCTTGAACCTATCTCTGTCACCTAAACGTGGCAACACCACATTCTCAAGGTCAACAATATGACAACAATGTTTTGACCTTGAACTCAAGGTCATCAATATGGCAACAATGTAACATCAAGGTCATCAAAATGACAGCTCAAGGTTATGTGTGTAAAGTTGGTAGTACTCAAGGCCATTTGTTCACGTTAGAGAGAGATGAAAAGAGAGAGAGCGCAAATAAATGTTGGTAACACTCAAGGTTATGTTTTTCAAGGTTATGTTTTTAAGGTTATGCGTGTAAAGTTGGTAGTACTCAAGGCCATTTGTTCACGTTAGAGAGAGATGAAAAGAGAGAGAGCGCAAATAAATGTTGGTAACACTCAAGGTTATGTTTTTCAAGGTCATGTTTTCAAGGTTATATGTTTAAAGTTGGTAGTACTCAAGGACATTTGTTCACGTTAGAGAGAGATGAAAAGAGAGAGCGCGTAAATAAATGTTGGTACCACTGAAGGTTATGTTTGAGGTTGATAGTACTCACAGTTGCATTTCAAGGTTATGTTTTCAAGTTTATGTGTGTAAGGTTGGCAGTACTCAAGGCCATTTGTTCACGTTAGCGAGAGATGAAAAGAGAGAGAGCGAAAGTAAATGTTCAAGGTTAAATACAATAATAATTTCTGAAGGTTTTTAGAAGTTGAAAACAATCTTAAGCAGACGTAAACGATATTATAATACATTCTTATCAACTTTAAAATGCTGTTAAATTTAGAAACTTATCATCATTATTATAATAAAAACTGAAATTAAAAAAAAGAATACTTTTATTAATAATAATTACAATTCATTTCTCATTATTTCATCGTATAAATATTTACAATTATTAATAGTACAATGACAATAATCTAACATATGATTAAAACAAGAAGGTTGCGTAAGTTTTAATTTAAATTCGTAGTCTTCTAAGATGTAAGCTTTATGCCTCAAGAATTTCTTCAAGTATTCACCCTTTTCTAACCCTTTACAGTACACAGTGTGTACATGAGCGGTATCGTATAAGAGGATTTCAGAAAGGTCTTTTAGGTCGACGAAACATCGAGTCCATTGCAGCCCATGACGATTTTTTTCTAACCATACTGCTTGCCTTCTTAACTCTTCATTCAAACAGCGAAACGGGAAAGGTGGTTTGAAGCGGTAGTGACTTAGCCTACTACGATCCCATACGGTTAATTCTTTAGCAGTGAACTCAGGAGTGCAGAAAGCTTGAACGTCTACTACAGCAAACATTATAGTTTTCTTACAAGACCGGTGAATGGGTAGAAAGGGCTTGAACGTGATCATTATATAACGATTCTTAGACCCCCCCGCCCCTTAAAAAATCTTAAAGAAGCGTAACAATATTATTATAATACCTTCTAAGATACGATAGTCTGGATAAAATTTACGCTCTATAACAAATGTGCTTCAAACTTCATTTTTTAATCTTATGGTATATAATGAGCTAGATAAACTACATGTGATCAGTATGAACATGGATACCAGATTGTTAACCTCAGAGGAACTGAAAGAATTACCTGTAGATTTCTTAAAGAGATATTGCGGCTCTGCAGTAGCCAGGAATTTTAATAAACTACCGAAGCAACTTCAAAAGCAGTTGTGGGGTTATCAGTACTGCAATCAACATTTTCCAAAGACGGGGGTTGAGGTGGACGGTCCACCTCCTTTAAAAGTAAACTGCGCAAGATGTCTGCAGTAGCAACAACGTTATTGTTAACCTTAGCTCAGGTATACAATAATTCTTTATTGGTGACGTGTCCACACTAATGGACACATATGAGCGTAGATTTCGTAAACTACGAGCAGTGTGCTTTCACAGCGGATTTAAATCTAAGAAACAAACAATCGATCTTTCGATATTATAAACTACGCTTCCTGTTCGCTAACAACCAGAAAGAAGATACAAGTTGGATTCCAATCTTATGGAATTTAGAAACTTATCATCATTATTATAACAGTTTTATAGTGATGGTTGTATTATCTTGCATATGTATATTATTTATTATATGCTTTGTATGCGCTTATTATTTGTATTTCAAATGGAAATAAATACTTAACCTATGTAAGCTTTTTTATTTAAGAAATAAAACTAAAGAGCTTATAAATGCTTTATTAAAAATACATATTACACATGTAACATTCTTATTCATCATCCACGTTAAGCGAGGAAACTTTCTATAGTAAAGTATACAATTGTCTAAAACCCACTAATAAAAATCATTGAAATTAAAAAAAGAATATTTTTATTAATATGTAAACTATGTGGTCGACCTGTAACTCACGGTCATATTTTTTTCAGCTTCAAGCCTATTAACATCAATTAGACAAATCATGTAAATAAAACAAAACTATAGTAAACATTGTTTTAATTATTATCACATCTTATAAGTAATTTAATAAATTTACTAGGGACTTATAATACATTTCTCTATATTTAATTTTAGATTCTAGCATAGGTCTTAAAATAGTATCCAATTGGGAAATTCGTAGCTGGAAACGACTTCTGGTGATCGTCATTGACATCCATGGAGACTTACTATCTTTTTCAAGTGCTTCAAAGTATTGTACATTGTCGTTGGATCTTACAGCAGGGAACTTTTTGGAATCCATGAGTCGTGAGATTTATCTAAACCAAACCACCTAACGTATAAATCCTTCTTACGTTTTCCTGAAGCTCTTCCGCATAAAACTGGCCTTGTATAGCTTAGCCCCTTTAATCTTCTAACAAATAAGTGACGGGATTTCCAATTTTAATCTTAGTAATTTTAAATAATTCTGTAGACCAGTTCGGAGTGTAACCCTTAGCGAATGCCGACTTAAACTTGGAAATTCGCACAAGACTTCCGACTTTAAACTTACGTTTCCCTACTACTTTGATGTCATCATAAGCAGTAACATAAGTAGTAGGGGTGACATCACTAGGTCGCAGCCCTATCGCCCGATGTTTGCAGAAATTATACTTAGCAGTAAGGTCCTTCAATACGTCTACCCATTTGTATTTCCCACGCAAACTAAAGTCCTGATATATAGAATTTTTCAAAGTGCGTATGACTCTTTCAGCAATAGCTGCTTTCTTTACGCTATAGGTAGAGTAATGATTGATATTGTGTTTTTTCATCAAAGCCGAAAACTGTTTGCAATAAAACTCACGACCTTGATCTGTTTGCATGTTAGCGGAGACTCGACCTTCTTTCAAGATAGAAGCCGTGGCTTTAGAGACCTCTACCCCTATCTTCGATTTTAAGGGTCTGGTCCATAAAAATTTCGAGAAGCAATCGATCATCACTAGTACGTACTTGTAACCTTTATTTTCTCTAGCATAAGAACCAAGTTCGTCCAAATCAGCCTGCCATAAATCATCGAACCCCGAACCAATAATAGTTCTCTTTCGCGGAAAATCCCGTCTAGCCGGTCTGTGCAGTTCCAGCACCACCTGTTCCATCTTTATTTGCCTTGTCTAAAGATTCTCTTAATTGTTTTACCTGCTTACTAATATACGTTTTAAAGTTATTAATATCAAAATGTATTTTATCCGTATCCGTTATGTGACTGTTTATATAAGCATATAATTTGTCTTTAATTTCCTCTACGTTATTGAGCTTTCCCTCAAGTTCAACTATTTTTTTAACAGTATCTTTTTAAAATTCAAAACTACTTCTATAGCCGATTTGGCGAGTTCCACGGCTTGGTCGGCGTCGACTATATGTCTGTTAAGACGATCGAACATGCTATTTCTTATATTATCGACATATAACTTATTTGCGATTTCAGCATCCTTTTCAGGGACAGCAACGTTAACGATCCTGGCTTTCTTAGCATCGTAGTTTCCGCCTTCATCTAACGTGAGACATCTAGCTATCTTGTTTTCAATCATTGTTGGTATGGAATCATTGAGGGTTTGTCTATACAAATGATCTACATAAGCCTTGTTGACCGCATCATTATCTTCTTTCGGTGCCTTTAACTGGATAATTCGGTTATTGCTTGCAACAAATTCTTTACCACTTCTATGAAGACAGTTTGCTATTGCATACATTGTAATTTTCGAATCGATATCCGTATGTATACGATTAAGGGTTTGTCTGCATGCATGTTCTAAATACATCTTATTGACTGCATCAGTATCAATCTTAGGATCGGCTAGGTTCACCAATCTCTTCTGATCGCAATTATACTTGGTATTCAAGTAATGTTTTAGAGTTATGACGTCACCCTCATTAACCGGGTCCGCCGCATTTACAAGCCTTTTGTTTCGGATATCAAAATGACCGTCACGGCTTAGACTGAATCCAATTCCTGGAGGTCCCTGCCGTACCCCTTTGAGTGCAGAATGATAGCGTCCAAACTTATCTATGCTCATTTTGAAACTAACAGATTTAAGGTATTACCATCGATATTTATTCTACAATGCCTGCTTCTCTAAGTTCTTCGATGATAGATGTTATTTCATTGTCGTGACCGGTATGACCTGTCATTTTAGATCCATACAGTAATCGTAATCGCTCGATCAATTCTGATGGGTCATTCCAATAAACGTATTCCATAGGTTTATCAGTGACTTTCTTAAATCCATACCCGCTAGTCGATTTAGATCTGAGATTAGGCTTTATAATGTGTGTTCACTTGAAAGGGCGTGTACCCTGAAGTTGTCCTGTAGCGCTGTAATTTCGCCTGATGGCATTAGTACGATTAATGATATCCCTATATTGCTGCTTATCCTTTTCCGTATAGTCCTGAGGTGGCTTGTAAATAAGAAGGTTGTACAAGCCTTCAGTACCCTTGTACCGAATTCCGTTAATTTCTATATCGGGTCCCTTGATGTTGATTTCGGAGTTCCCGATACTCCATTTATCTGTTTCCATTTTGTATGTAATACCATAAGTGTGATCTAAATTGTTCTTGTATCCTTTATCATGTCTTCAACATATTTTCTAGGTAAAGGATCATACTGATTCAGAAATTTTTCACCTACAGCGGTATCCAACAAGAACGCATCATCAGCGTCTTCCACCTCTTCTTCTATTTCTGGTAGACTTTGCAACGTAACGTTCCCAATGCGTTACGTTTCAAAAATCTGGCCCTCTTCTCATAACAACTACTACACAACTAATATAACAACAGAAGACTTTTTCTTTTTAATTAATTTATTTTTATTAATATTATTATTGTTGTTACCAGTAGATGAGGATCGCTCTAAATTACGCCGTGCTAGCTCTGATGACGGAGAGTAGGGTTGGGTTTACAAGAATTAGAGGGCGCCAGGTAGTAGGTACGTCAGCGTAACTAGGCGTGAATGTTCATACAAAATCATCACTACCAAATGATCTACTTTCTTAAAACCTCAAAGAAGGTACCGAATTAAGGCTACAGGTAACACCAAATAAAACTAGATACTCCAACTCAAAATGTTTGTTTAATCTATGGGACTAGATACAGAATTGTTGAAATTGAAATCGAAACCCAATCACTTCAATTAGCTTATAATAACATATTCTATGAAAAGTTCATAATTACATACCACTTCCACATAGAATTAAATTATGGGTACATTAACGGGAACATTAAAGGTAGTAACTGACAAAATTCAAAAGTAACCTCTGGTTTTAGAACTATCAAATAATTAACCTGTATCTGTCAACTATTAAAATTATAAATTAAACGTAGAGAATTTCAAAGAAAAATTAGGTAAATTAAAGAAATTCACAATACTCGAATAGCCTCTCTTAGTATTTTAAATGGGCGAAACTAATATAAGAGGATTTTGGTAACAGAGTAACAGACCATGGTAAAAAAATGCGCATTTCCTTTTAGTAGTCAGTATCTTTGCTCATTTGCAAAAATTTCATTAAAAATGAACTTGCGTTACAAAGAGTGGCCTTACAATACATCAAATGTGAATTATAAGGTGTATATGATTACACAAAAAAAATATAAAACTTATAAATTGAGCACTTTTAACGTCCAAAACAAAGTCAATGACTAATTGGTAAATAATAAAGTTATGTTTTCTGACCTTAAGTCTTCAGTATAAAAAAAGGATATAGGTATTCTTATCTGACAGCTCAAGGTAAATTCAATAGTTCGCCAAATTCTATTTCTTTTATCTATTTTCACTCAGGCTCAGTTCCTTTAAGTTTCGGATCTGGATTTCTCAGCCAAATGAAGTTTCCCAGGCCACAAGTATAGGCAGAAAAGTAGGTAGCGCCAAGGATAACGAAAAGAAAGAATGGGAAAGGAAAGGACTAGAATAAAATATGAAATGATTAACAATTGTATTCAAATAGAACTGCATGACATTTCTAAAATCTTACCCCTTTAACGAGGGTCCATCAAACTTAACAGCGTCTATAATCGTACAAGACTACGTTCTACTACATTAACACACACGGCAAGTTAATGTTTAACTTATGCAGAACGAATGAGTGGTATGGTTGCCAAATTATCCACTTTCATAAGCGTGAGTTTCAAAATCCAAATCAATCTATCTTAACTCGAAGACAACATCCACTTGACTTAGATAAGTTTTTCAAGATACGAAAAAAAAGAAAATTCTACAAATCAACAAAAAATTGACAGTAGTCTGTCACTAGGCATGAAAAAAGTATAGAAGTAGTAGAAACAGGCTAGTATGATTTTTGTGAGATTTTGACCCGTAACAACTCCCCCTCAAGCTGGAAAAGAGTTAATTCCATGAATTAACAATGATCAATGTCCCATAATAAAGAAAAATAAATATTATAACATATAAGAAAAACGTAACTACGAGAATACTACTACAACCTTATGTATTGAAAGGAAATCTAATTATGTCGATTCTAATCGAGAGCTCCTCTGTCCATCGCGTCGGGTGGTTCAGCTTTAATGTCCTTTACGTGCCACATTCCATGTGAATTTCCTTCAGCGTCTACTAGTTCATACACTAATCGAGATACTTTATTTTTAATAATAAAGGGGCCTTTATACTTGAGAGCCAGCTTGGCTGTGAAGTGTCTTGTGGCATCTGACAATGCGTAATTCCTATGGTAAACTCTCTGACACACGGTATATTCCACTGAGCGCCGTCGCAAATCGTAGCGTCTCTTAGCTCGTTGATGTGCTTCGGTCAATCTATTGCGAATATCTTCAAAGAGTTTTGCAAAATTCTTATGCATCGGGCGCTGTTGTTCAGTTACCGGTTGCACTGCTGGATGGGATTGCTCTGGTAGGCGGGTTTTATAAAGATCACCTGAAATAATATGTTCTCTGCCAAAATTTGCAAAAAACGGTGTCACCCCTATAGTTTCGTGAATAGAAGTTCTAATTGCGCAAGCAACTTTGGGCAGCAACTGGTCCCATTTTCGATGATTTTCGGTAACATAAGCTGAAAGCATTGTTTTGAGTATACGATTCACTCTCTCTACGGGATTATTTTGAGCATGATAAACTGCGTTGTAAAGGATCTTCGTTCTATAACTCTCACATAACTTGAAAAATTCACGGGATCGGAATTGTGATCCATTGTCGCAAATGACAAATTCAGGACAACCATAAACCAGGAACACTTGATCTTCGACAAATCGTGTTATCGATATTGCGGTTGCTGAACGGAGAGGATGGAAAAGTACATATTTGGTAAAGTAGTCAGACATAACTAAAACATAGGAGTACCCTTGAGATGAACGTGGTAACGGTCCACATAAATCAATGGAAATCATCTGCCACGGTTTAGTAATGTTGGGTCGATTACCCATCAGACCTTGAGGTCCTTGGTTCTCGGGTTTTGTCTGAAGACAAATAATACAGGATCGAACATACTTAGCAACATCGGCCCGCATCTTTGGCCAATAGTAACGATTCTTAAGTCTTTCGTATGTCTTGTATACACCGTTGTGTATAACACCGATGGAGAAAAGGTTATTTGTTTTTTATCCCGTTCCCTTAGTAAGCAAGAACGCAAATTTAGTACGACGGAGCGAGAGTGTCTTTCTGTCATATGGGCTGTTGAGAAACTTCGACACTATCTAGAAGGCGTCCACTTTACGATTGTTACTGACCATTATTCACTGTTATGGCTAAATAATTTAAAGGATCCCACTGGTCGATTAGGTAGATGGGCGTTAAGACTACAACCGTTTGATTACGAAATCGTACATCGAAAAGGAAAAGAACATGTTGTACCTGACTTCTTATCAAGATCTGTTCCCGAGGCGGAAGTTTCACAGGTGTCTGCCGTAGACAATACTATTTCAGATCGTTGGTATGATAAAATGTGTCGCTTGGTTAGAATGAATCCTTTGCAAAATTCTTATGCATCGGGCGCTGTTGTTCAGTTACCGGTTGCACTGCTGGATGGGATTGCTCTGGTAGGCGGGTTTTATAAAGATCACCTGAAATAATATGTTCTCTGCCAAAATTTGCAAAAAACGGTGTCACCCCTATAGTTTCGTGAATAGAAGTTCTAATTGCGCAAGCAACTTTGGGCAGCAACTGGTCCCATTTTCGATGATTTTCGGTAACATAAGCTGAAAGCATTGTTTTGAGTATACGATTCACTCTCTCTACGGGATTATTTTGAGCATGATAAACTGCGTTGTAAAGGATCTTCGTTCTATAACTCTCACATAACTTGAAAAATTCACGGGATCGGAATTGTGATCCATTGTCGCAAATGACAAATTCAGGACAACCATAAACCAGGAACACTTGATCTTCGACAAATCGTGTTATCGATATTGCGGTTGCTGAACGGAGAGGATGGAAAAGTACATATTTGGTAAAGTAGTCAGACATAACTAAAACATAGGAGTACCCTTGAGATGAACGTGGTAACGGTCCACATAAATCAATGGAAATCATCTGCCACGGTTTAGTAATGTTGGGTCGATTACCCATCAGACCTTGAGGTCCTTGGTTCTCGGGTTTTGTCTGAAGACAAATAATACAGGATCGAACATACTTAGCAACATCGGCCCGCATCTTTGGCCAATAGTAACGATTCTTAAGTCTTTCGTATGTCTTGTATACACCGTTGTGACATGCGGTCGTTGAGTCGTGATGTTCTTGAATTAGCTTCCTTCGATCATGTTTTGGCACTACTATTTTCCAAACATCATTTGGTTCGCGAAGTTCTGGATAATCACAGCGAATGTACTTGAACAAGTTGGTGCCCTCTAATCGCCATTGAAGATATTGCAAAGGATTCATTCTAACCAAGCGACACATTTTATCATACCAACGATCTGAAATAGTATTGTCTACGGCAGACACCTGTGAAACTTCCGCCTCGGGAACAGATCTTGATAAGAAGTCAGGTACAACATGTTCTTTTCCTTTTCGATGTACGATTTCGTAATCAAACGGTTGTAGTCTTAACGCCCATCTACCTAATCGACCAGTGGGATCCTTTAAATTATTTAGCCATAACAGTGAATAATGGTCAGTAACAATCGTAAAGTGGACGCCTTCTAGATAGTGTCGAAGTTTCTCAACAGCCCATATGACAGAAAGACACTCTCGCTCCGTCGTACTAAATTTGCGTTCTTGCTTACTAAGGGAACGGGATAAAAAAACAAATAACCTTTTCTCCATCGTCAAGGTGCTGTAACAAGACGGCACCTACTCCATAGGACGAGGCATCGGTTTGTAAGACAAATGGTCGACTAAAATCGGGTCGTGTCAAAATAGGTGCAGTGACCAACATTTGTTTGATGCTTTCAAACGATTCTTGACATTCATCAGTCCACTTCCACTTCCTATTCTTCTTTGTCAAATCCGTTAGGGGATTTATGACCGAAGAAAAGTTCTCACAAAACCTACGATACCAACTGGCCATGCCTACAAATCGACGAACTTCGGCAATGTTCTTCGGGGGACAAATATTCAGAATGGCTTGCACCTTATCTGGATCGACACGAAGACCATTCCTATCAACAACGTAACCAAGATACTTTAGTTCTGGGCGACAGATATGACATTTTTCTCGACTGAGAGTAAGTCCCGCTGCTATTAAACGATCGAAAACTAGGGCTAAAATCCGAAGATGCGTCTCAAAATCAGGAGAACATATGATAATGTCATCAAGATACACATGAACAAAAGGTTCCAGTTCCGCTCCTAATACTCTATCAACTAATCGTTGGAAGGTGGCTGGCGCGTTAGTTAACCCAAACGGAAGTCGTTTAAATTGAAAGAGTCCTGTACCTGGTATAGTAAAGGCGGTAAGTTCGCGAGCAGATGGCTTAACTCCCACTTGCCAGTACGCTGAACGAATATCAAGGGAACTTAGGTACTTAGCATCACGTAGACGATCTAGAATGGATGAAATGTAGGGTATAGGGTATGCATCTTTTTTGGTCGCTTTATTCAAAACGCGATAATCTACACAGAATCTGTAACTTCCGTCCCGTTTTGGAACAAGAAGGATAGGACTCGACCATGCCGAAGTGGATGGTTCTACGACGTCCAAGTCAATCATTTTCTGTAGCTCTGCATCAATGAGTTTCTGCTTCACCGGCGACACTGGATAGTATCGTTGCTTGATAGGTGGTGTTTCGGTAACAATATCGTGCTCTATTACCGTGGTGAAACCTAATTTATCACCCATGCGTTGGAATTTATCTTCCAAAAGTGCCTGCAGTTGTTGGGATTGCTCGAGAGTTAGGTCGGTGCGACTCTCAATAGCATTGATATTTATGGCGGAATAAGGCTCAGAAGAAAAGTGCCAAACGTCTTGTTTTAAATTCGGAATTAAACCCATGGACTTCCAAAAATCAAGTCCAAGAATCAAGGGGCTAGATATTGATGGTACTACAATGACATTTATTAAAACAGTTCTACCTTCCAAGGTTATAGGGACATCTATGGTTCCGATCGCTCGACATGTTTTTCCATTGGCTACTGTACAGTTGGACTTAGTATCGGACTGAAGTCTTAACCCAACATTTTGAAGAAACTTCCATCCCTCAGTACCGACAATAGTTCTGGTAGCTCCAGAATCTAGTAAGCCATGGAGGTTTCGACCTAAAATACTTACCTTCAGGTAAGGTCTTTGATCACCCTCAGCATGCATTAAGATATAATCGAGTAGGATCTTCTTCGGATAAAAGTCAATATTGGTATCTAGGTAAGTTATTTTCGATATAGGTTTGGTCGATGTTTTCGTTAACAGAGGGGATATTGCTCGACCGTTCAATTTCCCCGACGTCCGTTTCCCTTATTTGAGCAGGTGGGACAGTTTTTAAAGGTAACTTCGGCTTTTCCACACCGGTAACAAAATATTTGTCTAGTTTCTCTGCATTGGCGATGACGATGTCCAATTTCTCTACAATTCCAACACGTCAGATGCCCATTAGGGTCTCTTTGGTCCACGCAAGCTTTCGTTACGACCGTTGTAGGTTTCTCGTTTATTACTGTTGTGTTGACAGTAGCGATTCGGGAAAACTTCTTTGCTCTCTTATAGGCTAAATCGGGTTCTAAAGTGTACTTTGTACAAGTAGGCGGGTCATGAAATTTTTCGATTCTTAAGTGAGCATCCTCTATAAGCTTGCAAACTCGTACCAAGTCGGAGATCGTAGGTGTCGAATGCAGTGCTAACTGCCTTTGAACGTATGGCTGAACGCTTCGTCGAATAATATTTACTCGTACGTTTTCAAGTGGCATACAAGATAGACGTCTGAAGAGATTTTCCATAATTGCTATATATACAGTAACAGGTTCTTCTGAACCTTGAGTTCGATTACGTATTTCGTCCCACAAACTTTCCTCATAATCAACTGGTAAGAAGGCTTCACGCAAACGCAAGACCAATTCATCCCAACTTCTTACGCTATTAGCTACTGATCGATACCAAACTAAAGCATGCCCCGTAAACAACTCAACAGCAGCATAGAACAACTGTTGTTTGCTAACTCCACGCGCCGTCCGGAGTTCTTCAACTCGTTCCAAAAACTCTGAGAGACCTGTTTCTCCATCAAACTGAATATTCCATTTATTTATGGTCAATCGATTATAATTGTTTGTACTATTGTCTGGAGAAAGAAACGTGCCTCCTTTATTAGTAATCGGGGAGTAGGGAATAGGATTACGTGTAAGGGAAACCATCGAAGAAAACCTTCGCAGCTCATTCATATCGGATTCGGGTTGGATTTCGGATATGTCAGATGATCGTATTGGATCTTGCACGGAGGTAAGGTTGACTTCCGGATCTAAATCAATTAAGTTGTTGTCTAACTTTCCCGTTTCTTCAGTTGTTATTTTAGCCTCCAGTTCATTTACCATGAGTAAATACGCTTTCACCAGCAATTCCTTTTCTGTTCGAAGGGGTTCTTCCTCTGGTTCGATCCTTTCTAGTCGACCATGTAAATGCAACAATCTTGTTCGCAAACGCTTATAATCATTACTAGTTACTGGAACTTCTAACGTGGGAAACTCGGCTTCTAACAAACTAAGTTTTTCTCGGCATATTCGAAGTTCGTCCACAGCATTCAACCTCGGATTCTCTACTCTAGAAGGAGTCATTTTTTCTATATTAATTTGTACTCGCAGTACCTTGCGCTTCTCTTGTACGTTCCCAACAGGAGTTACACCTCTTACCATTAGCTCATAATTCAGTTCATCTACCAATAATCGATTAATATCCATTGTTGTCGTATCACAGGTAAAAAAAAATCAAGTAATTTCGTATTAGGCAAGTCAATTCAAACTAATAATCAAGTAAACAATCCAATTATTCAAATTAACACAGAATTGAAAACTAACAAGTCTCTTCGTGAAGTAACATGAAAAACAAATAAAAACACGTGATCTAAACGAAACTCTTGGGTGAAGTAAAGCTGCCACCCTTTAAACACAATGCCTCACACGTTGGGCGCCAAAAATATTTGCAACGTAACGTTCCCAATGCGTTACGTTTCAAAAATCTGGCCCTCTTCTCATAACAACTACTACACAACTAATATAACAACAGAAGACTTTTTCTTTTTAATTAATTTATTTTTATTAATATTATTATTGTTGTTACCAGTAGATGAGGATCGCTCTAAATTACGCCGTGCTAGCTCTGATGACGGAGAGTAGGGTTGGGTTTACAAGAATTAGAGGGCGCCAGGTAGTAGGTACGTCAGCGTAACTAGGCGTGAATGTTCATACAAAATCATCACTACCAAATGATCTACTTTCTTAAAACCTCAAAGAAGGTACCGAATTAAGGCTACAGGTAACACCAAATAAAACTAGATACTCCAACTCAAAATGTTTGTTTAATCTATGGGACTAGATACAGAATTGTTGAAATTGAAATCGAAACCCAATCACTTCAATTAGCTTATAATAACATATTCTATGAAAAGTTCATAATTACATACCACTTCCACATAGAATTAAATTATGGGTACATTAACGGGAACATTAAAGGTAGTAACTGACAAAATTCAAAAGTAACCTCTGGTTTTAGAACTATCAAATAATTAACCTGTATCTGTCAACTATTAAAATTATAAATTAAACGTAGAGAATTTCAAAGAAAAATTAGGTAAATTAAAGAAATTCACAATACTCGAATAGCCTCTCTTAGTATTTTAAATGGGCGAAACTAATATAAGAGGATTTTGGTAACAGAGTAACAGACCATGGTAAAAAAATGCGCATTTCCTTTTAGTAGTCAGTATCTTTGCTCATTTGCAAAAATTTCATTAAAAATGAACTTGCGTTACAAAGAGTGGCCTTACAATACATCAAATGTGAATTATAAGGTGTATATGATTACACAAAAAAAATATAAAACTTATAAATTGAGCACTTTTAACGTCCAAAACAAAGTCAATGACTAATTGGTAAATAATAAAGTTATGTTTTCTGACCTTAAGTCTTCAGTATAAAAAAAGGATATAGGTATTCTTATCTGACAGCTCAAGGTAAATTCAATAGTTCGCCAAATTCTATTTCTTTTATCTATTTTCACTCAGGCTCAGTTCCTTTAAGTTTCGGATCTGGATTTCTCAGCCAAATGAAGTTTCCCAGGCCACAAGTATAGGCAGAAAAGTAGGTAGCGCCAAGGATAACGAAAAGAAAGAATGGGAAAGGAAAGGACTAGAATAAAATATGAAATGATTAACAATTGTATTCAAATAGAACTGCATGACATTTCTAAAATCTTACCCCTTTAACGAGGGTCCATCAAACTTAACAGCGTCTATAATCGTACAAGACTACGTTCTACTACATTAACACACACGGCAAGTTAATGTTTAACTTATGCAGAACGAATGAGTGGTATGGTTGCCAAATTATCCACTTTCATAAGCGTGAGTTTCAAAATCCAAATCAATCTATCTTAACTCGAAGACAACATCCACTTGACTTAGATAAGTTTTTCAAGATACAAAAAAAAAGAAAATTCTACAAATCAACAAAAAATTGACAGTAGTCTGTCACTAGGCATGAAAAAAGTATAGAAGTAGTAGAAACAGGCTAGTATGATTTTTGTGAGATTTTGACCCGTAACAACTTTCATATACCTGACTATATTGGGGCAGTTCGGTCTCTGTCGCTACGTCTGCATGCATGATAGGCTCAGTCTTGACATGTTTTTTATTTACTGGTTCCGTCGCGGTTTGCATATGTTTTTTAACTACAGGTTCTTCCCTCTCCGTTTGGATATATCGAAAGGTAGGATCACTCTTCTTAGCGATCTGTTTCAGCGGGTTCACTATTGGCTTGTAAATGTCTTCGATTAATCGTAAGGTATCTTGCTGTCCTTGCTTTAACTCCTTGTACTTTCTCTTAATGTCTTTACGGACTTTAATGATATGTTACTTTATTATCTTAGACTTTTCATCCATGCTGACTGCTCCTGTACAGCTTTATACAGCTTCTGTATAACTTTAAACAATTCCTGTACAGCTTTTGTACAGCTTTATACAGCTTTATACAGCTTTAAACAGCTTCTGTACTGCTTTAAACAGCTCCTGTACAGATTTAAACAGCTCCTGTACTGCTTTTGCACAGCTTCAAACAGTTTCTGTACAGATTTAACAGCTCCTGTACAGCTTTAAACAGCTCATGTACAGCTTTAAACAGCTTCTGTCTAACCCGTATGATGCCACTTGCTTATATAGCAGTCACACCTCTTTCAGTATCTACCTTGGTCAGAATCTTTATCTATAAGCAGAAACCTGTATAGGTTCTTGCAGCAGTCCGAACACACGTGTCTAAACTCCTCGAAAGACATATCTGCCCCACACGATTATCAATCACATGTCTTAGATTAGGGAGTACAACTTTAAACAGTTCCTGTACTGTATTAAACAGGTCCTGTACAGCTTTAAACAACTTCTGTCTATTCCGTCTGACCTCACTTGCTTATGTAGCAGTCGAACCCTTTTCGGTATCTACCTTGCTCAGAATCTTTATCTATCATCAGAAACCCGTACTTGTTCTTCCAGCATTTCGAGCACATGTGTTTAAACTCCACGAAAGACATATCTGTACCCACATGATCATCAAACACATGTCTTAGGTTTAGGGAGTCTTGCTTAAACAACAACAATATATTAGCGTTGTCTCTTATTAGCTGTTTAGGTATGAAGGAATAGGTTTGACAAAGATAGAAACAGTCTATCGAGTTATGTCGCCCCATACTGAAATATTCCCTCATCGCGTTTTGCTTATCACAGGCTATGTCGTCGAATATCACGATCGAATTGGGTCTAGCGTCGCTAGGAGCGATCACGTCCGAGGTTGTAGGAAAATATTTTAAAGGAGGTCTGAGTATCTGCTCTAATCAGACTTATTATTACATTAGTCTTACCACAATTACATGTCCACATATTATTGCTCTTATGGAGTTTGGTAGCAAAGATCCATGCTTGTTCTTTACTTCATGTTCTAGGAAACCATGATCGCTCACGGATAACGTATGCATCTGTTTATGGAACTTCATCTCTTTGATCTCTCAAAGCGGGAGACCCTATATATACCTCCGCACCCCCACTATATCTCACTAAATGTCCAGACGTTATAGAGGTAAAGGTGTTGTAAACATCTTGATAAATAAATTGCCTTTCGAAGCTCACATACCCGGATACAGATTTTGTGGTTGGGTACAAACCTTCAAGAGAGATTGGCTAGAGGAGATCGTGGTATAAATCCCTTGGACGAAGCCTGCAGACAACACGACATCGCTTATACACAGCATAAAGACTTGTCGTCTCGACACGAGGCAGACCGTATTCTTCAGGAACGTGCTTGGCGGAGAGTCAAGTCTAAGGACGCTAGTTTTGGTGAAAAGGTTGCTGCCTGGGGTGTCACCACAACCATGCGAGCTAAACAAGCTATCAGAGCGGGAATGAGAAAAAAGAAATGTAATAGATGCATAACTTTTAAGGGAGGTTTACTAAAACACATAAAAGCAGCGGTAAAGTTCGTTAATAATCCGTTAGCTGACTCAATTAAGAAAGCTTTGGGTGTAGCTAAAAAGTGTATTAAAAGTATCGGAGGAAAGAAAAACATTTTGCTTCCTAGAGTCATCCCTATACCGAAGCAAGGAGGGATCATACCTTTTCTCATTCCCTTATTTTCTGGCCTCTCAGCGGTTGGGTAAGTATAATAACGATAATAATTACAATCGTTATAAACTATATCTTCTTCACAGTGCGATTGCGAGAGGGGCCTCTGGTATCGCCAAAGCTGTAAACGATGCTAAAGTTGCCAAAAAACAGTTAGAAGAAAGTGAACGACATAACAAAACCATGGAATCGATCGCTTTAGGAAAACAAGGCTCTGCTCTCTACTTGAAAACACACAAGTTGGGCACGGCTCTCTACTTAAAACCTTATTCAAAAAACCAATAAGGCTGCCTCGGAGACCTCTGACAGATCAGAATTTAAGAAAACATGCTAAACGTGTTGCATACTTCGGAAACGTTTTCATGCGAGACAAGTTACCTAACAAGCATTGGATTAACGAGAGTGGAATAGTAAACTTGGATAATGATCTGGGTACTCATTGGGTTGCCTACCAGAAGCGAGGTAACTCGGTAACATATTACGACAGTTTCGGTGATCTAAGACCTCCTCTGGAGATAATACGCTACTTTAGAGGATGTGACATTCGATATAATTATGATAGAGAACAAAACTACAACTCCGTCATCTGCGGACACCTGTGTTTGAAGTTCTTATATAATTAAGCATACCTGTATCCTTCGAGCTTAATTATGTCTCGAACGTTCACCTTGACAGGTGTAGGTAACGTGTTGAGCCGTAACTACTTTCCTGAGATCCACTTAAATCCGAGATATAAGTACGTCTTGGGACTGGTAGGGTTTTTTGGCTGTAATTCAATACGGAACATTTTCCCCGGCAACAACAAGCTTTATTACGAAGATAAAGTGGTCATCATTCCTTCGGGGGCGTACGAAGTGGAATAAGTCAACAAGTACATTCAGTCAGTCGTTTGCCCCAATAATCAGGTTGATTTTGTCTTGAAAGCTAACAGCAATACTCTAAAATGTGAAATAAAATCCATATACAGCATTGATTTCACTAAACCTGATAGTATAGGACTCATGCTTAGTTTCTCACGGCGCATATTAGAGGCAAATCAAACGCATACATCGGATTTGGACGTTCGAATAATTAAAGCAACAGACATACACGTAGAATGTAACATTACTGGTGGAGCATACCGGAACAGTTCATTATCGCACACTATATACGAATTGACATTTCCGTGGAGCCAGGCTACAGATTGGTCAAGGAACCCTCACCCGTTATATATTTACCCATAAACGTACAAGCATCGATAACATCACCCTTAGACTAGTGGATCAGAACGGTGAACTGGTAAACTTTGGCGACGAGCAAGTCACCATTAGATTACAGTTGAAAACATCTGTAGAAGAGTTGTTATTATAACTGTTAGATGAGATACCGAGCTTCATAAGATCACGGGGTTAACATGGGGTTGCAGATTTTCTATAAAAGCAGGTGTTGTGAACCCCTTAGCCGATAGGCTGTACAGGAAGCATCACGCTCTCACAAGCGTATTTTCTAAAATCAATAGGCTTAAAAGTGTTAAGACATGGAAGAAGTGTTTCATCGCGTTCCATATACGAATCTAATAGTGGAAGCCAACCTGAGAACAGTACATCCTAAAGTTAGTACCTTCAACAATTCCGATGAAATAAGTTTGGTGATCGATAAAGGTGACCTAATTACCGCCACTTTCAACAGCATGCTTTATCTACAGGGAACGTTTGCAGTTAAAGAAGCGGGTAAGAGGTTTACGCTAACTCACAATGCCCCTCTGTGCCTCTTTGATGAAATTAGATTCTTGCTTGGGGATCAGATTATCGAAACCTGTAGGCTTCCTGGCATAAATTCTGCCATCAAGGGTGGAGTTTCCTGCTCCACCGCTCAATCGAAAGCTCTCACGAAAACAGGCTGGCATCCTTTAAGTGAAAATTTACAGATATCATCCGACAACAAATCGTTTAGCGCTTCCATACCCCTAAGTCACATATTGGGATTCGCAGAGGGTTATCAAAGGGACATCATAAAAATGCGTCAAGAGCTGGTTCTTGTTCGTGCCAAGTCGGATGTGGACTGCTACAACAGCGGTGAGACTGATGTCACCATAAACTTAAGTAAAGTCGTATGGAAGGTGCCTCATGTAATTCCCAACGATGAAGAAAGACTTAAATTGTATCAGGGAATAAATCAGAATGTTTGGATACCCATAGCCTTCCATGAACGTAACCTAAACATTTATCCTGGTCTCCCTCAAAGCAAAAACATTGTGTGGCCAGTAAGAAGCAATACCGGCTTCCAAAGACCTCAATGGATATTGTGTGCATTTCAAGTAAACAAGAGAAATAATCGAGCTGCTACCGCTACTGCTTTTGATGATATAGCTTTACAGAATTTAGCTGTCTACCTTAACGAGCGTAGATATCCTTACGAACAGCAAAACTATGACTTTGAAAACAGCAGATATATGTCTGCTTATGATGAGTATTTAGACTTCCACTCGACGTATTATGGTAAGCGGGAAGCCGAACCCTTATTCGATTATGCCGAATACAAGAAGTGTCCCATCTTTGTCATGAACCTCACTAAACAAAACGAGTCTATTCAAAACATAGTACTTAACGTGAAGTTAGATATCGAGTCTCGTAAGAATATCCCTGTCGACACCATCGCTTATTGCCTCATTCTCCATGACGTCATGGTTGAGTATCAACCTTTCACCGGTCTCATAAGAAAACTATAATGTTTGCTGTAGTAGACGTTCAAGCCTTCTACACTCCTCAGTTCACTTGTAAAGAATTAACCGTGTGGGATAGTAGTCACTACCTCTTCAAACCACCTTTCCCGTTTCGCTGTTGGAATGAAGAGTTAAGAAGGCAAGCGGTATGGTTAGAAAAAAATCATCATGGGCTGTAATGTACTCGAGGCTTGGTCGACCTAAAAGACCTGTCTGAAATCCTCTTATACGATACCGTTCATATACACACTAGGTACTGTAAAGGATTAGAAAAGGGTGAATACTTGAAGAAGTTCTTCAGGCATAAAGTTCACATCTTAGAAGACTACGAATTTAAATTAAAACTTTCGCAACCTTCTTGTTTTAATCATATGTTAGATTATTGTTATTGTACTATGAAATAATGCGAAATGAATTGTAATTATTATTAATAAAAATATTCTTTTTTTTAATTTCAGTGTTTTTATTATATTAACGATGATAAGTTTCTAAATTCCATAAGATTGCAATGAATAATATATACGAACCTGGAAATTGATGATCTTATAATCTCAATAAAAATTTTGAAATATTTGATTTAAAAATGTATCTTAAAATAAAATCACTTTATGGAGTTTGAAAAAAATTATAATGAAAGTGTTACACCAAATAAATTAGTTGTAATTATAATTATTTCAGAAAATGAGAAACACATAATAATGTTTTTTTCTGAATACATCTCTGTATTATTATATTGAAAAACTCACTTTACTTCATAAAACAGCTTACGTTATTTCCTGTTATAATAGAATTGCTGATAAAGGACTTTTCTCATGGAAGCATTTCAGACGTCTACATATTTTACTGTGTCAAAAGATATGCAGAACGCAATTTTTAATGTAGGCAGTCGTTTTATAGTTCTGGTAACAAAAAGACCACTTATTGTTGTCAATACGTTTTATAGTTTTGAAGTTTTGGTGTCAGGTGTAAGGGGTGATTTTTCAGTTTTGTGAAAATTTGAAGGTAGTTTAAAACAAAAACTTTGGGGAAATAATTCATCTTTTAAGAAAAACAGGAAACCAAGAAAAAACCAATGCAAATAGGAAGTAACAACAACATACCATAATTAACAATACTTTATTGGCATCGAACCGCGCGCTTTTTCAACGGGGGTGTTCTTCGTTTCTTCTGTTTGTTTGTGATTAATAAATATTGTGTGTGTCTAATTGTTTTAGTGAAAAGGGCAATTAATATTAATCGTGTATAAGTGAACATTGAACATCGTAATATCTTTCACTCATCATTAAAAAGAAATTCTACACATTCCTATCGTTATCGACATCTCCATTCATTTTTATCTTGAAAGGATTAAATATTTTTTACAATTCTTATGTTTCAAAAATCATTACTGTAAATTGTGAAAAGGTAAATAAGCGATCATCTTTTGTGTTAGATGGCATAGGAATATGAAAAATCGAACTTTTTTTGTAAAGCATGTGCATATGCTGTAATGTCAACTTCCAAAGGTAAATACTTCAGTAATGTAAATCTAGCTTATATCTTTAATCTCTAGAAAATGAAAATTTTGTTAGTTTACTATTAGTTTAACATGTCTTTATAGGGAACAATAATTAATAATAAATAAATGCTTTAAAGGTTTTATTCTTTCATTCTTTTAAATACGAGCCTGATACCTCGCTGAGATCTTGAGGGTACATCACGTTATATGAATGCAGTTTTCGTCTACATAGACAAGAATTGAAAAAAAATATATTAATAATTCATTTCGTTCATTGTTCATCTTTGAACATTTCTTCTCCGCCAATGGAGCTGTAATGTAATAAAGATAATTGTTGTTTTTATAAATGTTAACAGATATACCAAAAAGACGGAATTGCAAAGGTAGGTATATTTGTTTATAGAGCTTTGTTAACTATTATGACCTTGCCATATTGATGACCTTGAAGTTACATTGTTGCCATATTGATGACCTTGAGTTCAAGGTCAAGGTGAGTGCTGGGGGGGGTGGTTTCAGAACTCCCAATTTTTATCTACTATCATCACTTGAATTTGTTTAAGGACAACCAGTATTTAAACTTCAAAAATACTTTAAAATATAACAATTGAACTAGATTAATAACCCTCAAGGCAGTATGCAATAACTCATTTAACTTTTAATAATTATTTTAATCTTTTTAATCTAACAGATTTTATAAAATCGTCCTAGAGTAGATTAAAAGTTTAAAGTGCAGACTTCAAAGCTTAACTATTCCCACAAAATTTACTTAAACGAGGTATAAGACTGTCCCGTAATGCCTATTTTAGTAGATTCTGTTCGCGTTTTGTCTACTAATTAATTGATGTACACACCTTTTGAGTTTCATAAGAGTAAAGCAAACACCATTTAGCATGGATTAAACGATGAATCCATTGTAATTCCTCAAACATTCCGCTTATGGCACGGTTTACTAATGATTATGATTATGTGGGAATGATTATGCTTTGAAGCTTAGAGATTTATTAGGTATAAATCAATTCCAATTAAGTGAAGATTCTGCTGCGATTTACCGTATCGTTCGGATATATACGTATTGTGGTGAACTTTGAAATTGTTAAATATACTCTAATGCAATTATATTAAATGTGTTTGAAACTTAAAGTAATTGTTAAATGTTAAGAAAATTCTTCCGTATTGCCTGTAGGTTATTAATTTAAAGTATATTTAAAGTTTGAGTAGTGATTCAATTTGAACGACTTTAGATAAGCGCCGACTTTCCTGT
Source organism: Agrypnus murinus (assembly GCA_929113105.1). NCBI lineage: Eukaryota > Metazoa > Arthropoda > Insecta > Coleoptera > Elateridae > Agrypnus > Agrypnus murinus. The sequence goes on from OV816028.1 coordinate 147,448,742, forward strand.
CATATGTAGCGAACGTTTCTAATCCAACTCAGTGATTGTTATAAAATCTAAACTTTATTGCATGTTAAATTGATTGATTTACTTTCCGTACTTTTAAGCTAATTCAGTTTGGTTGTTATACAAGTTTAATAGTGTCAATAACTATTAAGGAGAATGTGGGAAAAGCGTTTTATCTGTCATTGTTCTATTATTATTTGTGCCTATATTAAAACGAACTAATGTTGTTTACAATTATTTTTGTTACAACTGGTACTGTGTTTTATGTTTGAATTGTGTTAACTAGGGCTGAAGTTTAATAAAGTGTATTTTAAAAATAACACGAACAAATTGTTTGTAGCACAGTCTGTAAGAAATTGTTTCAAAATAGTGAGTGTATATGAATTCCACATCATTTTAATTACTATCATTTACATACAATTTGGTGTAGCCCAATACATTTTTTGAAATAATATACCTCAACGGCTTTTAATCTCCTTTTCACAACTAATCGAAACACCTTGTATTTTTTAAAATATGCTTAAGTAAGCGTTTTTCTACATTTACAGTTCTTAAGTAGGGTTTTTACTTTTCTCAACACTTCTTCATTAAATATAGTGCAACCCAGGAAATTCCTAACTTGACCATTCTGTATATCTAAACTTCGAAAACCTCGAGCTCTTTATAGCTCCTACTTTGATTATCCATGGTGTTCCATTATATAATAATATTGGCCGAATGTAATACAACCATGTGTTGTCGTAATTTCAAATTTAACTTAAAATATGTTGCATTTTAATAAAAGTGTATATTGACTCAACTTGAACATGTAATTGTAATCACACATCATTGCATTATTGCCAGATTAGTGGCCCATCAAGCTAATAAGTCGGAAGTCTTGGTGGAGGGATTAATGTAGTGGTTAATGGGTGTGTAAATATTTTGCGGGGGTTGGTTAAGACGAGGGATGGCAGGGGTGTATAAGTCGGAAGAGGCAGTCGGGGGTTAAATACCGCGTTCAGGAGTTAACTTTCTTAAACTTTAAAGAAATTATTTTAAGCTTTAAACAGATTTCAAACAGTCGTTGCAGAGTAGGTTTAAACATCTCAAACTGAATCACAGTGCCCGAACATATCCGAACGGTACTGTAAATCTCAACGAAATCCTTACTTATTTGAATTGGTTTAAACTTAGCTAATCTCTAACCTTCAAAGGGTAACCATTCCCACAAGATTGACTTAAGGGGGAAGTGCAAGACTGCACCACATTTGCGTTCTAGGTCACTTCTCTCCCTACAGTCTAAATTTCACAAGAGAAGAACACCTTTTAGCCTGAACTGAACGTAAGAAGAGCGATCCAACAACATTTTTCGAATATTCAATATTCGATATTCGAATTTTTCCTGATAAACAAGATTCGCCTCTCGCACTTAATATTTTTATCTCTACTCACGGCATGTTTGCTCTCAATAAAAAAAAATCATTTTGTCAAACTATCCAATTTACAACAGTAGCTGAGACGAAATGCATTCTTTATTTGTCAAATAGGGTCATAAATAAGTCTAAAGATCATGTACATATATATGTGTGAGATGTACATATATATTTAACTAAGTTCAGCTGCCAAGTGCACTTTTAGAAAAGTGCATTTTAGACTAGTTCATGTATTATTACATATAAATAATGTGTATATTTAGGAAAATATCAGTTTAGTATCTTTAAGTATATTTCAACGCAAAAAGTACTACATGAAAAACCGTCTCAGATCAATTTAACATCAAAAAAGTAAGATTTTGTCAACCACTATTATCTATCCTCTAGAGGACACGTCCTATCCGTGTCCTCACTCACACAATTTTGATATCGATCTTTGTAATAACAAATAATAAAGTTTCATAACGGAAGATAAAATATTAAATGTTCAGTATAACCGTGATATATTGAGTTATAATTTCATTCTGTATTACCCAAATGTACAAAAGCAGATTCTTTTTCGGGGTAAGGTGTTAGCTTACACTCGTATCTGAATAAAGTGATTATGTTTAATGCTTAATTAATGCTTGAAATTTTTGGAACTCCAGTTGTGACAGTATCTACCTTAATTTAGATGGTATGGGAGGATATTATAAATAAGCGATTGTATTTATTTTACAAAGTTTACAAATCTATATTGTCGAAAGGTATATCCTTCTTTCTTTTTTTTACCCCAAAGACTCTTGTACTTTTAAGTACGTTGCAAATAAGAATAATAAATCTAATTAATTGTAACCTTGTCAATTGCCCAAATCGACCAACAATGATACCAAATGATTAAACAATTTTTTTCTTTTGTTTCAGGTGAGTTTTTTAAATCTACTTTATTCTAATATCGAAAATGGCATTCGTATATGGTAAGCTGCATTATTAAATTATCTGTTATGACCTTTTCATTAAAACTGTCTTTTTTTCAACCGGCTATTTTTTAAGTATTCAAAATATTAATGTAAAAGTTTTTAAATATTAAATATTAGCTATGGCGATAATAACGTAGTGTTAGAATAATTAATTAAAAATATTCAATCATTAATTTATGAAAGTTCCTTCAGGGTCTATAATAAAGTTTGGCTTTAATTAATTTGGAAATGTTTATAATTCCGGTGACACGCACATTTATGTAACCGTTAAATGCAATTTATTACACTTCCTAATCTTCAAATGATTAAACTTGTGAACATTTTAACTAAAGCCAGAATAGCGATTAATGTAAAAACTAAAGGGTGTAGTATGCAAACATTACCTAACACCTACTAGTTACGTAACACACAAGCAGAATATGTATAATTCAGAGCGATGAAAAACAGTATTTCCAAAATGACATACACACTAAGAAAATAATATTTTCTAGCAACAAAATATGAGTAACTGCAGCAAATACTTTGTGTCAAAATAGCCTGAGCAAATTTATCATTTCGCATATACCAATTATTTTTGCTGTAATAATCTTAGCTAAAGAAACACATTAATTTTCTGTGAGTACTAGAATTATTTTGTTACAGAGACAATCAGAATTTGCACAAGAAGCTAATTAATATTTGCTGGAAGTGCAAGCCCTTAGTATTGCATGAATATGCTCTGTTAATTAATTAATATTGGAATAAGTTATGGGCGTCCCTACCCGCCTAATAGATTTTCTACTTGTGTTTTCATTGTAATCTTATAATGTATTGCAATTATAATTATAACAACACTAATTATAACAACACTAATACGTAAAATTGTAAAGTACAATTACTTATTACGAAAGTAATCCTTTTGGAAGAGCGCCTTCTTATTGCACATAATAAATGCTCAACAATCACCAGACAATTGAGACAACCTTGCAAACTGCAAAGTACGGGAAAAGAGACATTAAAGTGAAGTAACGTACCGTTCCGTCCGAGATCGATTAAACCGTAATCGAACTAACCGCCTATTGGGCACACGTGTGATCAAAAGCTAACAAAATATATTTGCGATGGAAACTCGTTAGTTTGTTCCTACAACATAAACTAATTCAGCATAAGTGTTAAGTTAAAGATAATTAATTTTTTAGTGTGTACTCTCGCAGCAAATTATTGGTTGCATAAACAAAGAAAATTGGTCAATGCTACCAATTCTACTAGTATTGCACTTAGCATAATATCATTTTACACAACAAATGTCTGTTGTTGCAAACCATAAACAGTTTATGTTTACTAAACATACTAACAATTTTATTTGCGATGGAAACCCATTGAATTGGTTCCTATAACATAAATTAATTTCATTTTTTTACCATTAGAACAAAAACTTTTCTCCATCAACAAAAACTTGTTCGTCAAAGGAAAATTTGTTACCAAAGATAATTCATTCGCCCAAATTGAACCGCCTCCTAAATTGAACCAGTCGATTATCTTTTTAAAGACTATAATATTGCTATGCCATCTATCGTTGAAAATAGTAACAGGAGGACTACAGAATGCTGTAGTTTCAATTTGAGTACGGTGTTCCCGCGAATATCGATGTAATTGCGAATTATATGTTTATGCCTTTATTTATGTAATTTTCTCCGCATGTTTCGTAAAGGCTGGTGCAAAAGATTGCGGAACCGTTTGGAAGGCGGTAAATACCATTATTTTGTTATACTATTTTAGACAGTCTGGCGCGATTTTGGCGTTAATTATAATTTGAAAAAAATTTAGGTTAAATTCAATAAAACAAATGAGTGTTGCCTAAATTGAACTTATTAGTGTTACCAAGATTGAACTGGTTAGGTTCAGTGAAAAGACAAATGGCAAACTGTTCTTCTGATGATTTGGCAAAGTCGTGTTCAGAAGATGCTTCATGTTTTTATTTTATTTTATTCAAGTTCTTATTTTAAGAGAGAATTTATGTTTTTTCAATATATTTTTTAGTTGAATATATAATAAACATTATAAAGTATGGCATAGTGTGAATTTTAATTTAAATAACCCACAATGATCTGAAATACTAATTTGGGCTAATATTCAATTTGGGCGACTCTCCCCTATTATTAAGGTAAAAACTCTTTTCTAAAGGCTATGAATATTACTAAGCTACATTTTACTATATCAAGCTTATCAAACTCATTAACAAGATGAACATTAAACAAACATTTCCAACAAGTACATTTAGAGAAAGTAAATAAAATCAGAATATGAACTAGTATTAATTAATAAAACATTTTTAAACATTAACCCCTATTACATAAATATTTAACTAAATACTTTTTTGTAAACTAACTTTGAATAATACATATATATTTTTATTGCTCATTTTAAAAATTTTATTAAACTGATTTTTAATGAATTAGTTGGTTTTCATTTATAACAAAATTATATTATAGAAACTTGATATTACATAAATTTTAATTTTGATTTTAATATTATTATTACTTATTTTATCCATTTTTAATATTTAATTTTGATTTTCAGATGTGGACTAGGTGGTCTAGGGTGGATTTTGGCAAACTTTAATTTGTATCGATTTTATTTACTAAAAAAAGTGAGATTCCCAAAATATATAAGGTTTTAAACAAGAATAACCCGTGCCGGTTAGAAGGCTGAATGTTTAAATGTATTTTAAATGGGATTTTAGCGTTTTTAGAGAATATAATGCATAATTTTTTTAATTTTTAATGTTTTGACTTGAAAATTTGTACCTTGTATGGTTTTTGAGTTGGCTGAACACGAATTCGGCGTCAAGAATTACTTTTGACAGATGACAGCTATCATTAGAGCTGTCAAACTAGCTAAAAAAACATATTTAGAAGCAATTTTCATCTGTCAAAATTTATTTTTGACACCGAATTCATGTTCGGTGACCCCGAAAACCGTAAGTTACAAATTTTCAAATCAAAACATTAAAAATTCAAAACATTATTCCTTATGTTCTCTAAAAACGCTAAAATTCCATTTAAAATACATTTAATAATTCAATCTTCTACGGGCACGGGTTATTCTTGTCTAAAACCTTTTATATTTTGGGAATCTCATTTTTTCAGCAAACGAAACCGTATTTTGGGGTAAGTTCGATAAAATTACGACTTTTCCAAAATAACGACCACTCTAGTGTAGACTTTCTGATTCAAAGTTGAATTTACTTTCATAGTTTCTATTTGTAATGATAATCATACTTTACACAATATTTTTCAAAAATAATACGAAACAATTATTATTGGTTTTCATAAATTTGTATTATTATTAAAAGTGTTTATGTATTTCTAGTTATAAGTAATTTTTTTTTAATTTAGTGGTATAAAACTTTTAAACACCCTACTCTTCTATAATTTGCATATATTAATTCGTATAACTTTTTTGGCCTGCTTCTCAAAACATTTTAAATTATTTGTATTAATTAATTATATACTAAACAACAAGACACAATATGTCTTGTTGTTTAGTATATAATTAATTTGTGACCAGTGTTTGCTTTTCTATCTCTACCCTGAACTACGTCCCGTAGTCACGAAACCCACACGTGACAATTCATTAATCAAATAATTAGCATAAACTTACGTAAAATAATAAATGACGCTCATATCAAACCAGAATAAGTAGTCTAATAAGAAAACCGCGTTAAAAACAATATAATGGGTTACAAACATGAGTATGAGGACGGACAAGTCCTCCTAAAACTAACATTACACATGAGAGTGGTCGGAACCACTCTGTACTAGCAACAAACTCCTAAAACTAATAGCATTAGAAACCCAGGTAAGCGGTACCCCTGGATACTAGCTTCTAGGCTACTAAGATACTACAACTAAGTACATTAGGGAATCGTGCAAGCAATGCCCCTGGGCGCCAGTTTCTAGATCGCTTACAAGTTAATAAGTAAAAAGATTCTTACCAGGTCTGCTTCAAGTTGTTGATTCGTTGGAGTCATTGGAACGACTGAATTGCAACTTAAAACAGCCGGGTTTATATACTGTATATTCGGAAGATATTAGCATATTAACGTGAATCTGTAGGCGCGGCGTTCCGCGTATCCGTTGTTATTTCCTTGTGCGGCATGCAGCTGTGGTTGAGCGTAGATCGATCGCATGTGCTGATTAGAGGTTCTCCGAATAAGAACAGCTGAGAACATTAAGCCAACGCTATGTGATGTTACGAAGAAATGTATTAACCTTGAATGATATTTGCACCAGTTGGAAATGCAACTTGCGGAATTATGAATTATTTAAACTCTAAATAATTCCGTTTGTGACAAAACACCTATCGTCTAGACAAAATATTTTAATGTATCTATCACCCATGGTATCTTAATAAGCGTAAACTGATTGGCGCTAATGTGTTACTGCATATAGCATGGTAAGTATCAAGAAAGAGTCTAATCCTTACCTCGATCTTGGACCATTTTCCTTTTGCAATAACCAATTTCTATATCTTCATTGTATTCTTAGCTGTTTCCAGCAATATGTAAGTCATTTTATAAAATTATATTTCAATTATTTCTGGTCGTTTTAGATTATAGTTATCTTAACAACATGAGAAAGAAGTTTCATCCAAAAAGAAATATATAACTCCACCTTTTTATACATTGAATCTTTTTTACGTTACAAATATCTTAACAAAACGGAAGATATTTAGGTTGTTGTGCTATAAATATCGAGTAGGCATTATACAAACTTTTGAGGTCATTTATTCTGGTACCACGAGACTTCCAGCTCGGCGAACATATTGAAAAGTAATCAATCAACTCACAGTGAAATTGCTAAACTTTGCCTATATTGAAAATAGTAACTAAATCAAATAAAAAAAATCTATTGCATTCAGCGAGGAACTACTCAACGGTATAATACCTGCAGATATTACCGAAAATCTATCATCCGAAAATTCCATTAATTAATTATAAATAAACCAGAGCTTCTAAATTCCCTTCTAATACTTTTTTTTCTGTAAAACTCACGAGGCAACCCTGACTTGTTGAGAATAAAATTTATTTGGCTTTAAAGAAAAAAAAGATTGGATTTATTGTATTGCTGGATCCTGAATGCATAATGAGATAGAAATCGAGGGTTATTCATTCATTTGATTCGTTTAAACTGGCTTTAAGGAAATGGGGTTTTATTATTCCCTTAAGAATAAATAATTCCATATGAGTAATGTAACCTGACTAAGCAATTTATTTTTAATGAAAATCCCCCCAAAAAAATTAGAAGTCTCTTTCAGGACATCATAAATTATTATTAAATAGTGGACACATTTTATTATCCTTTTGGCAATGCAATGACATGTTTGTTTGGATAAGAGGCCCTGCGTATGACAGAATATGATGACAAATTACGTGTTCTAGCTACAAGTGCTTTATCTATTTCTATTTGAATAGAAAATGGGGTCGTTCATATATTATGCTAGGTGGAAATCTCTATATATATGCAAATGGGGAAAATTGATTAAATAAAATTCTAGTGGTCCCCGCTGATTTGAAAAACTTAGAAATGAATATGATTACAACATTGCAGATTTTTATTTGCACAACAAAAATATAAAGAAAATTTAGGATTATGATGTTATAATTATAACTGAAATCGATTAAAGTACAAAATATATGCTTAATAAACTTCTTTATGGTTGTTGCATGTGTTGCTGCAACAGTGTATTAGCTGCACTGTGATTGAATAGTTTACCGCTCAGTTGAGTTTGTAAACTATTCAAAACTCTATTAGGAGATGCCGCTTTACGAGGGTTTTATAATTACATAAAATATGCATAACACTTTTTTTTTGCTAATAGGACAAGCATTTGTATGATAAGTGAGAAAGGCAATTAAAACTCTTTAATTTGTATAACTTATTTAACTATAATTAGTAAATCAAAAACAAATAAAATAAAGTAAACATTTTAAATATTAATACGGACAAAACAATATATACTATATAAGTATTTATTTTAGATATAAGTTAATTTTTGTTTGTTGATAAATGTTTTATATTAAATTATGTTTAGAATGATAGAAAAAATTATATCACCCAGGTAGCTCAGAGGAAGAGATGTCGCCTAGATAGCGGAAGGTCCTGGGCTCGATTCCCAGCCAGGGTGATATAATTTTCTGTATGAATTTGCACTCTAAACATAATTTAATGTAGTATGATACAGCACATGCTCAATATTTAATATTGAATTTAAATTTATTTGTTTAACCAGACAATCTTTAAATTTTCCGATTATGTACTAAGAACTCCATTAATAACTATTTCTACTTACTAAAGCGTTAGTGTGCAACCTATCTTTAAATCAATGTATAGTGTGACTAGACTTGAACACTGCTAGAAGTACCAATTACGTTGAACTTAAGCGAACCACAAAACAATATTTAAATTCACACATGGAACTGGAACGTCTGGATTCTTTAGAATTTATCTATTTATATTTACAGTATTTATAGATACCTACGAAATCCCCAAAAATTACGATACTTATTGTCATGATATATAAAATGATATGGAACATATGCAACTATTAAAAGAATGTTATTTCAAGAAACACGCTAGAACACACTAGGTAGAAAAATGAAAAATTTTAAAGTTGATTTGCCTTTCTATCTTGATAAAATTTCATTGTTTAGTTAACGATGTGCCATCGGTACCTAATCTTGTACACAAATATGAATCTGAAGCAGTCACAAGGCTTGTTTTGACCTAAAACAGACAAGGTGCATGGCTGTGATGATATATGCAAATCTTTATTACTTTACCTGCAGGTTTAATTTATAAAATGTTTCTTACAAGTCAACGATTTGGTGGTTTCGTTATAATTTTGTTGTTGATAAGGATTAAAAAACTTGTGGGCTGAAATATTTAAGTTTTTGTCAAGCAGTTCTTGAGCACAACTGAGAATTAAATGTAAATGCTGGGATTGTTTTTTATAGTAGGTGTATTGGTTTGAAAATACAAAATTCTGCGTTTTACATGGCAATCCGAAATTATGTAATTTAGTTGTTATTTTATAGTTTGGATATCTAAAATTATGTGAATAATGTTCAATAGGATGTAAGGATAGATTTTATAGGAATAGCAGGATGTAACTAGGTGGTATTCATTAATTTAAATTTTAATTTATAATTGAATGCATATAAAGAATGATTTGGTTGACAAGTTCTAGCCATCTTATTATTGTGTTTTAATACAAGTATTCGATATCATTAAAATGGATGTTTTCTCTATCTAACTTTTTATAAGAATTTATAACAATTATTAATAATTATAAACAATTATTTGGTTATGTAGATTTAGTTCCAAATTGGCATTTGTTTCTAACTAGAAAAATAACCATAGCAGTTCTTTTGTTTTAAAAAAATATATAAGTACAGCAAGCGTTTTGGTGAGAAACTCTCTGTAAATTTAGATCTTTCGAGCAGTGCATAACATATGTGCCCAGAGCAAAATTTAAAGGTTATTTCAAAATTTAAACGTTATGTTGTGAGTTCAAAATATAAACAAACCTAAATGTCAAAATGTTAGGTTAGAAATAGGTGAAACGTCAAGTGATTAATAATTTGTGATGTTCTTTTAATTTAGCTAGCCCTTTAACAATAATTTATTTTCAATTGAAATTATATTCAGTGGTGTGAATTTTATCAGTGGATACATTTTTTTGTAAGAACATTTTTACGAGTTATTAGATTATCGATTTTAATTATAAATTGAATGATGGAAGGGAATTTAACATTTTAATTATTGAATGGACTTAGCTTATCTTAAGAAAACAGTTGGTTTTTCATAATTTTGATTATTACCATTTAATTTGGACATTTATACGAAGAGAGGTGAACTTTTCTGCCTCTGAATTCAATCATCTTAGTTATGAATAGAAAAAAGAAATTTCTGTTTTGTTACTACATCAGTTGGTAATTAAAAAGACGCCAATACATTGATATTATTTTAAAATATTTTCAGGTATTTAATTAGTAGATGGAGATATTACTTCTGAAGATAAACAGAATTAAACAATCTTAGAATTGGTCTTTCTTTGATTCAGGGTATTCAAATTTTATTTTTTATTTACTTCAATGGTTTTAGTTTGTTCATTAGTTGCGTTAAACAAATTTTGTCATTTCAATTCTAAAGAAACTTATGTTTTTTTTTTGTTTTGTATGTAGTTTAATTATGTTTCATAGATCCATATTTATTATAAAGTGACCTGCCTGTTGAGTCTAGGTTGTGGTAAGATTCAAACTTCACAACAATTATTTCAGTCGGAGCATTTTCTTTTATGGTAATGGTAGGTGGTTTATATTTTGTATATATCTGTGGTTTTACTGAAGTCTGTTTTATGTGTTGTTTCTGCTGATAATTAAATCAGTTTTAGTAATTTATCAAGTTCATTCTACGAAAATACTTAAACTTCACCTTTCTATAAATTTTCTCGGCTCGTTGTTTCTGCTTAGAAGGTAGGAAATAATCCAACTAGGGATAATTAGCAATGCGGTGTACGACCACGCTATTAACTTAAACTAATTAAACTTAAAAACTATTAATAATAAATAATAATAATAAAAGTAAATTAAAAGAATCTCTAAAATGACAAGAATTAAATAAAACCTTACTTGTACTGTTTATCATCGTGGGATGGTTGCGCTTGCATTATCTCGTAACCAATAAGCACTCGCTGAAAAACTCGCTAGGCAAGCGATTAAAAATAATAAGAAAATAATAAAAAAGTAAGTGGGTGTTAACCACAGGTGTATGTAAAATATTTTTATATTAGTCGGATAATTTATAAGAATAAACTTTAGTAGGAATGGATAATTATTGGCATTAATTATTGGAATTAATAATTATTAAAAATCTACTTACAACGCCCACTAACTACTTAAAAGATACTATTTCGTATCAGGTTTCACATCTATTTCTAGTCCACTCTGTTGCGTTGATTAGCGATAGGTTTGGGTTTGGATGGCACATTTTTTTGAAAGGTTTTTTTTTAAAAGAATAGAATATCGAAATTAATAAGGTAAACTAACAGAGAACCTTGCAATCTGTATAAGATAAGATATTTTTATTTATTCATATATTTTTCACTTTAAGAAAGTTTCTGGTTGTTCTTTGGTTATCTAAAAATCTGATTTAAATTTCATTATTAATGGTTTTTACCTGAGGCTTTGTTTCATCCAACAAATTCAATTTGAAATCGTTCCGCTAAGTAAATTGAAAACGACTCGTTCAAAATTTAGATTAACCTGGATATTACCAATTGGATACAATAAGGATCTAAAGCGATTAGAGAAACCACATTTAAAAAATTTCAAGTAGTAGAATTAGGAATCTGTTTAAAGAAATTATTCATGTTAGTACTATTATGATTTGCTGGAGAATAAACAACGTAGCGATGGTCTTTAAGTCGTTATTATTTTGCAATAGTTAAAGAATTAATTAAAGTCTATAGAAAAGATAAAAAATTAATTTAGTCTTAAAATTTAAGGTTAATGTGTTTAATTGCCAGTTAAATTTTTAATGTAATTATATTTGGAGTAAATAATAAAATTTAAACGTTATAGAATTTAATTTTCGTGGGGCAAAATAAAGTTTTTAAATTTGATTTAGTTACAAGCTGTCTAAAATTTAAAATTATTAATTTTAGTTAGCTTTTGTAATATTACCAAACCTCTATTATTTTATATAATCTGTTTATTAAAGAAATCCTATCTTATTGTTTTGTCTATACCGCCATCAGTCTTTAAGTAAAACGTTTTAATGATTTTGATGTAAAATAAGTGATTTAAAAATGTTGTACTATGTTTTTAATTATTGCTATTCCAAGCAGCATTTTTAATCATCGCTACATACCAGCAACTAGCGGTGGAACTATTAAGTTCTTGCGACTAGTCACAGGCACGTAATGGCTACGGTTTTATTATATGCATGGAACCAAAATAAGGAACAATTCTTGGGTAACAGATAAGTTGTAGTAACCTCCCTGGAACTTGTTCAGCTACATTCAGGATACATAGCGGGAACGTGGCGGCGTAATAATTGCTACTTTCGTGGAACTTCTTTTCTTTTTGACACACCGTGCCGTGTTATCGCTCTCTTTATATCTTGCAACTTCAAAAATATTCTATCATCTATACTAATGCTGCGATCGCGTCACAAAATGGATTACTATTTTATTTGTAATACGTACATAAAATACAAAAAGAGATGAAATGTTTGGTTATTTTGTCAACCACTGCAACTTTTCTGTTAAATTTAATGACGTTAGATCAAAAAATAACAACGCTCCTTCGTTAAATATATTTTTTAATAAAAAATGTCTTTAATGAAATTTGATCAAAATACTTATAAGTTGATACATATGATAGAAACTATCTTTATTTTGTTCCTAAGGCACAATTTGACATTTTATTGTTATTTGTTATTTTTATTGAAGGTTATAGTAAAACATATATTACCAATCATAACAATCTACAAATTGGTTAATAGCCTCCAACATTTTACAAATACATAAATATGTAGTAGTTTTAGAAAAATTTCTTTAAGGTAGTATTCACTATAAAATGCACGTTTAAAGTTTGTGTCACTTAATTACAAGTAACAGGAACTAAATAAATTCTACTTTCAAGTGACTCGTACTATAAAACGACGTCAACGTTTTCGTAACCACTTTCCAGTTCCTAATGGCACTACAAAGTTCCTATTGGAACTTTAATACCGTTTACTTACATTTATCCATGAACATAAACATTATATTTTTTATACTGTTACATGATAATTAGATATGGAATATTTGCTTAATAGAAGTTTCTGTTGCTTCGATGTAATTTTTAATAACAACTGAAACTTTGTAGTAGTAATTCTGATGCAAAGCAAGTAGTAAAAATCACTTTCAAGTGATTCTCCTGGATAGCAAGAACGTAAGTTTTACTTTCAATACTAATGTAAGGTTCCGTTATTTTAAAAATTAAACAATGTTTTCAGACAGGTGGTAGGAACTTGCTCCTGCTTTACATTTTTAAAAACTTTAAAGTAGCTTCGTGAGTTATTACTACAATAAAACCACTTTGAAGTTGCAATACCTTTAAAATAATTATATTAAGTGGCAATACTGTTCCACAACATCAACGTTACTTGGGAGTGGTGGAACTAGATATTTCCAATGAATAGTAGAAACAACTACATACTTACTAAAATATTCGAAGCTGAAGTAATTAAACCTTTAAAGTCATAACTTTAGTTGTAGTTACGTAACAACTACTCAATCAAAGTACTTAGATGCTGCTTGGTTATATTAATGGTTGTTTTAAACGTTTCCTGGTTTAACTGGAAATAAATCGTTTGAATTGTGTTCCAATGTTGGGGAAACTTAACGATAAATTACAGAATTTATTAGTGTTATTTTTAACAACGTGTCGCTTATAGGCAACCATAGCTCAATCCGAATCAGCCAACCTTTCACTTTTCCCATGCCCGAAAAGAATGTTAACGAGTACTTATTTCTTGGCGACTTTGATTAGCTCAGTCATAGTAATGAACAGTGAGTCTAGCGTAAGCACTAACTTTTAAGCCCAGTTATGAGGACTTTCGTAGCATGTAGTTTCTAATTTTTGTTTATTGCACTTTTTAATCATGAGGTATCAACCTGCTTTTGCTACTACACATTCCATCTTTAATATATTTCTGAATATTTACACAAAGTACACAAACCGAAATGCTTCTATTATAGCTAATGATATAGAGACCGAAATCAAAATTAATGGTAGTAGCTAGTTAGATAACTCCTTTTATAAGGTGCAAGATGTACTAAATCACCAACAGAATAATTTACAGTTAAACAACAAATTTTGCCCATCATCCAAAGGAAGCTAATAGCAGGACTTAGTAATTCTAGTCGAGGTAAACCACTAAAGACGTGCTCTTCAGCAAATGACCCGTGTAAAGGTTGGTTATGGTTTAACTATTAATTCCAGCCCTGGCTTTGTTATGCACCAAGGACTAGTTAGATTGATTACATATTCGATCAAAAATTCCTTCATGTACTAAGAATGTCGATTTCTTCATAAACGGTTTTCAAATAATTAAAATTACGCACATTTGCCTTCTTGCACACCAACGTCTAAAAAACGTATTTATTTATTTTATTTTGTTTACCTAAACGTATGCTAGTTGTGTTATTTCAGTATTTTAAATGTAAAAACAAAATAAACTATTAAGGTAACAAAAACACTAACATTGTTAAAATTTTTAAAATCAGGATGGAAAACATTTTGGGATTTTCATTAAAATCGCTTTGGGTCATTAATAATACTAATTAATTAGATAAACAGCACAATGTTGTTTTTTCCTAGCTGCGGGAGTGTTTCATAAATTATCCTAATGAAATATTCGGAGAAAAAATGAAAAGGTGTAATCTAATCAGGAACACATTTGAATATAAATTTAACGATCATCAATCAAATCAGTGAAATATCTTCGCCTGACTGTCAATGGTATTACATTCCCGCAATTATACGCAACGGGGAGAGATTGATACAACATAAAAATGGAATGGAATTAAATTGCTGGACGGTAATTCTCTCTAGGTCGGGTAATTGATGACCCGTTTTTATCCACATCAAACAGTTTTCATTTCGACAAAATTACGGAGTTGGCCGCAAATGTGATTAACAAGCCTGTTTAGGATTCCGTCCGTACCGCTGCTATCGCTCTCAGGGGTAAAGGAGAGGGGACAAGAAATAGACCGAGCAGCCAACTGCACTTTATCATAAGACACCTCATATACCTGTGAAAAATTGTGGTAATTTTTTAACCGATGTAATCCGAGCTTTTCCGGATTTCACGGCGTAAATAGATTTAGGAATTCAAAAAATAGACCACTTTATCATCGATATATAAGTTGGTATAGCAGGATGCAACAGATAATAAAGAAAAATTCTTAATAAAAGCAACTAAGAACGTTATTGAATTTATGCTGGCGGGTGCATCTTCCATTAAGCGACAGAAAATTGCAAAAATAGTTGAAGAAATATCACTCTCACACTAAAAGCTGGACATGTTGCTGTTTTACAATAAGTGGGTAGTACATTTTAAGAAAAGCTTCTCACCGAACAAGTTCTGGGCCTGCTTCTTTCAAACTTACGTCAGCTTTAAAAGCGCAGTAATGCCCCGTAATAATGTTTTCCGAGGACATATTTTATACCATCTAAAAGATAATTTCAGACATTGTGAACCAACCATTATATTTTCTATTTATGGCGATTGTAAGCGAATCATATAAACAGCAAATGCACGATTACCACCTATGCATGTCAATGTTGGACAACAAACAAGAACAATTAAAGAAGAAATCTTTCTAGTATGACATCTCTTTTATTTTAACTATTATAAACCGTATGATTATTTCATTAAAAAAATTGTTGCTACAAGATTGCCAACGTTATTTTCCAAAGCCCTATGTATCTGCTTGCTTTCAATAAAGTTGACAAATAATTCAAGAAACAGGTGTTATCGCTCAAGTCATAATTATGTCAAAATAAATAGGTTTTACAAATCGGATTTCCAAATCCATACATCAATGGTAAATAAATGGTATTTATTAACACTCAAATCCGTTTCTTATTATACAGGATGGGATTAAAGTATGGAATATTTAAAAAAAGCGGACTCAACCAGTTTTTTAAAAACGCTGAAACACGTCGATTTTCTTTTTAAAAATACACATTAATACCTATGTTCGATTCACCATCCGACTGTCATTTGTTTCTAAGTTATGACGTCATCACAAAAAGATTTAAATGACAATATAGATTTTTTGTAGTGGAATCCGATAGTGATTTTCCTTCCCTTTATGATTATGCAAATAAATCATAAGGTTGCATAAAAAAAATTCTAAAAAAAATCGAGTTGAACATTTGATGTTATTGATATTATGGTATCAATATATCAATATATCAGATCGATTTTTCTCAGAATTTTTTTTATGCAACCTTATGATTTATTTGCATTATCATAAAGGGAAGGAAAATCACTATCGGATTCCACTATAAAAAATTTATATTGTCATTTAAATTTTTTTGTAATGACGTCATAACTTAGAAACAAATGACAGTCGGAAGGTGACTCGCACATATTAATGTGTATTTTAAAAAAAGCAAAATCGACGTGTTTCAGCGTTTTTAAAACAACCGGTTGGGTCTGTTTTTTTTAATATTCCATACTTTAATCCCACCCTGTATAAGTTTTCACAAATTTTTCTTGGTATCAAAATCAGTCAAAGAGTTAATTAATCGCTCATTTAACTTTTGACACTTGTTAATTAAACACTTTCATTTATAAACATTTTAAATTAAAACACTTTGACATTTCTCAAAAATAATTCTCACCTCACCTATTTCAGATTTGTTTACAAACATAACATAACCTGAAATTTCTTTAATCTTAACAATCAATGTGCTTTCTTTGAAAGAAGGAAATAAAAGACATCTATGAAAAATTCCAAGAAAACAAAGCTTTACATAACACAATTTTCTTAATCTTAAATTTTTGTATAAATTTCCTTTTTCAGGAAAATTATTAATTGCATTTTGTAGAAATTAAAATTGTGATTCTAATGATATAGAACACCTGGGCCATCAAATAGAATTAACTTTACAATACAACGTCGATTTACCACAATCTTCTTAAAACTATTTATTTGCTTAATTATCCATCAATGGTAAATAAATTGTATTTATTAACACTCAAATCCGTTTCTTATTATACAGGGTGGGATTAAAGTATGGAATATTTAAAAAAAGCGAACTCAACCAGTTTTTTAAAAACGCTGAAACACGTCGATTTTGTTTTTTAAAAATACACATTAATACCTATATGCGATTCACCTTCCGACTGTCATTTGTTTCTAAGTTATGACGTCTTCTTAAAACTATTTATTTGCTTAATTATCCAAAAATACCTTTTCACATTGTTCTTTCTTTATAAAACTGAACATTACATCTTTGATAATATTGTTTGAATATTATTAGATACCAATAACATTGAATTATAAGCGAATTTGCAATAACTAAAATGCAACCCTTATATTTAAAAATATTTTAATTTTGTGGAGAATAAGCTGCTCTTATCAATAAGCATAGCTGCTCAAAAATGCAGCCAAAAGTTTTACAATTCTGAAATACATGAAAACAAAATGAAAGAATCTCGTTAACAGAAAAGTAAAGCTATAAATGAACAAGGTAAGAGTTGCTAAAAACCTGCATACAATCTGAATACAAAACACTCTGTCTGTTCCAGGTGAAATCTTATATTCAAAATCAAACAAACTTAATTAAATTGAAAAATAAACTAACGTCACCCAAATCGTTAATTTAAAAAGAAAAATTAAATATTTCTATAAAAAAATAAATTTTTTACATATCCTTTTTCTACATAAAGTGTTTTAGTGTGAATGTTTGTTCTAATTATCTAGATTTAATTTCATAAAGGAGAAGTTTTATCCAAATCTCATTAATTGGAAGGTGCGGTTATGCAACCATTCAATCGGAAAAATTTTAACTACGCCGACTGTCTTCCCCAAGTCCACTTTAATCCCGTTCTACTTAACTACTTGTCTTGTATAAAGCACATCTTCGCGACAAACACACACTATTTTGCTTTGTGAATTTAAATGATCTTAAACGTCTGTGTCCACTATATCTTGCCCAACAAAGGCTATAGCAATAATGTCATCTAGTAGCCGAACACCTTCATTTTCTTTAATCCAGCTTTAAGTCTGGAACTAGTCTTTGGAACTTACTCGGGAATTTATGAGTCCACAACGCATATGTTTATATCTAAAGGTACCGAAAGACGCGACGAATGTCGATTTGTTGCGTTCGCAATCGTGCAATGGTGGTACCCCACCGGAGGTCGATCGCACACATGCATTCGATTTGTTTTGCTGCTTGTAATATAATCTCTATTCACAATAAGGCATAGCTATCTGTTATAATAATTGCATTTAATTTTCGGCAATCCACGCACAGTCGCACAGTTAAGTCATGTTTCTAAATCAAGTGATTCTGAAATTGAAAATGACTCTAATGCGGCTAATACTTCACAAAATAAACATTATTTGGTCAAAAGTTTTACCAGATTTTTGTCCCGAGTTTGAAATATCACTCATGAAAAATACAGTCGTTACTTTCATTATGTTTCCTTCATTATGTGCTACAATCGCGTACCGGAGTTTAACTTCTTGTGGTCAAAACTGCCGTCGTTGGGAAATGAACAGATAAAGTAATGTATTTTTCACAACAGATGCAAATTATGTTTTCTAAACTATACTTTAATCATTTAATATCTATTTTTGCAGATAAATACATATTGTACCACATCGAACACGTTACTCGAAATTCCAAAAAAAGTGAAACTGACTTTTGTCGACGGAGTAACGAATTAGTGGCCAAATTCAAGGGTGGTTCGGTGCTAAAACAATATTTACTGTAGTGGATAGGGGGATAAACGCATCAGATGATAATACTTTGGGAGATCACGTTATTCTGGAATTAGCAGAACCAATCCAACCTTATGCTGTAACATTATGCTTCCACGAATTTTCTGGAAGTGTTAAATTGATGGATATTCTAAAGTTTTCAGCAATTGCCACGTGTAGAAAGTAAAAAGTAGAAGGAATACTGTTCACATGCAAAATAGAAAAGCAGTTAGGGTAATACCGAATTTTTTGCAGCTTGTCAGTTGGGGATATCCCCAGACGTCGATGTCATCAGAGCTTTGTTCTGAAAAAATAAACAACAAGCTGACCGACCTATTTTCCAACTTTGCAAGGTTGCTCAATGCAACAACCATTTTACAGTATACCATACTTGAAGTTTATAATATTCTAGTCAGGGACCGGTAAATTATGGAATAATGCTCGTAACTTTTTTAACTATCCATCAAATAAAAAAAAAATCTTTAATTTAAAGCTTCTTATTTATCTTTTTGTCACAATTTGATAACCTTAATTTTTTTACTGTTATTGTCTCGTTACTATGACAACAAATTTTTTTGTATTTTTGATATCGAAATTTCCATATCATAGTGATAGTTATTTATATCAAAGTTTATTAATTATGTACCTTTCATTTTTATATTTGAATTAAATCTAGAATTTTACGCTGATTATGAATAAGATACGGTTCTTTAGTATCCTGATTATTTATCGTAGTATTCTAATCAAATTAAAGAATAAAGGGAGTTCATTCCAGGCCATGCACCCGTCTAGGATCTTTATATCCACTTCTAAAATATAGTCATCAACTTCAGTGTTATTCGTAATTTTTAAGGAATTTTGTTGAAAATTTGGAGAAGGTCATACACGGCAATTTGTTTAGTGACTTAGCATGTGGTCGAATTACGTCAAATTAAAGTTTGTTATTTTCAAGCTTTCCCAACAGATAATTCGATTTTTTTTAATAATTTTTATTACGTAAACCCTAGCAGATTAAAATTAGTCAGTCATCAAATTATAACAAAAAATAAATATATAATCGTAATCAAACGTTTTTTTCCATTGATAGGTATATAATAAGCTACGGACATTATTCCATACATTTGTCCGTAATAAAGGTAGATTTCATGTAGAGTCAGATTCCAGCACTTAAAACTGACCCTAATTTAAAAATGTTTGTATTTAATTTTATGATAGCACATCTACTGAACGAAGCTTAGTGTTTTCATGGATTTGCATAATAGAGAACGCGGTTTCGATAATAAATTCCCTCGATAAATTAGTATTCACTTAATGCACAATAAACTAAGCTAACTCCAAATGCATACAACAACAAAGCACTTACTGAATGATTAAGAAACTTTGATCTAATACGAGGTGCAAGTTCTAACTTGCAAACTGACAACAGCTAATCACGTTGGCTTTATTGGATACAGTTAAGGCTTCTGGTGCCGCACCAGGTTTTACTATAGGCTTTAGATTTCAACTGTAATACCAAATTAGTTATTCTCTTAAGCGTTCTCAAAAGCTGATTTAAAAAGTTTTTCTACTTTTATTTATAAAGCTTATTTGTCACTTTCAATAAGAAATAACACGTGTATTGTTATCAAAATAAAAATATATAAAGTCAAAGATCGTTTTATAATATATAGATTTACATCATACAAAGAGAAACTTCCCTAGTTTATTTCTCCATAGCTATAATAACTCCTAACTACAATATCTTGTTGCCACTGCTACCTAATTATCGTTTCAAGTAGCTGCAGAGAAATTTCTTGTTAGTATAACAAAGCCGTAACTAAATCCCTCTCGGAATATAAATCATTCTTTTTGCTTTAAAGGATTTTCTTGATCTAAATAAAAGTTGTAGATATTTGTTAATCAAGACCTTATAGTACTATTTTATGTACTACTTGTTGGAAGTTTTCGCTAGGAAATAATTAACCTGTAAATATTAAAACTAAGACAGCCAGTGTTAGATTGAAACGTGCAATTTTGATTATTAACAAAACTACGATAAGCAAAAAGAGACTAGAATATCTTTAAGAAAATATGCAGCTTAGATTTAACGGAAGTTGCTACGTTAAAGTATAAATATGCAAGAGCTGCAGGAGACGCGGTTGTACTATATCCACTATATAAAATGCAGAAGTAAAAAAGTAAAAAAAAAGTTACTTGCTGCAGCGTGCAAAATATTGTCACTAATGCAATAATTCGTATGGGCTTTCAAACCAGTATCACAACTGTAAATAAATCCACCAAAGCCGCACACATGTGCTTATGCAAGTATAAATTACTAAGAATAACCTATTTGCCGCATCAGCAGACAAATATCTAATTCAAATCTTGCTTCACATGGTGATACGCTTTTAATATTAGATTATTAGCGTATTTATGTTGTGCTTGATGCACTTATGCAATAAACAGATATCGACATGCGGCATCCTGCTTCGTGTAATTTAATCGCTGACCTTATCGCAACCTTATCGCGTGTTTTTGAATTGTTTACGTCAGCATACTATAAATATAGAAACCATATTTAAACACACTCGCCACAAGTTGCTCAGTTAGTTCAGTTTTCGAGCTCATCCAACAACGGTGTTGTAACCAGCCTGATAAGTGGTATTGTGGTATTAGTTAGTTTACTTAGTAATAAGGGATATATTTGACTTTGTTTTTATTCTCGCATTTTATAAATCACGCAGACGCAAAGGAAAGGGTATTTCTCAAAGCTCACTGATTTTATTTTTATGTTTATAGTTTTATCGGTACGTCGTATGATTTTGTCGTATGTTTACAATGGTTATATACGTTTCTCACGTACCATTCTACCCAAGGGCCTACATAGTTTGGTATATTTATTGGTATCACTTTAACTGCTACATTTATTAAAGAAAAGGTAATACATCATAAAATCATACTTATAGATATTAAGGAACTAGTGCATCCAAAAATTCCAAATATTTTAATTTTAAATAATTTCTACTTTCCGTACTTGAGTGATTTCGGAAAAGATGCTTTAAACATAAGAACTAATTTAATTATTTCAATGCCCTAATAAAGCTTCCCTGTTCATAAACCAAGCTATTTCTTTCATACATACAGTTCTCAAGTAAAGCGCTCTAAGCTGAGCTGTCTCCAACAGCTCGGGTAAGGTTTTGCAGCTCATTCTAAGCAAAGCTATCGTTTATTTTTTAATTTAACTTTTTATTTCTCATTCTATCGTTTTATGCTTCCTAGTTGTTTGAATTAAAACGCGATAGTATTTGATTACCACTCCGACTTAGAACAGTGCCACCCACTTAACATGAAAACACATTACATACCCTAGTTGTTGAGATGGCAAACACGTAATCTGTGGTTTCTGATTCGTACACAATTCGTACCATCGACTCTTAAACATTTTTCGATTGTGAGAACTAACAAGTTTGTCAGTTTAAACTTTTTTGACAGTCCAAACCTGGAAGTATTTATTTATCCATTGACTGGCGCCGTGAAAGTCTGCGTGTTGATTTAGGTATAAGCATAGGTTGTTTATGTGTTATGGAATTTAGTTAAGTAACTAATTTCAGCAATTACACTCTTGCACTATCAATAAAAACCCATAATACAACCCTAGTAGATACAATTGGTGCAGGCGGCGAATTTGCTTTAATTTACTGTCATAAGTACGACGATGATTAAGTGGCCATTCATCATAAATAAGAGATATTCAAGACAATTAAATTCAAGACAAAAAGATGCACAAGAAAATTTTCTGTGATATACAGGTGGTAACAGAATAAAAATATTGCAGCGTAACAAATATAAAAAGCGGAAATCTTCAAATGATAGTACTAAAATGTCTTTTATTTTTAAAAGTGTCGTTTAAACAACCAGAATCTTTTAGCATTAATTGTATTAGCTTATTAACACTGAAACAAAGCTTACAACTAGGCCCATGTTGGACCGACAGTGAAACAAAGGTTATTTTTCCGGACTAAATTTACATTTATAATTTTCATATAATATTTATACTTACATTACGGTATTGCTCAAAATTGCCTCAGCTTGAGGTCTTATCTTTACTAATTTAATTTCAGGATGTAGGTATTGTTTCCAATAGCTTCAAATTGTAAAAGAAAGGATAAAGGTCTTTAAGTCACAATAAAATGCAAATAATTGGGCGCCATCTGATTATGAAAGTTTTGATAGTAATTAAACCAATGACCTGGCCCCATTAACCAGAAACTGGAATCAGATCTAATAAATTTAATTCAACTTGTTAGTCATAGTCGGTGATGTCAAAATTAGGTTGGATAAAATATAAATACAGACTTTTATAATTGTATGGGTCAATATTGTTCTATCTAATTAAGTTAAAAAAAACTGAGTTTATTCATCAACCAAAAAGTTAAAAAATAACAACTAGTCGTAAAAAATCATCAAGTTTAGTCACCATACCCTGTATAAGAGCTTTTATCAAATGGGAACATTTTCATACAACAAAATAATACAAATAATCAATACATAAACAGTATGCAACTTACGCAATGTCCACAAAATTCGAATAGTCAACAATTCGCAACATCTCGTTCAAATTGTTAAATTCACCGAACTGGATCAAAACAAACTAACACAATATTGCTCTTTACCTACACAGGTATAAACCATTGTCACTGGTCTGTAGAAACTGGAAAAACTTCATAAAATTCCGCAATCACTAATTATCCAAAACTACGATAATTGAAATTCCAATACTGTATTGTTTGAATAATTTTGTAGGAAGAAAAGGCTGTCTTTATTAACAGTTACGTCCGCTGAAACATATGGTTTAAATTTTACTTAGTTTTAACTTTATCCAATTTCAGATTATATCCGGACAAGATTTTATAAAACTTACTTCATTAAGAATTCAACTAGGCGCCGATATTGCAAAACTAAATTGCAACCACCAAAACACTGATTACACTCTATTATTTTTATCGGGAAACTGTACGGTATTAAACTTTAGATTTCGATAAAAATTGATTTTCCACTATCACTATAATTACTGTACATTAACATTAACTAAAACGTCTCAAAACTATTCTGAAAATGCCCTTGGCAATTAACTTTAAAACTACTAATTTGTAGCATGGGATCCGAAGCCCGACCTAATACGTAAAGGCGTCTCGCCCTGTGTATGTATTTACTTGCTTTATTCAGCCCTTACTGTCGACTATTGCAAAAACTAAAGTATTTCGACGTTAGACGGGATTGTAAGAGGTTTGCACTTTCAAAAAGGGTTAAGGGAATGACGTGACTTTTTTAAGCCAACCAAAATTAGTATTTTTCACAAAGAAATTACTGAGCCCGGGATTTTACAACAAGATTTGCAGACATGAAATCTTTCGAAACGCAGATGTGTTTATTTGAGATTTACCGATAAACACGTACTAGGAAATCATATATCATGACAGGAGAAGTTTTAATGATGTGTTCTCATAAAATTTTAAATTATTTGGATAGGAATGGCTGACAATTTGTATTCTAGAAGGCTAGTGTATTCGAAAATATTATTTCGAAAACGAAGTCGGTAAATTCTTATAAAAAACAATTTCATCCGTCTGGGCATAAAGCACAAAAATGAATAGTAAAGTAGTTACACGAAAACACATATACGAAAAAGCCTTTTCCGTACGTACAACCTGAATGTATGAAACTTGGGATTATTAAATAAATATAAAGTATAATTAAATTACGGTTTAGTTTTGCTCCCTAAACTTACATTAAGCCTATTTGTGCTAGGGTAATTATTTTGTACAAACAAATAAAAACTTTCTCAATACTTTTAAATTTATAAAAGTAAAATAGTATAATAGTATAAAATAGAAAAAAGTATAGTATAGTATTCTCAGCGTGTTACTTAGTTCAGCAAGTAAAGCAAGAAACAAACTCATGTTCAAAATGTTAAGGATGTCGTTATTCAAAATCCCCCTTGGTCACAAGTCGATAAGCACTTATCGCTCTCTTAACGTCTGCCAATCGTTCAAAGTGTTTCAAACTAATTACAAATACCACGGTATTTCTCTAACTTTAAATAAATCCATTTTAGAGATTTTCCTCTAATTGTTTTATTAGCTTTTCATTAGCTTTATTAGCTCGTAGGGTTGTAAGGATTATTCGATTCTTATTCGAGAATTATTCCCGCAACACAAACAAGAATAAACCTTCAAAAGTACAGGACAAACGTGCAACACAAAAATTCTGCAAAAGCGACTCAAGAATATATTTAACTTGCAAAAATAATCTGAAATAAAGAGAACTCCAAAAGTTCTTAAATCTTCTCAAAAAGCTGGATATCCTGACTGTTCTCTCCAATTTTCTTCAGAACTTCTTTTTGTAACTTTTTATTTTCAGATGATATGCATATTGCAGAGTATTAATTAAAATATTTATGTTGATAAATAAGGTAGAAAAAATCTACGAAAAGTATTAAAATCGTTAGATTATTTTCCAAATTTCCAGTTTCTAAATAAAAAAATGATTTATACATAATCTTGAACTATTATTTCAGTTAAGCCTTTTATGTATTCCAGGAAGGTAAAAAATTTAAAAATATTCACATGTCGCTCTCTATCATCATCGTTAATTATACGTACTTGATGACTTTATAAAGTCTCCTTAAAAAAATCACTGAAATTCGAAAAATACTTTGTCGACATTAAATAAATAAATTAAATAATAAATTATTATAATAATGGAAGCCAGGCGTAAATTAATTAAGACATTCCGAATATGGCACGTCTGCGGTGTTGCTTACTGCAGCCATTGACGTAAATTACATATACGTTTTTTCTGTTCCCCATGTTCCCCCCACTTTCGTTAATGCCGTTAATAAAAAATTTTAAGTACTCATATTTAACGAATAACCACCTTTAACTATAACTGAGATCGAAACTTTGATTGAGTAATTGTTACGTAAGAGCAACTAAATTTATGACTTTATAGGTTTAATAGTTACTTCAGTTTGGAATATTTTAATAATTATGTAGTTGTTTCTACTATTTATCAACTATGTAGTTTCATTACTTCTGAGTAACTTTTAAAGTATGTGGAGCAGTATAAGCGGTACAACTACTTTAAAGTTGTCGCAACTTCAAAGTGGTATTAAAATTGTAACTTGTAAAGTTACTTGCATAAAGCTACTTTAAAGTTTTTAAAACTTTAAAGTAGTACTAAAAGTTTCTGCCACCTGCCTGGAATAATTACTTAACCTTTAAAGTAACGGAACCTTACAGTAGTAGTTAAAGTAAATTTATAGGTTGATTGTGTTTTTGCACTGGTAATAGTTGGGGCCAATACAAAAGATTATTTTGCTCTTATTTATAGGACACAAGAGCGAAGTATATTCCCTTTTTTGCTTTGGTTGTCACAAACCTAAAATGTGCCGTATCTAATTATTAAGTAGTAGCATTATAAACAATACAATGTTCTTGTTCATGGTTTTAACGGTTCCAATGGGAACTTTTCAGTGCCATTAGGAACTGGAAATTGGTTACGAAAACGTTGATGTCGTTTTATAGTAAGTCACTTGAAAGTTCCAGAATTCTTTAACTTATTTTATATTTCGTGGTAACAACGACCTTGAAGTAGAATTTGTTTGGTTCCCGCTACTGTTAATTGACACAAACTTTAGACAAGTATTTTACAGTGGAAACTACTGTAAAGTGATTTTTCGTTTACTTGTAAAATCTTGGAGGCTATTATTCAATTTCACAACAATGTTGTTGTTAGTAGATTTACTATAATCTTCAATAAAATTTACAAATTGGTACCAAATTGTGCCTTAGGAATAATATAAAAATGGTTTCTATCATTTGTATCAACTTATAAGTATTTTTTACATTTTTTATTAAAAAAATATGTTTAAAAGTTGTTATTTTTCGATCTATCGTCATCACACTTAAGAGAGAAGTTGCGTTGGTTTATAATTTTGGTATACTGGAATGACAAAATGATCAAACATTTCATTTCTTTTTGTATTATTAAGTACGTGTTACAAATAAAATAGTAATCGATTTTGTGACATGATCGCAGTATTAAATAGTATAGAAAATGATATATGAGTAGAATATTTTTTAAGTTGCAAGAGAAAGAGAGAGCGATCACGCGACGCGATGTGTCAAAGAGAAAGGAAGTTCCACGAAAGTAGCAATTACTACGCTGCCACGTTCCCGCTACGTAGCCTAAACGTAGCTGAACAAGTTCCAGAGAGGTTACTGCAACGTATCTGCTACTCCATCTTGGTTCCAGGCATGTAATAAAACCGTAACAATTACGTGTTTGTGACTAGTGGCAAAACTTCCACCGGTAGTTGCTGGTACTTAAAGATGATTAAAAATGCTGCTTGAGATTTGCGAGCACATGTGATTTAAAATCGCTTAGCTTTCGGTTTTAAACGCAGATTTTCTCATTTAAGCTGATTAAACTCATTTGTAATCCATTTTTCTGAACATTATCAAGAATTATTTATGAGAACCTGCTCGACTATATATTTGACTATGCTCGCAACGAGATTCTTTTTTGATATAGTTTTTTCATGCGCAAAAGTTTGCGAATATTTTCATCGGCATATTTAGAACGTTATTTCGTTTACAACAGTAGTTGCACATATTATATCGATCTTCTATAAATCGCCGTGGTGGTTATCATAAAGTTTTGTAAACAAAGCGAAACACTAAATCGCTTAAATAAATATTAATTAAATGGCACTTACTGTTAACTCTCTTCACAAATTAATACAAGAAGAGGTAATGGTCGTTGCAGTGACCAAATAGGGATTACTGGCGATTAATGCCTCTAGAGTTAAACAAACAGCTATTCATTTAAAAATGTGCACTTATTATTAACAGAAAAAATTTAAAAAAGGTAAAAACGGTAAATAAAGAACTAATAAGATATTTAATAAATACTTAATAATAATAATAATCATTCAAGTCCAAACTACAGATAATGATAACAAAGAGAATATAAAAAAAGAACTGATCGAACACACGTAGCCTCAAGGAGAAACAATCCGCACTTACCACTTATATTTAAATTTTTCAATGGGGCCTGCTGAAACCAAACAGTAAAAGTGCGTAGGCTAATTTAACATTCAGATTATACTAAATATAGGGGCCTACCACAAATTAAAAGCAACCGAATTAATTTATTGGGAAACTGTCTTGTTTATAGAATAAAATCGGGTTTTGCATTTAAGAAGCAAGATGCATTTATAGTCCCACTGTGCAATATATTATTAAAATCGCATCAGCAATTCAATTTTCGAATTTAATTTAAAAGAGCTAGATTTCCTACAGAAGCTGTCCTGTTTCACAAAACTAAACTTGCATATTTATAACATCTATTGTAATTTCACTAACAAGATTCAAGAGATCTTGTCAGCTTGAGAATTCAGACAAATTTGTCTTGAAATTAGTAGCGTTTCGTTGCAAATACAAAGATTTATGCGATACGACAATGGAATAAACAAAAAAATCTCTATTACTCTTACAATCTTTCAGAAGACAAATGTAGTTTGTTAGCTCTACTCTAATAATGAATATTTACGTAGTTAATGAAATCCTTCTGCTCTAAGAAGTCGTTATCTTAATGGATTCAAACGTTGATTAATTTTTAAATATTTCAGATGCAAACGTTAGCATTAATATTTGTTAAATTTAAAAATCAAATCCGCTCTACAAATGCAAATTGCATGCAGAGTTAAATCGATAGAACCCGGAAATAAATTACTGCGAGAGGTGTTAATGCTGTATGTAGTTTGATTGGTAATACCATTGATTTTGTAATACCTAGTAAAGTAATTGCACCTTGGAATATAAGCACATTGCACAAGGTTTAGCGTGTCAAATGCAGGCAACCGTTTCGACGGCTTATTTCATCACCAAGAAAATGAAGAATTATTATTTCCCTGTTGTTGGGGAGTTCGAAAATGAATTATTGATATCGGAATTTAATTCGTTGTTTTTAAATCGACCACCCCTATTTTTATAGTGAGAACTTGTACCAAACACATGTTCACGTCTCTCTAGCAGTTAATCTACTACATTTTAAAGGAAATTCCTAGTCCAATTTCCTCCTAGCTTCCTTTCTCTCTCATTCAGTGCTTGTGCCATTAAAACCTTAAATAAAACATACGACGACCAACTTTTTCCTTATAATCTAATTTCTTTATGATCCTTTTATGTAAAAGTCATGTTGCCTAGTACGGAGATTCCCTAATATAATTAACAAAATAAATATTTTTTGAGAAAATCTCATATTATTTACTTAGGGCTTGGGTCTCATATACAATAATTAATTAGCGGTTGTGCCATTTATTTAGAGATAAAGAGCGGTTAGCCTCAGATTACGAACGCTCTGTTAAATCCCTCTAACGAGGAAAAAACGTCAGCAGCTTTCATTTCGGGTGTCAAAAAATTGTCTCTAATGAAAGAAAACCGTCGTCGAGAAGGAAAAATAGTCAAGACATGAAAATAATAAAATACCGACGTCATTTTGGATTATCCTTTTTTATTTCAATTTAAAAATATAAATAGATATAAATTTTACGGTGGAGGCGATAACAATGAACTCTTCAAAAACCTCTTGACGTAAATTGAATCAAATTTCTTTTCACACAAAAGTTTACTGCTTAACATCAGAAATTTCCTATTTCTTTAGAGGTTATACCTTTTTAAAGTGAAACTTAAAAATCGAAATGTTTACGCCATCCTCTACCAGCCCCGAGGAGGAGAAAGGCTTTTATAGTAAAGGATATCGAAACCTTCGCGGTTCCAGGGGCTTGGGCAAAATTTATGGATTCCGTGTAAAATCTTCCTGAATCGGAAACTTCAGGTACACATTAAAACGATAAATCTCTTTGTTTTGTTCAATCGGCGGTGCGCCCTGTGAGTTAACTACTAATTTCACAAACTAACAGTGAGGTCGGGTGACAAATGAAGATCAGAGCTTTAGGGGGTGGGTATTTCAATAGTTGTCACGGTCTATTCTGTGACGTGTAATCAATTACCTACTCCCCGTGTCCAGGATGTACACTTCATTACGCCATTGTTCTCACGTTTCCGTTATTTGATTTTATCTTATCTTTAGAGGTGTTCTCGTTGACAGCTGAAGCTGTTAACATCCTACAAAAAGAATGATAAATTTCTACTAATACTTTTTTAAAATAATTATTAAACTAATTACAATACAATAATAATAATTATAAGGTATAATTTATTTTCTTTCTAGTTAGAATGATGAAGTTACTGAAACCTAACAAGTAAATGTTTAATAAGAGTTTTAATTTTATACGTACGTTACACGTTATAACAGTTTGTCTTTTTGCTAGCACACAGCTGACGTGGGTAGGATTTGGTAAATTTAGATAAACACAAGTTGGCGTCAGATCTCAGAAATTTTAGATATTATTACAATTAGGATAGAACTCCAAAATAGAGAAAAACCTGAGAATAAAGAGAATTACAAAATAATATCAAACTAATAGGTTAAAGTGCTATAAATTAAATAAACATTAAAACAATTGAAAAAAAAATTTATAAGATGACCACAAAAAACTTACCTTTATAAAAACAAAGGTTTCTCAAAACGCCAGTACAGGAAAATGATCATCGGAATAAACTCTTTTAGCTTATTCCTATAGCTAAAAATAATGATAATAATTAGGTATAGGATTTCTATGCATTTGCATGTTTTTTCTGCTTATAGCAAACATATGCAGAGTTATATTTCTACATGTTTAAGCCACATATGAATCACATATGTCAATTTGAAAGTGCATATAAATGCATATTTACGTGTTTTTTTATAAATGCATGCATATTTTAGCATTTTTGAACGAGTGTGCATATTTTACCACTTTTTGAGCGTTTTACATGCTTTAATTATGAAATTTCTAATATTTTTTAAATAATTTTAGCATTTTAGACAAGCAACCAAGGGCGGCTTAGTTGAGTCTAGGGGAAACCCATAATTTAAGTTTATTGTTAAATACTAGGCTTTAAAATATTTTACTGCCTTATCCATCTGTGTACTTGCTAACATTTTCTAAGAAAGAAAAAGTTTCAACTAAAATTTAAATACTTACATCCTGCGGTATTTTGATAAATAGGTATTAGGTAATTCCAAAGACCTTTTGACAACTTCCTATTTATAGAAAAACTTGCCTGCACTTTTGTTTACTAATCTTGTAATCTTTCAAATTAAGACAGTTCAGAAATTGCAAACTGCATTTCAGTTTAAAATTTTAGAGTGTAAAGATGGGTAAAGAAAAACGGTCTGTGTCTGTTACACTTCGAAGTTATGTTAAGGAATTCAGTGTTCTTACAACTGACGATAAGGTGTTGTATTGTACAGTGTGCGACGATAAAGTGACTGGAACGAAACGCTTTCAAGTTACACAACATGGTTTGACATCAAAAGTGTGTTGTCCTGAAATCAAAAAAACAAACATTGCTACCAGGGTACCTTAATAATTCGCGCGGTGAGTCCAGCAAATTCATCGAATTTAATAAAAAACTATGTAGTGCATTAGTGGCTGCAGATATCCCCTTAAATAAAATTAATCACTCAGCATTTCGTAATTTTCTGGAAGAAATTTAAAAAATGCCAATACCCGACGAGTCTACACTCAGGAAAAATTATTTACCTCGTTTATACGAAGAGACCATAAAATCAATTAGAAAACATGTGGCGAATAACTACATATGGGTTTCCATTGACGAATCTACTGACACTACTGGAAGGTGCGTAGAAACTTCATTTTCTTCGTTTTGTTAGTAAAATTTAACTAAATAAAGACAGCAGAGCAATTTACGGATGTTTTATTTTGTATTTTGTTACTTACATATTTAATCACAACAATATTTTTGCTTGATTAAAATATAATTTTTTTTAAATAACTGTTTTGCTCTAATTGTTTGTAACCGACTAATTATGTAGTTCGATAAAATAAAAATCAAATTTTTGTTTTCAGATACGTGGCTAACGTTATAATTGGCGTTTTAAATTCGGAGAACAATCCCAAATCCTATTTATTAGCAATGGACGTTTTCAAGAGCACCAATCATTGTTCTGTGGCAAAATTGTTTAATGATTCGATGGCTATTTTGTGGTCGGACGGCATACAGTACAACAAAGTACTCGTGTTCGTCACCGACGCGGCACCGTACATGATCAAGGCTGGAGCAAGCTTACAAGTTCTGTACGAAAAAATGATCCACTTAACTTGTCTTGGCCATGCAATGCATAGAGTTGCGGAAAAAGTGCGGGAAATATATCCTAACGTAAACTCTATAATTTCAGATGTAAAAAAAATTGTTTGTAAAGCTCCATATCGCATACAAATATTTAGGGAAACTGCTCAAGAAGTGCCTCTCCCACCTGAGTCTGTAATAACAAGGTGGGGTACTTGGCTTTCTGCAGCAGAATATTATGCAACTTATTTTAATATTATTAAAGCATTTGTAAATAACCTTAATAAACACGATGCACTATGCATACAAAGCGCACAGGATGCTTTTAATACTAAGGAGGTGAGGGCAGAATTATTGTTTGTTTTGAGAAATTTTGTGCGTTTAGCTAAAGTAATTCAGAAATTAGAAAGTCAGGGAAATTCATTAGATGAATCTCTTGAGCATGTAAAATTGTTAGGTGTTTTTTTGAATAAAGTAAAAGGGCCATAGGATTTGACTATAAAACAAAAATTTAAATCCGTTATAGACAAAAATCCCGGTTTTCACTTAATTAAAAGCATAAACGATGCATTATCTGGCCAAGACATTTTAGACGAGCTAAAACATTATTCGCTTGTAGAATTAAACAATTTTAAGTATGCCCCAATTACGTCTTGCGATGTGGAACGGAGTTTCTCAAAATATAAAACAATATTTAGGGATAATAGGCATATGTTTACTTTTGAAGATTTAAAAATGTACGTCATTGTGAACTGTAACGTTCTATGTTTAGAAAATATAATTAATTAAATTATTGCATAGGATGTCTAATTAAAATAATTTATGTAAATAAAATGTAAATAACGCTAAACAGATGTCTTTTAATAATGAAAGTGCATATATTTATTAAAAATTTCTAATAAACGCATATTTGGTGATTTTTAAGTGCATATTTAAGTGCATATTTCAGCATTTTTAAGTGCATACAAATCCTATAATAAATAATAATAATTACTATAGCTAGAAATAATGTAATTAGAAATTTTTAAAACACTAAACTGAGAATTGCACTTCAATCCATTCGATCTCTGAAAACGCAACAGTCCTTATCTTATCCCTAAGTCGCCAATATTCAAAATAATAATAAAAAATTATTACAATTTAATTTTAAATTTAATCTAATGAATTACGTTGAAAATAAAATTGTAAAACTACCGCCGATTTGCAACTATAAATAATTAGTAAATAGTTAAATAGTGAATCAGATATAAATAGTATTTGCAAAAACATGCGCGAAAAGAAAGATTTACTAAATATATTGAGATGATATCTTATCATCGGGCTGAAAATTTATCAATTTAATAAAACATAAGGGATAGTTAAAGGCTACGATAGCTGTTCCGAATCATCCAAATAATGAAATCATGTTGATATAAATTATTCATGCAATAAAGAGAAAGATAGACATGCTAGGCTTCTAGTTTTATTTATTTGAAAGGTTACATGCTAGATCACAAATAGATTTACCAAGTTAAAGCAGAATTTATAGGAATACGATTCTCATGCAAATATAACCTCACTTTTATAAAAAAATTGAAGTTTTAAAAAAGACA
Organism: Agrypnus murinus; assembly: GCA_929113105.1. NCBI lineage: Eukaryota > Metazoa > Arthropoda > Insecta > Coleoptera > Elateridae > Agrypnus > Agrypnus murinus. The sequence goes on from OV816028.1 coordinate 147,482,479, forward strand.
TATAAGTCGATTATGTTGTTTTATAGTAAAACAGGTTTTATGTAACTTAGGTTACATGTTAGGATAGTTTATCCACTTTTCTTGAATATTGTATCTTCTCACTAGATTTGAGTTTGACGTTTGTTAACGCAGATAGTAATTTTCCTTTTCTTGTAAAGCTAAAGCAGTTTCGGATAGATATTTCACTGGAAATAGTTGAAACAGGTCATTACCTTTATAAGGTTACAATTCACTTACTGAGTCCTGTATTTGGTAGAAATAATACCATTTAAATGAAAGTATTGATTTTTGGAAATTTTGATATAATTTTGAGGTTTTGCACCTTTGTTTTGATGCAGTCACCTGGAGTGTTGTGCTTTGGACGAGAATGGGTATAGTTTCGATCCATTTATGTTGTTATTTATCTTGAACTTGCAAAATCATTATTTTATTTTAAAACGTAAGGCCAGATTTTTAAATTAAGTTTTCCTTTATTATTTTGTGATGATTTGTGTGAACTCTATATGAGTAGGCTGGTGTACCAATGTAAATATTCCATCTAACAGATAACTAGAAATTTATGTATTTCCAATGTAATTAAGTTTTAATGAGTTTTGTGACAGCTGATCGTTTTTATTGATTTTTCCTGTAAATATAGATCTTAGACCAAAATGTGTGATATTACTTTTGATCGTATTTTTACCAGCTATCTTTTCATCTTTTTAGAATTAAGATCGGTGTTAATTTTTAACATGTTTTTATTGTGACGTCATGACATTTTGGTTGTTCAGAATTTTAGTGTGATTTCGTTGTTTTTTCAAATGTTTTTCCATAAACGGGCTTTCGAAAAAGAACAAAGTCAGGCGATATAAGCATAAAGGTGGAACCTATGCTATTTTTATTTAGTTTATACCATCCCAATATACAACAACAAGGTGACCTGAAGGACAGAAACGGCCAAACTGGTACGTAACCAAAAGAAAATCTTACAAAAGCAAATAATACAAAATATGCACAAGCTTCAAAGAAATAAAGTTTACAAACACCACCACGTGACATAACCTAAAATCCAGTACTACTGAATGTTTAATAAATTATCCATAACCGCGAATGATATAAATCTTAACCTACCATCTTACCTACCATTATTTAAAGCAAAAAACGAATGTCTTTAAAGTAGGATAAATATCTGCTAGTTTAATTTTATTAAAAAAGGAAATGTGTAGCACGATGTGCTGCGAAGATAGAGAAAAACCGTTAAACTCTGTTTTTAGTAAAAGACGTATGATGAACCAAACAAGACGAAGGAAACCCTTGCCATCTTAGAAACCCGTAACAGAGAATTCCCAGTTTCACAATCAACCTTAATAAGCAATACCTTTTCAGAACCAAGAAAAGTGTCTATGGTGATCTTTCGTAAATTCACTGAATAGAGTTTCCCCAATCTCCCTATGGGCCCTCTGCTGGGATGGTGGAAGTTACACAAAAGCTATAAATTGCAAAACGATACCAATTGTCGGTAAAATTTCTAATCTTTTCTTAAATTATTTTACTTCACAAAACACTTCCGAGCCCATCTTTTTATTCCTAGTTGTAAGTGCTCTTGGAATAACAACACTGACGAGCCGATTTACTTGACTCTAAATTCTGCCAGAACAAATACTAAATAACATCCTCATGGTATTAATTTTTGATTTATCTCTCTAAAATTGAATAATATTCTCTATATGTATGTGTACCTGTTAATTAAACTGATTTATACGTCTGTTAACAATAATTGACTTAAATGTAGCTAATGTTCTTTTTTCTCCTCTATAACACATACATATGTAATTATAGGTTTAACTACTATTATATGTCAAAATTATATAATAAAATGTGCATCAAAGAGAAATAGATAGCTTAAAATACAACATAAAGCATGAAACTCGAAAAGTGTTTTGTTAATGCTTATCGTTTCGTTAAAAAAACGATTTTAAATAAACACTGCGTTGCTTTTATAGTGTGTCATTTTCCGAATGTTACTTTGCACTGCTGTTTGTACGTCGTACTCTATATTAATCGTTATTAGCGTTTGTAGGTTATAAAATAAAACTGAAATTCATTGAACGAAAAATGTTACAATTACTCTGAAATGTAAGTACAGTTTGTCGATTTAAAGTTCTGCATGAAAAAAATCATGGAATGTAAAACATATATAAAATGAATATTGTTGTTATAATGCTTACGTTCATCTGCTTGTCCTTATGTTAATTTGTTTATAAAATCTTTGATTTTCTAAGTTGTAACGTCAGAATTTGGGGAATATATGATAATACTAAAAAAGAACTATTGCGGTATGATGTAGAATCGTCGCAGGTTGTAGCCAAATAGTCGCAGCTGTAGTAAGTATGAATTTAAAAAGTCCGAAACCAAAGACCATATGCTGTAGCAAAGATGACTTCACGCGTATGAGATCAGGAATTGCTCGTAGCCGCTCAGTAGCTCAGACAGAAGTATTCTCTTAACTGACTTTTACTTCTGAAATTGGCTTAATACTTTTACACTACGGCACAAATAAACACAAGCAAATACTTACTAAAAGTATTAAATACTTAATGACCCTCTAACCCTATTTTACTACAGAAAATATTTTCTATTTATACTTCCAAATATTTCAAGATTTAACCATGTAGCACTATCGTTTCGTTACTCTAAATCAAGGTCCGTTGATGCATGCATAATTATATCAAAAGTAAAGGTTATCTCACCCATTTCCACTATTGGCTTTTGAAATGGGTACAAAAATGGCGCATTCTTGGCGGTAATTTTAATTTGCCATGAATTTGTCAGATCAAATATTTACATAACGTACAGGAAAGGTTACGAATATTTTAATTATAACAAATCAATAATACTATGTATTAACTTATTAACAAATTAATTTTTAGGTATTCGAATTATCTTCTGTTATTGAGTAACATTAACTACTACTACTGAATAAAACCACGAAAACATTAACACATTAAAAAATGATAGTCTAAAATGGCGAAGATTTATTAGTTATATGAACAAAACAACAATAACAACTAAAGCGAATATTTTAACTGTGATACAACTAATTTATTAATGGTATCCCCCTCAAACAGTATTTGAGTTTCTCTTTTTTGTTATCCAAATATGGCAAAAAGCTATATAACAGCCGTGGACGGAAATCTAACTTCTGTAAATGTCTGTACAGAATGGAATGTGATGCAAGTGGATGTTATAACTATTTTCTAAGTTTTTGTAACCTTTCCAACCAGCTAAAAATTAAGAATATATTAAGTAGGTAATTGAAAATTATCCTGCAAATCGTATTTGTACTGCCATTTTCAAAATTTACAGCGACCACATCGGTATTTTTAAAACCTGAAGTGAATAGTGTCTCTGTCCCTTTTAGTATCTGCATGAGAATGTTTGTAGTATTATCTTTTAAAGTATATCGAGGCTCTCTCTTTCAATCCTACCACACTCTTCAATTATTTTAGGCTTTTCTTTAACATATCCAGTATTATTTGATGATTGTGTTGGCAATTAGATGGTATGTTTCCTTTATTGACTTTAAAAGTTTTATTTTTTTTATTAATTGCAACTACATTTATATCTTCATTTAATCTTTTACGTTTCTTATTAGTAACTGTAACTATATTAGAAACGTTAAATAACGTAGGAATTGCGTTTCATTTAAATATTAGCCATTCATCTCTTTTCTTTTTGTTTCAAATTGCGTTTCTTCAAAATGGAACTAGGGGGAAAAACGGTAGTAAAAGAGTGTGTAATCTAAAAACTATCCTTTCTCTATGCTAAAATAATTTATATTATTTCTATATGTAATTTTATAAGACTCAAACTCGCTTACTTTACATAATCATGTAATTCATAATTAGTATTCAGTAATTCCCAATTCTGACTTCTACGCATATCTAACAAATTTCTCTTATTTTCCTATCTTTTGGAAAAAACAAACGTGCACCATTCCGGGAATTGCTAGAACAGTTTGGTGTACTACAACCAGTCATTTTTTCGGGAAAAGACTTCGGCGTTTCACTTATGTCAGAAACTGACAGATCGAACTTGGGCTCAAATATGGCCGTCTAAACTTTGATGAGATGACCTATGTATGTGTACCAAGTATACATACACATGAATGGACCTTGCTCTAAATTACTGAATCAAAACATAACATACTGAACATAAAATACGCCGCGCGATGAACGTCACTGTAATCTCAAAAAATGCACAACCTGAATACTTACTGCAAGGCTCTTAAAAAAGGTACTTACTGTAATGCTCCGACTTTTAAGATCTCTTAATATCAAATTATAATTCAGGCGCAGGTCTGAGTTCCATGGCTTACAAATTGTAAAGAAAAACAAGAGGTAATAGACATAATAGAAATTATATGGGCGCCATCTGCTTGCAAGTCCTTTTTTTTTAAATAGAACTTGTACCTGCTCAACAATATACATTGTTATACAAGGTATTGCTAACAAAGGTACTTAACAGAATGAAGTAATGTGAGTGGCAATTAATAGCCGCTTGAAATAATAGCTAGGGTTCACTTGCACTTTAGTTTACCGTATGTTCACTAGGTTTTTGATTTAGTGTTATTTGTCACTTAATCATCACCACTGTCACTTTCTATAATGTCTTGGGGTAGCTTGCGTTTTAGACGTGTATGGATGTGTCTTTGACCTAGATGATAAGAGATAGCACCACTGCAGTTGATAAGGTTATTGTGAAACGTTTTGGTCAGCTTGGTGATGTGATCTTGAATTGTGGGTACGCCTAGTTCTTGGTGGAGCTGTTGGTTAGTAATAAACCAGGGAGCGTTGACTGTCATGCGGAGAATTTTATTTTGTAGAATCTGGATTCGATTTAAGTTGGTTTTTGAAGTGTTAGCCCATATCACGCACCCGTAGAGAACTAAGGGACGTATTAATGATTTGTAGAGTAGGGTCCTACAGTCAATTCTCATAGAAGAATTCCTGTTGATGAGTGGATAAAGTTGGATAAGTCGCGCATGGCCCTCGTTCAATTTTTTCAGAATATGGTATTTCCATGTAAGCCGTGTACCGAGGTAGACGCCAAGGTATTTTACTGGCTCGTCCTTAGTGTTCCACTGGATAGGGTGGTCGTTAATAGTGATGAGAGATGGAGTTGTGATTTTTCGGAGCGAAAATATTTTAGTGACGCACTTAGAATTATTTATTGTTAAGTTCCATTGCTTAAACCATCTGCTTAGAATGTTGGTGGCAGATTGAAGTTCGGCGATTGCTTGTTCTAAGTGTTCGTGTTTGGTTAACGCTACCATGTCGTCGGCAAACATTGATAGGTTAGCGTTGGGAGCCGGAATGTCGTGCATATAGATATTAAAGAGAATGGGACCCAGTATGCTCCCTTGCGGGACCCCAGCGTGTATAGTTCTGATGGCCGATAAGCTTGTATGCACTTTGACAGCGAATGTGCGATTTTGTAGAAACGAAAATAAAACGGACTTGATGTACTCGGGTAATTGTAGATGTGTGATTTTGTATTTTAAGCCTTCTGTCCACACGCGGTCGAAGGCTTGGGCAATGTCTAAAAACAGGGTGGTGATGTGTTGTTTGCTCTCGAAGCCTCTTTCAATGGTCTCGGTCATTCTCTGTAGTTGGTGACAAGTGGAGTGGCCTTCTTTAAATCCGAATTGAAAGCTTGGAAGTATGCTCAGGTTTACTATTTCTTTGTGAAGTCGGCGATAGATGACCTTCTCGAAGAGCTTCGAGGTGACTGTTAGTAAGCTGATGGGTCGGTAGCTGGTGATTTCTTTCTTATTTTTGCCTGGTTTGGGAAACATTAGGATAATTGCGTGTTTCCATACATCTGGAAAGTACCCTGTTCGTAGGCAGGCATTGAGAGTACTTGCTAGATATGCTTGCAAGTCCTTAAACTCGGTATTCGCAAACAGAAAGAAATACTGGCTTTATTGGTTAAATTCAATTAATATTCATGTTTAATTATGTTAATATTAAGCTGGTTAAAATATTTTAAAGACTATCATTAAAGACAAGTGAATGGTCCAATATTATCACAGTAGGGTTTACTTCAAATGTTCATTTATTTATAAATAAAGTATTTACTTGTCTCCAATGACAATAGTAAAGATGGTAATACCTTAATAAGAATTTTTATCAAAGGAAGATATAGACATAAATTTATAAAACACAATCATTAGCGAAACTGGTACAAATAGTTTTTACATAAGACTTACTTTAATCAAACAAGCATTCTTTAGTCCTGATACATTGGAAAAATTTTACAATTCTTTAAACTTAAAAACAACACTTGCACAATAATGCCCTTGTTTCACTTAACACTAAATGCAAAGCACTTCATAAAATAATGATATGAACCAGGAAGAACTTTGAAAATGTAATCGCTGACACCGCTTTTCCACCCAAGATCAACGAATGAAAGTTCACAATAATTGTCACTTATTTGCAATTTTATTAACAATCTCATTCAACAACCACTTCTATTAGTTATAAAAGAAAGATTACCAAAAAACTATGTTTATATCTCGTGATATGGTAGTAACATTTTCTTAATGATTTTTTATTAATACAACACTCAAATGGACAGTGTTCTAAGTTTTTACGGTACAACTAAACCAAAAAGTTTAATTCTTTATTTTCAAAATTAACTAACCAATACATTCTCTTATAGATTTTAAATTGTAAATCCTCGGAATAATTTTATTGGTTATTAAAACATTTCGTTACGCGTTTTAAGCTTAAACTTCTTCTCAAATTTCGATAATTTACTAATTAAATCAACTCGAAGAATTAAAACTGCATTAACAATCAGTAGCTGCGCTTAACGGCATGTTCATGGGCTGTATTAGATTATGATTCGAACTCATTTTAAATCTCACATAATTTGTTTATCAAATTCCTACAATGTTCTAGTTATCACTTGCCTAATCAATTTATTAGATCACAATATGTTACTGAATCCACAGTAACAAAAACTCCGTACTGTATTTAAACTAATTCGTCTAACTGAAAAAAAGTATTTTATTCAATTGCCTTCAGCAAAACTGACCACTGTATTTCTCCAACTGTAATTTTTTTATACAAGGAAACGGTAATAATTAGAGCACGAACTAACATAAAACTTCACCGGGGGGTTCTCCGAGATGAAGATCCCAGGTCAGCGCGGGAAACCACTCTCCGCCCGGCCCGTTACTTATGTCCTTTGTTGATTCTATTAAACTCTGTACTCGACTGCCAGTAGCTAACTCCTTGAGGGTACGGATTTTTCGTGTATTGGTATTTTTTAGGAAAAGGGGGATTTAAATCAACCTATCCGAACGAAGTTGACATTTCTTCAACCAATCAGGAAAATAACTGCTTAAAAATCTTCTAGAATAATTCGTTTAAATTCGCGTAACATTTCCACTCTTGGGGAGTAACTTGATATTTTGCAGGTGGCCACATAATGCTTCTTTATGTGTCTGCACTTATAGAATATGCATATGAAAAATCTATTCATCCAAGTTAAAATGACACGTACAGGATCTATAAATTTGGGGTTTAATGCGTTTTCAGATAAATTATTCCTTTGTTAAAAAGCCGATCTTATTTTTCTACCTTTATCGGCGTAATGTCATTAGAAATCTTTATTCTAGAAGGCATTTCATCCTATACGAAAACATTTTAGGGTGACCTTTGGCATTAAAAGAACACTATTTAATTCGAAATATCGTCTGCATTTTTAATCCAACTGCAATATGATGAACTACACAAGACCATACTAAGGTTCCTTTACTATTTATGCATATAAAATTGTATTTCTATAAAATTGGGAATTTGAGCACGTTACAACCATTTTAGTTAATAATAAGCTAATTACTTGCAAGAATAACTAAGCTCAATTATGAAGTAAAGTAATAATTTTAGTAAAATCACGAGTTCCGTAATACTGTAACCGTTCAAAGCTTACAAAAAAATTATTTAAACGGTATTTAAATCTATTAGTGAACTTCATAATTAAAAAGAACCATAACTAAAGAAAGCACTTGACATATTTTAAAAAGTATTGCTTATTAGTAGCTCACAAGTTCAGTAAACTAAATTCATTATTCATTCTTATTAAGTCTTTATTATTAAGTTCAGTTACTTTCGGTAATTTATGGCTAATAGGTTAAAGTTAATTTAGTATATCCCAATGATGTACATAAGGGTGATTTAATGTCTTTCAGAAGCAATAGAACATCTAGAAGCTAAAAGAGACCACATAACAATAAACAATGGAATCTATTGATGATTTGAAGATAAAAACGTGAAATAACTTTAAATATGTAATCCTGCACAATGAGCGAAAACTACAGCCCTAAAATAGTAACTTCACTTCGTTAATATACAACACCTGGAAATTTTTGATTTACTGAAAGTGTTTTAACAAAAGTGTTAACGGTCCATTTTTAGAAATATCCATTTACTTAACTTTACTTGCAACTGTTTGTAATATTACAGAAAAAATGTAGTTTGTTGCAAAATTAGCGAATGTTATTGAATGAACTGAAGGCAACTGCTTTTAGAGTTTTTGATGGTTTGTATTAAACCATTTGAGTTAATTGTCAAACTAAGGAATTTTGAACTAGTGAATCTAGACTACTAAATGCACAAGAAAATTTAACTGGTAAAACATAGTAAAAAAACTAAAAGATATTAAATTTTCAACAATTTTGGAACATACGTTGAACTCAAAAAAAGTTTAATATTTTTAAAAATACAAAGAGACAACAAATTATTAACCGTTGGACTCGATTAAACAATAATCCTATGTTGACAATCGAGCATTATATGCTTTTAGTAATTAATGGTTTTGTCCGATTATCGTGTTCATAGTGATCACATTTAACGATATTGTTAACGTAGTGTTGTGAATGTTTGTTAAAAAATCAACTTAACAAATATATTGAAATTCCAATAGCTAAGTTCTACTCCAATTCTTGTTTAAGCAAACTCTGTAAAAAATGACTACTATCATACTTTTAGCGACAAAAGCTTTTGTGCTAGAATCAGAGTCATTGGAATTATTTAAGAAATTATTCACTGGAATAAAAATAGTGTTTACGTAAATTTTCTGTGTGTAGTGAAACACAAAATGTTAAACTTAAGTAAGGTAGTGATCAAAGCGTCTTATGAATTAGAGATATAGATGATGCTGGTATATGGTGCGTACTGTTGTAGAGGGTATTTTCGCTGTAATTTAACAATTCACTGTAAAGCTATCATTACTGGAGTTTTGTATCTGTTAGGACTCTTAGGTTATAAACAGAATTATAATGTACTTTAACTAAACGTAAGGCGAAACTTTATGAAATCAGAGAACAGCATGAGAAGTTTGTGATAAAAGTTCCGACTTGCCTCTGATAGTTCTCGATTAGTTTGAAGAGTATCTAAAATGGAACTTCAGCATCTCAAAAATGAACCAGAAAATTAGTATACGTATAAATTGGTTAAAAATCTGAACCCTGTATTATAATTGTCTTGTAATAACTCGAATTAAAACAAAACCTAATACAACCCTGTCGTACAATATCCCGAGTTTATTTCTTACGCTTTTTAGTAAAACTAATACAATCTTCGTCTTGCAACGTTCAAAATTTATCTATTGCTTGTTAAAACAAACTTAAAACAATTTGATTTTTAGATTTATTTACGACCCACATAGCAAATAATCAATCCATCCAATCTCACTAATCATAGCTATAAAAAATTAATAGCCTGGAAAAGGAACATTTTAGAGTAATACTAAACATATTTTATTCTAAGAACTCTTAAAGTTGAGAATTGAACTCCAAAATTATTTAATTCTATAGATAGTTCTTGGTCATTTACCATTGGTTAATAATAGCATCATGATAAATTTTAAATTATTTTTTTCCGCTTTTATCTTTATGTTATGGGGTGGTTTTCTTTTTTGTTATATTTCTTCCGGAGAAAAGCAGTTTTAAACAGAAGGAATATGCCGCAGATTTTGCTAAAATTTAACATGCTGTACCACATTAAAGATGCAAAGTTAGTTAGTACTGCGTGAGTTATTGGAAGTAAGTGAGATTGCTGTGGTGTGCTTTAAGATTTTTAAATTCAGTCTTCTACAATTATTTAAAATTTAATAAAACTTAAAATAATCATTCAAAATTAAACATAAACTTGAATGGTTATTAATCTAAATTTGGTTGTGGTTCTATTAAGTATTTTTGAGGTTTTAAAAAGTGATTGGATTTAAACGACTGCAGTAAGACGAATTGTCTAAAATTTTCTTAATGTATCGAGTTATTAAATTTAAACAATTTAATTCAGGTACCAAATTTAATAGATTTACTTCGCAAACATCCTACAGTAATTTTAAAGTTAATTACTAAAAAACTACCATATATTAAAATAAAATTAAATGCTAGGAATGATGTTTGTTAAATTACATCTGAAATACTGTCTACAACCGTGAACCAGCATTAAGCCACTATTATCTTGCGCAGGATTTGTCTTAAATTTTTAGAATAGTATTGTCATGAAAACACGAAGAAGTTCCAGAGAAATAGTTAAATCAAATACAACATAAAAAAATTAATTAATACAAAGTGCATTAATGCAATTAATGCAGTACAGCATAGTACAATAACTCAGCATGCAACTGCGCCCTTCCCCAGATTAACACTAAACATGATAAGACATTGTATTAGACTGACTAAAAGTATTCATAAATCAGAATTTAGTTTTAGGCTATATCGTTGTATATAGTCAAGCCTATCAACTAATAATTACCTAACATACGATATTGCTGAATTTAGATTGTTGAGTAGGTGAGGTAAAGGTTACAGAGTGTGAAACCTACATGCATGGGACAGGATCGCGCATGACGAGGCCAGGTTCTCGTTTCGCTCATGTTTTATTTTATGCATGTTATTTATTTATTTAAAGAAGCGCTAACAGGAAAAATTTCAAGAATGCACTCACTATGCAAACATAAAAACATACATAAAACATAAATATTATGTATAAAGTATAAATTGTACGCGGACTATGCAGTATCATGCATCAAGCACGTCCAGATGTGCTTACACTATTTTTTAACCTCGCATAGAATCATAATATTGGTTTTTCTATACGGTATCCGTATTTCACTTCTTTAGCTTTCTTTTCAACTTCTCATCTGTATAGTGCTTTAACATAAAAATGTTCTCTTTCTGAAGTATATCACCATGTATAATAAAAAACCCCTGGTTGGAGACCAACGCCAAATAAATTCGGCAAGCTTTAATAATTGTAAATTACAATACCCCAATAATTTTTCCTTGACCCAATAGGATAACTCAGTTTTAATCTAGTTGAGCATGAGATTAACATAAACGCAAAAGGTAATTATACTGTCAAAATTGACTTACTAATCCCTATACCTGGAAAGAAAAACTTACTACAAACCACACCTGGAATTCTGCTTCTGGACGAGAAATAAATTTTAAACTCTGTATTGAAATATACAGGGATACTTGCATCCCACATAAATAATAACTAATGCTGAAATTATAAAAACAGATTTTTTATTTATTTAAATAAAAAACAGGAAAAAAAACTCAAACACAAATTATTTTTAGAAAACCTCTTTTTAGTTTATTTAAATGAATTCTAATTTTGTTAATGATGTCAAATGGGTATCATAACAAATTTCATTTAAACAAACTAATATTAAATAAATTTAAGAAAATTTTTAAAAATAAAAACAAACAAACAAAGAACTGTGTTCTTAAAAGGACTTGTTAAATTGGCAACAAATTTATTTATAAACGTTAAATTTTTCATTGTTCATCTGATGAGAAGACAAATTAAAAAAAAACGACCCACCTTGTATATAGTTTAATAATCCTAAACATATGGCGCTACGCTTATTTCACGAAATCCAGCTTCACTCATACGGTAAAAACGTACAAACACTGATCCAATATTAGCTGTAATCGATAATTCATACCAATCTCACTAGACGATCGATGACGAAAAATCTTGCTTACGTTAGACAGACAATTCTTATTTGTTCTTCTTTTGCATAAGATAAATATTCTTTTTTATTATTAATATGATTGACGTTTGTTGTTGATAAACAAAAATCATGTGAGTCTTCATAACCCAACTTTATTTTACAGATTTTAATCTGGGGCCGAGCTTCATAGGTTCACCCTTTACTTTTATCGATTGAAATTGTTCATTTACGAAGGCCCTTTTATACGTCTACTCAAGAACAACGAAAAAACAAAAAATTTTTGACAATGAACATGTGTTCATAAATCTTAATTCTAGATAGACAAAAAGATAGCTCGTAAAAAGACAATCAAGATAACATGAACACTTATGGTTTCAACCCAACAATTATTGGTTGGGAACAATATTTACAGAGAAAATCAATAAAAACGATAAGCTGTCACAAATCTCATTAAAAATTAATTACATTCAGAATACACCAATTCCAGCTATCTCAGTACATGGAATATTTACATTGCTACTACAGGTAATCTACTCATATGGAGTTCACAAAAATGTGTCGAATAGGATCATAAATAAATCCAAAAATCAGCTTAACTTTAGATTTATTATAAACGGCAAAGTATAAATTTTAGATATTGCAATACAAGGTTTGTATTAAGTAGATTATTATTAAGCGCGAGAAATAAATTCATGATATTATAATACAGAGTCGTATTAAGTATATTTTAGCTATCGAAAAACAAATTCGAGAAATTTTAATACGACGTTTATTTAATAAATTCCAAACGTTTTCAATTTATCAGCCAAGTAACATCAAAGTACCCTTAATTTGATACTAGAAGAAGAATAATACTTGCAGATGCGAACTCAACAATTCCAAATCTGAAGTATCTATACAAGCGCTCTAAATACCTATTTGAGATTTATTAAATATTCATACAACACCAACAATATTATAGAATAGTCTGAATTATATCATACCTCCTTTACAATTATTCTGAAATCAAGATTTTAACAATTAATACAACCAAGTTTGTCATGGATTTAAAGCATATATTACATAAATAATACAAGATTTTTGAAAAGGTGCATGAAATGTTCTATTCATATTCAATGTATATGATTTCCCCATTTCAAAGCAATTATTGTCTCTCATTGTAGCGTTTGAAATTGCAGACGCAACAAAACGTGACATAAATAGTTTGATTTAGTTTGTCAAATACAAACTTACAGTTCGCTGCTGACATTCAATAAAGTCTTCATGTGTAACATAATATAAAATGAACCACTATTATATATCATTATTTAATTATTCTGACAAATACTTATTTGACCTAATACCACTGTTTCTCTTTGTTTCAGGTAAGCTAAAGGAACTTTGATTTAATATGACAGAAAAACAATACCGCCGCATACTTTCGGTAAGTTCGCTACAGCAAATGGAACTTTATTATCGGATACATAGACCAGAATCTGTCACGTTTTTGTTGAAAGCTTTAAGCCTCCTAATTCCTAACATCGGGTAGGCCATTAATCCAAAGGTATTGATTTTGGTGAAATTCGGTGCACTGAAACCCTAACCCTTTGTCATCGGTCCGAGCTGAATGCTCCTTAAATAAGTTCGTGATTGGCTAATAATATTTCAGGATTACTCGCCGCCTATTACTTGGGCTTTATATCATATTACTCTTCCCCATTCGTACAAGAATTCCCGATAGATACCTAGATAATAGCAATTTTTCTATTTGAAATTTCTTACCTGAAGATATAAACGTCATTTGTTTAATTAATGAAGACACGATGTTCTAAAGCTAAATAACCCATGCTTTATTTATATTCAGTGATTTAACGATGTGGCCATAAACCTATAGGATGGTAGTTAAACAAAGCAGTGCCTTCAATATGGTTGTATCTTAATTAGGGAAGCACCTGAGGGGAAGAGCGACCCTTGACCCGTCGGTGACCCTTATCACGAGCCGCAGCCAGGTCTCTGGAGGACGCTGACATCCCCAAATGTGCATCCCACATTCCCCTTTCCCCTCAACCGACAGGAGTTGTGGCTATGAACCGGACTGTTTAACTTTACTATCCTACTTTAATGTAGGTAAATAGAAGTTGCCCAGGTTTTCCTCTTGGTTCTTTTTTTACACGGTTTTCTGTTTCTAAATTTGACTTTTTAGTGTGTGCGCTTCCACTGCGGTTTTATTTATGGAAACGAGCGGCTTTTCTTTAAAGTTATTCAGAACACGTATGGGAGGTAACAACATCGCCAAAGGTTTAGACAACTATTAATGAAATTTTAATAAAAGGGGTGCAAGTTGGTAGAATGTTAATTGATGAGATAATTAAATCTAAAACTCTAACTAAAGCGTTTAAAGTCGTAAAGCTTTCAAAACATTGTTATTAATTCAGTTTAATATTTTATAATAAAATCAATTTTATTATATAATTTTAAAATATCACATAAAAGCTTCATTTTTTAATTAAAAAGTTTCGACGCCTGTGCCTCCTCGTTTATAGAATGAATTTAATTAAATTTTAAACTATTAAAAATAAATTTATAAAATAATGGATCTTTTTTAAAAAAAAGAGTGGAAAACCGATTTAAAATGTAATCTGCGAAAATTGATTAAAAAGATGTTTTTAAATTGGAACAAAGGAGAAGCCAACTCAATTGGTTGTTAGGTAATCCATGTGCACAGATTGCATTTACCCAAAATTTAGTCTCAAAAGGGATTAGTTATAACTGAACATGTGAAATCAAATTAGTTATGGTAGACCTCCCACTTCTGAAACGGTTTTGTATAGGAATAACTAAACTTTGAGGTGCTGCTCCACGTACTAAGCTTGTTTGTTATTAGTCGCATTCAACTGCTAGGAGAGGAAATACTAGCAACTGTTTGTACAGCCATATCTAAATTATTACATTCCCTCAATTGGCTTTAACGTTAAGAAACTCTTGATGCCCTAATAAGAGATTAAATTTCTACTGTACAAACACGATTCAGAGTGTTCATAATGTTTTGATTTACAAGTGAGGAGTTAATGGTGAAGTTATCATTTGTACAGGGTGGATTTGCAGTAATTGGGACTACAAGAATAATTTGGGATTAACAGTAATAAGATTAGAATTGTATAAAACGACATATTCACAACTAATCTTTAGATTCTAGATAGATAAGGGCCTTTTAAATTCTAATTTCGCTATACAAGGTGCTTTCGTTTGGCTAAAATTATGCCATATTCTTCTAAGAATAAAAAGGATTTGAATTTAAGACAGTGAGACTTTTATAAAGTCAGATTATACTGCTTCTTAAGCATATGAAGATGTTGCAAACATCAAAGCTGTGTCAGCTTGTTGTATTCTTTTAGCAACTTTCTTTGAAACCATGAATGACCTTTGGTTCCTTGCTTACATATGATTTTAATTTTCACCCTTCACAGGCGTTCTTAATAAATTTACTTATAGTTCATGCTTGCTCTTCTTTGGTTTAAAAGCGCATCCCATTCTAGTTTAAATGCTTTAATAAAACGATTTAATAATTGAAAGATAAAGCAAATTACACGCATGACAATATTTCGTCTTCAGAATCGAACTTATGGGAGCGTTTGAAAGAAAGAACATTATTTGATTTTGTTACAGTTTAATTTCAACTGAAAATAATTAAATTGTGGGATTAAAAAAGTAATCTTTTTGAAGAAAATTTAACAATAATGATGCAAAACTCAAAACCATGGTGAAATAGTATTTTGGCCTGGAAGAAGGATTATTACGATAAGAAATGCTGGTGTTTAAAGTGAATTGAAGTGAAGTGAGACCGAAAAAGATTAATTTATTATAAATACAATTAATAATTAATTATCCTTTCTGATTAAAATTTATCTTCGTCGTCCAAATACAATAAAATGAAATTTTTGAACTGAAAACAGAATCGCCAACATCTCTTTTTCTGTTTGTGCATATATTTGCTCTGTAGGATTTGCAACATGCAACCAATCCATCTTTTGAGACATCTGTTTCATGTTATCCTTTATATCTCGATCATTTACACTGCAGACTTTCTTTTAATATGAAAGTTGGTACACTTTAGAACCGGCCGTTTAGATTTAGGCCGGTCCCAATTTAAAGTGGGAAAGTGGCTGCGGCCGCTATTGTCCTCTTCTTCGACAAAGACAGACAGAGAAGGTAAGGTTAGTGGTTAACATGTTCTTCTAGTAACCCAATACGATGTTTGGCTCGTTAAAAATTTGTACTAGGTGTGGATTTTTCTAAATTCTTCCCCGAAGACAAACAAAAAAAATATTTCTGTTATTTTGACTAACGATTCGATAAGTTGAGCTTACTACAACAATTATCAAAACATTGTAGTGGTCAGACCTATATCAATCAAGAATACATTGAAGCAGTTATAGAAAGTCATTTAGTCACAAATCAAATTATACAATAATCAATTTGTTTAGCTATGTTGTTGCATGCAGGCGCAGGTGGAAGACATGAATGATATTTAGAATAACTAACAATTATTTGCTTTGAGTATAAAATGTTTAAAGATGGTTATTACAGTCTCTTTTAAAGTTAAGGTTTAAAGTTATGTAATATAATTAATAACAGCGTAGCCATTTTTGTCTTTAGCTATAACAGTACTTTAATTCGTGTAAGTTTTACGTTTCTTTAAGTAAGTTGTGTTGTGTTTAAATTCTATAGATTAATTAATCCGAAACCTTTATCTAACAATTGAAAGCTTTAGATATGTTAAAACTACCGTACAATAATAATTCAATCAACAAAGTGTTGTTTTGGCATGTCATTGTAAATTGTAATTTTATTTAATTTGAATTGGAAATATCACTAAAAAATAATTATTATTGATTTTTTTAGAATGTCTACATTTTTAGTCTTTGTGTCTTTTTAGTGTATGTGCCTTAAAAGCAACTACTGTCTTTGATGTGTTGTGTTTCACAGTTAGCACATAATGATTATTGGTTGATTTTACAACCCACTATAAATAATGTATTTTGAGACCTAAAACCTTAGTGTGGGACATCACTGATCCGGACAGTGGTTGTCTTCCCTAGATACATAGGTTACGTGCTAATTTCGTAGCACCCTGTATAGCTATGCTTTTGTGTTAGATTGTATAGCGTTAGGGGATTTTCGTATTCTCTCTCGGTTTAGTTGCCATTTCGTCGGCAAGTAGTTTCCTGTTGATAAGTCGACTAACATTTCGTTCGTTCGAGAAGTAACTTCGATAAAAAATGTTTTAGTAGCATTGTTTTTTAAATTAATTTTTTCCTTAAGTTGAGAAGTGGAAATTGCATTTGTGTAGATTTGCAGTTAATTTTGGGTGTCATTTCCAATTTATATTGCTACCGTAAGGGATTTATCAATAATTCTTTTGAATGCTAGGGACACGTTCTTGAGGTTCGTATTTTCAGCTTTTCTTTACATTCCATTTATTATAGTGTAATTCTTTTTGATAGGATTCGTTATTTATCTACCATAAGCCATATTTGGAAGTGGTATAACTATATCACTATATCGCTTCCCATCAAAGGTACTTATTCCAACTTTGCTTTGTGCATATTGGTAATTGAACTTGTTTCTCACAGACTTTTTTACTTTTAACTTTTTATTTTCAACGTTTAACCTCTTTCTTTTCGTCAATCTTTTATATGAGTTGTTAGAAGACCTTTATTACGGTGAGCTTCTCGCCCACGTACAGTTATTTGGTTGCTGGTTGTCCTTTGGATCAAGCAACGTTTGACTTGGTTGGTGGCGTTCCTCTACAGGCTGGAAAAACACCCACCTGTATCGTGAGTTGTTTGTATTACTACAACTGTTTATGACAACGATAACTTTCATTGTATCGTATTATATTGTATCGTTCATTGTATAAAAAACATTACTGTGTATTTGTATAGTATAATTTTCTGTTTTAAATCGTTTTTCCCCAGTGTGCTTGTGGCACTTAAATCAGGTAGCAAAAATATTATTGTGGGAGTTATTCCTCTCTAATATGCTCAAATAATATGATCATAGGCTGTATGCATAAACTAAAGTAAATGCTTTTACTTATATTAGTAAAAGGAAAATTAGATAATGTTTAATTAGTAAGAGTGAGAACAACTTATAGTTAGTTGTATGTAGAATTTGCTACACTTTATGCATACAGACGAATATGTTTATTCATTGTATTTTATATGTGATGTATTTGCTTGTCCATGCCTTGGTTGTTACTGTTTATTTAGGTATGTGGTGCTGTAGCAGACGTGAAAACTAACGTCCTACAAAAAGTCGTTTATTTATGTTTCTGATTTTATATGTGTACTTTATAACGAGATATATCATCAGCGTGAAAATTTAATAATATTTAATAATAAATAAATAAAATCTAAAGACTACGATAGCTTTCGGAAGTTATCATATTTACTTATTACTTACCATTATCTTATTTACAGTATTCATGCAATAAACAGAACTATAGACATGCTAGGACACCAATTTTATTTATTTAAAAGGTTACATGCTAGGTTATCTATAGAACTATCAATTTAAACCAGAATTCATAGGAGTACGATCTTTTCATGCATACATAACCTTACTTATGTAAACAGAAATAAGTTTTTTAAAAAGGCATCTAAGCAAATTATGTAATTCTATAATAAAACACGCTTTAGGTAACACAGGTTACAAGTTTAGGATAGCATTTCAACTTTTCTTGAATGTTTAACTTCATGTTAGATTTGAACTTTGACATTAGATAACGCTCTAAGATGAGATTTGTCCATTTCCCAGAGAGTAGTCAGTTTCGGGTAAATGTTTCACTGGAAATAGTTAAAACAAATCATTATCTTAAAGTCTAAAATGTCTAACTTTATTTTAGAAGCCTTTGAGATATACAAACACAAACTCAGGGTACCTTTAATGAATGAACAACTTGAGCTCAGTAATTCTCCGTTACTGGAAGTATTAGATATTTAATTCTGATTATTATTATTATTTTATCTAGTTACCTATTTTTGTATCTACCTTAGCGACGTGTTTGTTTATAATTATATTACCTTTGATAATGACAGCAAAGCTGTCGAAATAAAACTGTGAAACTTTTAATCTTTATTTATTTCATGATTATGGAGTTCCACAAAGTAAGGCTGGAAACAATAAACGAGTCTTAGTGAGATTTGTGACCACTGATCGTTTTTGTTAATTTTCTTTGTAAATAGTGATCTTGGGCTATAAGCGTGGCATGTTGTTTTAAATGCCTTTTTCCAGCTATACTTTTGTCTATTTAGAATTAAGGTTAGCGTTAATTATAATCACATGACGTCATGAGATTGGCGATGTTCAGAAATTTTCGTGTTTTGTTAATTATTTTGGCCAAACATAGAAAAGAGCCTTCGAAAAGAAACAGTTTCAGTCGATAAAAGCTAAAAGGTAAACCTTTGCACGGCTGCGGATCAAATTCTGTTGAATAAAGTTTGGTTAGAATGATCATGCTTTTATAAACAAATAAATGTCTAACATTTAGAACAAGGATATTTACCTTCATATCATATGGAACAAGAAGAATTGCCTTCACTTTGAACACAATCACATGGATCTGTGATATAAATTATTCTATTAAAATTATAGAAGAAATCATATTTCGTCATCGACCGTCAATTCAATATTTTTATGGGCAACCGCTGAGTTAGATCAATGTCAGTGCGTTGTTACCGATTGTGTTTCAGCGGAAAATATTTTGAACAAGTGTAGCGATGTTCACATGTAGGATTAATTTAACCATTATAAGAGTAAGTTATCTTAGAAATTATTTTTCTGATCAGAAATTTAAGTAACCAAATGTTGTTAAGTCTTTATAAGTATAAGTTCTTATTTTTTTGAATTATTTTTAAATAAATTTGTTTTCTGTTGTTATGTTCAAATGAGACTTGTTATAACCCTCATGTCAGATTATTAACAAAACAATAATTCATTTGAACAAACTTAAGAAGGGTTTTCTAAATAATTTCGATGTGTTTGCGTTTATTTTATTTTCTTTATTCTTTATTATAAAAAAATAAAATTTGTGTTTACAATTTCAATATTTGTTTATTATTGATGTAGTATGCAAGTAACCATACAAATTCTTTTTTGTACAGAGTTAAAATTTATTGCGTCCAAAAGCAGAATTCCAGGAGTGTGTGTAGTAAGTTTTTCTTTCCAGCTATAGGAACTGATAAAGTTAATTTTGGTATTTGTGTTAGTATCATGCTCAACCAATCTGAAACTGAACTAGCCTACTGGGTAAAGGGCTAGTGGGTGTTGTATTTTATAATTATATTAAAGCTAGTCGAATATATTTCAGTATTAGTATTTTATTAAATCTTTAGGAAAGGGCTTTTCAAATGATTTCATTTATAGATATTATTCATATTAATATAACACCGCAATATATATGTTTGGTCGCAAACAATCTGATATATAAATGGAGGTGCTTATTATGAAACGCTTCTGCTTATACGAGACTTATGCACAATCCACAATTAAGCTAGATAAAATTTAAAAAATTAACATTTAACATCGATAACGATAAAGAGTACAAAGTGTTGCCTAAATCAAAGAAAACTCCAAAAACCGATGAATATTGTCACTGAAAGCCACCTGTAGGATCTTATTAACTTAATTCGATGAGGGATTTTTACTTATAGATTACAACATTGACCTGCGCAGCCTACTACAATGATGTGATTGTATCTGCATTTAATAATAATCAAGTAACTAATATCGAAAAAAAAGCTCCCATAAAGAAATCATGTTCGGTATTCGGTTAGGTATACACTGTATAAAACTTTGAGAAACGTTCTAAAATTGTTATTCAATTCACAGCGAAAGATCTCTAGCGATTTACCTCAAGTGTATTTGGAAGGCTGTCTAAAACTTTAAAGTGCAAGTAGTTTGTAGAAGGAAGGAACGTCGACGAGGAGCAGTAGTAAATAGCAGTAGCAGCAAGTACAGCAAGAACTTATGAACACATTAAAATGAGAGAAGAACCTTGAAAAGTTGAGATGCAATTCAAGGATGAAGAGATAATCTCCAATTATAATGAAGAAGCTACCAATTAATTTAACGATTACTATAATTGCCCGTGGTTCAAATCGAGCGTTCTTATCGTTATATTACAAGTTCTCGATATGATCTTAGAATTTAAAGCCTTCTCTTAAAATGAAGACATAAAAAAAAGAGAAATTAATTTAAAATGGTTTCGTTTTGCATAACAAGCAATCCAATTCGTAAATTTAAATTTAATTGGTTGTCATAACACGACCACGAAATGGCTGTAAAACCTGATGAAAGCAAACAAGATATTTAATTTTAAAGAAGTCTAGCAAAAATTAAGGAAGTTCAAAGTAAGTTTCAAAGCTTTTAGGAAATGTCCCGTTCCATATTTTACGACGGTTTTAAAACCCTAGTAGTATTTTCTTTATGAGTATGCGCTTTCATTATTGCCTTTCCAATTTACTTGAAAAACATAGTAGTAAGAGGACTTTAATGCCGTGTTGTCAAGTGATGGGTTATCATAGAGATAATAAAAACTTTTATGTTCCAAAAACTAACGCGGAATCTTCTTCATCCGTAACTTCTACTTTTTAATAACATTCATAAAACCGAGTGACGTAAAATGAATTTTAAAACGTTGTTAAACAGGACAAGTCATAGAATATGAACAAGGATGATGATGCTGCTAGTGCCGATGTTGGTGCTGCCACCGTCGCGACGAGCAAAGCTGTATTTTCTGCGTAACGCACCGAAGAAAACTGTCTTAAAATTTACGGCTTTATAAGATCACGAAAAGCTCAGGCAAAATAGGGATTTACCGTTGTCGCTGTATCTCACGACACTAATTACCATTTTAAGACTTGCTTGGTCATTTATTTTCACAGAGATTGTGCTACATAATGTAATAGACATTGTAAAATGAGAATGTGATCGATGCCGTTAATGACTCGTTTAATAAACTTTTAAACTTTTACTATCTATAAGAACTACCTTCATAATAACTAATAACGCTTCTCTGAAGTTTCTAGAAAAAATTTAATTTAAAAGTTGCAGTATTTCAGAAAAAGTAGTGGGTGCAGAATATAAAATTATAATAACACCCTGTCTGAGCTCGAGTAATTAAGACCTTCAAAATTAATTCTGTTTCTGCTTTAAATCTTTTTGATATTTAAAAATTCAAGTTATAAAATTTTATTTTATTCTACTCATAAAAGTAAAGAGTGTAAAATTGTAAAATTTTGCTAAATTCCGCTTAAATCATTATAGCTATCGACTTGCAAAATAAATATCAGGAAATCCTCGAAAGCTTTTCAGAGAGAGATATTTTTTTATATGTTCATATACTTAGAAAAGCTGTTAAATAAAGAGGATCACGTCCTACCTAAAAGATCCGTGTCCTGTAAAAAATCTTGGATTTGACAAAATTTCAAGGTGTATAGGTACCCATTCGTATAGAATAAGCATGCAGAATAGTTTTACGGAAGAATAAATAAATCGAAAAATATATATGAGACTGCAATAAAAACAGACCTTGCCAATACGAAATAAATCAAATATAAAAAAAAAACAAAATTTATAGGTCGTAGCAACGAGACTTGATATAAATAAACGGAACTTGATATAAATAAAATGGAATAAAGAGACAATACTATTAACTAACTAAATATTCAAAAATTACCTGTTTTATTCTCGTCAAATTTTATTTTATATAAGATCAATGGGTGAAGATTTTATGTTAAGTTTGCCGGTTTACAAAATTGACAAATAGCTACAATCGAAAATATTTATATTTAATTTATCACATTAACAGCAACGCGACATGCAATTAGAATTGGGCTCAAATTAAAGAAATAATAATGCAATGTAATATAATAATAATAAAATCGAGCAGGCATAACCTAAAAGTCAAAGACTTACAGTTTAGCAGAAACTAGTATCCTAAGAGGTTTTCAAGTCTGCATATTGGTTTAGGTCTTTGTCTTCGTAATGCAAATAATTGTTAGTTATTGCATCATTATATGCAACTGTAATGATAGTCAAATATTTTACTGTATATAAATATTCTTCGTGGATCCTTCGCAATTATTCTCATTTTAAGTAAAAACATAACTAACTTATTTTTACTTCAGTCGAGGTTGATGACTTATTAATGACACCGTTAACTTAATACATATTTTTTTAAAATTTTATTATAATAAAGTTATTAGGATATCGTAATCTCGGCCCTTAGTAAATATAAAGGGTGTAACTAATATAACTAGAAATCTCGTAAGGGGGAGTAATCCGTAATGATTTAGAACATGTGGTCTCTTCCTGCTAGTTTTCGAGAAAATCGTATTTTAAATTTTAAGTACGCCGATTGTACTCACATTACTTTAAAAAAACTATAATAAGCAAGAAAATTTTTTAAATAATTTGTTTTTGCTTATTTTTAATGTAATGTTAGTACGATGGACGTACTTAAAATTTAAAATGCGATTTCATTTTAAATTAGCAGGAAGCGACCACATGTTGAGAAGGAAAATTGTTCAAAATCACTACAGCTACTCCCCGTTACGAGGTTTCTAGTTATATTAGTTACACCATATATAATGTCCATTTCTCAATATAAGACTTCACTTCTAATGACTGTTGATTATATACGTAAATAGCAATAAACCAACCAAATTGATATTTTGCAAAAAAAAAACTGAAAATTTGATTTTAGCTGAAACATAGATAAATCTGACCTATTTCTATAGTTAATTGCTAGAATGAATTAATTATTCTAGAATTATCTTGTTATTTATAACCATGTGTTTCAATTTATTAATGGAAGCGTAGAAATTTCTTAAATTCGAAAAAGACTACACTACTATCCTTTTTTTTCTAGAGTCCTTTGACTTTGAAAGCGTATTGCTAGTAAACTATTAAACTAAATTAAATATTTTAAAACAAGCAAATAGTAATTTTACTTGTACATATAACTGTAAAATATTTCAAAGTGCTATAGATTTGTTTTAATCGAACGATACGTAACAAAAAGTACCTATTTTTTAGGGACAATTTCATTAAAAGTAAGTTAAATAATTTTTTTCTCAGAAAGTATATGTCATATATCTATGGAATCTTTGTAGGTGTTAGAAAGAATCTTTTCGGTTCTTATGCTATTAATTTTCAGACAAAAATAGTGTTTTATTTAATATTTATATGAAAAAATAGCGAAGTTGATGGAGTAACTTGCTAAAATCACTCAAGAATTTCTTGAGGATTTGAGCATCAAGTAAAAAACGACTAACAAAGTGTTGTGTTATAACAGTGGAAATACTATTACAGTATTAACCTTAGGAAGATCCCTCGAGAACTACTGCTTCCACAAAAATGTATACTCAAAGCATTGTACTGGAACATGTTTAATGTTATACTGCTGGACTAAACTACAAACTGAATAGTCGTGCTGCAGATTCAAACACATTGAGATGACATTGCACTATTAATGAAGTCTGGAAAAGCTTTGCCCAACGATCTACGGGAAAAGAAGTAAGAAGCGGAAACACGTAGAGAACCTTAAAACTGATTGTATTTTTCTTGAGCCTTCACTATAAGGCTGTAAACTTGAAATCATTAACTTGTGAAACATAAATCATTTAAAGTCTTAAAAAATAATAGACCACTGCACCACTGCAAAGATATGAATCAAGTTTAAGAGCTTTTAAATTCTGAATCTGCAAAATATAATATAATAATTGTCTATCTGTGAAAATCTCAAACTATTTAAAAATTGGAAACTCTAAATTAGAAAATTTTTAAATCTTAGGAATTTTAAGGATAAAACTGCACAAATGCCAAAGTGCTGAACCTTAAAAGCTTAGAGACTGTCAAACATATATACGAAACTAAAAAAATTGCTGATAACTCGAAGTTTAAGTTTATTAGTAGGTGTATCTTTTGCGTTTTACAAACAATTTTCAGTTTCATCTACTACCATGGCCTTCGGTCTCGACACTACCCATCATGCGCTATATAAATAACTTCAGTTAGTCGCATCATATCTTCGCATCCTACGAAGCCATATAGAATTGTATGTGGAACATTTTTAATATAATTCTGTTTATAATGATGGGAAGTAGAGAAGCAGAGAAATAAATAACAATATTCTATAATTTAAGACTTTAATAGATTACACTGTGCTACACATGAAATATACAAAACCTCCTATCTATATAAACGATTTGTTATTGAAGAATAAAGACCTTTAACACTTGCAGAATTTTCCCATCACTTCGAATTTTTTTCCCCAGCCTAACTGCCCCTTGCACTACTTTAATGACCAAGACTTAGCCATTTCTTGTCATACTTTGGAAATCTTTTCTCTACTGGGAAGATAAGAAGCGTAGCTTTATAAAAGTTCAAAAATAAAAATCGGTAAAGAAATGACGATTATAGCCCGAAACAGCCTTTTTTTGTAAATTTTTAAGTTTTAGTGGTGCAAAATGGTATTTGCTCAACAAATAAAATTTCTTTCTCTTTATTTATTGAAGATATATTTTGTTGCATATATAAGACATTTTTTTCTAAACTGATTAACAAATGACCGAGTTATGGCTGATAATATGCAAAGCAACAATTCCTTATCATTGTTTTAATCTATCATTATAGTCCAGTGTCCAGTCAATCTGTACATTTTACCTTGCAAAAAGTCAAGTAGTTTTGGTTTTTGGATATGGTTGTATGTTGGGCCCTTATTAAAAATTTAAGCTTTTTGCATCCACTTAAATGTGCCTTTCCAGTTTTCGTACCTTGTACTGCTCTAACAACTAGAACTTAGCCATTTCATGTCATATTTTGACAATTACTTTTTTACTAGAAGAAGAAGAAGAAGTGTTGCTTTACAAAAGTTCAAAAATAATAAAAATCCTAAAGAAATGACTGAGTTATAGCCTAAAATAGACTTGAAAAAACTTTTTTGTACAGCCTATATGTAAAGCTCTACTTCACTCCCTGAAAAGAGGGAGTAAAAATAGCTGTTTTACTCCCTAGGGAGTAAAGTAAAATAACCGCGTTATATCCAAGGAAACCTAAAGGTGGCATTTCCTATAGGCGTTTGATGTTTGGGTCTGACGCGTGCGTCGAACGCATGACAACCGATTAAAGGGAAACCAATGTTTTTGGTTTCCTATAGATGCGACCCGCCGCAATATATTGCGGTTGACGGATGCGTCATGGAGTCGTCTGCTTCAAAACCAGTCCAGACGTGCGTCTCAGAGACAGCTAATTGTTTTTTAGTTATTATTTGACAGTATATTTCGACATGCCAACACGATTTGACATCGAAATGGCAACAAAATCTTGCTTTACCAATAAAAAGATGAACGATTGATTGAATGCGTCTCTAATTGTCTTGCCCTATACGACAGTGGTCACACAGATTATAAAGTCAAAGAATACGTGAAAACTTAAGGAAACAAAGCTTTCTCCAATTTTCTTTTCTTGTTTGGTAGCAATGCTAATATAATTTTATCATCATGTTCCTCTAACCACAAAGGCAATTGAGTATTCAACATCTCCACAATCATTATTATCGCTCTTTTAATGCGCCCGACGCTCGTTGGAAAACATCGAGATGCGTCTGAACGTAGCGTCTAAATCGACGCACGCGTCAAACGCAGACGTTAGACGTGTATAGGAAATCTCACCTTAACCTACTATGCGTCGGCTTCACATGAAAAGTGCATAAGTGCGAAAAAACTGTTTACAAGAAATGTAACATTTTTCATGTTGCCTGTAGATGATGTTGCATTTGTGATTTAAGCGACTTCTACTAATTATTTTCGGAACTTCTCATATGTATTTCATAGAAAAAGTAATAATTGACCAGATTACGTTAAAATCTCAATTTTTTCAAGTTTGGCTGTTTGCTGTCATAGCTGGAAGCAATGAATATTCTTATAAACGTTGGAAAGTCATGTTACCCATAAATAAATTTAACTGACACTATATAACATAACTGAAAGTGTTGTTATTGCAGTATTTCGATTTTAAATTTGGTGTTTTGACTAGGCAGTTGTGTATTAGTTATATACTATAATTTCTGCCATTGTCAATCCAGTTGGTATTGTCGGCAAGGAAAGATCATATTATATGGAAAGGATGAAGAAAAAATGGTAACGATATGTTTTTCTTCTATGTATTTTGTTAAAAGTAAGAAGTCAAATAAAAGTTTATAAGTAAATGTTATACTACAGGTTTGCCACATTAGAAAACTTGTTAATTTTGTGATACATAGAAAGATGTCTACCTTAGTATATCTTAGTTTTCATATTTTGATAGGCTAATTTAAAGTTGTACAAACGAATGTGCCTTCGGCATGGGTAAAGGAGGGTAGACTATTTCTGCCTTCTTCATAAAAAAAGAAAGAAAGAAAAATCTTTTCTTTGAATGGTATTGATGTATTCAACTTTTATCCAAGTTGTTAATAAGCCATTATCCATATCTAAATTACAACAGGCAACAAATACATAAACTTATAAACAAAAAACGTATGACATATTACAACCATTTGTTTATTTTATTATTAGTATTTATAAAAGTAATTAACAACAGTCCTATGTTACTCCACAAATATTAGTTTTATAATGAGGTAATGACAAATCTTGTTTAATTTTTTTAATATATTGCGGTGTATTTAACTTGAATAAACAATATGCTAAACGTTCAAGGTAAACATAAATTATATACGGTGAATTAAAATCAAAATACACCCCAAATATTTTTCCTTTTTCCAATCGGCCAACTCAGGGTTTATTCGATAGAGCATGAATTGTTTGAATTATTAAAATCTTATTGACTTTTATACCTGAAAGAAGAGAAAAACTTATAATGCAGACACTTGGGCTTCTGCAAACTGGACAACCACTGCAAAACTCTAAATGCAAAAGAAAGAGAAATAGATGCTTGTATGTGCATCAATTAAACACATGAATAACTTGAAAAACACAAACTTTATTTAATTTAAAAAAAATAAATAAAAATTCAAATTGAAAAGGAAATAAAAAGAAAAGTTATTCAAATTGGTACAATAAAACAATTAGGAAATTAATTCCAAAGCTTGCTCAAGTGTAATTAATAATCGTAATAGCCTAACACAAATCAAAAATATTCACAAATGTTCAAATGTTTAGCTTTATGAAAAATAAATTTAAATAAAAAAAAAATTAAAATGTTTTATTTAAGAAAAATAAATTCTTTTAAGGACCTTTAAGGTTAAACAAAATAATTCTGAAATTATTCAGGTTAAACTTTACAAATTTTATTATTATTAGTAAATCAAGTTTAAAACCTTTTAATTCAGACCAACCTGGTATATAATGTCAATAGAATGTCCTTTAAATTCTATACTCTATTGGTATCACTGCAATAACACCTGTCAGCTGATTTCTTATTATAAAAACGTCAATTCATTAAATCGATAATGGAAAATAAATTCTCTCAGAATTTATTTAAAACAACTCGTCCACACTTCCAAATAGTTTGTAGAACAATAATAAATCTTCTTTTACTTTTAAAATGTTCAGGTAAATACTTAGAACTTTATTTCAATCTTGTTTATACTTTATTGACATAAATCATATGATCAACCTTACTTAACCCAACTTTTTAACCTTGCTTAAATTTACAGATTTTTAATCCGGAGTCGGGCATAGATTTGCGAAGTGCATTTGATCGACTGACTTTGTTAAATTTGGCTCAAGCTTATATAGGTTTTGTAGAAACAAATGCCGACACTGACACTTTTTCGAAAAAATCGCAACGCGGAAAATATTGATGACGTCACAATTTCACTCAGCTGTTGAATTTTCTCACGGATCTTAATCCTATAAACACACGATTATAGCTGATAAAACAAGGATTACACCAATATTACACACTTGTCCTAAAATGCATCGTAACGAAGATACGAGACAAAAACGATTGACAATGAACAAATCTCATTATGACTTAATTACATATAAAACTCAATAAATCCAGGTTTATCCTTTACAGAATATATACATAATTACACAATGTAGCTAATACATATTAAATTTCCACAGGAACATCTTTACAATTTAAGAAAAACATAAATTACGATCCGTTACAACAATCGGGTAAACCAAATAATGCACGTACCTTTGATATTAATTCAAATGAAGTCAATTTATGATCAAATTGTCCAGCATACAGTCCTCCAAGTGTTTGCATTAAAACAATGGTGAGAAAAACAGTATAAGAATTATCAAAACTGAAGCGTAGCAACAAAATCGAAACCTTCAATAATAAAAATGCTCAGGATTATTATATAAGAGTTTAAAAGCTTATTGTGCTATATAAGTCATTACAAGATTGACCTAATTACTTTGTTTTTAGTTGACTGGCAGCGCGAAACTAAGTTAGTCTATTGGAAAATAGAAAAATTCATCCTACGTTAAAGATCGTAGACTCTAGATTTATATAAGAAGATTACATCTTCTCTACAAATGAAAAAACCATCCCAATATGCAATTTGGGTTGTATAAACATGTATTATCATAAAACAATCTAAATGATTGATATCCTTTTTTTTTAAATCAAACCTTTTATTAGGCATATGAATTGAGGTTATGTTTTTGAATGAAATTCTATTCTTGATTTCTATTTTAAATATTGATGAGCCTAACTGTGACCCAATATGTAGCCTTTAGATTAATTATGCCTAACACCTAGCATAACCATCTTTTAATTTAAATTTGATATGTGAAATATTTATCTTCACATTTACGATCTTATCGTTCAATACAATTTTCAATGAGATGGACTTATTACATCTCAATATATTATGGCAACAGTTACTATTAGTTTTATAAAATAGTAATGGGAATCCAAAATCACATAACGGATAAAATCCTATTGTTACAGGAGATTGCTACTGAGAACTCTTCTACATATAACTTCTACATAACATTTGCTGAATGTACTTTGTATAGATTACAAATAAAAAGAATGTCAACAAAAAAAATTGTATGAAATGTTTGGACGAGATATACAGATGACGAAACATCTCTCATACCTCCTGGCAACATGACTATTACCCGACCCTCTCAGAATTTCGCCCAATCTAGAAGAATTCTACCGCTGCAGTAGATATTTTTAACGTGCTAAGGTTTTATTTGATATTCCAGAATAGGGTTTTTATGTTTTCTCTGCTAAGAAAAAATCACTAACGCGACCATTGTCCCTACAACTCTTGATTTATGCAGTAAATATATTAACCGCTAATCCATCGCAGCTGGTTTTAAAGTCCACTACTACTCGTCTAGGACTAAATAGTTGACGAATCGCAGATAATGTAAATTGTCGATAAGTATTACAACTTACCATAGAACATGTATTTTTGATTTATTAAATTCACAACAACAAAATTTAACGTGTGAATTACTCTAAAAATAGAACTAATAGTTTAAAAGAAACTCCAAAAAACAAAGGAAAAGCCATATTTTAGTTTAAAATTGTAGTGAGCTTTGAGATGGGAACAAATTCTTACAAAGGTCCGTTGAACACAGTTTTAGTATTCGAAATGAAACATCTTCGAGTCAGAAGTCGTTCGTGCTTTTGCTTTTATTGAAAATGGTACAAGTATTCGAAAAGTTATACGATGCACTCATTCTCATTGATTCCACCTGAAGATTTGAAAATGTCCAAATGCAAGTCAGACTCTTCAGCAGCTAACAGAAGCTTTATTCGAAGGATGGGGTTGTTCTAATTGATTTTGAGCAGTACAGTGATTTTGAGTAATATTCATAGTAATAAAATTTTTTATATTACTTCAAGTATTACTTTTTTACTCTTCAAGAAGTTTCAAGATTTTTGCTCACGTTTCAATTTCAACAGTCAAATAATATTTTGCCAAAAAACAACTGTATTTTAGATTAAAAATTGCTATACCTAATAATCAACAATCTAAAGTAATTTACAAAAGTCCCTGTAATAATTGTGATCTGTGTTATGTTGGACAGAACTCTCAAAAATTACAGTGTAGACTCAATAAACATAAAAATGGCATCAACACGTTTAAAGACTTTATTGCTTTGGCTGATCATGTTAAAAAAGAATTAACACAAGATTTTTGGAAATGTGTTTTATAAATAAATTTAACAAAACTATGAATTTTTAAAACATGACAAGATTATTAAGTAATAGACGTCGGAGACCCCGTCCATGAGGGGAATCATAATTCAGTTCTGACGCTTTTGTGAATGTGGTAGATACTTCACTATTCCAGGGTCCAGGGGTAGAAGGTCCATGGGGTATATTTTATGAATTCATGTTTGTGAAGATAATTAGTCAATTATTCAAAAATTCAAGTTTCAAGATGTACAATGGCGGCCAAAAAATGGAAAAATTAGCATGTTCTGGAAACGTACATAAACTTCTTTTAGCAGTTATGCAGGGTAATAGTGTAATTTCAATTCCGTTTGGATACATGGCACATACCGATACCGATGTTACTGTTCTGGCGAATGTAGTCAACCATCCTAACAGTGTTCTATTAGCCTATCGAATAATTTATAATAGGCCGTATTTGCTAACCTGCCTTAACGACAATAGAATTGGCATTAAACATGGTATTCTTGTTGGTAATGGAAACTATATATTGTTGAACTTTCAGGAGTTCCTTCCCGTCAAAATGACACGAATTGATTACGCTTAATTAGCACGCGCATTGTGTGACACAATGCTACCACTAACTCACTGGTGGGAGCGAGGTTACTATCCAACCTATACTAGCTCTCCAGGCTAGTACCGGAGCGATAAACGTGCTCACCCGTCGGCACTGTCTCCTAGGAGATCGTACCTCGTCCAGCTTCGGACTATCTTCCAATTCCTATAGAATTGAAGACCACTACCCGATCGAATCCAACCTCAATTGCAGCAAGGCTTGGTTTTTAATGGTTTTGCCACCCTGATCTAACAAATTATAGGCTTGATGTGCCCTCGACAGCGTTTCGTTTGCAAGTCTACACGTTATAGTCCACCGGTATGCACCCTTTCAGGTGAAGTTGTCTTGGGAGTGAGAGGCTATGTACCCTTCTCGCGTCACTCCCTTTAATGTAAAGGCTCTAGAGCCACTTCGAATCACAGTACTAATCCAAATAGTTTCCGCACCAGTACCTGGTGGCATGCAGTTTCCCATCGGTCCAGATTTACCCTTCTGTGGCCGGGATAAACCTCACTTCCAACTGTAGTCGCTGTGTATCGTCCCTGGTATTAAGATTGTCCGGACGTTTCTCGATCTCAATGGCTTCTCTTATGGTTCGTCGGGTCTTATGTTGTATATTCGCTAAAACTTTTGTATTTTCAAAATCTATGTTATGAGATATACCACTTACATGTTGTGCTAGTGAAGACGTTCTCTCATTTTTGTTGACTGCATTTCGGTGTTCTTCTCTTCTTACTTGAATTCTTCTGTTGGTCTGCCCTATGTAGGATTCCCCGCAGTCTTTACATGGGATCTCGTATACTCCTTGGCTTTCTAGTGGTATTTTTGTTTTTGCGGATGGTAGCATGTTTCCAATCTTTTTATCGGTGTTGAAGATGGTATCGATGTTGTGTTTTCTCAGCACTCTACTTATTTTGTCCGTGGTCCCTTTGATGTACGGTAAGTGTGCTTTGGATACCGATGTTTCTTCTTCTTTTGGCTTTGGGTCCCTTGGTGTTAACGCTTTCTTGTTAACTTTTCTGTTCGAAAAGTGTTCAGTGCTTACCTAGTGTGATCTGCCACCTAATGTGATGTTATATGTATTTACCTAATCTAAAGTGACCTCGTTTACTGGTGGTCTTTTGCTGATTATACTATATTTTTTGGGAGTTTGCTTATTATATCAGCAATATCAGATATCCCTATTAGTTATTCCTTTCTTTAATTACTCTAGAATACAGTATAGAGCATTCATTGACGTACTCAGGATTATATTTGGTTTTACAGTGGTTATATAACATTGATACCCCGTGCAAGGGTACGTACTGAAGTAAATTTTTTCTTTTTCGCAGTAATCAAAAACAGACCGCACAAAAGATGAGAAACTAAAATGTATTGTTAGGTCATCCTTTTATGTATCACAAGCTTTATAATGTAAAGTTGTAAGCTTTTATTATACTACACTCTACCTGACAGAAGTTATTATATAATTTTTAATTGATACACAGCCCAAACGCTAAAACGGAAAATTTTAAATCTACAATTAAGTAGTGCTATAACAATACCTTCAGTAACATCAAATCACTTAAAGATATATAGTGTTACTTAAATTTATGCATTGATGATATTACGGTTTCTAGTGTTTAAAAGAATATATATTATCTTCCGCCATTACAATATATGTCAAAATGAAAAAAACGATTGAATGGACATTATTCAAGGTTGAATATTTATCCTATTATAACAAAACTAAGCTCAAAATTAGCATTCATTTAACGTTGTTTTATTAGCAACACTTTTATGGAACTTTCTTAAATACACGTTTTAAAAAAATACATATATATTTTTCAAATTCCTAAATTAGAATGTATTATAAATTGACTATTTTAAGGGCCCTGCTAGTTTTTGAAAGTAACTTGTTATGTTTGCAGTTAAACTTTTTTTCGCGATAGAATTTTGACTTATATCTTCACAAATAATGTAGGTACCTAATAATTATGTATACTATATTACATGTTTATTACTTTTATTATCGGTTATACAGAGATGCGGAAAACGTTTCTGATACCGTTGCTTATAAACCCTGAAGTTATGATTACTAGTAAACTAGAATAAGGAGGCGAGATATAGAACATTTATATAGCTCCATTACAATAAAAGGAAAAATGTGCAGACTTGGTGCTGGTCAAGTCTTTGTAAACGATAACATCAACGACGTAAAATTTGCGGCACAGCTCCTATTATTAATCCAATGTAGCCAAAACAAGGCGTCATAATTTCAGGGGCATCGCCGATATTAGAATACGTAATTTAATTTTCTTATAAAGCCGAATTGTTTTTATGTTTTTAAATTAAATTCAAAGCCGCCTATACTAAAAAAATCAGCTTTTATTCTAATTATTAATTAACTTACCTTATTAAGAAAATCAAAAGTTCTCTTTAAAAATCCGATAAGATATCCAAATATTTTCTTATAAATCAGATTTATCTTGAAGTTGTTATGAGACCTTGATTTTATTGCAAGCGCAAGTTTCCCTGCTTAATACTATCCAGCATAAACAAGATTTTTGTTATAAATTCCATTAAAAATGCACTGGTTGGGTTTGGTGCAGGGGTTTTGAACCTGTATAAATAAAAAATGTTTATTGGCTAGTCAGTTGCTGCAAGAAAATATTGCGTGATTACTGCTAACAAATTGAGTTTAGAGGTCTGTGCAGCATCTTAAATAACGAGCATAATCATAATCCGGATATAGACAAAATTCAAGGAGAAAATCATTTTGTACATTCCCTTGAACAGAATGAGGCTTTATTGACAGATTAAAGAATCTAAACTACGCAGAAGACTTATGCTTTCTGACACACACATTGAATGCGATGGTACGTAAGTACGTAAGGTTCGTAAGAATCCCAAAAATTTTTCGATCCAACGCAATTTCTAACGAAGAGCTCTGAAGAAGAACAAAGAAGACCAATGTGGAGATAGGAATGAGAAAACGAAAAGAGTGCTGGTTGAGTCGAATACATACTGAAAAGACTCCAACAAAGCATAGGGAACGCGAGGTAGGGACTGCCCAAGGGTTCTCTTGAAACGAACAATCATTGCGAAAGCTGAAAAAATTATAAAAACGCGAGAAAAGCTGAAACATCTTTCTCACAATAGTGTCAGATGCAAGTTTCTTGGCTTGGGTGTACCACATATGTCCCAATGAGGAATAAGGGGAAACCATTATACAGTTAGGTTTAACCCTGCTTAATACTAGTTACGCCACTGCTCTTAAAGTCACATACAGTGTGTGACAGTCTCTGGCATCAGGCACTTATTATAAAATATACTCTGCTTAGTCTATTTAATTAAGTGAGAGGTCCTTTGTCTTGTCATTTTCAACCACACCTATTTTTATATTCAAAAACTATGAGCATTTCTTTGATCACATTAAAATAGTTGGTTGGTTTTGATAAGAAACCCGTTTGAAAGACGTTAAAAGTCCGCAATCTCGTGTCAAATAGCGAAATTATAGTAATATATTTTCAACAATAACTTTGCAAAGAAGGTTTTGTTTGAAAATACAACTCAAATAACATGTCAAGAATATAAATAAGGGGTTTATAACAGGTATAAGTTATGAAATCTTTATTGAATATGTTTGCGAAAGTTTCTTCTAAAACGGGTAACATCTTGTTCCTGCAGCAAAATGTTACAAAGTGAGCGTTTTACTGAAAATAGTAAAAATTGTCTATACTGCCATTGTCCTTTTAAAATAAAACGCTGTTTTCTAGAAAATGAAACGAAACCTTCTTCAACTTTGAGTTGCAGTGGGAAAAAACATTTTTCCCCGAATATAAAGTTTCTGTTAAGAAGCATCCACTTGTACGAATGTTGAATTTTTCTTGCTGCGTTCGTTGTAAGAAACATCGTTCGTGCAACGCCCAGATAAGTTGTGATTGGCGTTTCAGGACTCTATACGAGCATCCTATCCCGATATATTGCTGATTTAAACGTCGGGTAACGGCTGAAATGGTATGTTGAAACACGTCTGACGACACGACTTAGTTCCGATCGCATTCCTCTAGTATTCAAAACACAAATAAAATTCGTACGCTTTATAAGCATATCAGTTCAGTTTAACTTATTCCTTCACGTCTCTCATCTTTGTTTTCCCTCAGACTTTCAGCTTGTCCCTCAATTTCTATTGACTGCCTCTGCAGCCTCCTCCACGAGAGAGCCACGGATTTTGAATGCTTGAGTGACGTGGATGACGGGTGGCACATACAAATATTGATTAAGGTTCCGTTGAAATATAACCTCACAAGTGTGAAACAGACGGGACGCGATGCTCTAGATTAAAGGGATTTATGTATGTTTTATTACTTGAATAAGGGACAAGGACCCGACAACCCTCCTAAAGTTTCAAGCTTACATTTGCTTAGTTCTACGTTATGCCGAGCATAAATATATTTTTGGCAGAAGTTTAATGCGCCTTGGCACGTGGTAGTAAAATTTATTATGATGGGTTATATCATGATGGGGTTATGTGCACATCTTGAACGTTTTCGTTTTCTTTTAATATTCAGACGGCTTTCTTTTTACTGCGTATGTGTATTTTTTATACTAATAATATCGCATGCTTTATGGAAATGGCGCTTTCATCTCCTTGCAACCCTCGAAAGGACGATTTTGACAAAAAATAATGGAAATTAGCAAACTTTAAAGATAATAGGAGGGAGTGTACATAAAATGGGAAAAAAGAAATGGCCAAGAGTGTGGTTAAAAAAGATAACAAGTCCTTTAGGGAACGATAAAGTTATAAACTCCGTTCAAGCTGGGCTAAAAACTTACCATGAAAACGCATCTGTTACAGTTTCTTCTCCTTTTTTTATTATCCTCATTGTGGATGTATTAAATAGTCCTAAATTTGATACAAAATTTTTATGGTGCTGTTATGCTTTTCATTTTTATCTGGAAGAAAAAGTTTTATTTAACTTATCAATTAGCGAGAGAAATTTTTCTTAATAAGTTTTTTGATCCCTTCACTGCTGATGCTTATGATGAGTTCGGAGTAAATGGCAAGTTGCTTTCTAAATGGAATGTTAGTTGCTCATTTCTTTAAGTGCCTTTATAGTGGTCATTATTTTAGCTTTATATTTTTGTTGACATCTGAACAAACTTTTGTTGTTTCCCCCATCGAAACTAGAAATAACAGCAGATCCCTTAAAGTTTCTTTTTTCTTTGCTTCTTTTTCTTTAAAGTGAAAACAATTTGTCTCCACTTTTTCGAACTTCTTTGA
The DNA here is from genome assembly GCA_929113105.1 of Agrypnus murinus. Classification (NCBI taxonomy): domain Eukaryota; kingdom Metazoa; phylum Arthropoda; class Insecta; order Coleoptera; family Elateridae; genus Agrypnus; species Agrypnus murinus. The sequence continues at coordinate 147,519,525 of OV816028.1, forward strand.
ACTATTAACGGTTTATGTATAAGAGTGTACAACTAGTTAAAATTCTTTTATTGTAAAAACGTGCTATTTATGAATAGGACTTACAAATAAGAAACGGGAAAGCTAACTAGGTATATTTTGTGTAAATAAGTCTATTCAAGTCTTAGAGTATTCAGACCAATAGTGGACTTAATACGGATAAAAATATTAGAATTGAATTTTGAATTGGTTAATTTTGCATCTGCTTACGTTTTTAAATGATTTATTATTTCTCATTTCCCAGACGGGCAAAGGCTAAATGAGACAGATTTGCTTTACCCTACAGGCTGATGCAAAGTCGTAGAACACTTTTCAAATTCAAGAATTCGGGCCCAGAGCAAAATACAATTAATGCAAGGATTGAGAATAGTGATAAATGTGCAGCTCAAAAACTTCTAGATAATGGTGCAATAAGGGTAAACTATGGGCCAAGTTAGGCTACATCGCCTCTTTTCATTGGCCATATCTTCTTCAGGTTAGTAAGGAAGTTAAAATTTCCACCTTTTGAGAGTTTTTCGATTTAGAAAGTTTTTAAAGTAGGTTGGTGTGATGATGATCATCCAACCTATTGCAAGTCATCAATTATGAATATTATGAATGTTAGCCTTTCTATATTTGATTATTATATAGCAAGTAGCAAAGTAAAATAAAGTTAGCAAAGTCTCCAGATGTGAAGAGAAGAAATTCAAAAACGCCAACAAAACCATCATCTCCTACCCCCATTACTCTTTTAACCGTAAGGTTTATTAATAAACTTGGAAATCATGTGATATACTGTTAGACTCCCCTATGACTTAAGGAGTTCAAAAATATTACAAGACAACCAACATAACCCCCCTCACTTCTCTTACCCCTTAAGTCCTTTTGAGAAAAATATACAGGGTATCTCCATGACCTAACTTCAAAAACCCCCACCCAAGACAACCATCTGCCCCAACTCCCTATTCCCTAAACTCCCTTAAAAACAAATTCGCAAAATCCTCACATTAGCTATAACATGAAATAAAGGGTTCGAAAACTCCGCTTAATCTCACTAACAGCAGGTAAAAAATTGAACAGCAAATACCAGCTAAAAAACACCGTTGTTAAGATCATCACTTTTTTAATTTCTAGCACCATTTTGCGAATCGTTTACCCAACTACATATATATTTTTAATTTGCGAATTGCCTACCCAACTACATGTATATTTTTAGTTATTTATTATGAAGATTTATTTATTGATCTGTGCTTTTCTCTTGGGTACTCAATTAAAACGTCTTAGACTTGACTATTAAAATTATAGACCAACATTGGGATGAAATACAAGAAAATTGAAATTTTTTAAAAGAAACGTTTTTAAGAATTATTAAAATCATTTCCGATAGTTCTAAATGACTGTTTACCTAAATGAACATTGGCAATACTTAATGTTTTTGGGTACTTTCAGTCAATTAAAAACTTGTTAAAAAAAGTTTTTAGTACACCTATAGCTATATTTCGATTAATTATATAATCTACGTAAGGGTGTTTCTATTAAAGCACACAATTATTTTAATAATTAAAATCTTACAACTAAAACACTCAAGATTGTCTAATGATACTTACTTTAAATCTTCATTCTCCGGCAGAGACATCTTCTGAAATTAAATTATACTCAGGCGTCGTGGGTGTTAATCACACCCACCCATCAATAGCTTCTGATCGAGTAATAGAACCAAGAACAAATAGAAAGATAAAGGGTGCCACTCAAACTAATTAGATGTTATTATTTGAATAAAAAGCTGGAAGTCCACAGTCTGCGAAAAGACTTTTTTTAAGATTGATCTGTACAAAATTTTAAAAAAATAAGATTATGACGGAAACATCGATAGTTTGTTGAGCGGAACGATATCAAAGAAAATTCAATTTGAAATCTGCATATTGAATAAAAACGTTAAAAAAATATTACACATAAATCACAGCTTCTTACATTCATAAATAATCTTTATTTACCAAATTCTAAAAAAATAAGTAAATATTAAACTATCTGAAATTTTCAAAAATACCAAATTCAATCTTAATTAAACATTTTTGTTAAACTTACATCAACAACTCAACTTTAATCCTTTGAATAATTATTCAAAATTGTTAATTTCACTAAACCTCACACAACAATGGTATGACCATCACACAAAATTTTACGAAAAAAGAACTGCCAACTGAAGCAGGAACGTAGCTGAAACTTTCCTTGAATTTTGAACTGTTATTGAAATTTAACGACGGACTTTAAAATTTATATTTGTTATTATTGTTAAGTTTAACTAAAACGATACTTAAAAAAACTAATTTGAATGTTGCTTGAAGTTTCTTGGAATGTCCTTGTGGAAAACATAATACGCCATTTGATTAACAATTAAACTCGCCGTTTTAACATGAAAACACTGTAAGTGTTTTTAGACAAATTCTTTAAACAAATACAGTTTGCAAACGCGAGACACTGAGAACATTGATCTCTACTAACTCGGAAAACTATACCGCAACTATATTCTCGACACGATAAAACTGATAATCTCTAATTAGATTATACGGTACGAGAATACAACGAAAAAACATTTTCCCCCAATATTAATCATTAATAGACCCGAATTTCTCGAATTACGGACTAATTTATTTACCAAAATTATTTTTTAACTAACGCACACTACAATACAGAACGCTCAGAAAATATACATAAATTTCTATATTAGTTGTATAATCAACGAGAACAAATAACAACGAGGGCCGGTGACCGACGCGAGGCGTCGAGGCAAAAGCTCGTAACTCTGGCTCTAAGGGCTGCTGTTAGAGTGACTTACAGGTGTACGAAAATACATGAGTTTTACAAATTTAGAAGAGGTTTTTTTAAACGCTCCAAACAAACTAAATTTGGCAAGATTTCTATCCAATGAGCAAAATACAGAATTACCTATTATATTTTTCATTTAAGAAGTGCGTATTAAAACCTTACTGGAAATCTGAGTTCTTAAACATAACACTTGAACGAAATTTATTATATATTGTGGACTGCTAAAACCTTTACTCATAGTCTAAAATACAAAGGAATATATCACTATTTCAGTTGCTGTAGACCAATAAATTATTTTTATATGAGATCTGTACGTGATTCTAAACTAAAAAGAAGCTCTTTTATTAATTAGCAAAATTATCAAGAATTTTGTCTGCAAGAACTATCTTAACCAGAAGAAACGATATGAATACTATATTAATTTGAACTGTCTCCAATTTCGAAGGTTTATTAAAATACAGCTGTTCTTAAAATTTAACAAGAACACATATTGAACATGGAAACTGAATTTCAACTTAAGCCAAACGAAATATCTCACTATACACAGGGCCGTACCAAGATTATTTTTTATAAAATAAATATTCCGATTTCTAGCACATTATAATGTATGTTTAAATATTGTAAATAACTACCATCCAAAAATTCAGTTCACAATTGAAGAAGAATCCAATAATACAATACGTTTCTCTCGACACGTTGCTTACTAGAAATGACATATATAGCATAAAATTAGAATGGTACATAAAACCATACAGCTCAGGACGATACATAAACTCAAATTATTTTCATATGATTACAATAAAAATAATATCATTTTGACTATAAAAAATATAATTATAAAAATTGGTCATGACGATTATAAATGAAGCAGTCCACGGAACCTTAATCAAATTTTTAGTTGGCAGTAATTATTAAACAACAATTTACGGGACCGTTACTCTACACTGACCAACAACCTATAGAAAATAAAAACAACAGCATTGTTTATAAACCAATTCCTCACACTCCAAATTTAACAAACCAAATTACTCGTATTTTAAAAAACACAAACGTAAAATTCTTTCGCTAATCTTTTTGCCATTTCAGGTGTCGGATAAAGAAAGGGTCCGATCTCTGTTTCACCCATTTTTTACACGCTTTCTTATTTCCTGCTAGAGCCTTCATTTCTGTTAGAGATTTCCCCTTTGACCTCCCTATTTCCTCTATTTGGTGCATCCATTTTCTTCTTGGTCTTCTTCTTCTGTTTCTAATCGGTTTCCTCATTTCAAGTATTCTTCTTGGTAGACCCTCATTGTCCATTCCGGTTATATGTCCGTACCAGTTTATCTGTTTCTTCTTTATTTCTTCCATTATTGGCGTCTGTTGGATGCTCTCCCTTATGTTTTCATTCCTGACATGTTTCCATTTGGTGATTCCTGTGATCTTTCTCAAGTGTTTCATTTCCATGGCATTTATTTTTCTTTCAGGTTTTTTCTGTATGGTCCAATTTTCCGCTGCGTAGGTAATTGTGGGTACCGTTACTGTATTATATATTTTTAGTTTTACGATTTCCTTGTGTCCTAGAATTGTTTTGTTCAGCGAGTAGTAAAGCCTCGTTGATTTGTTAGCTCTGTTTTACAGCTCTGTGTCGATCTTGCCGTCGCTTGTGAATTTTTACATGTAATCTCACTGTTTCCGTTGTTCTTCTGTTTTTCATTAATTATCATCACTTTTGTTTTCCTTGTGTTTATTTCCATTTTCATGTTTTCTATCTCTATAGTCCAGTCATCTAGTAAGTTTTGCATTTTTCCTCTTGTGTCAACTATTAAGACTACTTCATCTGTATACATCAAGCTGTTCATTGTGATGGATTTCAAGATTTTATATCCTACCGCAGTGTTTAGGTCTGCTTTGTCTTTGATTGATTGTCCATCAAGATTACGAATAACATCAGGCTTAGGCTGTCTCCTTGCTTTATTCCTCTGCTAATCTCAAATTTCTCTGATGTTTGCCCTGATATTTGTACTTTGGCTTTTGCTTTGCTGATTGTGTTTATTATTATTCGTATGAGCTGGTTCGGTACTTCTAGATACATAGTGGTTGTTTGTTTACTGTGTCGAATGCAGCTTTCAGGTCGATGGAAATTATGTAAAACTCTTTTTCTTCTTCTATCGCCGTGTGTATTAGAGATCTTAGTATAAAGATGTTTTCATTCGCCTGTCTACCTGGTCTGAATGCCGCTTATCCTTCCTCTAGCTTATGTTCTGCATATTCCCTTAGTCTTTTCTCTAAAATTCTTATGAATAGTTTATGTGTTGTTTGGGCCAGGCAAATGGCTCTGTAGTTCTTGCAGTTTGATGATTCGCCTTTTTTTATATATTCGCATGATCAGATTTGTTTCCCAGTCTTTTGGTATTCTTTCCTGGTTCCATACTTCTTTGAATAAATCCCAGAGCCAGTCCTTTCCTTTGTTCCCTACCCATTTGATCATTTCCGGTGCAATCTCACGGTCGCCGCTTGCTGTCCCTGTTTTTAGCTTTTGATTTGCTTTTTTCGCTATCTAGTCCTCTATCTTCTACTATTTCTGAAATTTCTAGCGAATCTTTTTTCATAGAACTCCTTCCATGTTTCTAGTATTTCCTTCGTATCCATCTTGAGTTCGTTGTGTTTGTTGTATATAACTTGTAATCTTTTGACGGTTGTCATTTTTTTGTATTTAGTCTATAGTTGTCGTTCATTTGTTCTCCGAACTCTTTCCAGCTATTCTTTTTCGCTTCTTTGATTGCATTCTTCACCTTATTCCTCTTTTCTGTATAGTTAACCTTGTCTACTCTTTCTTTAGTTTGGATGCATTTTCTCCTTTTTCTCAACAAGTTCTTTTATCTCCTCATTCCACCATCTAGTTCTCTTTAACTCTTTGTTAAACTTTCTTCTCCCACATATTTCTTCTGCTGCCTTTAGCATTGTTTCTTTAAATATTTTCCATTTTGACTCTAAGTCCATATCTTGTGCCTTATCTTTCTGTCTGCTGAATAGTTCGACTGTCTTTTCCTGGTACCTCCTTCGGACTTCAGGTATTTTTAGTTGGTATGTTGCTATTTTACTATAGATTATTTCATTTGTTTTATTTATTCCGGTTGCGAGCTGTCCCACTACCAGTCTGTGGTTCGTGCCTATTTCTGCCTCTTTCCTTGTTGCTATATTCTTCACTATCTCGCTGAGGCTGTGTGTGTGTACTATATAATTAATTAGGCTCTTTGCGTTTCGATCTTCTGCAACGAAGGTGTATTTATTCTGTTGTGTTTGTTCCATACTGTGTTTCCTATTATTAGGTGCTTACTTTGGCAGATTTCTATCATTTTTGCCCCGTTCCTGTTTAATGTTTGTTCTCCATGGCTTCCCATACATCCCCGTCCTCTGTTGAAATCATTCCCCACTTTTGCATTCCAGTCTCCCCTAATGATTGTCGGTTCTGTTTCCTCTTTTGCTTGGTCTAATACTTCTTGAAAGCATCTTGTAGAAATTCTCTACTTCCTCCACAGGTAGAAGGCACTTCTACTGTTACCTAGATTTGTATTATGTTTATTACTTGTCCTAATTTGATTGTTACCGACAAGATTCTTGCGTTGATCGCCCTGTATTTAAGGATGTGCCTGTGTAATTCCTCTGTTATAATTATTCCCACTACTTAGTTGGTCTGCTTTCGTTTTTGGCTCCTGAGTAGTACAGTATGATTGTTTGTGATTCCTTTTATGCCATTACCTTTTTTCTTTGTTTCACTTATTCCTAAGATGTGGATTTTGCTGATTTCCATTTCCTCTACTAGTTCTATGTCTTTTCCGGTAAGGGTATTTATATTCCATATTCCTATTTTCTTTTTGGTTAAAATTCTTGTTGCTAAAATAATTTACAGCTTGCTACCTACAGTTTATTTTTGAATTAATTGTTTTTCTTGATAGTCCTTTTATTAATCTGGCTTTTTGCTATCTAGAATACAACCCTCGGAGATTTATAGATTAATCTATTTGTATATATGTACCTTTCAACACAATATTAATAACAATTGGTTTCTACTGCGTCTGTTATGATTACATTAACACTAACTAAAGTGTAAGTTAACAAAATGACGATAATAAATTTTAGAATTAAAGGACACGTTTATCCCTTGTAAGGTTGTAATTCCTTGTTCTGCTCCCAATATCTTTTTAACAGGCTTTAAGGAAATGGAGATTACCTTTTTTAAATTTTCAATATATTATATAAAGTTTTCTATCTCTCTACTTTCGTTTGATTTTATACAAAAGATAGAGTGTATAGGTTAAGCGGATTGTCAGATACGTATATATACAGTTATCAACGGCAATGGTTCCTATAAGTTCACGAGGATAGTAAGGGATTACCACTAGGGTCAGCCTTGATGGTTTTAAAGTATCCTGGATTACTTTCCTGATCCATCCACATAACAAAATTAATGAGGACCGCAGATAACAATGGTCTACTTACATTTATCCCTCTGACCCTAAAACACTTTCAGAAAGGCAAAGCAAAAACAATCCCTACCTGGCTGCTGCATTACACACGCACACACGAACATCCTGTTGTTGCTATCTCTTCCAGTGTGTATTTTCCAAGTTAACGGCTCTTCCTTTTCCACGATATGAAATTAAAATCGTTCCAAATTTTCTGAGCGTTTCCGTTTCTGTTAATCCTTTTTCATATACCATTCCCGGGTAAGCTTCCCACTACAAATATATACCCTCAGGAGATAGCACGATGTTGTCGATTTCAGGCTAATTCGACACAGGGGAATGCTCTTAATCGAGAAAAAGCGACTCAGCGAAGCGGAAACGATGTTTGGAATTTTTTTCAATGTTTCTAGAAAAAAATTATTTTGTAAAAAATTTCAAAACTGGACCTCTGTGCGTTGGAATTCCTCGGTGTTTTAAACGAATATCCGCTTCTCCCCTAATTAGTATTTCAACTCGTTGTAACTCAAACTTTACAATATCCTGGCAAACGGGAAGGCACTGAAATGGTGAAATCCAATCAGAAACAAGAAATCGGTACAATTGGCACAATACAAGAGTAGAATAGAATCATCAAGGCGACATGAGGCAGGGGTGTGCGGCTCTAAGATAAGTGCTAGAATACAATCAACCATTGGGGTTATAAACCGCATCCTTATATAGAAATTCCCAGCACTGTTTTACAGTTCAGCTGTCCCCAGCCATTCCTGTACATGTTCCCGTGTCGTCCTGCTTCGCTTGGCGTTATCAAACTGCAGACATTAGATTTCTCACTTACTTGGTCCGCTGTGCCTCGAATAGGACTCTGAATGCGGCTTAGCCTAATCCGATCCGCTGAAATCTTAAATCAGAAGTTACGGCGCTCCCTTTGTGTTTCACGCTATTGTACGCCATCTTGTTTATTCTTGCTGATTTATGGGAGTAAGTAGGCTGCGACAGTCATCGGAATGCAACGCCCGTCTTTGGCGCTGCAGTCATTTAATAATGACATGAACTTATTTCTTCCAACTTTTTGAACTCACGTAAAACGCTTTGTTCTTGCACGAGTTTACAAAAAGGGAACAACGAGATTAGATTTTATTTTCGTCCCACCGACATTAATCGAAGTTCCTATCCTTTAGAGAAATACGAGTAATTGTTAAAAGTGTATTTTGTTGAGCGCAAAGAAATTTAATTAAAAATATTATTGGGAGAGTTTTTAAAAAATCGTTGCTTTTTGATTCAAAAAAAAACATTTATAAGTTTTCCTGTAAATTATTTTTTAATTAAAATTTGCTTTAAAAGGAATTTTTATGAGTAGGGTTAATTGGGCGAAAAATATGAATTTAAAAAGCATAGATTTTTATCAACAAATACAAATAGTATTTGAGCAATTTTACGTATTTATTCGAAGTCTAATCATAAATGCAGATTTTTAGGTAAAAAACTTTTAAAATCTTCTTCTTCATTTTGGAAATGAAACTTTTCAATTGGATCTATAGTTCATATATATGCGTTTTGATTCTCATGGGAATGTCTGAATTTTTATACGATTTCCTTTATTTCAAAATGCTCCATACGTTATCTGTCAGTTTAATAAAAAACATTGAGGAACTGGACAGAGGATAAGAGATACCCATATAAAGCAACAACAAATTTAGAGGTTTCTGTCAGAGTGGCTTTGCATTGAAACGCTTCTTTTTCTACCAAACAAAATAAACCAAGCTTAAAACTTCAAACGAAGAATTCACATTACTTAAACTAAATTTAGGACATAAAATTAGGCAAACCTAACATTAAAAAGGCAACCTTAGCTTCAAGAAAAGCTCATTTCTATCTATAAATATTTAAATTGATTATAACAGATATATTTACGAAGAAGAAATCATCACTAAGAAAAATTTTTACGTATTCAATAGGCGTGTTATTTTTTTTTGTTTCTTTTGAATTTAGTAACTCCTTATCCATATTTTTACATTTTCTATCGAATGCTTTCTTTCTTCCCAGAGTATTCGGATGAAAATAAGCTTTTATTCAAATGTCGGGACAAAAGTTGGCCATTCCTTTGATTATATTGTACTTGCTGCTTTGCGCTTTAAGATTTGCCTTCTATTTTTCCTAATTATATCCTTCCAAATTCCGTTTCTATTCTGAAAAAGGTTTGATCACAGTTACAAACATGCCCTCTATTAGTGATGTTAAGGAAAGCACTCAAAAGAACTTAAAAAGTGGCATTTTTCACAATTACTATAATTGGCTAATATATTTTCAAAGATAGCTTTGATGTATAGAGCTTTGCAAATTGGAGAAATTTTAAAATTTTCATAAATTGAAGTTTTAATTAATGTTTTATATTTCTTAAGAGCAAAAAGGTTTCATGGTTCCGAGTTTTAAAATTTTAACGTTTTTCTATAATCTCAAAGTTTCAATTGTATTAAATATTACAATAATTCCTAATTCTATATAGTATTAATGGTTTCAAAGTTTTAAATCTAACCGCATCTCTACATTTTAAAGCATCGGAAGCATTAGTAATAACTAGGTATAGGATTTCTATGCATTTGCATGTTTTTCTGTTTATAACAAACATAGGCAGATTTATATTTCTACATGTTTAAGCCACATATGAATCACATATGTCAATTTGAAAGTGCATATAAATGCATATTTAGGTGTTTTTTTATAAATGCATGCATATTTTAGCATTTTTGAACGAGTGTGCATATTTTACCACTTTTTGAGCGTTTTACATGCTTTAATTATGAAATTTCTAATATTTTTTAAATAATTTTAGACAACCAACCAAGGGCGGCTTAGTTGAGTCTAGGGGAAACCCATAATTTAAGCTTATTGTTAAATACTAGGCTTAATATTTTACTGTCTTAACCATCTGTGTACTTGTAATATTTTCTAAGAAAGAAAAAGTTTCAACTAAAATTTAAATACTTACATCCTGCGGTATTGTGATAAATAGGTATTAGGAAATTCCAAAGACCCTTTGACAACTTCCTGTTCATAGAAAAATTTGCCTGTACTTTTGTTTACTAATCTTGTAATCTTTCAATTAAGACAGTTCAGAAATTGCAAACTGCATTTCAGTTTGAAATTATAGAGTGTAAAGATGGGTAAAGAAAAACGGTCTGTGTCTGTTACACTTCGAAGTTATGTTAAGGAATTCAGTGTTCTTACAACTGACGATAAGGTGTTGTATTGTACAGTGTGCGACGATAAAGTGACTGCAACGAAACGCTTTCAAGTTACACAACAACTGAACACGGTTTGACATCAAAAGTGTGTTGCCCTGAAATCAAAAAAACAAACGTTGTTACCGGGGTACCTTAATAATTCGGGCGGTGGGTCCAGCAAATCGATCGAATTTAATAAAAAACTATGTAGTGCATTAGTGGCTGCAGATATCCCGTTAAGTAAAATTAATCAATCAGCATTTCGTAATTTTCTAGAAGAAATTTCAAAAATGCCAATACCCGACGAGTCTACACTCAGGAAAAATTATTTACCTCTTTTATACAAAGAGACCATAAAATCAATTAGAAAACATGTAGCGAATAACTACATATGGGTTTCCATTGACGAATCTACTTACACTACTGGAAGGTGCGTAGAAACTTCCTTTCCTTCGTTTTGTTAGTAAAATTTAACTAATTAAAGACAGCAGAGCAATTTACGGATGTTTTATTTTCTATTTTGTTAGTTACATATTTAATCACAACAATATTTTTGCTATTATTAAAATATAATTTTTTTTAAATAACTGTTTTGCGCTAATTGTTTGTAACCGACTAATTATGTAGTTCGATAAAATAAAAATAAAATTTTTGTTTTCAGATACGTGGCTAACGTTATAATTGGCGTTTTAAATTCGAAGAACAATCCCAAATCCTATCTATTAGCAATGGGCGTTTTCAAGAGCACCAATCATTGTTCTGTTGCAGAATTGTTTAATGATTCGATGGCTATTTTGTGGCCGGACGGCATACAGTACAACAAAGTACTCCTGTTCGTCACCGACGCGGCACCGTACATGATCAAGGCTGGAGCAGGCCTACAAGTTCTGTACGAAAAAATGATCTACTTAACTTGTCTTGCCCGTGCAATGCATAGAGTTGCGGAAAAAGTGCGGGAAATATATCCTAACGTAAACTCTATAATTTCAGATGTAAAAAAAGATTGTTTGTAAAGCTCCATATCGCATACAAATATTTAGGGAAACTGCTCAAGAAGTGCCTCTCCCACCTGAGCCTGTAATAACAAGGTGGGGTACTTGGCTTTCTGCAGCAGAATATTATGCAACTTATTTTGATATTATTAAAGCATTTGTAAATAAACTTAATAAACACGATGCACTATGCACAAAGCGGACAGGATGCTTTTAATACTAAGGAGGTGAAGGCAGAATTATTGTTTGTTTTGACAAATTTTGTGCGGTTAGCTAAAGTAATTCAGAAATTAGAAAGTCAGGGAAATTAATTATATGAATCTCTTGAGCATGTAAAATTGTTAGGTGTTTCTTTGAATAAAGTAAAAGGGCGAAAGGGTTTGACTATAAAACAAAAATTTAAATCTGTTATAGACAAAAATCCTGGTTTTCACTTAAGTAAAAGCATAAATGATGCATTATCTGGCCAAGACATTTTGGACGAGCTAAAACATTACTAGCTTGTAGAATTAAACAATTTTAAGTATGCCCCAATTACGTCTTGCCATGTGGAACGGAGTTTTTCAAAATATAAAACAATATTTAGGGATAATAGGCATATGTTTACTTTTGAAAATTTAAAAATGTACGTCATTGTGAACTGTAACGCTCTATGTTTAGAAAATATAATTAATTAAATTATTGCATAGGATGTCAAATTAAAATAATAAATAAATTTATAGACACTTAAAAATTTTTCACGCTGACACATTACCAGAAGGTTGCATTATCTAGTTTTAAAATTCAAATTATTATTGAATTCCCTTTGCAAATTGTTAACTAACCACACACTGGATTATTTATAAATTCGTTAACACGAATAGCTAAACTTCAAATTTCAATTCACAATAGAATAAACTTTACAAATCATAAACTAACGTCACACTGGATTACTTGTAAATTTTACTAGAACAAAGTACTAAACTTTAATCTAAAGCCCTGTAATCTCTTTTCTGTAAACGGAACGGGCGAACTTAAATTTTACTTGACGGCCCGTAACAGAACCTTGGTGAATTATCCAAGGCTCCCGTGCGTCTTTTTGGACCCTGTATTTGACTGACCCCTTCTGTTTGACTTACTTTAACTGACTGACTACTTGGGGATGCAAAACTATCTTTATTTATTTAAACTAAGAGAGGGAAATGTATAGCACCCTATCAAGTACCAAAATGACCCCAGGCGCCAATAGGAAACATCGTTCTAGAATATTCTATGGATACTTAGAACATCCAAGACTTGTTTATCGTAAAATCTGATATTTAAAAGGGTATTGCAGGCTTGTCTTTTATCGGTATATTTTGGAAAATCTATTCAACAGAAACGAAAATAAGCACCTAGGGGATATATATATTTAGCTTAAATGCATAAGTATCATGTCATTTTATTTAAAAAAAAATTCTTATCTTGGTATTTTCAATGCTAAAAACGGATTTATATACGCGAGAACGTCTAGACGGCCTTTTCTGTTAACGAAAAACATTATTAGTTTCGGAATAAAGTTTGCAACAACTAACAAAAATATATGTATATATACAAGGCCGTACTAAGGTTATTTACAGTAAATACATTTTCTAATGTATTAAAAGGATCTCGAATTTTTAACACATTACAAAAGTTTTTAGAATTCTAAAATATTGGTTTTCCGTTTTTATTTTTCATAATTGGCGAGTTTTTTACTATTGAAGGTTCAAAATGCAAAAGCTCTGAATATTTGCAGTGGTTCACTCTTCATTTCTGATTTAAGGGATTTTGGATAGTGGAAGTTTTAGAAATTTAGATTTAGATATCATACAAATATGATATTAGATGTTAAGTTGGTAAAGGATATCTTTACAACTTGGAAACTTTACCAATGAAACATAATTATATTACTTTTTTTATTTACAATCATTAGACTTAAATAATCAAAATAAAAAGTAATTATAAATGATTATTTTAAAATAAAATTTCTGTAAACTGTCGTAAAAACTCTCAATTAGCATTATCTACCGACCAAAAGATTTTTTAAGTAAGGTTTTATTGTTCACCGCTAGATGGCAATGCATGCTTTTAAATTGTTAAATTAACGTAATTATTATTTATAAAATATAAAAAAACGGAAAAATAAGAATAAAACTAATATTAAATAAAAAGATATTTTTAGTATTAAATAAATTATAAAAGCCTAAATTTAAATCGGAAAATTTATAACTTTTTAAAAATTTTTAACTCTGTAAAAGTGTATAGCTTTCCAACATTATAAAAGTAACAATCAATTTAGCAAGTACAAGGAAAAGCGTTTTCCAAAGACTAATTTTCACGTCTAAAGTATCCAATTAATCCAAAGATGTTTTAAAAATAATTAATGTTAGCTGGTAGGAGTTAAACACCTACTTGCAACAAATGTATGTTATACGTTGGGATTGAATTTCAACTATCATCTCATTTTAAATAATGTCAAGTTCAATTATATTTTACCACTACATTTTCTTGGATGTCGTAGGCGTGCAGTTAAACTCAACAACTCTTATGATACGTTGGCAGTTGTGATAGTATCATGAAAGAAAAGTCTCTACGGAAAGTCTTTAACAGTAGGTATTATCTTCTTTATGTGTCTTATTGCTTGTTTTTGAAGGTAGTCAACATTAATACTACGTCTAGTTTATTTGTCGCTTTTTTATTTAAATGCTGCATTAGAAGTAGTACGTGAAAGTTAGGTTAGGTATTACATTTTTTTCTTGTTTTACCCAGTTCAATTTCATCATGCACACTTTAACTTAGAAATTTTGTTAACAAACTTTTTTATACTGTGTTACAAAATATTGAATTCAATAAAAAATAACTACTCTAGTTATTAAAAGATCTAGCTATAAAAATAATAGAAAAACACAAAAATTAAAAATGAAAATAAAATTAACAAAATAAAAATAAATAAATGTAAATGAAAATAAATATAAATAAATAAAATTAAATTTATAATAAAATAAAAAATTATTTTTATCTTTTTATTTAGTTATCTATTTTTATATTTACCTTAGCAATGTGTTAGATTAATATTACCCTTGTAAATGACAGCCTAGCTGTCGAAACAATTGTTAGGTAGATTATAATACACCTGTGAAAGTTTACTAATCTGTTTTATTTATTTCATTATTCTAGAATAATCAAAACATTGTAATTTAATCATTGCAGTTAATTCTAGTATGTGTATATGTCAAGAGCCACCTTGAATGGCACATTACAGTGCTTTGCGCAAGCTGACTGATTTGACATAAATATGGAGTACGAATGTTAACGTGACATCAGCACAAAATCAAAATGCTAAAAATTCTGATGATTTCTGCAATTAGACAATCCGAAATGGACCTTATTTTTAAAGCTGAACTATGTAGTTGTTAAGTCGATACAAGAATCAATAGATATCTCGACAGCAAAATAAAGCAGTAGTTTTAGTTATAAAGGATAGTACTATCATAAAACGAAATAAATATAATAAATAGTATAACTTTGCTAGGTCGCCCAAACCGAAACTGCCAGACACCGTAATAACAAAATAATTTGTAAAGTATAGTTAAGTACAGGAAAGGTACATCTCTATCACAACCTTTAGCTGCGTTTCTAGTCACATCAACTCTTAACGTAGCATCGATCCTGAGACCTCTCGAATTATATTAATTAAATCGATTATAAAATTAAACTTTTAAATATAAGCTATGAAACTATAAACACTCAAAGTCTCTAACACTTCAAAATTTCAAATTTCTGAAACTTTCCGAATAAGTAGAAATCTAAACAATGGGTACAGAAAATAGTAAAACCACAACAGCCAACAGAAGTAACTAAAGTCTGAGACTATAAAATAATGTATTTCACTGGAATTAACTTTAGAAACTCAAAACTTGTATGCAGAAGAGAATTGTATATATCTCACGCGTTTGAAGAAAGTCAGTTCTGTAAGAAATGGCGTCAAAGCAATTCAAACAATGAATAGTCCTAAATTAAATAATATTCATGTATGGATTAACTGCTAAAACTGTTTTAAATGCAGTATTTTCCAAATAAGATAAAAATCTTTGTGACAATGTAATCATCACAGGTGGAGAAAAGCCTTTTAAATTGCAGGTTAAGGTGTACGATATTAATCCCAGCGTGAATTTAAATTGGGAAAAAACTTTCTGAATGTGTCCAGAAAAAATACACTAATTAATGATTACACAAAAGAAATTGCAACAAAATCTAAATTTCTAAAACTTCCACTATCCAAAATCCCTTAAATCAGAAATGAAGAGTGGACCACTGCAAATATTTAGAGCTTTTGCATTTTGAACCTTCAATAGTCAAAAACTCGCCAATTATGAAAAATAAAAACGGAAAACCAATATTTTAGAATTCTAAAAACTTTTGTAATGTGTTAAAAATTTGAGATCCTTTTAATACATTAGAAAATGTATTTATTGTAAATAACCTTAGTACGGCCCTGTATATATAAATATATTTTTGTTAGTTATTGCAGACTTTATTCCGAAACTAATAATGTTTTTCGTTAACAGAAAAGGCCGTCTAGACGTTCTCGCGTATATAAATCCGTTTTTAGCATTGAAAATACCAAGATAAGAATTTTTTTTAAATAAAATGACATGATACATATGCATTTAAGCTAAATTTATATATCCCCTAGGTGCTTATTTTTGTTTCTGTTGAATAGATTTTCCAAAATATACCGATAAAAGACAAGCCTGCAATACCCTTTTAAATATCAGATTTTACGATAAACAAGTCTTGGATGTTCTAAGTATCCATAGAATATTCTAGAACGATGTTTCCTATTGGCGCCTGGGGTCATTTTGGTACTTGATAGGGTGCTATACATTTCCCTCTCTTAGTTTAAATAAATAAAGATAGTTTTGCATCCCCAAGTAGTCAGTCAGTTAAAGTAAGTCAAACAAAAGGGGTCAGTCAAATACAGGGGCCAAAAAGACGCACGGGAGCCTTGGATAATTCACCAAGGTTCTGTTACGGGCCGTCAAGTAAAATTTAAGTTCGCCCGTTCCGTTTACAGAAAAGAGATTACAGGGCTTTAGAATAAAGTTTAGTACTTTGTTCTAGTAAAATTAACAAGTAATCCAGTGTGACGTTAGTTTATGATTTGTAAAGTTTATTCAATTGTGAATTGAAATTTGAAGTTTAGCTATTCGTGTTAACGAATTTATAAATAATCCAGTGTGTGGTTAGTTAACAATTTGCAAAGGGAATTCAATAATAATTTGAATTTTAAAACTAGATAATGCAACCTTCTGGTAATGTGTCAGCGTGAAAAATCTTTAAGTGTCTATAAATTTATCATTGATACCAATGATCCAAAGTTCTACGTTTATAGGTGTGAGGTACTTTGTACCTAAAGTTAAGTGAATAAAAAAAGCATTATTGTGTGGCGTTATTTGTGGTTTATTGGACTATAAAACCTACCGTTTTATAAAGGATTAGGTGATAGATTATATACTATGGTAAGTTTGTAATTGAGATTTATTTGTACCATTTCTATGAAAACTCTTGGCTAGTAAAGCAAACATGCTCTTCTAACTAAGGATCCTTATTAGAACATTATGAAGATTGCTTTCAATATTGTCTTTTTAGACAACAGATATTTCTTTAACAGCGAATAAATGAGAATTTAAACTATACCTTATTGTGATACTGCTAGCTCAATCATTTGCCGAAGTTATTTATTCACATTAACCTGCTTTAAGGTCAACCTGACTTAATTATGATTAGTTATTTAATTTAATTGATTTTGATCAATCTAATCGGAATCTTTTTTCACTTGTGGGTTCCGACGCTATGATATAATAACTTTTAAGTTAATGGCGCCCATATTTTTTATTATTTCTGAAACATTATTTTTGCTTCAAAAATCTATGAGCTTAAGGAACCAGTGCCTACCCCCTGAATAATAATTTGTCGACAGAAAGAGATCTCCGTCGGTGCATAATTAAGTACAGTAAGTATCGTTATTTGCTTTCAGTGAATTTTTAGTAATTAATTTAGTGATGTTACAGTTGATGTCCAAAGGTGCGACCATTAGTATTTTAAGTTAGAGTGAGTAAAAAAGCGTTTGTTACATTTTACAGATTGGGGCTCTAACACTATAAAAAATAATATGAAGCAGTAAAAATGAAACGATTTATTTATTATCTGAATATGGTAAAACTCAAATGTTAACAAAAGCTACGAAGTTTTAAAACTGTAAACCAGAAAGCTTTGAAAAATTGAGTTCTGTGGCTTTTGAAACCTTATAATTTCGAACTTTTGAGACTTTGAAACGTAAAAGCTTTTAACATTTTTTGTATCTAAAACTCTGACAATTCGAAAAGTTATTAGCTAGGTATAGGATTTGTATGCACTTAAAAATGCTGAAATATGCATGCACTTATGCACTATAAAAACGTGAAATATGCACTTAAAAATCATGAAATATGCGTTTATTAGAAATTTTTAATAATTATATGCACTTTCATTATTAAAAAAAGCACCTGTTTAGCGTTATTTACATTTTATTTACAGAAATTATTTTAATTAGACATCCTATGCAATAATTTAATTAATTATATTTTCTAAACATAGAGCGTTACAGTTCACAATGACGTACATTTTTAAATTTTCAAAAGTAAACATATGCCTATTATCCCTAAATAAATATTGTTTTATATTTTGAGAAACTCCGTTCCACATCGCAAGACGTAATTGGGGCATACTTAAAATTGTTTAATTCTACAAGCTAGTAATGTTTTAGCTCGTCTAAAATGTCTTGCCCAGATAATGCATCATTTATGCTTTTAATTAAGTGAAAACCAGGATTTTTGTCTATAACGGATTTAAATTTTTGTTTTATAGTCAAACCCTTTCGCCCTTTTACTTTATTCAAAGGAACACCTAACAATTTTACATGCTCAAGAGATTCATATAATGAATTTCCCTGACTTTCTAATTTCTGAATTACTTTAGCTAACCGCACAAAATTTCTCAAAACAAACAATAATTCTGCCTTCACCTCCTTAGTATTAAAAGCATCCTGTCCGCTTTGTATGCATAGTGCATCGTGTTTATTAAGTTTATTTACAAATGCTTTAATAATATCAAAATAAGTTGAATAATATTCAGCTGCAGAAAGCCAAGTACCCCACCTTGTTATTACCGGCTCAGGTGACAGAGGCACTTCTTGAGCAGTTTCCCTAAATATTTGTATGCGATATGGAGCTTTACAAACAATCTTTTTTACATCTGAAATTATAGAGTTTACGTTAGGATATATTTCCCGCACTTTTTCCGCAACTCTATGCATTGCATGGGCAAGACAAGTTAAGTGGATCATTTAAGTGGCTCCAGCCTTGATCATGTACGGTGCCGCGTCGGTGACGAACAGGAGTACTTTGTTATACTGTATGCCGTCCGGCCACAAAATAGCCATCGAATCATTAAACAATTCTGCAACAGAACAATGATTGGTGCTCTTGAAAACGTTCATTGCTAATAGATAGGATTTGGGATTGTTCTTCGAATTTAAAACGCCAATTATAACGTTAGCCACATATCTGAAAACAAAAATTTTATTTTTATTTTATCGAACTACATAATTAGTCGGTTACAAACGATTAGCGCAAAACAGTTATTAAAAAAAATTATATTTTAATAATAGCAAAAATATTGTTGTGATTAAATATGTAACTAACAAAATAGAAAATAAAACATCCGTAAATTGCTCTGCTGTCTTTAATTAGTTAAATTTTACTAACAAAACGAAGGAAATGAAGTTTCTACGCACCTTCCAGTAGTGTAAGTAGATTCGTCAATGGAAACCCATATGTAGTTATTCGCTACATGTTTTCTAATTGATTTTATGGTCTCTTCGTATAAACGAGGTAAATAATTTTTCCTGAGTGTAGACTCGTCGTGTATTGGCATTTTTGAAATTTCTTCCAGAAAATTACGAAATGCTGAGTGATTAATTTTACTTAACGGGATATCTGCAGCCACTAATGCACTACATAGTTTTTTATTAAACTCGATCAATTTGCTGGACCCACCGCCCGAATTATTAAGGTACCCCGGTAACAACGTTTGTTTTTTTGATTTCAGGGCAACACACTTTTGATGTCGAACCGTGTTCAGATGTTGTGTAACTTGAAAACGTTTCGTTGCAGTCACTTTATCGTCGCACACTGTACAATACAACACCTTATTGTCAGTTGTAAGAACACTGAATTCCTTAACATAACTTCGAAGTGTAACAGACACAGACCGTTCTTCTTTACCCATGTTTACACTCTAAAATTTCAAACTGAAATGCAGTTTGCAATTTCTGAACTGTCTTAATTGAAAGATTACAAGATTAGTAAACAAAAGTACAGGCAAATTTTTTTATGAACAGCAAGTTGTCAAAGGGTATTTGGAATTTCCTAATACCTATTTATCACAATACCGCAGAATGTAAGTATTTAAATTTTAGTTGAAACTTTTTCTTTCTTAGAAAATATTACAAGTACACAGATGGTTAAGACAGTAAAATATTAAGCCTAGTATTTAACAATAAGCTTAAATTATGGGTTTCCCCTAGACTCAACTAAGCCGCCCTTGGTTGGTTGTCTAAAATGCTAAAATTATTTAAAAAATATTAGAAATTTCATAATTAAAGCATGTATAACGCTCAAAAAGTGGTAAAATATGCACACTCGTTCAAAAATGCTAAAATATGCATGCATTTATAAAAAACACCTAAATATGCATTTATATGCACTTTCAAATTGACATATGTGATTCATATGTGGCTTAAACATGTAGAAATATAACTCTGCCTATGTTTGCTATAAGCAGAAAAAACATGCAAATGCATAGAAATCCTATACCTAGTTATTACTAATGCCTCCGATGCTTTAAAATGTAGAGATGCGATTAGATTTAAAACTTTGAAACCATTAATACTATATAGAATAAGGAATTATTGTAATATTTAATACAATTGAAACTTTGAGATTATAGAAAAACGTTAAAATTTTAAAACTTGGAACCATGAAACCTTTTTGCTCTGAAGAAATATAAAAGATTAATTAAAACTTCAATTTATAAAAATTTTAAAATTTCTCCAATTTGCAAAGCTCTATACATCAAAGCTATCTTTGAAAGTTTATTAGCCAATTATAGTAATTGTGAAAAATGTCACTTTTTTAAGTTCTTTTGAGTGCTTTCCTTAACAACACTAATAGAGGGCATGTTTGTAACTGTGATCAAACCTTTTTCAGAATAGAAACGGAATTTGGAAGGATATAATTAGGAAAAATAGAAGGCAAATCTTAAAGCGCAAAGCAGCAAGTACAATATAATCAAAGGAATGGCCAACTTTTGTCCCGACATTTGAATAAAAGCTTATTTTCATCCGAATACTCTGGGAAGAAAGAAAGCATTCGATAGAAAATGTAAAAATATGGATAAGGAGTTACTAAATTCAAAAGAAACAAAAAAAAAATAACACGCCTATTGAATACGTAAAAATTTTTCTTAGTGATGATTTCTTCTTCGTAAATATATCTGTTATAATAAATTTAAATATTTATAGATAGAAATGAGCTTTTCTTGAAGCTAAGGTTGCCTTACTGCATACTTAATAAGTTTCGAAATACACATTTGCAAGTATTGAAAACTACTTCGCTATTTTCAGTAACTTTACATTTCGCTATTGATGGTTGTTCGTGCCTGTGATTTTCATGTTTTTCCTCCATAACACGATTTCGATAGTGATTTAGACGCCTTACATTTCAACTTTTTTATTTTTCTAAGTTAACTTTTAGTAACATTTCGTTTCGATATTTGCGAAATACTTCATTTTTTACTTTTTTCTCCCCACTGATAACAAGGAAAAAGAAAAAACAACATTGTAATTCTTCACGGAGGTTTCGTAATTAATAATAAAAAAGCGAACATTGTGTCCGCGTGTATCCCTTTACATAATAATAGAGGAAAATTAACAACTTCGCTGAGTTTGCTTTTTTGCCCCCAAAACTCGTTTACAAATTTTATCCACGGCTAAATGAGTGGCAACTTTTTGAACAGCAGAATATTCTACATATTCATTAGATCGTACTAAATTATAACTAACTTCATTTTATTATGTAGACGTGTTTAACAACGCCGCCTATAATTTTATGCATCATTCGCTACATTTACCCCGTTAGAAAAATTAAATGTAAGAAAATGTTCTTATAAAGAAAAAAACTGTTATAATGAATTTATTACACGCACCGCCATATTTTCCTAACGAGATATGGTTGCCTAAACTTTCACGTCTATAGGAAAGCGGGCTTTTAAACTTTGTGATATATTTTAATAAAATTCGAACTACTACTTTCGTGTAAATATGATTCCCTGAAAGTTTTAGTAATCCAATCTAACCGACTTGTATTTTACTTACTAACTGTTCCATTTAATTAAACTTTGTAAGTTATTACTTTTCTATATTTACATTTAAGGTCAGCATTATACTTGAGGTTGCTTTGTAGCCAACAGTTTAAAATTTTTCTAAGTGCTTTATTGTTATTAGAGGTAGATCAGTAATATTTTTGTTTCACATTACTAAATTATGTATCTTTAGCGCCACGGCGCGTTTTTTAGTTAATTAAAAAATATCGAAACACTTTGGACATTTCAGAAATTTACTGAATAGTAATATAATGCTCTCCTATTTTTATGTTTGTACAGTAGTACATAAATACTTGATATTGTAACTAACACGTTTACTGACTCTAACTGAATAACTTTAACCAAAGCAAATGGACGTCACTGTAACATCAATAAAATTCAAAAGACTGAATACTTACTGTGAATTGCTTACTTCACACTGAAAACGCTACTTACTGTACTTAAATGCACCTGATAAAGATCTCTTATTGACAAATTATTTCTCAGGCGTAGGTACTGATTTCTATAGCTTATAGATTGTAAAGGAAAATAAGGTTTGCAGAAATAATAAGGATATGGGCGCCATTTGCTTGCAAGTCATTAGAATATTCTCAAAATTCGCAAGCAAAAAATAATTCTGATTATATAGATTGAAGTTAATAACTAATCATAATTAGTCAAGTTAATATTAGGCAGGTTACTGTATTTCAATGACTTATGCAAGTGAACGGTCCAATATTATCACAATATTATTTAATTTAGATACTCATAAGAACAATTGTAATACTGTTCTAATTAGGATTCTTATCGAAGAGAAAAGGTTTGCATAATTTACAAAAATATTCATAGGAATGGTACAAATAAATTTTAAAAGCAGAACTTACTTCTATTATACAGTTTATCCGTTAATCCTTAATAAAGCAGTAAAGGATTATAATCCTTTAAATTTCACAACTATCACTTGCACAATAATACCCTTAAATTCAATTAACACTAGGTACACAGTACCTCACAAGTTATAGATGAAGAACTGTTGTTGTCGATGCTAAAGTTATAATAATTGTTTATTACTTAAAGTTCATGTTTCTTTAATAAAAAATTAAACCATGTAATTTCCAAAGAAACGTGCATCATTTAAAAAGTTACCACGCTTACACTACTGTATTTCTCATTAATATTTTTAATCCGGCACAAACATGCAATTCCCAATATTTGCGATACGATACGGAACAAAAATATAATTTCTTTATTTCTCAGATTTAAGTAACAATTGATTTCACTTCATACATCATAAACTACGGCACACTAGATTAATTTCTGTCTACTAAAACGAAACATGAAGCTTTACTTTTAAGCTTTTAAATTTCTGTACTGTACTATAAAGTCTATTAAATGTGAAATCGCTTAACTCGTAGAACCAAACTGTATTATAAAGCAATTTGCTTATTTTTTACGGTAGACGAGACAAAAGGAAATTAACCGCAAAACAAACTTAAGCGAAAGCTAACTCATAGCACTTGGCGGAGAATTTGGAGCTAGCCGCCTCGTAACGTAGGCCGAAGCCCGCTACGTGACTTCCGTCACTTCTCTCGAAGTAGATTCTACCAGACTATATCCCAGACTGTCTTTTGGGGATCCAAAACTATCTTTGCGCTAATATTTCTAAGGGAGGGAAATTAACCACCCTATCGAAAACAAGACTGACACACTTCGAGCCAATGGGAAATAAACATTCTTGAATATTCTAGATGTTATTTTTTAAAACGAAGAAATGAAATTCTCATCGGAGGTCTACAAAAAAAGGGTCAGACATACCCTTATTTGTATTTTTCGAAGGATTCAGTTTAACAAACAAGAAATAGGCACATAGCGGATACATAAATGTGATTTAAATGCGTTTTTTGACGTATTCCTTTGTTAGAAAGGCAATTTTATTTCTGTATTTTATTCTAAAATCAATTCATTGGCGTGAAAACGCTTTGGGATGACCTTTGATATTAACGAAAACACCAATTGATTTGAAAGAACGTCTGAAATTTTAACCCAACGAAAATATACTTAAATGTACAGGGCTGTCCTACTATTATTTACAATGAATGCCTTTAAAATTGCATTTAAAATTGAATGGGGAATTTTAACACGTTACAATATATTTTTTCTTTCTTTAAAATAAATTAAAGTACTTGCATTAACGTGAACACAATCAGCTCGTTAGTTTTACTCGTTTTTATTTAAATAAGATAATGTACTTTAATCACTATAAACATGTATGCTTCAAATGTAACTTTACTTTTATACAAACTTTCTACAGTTGTCTATGTAAACGAATACCAAACTTTACTTCTGTTTAAGACAGACTTGTTTTCACTAATTCTTATGACAAAATGACTACCGTTCAAGTAATAATAAGATTTAACCTACCATTAAAACTGTTTCTGCTAAAATGATTACCTAACCTATTATATACAAAATGATTATGAAACATGATATGCATAATATTTGCTAAAATATGCAAAAGGAGTTACAGTCTACCGTACTAACAAACATTTAAACAAAGATTAACGGGGTAAAAATAGTTTCACAAATATGGCATACTCTCATTCGTCTAGTTAAAAAAATAGTTTTTTTTGTATGAAAA
Organism: Agrypnus murinus; assembly: GCA_929113105.1. NCBI lineage: Eukaryota > Metazoa > Arthropoda > Insecta > Coleoptera > Elateridae > Agrypnus > Agrypnus murinus. Next base: position 147,544,111 of record OV816028.1, read on the forward strand.
TAAATTTAAAAATATTAAATTATTTAATTACTTAACTAACCAAAACTAAAACATTGCATTTATTAACTAATCTAGTCACTATTATAAATAATAAGTGCAATTATGTAAAATGTAACTCATTCTAAATGCCTAACATTAGCATTAGCTGAAGTTTTGTTATATAAACAACAGATGAAGTTACTTAAATATATAAATAAATACTAATGTATAGTGAAACATGTTATATCATTCTTTAGGCGTGTAATCATGCATCTCCTTCTTAATAACACTTCTTTTTCATGATACAAAATACGAAATTTTAGCCTACTAAAACATTCTGGCTCAAAAGTGTCTTGATATATCAATGAAAGCAGTATCTAGTGCATAGTACAAAATATTGAGGCCATCTTTAAAACGTCCACGATGCCATTTTGAGATTTGTCGTTTCTTGGTTATCCCTGTATGAAGAACTCGTTACGATTGTTTTAAGAATTTGTTAAACCCAAAAATTGCGATGATCACCCATCAGTGCATCTACCATTTATTATATTGTACATAGAATTTTTATTTGGCTTAATATTTTTGCGAAGACACTGTCTTACATTTTTTTGATAATATGGAAAATCGACTTAGTAGGAAATTAGTTGTAAAAAGGCACAATATGGCAATTCGACGATGTACCTAGCACCGGCAATCTCTTTGTAAGGAAGACTGACACGACCTGTCACTGATTGTGCATACAGGATTGAGGAATTATTCAAACTGAATATCCCGACTAGTTACTTCCGTTTTATCGTTCCAAAAACGACAGTTTTGATTTTAAGAAAGAAAATTCATCCCCCGTTTTTTCATGACAGGTCCGGTCCATACAATTTATACACAATAAACAGCGTGGCATCATTTAATAACAAACGTTAAGTTGAATTAAAAAAGTTTACTAGAAAAAAAATACTTTAAAGCATGACAACTGAATTAGATTCCTAACCCTTAGGCAGTACGCAAGAATTTGTTTAAAGTTTAACAATTATTTTAAACTTCAAACAAATTTTAAACGATTGCCACAGAGTGAATTTAAAAATCTGAAAGCGCACGCAGTGCATATATATCCAAACGATACGGTAAATCTCAGCGGAATTTATACTTAATTTGAATTGGTTTAAACCTAAATCTCCAAACTTCAAAGTTTAACTATTTCCACTAAATTGAGTTAAATGGGGTGCAAGACGTGCGGCGCTGTATCTGAAAGACTGGTCGCGTTCTTCCTACCGCAGTCACTTGATCTCCCCACATTGTGAATTTCACAAGATGTATGGATTGAACAATTTATCTCTCGTATTTAATACCTTTATCTTAAATTAAACGAAATCTTAGAATAAAACATGTTTACCCTCAGCAAAATATTGTTATTTTCTGAGATTCTTAATATTTTATTATAAGAGTAACTGAGACGAAGTACATTTTTTATTTGTCAAATGGGGTCATAGATAAATATGTTTAGCTTTAAATTTATGTATTATAACCGTCAAGGAATAAATCCAAAATATTATAAATACAAAGTTTATATTGAGATTTTGAACTCAAATTAATCTTTATCTAAAATTTACCTTATTTAAAAACTCATTAATGATTAATGGGTACAACCATTAAACTATTTCAGTGATTTAGATCAAAAATGTGATTACTTTCATATATTCACAATAGATGGTTTCCTGTTAAGATATTATATGTAGAATATATCTCGTTAGGATTCACATGTAGCCGGGTGTGCCTCAGGGATTAATTCTTGGAACTTTGTTCTTTACTTTATATCCACATTTGTTTGATAGATGTGTTCAATACTGCTCTTCCACGTGCATGCTCATGGTACTCAACTATACTTTTCCTTTGTTTATAACTGGAAGCTACAGTCGAAAAATATTCAAACTATCTTAGATAATCGGCTCATTCCTAATTTGCCATGCTTTTAACTATATCTTTTTTTGGCTATTATATATGTACTGCTTAGATTTGTGATTCTTGATTCGTGAATTCTGCTTATCCCGACTTTCTGACGAATTTTGTAAAATATATTTCTAGTTTGGCTGTGATATCTCTTGGAACATTCACTTTACTATCCACTTGTGAAGATTTAATTATAATATCCTTCTTTGAGGCTTTTAACTGGACAGAAGTTTAAATATTTCCAGTAAATCTAGTTAAAGTTTGGTTTCACGTAGGTGAACTTATAATACACTGGAAATCTACATCGCGTGGCATTTAACCGTTGCGTTTCAAGGTTCCCTCTTAAACTGAAATTTATTTTATTAGATTTATTTCTATTTTTTTTATTTTGTGTGAAAATCATGGCTAAAACACAAAAGACAATTCGTACCTTTTAGGACCTCTGTTGTATTGGTTATGTTTTAGTTTATGGCGAGGCCTTTTAATTAATTGCAGTTTTTATTTTAAGCTTTTTTGTTACCCTTACTCTAATTCGAGCACTGAGGTTTTATATTGAGACGATATCGTATCATAAATTTGAAAATTTTATCAATTTAGTAACACATTAAGAATACTTAAAGGCTATGATAAGATCGGAAAAACAATAATAATCAGGATTATGTTATATAAAGTATTCATGCAATAAAAAGAAAGATAGACATGCTAGGATTCTAGTTTTATTTATTTAAATGGTTACAAGCTAGGTTGCAAATAGATTTATCAAGTTAAAGCAGAATTTAGGAGCACGGTTCTCCTCATGCAAATATAACCTCACTTTTGTATAAAGATTTGAAGTTTATAAAAGGGATATAAGTCAATTATGTTGTTTTATTGTAAAACATGTTGTATGTAACACAGATTGCATGTTGAAGATAGTTTATTCACTTTACTTCAATGTTTTATCTTCTCGCATTTGAGATTGACGTTAGGTTAGCGCAGATAGTATTTCTTTTTCTCCCACAAAGCTAAATCAGTTTCGGGTAAATATTTCACTGGAAATAATTAAAACAAATCATTGCTGTATGCAAGGTTACAATTAACTTACGAATTCCTGTATTTGGTAGAAGTCATGCCATGTAAATGAAGATATTCGGTAGTATTGATGTTTATTGATTTAGGAAATTTCAATATTAACTTGATGATTTTCATCATTGTGTTGAGTTGATCACCTAGAGTACTGTACTCTGGACGGGAATGGGTATAGTTTTGATCCATTTATGTTGTTATTTATTAAAAACTTGCAGGTGCATCTTTTGATTGCAAGAACGTTGTAGTCAGACCTATAAATGAAGTTTTTTCTAGTATGTAATTATAATTTGTGTAAACTCCATATGATGGGTTACCGTGTGTAACAACGTAAATATTCAATGTACAGAGATAGCTGGAAAGTCTATGCATTTCCAATGAAATTAAGTTTAATAAGTTTTGTGACCGTTAATCGTTTTTTTATTTTCTCTGTAATTATGAATTTTAAACCATAAGTGTGTTATATTGTTTTAATTGCCTTTTTACCAGCTATTTCTTCATCTTTTTAGAATAAAGATTTGTGTAGTTTTTATTTGTGACGTCATGATTCTTTCGATGTTCATAACTTTTGTGCGATTTCGTTGTTTTTTGAGTTAAAGTATAAAAGAGTCTTCGAAAAAGAACAAAGTCAGTCGATAAAAGCATATAAGTGGAACCAATGCTCGGCTCCAGATTAATTTCTGAAAATTAAAAGTACATAGGATTGGAGTAGTAGACCCACGTGTTTTCGTTTGTAAACAAACGTCAATTTTATACAAATTGATATTTACCTTTATGGATTTGAAACAGAAGATTTGTTTTCACTTTATAACAATCACTGGGAATTGCGATTGATTTATTTCGGTGAAATCAAAGATTTATTAATTTCCATTTCAACATATCAGTAAAGTGAATTTTAGCGTCACATGTGTATTGGATTATTATTACACTATATACAAGGTTGATCGAATTTAAGATTTTGTTCTCTGATCAGAAACATTAACAACTTAAGCATAATGTAAATAAATTTGTTCTCTTTTTAAGAAGTTCTTCCTAGAACCCATTTCTTTGTTTTTTTTTGTTGTTCATTTAAATTATTCTTAAATTTCAGTTTTAAATTAAATTAAATTTCATTTCAAAATTATCCAAATTAAACTCTTGGTGATACCTATATCATATCATTCACAAATTAACAATTCATTTAAATTAATTAAAGAGATTTTTTCTGAATAATTTTTGTGTTGGAATCTATATTTTTCTGTTTAGTAATTCCATTTTTAATAAATAAAACCTGTTCTTATAATTTTAAGTAATTGTTTTTATTATTCATGTGTGATGCTAGTATCAAATTTTATGTACAGAGTTGAAGATTATTTCTCGTTCAGATGCAGCATTCCAGGTGTGGTCTGTGGTAGATTTTTTTCTTCCAGGTACCGGAATTAATAAGATTGATATATTTTTTATCTCATGCTCAATCGCATCAAAACTGAGTTAGCCTACTGGAAGAAAGAAAAGCTATTGGGTTGTTATATTTTAATTTTGATTAAAGCTAGTCAAATCAGATTAAATATCCATAGTGTTATTATATCACCTCATAAGTTTATCCGCCCGAACGTGAGCATTTCAAATAAATTTCATAAATGTAGAGATTATTTATTTATTTCAAATTTCATCCCAAAGTTTAGTGTTGCCCGAACGTGGTGTATTTTAAATAAAATCATAATTATTAATTATTTATAGTTTATATCAGCTCAATATACTATCCTTTGAAGGCAACTTCAGGTATTTATTAACTAGTCCAAGATAACACCAGGATAAAACCGACTACACTATTTTATCCACAATTTGCGGTTATATGTAGCTTTTTACTGAAACTACTTTGTATATAATAATAATAATAATAAAAATAAGTACTTTGTAAATTATAAAATATTTCCTCTTTAACTTTTAAGTTGTGCGTTAAATATACAAACTTGTTATTACATTTGGTTTAGTATACTTGAACATTTACACAGTTGAATAATTTAATTTAAATGCTACTTTTTCTACATAAATTATATCATATAAGTACTTGAGATTTTGATATTTTTCTGTTTAGATTAATTATTGCCTATATTGGTCAGTGTAATATTTGCATTCTGAGATTGTATGACCTATTATAATTTTGACGTGTTTGTTTATAATTATATTACCTTTGATAATGACAACGTAGCTGTCGAAACAATATTGTCAGGTTATATTTTAATAAAACTGTGAAACTGTTACTAATCTTTATTTATTTCATGATTATGGAGTTCCACAAAGTAAGGCTGGAAACAATAAACAATATTATAATTTTAACTAGATTTTTTGGTATAATGTATTCAATTGATTTAGCTTTTTGCCTTTTGCGTCTGTTTTTTGCAACCTGCGTTTTTATATCTATTTTTGTTTACGCTGAATTAAACGATGGCTGTTATTTTACAGCAGACGTTTGTCAGACACAAAATTAGCAAATTTACAGATTGTGGTTTTGTTTGACTCTTTATTAACTCCGCGAGCTAGCCGTTCAAGAATTTCCTGATATACAATCCGATTTTTACCGGGATACTAAGTCGAGATGAATGAAACTAGCGGTAATATAAAACGCAATCATTTGGGATTGTAATTAGTCACTCTTTTGAACTTAGTACGTAACTTCTGTATTCGTCGTTTCGTTGTTTATTCTTCATTTTGTTATAATATGAAAATACTTATGTATAAAGTATTACTTTTTGTAATTTTTTGTTGAAAATTTTGTGATAATTTAAATTGTATACGTTATGCAATTTTAGTTATTAAGGTATTATCCAAAAATGTTCCCGCTGTTAAAGTGTTAATTAATAAGAAAATTTGTACATTATAATCATTAAAATTATTTCAAGCATTACATACTACTGTAGGCACGTATTTTACAGTTAAATGTGGTTGTAAATTGCTGGATGGATACAGAACTTGTGCATAGAACAATATTGCTGTTGTTGTTTGCAGCGAATGGCAATTCACAAATGGATTCTCATTCTCAAAGGAAATTAATTACACTTCCTGACCTCCAAGATAAAATAACAGAATTCAGAGCTTTTAATGTGAATAACACAATTACAAACAAGCGGTATTACCTTTCCAGTAATTGCATTTCCTCATTATTATTACTATCATTTTCTAGAAGCGACTAGTCATATTTCCATGTTGACCTTTCGGCTAACTTTATACAATTTTAAAACGACAGAAAAGATTTTTTATAAGAATTATAGAAATTTGTCAAAACCAAAACTCAAATAAAGTTAATTTGGAAGGCAATTAGAACATCTCTCCAACATCTCTCTAATTTCTGTTTTGCGTCATCAGTGTCACGTAGAACAAATGTCTATCTTCGAGAATGTAGCTAGTAGTTTTTGTTGGAGCTACACGAGGCTGGCGAAATACCGTAATTGGTGGAACAATAGACTTAGAAGGCAAGGTATAAAAAATTATGGTTCTACTTTTTTAACATACAAAACGTGAAAACAACAAAAGGAAAACTGCAATCTCGGTGACAGCCGTCTTAAATGGAAAAGCTGAGGACAAGACAAATGACCAAATGATATTGTTCTACGGGGGGCTTCTCGTATCCTTGACATTATTCTGTCAAAATTGAAAATCTTTTTTGACTGTTTTTGATTGATTCTGTTTTAACACCCTCCTCTTTCATTTAGGGTTGCGAAAATTAAATTTTTCTACTTCTTCTTCTTCTTCCTAAAGTTTTAGGTTGGTGCTATACCTATACAATTATAATATACGGTAAAGTTTTCTCAGGATACCTCCGTCGCTAAAATAAAGAACCTTAGAAAATTCTTCCACAATTCGCAGAATACGTACATAGGATTTCCGCTATAATAAAAATATACTGGAAAGTGCAATAAATATTACGGGTGAATGCAGCGGAAGATATAACTGTACATTTCTCTAGTTTGTCCTAGAATACATCTACCTGCAGGAAGTCTCCTGCAATCCCAATTCGGACCATGAGTCACGTAATTGAAATCTGAAAACCTAATCCGCTCTCAAATTTTCTGCCGTAAAAAATATATGTATTCAACTTTCGCATCTGTTATAAAAAAAATAATATTTCAGATGAATACTGTAGCAATTTTTCAGCAGTCGCATCTGATTTATAAACATCAAATGGAAGAAATGAAGGCAAATGAAAACATCGAGGGGAGATAAAGTGACAAAATAAAGACTTACAGAAAACAAGTTGTAAGGGCGTGGATTAATAAAAAAAATCTCATATAAATGTGACGGAATATTAAGTACAAGATGTGACGGAATATTAAGTACAAGATGTGACGTTTTATTCGTTACGCTACTACTGAAGAAAATGGCTGAAACTTTTAAAATTCATTTTCTACGGACACGAGTTAAAAGTTTCCCTTCTTCTCCCGCTTGTTCTGTGTAAATGTTTGGATTTTTCTTTTGTACTTTAATTTCATTTCTTATTTCGAAACTTTTCTCTTAAAATGTGAAAAAAGTATATCAATTTTCTTTGCCATAGGTTCATCAGAATTGTAAAATAGGGAAAAAGGGGAAAAGATAATTTTCATCGTACAGATTTAATTTTGCATCATAAAGGAAACTTAATTAAAGCAAGATTTTTATTTTTTAAATATTTATGTAAGTATTTTAAAAATAATAATGCCTTAATGATATTCGATGAATGTAAAATAGTAAGCCTGGCTTGACTTGATGAATGAGAGATAAAAATTTGAAATTCTAATATCGAGGATGGTGTCACCATCTTGATCTCCGACACTTGAGTTTTATTATGAAAATTATATTCTCTGAAAATATGTTATTAACAAGCTTCCATTTATTGTGAAGTTGAAAATAGCGTTGGAAAATAAAATTCATGCACTAAACGCAGATAAAATGCGTAGTGACATCAATATATGTAAGCTCTACAAAAACTGAACCCGTTAAGTTTAGTATTTGGAGATATAATAGCAAAATAATAGAGAAGAATAGGAAAATTCAAGTAAACCCACAATTCTCAAAAAAATAGATTCGTACGTTGACGACCGCAATGATGTGAGGAGGTGAGATGACGAACAAAAAGTTATACATAAAATGAGTACAAAGAAGATAAAACACTTTGGTTGTCGGAATGTGAGAACAATGTACGAAATTAGAAAGATTAATCATAGTAAGAGATATGGAGAAATATCGAATCGAAGTGCTAGGAATTACTGAAACAAAATGAACGTGAAATGGGGAAATAGCAATAAATGAGAAGGCATCTTTAAATACTCAGGAAAAATAGAAGAAAAGACAAGACACGAGTCTGGTAGCTTTTAGCGAGTAGCTTTTATTGCATATTACCGAACAAAATAACAATTATGTCATGATAAAGAAGAAAGATTTGTTTAGACTAGATATAGAACACAATATCTTTAAGGTGGCCACCATTTTCTTCTATGCATTTGTTTCTTTGCCTATCTGCTCATTCAACTTTCCGATTGTGTGGAGACGTGTCATGCACGACTCTTCAGATTGGGGGCCGAGGAAGATTTTTACAAAATAATTCCATATTAGTACGCGTATGACAAGAGGCTACATTTTGTTGAAACCATATATTCTGAAACAAAGCTTTTTTGTTACTCTAAAATTCCAAATACTAATTTAAAGTCCCACAATAGACTGTCACTGTAATCTTAATAAAAAACTCAAATCACTAAATAATTTACTGTATTATTTAGGCTGAGATCTCTAATTATGCAAAATTAAATTTAGGTGTGGGTGTTAACCCCAAAAGCTTCTACTTAGTTGATGGAATCAGGAACAAATAAAAACATATTGGGCGCCACCAGCCTGACTGATGTTAAAGAATAAAACAAATCCCCGTGGTCCCAGACTGGAAATGACTTCCCATTTAAAGTTGACGTTAAGTTAATCAAACATTTATCAAACAAGCAAAATATCTTAATTGACAAAAAACATCAGGAGTTCGTTGGGCCTACTATATCAATAAATAAATAAATTTGAAATCTGTATATTAAAACATAAAAGGAAAACAAAAAAGAAATACAAAGCACATCAAAATCAAAAAGTTATCATTCCTAGAAGTTAATTAATTTCGGGATCCCAAATAAATTTTGCATTAAAAGTTAATAGAAAAAATTAATACATCCTTGTACAAATATCTTCAAACACAATACAATACACGAAAAAAACACAAAAACAAACTGCTGACCTGGAAGTTCACAACGTTCAACAAATTCTCAAGAATTACAACGGTAACTGTACTTTAACTCTGCATACTTGAAGGCTGCTTAACAAATCTTTAATCGGTAATACGAAATTATACTTAATTTTCTGATATAACGAGACGGTATTATTTTTCTTTGCTAAATTAACTAAACTTGCGAAATAATCCTTATATTGGATCAATTTCCAAACAACAAAATCGGTACGATATAATACGAAACTTAAATTGAGGCATAAACGGTAGTTACGGAATATTTTATCGAATTCACTAATTCCGAACTAAATACTTAATAATAAGGGCATACATTCACCGTAACGACCCTTTTAAAATATCCTCGGGGCGCAAAGCGCCCCGGAGGAGCTTCGAGGCACCAGCCTCTTTGATGGTTCTCTTCGACCGTCTTGTTAAAAACTAAACTGAGCTAAGTGATCTGAAGTTTATATTAACACAATTAAACTTAAGCGGGGACTTTTTAAACTAACCTATAGCGAAATAGTGTGACTTTTTTATTCCAATCAGGAAACAAGCATTCAAAATGCTTCCATAAGAATTTACTTTACTGCAACTAAAATCTGCTTACCGAAAAGAACTCGATATCCACACGTGGCCTCAATGTGTTTTTTTTACGTCTGCACTCGGGAGAATTTATTCAAATTCGGTACTAATATCGGTATCGGTATCGGAACTAATAAATTTTAACTAAATGTCTTTTTTGAGATTTTATTCCTTCGCTAAAAGGGTGATACTATTACTGAATCTTGATAAATAATAATATTATCTGAATCCTTACTAGGAAGAAACAATTCGCAACCGAGAGAACACTTTATTTAATTCGAAATACTGTCTGCATTTTTAAGCCAACTGAAATATTTTAAACTGAGCAGGACCGTACTCAGGTTTTTTTAATTATTTATGCATATAAAATTGCATTTACACTAGATCGAAAATTTCTGTCCGTTGCAATTCTCAATTTCAAGGTTTTCAAGCATTTGGTGATATCTGTCAGCTACAACGGTCTACTTTTCTCTATCGTCATTATCGAAAAAGTTTGGTCCAATCATTCTGGAAGAAGATACCGCACACAAAACTGTCGCTTTTGCTGAATAAAGAGGAACAGATGTATTCCTTGTAAATTATTCCGGGCTTGCTAGATTCAGTTTTGTCTATTGACGTACCCACAAAGATGATATTGCATCAGTGCATCAGTTTACTTTCAACATACGAAATTTATTTCGTAACTTCAAGGACTGTCCAGAAAGTTGCATACGACAGGATGGACCACTTAGGACTCTAGTTTATCGCATTCAACACTCTCTGAATATTGTTAGGTTATGATGCAGGTCGCTGATGTAGAATCTTGTTACGTATCTTGCACATTCCCAGTCTGACGCCACTTCATAATTCATCGTCGCATTGTTTTGGTTAAAAAGAACAATGCTGAATAATGATCAGTTTCCGGAATTAACGTTTAGTTCGAATCAGTAACTCGGTTTCTGTAAAAAATAAAAATAAGTGACAACTTCTGGTACAGACAAGCGATTTATTTTGATAACTATCAATACTCTGAAAAGTGTCACAAACGGAATTATTTCAAATGAAAACCTTGTTGTAACTTTTCAACTTGTATTTATTTAGTACAAATATTATCAAGGGTAATGCAATAATTACCCACATGCATGCACGCGCTTGCATCTCATTAGAAATAATGTCTACAGTATGCATTTATATTTGTATCTCGTTATGCATTTATTATTCATCTCATTATATGAAATTTATTCAATTATACAGTAAGGCTTCCGCAATATTCATGAGAATACGGTATATAAACATTTTCTTTGAGCTTACAATTCAGTCAGTGAAAATGACTCGAACACAACATCTCCAAGCAAGCTGGTGAGTACCTTTTAATTTATCTACTGCTTAGTTCTGTTTAGATATGAGGGGGTTGCGCTAAAGCCCTCTCTCGCTTAGTTACGGGGGAGTTGTGTCAAGGCTCTCTCTTGACTCTCTTCCGACCACCCTCATGATTATATTAGTTTTAGGAGGACATGTACGTCCTCACGCTGTGTAACCTATTATTATCATTATTATTATTATTATTATTATTGTATTCTATTGTTAGTATATAGTTGTTTTTATGACTTGTGTTTATTTCCTTTCTACCTCTGACAATTCCTCCAGTCACGAAAACACCACGTGACAAAAGTTTTGTTGAAATAACACAAAAATGCATTAAAAATAAAATTGGAAAAGATGGTCGAAAATGTATGGTCGAAAATAGTGATTAACTGAAAGGTATTGTGTGTCATGGATAGGCTAAATAAATCTTCGTCTTTACTCTTTATGATGATATTATTGTAAGTTGTTGTTAATATACAATAAAAGTTATTAGAAAAACAAAAAGGAAGATTTTTAAAGAAAATGAGAATTACGCAAATGTCTCTAGTGCGAATAATAATTACTCGGAAAGCTTTTACTACGAATGAAAATTTCTGCAAAAACCTTCACTGCGAAAACAAAATAGGACCGGCTTTCTTTAAATTATTTTTCTGCTATACTAACCTAACCTAACCACGGTTTTTAAAAATGCTTCTTCTCAGTAAACGCTTTCGCAGTAATTGTCATACGTAGTAAAGAGTTTTCGCTGCAAGAGATTTCTGCAGTAAAGGCTTTCACTGTAATTGTCATGCACAGTAAAGGGCTTTCGATGTAATTGTTATTAAACGTAAAACTTTACGCTGTGAGTGATTCGATGTAATGTCGTTTGCAGTAATGACTTTCGCAGAGACGATGTGCTTCGCTTTGTACAATAAAAAAACGTATTCTTGCCTCATAGATACATAGATAGCCACAGATTTCGAAACATTTCAGTCCTTTCCTCCTATACCTATATTTTATTTCCGTACATTAATTCATTTTTTACTTAAACTACATATATATTTTATGCAGCTTAATATATTGTAATTTATTCTACTTATATTCCATAGTATATTATAATTTATTCTAATTATATTCCACTTAATGTAAATGTTATTTAAACTAAGTCATTTCTAGAGTGCCAAGGTTGCCCTTGACACAAAGCACAATCTAAATTTAGCACCTTTATCAGGTCACGTTCGCTATGCATTTCTTCTAAGAACCTTTTAGCATGCTAATGGCTCATTTGCACCCACGGTCCTTCCTGGAATAGTTTGGAAGTCAAACCAAGGGCAACATCAAATAAACAAACAAATACAGCCTCGAGGTGCAACTTTGCTAGAGATAATCCATCAGCAAGCGTACCAGACCACCGAGCAACGATAGTGTAGTGTTTTTTGTAGTACGTAGTCAGTCAGATTTGTTGACTTAGCAAATTTGTGTATTTACCAATAAATACTTTATGAAATTCTAGTCTTCAAATTTTTAAAATATTTCTCGCATCTATTATTACAGTTGCATACAATGTATTTCAGTAGATTCGCCGAAACAGGATCTTGAAGATGCACATGTAATTTCGGATTGCTTCATCGCGAGCACTATTGTACCAGGTTTTTGTGTATACCCATTTGGGGGTAGAAATTTAATGAAACATGAATGCGTTCGGTCCTCAAACGATTTTTTGTGGCTTCTACATGATAAATAAGAAATCACAAAAAGTTATGCGCGAAAGTTTCTAGAACAAATGCACCAGTACAAATTGTTTGTCTATATATAATATATAGCTTCCTATTTCTATTGCACAAACACGAGACAAGTTACAAAACCTTCTCAGCTTTTTTGTAAGAAATTAAATAAGCTCTATTATCTAATGGGCTTTATGTCGATAAACCTAATAGTTTCTGAGAAACATGAAGCATGTCCCGAATTTTTAAACTTAAGTGCTTTTTAGCAAGTGAACTTATTGGAACAAAATTTCAACCTAAGATACTTAAAAAGTTTCAGAATAGTTTGAGTAATTTAGGTATACAGCATCCAAATCTAAATGTTAGTTGAATCCTGAAGTTGAGATTTTAAACTCTACAACTTCCAAGGTTTCAGAGTTAGTTTTTTTTTAAGTTCAGGAACATTCAAGGTTATAGATTCCCATGTCATATTTTAAACCACAGCAACTTTCAAGTTTTGTAATTATAAACCAATAAACCTACAGTGCTTCAAGATGTTAAAGACACAAATTATCATATCGGAGATTCACGGTCTCGGTATTTTATAATTTACTGTTATTCAGTTCTACAGCTCGGAGACTTTAAAAAATGGTTTTAAAAAACCAAGTTCTATCTTTAGTTTTTCAAGGGTCAACTATATACCGATAAGATGTTCTTAGCAAGGAGTTTTTTCGTAAGTTTATTCATCAAACACATTTTGAAAATTTTAAATAAAATTTTAAATTGAAAATTTGTCGCTTTCAAAGAGCTACTAAATTAAACAGTTTACTCCCTTCTGACTTCCTAATTCGACAGGGATTGGTGTTCATTGATTTAGATTTATTATATATTAAGACTGGTGCTCGACCGACCGTCTTCTCTGTTGAAAAGTCAGCAGAACCCATCGACCTAACCTACATTTCGTATTCAATTCAGAACATATTAAATACAGATGTTCGATTTACAGATTAATACAATTATACAAATGGAACTAATTCTAGAATTAGTAACTTTTTATGAAAATTTAGTTAAACATATGTTAAATAAATAACAGATGAATTTACTTAAATATACAAAGATTAATAAATAAGAAAACAACACGTTTAACAATTTTAGATAGATAATAAATCAAAGCTTAATCAACCCGAAGAATTTCTAAACGTTCTACATTTACTTAGTAGCGGAATTTACGTAAAAAATAAGAATATATGTTGAACAATTTTAGATACACAATAAAATCCTTAATTAACATTGAAGAACCTCGAATCGATCTGACTTTAATTAAGAGAAGTAACATTCAATTATTATGTATTATTAAAAGTTTAAGATTGAACTTCGGTTAATGATTTTTGTTGACTGAATTTGAATTTAAAATCTATTTACTTCATCAAACAACATAATTATACGAAATTTAGTATTGTGGAAAATTACAAAAAATTTAAAAATTTTAACCACAGCATTTATCCTCTCCTATTTAAAATACAATGCAAGTAGTTTTACTTTTAAACGCTTTCTTAAGCTGACCTATCATAGCCTAATCGACTAAAGTATCCTATTAGTAAGATTATATCAAATGTGTATAATCGGATAACACTTTAAAAACTTTTTTATTTTTTTAATTTTAATACTTTAAGCTTTCTATATTTTTTTGTTAAATAAAGAGGAAATATTAAAATAAATAGTCAGAATATATTTATTTTCCTAATTTACAAAACTTGCAAATTGCAATTTTCATAGCATAATACATAAATCTATCATTCATAACCTTATAATCCCGCCATGTAATTTGTGTTTGATATACCTAGAATATTAACAGTCTAGGATAATTGGTAGAAAACAATTGCTCAAATAGATAATTAATTTATCAGAAGCACTAATGATTAAAGGGAAAATTTATCGACGGCTTTGATTTCCTCAAAACTATTATAAAAAAAGCTATTTGTTTAATAATCGTTTACTGTAGTTTCTTAAAAGACATTAAATTAAAATTTATAAAAAGCTCAAAAATAACTAACAAGCTCTATGTAATGAAATTAACCCGTTAGAGCATTAAACAGAATCGAATTATCTCTGTGAACAGACATTTAGCAAGTATAATTAACTAGGCAAGTCTAAATCATATTTATTATAGTGAAACGGTGTAAATACGAGGCTCTATAAATCTATGCAGACGAAGCTATTCAAACGCTTGTGCAAATTTATCTGTTAGGTATAGAATGTTCTCCCTGGGAGATTTCAACTAAGCGCTAAATGCTTTTAATTCGTGTACTATTGACTTATTGTAATTTACGACATAGTACAGAACACCTACTAGTTAGGTCATATTTAATTCCTCCTTTTTTCCATGCAATCAAATATTTCATATTTTTGTGTAGCAATTGGTTGCCTTAAATGTGAAATATATTTTTGAGGAAAAGCTCGAGGGAAGAAAAAGAGTATTAATAGAAGGAAAAGGTAATAGGGAGAAAAAAATGTAATTGGACCAAGAACGATATTCATTCTATGCTAGTCACGTTAAATTGGGAGTACTCATCTCTAATCTCATTATTGTTGGGCAATCCTGTTATTATTACTTGCGATTTTATAACAAAAGGTTATATTAGAATTGAAAACCTGCAAAAAATGCTGCTGAAAATATTTTAAAAACCTTTGTTGCCTTTTTTATTGCGGTTTGCTTTAGATTTTTAATTTGGTCTTTCTATAAAATATTTAAATAAGTTTTTAATTGATGTTAAAAAGGTGTTATCAAAGACTTCTATCTGTTATCTAGAATGTGGACTACTCAATACTGATATTAATCTAGATTCGCGTCTATAGTTTTAACTACAGGATTTTAGTTGGCATGACCATAATCCATACTGATGACCTTGGTTGCTAATCTTAGATACAAGATGGTGTTAAACACTGATATCCTTTTTTTTTAATAAAATCCATTCTACTTACAGTTTAATTATATAATAATCTATCTAGTTTCAATAACCATGACAGAAATAGTAATATAATCGACCCAACTACAATATTGACACACTATTTTAATGTCAAATTGACAAATGATTTCTAAAATCATAATTGTAAATGCGTAAAATGAAATATTAATTAAGTTGCATTTCATTCAGCCTTGTTATGAATTAAATTTGTTTATATTGTTTGTATTATTATTATTAATGATTACTGTTGATACAGGTTAATTTAAATTGTATTACTCTTTCCACTTGTTGCTTTATTATAGTGTTAGTAGAATTGTTTAATAAATATTACCTTCACTTGCCGTGGATTAAAATGTAACAAAATAGACACTACGATACATTGTGGCGGCTGTATATTCTTAACCTCAACTTTTTGATTTTTCTTCTTTTCAACATTTCAACTATTTATGGTAATTACTGGTACTTATCAACAACAAACTTTAATCCTTTGAATATGTTGAGATTCTTTCATCAGTTTGAAAATTTAATTACGAGGACGACGTACGATCTTTTCATGCAGACAATCTCAGTTTAATAAAAATGATTAACTTTTTAAAAAGGCATATGAGTCAATTATGTTGCTTTATAGTAAAACATGTTTCATGTAACACAGGTTACAAGTTCAGGGTAGCTTATCCACTTTTCTTGAATGTTTATTAACGTAAGCATTGACGTTAGATGAGAATTTTCCTTTTTTCACAAACCTAAGTCAGTTTCAGGTAGATATTTCACTGGAAATAGTTAAAAGAAATCGTTGTCTTGAAGTTTATTATGCTATAATTAACTTACTGATTTCAGTATTTGCTTGTAATTATGTCGTTTGAATGAAGAGTTCGGCAGTGGTGTTCATTGATTTTTGGAAAATTTGATATTATTATGGTGTTTTTCACCATTGTTTGGATTCACCCACCTGGAATACTGCATCCTGGACGAGAATGATTGAAGTTTTGATCAATTTATGTTTTTATTTCTACAGGACTTGTATTAGCATCATTTTTGCATCAGACTGTAATGGTCAGATTTATAAATCAAGTTTTTCTGTTGTATTTAATTAAGTAATATAAATAAGAACTCCATATGATTAGGTTGCCTTGAGTAACAATGTAAATATTCCATGTACTGAGATAGCTGGAGATTATGTATCTTCACTGTAATTCACAGTTTTTGTTGATTTTCTGTGTAAATATTGATTTTAGACCATAAGTGTGTTGTGTTATTTTGATTGTCTTTATCTTTTCATCTATTTAGAATTATAATTAGCGTTAATTATTATTAACACATGTTTTATTTTGTGATGTCATGACATTGGTGATGTTCAGTGTTTTGTCGTGTTTTCGGTTTGTTTTTTGGCTAAACATATAAAAGGGCCTTTAAAAAAGAACAAAGTTAGTCGATAAAAGCTTAAAAGTGGCAACTATGCTCGGCTCCGGATTAAAATCTGTGAAATAAAATAGGGATATGTGACCCACGTGTTTTTTTTAAAGAAGGATATTTACCTTTACAATTTGGAACAAAAAAGAATTGTCTTCGATTTTAAACACAATACCAAGGATTTGTGATTAATTTATTTCATTTAAACTGAAGTAATCAAGATTTTTCATTGACCGATATTTTTATGGAGTTCACAGCTGAGTGGAATATTATGAGAGTGCGTTGTTACCGATTGTACACAGCCGGAAATATTGAAACGAATGTTGCGCTACTTATTAAGAGTTTCTTTTAAACTATATAAAAGTAAGCCGTTTAAAGTTCTTTTTCTGATCAGAAACCTTGACAAAGAAATTTTTTTGACACAGTTAAGTTTGTTGTAACGTTTTAAGAAGGTTAATTAAGAACGTAATTCTTAACCGAATTTTTATTTTGAGTAATATTTTAAATAAATTTAATTTTTCTGCTGGTATGTTCAAATGAAATTGTTATAACCCACATGTTAGGTTGTCAACAAACCAGAATTTATTTGAACAAACTTAGGAAAGGTTTTTTCTGTGTTCCTTATGTTATTGAATTTATTTATTTTTAAATAAATTTTTTTTATAAATTAAATAAAATCTGTATTTATAATTTTTAAAGGTGTTAATTTATTATTGATGTGAGATGCAAGTATCCATTTATTGCTTTTATATACAGAGTTTAAAATTATTTCTCGTCCAGAAGCAGAATTCCAGGTGTGGTTTGTAGTAAGTTTTTCTTTCCAGGCTTAGAGATTAGTAAAGTCAATTTTGTCGTTTGTGTTAATCACATACTCAACCGAATTAAAACTGAGTTAGCTTTCCGGGCATAGGAAAAATTATTGGGGTGTTGTAATTTACAATAATTATTAAAGCTAACCGAATTTATTTCATTATTAGTACTGAGGTGATATTTAATCTGCGCCACAATCAGGATAACCCATAAAATATCTACGGTCAACCATAATAAAATAAAATAAAATACACCACAATGCTTTTCCTTTTCCCAATCGGCTAACTCAGTTTAATTCGATAGAGCATGAAATAATAAAATCTTATTGATTCTTATACCTGGAAGAAAAGAAAAACTTACAATGAAGACACTTGGACTTCCGCAAATGGACAACAGCAAGGTAAACTCTAAATATGAAAAGAAAAAGAAATGGATGCTTGTGTACACATCAAATAAACACATTAACAAGATAATCATTTAGAAGATTATTTTACAAGATTAACGATTAAACACAGATAAATTAAAAACACAGTCTTTATTTTATTAATGAGAATAAATGAAAATCAAATTCAAAGAAAAATAAAGGAAAATTATTTAAAAACAGAACAATAAAGTAAAATAGGAAATTCTTTTCTGAGCTTGCTCAAGTGTGTTAATTAGTTGTTAATAACCTGACATAGGGCTATAACAGTTCTCCACTTGAGCAAACTGACATCAATCAATGTAACCAAATAAAAATGTTTACAAACGTTCAAATAAATCTAATTTATGATAATTAAAGAAATTAAAGAAATTTAATTTGTTTTATTCATAAGAATTTAATTATTTAAAAACCTTTAAAGCAAGAAAATGAATTCTGAAATTATTTAGATTGTCTTTATAATTTTTGTTATTGAAAAATTAAATCAAAACCTTTTATATTTTGACCAACCTTGTATATAAAGTAAATGAATCTTGATGTACTTTATCTCATTCACTCCAATATTATTTTAAATTGGTACTACTGCATTCCAATCTGTCAGATGATTTTGTATTGTAAATACTTCGATTATTCAGTACGATAATGGAAATAAATCTTCTTGAATTTATTTTTAAAATAACTCGTTCACAATTCCATATAATTGTAAGCTAACAAATAAATCTTCTTTTGATTTTAAGATATCCAGTTACATTATTCTTTAAACTTTGTTGTATTTTCATTTGTTGAAATCCAACCATATGGTCAACACTTTTAACCTCACTTAAATTTTCAGATTTGTAATCAGGAGACGAGCGTGAGTTCTCTCAAAGCATTTCATCGACTGAATTTGTTAATTTTAGCTAGGGTTTATATATGATTTGGCGAAACAAATGAAAATTCTGTCAATTTTTTCAAACAACCGCTACGCGAATGTTTTATATGACGTCACTATTCATACACAGCTGATAAGGATTACCACAGATCTTAATTCTACAAAGATAGGATTGTAGCTGGCAAAATAACGATTAAAAGAATATAAGACACTCATATTCCAAAGTCTACCATAACGAAGATAATTAGCAAAAACGATTGGCAATGAACAAATCTCATTACGACCTAATTATACACAAAACTCAATAAATCCAGCTTTCTCAGCAACGTATTTCGAGTTGTCATTTCAACAGTCGTGAAAATTTGGGTACTAAATCTTATATGCCTGCTGAACACTAAAACTCAATTCTGGCAGCCCTCTGCGGCCGGGTTATACTGCCCCAACATTACTAAGAGGGTGAAAAATAAGATTCTCTCTCTAACCCGCAGGCAGCTATATAACTGTCTCGCTCGCACTAACATGTAAACCTACATATACCTACTTTATTTATTGTGTCAAAATTCAAGACTTTTAAAATAACACAAATGTCACTTTTTTAAATCAACATTTACAGCATTTGGCAACATTTAGAAGGGGAGGAAATGTTCTGCAATATTTTTTATAAATAAAGAATACTATCGAAAGTAACCTCCTGAAATTTCATGACTGTTACTTTAAATAAATTGAATTTTATTTCTCACCTTCTTAGTAATTTTGGGGTAGTATTCCGGCCGCAGGGGGCTGCCAGAATCGACTTTTAGTGTTCAGCAGGTACATAAGATTTAGTACCCAAACTTTCACGACTGTTGAAATGACAACTCGAAATACGTTGCTGGCTCTCCGTCTATAAGAACATCATTACAATAGAAGAAAAACATACATAAAAATTCCTCTCTACGATACGATAAACCTAAACGATGCTTCTACAAGATCCATCTTCAAATCAACTTAAATGAAGTCAAATTATAGTCAAATTGTCCAGCATACAGTCCTCCAAGTGTTTGCATTTAAACAATGGTGAGAAAAGCTGTATAAGAATCAATATTTGTAAAACACGAAGCATATCAACAAAGCCGAAACCTTCATTAAAATAAATACTCAGTATTATTATGTGAGAGCAAGTAAGTTTATTGTGCTAGATTAGTCTTTACAAGATTGACCAAATTCACATATTTTTAGTTAAATATCAGCCCGAAACTGAGTCAGGTTCATGGAAAACAGAAAAATTCTTCCTGCGTTAATGATCGTAAAACTTAAATTTAATCAGGGAAATTAAATCTTCCAGACAAATGGAAAAACCATCCTAATATGTGACTTGGGTTGCATATAACATGTATTATCAAGAAACAATCTAAATGATTGATATCCTTTTTAAAAAATCAGACCTTTTTATATATAAAAATTTAGGTTATGTTTGCATGAGATTTTATCCTTCTTGATTTCTATTTTAAAAATTGATAGATCTATCTGTGACCTAACATTTAGCCTTTAGATTAAATAGACCTAACATCATAGCATGTCTATCCTTTATTATATTTTATTGCATGAAATAATTATTTTTACGTTTACGATCGACTCGTCTAATAAATTTTCAATGAGATGAATTCTAGACATCTCAGTACTGTATTAAAATTTTTAGGAAACGGCTTTCCTATCTTTCTTATTTAATTATTTAATATAATACCGCACTTTAAATGACAAAAAAACTATAACATCCGCGAGTATTAAATTTAACTTATTTATGTAGGTAAATGCTCCAATATAATATGATTGCTATTTTAATAGTTCTTTCTTTTTAGGTTCCTTCATGTTTTTAGATTAAATTGGAATCTTTATATCTTTTATATTATTATTTCCCAAGTTGCGTATGTGATATGGATCTTTTGCAATAATTTTCGTCATATAGTAAAAGTGGATTTTCTTGAAAGTGCAAGCATGAATACTACTGCCAACGTTTCTTACTTTATCGCAAATGTTAAATAGTAGCAATGGATGCATGCAACTCCAAAGTTAATAGAGTCGAAATAGAATATTCTACAATAAACACCTCTGTTTGCAATTTTTTTTAAAAGCAATTACAATGCTGTAGACTACTTATATATGCAACATTATGGAAGTGCCATAAGATGGTTCTTATATTTCAAAAATAATTCATAACACTATGGTGCTCTCAATTTTATATTCATCATATTTGTACACAGTTACTTATTACGTTACCTCGATGAGATTTAGCAGACATAAAAACATTAATGTCAAAATTTTCCCGTCCTCTACCCAATGTATTGTAACCAATTTATAAATTAACATCAACGCTACCAGAACACAAAATTTTTGATATATGTATTTTTTTATTGTAATAAGTATCTTTACATTGAAGCCAACAGTTAATCTTGTAAAAATTTTTACTCTTTACAATTAAAAGAGTAATTATTTTGTTATCATTTCCTTGTCCGTTATACATATACCAACTACGCCAATCTTTTACACTCAATCCCGTTATAATCAATTTATCTCGTTCTAATTAATCCCATCGGCGAGCCTTCATAAGATGGTAATTTGAATTAGTTATTTATTTGTACAAGACAAAAATGAAATAATAATTGAATTTAAAAACAACAAAAGGGAATAATAAAAGTAACAATAATTGATCAAACCGATTAATGTAATAATCATTATAATATGGTTGATTCGTCGTCTATTAAACAGTTTGAGGCTCTGACCCACTACACGCTACATTTATGCATGTTTCTAGTTCTTTTCCTACCATTTCGCGATAGATAGAATTTACTGGATAAAATGTAAATATGATATTAAAATTTTTTGAACACTCTACCTAAATTACTACACACATCTTTTTTTAAGAAAGTTTGTAATGTAAAATCGTTTACGGAAACTATCAGTAGATCAGCACCACCTGTGCTGCTAAATGAGTAATATATCCGATACGGATATACACCTGTGCTGCTAAATGAGTAATATATCCGATACTGATATACACCTATCTATTAAATTTTTCCATACACAGGTTAATTGTAACATGTGCATTCTACGAGCACAAAAAAGGAAAATGTAGGGTTCTCCATCTCCAAAAGGAAATAAGACATATTGCTTTTAAAAACACATTTTAATCTTGCAAACAGCTTTTATGTATATTATGTACGAGCAAGACGTTATTCATAAATTTTAAAATATCCACAAAGTTGTTCCCAATCAAGATTATTTATTTCATAGTCTAATTTTCCTCATTAGACTAACTAACCTACAAAAAAAATAAAAAGGCAATAGAAACTTGGAAAATTATAAAATCAATAAATAGCTTTGATGTAAAATATCAGGAAGCATTGACAGACGCCAGAAAGAATTGATAAAATAAAAATAAAACGAAATTAATTGCGTTTCGGTTCAATTCATTGTAAAAGTCGCATCGGCAAATACTTTCAGCGCTGAAAGCATCTCTCTGTTCCGATTTTACCGCAGCAAAGCATTGTTTAATTACACAGAAAAATTTCCACAGAATTTACATTTAAAGAGGGAAACAGCAACTGCAAGATGAATGCATAACAAGTTCGTTAGTTTTTCCCGAACAATCCGTTTTTTGTTTTCGAAAACAAATTAATACTGTTGGATATATGGGTATGGACTTACTGAAAAAACAAACTAAAGCGTTTTCTAGATGCTAGAGCACTATCGTGGAGTACTATTATAAAAAAATTATCATTAAAAATATTTGTAAAACCCTTTTTGTGTTCTGATGAGCTTTTACTTTTAACTTTGGTTGATTCGTAATATTGGGTAAATAAAAAAAAGACCGAAATGCCATTGTTCTCCAAAATGCACTTTTTAATCAATTCTGGATCAGTTTTACTCTTTATAATTTTAAACTTAAATTATTGTGCTTAGGAGTGCTTACTTTTTTAAATCCTGATAACTAATTGAATCAGAATGAATAGGCTTAGAATC
This sequence comes from Agrypnus murinus, assembly GCA_929113105.1. Lineage (NCBI taxonomy): Eukaryota > Metazoa > Arthropoda > Insecta > Coleoptera > Elateridae > Agrypnus > Agrypnus murinus. The sequence goes on from OV816028.1 coordinate 147,567,395, forward strand.
TTCATACCTAAAATCCCAGTTTATGATTTTCTACTTTTATCATAAGTCTCATTCGTATGATCTTGACTAAATATCTTGTGGTTTTACCGCGGACTGGGAAAATTGTCTTTGCCTTTTAAAGAACCGAGTTTTGCTGTAAATATGTTATAAGGAATTCTACTAGCTTGAAATCGATTATAAAAGAAGTTAGTACAAATTGAAACCGATACAAGCTACTCCAATTTTAATCGTCTTAGTTTAAATAAAAGCTTCTTTATATATGCATTGTATTCTGTATTGAAAATGAATCCTATCATATCCGAAGCAAATGTAAACTTGAAGCCAAGCAGCAGCATTTTCAAAATTACATTTCAGGATGTGTTTGTGTTAGAATCGATAGCCCTTGAGTAAGGATAAACTCGAAAACTCAGTGTAGGGAGCAGGTATATATTTCAAAGGCGAATGAGATGGATTCTTTAGAAAACGGAGAAAGTTCGAAACCTAGGGAGATCAATTAATTTACCCCTGTTGCTAATAAATATCCATCCCGAAAATCCAATCTGTGAAGCCATCTGTTTTAACGCATTTTGTGTTAACGAATGGAGATCGTAAAAAGAGTCGGACGTATTTTACATAATTTATAGAAATTCGATACGTGATAAAACCACCCAGTCAATATAGTTATGGCACACATAACATGATAAAAATGTCGCTCGTTTCATCCCCCGATTTCGACGTTTTCCATAAGAAAATCTTTACACACGCCGAAAGCAATATCAACGAGCTGATACCAAATTTCCTTTTTTTGTTGTTGTAATATAAAAACAGCTACGTAAATCACATGACAACACCGTTAATATTTTATTTTTTTCTTTCTTCTTTATCAAATATAGACCAAAAACCATTCTTCTTAAAATAGGGTACAAAGACTGGTCTTTGTCTGCCGCAATAAATCAGTGATGGATTGATCCTGTTAGTAAACGAAATCCTCTAAAACCAGGATGGGATTGAGGACAATTTCGCGTGAGGTTTCGGAATATATTGCTATATGAGATAAGAATTTTAACAATTTGTTCCCTCCCCCACTCTATTTAATATAAATTCAAATATTCAATTTTGAATGAACATTTATTCCTTGAAGGTAAGGTTTTGACATTTATTTGATTAATGTGAATAATTAAAATTTTAGTTTACTTTTGTAACATAACTTATACCTTTGATTGATATAAGACCTATACTGAAATAAGGTTACATACATGAATTCAAATCTTATTGTAGTGTCAGATCTACTCTGTATACAATAACTTTATAATTTAAAAACAACAATACACAGGCACCTTATGTATTTCAATCTTCTAGAAACTTCAATGTAAAATTCATGCATCCGAATACTATTGCTGTTCTCTAGGAACAAACATAAACATGATTCAGACTAGTCTATACCGTAAAGAACATCTGCCATGATAGATTTATTTGCACAAGAGGTGTGCAATAAGAAAATAAGAAGGAGAATACTCACCAATTTGTTGCTGAAAGATACAACTGACGACGTGTCTTTTTACACAATTAAATTACTTGCCAGTAGTCCAACTATGAGGTTCCCTTATTAAAGCTATAAGTAACTACAATAAAAAAAATATTAAAAGGAACTGTAATATATACTTTTACATGAGCTGTAACCATTCAAAACGGTTTATGCTTAAAAACAGAGTCTCTTATTGGTTTTAAACAAATTACCTTCAGTTGGTAGGTGTTAATTAAAAGTTTACTGATTTCAGATAATTAAGAAGCAATAATCATTACTTAAAAAAATGCATTGAGCGCCAGCAGATTGTATGTGGACGATCGTAATGAAAATGATGTTAAATTCATATCCGATCAGAGTTCAAAATAGCGTTCAATTTTCAAATTAAATCCAATATAAGGCACATGAACATTGTAAAAGCTTCTTAAATATTGTGCAAAAACAATTTTTGTTCCCCAAACATTACACTGTTATGTTTTAAAACACTATTACACTTTAACTCCTGTTGACATAATTCATACATAAAACACAGTGCCAGTTGTAACAAAAGATGTGTAAACAATATTAGTTCATTTTTTAATACAATAGTTTTAATTTCTACCAAGGCATTGAAAGGCGATTTAATGAAAATAATGAGTAGAGAACCAATGACTACATTTACAAATTGTTTAAACAAAAGTAATGATATGCAACAACATTATTTTTGACCTAATACCTTTACAGAAACGTAAATAAATTTTCTACAGTCCACGACCAATCTCGCAAAATATTTAATTGGAACTTAGATAATATGTAACTATTTGTTTATGTAGAAAAGTTTAAACAAGAAACTGCGTACGCTCACCCAAGATGCTCTTAATTTGTTTTGCACGAAAGCAACCATCTTCAACACGTCGGCAGAAATGTTATTATTTATTACCCAAACCAGGACAGATGATGGATAAAACGCTTTTCACAATTTGCTTTCTAACTAAGAAACTTTTTGGCACTATTAAAACTTGTATAATAACCAGAACTGAATTTACCTAAAAATCAAATTAAACTTGAAAAAGTACGGATCATAAATTAGTTACAATCTGCAAATAATTAAATTCTTAAATTTCACAACTACTAAGTTGGATTACTTGCACTAGATACGACATGAAAATGTAAGAAAATCGACCCTCACTAAAAGTTCAAATTCAACAACTATTTAAACTTCAAGAATACTGAAAAATGCAACTGAATTAGATTAATAATCCTCTGGCAAATGTCTTTTAATTTTTAATAATGTCTTTTAACAATTATTGCAAGCTTCAAATAGATTTTCACCAATCTCCACATAGTGGATTTAAAAATCTCTAAGTGGATTTGGATATATATTCAAACGGTACGGTAAATCTCAGCAAAATCCTCACTTAACTTAAGTTAATTGGTTTAAACTTATCAAATCGATAAACTTCAAAGTTTAACCATTCCCACAAAACGTATTTAAGCGGAATGCAATATTGCATCGCAACACTGTTTCTGGCTGACTCTGGTACCAGTTTCCTACCAACCACTTGATTTTTTTCTCATTTTAAATTCCACAAGATAAAAGATAAACATTTTTTAGCATAGCGGATATAGGGCATATAGATTGAACGAAGTAGGATCCGTCGGAATTTCTCGAACATTCATTTAGTTGTCAAATGGTGTCATAAATAAATTTAAAATCAGCTAAAGTTTAAATTTATTACAAACCGCAAGGAATAAGTTATATTGCAATACAAGGTTTATATTAAGTTAAGTATAAAGCATGAAAAACAAATTCGATATATATACACGATACGTCGAAACTAATTCAAAAAACTACGATTATACTTAATAAAGCCCAAACTTTTTAAATTTCACGTCTAAATAACACTTTTAGAGAGAAAAACAACAATTTAAAAGATAATTTACTTTTCTCTCAATATGAAATCAATTACTGTGCATATTGCGCTGTTCTTCCCTGCTGAAATAATCTCTGAGCTCTTTGGAACCAGGAAATAACTCAAATTTAACATTTTTATAACCATGAAACTTTGAGAATCGACAATTGTGATGCTTTAAAATGCAAATTACTAAAATTTACAGTCGAAACCTCTAAATTTAAAAATTGTGAAAAATTACGAAACTTTTAACTTTATTATTTAAAAATTCTATTTACTTTTATATACAAACATTTTTTTGTTCAGTTTTTGTAACTCAACTCTGTAAATCTCAGGCACTGAAGTGTGACTAAAAATTAGATTTTCTGGGATATTGAAATTTGTGTTGTCTAAGCCTGTAAACGTTTATTGAATATTCGTAAGTATTGGAAGCTTTAGTGTTGGAATTCTAAACACTTGATATTCAATATATGTGGAAATTGCAGAGCATTATCGATGAGAATATAGACTTTAAAGAATTGAGATCTTAATACTAAGCTGCTTATAGATAATAACTTCTATAAACCTTCTATAAAACCTTCTTCATTTGCTTTGTAGTTGAATAGGTAGTATAACGTTGTAATGATAACCGGTTCGAGCTAATCGGTAACTAATCGGTAGATTATCTTTGTTGAATTTGTAAACCTTATAACACTTTGTGCATTTCTTATATTATAATGGATGTTCCACCTCTAGGATGCATTTCTGTATCTGGGTGTTTAGTATAGTAAACGACATACCCAGGTATTGTAAAGTGCATTCGTTGTGTACAATGAGTTTAGTTAATTAAGAGAATATCTGTTTCATTGTGTACAAGAAAGGTAATTACTTCGTCTTGTGATTTGCAAGACTGTTTGCATTCCACAGCGCCAGTATCCCTTAATAAGTGTTTCACGGAGATGTTTGATTTCTACCGTCAGGTCAGGTACTGTTGTTGCAGCAATTGCTGTTGTCTTTTTAGCCTCGAAAGCTTGCGTTGACACTTTCCGAGTAAACTCTGCAACATATAGTATGTACTCCAGAACATATTGTCATATTTGATCATTACTAGGGAGAATTTACTTTCACGATAATATTTAATAGCCAGTTTTTATTCAATTCTATTACTAAAAGATTTAATGGTTCCATAATGTGACCTTTAAAATAATAAATTGTGAATACTTTCTTAATAAAAATAAATTTAGTTAATTAATACTAACATGCACACAAACACTCTTTAAGCAGCTAAAGGATATGTCGGAATCTATATTTACATAGGAAATAGATATTTTTTTCTCAAACTTAACGATTTGGGGATCGTTTATGCATTTTTTTCAACTTAATAAAGTTTAGTTCAATTTTAATGTTATAAAATCATCCTTAACATACAAAATATGTTGTATTGACGGTGTATGCAAATGTATAACGACTTACCTGCTGTAATATAGTTGTAACATAAAATTCATGTTAATAAGCTATGTTTATTTTGCAGTGTTATTAAATTTTCAAAATTTTAAAACTGTTTGCTAACTTGTTTTAGTGGAATTAAGTAGAGTTACATTATAACCACATAATTGATACACATTTAAATGTAAAGGTTGGATCTTGTTAATGGAATCACATAAAAACGTGTTTGACAAGCTGCGCCTTTATAACGTTCAATTGAATTATGGAATTTGGCTTGTATGACAAAGTTCTTGGCATCTAAAAACGTTCAGATATTATTAATGATTAAATGTTTATATTTGTGAAGAAAGGAATGTGTAGAAAGATGTTTTAGTAAAATAGACCCATTTATTAGTAATAAGAAAGTGTTCTTTCGTTGACATTAAAAATAAGGGTATTTATTTTTAAACCCGAGTGAATCGGTCAGTGCAGAAACTGAATATGTCCACTTTTTGTGTAAATTGAGTTATACATGAATTCACCATAATTAAAGGGTGCCCGATCGAATGCTGCAAAAATATAACATGTCCTGCTTTTCTATAATGTAGAAAAGCGATGGTATAGTACAGAAACTGAAGAAATATCAAATGAAGCCATCGTCGCGTCGTTTTTACATATGCAAGTGATATTATGCTGAGGGAAGTTCTTTATGCAAAAATGTCTAAATCAACTAGTAACAGTGTTTACGAAGAAGAAAGTAAAACTGAACAACCTAGGAAACAGTTGAAGGTATTTCGCACTGACTCCACAACCTCTCCAAAACTGAAAGATTTATGAAGTACATTGAGAAAGAACTTGACGAATTTTACCAGCAATTTTATCCTAAAATGGCATATAAAAGAGAAAGAGGAAGACAGCGCAGTGAAAGCAGACAATGTTTAAAAATACTTTTATTTGTATTTAGGATTTTCAGATTTCTTTTGTTAATATTAGGTTCAGTTGTTCTTTTGTCACAAACAGTGCCGGTCTTAGGTCTCTCGGCACCCTCGGGCAGAGTCCTTGAGAGCGCCCTTATTAAGTTTAAAAAGTAACTGTTGATGATTTGAATGATTAATTGAATGATTTTAATGATTTTACCAACTTTGGCGCCCAAACAGCCTAGCGCCCTCGTGCGCGCGCCCGACCTCGCACCCCCTCAAATGTCGAGCACTGGTCACAAAATAGTTTCTTGCGTATTCTTTGCATTTTATTTGCAATAAATGCAGAAACTGAACATGTCCACGTCTTATATGCATTTTTTTCTCTTAGAATACAAAACTTTAAGTTAATTGAACCATGTGATCTTACCTAACAGATACCCTTCTTTCATATCCCAAAAAGTCAGGAAAGTTGATAAAAGCAACATTGAGTAATTCAGTTTTTCTTGTTTTTCTCAAAACAAGGTGGTTTGGACATATTCAGTTTCTGCTTTGACCGATTCAAGTGTGGTATACTATTAAACTCAGAATCTCTAGAATTCTCTAAGTTTACATAATTAGTTTTTACATTTATGAAAGTCAACAAATTAGAATTGGGTTATGTAAAATCTGAAAAGTGAAAAATTTTTGTTTTCTAAAAGAGCAAAAGAGTATAAAAATGGAATTCATGGTTTAACATTTAAGTAGCAATATTCTATCAAAGGAACAAGGTGTGCGTGTGTAGCTGTTTTAAAAATTAAAATTGTAAGGTTAGATTTTAACTTTGAAAATAATAAAGAAGTAATGTTATATGAAACGTTAATAATAGATAATTTTGTTTGACGTGTGTTTGAATATATAGTTGTTCATCGAATATAATATAGGTTTTTAAACTTTTAAAAATCATTTTAAAAATACTAACATTCATAATTTTATTTATCCTTGTCAATGTTAAATTGATTTTAGAAATATCAAGAGGAAGAATCGAATTTTATACTTATTTGCTTAATCGAAAGAAGATCTCTCTTTAATAAACAACGGTAATTTGGTTTTCAATTGGTCTGGAATTTCTCACGGCAACTACAAGAAATTTTGCAAAAGTTATAAGTATGGTTGAGTGATTTATTTTCCATTTCGTTAGTGAATCACTTGTTTCCAAATCGACTATTACTCTAAACTCAACGATTTTAGGATAATGTAATTTTTGTATAATATAATTTTTTGCACTATTTATGAGTATTCCCTGGTCATACTACTCAACAGTTTTACTAAGTTATTAACTTCGGCTGGTTCAACCACTAGTGCACGTCACGAGTAAACCATTTGCTCTTGGGAGCACCGTTACAGCCTATTACACACCTTGAGTTAGATGCCATGGACTGAACAATACCAGGGCGTTATCAACAGCAAACCCTGCGAGAACTATTTTTTGGATGTTAATTTATTTTGTTTAATTAATATTTTACAAACAAATATATTGTAAACGCCTGCTCGATCCCACGACCTTGCGCTTTCCAGGCGGCATCTCTACCTCTGAGCTACCGGTAGTCGCTTTACGTTGTTAAACAAGAAGCACCTTTAGCCTAAACTATTTTACATAGATTTACATGGCTTAATGACACCTTTTACATAAGACCTTTCATTACTTCTTAAAGTCTCCCCTATAACCTCACTTACAACCTCGCCTCTAAATTGACTCATGAATAGCCTGAGCAGTAACCTTACATATAAACTGACAACCTGGACAATAACTTTTTCTATAACTTGACTTATAACTAAACTACTAACCTGACTTATAACTTGATACCCTATAACCAATAACTTCTTTTTAAATAACCTATAATCCATCCAATAAATTGACTAAGAACGTCACTTATAAACTTCATCTACCACATCACTTACAAGCTTACCTACAGCCTTCACCTGTAACTCGACTTATACCATGACTGCTAACCTGACTCATAATCTGAACTATAAACTACAGCCTCAGCTAAAACCTGACTTACATATAACTTTATATTAAACATTTCTTATAACTTGGCATTACCTGATCTGTAACCTGACCTGTAGTCTGACCTATCACCTGATCTACAATTTGACCTGTCGCTTGGCTTATCATCTTACCTATAACCTGACATATAAACCTGACCTAGAACCTGACTAACAGTCTGACTTATAACCTGAACTATAACTTAATCTATAATCTGACCAATAACATGACATAATTGACATCTGAAATCTGATCTATAACCTGTACTGTAGCTTTAGCCTAGTCTGTAAACCGACTTTTGATCTGATTTATGGCCCGACTAGAATTTGACATATGAGTTAACCTATAGTATGATCTATGACCTGACCTTTAATGTAACCTATAAAATGGCCCCTATCTCGATCTATAACCTCACCTCTCGCCTCACTCATCACTTCATCTATAACTTCAAATGTAAACCGCATATATCCTCTCAAACACAACCGCGATTATAAGCTAGCTTATAACCTGATCTATAGCCTAATCTATAACTTCACTTAAACATCACTTACATTCTTACCAACAACCTATCAGCTGATTATAACCTTTCGTATCTTGACTCTATACCTTGACTTCTAACATGATCCATAACTTATAGCCGCACCTATTACCTGATCTATAACCTAACCTATAACTTCCCCTATGACTTTGCCTAAATCCTGGCCTATTACGTAGCCTCCTTCGTGGTCATATAACCTGAACAATAAGCTAATATATAATGCTCTAGGCTCTATCATAATTTCTGCCATAACCTCCTACCTTAACTTTAGCCTAACCTTTATGCTAACCTCAAAGTTATTTTTTACCATAACTTAATCTAACCTTCAACTTAACCACTAGCATATCATTAATTTAACTTCATTTCTACTGTCACCCACAGCCTAACGTATAACCTTATTTAAGCATATAAAGTAAGATAATGTAAATCCTATAAGGAATTCTCTTTGTAATTCCTAGGTAATTCTATATATATTATTATATGTAATCTTTAACCTCATATACCTTTCGGTGTCGAGGTAATTCTATACCATATTTATTTTATTCCATAGCCGTCACAAGGGTAAACTTACAAAAATAAGCTCTGCAGATCCAATAGGCTTTTCACGGCAGCACTTTGGAAATGCTCCTGGAAATAAAAACACGGTAGCTATTAATAGCGGTTCCGTTAGGTTGCACTTATTGATAAAACTTGTAAGAACCCCCCCCCCCCCCATTAACTACCTTGATATCAATGGTTGAGAAAAACAGTTGTTACCTCCATGGTTAAATTTACATATAGAGCTGGGGAGTTAATTTACAATTAATCTGCAGTAAATTTCAAGTATATCGAATCTGGGTGAAATAAGATCAAGTAAGTTGGATTCTAGTAGAATTTCTTCTCTCACCTATCTTTGAAAAGTGAATTTTAGAGACTTATAGCATTTAAAGCATGTTCAGTATTTGCTTAAGAAGGATTCATTAGCTTAACATCCGTATTCTGGTGGATAGCAGCGATGTTGCTGTTAAAAAAAAGATGAATGGAAATAATTATCGATGCAGGTGGTATGACACTTGCTAACTTTATAATATATATTATGTAATTAGGAGATCAAGCGATACTTTAAATCCGAGAAGATGTATTATAACGCCGAGGCGCCAGCCGAGGCGTTATAACATCTTCGAGGATTTAAAGAAGCTTGATCTCCGTAGTGCATAAGTTATTATTTTATTTCCTATTTCAATCCTAATTTCTCCCTTTTAAAATTCATCCGAATTTATTGTATTTACGTTGCCAATAACAACGGAGATCAAGAACGCTTTGAACTCCGGTGTCATTGGCAACAGAGATAAAGATATACTTTATTTTACTAATTGTGGTATATAAACAATTGTTTGAAATACGAAATGAAATAAATAAATTTTTTATACTATATACAAGAGTTGTGTGAGCTTTAGATGTAACTACGAATAACTGAAACGATTAAGATTGAACCTTTCGTTTTTTCAGACTTTAAAAACCTTTGTTCTTATTTTTCTACTAGGTTCTTTGCATAAATACTTACTCCTTTGGTGTTGGCTAGACGAATTTGATTTTTATAAGGATTATACGGAACCCACTTAAAAAGTAATAGTTAGTTTTCAGTTGAGATTTAATAGTGTAGACCTTTTGATACACGTGACGTAAACACGTTCCCCTAGGAGAACTCCAGCTGGAATTAACTGTATAACATTACAAGTGTGCCTAATGGAGTCAGTCTGTTGTTAATTAATAATTTAGAGTGCGTTTTGCATCTGCACAAACAAGCGCTTGCAGGGTTGCGCGGTTTGATTACGCTAACAAGGCACCAAGATATTTTCTAAGAGCACAAATACGATAGAGATCAAATAAACAAGAATTTCAATAACAATTCAAAGTTGGTTACATTCGACGACATTATTATATGAATTGTTTGTTTGTAACTATTATAAAGCAAACTTATATGAATCCGTTATATATTCTACAGCTACTTGTGTATTATTCGTGAGAAACAGAAGTTCTCTTTGCACAACAACAACAACACAGATTTTGACCCCCCAAGCTCTATGAAACTCAATCGCAGATTAAGTTTAACTCCTCTTCTGCTTTCTAAAATCTTCAACCACCAAAAAGCCTGTTACACGTATTTCAAATTATAAACAATCCAATATAAATGTATATCTTAAGATATCTCATGAATTTTTGATGTTAAAACAACACTGTGGCTTTTTACACTTCCTGAATATTTTAGTCTGCTGAAAAGATGCTTCACGGATATATATGTGAAAATAAAAAAGTGCCTGTTTATACTTAAAACCAAAATACTAAAAGGTTTTTCGCTTTCTTCTTTCTGTGCGGTTTTCTGTGTTTGTAATTTTATTTCAAAAGAGACTTCTTCGGTTAGTTATTCTTTTATAGACTTATATTAACATATTATGCATGCGGATGTTAAGAATATTCGTCTGGATGAACTACACTTGCTTCAATGTATTATGTAACGTAAATAATACATAAATTAAATAATGTTAAAACAGTAGATATTTTTCTTATTCTCATAACAAAAACTGTTTCTAATTGAACAACCTTAGCTTACGTTTCAACATACAAACTAACGCAATAAGCACCGTCCTCATTTTATCAGCTATAAATTCTTTTCTAAGAGCAAGTTTTTGCTAGAACTAACATAGTACGTCGCTAAACCAACAGATACAGGTTGCACCTTTACATCTCCGAGATTACAGCATCATCGATGTCAGCACATCGAACCTGACCTTGGGAAAATCCTTGATGAATAACTCTCACTTTAGTCCTCAAACGGCAGTTTCATAACACATTTTTGTTAATATATTTTTCGATTATTTTTCTAGTTCTGCTTATTTTGATTTCTCAAAAACCATTGAGCAGTTCAAATCATTGTAAGTAGCTTAGGTCAGGAAATGATATGTTGTGTAATTTAGCTCATTTTTAGATTTATTCATGACTGCATCTGACAAATATATAAGTATATCGTCTCAGTAACACTTGTAATAAAAACTTTATGACACGAGAGCTTTTTTTTGTTGAAAGCAATCATGTTTTTTTCCAACATTTAACTTTAACCCAGACAAAAAGAAATTGATTGCTACAGTGAAATCTTTATTTATTATTGGTGAACGTGATATAAGCAGTTTTTGAAAAATTTCGATGGATCTTATTTTTCGTTCAATAGATGCTAAACAGTATTTGCTTTTTCTTGCGATAGCGTTACGGTACAGTCTTGCATCCCGTTTAAGTCAATTCTGTAGGAATGGATAAAAATTTGTAAAGTTTAAACTAATTTGAAGTAAGTGAGGAATTCGCTGAGATATACCATACTTTTCATTCTGTGGCGACTGTTGAAGAGCTGTTTGAAGCTTATAATTGTTAAAAGTTAAACACATTTTTGTGTGCTGTAATAGGGTTATTAGCTTAATTCGGTTGTGATTATTTAAAGTATTTTTGAAGTTTAAATAGTAGTTGAATTCCAGCAACTTTTTCTGTCGTAGCTAGTAAATTGCTACAATGTAAACCAATTTAAATTATATGCAATGTCCGATTACTTTGCGTAGTTTAAGTTAATTCAGCTATGATTATTACACAGTGCAAGTATCATAGAATTTAACTACATATTTTGTGACGTTGTGAAATTCAGAAAATCTTACATCTGTAAAGGTAAATTAGATCATAGATAATGTTAACTATTATTGTTTTTATTCAAACGATTTGTGAACGCAATCATATAATTTATATAGTTAATGAAATCAGTAGATTGGATTCCAATTTTATTTCTTCGCAGAAACGATTTAAAACTGCTCTATTAGAACGACTAATGTTTATAAATCCTTTGTTACAATTAGTACTGTGCTTCATGTTTGAACTATATCAAACAAGCGCTAAACTTTAATAGTCTATTAAAAATATAACATTGCGATATTTGGGAAACATTAAATTACTGGTCGCAAAATCTTTGAGGAGCTTTTAGGAAATTTTTTGCCATATACTGAATTAATTTAAAAACTAATTGATATCAGTGGTTTTAGAGCTGTGAGCGCATACGAATTTAACATCATTTTGATCACGTTCGTTTACATACATACAATTTGGCGCTTAATACTTTTTTGAAGTAATTATTGTTCCTTTTTAAATCTGAAATCTGCAAATTTGCCAATGAATATCTACGATCTGAAAATAATTTGACTAGTAGTGATAAGGGTCTCTGTTTTTGAAAAGTACGGGAGACCGCCGAATGAAAGTGCTTAACTACACAATTCTTTTGGATAAGCTTTTTTTTATATTTTATTTTTAACCAGATCACCGTTTATTTCGCTATACATGGCTTTGTTATAACTAATGTCATATAATAAAAACTGATTAATAGCTTACGCCTAACTAAATATCCCAGTGTTTTTGCAGATAACAATTAGTAATTAATAACCTTCACTGCACATAAGTGTTTTATGACACTGTTACACTTTCTTTCGTTTTTAGTCACTCTCACTGTCACTTCCTGATGGTAAGTATGTCCTGAGCGAGCATTCTTTTAAGTCTAGTGTGAATATTGCGTAATCCGGTTCCGTAGTTTCTTGCACTTGGGCACTCGTTGATGTTTTTGAAATATTTTTTCGTTGTAGTTTTTATGTGATCGAAAATTATTGAGAGATTGGCTTCACGGTGAAGTTGTTATATTACGTACAAACCAAGGAGCGTTGAAGACTATCCTAGTAATTTTATTTGTAGTTTGTGTAGGTGTGTATTTGAAGTTGAAGGATATACTAAAGTCAGAAATTCAAGAAAAACGTTCGGAAATGGCCAAGGATGGCCAAACATTCCTACCTGGATCGAGATTTTAGTCGAAGGAAGAAGCAAACGAAGCTGTATAAGCCGCTATTTTGAGAACCTCGAAGCAAGCCACTTCCAGAAAGGAATTAAGCAGCTGCAAGCAGCAGGTAACGTGTGTTGTGCTTCGAGGGGAGTTGTTTAAGCTTTCTCAGTGTAGCCTGGTTTTTTGGGTTACAGAACTAAGCAGAAACATTAAAATCGCTTAACCAGGTCTCTAAACGAAGACTGTGCTTACACTGCAACAGGCTGTTGCTTGATGACATGGTTTTAAACAATTCAGGCAGATATGCACTACCTAATTTAATAGATCGTTCAGTTTTCTTCATTTGTAAAATTCTACTGATTTGGGGATTTAGGGTCAATGGGAGTTTAGCGGTTGTAGTATTATATGAAAGAATCCTTTCTAATACTAACAGTTACATAGAACTTGGTTGTTCACATACGAGGGCTATTTGTTTTCAACCTTTAGTAGGTTGCCAATCGTCACTTGATTATCAAGGCAACGGTTTGTTTGTTGCATAATTACTGTTTAGCTTTGTCCTAATCAAAATAACACTGATTTGAATCCGATGCCTGTTATTACAGTTAAAAGAGCTCTTTGAACATGGGAACCAAAATTGAAATAGCCTTCAAATATGAGATTCGATCAGTAATTAGGTTTAGGAAACGATATAATGTGGCTGAAATTTATTTTCTGACCTCGATTTTCTTGAAATTGCAAGGTCTGGTTTTTATAACTAGCTCAAGTCGCAGAAACCTACTTTTTACAACGAAGGAATAAAGAAGCTGGTGCCACGTTATGACAAACGTCTAATGCTGTTGGGAATATTGTGGAAAAGTAGCTTAGGTATGTAGGCAACTTTTGTATATAATTAATTTTTTGTCATCACACTTGTGTTCTTTAGAAGCCCACCGGAGGTTAAAAAAATAGCCCTCGTATAATTTTTAACTAATTACTTACGTAATAGATTTTCAGCATAAAGAAATGAAATGTGCAACAAAATTTTGCCCATCCTTAAATCTGCACTTAAATTCGAACCGCTAAATCAAAACTCTTCGACTAATTGGAAAGTATTTTAACCCTTCAGTAACGTTAGTTTGAAAACAAGAACAACCTCAGAAAATATAAAACTAATGGAAATGTAGGCATAAAAGGGTAAAGAAAAAGCGTATGAAGAAGAAGAACCAATAAAGAATTTATAAAAAAAATAATATTGCTCTCATTTATGCAGCAATGCAGGATGAGATGGCTAAGACACATTTCTAAGGAGTAGAAAAAAAACAACATAGTTACAAAAATGCTTCAACATAATCTAGGAAGCAAACACAAAAGAGGCAGACCGAGTGAGACGTGGTGGAACTGTATTTCAAAGGGCTTGGGTGAAAGAAGTTGCAAATGATAAGAGTAAGCTGTGGAAGAAAAGAGAGAAATTACAACTGCCTAGAGGCATGTAGTGCTGTTTAATAAATATCTAGAATATAAAAGTGCGTCTTCAAGAAAATACCATACCATACCCTTGTACCCTTCTGACAAGAAAGCGGAAACTTGAACTTTGAACGTTCCAATTCCACCAAGGCACATGTGATTTGAAAGTATGGTATCGATATCTTGAAAAGAAGAGAAGTCTCTCATTTTCATACACACCTCTGCCAGACGAAAATAATCTATCCACTCTAGACAATCTTTGAGCGCATCAAGTAAGATCAACTCATAGATTTAATGTTTTCTTTTTCTTATTATTGGGTTGCAGATTAGCGTTTTTTAGTTTGAATGTAACAGTGTTACTTGGTTGACGAATTTAAATTGTTTGGGAGTTATCAAATAGACTGCGCACTATAATATTTTGAATTTATTTTCCATTAGTTAAAATATGTTCGTTGCGATCCTGTATTACAATATCTCGCATTTATTTTACACTATTTACAGTAAACTCAATAAAAACCGAGTGTTTTGATATTTTTGAATTGTATTACTTGTTATAATACATATAAAATTACGCTGATTTTTGGATTTATTTGTGACTCCATTTGACAAATAGAGACTGTATTTAGCCTCAATAACTGTGTGATAAACATTTGATAGGCTTAGAAAAAAACATTTATAAGGAAATAAACATGTTTTATTTTAAGAATCCATTTAAGAAGTAAAAATATTAAATGCGAAAGTGAAATTTGTTTATCTATTATTGTTGAACCGGGACATTGTCAAAATGCTTCATAATTTTCGATAAATCTCTCTATCTTAGTTCGATCCCGGCTAAAGAGGTGTTCTCTTCTCTTGTGAAATTTAAAACATGGTGAGAGCAATGATTGTAATCGAAGACGTAATTCCGCAAAAATTAACCATACCGTTCGGACATGCACAGGATGATGAGCTTTGAAATTCTTAAGTCAATTCTGCAGCCATTACTTAAAATATGTTTAAAATAATTGTTAAACGTTATTAATCTAAATCATTTGCAATTCTTGAAAATATGTTTAAAGTTTAAATAATGGTTAAATTTAAACAATTTATTTATTTTTACTTACCGAACATTTCTAAAGTTGGTGAAAATAAATTCTATTTGTTAGGAGAATTAAAGCAAAGTGGTTGATCCAATACATAATCCCAATACGTTTTTTATTAATAATACTTGACCTTCTTAAATCTGAAATCAGTGACCTTTTCAACTAACACCTACAGTCTGAAAGCATTTCTTCAATACTAATCGAACTCCGATTTTCAAGTATAAGCCGCTTCGGACGTTTAAACTTCATTGTAATGTAAGTATTACAGTTTCATAATACATATATTTTAATTTTGTTATGACTGGGGTTAAGTCTCGTAGGTTTTTGCTTTTTTATCATTCAGCTTTTCTTTTATAATCGTAGATCTCTCTAAAGGTTTAGATATTTAAGCCTATTTTTGCTTGGTAACAGGAAGTTAAAAACGTACAACGTACGCAACATGTAATAAAAGCTGCATTTAAAAACATTTTATTTTAACCGATAACTAGCAATAATCCCGTCATTAGGTTGGTATTTCATTAAATTTCTTTTATATAACATGAAAAATAATTATTAAAAAAGGCTTGCCTTTTAAAAATTTAAAGTCTGTTATAGGATTTAGGAGTTACAACACGAAAACCGTTTTAAAGCAATGGAGTGACTAATAAAAAATAGTACCCATAAAAGAATTTAATAAAAATCTTCAACAAAAGCCTTTTTTTATAAATAAAAGCTTATTATCCTTTTATTATATACAGTATTTTGTGTCATTTTCTTTGTTGTGGGAATATTTGACTTCCAAATCTTTTATTTCACGTACATTTGCTAAAAATGAATAAAACTGAAACAAATAACTGCTGTAAAAGGGATTACTGTCTGCTTGTATTTTAGGGAATTATTAAAAATAAAAACATTCAACCCTCTTCAACATTCATTCATTCTTATCGATTTCCCTTTATGTTTGAAAAATATGTTCATTAAATTTCTCACAACCCTATTATGACCACACACAGACGTTAAATTTGATGCGAAGTTTAGAAAACCCGAAACCACCAGAACCTCCCCACTGTGCAGCATTTGTTTACCCTTAAGTATTCACATTGTTTCCGCAAACTGTAACTATTTCTGTTTCGTATATTTACCTAGCGAAAGTTGGTCTTAGTTGATTAAGTTAAATCTTTGGATTAATCAGATGTTTGTTTTGCGTGTTTTCTTTACTTGTGATTATTATTCAAAGACGTGCTTTGAACTTTGTTAATTGTCTGCTATTGTTTAGTTAAATTCGCACAGATTAAAAAAAATGTCATAGCTAGGCGTTTTGTCAAATGTCTTTTATGAAATGACGTGTCACCGACGCATTGTGTTTGGGGTTGAAAATAAAGCACACCCTACGCGACGACAGATAACACACTCTAGTGGCACTCGTGTGTACTAAACACACATTATAACAAAGATAGATGGAAACACTTATCTCTTACATGCGTCGTCTATTTTGTTCCAGTTAATATAAGCCATTTTTCTGTTATACTTGCACTTCCATCCCTACATTAGTGCGCGTTTTTCTTTTTTCCTTCTTTCTCGTACGAACTTGTCATTGAAAAATTCTTATAATAACAATAGTCATCCCTTTTTAACTATACCCGGAAAATGTATACATTTAAATTTTAACTTTAAGTTTACCAGAGGGAAATTAACCAAATTTTCAAAAAGTTGTCCTAGACATTTTACATGCGTGGTAACTTTTTTAGGGTAGAATTTCCTGTTTGTGTTGTGTTGAAGTTGAGTTTGTAACTTCATTTTTGCATTAGTGAAGGGTGTTCAGTTGCATTTAAACTTGAAGAATTAGGACAGTGAATAATGCTGTGAATACCAACGCGCGTGTGTGTTATTATGTGTGGGGGTATTTAAATTTAACGTTTCAACACCCACCCTTTTTTACCAAAACAAAAAATCAGAGGTAAAAAACTCTCTATTATATTTAACTTGCAATAAATTGAAAAGATCTACCAAATAACAGTAAATTACCGTAAAAGGGGGTAACAAATGGGTTTAGTTTGGTTTTACGATTGATTTTTTTTCTAAAGCAAAGGCAGTAGGTAATTTATTCTAGCAGTAACTTCCTTTGGGGATCAGCAGTGGTGTTTGCTTTGAAATTTCAAACTTTAAATATTTAGTTGCGTTTTGTGTTTTGCTGATGTAAAATTCAAATAACTTGAAAAGTTGGAAATGATGTCAAGAAGTTTCTAGAGTATAATATTATATTGTTCTAAGGCCGTTAATAATAAAATAGGATGTTTTATGCATTTCTTACTTAAATTATAAGTTTAAATTGAAAATGTCGAGAACTACAAAAACTTACTTTTATATTTCTGTCAAAAACTTTAATCGAGTGTACAAGTATATTAAACTTCTTGCTTGGTTTTACTTATGGTTTGACTGTTTAGTTTTTTACTTGTCAGGTTAAATTACGATAAGTTTCTTCGATGGTAATGTATTCATATAATTTCATACCGATTTCTGTTTTTGTACATTGTTACTGAATTCAGAGCGATGATTGATTTATTTGCAAAATAGCAAAGAAGGGGTAGCCGTGGCCAAAAAGAAATAAATATTAAAATCCGAAAAAGTATTTTTGACATGTATATTGCTATAAATATAGTATATAAGATAGATTAAAATAAGGGGAAAGCCCCATGTTTGGGAGACAAAAATGCATTGTTTAGAGTACACATATAGAACAGACTTCGGTAAAAGCACAGTGAAGACATATACAAAATATAATCCACCTCCTTTACCATAAAAAAATGCGCTGGCTAGAATAAAATTGTTGTGAACCTAAACCCAAGTCACAACTGAGACTCGACCGGTCGGTTCGCTTCAATAGGGCAATAACTATGGACTATGGATCTATAAAACACAGTTACACGACACACACAAAACAAAATAATAAACCAAAAGTTACTTTAAAAATTTAAAAGACAAGATATATTTAACCCAACACAATAAACAAATAAAACATAATTGAAATTCAAATACTAAAAATTAAAGAAAAAAAAATGAAATTTGGATATCTTAAATAAAAGAAAGATTAATTCTAAGACAACTAATTCTTGTTATCTTCAGAAGTAATATTCCTGTCATTTATATAAGTAAATAATTACCTTAAAATACTTACCAATAATCAAACGTTTGATGCCTTTTAAACTATCAATTGAAATTAGTAACAACCTGCAAATACCCTTGCATCCATAAGGTTTAATTACAAAATGGTAGAGATTCACAAATTCACCTCTCTTCATAAAAAAATCCAAATAATTGATATTGCAGAAATTATTAACCACCATCTGAAATAAGGTAAGTCCATATGAATGGCACGTTGACAAATTCCAATTGATTATCCAAATTAAATGAGGGTTAATAAACTAACAACCTAAAAAAATTGTTTCTTTACAAAAAAATGTAAACACTAATAAAATTTGCAGCACTGTTTATTAAGGTAATTATAATTGTTTACTATTAAAACAACTAACTAATTCAATGAACTTTAACACATATCAAACACTTTGACGTTTCATCAAAACATAACCTAAAAATTTTACGTTTGGACTTTGTTTACATTTTTGAGATTACAATATAACCTTTAAATTTAACATTTTGCTCTGAACATAAGTACACTGCTTAAAACCACTAAATTTACAGTCACCAAATTGCTTGCTGTATTTATATTTTTTCAAAAACAAAACACTAATCTAGTAATTTTAAGTAATTTGAAACTAAATTTACATAACCACATAATTGTTTATAATTATTAATAATTGTTTAAACAAATTCTAGTCAGTTAGAAAAAAATTCTTCTTTTCAATAACACGAAACACTTGTACTAAAACCCAATAATAAGATGACTATTAAATGTCAACTGAATCAATTTTTAAATGCATTCAATTATAAATTAAAATATGAATTAAATAATTAATATCCTTGTTTTACCTCTTTTTATGATTACAAAATCTTTTCTTACATCCTATAGAACAATATTTACACTAGACATTCGAACTACAAAATAATGACTAAATCACATAATTTCAGATTATCAAGGTAAAATGCAGTAATATGTGTTTTTAAACCCATAGATCTTTTATAAGAAATCATCCTCACATTTACCATTATGTCTCAGTTGTGTCCAAAGAACTACTTGACAACAACATAATGAAGTATTTAAGAACACAGACTTTTTATTCTTGAAAAACAACAAAATTATAACTAAACTACCAGATCGTTAATTCACAAGAAAATTTTTATAAATACCTGCAGGTAAAGTAATACATATTTGCATACATCTTCACTAACATGCACCTTGTCTGTTGCAGCTCAAAATATGCATTGAAATGTCTTGAATACTTATTTATTTACAAAAATCATGTAACGATATCCCATCGTTGGCTAACCATGAAGTTTTATCAAGATCGACAGGAAAATCAACTTTTAAATTTTTCCTTTTTATCTATTTAGTGTGTTAAAAAATGTTTCTAAAACAAAATGAAACAAATTCAACTATTTTAATTAATCATTTACTAGAAATTATAATTTCGCCTGGAAGTTATGCAATCCATCTAACTTGTTTGTACAAACTGATGCCTATATTCCAAGTCATAAAAATCATTGCAATATGTATTTGTATATGCCAATCATTTAAATTATTTTAAATTTCCAAAACTTCTAATACAGTGTCTATTATAATGAATATACTTAATTAAGAAATGTAACTACAAAAGTACGTGTTGAAGTATATAAATTGGTTTTTAAAACGATTAATTTTTTTCAGCTCCTTCACTAAAATGTCAAGTTATAGTGTCGTCACTGAAAATGCTGCTAAGAGTAGAGAGTAGATAAAAAGCAGATAAAAAGTAAATAAAAACAATTATAATATACTAAACTAACTATACCTAAACCATAAATACAAGGAATCAGTCCTCACAAATCGCCTAGGCGACAGTGGGGGACTCCCAACACTTTAGTGCATTCGATCGTTCTCTATTGTTTACTTTATTCATATATGCGTTACACAATAGAGATGGAATACAATAATGCATTGGAAGTAACCCGCTGTTGCCTAGGTGAATTGGGATGACTCATTCCTTGTATTTATGGTTTAGGTATAATATACAAATAATAAAAGGTCCCAGTAAGTCAGAATGTCAACCATGCCAGAAATTAAAATGTTCATGGCCTTAAACTAAACTAAACTATATATTGTTTAAAACCTACCCACTTACCCCCGCTGAATAGCGGCACGTGTTGTGGTTGTCGAGTAAGTGAATGAAAGGTTGCAGAATCAGCAACTTACGTTCAAGGGTTAAGGTCGTGTGTGTTTATAAGTTAGATATTCTGTCTCGTTCTTGTAAGCAATCGAAATGCAGTACTATGCATCGAGCTTGTATGGGGGGGGGGAGTGACCCTGATCTATTTAAAACATCAAAGCAAAAATGAATTCCGACAAAGAAAATAAATTTGAAGCTAGCTAGCAATGGACACTTTTGAAATGATCACTTTGAAACCATCTTAGAACCTCATTTCTTCCTTTTACTTTTTTTTATTTATGTCTTCATGTTCTACATCTAAGTTTGCTCCTAGTTTACCACTAAAACCGTGACAGTTGCAAAAGGTTTTTTAATCTTGTACAGTTATCTGTTGTGTGCTTCTCGCTACCACATTTAAAACAATCGTGACAGTGTGTAGGTGTACAGTGCAGCGACAGAGCAACGCACGTTTGCTTACTCCGACGCATTCGGTATGCGCGCTTGCGGCTGTCGTTTTCTTCAGTAGATATGCTTTGATATTCCCCAAAGTCAATTAAATCAAATTAAAATGTCACTAATTAACAATTAAACAATCTAATTACTCAAGGGAAAGAATAGCCTATAGTAATCAAAATTAAACTAATAATAATAATCACCACTTGCTATTAAATGTTTAATAATCATGAGAATTGTCAAGCAATAATCAAATCAAAAACCTTAAAATTAAATTAATAATGTAACGGCAGATCAAGAAAGAACCATAACCCCTTAAGAAAGTTTCGTCAATTTGCTCAATACTGCAAATTAGCGTTCATGCTAAAATAAAAACTATTACAAATTGCTAAGGCCTTGGCGTAAATCGAATATTTATAAATCAATGGTGCCAGATCTATATTTTAACCAATTAAAAATCTCTTTCCTGAATTAATTAACAAGAATATACGCCAATATTATAAGATTTATAAACAAATCAATTAATTAACAACTTTATTTTTCGAACGCCTAAATCTACTGAACGAGTCTCTACAAGCAAATGACAAGTGAATTATTGCCAACAAATATTGGTTGACATGTACGTGAAGTTATTTACGTAATATTTATATAAAAGAAGGAAATCGATTGATTTATTCATTAACTATTACTTGATAAGGTTTGAGGTAAGTGTATTAGTGGATCACGAGAACCTTAGTTATGCTGTTTTAGATGGGTAGCAGGATATTTAATATTCTTTACGAATGAATTCCACATGAACACAGATGTTTCTGACTGTGTACTAGGTGTTGCTTGTAAACTTGTTATAAATCGATTACATATAGAACAGTAAAGAGTAAAAAATGGCAGAAACGATCCCCAAAATAAAGGCTTCAAGTATGTCATTAATTGAAGTAAGTCAATTGAATCACAAACAGACTGTATTTAAAGCATTTCCTTCGTACCTAATCTTAACTGAACTAGCGGTTCATGCAATATGGTAAATGTTGCTTAGAAAGGTTTATTATACTGGATACTCCCGATATCATCCAAAAATGTTCCCTACCAATAAATATCACCGAAATTATAGTATGAGTGTCATACTACGAAAATTAGCTGCGACTACGTTTCGGGCTAGATTACGATTTTTGGGCCATTTTTGGTCGTTTTGATTTCCTGCTGCAAGCACATTTTTAAAAAAAGAACACTCCCCATCTTCGTTTAGAAAATTCCCTCAGCACCGAGTTTTTATGAATTGATTTTATGAGTCAGCTTTTATATTTTAAACGGTATTTCCTAACCACACATTAGATTTGACGTATGCCAGTAAGTATTTTGGTAACGATACTTACATGCAGTTTAAAAATATATTTCTAACATAAAGGGAAGAAAAGGTCGACCTTGACAAATTCTTCATCAAAGGTCAATAGTAAAGTTTTAATTAAAACAATTTAAACAAAACAATTTAAAATCTGCTATTCTCGATTTTGATGGTTAAAAGGCAAAAGATCGCCCTTGATACTCGCAGTCAGAAAAAACCAGATTATTATTTTTAATCTAAACAAAACGCTTCACTCAAGCTGATTCTTTATTGATCGACAAAACCTTACTAAGTATGTTTTTCTTTTGTTTCAGGTGAGTTCATTGACAACACCTTATTGTTGTTAAATCTCCAGAATGGCATAATTAAGACGGTAAGGTAAGCTTTATTATAATAGCTACTACCATAATACATACATAAACCACCACAAATAGGTATCTACAAATTGAATTGCAGTAATGATGGTTACAAAGGGATTTACATAACGTCAGATATTACATAATTAGAGCAAGAGAACACTTCAATGCTATTAAAAATAATAAACCAAATAATTCGAGTTTTACAGAACATATATTAAATACCGAATATAATTTAAAAAAACTGTTTTAATATTAAACATACTTGTATCCATCCTAAAGAATGAACTATTTTAGAAGATTTTGAAATTAATAGCACAATAAAAATAATAAATTAGAAATATTAAATGGTAATATTCCTTAAGAGACAAAATTCGTGAAGTGGACCACGTGTTTATCAGTGGTACGATATTATATGGTAATATGAATTTTCCTATGTCATTTAATGATAGTAACCAGATCCTTAATTGATTTGATAAAATTCTTGATATTCCAAAAGTTATTAACAATAACATTTTTGTGTAACGATTTAAGAAACATTTATTTTTCTAAGCTACTAAAACATTAAAATCAAAATTATTCGGCAAATCTCTACATAAGGGAATAAGGATTAATATCAAGTAAATATTTTTTATCCAACATGGTATTCTTATAAACAATAAGGGATTTATAACAAACAAATTCAATTATTTATGACTTCTTATTCGAGTTGGAACACTTTTCTAATTAATTTATATTCTCTATACATTTATTAAAACATTGGTGAAAAAAAATTTTTCCGATCCAAATTTTCTAGGAAATTACAGCAATTTTTGTCACTCCACGTAAGTACGCTACCATACGAGGATGTATCAGAAAATAACGAGACTGGTGCTATAGTATAACAATTAAACATTTATTTAAAAAACTTCAACAACTATTCTTCAAATTACTCTCCATTCTGTTCAATACACTTATCCCATCGCTTTATCCACTTGTCATAAACTTCTGAGAATCAATTTTTTGATAGTCTGTTTAGTATGCCCATCACAGCGTTGTTGAGCTCTAAATCCGACTCAAATCTTCGACTTCCCAATCCTTTTTTGACTTCAGGAAACAAATGGAAGTCACATGGAGCAAGGTCGGGAGAGTAGGGGGGTTGAACCATAATTTCTATCCCTAATTCTTCAATTGTTCGTTGACAAATCGCTGATCTGTGAGCCGGAGCATTGTCGTGATGCAGCGTCCAACCAAAGTCTTGATAAAGCGGCCGTTTTTTCTTTAATTTTGCCTTTAATGGTCCTCGAAGTACATTACAATAGTACTCCACAGTTACTGTATGTCCTCTAGGTACAATGTGATCGTAAATAACGCCACATTTATCAAAAAAAATCAGGTGCATCACTTTACCAGCGCTTTTAACAGTTTTGGCCTTCTGCAGTCTTGGGCTGCGTTTATGCTTCCATTGCATGCTTTGAGACTTCAATTCAGGATCGTAATGATAAAACCAACTTTCGTCACATGTAACCACATTATTTAAAAACTGTGGATTACGTTGCAGTTGCCTTTTCCACTGCTGACAAACTGTCACTTGATTCGCTTTTTGTTCATCGGTCCCCACTTTTGGAATCCATCTTGCTGCGACCTTCCGGTACCCTAAATCTTCATGAATAATTTTTTGAGTGGAACCGTAAGACAAATTAACAATGTCAGAAATTCGTTTTATGCCAATCAGGCGATTATTTTGTATCAAGTCCTTAATTTCTGCAATTTTTGTGGTCGCAGTTTGTGGTCGACCGGGACGAGGTTCATCTTCAACTGATTCACAACCGTCTTCAAACTTCTTATGCCACTAAAACACTCTACATCGTGATAAACTATTATCTGGATATGCACTTTTAATCATTTCAAAAATTTCAGTTGGTGTTTTACCCAACCGAACACAAAATTTTATCGCGTATCTTTGCTCCACTTTCATTTCTTCGATGGGTACGCAAAACACTGACAATTCAATAATAAATTTGTAATAAACGTCAAAAGTTAAACCAAAACCTACTTGAGGGAAAATACATTAAAGATAAGGCTTTCATATCTCATTTTTTGTGTTATAAGATTCTACCTTTGAAAGAAGTTACAGCACCAATCTCGTTATTTTCTGATACATCCGCGTATATTCGGAGCATTTATCAATAAGACTTTACTACATTTGTGTCCAAACAGCTGATGCGCTCTTGTGTTATGCTTATTGTTGCTAAAATTCGCGGACACGACGCGATACAAATGGCTGTATTTTCCTAGAAAATTTGGATCGGAAAAATTTTTTTGCACCAATGTTTTAATAAATGTATAGAGAATATAAATTAATTAGAAAAGTGTTCCAACTCGATTAAGAAGTAATAAATAATTGAATTTGTTTATTATAAATCCCTTATTGTTTATAAGAATACCATGTTGGATAAAAAATATTTACTTGATATTAATCCTTATTCTCTTATGTAGAGATTTACCGAATAATTTTGATTTTAATGTAATGGTAGTATCGTACCACTGAAATACGTGGTCCACTTCACGATTTTTGTCGTGATTTTTGTGTTATTATCCTAAATAATTTGAATATTCACATTGTTTTTGAATTATTTTCTCATAGCTAGGTCTCTTAATCCAACTGTAAAAAATATTTATAATCAGAATGATCTAGGACAGCAAGGCAAATATAATCCTAGCTATTTTAAATTTAAACCTGTTTTAATTTTTTTTTCAGTGTAAATGTATAACATAAAATAATAAAAATAGCATTATATTAACATTGCTATCCTAGATCATTCTCAAACCAATATTACATTGCTGTCATTGCAAAAAACTTCTTTATTTAATATTAGTTTTATTCGCATTCTTCCGTATTTTACATTTTATATAGTATAATAATTAATTACATTAATTTAAAAATTTAGAAACTCAGAGTATACATTACCATCTAGCGGCGAACAATAAAACCTTACTTGAATTTTTTTCTACTTAATAGATGACGCCGATTGAGATTTATTGACAGTTTACAGAAAATTTATTTTAAAATAATCATTTATAATTACTTTTTACTTTGATTATTTAAGTCTAATAATTGTGAAGAAAATAGTATATATGTTTGTTGACAAAGTTTCCAAGCCTCACAACATTTATTTGATCTCGACGGACGGCACCATCTCGGTCAAACATTATCGCTTGGCTTGTAAAGATTTATTTTACCAACACATTGGTAACATAATTTTATTAATACGATCATTTTTGTTGAAGACTTGGAATTTCTTTAAACTAATGGAATATATTGAATTCAAATCATTTAATGGTTATCAATATAGTATGCTTTTTGATGTATTTAAAAATGACTGACGAATACAACAGAGTGCATTATATTTAAGAAAATTTTATTTTAATTTTGAAATGCAAGCTATCGTTAAACTGTAAATTATTTAAAAAATTAGATTAAACAGAAGATTAGATTATTTTTTGATGGTTTAATGTTAACCTATTATGTTCTTCAGACGATAGACTACTAGATACAAACCTCACATACTGCACTTTTCAACAAAGCAGTTTATTAAATAATTGCTAAAATATGAAAATTAAGCTATGTGAATTGCATCTAATTAAAATCAACGTGAGACGTTTCGAACATCTACAGGTCCATTCTCTTAATCTTTAAAAAACCTCAAGGCGGTTATATTCTTTCCATATTTATAATTAGAAGAGCCCGTTATTTCCATACAATCAATTTTTCTCAACAATTTGTTCCAGTGGTCAAATATATGCATGAGGAAAAAAGCCTGTATATTAAATGGGAAACTTTTCGTCGTTACAGCGAATGATTAGAATAGAGATAGGATTTTTTTTTAATTTTCAGTTTTTTTAATCAAATGGGTACACGGCAAAACCGGAATTTCAACATGACCCAAACAAGAACCACCCTAGTATACATACTGTCATGATATATTGACATGTGTTGAAAAGTATACACCCATACTTACATACATGTTTGATGGGTTGCATAATCTCATGGGAAAAAAGTATTCAAATAATTTTTTTTCAATAAAGCCAAAGCACATGCTTTAATTTAATAAATATGCTCTTTGGAACATACTAGGCAATAAAAGGATAAAGTCTAGAGTTGAGTTTTCTTATTATCTGCATAAATTGTCATTGTTCAGCTAACGCTGAAGTATTGTTACTTATTTTTGTACATAAAAATGAAATTGAAGCTATTTCAAGGCATATATGACCTAAAACAGACAAGGTACATGATTGTGATGGTGTATGCAAATGTTTGCTGCCTTACCTGTATGTTCAATTAAAGAAATATATATTTAATTGAGTTGTTTGTCAAACAGTTCCTTGGGTACAATTTTGACATAAATGTAAATGTGAGAATTATTTTTTATAGAAGATATCTTTAAAATAAGATACAAATTTCTGCGATTTTGCAAAAGCAATTTAAAATAATGTAATTTTGTTGTTATTTCATGGTTGAATATCTTAAAAATATCTAGATAATGTTAAATAAGCTGTAAGGATGAATTTTGTAAAGATACAAAGATGTGACTAAGCAAATTAAAGTAATTAAGTTAAAAAAAAATTTTTATTTAAAAAGGTTATGTTTGAAGGTTATGTTTTGATTTGAAAAATGTAGACAATCCCAAATGTCAAAATGTTAGGTTATACTTTATTGAAATGTCAAGGTGATTAATATTTGTTGAAGTTATTTTGATTTAACTATGTGTTTTAATAATAATTACTTATGAATCAATATTCAGTGCTGTGAAGTTTATAAGTGAAATAATTTTCTTCTTCGAGTAAACATTTTTTTTAGTTTATGAGAATGTCAACCATCGTTATAAATTGGATAATGGAAGAGAATTTATAAATTAATTCATTGAATACCTTATCTCAAGAAAACAGCTGGTTTTTAATTATTTTATTGTTACCAATTTATTTTGACATTAAGAGATGAATTTCATGTATTCCAACCATTTTTATTTATAAACCATATAGAAGAAAGAGGATTTTTGTTCTATTACTGCCTCAGTTGGTAATTTAAAAAGCCGCCAAAATTTTGATATTATTTAAATATTTTAAGGTATTTATTTAGTTATAATCTTTAGTGTTTAAGATAATGAGGATGACAGAGATATTACTCATGAAGGTAAAAGGCATTAAACTTTCTTAGGATTGATTTTTCTTTTATTCGGGTTTCAAAATTGCATTTTTATTCTATTTTAATTATTAGTTTATTTATTTTCTGTATTCTTTGTTAAACGAATTTTGTCATTTCAATTTTAAAGAAGTTTTTGGAATCTTTATACAATCATAATAATTTGGTTTGCCGCCTTTGTTTATTATTTATTTTTTCCGCTATTGTTCCACAGACTTCTGGCACGGTTTCTTAGAAGTCATTTTTAAATATTTTTTACAAATCTTGTATTTCATAATTATTTATCTTGTCATGTTTTTTGCATTTCTCTTGATTTTTTTCTTAGTTTGCATGCTTTAATATTCTCCGTTTTTTGCCTTTTATTAATTTTTCTCTTGTTATGTTGTTATTTTTGTTTCCACCAGATAATGATTGTTACCTATATCGAAATCCCGTTTTACCTTTATTTTTTGTTCTTTTGTTCAATTAATGTTTTCCTACTATTACGCAGTTTATAATTAATGTTTCTTTTCTTTCATAATTTACAGTAGGCTTGTGTGTTTTGTCTATACCTTGCTGACTAAATTATTACTTATATAATAATATAATATGGCATTTCTAATAATCAGCTCATTGCCAGTAATCATAGTAATTACTTCTTCCATGTTCCCTAATTCTAAATATTTTCAAAAATGTTTCTTTAAAGATTTCACGTTTATATTGTGTGTTATATCACATGCAGCGTTTATTGATGTTTCATCTTATAGACCATTTGCAATGCATTTGCAATGCATTAGCGATCTTACTGCTCTACATGCTTTTAATTATTATTACTAATCATGTTCATTAATTTCATGTTACTTGAATTATTTAATTTGCAAACTTGTAAGTTTATCACGTGTGTATTGACTTTCAATTCTTATTTGAAAGAAATAAATGCAGAAGGAAATACAACTGAATAAAATCCTTCCCAGAAATTTCTTATTTGCCAATCATCAACAAAATTTCAGATGTAAGAAAAAAGATAAATCTCGCAAAACTTATTTAAAAAGAATGATAAAAGAAGGAACACTAAGAAGCAACTTAATAAACGAAAACTATATACACACTATATAATATACACGAGTCGAAAGATTTTTGGACGAAGCTTGAAAAACCTTGAAACCACTGAAAGATCGCCGTCGTTTTCCTATATCCATGATTTTATCCAATATGCTATTATTTAATAGTTTCCTGTGGAACGTTTATTACTTTTCCTAGTTGTATAGAAAATCCCTACCAGGAAAATTAATCATACCAGAACCTCAAAGGTAGAGAAAAATAAAATTTTAACTGAAAACCATTTAACTATTTAAATAATTGCACTACATAAGGAGCTGATATTTGTTCTTTAAACGACTGTGCTCAACAAATGTTAAGTTCCTGTCGTAAAACAAATTTTGTGGCCTATAAAGTAAAAGAAAAAGGGAACAAACTTACTTCCTTTTGTAGTTTTCTCTAAACGATCAAAGTTTTAGTTCATTTTTCCTTTAACTCTCCTTCCTCTATTGAAGTTTTTTCCTGTGTCGTTAATACCGAAGCGCGATTCGCTCTACCCCGATTTTTTCCTTTTTAATTTTAGCCCTATTCTAAATTTTCAATTTTTCTTCAGAAAAAATTCTGTATAATACAATCTTCTTCCACCTGACAAGTGATGACTTTTTCAACATTAATCGTGGGACCTTCATCAAGAATTGTGCTCTTCTTTTGCTTGCTTGGTCTCCGAGATTCATTTATTTAAACGTTATTTTTTAATTTCCCGTGTTCATTCTTGTTTAATTTAATTTTCATCTTTTCAATCTTTTTTTCCTCATTCTTGTGTAATAATACGCCGGCAATTTTTTTCAAAACTTAATTTAATTTAATTTTTATTAACATTTTTCTAATATTACTTTCTAAGCACCTAAAATAAAAAATGTGTCTTCTAACTCGATTAAGCCTTGCAAAAATAAAAACTTTGATAATAGAAAAATCGTTTGATGTTGGTTTACAAGGTTTGATCTAACTGATAATAATTAACAGTAGGAATTGGCTCTTCTTGATACAAAACAGCTAATGTCTTGTTTTACAGAATATGAGCCTTAAGTGTATTACAAAAGTAGGGACTCTGACCGACTATATGAACTTTCCTATTACAAACTATTAGCAGATTTTTGGTTTTCAAAAAGGGTATATTAAAGTTACATATTCACCCTTAAAGTCACTACTTTTCTAGTTTCTGCGATTTATGTAATTTTTAATATGCGGTTACTAATTTAACAGCGCATCGACAGTTTTTAGGAATGTGGCCGAATTTCAAACAAATATGACAACATCCTATGACTGAAGAACTTTTCTTACGTTTGGAAAGTGACATTTAACATTAGTATATTCTTTTTACAAAATATGCATCGGAGTTTATTATGGTTCAACAGGCCATACAGTAGGAATGTGGTTTTCTTGACAGTTACTTTCATTTTTTTTTGATTGATTAGATCGAAAGCTGACGTTGCTAATGAAATTCTCTTCTTATTATCTAACTTTCGTTTCAACATTTCTAATTACATTTTCTAGATTTGGTATTGTTCGTATTAGAGAAGGTATTGTTTGTTGACATGTTTTGGCAGATCCCTGCCGGATCGTTTTCATACATTCCACGAAACTGACTTCAAAGCGAAATGTATTTGTAAGGTCCGAATTTAAAACTGATTATTCAAAAAATGAAACACAACGAACTCAATAGTAAAAATATATTTGGCGCAATAGAACATTAAGTTGAGAGATAAAGTGTTAATTGCTCCTTTGGCACGTCGATTTTGTGACACCCATTTAGTGGTAGCAGTCAAAATTTTAAAAAACTTCTTTTTGTTACACCTCCAATGTTTCTTATAGTGACAACTCTAGAGACTATCGTTTCTGAAGAACTATCACCTAGCTTTCACTGTATTAAATAGAGATTCTCATTCTTTACAAGAAACAATGTGCTTTCTTCCAGCTGACTATGGTTGCTTTCCCATTTTACTCTTCTTTGAAGCTTTTATATAAGTTCTTTAATTTAGCCGCTCCAAAAGTGAGTTTTCATTTGATAGACGTGTCGGAATCGTAAAATCCGATTTACCTCAACGTAGCTGTCGTCGTGTTCAGGAATTGTAGTGAGCGGTTTACTAATTAAACAGTGAGGTGGCGTTAAAGTAACGGGGACTCGTAGGTCTGAGCAAAAGGGAAATAATAGTCGCAAATTGAGTTCGACCTCAATCTGCACCAAAAGCGTATACAACCATTCAAAAGTAAGATAAACATTTCCTATAGCGCGCTTCAAATGGTGTTAGGTGCGCCTCCCATAGATAGTTCACTGAGGTGCGGGGAATAAGGAATACACTTCTATTCGAAATTCTCAGTGGCAAGAAATGATAGATAAAATTATATCATATCTATTTTGCTGTATTTATCTACCAGCAGTAAAACTGTTGCCTATTATCTGAGAAAACATCGCAGGTTTTTTACAACGCTATGAAGATCTGAGAAATTTCATAATAACCGCTTTTTTATTATGATCATTATACCTTTGAGAAAGTCTCATTACAGCATCAAATATTGAGTTAAACTTTGGTACTTTTATAAAACAAGTTTCGCTTTAGACTAGTTAGACTTTTCAGAAATTTGGACAATGAAAAAATCGTGTAAGAATAGTGAACGATTTGATGAAAGTAATTCAAAACGTGTTTCAGTGTTAAAAGAACTTAACCGACTACATGCTTTGGCAATATGATCGCTACGTAAGCAATTGGTGCACGTTCTCAAAGAGGGTACTTTAGTAGAGTATTGATTAACAGGCAAATTAATAAATACCGTACAATTTTGAATAAAAGAATAAATAATTGAACATTCGATAACATAAAATTCGATACATACTTGAAAAACTGTATTAACCTTGACCATTAAATCACTTGGCATAACTATCGGGTGATCGCCATGCTCTTCGTCGTGGATATTCATTAAGACCTTTGTTAGAGAGACGGGAGAGTTTTAGTGATTAAAGAAACTAATAAACCAATAAGAATAATAAAATAAATAAAACACATAATTAAATAAACGTTTGCAAGTCTATTCCACGAAAACACATGTAATTAATTTAAAAGAGACAATTAATTGATATATTGACCTGAAATTACAAACTAAAGTAGCTAACCTGAATAAGGAGTAATAAACTTAAAAACGTGAAAAAAAAAGGGGGAAGACGATGGCTATTTCCTAGGGCGTTGACTGGTCCGTTCCTGTAATAAAAGATAAACAGCATGAGACCACGTCTCAGTAAGTATTGACTCATGCACTAACTACCCTTTTATTTCTGTGCGTAAGCTCATTTATGTACATTCACCATACAACTGCATGTTAAAAACAATAATAATGGTGTCACGCAAAATAACATTACATTGGCGTTGGTCCTGGCTCGACACTGACAAACCTCCGTACACAAAGGACCAAAATGTGAATGAGACGCAACCATCCACCGTCAATGTTCTTTAAAACAAGGACCAGATAAACGCAAAGCGTTATCCCATCACTTTGTGCACAGAGAACAAAATATGCGAATGAGACGCTAACCATTCGCCGCCAATATTCCTAAAAACAAAAGCCAGGTAACGCAAAGCGTTACCCCATCAGTTCGAACCCGTCTGCATAGGTCGTATGTAAACATACCCCTACCGACGGTGGGTCGCCACTCCCACGGACACTCAAAATAAGTGACACCAACTAGGGACTCGTTAACTGACAAAGCAAAACCATTCGCAACATATTTATGCAATTCAAGAATTCATCTTATTAATTAATATCTGCATCATTCAGTCAACCTACCCCTACTGACTAACGAAATCATGCACAATTAAAATCAAAGCTAGCAAAGAATCATTACACACAAACCAACACTTACTGATTAATTTCTTTAACACAATAATAAATCACAAGCTCACAGATTCACTTCTCTTGACCTTGCTACACTGCACTCTGAAACAAACTGAATTCTGGACCGATAGTAGAATTCTTAGAAATTTGGCTTTCTTCGGTCAAGGGTCTGGACCGGAACAAATTGCTTCTTTTCCGTTTACTAAAATGTATATTTATTTTTGGTTTTGTTAGAATGCAACGTAACACCTTCTTTAAACAAACGACACTAGTTCCTAATCCTAACGATATTTACAGAATTGCCTGGGAATCTCTGCAACATTATTGCCTTTTTCAAGCTTAGAGCTTTATGGCGAGGTTTATTGTTTCACTTATTGTAAATTGCTGGCACGCGATTAGAAACAAAGATCCGACAAAGACAACCTATCAGACAGCTACCTAGTAAACGCTACTGAGCTTAGAGCTACTAGACAAGTGCGGTTTTGTCTTTTAACTTCAATCGAAGGTAATTTTAAAACGGGCCTTACATAAAAAATTCGTATTTAGCTTTATACTATTAATAGTTGGCTCATTCCTTTAATTGGTCGAAAGAAGAACGTTTGAATGTACTTCTGAAGTCCGCGAGGTTAATCTCCTTTGAAAGTTATGCAGAATCGATTGAAGGAAAAAAAAAGCTTAAGGTGTCAGATCAGTTATGTTTTCCTGAGGAGGTAATATCTACTTTTCTCACATTTGCCTAAGGCTAGTTTCTGCTAAAATACTAAAAACAAAAACTATTAACCAGCGCATGTTTTGTCAGTTAAAATACTTTTTTGTGAAAATTTTTTGATGATAGATACATAACTTGTACAAAACGTGATTCCAAGTATTACTCCCTCATAATAATGTAAATATGGACGAAAATGGAAGTCAATACAAGCAACTCTGTATACGTAGAGCACTGGAAGCTCTTCACTATTTTCAGTTTTTAAGATAACCTTCCTAGGGATGTCATCTTACTTTTGTCTTCTTTGAAATAGCAATACGAGGTCTGGCTATTAAATAACGAGACTGCTTATGAAAAAGTTTTATTTTAAAAATTATTCTACAATCGAATGCTCCCCTTCAATGTACTCCCTTCCCCTCGCCACACACCGTTCCATTCGTTTTTTCCATTAGTCAAAGCAATGCTGGAAGTCTTCTTTTGTAAGAGCATCTAGGAGCTCCGCCGATTTTCGCTTCACCACTTCGATCGACTCGAACCGGGTTCCTTTTAAGGCAGACTTGATTTTCGGAAACAGGAAAAAATCACAGTGTGCTAAATCAGGCGAGTACGGCGCGTGTTCGAGCACTGGAGTGCCTCTAGCGGCTAAATAACGCTTCACAGACAGCGCGTTATGGGCAGGTGCGTTATCCTGGTGCAAGATCCACGACTTGTTTTTCCGGCCGTTTCTTACGAATTCGCTCTCGCAGTGTTGCCAAAACTTTCAAATAGTAAGTTTGGTTTACAGTTTGACCCTGTGGCACCCATTCAGTCATCACGATGCCGTTGATGTCGAAAAAAACGATCAGCATGGCTTTAAATTTTGATTTCGACATCGTTGTTTTTTTCATTCTTGACGATGCAGGAGTTATCCAGTGCATGGATTGCTGCTTAGTTTCAACATCGTATTGGCATATCCATGTTTCATCGCAAGTGATGATGTTTTCCATCAATTCAGGCTCTTCATCTAACCTCTCAAGAAAATCTGAGCAGATCTGTTGGCGGACAAGCTTTTGTTCAGGGGTCAAATTTTTTGAGACCAACTTCGCACAAACTTTCTTCATGTTCAACTCGTCATGTAAAATTTTTCTGACAGTTTCTTTATCGGCGTTTACAGTCTCAGTAATCATCCGAATGCTCATACGACGATCTCCGCGCACAATTTCATTGATTTTGGTCACTGTTTGCGGAGTTGAAACAAAGACAGGTCGACCTGGACGTTTGTCATCTTCGGTGCTCTCTCGGCCTTCAGAAAACCATTTATACCATTCGAAAACACGCGCACGTTATAGAGAATTCTCGCCATAGGCCTCTTTCAACAACTTATAGCACTCAGTCGGAGTTTTTTTTTAATTTAACGAGAAATTTCACATTGATCCGTTGCTCGTGTTTTTCGTCACACATTTATCGGCACGAGAAAAAAACACGTTCGTTTCCAACCTCTATAGAAAAAATACTACAGCGACAAAAACGTGTTTTCGTACTGGCATAGTACACACTTTCAGCTATCCAACGCTGCATTCGATTTCCCCCTACCCCTCTAGGACGTCTTCTGTGCGCGCAGTCTCGTTATTTAATAGCCAGACCTCGTACATTGGGGGTAGATGAACCATCGTTACGTTTGATACCCTGTGGGCTAACATTATACAAACATGTCTTCAATAAAATACTTATTTTATCGATAAAATTTTTTTTGAAATCACTTCGTTTTAATACCAATGGCACTTACTTCTTGTCCAGCCATCCTCGGTCCCTCAAAGGCAGCTAATTGGAGTTTTCTTGCACGTGACTACGTACAGGATTAGTTCTTCTACTTTTGTTATTCCCAAGGAGGCGCGAAGAACGGTATTCGGTTAATTTATACCCGTATACTACAGCCATCTGGTAGTCTATTCTATATCATCATCTATAATTCCTTTTACGAATTGAGTATAAAGCGCCTTACTAAAAGATTCTTGCAGCGTTCGTAGTTTTTTCATTTACATTCATTCATGGTAAGACCTTGGATATAACGTTGGGCCGCTAATATCTCGTTTATGATCTCGTTTGTGGTTACAGACACTGTTTTGTTCGTTCTCCAACTGCAAGAACCGCTTTTTAACTAAATGGTCTTCGCCAATCGTATGTTTAAAGCGGCTACCTAGCTTCTGTACAACTGCACTTTCACTGGAAGATGTTGTAAGGCCGCTAGTGTAATTTTCAAAGAATTGCTGCCGAATACTTTTTTTTGGACCAGCCATTGCAGTACGCGATTATTTCAAATTGTGTATGATTCCATCTATGAAGTATTCCCTGTATAGGAACTTGGTCGTACAGTAAATTGGGATACGTCAATAAAAACATTATTAGGGAATATCCGCAATAATGAACTGGACTCTTACCTAAATGATCTATTTTTAAATTCGCCTCCGCTTTTATCATAGCTTGTACATCTTTGGGAAAACCCCTGCCAATTTTCTTACTTTATTATCTACCATGTTAATAAATATTTCTCTAACCTCTTCTTGAAAGTTGCCAGTTTTCTCATCTACCACTTGCTTCAAACTTGCAAGGAAGTTTTTTTTGAAGTCAGAAACTTCTTTTCCTGTTCTTTGCGATCTTCTTGCCGTTCTATTTGATTGATTTTCTTCTCTTCATTTTTCGGCTGCCTCCATAACCTAACCTGCGTCGTTTTCTGTGAATGTCATTCCTTCTTTTTTTTTGATCAGTTTTTAGAAACTTTTTTGTAATATTTACCTGCTTGGTAATACTTCTGATGTCACCCTTCCTGATACTGGAATAAAAAAACTCTCTTCAACTTCCTTAAGCATTTTGTGTTTAAATCAGCGTGAATGCAATATACATAGAACCTCGTTGACTCAATCTCTGCGTTCAAACCAATGTTAATTAGATCCCACTCCTGATACCAAGCTTATTGTTAAAAATTAATAATAATTATAATAAAAATTATTTTATTTTGAGTTCTAAAATACCATGTAACTCAAAGTTTGTCCCACATAGGGTTTTGTATTTGAAAATTTAGATTTCAGCAAATAAAGTTATGTCAAAACTTTTACCATTGTTTCCTTCAAATTCCAATAACCATAATAATAATATACAATGTGTAATACATGCAAAAAATGTAATAATATACACGTATTGCAACAAGTATTTTTCGTCTGATATACCGCCTCTTTGTGTGACGCAATAATGTTCACTGGTTTTGCAATAAGCACATAATCCATACCGCTGAAAGTAGACACATAATAGAGACAGCGTCGTCGTACCTGCATTTTAGCGACCTGAATACAAAATATCAGCTACATTTATTACATTTTCATTCTTGAACTTTATAAAATATTTCAAGATTTCTTAAAGGAAATTGTTGGTTTTGTCAAGCACAAAACACGTTCACATACCCTTCTGTCATCCAGTATCGATGGTGAATAAATAGAACCAAATTTTATTGAGAATTTTCTAGTCACGTACGATTGGGTAGGCGAAATCAAATTTCTGCTAGTAAATTGGTTATAAGGTTAGAAAAAAAGAATCCTTCTTCAAAAAAGGTAGATCGTGATTAACCCGAAATAAGAAAACATTTGTATTCGTTTTCGTTTAGATAACTTAACTTGACTTTAAGTCCATTTCGGTGTGCTACGCTTTATTGAAAGGGTGCTTTCATTATAAAGGGGTCGTTGGATTGATTATACTAACAACATCCGTGCTTAGACAAGCTTGTTCACACTTCATGCGATAATCGAGGAGGAAAGGTAAAGGATGATAACGAGCAAATATTCCAGTTTGATTCTAGTGTAATGGAATTGTCTTTCTTTTTTTTTCTACAAAGAAATCGATTGATTTTATTTTGATTTTAACATCCTTTCAAAAAGCCATGCAAAAAAGTGTCATGGTCGGTGTGGTTTATTTGTGTTTGTGTTATGGGTGAACATGGATTTGGTATTGACATCGGGTCAGCATGTTAAATAGAGCGAAGAAGTACCTAAAGCGCTGCTGACGGTTTAGGATTTTACAGTTTCCTAGTAAACTCGATGATAAAGAGCTTTTCTGAAAGGATTGTGTGGCTATTTTGTATTCAAGTTTCTTGCACTTTTTGAAAAGTAATTAAATAAATTAAACTGACTAACATTTGCATTTTTGTACACTCAAAAAAAGCTAAAGCTCCTTATTTTTGTTACTTAAAAGATTTAATTGTTCTGAAGCGCCTTGGTATTTTATTAATGGTAAAATATGGCTTTCACTAATGGTCTGGACCTTACTTTTACACCCAGCTTTACTGTTATTACAGTTTTTCTTCTAAGGTACTATCCTATTTTGTTGAGCTTTTGTCGCAGTTCGTATTTCTTGTTTAGTAGGTAGGTTAATATTTATCCTTAAGTTGTTTTTCTCTCCTTTTTCATCTCTTTCACTTTCGTCTTTATCTTCATTTATAGCTGACGTTGGTTACCCGTGGAAATGTCGCCCTGCTCTTTATTTTTAACACTTGCTGCATTTTATCATCATTATCTTAACTTTCCTGTATTGAATCATGAATTTAGTCATCGCATTCCTTTAATTTATCTTATGTACGTTCAATCAGTAAAAAAAACCGAAAGAAAAATTAGATTTAGTTAATTTGAACAACAACGCTTTTTTCTTTTTTAATAAATGGAAACCTCAAAAATCAAGTCGGCCATAAAACAATCTGTTGCTCAACACCTGAAAGTTAGAAGGCGTAAAGAAAATACAAAAACTTAGATTCTCCCGGAGTAAACTGCCGGCCAAATTGTCCAGGGTTCTGATGGACGGACGAAGATAAAGCGGCTGCCAGCGAAAGGCAGGGATTTATTTCGAAGGAACGCACAGAGCGTCTACACAGGGGGCGTTGTCGCCACCCCCGCAAGCCCTTCGAAGATGTTGGGATTTTGGTATATTGACCACATAAAATACTCTCGTATTAAATACGATGAAACTTCACTTGGATACTTCCTCTTTGTTCTTTTGTTCAAGTTGAACACACTAGAATCTGATGCAGTATGGTATACTTGAAAATAGAGGAACTTTCTATTTCCTTTAGATATCAGATTCCTTCTAGTAGTATCTTGAAACTTTATTATTTTATTGTTCATGGTGGTATAGGTACTGTTAAATGCTGTCAAGATGTGTGATAGACATAATAGGCTTTATTAAAGTTAACATGCAATTGCTATTATTATTGAATATTTGTCTGTTCTTATTGCTTGAATAAATTATTTTTAAATAATGTCAAATTTATTATAATGTTTCCGATGCAAGCAAAGATTTATATTCTAGAATCAAGGGTACCCTACAATGTGTTATTGAAATCGGATTTTAAAAAACCGTGTTTAGAAATTTAATAGACACAAATGGCTGATTATCTCTAATTATAATTACCCCATCATTGAGGTACTCCTACCTAACCTCATACGTCTATTGAATGAATTTATTAATCATTTTTCTTCTTGTATTGAACCTTTTTTTAACATATGTATGTGTATCTATCAGGGCGATACAAAAACTAATGACTATCAATACTTTATCTGGACATCATTGTAAAATTTGGAAAATAAACATACACAGTTATAAATATCATATCAAACGAAAAAATGGTGTTCCAGAAGATCGAAAAAGATTCTACACTCATCTGGAAACCTTCGTAAAGGACATATAAATACCACGACTGCACGAAGAGGGGTAGTTGACGTACAGAGACCACGTGATATAGATGTATGGAGCTTCAGAGAAAATATTAAATAAAATATTAATGAATAATTTTGCAGTTAAAATAAATAATCTCGTAGTGTTAAATATATTAGGTTAAAGTATGTTTAGTGATTAGTCTTCTTGTGTTTTAATTAGTTTCGATGTTAGACGTTAGTTACTGTATATATACACTT
The DNA here is from genome assembly GCA_929113105.1 of Agrypnus murinus. Taxonomy (NCBI): domain Eukaryota; kingdom Metazoa; phylum Arthropoda; class Insecta; order Coleoptera; family Elateridae; genus Agrypnus; species Agrypnus murinus. The sequence continues at coordinate 147,607,185 of OV816028.1, forward strand.
TACACGAAATCTGAGTTTTAATTAACAGATTGTTACAATACATATTAGAGCCAAATCGATCAATATATTTACAACCGTCGATCTTGTGTATTTTTTAACAAAACATTAAAAATGACCATTTTAACGAATATCGTTAATAATTCAAGCAGTCAAAAATAAATACTTACTCAATTTAACTTGGAATAGATCAATATAAATTAGTCTCAGTGGGCACATAAAATAATTTTATTCCATGGTTCTTTTATTTAAAAAAAATTTTTTTTTGTTTAATACTAATTAATCTACACTAAAAAAGGAGTACTCCAATTTTTGTTTTTGATGTGTCAGTTTTGTTTACATTTTGATTTTAAATATCAAATGAAGTACATAAACGTATTTTCGTTTTACATTGTGTTGCATGCACAAAAATTAGGTAAATGGTACTGATGTCCGTTTAACTTCACACAATCATAGATTTGTTCAATGTTAAATGTATTTTATAGAAAAAAAAATTAAATTAAGTATTATAATACAATTTTATTTAAATTTTACCCAAAATGTGATTTTTTAATATTTCATCGAATACCGCAGGTAAAAAATTATGATCATAATAGTTAAAAGTATTGAAATTTAAGCAATATTACTTTCTGAACAACAATCATTCTACATTAATCTATTTTATATCTTTAAAACAAAATCCGATGTTATTTAATCTTAATATGGTTTCACTGATTATTAATAAAATATAATTAAAAATTTAAGAAATCATTTACAATTGAAGAAAAATACATTTGAATATTTATATATTAAAAAATTTTAAATAAAAAAGTTTATTACGTACACAAATATTGCTCTATATGGAAGCATTTAGAAAGAGATGTTCAAAATATCTAGAAGTCGGCACAATATATAACACTATATAATACTGTCTCTAAACGAAATTCTATAATTCTGCTAAGTAATAAAAGTATTGAGCTTCTTTCTAGTTTAAAATCATGTAAAGATCTCATATAAAAATAATTTATTAGTCTGCAATATTTCTTGTTACAAAATAAATTCCGCTTCATGTGTCAAGTTTATGACTATAGATTTGCGGTAGGTTTTTATAAGCACTACTTTCATGCAAAATATAATAAATATTTCTGCATTTTCTCTTATTGGATAAAAATGTCGTCTTGTTTGGTTCGTCAAATGCAGGAGTTTTCGCACCCCGAGGGAGCAGTCCGCAATGACTTTTGGAGTGGTTGTTTATTGTTATGGTCGTATTAATATAAAAATTGGTATGAATATTTTCTGTGCATTCCCGTCTCGTCTAATTAGATTTAGAGATTAATAATGTTACAGTGAGTACATTTCGGTACAATTTATTGAGAATAGAGCCAGTGTTTTGGCTACTCGGTTAGATGTTGGTAACTGTTTAAAGATGGCATAAAATGCGTGTTTAAGAACAAAAAAACAGTTTCAGCAACATTCAAACTAAATAATAGTTTTTACGTACCGTTCAGTTTAAAGTTAGTTTTAGTACCGTTATACTTACGTATTAACCACAATGGATTTATTCCGTAATGGACATTATTGCAAAAGTTAACGGAGTTCGTTAAAAGAAATAAACAATGGTTCAAGAGTCAAGGTGTTCCTGCAACGTTCCTAACGTTTGTTAGTAGTTTATGTGATGGTTTGTGTTTTTGGTTATTGGCTCTTTGGTTTAATATGGCTTGAGCCATTTTTGTATGGTGTTTCGTGAAATTAACAAATTTTAAACATTTTAAGGATTAAAATCGAGTTGTAAGTTTAACAAAAATGTTTAATTAAGATTGTCTTGGTTTATTTGTGAGATCTTTATATAGTTTAATGTCTTAATAAGCTGTAATAAGTGTAAAATTTATCTAGCAGGGGATCCCAAAATTAAACAATATATAGGAATTATTATTGCATTTAGGAATTATAAATTTAAGTAGTATGGTTTTTGTGTAATATATTTTCAACATTTATTTTTTTATTCAATATACAATTTTCAAATTTAATTGTCTTTGATAAAGTTCGGTTCAACAAACTGGTGAAATTATTTTAATAACAAAAGTGTTGATAATAGAAAAACGATTTGTTTGCATCAATTCAAAGTAAATTTAAAAGGTAGGCCTTTACCCAGACTGTGGACTTCCGACTTTTTTCAAAAGATATAATATCTATTCAGTTTAGGTGGCGACCTCTTTTTTATCTGTTCCTGGATCTATTATCTAATCAGAAGCTTTTGTGATTAACGCCCACGACGTCTGAGTATAATTTGATTTAATAAAGTGTCTCGGTTGGAGCATTAAGATCTTTAGTAAGCATCGTAACGTAAGTATTATGCATTTATGGTTTTCTTTGACTTTAGTTATTGTTTTAGGTTAATAATTGGGTTAAATGTCAACCTGATTGGTACATCCTGTAACGAGATTCAACGTGCATTCGTGGATTTATAAGATAATCTGCGGCAAAATCAGATATCGAAAGGATATTGACAACTTATGGGAAATAAGAGGCGTTGTAAATAGATTTAAAATTAAATTAAAGCTAATTTAAAAATCCAAAAATAAACACCGAATGAATATTCAGCCATAAACTGCAAGCAGTAAAATCTGGTATGCGGCAGTGTCAAGAAGCAAAATAAATAAATCATTCCTTATCTAATGCACGAGCAAAAGAAAAAACAATAGCTTATATAGGAAACAAATGTAATAAAATTGTTCACGTCTGAAAAATCAACTATCACATTAAACTGTGTAAACGAATTATATAAACATGCAGCTCTTATCTATGAAGAATCATCTCTCAGGATGATGGCTAGGTTTTTAAATATTAGTTTGTTTGTTACATGCTTATTTTATTGATCTAATGTAGCTTTTATGCGTTCGTTCTATATCGCGGATCGCGCCACTCTTCGTGTTAGAATATTAGTAAATGAACCTCGTCGTAATAAGCTGTTACAGGACATTTGCTCCTTTAGCAGTAGAAACAATTTATTTCGGAAGAGAATATTTCGGCAAATATTTTTACACAGTGATCCGTGTGACGATTTTAAGCAGAAGACTGATGTTTAACGAGATGAAAAGCTGATGAGAATTTAATTTCCTAATTAACGCAGGATCATATCTGAGAACTTTGTATATAAAGCGAATAATGATTTATTTAGTAGAATTCCTTTACGTGCAGCACATATTTGATTATCCAGTTATGTTCTCTACTCGATTGTGTTCATTTCGTTCGTGCAAGCATATTTTAACAAAATTGGAAAGATGCTATTAGCTTTATTAGAATTAGGGTTTAGAAAACAAAGAACTTCGTTAACATCTTGAATACTAATAGCACGATTAAATTCTTACTTGCAAACTATTTATTTGACAAGTCTCTTAATTTTGTGCAGTTTCCTACATAGGCAATTACCAGTTCTATTATAGATAATTATGATTAAATAAGTAATAATTACTTCATGTTAAGGGGCTACCGGTAATTCATTTTTTCTTGTTAATTTTTTTTTAAAACTGCTTCTTCAATAATTTACGGTTGTAGCATGCCGACTGATCTAAATTACGTATAAGGAACAAGTATTCCGTTGCTTGACATTTTTTTGTAGTTATACAAAATTAAATTGATTTAAAATAAATATTCATTAGATCAAATTAGGTCATCAAAAGTAAGCTAAGACAAATAATGTTACAATGTTTTTAGTATATATAATAGGCTTTGTGGTGAATTCTGCAAAGCAATACATTTAGATAAGAACTGCCGAAACAGCAAATATTGTATTTTGGTCTTAACACTTGCACCGCAATGGAAGTATATAATTAAAAGTAAGAAATTTTGCTATATACACACTATTATTGTGTGTATGCAGTTAATGTATATAGTGTATATACTTAAATCTTGAAGGGAAATAGCAGGCGTATTTTTTGAAAAATGTAAACTTCTTTAAGAAATAACAAAATGTAATTCTAACAAAATATAAAAAAATAAAACATTTTTGCGAAAACTATTTTTACCGAAAAGATGAATAAAAACATGGACGATATGTGGTTTTACAGTATTAGAATTACTAGAGTAAAGTAATTCTCGGACATTTTAAATAAAAAGCAGTAATACAATCGGCAGTTTTATGTTTATATAATATTTCATACTGCTCTCACACTTTTTACTCAAAACACAATTTAGTTCAAAGCGATACTTAAAATCAAACAACACCGTAAATGCATAATACTCACGTTACTCTATTTACTCAAAATCTTAATGCTCCGGCCGAAACATCTTATTTAAATCAAATTATACTCAAGTGTCGTGGGTGTTAAACACAAAAGCTTATGATTAGATAATAATAGATCCAACAACAAATTAAAAAAATAGAGAGCGCCATCAAACTGAATAGATGTTACATCACTTGAATAAAGGCGGGAGCTACACAGTTTGTGAAATGACTTCCCCTTTTAAAATTGACAATAAATTTATTGAAACATTATTTAAATAAAAAAGATTTTTGATAATACAAAAAAAATACCAGTTTGTTGAGCCGAACTATATCAAACGATAATTAAATTTGAAATCAGTATATTGAAAAAAAAGTTAGTAAATATTACACCAAAATAATATTACTTAACTTCATCATTCTTACACATTACTTAAATTTCGGGATCCCAAGCTTAGGTAAATTTTACACAAAAAGTTTATATAAACATTAAACTATTCATAACTTTTTGAGTTTTATTTCTTGGCAGTACTCTGTACAAAGAGCAAAAATTAGCTTCTATTAGAAGTTATACCTGTCTGTATTGAAAGAACGTTATAAAGACAAAACTTTATCCAGAAAGTTTAAAATTCATACAGTTTCTTTTAATTAATTTATTAAATTTGTTAAGCCTTCCATTTAATAGTTTTCCCACTTCAAAAACTAAAAAACTTGTAATTGCATTTCAATGTAGCATTACTCCAGTCAAACTAAATAAATTCCATTTTAAAGTTTCAGGAAGTTTATTCATTTCTGTAAACCCTCGAAACTTTTAGTGTTCTCTATTTCAAACGATTCTCAAGTTTATCCTGAAATAAAACTTCAATAAAATTTTTATCTGAGTTTTTTTCTATTAAACCAAACACAAGTTAAAAATTGGCTTTTCTAAATTTTTAGCAAATATTTCAGTAGACTTCTTCTGAGAGCGGTATACTCTTTATTAGTTTTCTTTTAAGAACTCAAATAATAGTCTTTTGTCATCATGAAGTAAAACGATAAATTTTGCTGGTATTCAATATTGAAAACGTTTGTAATACTTATTGCCTTAAAGAAAATGTTAATTATTTCTTGGCTGAGTTGTCTAAATACACAACTCGCATCGTAAACAGTTCATTTGAACGAAAGAAATTAGTTCTTGTCCACTGAACGAGCGACTGAAACGAGGACAAATAATTACAAAGGAACTTGAGAGAATTCCTGGGATAAATTGTTTCTCCAAATTAAGGTAATTTAAAGTAGATTTTTTTTGTTTGTTTGACAAATTGCTTACAATTTTTGGATAATTGAAAATACATTCCATTTTTACAGGAAAGAAATTGGCTAGATTCTATTTTTACTTTTTTTAATATAGTTAAATAATAGTAAAAGTAAAATGCAAAATTTACATACGTAATGAAGCTGCTCGCAAAATCGGCTAATTTGAATGTTTTTTTGCACAAAGCAAGTAGAAAAAACTTGTTTCTTTTTTCTATTTAGTAGATATTCGTGTAATTCTATTGTGTATATTTACGAAATTCAATTATAATTTAATTCTGTTTGAAGATTCTCAAAAACCAATGTTTCGAAACTGCAAAGAGTTGGAAAATGCAGAGTCAAGAATTTTGTGCTTCGAGGTTCAAAATCATCGACGACAAGCGGTTCATTCTGTTTATTCAACTTAAAAATTATGAGCTTAAAATTATCTTCAATAAGAGTCTACCTCCATTAGCATTCAACGGAGGTAAATCAGTTGTCTTTTAGAAAAATTCTAATCGCCTATCGAAATATTGGGTTGACATGATGACAACTTACTAGTCTAACTATTTAATTGTTCTGTCTTCCAAGCATTTAATCTTTTAAAAGGAAGACTAAAAATTAAATATGTATGTATTGTGAAGTGGCACCAACTAAATAAAAAGAAACTACAATTACCTTCAACTAGATGTATACATAAAGAATTCCGTAGATAGCGTGAAATACTAACCAGTGAGACACACAAAAGCTTAAACCCTACGCTTGAAAGCTAAAAATATGTAGCGACAGCTATTACTAAATTATAATGCAAAGAGTCCACGGTTGGGAAAAATCCTTCAAATTTTATGAAAACGATCGTGATTAAAATGATGTTGAATTGGTATCTGCCCACAATTTGGCAAATGATAGTATAAAACTCATTGAGTTTTAAAATTAAATCAATATAGGGCAAACAAATATTACAAAAGTCGTCGTTATTACAAAAAACGTCGTTTTGTTATTATTTTAAACACTTTATTCAGCTTTAGCCTTTGTTGACACAATTAAACATAAAAAACATAGTACACGTTTGCAACAAAAGATTTGTGATCGTTGTCGTACAACGAATAAATTAACAAGCAAGAAATACATGCGAAATATTATAATGCTGGGTTCGTATTTAGTTTATTGTAAGCTAGGTAGAAATAAATTAAAAATATTATGATACAGGATTCGTATCAAGTTTATTTGATTAAAATTCATAATATTATAATACGAGATTTATTAAATAAATCACTGGTAATCTATTGGTCAATTCAAGAAAGCTGTGTTTATTAGAGCGTATACCTAGGACGGAGGTAGCCGTAAGATCGACTTGTAAATGACGAATGAATTTTCATGAGGTATCGTCAACTACGGTTCATTTGTCTTCGACTCAACTAAAATATCAAGTATACGATAACTTGAAGCATTATACCTTTTTTTATACCAGTCTGACATACGGTAATGTCGGACTGGTACTCTACATGACTTTCTTCTACGGCTATTTCCGGTTTGTAATCCAGATGCCATCAAACTCTTTAAAATCAAGTTATAATTAGTTAACTAAAGCAAAAATTACCATGTTTCAATCTCGTTGTACCGTTTATTGTAATTACATTTGACATTAAACGATAGCTAACCCGAATCTGCTGGTTAGGTGATGGATCCAGTTATTGATCTCCAATACATAAAAAAACTAGCTGACGCCATCTAGTTAATAGGTCAAAAACAAAATGAATTCGAATGTCGAACTACCACACAAGAAGAGCAAGATCGCTAAACAAAAGCGGCAAATAAACAGGCCTGCAGGAATCTTTGCAGCTCTGGGTGCAAATGCGGAGTTGTCTAAAACTATCCTTACGTGAATAAGGACATAGTTTTTCATCAGAAACCAAAAATAATTATGTGCTGGGTCGTCAACTGGAACCAATTAGCCCAGCAATCTGCCTATACGTGACATTTTAGAATTTTAGAAACGATCAAAATATTGGCGGGACAGAAAAGGTCATCAAAATCTTGTGTACTAATTCGATTAATTAAGTAGGACAAGACTATTAATTATTAAAATTAATTAAAAAATTATTTAATTGCAGCATAAGCAATTTTATCGGCGTGTACTAGGGACGCCGCATCAACTACTTCGTTGCGCATGGAAATGCCACAAGAGTCGCAAGTAGGTCTCTTTTTAGCAATGTGTGGTCATGCAAGCCATGTTCATAGCAGGTGCAGTTTGTCTATTCTTATTAGCAGGTTTGCATACTGCTATTAATTGATATGCAATGCATATTGATCAAAATTACATATTTTTTTGTTATTATTTTAAAGCCGATAATGTTAGATGTTATATGTTTTTTATGGTAGCTAAATTTACTACGTTCCGGTTAATTTTAATGTTTTTATATATTTAATAATTTTATATAATATTTGGTATGGTTCGGAAAGAGCGTTCTATTTATTACCAGTGAAACCTACATCACGACATCTTTAAGGTGCTTTTAGTTCCAGAGATTCGGGTACTCTGTAATCAATTGCCAGAGAGAACAGGTATGCATCTGCGATCAGCCCCCTCAAAGACAACAACTTGACCGAATACACAGTAGCACTCTCCTAGTACATCAGTACAAATAGTCGGTCGGTCTCAGTTTATATTAGAGGTGGACTTTTAAACAGTCCGTAAAAATAGAAGAAGTCTACCCAAGAACAAGTCTCCCGACTAGTGTTAAAGTTACCCGTTTTTCTTTGAATCTCTTTTTACGTGTTTAACTAATTTTTATATTTTTAATATATTTTTTACTAATTACCTATGAACGGCTTAGCGAATGTCATATTGTCACGTGGGGTGACTGAGGGAACGTAGTTCAGGGTCGAGATAGAAAGTAAACACTGGTCACAAATTAATTATATACTAAACAACAAGTCACATTAAAATGGGTTACAAATATGAGTATGAGGACGGACAAGTCCTTCGAAAACTAACATTACACATGAGAGTGGCTGTACTAGCACTATTTTCTACAACTAAGCATTAGGAAACCAGGTAAGTGGTACATCTGGGCACTAGCTGTTAGGCCCCTAAAATACTGCAACTAAGCATCATTAGGAGATCAGGTAAGCAACACCCCTGGACGCCAGCTTCTAAATCCCTAATACTAAGCAGTAGGGAATCAAGATCATGGTCGGATAGGAGTCAATTCACGACTGACTGTTTAATTTGAAGCAATCCGTTTATATACTGTATTCTCATGAATATTGCCAGAGCCGTCAATGTATAAATGAATATATTACGTATAATGAGATGCATATATAAATGAATATCTTACTTATAATGAGATGCATAATTATCATATACATGTCTTGTCGTGTGGGTAGCCACTGCATAGACAAGCGTAACCTTGATAACCTTTGCACTAAACGGAATGCAAGTTGAGGAATTATGAAATTATTCAATTCGAAATAATTTAGTTTGTGACATTATCGAGTGTCCGCTTGTAACTTTCCTGGGTGTCCTCATAATCTTCCGCACCAACATAAGATGGTAATCGATCAAATCCTGCTTATTTGCTTACAAAAAACTATTTTTTAAATAACACTATAGCTATTGTCTTAAAAATGCATGAGTGTCATATGCGACGCTGCGATTAATGCTCAAGTTCACGGTGGTTCAGGCGTTTTCGTCATCAACGCCGTCTATTATAAGTCACTATTGGTCAGATTGGTTTTTGAAGCTGTTGCAGTACAAGTAACGCATCTATTAAAGGCGACCGTGTGTTTTACATAAGTATGTACTTACTGAGTGATACTTGGTCCACGGATATTCTGGAAAAGCTCCTAATTTATTTGCTCATGTCTTTTATATTGACAGGATACTTCAGTGCTCACAGCACATCGACAAGCTATTGGAGAATCGGGACGTGTTGATATTAAACATTAGCGCACCCACACGCTTCATAGACGCTAGCGGTGAAGGGTAAGCATGCGTTATTGCGCATTAACCTCAAATCTTGAGTGGACCAAAATTTGTAGCCTATTTTACGGCGATTATGTTCTCATTACTATTAACTTCTTAGTCATCAATGTCATTTTAGAGTCAGAGTCCCACGACTCTACAGGAACTACATCTCTACAAGAATCTACCAGAAGTAACGAACGACATTGGCGTCTCTAACTATACTACGCATTACATCCGTTATAATCGATGCTACGACATTAGCCATTCTAAAATGTCTCACCAACCGTACACGAAGTCGTGCCTGGGTGCCCTTGATGAATCCGGAATCAGTCTCATAAACGATTTACTAGCTTTCAAGAAACCAAAAGCAACAACGCGTAGTACCTTGTTAGAGACTAAGCGCAAGTAGTGTGCTAAATATGTATCCACATTAGCAGTACGGCTACCTCTTCACATGTTTCGTAGGAAAGGTGTTAAATTTTCTGGAACAGTTAGGAATTAAAAAATTATTTATTGTAAATGACCAGACAAGTTTTACGAACACCTCCACAATACCAGCACATTTTTTCTAAATTTAATAAAACAAAAAATTTTTAAAAACAGATGGTATGGATTACTAAGACGGACACTGATTTCTTGGGCAGTTACCCTTAAGGAAGTTCTAGAAAAAGGTTTAACAAACAGAAACGCTTATGTAGACCATTCTGCATAATAATCGAAACATTAAAGCACAACAACTTTTTTAAAACAATCTTATGTTTATCTTATCGTATGTTTTATTGTTTTATTACTACCTTATTTTTCACTTGTTTAACACCAGCAAATGATTCTTGCATGGAACAGATTTACAAAATGGCATATTAATATAATTTATTTTTTCAAAAATAAAATAAACTTTCTTGAAAATTTACCTATGGTCTATCAAACATTTTACGCTACCAGTAGCAAAAACATTTGGCAATTATAAAAATATAAAAAAATTTATAGGTTCCCACTTGGAATATTAAAGTTGCATTGTCTAGTGCTATGAGAAATTCAAGATCGTGAATATGTAAAGCAGTACTTTTTGCCTAGTAGCTCTTGTTTAAAACATTTTTTGAAAGATCGATAATAAAAAAAAGTTATAGCCGTATTGTGTTACTTTTTGCAAACCCTGTATGTCTGTTGATGTCTGTTGTATTGGATTTATAGTAGTTGTGTTAAGTTTATTTCGTCTGAAATGAAAAAAATATAAAGTTTATAAAAATTTACTAACCTTTAAGGGCTATGCTGTCCATATATACTTTACTAATGGCATTTATTAAAATAATTTAATAAAAATTTTAATACTTTTGGTGATACTTATTTGGAAGAAATAAACTTACAAAATTTAATATTTGGAATAATTGCATCTGTGGTGACTTCAACTGGTGTAACGTGTCGGTACATCTATCCTATCTCTAACATCATTTTGTCTAATTGTTTTTTATCGGAATCGTCCATTGCAATGAGTGGAAATAGTTTGTTAGGGTCTACTAAGATTTCACAATAGGAAAGATGAGTAAGCTTTTAAGAAAAATTAATATAAACTTTAATTTTATCAAATTATTAACATTTAGTCTTAAATTTATTAATAATGACTACCATCATTACAAATTACAAAACTATATTTTTCAATAAGTAATATATAGATATTTTGTATGTAAAACATCTAGAACCTGCTATTACGAGGAGAGTCTAGTCTTTCTTTAAAACCCCCAACTTTTTAAATATGTATTTTCTTTGTTTGTATGAACAGATATACATTTTTTTAGGAAAACGTGAAGTAACAGTACACTGCATACTCATTTTCAAGGAGCGAGTGTATCCTGAGACCTAGTTGGTTCTTAACGATTGCCTGTGAATATGGATGGCTCTTGGTCAATACTGGTAAATACTCAAAATTGACCAAGAGCTACATAGGCTACCGCCTATCACTCTCTGCACTAGACTAAGTAGGTCAATCAAAATGAAGGAAAGATATACATGCTAGTTTGAAATATTTAACAGTCCGCTGTATCTTGCTTGATTTATTTAGAATCTTCTTCGATTCTTTTCTACTTGCCTCATCTGTTATTTTAGTTTCGAATTGTTTGAACGCTAGTGATGCTTTTTCCTGTTTACTTGCATTTCCATTGGTTAATATTTAAATTATATCGTCATGTTTTATTACTTTCATTGGTTTGAATTATTGATTTATGTTGCCAAGGTTTTCTTATGAATATGTCTGGGTGATTTAAAGTTTTTACCAGAGAAATAGATTTGGAATTTTTAGGAATTTTACCATGGTAAGGTACGCGGAGATGTACTTGTAATTGTAAAGAGGAACCTGTGGGTCCCTTTATATGATTGAAAATGTTTACCGTTTTCGACAACCGGGAAATAGGTATCCTTTCTACTGAAAAGTTTTTATTTAGGTTTGTAATAAATAAATATTTATTTTAAGTATTTATAAAATCAGCCCCAGAAGCACTCTTGAAATCCCCTACTTTTGAATTGTAATAATTATTGCTATAGCAAAAATTTGACTGTATTCCAGCAACTACAGTCTGTACAACAGATAGCATGCATGTGTACATAAACATATAAATTGTGTTTATTTTCCATTTAATTTTATTGTTGTTAAAATAAATTAAATTATGAAAATTAACAACCATTTTCTCCCATTAATCAAAATCATATTTTGCAATTACATAAGAACCTGACATTTAACTAGAAAAAGAAGCATAGAAAATATTACCAGTATATTACTTCAGAATTCCTTTTGAGTTAATTTTATACCACACCACACTAAGATATTGGAAATGCCTCGACTTGACTAACTTTCATTATGTTTAGCTCACACCAATGTAAGTCCTCAAGTGGCATTGTGATAGACAGACATTTCCGAACTGGAATGTGATGTTTGTAAGGATTGCAAAGAATTCCCTTTATATGCCGCAGTGATGTGTATTAGTCCAAACCAATCACGAATGGAATCTACCAGCCATTAAATGTTCATTAAAACAGGCACTTAAACACGTTATGTACTAATTTATCCATTCTTAACTGTTTTGAAAGTACGGCATGAATAAATTAAAATGAAAATTAAGGAAATAAAAAAAATAGTTTCCGCCATGTGTAGGCCTTTCCATTATAGTAACATCATCGGTACAGTTGTAATTGTGAAAGCTCTCCAGTAAAGCGCGACACGCGACAGAATGGTTTAGATTATGTTCGCTGCAGATCCATTAACCCTTGGTCATTAGTGCAGTGGACCAGTAAAAGCCCACTAACTCTTGCTCTGCCTTTGCTATATTCCCTGTGACACCCTGACTGTGAAATTAGTACGTAAAATGTCTTGAACACACCAGTTTAGGTTACACAGTACTAACTCGCCTATTTAGTTACATTCTAAACAAAACCTTCTCTGCAGCAATTTTTTTTAAGATGTGCTGGTAAAATGATGAGCAGTTACATCTAAGATATATTTAAAAACCTTTTTTATTTTGTTGGTCAATGTGAAAGTTTAAAAATTATCTACAAATCTTAACACTGAAATAATATTCAACATTCTCGACAATTTCCTTGTAAACAAACATCTTGCAATTATTTTTATTATTTTAGTGTAAGTAGATGGAAATGCATTTGATGGTACCTACATAACATAAATCCTTCATAAGAAAATTCTAAGCCACTCAGAAAATTTAAAAGGGTTCTAAACGCAACTTATCTAAAACATGCTACATACAAAGTTGCAGTAAAAAAGGTCAATGAGTCAATAAAAGCTCACTGCCCTATTTTAAATAAAAAAGGTAAATTCACTTAATTCGTCTGTTTTCTTCCTCTCCATACTTAATATTTATTTAAAAGAAATTTCAAGATAAACTTTCCTTTAGACTGGCTTATGATCCATTATTTGAAAAAGAATGAATGCATTTCATCATTATTCACCTTTTGTGATATATATTTAACAGCCTGACAATAAGGGCATTTTATGGTTGAAAATAAACATGTCTTATTTCTGTGGACCATTTTATATAAAAATATTACTTTTAAGAGGTAAATTTCACCTTTTTGTCATTGATTGTTCGTAATATTCACCATATGTTTCTGAACGTTTGATAATAATTTATTATCTTTCTTCATTTAATTCGTATATATTTTCTCCCTTTTAAAATTCAGATGTGTTGATTTCAGTTTTGGTCGAACGAATGATTTCAAAATGGTGAATCATCAGTAAAGTATGCCACGCATTGTGTTAATGTATTGCGATGATAGGGGCTGTATATTGTTTCCAGCCTTATTTTGTGGAACTCCATAATCATGAAATAAATAAAGATTATTAAAAGCTTCACAGTTTTATTAAAATACAACCTGACAATATTGTTTCGACAGCTATGCTGTCATTATCAAAGGTAATATAATTATAAACAAACACGTCGCTAAGGTAGATACAAAATAGGTAACTAGATAAAATAATAATAATAATCATAATTAAATATCTAATACTTCCAGTAACGGAGAATTACTGAGCTCAAGTTGTTCATTCATTAAAGGTACCCTGAGTTTGTGTTTGTATATCTCAAAGGCTTCTAAAATGTCTAATTTGCGTTTGTTATTACAAAAATGTAGGAATTTAATATGATTTTGAGGAGTCATTGTGTGATTTTGTTCTAAAAGGTGTTTGGCGTAATTCGATTTTTCAGGATGTTTATTTTTGTAATGACGTACGTGTTCTTTATATCTTATGTCAAAATTTCGAAGTGTTTGTCCAATATATACCGAACTACAAAAAGAACAATTTAAACGGTAAATGCCCGATTTCATGATATCATGTGTTCTGTCTTTAGCATTAAATAAAAATGAAAAAGTGTTAGTGTTGGTTTTAAATGTTATTTTATAATTGTTGGTTTTTCTTAGTATATGTGCAATTTTTTCTGATATTTTGCCAAAATATGGTATAGATATGTAATTTGTGTCTTCTGTTTGATTGTCAATGGGATATATTCTTTTGATAGCTAACCTATAATCTTTTTGTTTAATTAAAGTGTCAATCATGTGCGGATTATAATGATTTGCATGTGCTAGTTGTTTAATGGTTGGCATCTCTTTGCTAAAATCTGATTTTGTTAGTGGAATAGTTAAAGCTCTGTGTACTAATGATCTGTAGGCTGCTATTTTATGTGTATTATGGTGACAAGATTCATTTGGTATTGTTATGTCTGTTTGTGTTGGTTTTCTGTATATGGAAAATTCAAATAGATTGCGTTAATCTTGATTTTTAAGTCTAGAAAGTTTATAGCCCTGTTTTGTTCTGTTTCTAGTGTAAATTTTATATTAGGGTGGATACTGTTTATAAGAATTAAAAATTCATTGATTACCTCAAAAGAACTGTCAAAACAAGCTAAAATGTCATTAACATAACGAAACCAGAAGATAATGTATTTAGAGAGGTTTAATTCAAATATTCGATCTTCAAACTTGTTCATAAATATGTTAGCTAATAGAGGACTTAAAGGTTAGAGTTAATTCAATTATTTGACCTTTGTATAAGTCAAAATTATTTCACTTTTAATAACATAATTTATTTACAAAAGGATGGTTTACCTATGGGTAATTCTCTAAGTCCTCTATTAGCTAACATATTTATGGACATGTTTGAAGATCGAATATTTGAATTAAACCTCTCTAAACACATTATCTTCTGGTTTCGTTATGTTGATGACATTTTAGCTTGTTTTGACAGTTCTTTTGAGGTTATCAATGAATTTTTAATTCTTATAAACAGTATCCACCCTAATATAAAATTTACACTAGAAACAGAACAAAACAGGGCTATAAACTTTCTAGACTTAAAAATCAAGATTAACGCAGACAATCTATTTGAATTTTCCATATACAGAAAACCAACACAAACAGACATAACAATACCAAATGAATCTTGTTACCATAATACACATAAAATAGCAGCCTACAGATCATTAGTACACAGAGCTTTAACTATTCCACTAACAAAATCAGTTTTTAGCAAAGAGATATCAACCATTAAACAACTAGCACATGCAAATCATTATAATCCGAACATGATTGACACTTTAATTAAACAAAAAGATTATAGGTTAGCTATCAAAAGAATATATCCCATTGACAATCAAACAGAAGACACAAATTACATATCTATACCATATTTTGGCAAAATATCAGAAAAAATTGCACATATACTAAGAAAAACCAACAATTATAAAATAACATTTAAAACCAACACTAACACTTTTTCATTTTTATTTAATGCTAACGACAGAACACATGATATCATGAAATCGGGCATTTACCGTTTAAATTGTTCTTTTTGTAGTTCGGTATATATTGGACAAACACTTCGAAATTTTGACATAAGATATAAAGAACACGTACGTTATTACAAAAATAAACATCCTGAAAAATCGAATTACACCAAACACCTTTTAGAACAAAATCACACAATGACTCCTCAAAATAATATTAAATTCCTACATTTTTGTAATAACAAACGCAAATTAGACATTTTAGAAGCCTTTGAGATATACAAACACAAACTCAGGGTACCTTTAATGAATGAACAACTTGAGCTCAGTAATTCTCCGTTACTGGAAGTATTAGATATTTAATTATGATTATTATTATTATTTTATCTAGTTACCTATTTTGGATCTACCTTAGCGACGTGTTTGTTTATAATTATATTACCTTTGATAATGACAGCATAGCTGTCGAAACAATATTGTCAGGTTGTATTTTAATAAAACTGTGAAACTTTTAATAATCTTTATTTATTTCATAGGGGCTGTAATTCCGTGGAAATTATTAGGAGAGGAAGATTAATTGCAACTTAACCTAAAATATATATAAATGTTAGCATAAAAACATGCTATGAATCTAGTTTATTCATTTGATTTGATTTAAAATTAACAACAAAAATATTTGCTTTATGATCTATCGAGGATATTTAAACTTACCTTTAGAAATTTATTTATATATTTTTTTAGATAAACATTTAGTTCTAAAGTTTCAGTACATGGTTCAGTTTATTCACCTAATAGCTATAAAACCTAGTGCAGGATACTGTCACGTGAGGGTTATAGTGACTGTGGTTGTAGCGAAGGGTAGAAATAGAATGAAACGCAAGGTTCAATTTACCTATATAATAATAGGCTAGCTTCTAATAACTAAGTAGTAGGTAACATTAGCTTTGTAAACCGCTACCATTAAATAATATAAAGGTTACTTACCAGACTGGCCACGAGATCATGCCTGGATGGAGTAAAAAAAACGACTGGCTTATGTCTCGTAGCAAGCCTGTTTATATACGGTATCCTGATAAATATCGCCGAAGTTGTTGATGCATAAATGAATATATTAACTTTTATTAAGGTATGCATGCATGTATTAACGTTTAGGACTGAATACATTATCACATTAATGTTAACGCGTAGGTGCTGTTCGTGGCAAGCTTGCATGGATTGCCAGTACTTCTTTGCCTAGCATTTGGATGTAGCTAGACGTAGGTGTCAATCGCATGTGTTCTTATCTCGGGTTCTCCGTACGTCATCAGCAGGTGGCTTGCGTGTAATATTAGTACCAACCTGCTCTGTATAAGGTGGCGAAGATGTGTATAACTTTGGAGAACATTTATGCTATTTGTTGAGAAATAATAAAATATTTAATTCTGAATAATTCCGTCGGTGACAATACATTAACAACTGTTTTGATAGTAATGTTTTGAACTTTGCACATCTATAGGTAACGCAGAAGGCATTTTCACTTTATCCATAAACAAATTTGGTTCCGGGTTGTAATTCATCTGAAGTCTCATAAAACGGGTTATTCTTTAAATAAAGTTTACTGTCTCCAGCCTTACTTTGGGGAACTCCACAATTATGAAATATACTAAAAATAAAAAGATTAATTAATTAATTAATTATTTCAACAATTTGCAGGTTAAGAATTTAATATAACTCATGAAACTTTTAATTAATCTTTTTATTTTTGTTATATTTCATTATTTTTAAATGTTTATAATAATGAACTTAACTTTACTTAAAAAAACGGATTTTTCTCTTTCCATTCATCGATTTTTATGGTTAGCAGAATTTCTAAATTTATTTCATTTCTTTAGTTCAACGATTTGTTGGAGCTTTGTAAAATAGTGTGTGAAGTACACGAACTGTATAGGATTTTCTTATTTTTAAGTTGCATTAAGGTACCCAAAACATGTTTTAAGGTAACACTATCCTAAAGATGAGATCGTCATATGATTTTGTTAATTTTCTTTTATGTAATTGTTTGTTGATGATGTAATTCTGCTTAAGAAAGTTAATAAATAGTATGATATAGATGCACCATGTGATGTTGTGTTCTAGGATTATGTTTTTGGGAAGTTATTGTAATTTAGCTGTAGTGTTTGTCGTTTGTGGTCTTGACTTGATTTACAAACTTATTTGTTGAATTAGAGTATAAGTGTTGTATATCAATGTAATCAGCTATTTAAGAGCTTTTAGTTTTTAATTATTTTAAGATTTTTGCAATTGATTTATTTGTGACGTCACAGGCGTCCACGGTTAATATATCAAGGCAATCAGACACAAATACTCGGTTCGTCGTTGTTCTCGCGTCTCTTTGTTCAACGCAGCTGTTTTTTAAGTATTTTATTACATCACGCGAATCCATTTCCCAGTTTAGGTAATTTTGATGGTAAAAGTGAAAAAAGAAAGGTAAGGTTTTTACAACGTTTCAATTTATGTCTCATGCTCTATTAAGTCAAAAGGCTGAATTAGTTTACTGAGTATAGAATATGCTTGGGATGTGTTTTAGAGCACTTACACGTATAAACATGATAAAAGTTTATTTTTATTTTTTATTCTTCAAAACACACCGAAATAATTGGCTTAGCAACGTAGAGTAAGTCATATTTAAATAACATCTCAGAATCATCATAAGAAGCAGTTGTTGTACTGTAACCTACATAAAGTTTGCATAAGAATTATCGAATAAAATAAAATTAACCAAAAACACTTAAATTATGAAAATAAAATAAAAAAAAATTGTCTGCGCCTTGGCATTAAGAGTCAAGAGTCAATAAAATTGGTACCTGTTCAAAGACTGTTTTTATAATCTTTCAACATTTCTAACTTCTTTAAACTGATTTCAAATATCTCTATTTTTATAAACTTTAAATAAAAGAACTTCTACTAATTACATTGTCAAATGTTTCCTAATATTACTTTCTTAAAGGAAAAAAATTCAAAGCACATACTTATATAAAGAAAACAACTAAATTCATATAAATGAGAGGTAATTAACGCAAGAAATGTTAAGCGTTTAAATCTTGTTAATTATTTTTTTTAAATTAATTTTAGAAAAAAAGGAACAGAATGACATTTTTATTCAAAACACTTTTTTTAATGACAAAATTATACAACTATAATAATAGGTTACTATGCATCATCAAAAAGTATATTAACAATACGTTATTAAATAATATATTAAATAATAATAATAATAATATAATATAGCCTCCCCCATTGAAAGTCCATCGGGCTTTAAATAACTTTAGGATTGCTTTATAGGAAGTATGTACATAATTTTGATGCTGGTCGTTGATAAGTTCCATTAAGGGTTTTTACGGAGGCTGTACGTATTACACCATCCCGACCGGGAAAGACACTTAAAATATGACCTGTCGCCCATTTTAGAGGAGGCAGATCATCTTCTTTGATTAAAACCAACGTTTCTGGTGTCAGTAACTCAGAGGTGTACAGCTTCCATTTGACACGTAGCTGCAGCTGGCTTATGTAGTCATTGGACCATCTATGCTAAAAGTCTGAACCATTTTTTGGGTACGTTCAAACTGTTTCAGTTTGTTGGCAGGTATAAATAGGCTGTTAGGCTCAGGAATACCAGTAACTGTTTCTCCAATGAAGAAGTGCGCAGGAGTGATAGGAGAAAGATCATTAGATAATGGATATAAAGGTCTAGAACTTAGGATTCCTTCTACTTGAGTTATTATGGTTATAAGTTGTTCAAGTGCCAGAAGGGTTTCACCTAACACTTTACGAAAATATTTAACAGATTTAACCCCACTCTGCCATTATCCCTCAAAATGTGGAGCTCTAGCAGGGATGAATTGCCATAAAATACTTTCCTGAGTAAGGTTTCTTACAATAGCATTGGAGGCTAATTCATTTTTTCCACTTACAAGATTACTGCCGTTATATGGCTTGGAAAGTTATTGAATTTGTGCTATTTGGCTAGCTGTGAATACCTTATAAAGCTGAGGTAAAACTTTTATCCTATATAGCATTCTAGTGGAATCGGTATAATAATAAATATTTCTAATTGAAAGGTTTAACGAGTTTTTAACTTTATCCATAAGTTCAGCTAAAAGAAGAGCTGCGCAGAGCTCCAGTCTAGGAATAGTAATAGTTTTAAGAGGAGCTACTTTGCTTTTAGTACATAAAAGGTAATAAGAAATCGTACCATTATTGTCTACTGATTTGACGTAGATTGCAGACCTATAAGCGGACTCTGAAGAGTCTGCAAACCCATGTCTTACGACGTGAATGTTATGAAGCATTCGAATATGCGTTTTAAAGTTGCTCCACTGGATGTGTAAATGAAGATGACTGGATTCATTCCAAGATTTGTGGAGTTGCCAAAGTTTTTGTAAGATTATTTTTGCAACGACGGTAAATGAGAACAATAGCCCAAGATGATCAAAAACTTGTGCGACTATACTAAGGATAGATCTCTTAGTTACCAAATTTTCAGAAAAGTTGCGGTTGATAGAATAGGCTAAAGTATCCTTTTTGGGATGCCAAAGCTAATCTAAGAGTTTAGTAGGTGCGTCTATTCCTAAATTTAAGAATGATTCAGACGAATCATTACTAAAATGTACAATTTCAGGAGAGTTAGATGTAAATTTTCTCAAGGGAAATCCAAAAGAAGCTAGAATATCTGTAATAGTTATTTTAATGTAAGATACTTTATCAACAGTTAAACCACCAGTAAGAAGGTCGTCAACGTCAACTTTAATATAACGGAGCTAATAGATGGATGTGATGTAGAAATGCTTCATGTAAGCAACAAATAGCTAGAAATGCTGCAGAGGCTGTACCATAGGTGACGGTGTTCAGTTCATATACAGAAACTGGATCTGATGAATTATTACGCCAAAGAATGCGCTGAAGACGACGCTGTTCTGGACTTATGAGTACTTGTCGGTACATTTTAGCGATATCACCAGCTAAAACAAAATTATGTTTCCTAAAACGGACTAGTATGGAAAAAAGATCTTCTTGTATTGTTGTCCCAACTAGCATAAGATCATTCACGGAATGTCCTGAAGACGACTTCGCTGAGCCATCAAACACAACACGCAACTTGGTTGTAATACTATCTGATTTTAGAACACAATGATGAGGCAAGAAAAAGCCCAAGCTGATTTTGGTATCAGGAAATATATTCGTGGATAAAATCTGAATATTGCCTTTTCAATTTATAATTTTTATTTAGTTTCTTTTCTAAAGAATAGAAACGTCTTTCAGCATTTTTACGAGATTCGCCCAGTTTGGATATTGGTTAAAGGAATTTTAACTATAAATCGACCTGAAGGTTCACGAGTAGTGTTTTCTACAAAATGCTGTTCACAATATAATTGATCGTGGGAAATATGCTTTTTGGTGGGACACTCATTAATATCCCAAAATTTCTCCAATTGTTTGTTTAATGAAGTGTCAAAGGAATTACATGCTGTATTTGTAGTGAAGTTACAGATAGCATTAGGGAGTTTATCCTCTATAAATTGGATGGGACCAGAAATAATCCAACCAAGTAAGGTCTTTTGCATGATAGGCAAATTTCTTCCAAGTTTAATCTGCCCAGAACATAGCAGGTCTCAGAAGGAACCTGCACCAACCAGCAAATCGATGGGAGTACTGATATTGAAATCTGGGTCTGCTAATAATAGATTAGATGGTATTTGTATTAAGTCTTTATTAAAAGAGATAGAAGGAACACGAGAAGTAATATTATCAACATTTAGGCAAGAAATTGTAGTATTAAAGGCTTCTAGAATGAAGTTTAACTACAGTTTTAGAATTGACACGAGAAGAAATTTAGTCTAATCCTGATATAGACAAATTTATTTTATCAGTGGAAAGGTTTAGTTTAGAACAGAGTTCTTTGGTAATAAAATTACTTTGAGACCCGCTGTCAAGAAGAATTCGACAGTTATGTGAATTGCTATGCTTGTCTAGCACAATAACTAGAGCTGTAGAAAGTAGAACACAGTTTTTACTATCTGTTGAGCAAAATGTATTTGTAGAAGCATAATCTATACTTTGTCTAGAAGTGATAGTGTTTCTATCAGATAAGTCAGTTTCATTGGAATTCAAGGCAGGAGGTGATAACGACTTTGTTTCAAAATGTAAAAGAGTATTATGAGATTTTCCGCACTTTCGGCACTTACTAGCAGTACAATTCGTAATGGAATGACTATTGCGCAAGCAATTTACACAAATCTTGAGTTGCTTTACTCGTTCATGACGAGATTTAGGATTGAGTTTTAGGAATTGAGCACAGGTTTGAATTCTGTGATTCTGTTGACATACTGGGCATGATGCAGTATTAGTAGAAGCAAAGGCTTTAATTTTATGAGACACATTGACATGTATCTTGCGATTTATATTCTTTATTTCAGTATAGTGGGTTTTCAAAAGATTGCACCTACTTTTTAAGAATTCAATAAAATCTTGGCAATTAGGTTTCTTAGATTTTTTGATTTTTGAAACTTTGGAGTCCCATTTTTGTTTTGATATGTTATCCAATTTTAAATAAATAATGTTTATAATAATACTATCCCAATGTTCAATGGGTTCTCCAAGGGTTTTCAAAACTCTTAAATTCTGAATCAAGCCTTCCTGAATTTGTTTTAAATCAGCATGTGATTCTTTGGAAATCATTGGCATTTTTAATATTGCTCGGATATGATAATTACTAAGTGCGTTAGTATCTTCATATTGATCTAAAAGACTTTGCCATGCAATGTCATAGCTGTCTTCAGAAATTTGTAAGTTTCGCAAAGATTCAGCAGCTTCTCCTTTTAGAGCAAGTCTAAGATAATGAAATTTCTGAATTTTTGAGAGATTTGTTTTATTATGTATGAGTGATATGAAAGTATCACGAAAGAATAGCCAGTCTCCAAAGGATCCATCAAAGGTAGGTAAATTAATGTCAGGTAACTTAAGACCAGAAACATAAGAGAGCTGAGGAGGTTGTAAGTTAATTTTTGAAAAAGCGTTATTAGGTAAGAGATAATTGGTAGAGGTAGTAACAGGTGGAATGTAATTTGGAGATGAATTACCATATGAAGTTTTAGGTATCGTTTTATAGCGAAGATGCATATTAGGTAAAGTATTGTAGGGATTTGTATTTGCATGAGTATAAACAGGAGCATTATATAATATTTCATTTGGATTAGTATTATAATGAGTATAAAGGTTAGTATTAGTATCATAATTATGTGACATGGCAGGTTGCATATTAGTAGAATCAGTATTTGAAATAGTAGGTTGAGTATTACTACTACTAGGGGCAAGTAATATAGTATTATCATTATTATTTGTGCTGACATTGGCAGCCTTGAGAATATTTGAATTTACGGCATTATTTGTTCTTACTGAACGATTGCAATAAGATTTTTGACTTATACTGTCATTATTACCATCAAGAATTTTTTTCGCAGAAGAGATCAGTTTATAATAATTGTTTTCAAACTGTTCTCTTTCAGTGTGTCGATTATAATTTCAGAACTCTGATTAACCGATGATACCTCTATACTGTATTGAATACTATTAAATTCTTCTATTATAGTTTGAATATTATTTAGCCTGAATTCCAATTCAACAAAGTCTGTGCTACTTGTTTTGACAAACTTATTCAGGAAGGTGTCAAAACACGTGAGGTTAGATTTGATTACTTTACGTCTGCCTTTTAAATAATCTAGATCTTCACCCTGCTGAGACATTCTGTTATTTTTATAGATATTAGGTCAAAATAACCTAAAAGATACAATAACAAATATAGTTTTATCAGTTTGATACACAAATATGTAGGTAATCAACAGCTAAGAATTTGCTAGCAATTAGTGGTTCTTTTAAATAATAATATAATTGTAATTCCAGAATGTGGTTTTGCTAATTCAATGTCAAAAAATGTAACTCAAGTAAAAGAATTGTATATAGTATATAGAATATACTAGTAGTATAGAGTATATAGAATATTTAGGTAGCAGTAGTTTTTGTGGAAAGAAAGAAAAAGAAGGTGCGCACTAACCTCAGGTTCTTTCAAAACGTATTTTCAATTCAATTTGTATTTTCAAAACTTCAAATTCTAACTTGCTGTTGACTGTATGTCAAAATATTGAACTTTTGATTTTTGAACTCAGTGATGATTATTTCCAGAATCTTCTTGTGCAGCTGTATATTCAGGCTGGATCTGGTTCTATTCGCTTCGAAGGACCATGGTAGTTAACGCAAGAAACGTTAAGCGCTTAAATCTTGTTAATTCCTTTTTTAAATTAATTTTAGAAAAAAAGGAACAGAATGACATTTTTGCTCAAAACACTTTTTTTAATGACAAAATTATACAACTATAATAATAGGTTACTGTGCGACATCAAAAAGTATATTAACAATACGTTATTAAATAATATAATGGACGCAGCAATGAGTACTAATTAGTTAAAAGTACTACTGAGTCTCTATAAAAACTAATTAGAGTAGTAATGTTAAGGCTATGATATCAGAATATAATTCTCTTAAACAATTTATTTTCTGAATTGGAACAAATTAATTTATTAAAATTTAAACATAAAAAAACTCGAAGTCTCATCCATTAATTTATTATAATATCCAAATAAAAATTTTATTTTATTTGGATATTATAATAAATAAATGGAGAACACTTCGAGTATTTTATGTTTTAATTTTAATCATTGACTTTCATTTTAAGATAGAAACGTTATTAAAAATAAAAATTAATTTATATTAAAGCCCGTGTTTTTAACGAGAATGCTTGTAACGAAAACGCATCTAAAATGCATCATGCACATGTCTTTATATCACCAATTAGTCTAAGCATATTTGTCGTATACTATAAGCTGTTTAATTCTTGCAAATTTCACCCTTTCTACAAATATCTATAATATTAGTCTTGAACCTGTTAAATGTATAATAATAATAATAAGATGTAAAATTCTTGGGTATAAGGTTCCAAAAATATATAACTAGAGATGCAGGATTTCAAACACAATTACCTACCCCTAGACGATTTTGCTTCGTTTTCACCTAGATTTGTCAGTAGTAAAGGCCATACGTATACGACAAATATAGATGGCACCATAGCCATTTGTCGCTATCAATGTTAATTCAACGAACGAATATATAGTGGATTGCTACGAGATGCACGCTTTCGTGAAGACGAAGCAATATTATCTGGTTGGATTGTGTTTGGAATCCTGCATCTCTAGTAATATATTTTTGGAATCTTACACACAACAATTTCACATCTTGTGTATTTTTATTATACATTTAAAAAATTCAGGACCAAGATCGTAGATGGTTAATTATAATATGGTGGTATCCGTAATACTTAAGTACATTGTTTTCATTGCTTTTATGTCATGTTTTTCCTCGCTAGAATTCACTTTTTAACTTAAACTTTGCACCGCGCAGTAGCGCCAGCTGTAACGCCGTTATGAAGACCACTACCGCATAGTCGCGCCTTCTGTTGGTCAATTTCCAAAGTAGGACACTTAACCCGAACAAGCTCTTTACGTTATGTATTAATGTGCAGCTGGTGAAAAACCTATAAAATCGATAAAAAGTGGAAAACAGTATAAATAAACTAAAAGATCAAAGAAAACCCATTTAAATAATAAGAAACATTTACAAGTACTCTTTACTAGATTGTCACTACATAAAAATGTCAAATATTAGCTTTTGTAATGAAAAGTTAAATCAAATACAACCACCTATATCAACATTTTCTCATTGAATCAACTCTCATAAAAAAGATTTTACCCTTTTCTTTAATTAAACAATTCAAACGACGTTTTGTACCGAATTTAAATGAAATTAGATGGGTGTAATCGTCGTTACAAGCCATTAAAAGTTGTGACGTCACAAAGCAAAATTTATAGAGTAATTTCATATGTACCTGCCGACCTAGGAGCAGATAATTTTAATTTTATTACCCGCCCTTACTTACCTATTTACATTTTGAGCCCCACGTACAGAGTGCTAGGACATGGACCCTCATGCAATATTAATTACATACTAAGTTAAAGCCGGGTACATTGCAATTTTAATCTTAAAGCATAACTTGGGAAATTCTAAAATCGCCATAATCCTTTTATTCAAACTTTCATTTGCTTCACCCGTTGTTTTCCCATTAAACCTGAAACGATTGTCCTTTATGTACAACTACGTTTAAATCGTTTGTTTTTTCATTGCCTTTGTGTTTCCAACCAAACCAAAGAACGTGAACTCTTTCAATGCAAGTCTTTGATCTTTGAATTTTTGCCTATGAAATATTTGTTTACGTTTCAGTTAAATTTAATTAAAAGTCAAGTCAAGTTTCACTCTAAATATTTTCCAGAAAGGTTGACTCTTTGACGTACAAAAACGCCCAGAAGAAATTCCCAAAGAACAAAGTTGCATTATTTGTATCCCGAATGTTGTTACCTTTAATTGCGCGAGCTTTGTTGTTCGCTCCGGTAGTTGTTTAAAGCGGTAGTCGTTAATAATGTAATCGTGTATTTAGAAACTGCCATAATTATCAGGGTGGTATGCCTGCGTGCAGGGTGCTTAGCGGTTAAGCCCGTATTACACGTTACAAAGTAAATAACGTCGAGCAGTTTACGAGATGTAATTGAGCTGCTAAAAACACCAAAAGACGACTAATGGAAGATTTTTTCGTTGCCCTGACTAATTATAAAAACTTGAATTGCTCAGGAACGGAGAGAGTCTCGTTGGCGTCGTTAAAGATTTCTTTCCATCTTAGAAAACGTAAATCAACAATAATTTATCAGAAGAGTAATTCTTTGTGAGATTAATTGCACTCGAGAAATCCAGCCAGCTTCGAATGTTGACATAAAAATAAAAAAGTTCTGGAGAATAAATGAACTTCACAGTCAACTATCCATCTTGGTGGTAGTATTACCCCGCTTTTTTAAATAATATCGATTCTGAAATAATCTTCCAGCGTTATAACATAATGGACATGTAATAGGTGGTATTTATTACACAGACGCAAACATTTTTAGACAGCTACAAATTCCAGCTCTTAAAATAATAACCGAAGCTCTGTTCTCATAAATCGGACTGTCACAAACATTTCAACGCGAACTATCGCATTTTACGTTCGATCTGATTTTGAACTGTTGATGTTGACCGCGTAAACTGCGATTCTTCACTGTTCCGAATGCACTTTTACTCTAATGGAAAGAAAGCTCCCCGCTGACTATGGCGACGATTGATTTATTTAAGAAAGGGACCATTGGTCTATAAAAATTTTCATAACCATGAAATCAATCATACTTTAGGTCAATAATACAAGCCATTTTCTTTTTGAAATGGTCTGAGGGCTGTCTATGAATTCTTCCTTCTAATATCGATTTTATTACCTCCATGACAAGTATACTTTATTGCAAGTCCTGAATATTGATTGACATGTGCAGACGCCTCATCTCACGGTTCATTGTATCCTCACCGCACTATACTCTGGATGATATGATGCCCTCACTCTCATCCAAGTGGAGCGCACTTACAGCGAGCGTCTCATTTCACAACAGGAAATAAAGGTATATTTCCTAGAGGGTTGGTCGAGATTGATCTGGAAATATGAAGCGTTCTAAATTAAGTGCTAAAACTGGTTGTGATGATTGACTGTAAATAAGTAATCCCATTTCACTATGTCTCGCACAGATGAAAATGTGATAGTGTTATTAAGGTTATACAGGAAAGAAAATCCGATTCATCGTGAATGTTCTTCATTTCATTTGAGATGAAAAACTTGGAATACAGTTTGCTTTTTAGTTTTATATAAAGAAACGAAATATATCAGATTTGTGAGCTGAAAACTAAATAACAAGAAACTCAGATAGGTATTAAAAGTCTGTACAAGAAGAACAAGCAAAACAATATTTGTAAAGTTTGAATCAAATATGGAATCTAAACTGGGGTGCATGTTAAACTTGACTTTGAGATGTTTAGATAGGTGGTGAAATGTATTAAGTTGATATCGTTGATATAATTCTCGAAAAGTTGCTAGTGTGGGGTAACCCACAAAGGACTACAGTATTTCAATATTCAAAATTCATATCTGTAAGGAAAGTTATAATAAGGCAGAAGTTTGCGTTTAAGAAGTAATGTAAAGGATTCCTGCAAAGTCTGTTCAGTGGTGCAACAAAAACAATTCTTCCTTTAATTATCCTCTGCTCTCTTACTTATCCAATCTGTATGCTAATTAGTACACGAGTACACTGTATTAAGTTACGTAATTTTAATTAATTAGTTTTCGCTGGTTCAAAGTATGTACTTGACTGCATAAAGCTCTTTAAAACGGCTAAATCATGCGATCACACACGAAAGATCTCTATTTTCCTGTAAAAAGTGAAGGCAGCAACTATAAGTTCTTCAGAAACTATCAATTTTCAGAATCTTGTTGTGTTGATTTACATAAACCATTCAAATTACCAGAATAAACCAAAGACCGGAACATGTGGCTGAAGGAGTCTTTTAGGCCCATCTTCTCTTAACTTACATAAAAAAGGGATAGATCAATTTTACTCAAAAATAAATTTATAATACATCATTTCGAAAAAAAAATTATCAACATAAATATAAATGTTTAGTTATAATTATTGTACATAGAGTTTTGTTTTTCTTGAAAAGGTTTCTTTACGATTATCCTTGTACATCCAAGGTTTGCAGCAAGCTAAAAAAATTATATTAGATTAAAGCGTAGAAAAACACAAAATATTAGGTTAGGACTGTTTGGTAGGCATAGAGATTGAATCTCTTATCGATTAATAATGATACCTTAAAAGGTAACAAAGTATTAACGAACTTTCAAGGCGATAGATGAGAATGAAAAGTAGTCTTGAAAGGTAGTAAATAATGGTATCCCAGGAAGGAAAAAAAAATTGTAAATTTTTCATAGAAACGAAAAAGATAAAAAAATCTTGCTAAAGAAAATATGCATAAAATCATAATTTTTTTTATTTGGATTGCTAATTTACAATCTACTTTATTTTACAGTAATAAGTAAATGGTTGAAAAGAATTTGACATGCAACGGTTCAGCCAGTGCTGAGACCGCTTAAAATCATAAATTAAATACTTATAAAATGAATATTTATGTGTTACTAAAAATGTGAATATAGTATACGATGGAAAGAAACTAATAGAAACTTACCATTAAAAGTGTCTCTTGTTTAAGACACTTCAATTCAAAATAATCCAGGCTACAGGAAGATTTAATTTTTCTTAAGGTACAAGTCAGTTTCCGTGATCAAGGTAATTAATTCAGCTTAGCTAAAAGAAAAAGAAGAAATTGGAAAATTGCTACATATTTATTCAAGTGGAAATAAGTGTAGTTATCTTTTAAAAACAGAGCAAAGTGAGAGTGCAAGCGTTACAATAAAATTTAAAACAAAATCGGAAATTACTTACCTAGATAATCTTTTGGAACTATAACTAGATCCTTTGTAGTTATAACTAGATATTTTAGTAATAATTCATACTTTGTTCGGTAAGTTCAATATAATAACTTATTTTCTAATAAAAGAATTTAAAAGCCATTAATTCATAAAAAACAAAATTAAAAATTGCAAAACTAACCTGACAAAGTAAGGTTGTAAACTTCTTAAAAATTGATAATTCTTGTTTAAATCCATAGAGGACGCTCAAGTTGTTGACAGTAAAGATTGTTCCTGATCTGTTAATCATTATTATAAGTAAAATTTGGGATTTTTTAAAGGGAAGCAGAATCGGACCTTCTTAAAGAAATTTCATACTTTACTTATTAAAATTCAATTAATAAAAGCTGATAACATAAACGAATTAAATAATTATTTACATAAAATCACGTACAATACTAAACAAGAGGTTGGAGTCTCTATAATAAAAAAAGATTTTGTAAAAGATATACTCACTAATGTAATAAAACAGATATTATAGAATTTCATTCTTATATTAAAAGAAAGGTGTACATGAAAGGTTATAAATATACAAAATTCTAAAATTCTTAGAATTAAGATTGCCAGTATAGACCGGATTTAGATGCTTTTGCATATATTCATTCTTTTTCTATACATTTTTAGTGACTTTTGGAATTTTCTTTGCAAGTTCTTACAGAAATAATAAGTTGCTTTTATCGTGCGTATGTCATTTTTATTGTGTGTAGGCACCTGGAATCGATTTTATGTGCATATAAGATGTGGTAATAGGAAAGTTCACGCAGATAAATACGCCGGGAAATATTTATGACTACTCAATAAACCAGAAATATTAAAAGTTGTTGGGAAGATACCAGGTACTTTACGTAGTACTTAGCACAGTGTCTTAGGAATGCATTTATTTAAAATTTTGCTAAGTTTGAACCTTCAAAGAATTATCGAAATCATACTACTCGACTGAATAATCATATTTAGGAAGAATATATTTTGTAAAAGGTAGAGATCAGTTGACGCATAATTAACATACATCAGGAAAGGCTTTTCGGGGATGTGAATAGAGGATCAATTAAAATAATTTCCAAAATTGGATTCCTAAACTATTGTAGGTTTCTCTCTTCTATGCAAAATTACTATCTGGGATTCCCGGGAATTTCCAGAGCTTTTCAGCCTCCACTTTTTGATTCTTTTTTATGTTTATATCGATCGCCCATAATAAGCAAACGATTGTCCATCAATTAGACTCGAAGTTACGACAATAATAATATTTATCTGGTTTATAAATCGTTTTTCTGTGTGCACTTATTTTTGTCATAACTTTTAAACTAATGGTGTGCAAACGATTGGTTGTGTAAACATTTAAAATTTCTTAATTTTGGAGGCATGATGTTACCCTCCTGAAATTTTTTTGCTATAACTATTGTGCTAAGGGTATACAAAAGAATTTAATTAGTAAGCAAACGTGGCCTAACGGTAAGAAAACGGTTGATAGTATAAGAATACAGCAATTATGTGGTTCAACTAATTGTTTATACCAATTTGTAAATTCTAAAATGAATTTGAATAATAAAAACTTAATATCCTAACTCTTGTTGAATAAATATTCTAAAACACTACTCTACGGACTTTTTTATGTATTTTGCATGTATTACATTCCATCATTAGATATGGAATGAATATTCTGTAACAGTACAATAAAGAAATAGTTAGCCTTCATTTTTTTGCATTTTATTCCAGGCGCAAGCTGAAAGGGAGCGAGAACCTCCACTCGCATGGAATTTCCATTCTAACCTCGTTATAGAATATACTACAAAGCCATAGCATGAATCATTTATCTCTTAACATGATGCCACGCCCACTGGACTCACCCATTGCAAATTCTCTGCTCTATGCTGAATCCAACCGCATAGTTGGTTGGGGCGTGAGGCTTACAGAGGCCGAATCTTCACAATTTTTAATTTTTTTCCATTTTCTTTGCCGGCCTTTCTCATCACAAGCACACATTTGTCTATCAATTGTATTTAAAGTTATGCCGAGAATACGTATTTATCTGGCTAATATGTAAATTGTTTTCCTACGTGCATTTATTTTTGTCATAACTTTTAAACTAAGAATGGGCTAGTTTGCTCTGACTTGTAAACGCAGTTGTAAGTTTTCACCTTAGTCCCAGACCTCGAAATGCAGTCTTTTACGTCCAAGTCTGACCTTAAAGTGGCAATAAATCTAACAAAAAAATTAAGACTTGTCTTATAGGTATCGAGGCAGTAAGAAGAATTGTTTAAGTTGCCTTAGTCAACCACCTCTGGACGACTTTAACAAAACCGAATAGATGGATTGGCAGGTACGAACTTACAACACTCTTCGTGTTTTTTGAAATTAAAAACCAAGTTGTTAAATGAGCATAAAATAAAGCTGTTGATACGTAACACATAACGCTTTGTTAAATTCAATTGGTACTAACAGATATTGCGTCTCCAGTCGAAGATTTCTAGTAGAAAACTATTTTTTGTGTAGCAGTTGAAAATCACACAAGAGACATCTTCAACAGCAAGGCTAAAACTATGATAATTCCGATGCGTAACTTTGGTGAAGAGATGCATTAGTAAACCTAATATAATGTGTGATATTAGGCAGCAGAGATAACGTTGATAAGTTGTACAAAAAGGTAAAAAATAGAACAACTAATAAAACAATTGTTGTAAATGTAGACGATCAAAACAGTTTATTTTTATTCGAAAAGTCCTGGAATAGAAAATCTTGACCTGTTATGCGATGGTACTCGGGTTCTCATATACATCCTACTCACATCACGGATTTCATTTTGACAGATATTGAAACGAATAAACTGTTTGTAGATCTGTAGAGATGGTAGTTCTTGTGATTCCTATATTGCAGGCATTTTGAATGTCATTTTAGAGACTAAAACTATAGCGTCAGCAAAAATGTCACTTTGCCCGTATGCAACGAAGGTATTAGCTAAATATAGCTTAAGGTAGCTAGAGAAAAACGGTCTTGGAACAAATCTAAACATTATAAGTATGTTAACATAAATATATAAAATAAGTTAAAAATATGTGTACATATAAATATATCCTAAAGTATTGATTACATAACTCGCTTTACTTACTTTTAGATAGTTAATTATATTGGGACATTCCGTTTTTTGTGGTTATTTTTATTTCTAGGAATAATGTTTTTAAAACTATTATACTTTTATGTTAAAACCCATTTATGACGAAAATAATACCTAACTGAATAATTTCTTTTATTGCAGGTGAGTTCGATGATATCCAAAAGTGAAAATCAGTGCTGATAGTTTAGTACGGTAAGTCTTCATATTCATGATACATGTAACTGTCGACCTGTTACTTTGTCCATTAAAAACATTACCAATAGAATCGAATGCTTAGTTGGTTAGTCTTTTGTAAACACGTAATTCTACTTGGCAATCTTAGTTATAAAAACTTATAATAAAGTAATACAGTGCCGGTAGGATAAGGCTATCTTTCGAATACTGTACACTTTTGTAAAGTTCAACAGATTAATCTTAAAGAAACGCAAGCTTACATGCTAAATCTATTGTTTAGCTCACGTCACATTGAAAAATAAAAGTTTCCTAAAATTTATTTCGTGGCAACGAGATAAAAGTAGCAATAAATACATTTAAAAAGGTTTTATTACTGTTTTCAGTGATGTGTTGTTCAACATCAAGTACGGCTTTTATACCGTTACGTTCCGCTAGGTAGCATCTCCTTTAAAAAGTATATAGTACTTGAAAATTCACCTATATTTTACAGAAATAACACATTAACCTACTTTGGAGCTATAATGCTGGTCGCAATTGTGTTATTCACTTTATTTTTAAAAAGTGATTTTCATGAAAATCATTTGCGAGAAAAGAGCCTGGTTGTGTCTCGTTCTTTATTCCCTTTGTGCCGTTTTACATATTCATGCGGTTGGCACTAATTGATTTGTGGATGTATCAAACTACCTTGTTAGGAACGTAATTGGTTTTAATTTACAATTGGCGTTAGAAATCTTAAAACCAATTAGTAATTTGTATGTATTACGTAAAGAAATTAATTTATTAGTTATTAAATTAAAGTTTCACAACGACTAGTTTAATCGACAATTTTTGTTAAAAGGCTTTTCTTTACTATGTTGACAAGGGTATCAATATTGTTTACCTTATTTGGAAAAGTATTCATTGGTTAACCCATTTATCGAATTTTTTAAATATAGGATTATCTATTGGATGATTCTGTCGTGTCATATTTGCATTTTTATTACATGCAAAATTTACTGAATAGAAATACTTCTTGTTAAAAGCTGGAAACTTTCTTGAAGTGGGAATGTAATCTTCAATCACTTTGTGAAAAATTGTTTGAAGGCCAGTTTGAAGTCAGTATCCAGGTGTATAGGGTCGTTTTTCATTATCAGAATTATTTCTCCCTGTAGTTATGAGACGTTAAATGATTCTGGATGTATGTAGATGTATGTAGCACATCAAAAATTTAAAAGCGCACCCCTCTGATGATACACATTATATTCTGCTGCTGTTTTGTTGAAGTCTATGCTCCAAACCCTATATTATGGTTTCTTTTGGTGGTTGGTAGTGACCTACATCGCCGAGATACTGCATTAATGAACAGTCCAATCCAGTAGACTTCGGAATTACCCATCTTCGTCATTCCGGAGTTCTTCTGTGCAATGTGCTTGCTCTCTTGAGAAGACCTTCTGCGTTTGTATTTGACAGGTGTTAGTCTTAAAATTTGGCTGACAGTAAAATGTTTTTAGATTGCTTTTTCTTCCTCTACTAGACTCCTACACCTACTATAATTTTGAAAGATGTCCCTACAAGACAAATCTTAAAAAACTTTCAGGGACTTCACAACCACAAGTGTCTCGAGCTTATAGGAGTGGTACTTCCGTATTTCTTTCGAAGTGTACAGCAGTAATGGTATACAAGTTTTAGGTTTCCATTTCCTTGGTATTGTAGTGGGATTTCGACGAAGAAGTCCTAATTTGATTGCTTAACCTGTACTTTGGTGGATGCGAATCAACCGTATATGGCGAACACAGCCTTTCAGTATTGTTTATGTCCTTTATATATATATATGATGTTCTCTCCCCAAATTGTGCAACTTTGTAGGTGAGCTTTGTTAGTGATCTTACTATCGTAGCAAATCCCTTAATAAATTTCCTAAAAAACTCTATTCTTCTAATTTTCGCTTTATTCGTTACTAAAGAGCTTGAAAACTGTGACCTCAATAATCAATCAATATCCCTGCTTCTGCTTTTTGCTTACTTGCAAGTAGTATAGAATTAGCAAAAAAAGGAGTTGGACTCTCAAATTATTTCATTATCAAACAAGCCATGCGATATCGTCAATCGGAGTGTTCTTGGATGAATTAATTTCCAGGTTAACAGAATTTGTTTTTCCCACCTCATCTAATCTTGTATCGCAAAAACATTATAGTTAGTTAGTCGTGCACCAGATTAAATAGTTTCAATTGGTGCCCTTTTTTCAACCCAAGATTGAGTTATCGTTGAACATCTTCTCACTGAAACAGTTCCTGTTTATGCAATGTAGTTACTAAGCATTATGCTTCTTCCAACATCTTTCGCATCCTCTTCTCTGATCGTAACTGACCTACACCCTGTAGCGATCTTTTAGATCTTCAATGGTTCCCCTTTTATCACAAAGTCAATAAAATAACTGCCACCTATGTAAGAAATTTAGCACTGAATGCACAAAAAGATCATCACAGGCTATCGTTGACATCGTTATGGGACGCTTGAAGTGAAGTGGCCTCGTTGATAGCCGATTTTTTGTATTGAATAATCGTAAATATAAAAATGTCAATCCTATTAGTGCTGTTTATTTAGTATGCCCAAGAATTATTTTTTGTAAAAATTTTATTGGTAGCAGTTTTAATGGCAGCATTCTTAATTTACAAGTACTTAAAACTACCTATCATCCGTGTTTTTATTAAATTGCTGCGACGAAAATATCTTTCGCAAACATGGCTTGGTGTTAATTTTTCATATTTGGTTGAAATTGCATTTTCTCATATCTGAAATAAGTTTACATCTGACGAAAAGTAAATACATGTAAGATATTGTCGGAAATATTCATTATATACTGAGATGATATGGAATCATCTGATTGAAAATTTACTTGACGATTTGATCGTAAACACAAATATAATTATTTCATGCAATAAAATAAAATAAAGGATAGGCATGCTAGGATATTAGATTTATTTAATCTAAAAGCTACATGTTAGGTCACAGATAGATTTATCAAATCTTAAAATAGAAATTATAGAAGGATAAATTTCATGCAGACGTAACCTTTAATTGATGTCAGTTTGCTTAAATGGAGAACAGTTATAACCCTATGTCAGATTGATAACGAATAATTTACACATTTGAGCAAGCTCAAGGAAGATTTTCCTATACTTTTTACTGTTCTGTTTAATAATTATATTAAATAATTTTTTTTACTTTCTTTGTTGAATTAGATTTTTTTAAATTTTCATTAATAAAAATAATGTTTTTCAATTTATCTATGTGTTTATTTGATGTGTATGCAAGCATCCATTTCTTTTCACATATAGAATTTAGTTTGCTGTTGTCCAGTTGCGGAAGTCCAAGTGTCTTGGTAGTAAGTTCTTTTCTTCCAGGTATAAGAATCAATAAGATTTGATTATTTCATTTATTTCATGCTCTATCGAATTAAACCTAAGTCAGCCCATTGGGAAAAAGAAAAATATATTGGGGGTTATATTCTTTTTATCTTATTAAATTTCATTGCATATTAAATAACACTGCATATGTTAATGACAACCAAGGCAAAATTATATTTTTATTAAATATCACCTCAATACATATATCTCATATTTAACATAATTCATATTTAATTCCCGATTGATTAAAAATTCGAGTTCCCGATTGCACTTACTTACTGTTTATAATATTATATTGAATGGTATTCGCACAAATGATCAAATAGGATAATTAACTTAAAAGGTAAATTGATCAAAAAAAGATCATGTGATAAAAAAAGATAATTGAACAATAGGTCAAATTGGTCATATGAAACAAAGTGTTATTATCTAGACAAACATATTTTTTACATAATATAATAACACAAATAAAAACAAAATTTACAATAATAAAGAGACAGTTGATCAACTGGGATAATTGATCAAATATTGCAATTGATTAAAGAACTTGCAGTCAATTAATCATACACGCACAATAATATAGTGATAAAAATGTTTATTTTTTAAAGGTTATAAAAATAATATAAAATAAAAAAAAATTAAAAAAATACATTTATACATCTAGTGTAACATTCGCTTTAAATTAAACGCTTGGTTTTTGTTAACAGTGGTATATCTTTTGGTTAATTATTCTCTTTTTATTATTTTGATTTATCTACTAATTAACCTACATCTTATACGATTTATCCACGATTTATCTGACAATTGATTTAAATATAAATTTAAATTGATTATGCTTATGACAAAAAAGTGCTTTTTATCAATATTAATATATATTTTGATTGATTATCTTTTGATTACTTTTTATCTACTGATTTATTTAGGATTCACACGATTTAGCTAATGGCATTTTGTCTATAAGATTAAAATTAAAATATAATAATGCATTTAATAAATAATAATAATTTAATAAATTATCTATTTATCCATAAAATTTATCAACATTGTTGGTTGGTTATCTTTTGGTTATTTTAATTTGTCTGCTGATTTATCTATGATTTATGCATGTGCATTGTCTTTTAATCTATTATGTATAAAATTAAGATGAACATATAAAAAATGTATATGTATCGACATTTTTATATAGCTTGCGTTATTTTGATGTACCTACTGATCTATTTACTATTTATATGATTTATCTGTTGATTGATTATATATAAAAATTAAGTAAAAGTGTAACCCAAAAATGTGGTATATGTGGGATGTCATGTTTGGTTATTTTTATTTAACTATAATTTGAATGATTTATTTATTTATCCTTCAAACATATAATAATAGTCAGTTCCGATATCTGATGTGCACCGAAACATATCCGAAAACTAGAAGACTGTAATAAAACTGCTTTTCCAATTTTTCTGATTAGTTAGATGTAATATTATTAAGATGTAAGGGGGTAAAAGCACTTAACAACAGAAATATGAGAAAGATATTTTTAGTGATTACTAATTACTAATTACTAATTACTTTATAATTGACTGTTTATTTTAGGTATACTGCTACTCTTAAGCAGTTTTTTAGCATAGTTGCGTTTCAATTCCAATACATATTTCAATTTGTTAATTCTCAAAGTCTTTAAATCAAAATATTATAACCATAATAAATGATGAATGAAAGTCATTTATGGAATTGTGACCCTGAACTCCTAAAAGTACAAACACATAAATTTTTTTTGTAGTGCCATTTAAACGTTGAGAAGTTCTTGTGTGCTTGTGTTGTATTATTGTGCTAAATTACTGTGCTATTCAATTATTAATTAATATGAAAAATCGATAGTAGTGATATATTTATACTTCAATTATCAGCTGGATATATTAAATGTGAGTTTAAGTAGATATTTTCATTGTTCAATTGATTGTGGTATGTTAAAATTGTTCAATAATAGATTTAAAGCAGAAAAGATAAAGCTTAAGCACATATTACATCGATCACTATATAGTACACATTACATTTTAACAACTAAATTTCAAAAAGTTACATTTAATGGTCCTATTAATTCCCTTTTGTCGTTTTAAATAGTGTGTACTTTCGTTTATTCTTAATACTTACGATAAACTGTCTCTTCTCTTATATTCGAAGTGAAATTCTGTGATGCCTCTAATTAAAAACTGTGTAGTTTGCGATAAGCCGCTTAGTCAAGATAAAGAAGTTAATTGCAGTAAGTGTGGTGTGCCAATTCATACAACATGCTCTGGATTGTCTCGATCAGACATTCAACAATATCTAACGAGCGACAAACGCAAAGTAGTCTATCATTGTGATAATTGTACATCAGAGCGCAAAACATTATCTGAATTAAATAAGCTGGTAACTAACTTATCATTGGAAGTTGAACATCTTAAAACTGAAATAAACAGTCTAAAAACTATTAAGGCCTCTACAGACTTAGAAATTACGGAATCAATAATTACTGAGTTTAATGAAAGAATAAAACGAGCATCTAACTTGATTATTTATAACATAGCCGAAGCTACTTCCGACCAACCTGATGTGCGAAAAACCCATGACCTCACTCAAGTAACAAACATAATAAACAATATAACTAGAGAAGTAGACACTAGCTCACTACAGGTATTTCGATTGGGGTCGATTGTGCAAGGAAAGGTTAGACCGATTAAAGCTATTTTAAAATCTGAGAGCGATGTAATCAAAATTTTGAGGAATAGAAGAAACTCCGGTCATACCGCAGTTCAACTAGCATCTGATCGAACTCCAACGCAGCGTAAATTTCTGGAAGAATTGCGTAAGAAGCTCCGCAGCAGAACTGAAGCGGGTGAGCCGAATTTAACCATCAGATATATTAATGGTACGCCTACAATTGTTTCGGATAACAATAAAAAAAACTAATAGCTCCCCAACTAACTCCTAATAATGCAATTACTATGTATTATCAAAATAGTCGTGGATTACGTACTAAAACGAATGAGTTCTATACCAGTGCGCTGGCCTGTGATTACGATTTTATTATAATCACCGAAACTTGGCTCCATGATGGTATTAATACCAGTGAACTTTTTAATGATAAATTTCAAGTATTCCGCAATGATAGGAGCTACAGGGAGGTTAATAAGCAGTTA
Source organism: Agrypnus murinus (assembly GCA_929113105.1). Lineage (NCBI taxonomy): Eukaryota > Metazoa > Arthropoda > Insecta > Coleoptera > Elateridae > Agrypnus > Agrypnus murinus. The sequence continues at coordinate 147,646,263 of OV816028.1, forward strand.
GGTGGTGGTGTCTTAGCAGCGATCCGGTCATCTATTGGTTGTGTAAAAGTTAATTGTGAAAATGTTGATCCAGCTATTGATATATTATGTATTAAAGTTAACTTTAATTGGCAATCTTTGTATTTATATGTGTTATATGTACCTCCAGCTACTAGCATGATTCAGTATGAACAACTATTTGATCAATTAGAATCGTCTATCTTGTCTAGAAATAATAAATTTATTATAATCGGCGATTTAAACATTAATGATAGTAATCTAAATATAACTGAGAAATTCAATAATTTTTGTGAAATAATTGGTGGAGAACAACAAAATACCATTGTAAATGTTAACAATCGAACTCTTGATAGAGTAATAACTAACGTTGACTGTTCAGTAAGCCGTATTCAAGATGCATTTACAACTGAAGATGTACATCATCCAACTCTGCTAATTGAATTATTTTCACTAAGTCTGACTACCAAATTATGCCCCAATAATGTGCATCGGTTGTATAATTTTAGTCAAGGAAACTTTTTGTTGATGTACCAAAAAATTAATGAGACTAATTGGGATATCCTGAACGAATTTGATGATGTGGATGCAGCTCTTGATTATCTTTACGAAATACTGTATATGGTCTTTGACGAATGTGTTCCCAAATCAGTTATTAAATTAATAAAATTTCCGAAATGGTTTTCTCCTAGCATTATCCGTGACATCAAAGCCAAAGAACGTAACAGAAGATTGTATAAGAAAACTGGGATTCAGCAATGCTTGCAAGAATATAAGCTTTTAAGAGGAAAAATCAAAAAAGATATCAACAATGCTTATAGAGACTTCGTAAGACTGACAGAACGTAACATACAAGAAGACCCTAAGGAATTTTGGAAATTTGTTAACATGAAAAGGGAAGGTAGTAATAAAATTCCATCTACCATGATCTATGATGGAGAAGATATAACTGGTGGTCAAAACATCGCGCAAGCATTTGCTGATTATTTTCAATCAGTGTTCTTACCGAGGAGTAATAGGATGTTAACTGATCAAAATACCGACATGGATAGTGATTTTTGCAACATAGTTAATATCTCGTATGAAGAAATTATCAAATCAATTGACAAATTACCAAACAAAAAAACTGTTGGCTTCGATAATATTCCTTCTTATATTTTAAAAGGATGTAAAGATTCTCTTGCAAAACCTTTAGCTATTATATTTAATCTAGCACTTAAGAATTGTGTGTATCCTAATAAATTAAAAATGTCAAGAATATCTCCAATTTATAAATCAGGAAATAAGAATGTTATAACCAATTATCGTCCTATTGCTATCCTATCAAACATTTCTAAGGTATTTGAAAACATCATTTACAACAACGTCTTTAATCACATTAAAAATAAGATCACTCCCTTTCAATATGGCTTTCAGCAAGGCAAGTCAACCAACGGCAATTTAATGAGTTTTGTGCAGTATACAATTGATGAGGCTTTTTCTAGAAACGCACAAATGGATGTCATTTACACCGATTTTGCGAAGGCGTTTGATAAGGTCGATCATTTCACTCTGTTAGTTAAATTATGCGGTTTTAATTTATCTCATAATTTGATTGAACTTATCTTATCCTATCTATCAGATCGCCAGCTATATGTTTCTATTAATGGGTTTAAATCTTCACCGTATATAGCCACGTCAGGTGTACCGCAAGGATCCAATCTTGGACCCTTGCTGTTTGTTATGTTTATTAATGATATTGCCAATGTTATTCAGAATAGTAAAATCTTGTTATTTGCTGACGATCTAAAGATCTTCAGAGTAATCAACAATGTTAATGACTGTACTTTGTTACAAAATGATGTTAATAACCTCATTCAGTGGTCTAACGAGAATCTTTTACCTTTTAATATTAGCAAATGTAAAACTATGTCTTATACATACTCCAGCACCCCTGTTCAATACATCTACACGATGAGTGATGTAAATTTAGCTAGAGTTGATAGTATTAAAGACCTTGGCGTCTTATTTGATGGCAAATTGTCTTTCAACCCTCATGTTGCATTCATTGTTGGCCAGGCTTATAAGAATCTGGGTTTTATTCTAAGAAATGCTATAAATTTTACCAACTATCGAACGCTACTTTCGTTATATTACTGCTTTGTAAGATCTAAATTGGAATACTGTTGCATTATATGGTACCCCATATATGCTAAAGGTATTCATAAAATAGAGAGCTTGCAAAAAAACTTTATTAGAAGAATCAGAGTAACATTATCCTATACAAATATTAACTCTATAGATTATCACGATATTCTTCAGCAATTACATTTATTACCTCTTCATGTAAGGAGACAAATATCTTCCGTTCTTTATTTGTACAAATTAATACACGGGTTCATATTAGACGAACAAATGTTAGCTCAACTTAATTTTTGTATTCCTTGCATGAAAACTAGAAATAATTGTACGTTTTACAACACTACTCCACTTAGAAATTATAATCTTAAGTCACCTATTAATATTATGTGCATGAATTACAATCAATTACAAAATTGCTGTGATATCTTTGGTGATCATTATTCTGTATTTAGAAAAAAAATCATAGAAAACAAACTTGAAGTAGTTGTATATCTGTAATTTAGATTTTTAAGAAGAGCATGCTCGTGTATTACCTATAAATAATTTGTTTATGTACTGTATTACTATGTATATTGTTTTAACTTATATTTTAATATTGTAATTTATATTATAATTTATTATTGTAATTTATATGAATATTTCTACTATTGTTAGTTGGGGTTTATAATTGGGATTCTAATCCTGTAAACTTATCTAAATAAATAAATAAATAAATAAATAAATAAATAAATAAATAAATAAATAAACATAATAAAAACAAACTACGCTTTTATTTATCTTAAGTTGCAGATTAAGTCATATCACGTTGCTGTTTTTGGTGACTAAGTTACATATCTTCCATAATGAGGTCAGTTAGGAATGATAGGTCCGAATCCAAAACTCAATAAAATGTAAAAAAATATTTTCTGGATAACTATTCGTTTTCGATCTATACTTGTCAAGGAAAATTCTCACTACTACCTTCCCTCTACCTAACATTTAAGGGATATCAGTTATGTCTGAATCACCCTGTATAGGCTGTATGAACTTCAAGATATTAATAAGAAATTGACACTGATTTCTATGTTTACTTATTTTGGTTTGAACGTGAAAACCAATAAAAAATTATACTCCGGGTAGAATACAGATATAGAATTGAAAGGAGCGCTATAGCGCCAACGATTTCAAAACTATGAACAGGCTACATGCTGCAGTTGTGATTGTACAGAAAGAGAGCCCAACGGTTCATTGTTATTACTGCGAATCTATTGTGGTAGTTGTCTTCGATATTTCGCTAAGTTTTTGGGAATCTACGGAGCTCAGATCTAAATTTGTAGCCCAGTCAAATTAGACAAAAAAGGGCAATCGGTAAAAAAAATCTAGAGTTTTGGAAATGGCTTTAAACGCTTCCTTTAGACTTGGGTTGATGTGTGTCAAAAGTCCCCGAGGGTAGTGAGTGAGCTCGAGGAGGGGGAGGGGTTTAAATGTCCTTCCTTTTAGTTTTCGCTTGTATCTCAGAAACTATCACTGCTACAGAAAAATACTTTATATACAAAACTGAAGCTGACAAAATTTCCTACAGAAATAATCTTACGCATTTTTGTCCTAGGACGTATGGTTGCCGAGCTATGAGCTTCTGAAATTTGGATGCTAAGTCAAATTACATTTTCCAGCGTTAAAAATCCTTCCAAACTAATTTCATTTGTATATGGTAAGCGTTTATATGGAAGTAGTGTGTGTAGAAATTATATTTGAAATTTTACAGAGAAGGATATGAATAGTGTGATGTTGCGACAGCGAAGGTAGAGGGCTCAGACGCGTCGCCCAACTAGAGGGCGTTTTCTATCCCTTCTTTTGTTGTTCAAGGTCGGTGACCTAATCCTTCCCGCGGAGGGATCCCCTACTACCTGAGTCACACTCCTACCCTTGTAATTCTTTTCATTATTCAGTTTTCGACTGCCTACAGCGTCGTACGGCCGTGATCGCGAATGTGATTCCAGCCTCGCCTCATAATGGCTGATAGTTGTTTGATTTGTGATGAACCTGTTGAGAGCGATAGGAGTGTGGTTCGTGGGAAAGGAATGAAAGGACTGTTAAATGCCAGCATTGCAAGAGTTTCAAGAACAAAACAAGTGGAGTTGTTCACACCTACTGCCGAAAACGTTATACCAGATCACAATCTGCTGCTTCTGATTCGAGAAAAAGGGAAGAAACCAATGTCAAAAACGCAGAAGGGATCTGTCGACGTTCCAACATTCCTACATTTGATTTGAAGGTGAAGTGTATGTTCTGATGTGGAGTAATTGATGAGGAGTTTCGTAAGAAACAGAAGAAAAAACCATTGGAAAAACGGGAGAAAGTTGATGATGTTCGCAGTTTGGAGATGATGGATAAAATTTTAAAAGCTGCTCGTGAAAGGGAGGACGATTGGGGAGATCAAATATCAAGACGAATTGGAACTGTCGGTGATTTGGTAGCAGTTGAAGCGAAGTACCATGACCTCTGCTGTGTAAAATTTTTCTCAAAAAAGAGTGGTACAGGTGAAAAAAGAGGACGTCGTTCAGATGACTACGTGCTAGCAGCGATGGAAGATAGCTACACTTTTCTTGACCAGGGAATTGACTGTCAATATTCGATGGATGAGGTGATGAGCGCAATTACAGGAGAAAAGCCATCAGTTAAAACAGTAAAAACAAAGTTGAAGGAGAAGTCTAAAGAGGTTTTAATATAATTAGTCAGCTACATTCCCACAATACAGTTCTGTGCTTTAAAGAAGTTGGTGACAAAATTTTGAACTCAGCCTGGTACGAAAGCAGTATGAGGGGAAAAACGGAAGAAGAAGAACGCCTTAGAGTAGTTCAAGCTGCTGCTGCAATCATCAAAGAAGACATACATAGCCAAGTGTACGAAATCAGTCAATACCCTCCAAGTGATGATTTTCTTGGTGGGGTTGAGGAGGTGATCCCTCCAACTCTCTCAACTTTCTTTGAAGCACTTCTAAGTTCAAGGGCCCGAAACAAAGAGAAATGTAAGAGAAAATCTTTGTCTCTCTCCCATGCGGTCATAAGTGCGGTTCGCCCTCGATCCTTCATTTCCCCTATCATACACGGAGTAGCCTTTTTTATACATTGGAAGTATGGAGCTAAGAGCTTGGTCAACTTGCTGGCAAATTTTGGGTTCAGTGCCTCTTACAGTGAAACTCAAATGTTAGAGGTATCAGCTATTCACAATCCGCAACAACCCATACCACATGGTGTATTTACCCAATACGTGTTCGATAACGCACACTACAACGTAGCTACATTGGATGGTCTGAAAGCATTCGACTCTATGGGTGGCATCAATTGCCTCACCCCTGCACATAAGCTTCCTCCTCCCTTAAAAATAGAGAGGCTGACAAAACCCCTTCAGCTGAAGCCATTGGAACATTGGGAGTCATTCCACTAGAGACTTATGAAAACATTGGTAATAAAATAGGGCTTAAGGCAATTGTTGTTAAGGATATGAGCGATAGTAACCCTGTTCCAGATTTTCCCTAAACTGTCAGATGTGTTATGGTTTGCTGGTAAATGGCTCAGACTGTAAGAGATCCCTGGATGGAAGGGTTATATGCGGGGTTTGTATGATGTAGAGTCTCCAGAGAGGAGTGCTGTAGTGCCACTACCATTCATAAATGCATCCCCAAGCGATAACAACACAATTTACACGGCCCTTAAATATGCAGCAAAACATTGCCGCCAACAAGGAACAAGTACTTGCTACTTTACATTTGACCAACACCTATATATCAAGGCCCGTGAAATTGTGGCATCTAACTAAGATGACCCTGACATGAAATCTGTTGTCGTGAGATTGGGTGGGTTTCATCTTTTGATGTCGTACTTGGGAGGTATTGGCTTCATAATGGCTGGAAGTGGTCTCAAAAAAGTTTTGTCTTTTGTCTTTGCAGCAAATACAGTAGATAAAATGCTGACTGGCCATGCCTTCAGCAGAGCAGTATGAGGACGTGCTTCTACAGCGTGTTTTAGCTAAAATGATTCTCAACAGTCTGTAGGTTTCTGATGAACAGAAGGCTGAACTTATATAATTGTGGAAGAAGCTCAAAGATGACACGCTCACCCAACATATGATGAAGCAAAAAGTCCAATTGTGCCTGCTTCAAACACAAATGACTGTCATCGTTTGAAGCCCGCGGGCCCACTGCTGCCTTGTGGATTCATTACTTTCACATGGTATCTCTGATGAAGCAGTACATTGAAGCAGAACGTTCAGGGAATTGGGAATTGCATCTGTCCTCAGTGCAGCAAATGTTACCATACTTTCATGCAAGTGGCCACCTGCAATATGCAAAATGCGCTCATTTATACCTTCGGGTCATGCGTTCTCTTTACAATACCCATCCCCAGAATTTTGAAGATTTCACAAAATACTTTGCTGTTAGCAGATCAGATTTACCCGGATCCGAAAACTGGTCTGATATGACGATAGAGCTCACTTTAATGCGCAACATGAAGGCCCATGGAGGGCTGACAAGTGGGTGAGCGATATCTGAGTCTGTATTGGCTAAGTGGATTGGTGGAGCAGCTACATCAACATCAATTTGCTCTGCATTGGAGGACTTTGCTGGCCTGCACTTCTCTACAGGGGAGCAACATGTAGATTATCGGGCGTCTCGGCAAAGAAGAGATGATGATGACAGAAAAAAGGTCTTTATTTTTTTTCTCAGCACCTTCCCTTTCCAGAATCACGAGCATTAGTTTCCCTCACAACAGGCGTCGTTGCTAACCGTGATGTAAATTGCCACAAAGCCCTGCAAGAAGGCAAGGTTACAATGAGGAAGATGATAGGGCAAAAATTTGGGGAGATAAAACAGGCTCGAAAAACAAAGTCTCATCATTGGCCTCCATGAGCACTACTATCAAAATTGACAACGTTGTGGAGGTGGTTGATCCTCTTCTAATATTCCAACGAATAGCAATTTCCAAGAAGAACAACGAGGATCTAGAAGACCTTCTCCGTTACGAACTGGCGCCTTTTCCATTATCTCTATGTAATGAAAAAGGGATGCGAAAGACAAAGAAGTCTGCATTATATGATATTTTCCCTGTTCACCCGGTTACTCCAGATCTCAAGCTTCACACTAATGTGATTGATGGCGAATTCCTTCTACATCGAGTCAGGTGGGGTATAGGATCAACCTTCTCAGTGATATTTAATCAATATGTGATTTACATTAAAAAAAACACTATGGTGAATGCTGCACTGTCGTTTTTGGTGGTTATTCTGACACTGTGAACAGCACAAAACGTGCAGAACAAAAACGTCGAACCACCACCATTATCGCATCAGTCGATATTGACTTTACTGAAGAGATGGCAGTGACGGCTCAACAACAACACTTTTTAAGTAATGAAAAAGTAAGGTCAGGTTCATCACTATTCTGAAAAAATGATTGCTGATGGAATTGGAGTCAGACAGGCTGATGTTGATGCTGATAGAACTATAATGCAGTGTGCATTGGAAAAAGCAGAATCTGGTTGTTCTACTACTGTCATCGGTGAGGATGTGGATCTGCTGGTCCTGCTGATTGCTTTAGCTCCAAGGGAACAAAAGATAAAGTTTTTCAAACCAGAGAAGGGGAATGAGGAAAGCAGAACTTATTCCTCCACGGAATTGCAGGAACATGACTTTGCCAAGAGCATCTTGTTCATTCTCAGTTTTAGCGGCTGTGATACAACCTCTGCAATTTTCCGAAAAGGCAAGTCATCGATTGCTAAATTATTCATGAGGAACAGCAGCCTATATTCCATCACCCACGTCTTTTACACAAACACTTCAACACACAAGGAAGTCGGAGACGCAGGGGAAGATGTGTTCATAGCGATGTACAACGCCGGAGTAACAGACCTGGACAAACAGCGCTACTTAGCCTTCCTAAGATCCACCACAAGGGTGAGACCAGACCTCCCCTTTCTACCACCAACTAAAGGCTCTGCACTGCAACATTCATACAGAGTATATTTGAAAGTTCAGGAATGGCTGGGCAACAAGCTGTCACCTACTGATTGGGGTTGGATGAGAGGGATAGATGGAGATCTTCAGACCTTGCCTACCTTGTATCACGCTGCCCCAGCTGCAATCCTATCAACAATGTTTTGCAGCTGCACCAAAGGCTGTAGTACACGCTGTGGATGCCTTAAGGCAGGCATTCATTGCTCTTCAATATGCGGTTGTGAGAGCGCGTGCACCAATGCCCTTCCATTTGAAGACGAGAATTCAGCATATGAGGACGACCCTGAAGACCCCCTTGACACCCTGTAATAAACTGTTTGAAATTTACTCATAATGTAATTAAAATCACCAATATTAATGTACAAGACAATTGTAGACTGTAATTTGGTTTTAAATGCGAATAAAGCACAATTTTTGAAATGGTGTTACTTTTATCAGCCCTGTAACTCTTAACAGGTTAGCCCTAGGACAAAATGGTGTAGGGCTATTTTTGTATCAAATTTTGTCAGCTTCAATTTTGTGTATTTTTCTGTAGGAGTTATAGTTTCCGAGATACAAGCGAAAAACTAAAAAAGGGACATTTAAACTCCTCCCCTTCCCCGAGCTCACCCCCACCCTCGGGGACTTTTTACACACCTTAACCCAAGTATAAAGGAAACGTTTAAGACTATTTCCAAAACTCTAGAATTTTTTTCCACCGATTTGTATAATTTGTCTGGGCTATTGCTTTTCCCACTCATGACGCCAAGAGCTCAAGGTGCAAATGCTAAAAAAAGTCATGCAACAACAGCTCAATCTGCTTTACGGAAAAACGTTTTTGTTCCCAGGAACAGAAATTTTGAGATGGAAATCAGTTTCTCAAGCAGTTGTAATTTCCTCTTTTCGGTAAAATGCCCCTTTGTTAAAATTAAATCTTGAAACGTATCCTCAAAGCTGGATTATTTTGACGAGATTTTCCTATCTCGAAATGCTATATCTCATTTTTAATTATACATTTTATTCATTTATTTGACTGCATATCTTTTATAATTTATCTTGTAATTTGTATTATTCAAATCTAACAAATTTTAATCAAATAAATATTAATAGGTTAATATTCCTGAAATCGACTAGTTTATCTATTTGTGAATATTTAGCATGAAATCCCTGTCGCACTTTCACAAAATCTATATCAACCTACGTTAAAATGATTCGAGATAAAATAAACATTAGAACTGAATACAAAATCAAGAGTAGTCAATGAAAACGTTATAATATAATTCATTCAAATTTATGTTATTGTTTAATAGATAGTTCCAGCACCAATAAACCATTTAGATTCGTAATTTAATACATTAATAATAGTAGTCATTAAACCAGCCGATAAATAAATACAAAAGTCCAATTAATTAAAATAAATTATACGTTCACATTTCCGTGTGGAACTTCATGCGCAAAGCGTCATTATGCGAATTTATCAGTATATATCTCCTCTGTTGCCACACCGCAACAAAATTAATATCGAATAAAACACCTGCAGTAATTAAACAGGTTTACAATTAAAATCGTACGTTAATACAAATTATAAACAGAACCCTAATCTGTTATCATAACTCAAATGTTTGTAGTCCTCTGCATCAATTTGTCCAACAAATGAGATGCGTCGCTGAAGGGCGGAACTTTCGGCAACCTCCGGTCTAACTCGTGTATATCCGGAGCTTTCGGTACATTAAGCTCATTTCTGGTGCGTGGAGCTTTCGCGAGTAGAGTTTTAATCGTAACACAGTTTTATTTCGTCTTTCCTTCTAACTTCTCTCTTTTTATTTTGAATAACATAATAAAACTTTTTCTTTTATTTTTAGTACAACACTTAAACCGTTTACGTTCACTGCTACAGGGTTTGTTATTATCGAAACGTCAGTAAGCGATAACACAGCAACTCGGTGCACGGGGTTGCGCGATCCAGCCATGTTTATGAAGTGAGAAATGATGAATTTAAACAGCTGACAAGAGTGTGCTCGCTCGGTAATTCTGAAATAAATTAGCGTATTATTATGCTGAATTCAATTATTGCATCAACCCTTGCATACACAATATATAAAGAGTGATGGCAAGAGAGAGACGGGGGAACGTTGAATTCCAATTAATATGCCAATCACAGCTATTTAACTGCCTACAATACTGAATACGTCAGCTAACCGCAACATTGCTGGTAATGGTTACCTTTTGACCTCGTGAAGCCATGGTCTGCCATTATTAATTATGTAGAAACCAATAAACGGCAACTCGTCTACCTATTGAATTAATTAGTGACCATGTTACACCTGTATATTCGATATGTACAGAATTTATGGTAATTATGTCCCGTACGATAGGTAGGTTTTTAGGTGGTTTAAGTAGTAATTTGATTTCCGATAGTGGTAGCTAGGATAGAAGTAGCTTTGTAGTTGACCGCCATACTATTCGATTATCGAATGAACAGTAGCTTTAACACCTTTAACATTGTTTATTAACAGTCTGAAGTTACCTCTCTACTGTCAAGATTGTAATACCTGTTCTACGCTTCTATAAGCAAATGTGGTACTGGAGTTCAAAAAAAGTTTATTATTTCGGTTGAAACTCGAAAGATTATTATTTTATCAACTGATCCTAGCAAAGAAAATGTTTATGTTAGACCGATACGTACTGAAAAGAGACCAAACTGATTCTGACTCTATTTCAAGAATTATTTATCACATAACTATTATGTAAAGATTACTAATACTACTTAATGTATAGGCGGCATAGTCTATTTAATAATATTTAATTTAATAACAAAATAAAATTAAAATAGAAATTAAGGTTGTAGTCCATACCCAATAAACATTGTATTTATACAATAGTAACAACAAACTTAATATCACTAATTTTGAAGATCAAAAGTTTGCGGTTACTATTATATAAATAAAAAAATTTATTGGGTACGTTTCTTAGTATAATTTAATAAACCCTGTTTTTATTTTAAAAGTCTTTAAGACATGAAAATCATCATTATCATTATTTAAAGTTGAACAATTATCGATATTATACTTGACTTACCAGATGATAGTTTCATTTATTTAGTGAAATTGAAATCAAAGTAGGCTCCTTGTGAAACATTGTTAATAATAGTTTTAAAGAAAAACTGTTGCATTTAAATGTTTCCATAAATTATGCAGAATACTCTACACGTGTTTCGGTCTATTAAACGTTCTTCAAAGATAAGCGAAAGAGCACTCTTTTATTTTTTTTATTATGACAAAATAATATCAAATATGTATATCGGTGTTACTTAATTAAGATAACAGAAACAGTCTTAACGGCTAGTTCGTGGTGTTAATAGGGAGTTCCGCTACTTCTAAATTCTTAAAACAAAACAATAACTCAAATAATAATTATTGGTTTGGCAAACGATGATACATAAGTTATTTTTCCTAGAACAAAAACAGAACAGATTACTTTGACTTCGAAAAATCTTCGCAAAATCTGTACAACACAAAATCTTTAATACTTTCTGTACAACTCTCTTTCTACAAATTGAATTCAGGTCGCAGGTATTGTTTCCACAGCTCACAAATTATAAAAGAATGGATAAAGGTTTAAGACACAAGAAAATACATATTTAGGGCGCCATCTAATTAAGAAGTCCAGTAATTTTTATAAAAATGTTGACTCGGTACCAGTAACCAGAAACTGGAATCAGATCTAATAAATTTAATTTAATTTTTATTAGTCATAATCGGTTATGTCAAAGTTAGGTTGAATAAAATATTTAAAGACTTTCATAAATATATGGTCCTGTAATATTCAGATTAATTAAATTTAATTATAGATTTATTGATAAATGAAAAAATAAAGAAATGCAGTTTCCAAATAAAACATCGTTACAAAATTTAAATATATATACAAAACTGATACCCAACGTAAGAATTCTTAACGACAGGAAATAATACACATGAAAAATGATTGTAGTCAAAAATATTCGATACAAAAATAATGGTTCAACTTACATCAATAATAACAAAATAAAATTCATTAATTCACAATACCTTATTCAGATAGTTCAATCCAATTTCACCTTGCAAAGCAATTAAAAGCCATATTGCTTTTCCATCAAAACAAACATATATCACCAAACTCAGTCCCTCGATGAAATTGAAGAATCCTGAAAACACCTTACTGATGCCGCTACTGAATTGATCTAAGGAAATAAAGTTCATAATTACGATCTCTCTTTAGAACTAATGTTTAATAACGTTCTCCTTTTGTTATAAAAATAGCCAAAATAACCATAAAAGTTCAATTATATTAGATGTTTATTAAAAACACTCTGCTTCAATGGAGGTAACGCCACACTTAAATGTATTATTTAGTTTAACACTTCCGATTTTAAATTATTTTAAAACGGAATCCTGAAAAAACTTGCTTCACGATAAGTCAAGTTCGATCAATATAACTGTTCATTACAATAACTGTATTTTGATCAAACAAGATCATTCAACAAGACTGAAACGTATCTGCTAACATTAACTGCACTTTGATTATAATCGATAGCTAGTACGGAATTAATTATCAGAATTTGGTAAAAGAGATTCTAAATTAATCATATAGATTTCTGCGCATTTTACAACTGTTAAAGACCGGGAAACTTTATAGTTTGGTTAACTTATTAACCCCGAGAAGTCAACGATAAATTGAAGCAAGGGAGCTTCCGATACGACAACGGAACTAAACACACAAAACGGTAGTAGTATAACTTAATTATACTCTTTAAGACGGTCATATCTTTATTCATATTAAAAACTGTAGTGTTCAAAATAAAGATTAACATAAACTACACCCGGGGCGTCTTTCCAAAAGAGAGCCCCAGGAAAAATTATCTTCCGCTCGGCCCGCCTATCTCCTTGTTTACTGTTGTCAACTCTCCTAAACTAAAAATTATTTCGCGGTGGTATGATTTTTGAGAGGGCAAGATTTTTAAACAATCCGATAGAAAAATACCGGGATTTTTATCAGACTACGAAATGCATCCATTTCATTTGTTCGAGAACATTCTTAACTAAACTTAAGGGGATTCCCTTTTTAGTTTATACGCAACGGAAAGCAAATAACCTCTACAAGTGCAGTCTAGACAGCCCGTTCCAGAAAGTTCCTTTTGTCGGTATATTATTTACTAGTAAAATTTTAATGCAATATGGTTTAAAACAACAGATTCGACGTTTATTATATTTTAACCATAAGGAAATTTTTGTTAAAGCTAATATCAGATTTTAGCCCTTATAAGCACGAAATTATAAACAATTTTGTTTATTCTGGAACATTCTATTTCTCGAAAAAATAAGCATTTGTTTGGCGTGAGAACGCTTGCATCAGTAAGAATTCTACTAAAATATGAGATATTGCTTACGAAGATATCGATATTACGAGATATTTCGAGAAGACTCTTTTGCACTTGAAGAAACATTATTTAGATTAATGTAATATTTGCAGTTCCAACATAATGGAAATTTTACTAAACAGCTAGGACCGTACTGAGATTTCTTTAGTATTTATTGGTTTAAAAAAAACGTGACGTTACAACGACTGTTACAGAGTAAGCAGCCGACGTTTAACTTAGCAAAAGCAAACTAGAAATAAAACACAGTAGTTCAGAAAAAAACAACAAGCTAGTTTTATTTATCTCTTCTCTTAGTGGCGTCAATCTTGGTGAGATTGGTTTGTAGCAGACTGCCATTCCTGACGCTTTTCGGCTAGTCTGTTTAGTTCCGTATAGTTTTTGCATCCAGCGCCCTTCATGATTTGTTGCATGTACTCCATTCTTGGTCGTCCTCTGGCGCTTTTTCCCTCAATTCTTCCTTCAATTATGATTTTAACAATCCTTCATGGCGAATGACATGTCCTATTAGTCTATCTCTTCTTTTTGTTATGTGTGTCCATAAGCTTCTCTCTTCTTGTGCTCTTCTTAGTACTTCTTTCGTTACCCTGTCAGCTTATTTTATTTTCATCATCCTTCTAAGGCACCACGTTTCTAGGGCTTCTAGTTTTTGTTTCTTCCGCATTCCTATTGTCCAGGTTTCACAACCATAGAGAGCTGTGCTCCAGAAATATCTTTTCACTAGCTCTAGCCTTCTTTTAAGTGTTATATTTTTTGACGTTATCAGATGTATAACTAATCTCTTAACTCCCTCCGTTTGTGTTTTCTTTCATTTCATTTATCGTAAGACAACCCTGTCTTACACACTTTTTAATTATTGCCTTTTTTCATTTTGGCCAACACTCCCACCTGGTTTTTATAAAGATTGTATATTATCCGTCTGTCCTTGAATTTTATTCCAATTTTCTTTAGTGTTTGAAACATTTTGTTCCATTGGACATTATCAAATGCCTTTTCTATATCTATAAAGGCTACGTTTGTTTATCTTGCGCATTCTTTTTTTGATTAATATCCCTACGGCTAGTGTAGCTTCCCTAGTTCCTATTGCTTTCCTGAATCCAAATTGATCTTGTGCTAGATTATCTTCCATTTTCTCCTCTGTTCTTCTATATATAATTCGGGTAAGTATTTTTGATGCAAGTGTAGTTATACTTACGGTAAGATGATACAAACTCAGCTGGGATTTCATCTACTCCTGGGACCTTTCCCACTTTCAGGTCATTTACCGCCTTGTCAAATTCCTATCTCATTATTTCATTACCCTTCTCATCTTTTTCTACCTGTCCTTCATTTTCTATTTTGGCCTGGTCATTAGCGTTCCCTTCATACAACTTTTCTATGTATCTTTTCCACCTGCTAGTTACCTCCTCAGTATCCATCAATATATCTCCATTTTCATCCTTTATGGTGTGATTTTTTACCTTTCTCTCATTTACGAAGTCTTTTATGTTTTTGTATGCTTTATCCATTCTCCCTTCTTCCATAACTTTATTTATTTCTTCGCACTTTTCCGCTATAAACCGTTCCTTAGCTTTTTTTGCTTATCTGTTTATTGTATTTCTTAGAGTTCTATATTTTTCTTGTTCTTCTTCCTTGCGCGAGTTTTTATATTTCCTCCTTTCTTCTATCATCTATACTATTTCTTTCGTGATCTACGGTTTTCTCTTTTTGTGCGATTTTCTTCCAATCACGCTATTCATAGTTTGCTTTATACTTTTTTTTAATCCTGTTCCATGAGTTCTCGATATTTCCCTCTACTCCTTGTGTTTCCATTTTCTGATCTAGCTCTTTCTGTAGATTTTCCTTTATCTTCATATCTTTCAGTTCTTCTATTTGCTCTCCAACAGCTTCTCTTTTTTTGAGTTTTTAAAATTTGAGATTACTTTTCATCATGACCAGATTATGGTCGCTGTCTATGTCGGCTCCCGGATAGGTTCTGCAGTCCTTTACTTGATTTCTAAATCTGTGCTTTACTAAGATGTAGTCAATATCTGCATCTGTTTCCTGGCATTGTCCCTCTATATTTTCTACGCACATGCTGTTGTAATAGTGTATTGGCTATGACTAAATTATGTCTTGCACAAAATTCAATTTTCTACATTAAATCAAAACGTTTTTACAATAGTAACCAAGGCATGCCGATTAGTTTTGGAGTTCGGCTATAATATAATCAAAAGAGTTCTTCTAGGAAGAATTTTGCCTCATCTATTTATCAGCAAATGTTCCTACAAAAGTAAGGAATAAATTACAAAAAATCTTATTAGTATATTGTAGGAAACAAAACAAAATTAAACAAGAAATAATCCTAAATTAAGAAATTTCCTTGTATGAATTAGCCAATAAGATTTAAAGCCTAAAAACACTTAAATACTATTAATAAAATTAATACTTAATAATAATTGCTACTACCCCTTACCTGGTAAACTAGGCCCCAAAGCTATGACGCTTGTGCGGGAGGGAGAGGCGATTATTACTATTACGCAGACCCAACGTTCGTCTGCGGTTGACTTTTTAGATGGTATTAGCACAAATCCCACATTTGTGTTACAGCTAAAGGAAACTGTAGTATAACGTTGAAATTCACAACCTATTGTTTGTTTGATGGTCACTGTTTAAAACCACGCTTCTCCGTCGTGTATATATAAGTGGCGCTTGTTTTTTTTATGTTTTATATCTTGTATTACTCCGCCCCTTGGGGTTAGCCGGCAAAAACTAAAGCAGTGTATTTAGATCAGGCTGATACTTCCAGCACAGCTATATTTTGGTAGGTTAGGTATTTATCTATATAAAAATAGCCTTTGTGTTTCTGTAGGTTATAGGAAATTAGCGCCCATGCGTGAGGTCTTTTGTTGGAAATTCCACTTTGTTTAAACCACTTAAGATTTGTTGTTGTTGCATGTTAGGATATTTTTGGGGAATATAGTTTGCCTGATAGATTAAGTATTTGTAATTTAGGATAAAGAACCAGCTCCAGGATTGCTTTTGTAATTTTTGTATTCTTGTTACAAGTTAGTTTGTTTGATTAGTATTGATTATTAATCTTATTATAAATTGGTTATTTGTTTTGTTAGCTTTGATTATTAAATAGTTCATTATGGAACGGAAGATCCATATAGATAGGTTAAGTAAATCAGAACTATCTTATGAGTTAGCTATTAGAGGTCTTCCAGACTCTAATGTTGATATTAAGCGAAAGTCTCTTCGACAGTTAATGAAAATGGAACAATATCAGTCCGTACTTGAGTTACCAGCTCATCCGTTTACATTTGAAGAAGATTCAGATGCTATTTCTACAGCTCTTATTAAACTTAATACGGCTTTGGAGTCATTTGATGATAGTGTGGATTCTAATCCGTATAAAAAATTGCAAAGTAGGTTAAGTCACCTATTAGGTAGGGCTGCGGCCATGAAAGCCAAAGATGAGGCTTCTGCATCAAAGCGGGCCGAGTTCATTCAATCCATTCTTGGATTAATGATCGATATTCATGATAAAGCTTCAGTACCACAGGTAACTGATGAAGCAGCTATTCAGTTAGGGTTAGGTTTAAGCGTTGGGGAAGCTATTGTTAACTCTCCTGCTGGCAACCCAGCAGCTTCTTCTACACTTGCTGCTCCTGATCCTCAATGCGATCAGCCGAAGTCTGTACCGGTCTTTAAATGGGGACTTGATAAATTTGCAGGTCATGAATCTAAGATTTCTTTAAATGCTTTTTTGCAACAAGTGGATGAGTTGTCTATTGCTCGGAACGTATCAAAGACCCAGTTATTTGCATCTGCTTTGGATCTTTTTAAAGACCAAGCACTTTTGTTTTATAGGTGTAGAAGAAATGAAGTATCTGATTGGGACTCTTTGGTTAAACTTTTAAAAGAGGAATATCTCCCTTTAGATTATGATGATAAGCTTTTAGAAGAACTTCCTAGGAGGACTCAAGGTCCTAATAAACCGCTAGGGACTTATTTAGTAGCTATGGATTATTTATTTTCACGATTATCAACAAAATTTTCTGAAGGGGTTAAATTAGCCCCCGGTCTCGGGCACTGCGAGTTGCTCAGTGGTCCCTTCCCGTCGTGGAATACCACTGTGCCCAGTACCGTGTGTGAAGCGCGTCTTTGCAATGAACCCTGCTTGCCCGACCATTGTTCATGCTTCGGGGTGGAACCTTTTGTTCCTCTGTTCTTTCCTTACCTCCACCTCCAATTTGTGTTTGTCCTTTTGTTGTTGTTTTTTCGATTTTTGGATCAACATTTTGGTGTCCATTGTTGGTGCCATGTTCTTTTGCCTTGGTATTTTTCATCCTGGTGGGTTGTTCTTTCGATTTATTTTGGGCAAGGTAGATTTTAGCAAGGCTAGGTTATGCTAAGCCGCGAAAGGGTTTTCGCGACTGGGAGTTGAGGGGGGAATTATAACGTTGAAATTCACAACCCATTGTTTGTTTGATGGTCACTGTTTAAAACCAAGCTTCTCCGTCCGTTTGGTTGTCATTGCTTTTCCCATTCCCGCTGTTTATCGTAAAGTCGCTCCTGCGCGATTTTGCTCCTTCTCAATAGTAGAGTTGAGTAACAAAATGGCTGTCTTGCATTAGAAGTTGAATGTGCGAGATATATTAGGAAATTGGTTTTGGATATAATTCGCTTCAGCGGAGAAAATCTCGCATTCAACAGAATGATCGTTTGATTATTTATATGCGATCAATCGTAAAATTAGACGGATTACGTTCTAGTGCTAAACATTTAGGTAATATTTCCCTATCAGTTGAGGGAATTGTATAGTAAAAGACCTTTCAGTTTATAAAAAAGGTCTTTTTTTTCTTGGTATTTTTCGTTTGGGTTTTGCTGCTCAGTGTCTTTTTGTCTGCTTGCCGTGGACTGGGTATATTTAGAAGGTCCTTCCCTTTGGATACGTACCTGCATCTATATATGTACCGGGTCGTAACAAAACAAGAAAATATCGAAGGGTGAAGCAAAAACCCCTAAGCAAGGCTTTAAATTATACTAAAACAGCCGTGGGTCTTCGAATGGTGGGATGTTTGTCTAAAATTGTATGTATGTAGTGTATGTATTCTATTTATGTTTATATATATATTTATTAAACGTGTATACAATTTATTCATGCATGTTAATTTTAAGAACTAGTTAACACGAGATCTCGAGTAGTGAAATTGTCCTAGGGTAGTTTTTAAGTTTACAACCTGCTGTAATACATTACCATTCATTCATTTTTTTATTAGACATTAAAATTTTTGATCAGCTCAATAATTACAATTGCAATAAAGCCCTACTTAGAAAGTTTACATTTCACTACGTGTGTTTTATTTATTTAGTATTTATTTATTTGTGTGATTATAATATTGCTTTCCAGCTCGTCAATTGTAAGTAGATATGCACTGTACGACCAAAATTGTGGAAGTTGCCCATATTTTAGTAAAAGATCTATTTCTTCTTTTACCTGATAAGCTTGAAGCTTTAGTAATAAGCATTGTTTTTAAACGAAGTGGCCCTTGTTTTTTTTTATCTTTTATATCTTGTATTACCCCGTCCCTCTCCGACTTATTGGGGTTAGCCGGCAAGAACTAAAGCAGTGTTATTTAGATCAAGCTGATACTTCCAGCACAGCTATATTTTGGTAGGTTAGGTATTTATCTATATAAAAAAAGCCTTTGTGTTTCTGTAGGTTATAGTAGAAAACGTTAACCAAATCTGCCGGTACCGGGAGTCGAACCCGGCCGTTTGAATGAGAGAAGAGCACGCTAGTCCCTACACTACTAAGGCTGTAATATACTTCTAAATACGGAAAACAACATTTTGTAAACACCGCCTAGAAATTGCACTTTATTGCTTTTATATCGTAAATGCTGCAGCTGCTGCAAAAAGGCTTTTAAGGCATTCTTACGCAGATAAATTTGTCAAAATAAAATAAATAAAGAGATTAGTTTGTTTTTTAGATAAAATGAGAAAACATATATTAGTTATATTCTAGACAGAATTTTCCTATTGGTGCAATGTATGTCACTTTAACTTTAGATAGGGTGTTTATTTATTCAAGTCGGGGTTTTGGCCTGACTCTTTGTGTCAGCTACAGCCGAAATTACATTTAAAAAGAAAATTGATATAGTTCGCCAAGTCGAACACTAAGAGTTTTCCGTGCCGTTTTTACCGTGCAATTTTTCAGAAAAGAAAAGCTTAGCGTTGTTTTAAAGGTATGCGTTTTGTGTAACAAATTAAGTATTAGTTTGTTGTGCCGTTAGCCCGTTATAGTACGGGATTACCGAAGTTAGCGATGAACCAAAACATTAATGAATTAAATAACGCAACCTTTCTGACTAATTAAATTAGTGTCAATATTAAAACCTGGAAATTATAGACGTTTACATCGAAATCATATGGGTTAATACGTTTATTGTTTACAGGCTGAAGCGAAGTTCCAGCAAATTTTAGTTCAGATTCAAGTTTAATATCGTCATCTTTACCAGTGATCAAAAGTTCTTCATTTATAATGTGTGTAATGTATCTGATACCTATAGTTTGAGTAAATACAAAAGCATTATAGTGTGTTTAAGAGATTGTTAAAATCTACCAAGTATTAGCTGATAAACATTATTTTGGATGTAAGTCACCCTTGTAAATCTATTACATGAAAACTTACACGGGTGAAAACATTTTGCTGGGTGACTGTATGATTGTTGGTAGAATTTAATACACGTCCGCATAGAGTACTTAATTGCACAACTTTTGTGTGCACCTTTTTAAAATTTTTAAATTTCAAGTGCCGCTGTATATATTTTTGAATAATTAAGTAGAAAATTATTGTAAGTCACGATTTTACGTACGTTCTCTTTTCAATTCGTATTCGCGCTCCAATTCGAATAGAAAATTAATATCTAATCAATTTACTACGTGATAAAATAGGTATTTACTGCTATTTACTAATTCTGTTATTGGCTGTTAAATAAATCTATTCCCAATCCACTCATGAAAGCTTCTATGTGTTGATGCATTCTAAATTATCTACAAATAGACCTGTTAAGCTGTAGCTTTGTTTTGTACCTCCCTCGTATTAAAGGTTTAGTTTAGTTTTTTTGGCATGTTAAAATATCACTAATTCTTTTGTCAACTTTTCTGTTACAATAACACAAATACTTAGCACTTTATATCATGAAAATGTCAGCTTTCTGTTCAAAAGCAAAGATTTATAGCTCACAATCCTCACAGTGATATAAAAATCACGTAAAACCTTAATATGAGATGACATAAATTTAAGTACAGAATTGCGTGCCACAGAGAAATGCTAGGTACCCCATTATATTCGTTTCGACTAGCATTAAATTTTTTTCCTTTTTATTATCCGACATTTCCATCTATTGTATGTACATAGTAGAATGAATAACACCGAATCACGATATTATTTTAAAGAGTTAAAAGCAAATATTTCATTTTAATGAAATTAATTATGAAAACGGTTTTCGAGCGTGGTGATAATATCCTTATTAAAATACATGTTTTTATTATGTAAGTGTTAATCGGGGCGTGCTCCGTTAAATTTAAGCAGGTGGGTTATTATTTTAAAAGATTTTCTTGTCGGTTGTTATTCTCAATAATAAAGAAGCTTTCATCGTTATCATAATTATCTTTAGATAACAAGAAAGTTATTTAGCCAACAAATTAATTATTACACATAATAACTCATTAATATTATTAATTTGACTTAATATACTCCCAAACAGACTTGACACTAACAAATTCTACAGAATCACTCATTGTCTTTTATTGTATATTCGAACAAGCTATTGTTCTAGACGTATTTCTATATCATTAATGAATTTAATGAAATTTGTTCTAGAGGGGTAATCAAGCATTAAGTTTTCTTGTTGGAAATATTTTGTTGTAGCACAGGATCTGCAAATACGCCCACAGAAAGTTTTTGTATGTTGCTTGGAATACAGGAGGAGAACTGATTGCCTCAAGCAATGAAAGCTTTAAGTAGTTCCTTGTGAAAATAAAAGTGGCTTACATTATAATGGTGTTTATTACTTTAAACGGCTTTTTATTGTTTTATTGAAATTACTCAACCGTTTTAGATGTAGCTTTTGGAAATTTTATGAGTGAGCTGTTTATATAATCTTGAGGTCGCGAGACATAAAAGGCTATTAATTTTTTACAGTCTTTGAAAAGCAGGGTTACTTTTTTAATCAGGGTGTGCTGTTCTAATACATAGTTTATTGTTCATAGTTTTTTTGAAAAATATAACTTTTTATAAAACAGTAGTCTATAATTAAAGTAAGTTTTATTATATTCTGTGGCCGAAGGTTTTTTTTTTAACTTTTATTTAGTTAATATAATAAAACAAATTTATATATTTCGTTTGCAGTCGTAGAATATAATTTATTATTTATAATCAAGAGAAAAATTTATCTCCTTTTTACATTTATGATACAAATGTATTATAATATTACTTTGTCAGTAATTATTTGAACGAGTAAGACGAGTTTAAATAATTAGATTTGAATTAACACACTTAACAGACCAATTTTAGAATTCACATTTAAATGACATTAAACAAAACAATTAATTAAGACTCGAATGAGTCTTTATGTTTTACCAGTGAGACAATTTTAAAGTCCACACCTAGATTAATACTCACTCTGGATAAACACTTGTTGAAGATTGATAAAGACTGCTCGATAAAGACTGAAGACTTAAGATTAAAACAGAGGTATTTATACAGTGTTACAATCTTATCTGCCTACACAATTCTCATGGTCATGAGAGAGTTAATGCTAAAGCAGTTCTCATGAGAGATAACGTAGACTTATCAGAAAAATGTAATTTGATATCGTGTGCTCACAATCCTAAGCAATTCTCATGTAATATGATCTTATCTATAGTGTGATTATTAGGTACGTTACTAGTACATATTATGTTTGGTTTGTAAAGTATTTCCTACTTTTTCTTAAAATCTAACTTTTTGGAAACTTAAAAAATATTTAGAAGTCAGATAGAGGGTATCCACAGCATTTATCCCCTTCTCGTTAAATAATAATGATTCATAAGAATCATTATGTATATTTTTTATTATAATTATTACCATTTTTGATAATGATTGTGTTTATCTTGAACAAAGTCCTGTCTTTTTATTAACTCTAAATTAGTATTACCAATTAAACAATCGGGCTTTGTACGTTAGCCACTTAAGTTAAATTTCGTACTTTAAACGTTCAGGATTATTTCAAAGCTTTGAAGGTTTGGAGTTTCAGATCATAAAGAATGTCCATCAAATAAGTTGTAATATTATTACAGATACAGTTTTAATTCTTTAAAAATAAACTTCTTTAGGTTTTAAAGCTTGAGCAGCACTCAGTCTATAAAATTTTGAAATTAAAGTTACAGAGACTACCACACCACACTAAAAATATATGTTAAAATGACGATTTTACATTTTAATATACGTATGAAATAAATAAAGATTATTAAAAGTTTCACAGTTTTATTAAAATACAACCTGACAATATTGTTTCGACAGCTATGCTGTCATTATCAAAGGTAATATAATATTACCTTTGATAATGACAGCATAGCTGTCGAAACAATATTGTCAGGTTGTATTTTAATAAAACTGTGAAACTTTTAATAATCTTTATTTATTTCATGATTATGGAGTTCCACAAAATAAGGCTAGAAACAATAAACAAGATTAATATACGTAGTCTTAAAATTTAGTCAATTTCGTATTTATATTATAAAAGGATTTAAATTAAGTTAAAAGTTTTTGATTTCTGAATTTTGAAAGTTACGAACTTTCAGAAAGCTTCAAATAGTAAACGCTTTAACTCAAATATTTAACCAGAGATTTTTAATAATATCCTCAATTTATGAAAGCTGTATAATTTTAATAGCATGAGTTTAAATTTGTAGCACTGAAGCTTTTAGCGTTGATATGTCAGGTTTGCAGATATCACACGTCCACAGCTACAATTTGTTAGACTTAGTCTCTCGTTAGTAAAACACCATCCGCTAAAGTACCTAAAGCTGTTAGGTCAGCAAATATGTAAGCTATTTAAAAAGCAAATTAAGGTTTTTAGCATTATTTTTATAATCAATGATCCTAACACAGCTACTTTTTACAATACCTAAAGCAATAATTATAAACGATCTTTAATATTTTTACCACTGTCAGCTCATCGTTATTGTTTTGCTTTCGACGTTATTGTGGGTGCTGCTCACTAATATCAACGTTTGTTAAATTTTATTATACTAAAGCTGTTCACTAGTCTCAGACGGACTCTTAACGATATGCATAGAATGCGCATGTCCTCAATTGGATTATATATTAGAATGTCTCCTCTCTACCAACAATGCTAGTAACTGTGTTTAACAAAACATAACATAGATAGTCTGGCACTTACAAGCATTAAGCGTTTAATTGAACGACTTTTGGTTTAATTATCCATATGACGTTAACTCGCTAAATATAAATGCACTTTTATTTTGCTGTAATTCAATACCGCTTTAGTACTGTTTCCTTGTAAGCTCTAACGACTGCTAGATTCTTTTAAACATAGCCAATGACCAATTTATACAGATAAGCCCTAACGTGCCGTTACAAACTTTTTGATATCTTATTAAGACACTTCACATCTTATAAAGTTTGATATAAAAATAATGTCCAGTTGGATAAAAAAAGTATTTTCTGTTTTTTATGAAATTGATAATCTGATTCATTGATAAATTAAGCACTTCTATTTGTTATCAGAACTTACCTGATAACTGTATTGATAAAAATGGAAGATACGTGGAATGATTTTTGATGTTTTTTTACGCTCAAAACAACAAGTAAAACAAAGCGTAGCTATAAAATTACAAGAATAAAACTTGAGAAATGGTGAAATGTATCAAGTAAATTCTTTGCAACAAACGAAAACACTAGTCTCACAACATTTTTATAAAATTTTTCTTCAAGCAGAAAGTTTTAGCAAATAAAATTTAAAAACTTAACAGAGCACAAGAACACAAGTGATTGTTTCTTTCTAGTTTCGCTGTTGAAACAAGACATTCTTTAACGCATGGATGATATTAAAAATCGCAAGAATGATACACTTAAGGTTTACTTTTACAAGAAACATTCTTTCTAGAGTTTTTTAGTAAAACAATGTGTACGGAAGATTCCGAAGAAATTCTTTCCCCTTGCAAATCTCCATACAAATGGCCTTGTCGGAATTTGACTTGGCATTTTTAAAGGAAGGATGTTCGTGTAGGTTACAAGAGATGCTTCTTTACCATCTCCTTTTAGATATCCCTTAAGTGGAAAGACGTAAGTCTTATTCTTATACAATTGCATTAGCTTTACTACCGAGTAGAGGATGCAGGGAGCAAATGATATATCTAAACTTTTAAGTTATATAGGAAACTTGTTAAATAACTTGTAAGTGCGATGGTGCCGTTTCGTCTATTTTTCATCTAATTTCATTAGCTTTCCTTTTAATACAAGAAGTGACAGAGCGAGTTTAATAAGACGAATATCTCTGGGTGGAAACGGTAAATATGATAAATAATAACGCGGTCATGGTATAAAAGTTCTTTTTAATTTTCTCTTATCCCGAGAACCCTTAGGGAAAATCTTATTTTCCGCCTCAAGCTGGCAAGATCTTTGCTTCTGCTGGTTCTGCTGCTGCGTGCGTAGCCAACTGTACGTGGTGGTAAGAAGGTGGTAAGAACAAGGGCCAAAGTAGAACAGAGCAAGCTTTATCACTTGATTTATTATTTGTCCCGCTTCGTGACATTCACGATTTAATCTCTCTCTTTTCCCTCTTTACGAAAAATCTAACCTTTTTTTTATTTATATATAACATTTATTTTTGAATCCCTCTTTTTGATTCTTTTTTTTAGAAAAGAAATGATATTGTTAGAAATTTTGATGGGAATACAATATGTTGGTGTTATCTAAGAAAATATACCAGAAATTATTCGGTAGTTAAATTTTCTAAATTAATATCTTCTGCATCTTGTTTTATTATATTATATTCTTAAGATATAAAATACTTTTCCATTTCTTGAAATTCAATAAATTTACATAAAAAAGTCTAGCACAGATGTTAGGCAAAGAAAGCTAGTACGTGTTGGAAACTTCCATTTTCCGGTTATTTTCAAACTTCTTTTCGATCAAAGTATTTATATAACATCCTTTCTAATCGGATTAAATTTATAGAGAATTATTATCTTATTACCTTTTTGTATATACCTAGTTAAGTAATCTATTTTACAATATTTTGTCTTGTGGTTTTAGACTTTAGACTATTTTAGACTACTTTTTGCTGTTGGAATATTTATAGCAACTTACCGATTTGCTTCAAATGTTAAAATTTCTTTTTACATTTAAAGAACAGAAAAAAAGTTATAATAAGAGCTTTACGACAGACCTTTAGAATATCAAAGCTTTGCTAGAGCGTTTTCAAATTAGACTGTTTGGATTTTTGAAATTGGTTTGATTCAGTCTAGAGCTGCATCCAAACACTCTAAATCTGTACAGAAACAGTATAAAGCTGTCTGAGTAATCTAAACCGTGTTTATGTAGTACGAAGCTGTTTCTACGTTGAGCCTCACAAGCTTTAAGTACCTTAAGTAGCTGTTGATAATACTATGGTGGTAATACTGTTGGAGATTACTGTGAAGTGCAGCTAATTGAAAATTTATTTACGAAGTACCCTTTTTAAATAAGGTCTGTTGAAATTATCGCCAATTGGGTTATTCTTTGTATGGTTGACTAACTATCTGTCTGACCAGGCTGCCACGATCCGATTCTTTCTTGATGTTGCATGCGAGTTGTTTACAATGAATGCAATAATAAATAATTCCGCCAGTTCTAAACTTTGCGGTGTTATCCGTATTTTGTTTGCAAAAAAGCAGTAGTGTTCCAAGAATTTCCAAGCAACACTGTGAGTTTTGTTGCTAAGTTCTTCTGTGATTGTCAGTAAGATTTGACAATTAATAAACATCCACGGCCAAGAGCTTTTCGACACAATCAGTATTAAAGTATTCGACTACAGAATCAATGCCAATTACTGTTTGAGGACGGAAATATCAGGATCAGGAAATTTTTTTTCAAAAATGCTATTGAGGAAAAATGTTGTTAAAAAATGAGATTAATTTATTAATGAGATGAGAGGGGAATTTATTTAGATGGAACCATTTAGTTCATGAAAATCTATAGTAAATTTTGAATAGAAGAGTATTAAGGTACTGCAGGTAATGCATAATAATGGAACTAGCACCAGTTAACAGGTTCTATCTCGTCTAACAGTCTACCTCAGTCATGTGGAATTCTTCTGGTCTTGGTCGTGGAACTAAAGAACTTTGTATATCTCGACTTCTAGTTCACGAAGTATATATATTATAATGTTAAACAAACCCAAAGTATTAAAATTCACGTTATAGTCTTATAGGAAATTAATTTCCGAATGCAATAAATTATAAAACTTGTATGAACAAACAAAATTAACTTTACCATTGACTGTCGATGACACACAATTTGCTTAAAACTATTTAACAAATCTAAAGTATTAAAATCCACGTTATAGTCTTATAGGAAATTAAATTTCGAATGCAATAGTTTACAAAACTTGTATGAACAAACAAAATTAACTTTACCGTTGAATGTCGATGACACACAATTTGCTTAAAACTATTTATTGATTTAATTACCCAATAATACCTTTTTAAACCTCCCTATCTTTACAAATTTAACATTATAATCTTAATAACATTATTTACATGTTTTTAGATGACAAGTTCAAATAATAAACCAATTACAATATTTCAATAAACGCTCTAAAGGCGCAACATAATTACATGTTGGTTTAATGCTATTATCAAGAAAATGCAGCCCCAACATTAAAGATTGTATCAATTATGTGGTAAAGAAGCAGCTTTACTAACCTTCACCAAATAATTCAACCACTAGCTTTAAAAATTTAAATTGCACGAAACTTTCAATATCGAATAACTTCCTTATAAAGAAAACATAGTTATAACTAAATCTTTACATGGCAAGTAGGTAAATATTTGTAGATATATGTCGTAGGCAGATAGTCAAATCCAGAAAATAACTATCTGTCTAGTCATTTACTAAGTGACGAGGCAGATAGTGAAACAAAAATAAATTTATTTTGTTTATTGATTTTGCTATATGCCTAAGTATTTACTAAATGCCGTTGTTTAAAAAATAATGTTTTGCAAAGAAATATGCATGTTATTACCTCATTTGCCGACAGCACATGAAGTCATTTACTAACTGCCTGTTCTAAACAACGGCATTTAGTAAAATGCCTAGACATATAGTAAAATCGTATAGATTTATTTTTGTTTTACTATTTGCCCGTCACTTAGTAAATGACTAGGCAGATAATTATTTTGCCGGATTTGATTATCTGCCTGCGACATATACAGCATTAATACAGTACACCTTTTCTGTTCTAGATGAAATGTGTGACGTAAAGTTCACCTTTAAATTTAATAATGCCCCGGCTAGCATAGAGGCCTTGGGTACATGGGTTCAACGTTGGTAAATTATTTGTAAGCTTTGACCAAATAAATAATCGAAAAATATAAGATAACATATATTCAATCTTCGAATAAATTTAATATATATAATAATTAGAATTATTAGTAGACCCCCAATTAATTATAATAACCACACACAATTAATTATCAAATTCCCACAGTAATAAGTATACAGAAAAATATCTTACATAAAATATCCAATAACACCTTTGTGTTTTTAATAAAAAAATAAAATAAGTAATACCTCCTAACACTATTAATAAAACCACCAGGTTTTAGAAATACAAAATCATAACGAAGAAATCAAAATTCTCCAATCTCAAAAAATTCAGGAAGGCTCTTTGAATATTCAAATCTGCTAAAAAGCTTTATCATTCAAAGAGAGCCCCCACAACTCTAATAATAATAATAGTAATAATACACCCTATATCAAATCAATAACTAGATAATAACTGGAAGCTAAACAAATCCGACATAAAGATTTAGATAATGCTAAATAACATAAAAAATATAATATGAAAATAAACGGCGAGCAGGAATTCTGTCCAAACTGGAAAAAAGCTGTAAACGACGAAGTCTGGATATCAGGAAACAAATGCTAAAAAAATTAAAACCCTGAAAATGAATACCAACCCACAACAACACTATTTACTAAAAGAAACGACTTTTAGTAAGTCAGTCAAGATTGTCAGAAGAGTATTAATTTGTGTACAGCAATTGAAGAGTACATCCAATATTGACCACGGTCGCAGCTGATCACGTAGCACACGTCGCCCGTTATAGCACAAAATTGGCTCAAAACACAATCAACAGCAATGCACCTTCAAAGGCCCTAAGCAGATCAACCCTGATTACCAACAAATCTTAACCAGTTGACCCAACCCACTAAATAAATAAACCCCAGTAAAAACCAAACCCAACCCCAACAAAAGCAAACTCTCCCAAAACCCTGAGGGGACAAATACAACACAAAAGACAAGGACAGGTCTTTTTGGCACCTTGCGGGGGCTCCCCCAAAAATCACAAGGCAGAGGGAAGACATTAACCCTCTACATCACGGATCAGGTGAACTAAAGAAGCTCGAGAGGTTAGTGGAAAGCAGCGCAACTCCTCTTGCTGCGAAAGAATAGCCAAAGCTATTCTTTTTCAGCAAGGAACCAACTTTTTAACGTGGGGCATCCAACCACGCGACAACCCGAGAGTCGCCGATTACAAAAAAAAATAACAAAATTTATAGAAGTTGGACTACCTCACCAGCTAACTTCCGTCAGATGTTACTCTAAAGTGTGTAAAGGCACCCAGAGCAACGAAAGGAAAGTGAAGAAAAGAAAGAAGATAGAAAAGTGGAAAACTAAAAAGGCGAAGAGAGCACATTCACGCACAGTGAAACAACCAATGCACAAAAGAGTACAATCACAGACAGGAAGAGTGCAGGGCAGAGAAGGGAAACAAGACCTTGAAAAAGAGGTCGGGAAATATACTCCGAAAGAGGAAAGTGAGCATACCCCTAAAGTATCTCCACCAAACACACAACCAACCACCCTCTCGCGACCCATCAAACGCCCTACCAACCACCCTCTCACGGCCGACCAAACGCCCTACCAACCACCCTCTCGCTGCCCACCAAACGCCCTACCAACCACCCTCTAGACAAAAAAATAACCTTGTAACCTTTATGAATGTTACAAATGTTAACATTAAAAATGTCCTAAACTTCATTGAATTGAAAATATAGAATAACGTCATCCAAATCGTTAATAGAATAGGAAGATTAACTAGATTTTATGAATGAATACGATATCTTTTATCTGCCTATGGTGTGCAAATGTGCATGTTAATCATAAATAACTATATTTTAATTCATAAAAGAAAAATTACTCAAAATTATTATTTTGACAATTGAGGTTATGCAACCAATCTAACGTATCGTTTTGAAATTGCATAAATATGCTTATTTAAAATTACTGTTAGTGAATTCCTTTTTGGCATGTTAAATATCTAGACATTATGTACTCTCTGTTGCATTTTCCTCGCTTTCTCCTCCTGTAGTTAGGGTATTTTGTGACGTAGCATTGTATGAGTTTATTTGTGATGTTGGTATAAATGTTTGATTCGGTAATAAATGCGACAAATAAATGCGTTTGGTGCAGAATATACATTTGTAAATGACGGATATTGTAAGTATGTTTAATTTGGATTATGAAAAGTAGATTGGTTAAATACTTTGTTAGGTAGGTGTCCATAAATAGGTAAATCATTCATTGATGAATGCGTGAATGGTCCGCAATAAGCACGACCAACTGATTGTATCGTTAAGTTTAGTTCACGGCAATCACTGCACTTGGTTGGAAGATATCACGTTCGCTCTCCGTAATCTCAACCACTCTGTTGCACAGACACTGCACGACGTAATATAAAATATAACAAACATTTCGAAAGTTTTCGGAAGTAATATTAGAACAGTCAAACTTAGTTTACTAATTTTAAATTCGTAACCATTTCAAAACTAATTTAAGTTTAAATTTATTTTAATCCACCAGGAGTATTACTAAGGTTAATCTAAATTGTTTAAAATGTTACCAATTATTTTACTTAGACAAAATTTACTTTACAGGTAAACGCATTAAACTTAAATTTTCAGATATTAATTTCTTTTTTGTATAAAGTCTAACCCTTTAATTATTGTAATCTATTTTTTTGCACAATAAAAGTTGAAATAATTTAAAGACTGTCGCTTAAATTTTCATTGTTCACCCAATAATAATAATAATAATAATAATAATAATGAATAATTACTGAAAACAATTAGTAGTTGTACAAGCCATATCATAAAACGATTTAAGGAAGATATTACCTTTATATGGCGATTAGTAGATTTTATGACTTAAGGGATCTTGTAAATGTTTCTTTAATTTTACCAAGAAGAAATTTATAATGTGTTAATACCCAAGCAGCATTTTTAGTCATCGCTACGTACCAGAAACTACCACTGGAACTATTAAGTTTTTGCCGCTAGTCACAAGCACGTAATTGCTTCGGTTTTATTACGTGCCTAGAACCAAAATGAGAAACAATTTTAGGTAACAGATACGTTGCAGTAACCCCTCTGAAACTTGACCAGCTACGTAGCGGGAACGTGACGCCGTAGTAATTGCTACTTTCGCGGAACTTCTTTTCTCTTTGACACACCGTGTCGAGTGGTTGCTCTCTCTTACTCTTGCAACTATATTCTATGATTTTCGATACTAATGCTGTGATCGTGTCACAAAATAGATTACTATTTTATTTGTAATATATACTTAATAATACAAAGAGCGAAGAAATCTTTAATTATTTTGTCATTCCAGTATACCAAAATTGTAAACCATTGCAAATTTTCTGTTAAATGTGATGATGATAGATCGAAAAATAACAATAGCGCCTTCTTTAAATATATTTTTTAATAAAGAATGTCTAATAAAATATGACAAAAATATTTATAAGTTGATACACATGATAGAAACCATTTTTATATTATTCCTAAGGCACAATTTGACACCAATTTTCTATTAACAATCATAACAAACTGCAAATTGATTAATGGCCTGATTAATTGTCTAGTTTACGAAAAATCATTTTAAAGTGATTCTACTAGGTAGCAAAAACGTAAATTTTACGTTCAATACTATTGTAAGGATTCGTTACTTTAAATGACTAAGCAATGGTTTCAGACAGGTTATAGGAAGTTTTAGTACGATTTTAAAGTAATTGTACTAACAATAGGATCTTACCGCTGACGTGTAGCTGATTTCAAAAACCCTTCGTTTAAAATAAAAGTAAACCATAGGTAAATCAATAGTTAATCAAAAGTAAAAAAATAAGGAATATGTGTTTCTGCATTTAATCTAACAAGACGCAACGTATTTACTTGGAATAAACACGTTACTCGCATAAGATAGGGTGGCCGCGTGGCTAACGTAGTGGCCTTATAGACGATTGGCCTAACTGTCGATTCTCACTAGCTGCGCTACTTTTTTTAAATTAGTTTTTTAGTAAAAATGCATCCCTGTTTACAATAGGGCTTTTTTATACTTTTAAATAATTCAATAAAAACTATTACGATTACAAGTCGTGTATTGCCTAGATCCTAGATCGTAATTGTAACTCTCTCTAATTACTATGCAGAAAATTGGAACAAGATCCTACTGTAAAGGAATATGGAAATTATTAAAAACTATATTATGTGTTTTTGGAAGATTAAAATATTTAGGTAATAAAGATTCAATAAATTCAATTGCGAAAAGTTACTTAATCAAATTCCTTTTAGCAATAACTAGGTTAAGTAAAAATGCAATGCTTTTATAATAGTTGTAACAGTTTAATGACTTAAATTAATAAAAGAGACGACGACACAGAGTTTCGAAGAGTAAACATGTAATAACGTACCAAATTTCTATTTTATAAGAATAAGAAATAAAACCGATTTATTATGGGCTACAAATTTGTGTATTATTTAAACTAACATCCATAATCAATAAAACAAATAAAACCGAAAAACAAGGGGTTTATCACACTACGAATAATAATTATATAGTAATTTAATTTACTATATATAGTAATAAAATGATTTAGGTATGTATATATATTCGAATAATTGATATAACATTTAGTATTATATATATATATATATATATATATATATATATATATATATATATATATATATATATATACGTGCTTATCTATCTTTTTCAACTCCGACAGCCTATAAGGCGCCCGCGACTCCGGCCTTAAATATACAGATACGGACAAACTAGTTATTGCCATTGCTTTATACAGCTTTGTTGATGATGAGCACGTCGAGAGGGGAATTTTGTTTTTGTAAATTCTTTATACTTAGAGTGAACAAATCACCGTACCATTTCGCCTCTGAATCTTTAACATGCGCTTTTAACTCCTATTTGTATATTTTATATATGACAACCAGTTGCGTTCGCCTCCAGCGGCGTTGCTATTATTTCGGAGTCGAAAATGTATTATTTGTATCTCTTAGATATTATAACCATATTACTAAACACGCACGGTTCTTCTGTCCTTGTTGTTTAACAGCTTCGCTGAGTACCTCTGTTATAAATAGTATTATATGCATTGTTGTCTATAAGTCGTCTGCTTACTAATGATAATATTTAATTTAATAGAGATATGCCATATTTTAGAAGGCCGGTTGATTATATTTGTATCGTTGGCGTGTAATATTATATCATTTTATCACGTACTTTCATGTATTTAGAGTTAAATGAATTGGTTAAAAGACTTAATTTAATTAATTTAATTTAAAAAGCTTAAGTTTTTGTTAGAAGTTAACTTTTTATTTATTCAGTTAGGGAAGTACATTTATTTATTCTTCAAAAATGACTACTTTAAGCATAAAGGACTAATTTTCCATTAATTTAAAATATTTAATTTAGCAAGTGCAGCATACAAGGTGTAAAATCGCTTCACGCACGATACAGTTTTATGTGCATTTTATTTCAAACCCTAATACTCCCCTAATTATTTTACAGTAAAAATATTCGGGAGTGTTATAAAGAAAAGAAATATATATGAATCGAATGATACCTTTGGTTACTGCAAAAATTGCTAAGCCTTGGAAACATTGGAACGATCAGAAATCAATTATACCTTGAAAATATTAGAATGTTAGAAACCTTTTGTTACGGATTACATTTGTAGAAGAGTAAAGAAAATAGAACTTCCGTTTCTGCAAAACATAGCTATGCTTTGGAAATATTGCAACGATCAGAAATCAATTATACCT
This sequence comes from Agrypnus murinus, assembly GCA_929113105.1. NCBI lineage: Eukaryota > Metazoa > Arthropoda > Insecta > Coleoptera > Elateridae > Agrypnus > Agrypnus murinus. Next base: position 147,680,150 of record OV816028.1, read on the forward strand.
TGACAATCCAACTCGAAAATTTTTAACCAATCAAATTACAGAATTTTTCAAATTGGGACCAATGAAATTAGTTTTATAGTGAAAAAACCACTAGTGGTTTTTTCTTAGTGAAAAAATTTATGTCAAATTTAATTAAATTAATATTAACTACACACGCTAAATAAAAATTTGCTCAAGCCGAATTCAACTCGTGGTCTAATTTTTTCTTGCAAAATTTATCGTTTAAGACATTCGTAGCTTTTGCTTTTGGAAAATTACACTCGTCTCCTCCGTCGACTCGTGTAGTTTTCGTTGCGAAAGCTACTCATATCTGAAATGACAAATTTTGTCGGAAAAAATTAGACCACTTGTTATATTATTAATGAAAATATTAGAATGATAGAGGAAACATTTGCGCCATAGTCAAGATTATTTTGACAATCCAACTCGAAAATTTTTAACCAATTAAATTACAGAATTTTTTAAATTAGGAAATGAAATTAGTTTATAGTGAAAAAACCAATAGTGGTTTTTTCTCAGTGAAAAAATGTATGTCAAAATGAAATGTCAAATTTGCTCGATGGATTGTCAAGCCGAATTCAAATCGTGATCTAATTTTTGTTTGCAAAATTTGTCATTTAAGACATTCGTAGCTTTGCTTTTATAAAATTACAGTCGTCTCCTTCGTCGAATCGTGTAGTTTTAGTTGCAAAAGATACTCATTTCTGAAATGACAAATTTTATCGGAAGAAATTAGACCACTTGTTAAATTATATATGAAAAATTGAATTCGTTCGTGTTTTGCAGTATTTTTGGATGTGAGATAGGACAAAATGTAACTCATATCGGAGACAGTGCAAATTATTTAATCTTTGTTATAATAAAACAATCGTATTTGTTGTTAGAACATTGTGAAACCAAGTAACGCAATTTCCTTTTATAAGAACCGTATTAGGACATCTTATCCGGACCTTACGAGGACTGAGGTTGTCTCTTTGGGGCCTTCGTGGGGGCCTCATCGGGCTTTCTTAAGTTATTTAATTGTAAAATTAGCTCAGATTGCCCCTTTTGAAATTCACAACGATCTTAAGTGGTTCCCCTGTGTAGTTTAATCCAGAAAAAACTGTAGCTATCCCGATCGGGTCTTCATGAGGTCTTAATCAAGCTTCCCTAAGTAACTTATCCTTGAAATAAATTGGGGCTGACGTAACTCGAGTACTCATAGGAACTTGATCGGGCTTTCCTAATTAGGGCTATCCTCAAATACACCTTATGAGATTTCTAGACTAAGTCGGGTAAATTTCCAATGTCGAGTTGTTTTGAAAATAAAAATCTTTTATGTTTCACTTACATATTATTCTTTGTTTATACCTGTGATACGAACTATATAAACAACTGTATAACAACCAGGGCATTATAAACGAGCGTTATAGTCTATAGCGCCCGCTCGTTGTATCGTATACTTTGCAATCGGGTCCGGCGTTCTATTCATAGTAATTTGTTTGTAATAGTCAATGTTTGCGTACGAGTGTGTTGCAACACAACAAATAACGAGTATTTGCAACGTAGTTTCTGGGCGCGTGATCCGCGAATTCTTTTGTGCCGAATTCTGCAGAAATTTCTTAAATAAAATTAACTTGTTCTTTAGATGACATGAGTGCAATACGGACTTTTTTTGTTTTCATGTTGGTAACAACAAAACATTTGAATTTAAATTGTCATATCTCTGTTTGACTTTTGTAGATTTAGTAAAAGTTGTTACCATCCGACAAACAAAAAAAATCCCTAGCTTTATAAATTACTAGGAGTCTAGCTCCTACGCTTAGTTAGTAGATTTAGTGCTAGAACAGGGTTGGTTCCGACCTCCTCTTGATTGTACTTGTTTTGGAGGACATATACGTCCTCACAATATGTATCAATATGTCAACATGTGTGTTAACCTTTTGTACCGTCTTTATTGTCTTTAGTATATAGTTGTTTTTTACAACTTGTGTTTAATTTCTCTCTACCTCTGACTACGTCCTCCAGTCACGAAAACCCCACGTGACAATCTCCTAAATTACACAAAATATCGATTTCAGCAAAAACACGTCAATTTATTTTTCGATGGAGACATTTAAATACAGAATTGTCAAAATTTTGCATCTCACACCCTTATCCCCACTCCACCAACTTTTTGACCCCCCCTTTTTGGTTTTTTTGATAATTTTACAAAAGGTCGTAGCTCCACTAAGAAAAATGTAAACAAAATTCCTCACAAATAAAAAATGATCTGTAAAAAAGTAGTTTTTTATTCAATCATAATATATGTACATCATATTTTTAAGTGCTGTTAAAGTAACTGCTAACCGAATACGTGAAACGAAGAACATATATATCAGATAGATCGACTCTAAGAAATACAAAAAAAGACACATTGAGATAAATAACAAAAATTTATTTGAAAAGTGAGAATCCCAATGCACGGCAGTAAATAAAATTCAAAAAGAATTCCAGAACTCCAGTAAAATTTACAGGACTATAAAATATAAATTCCGAATCTACTTTCTGAATGTCGTTTTCCTTGGGCTGTATGAAGTTTTCCAAATCTTCTTTCAAGAATTTTTCTTTATCAATATCCAAAATTCGTCCAATGTACCATCGGGTGTCGTAAAACATTACATAATATTTTTCTAATTTCAGCTTTATCTTTCATTTTTTTTCTTGCATGTTTCCTTCCTCTAAGTCTGATTTTTCTGATTCAAAAATTCTGATTCTGATGAAACTGAAATTACTTCAAGAGATTCGCTTGATTTCGGTGTAAGTGAGCAATCGGTCTCGAGCGTATAGAAATGCATCGGTTACAAATAACTCTTTTAAAAATATAAATAATTAAAAACTCGCAAAACTAAAAATACCTGGCAAATCTACATCATAAAACTTTTAACTTGGAATTGCGCAGATCGGCCCAGTATAACTCTCAAACGAAGCGTAACAAAAATAAGCCTTGTGTTTTAAATAGGTATAAAGTATTTTAAATTCATGGTATAAAAATCTAAAGAAAATAGAATATCAAAGTGGTCAAGCGGTCGGAGAACTCGTAAAGGAGAGCTATGGCGGCATGCAAGGGTTTGTCTATACATCAGATCAATTCGAATATTAAACACTCGATGATGGATGATGAAAGACTAGACTGCAAGGGCTGCAGCCACCGACATGCCCTAGCTATTCCTAGCATTTGTAATTAATTTATTGTAGCACTTTTAAATACTGCCCGCGTTTAAATACAGAAATTATGAGAATCTAGAGATCTTGTTTAACAAATTTCTTGAACACGTTTATTAGTATTTCAAAACATGACTGATGAAAAATATGTGTTTGAAATTGGCAGTCAAATATTTCGTTACTGTACATTTTTATGCAAGTTGAAACTGTTACTTCAAACCAAAATTGTTTAGTTACAAGAATTATTAATAAACAAGTAGATGTTTATAGCATTTTGTTGCAAATACTATTTTATACATACGTTTATTGCTGTTTTTATAGTTATGTTCGTAGTGAACTAACCTAAAAATTAAATATTGTCGTTTTAAATTTTCTATAACTTCACAATTTCAGAAAATAATTATTCTTATTAGGGCCGGCGGTAGACGAGTGGTGTCAGTGCATCACTCGTGTTCCAAGGGTCGTGGGTTCGAATCCCACTTGGGGCGGCGGGATTTTTCTAATTGGAAAATTCCGCCACCTCAACTATGGGTGTGTGTGTCTTCGTGTTGCATGTTAGATGGGGGACAGATGACCTTAGCAGTTGGTTCCCCCGTAGTGTAGGCGTGAAATTAAAAAAAAATTATTCTTATTCTCTTATCATTCATGTGGTAATCTTAGTACTATTTTATCTATTTTGAATTGATTATTGTTTACTATTATAACCACTAAAATATAAAATTACAACTGCTAGAAAGAGCTACAGCGCATATAGGCGACTTCAACACCTAGATGCTAGTGATAGAAATGGTTTGTCTATTAAGCGCAATTCCAAAGGTTTACACGCTGGGAACTAACAAGAGGGCGCTACAAGTGGATGGCTTTTCTCGAAATAATTTTTTTAATTTTTGGATTTAAAAATTAAAAAATACTAATGCACACAGTGGAAGCTTCACTGTAAAATAAGAATCACGTAAATCGGCCCAGTAGAACTCTCAAACGAACTGGAACAAAAAACAGCCTTGTGTTTTAAATCGACTGCAGTCCTTACAGTCTAGCCATAGCCATCATTGAGTGTTTAATATTCGTATTGTTCTGATGTATATACAAACCCTTGCATGCCGCCATAGTTCTCCTATACGAGTTCTACAAGACCGATTTGCTAATTGTTTTTCATAAACTTTGACACGAAAATAATAATAAGAGTTGAAAGATTAATTATTATTTTCGTGAAAGTTATCACATTTGGTCGTCCAAATTTCAAAAAATACTAATTTTAAATACCACATATGGGGTATTGCTGAACTCAAAAAAATATATACTTTTCATTTCTAGCAAGAAAATAAGGGGGTTCCATTTAAAATCATCGGCCGTGATACAGTAGCAAACTAAAAAATTAAAATTGATGTCCATAAAATTCGCAGGAAAGAAAATAAAATTCACGTGGTAATACAGAAAATATGAATTGTATTCCATACTTTATTTACACACTGTATAGTATAAAGAAATCCTTTATTCAATTAGCCTTTTAAGGGTAAGTGTCATATCACGATTCTTAGAAACGGTGTATGATTTTCAATGTTCAAACAAAAAACAATTACTTGCCGTCATTATTTTTCCGCGCACACTACAACATATACTCACTTCTTCAGAAGACCACCTAGATTTTTAAACGCGTTTGATATAAAACGCGTATTGTAAATCGAGAAGAATGGAGCGTGTTATTCCTATTGCCGAGTTTATTTCTCAGTATTGCCACGTATTCCCCATTTATTGCCGCGTATTTTCTATTTATTGTCGCTTATTCCTGCGTATTCCCGTTTATTTCTGTTTATTGCCTCTTATTCCTTTGTATTCCCGTTTATTTCCCATATTGCCCAATATTGCTCATTATTTCCGACTCATAGCAATTTATTCCCGAGAAACTGTACACCTATTGCCGAGAGTGAGAGACCCCTCGGAAAAAGGAATCTTTGGAGCAAAATAATTGAAATCGGCCCATGGATTGCTGAGATACAGAGATAAGTCTTTTAACAACCCATTTTCAATATGATTTAAATTATTTCACATACAAACGTCTCACACGTTTCACATACAGACTGGTGCCAAATTGTGGCAGTTCAGTCATTTACTTACAGACAACTCAAGTATATTATTTTAAAAACTGATCTTGTTATTGAGATACCATCTTTTAGAGCCCCATCCTTCTGAAAATGTAACTGATCATCATTGACCATCATGTTTCCTCATGTTCCATTCATGTTTCATGTTCATGAAGTTGATTTTTTAATTCTTCAGTTATCAGTTATTAGTGGATCCTTTTTTAAACAAAGTAGGTCAATAATGACATTACCTAGAATTCCCTAGAGATCCCCCGGCTCGAAAGTCCATTGGGAACCTTTGAGAGTTATTGGAGAGACGAATTCGATAACACTACATAACATTCTAAGCTGCTATAAAAGAAGTATTGGATGAAGAATGGAATAAAATCACAGCCGGAGAAAACCTAAATTAGTTTTAAATATAAAAAAACGTTAGAAGTAATTAAACAAAAAGGATATTCTACAAAATCCTGAAATTAAATTTTATACTTTCTTTCAACATTTATTTAGCACAATTTTCTACTCAGACTCAGACTTTTTTGTTATTTATAAGTTTTGTTTTAGTTTTTTTAAATATATAATAATTAAAGTTTTAGTACCTCTAGAGTCATTCGTGAAATAATTTTCAATATTATTATAATTTCATTGATTATAAATTATCTGAATCTCTTGCAAGTGCAACTGATATACAAGAATTTTTTCGAGTTGTTATTGTACCAAAGTAGATTTACTAAATTACAATGGAGAAGATGGTTATATGTTTATGTAATGAGCAAAACGTGTTATTCCAATTATTAACGTTTTTAATAATAAATATTTCACTTTTTTCTCAAGTTGCTTTTTATTAAAAATGTTAAATTTCGAATATAAATATGAAATCTTTAGTCAAAAATGTAATTATTCCCTAAAACCATTTCTCACAATTAAAATGTTATTATGGACAATACGATGGGGGCCTCGAATATGGTAAATCTGTGCCTGGATATTATACAATAAATTATTAAAGAAACGTTTTAGTATGATCAGCCTTCATACATTGTTTCTGCTAATATGATTAATTGATTAATATGAACAAAAAACGCAAGTTAAATGCTCGGAGACATGTATACTTAAATAAATACTTATCGTACTCTGTCAACTCCTATTAGTATATATTGTATGTAGTTATCAGTTGTGTATGCCTCCAATGACGTTGTCTTCTCATAAGAGTCCATAAGGAATGATGCGTATACCATATGTATGTATGTAAGTAGATAGATTGAGTGAAACCAAATAATTAATAACATCTTAAATAGTAAATATTGTGTTACTTTATTTATTCATTGTAGTTTTAATTGAAAGATACCATTAAATTTCTATAATAGCTTAATTTTTTCACAACGAAATTTTGTTATTCTTGCTTACATATAATGTGGGTTATTTACAAATTAAAGGTTTGTCAGTAAAAAATGTATTGTTCTTCTTAAAATTATGAAGTCATCGTAAAATACTGCGCCTCTCTAGTTTTGACAGTATCACTTTACAAACTGTTGCTAAAACAAACAATTTGTGACAAAGCATTCTCAAATCGTGCTAAAATGTTTATGATTGTTTGGATTTAATCATAAAATGCAGAAGAAAACGTCTAATATAGCCTAATTACGCTTACAATTTTAATAGACATAAATATTAAACTTTATTTCATAACGAACAAAACTTTTCTGACAATGAGGTATTTAAAATGATTTCCTAAATTCATTCCTATGCTATAATAAACAAACGAGCAGGACGCGCGAGGGCATTTGCATTGCAAAAGTATTTTGATTATTTTTAAAATACGTTTAAAGTGCCAAGGAAGAAATAAAAAATAATATCATATAATTTTTTTATAAGTAAATACGTAAATAGGCAGTCAATTGAAATAATTTCAGAGAATTTGTGTATTTATTAGACATCTAATTAGATTTTAATAATGTATACCGATAATGGATATACGAATAAACGGGGTCATTTCATAATAATTAAGAATTTTGCTAATTTTTGAAACAAGCTTTTGGTCGGTCTACATTCCTCAGAAATTTAAACAGGTGATTTTGAAATGTGATTATAAATTTATGTGTAAAACTGTGTTTTAATATTTACATAAATTACCCAAATCATACATAATGCAAGTAACCAATTGTAAAGCTTTTAGTAACAAAATTTTAGTTTCATTTTAATTTGTTGATCTTATGAAAAATCTATTTTTTAATAAATTTGAAAGCCCATGGTCAAGTGTATACAATAGAACAACTTCTTGAAGATGCACATAGGTAGGTTTCGCCTCTACGCTGTGTTGCCGCTAATATGAACAAAAAATGCATGTTAAATGTAGGGAGGTGTATAATGCTGTAACTTAAGTTAAGACGTATCTCGTATACAGCGAAGGCGCCGCCTAGAGTATAACACGATGTACTAAAATGTATCTATGACTGGGTGAATAGGTATTTTTCGACTCCGACCTAAAATTTGGGAAACGGCATAATAAATGATTTCCAACATTTTAAACTACATATACACGGGGATTCGTTTTCGCCTCCGTTTTTTCCACTTCGCCTCCAAAATCGGAGGCGATCGCTATGAACAGACATATATTCGGAGGCGTATCAGTGCTTTCTGCATGTATATATATATATATATAATATATATATATATATATATATATATATATATATATATATAATCTTTAACCTCATATACCTTTCGGTGTCGAGGCGTCAGACACACCGAGCCACAGAGTGGATATGTGCGTGTGAGACGAGGCAGCGGAGTATTTAGCTTTTAGTATTTTTTTCTTTTTAAATTATTCTTGAAAAATGATTCAAAAACTATAAGTCTACAAATTTACATTTTGAAATGGGCGACACGTCAACTTTGTAAGGCCCCTTGTAAGTGGCAATACCATTCCACATACTTTAAAGGTTACTCAGAAGTAATGGAACTACATAGTTCCAATAAATAGTAGAAACAACCACATAATTACTAAAATAATCTGAACTGAAGTAATTAAACCTATAAAGTCATAAATTTAGTTGTAGTTACGTAACAACTACTCCATCAAAGTTCCGATCTCAGTTACTCAGATACTTAGATGCTGCTTGGGTAACGTCTAGGAATTGAGAAGTTATTGAAATAGTTATTTTTCGAAATACAAGATCGGATTTCTGTGCACTAGAATTTGAGGCGTGTTTTATGCATGTCTACTAACATGAATATGTTAACCAAAAATCTTTTTGCGACCTGGGTAAGGGTAAGTGTAATACTCCATATTAGGATATCCTTAATAATTATTATAGGGGAAATCCGTCTAATACAAAGGTGTCTTAGGCGATTAGTTAGATAGTCTACAAATCTTCGAAGGGCAACAATCAGATGCACTTTAATTAATACTTGTAATGCAAACGAAGTAATGTTTTTCAAACTCGCTCAATTAATTCCTCAATAATTCGCTATTCCGCTTTTGTTTTTCACCAACTGTTTTATAAATATACCTACCTCATCTATAAAGATCCGAATTTCATTCCTACCTGGCATTAGTAATGTAATTAATCTATACTTTGCTACGATAGTAGTGTTTGTACAAGAAGGAGTTGATCGGATCCGCAAACACTACAGAAGTTTATATAAGACTAAATAACTCATCTGTGGACGCGCTTAGGGTTCGATTTATGACGAAATGAGATTAGGTCCTATAAGTTTGGCTGCTTTATATTTGTAAGTTGGTTTATCTTGTGCTAATTTTATTTACAATTTAATTACAAAACTTGTAAATTAAATTTTTTTGCTATCCACATTTTTAGGAAAAAAAGCTACTAAGTTTTTCTCTTCTAAATATTGGATATTTGCCAAATTACGCACCCTGCACTTACGCCGATAATGACCGGTCGTTATCCGAAGTAGTTGGATGCCGAACTTCAACCGCAATATGTAATCCTTTCGATTAATACTGGCCGATATCCGAGAATTACAGCTTCGACACGTCTATCCACATCAGGCACAGCAAAAATTTTATAACTTCATTCGAGAGAGAGCAAACTTTGGTAATAATTAAAATTAAATTTGCCTTATATAATACTTTTAAAAGAAAATTTATAAACTTTGTGGCTTTTTCTAAAACATGCCCTAAATTTACGTTAACAAATTGCAAACGTATTTTCTGTTGGTCAAATTTAAACATGGAAAACAAAACAGCAGTAGCTACAGCAAAAATGTTATGATTGGTTGCATGCGTAAAAGGGTAGACTATGAAAGAGAAACAAAATTAAATTTGGTGGTCAAGGGGTAAAATTGGTTCCATAAATTGCTTGTGTTTATTATTTGCTTAATGGATGTGAATTTTAAAGAGCGTTTAACCAAACAACACTACTACAAACTGTTTAACGTGATACGTGTGCAAGTACAGAACGCTTTTTGGAGATGAATTTTTTATAATCCGATATATGTAACTACCACAGGTATAGGATGAGATTTTCCGTAATTAAAACTTTTTTGTTATTGCAATTTTGGAGTCATTTTATTTAATTTAAAATATATTAGAGAATTTTGTAAATACCTACACAAGGATAATTTTAATTCTACGTAAAACAAACTCCCAAGAAATATTACTCTGGTATTTTTAATCTCACTTAAATGTCTACTAGCAAGACAATCATTTGTACATTAACTTCATCCTCTCGACTTCCTTGTTTCATCTTCTTTCAGCCAGCCTTCGGCCATTCGTCTTCTTCTCTACGTTTAAAAGGGAGCACGTCCTGGCCTGGCAGAATAAGAAAGTGAATCACGAGCGAGAAAAAGAAAGAGGGAGAGAAAAAGGAAAGCTTTTCAGCGGTTTTTATTAGCGTAACCTTTGATTAATCTACTTGCCCCCTTTCGAAGAAATTAAAAGTCAAGTAGTCGGCAAACAGGGAAAAGACGTGAGCTTGATAAACAACAGATTGTGTCGGTTACATCCGGAAAACAGATTACGCTTAAATGATAAAAGTATTAATTAGTGCGAGATGCTCATTTGCTTATTTTTTCGTTTTCATTTTCAATGGATAATCTAAAACGGTAAGTTTATTTACTATGTACATATATAAACAGATTTTTCCGTATACTTTTCCCATAAAGTAAAAGATTCATTAATGTGATTGCTGTTAGTGATACATTAGTGTAATTCCGGATTCCAGCTCTGGTAGCCTTCGGTCTAACTTGTTTCCCAACAAGTATGTGGCAAGAGATAAGAACTTTCAAGGTCAATAGTGGAAACTTGGATTTACAAACATTCAGGATGCCTTATCTAAAGCTTGTTGGTTCTATCTATGTTGTGAACGATGTTCTATCCTTTTCTAGCCCTAACCCATTCTGTAATATATCTCCAGACTCATTTACTAAAACGGCAAACAAAACAAACATGTTTAATCTTTATTTATTTTTACTTTTAGTAAACTAAATTTAATAAAAGTGTGTCAACATAGGAGCTATAGGTATGTAGTATATTTATTTGTAGAACCGGTTAATAGCTGTGTTTATATTATCAGCTTATTTTGCAAAATAAATACTAAGCGTAATTCCACTTTCATTCACTCCTAATCTTAACATCAGCTTGGTTGGTAAATCGATGATCTACTTTTTACTTACATTTTATTTTAAAATCAGAGTTATCTACAACAATTAGTAGTGTTCACTTTAATACTCACTAAGTTTTTAGTGTAGCTTTAGGTGCTGACTGGCTCTGTAAAGTTTGTAATACAATCTGCTCGACATCTTCTGTTTGTTGAACTTGAAATAATTTGTCAATAAAGCACACTTTTGTCTATGCTAATATTATTATACCTTATAATATACACAGCTGTATAAATAATACTGTTTTAGGGTGGGCTAAGATAAACAATTTGTAGAGAAGCTCTTTAGTCATAACTTCCATATGTTTTAGCTCATTAAATTAATTAAAAAATAACAATTTTATAAAACTAACTGAATGTTGTATTAAATTAGTTGATATTTTTAAAGGAGAAGAATTATAAATTGTAGTATCGTAGACTATTTTTTGCAATAGCAACCGGCCCATAACTATACCTATTTCATCTAATACGTTATTTTAATACAACTCACATGTACACTTATTTGTAAATAATCTATTTGATTAAACATGTGGTGAATTCAGAGGATGCAAATATATAAATGTATGTCACTTTTATCACCAATTACATACCTAATGAAACAAACTAAAAAATTCTAAAAAAAAATTATTTAACATTCAATTTTTTTTATAGGAACGACTTTTTTTGTATTCAACGAACAGTCGGATTTTACTGTTTTGTTAAAACATTTCGAGCAACCTGTTTATGCAGGTAAAAGCTCAGAATAATTCAACCATTGTTTTGTAATAAACATTTTGTAAAGTTCTACTTCAAGTGTTACTTTTGGTTTACTAAATTTCATACGTTCCCATAACATATGTTACATAACATGTTGTATAAACATATGCTGTATTGTTTTCGTTAAATTGATTTTTGTATTCCCCCTATTTTGTGCTTTAATACATTATAACTGAAATTTTGCGCAACTTTTAAATGGTCTCATTACACTATGATACTTAAAGCATAGTGAAATTTTTAATTAAAACCCGTTATTAGGGTGTATGAATTTATTAATAACTAACAAAATGTTACAAAAGTAAAACTCCTCTAGTAAGCTGCCGCTGCTTGTAATCTGATTTTTACACAGGTGTTGATCACGCCCTGACCTAGATTCTTCATTTGATGTTTTTAAAAAAGTTGTAATCAAAAGCAATAAAACGTGCTTAATTTTGTTTTACAGCAAAACAACGGTACGTCATTCAACAAGTGTGATACAATCTTAAAAAAGATTTGTTTAGACTAAACGATTTGAATTCTAAAAAAGGTCAAGGCCTTCCGTTGACATGCGATGCTTTTTAAGCAATGTCTTTTCTTAATTACTGCTTTTTTCTAATTACTCAATTATCACATTCTCTTAAATTTCCTTGTATTTTTGTAAATTTTCTGAGAATTTCTTAAAACAAAGAAAATTTTTTGAAAAACGCCGATTTTTCTACAATGCCTTTCAATGTCCACATTTATTCTTAAATATGTCTATTACTTTCGTTAATTTTTGATGAGATCTTATAAAGGATGGCGCATAATTAGCGTTATGGTTTAATTAATGAATAACTTTTTCTTTTTAATTTAATTTAATTTTTGCACTTAGTAACATTTAGTATATAGTTTGGAAATATATTTACATTATGTTTTGAATATAACATCTGGCAAATGACGCCCATTGTTAGCTTCGACCTGACGTGCTCTATCCAGAGCATTTTCCGTAACTCTTGTTAGAATTTCAGGTTCCAACGCCCTAATTTCTTCTCGAATATTGGCCTTAACCTGTTGTATGGTTTTTGGTTTATTTGAGGCTACCTTTTAGGTAGCCTCAAAGAAAAAAAATCCGGTGCCGTTAAATCGGGCGAACGCGATGGCCAGTTGAAATTTGAAAATCGCAATATTATTCGATCGCCAAAAATTTCCTTCAAGAGAATCATAGTTTGACGAGCTGGGTGAGCTGTGGCTCCATCTTTTTGGATCCACAACTCTGGATTGTTCTCCACCTCTAGCCTTGAAAAATTTCAATGATTGTCCGGAATTGATGATCATCCACATTAACCATATCTCCTTCGTCGTTTTTGAAGAAGTATGATCCTATCTGCGGTTACACTACACCATACTGTGCACCTAACCTGATGCATTTGTTGTTCAACGATCTCTCTTGAATTTTCGTGCCCCATATGCTGCAGTTTTGTTTATTCAAGTGACTATTTAGGTGAAAATGGGCCTCATCGCTCATTATGAGGTTGTGAATAAACTCGTTTCGCTCTCGAAACAATTATTGAAAACGCCAAGCATATTCAATGCGACTCAATGCTATAGTAGGGGAAGAGGGGGAACAGTGTTACACGTACTACAGTGTTACACCTAATGTTTTTAGGGTTGCTTTATATTAAACATTGTTCGTATTTTCATGTTAGAAGTACTTTGGTGTTAACCAAGTGTAGGTACATTTTGCTTAATATTCATTGATGGGTTTTCAAGAAATTAAGGTATGTATACATTTTAATGTCAAAAGTATTTATTTCAAGTAAAATACAATTTACTTCAGGATTAAATTAATTAAAGCTAGATTATTAAAAATTTATTTATAAGTAGTTTGTAAGCTTATTTACGCCGAAGAAGCACGAACTTAACCTCAAAACTGTTTGTGCCCTTATTAACTATTCGAGTATAGATTTTTGATGATTGGCGTACAGTGTTGCAGTGGATAGTGGGGTTCGGTGTAACATTATTTATGTAACACCATTGCAGACGGTGATCAGTCCAAATTGCATCTAAGTGTAAAAGATACATTATTCCATTCAAATGATATCGATGTTGGAAACTTTGTGGTAATACAAGAAGAGGCTACAATAAAACACAGAATTTTGTCAATTAGGGAAATTACACGTAAAACGAATACAGAAGTTAATTCAACTTATAAATTCGTAGGTACGACGCAAGAATATAGGAATTTTAAGTTGTTTTATTAACATTAACATTGTTAACCTTTCCTTCTAACTCTTGAAACATTGGTTTTTAGCTGGACTAAATTACTTACAAAATCGATAAAAAATCAATAAACATTATACTTACTTAAAATGATGCTCAAGATTACCACGGCTTGAGATTTAGCTCTATCTTACAAATTTTTTATTCAGGTCGTAGGTATTGGTTCTGCAGTTGTCTAATTTATAAAGTAATGGATAAAGGTTTCAAAAAACAGAAAAACATACACAAGAAGGGCGCCATCTGATTATATAAAAATATATTTTTTGTGTAACCATGTTCCTCTCTTCCCTACACAAGAATCTCTCACAATAACACAAGTTTATACAGTGCCTTTAAATGGTCACATTTATTATAATCCGCAACAATCTGTTAAAGTAACGCATTTTTTTAATTCGTGAATACGTCCGTTAATATATATATATTTTTTATTTTTTGAAGCTTTTTTAGAAGACACAAGAATCTTTCAAAATCGCACGATTTATTAAAATGGTTTTAAGTGATTAAATCCATTAAATTCACACCTTTTGTTAAATCGCTATTTTTGTTCACATTAATTAAGAATCCAATCAATTTGTTAAATTTGCATATTCTTTTAAGTACTTACCAGTCCTGGATCCAAAAACCAATATGAGCCAAAATAAACGAATCAATCGTTTCAAATCAAGATTATGGCAAAATCATTGTAAATAACCAAATAGATCCATCACTAGCGGAAATCTTTTTTGCAACTCAAAGAGCATCTGAAAGCGCTTACATTGTTAGAAATTAGAAGAAGTCATAGATATAAGAAATCTAAACTTAAAAACACGTTGTTCAAAGTTATCTGTAATCTAACGAAAGATTCTCCCTATGAAACTTATTACCATAGGCGGGGAATACAATGTTTTTATTATATCTGAATAACTGGCCAATAAAATCTCGTACATGCTTTTACAGCAATAAGCAGTACTCGTGGGTTATTCTCAAAGCATCACGATTTGGCTTAGTTTTGCCTAACCTAAAAGAGAATTTTGAACAAAAAAAATGAATTACTAGAAGAAAATACGTTTTTAGGCTGGTGTTAGAGCGTAACAGCTTATTTAAGTCGCCGAATGCCAACTTAAACCTATCTAACTACATAGTTAAGCATTCACAAAAAAAACAAATAATTCGAAGCTACAAATATTACTATAATATGAAACAATATGTGTTAATTGTTTTACATCAATCAACATTTTTAATATATGAGAAACAAAATATTACTTCTTATGAAAACCTTGCAATTATTTTTTGAAATTATCTACAGAAACATTAGCTACAGAAACTTAAAGTAATTTTACAATAATGTAGTGTTAACATTTAAATTCTTAAATTTGTAAATCTACTACAATGTACTAATATGATTTTATGCCTGGGTTTTGGACTTTCGGAGTATAAATCACGGTTTGCGGTAGTAGAAAGCAATTGTGACTAATAAGTGGGTTTAGAAGCTAAAACAGAGAGGACCATTATCTCTGTAATTATCGTGGCCACCATATACGAATGTCCATTTCAGAAATGTAATAAAGGAAAAGTTTTGCTTTAATGGGTTTGCTATTAATTCTTTAATTCCACTAGCGTGCTATATGTAAGAAGTTCAGCAACCGCTTTGCTTAAAATGTAACTGTGCCTTGCGATTTAAAACTTATTGCTATCATTAAATGATATATCGTTAGTACTTATAAAGAACGAGTAAGTACAAAATCAATTACAGGAGCAAAAGGACGAGCTAAGTGAAGACATATATCGTTTCTTTATTACTTTACTTTCTTGTATGTGTGTGTGTGTGTGTGTGTGTGTGTGTGTGTGTGTGTGTGTGTGTGTGTGTGTGAGTGATATAGGCAGGCGACGTAACGATGGTGGTGGTGTTCAAGCGCATGTGCCCACACTTGTCGTTTTTCCTATCCGCTGCAGTCCGCTTTTTGTCGATTCAATAAAGCGGACTGAAAATGAAATATAGATTGTTTTTTCTAGGGATATTCGTTCTTTTTACCCTCAATTCGAGCGAATGGAATTTGGTAGGCTACCAATCCCAGAAAGGATTTTAAAAGTTATTTCGCTTTCCTGTATCTCATGTAGTAGTACTGATAAGTGGCTTTTTCATATTGTAAAGATTTATTGTCGTGTACGCCTGTCTCTTTTTAAAGAATATCAGTACCAACCAAACTTTCTAAATGAAAGAATAATGGCATTCTTAAAAGATGTATTGCTTGCGGGATGCGTCTTTAGGGGTCGTGGATTTATTGTTAAAATAATTGTTGCCTGTAACTATACCGATACCGAATCTCGGTTTGAGGCTGCTGAAATATTATTTCGCGCAGTTTAAAACAATATCCAAAGATGAAGAACATTCCAGCTATATAAAGTACGTGTTTTGATATAATAATTCAAGTTTTGAAAATTTTATTTGGGTTAATAACAAGCTTTGAACTTTCAAGAATAAGGAAACAACATTCATGTTTATGTTGAGAGATTTACATGTTCTAAGAATTGAAGCACGTTATTTATTTACTCGAAAATAACTAGATAAATTGAAACTTTGTCATTAAGATATGATTACAGACGCGTTGTTAAACTATGTAAACTATCTAAATATTATAATAGTAAAAGATAATCGAGTTAGTTAATGAACTTAGTAAAATCTATTAAGAAATCTTGATTTTCACTCTTCATTCACGTGCAATTCTTAATGAAAACTAAAGTAATACTTCTTTCAAATGTATGACCAATTAATGTTAATCTACAAATTTTTACTCAATATTCAATAATCCCCTTCTGACAAAATTTGACGAAATCTCCAGTCATGTTTGTCAATCAATTCAGTTACCATTTTTTTACAATTAATTCTTAGATATCCCGGCTATAAATTGTGTTCGCAAATTATTCTGGATGCAGATATATAACTAAACTCTATATTTATATTAAAATTAATTATTTATTTAATTTTTAATTGCTTTATTATTATTAGAGGTAGATCAATACTGCTACAAATTAACAGCTGTCGTTTAAACTCGCAATAAACAGAAATAAAAATACAAAAGAAAATTATAGCTGCAGAAAAAGTAACATTTAATTTAAATCTTGCAACCGTGTAATGACGTATAATTGTACCCAACCAAATAAAATTTTGTATATTTAACAAATAACCTAAAAGCTATAGAAAATATTTTATACAGTGGCTTCTGGATAAAAGGAAGTATGTTGCCCTTATCTTGATGTTATTTTGAAGTATTTAAAAACACCCGCTGTTTTAGATGCTGCTCCAATACTTTTCAAAGGGATAGTACAGAAAACCTCAAAGTTCCAGAGAAAGAATTCGCGTAAGAGTAACGAAAAAGTCTAAAATAAAATTTAGCACTTGATTGAAAGGTTTTCACCATAAACTGAGGTATAACGAATAAAGATGGTTTCGGCTTTAAAAAGCAAGGAAAACCGTATCCAAAACACAAACGGCAATTCGTGTCTTTTTAGACATCTGCTTTTTAAAGCCGAAACCATCTTTATTCGTTATACCTCAGTTTATGGTGAAAACCTTTCAATCAAGTGCTAAATTTCATTTTAGACTTTTTCGTTACTCTTACGCTAATTCTTTCTCTGGAACTTTGAGGTTTTCTGTACTATCCCTTTGAAAAGTATTGGAGCAGCATCTAAAACAGCGGGTGTTTTTAAATACTTCAAAATAACATCAAGATAAGGGCAACATACTTCCTTTTATCCAGAAGCCACTGTATAAAATATTTTCTATAGCTTTTAGGTTATTTGTTAAATATACAAAATTTTATTTGGTTGGGTACAATTATACGTCATTACACGGTTGCAAGATTTAAATTAAATGTTACTTTTTCTGCAGTTATAATTTTCTTTTGTATTTACCTGGAGCTTTTTTTGTTGCTTGAACTATATTATAGTAACTATATTTATTTTTATACTCAAATATATGATAGCTGTTATTGTCCCAATATACGAAACATTTAGTTTTTATCTCGAGAAGCAAAAATGAGAATGTCGAATTTATGATTTGCTTAATATATATATAAACTTTAAATTAAAAAAATTTGCATTAATTGTCTAAATTGTCCTCTTATAATTCACATCTTTATAGTTGATTTTTAATAAAAGATACAATTAAGTTTACAAGATTAGTAGAAATTTTAGAATAGAAAGATTAGAATTTCAAATCAAATCTCCTAAAAATAAGTAATACAAATACTTGATAATCATAATAAATATCACTTAATCCATTTATCAATCTTTGAAACAAGAATTTGGAAAATCAAAATTGAAAGCATTTAAGACCTGTTATAAAAGAATCAGAAATGCAATGAAAGCAAAAAGATAAGAGATTATTTCAATAAAATGCAAAACGATTTTATAAGAATGGGCTTTGAAAAATCAAAAACTAACATACAAATAAATATCTTAATCTCAATTAATATATTTCGAAGATAAATATAAGTATCTTAATTAAGAATGTCTATCTATAGTAGAACAATTTTATTAGACAGTATATTAGCATGCGAAAGAAACAACAAATAAGTAGTGTACAAGAATAGTAATTCATAACTTACCAGAACAATATTAAAGGAAAACTATTTAATGAAACAAGATTAAAACATATTTTTAAACATGTAAAACATATTAACATGGATAACAACATAAGTAAACCAAATTGTAAAAGATTGGAGAAAATCTAGGTAATAAAGTAAAACCAAATAAAGTCAAGCAGGCACTATACTAGTAGAACTCGATTTTGCACATGAAAGAAAAATAATGCCAAACCTTCAAAATCCAGCAAATATAGAAAATGCAATTACCTCGAAAATATAGAAACCAAAGAAATCATCCGAAACTGCGCAACAAATATAATTACAAACGAACAATATACCAACAAAATCAAGAACAACAGAACTAGAAAACACATTGATGTTACAAAACAACCAACTCTAACATAATAACACACACAAACTTAAAAACAACGGTAATAAAGAACACAACTTTTTATTAAACAAAAATAAAATCCATGTTTCATGAAATACCCGCATATCACTATAAATTAAAACCCAGAGCAAAAAGTGCAAAAGCAAATTAATAGCTTGGTTGATAATTGGAAAAAGATCAATAGATATGCAAAAAATTAAAATAATTCAATTCAAACAGTTTTATGGGACTTGCCTATTACACGTAAGGGAAAACCAAACCAAAAAATAATAACAGTTTTAATAGTTTTCGTAAAATACAACTTACAATTTAAAAAAAATATATTTTCTCGATTAATTACAGACTCTATACGAAACGAATACTAATACTAAACGATGTCTCCAAATCGCACATATTGTATTTTACTTATGCCAATACATGTTTTGGCAACGATGCTACCTTTTTCACGGCGAGTCAGAAAATTCTAATATTGTTATAATAACACTTTTCTCTGTGGGTGCATTTTATAGGACCATTCATAACCATTCAAATATTATAATACAAACAAGTAGTTTAAAATATATTTTTAACATAAACAAGAATAAATGGTCGGTCTTGACTAATTTATTGTTACGATGTGTTCCTAAGTGAGATTTCTTGATCTAAAACAGTTTAAAAATGTTCTGTTGGTTTTAAACCTAATCTGTTTCTTTCCAGTTAATCAGATTTATAACTTCAATTGAAACTAACAGTATTAACTATTTGAAATATTAAACGCAGTGTTTAGAATAACAGTACCGACTTATATAGCTTTCCCGGCTCTTTGTTTAATAAATTCGCATGCTTTTTAATAAAGATACTTTTGTAGACATCGAGTTCTTTAGCGGATTGAAGTCTTTTCAACAATTTTAATTTATCAGCTTAAATCGCGTGCATTGTGTTACATTTACATTAGGCGGCTCTTGATTTTTCTTACATTTAGTCAAGATAGACCGTTACGTCTGTTCCATGTACTTTTGATTAGAATCATTGCATTTAATTTGGTAAATTCCAGTTTTCAGTATCTTATCCGTTTTATCTTTTGTGTTGCCTAACATATTTTTTAATGCGTTATTAGACCTATAACATATTCCCATGACCCATTTTTCAAAATTCGCCTTCTGAACCTTTGGTAATTGGGTGAAAAGGCTATTTAATAAAGTTTTTTAACTCTATTTCTATAATAACTTACTCGCGTTTTAAATGTTTTGTTGATTTTCTTTAATAATTTATTGATGTTTGTAGAAGAGTGACAGATTTTTAATTCTGTGTTAAACCGATATTTGTTTAGTCAGAATCTAATCAATCTGTTCAACAAAAAATCCATAGCGATTTGTTTCCGCCACTATGTAACTTTTAGTGCTGGTTTCTTTTTTTGTAAACATTGATTTCTAGTCTGTTACTATTATTTCTAACTGTAATTCAAAACAGACAAAAAAAGAGTAGCATTTAAAGATTTTGATGCACGTAAAAACTGAAAAAGACTTACAAACAATATAGTGTATAAAGTTGATTGTAATCATAACAGTGTTTGCTTGTAATTGTAACTTTCACTTTTTCTCGGCAAACAAATTATTTTGATAATAAAAATCTTGCAACTAAAACACTCAAATTGTCTACTGATACTCAAATATTAAATATTAATTCTCCGACAGAGACATCTTATTAAATCAAATGATACTCAGGCGTCGTGGGTGTTAATCAACAAAAGCTTCAGATTAGAAATTAGAACACCGGAACGAGTAAACAGATAGAGCGCGTCATTTAAACTGATTAGATGTTATCATTATTTCAAATAAAAGGCATGATCTCCAGAGTCTCAGAAAAGACTTCCCTGTAAAATTGAACTGAATACATTTCCAATAAGAATTTTGATTGTGGCGGAAACATCTGAAGTTTTTTGAGCAGGACTATATCAAAGATAATTAAATTTGAAATCTGTATATTGAATAAAAACGTTAAAAAGATTTACACATAAATCACAGCTTCTTACATTCATCAAAAATCTTTCTACAAAACTTCTTCTTACAAAAATTTATTCAATTTTACACTAATGAACAACTGAAGAAATTTACACAAATAGCATAAGTAAACATTACACATTTTAAAATTTTCAATAGAAATATTAAGTTCAATCTTAAATATACACTTTTTTAAACTTACGTGAAAATACGTAAGCTTAATCCTTTAAACCGCTGTCCTAAAGAATGGTTACTTCCACTAAACTTCACAAAAAATGGCTAGAGCCATTAAAACCAAAAAACAGACCACTACACAGAATGTTACAAAAACTGCTGACAGAAGCTGAAGTTTGAACTATTTTTATTTCTTTTAACGAACTCCTTTAACTTTTGCAATAACATCTATTACGGAATAAATTCATTATTGTTAATAACTGCATAGAACGGTGCTAAAACTAAACTGAATGGTACGTAAATACTATTAGTTTGAATGTTGCTGGAATACTTATTGATAAGTCCTAATAGAAATTATGATGCGTCATATCTTTATTCTTTAACATAATGCCAATGATTAATAGTTTTAGATTATTCTATAAAACAGCTACGGAGTTCAAACGGAATAGCCAAAACACTAGCCTCTATTCTCGATAAATTATACCGAAATACACACACGAGATTCACACATATTGATACCAAACGAGATTCTCAGTGGTAAATTTATAACTAATTCTTTTCGCCAAATTAATTTCTCACTCCCGTAATCTGTAATGCGAAGCAGTCAATGCAATTTTATATTAACTGTATGACAATAAGAACCAACAGCCACGTTGTCCAGAGGCCGACCTGTTCGGCTCCAAAAGCGGCTTTTAGACTGTCTTGAAGGGATACAAAAAGCTACATGATTTTTACAAATTTGGGTTTCTTTAAATGGTCCAAACAGACTAAACTTGACGACATTTTTAACCAATAAGGAAAATGCAAAATTACTTATTATATTTATGCATTTAATAAGTGCGCATCAAAACCTAATGGAAATTTAAGATCATAAACTTGACTCCTTAACGAAATTTATTTTATTTCTTTCTGCTCAAATTCTCTGAATAAAATGTTTTACTTTAAACAATACCCTGTTCGCCACTAAAATATAAAGAGATGTCACGAAAAAATATCGCAGACTAATAAGTTATTTTTATATAAGATCTGTACGTACTTTTCGACTAGAAGAATCTCAATACCTTTATTATTTAACAAAATTATCGCCTTCGTCTTCAAGAACTTCTTAACCATAAGAATCGATATGAATTAGTATTCATATCGTAGTACAGCTTCCTCTTCAGTGTCCGTGCTCTCCAGCATATTGTCCACATAATGATGTTTACAAATAGAGGTAACGGCCCGCGGACATTGCGCTGTGAACTCTTGTGTATTTTTATTTTTTAAAAATTGAGCACTGCTTGGTGAGCACATAGATCCGAAAGTCAAAACCCTCATTGCATAGATTTCTAGTGTGCCTTGGAGATTAAGAGTCCAAAGAAACCGTTGAGAGAGCTGATCCTCAGCTTTCACGTTGACTTGGTGAAACATTCCACGAGTGTATGCACATATGGCGATTGCACTTTCTTGAAAATGGTACAAGACGGATGGCAATGATGTAAGTTGGTCTGGACCCTTCAGCAATGCAGAATTTAAAGAGATTCCGTTCACTTTGGTGGGGGCATCCCAAACTATTCTTGTTTTGCCCGGTTTATACGAGTTGATGACAACAAATACTCCATACCAAGTACGAGAAAATTCTTGACGCAATCCCTCATTGGACAACCTACATATAGTTCGGGATCTCGAGTCATTCTTTTCCGTAAACATTCATATCGGCGAAGAGCCATGGGAAAGCTATCGGGAAATCGTACATCCTCATATTTCCACAATTAACCTGTTTCTAAACGGTTGTCTTTTCGGATTGTGGCAGTTTCTAGAATTTGGCATCCACCTTCTTTGTCTGCTGATTTGAGGGGGTTGTCTACCTTGACTACACGGAGGCTATCCAGTGAAGAATAATCTTTCATCGAATTGTGTAACACCTTGTCGTTGCTGCTTTCACTTTCATATTCACATATATGAAAGTTTTGAAAAGCTGACTGACCTGGATCATTGACCTTCGATGATGATGATGATGATGATCATCCATAAGCAACCCATCCTAATCTCGTTTTAGTTGCTACCGGGTCGCCTATGGCGCCTTCAATAACTTTGAGCGGAATTGACAAATTTATCGAGTCCGATGAGTAATCGAGGAACTGCTTGCTGGTACGATTTAATCGGGTATCCTCGTAGGTATGGGTACTGCGTGGTCAGCTCTTTTACATCTAGCGATTGTTCTGGCAAGCACAACTGTTTACTGTCCGTACGACAGGAATGAAGAACTTCTTATCAGGATTGTGAACGCTGGATATCTGGACAGATACGATTTGAGAATCCTTTTCGTTTCGACAAGTACAACCAGTCCACCAAAGAGTAAGCGACTTGGGCTCTCCCTTGAGTTTTAACTCAGCTGCAATGAATTTCTCCATCATTGTTAGTGACGACCCATCGTCTAAAAATGCAAACGCTTCTACTTTTGTTTCGTTGCTGTGCAGAATGACAGGTACAACTCAGTACTTAATTGCTTTAGCAGGACCATGTGCATTGCAGTTGTACCAACCATCCATGGTCGCTATCGGCTCGTTTACTGGCAGAGATTCTTGGGCGACTGTCTCGACAGGTTTGGTTGTTTGCATAACTGTTGCTATTGTGCCATTGAATTCACTGCTGCTTTTGTGTAGAAGTCGATGGTGCCTGTACGTACAACCATCCGTTCCACAAACGGCATTCACATGACATCGGGATTTAAAATGTGATGATAGACATGTACGACACAGTCTGTGTTGTTTAACGGCGTCCCACTTCTCGTTGAGCTTCATATTTAAAAATCTACTACAATCTTCAATTAGGCTACAAATTTGATTGCAATTTGGGCATTGACGATTGTTTGGATACTTTTTATTGATTTCCTCATGGTGCGCATTAACGTGGCCCTTTTCTTTTTATATGGCTCTGGTTTAGCTTCAGGTCCGAAAGCCGTAGTAAGGGCAACGCTACTGATGGTCTCCGCTAACTGAAACAACCATGCACTAAAATTTGCCAAGTTGACGACGGGAAAACCTTGTCGGTGAACGGCCCAATTGATCTTGAGCTGAGCTGACAGTTTATCAACGAGTTCCTGCAACAGCATTGGGTTTGCGAGACGATCGTACAGTGCGCAAGCTTCCATGGTTGACGTCAAGTTCTGCACTGCTAACGAAAATGGAATCACAGTCTCTAACTTATCTGGCCGAGGCAACGGTCCAGATCGAACCTTTTGCAAAAGCGACTGTATGATTATTTCGGGACGCCCATAAATCATCCTCAGTGTCGATATGATGTTAGGAACATTCGATGGTAGCAGTAATCTGCTTCTCACGGCTTCAAATGCCCGCCCCTTTAAACATTTTTGCAAGTGCAGAAGGTTCTCATGGTTTGAGAAACGGTACATTTGAGTACTGCCCTCAAAACTGGAAATAAACAGCGGCCCATCCTCAGGATCGCCGTTAAAATACGGGAGTTCCTTTGACACTGAATGTCGGACCGCAAGCTGATTATTTGTTAAAGGAGCAAATTCTGCTTGCATATGCGGATGAGCCATGACATAGGCATGAGGAACAGAGTAAGAATTCACCTTATTCTTTGGCACTACTGATGGTAGTGGTTTGTTTTGTACACCCAGCTGATGGACAACCAGTGCTTCTAAATTAACTTGAGCTGTCACTGGTGGTTGTGGAATCGTCTGTGCGAGTAGTTGTGAGCTATGAGCTACGGTTTCCAAATTATAGTTCGGCTGACTTGCGTTGAAAGCGATCACCGTTGTGTCGGCTGTGTAGATCTTTTGCTGTTCAGCTTCATATAACTGCTTCGAACGTCCATTATGTAACCACTCATCAACAAGTTGCTTTGAACTTTCCTCCACGCATGATTCCAGATTGCTCTGGCTGTCTTCCACCATGAGTGCTAGCTTTTCCCTTAGATACTCCGCATCTCTTTGTTCTTGCAGTTGCTTGAACTCCTCATCGCGTTTTGCATGCAAAGCTCCTTTTTCTTCTAATATCTGTTCGTTCGAAGTTCGAGGGTGCGACGCTTTGAGCTTATTGTCGACTTAGTCTTCTTGGAGCAACTAGATTTAACAATCGTTTGTTCCTTTTTAGAATCGATTTGGTCGCAGCTGACACAAACCCATTCCTGATACTCGATATCAGCAGTAACATTAACGCATGTAAAATGGTACCACGCTTTACATACATCGCATTGGGCCATTTCGGCATTGTCTGGCTTGTTACAAATTGAGCAGCTGCGGTTCACCATGTTGACGATTTGGTGTTGTTGCTCCAGTCGCCGACTTCTTGGAGTATCATTTGTTTGGAACATCACGATTTCCTTTACTCTTGTAAAAGAAATTTGTAGAATTATTGTTTCGAACAATAATGAATATCCTTGTTTGTGTTTCAGAAATCGTAGACTCTTTTATTTTATGGATCACTACAAATTTCCTAGAATAGGAAATTACAAATATGTAGTACAATTATTTATATCACAATATAATTAATTAATAAGTATGAATAAACTTACTTTTAGTTTTTAAACAAAGCTATTTTAAAGATATTTTTAGATTTAAATCTAATTTTTTCGCAAAGTGACGTTTGATGTAGGCGGCGTTGCCTGTCGCCAACACAGGGAATGTTATTTAATTTTAATGACGCAATATTTGTTATTAGATTAATGGATCATACAATCGTTGCAAGTTAGCATTGGCATATACTCGTACATACTTTCTTTCAACAAAAAACTAAATATTTTGTCAACTTGGGATGATTTTTACAAATGCAAATTACATAAGGTACATACGTAGCCAATAGGTTGAGTTCTCGTATTCTGGCTTGGACACCCGGGTACTGTCCTGACATATTGGCAGCGTTGTCATAACTCTAGCCACGGCAGTTTGCAAGGTCAATTCCCATTATGTTCAAAAAGGCACAAAGGGCATCAACAAGCTGTTAGCCTATATGACCTGTGTTGGGCAAAAATATCAGGAATCGTTCCAATGGAGACTCCATTTTATTGACGCATCTCAAAACAACAGTTACTTGGTCGATGTGGCTGATATCAGGTGTTGAGTCGATTATTATCGAATAATATTTAGAACTTTTATTTCATTTTCAATTTTATCCCGTACTTGTTGTACCATCTGAATGATTAATTCCATTGGCGTGCGGTGAGAATTTAGGCTAGGGAAGCAACCACGATTTTAATTATAATACACCTAGGTACAGGCGCGGATTAACGGGGAGGGAATAATCCCTCCCCCCAATTTAGAAATAAGTTTACATTGAATAGAAACAAATAATGTTTGTTTAATTATTATTTATTAAAACAATTATTTTTCCAAAGATTTCCCCCTCAAAATACTTCTCTGGATCCGCCCCTGCTAGGTACAATAAAAAACAGTGTTATAATTATTAAGCTTAAAAGTTTTTCAAAGAAGCACTTTTACACTTTATACTTATGGAATTTGTTGACTGTCATTCTTTATTTAAAAAAAAAACTACTACTACGTATCAATTTTTCGGTCTTTCTTAGCAAAATACCGGTACAGGTTTTAATATTTGTTGTTAAATTTGAAAGATCTGGTTTTGATCTGCCTTTCTTAATAATTTGTAATTTCTCTCCAAAACTGTGTGCGAAAAATTCCTTATTAATAATTTACAAACTGAACAAAAAATCGTCCCGATTCGGCTATATCGAAGGTACTCGAACCTTTCACCGAAGCAGTTGAATTTGCAGTCGTGACGATAATGCAATTTTAAATTTGCATACAGGCAAACTAAATAGAACTATTTGTCTTTAAAAAAATATAACTTATAAATTAAAATAATAAAATGCGACAAAATACAGTCTCATTCGCAGATTTACATTACTTAAGTAACACTAAATCGAACAAATAACCAAATTATAATAAATAAACATTTGGGAACGAAGCACAATAAAAATTACGACCAATCAATGTTAACCAGCCAAACAGCATCCGTCTATTATAATACCCCGCGCTCGTTGATTCACGCCAAGGTTAAGAGTAGAGCATTTGTAATCAGTGCCTATATTAAGTGCAAGTTTAATGAGCCTAATTTAAAATAGTACTCTGAATAATTATACTTCTTGCTGTACAGAGTTGATATTGAGTTTTAATTTGATAAATATTTCAATTTAAATAAACGATAACCATAATTTTACAAAAGTATTTTTGTTAGCATTGTTTTTATTTTTAATAAATTCTCAAGGCAAGCATTGCTTCCATTGCTTCCATGGACCGCACGCCACTGATTAATTCATCGATAATGTGATGGGAAAGGCAGGAAGGAATACTTTTACCCCAAATTGTACAATATGGTCCCCCATGAATATATCGAATTGGGAGATTAACTCTATTACGCCCAAGAAATTTCCATTCGACACGTTCCCAATTGTTTCACTATTTCCGCGTATTGCTAGGCCACGTGAGGGCAACATTTTGATCGTTTCTACAACCCTCAGTAACACTGTGCGCCAGTAAGGGACTTCTTTGGCAAGTTGCTGTATCAAAAGTCTGTCAATGCGGCTGGAAATTCTCCCGCGTGCAATGAAGGCGGGCACGCATTGACGGTGTTCTGGACTAGTTTCATGATCGTCAATTATTTTGGGATTCCTCCAGTCACTAAATCCAACTGTAGTAAATTTTGTGGATCCCCCATAAAGTTTACACACAGCACAAAATACAGCTCCAGTTGATTTTGAATAGAATAACTAAACTCGCTTGCATGTTTCCCCGTTGGAATGGCGTTTTGAGAACAGAGACTTTGTGCAATGTCTTGTCGTACCATCAGCGTACTTTCGCATTGATTGCAAAAAGTCACTGTCATCATTTTGATTTACTCCACATAGAGCTATTTTATCTCAAACAGCCTGGTGATCTTCCATTTAGCTGGATCAGGTTCATCTTCTTTCTAGAGCTTCCCTGTGTGCACTTAATAAGAAGAGTGGTGAAATTAGACCAATTGCTGTGGGAAATACTTTCAGAAGACTTGCCGCTAAAGTTGTGTGTATGAATACTCAAGAAAAACTCGGGCAATATTTTAGACCGAAACAACTGTGGTTTGTAGAAAGAGGTTGTGAAGCAGTTGTACACGCACTCCTTACTTATATTTCTGAAAATAAAAACACCAATAGAAGCATCCCAAGGGTTGCTCTTGCTAACGCTTTTAATTCAATCGAGAGAGACATAATGTTGGATGATATTTTACAACAGGTACCTAAACTTGTACCCTTCCATGTTCCAGTGTTACGCTGAGCCATCCTTGCTTTTCTTCGGAAAAGACACCATTCTGCAGTGGGAGCTCAACAGGGAGACTCGGCTGGTCCGATAGCATTCGGTTTAGCTATTCGATCTATAATTGAGTGACTTAAATCTGAATTTAATACCTGGTATTTAGATGACAAAACAGTGGGAGATTAACCTCAAGATGTCTTGACGGACTTTCAACTCATAATTGAACATTGCAAACAGTTGGGATTGAAAATAGACCCGTCAAAATGCGAGATTTACTTTTCTTCTGATAAGGATGACACGATCAAAAGGGAATTCAACGAAAATATCACCTGGAATAAAACTATTATCTGTCGATACCCTTTCTTTGTTAGGTGCTTCAATTCAGAAACCTGCCTGTCACCACTACTAGCTAGCAAAGTTGAGGAACTTGAGGTTTTGTTCACGCGTCTAAAAAAATTAAATAATTACGTGGCGTATTTTTTACTCCGTAATTGCTTTGCAATCCCTAAATTAACCTACCTTCTCCGAACTTGTCCTGTTTGGAGCTTTCCTGACACTATTTGTAAAATCGATTCACATATTGCCAACGCTAATCTGGACGGAACGCAATGGAAATAGCTTCTTTACCAATTGGTTTCGGAGGAATCGGAGTTCGTAAAGTAGCAAATATTGTTCTCCCAGCCTTGCTTGCTTTGTGAAATGCCACTTTTAAGTTGGTCGAACTGATGTTACCGAATATACCCTCCGACCAATTAAAAATCGCGTACTACGAGGATGACTTGGAATAATAGAAACTTAAATGCACCGAAGAGGCTACTCTTATTCCAGTTGTCTCTTTCTTTTGGAATAATTGGGATATCATGAATATTAAAACTACCCGTTCAACTTTTAATTTTGAAAATAAAATTGATAACGCTAGATATTTAACTTCAGAAAATGAAGCTTCTTGAAAATAAATCCAGTGCATGGTTGAACGTCATCCGCTCAAAAGCTATTGGAACATTACTAGATATAAATACTTTCCGAATATCTGTTGCCTTACGGCTTGAATGTAACATACGTACATATGTGTTCCACACACATGTATTTGTGAATCAGAAGTAGGTAGTCAAGGTACCCATAGACTTAACTGCTCCAAAAGTACTGGTCGACAAGCCCGTCATTCCAACCTTAAATACTTTGAAAAAGGAGCTTGGCATCAGTCGAATTGCCTTCTGTCCTGGCACCAACTGGACTTACAACGGACGAGGGAAAGAGACCTGATGAAATGACTCTTATCCCATGGATAAATGGACAAATTCTTATTTGGCATAGCACATGCAGTGATAACTTAGCTCCGTCATATTTAAATGTATCCTTCATCTCTGCTAGAAAAGTTGCAGCTAATGTAGCTTTGAAGAAGTTAAATAAGTATAAGAATATAATAAATCAAAACTATTATTTCGTGCCATTTGCAGTGGAAACTATGTGGTCTTTGAGCATAGAAGCTTTAGATTTTATGGATTCTATCGGAACACGGCTGGCGACAATTTCAAGAGAACCGCGCCGGAAAGCCTACCTAATTCAGAAATAAGCATTGCTATTCAAAGAGGGAACGCGGCTTGAGAACATTTCCTCCTTCGATTGCTATGGAGGAATTTTTTTTATTTACTTTAATTTCACGCAGTAATGTGTTAAAGCAGTTATTTATTATTTTTTATTTGGAAAAAGTAGTCATGTAACATTTAAATATTCAGTTATAAACTGTACTGATACAAACTGTTTAATGGTGATAAATAAATGAAATGAAAAAATGAAAAATGAAATAAGTAATTATTAAAAAATCAAAATATTGAGTTTTTGACATTTACATATATCTAAAATTCAATTTAAACATACATAGATAAAAAAATAGTAAGTTTGTGTCAATGTTATGAGTTTATTTTTCTGTGTGTGTTGTGTTTATTGTAAAATGTGCGATGTGGAGCAAACCTGACACAAACTTTAATAAAGAATAAATTACTACATGCATTCTGTTACGTAAATTTAATAAAAAGTTGTATAAAAATTATAATTTCGTAGGTGTATATTATATTAATGTGATCGTGTTTACATGAAATGAATGCCCATTAATGTTAGATTTTCAATATTTTTGTGCATTGTTATTATTAAACCTAAGATTTATTATAAACGGAATGTCAAATCTGGTAACTTCCAATGTGGTCAACATTAGTTTTACTCATTATTTAGAATATAAGTCGCAATTAGAAAGTAATATTGAGTAAAAGAATTTAAATCTTCATTTATTGAATCGATACGCCATCTGTCTAATTCATTTCAAATGATCCATTTACATTGCTTTAAATGGGTAAAATACAAACAACGGTTAATTATAGTATATTAAGGGCCGGTATTATAAAACTTTTTACTTCCTAGATAAAATTTAATCTGAGATTAAATTAATTTATTCTGTCAATTTGCATATGAAATTGACAGAACAAATGAATTTACTCTCAAAGTAAATTTTATCTAGGAAGTAAAAAGTTTTATAATACCGGCCCTAAGTATCAAGAACAGTAAGGACAGTTTACCGATTGACGACAATGTTTAATAAATTAATAGATTAAGATAATTTAATAAATTATCTTAAATCTATTTTTTTCGGGGATATTTCCTTAGTTAATACCTTTGTATTCATAATGGTCGTACAAAAAATAGTATAAGCATCTCAAACAGTAAGGAGTTTACCGATCTCCTCCAATATTGCCGACTTCGCTTCGCTCAGTCGCCAAACATTGTCGTCTATCGGTAAACTGTCCTTACTGTTCTTGATACTTAATATACTATTGCTCTGTATATCCACCAAACATTAAGTAGGTTTTGTCGTTGCCATGGATACGTTTGTAATTACTATTATTTTTGAATGTCACGATATTTGTCAAACTCGTGAGAATGAGTGAATCTGAAAATGAATATAATTGGGATATTGAAGAGACCTGAGCAAATTTAAATAAACAACATACATTTTTTTAAATAGTCCAATTATTTAGAAAAAAAAGATTTCTCGCGAAAGAGACATCTAAAGATCATGCATTTATTTTATAAATTACATATAATTTACTTACCGTTCTGTTTTTGACAGAACTGAACGGTAAGTAATTACGACGCGTTTTTGCTTAGCAACCAGTAAATATAACCTACTGTTCTAAAACCAAGTATGGTAAACAATTCGAAATAGCATGGTCGTACAAAAAATTAATAAAACCCCATATTTATATGGGATGAACATAAATCATTAATATGACCTACAGTGCTTGTTATGTTACAATATGAACAGTGTAATCAATTTCATTTCTACGAAAAATACAATAATTACATCGAAGTTTCCAGCGAAATCTACAATGCTTAGTTAATTGCATTTTAACATAATTTATGTTTGTTCTTTTGTTGTTACATTATAATATGTTGTTCGGAAAGGATTAAATATTATATTGTTAAATTCTGAACACTTTGTCTGCAATGCTTTACGATTTTAACCGTTGTTTGTTCTTATGGAGAAATAGCATGCAAATCGGCCACCTTAAACCTGCAGACTAAATGATGTGACTTATGTCTGCCCACTAGCACGATATATATTCACAAGCTCTTGGGTAAATACGTGTAGATCAAGCAAGAATTTTTATATACTGACTAACCTATTTGTCCAAAATATTTTCAATTTTACTCATTAACCCGATTGATGGTTTGTTTATATAATTCGTAATAGTGTATTACATAATAATGGTTGTATTATATAACTTCTGCAGTGTTGTCGTTTAAAGTGCAAATTGTCGTTTAAAGATTTTACAACTGATACGTACTTTTATTTTAAAACTAGTAATCTTTACTGTGTGCTGCTTCTAAAACACTGATTTTTCCTTATAAAAGCTTTCATAATTTTTATCGTTGATTTTGCATCCAATTCAAATCCTTCCCATCGAGTCAAGTGCCAATTTTCAAAAGAAAAAAACAATAAAACATAACATCATCAAAAAACATGGAAAAAGATTTAGGCTCGAATAGCTTTCCGAGTAAGATATCTATATAAAGTTTAGAATCTTGAAAGAGCAGAAGAAAAAATGAAAATGATGGTAGCGTTTGGTGCTTGAGGAAAATCGATTGGTTCAAAGGAAATATACACACACAGATAGCAACAGCTGTGTCCTACGCTACACGACTTGAAGGGGAAATATTGCGTTTATTTAATAAGGAGAAGAATAATATTGGAACTTACTCTCTATATAAAAATATATATAAATGAAGATTTAATGACGCTACGTTTCCTTTTACATCGAAATTCAAGGCAGGTGTCTCGTGATATTTTAAATTTAATAGTGGAGTAAAAGACATGTCTAAGATTTTCATGCAGATATTTCAATGTTAACTAGAAAGACTATGCAAACCCGTCTCTAGAAAAATATGCAATTTAATATGCTGTTTCTTTCTAGGAAGTACTACAGATCTTTGGGGTATTAAAGTATTTTCTAAATAAACTGAAGTTTCGTGCAATAAGGTAGATGTCTCAATTAGTGTAGATTAAATTTCTGTGTGGGTCGCGAAGTTTAACCCCATGCGTACCTGCGACATCAAAAAAAATGTAGTGTAAGAATCGAATTATCATACACTTGACACCAGTTGAAACGTAGAGAAATGAAATTTAATCCAATCTATGGTATTTGTTTGTTGGAAGTATTTGATTAGCTTCTACCAGCTAACATTGATTATTTCTGCTAATTACCGTCTTTGGGTTAATCGGATTCTTCAGATATCAAAAAGAAGTCTTTGAAAATGTCCCTCCCTGATCCTGTTAAATTGATTGTCGTTTTGGTGATGTTGGATAATGAAACACTTTTATAGAATTAAAACATTTAATCAATTAACACGACAATTTATTTACAGTAAATTTATTTTCATAAGTTTACATGATTAAACTTAAACAAATTGGATTAATAAAAATTATCTACTTTAGCGTATAATTAACTCCACATAGCGTCGCGCGTACAGTGAATTAATTGCATTAATAATACTCTAATTATTCTAAATATTGAAATAATTAAACATTAATTAACAGAATGGTATTCCACACGTAGCAAATTAGTTCGTACTTTATAAATCTATTGAGATGATATCTTATCATTGGGTTGAAGATTTATCAATTTAATAAAACATACTAAGGGATATTTAAAGGCTGGTGCAGTTTTTATAAAAATGGCATCTAAGTCAATTATGTTGTTTTATAGTAAAACAGGTTTTATGTAACACAGGTTACATGTTTAGGATAGTTTATCTACTTTTCTTAAATCTTCTCACTAGATTTGAGTTTGTTAACGCAGATAGTATTTTTCTTTTCCTCTTAAAACTAAAGCAGTTTCGGGTAGATATTTCATTGGAAATAGTTAAAACAGATCATTACCTTGATGTATATAAGGTTACAATTAACTTATTAAATCCTGTATTTGGTAGAAATCATGTTATTTAAAAGAAAATATTGGCTGTGTGAATATTCCAAGATTTTTGGAAATTTTGGTATATTTACGAGGTTTTGCGCCTTTGTTTTGATTCAGTCACCTGGAGTATTTAAACGAGAATAGGTATAGTTTTGATCCATTTATGTTATTATTTATCTTGAATTTGCAGAAGCATCATTTTTGTTTTAAAACGTAATGCCAGATTTTTAAGTTATGTTTTTCTTTATTATTTTGTGATGATTTGTTGAACTCATTATGAGTGAGTTAATATTCCATGTACAGAGATAGCTGGAAATTTATGTATTTCCATTGTAATTAAGTTTTAATTAGTTTTATGACAGCTGATCGTTTTTATTGATTTTTCCTGTAAATATAGATTTTAGACCATAAGTGTGTTATATTATTTTGATCGTATTTCTACCAGCTATCTTTTCATCTTTTTAGAATTAATATCGGTGTTAATTTTTGACATATGTTTTTATTTGTGACGTCATGACATTTTCGATGTTTAGAATTTTAATGGAATTTCGTTGTTTTTTCAAATGTTTTTCCGTAAACATATAAAAGGGTTTTCGAAAATGAACAAAGTTAGCCGATAAAAGCATAAAGGTGGAACCTATGCTCGTCTCCAGATTAAAATCTGAAAAATAAAATACGGTTAGAGTAATTCACGTATTTTCTTGTTTACATTAAACGTCAAACATAATTGAATTCGATACTTACCTGCCATATTTGAAACAAAGAAGAATTTGTTTTCATTTATGAACAATCACTGGGAATTGTGATCGATTTATTTTATATAAATCAAAGAAGATTTTTTTATTGATCATCATTTTTATATCGTTATTGTATGGAATTGATTACAGTTGATTTGGATAAATGCTGTTTTATCTTTTGCGCACAAGGACAGTATGAAGTGAATATAGCGACATATTTGGTTTGTCAAACGATATACAAGGTGGGTCGTTAATAAGATGTTGGTTGATAAGAACAATTATTAAAACAATTTATTTGAGAGAATTTTTAAAACTGTTCTTGTAAGTTTCCAGAAGTTCGTTAAGAACAAAGTCGTTTGCTTTCAAACATCTCATATTCTTTTATTAAGTGTAAATATTTTTGTTTTGATAAAGTTATTTTTGATGTTGGTTTGTTCAAATGAAACCAGTTGTAACCCACATGTCAGGTTGTCAACGATCAATCATGATTTATTTGAACCAGCTTAGGAAAGATTTTTCTGTATGATCTCTATTTATGAATTCATATTTTGATAAAATTTTCTGATTTATAAATAAAATAAAATCTGCGTTTATTTATAATTGATGTGGGATGCAAGTTTTCATTTATATTTTTTTATATACAGAGTATAAGATTGTTTCTCGTCCAGATGCAGGATTCCAGGTGTGGTTTGTAGTAAGTTTTTCTTTCCAGGTACAGTAATTAATAAGATCAATATATTTTTTTAATCCCATGCTCAATCAAATTAAAACTGGGTTAGCTTACTGCGAAGGAGAAAAGCTATTGGGTTGTTATATTTTAATTTTTATTAAAGCTAGCCAGATCAAATTAAATATCTTGAAGTTTATTATACTATCTCATAGTTTATTGTTCTCCCGAAGGTGGGGCTTTCTTATAGAATCTTGAATAATTAGCTAATTAGAATTCGTAAACATTAAGTGACAACGAATGGAAACAAATGTCAATATCCTATCAATTTTAGTATTTCTATGTGTTTTGTCAATATTTATTATTATTCTTCTAGGGCTTAGTGAAGTTTACCAGGTGCTTTTTAGTGTGCCTATGAATATTTATTATTTTTATCTTTCCAGTTTTTGAAGTTTAAAAGCACTTTCGATTAAGTACTATTTGGATATAAAATTTGTAATTTATTACATTCTGTATACTCGTAATTTTATTAGACGATTCTGTTTTGCAAATCAGATCAGGTCAATGGTATTTAAACCGCTGTCATGCATATTTCGTTCAATAAAATTAATATTGTACTATATCTATATATTTCATCTAATATAAAAATAATTTTCTAATAATAAGTTTATAGAAGTTTATTAAAGGTTAAAGGTTATTATTGTTCATGTGTAGTAAATACTTTACTCATTGGAGTACTTTAATTTTTATAAAAATGTGTGTCTGTTGTAATAATTTATAATAATTATTTAAATGCTAAAAAAGCCTTTAGGGCTGTAGATTATTTTTGTAACTTCATTTAGTAATTAAATCGAGTTTACATTGGCAGCCATAACAAAATAAAGTGTATACAAAAAAGATCAAGATAATAATGAGATATCTTAGTGTACCGAACATTTAATTAATTTAATAAAAATTTTAATACTTTTGCTGATTTTTATTTTGGAAGAAGTGTGCATCTGTACAAGCATACAAACAATAAAACTGAATATTTGGAATGATTTCACCTGTGTTTAAAACCTTTATAATAAATAATTTCTAAAATGAATACCAATAAAAATAATTATGACGTCTGGCG
Source organism: Agrypnus murinus (assembly GCA_929113105.1). Classification (NCBI taxonomy): domain Eukaryota; kingdom Metazoa; phylum Arthropoda; class Insecta; order Coleoptera; family Elateridae; genus Agrypnus; species Agrypnus murinus. Next base: position 147,716,376 of record OV816028.1, read on the forward strand.
CCATCTTGTCTGTCTGTCTCGTTATGAATACCGTTCGATGGAACAAGTAAAAATAATTTCATGATGTCTACGAGGTAAGATTTCATAGTACAACAAAAGGCACCACACTAGAACTAAGCAAGTATTCCGCAATGTTTTGAACTTTAAGGTATAAAGTTCAATTAAATTATCAATTATTCAATTTAATAATTATGATAATTTACCTTGTATATGGATAATATTGCTCTTCATGTTTTTAACAATGAAATTAAATCTGTATTATTCACAAGTAGTAGATTACTCCTAAAACTTTAAAAGACATCAAAGTTGAACACAAAGTTGATTACATTTTGTTGATTTATTTTTTCTTTTCTGCATAGAGCTTTTCCTAGTTTAGCTCTGAAGATTGAGATTACACATTTTGTTATAAACTCTTAATTTTATGTAGTAACATTAAAGAATTTATGCTTTCGCAGTGAAACTTAACGAACCCAATGAAATTATTTATTTAATCAAACATTTCCGGCGTCGTGGATGTCAATTACAAAGGCTCGCTAATTTCAAGGTTAAACATAACAAATAAACAACATTACCACCAACTTGTTAGGACGCCAACCAAATTGTTTGTTATTGTTGTTCAGAAAAATTCCGACATGAATCTACAATTCGTAAAAAGAAATCCGTTATGTTTATGGTTTTGAAAGAGTAACTATAAACAATTTGTTGGATTAATCTGTAGCAGGTGGTTGATTATTTTTAATACTTGTTTATTGAATAAAAATCATCGGTCTCAAGTAATTGAAAAAAAGTACTAGACGTAATGTATAGCAAACATGCCCGTTTTTTTTGTTTAAACACAACAATCGCAAAAGGATTGTAAGGTACACGGTGCTTATTTGTGTTTTTATTAGAGTTGGAGATCATTCCTAAATCTATAACTACTACTACTACTACTACTATTACACCCCGATTCATTAATACTAACAGGAGAGATAATCCCATAATTAATGGATTCAAAGATCCTTCACAATTTAATGGGCCAGATTTTACCACTAATTTTTTTTAATCGCTTGACCACATAATCATTAGACTAACCAAAATAATACAGGCACGCTTAATCTCCACTTGAAGGTTTAAGCCATAAACACAACGACTAACGACTCAATAAAGTTACAAAACCATCGGAGCACAAAACTGAAAATTTCCTTCAAGTTCGAAGTTTCCTTCAAAGAGCAATGTCGAAATTAAAAAAGAAATTTCGTTAATGTTAATTTTAGCTAATCTTAAGCAGACTTTATCTATAACAGTTTTTTAAGAAATGCAAACAAATGGTCAAAGATGAATTTTATTCAAATAAAACTAGATTCGTGTAATGATACACGAATACAAAATACAAAATATGGTCCAGAAGATTATTATATTTGTTTGCAAACATTAAACATTGTAACGTGTTAAAATTCTCGATTTAATTTTAATGCAAATTTAAATTCACTATTAGTAAAGAATCTTAGTACAGCCATGTACATTTCAGTATATTTTAGTTGAGTTAGAACTGCAGGCGATATCTCGAATTAAAAGGATGTTTTCTTTAACATCAAATGTCATCCCAAAATGTTTTTTACAGAAGATTAAATTGCTTCTAGACTAAAATACAGATAAAATGGAGTTTACAAAGATAAGATTTTCCTTTTTAACAAAGGAATTATATGTCAAAGAAAACATTTAGATTAAATTTATATTTCCTGTGCGTGTTTATTTTCAATTTGGCTGAATAGATTTTCTCAACGCAGACAAATAAAAAAACGGTCTGAAACCACATTTAAAAGTATCAGGTTTCACCCTGCAAGCAGATTTTTGATCCGGTGAAATCCAGTGTAACTTTAGAGAATATTACAGAAAGGTTTTATGTGGTCACTTCCTATTGGTTTAAAGAGTGCCAGTCTGGTTTTTGATAGGGTAGTTAATTTTCTCCTCCTAGAAAATCATAGCACAAACAATATTCTAGCATCCCCAAGTGGACAGTCTGATATAGTGTAGCAGAGTCGAAAGCCGGACGACTGGTAGCAGTCTCCTCGAGTCTTCTCAGTCTGCAGCGAGAGAGTACAAATGAGTTGTGCTAATAGCGTTTCGTGTTTAGTTTCGTTTACGGTAAATGAAGCTTACTTGCTTGATTTTATCGTCTAATTTTCTGTGTTAATAAAATTAATCGAAAATTTGTAAAGGAAATTCAATCTCGAATTGAATTTATAGTTTTCATGATAGCTAACGAACGTATGAGTAATTTAAAGTGTTATTAGTTACCAATTTAAGAAGAGCAGTTCTAGCATTCGGAATTTCAATGTTAATAATCTTTATCTTTGGGGTTTTCATTTTAAAAGTAATGTAGTGGACTTGCAGAATTTGGTCAGCTCTACAAAATTATTACGCTGAAACAGTATAACCTTCTAATAACGAAATTTAGTTAAAAAAAACTATTTAACAAATGAAATATTGGGATTATTGCAGTCTAGGAGTTTTAGTATCGTGTAGTGTCGAATTATTACAGAAATAATTTTCGTAACATAAGTTAAGAAACCTTAGTTAATAATTGTAGCATCTTTACGAGAATTCATAGTTCTTCCTGTTTTACTTCTATATTTTGTGAGGTACTCTGTACCTAGTGTTAAGCGAATTCAAGGGCATCGTGCAAGTGCTATTTTGTGAGAATTTAAAGGATTGTAAAATTCTACCAATTTATCAAGTACTAAAGAATAACTTGTTTGATAGGAGTAAGTTAAATGTAAAATTTATCTGTACCATTTTTTATTACGAAAATTTTTGTTAACTATGCAACATTTTCTCCTTTATAAAAATTCTTATTAGAACCTTATAATAACTGTTCTCAGTATTGTTATTTTAGACAAAAAATCACTTTATCGACGAATAAATAAGTATTTAAATTTTTTATCTTATTTTTTTATTTTTACATAGCTCTACATACTAATGAATGATTAACCCTAATTAAATTAATCCTATTATGATGATACTGTCAATCTAACTAATGATGATTAGTTCTTTCAGTTAATTAATTTTAATCTATATACTCTTGATTCTTTTTTGCTTGGAAATCTAGAATTGTAATGGCTGCAAGTAAATGGCGCCCATTTCCTTTTATTATGTCTACTACACCTTATTTTTCTTTACAATTCGTAAGCTATGGAAACTAGTACCTACGCCTATGAGATAATTTGTAAATGGGAGATCTTAAAAGCTGGAATATTAAAGTACAGTAAGTATCGCATTTATGAGTTTTGCAGTAAGTATTCAGTATTTGAAGTTTATTGAGGTTACAGTGACGTCCATCGCGCGGCGTATGTTTGGCATTTTCAGTAAGAGTAATTCCGTAAGAGTAACCAAAAAAGCTAACTTACATTGACGCTTATGCATAAGACTTGTGTTATGTGTTATGAGACAATTGATAAGTTACAGTGACAGTCCAATCGTGGAGCTTCATTTTGTATTGTAAGTTACAACATCTAGAAAGTTTGGCTTAAGATAAACACACTATTTGCTTGAAAGGGCATCATAAATTGCGGTGTATTTATTTTTGATACGAAGAATTTATTAGGATACTTCAGGAAATAACCTTTGTTTAAAATAATTCTGTTGACTATTACAATAAACGGAGTGATTTTAATACGAGACCAGTGTAGAAATCTTTTTTATTTTATACAATAATCGCATTTAACATTAAAATTGAGCAAATTAATTATTCGTAATAATGAGCCCTTACAATGGAAGCGAATCTGGGTTTGTTTCTGAGAGACCTTATTGTATTAAATATAATATGTCATCAAATTAAATTATCTTCTTTGAGCAATTTAACATATCTGAGATTACTATCTACAATTTAGTGCATAGTCATTTAGTGCATAATCATGCATTGCATAATTAGTGTATAGTTATACCTACCATTGATATCCACCATACCAAGTTCAAGAATTCCCTTAAATCGTTGTTAATTGAGACAACGCCTCCTCTTGTTAATTACAGTATTTCACGAGAAAAGCTAACAGAAATCACACACCCATTAACACATTTCGTATACAAAGTGCCTACTTAAACCTCGGTAATATTTAAATTCAAATCTCTTCCCTGTTTCAAATTTTAATTATTTATAAGTGCTTTATTTAAATGTAAAACGGAAGAATGTAGATGATGCACGTGGAGACAAATTTGTAGCAAAATGATGTATGGCTCAATAGTTCATGTTTTTACGACGGCTTAAGTGCTGCTGCGGTGCACTGACAAGGGTCGTAGATGGGGTGAGTAACTGGAATGTCGGACGCCTTGGCCGGGTTAAACATTAGCACTTCCCGCGGCTTGCAGATAAAAGCATCACAAATTAGAACCGCTCTGTGAACTTGGCATGTCTGGGAGGGTGGAGACCTCCTATGTCCGTACACTGTACATGACACGGTCTAAAACTCCACCACACCGCCGGAAACGGGTCTAACCCTGCCTGTACTTAGAACTTACGCTTCTAAAGACTTTACTTAGCAGCGTTTCTCTTCTCCTAGCAGTAACTAACACCATATTAAAAGCTCAACTTTTCCCTAAATTAGATCTGTCAATAAAATTTTAAACATGACGGATGATGATACGCACGCGAGGATTAATTATCAGGCAGTTTCAGCTAGTTCTAGCAAAATTTTATTGAAATTTAACTTTCGAGTATCTTTCTCGTCTTAACCGGAGTAAACATAAAAGGAAATTCATACCCTGTATCTTAGGGTTTTAGATTGCTGCTCTTGCATTTACGGTTAGCATTTCCATACTTCCAGGCAGTTATTCTAACAAGTATGTGCTCCTGCATGAATATATCCATACGTAAACAATAAGCCAAAAGATATATCGATACATATTGGTTGTAGATAACAACAAAATGGTAAATAAGAACCCGAACAGAAATTGCATTTTTGATTAAGCGTTCTTTTTTTCCCTTGATATACTTTATTTTTATTGGGTTTTCGGAAAAGACAATAAAGAAATATTTTGCAAAAATGAGCTAAAATGGAAATTTTACAGTTGATTTGCATTTATTTACATTCGCCACTAGTTTAATGAAACTCGTGGGATAACATGCAGCGTGTGTGTGTGAGCTTTTTGTACTGGAATCATTTCCATGTGATGGATTTTGTTTTTATCATGGTTTAAAGCATGTAGCTTTCATATTTAAGCATCACATTCTATGGTTGTGTAATAACATTCAGCACTTCAAAATCCGCTTCTAACTATTTTAAATAGAAAAATAAATTGTTTTAACAAAAATTTTAATTCACTTTTAATAAATATTAACCTGAAAAAGGTGGCGTTCTTACAAGGCTCTCTGTTATGTGTGAATACATTCCGACTTTTGGCATTACAAAGGAATTTTACAAAAGGTAGCGGAAACAAAGGTGAATTACAACTAAAGGGTTTTAAATTTAAATAAGATGGTTCTGAAATGAGCTGCCAGGTTGCTGTCTGGAAACTTGTATTTAATTTCCTGTAATGCTAGTGAAACGTCTGGTAATTTAAAGTCTCGTAACTTTAATACAGCACTGACCTTGCTAAAACTCATTTGATGTAACAGTCATTAAAGTTGTTAGTAATTGTAACTTTAGGAAACTGCAATAGGGGTGTATAACTTGAGCTTTTAATAACGTTATTGAATAGTAAAACTAATGAATTTTCGAAAGTTAAAATTAAACGTAATTTCAAAAGTTTTATAAAAATTGTTTTTATTTATTTTGAAAATAAATTTACTTCACAGGAAATTGAAATGTTTTCAATATTTTTAATTTATTCTTCGTGTTTTAAATATTTTTTCAGCAGTATACAGATTCTGGAACGAAGCAATGGTTCCTTCTGCCAATGTTAGTTCATGCACAACTCTATTAAAGATTTTATACTAGTTTTCATTCTGTAATTGATGTATAGTTGTGTTGATATTTTATTCATTTAGAATGATACATTTTTATATAAGATTATAGAAATAGAAGCAGTATTAAGTAGTGTTGCTTTGCTGAGATCACTGAAAACCATATTTGCGGTTTTACATTGTCAAGTGGATTTATGTAAATTTTGTTGCATATTTAGTTGTTCTGTATTTAAGAATATTCAAGAAAGTTAATTAAACATGTAATGTAGGTGTTTAATGCTATCAAGCAGTTGGAAATTGTGTTTAAAGTAAAATAGAGTAATTAGTAATAAGCGGTTTAAAATATCTTATCGACATTCAAAAAAATCAACATCAAAATTACTTATCCGCAGCTTTTATAGATATAATACCAGGTGTCTGATAAGCCATGGCATGAGTGACTAATAGAATAATATAAATCTCCTAGTGTAAAATCAAAAAGCGTGTGCGTCCGTAATTCTGATAAAAGCAGGAGTTCCTCAAGGGATCGATTTTACCCAGTTTTCTATTATACGTTTCAGATGTCCAGACAATAAATGGTACAACTTTAGCTATATTTGCAGATGACACGGCAATTTTAACACTGCACAAAAACACTATCACAGCTGCTGAACACCTACAACGGCATCTTAATAAAATTGAGAAATTGATGCACGGGTTGTCAAAGCAAACCTTCAAAATCAGTCCACGTTACCTTTATTCTCAAAAAAGTTACCTGCTCCTCTTCCAACTGCCTTCTATCTCAAAAGGTCGACGTTAGATACCTATACATTTATCTCGATAAGCGCTTAATTTGGACTCCCAGTTGGTCAAATTTATAGAAATTATTACTGTCTTATTGGTCGCTCTTCTCAGCTGTCCCTACTAAAGTAAGTGCTAGTGTAAAAATATATAATCATACCAATATGGGCATAAGGAATACAAGGGTTTTGCAAGTAACTCTAACTCATAAAATACAGCGTTCTCAGTCATAAGATTGTCACATTGGAGTGTTAAAAGAATATAGCAAACTATCCGAGATATACCAGACCATACTGAATGCTCACCCAAATGAACTGGGTTCAAACCTGCTTATTCATCAACCAACAAAGAGACTGAAAAGACATTCAATTAGTGTAATGTTATTCATGCTCAAAAACACATACTCAAATCGATTCATCTAATATGACTTATTGCAGATGATGCATTCATTATGTTGCTCATCTTAATGCAGAGGGGATAACTTCTTCAAATAGCATAAAACCTCTTTGTAAACAAAACAAAACAACGTTTAAAATTTCTAAAAGGCAGATGAATACAAATTTTTCAAATTCTAACCCTTGAATTCCTACAATTTTCTTTTTCTACAATCTTTTCATACAATCTGACCTCATAGACAATACTATGGGCTAAGATGAATATATAAATATTAAATATAATTAGCAATAACAATAAACATCTTGTTCAATAGATAGTGTGGGTTTAAGGATATTTTCCATCTCACATTTTTAATATTTATATTTTCATATTTATAGTTTTAATTTGCTGCCTCACGAAGAAAGTTATTTAGTTTTTTATATATGAAACAGACTTTGGCAAAAACACAGTGAAGATATATGCAAAATATAAACCACCTACCTTTACCACAAAAGAAAAATGCTCCGGCTATTATTAAATTAAAATAATTGTGAACCTACTCTCTAGCCACAATTGAGACTCCACCAGGCAGGTTGCTTCAATACTGCTCTGAATTAATATGGATCTATAAAACATTATTAACTACTCACACAAATAAGATAAATAAACCAAAGGTTATTTTTTTAAATATTTAAATGATAAAATTTATGTAAAACAACACAAAAAAATAACTAAACAAAATTAGAAAGTGTGTTTGGATATCTTCACTAAAAGAAAAATTAATTCTAAGACAGTATAACTCTTTTTATCTTTAAAATTAATAGTTCTATTATTTATGTTACTAAATTTGAATAAATACCGTATCTTAGTTACAAAAATTAAATTATTGGCGCCTTTTAAAATTAGCGACTGAAATTAGTAGTAATCTGTAAAATTTCCTGCTTCTATATGATACAACATAGTAACAACTTAGTTACTTTTCTAGTAATTTCTAATGAATTTTAGTGTAAAACAATTGAATAAAATTGTAACTAAATCTACATAACCATATTGTTATTTATAATTAACTTAATTGTTTAAACAAATATTATAAATTGATAGAAATCCTCTATTTAATGATATGCAAAACTTTTGTTAACACTTAAAAATAAACTCAGGAGAGAAAGTCAACCAAATCAACTTTACAGTTTATTGAGATTAAAAACACTTTTGTTAGCTCCTTTCCTGTTACAAATTCTATCTTTATATTTTATTGAACAATAATTACAACATTTTAGACATCCAAAATATTAAATAACTACTAAATCGCATGTTTTCAGATCATCAAAGTAAAACGCATAAATATGTGTTTTTAAACCCATAGATCTTCTATTAGTACTAAAGGAACTACTTGCCAACATCATAATGAAATATATAAGCCCACAGACTTTTTAATATTAAAAAATAACAAAATTATTATGAAACTACCTGAATCGTTAGGCCTCAAGAAGTTTTTGTATTATTTTATAATAAAATTAAACTTGCTGGTAAGGTAATAAATCTTTGGAGACATCTTCACTAACATGCACCTTGTTTGTTTCAGGCTAAAGCAAACCTTGAAATTGTTTTAATACTTAATTATCTACAAAAACCATGTAACGATAGCCAATCGTCAGATGACCAGGGAAATTTACCAAAACTAAGAGAAAAATCAAGTTTAAAATTTATTCTTTTTCTATTTAGTGTTTTTTTAAGAAAATTAAACTAAATTAATTAACTAACATTGTTGTGCAGTGTGATGCCTATATATTCTAAAAGTATGTCATATCATGACAGTATGTAGTTGTTGTTTTTTACGTTATTCTGTCTTGCCTTTTAAGGAAACTTTTCACATTATTTTAATTCCGTAGTTTGGCGTATTGAAAGAGCTTTGTTAAATATCATTTTGGTAACACAAATAGTATAAGCTTTTGCTAATTTAGATAGGAATTTTTTTCTTGAATATACTACAGATATGCTTGCATACCTACAGTTTCGAATTATTTCATTTGGATAATTAGTAGTTATGGATCTAAAATTATTTAAAAATATTATTTAAGCATGTAATGTAGGTGCATATTGGGATAACGGACTTATATAATGATGCTTAGAGGAAATAATTACAATTCGATTAATGACTTGACAGTTAACATCGGAATCGAATTCTAGCATTATTTCTAAACTTCTAACTTATGTGTTTACAGTAAATTAAGACTTCATTCTAATGTATCTATTTTTAAATTATTGTGTAATTTTTGTAGTTGTAGTTTTTAATTATTGTCTTTTATGTTTGCAATTTAATTTTGTTTTCTGTATCTTTATAAATAAATCCTGAAACGAAAAACAATTAATAGTCAATAAATCGTCGAAGGAGATGGATGCATCTCCTTAAGCCACCAACTGAAATTTATAAAATTGTAATAATGAAAGAGTGAGGTTAGTTGACCTTGACTTGTTAGTACTTTAAATAAGAAAACGTAATATTTATCATATCGTGCGTATTAAAAAAAATTTTTATCATTTAAAATATATAATAAATTGATTGATAATTTAAAAATTAATCAAAATCTAGGTGTCGCATGCACATAATTGAATCTATTTTTACAAAACTTTGGGTTCCGGTGGTAACGAACCGGGAAAGCAGAAAATAAAAATATCACATTTATAAATACTGGTACCACAGTCAATTAAAATTAAAAACACTTAAATTCATTATGATCACTTTTTTATGTATTCGAATGTATACTTAGTATTACTGAAATAGAAACTGTGAGAATTTAATAATTTCTACTGCTATTAAAGTGAATTATATATCGATTATATATTTCATAAGTAGTAATAGCTGTGGGACTTTTAGAACAGACCTCTACTTCAGAAACTAATTTAATATGGAAGGTCAGATGTGAGAACTGAAAAATTGAAACTGATTAGCATATCAAGAAAACGCGTTTCTCTAAAATCTAATTATTATTTTGTAAATGTAAATGAATTTTTAATTAAAACCTTTTCCGTGCGGCGGTCACGGACCGCTGTCGAGTCTCCAGTGCGGCGGATTTTTCAGCGCGCTGTAGCTCTTTGCAGCTTCTCACAAAAAAATTCATAAAGAGATATCGGAGCTTTATATCTTTTTAGAAATATGTGATTATATGTAAAAGACAATAGGCTTTCATGTAGTATTAAAAAAAATTAGAAAAATTAGGAATTAGTTATTTTTCTGATGAAAAGATAAGAAATGCTTTATTATAACCGCCATCGTAAGACCTACGTACAACTTTCCTTGCAGTGAGAAGTACAGTAAACAATTTTTCATTGGCGCGGACAAATGTTTACTCTCTTGGGTTGGCCTTCAAGTCTGGCCCCCACCAGATAATCGTATAAATATATTGAAAGCAAGCTGGGAAAACCGAAATCGTATAGATACGTCTTTAGCAGTACGGGCACGCACTTGCAAAACGTATCTATACGTTAAAAGCAGCGAAAGGGTTTTAAAAGCTTAAAATATTTTGGTATATTTAATAACTGGTCTGTTCTCAATTATTATTCTTTTTTGGCATCTTGAGTTGTATAAACATAATTCTGTCAATGGTGATGTGATTTAACACATCTTATACCTCTACTGTTCTGCAGTTCTAACTAATTAATAAGTAAAGCTTGGTTCCACTTATATGGATACACGCTTTTAGGGAATTCCCTAGGTGGGGTAATGTGTGGATTGTTTTACACTCACAATCAACTGTAAAAACATTTTTTTAAATCTTCAATATACTACAGTATCTTATAAAATTCCACCGTCTATTTCGAACAACCCCTTCCAGCATTCAACAAAATGACTCATCGGTGAATGGCGTTCTGAAAACTCGAAGCTGAAAACTTTACTTGTGAATTCTTCGGAGATGCATTAACAGAAATACTGAAAACATATTTCCAAGTTGATTTTGCGATTTAAAATTTAAAAAGGAAAGAAAAGAAAGTCCGGTTTTAGTTCAGTTTTTAAATAGTTACTAAGTAAACAAGAATAAAATTAAATATTATAATTTTAATTAACATCTACAACACGCTGTACGTACGTCGTTAAATTGAAATTCAAAAAAACGATAACAATAACTTCGTGCTGATCTAAGCAATATAGGAAAAATTTCCATATTATATGGACGGCTACGGCCACGACTAGGACAACGTGAATGAACATTATTGTATAAAATTCATGAGTCAGTTAATAATAAAGTTTTAATTAGGTGTATGCGAGATGAAGTGATCTAAAAATGTCAAAGTGACACTTTATAAAAACAAGTTTTAATTGAGTTTGTCGCTAACTCCGCGAAAATTTTATATACCTACATACACAGTGTATTGGAAACGAATTTGGTTTTATCTTGTGAGCAAACAATATAAAACAAATTTAAATTTTATTTAAAGTTGACTAATCTCCTAAACAATTTTTCAAAATTAAAAAAATATATAGATTTGAAAATAGTTTACATGCATGTTGACTCTTAAAGAGCTTTAAGTAAAATTCTTAATTTGCAATTAGTTACATTAAATTTTTAGAATGTTAATGGCCTTTTTACGTTGATGAACCAAAATTAATTGCAAATAGCTTATTAAAGGTACACATCTATAATCATTTATAATAAAGTCTTTGTGTTTTCTATTTTTTTCCAAAAATTGAAAGTTATAAAACAAGGTTTTGTTGATTGTTGTTATACCCTTCTCCACTTCTAGCAGTATGACGCGGGAACCACTTAAAGGATGACCTTTGCTTTTAGTATATACAAGATTAACACTTAAACATACTAAATTGCCTTTACCCTATGAAAGTTAATCATTGAATAGTAATTATACGTTCTAAGCTACTAAATTATTGAGAATAAATTTTAAACTACTAAATGTTTTGTAAGCTTTGAACGTTCACAGTACTACGAATTATATGGCTGTGTATTTAACTAATAAGAAAAGCCCCACGTTCGGGTCAAGCCATTACATATATGCGGGGATCTATAAAATAAAATAAAATATAATATATCCACCGTTCCAAATATAAACATAAATTATATACAGTGGACTAAAATGAGAATACACCACAGATATTTTTCTTTATTCCACTCAGCTAGCTCAGGTTCATTCAGTAAAGCATATATTGTTTGAATTACGAGACTCTTATTAACTCTTATGCCTGGAAAGGAAGAAAAACTTATGTTGTATACGCTAAAGCTCCTGCAAGCTGGACAACCTCTGCTAAACTCTAAATTCAAAAGAAAAGAAAACTGGATGCTTGTATTTGCATCAATTAAACACATATGTAAATTTAAAAACACAAACTTTATTTCAAGAACGAAATAAAATTTCGAATGAAAAATTCAAAACAAGAAATATTGTTCAAATCAATACAATTAATTATGGAGAAATAAATTCCCATGCTTGCTCAAATGTTATTAATAGTTGTATTGGCCTGACATAGGGCCAATACGGTTATTCATTTGAACAGACCAACACAAATCAAAAATTTATTTATAAATAACTGTTTATCTAATAAAAATAAATTTTAATAAAAGAAATGAAATTGGTTTATTTAATTGAAAGCAAATAAATTCTCAAAAGAACCCTGTAAACTAAACCAAATAAGTTTATATTATTGAGGATGAACTTTATAAGTTAATTATTATTAATGAGATTAACGAAAACCATTTATTATGACCAACCTGGTATATTACAAAATAGTTTCCTTTTAAATAATAATCCTTTATTGGTAACACTGCTGTCATACACATCAACTGATTATCTATCTTCAAAACATCAATACGTAGATCGATGTCAAAAATAAATTCAACCAGAATTTATTTAGACAATCACGTTCATTTTATATAATTGTGGCACAATAATTAAATCTTCTTTCAACTTTTAAAAATGTTCAGGTAACACTTTAATTTAATTCAAACTTTATTCATACATAACATATACGTCAAACACATATGGTTAAAATATCTAACCTCAATTTAAATTACAGATATTTTTATCCGTAGTCGGGCATAGGTTATGCCTTGAACGTTTTGTCGACTGACTTTGTTAAAATTTGCTCCAGCTTATATAGTTTATGTCAGAACAAAAGCCGGCGATGACATATTTTCAAAACAAAAGCACATCATGTAAGCTTGATGACGTCACTAATCCGCACAGCTGTTATTAATCGCCACTAATCTTAATTCTATGATTACGGGATTGTAGCCCTTAAAACAAGGATCAAAAAAGTATAATACACCCCATGTCCAAAAATGTATCGTAACGAAGGTATAAGAGAAAATCGATTGACAATATACAAATCTCGTTACGATCTAAATACATATAGAATTCAACAAATCAAGGTTTATCCTTTACAAACTAGTTACATGAATACACAATACAAGTAATACAAATAAATTCTCCATAGGAGCATCTTTACAATTTACTACAAACATAAATCTTTGCAGTACGATAGTAACATGGATAGACCAATTAATGCATTTGCAGTTCCAGCTTAAATATTGATTCAAAATTAATCAATTTATGATCAAAATGTCCAGCATACAGTACTCCAAGCACTTACATAAAAACAATGGTGAGGAAAAATAGGATAAGAGTCAATAATCGTCACAATGTAACAAAACGACACGATTTAAACCTTCAGTAATTAAAATGGTCAGAAATTTTATAACCAAATTCAAAAATTAATTGTATTATATAAGTCATAACAAGATTGACCTAATTTATCTGTTTTCAGTTAATTAACAACGCGAAACTGAGCTGGTCTCCTGGAAAGTAGAAAAATTTACCTAACGTTGAACATCGTAATTTCTAAAATTGAATAAGAAAATTACTTCTTCCTTGCAAGTGGGGAAAACATCCCAATGTGTAACTTGGGTTGCATAAACATATTTATGATCAAGCAGTCTAATTGAATGATATCCTTTTTCTAAAAATGAAACCTATTCATTATACATAAGAAAAAACTTAGCTTATGTTTGCATGAAATTTTTATTCTTAATTTTTAATTTAAATATTAATTAACCTAACTGTGGTCCTATATATAGACTTTATATTAATTATGCCTACGACATAGCTTGTCCCTCTTTTAATTTCAATCTAATGTATGAAACGCTTGTTTTGACGTTTCCGTTCTGTCGTTAATAAAATTTTCAATAAGGTGATTTGATATCACCGCAATATGTTATTACAGAAGTTATTATTTTAGAAAATAATTAAAAGCTAAGAAAATTAATAAATGGGAGGATGAAATTTGAAAAATACTTTCTTTTGTGTCGTTTGTTTTGTTTATAATAATTTTGTTACCGATATAATTGATTTGAAAGGAAATGTCAAAAAATTATACAACATCCGTTATTATGGCACTTGCATAGTTCAGTCAGTTTAACAGCTCTAGGTTAAATGTCAACGATGAGACATAGATCAAGGTACGAGAAACAGATACATTCAACAGAATGACTAAATGTGTCAAATTTTGTGTTCGTTCTAAACTGACAGTACGTGATCATGACAATAAATAATGCAGTTAACTTTAGTGTGCTAGCTATCCACCATTTTGCAAACATGAAGCACAAACAAATTTAATTGAAGCACAAACGCAATTAGTGGTAAATTCTTTTTTGAGAATCATACTATAAAAGTTGACCCTCCCAATTTTGAACAGTACAAGTCGCCACTGATGGGTACCCTATCTTCCAATTGTTTGTATCAAAATAATAGGAAATCGCTTTCGTACAGCTGAGCATTATTAACATTTAGTTGTGTGTACTAATTCTGTTATGATGAAGTAGGGCTAAAAATTGTTGAATTATATTTTATCTGATTGCAGTCATTTTTACTGTGCAATCTGATTTATAATTGTATTCACATAACCTCATCATCGATTTGGGGAACTTAGAAATACAGTATGTATTTAAGTTCTTTTCAGGAATTTTTCTCTAATTTCTTCTTTACTAATTTTTAGTGTTTCTCTGTTGCTAGCTTAACAAGTGCTGACTATCCTAATTTTTAGATATAGTCTTATGCACTTTGTACATCTAATGCATCTTCTGCCCTACTGGTACTTCTCATGAAGAATCGCCAGATTCTACATAAGGCACCTGACACTTGAGTTGGATGATTCTATTCATCTTCTTTATCCTGCTCTCTTTCTTTGCTGTCAACTTTTCATTGCATTTCTTTTCTGGTGCAGCATTCTTTTTTTTTATGATTTCTAAGTAATCTTTCTTCATTCATATGTTTGCTGTGTATACTCGGTTACTTTTTTTCTTTGTGCTTGGTCAGTCTGTAATAAGAGATCTGCAAAGGTTGCTGCAGTGAAGCTGTTTTGATTTTCCACGTCTTACATTTTTTGTAAATTAAAACACTCTTCGATAACCAGTTTCCAATAGATTTATAACGTGTTGACGTTTTTACCATTAAAATCTATGATGCTTCCAAAACGGCCAAATGAAATAATTTCATAATTATATTGTTACATTTAGTAATGTGACAACCAGCTCATATATAAATCAATAACCAACCACGCTCAATTTTGGAAACCAACTTATCTGTGGGGAAGGCTTTACTACTACCTGAATACCTAGTAAACTAGACCGTTTCACACTTTGAGTAGTTTCCCAGAAAAAAACGCATTTCTTCGGTAGTGAGTAGTTATTCTCCGGAGCACAAAGAAACGCTGGCTTACACAGATTTAAAAGACGTGAAAAGTTTTCGAAAAGTTTTAAAATGACTGGAATGGCAAGTATAATACGTTGTGTCAGACCATCCCCACGCCGGAATATCTCCGCGACAGATTGGCCGCCCGTGTCAAATTTCACACGCCATTTCACGCTACAACTCGAATTCCTGTGTGATCATATTTGAATCCTGTTTTAGGTAACTGACATTCCATATACTAACTATGCAAACTTTTATAATTATACACTAAATATCTAACGTTTGCAAATTAAACTATTTTCCTTTAGAGGGTATCGGGTCTAAACACAAACAATTATAAATTAAATACCAGTTCTCATCAGGTATATTCTCTTTGCAAGACATTTATTTTAGATAATATACTGCTGAACGTCGAAAATTGCTTTTTTGCAAGACCAATCTCACAATTCATTGTTTTTATATACTAATCCAGTTTACTTTCTTCTTCAAGTTGTGGAGGAGCGAATTATCTACCTGTTTTTTCTGTTGTTGCGCCCTTTTATACAGAGTTAAAGAGTACTGTTGTTCGGGGACCCAAAAATGTTTAAAACTGTAGCTCATTGAATTGTATGTCAAAGTCCTTTACTGGATTACTAACCGAAGTTTTCATACTTGTCAAATGCTGTCAATCACCATTACCCTAGTTGTGAAGGTATCAGAGGAAAAACTAGCAACTGTAATTTTATTCACTAATTCTGCTAAGTAAGTCTTTTTGCTAAGTGTCTTTTTGTCACCAAGGTTCTTATACTAGGGTCAACTGCAAACTAGATTATGTGCAGTAACATGTAAGTAAGTTTTAAGTCAGAAAAGTCAACTTGACTAGCTCTAGCAAAAAAACTATAATATCTGGGTTTGTTGGCGATCAAGATTAGATTATTTACTCGTTAAATGCACCTTTATATCTTTAATACACATATAATAAATTAGTGTTGATATACAGTAATGACAATTTTCAGCAAAATGAAGTGAAAAATTAAGAGCTCTTTCGAATGCTCGCGAAGCGGTTCTTTCTACATATACACGAGAAATATAGAGTTAAAGGATAGTAGTTATTATAGAAACCAAAGTTTTTTCGAATTATTGTTATTTATAGAATCGCGCTACATCGAGTTTTGTTAGTTATTGTAAATAATAGTATCAAAATAATTTAAAAACCGATGCTCGGCATAACAGATTTTCGAAAATCTGAATTAGCAGATTTTTCAAACAACTTACTCTGTAGCGGCATTGTAAATATACTTACTAAGCACTGTGCAAGACCTGACGATAATCCTACACGCCATTTTTTGTTAGAAGTATAATCGCAAAAATTAATTAATCATCGCCATGACAAATTTCGCCTCTTTGTCAACGCGCAAAATTTCAGACTTCAAAACATGTTTACATGCGTAAATAAATTAATGTTAATTATTGATTACTTAATATTAACCAATTAATAAGTGAATGTACAGTAATTAGTAATTGTAAAAAATCATTAGGAAGTAATAATAAATAAATTAATAGAAAGAAACAAACAAAAAAAGAATGATAATTGACAGCCATGAAATAAGCAAACGTCAAGAAAGCATGGCTCAGTAGATGAATGACTGGCTCTCAGACTAGAGAACCACGGTTCAAATTTTTGTATAATTTTTTAAATAAAATATTTAATATATTTCATAAATAAACCTTTTTTTTAAATTCTATTATTCATAAAAAATAATAATTACAAAAAATTATCCCTTAATTTTATAGTCGTTGTTTAAACTACATAATATATGTATTGTATCATATTTACTTAATTAAAAATAAAACTAATTGATTATACATTACCATATTAGTATAAATTATTCTGTTTTATAAATATTATAATTATTAAAAATAGGTTTATATATGAAATATATCAAATATTTAAAAAGAATTATACGAACTGCATGAAATTAGAACCGTGGTTTTCTAGACGAAAAGACAGAGATCCTCTCCACAGGGATAACTATCTGTTGACATTGCTTACTTCTTTAATGGAGGTCATTTATTATCCTTTTTTGTTTGCATTTCTAAGCAATTGTTTATTTTATAAACAAAAAAATAAGTAGGTACATACAATTATCCCTTAATTTTATAGTCATTGTTTAAACTACATAATATATGTATAATATTTATCTTAATTAAAAATAAAACTAATTGATTAAACATTATCATATTAGTATTGAATTGTAAGTTATTCTGTTTAGAAATATTATAACTATTAGAAAAAAGTTTATTTATGAAATATTGAGGTAAATTTAAAATTCAAAATAAATATTAATTATAATTTTAAAAGAAAGCAAACCCCACGTTCTGAACAAGCCATTAAACTATGAGATGAATTATTCAAAATAAATAATAATTATGATTTTAAAAGAAAAACGTTCGGGTAAGCATTAAACTATTTGTAAAAATGAATAATAAAATATAAACTTCGATTTTTGGCTAGCATCAATAAAAATATAAACAGCTCAATAGCTTTTTCTTTCTCCCAATAGACTAACTCAGCTTTAAATTTTATAGAGCATGAGATAGACAAATTATAGATCTTATTAATTCCTGTACCTGGAGAAAAAAACTCATTTACTACCAGCCACACCTGGATCGCTGCATTTGGAATCCCACAACTGGACAAGCAGCAATCTTAATCTCTGTATAAATAAAATGAATACTTGCATCCACATCAAATAAAAATAATAAACACTTTCACAAATAAAAAACCATAAATCTTTATTTTATTAACGTTAAATAAATTTATAAAAAAACAAGTTTCTTAAACCTTCCTTCAGTTTGCTTAAATGAAACTCAGGTGGTTGTCAACCTGTCATATGGGTTGCAGCCATTAATTTAATCAAACTAGCATCAAATAAATTCAATTTAACCAAATAAATTATTTACAATTGAGAAACGAATTTTCAAATTGTTGTCAAAGAAACAAACTTTGTTTATAAAGAACCTTTTTAATTTTTACAAAAGTGAAATAAAAAATGTTTACTGTTGTATCGGTAAAATAGCTTCCAACCAAATCAGCTGATCCATATAATGTCGATAATCCATACAAATTGTTGAAAATCAACAAAATTATTTTCTTTGATTTTTATAATAAATCGATCACATTTGCCAGCGATTATTAAAATGGAAACAAATCTTCTTTGTTTTATTTTACATGTAAGCAACTAATTCCAGGTGATATTGACGTTTGTTTACGAACAAAACACATGTGTTCAAACTTCATAACCTAATTTTATTTTACAACCGGAAAAACATATGATTCTTCATAAGCTCACTTTATTTTTAGGTTTCGATGATGAGTCGAGATAGATTCACCCTATGACTCTTATCGACTGAAATTGTTTTTTTTTCGCGGGTCCATTTATATGATTTCACAAAACAATTGAAAAACACAGCGGAATTTCACAACCAACGGAGCATCAAGCTATGTCATGACGTCACTAACGAAAACACCTGTTCATAATTAACACTAATCTTAATTCTAAAAAGACAGAAAGATAGCTGACAAAGAGACGATTAATTGATATAACACACTTGTGGTGGTCTAAAATGAACAATAACAAAGGAAATCAACAAAAACCATCAACGGTCACAAATCTCATTAAAACTAACTTATACAGAACACTCATCATTTCCAAGCTATTTCTGTACATACAATATTTACATAATTACACAAAGTAACCGAAACATATGGAGTTCACACAAATTCTAACAAAATAATAAAGAAAAACTTAACTTAAAAACATGACCTTACGTTTTAGACAATAAATGATGCTATGCAAGTCCACTATAATATAACAACATAAATAGAGTCAAACTCCAACTAATCTTGTCCAGAATACAGTACTCCAAGTGCCTGCATTCAAATAACGATGAAAAACATTAAAATAAACTCAAGATTTGACAAAATTACAGAATATCAGCAAAGCCGATCCCTCCATATTGAATAACACAACTCTTTCAAATACAGAGATTCGTAAGTTAAATGTACCGTTAGAGACAACAATAATGATCTGTTTTACATATTTCCATTGAAATATTTTCCCGAAACTTAGTTAGTTTTGTGGGAAAAAGAAAAATCTATCTTGCGTTACATATAACGTCAAGGTTCAAATGTAACATCAAATAAATATTCAAAAAGATTAGAAAAACTATCCTAAGCTCGTAACCTGTGTTACAGAAAGTGTGTTTTACTATAAAACGGCATAAATACTTTATATCATTTTTATAAACTATAAATCTTTTTATATTGAGGTTATGTGTGTGTCATTAATTTCTTAGTTTTTAAAAACCTATTCTAACTTGATAATTCTACCTGAAGCCTAGCATGTACCCTTTTAGATTAAATAAACTTAGTATCCTAGCATGTTTATATATTATCTTATTGATGAAACAATTATTTTTGTGTTTTCGGAGCCTCAAATATTTTAATGTTTTACTAATGCTTTAAAAATTTTCAATCGATGATTCCATATCATCTCAATATATTAACTATTTTATTAAAAAAATTATACGAACTGCATAACATTTGAACCGTGGTTCTCTAGTCTGAGGGTCAGCCATTCACCCACGGAGCCATGCTCTGCTGACGGTGTCTGCTTTTTTAATGGCTGTCATTTATCATCCTTTTTTGTTTATTTCTTTTTTATTAATCCATTTATTATTACTTTTTGATTATTTTTTACAATTACTAGTTACTGTACATTCACTTATTAATTGGTTAATATTAATTAATCAACTATTAATTTTAATTCATTTACGGTATGAAAAATCTCAATGTTTAATACTCTAAATACGTGTGGTGGGAGACTAGTTCGACAGGGTTCCCTCTCGTTGCCCCCTTACCCCTGCCCCCTAGCACATTGTTTGGGGCATAGAAGACATAAAACTATACATTTTATCTAGCTTTATGCTTAATTCAATTTATTTATTAAATAGTTTGTAAAAATATTGTTATTAAATTAGCGCGATTGGAAAAAGCTTCATTTAAACTTTATAAATCTTTCTAATAGTTATTTTTTTAACTTTTATATATTTATAACTCAAACATGCACACAATTACCTTAACTTGTCGTTGGTATAAATAAAATATCATAATATAGACATTACCATTCGTTGATGGTGTTGCACACTTCTCTAACCTGAAACAACACTTCTTCTTTCCATTGTCATCGTTACAACAAAAATACGGACTTTTCCCTTAAATGAAGATAATATAATCAATGATAATACCAACTGTTAACATAATTTTTCTCTTTTTTTCAGGTGAGTTAATATAGCACCATACATACCGATCGAATGTAAAATCCTTACGGTTGTCTTGGAGTGCTGGTAAGTTGTCTTTGTAAGAAATTTTCTGCCATTAGTTTTCTATCTACTTACTACGGTAACTGCACTGTTGTCGATAGCTGATCTGTCAACATTAGGATGTTCTATTTTCTAGTAGAGCAATACAAATTTAGTAACTAACTACAATATGTTAGAAAAGTTCAGGAATTACTACATTAAAAGTTTCAGGAATCCTTCTAAACATACTAAAAATCCCCAGACTTTGTACTTCTATCTTAACTAAACTTTAGATTACCTAATAAAGAAATCACGTACTTAATCCGTAATTTATACCATCTCATAAGGTGTAAATTTCAATGCAATAATGCAGCAAGATATGAGATAATAAACTTAAAAAGTTTGGTGATTCTTCTCGCAGACTTTTATAAATAGCGTCTAATGAGATACGTACACATTGCAGAAACTTTTCTCCTCTAGAGCTGAAAGTTTCTCTTATAAGAAGTTGCGGTTTCATTTAAAATATATATAGAGCGACCTAAGGCGCCTTTAGTTATTATTACGGTTTTTAACAAATACATAACTCTTTTCGGTTGGCGACGAAACAAAAGACAAATAAATAAGAATGCGCCAAAAGAAACATTAAAACGTGGTTATAAATGTGGCACACAAACTAAAGTGGCTCATTTTTTAAACTTTTTCTCAGTTTTGTTCTTCACTGCTGCGCCACTAACTGTAAATGTGAAAAATTTTTGAAAAATAAAACAACTTATCAAAGATCGAAACGAAATTTATATTCCGCCGCAGGATGTTTCTATATAAAAGTAGAGGTTCTTCTGAACATGAAGTTCTTACACCTGTCAAAGAATGCATTAACTGCATATTTTACTTGTCAAGTTAGCTCCTCCTTGCAAATGTTTATTCCAGTCACGAACTTCGAGTGAATCATGCATACATCGAGTTTAAGTTGCCAACTTAAAACTTTAAAAGCACTAAACCATTGACCGAGTCTGCACAAAGCGAAGAAATAATTTATTAAGAGGAGCTTTCAAGAAAATTTTTATTCTTATTAGATTTCGACGCCAGCAGAAGTTTATTTTATTGTGCACATTATAATGATTAACAACAGACGGTATTGTTGGTTTTTGGTTTTATTTCTAAAATAACGTTAAAATATAAATTACAATTAATCTAAAAGTGGAAGAATAACGAGGAACTACTACATCGATAGGTAAACCCGTTTTGTTTTATTAAAACTGGAACCTAGCCACAAATTTTTTGTAGCTGTTTTTATTTATGGTGAGGAAGTAATGATGAAATTAAAATTTAACGGGCTCAGAGATTGATGTACTGTTTTGGGTAGACTCTTTGAAACTACATTGAATTTAAAATATTTTTCAAACTGAATGTATTTCACGTATTCTGATTAGTTAGCTGACAGTTGCAGCATAGGCTGCAGTCATTTCATACATCTACAACATTAGACTGATCCTTGACTAAACATTTCGTCACTATTTACTTATAAATGGTTACAATATTAGTGTTATTTTCTACAGCATGCAAAAAACTTAAAATAAAATCAAACGACAAATCACGAAACTTTTGTCAGTAAGAAGTGAAGTAATTTTTTAAACATAAAGAAGGATTTAGCCCAACAAACTTTATTCCATGCCATTTATTCTTGGTGCAAGAACTCACTAACTTACTGAAACTTTCTTGCAACACTGCCAGCACAAACACCTGTACTTTTTCTCTTCAGTAACAGCGATTGGTAATGGCATGAAAAAGGGAGTGTATGTACCTACCCTGAAAAAAATAATGTGTAATATAGCACTGTCTTGCTGATAAAAATTATTGTTTCAGAATACAAGTCCATTCAATATAGAAGACTTTAGTAAAAATAATTTTATAACACTCACAACCTTTTCCACAAAAATTAAATAAAAAACGCAATGAAAATTGTATGGACAGATACTAACCAGTGGAACAGACAAGTATGAAGAATTTACTTTAGTAAAGTATACGATTATCTAATTTCAGTATAGATCTATTTTCTGTCGAATTAAAGACTCTATGTACTGTTGTACAAATCTATTATCTAATACTCTTGAACTACATGCATTGTGTTTTCATTCATTCATTCATGTGTCTCGGTACATTTTTTCTGTGGAGACAGCCAGCGCTACCTAGCGCTGGATGACCCAAACCCTATTGAACTACGCGATGTAAGAGAGAGAGGTGAGGATCCGAGCTTGAATTCTGTTTTCGTATTACAACAAAAGCAACAAGCAGTAAAAACAGCAGTGTTTTAAGAGTGCGTTAGTTACTAAAGCTTACCCATTAGGGTAAGCAGTTAGCACCTAGTGTAGAGATTAAGTTTCCACTTGACCTTTTTTGAGTTTATTGTACTTCTAATTCATATAGGTTACATATGTCTATGTCAGTGTTGTTTTTTGCAATTATCCCAAATTTTCCAATATGCGTATATTGTATATAATATTTTTTGTAAGGGGAGATCCCGGCGATTCTACGTACTATTTACTATTTATTTATATAACTAATTATACATAGCTCAAGCTGAAATAAAAAAAATTCAACAACATAAGAGAGCATGGGGTGGGTAGAACAAACTCAATTCGCGCTTAACACTGTTTATTTTGCAAAAAAAGAAAAGAGTTAAAGTTCAGATATAATTACATACAGTAATATTCAAAAACATAAAAGCCAACATGATATAAGTAAACCCCAAATAATATGACCCTAATATAACTAAAATAAAATGTTAAATATTTCGGAGTCGGCAAGTAACTTCGATGATTAAATGAAAAACAAAAATTATTTCAGGCTTTTATGGCTGTTGATCAGAACACTTTAAATTTCTACAAGAATAATAGGTTAAGTAATGATATTCTTTTTAACTTTAAGCTTATAGATTACGAGATTGTATTCAAAATAATTAGTTCTTTAAAAAGTAGTTCATCGGGATTAGATGGATTAAATATCAAAATGATTAAGTTATGTTGTCCTTTTATTATCCAGTTTTTAGTACATATAATTAATGTTTGTATTTTAGAGAATAAATTTCCTGATAGTTGGAAGTCAGCTCTGATAACACCGATAGGGAAAACAGAACATCCTGTGGATTATAAGGATTATAGACCAATCAGCATTCTTCCAACACTCTCAAAAATATTTGAAAAGATTATTAACATGCAAATTCGGGAATATTTAGAAAATAATAACTTATCGCCAACATATCAATCAGGTTTTCGGTCTGGTTACAGCTGTTCAACTGCTTTATCTCACATTACTGATGATGTCTTTAAAGCGTACGACGAAGGGAAATCTACCTTTTTAGTGTTATTAGATTATAGTAAAGTTTTTGATACAATAAATCATGATTTACTTCTCAAAATATTACATTATGTTATTTAGGTCTGAGTGAAAATGCGATTGGTATGTTTCGAAACTATTTGTGTAATAGAACACAAAGAGTCAAAATGCCTAATGAGGTATCCTCACCTGTCGATGTTATCAGAGGGGTGCCACAGGGATTCATATTGGGACCTCTGTTATTCACCTTGTACACCACTTTGTGGTTGTGTGGGGACCTGTAATGTTCACATGCATGCTGATGATACTCAAATTTACTTTTCCTTTAAGCCAAGTGATATCAAAAATGCAACTGAAATTTTAAATAATGATCTCAAAACAGTCTCTGAATTTTCATTACAGCATGCATTAATGTTAAATCCAACGAAATCGTGTGCACTATTATTAGAAAAATCAAGTGACGCTCTTGAAGTGCCATCTATTAAAATTGGGGAAATTGAAGTACCTATAGTAGAAAATGCTAAGAATCTGGGAGTAATTTTTGACAAAACATTTGGTTTGGAAAGCAAGTCTCTAAATATATACAAAAAGCTTATTATAACTTAAAACTTATTTTTCCTCATAAAGATTATTTAAGTAAAGAATCGAAAATTTTACTATGCGAGTCCATGGTTTTATCACAATTTAATTATTGTGTTCCTGTGTATAGCCCATGTCTGGATTATGAGACAACTCAACGTGTTCAAGATTCTTGTTTGCGTCTTATTTATGGAATTCCGAAATACGAGCATATTTCACATAAACTAATGGATACCGGTTGGCTTAATATGAAAAAACGATTTTACTTACAAACAGCTGCATTCTATCATAAGATAATATCTGACAAGCAGCCCTCCCTATTTATACAATAAAATTAGGTACAGGACAGATGTGCACAATATAAATCTGCGCCATAGAGGTCTGTTGACCATCCCCAGACATAATACTACTTTTTATCAACGTTCGTTTACTTATACTATCGCAAACATTTATAATGAGATACCCTTTTCCATTAAAACGCTTACTATTAAACAATTTAAAAAAGCTTTGTTCAAAAAGTTACTATTAACCAACTGATATACCAGCTCGTAAATAGTCTATGTAATTCATTCTTTTTAAGATATTTTTATATATGTATACTGATATATATACTATAGTTTTTCTATTTATCTTATTTTGTGTTCTGTATGGATTGTATTATCTGTGAAATCCTGCTATTTTTTTGTTTAGTTTTTGTTCTTATACTCCAAGGGGATGATGGAAGAGCAGCTTATGCTGAATCATCTTCTTGTGATTCTGTAAAAATTACTATTCAGAATAAATATTATATTATTATTATATAAAAAGTAATAATAAAGTGAATTCACATTTAATTAACATCGTTATGTTTAATTATTATATAGAAAAGTTATTCAAGATGAAATAGATTAGATAAGATTTGCTGGGCTAGAATTTATGAAGCTGTCAAAATATTTAGATAACATTATTTGGATTAAAAATGGTAATTACTATGAGTTTGTCAAGCAACTCGAATATAGTGTTGGAGGTTGCAAACCCCAATCTAAAAAAGCGAGTTTATACAGGGTGTCGTGAGTTAGAACACATTAATTTTAAGGAGTGATAGAAGATATCAAAAAAAAAACAAAAAAAGTCTTAATAATTTTTTCCATGTTAATAAGCTTTCGAGTAATTTAGAAAAACCATTGCCATATCTGGCAACCTTGCTTAAGTGTAATCGCAGCTGGGTCTTGACCTTGTTTTAGAAAATTAAACAAAGTGGTGACAGCCGTTGTTTAAAAATAATAAACATCCGAAGCAGATTAGGCGGGTGACTAATTCTACGATAATTGTAATCGGCACTATTCTCCCGTAAACAAAATTTGTACGGTGAAATCACGCCGATTCATAACAAATCTACTGTAAAAATAAGACAATAATTTATTTACATTTTATACAGGGTGATTCAGAAATAACTGATATGCTTTAAATGGTAGGTAGAGGGGACGCAGTAGAGCTAATTTACCTTGATAAGTATAGGTCAAAAACGAATAGTTTTCAAGAAAATGAATTTTAAAGTTTAATGAATTTTGGATCCAAAAGCATCCTAGGTCACGACCGAATCCAAAAATTCAAATTCAATAAAAGTTTAAAATTAATTTTACCATTTAAAGGATATCAGTTATTTTTTAATCACCCTGTATTATTAATTTCCGGAATATTTTCAAAAATTCTTGACGTATTTGTTTTTTAATAAAAAATACTATTTTATGTAAAAAGATAATTAAGGCATCATAATTAATTACCATGAAATTAAAGGTTTTTTAATGTAGCCAAAACGAGGTGTCAACAAAATCCCTTAACCTAATTATCTAATTTAAATTAGATAAATCTTCTCTTTAAAAGATATTCTCTTATAAAATCCTTAAAAACTGTTATTAGATAAAGCAACTGTTTTATTGACAAATTATTATTTCAAAGTTCAACAAACTACCAACGCAGTATTATCTCACTCTAATAACGAAAGGGTATTATTTACACAGTTGCGATCAGACGTTGGCCCTAATATTCTTCATTAAATCATTAAATTGCAAAGTTCTAACCAAAACCTGCTTTATTTCAATATTAACAAACTTCCACATCAGCATTTTGCGCGAATGTGGGGCAAATTTTATTACAAACTTTACAGGGTTGTCACGTTTCTTAATTGGGTAACATGAATTTGTAATTGTAAAAAGAATTCAATTTTACGCGGAAACGACATACGATAGAATAAAACGTTATTAAGGTTTGTTGTAGTGATAGATGAGATGCATTTGCCGACAAAGCCCTATACTTGAAGTACTATTATTAACGCGACAAGTTGATGTTAAAGTTTCCAACTTTCTGATTTTTTTTCTGAAAAAGTAGTATGATCTATAATAAAGTTGTATGAAACTTTTTTGTTCCTTTTGGTGTCTTCTATCACCTCTTATAATTAAAGCGTTCTAACTCATGACACCCTGTATAACAGCTAATAATAATTAATAATAATTATAATAATAGTTTAAAAATGTTGATTTTTATTTAATTTTATATTATTTATTAATTAGTTTATATTAATTATTTATAAATAGTAGAAAAGTTCAGACCCATCCCGAAAAGAATCTTATACAAAGTCTCGTGGGAAAGAACGTTCCACAGAAATATTTCCAAGCCGCGCAAAACTTTCTAACTTTTAAAGGTAGGAAGGAATATTAAATGTGTTAGTAAAGTTATTTATCATTATTTCATTACCAGAATATAAAGTTAATTGCATTATCAGCATTTATACAGCCCAAGCTTACGGGCTTTATATATTGAATATATATAAAAAAGATTTCGTTTAATAATGATATCCATATATTTATTCCTCGAGATACAGCTTCCCCGAGTTTACGTCTTTTCTAAGCTACAGACTTTTAGAGCCTTGCTGTATGTAGGTCTAGGAATTATATATTGTCGAACTCCTTTCACCACCAGCTGTCTAGATACATACATATACAGAGTGGTGATAAAGTTTCGCACAAAATTCAGAATTTTGTTATATGATGCAATTTGAAATTATACATCATCATTAGTAGGTGAAAAGGTCAAACTTGAGAAAAAACGTTAGTGCTGCCATTTGAAAAAGTCATCATTGCTCAATAATAGGACACCGATATAAACATGGTCTTTACATCACAATGTGCCTTGAAATAAAAGATGATTGACGTGCGTTAACTTTTCTTTAAATTACATTATATAACAGAATTATAAATTTTATACCAGAATCATAACAGGTATCTGCTTTATTACACCATACTTTCAACAGCTTAATAGTATGTATTCCCTTTCTTCCAGTACTACCGAACGTAAGTCGAATGCTACCAGAAAATAGTCCATAGTTGATTACTTTTACTACCGTATCTAAGAATGAGCATTAGAAATATTATCAACTAAAGCCTCGACGCTAATTCTTATATTTGTGAAGTAAGTGTTGTTTGGTGTGTTCTTTGGAACGTCAACGATTTCTATTTGAGGTAAAATTTTCACAGCCTCAGTTAACTCTTACTCTTACCATTTCTTTTACCTTTACCCTTACCCTTACCCTTATCCTTACTCTTACCCTTACCCTTACCTTTACACTTACCCTTACCCTTACCCTTACCCTTACCCTTACCCTAACCTTTACCCTTACTCTTACTCTTACCCTCACCCTTACCCTTACTCTTATTACTAAGTTGTATATTCGTAATAAAAATAATTTGTTCCAAGATGTCTACTACGATAATGACTTATCCAAAAAGAAAAAATAAATGATGGCAGATAATTGTTAGAAAAGGTAACAAAATATCCTTTAAAACAATAGAAATTTCGAAGAAGTAACGGGAACAAATACCAACTTTATTTCATAAAGGTGTTCTATTTATTTTGAGAAATTCAATTAATTTAGTTTTGTATTTTAGTACTACCGAACGTAAGTGGAATGCTACCAGAAAATACGTCCATAGTTGATTACTTTTACTACCGCGTTTAAGAAAAAGCATTAGAAATATTATCAACTAAAGCCTCGACGATAATTCTTATATTTGCGAAGTAAGTGTTTGGTACGTCAAAGATTTCTATTGGAAGTAAATTTTTCACAGCCTCAGTTAACTCTTACTCTTAACTCTTACCATTTCTTTTACTTTTACCCTTACCCTTATCCTTACCCTTACCCTTATGCTTATTTTTATCCTTACCCTTACCTTTACCGTTACCCTTACCATTACCCTCACCCTCACCCTCACCCCCACCCTCACCCTCACCCTCACCCTCACCCTCACCCTCACCCTCACCCTCACCCTCACCCTCACCCTCACCCTCACCCTCACCCTCACCCTCACCCTCACCCTCACCCTCACCCTCACCCTCACCCTCACCCTCACCCTCACCCTCACCCTCACCCTCACCCTCACCCTCACCCTCACCCTCACCCTCACCCTCACCCTCACCCTCACCCTCACCCTCACCCTCACCCTCACCCTCACCCTCACCCTCACCCTCACCCTCACCCTCACCCTCACCCTCACCCTCACCCTCACCCTCACCCTCACCCTCACCCTCACCCTCACCCTCAACCTCAACCTCACCCTCACCCTCACCCTCACCCTCACCCTCAGCCTCAGCCTCAGCCTCAGCCTCAGCCTCACCCTCACCCTCACCCTCACCCTCACCCTTACCCTTACCCTTACACTTACCCTTACACTTACCCTTACCCTTATCTTTACCCTTACTCTTACTCTTATCCTCGCCCTTACCCTTATTATTATTACTAAGTTGTATACTCGTAATAAAAATGACTTGTTCCAAGATGTCTACTACGATAATGACTTGTCCAAAAAACAAAAAATAAATGATAACAGATAATTGTTAGAAAAGTTGTAATGGTAACAAAATATCCTTTAAAAGAATAGCAATTTGGAAGAAGTAACGGGAACAAATACCAATCTTATTTCATAAAGGTGTTCTATTTAATTTGAGAAATTCAATTAATTTAGTTTTGTATTTTATTTAGTAGTTAAGTTGTATTTATTGGACAATAAGTTATTAGAAGTTAAAAGAACGTCTTAAGGGTGTTAAATATAAACTACCTATTTATTTTTCAGTATAAGTTTCAGATTTACTTAAAGCTCAACATTTACGTTACCCTATTTAAGTTGCCGTTATAATTATTTTTCTACGGTTCACTTGCAGGTACACAGCTGTTATCGTTGTTTGCTCTCTTTTTTTTCTCTTTTCGCCTTTCAGTTTAATTAAAATCATTAACAAGAGTTTGAAGTGGTCGTTTTTCTTCATTCGGAAGAAAAGTTAATAATATCAACTAACTAATCTCATCAATCACAATGTTCTAAAGGAACAACACCTTTCGCTACTCATTGCTTTTTTTCGCAACGAAAATATTGACAGAGCAAATAGTAACACGCACGATAAAAACCGATTAAACATTTTCTAGTTGGAAACACCATTTCCACTTTTTTTTTAAGAGAACATTTGTAGCAATCTATTAGTATCGTTAAACCTGAAGTTATAGATTTTTCTTTCTACTAAAACTAGGACAACAGCCAATTTAAAAACTGCGCGGAAAGTAATTTTGAAGCAGAATCAGTTTATATCCCCCCGTTATTAGCCACAAATAATATATGGCGCAGCTTGATTGTTTTAATCTTGTTCATACGCCTCGGCTTTTGATTTCTTGTACGATTTATAGGGCTGCACAGGTTTTGTTCGTTTTTGAAAACAAAAAGCATGTTAAAAACTTTGGATTTGTAACCAAAAATATGATTTAATTCATTTTTACAATTTGGACCAAATTTATAAAAATAATCATTAAAGGTCAAAAATTAATTTCATTGAAGGTAACCATGAAATTTAAGAGACATGTTGTTGATTGTTTATTACATAACCTAATTATTGTATCAAATCTTTATTTGAAACTGCTATCGTGTTCCACTTTTAACTTCCTAATCTCCTAATTGTACTTTTTTCAAGTAAATGTGTTTAATTGACTGTCGCAAGTTGCAACTTAAATGTTTCTAATGGGTCATAAGATTTGTTCTAATGCATTTTCTAGACCATTAACATTTTCTCTTTCTAGGTTAGATTTGTTTTTGGTAACAA
Source organism: Agrypnus murinus (assembly GCA_929113105.1). Lineage (NCBI taxonomy): Eukaryota > Metazoa > Arthropoda > Insecta > Coleoptera > Elateridae > Agrypnus > Agrypnus murinus. The sequence continues at coordinate 147,747,478 of OV816028.1, forward strand.
TGTAATTAACTATAATCAAACATTTATACGACTCTTTGACAGATAAGGAAAGATTAATTTGAAATTAAATTAAAGTTAAATTACGCCTAAAAAGTTGTCCTGTAGTGGACTAAAATTGTTACTCAGCGCTTTATCCTAACTTTTTAGAAAATGTAATAATCGATTTATTCTAATAAGCGGTGCATCCGGATTTGTTATAGATTCAGTTTTAGCCTGCCTTTAAGGCAAATCAAAGTTTTAATAAATCTGAGAGTAATTATTGCGCCATTGAGAAAGAATTATTAGCGATTGTCTGAACTGTTAAAAAATTTCCAGTATATCTGTTTGAAAGAAGATTTATAATTGTCAACTGCCATATCCCTCTCGTGTATCTGTTATAGCAGTTATTACTTAAAAATTAATTATTTAATATAATAATAAATAGATGATTTTGTTAAATAAGATGTAACTACTTACTAGACACTTAAGGCATTTTTCAGTAGGTGTAAACTAAAACAATCATGGACGTTAGCATTCGATTACTTTCCAATAGATTAAATTACAGAATACAAAACCACTTTTAATGGACAATTGGAAGAATAATAATACTAGTAATAAATAGTTGAATCGTCCTAATAAACATAACACTTCCAAGTGGAAGTGCACGTTATAGATAACACATAACATTATGTCAAATGGTCTAGTTAAACTATTTTACTACGAATTGAAATTCAAGGTATTTCCATGTTCCCAGGAAGGATAAACATCCTGCAGTGTATGTTATTGCATTTTCACGTTTTATTGCAAGTGCTACGTACAGAATTTGATTTGATATGTCATGTGCACATGAAGAGAAACATAAATCTGGTCTAGCTTTTCTGTTGAAACTAGAAATATTTTGTAAGGGTATTATTGCATCTTTTTAGTAAATCTATTGAACTATTTCATCAGAAAGTATTTTGGGCGAGGTATTTTATTAAAAACGTCATTGAATTTTCAAAATGCATTCACTAGCAATAAATAATGATATTTATATTTCACATTATTTAAACTGACAGATTCTGTAACGGAACGTGAAGTTTACGTCTCGTTTTACGATTTAATAGAGAAGTATAAATTTTACTTAGGTCAATATTCTCAAGAAATTTATGAAGCATGTCTTTTATACTACGCTGGTAAAATACACTTCAATTTATTCTAACTTAAATGTTAATCTTGCATCGTTAATTGCGTCTTCATAGCATAGGAAAAGTTTTAATCCAAGTTTACAATAGTCTGATTGATAAATTGACAAGCACACACAAATGGCTGCAAAATCCATGAAATTAAATAAAATAAATAATAAAAATTAAAATAGTTTCAAGGTAGTGTCACAGTATCAAGCAGTCATTAAGTATAGCATTGATATAGCATTTATGTCCGTATAAGCTTAAATACGAATAAATATAAGAGGAAAAACTAATATTTAATTATATAAGTAGTTGGTTTAATTTAATTTGAAATTAGAGGTAACTGATGAGTAAACGCTACTGCAGGCTGGCATTCTGGCTGTTATATGTAGTATAACCAGAAGCCACCATGGTTAAATTAAATAAAAATTCATTTATTGAATTAACTTTAATTCATGATAAATATTCGACCTTCGAAGAAGAGCTTCCTATCATAAATCAAAGAAGTTTCACAAGGTCGAGAACGGTCGCGTAGGATCTCGGACGTAGTATTTTTTAAATCTAACTTTAATACTAAATTTTTCATCAATTAATGTTTCAAAACTGGTTAATTACACTCTCCCACAACACCGCTAAAACAGTAAATATCAACACCGCTTCTAATATGTTATTAAGGTGAACGATGTTACTTAGTGACGATGTACCATTTAGTGACAAATTATAAATACTTTTGTTTTAAGTAAAAAACAAGTAAAAAAATATGCATTGTAATATTTGAATTTATTATATGTACTTATTTTCTAAATTAAGTTACTGTAACGCCATCCGAACACCTATCATTAAAAAATGCAATTTGATTTCTAGTATCTTTATTATGAAAATTACTTAGCGTCATTTATTTTCCAGTGTTGTAAAGATAGTTTGATCAATAATACCATAAAACAGTGTAAATCAATTATTGTTGTGACATATCTGAAAATACCCAAAGATAAGCAGAAAGTATAAATAATTATTTATGTGTTATTAATCGGTACAAGAAAACATTGTTGCTTGAATTAATGACAAGTTAGAATAAGCAAGTTTTTAGTACCAACTAAATAGTAATTAATGTATTAAAATATTAATTGACACGTTTTAATAAGAAATAGAACATAATGGTTAAATCTTAATATTTATTTAAATCGCTTTTTATCTTTTTGTATATTTATAACTAGATTGTAGTATGAATATTTAATATAAAAATTATTTGTATTTTTCCAAATAAATTGTTACATTTATCAGATTCTCATTAAAATACTATGTCATCATTATTTTTAGTTTAATATAAAATTGTTTTTTTCAAACATGTACTCAAAATATCCTAGTAATCGGCGATTGGTCTTTAGTCAATAAAGGTTATAAACTGTTATTAATAGGGACAATTTGACTATCAGTAAATAAGGACAATTTAGTTAAAAAAGATTAATTCCATATAGAAATTATCTATCAATTTTGTCTTTAATATTCTTTATTTTTGTCCATTTCGAGCTGATTAGTTACTAATAGAATATCCTTTAATATAATTGTCATTAATTGGAACATTTACCCTAAACCATAATAAGTAAAATTAACAACACAAGCAATAATTGCTTGTAGTGCGATTAAAAATCATTGCTCGAATATTTAAATTTGCAGGTGCTCGTTCCTTTTTCTTCTTAAGGACTTAGGTATATAAGAAAAAACTACTTATTTTCTTTATTAATTGCTGAGGATTTAAAATCAGTCTTAATCAGTACTTTGTTTCAAATTTTATAAGTATAAAGTTGGAGACAAAGTACAAACAGCAAACGAACCCAGCAAACCATCAAGTTGTTGGTCGTATCTTTTCTTACAACGTATCATGTTTCTTCATTATGGTTTGACCTTAATTATATCTTTTGCAATGTCAATCTACAATCTAGTCCGTTTGGATATTCTTTCCTTGTATATTGTCTATTTTATTAGTTCCTAAAGGTAACCTTGTACTTAACAATACAAATTCTGTTCAACAAAACTTCAATCCGATTTAATTATTCAATCTGACTTACTGTATGTTTTTCATGACTATTACTGTCTAGAGGATACGAATCTTCACTGAACCACCCTCTATAATGATTAAGTGCATTGATGATCGTAAATTAATAGAAATGGAGATTTCTAACACGCATTGAAATAGTTCCTCTAAACAAGTGTATATTTATTAGTAGACTAGTAGTGTAGATTTATAAAAAGAAATTTGTAAATCTATCTTTATAAATGCTAACAACGCATAGTCATAACCCATGGTACATTCAAAATGTAGGGGTCGTAGCAGAAGTTACCGGTCTCCGACGTCCGATAACAAACCTTGCAAATATACCGTACCGATTTCCGGAGACCGATGTGTATTAATGTATGCAACCTAATCTAAAGCTGTAATTTTTTACAGACTTCTACTCATAATAATCGTATCTACTTACCTTTAAAGCAGTATTTGTCTTTAGAGACTGTAACCGCAATGAAGTCGATCCTTGTAAAATAAAAAAGAGTAGTTGATGGGTTCATATTTTATCTATTGTATAATGACTTCGTTAGATGTGACAAAATCAGCTGAAATCTGCATGCAGCTGCTCGATTTGGATGGAGTGGGGGTACATACCGTGTTTTTATTCTAAAGTTAAGTATTCTTTATTAACATAGGCATGTGTGTTGCTAAAGGACTATATGATTTTGAGTTGTTTCTACTAAATTTGTTTTCAAACATTGAATTGTTTTGACTTCTCTCCAGTTCCATTTCATCTTAAGTGCTTAACTTAAAAATCACTATTCTTCTTTTCCGAAGAATTTTATAAAAAAATTATTTTTTTTACCAGTTTGCTATGATTTCTCTTGGAACATGTAGTAGTGTGTATTCCATTCACTTGTGAAGTTTGAAATATAATTTCTCTCTTTGAGGTTTTTAAGTGGGCGGAAATTGTTTACTACTGAAATGTTTGTCAATTACAAAACTCTTGCTTTTTCATATTATGTGTTAAATCTACAAACTTTGCTATGGCATCTTCTTTGATATACTTAATTAAAGGTTTTACACGGTTGCAAGATTTAATTTAAATACTACTTTTCTGCGGAAATGGTATCGTGTAATTACCTGGGATTTCAGATATGTTTCTGTTTAGCTGTGAAACAAGTTTGAATGATTGGTTGATTATAGTAATTTAATAATAAATCAATCTTTTTCTGTTTCTTTTATAATCTGTATTTTTATTTCTGTTTTTGCTCATGCTCGTTTTAAACGGCGACTGTTATTTTGCTGCAGACGTTTTCCGGGAACACAATGAGCAATAGTTTCAAGTCTGTTTTATAAATTTGAATATGGCAAGACCCTTTATTAATATAGCGAACTAGCCGTTCAGAATATTTCTGGTATACAAAAAGTTTTACTCTATTTGCCTGTAGGCTAATTAAATTATAAATCAAATTAAGAGAAAACAAATAAAGAAACAGATACTACTTTCTGCTGTTTATTATTACAAAGTTTCGGGAAACATATGGGTTTTCATAAAACTCATTCTTCAAACTGTAAAACAATAATTTTTATAGACCAATCTAAATTTTATTACACAATCTTTCTATTCTGATATACATACATACACAAATATACATCCAATGAAAACTTTGTCGTGCCATTTTATACGGAAAATTGCGATCGTTGAAAACATTGTATAAAACCAAATTGATGTAATATGTTATATAAGTTCTATACATACACCAATTCGTTCGAAATAGTTTTCATATGGCTTTCCAATAAACTCTCGGGGTATTTTTTCAGCAATAATCTGACAGCGTTGATTTTCCATTTTCTATCTCTTTTTTTATACAACAAAAAAATATACGAAACTACATCACGTTCAACAAACATTTATGACTATATCTGGATATATGGGTAATTTATAAAACGTGTGCTATGCCGTTTTCCATATTTGATAGCGAGATTGCAGTATTATGACCAATATATCATCGAAATGAATTCTCATACATCGAAACAATGCAGAACTGGCAATAAAAATGTACAAAGGCAACGTTATTAAAATTCACTTAGTAATAACAGGAGGGCAAAACTGTGTAACTGGGTGTACGTGGGAATAAAAGGGACCAGGAAAAAAATATGAATGAAGAAAATCCGGCGAAAGCTAAACGAGAAAGCACGACAACCTTTAGTGATATATACATTTTAACCTCGATAATATAAAATGAAGTAAATGAAGAAACAAAACCCAGAAAGGCATCCCTTTTACGGTCAACGGAGAATTCCCTTTTTTTATCACAACGCTAGTATAAACCGTCATCAAATCGCTTTCTACTTTGTCAGCAGTTCTTAAAATACATTTTTATATATTTTCTTCTGGTTATGTATAGTAAATTAATTTGAATTTGCTATCCATCATTTTTGGTGGTAATTGATGGCTTTACAAGATTGTAATTTGAAATTGAGTATTTAAAATGTTTTGCTTTTGAAACAAGTAAAGATGGGCTGATACACAAAAAATGGCATTAGCACTAAACTTGATACTTTATTAATTGAATACTACTCTAGGTCGCGTATTTTATCCTTACGTGTTCTAGTTGAAACAATATCTAAATTTAGGACAGCACAGTTTAATTTAAAGAGACCCTTGTAATATGAGCTTCAAGAAAATATTAGAAAATGAAAGGTTTTCCAGGTTTCAAGAGTCAACGTACCCTGTATACGCAATTTATTTAGTAGTTTAATATACGTACATCCTAATTTATAAAGAATAATATTTTCGTTTTTATTTCATCAAAGTCTAACATGTTTTTAATTTAAAAACCATACTAAATATATCATTCAAGCTTCAAAGGAAAAACCTATACACTAAATTCAGTTTTTTAAAAATTATTGAAGCTCTGTAATTTATAAACTTATAGAGTTTCCTTTTAAATTAAAATTTAAACACATTAACCACACGTTTATTTCTTTCTATTAAATACATGTGCTTATCGTAAATGATGATTGCGTGAGTGTGGGGTTATAGCATGTATGTGACTAAAATTCAATCGTCGATATTAACACATGCAAACAGACAATCTATCTATTCCGCACCATAAACGACTTTAAGCTAACATAAGTGGGTGTTTACGACTTAATAAGACAGGTTATAAAACGTTTTATTACCGCCAATCACCGAACATTGATTACTCGATGGGTTGTTCAGGAAATAATAGGTTAATGTTATCACAAACATGTCGTTCGTCATTTTCTAAGAAGATTTATGATTTATGATAATGTGTAACAGTTTATGTATGTAATATCTAACACAATAACTTGTAACACGTTTATTTGTGAAACTATTTCTTTGCTTAAATATGCTCAAATAAGGAAATAGCTTTAAGAACTTAATCGCACTGTTCAGGTTTGATAGATTTAAACTTTACCATATTACATTTCTATAAAACGTACTATTTGGAATAACTTGTGTTTTATTAAAAGAAATAGATTACTTTTAATTGAATCTATTAACTTTTCCCAAGCTCTTCCCATGTGTGATCCTGACGGCGTTTTTGTTTTTTTACGTAACTGTGCAAGATCTGCTACCTCCGTTTCCGCCCAAATCTACTTGATACGGTCGTCGGAAAACAACACACATGGGAAACGAAATAAAGCATTCTGCCGATTACATCCACAAATCCAGTTGTTCCTCAAAGATATGTAATTAGATTGTCTTTTATAATTTTTACCGAGGCTCTTACCGGAATTTTCAATATTTAATTCAGGCTTAGAACGACCTTGATAACCCATCGTTTTTGATAAGTTAATTTGGAAAACTTTTCACTTAAATTTTATATAACAACCACTTTCAAAATGTGTATATTTAAAATAACACGCAAAACGCTCAGCACAAAAATCGCATGCGACAAAACCGTTTTACAAACATACTAAGCGTGCTGCATGGATTGCAGCTATATATATTTCGAGTCTGCGAACCTATTTGATGTCAGGTGATACTTATCGAAATAGCCCGACTCTAGCTGTACTATCTCAATATTCTTGAGTTAAAACGAATTGATAAATCATGAGCTATTCTAAATAAAAACTCATAAGGAATCATACAGGCGAATACTTCGTACTATTTCATTTCGTAACGATCAATATTATTATTTATAATGTGATCTATAACATCAATTCTTTCAAAGCATTGCAACTAGGCATAAATGTTATAACACTTACTTTAGACTTAACATATGTTACCACAGCTGAGCTGGTTAACGTTATTAAATTTTACTACTAATATTTATTTATTAATAGCTTCTTTGATATGGTTTTAACTTTTGGTATACAATTAAAATCAGTATTAGTTGATTTAAAACCTATATTTCGACCCATTTTGGGTTTTCGTCAGGGTACGTTAACATTATGGTGGAACTTAATATCAATACATTTAGATGTCAAGAACAAAACATTTTTGAGATGTATCTGTCAAATTTTAGTGTTTGCATGAGAAGAGTGCGTGTGTGTGTGATTGTATGATAAAAAATTACAACACATGCACACAATCACACACACACGCACTTTATTTACCATAACTTACCATAAGGTAGTCTAGAACGAAACGCAGCGGAGCTAATTTTCGTAGTATCATACTTACAGTAAAATTTCGGGTATATTTAAGAAGAGTGGAGGATTCTGCACATTCTGCAACAAGCGGAGTGTTCCTTCTTCAAAAATGCGCTTGCGGCAGCAAGTCAAAATGCCACAAAAATGCCCCAAAAATGGTAGTCTAGAACGAAACGCAGCGAAGCTAATTTTCGTAATATCATACTTACAGTAAAATTTCGGGTATATTTAAGAAGGGTGGAGCATTCTACACATTCTGGAACAAGTGGAGTGTTCTTTCGTCAAAAATGCGATTGCGGCAGCAAATCAAAATGCCACAAAAATGCCCCAAAAATGATAGTCTAGAACGAAACGCAGCGGAGCTAATTTTCGTAGTATCATACTTATAGTAAAATTTCGGTTATATTTAAGAAGGGTGGAGCTTTCTGCACATTCTGGAACAAGCGGAGCGTTCCTTCTTAAAAAATGTGCTTGCGGCAGCAAATCAAAATGCCACAAAAATGCCCCAAAAAATGGTAGTCTAAAACGAAACGCAGCGGAGCTAATTTTGAGCGAAGGATCGGAATGACGGAGCATCCTTCGCACCTGATGGCATCGATTACTATAATTATTTGACCGACCCTACTAGAAGTTAGCCGAATCTGGGAGAATTCCACCTCCAGTAGGGATTTTTATCGTAACCAGCAGCGCATTGACACGGGACCTACAGTTTTACTTCCTATCCGAGAAGAAGGCATGTTTTTAATTTTTTTCCGCTGTGAAAAATTACCAGCTCGGACGGGGATCGAACCTGTGACCCTGGAATTATAAAGCAAACATGCAAACCACTAACCACCGAGGCTGGCAATAATTTATTGGTTAATGGTAAAAAATAAAACCTCCGACTCCAAAAACCTTTAGCAAGCGATTTTACCAAGTCTGTTCAACGATTGGTTAACAACTTTATAAAATGAACGAAAAAAGACTTCGACGCTTAAATGAGGTTAGTTATTAGCGTCGTATATTGAAACAAACGTAAACAAAGCAACTTATATATTCACTTTATAAAATTTCCCCACAAGAATACGATAAGTCACTTGATTATTATCACACGAAGTGAATTTTCACGAAATTCTCCACGACTCATGGACATGACTCATCGACAGCTGTACGAAACACAATACACCAACCAGTCTAATCTAGCGCGTTCTAGAAAGGTTATATGGGATATATAAATCACCACCGCGCACGAAAGAGTCATTCATTAGGGAACCATTGAACTGAAGGCGCGCATTGTGTAATTAGTATGAGATAAATGTTGTAAATAAATGTTGTATTGTCAATAAATAGTTTGTAAATATCTAGTTTAAGTTCGTTAACAGTTTATGATTATAGTGTTTGTAATTAGTGTATGTAAATAATAGGTCTTTTGTTAATAGACTATTAAACAGCATTTTTAGTATTATTTAAAAAGAATGTTACAGTGCTGCCAGGTGTGGGGTTTAAAATAAATAAATAAAATTACATAATAGATAAAGTGTTGTGTAAAATAGTGTTAAAAAGAATTCCCAGCAAACAATTAGAATAGCGACGAAATTGTTAAATGAGTTCAAAATGGCAGACCTAAGGAGGGAACTGGAGGAACGAGACTTGGAAATTATTGGGAACAAAAGCCTGTTAATAAATCGGCTAAAAGAATGGTTTCTAGAACATAACATCCCGTTGCTGAAACTGCGCCGAACAGGGTACATGCGACGCCGTTGCACTAAGCCAAAGAAACTTCAGGCGTCGAAAAACTAAAGGGGGTCGACGAGAGTGGACGAATGTTGACCTTGAGTGGAGATACCCCGGAATTTACCGTCCATGCCGTGGCGTCGAAGAATCACACCGGCAGTTTGTTTGTAGGTGGGAAAATTGTTAACCTAACTTTTGTACCACTATTTATTGATACGGGGGCGACAAAATCCATCATACGCGTTGACGTTCTACGAACAATTTAAAAGTAAGACTATGAAAATTATTAAACTATTTAATTATTGTAATCAGGACCGGGGTACGTTTTTCTACACAACTACATTCCCTAGCTTTTATTGACGAGTGCTGCCATCTTAACTTTAAGGTCGGAAACTTTTCAGACCATCCTCGTATACGATAAGGCCCAATTAATATTACTGATATTCTTGAAACTAAATTGTATTTCGTAACCATTTGTTTACGACCAGCGATACTCCATTATCTGATTTATATTTGCCACCTTTTTATTTTTTTACAATTTACTGCGTCGTAAAAAGAAATTTTATAAGGGTCTAGTCGACATTTAAAAACTCCACTTATATAATATAAGAAAAAGTATCTCGTTGTTACCATCCTTTTAAACTTTTATCATTTACAGGATTTAGGATAAATATTTTGTGTCTCATAAAATATCCACGTAAGTAACGGTACGAGGATAAAACGGAATAAAGTAAAAAATGCGCGAACCGGGAGAACGAACGGTGGTGTGAGAATAGAGAGCTATAAACACCCTAGGTTATGATGCGAGCATCCCACAAGTGTCATAACACCCCCGCTACTAAAGTGGAAAAATCTCGAGCCTCGAGTAGCCACATCCTGGGAAACCAGGACAACATGGAATAACATTACTGCGCCGAGCTAACGACGTATTTTAGACAAATATTACATTGCTTTGCCAGTTTTCGACCTTAAGGTAACTTTCTTTCTCTCCAAATAGGGGCGGTATAATGGCCGATTTCCAACTTGTACTGTCTTCCTTTATTATGAGAAATAATTATGACGCCTATTTTCTTCCACCACGAATATACCTTAGACTTTGTTAAAGAAAAATTTATCTGTTAAGTGGGCCGGTTTTAAATGGGTTGCGTTTGAGTTGATGGGTTTAGCAGATTAGGTAGTAGATCGAAACAACTGACAACCGTTAATTTAGTAAATGTTTCTTAGACTATCTTAGATCAACCAATCAAATGCACGCCTTTCTTGAACTATTAGAAACAACCTTCTTGATACCTGCGATATGCTAAAAGATGTTGAAAGATAAGATTAAGATGTTTACTTCAGAAAATGAGTTGTTAATCTGATTTACTTTATGAATAAATTAATTAGTTTATAATTTAGAAATTGTTCAGCGCCGTTATCTTCTACGTATAAATTTAAAAGTTCTTCATACTTTGTGGCCTTTTCGCTTTTGTAAACTCTTGACTTAATAATATTTTATTAGAGGTGTGTTGAGAAAAATCGTTTGGTCGAGGTGCATAGATTGCGTGGATAGTTAATGTATAAACTCTTTTGAATATTTATTTAAAAAAAATCCCTTTTCTCCAACTCCAGGAACGTCTTTTTACCCGGAAACAAGAATTCGATAGCAAATAAAATAAAAGGTAGTTTAACATCATGTTTAACATATTCTAAATAGTCTTCTAACGTAGTTTGTTAGGTAAAAACGTTTGCAGAAAAACGAAATAGTACGTTTACGTTTAACTCATACAAATAATGCGTTTTTAGAACTCATAAGATTGCTGGACTGCACTGCTGCGTCGTCCGGTACTAATTAAACAACTATTTTGCGACTGATTTTTTATACTTCAGCATATGAAAAAGTCATAATCTATTAAATTCCGTAGAGAACTTGTAACGTGCTAAAAAATTCAGATTCAATTGTAGTGCATTCGTAAATAAAATTATAGAAATAATCTGAGTACGGTCGTGTATTTAAGGAAAATAGTTCGTCGCTTCTAAATATTAAATGTTTTTTTCTTGCATTTTTAAATAAGTAGTTGAAATTCCCACATATAAAAATTATTTTGGGTGCAGACTTAGTTGAAAAAACAAACTGCAGTTTCTTATCGAAGCATTAAAAAACTAAAAAAATATTTAGTTTATCAAGTTTCTTCAGTTGAAAACACGTACTAGATAAATAAAAGTTAAATTTTGAACAGGCTGCAGTTTAATTTCATTATATCCCTTTGTTAAAAATGATATTTCGATGTAGCTAGGCATTTTTATTCTAAGAATTTTATATTTGTGCCACTTACAAATTAGTTTAATGTGTCTAGGCTTGAATTTATGGCTTGTGTTTCCGGAGAAACTTTGATAAGTGCAGGTCTTAAATTAAATATGAGATTTAAAATGTAGAATTTTCTTATTGGTCAGATTTACCGTCATCTTTTACACTAGTGGTTGTTTTAAGAATACCCCTATCGGAATTTATGTAAAGTTGAGATAGTTTTTCGAATTCCCGAGTTAGTTGGACATCGGCTCTCAAAGCCTAAAGTTAAGGGGCTTGCCCCAGGGCGTAGCTCGCGGCTATGGAATTCGCATGCGGGTAACAAGACCGTCACACATATTTACAGTACCGTTTCGAATAAAGCAAAGTTTAGTGTTGTACCATACAGTATTTATTGCTAGAGGACTGGTCATGTGTTAGGGATTGTTTCGAGATTTTAGTTTGGTGAATTTTCATTCACGAAAAAATGCATCCAGTGCCGTGTAATAGTTATGATAGATAATTTTTTATTCAAATTGGTTATTGTGAATATTTCCATCCTTTTCTATTTAATATTTTTTGTGTCAATATACAGACTTCATATTTATTTATCGTTTTGATATAGTTAGCCTCAACAAACTGCTCATGTTTCCTTTGTCAATTAAAAGTTTTATTATCAACCAATGTGGTGGAGTAATTAACATCAATTTTAAATGGGAAATCATTTCCAGTCTGGGACTTCCCGAATTTAACCTTTAAGATCATCAGTCTGGTGGCGCCCACTATGTCTTATTTGTTCCTGACTCCATTACTTAATCTGAAGCTTTTGCCCACACCTGTATTTAAATTTGCATAATCAGAGATCTCAACAGCCGCAGCATTCAATTCAGTAAGTATCGTTTTTATTGTGAATTTTATTGAGGTTCAGTGACGTCCATCGCGCGACGTATATCTTAGTTATAGTATTTTCATCATAATTTAGAGTGCCAAAAAAGCCATGTTATAAATGACGGTCCAACGTGGGCCTTGTTTTTTAAGATGTTATAAACGTCGCCCATCGCGGGGAATTTTTTGTTTTTGTTTTAAAATAGAGATGTTATAAACTGATATTTAATTCATCAATAAGAAATACTAGACCTAATTCTTCAATTTTCAAACCAGTTTTCAATTAGCTATTAATTTTGTTGATAAATAAACTTGAATAAACGTACAAATAATAATTCCTTTCAAATAATTGAATAATAACCCATAAATCATATTTACTCAAATAATATTTGTTGGTGCTGAAATGAATCTAATCAGCTCAGTGTACTTCTTTCAATGTAAACTAATCCACTTTAATTGAATATTTTTGTTATTCTTTCAAGATAATTCCCCAATCCCATAATCATCAAAACCTTCCATATTTTATATTTAAAGAGGCTTTTATTGAATGAGGAGAGATTCTACTTGGAGTTTCCCTGATTCTCTGTTGACTAAAACCACATTAAAGCGATTCAAGTCTTTCACTTATTGTCTCTTGCTCTCGCATTGACACAGAAGCTACTAAGGCTGTATTTTGTTCAAGTTTAGAATTTCATAGCAAATAGCAGTTATATAAGTAAATACCTAAATTGCTCTTGTTCTGCCTGTTTTGTAGCTAAGTGGGTCGAAATGAGATTGATTAAATCTCCATTAAGGCAGCTGTATAATCAGTTGCAGATTTAGTACCTAAACTTAGTCCGTTCAAAGTTACAGTCCTTTGAAGGATAAACCTACTCAATGATTTAGTTAGCGATTTGATTTAACTCCTGAGGAGTGCTGGCGTGTTATGATGAACCACCGAAATTTTAAATAATGGATCCTGCGTACCAGATTAACAAGGGGGAAGTTAATAATTTGGCCTGTCTCAGATGTTGAGGGTAGGAAGGAAATTTTGTTGGGCTAAAAATATTTATCGCATTTGTCTCTCGCGCGTAATTAATATAAATTCACCTCGTTAAACGTGACTGGGTGGTTAATAATCACTTTTATATATTAACGGCGGAAGAAGGGAAACCAAATAAAAGGCAAATAAATGGGGAAAAAGAAGGGGGACAAGTATATATCAGTCCCTCCGGGGATGGGGATTCTGTAGTTATGGGAACCCCGGACATCACATCGTTGGTGAGGTAACTCATTCTGTAAATGTGCTGCTGAATTGGATTCGTGCGCCGGAAGCGAACCTAACGTCACGCCGGAACTTCGACAGCGACTGGTCACTCGATTGATTTCGAATTTCCATATAAATCTAAACGTTTTCCGCCGAAGGCCACTTTTCAACACTTCCACTGCCGTTGGCTGAATTGTCGAGTGGACTTGAATGTTTAAAGTTTTGCACAAAATGGATTTCGTTATCTAGGAACAGTATAATAATACCGGCGGAATCTTCTTGCCGTAAAAGCAAAGGGCACGTTTAAGTAGTTAGAAAACATTCGTAGGGCATAAGAGAGAGAATAAGAGGAGAATAATAAAGGGCAATATAGTAGTGAGAGAATCTTCTGAAAGAGCCAGCTGTTAAGATCGGAGGATTTTATTCTAAGTGCCTAGAAATGTTCTCAAGGGGCACGTACTCCCATAATGTAAACACTGTTGGAAATTTGGGTTTATTAATTTCACACTAACTAAATTTCGAGAAGAACAAGGCAATTTACAGACAATAAATATACTTTAGCTCCTCCTGTAAAGTGAAATTTATAATACCACTCTCTTTAGAGCTTGGAATCACTTTTGGTTTAACCTAAATGAAGTGATTATAGCTTTTAAGTATCCGGAGAAACTGCGTTTTCAAACGCATTCATTTAATCCCAACGGTTAAACGGCCTTATAATAAAATGGAAACCGATAATTAAGCAATTGCAATTTAAGTAAATGTGCAATTTTGCGTAATAATCGGATCGAGGATGGTTTTCACGGTTAGCAAAAGGAGAAATTAAAAATAATTGAATTACATGAAATGATAACGGCTGCAAACTCCATTTCAGTGCAAAATGGTATTTAGTAATCGTACTCTTATATATTTTAATAGTAGATAATCTCAATTAATTGTACTCTAGCCACTTCCAAAGCTAGATAATACCAATTATTGAATAAAGTGATAATTTTTGTAGGATCGCGTATTTAATAGTACCGTAAACGGTTAAAGCTTACAAAAAAATACTAGCAGACGGTATTTTTTTTAATAAGTAATAAATTTACTCAACTCTATCGAAAGAAATCTGTGAGATCCCTCGGGTAAATAAAGAAAAAAGAATAGCTGCTCCGGCTCGTCTTGGCCGTAGTAATCGTTGGGCCGTAGATCGTTTATTTAGTTATACTTTGTACAAGACTTTCAACAGATTAGTCAAAGAAACCAACATATATTCAATCACTTTGTCGTTAACAGATATGCAAATAAATTTATACACTTGTAAATTCCAACTACAGTGAAAAATACATAGGCGTTTGTTGACCTTGGTAATGTAAAGATTTAAACAATCTTACCCTTAAAATAAAAGCGCTATCAAATAAATACTGTAACAAGAGAGAAAAAGAAAGAACCTCTTTTCGAGCAACAAATGGAGTGTTCTACCGCATTCGAGAGAATGACGCATCGCACAAGCATGTAAACCAGACGCGGTTTATTCTAGCGCTTTCTAGAATACATAGAAGGTTCCATCGACTTCTGGTGCGATTATATGAGGGTATAAAAGCGGATTCGCTGATAAAAGAGAGGCAGTCAACAGCAAGTCATTAACTGTGTATTACAAAATAAATAGTGAATATAAATGTTGTATTAGAAATTCATAGTCTGTAAATAATAGTTTTTAATGGTTTATAATCATAGCGTTAATTTATAGTGTATTCATTAGTGTATAGAAATAAATATTTGTTTGTGAATAGACGATTTAAACAGCACTTGTGTTATTATTTGAAAAAGAACGTTACAGTGTTGTCAGGTGTGGAGTTTTAAAATAAATAAAATCTCGTAATAATTAATTAAAGTGCTGTGAGAATAAAATTTTTGGTGTTAAAACATAATTTAACAAACAATTAAAATGGTGATGAAACTGTTAAAAGATCTCAAAGTAATAGACTTGAAACATAAACTTGAAGAACGAGATTTAGACACAACGGGCCTTAAAAGTGTGTTAATAAATCGGCTAAGAGAATGGCTTTTGGAGCAGCAAGAAGACCCTGAAAGTTTCCTCTTCGAAATACCTGGACCCGCAATTGATACTAATTTGTTATTAAGTAAAATAGAAGAGAATTCTAGAATGCTTAAAGAAGAATTATTGGAAAAGTCCGAAGAGAATTCTAGAAAGTCTGAAGAGAATTCTAGAATGTTAAAAGAGGAATTACTGGAAAAGTCGGAAGAGAATTCTAGAATGTTAAAAGAGGAATTACTGGAAAGTTCTAGGAAGGCCGAAGAGAATTCTAGAAAACTAATGGAAAACACTAAAGCATTGGAAGAAAAAGTTTTGGAAAATTCTAGAAAGTCCGAAGAAAATGTTAGAATGCTAAAGGAAGAAATACTGGAGAATTCCAGGAGATCTGAAGAAAATTCCAGAAGGCTTAAAGAAGAATTGCAGGACAATGTCAAAGCGTTAGAAGATAAAGTTTTCGAAGAATTTTTTGAGAATGCCAGTGCGTTAGGACTGTTGGAAGGTAGATTGGCGGAACAAGATAGGGTAATAAAGATGGTAGAAGAGAAAATAGCCCAAATGCAATTACCATCAACAGCTAAGAAAGACGACATAACCGATATGTTGGAAGATAGAATGAGGCAACTACGGTTTCCCTCAACTTCTGAGTTTAATGAAGTAAAGAAGCAAATTAAAGAAGAAAAGGGTCCTGCCGTAGGGATAAAAGTAAAACCACCCACGTTCGATGGAAAGATACCTTGGTCCACCTACTACAAACAATTTGAGGCGGCCGCTGGGGCCAACGGATGGACAGGCAAGGAAAAGGCCGTTTCTTTAACTGTGGCTTTGCGTGGAGACGCGTTGAACGTCCTGCAAACAATCCCAGCAGGACAGGAAAATGATTATCAATTGTTAGTGTCTAGATTGGAGATGAGATATGGAGACGCGCATCTTCAACAAGTGTATCACGCGCAAGTGAAGAATCGTATCCAGAAGAATGGAGAAAGCCTGCAGGAGTTTGAAGCCGATGTTGCGCGGCTTGTCCGATTGGCGTACCCTACGGCACCCGATTCATTTCTGGGACAGCTCGCTGTGCAGACCTTCATTGATGGGTTAAGAGACGGGGAAACACAACAATCATTGAGGCTGGCACGACCAAGAACAACTGATGATGCGCTTGCTCACGCTTTAGAGTTTGAAGCCGCAAAACAAGCGTCCCGAGGCCACGGGCGAGTTCGAACCGTTGCGGAAGAAGAGGAAGGTTCCAGTTCCAAAGATCGCCTAGAAGAATTATTAATGAGAGTTCTTCAGAAGGAAGATAGTCGTAAGAGGAATCCTCAAGAAGTTCGAGGACCCCGTTGCTGGAACTGCGGTGAACAAGGGCACATACGACGCCGCTGCCCTAAACCCAAACAAGTTCAGCCGTCGGAAAACTAAAGGGGGTCGACGAGAGGGGGCGAACGTCGACTTTGAGTGAAGATGCCCCGGAGATCACCATCCATGCCGTAACATCGAAGAACAGTACCAGCAGTTTGTTCGTAGATGGGAAGATTGCTAACCGAACTGTTCCACTACTTATTGATACGGGGGCGATAAAATCCATCGTACGCCCTGATGTTCTACGATCAAGTATTAAGTTGTTACCCACAACTACTCAACTCCGTACAGCAACAGGTGAAGTGATACCAACACGCGGAGTGGTGAAGATGAAGATTGGCATTGGAAGTGAAGAACGTGATCATGAGGTGCTGGTAGCCGATATCACTGATGACTTCATCTTGGGAATGGACCTCCTGAGAAAATTTGGTTTTACGTTGGATTTGAAAGAGGGTGTTTTGAAGGTCGGTAACGAAGAACTTCCGTTGCACCCACGAGAAGATCCGGTTGGAAGGGTTTTGCTGACTGAAGATGTGATATTGCCGGGTCAAAGCGAGATGGTTGTCGAGGCGGGTTTGGATTGAGATCTTCGGGTAGGATGTGTGCGAATGATGGAGCCTGTTTGTGATAAGAAGATCCATAGTGGCATACTGGTGGGAAAAGCGCTGATCAAGGTTGGAAAGAGAGTACCGGTGAGAATTATGAATGTTAATGTGGATCCGGTGACATTGAAGAAGAGTACCCTTGTGGGACAGTGTGTGCCAGTATTTCGAGTAGCCTGGTGTATGGCTGATGTTCCAAAACCAGTGCCCAAAGACCAGGGTGGAAAATTAGTGGGTATGGTTACTAGTTCGTGCGAAGACCTTAACAGAACGGAAGTGAAAGAGGTACAGGGTTTGGTTCACCGATACCAAGATATCTTCGCTCTTGACGATAGCCAGAAGGGACGAACAAATATAGTAAAACATAAAATCAATACAGGCAACTCTATGCCTGTCCGTCAGCAGCCGAGGCGTCTACCTCTAGCAAGGCGAGCAGAAGCCGAAAAGATTATTACTGATATGGAAGAACAAGGGGTCATCGAGCCATCCAGCAGTCCATGGGCATCACCGGTGGTCCTGGTCAGTAAGAAGGACGGGTCAACGAGATTTTGTGTGGACTATCGGCAGCTTAATGACGTGACCAAGAAAGACAGCTATCCCTTACCACGCATCGACGACACGTTAGATACCCTGTCTGATTCACGATGGTTTTCGACTTTGGACTTGAAGAGTGGTTATTGGCAAGTTGAAATGGAACCTGAAGACCGGGAGAAGACCGCGTTCACTATTGGTTCCGGACTATGGCAGTTTTCGGTTATGCCTTTTGGTCTATGTAACGCTCCGGCCACCTTTGAGCGTCTAATGGAGACCATCCTGAGAGGGCTGTCGTGGAAGACCTGCCTGGTATACCTAGATGATGTGATTGTAGTCGGAAAATCATTCAACGAACATTTGAAAAACCTAGAGGAAGTGTTCCGAAGACTACGTGGAGCCAATCTGAAACTGAGTCCAAAAAAGTGTCACATATTCAGAAAGGAAGTGAAATATCTCGGGCACGTCGTATCACAAAATGGAGTGGCAGCCGACCCCGATAAGATTCGTGCAGTTCAAGAGTGGCCAACACCGAAAGATAAACACCAAGTTCGTAGTTTTCTTGGGTTATGTACCTACTATAGGCGTTTCGTTCCTGGGTTTGCCAATATAGCGAAGCCTCTGACAAGGCTAACTGAAGATGGATGCGAGTATGTTTGGAGCGGAGAGTGTGAAACAGCTTTCCAACAGTTGAAGCGTGCCCTGACAACCGCACCAATATTGAGCTATCCACGGACAGAAGGGAAATTCATACTTGACACAGATGCAAGTAATCTGGCCATTGGGGGTGTACTTTCTCAGATACAGGATGGACAAGAAAAGGTCATCGGCTATTTTAGTAAGGTTTTGTCGAAAGCCGAAAGGAATTATTGTGTGACCAGAAAAGAACTATTGGCCGTCGTGAAGTCCGTTGAGCACTTCTACAAATACTTGTACGACGGAAGTTTTTATTGAGGACGGACCATGCAGCGTTGAAATGGCTTCTACAATTCCGTAATCCTGAAGGCCAGGTCGCAAGGTGGATCGAACGATTACAAGGATACGACTTTGACACCGAACATCGAGCGGGCACTGGTCATCGAAATGCCGATGCTCTTTCAAGAAGACCCTGTCCAACGGATTGCCGTCATTGCTCTCGTTTGGAAGAGAGGGTTTGCCAAGTATTAAGAACTACCATCGTCAACGACAATTGGTTGCCGGAAGAATTGCAACGACAGCAGAAGGATGATCCCGAACTAAAAATGGTACTGGAATGGAAGCGCGTGGGAGAAAGGCCTGCCTGGGAGGCCGTCAGCCCTTTCAACAGAACGCTCAAAGCATATTGGGCCCAATGGGAGTCTTTGAAGGTGGAAGACGATCTCCTGAAGCGAGTACTGGAGAGTGAAGATGGCACCACCATTAGGTCTCAGTTCGTGGTTCCAAGAAGCCGAGTGGCTACAGTATTGCGACATCTCCATGACGGTGCCTCAGGAGGACACTTCGGTGTGAAAAAGACTTTGGAGAAAGTTAGGGAGCGTTTTTATTGGGTCAACTGTAAAGAAGACGTGAAGGAGTGGTGCCGAAAATGTGAACTATGTGCCACTGGTAACGGACCCTTGGGGAAACGAAGAGCACCTATGAGGCAGTACAATGTGGGTAGTCCTCTGGAAAGAATAGCTATAGATATTGCCGGACCATTTCCCGAAACCGACGATGGGAATAAATACATATTAGTGGCAATGGACTATTTTACCAAATGGCCAGAAGCCTATGCCCTACCAAACCAAGAAGCTGCGACTGTTGCTGACGTACTAGTCAAAGAATTTTTCAGTCGCTTCGGAGTGCCCATGGAGCTGCATTCGGATCAAGGCCGCAACTTTGAGTCTGTACTATTTGGAGAAGTCTGTTGATTGTTGGGCATTCGCAAGACTCGGACCACACCGTTACATCCGCAGTCCGATGGAATGGTAGAACGCATGAATCGGACAATGGGCAAATATTTGACCAAGGTCGTCTCCGATCATCAACGAGACTCGGACCAATACCTGCATCTGTTCCTGATGGCTTATCGTGCATCGGTCCACGAAACAACCGGTCAGTCACCAGCGTCTGTGATGTTTGGACGCGAGTTACGGTTACCGTGTGATCTGGAATTTGGGTCTCCACCTATAGAGCAGGAGGTAGCCGGGAATGATTATGTCATCAACTTAAAGAAGAAGTTGGAGGATATTCACGACCGAACCCGAAATAATAGTCGAATCGCGAGTGACCGGATGAAGGCTACGTACGATGTGAGAGCCCAAGAAGGAGGGTTTCAACCTGGAGAGCTTGTCTGGCTATACAACTCGCAAAGGCGTCGTGGCTATTCTCCAAAGTTACAGCGAAATTGGGAGGGTCCATACCAGGTGAAGAAACGAATAAATGACTTGATTTATCGCATCCAGAAATTGCCAAGAGGGAAACCAAAGGTGGTACACTCCAATCGTCTGGCGCACTATGAGGGAAATAATGACGCAGTCCCGGATCGGGAAGATGAGGCTGAGGTGGCTATCAATACCGTAAGGCTTGAAGATGATCAGCCAACGTTTAGAGAATTTATGGCTGCGTTCTCTGGAACTAGAAAAGCGCGATTCGGAGTCACGACTGAGATGCAACAAGATCTCTTCCGGGTCCCTGGTGATTATTCCATTGCCCACTGTGTCTCCGAGGATCTCCGTATGTCCAGGGGGATCGCAGTAGTGTTTAGAAATAAATTTAGACGGCTGAATGAACTTCGAGAACAAAATCCCTCTGTTGGTAAATCCTTACGCTTGCCTGATCATGACCGATCCATTTACTACTTGGTAACCAAGCAGTTTTACTACCAGAAACCGAGTTACGCCGACTTGTGGAGGACATTATGGAATTTGAGGATCGAGTTGCTTACCAGGGGTATTAACAAATTGGCAGTTCCCAAACTCGGCTGTGGGCGGGACTAGCTGGATTGGAGAATCGTTAGAAACATGCTGGAAGTTGTCTTTAGAGGTACGGACGTCAAGATCTTCGTCTGCAGTTTTGACCCACAACCCGCATTAAGGCCAACGAAGAGTGTAGACTGTTATTTCTACCGTAATGGAACGTGTAGTCGAGGTGAAGACTGTCGATATCGTCATGACCCGTTCTACAGGAACCAGAGCATAAAACCTGTTCTGGGACAGAACAGACTTGAAGAGGGGGGCAGTGTAACAAGAGAGAAAAAGAAAGAACCTCTTTTCGAGCAACAAATGGAGTGTTCTACCGCATTCGAGAGAATGACGCATCGCACAAGCATGTAAACCAGACGCGGTTTATTCTAGCGCTTTCTAGAATACATAGAAGGTTCCAGCGACTTCTTTGTTGCGATTATATGAGGGTATAAAAGCGGATTCGCGGATAAAAGAGAGGCAGTCAACAGCAAGTCATTAACTGTGTATTACAAAATAAATAGTGAATATAAATGTTGTATTAGAAATTCATAGTCTGTAAATAATAGTTTTTAATGGTTTATAATCATAGCGTTAATTTATAGTGTATTCATTAGTGTATAGAAATAAATATTTGTTTGTGAATAGACGATTTAAACAGCACTTGTGTTATTATTTGAAAAAGAACGTTACAATACTATCACAAGAAATACAGATTTTAAAAAGAAACTAACCTAAATGCCAACAATAAAGATGAAAGAAACATTGAAAGAAACACCAAAACCTAACCTCACTTTTAAAACTAGATCAGCACGTGAAGTGTGTTTCGAAAATGAAGCGAAACTCGACTAAGATGAAACGAAAACAACTAATTAACCAACCACCAAAAAAATGCAGTCATATTTGTTCAACAAATAAAATGTTAGTAAAGCCTGTCACTCAAGCCAATTCTGCCAAAAATAACTTCCACTTATAGATTCCAATAATAACTTTTATAATTCATATGTTTTAACCATATATGCCAATAATAATAATTAACTTTCTTCTCATTACCAATGTGAACACCAGTGTACACAACTACAAACAGTCTGCACCATAAACACACTCTAAAGGTTAAATAATAACCAAAAATTAATTTTACTCTTCACAGAGCAAACCATAATCGAGCTAGCGACAAGTTCTAAAAACAACTAACGAGCTAACAATGCACCAAAATAATACACCCAACAATTTAAACAATTGATAGTTAGGAATCTAATAAAATCCGATATTAAGCAATTCAAATTTGGGAAAAACGCCAATAAACGGAGTGAAAATTTCCAATGGTAGATCCTTGAGGAAATACTTTAAAAAGTTCTTGAAACGAAAGACAATGAAAAGCAAACCCATACAAAAAAAGCACTCATATGTTTGACGGAGTTGCACTTGTCGCACAATTAGTAACAATATACCTACAAAAGCTGCAACGGATCTTAACAATTTGACTTACCCCAAAAATAAATAGGAACTACGGGATCGAAAATCAGAAAATCACAAACAAAAACAGAAACCCTGAAGGGACAAAAACGGTACAAAGGACACGGGCAGGTCTTTTGGACACCCTGTGGGATCTAACGCGAAAGACAGGTAAAAAGGAATGAGAAAGATAAATCTCATACATTACGGGTATTACGGTTCAACATATTGTCAGAAACTGAGAGGTTACGTAAAATTTCATGTGCTCAAGTAAAAGCTGAACTTCAAAAATATCCTCATCCAGCTAATACTATAGCAAAACCATTCCAAAAATAAGGTATTTAAATAATGTCGTCACAAACAGAAACACAAACAAAGAACACTAAAAGATGGCCCTCGATATACGGTTTTAAGTGGTTTTTAATTATCACAACTCTTACATGATTTTCTAGAAAGAAAAACCTATACTCTTCTTTTACAAAAAGATTATACAATATCAACAAAGTTTTAATCAAGCTTATTATCATAGGCGGGGAATACGATGCTATTATTTTATAAAAATAACTGCCCAAAACCCTAATATATACAAACCGAAATCGATATTTTTGCATTGCTTGACAGAATAAATGAGTTCCTACCAAGTCCACGGTAAAAGTATGCAATTAAAGCGAAATAAATGAACAAGTCGTTCAAAATAAAATGATACAAACATATTATACCATCATTTGCTTATGCTGATAAAGCAATGCTTTAATACAGTTTTATCAACGCTAATAGTACTTTGGCATATTGGATTGCCTAACGCAAAGGACACTTTTGGTGAAATAAATTAATTGCTACAATTAAATATAGGTTTCCAATAACATATAACAACATAATATATAACATTAATAACATATAAGGTGAAACAAACGTTTTTTCTTCAAACTAATAATACCCCACGATTGGGCTCCAATGAAACAAACGTTTTCTCTGCACAATAAAACAACAATACAAGACCCCGCGATTGGGCAACAGTAAAAAAAGCTTTTTTAATCGGACTAAATAAACAAAGCTTAAACTTTCAAACGAAAAGTTCACTTCACATAAACTAATTTAGAACACAAAATATGATACTTACTGTATGTAGAATGCTCCGACTTTCATTAAGACTTCTTTTCTCAAATTATAGCTCAGGATGTAGGTATTAATTTCCATGACACTCAGATTATAAGGAAAAATAAGGTTTTTAAAAGTCACAAAAAGAGTGGGCGCCAGTTATTTGAAATTATTCTAACACGCCCCCAAATAACAAAGGGCTAGATTAAATTGATTCAAAATTAAAAAAAAAACTAATTAACATTAGTTTGATTGATGTTAACACAAATTAAATTATCAAATAATTTCAATTAATGCTAGGTCCATTTTCAATGCGGTAAGATTTAGTTTGTAAATTCATTTATTCCGAAAAAAATATCGGATTATCTCCGATGACAGTAAATAAGTTTTGATGGTTATAATTTTAATAATAAAATAGAAAACCTTCATAAGAATTCTTATTCAAAGGACCAAAATACGTAAGACTACAAAACCATTCGATGACACAAAAACAATATAAATAAATTTCATAATTACATAAACTTACTCTTATCAAACAAAAAATCCTTAATATCTTTGATGCAGAAGTAGAATTTTACAATTCTTCAAAATGTCACAAAACGCCTCACATTAAAAGACCTTATTCACTAAACTTTAGAACTTTGAAATTTGGTAAAGATGCTGCAACGATGAACTGAAATTTCTTGAATGGAGTTACTGAAATTATGTCTATAATAGTTTCAGGGTTATTTTACTATATGCGGAATATTTTTTAGCGGGGTGCAGTTTAGCATAAGCCAATAAAGGAATAGCATGATTTCGGATTGACGAATCAAGATTAGTGCTTCCAACACAAAGGAAATCTGGAATGCAATATTCTTTATAACAAAAATTTCCAACGGGATGTATTCCGAGACACAGATGGCCTCTTTAAAAGATACTATCTAGCACGTACAAACTATAATTCCTCTCAGCAAAATAGATTTTTACAATATTTTCGGAGAATAAAATATTAAAATGTTTATGAGAAATCTTGAAAGCATGATTTCACACAAGCTAAAATGTCAGTATTTTAAATTTTAACAACGGAATTGTTTGGCACTGCAGGCATCTGTCTACACAATATTATTGTTTTCAACAGAAACCACAATTCTTTATAATTTTTTTATACGAAATGACTCCACTAGTCTAAAAGGATTTTAACAGATGACCTTTAATATATTTTTGTGAGCTTTACTTATACCGTATACCGATATAATTTAAAATACAAGAAAGTCGCAGATCTACAGGACCTCATTTAAGATATTTTTAGCAACTTCGCACCAAAATTTCATTAATTCAAGACTAATAAAAAAATACCGTTACAAAGGTTTCAGATAACTCAGTGGTCTCAGGTCGTTGTCCTAAGATAAAAATTTTAAGAATCTTACAGCTTCGCAAATTCAGAATTTCTGTTTTCGAAACATTTTGAGGATTGAAACTTTGACCGTTTGACCTGACATGGTATGAATGTGGGGCCAGATGTTTTTTAATCAAGAAGATTGAAGTAATATCTTAGCAAGGGGGAACATGGTGCTAAAGGTTTTCTACGTTGTAGAACATCACAGTGCAAAAATCTGTAATGACTTTTTTTGCATAGACCTATTAACTATTTCTAAAGATATTTATTAGTAGGGTTTTGCTATTTACAATAACCAAGTAAATATGTAAGTAGTTAGTTCCTTTGCCAACTTTTTAAAGTAAATATTCTGTTCATTGAATCAACATCATTGCGACATCATTAAACAAATTCTTGCTTTTCACCAATTGTGACTGTTTCATCGATGTATTGTTTAAATTTCAACAGGTAGCTTTCGCTGCATTTTCGATAATGTGTGTCACATGTTAAATTTTATTTCTAATATTTGACTTCTTTCCTTTGTTTAATGGCGATTCGTATGGACCTCTCGGTAGTTTTGTTCATTTCTGATACTGTGACCAAGTTTGTGGGCCTCCGCAATTTACCATGGTATCTGCGATCGAATGTGTTCAATTTACCCTCTGTCTTTAACTTAGCGATCATAATTGTGCTCATAAGGGTTTTTTCACATTTGTTTTTGTAATAGGGTTTAGTCTACTAAATCAGTGCCGAAGGCATGTTCGCAAAGTAAAAGTAGGAAAAAGCACCCCCTCACTCTAGGTATTGCAAGCGACTAATCAACAAGTGTGTGATGGTTGGGGTATTGAATTTTTCTTGTGCTGTAAGATAAAATTTAAAAATACCTTTTTTAAAAGAAGAGTTAGGTAGCGTTTTCTGTTTTCCTTGAACACAATAATAGCATTTACATTAGTAGATTGTTTTTCAGTTAAAACTTACGATACAATATTAAACAAGCAATCATAACGGTTGTTATTATTCCAATACTAACAGTGACGCATTGTTCTCAATACTGTTCATGCATGTGTATTGATTGAAGAACAAGCATATCTGGTATTAGATTGTAGCACAATCGCCTCTGTTCAGTAAACAGCAGCTGCAGGCCAAATGTTCCGCTTGATTAATTGATTCTGCTGTAATAATTGAAATTAAAGCAGAGAGGTGCTTTATGGATTTACCAAACTCACCCCCACAAAACAACCAACCCCCTCTGCTGTCTGTACCATATGGGTAGGTTAAACGTGTAATCCATTTTAAAAAACCTCGCTCTTTCGCTCTGTGGTGTTGGAAAATCATACAAAAATGAATGGAATTTTATTTGACACTTGAAGTTGCCATTGTGTGTCTTAAAATTAATTGAAGGTTGGCCTTTTCTACAGAATTCGTTCAATCAAGTGTTGTAAAGTACTTGAATGCAAGTTGACAATAATAGACGTTATTGGATTTTAGAGGTCGATTATTACCGCCGTCGGGCACACTTCAAATAATGAAAATGTTAAGCTTCAGCGCAAGCTCTTTGGGAAAAGATTTTAAATTTTACATCATTCTAACTTGCACACACACACATTTAGTGAAAGTAGTCATTAATATGTTTGATGGAATTTTCATTTAGCTCAGGTTTTACATTTATCGCGTTATTCTCACCCCAGCTAGGATCTTCTATATAAAAAACGTTTTTCTCGGGATTTGGTGGTTAACGGGATAGGGTAGCGGTGGTAATTCATTGTTAGTTTCATAGCAATTTTCGTCGTTTCGCAAACCAGGTCTTTTCTCTCCTTCTTCTTTTTTTACCCCCGTCTCACTACCTTTGTCACAAATCGTTTTATTCGGTGTAATTCAAGCTTGTCCCCTCTCTTAAATTATCTCGTAATGTTTTTTAAGTAAGAAAGGGTGGAGTGGAGGAGTAAAGTTATTAAGGTAAAAATTTCAACTTCGAAAAACTTAAGACATCGAAAGAGGGTAAAGGAAAAATATTTAAAATATCTTCATGCATATTAGATAAGTTTACTTTGTAAATTATTCACTGTACACCCTTTAAAATGGCGTTTCGAATACAAATAATATAAAGCAGCTTTGCGTTGAAGTTTATATAAACGCTGAAGCCAACAAAATAATTAGTAGGAGTTTCGCAATAAATTAAAACTTTCAGCAATTAGTCTAGATTACTACAAGGTCTACCGGTATATTTGTTACCAATTATATGCTTTGCAGTCTGTGTAATGTAATGTTTCTATGTAGTAAGTATCCTATAAAATAATGAACTTCAACGAAGGCACATATACCGAGACAAGACTAACTTCCTTTTTGTAAAAAAATACGAGAAAGAGCACTTGATGCAACTTCAAACATCAGCAACGTAGAAGGTAACAAAGTAAGTCACTTTAAAGAAAACTTTAAATTGAAAGCTAGTTTAGCGTAAAAATTAATTTTCTTGTATTAACGACGTGTTAGTTGGCCTTTCTTTTGATCAATCAACCGTAATTGCTTCCTGGAGTAAATTGTTGTCGCTATGGACTAAAATAAATAATTACTTATTTTCTTTTTCTTAGGATATTCCGTCAGTTTCAGTAACTAAAGTTATTAAATTTATATGATATTACATAAAGGAATAATACATCATAGAATTCATTTCCCGTTTATTTAAATAAGTCTTAGATACAACTCTGTATTATAACATCTCAAATTAATTTTCTTTAGTTAAAATAAAATTTAATATGACCCTTTATTTAATTTTTTGCTAGTTTTAAGAAATCAAATACAAATGTGCTGTAATATTGCAAATTCATCCCTTGCCTGTTAAAACAAATATAAGATTTAGCTTGACATTTAGATTTATTTATGACTTCACTTGACAAACAAATAATGCATTTTAAGCTAAAGGTTTGTTTCGAAGAATATCAAGTACGTATCTAATATTCGCCTTTTTATCATCGGCTTATCGTGACATAACGAGATTCTAATATTCAATCTATACTAAGGAATGTTTTCTCTTTCTTTGTGGTTGTTCGATTAGAAGAAAGAGTCTTACATTGCAGGAGTATAACGCAAAACGTCCGAGAAAATCTTTGGTAGCGTACAGTACCTACTAAACTAGTTCCATCCTGCAGTAGTAGTTAGAAATTTGTTCATAATTATGACATTGTATGAAGTTTAACACATTCTGTCCGTACAGTGAGTTTCAAGCAAATTCGTTATTTAAAATACGTTTGAAATCTTGGCGAAAGTTAAACAAATTCGAATTGAGTGAGAGATTGCGCACATAAGAAGATTCGCACTGAAACTGTTAAGTTCATTTTCTGTGGTGATTGTTTCAGGTTTAAAGCATTGTTAAAAGTTAAATCAAGTTCACCTCGTCTAAGAAATATTAATTTAATATAGTTGTCATTGAAAGATTCTTAAAGTTTATACAGTGGTTGAATTTAAGCAACTTCAATTTAAGGGTAGAGTTCCTGAGATTTTCTTATCATACCAATAAACTTTAATAATCTAATTTAGTAGTTATAAAATTCAAAGTTTAAAATCTGTTAAAATTTAAATATTTTAAGTTTATTAGTTTCAATGACTCTGACTCTCTCAAAAAATTGAAAGAAATATTTTATCCATATTTGTTTTGGTTTGCGTAACAAAATCTCTGTGGACAACGTGTTAATACGAAGAAAATTAAATCAGCCTGAGATACGTTAGAGATTAGTAAACATGAAAAATGTAGAAAAGAATAATGAGCAAAAAGCGAGCAAAGTTTTTATATAAACTTTTCAACATAAACAAAGATTAACATATCTGTAAAGTTTCAAGTTAATATTAAAGTAGTTCAGTATTCACTTTCTATTCTGTTTTGTGACAAGAAAACAAATTTAGTTATCATGTTGTCACAGTGTGATTTCAACGAAATACACTGCGAAATTGTTTTTGAAATAAAGAAAGTGTAACAACATTTCTGTAAAGTTAAATCAAGTCAAAGATAATGCCAACTGTTATTGCTTTTAGTTAAACAATTCGTAAATGTAGTCATATAGTTGTCTAATTTATTATCTCTATTGAATTCTTTTTTAATTGTTTAGCAGAAATTATTTGAAACTGCTTCATTAATACTTGGCTAATATTGCTTATGTTTATAGTGTCATGTTAGCGATATCAACAAGGACTAAAGCTTAATAAAACGTTTTTACTGCGAAGTGTAGGGAACATTAAATTGTTTGTCGTATAATCTCTGAGAATCTTTTAGAATATTTTCTTGGATTATATTGATTTTATCTAAAAATTAATCAACTTTAACTTTTTTCCAAATTGTGAGTGGATATGAATTTAACATCAGTTTAATTAAGTTCACGAACAATTTGGTGACGCCCAATACATTTTATTTATAACAATTATTATTTCTTCTTAAATCTGAGAGCTGTAGACTATAATCGAATTTCAGAAATTTGAAAGGTATTTTTTAAAGATACTACGAGGGTGGTTCAAATATAAAACGGAATTTTGCTGTAAAAAATTTTATTATTAAGTTACAGAGCTGAAATGTTTTACAGTTTTTCTAGATAGTCTCCGTCACACTCTACACACTTTTGCCATCTCTCCGGAAGCTTTAGGATGCCTTTTTCGTAAAAATCTTTCGGCTTGTCACGTAACCATTCGCGCACGAAAGATTCTACCTCCGCATTGCTTTTGAATCGCTGTCCGCCAAGTGCCTCTTTCAATGGACCGAATAAATAATAGTCGCATGGCGACAAATCGGGACTATAAGGAGGGTGTTCCAGTGTTTCCCAACCCAATTCGTGCAATGTTTCCATCGTAAGCCGAGCTGTATGCGGTCTGGCGTTGTCTTGCAGCAATATCGCAGTTCGGATTGGAATCTCGCGTCGTTTCGATCTGTAGGCAGGTTTCACCGTGTGTTTTAGAAGGTTACTATAATACTGCGCGTTCACAGTTCGTTGTTCAGTGAGAAAATCGACCGCAATTACTCCTCTCATGTCCCAAAACACGGTACACAACACCTTTCCCGCTGACAGTGTAACCTTCGCCTTAACTGGCGCGCCTTCCTCTTGCTTCCTCCACTCCATAGACGCGCGTTTACTCTCCGGAGTATAGTAGTGCACCCAAGTCTCGTCTGTGGTGAATATGCGCTGCAATAAATTGTCTCCTTCGTCTGCATATCGCTGCAGGAGACGCGTGCAAACTTCCCAGCGTGTGAATTTCTGGTCAAAATTCAAAAGTCTTGGCACCCATCTGGCTGATATTTTGCGGTAACCGAGCCATTCATGAATTATTTGCTCAATACTGCCTATGCTGATGCCCACTTGTGCAGCCATATCGCGTACAGTAATGCGTCGGTCTCCCAAAATGAGTTTTTCTACAGCGCGGACGTTCTCATCGGTAACGCTTGTTTTGGGGCGCCGCGCATGTGGCAAGTTTGCCACCACTTCTCGGCCATTTCGAAAAGCGGAACACCAATCATACACTTGAGTCTTGGAGAGGCACTCATTCCCGAACTGCTCGAGCAATTTCCGATAAATTTCCGCGGTTTTTACATTATCTTTGACCAAAAAACGAATAATAATGCGTTGCGCAACAGACACTGGTACGTCCTTCTCACTCATGGCTACAACTACACTGACAAACGAAATTACGCGGTCCCAGCTGTTCTCTACGCTTTGTAACAGACCAATCTAACATCCAGTACAGCCACTTTAACGACACTAACTTCTTCGCGCGTTTATTCAAAAATTCCGGTTTATATTTGAACCACCCTCGTACACAAATTTTTAAGAGCAAACCGTTTATGGAAAGTGATTTATTAAAAAACAGTTTTTTTAAAAGTAAAAATTTTAACCTACTAATTTTGAATTTTAATAGTTTTTCACTTTTTTTAAAAACTTTTTCACATAAACTTTAAAAATTTTTTTTTATTATAATCATAACCTTATTCTACCGTTAAGGTGTTAAGGTATTACATTACATTCATGTATTTTACATTGCTACACTATAATACATCCATTACAAGTCTTTGAAGTCATTCTATATTAAGCTTTTCTGTGAATCCTCTTGGCCCACTCTTTTTTATTCCTTGCCTCTCTTTTCCCTTCATTCCAACTTTAAAAATACAAAAGTTTAAAAATAAATTGTTTATCTACAGTGATTTATTTAGAAGCCGTTTTGGAGAAGCAAAAGATCTAAACCGAATTTTTAATTTCAGAAATTTCAAAAATTTTTTACAGAAACTTTAAAAACGCGAACCTTTTAAAGCAAACCGTTTATAGAAAGTAAGTTAAAAATTTAGGAAACCTTACAAAAGACTTTTGAAAGGAAACCGTTAATTAATTAGAAAGCAGTTTCTACAAAGTAAAAGTTTCAATCGAACTTATAATCAAACTTCAGCAATTTGAAAAGCATTTTTAAAAAATTTTACATAATCTTTTAAAAACAAACCGTTTATGGAAAGTAATTTTTTAAAAAGCAGTTTTTTTTTAAGCAAAAGCTTTAACAGACTCTTTAATTTTGAATTCTAGAAGCTTTTTACTTAAAAAAAAACTTTTTCACAGAAACTTTTAAATGCAAACCTTTAAAAGCAAACCTTTTCCAAAAATTGATTTATTTAGAAAGCAGTTTCTAAAAAGTAAAAGTTTCAAGCAAACCTTTTAATGGAATTTTAGAAATTTTAAAAACTATTTAGATAACATTTTAAAAACATTTTAAAGAAAGCTGTTAATATGAGTTTTATAATTTAAAGAAAGTGTGTTATTTGGAAAAGCAAAAATGAGGTTTTTAAAATTACAAATAAAGAGTGTTTTATTTTTTGAATTCGTTTTTGAAAGTTTCTGTTATTTAGAGAAACTTTTAGAACTAGCAGTTGTTTTGAAATGCAAATTTCAAAACAAAGCTTTCTTTCTGAAAAGGTGCTGTAACTTTTAAAAATACTGAACTGAAATGCCCCACGATCAGGCGTCAATTGTAGCAATATTAATTACACCGAAACAAAAAGTCCCACGCATGGGCGCCGATTGTATCGATACTAACGATACAACTGTCAATTGTAACACTTATTAATCTCAAACTCAAAATACTTACTGCAGATTGCTTACTTAACACCAGAAACGGTACTTACGATACTATACTTTAATGCACCGGCAAAAGATTTCTTTCTGTGCGCCATTTACTTGCAAGTCATTAGAATACATTACCAAAATCCGCAAGTAAAAAAGATTCTGGTTAAATTAATTAAATATAATAACTAATCGTAACTAGTCAGATTAACATTAGGCAGGACAATGCAATTTAATAACTTTCACAAGTGTCTGAGCCAACATTATCAAAACCATGTCTAGTATAAATTTAATTTTATTCATAAGTCAAACGTATTATTGTTTTTATAAACAATGGAACCATAATTTATTTCATTTGGTAAGAGGGGTCCCTTTGAAATGTAAAGAGTAATAGTTTATACTAACAGTGTCAATGTAACTGGGTAAATATTAACAATCTTAATAACTAAAGACAACTTACTTACAAATAATGTTCATCGGGTAATCCAAAATAAGTAGATTGAAGAATCTACTAAGATTATTTACAATAAATACATTTTCAAATATATTAAAATTGATTTCGGCATTTTAACGTTACAAAGCAGGTACTAATATTTATCAAAACTAAGCTGGGGATTTTAAGAGATTTCTTTAAGCAAAAACAAAAGCGGAATTATTAGGAAAATAATATTTAAAAAAGAGATATTTTAGAAGATAATTAATCTTTTTGGTAAGTTAATTTTATATACTTATGGTTATGAGGTTTTTTTTTAAATTGGGCTCCAACATAACAATTTCCAGTTAAGCTTATTAGACAATAGGGCTGATTGTAATAGCAGGAACAGGGAAAAAAGCTTTTAAGGCTTCTAAAAAAACAAAAGACAGCATGCTAGCTATTAAATACTAAACTTGTAAAGTACCGAAATGTTAATAGACGCAAAAATTCGTATTATTATTCGTGTAGAATAATAAAGAAGGCGAAAATACCAAAACAACTTCCGCAGAGAAACATTAATGCGAACTACGAAGATAGGTATAGATGAGATATGCATCGCAAAAATTCGGAAGACCAAGGGTTATAGGACTATTTCAACTAGACGAACGAATATCCACAGATTCATTCCAGTCTAGCACAACTATATGTTCAACATGTGCAACAACATTTATGAAAGAGTATATCAAACTGGGGCATATAAAAACGGTATCACTATCACAAAATAGAGAAAGAAAATTTGAAAAATAACTAGGGTCACTAACGCGAGAGTGGCCTTCGATTCTTCAAGCAAATACTACAACTAGAATAGAATAACTAGAACTCATAGATATTATAGTACGAGAGTGAAAACGCGAAGCTGTATTCCTAACAGTTATTTAAAAAGTGTATCGCTAAACCAAAGAAACCAAGGAATATAACCAAGGAAAATCAAAATTAGAAACGAATATTCTAGAGATTAACCCGTCTAATATCAGAGTATAATATGTAAGTATAGCAATGGTAACTTATGGGGCCATATGAACGCCTTATTTGGCAATAAATGTTGGGTTCGGTATATTTCAACTCTTTTTGCTCTGAAAGCTCCATTGTTATAGTTACAATTATTTACAACAATGGATACCATAGAAACTGTGCTCTGCGAGTAAACAGATCTGAAATACCGAACGCGGCTTATAACACTACTACAATTGGTACAGATAAACAAGGCAATTTGACAGTATGACAGTAGCAATTAAAGTCGTTCAAAAATATTTTTACATAAATGACGTGTTATCGGCAACCAAATATATAGTCGACTTCTATTAACTGTAAAAAGACCTGCTATAACTTTTATTTTGTATTCTAGCATTATTGTTTTTTGAGATACCTGTATTTAAGTGCTCATTTATACAGGGTGAATCTTAAATAATGCACACTGGTTTATAGGGCAAATCACGAAGATGAATAGACCACAGAAATGCAAAAAAATCAATCTCAAAAAAAAATTTGCATTTAAAATTTTAGGGCATCTCAATAATTCACCAAATTTTAGCCGGTCCTGGCAGTCTGGTTGCTTAATATTAAATAATACACGCTAAATAATAGCAGATGTTTGTAAATCTGTAGCACTGCTAAAGTTTGACACTGTAAATACTGTAATAAAATACGAGTGTTTATTCACTTTCGTTTATTCAAGGTCATCACTTTGTAGTATGAGTAGAATAAAGGCATTTACATTAAGTTATAAAACATCTGTTTAAGAAGAGATTCATTATCATTACGTACGTAAATATTGGCCGTTTTCGAGAATTTTTCGTAAAATAATCTTTGTTACAATAAAGAATGGTTCATCCATTCGTAACTATAAGAAAGTTTGTAAATTTGCAAAACAGTGTAACAGATTATCTGAAAACATTTATTGATAATAAACATTATTAAGATGTAAGAGTATAAAACACTTAATTAAGCTGAAAGGTACTTTTATTGATGACATTATATGGGTTAATACGAGATACACAAAAGTTAACAAATAGTGGTTAAATAACAAAGATTCTGATAGCACGTTATAAAATTGTGACCGTGAAGTACAAACACAAATTTTCTAGTAGTGTCATTAAACCATAAAATAACAAAACACTTCAATAGGGTGTTTCCCTATATTTTGTAGCAAACAATGCGTCAGAAATAAGATTATGCAAATTCCTTGCAAGATTGAGCATGAACGACGGGGTAATATAATACATCTGACCTTACAGAATATTGCACAATATGTTCATTATCATTAGTTTTGATTCTATTATTACTCGTTAATAAATATTTAATTAAGTTTAAAAACGTCCGCATATCCATCACGATGTATTTAATTTTGTAATTATTGGCCATTTCGCTAGTCTAATAATACTATCGTAATCGTAAATTCGTTGTTACATGCTAATTACTTTATAACTGACTTTATTTTAAACAGTATTTGTAGTATAAGTACCTTAGTTTCAATTCCAATAAGAACACATTTGCTAATATTCAAATTTTTAAAAATAATATGAAAATAGTAATTATTTAACAAAAATTCTACATATCCCGTTATAAAATTGTGACCATGAACTTAAAGAACTAAAAATACAAACATATAAATTTGCTTGTAGTGTCATTCAACTTTAACATAAGATTATATTTTTGTTTTTAAAAACAAGATTGCCTTCTGTAACTAGGTCGGTTCCGAATGTCAGGACCTGATCCAAAATTCAATGGAACTTTAAAATTCATTTTCTGGAAAACTATTCGTTTTGACCTATACTTGTCAAGGTAAATTAGTTCTACTACTCCCCCCCTCTACCCTCTATTTAAATGATATCACGTTTATCTGAATCACCGTGTATAAGTAGTAACGATTCCGCTAAATAACTGTTTATATAATTGTACACAGCAACGACCGCTAAAGCTCAAAAGCGCATGTTAAAAAATTTTGACTACCGCATTTTATCTATCAACAATACAATAGTTTATTTTAAGATTGTCACTATTACAATCACAACCTTGATCCCTAAGCACATGATTTTTGCAACAAATGTACAATGGTATCCAAAAAATGTTGTATGTTATGCGTCCTCTAACATTCTTAAGGACTCGCTTTAAATCTTACTGCATACTAATATTTTTACAAGATTTCTACACTGGTAAGTAAATATGAGAATATTCTCCGCGTAAGAATCGTGCGCTGTGCTTTAAGCTTTGTAAGGTTTAATTGGTTTTGGATAGAAGAAAGTATAACTTGGTATGCCAATTGTGCAAACTTAGATCGGAACTGCTATTTCAAAATTAATATTTTTCTATTTTTATGTTTCGGATACATTTAATATCGCAGATATATTTCTTATTGGTACGTTGTTTCATTTACTGTTAATTGCGTCGAGACCTTTCGTTTATGTTAGACTTACCTTTTTATTTATGTTATTCTAAATAAATTTAATGTTTTCTGTATTTCATTTAAGCATATCTGAATATTTCTTGTTCGTTTCAGAGTTTAATTTTTAATTAGCTTTTTTTTTTATTTTATTTAGTAAATATTTATTATTTATTTTAAACTGAAATTTTTATTTATATTATGTAATTATTTTTTGATCGTACTAAACGATTTCTTGTTTTTTTTACTGAAAAGAATATTTTGCAATTAAAAAATATTTTTACAACGCCTACTATTTTCCTGATCTCACCTCTCTACCTTCAAGCAAAATCTGATTAGGTCATTTCGATTTATCTCTAGTTAAAACTGAAAGGATCGCAGTGTATTATTTACATTAATATATTGCACAACAAATAACCATCATCTGTAATAATAATTCAAATTTTGCAAACGTGCATCATTAAAACTAAATACAATCTTCTTGTCCCAAATAGATCGACAACGAAATAGTATTTGAAGGATTTCATAAACTAGTAGAAATTCATATCTGTCCAACCATTTTGCTAAATATGCATTTCAAAATATGAACCATCCATACTGCAATTTATAGTAGTTATATTCCTAATAATTACTGACAACAAAATGTAAAGTAAGCAAACTCACCTAGTACACATCATATTACTTATTCAGTTAACGAGTTTTATGTTTGCTTTTAAAACTGGCCTATATTACAGTTTT
Organism: Agrypnus murinus; assembly: GCA_929113105.1. Lineage (NCBI taxonomy): Eukaryota > Metazoa > Arthropoda > Insecta > Coleoptera > Elateridae > Agrypnus > Agrypnus murinus. Next base: position 147,784,390 of record OV816028.1, read on the forward strand.
TAGTTTCATTATGATAACCTAGATTATACATTAACTTCTTTACTTCCTTATTCATAAAGGGTATTATTTCCTTTCAGATATTTTTAACTCTTTCAAATTTGTTCTAAAGACCATTAAGTTTTTAATCAACGCTGCCAGAATTAAATTATTTTCACTTCAATCAACCACCCATTCTCAAAGACTTAAACTTCAAACGGTGTGGATCTCGTTCAAATAGAAGTTGAAAAACTATCATGGATTTATCCTAAAGCTGTAGAAAGTACACAGGTCAATAGAACTAAAATTTAAAAACACTTTAGAAATTTACTTTATATTTTCCTTCGCTTTTCTTTCTCAATAATTACACAATGTAGGGTCGATGATTCACACCTGACGGTACAGTGTAAAGCAAAAAGTTACAAATGTTGTTATATAAGACTCCCTGCCCTGATATTTCATTTCGATATATGTACCTGACGCTTACGCACCGTTTTAATTTAAGTGCTCTTAAATTAAAACCTTTAACCTTGATTGTGATACAATAAGGTTAACAATTTTTGTGAAAAGGACTATAAGGTATGTTTTATTTTATTAATTTAATTTATATTATAAAATATTAAGTACGATAACACTATTTTATTTTAAAATTAGCTATGTATCATTTATTTGCTATTCATTTTATTGGTAACCTCTCTTTTTAATACTTTAATGATTAATTAATTAATAATCCAGACCCTTCCAAACCCAGGTAAGTTAATGATACTAGGAACGTGCCGATCGCAGGTAATTAACAATGCTAAGTCACTGTATTTAGGTTAGAATGTTCTGATGTAGTTGAAGTTAGTAAAAAAAAGTTGGCTGCAAAGTGTTGTGTCATAGCGGTTGGTATTTCAGTGTTTTAAATGTAATAGAATACCCCTGGTAGGCGTTACTGTTTTAAACAAACATTTAACGATCAATATTTAGTCGTTATACTAAATATTTAATTACACTAACAGCGTTATCTGGAGCAGAAAACCTATTGTCCATATAATAGTCAGCATTATTAATCAGCATAAAATACAGGATGTACTGTCATTTGGCAGTCGTGTAGTCGTTATACTATTCAAATTAATTATTTAACTATGACACTTACTATCAATATTTAGTCGTTATGCTAAATATTTTATTACACTTCCAGCTTTATCTGGAATAGAAAACCTAGGACCAACATGTATTGAGAACCAGACCGAATTCCATGCTCTTCCCAAAGATTTGGATCATGGGGACGACGAGTACATAAGAGTGGAAGGTAATAGCAAATTTGACTTCCTAGAGACTAAGCCCAAATCAAACCAAACTTTGGAAGAAGCTCTTCATGAAGAATGGGCCTTAAGATGGAATACGTATATTTCAGAAGGACTCCCTAAAATTTATAGAGATAAAAGATATTCGCTATTCGGAAATTGTCCCGGATTAAAAACCCCACTGGTAGGCCTAGAATAATGTCTGATATGGATCAAAAAGTTTAGCGACACGATATATTCATGGAAAGATTGGAAGATCAGACTACTCAGTCTGATACCCACCCACTGGCCGCTCAGAGTTTTCAGATGAACGCACTGCTGAAAAACAAGTCTGACAGTAGCAAACTAACTCTTACTTCGCTGGCAGAGGTTGCACATTGTACATTTAGTAGCTAATGTACACAAATCAATCTTGACGCATAGAAAGTACAGCATCCTGCCTTTTTTGATCTAGCCATCCCGAAAATTAGTAGAGACTAGCCAAACTGATGCCTTTCTGCTTGGGAAAAACTTTGTAAGACTTAAATGCAAGTCAGGCTGCTGAGAAAGCAAGCTTAGATCTTAGGACAAGGTTCTAACTTAACACAAAATACCAACTCCTAAGTACCAACCTGTATCTGAAATGCGATAGAGTAGTTCTGTACATCAGGTCGATAATATTTTAAATTGGAAGCGTCCAAAGCAGATCGCAAAGAAAAAACAACCGAGCAGGTTTTTTCTCGAGAAGGGATGGCCCAACAACAAGAAACCCGCAGACGAAGAACATCTACTAAACAATCACCTTCGTAAACGTTCTCAAATCTTGTAACGGGTACATTTTCCAACAGCATTTTGTACGCAGAATTTAGCATTTATTCTTATTAAAAATCTTAAGTTCCGTCCTGTGGGCTTCGTTTTGTTTAAATCAGCATTTCATCATGTAAATAATTCCTACGGAAAGCACTTTTAAGAAAAGATTGTTTCATATTTGCTGTAATTAAAGAATGTAGCGTCATAATGATGTTGTTTTTTAGTATCCTGCTAAATTGCATTTTAAAATAATATCAATTATTTTAGGGAGAGACCTTGCTAAGAAACTGTGAGAAGTACTTGATCATCAATTTTATAGAAATATTTTGTTAACATTCTGAGTATACAGGATTCGAAAATGAAGTTTCCTTTGTTCGTAAATTGCGCTTTAAATTTTAAGTCTGTTTATAGCGTAGGAATCTTGTCTACAAGGCAGATGCTGTAGCATTCCACACTAGTTTGGCGCGCAATTTTAAGTGCTACTTTTTACACTTAGAGTCGAGAATCCTATAGAAGGCCAAATAAAAGCGCCCTTGCCGCATAAAAACAGATGTATCCACGTGTAACTACGAGATCCGAGTTCATAAAAAGCCTTCGCTGGTTTTAACGCGGGAGACTCACCACTGCACCCTTGCAGCAAGCGGTCGAGATTATAAATGTTCACACTTTAACCTGGGGTGTGCGGTTTTCTCGTTTGAGTTTCGATCAATAATGATTAATCGATATTGAATTAGTGTTACTGGATTACAGTTTATTAATCCTTTAGAATTGAAAGAAATTCTACATACAGTGTATTACAGTTTTAATGTTATTTAAGTGCTATGAGATTTGAAAGATAATCCTAAATACGGTACAGTACAGTTTTAATGCTATTTTGTGTAGAGTGCAAGTTTTAAAAGAATTTCCGTCTCGTTAATTCGTGTTAGAAGAATTTTTATAATTTTGTAATTCGGGTAAATAAATGTGTTTCACGCTATAGTGAAGAACTATAAAACAACCAACAATTATTTTGCTTCGTTTGGGTTTAAGACCAGTGCAGTTTTTTTAAAGCAAAACCATTTAAAGCGATCTCGAATTTAACGATCGACTCTAGTGCTTTTATAAATTAAAACCCCGCTTAAAGAATTTAAACGCATTTGGTGCTACACGTCATTAAAAACAACCTAAGTTTCTGAAACATTATCGTTATTTTCCAAGTGAAAACCCCGTTTGTTCATGAAATCATATGGGCGAATGACAATAACTAAATATTATCGCATTTTTGGTACGGAGAATCAACACTTCAATACAACGCCGAGTTCAACGACAATTTCCCCAAATGAAAGGCCGAATTTCCAATTTCTACTGGACTATATGTATGGTATTCCACAAATTTGAGGGATAATATTCAAGGTACTGTAGTTTTAAGGATTTGTTTATAATTCAGTTAATTAAGAATCTCACAGTTAAGAATTTTTTCTTAGGGGAGAGCTCTCTTCGTTATTAAAAAAATCTTTAAACTTTAATTTAATTACAAATCATTTATATTGATACTGTCGAATTGATTTAATTTGTCTAATCTCATTTAGATATTTGTTTATAAATTTTGTCCAGAAAAAGACCAGTCAATACAAATTTAATATTTGAATTAATGTGTTCGAACAATTTTTGTGTTCGATCCAATAAACTTTTTGGTTATTTCCGTTATCTAATGAAAAGTTCTATATGAATTTTTATTGATTTATTCTGGTTTAGTTATAATCTAATGAACTTAGATTGGAATTGTAATAAATGTATGAGGTGTGTTTTATTTCTTATATATATGCAAAGTTATGTCGTTACCATTTTTCTGATTAAATAAATGTTATTAATTCAAAACTAAGGATCTAGAAAACGGTACCATATTAGTTATGAATGCTCTGCTTCATTTTACTTCAAAATTTTAAATTAACAAAATTTTTTGATTCAACTAAATATTTTATTCATTTTCTGGTTAATGAATTTAATCATTTTTAATGCTTATTCAATTTACATCTTTGATTGGTTATTTATAATTAATAACTTAAGCTTCATAACCAGATGGCGCCCTTTTAAGTTTTTATTTGTGTTTGAACCTTTATCTATTCCTTTTCACAATCTATACAGCTGTGGAACCAATACCTACGACTTGACTAATTAATTTGTAAGAGAGAGTTTAAATCTCAAGCTGTGGCAGACATTTGAGTTTTTAGTTACAGTAAGTATAAAGCATTTTTATAGTTTCGTGTGATTTTTTATGGATGTTTCACTGGCGCCCAATCGCGGGGCCTTTTTGTTGTCGTACTTTTGTGCAGAAAATTATGTAAGTTTCACTGACGGTCCAACGTGGGCCAGAATTTAGTTTGTTTCAATCTTGGAAGTTGATTACCATTGAAGAAAGATTTTTGCACTGAAAAAAGTTGTCGGCATACCCTTTAAAACGAAACCTTATCAAACACCTGTAAAAAATATAAAAATTTTTGCAGCTGAAAAAAGTTTCCTACGACTTAGCAATCAAGAAATTGACTAAAATCAATGCTATAGTTGTATATAAATATGAGCCAGGGGAATTTCTACCAATATAGTCTTAAATAAAACCTAAATGGAAAGATCAGTTTTTCTATCAAACTTAAAGCATTTAAATGAGTTTGTAGAAGCTCCCATTTTAAAATAAAAAAATCAGAATTTCTTTCTAGCAAATATTGGGATGGTTACTATATGATACCAATCCATCCTAAGAATAGAAAATATCTTTCCGATTAAAGCCTACTACACCTTATAAGTGTTAGCAAAATTGATTGGTTAATTGGTAGCCGGAACTTGGAAACTAGGGCTGCCTAGGATATCCCAACATTTAGCCTCTCCGTCGTTCCATATTAAGGCTTGGCGAGCCTCGACAGAACTCCGTCCGACTCTACCTAAAAGTAGAGATCCGGCAAATACCAATTAGGATCCCTCATTGATAGACGAAAATATACTAAATAGAGTTTTGAAGGTATATTGGTGTACACAACATTAAGCAACCTCAACCCAAATATCAATCAACTTGGGATCCTCATCCAGTAAGATTTAACTACCGCTACCGAGTTAAGTCAACAACTCGGATAGCGTTAATTTAACGTGGCGCACCTTATAAAATAATCACCACAGTACTCCTTTCGGGAACACGAATTGAGATACGCCCAATTCATGTATTGGAATATCTAAAAAGACTTTACCCCTCAGATTATATCAACTCACAGCTGCTATCAAAGAAATTAGTTATGCCCTTGGCCCTGATTACTGACCATAATAGAGTACTAATAGTTTTAATAATCTCACTTCGGAATATTATTATTCTCAAAGACGCAGTTCCGATTAAAGTTTCAGATACAACAGAAACATCTGCAAAAATTAACTCCAACCTGTTATATACCTTCCATATTTTGAAACTTATCATCCGCAACTTTGTGTTGTTATCTTAAAATTACTTTATATTTCAGCACGGATCGCACAATATTCTTTAAACATGTACATTGTGTAATTATTGAGGAAGAAACACCTTACGATTAATGATTGATTAATTTACCTTACAGGTAAATTAATCAATTTTTCAAATAATGCGTGTTTGAAAGCTTTTTTTCGCAAAGTTTATATATTAAATAATATGTTGAAATTCAGCTTAGTATGAAGGTTTTTGATATTTCATTTTGTTTCTGTTAATTAGGTTTTTGTTTACTAGCTTTTGTCCCATTTAGAAATCAAGATTTTCAGTAAGGTGTAGAATTAGTTGCCCAGATAAGATAATTTTTATTAATAATTTGATAATTTGCAGATTCGATTATTTAAGGCCTACTTATGTGTTTATTTTTGATAATTCTTATCAGTTTTTAAAATTTTACACTTGCTTTTCCTGCTTTGAAAGAAGAAAAAATCTATTTTTTAAGTGATTTTATAAAAACTTTGTTTTTGGGATAGATTAAGTTGTCTGTTAGATTGCAATCTATCTGGAGTGTTCAGGATATTTGTAGCTCTCAAAGTAATATGTATATCACAATGCATTGGTTGCTAGTTTTTAGTTAGTCTTCAAAAAAAGATTGCTTTTACTATGTTTATTTCAACTGTCGTATTCATATTATATTGCGGGCTTCTTAATTTTTTTACAAGCAAAAATTCAATCAACATCGCAAGCGCTCCCTATTCATGTAGAATTTTTTCGTGAATCCTACAATATTAAGCATCTTGCTACCCTTCTAAAATAACCTAAATTCAGGGTCTTGTGAACACTAAAAATACTTACCTCAAGTGTTATCAAAAAAGGCAAATTAAACGATTTTTTTTAAATTTTAGTAATAAATCCACTTATCTGTCGAGCAATATTAATGAAATTATTACTAATACAGATAAGGCTAATGCACATAGTTATATTGAGATTAAGTTTAACATATTTGTTTATAATAAATTACTTGTTATATGCTTGTAGATAAATGTTCAGTAATTGCATTTAGTTAATATGAAGGTGTTTTCTCTTGGTTGAAATGATTATAAATCTTGTAATTTAGCATATTGTTTTGTTAATTGATTTAGTGAAGAGATTTTTGGGGATCACAGTTGAATTGGATACAACATCTGATACCAACTACTGCTTGGTATCAACTTGAACTATTTGATTTATGCCAAGGCCTTTTTAGACAAACATTGTTGCTCGTTTATTTTCAGGCAAACGTTGTTAGTTTTGAGAAAATTCAAGAATTTTGTTAAAGGATTACACTTTTCTAATTAATTTTATGCGAATAATCATTGAGTCAAATAACAACAAAAACGTTTAAACCGACTTTTCCATAGCATCGACAACAATAGGTTTTTTAGTAACCACCTACAGGACGTGGAACAATCTTGTAGCCAGCCCGATCACCATATATTACTCCTCGATATGATTGTTTGTGAAAAACGACAATAATTATGGTTTTCAGGAAGACCGGGCTCAATCTAGAAGATCTTCGAGTAAAAATTAACAAAAGCTTTTAAAACTGTTTTTCCACTACCTTAGCGGAACATTTTATAATAGGTTGGGGTTTTACTTGGTTGCTGGAGAACATCTCTTCCCACACTTGCACTTTATCTTCGAATTTTCAACAAATTTCAATTTTAATGTGCATTTTTTCTAATATACAGGGAACCATCAGGTGCTGACATTCTGCCCGTTTCACATTGAGTTTCTAAAATTATGCCGTTAAACGTCCCTGATTACGTTCGATATCTCCACTCAGAAGTGGAGAGTTTTAGTCCAGTTTTACGATATGTCCTCTGGGTCACGTTTTTACTTATTTATATGATTCCAGAAGCCCAAAAAGGTCATTTGGCACGTCACCAGGTATTTGCGCAACTGATCTTGCACTGCTTCGAATAATTTTGTCGATATCTTGCTCTGAAATCAAAATAGGTTTGATAAATGGTTCAAGTTTTCTGTCTGAGATGAATGAACTAATGATGGACTGAACACTGTAATTTTTTGATCACAATGCAATCAGTTAAGTAGATTTGGTGATTCCAATCTTTCTGCGAATTTCCTTTCTGTTGCATTCTGTTCAACAACTACAATATCTGCAAATGTTACTGCAAGGTATTTTATTGTGTCGTCTGGTGCAATAAAAATTATTCAAATTGACGATATATATTATATGTATATATTATTGAGTAATAATAATAATAATAGCCGAAAATTTGAATGAATTGATTTTTAATCCCACTTCGTTTAAATTTTGCTTTAAGCTTATACAAAGAATTAGTAGCGCATTATTATTCTCAGTTATTAAGTCAGTATCGTCCGCAAATTTTAAAATTGACAAAGAGTCGTTTATCAAATCATAATCATTAATTGTAGCCATATTAGGTTGCGAAAGTTCTTTAAACACGTAATTTAAACAAATATTAAATAAAATTGGAGGCAGAGCAGCTCCTTGAGGAACACCTCTTTTTCGTTCTTTTAGCCTTAAATCAATTTTTAAATTCACATTTTAATTTTTAAGTGTTTTAAAAATGTATTGTTATTAACTACGCAGATACACTTATCAAATGTCAACGCTAAATAAAACTTAATTAAAGGGAAACCCCCGCAATTTAAACAACATTAGCAGTTTTGCAACAAAAACCTTCTAGCACGAAGAAAAAAAGAAGAGGAAAATAAACAAACAAAAAATTTGACAGCTATAGCAGAAAAGAATTCTCTCTCAAAAATCTCGAACTTACTAATATTCAGCTATATCTGAAAAATGTTTTGCAGGAAATATCTCATTTATTATTGGATGGTGTTGTACGGATGATTTACGCGAAGCACAGGCCCTATCTTGTTTGATCTAAGGCTTTAGATGAAGTTATTAGAAGGATGCTTCGAATGATTTCTGTTTTTTTCCTTCGAGTGTGATCGTGATACAAATCTTTAATGGTTATATATAGATTTACTTAACATTTTCTGGTACTTTATTTTTTAAAATATTATATGCACATATATTTTGGAAAAGTTCGTTGCATAAAAACCCTTCAATATTCTAGAAAAATTAGAATAAGACCTTAATGAATATATATCCAATAGCATTGTTTTTTATTTCAAATTGTAGTCAAATTCATAGACTGTAAAGTATAAAATCGTTTTTAAATGACGGATATGTTACGTTAGAAATTACAACACAGAAGCATAGCAAATAGAGCAAAGTTATAAAAACATTAAATGACAAAACATCTTAGTTAATTTTTCTTTATATTCATACAAGAGTCTCTTACTTCTCCAGTTTTTGTGCTGTTTTGTTTGGTTTTTCATTGCATTCTGTGTACGTGAAGTATGTTCTGTTTTCAGGTGATGTGTATACCAATTCAGTTTTCGGTCCACTTTTTATCTGCCAGAAGCGTCATGCTATTTTTGAGTTTTCCGTTGACATTTTTGCATAAAAAATCTGTTTTGACAATTATTGCTACTTTTGCAGAAGTGTACTATTAATTTTACTAATCAGATTACCTTATGATACCTGCTAAAAACAATTAACATAACTCGCAAGTTTATTTTTTACGTGCACTTTTCCTATACCCTTTTTTTAAAGATACTTTAAAAACGTCGAGAAATGGGCATTGATAAATATCCCAAGTAGCAAAAGACGTCTTAATGACGTCAATGTCTGGTGAAATATGTTAATGGACCAAAGACGACATAATAACGTCAAGTAAACAACATTAAAGCGACGTGTCGCATACCACGTCATATTCTCGTCTTTTTGTGATGATTTTATTTTATACTTTATCGATCTTTAAAGTCAAAAACTACACTAAACTACAAATTACGAAATGACATTTTGTTATCGGGACATTGGTGGTATTATTTCAAAGATGTGCACAAGTACCACAAAAGTATAAAGTAAGTATTTCACAAATTTTGGTGCAAATATTATTTTGAATACATTCTTTAAATGTAGTTTAGTTTAATTTGATTTATTAATATAATTAGCACTTTTTAGTGTGTAATGTTAAAAATACTAGTAGTCACATTTATTTCTAAATCCGGTGGGAAAAGGCTTTCCAAATATACCCGACAAGAACGTCAAATTAACGACTAGCACATTTACGTTATCTAACCACGACATTTACGTCATTCAGTGACATCTTTTTCATGTCATTTTCACATGCTTTTGCTGCACTAGCAATACGACACGTTTTTTATTTTTCTATTCATACTTTCATATTTGCCATGAAAGCTAATATCTGCTATAATTTCTTTAATTATAAATCGTAAATTCCAGTCTTTTACTTGTCCTTGTGCTTGCTGGCATTAATTGGTTCTAGTTCAATTTACGAGGATGAATTGATAAATCTCCGGCCTAACCCATATGGGATACAAACTTTTGCAATGTTTTTACGGCATTTTATTTTTTCATAATTTATCAGTATGGCTGTGAAATAACAAAAATTTCTGTCAAACAATAATTGTTTGGCAAGTTGTCAAAGTCGATAAAGTTTTGTGTGGTGTTAAAATGGAAAAAGCTGAAATTCGTGCGGTTATTAAATATTTTCACATTAAGGGTTTATCCCCAAAAGAAATCAAAGCTGAGCTAGACGGGACATTAGGCGAATCTTCTCCTTCCTATAGCACAGTTAAAACCTGGGTTGCGGACTTTAAACGGGGTCGCAAAAGCACAGATGACGCACCGCGTTCAGGAAGACCGAAAACTGCCACCACAACGGAAATTGTCGAAAAAGTCCATAGAGTTGTGTTGAATGATCGGCGATTGAAGTTGGCTGAAATAGCAGATACCCTGGGCATTTCAACGGAACGAACACATCATATCCTAACCGAAATTTTGGGAATGAGAAAGTTATCGGCACGTTGGGTGCCGCGGCTGCTCACAGTGGAACAAAAGCTGACTCGCAAAACAGTTTCAAGTGAGTGTTTAGACTTGTTTAATCGAAATTCAGTGGACTTTCTGCGACGGTTTGCAACAATGGATGAGACGTGGATTCATCACTACACACCCGAAACAAAGCAGCAATCAAAACAGTGGACTGCCAAAGGAGAACCTGCTCCGAAGAAAGCCAAAACAGTTCCGTCAGCCGGAAAAGTTTTGGCTTCAGTCTTTTGGGACGCAAAGGGAGTACTTTTCGTTGATTATCTTCAAAAAGGTAAAACAATCAACGGAGTATACTATGCTACCTTACTGGATGAATTAAAAAAAAATATTGAAGAAAAACGACCTGGATTAGCAAAGAAAAAAATTCTGTTTCACCAGGACAATGCACCTTGTCACAAGTCGGCAATTGCCATGGCAAAAATCAATGAATTGCAATTTGAATTGTTACCCCATGCCCCTTATTCACCAGACTTAGCCCCATCGGATTTTTATTTATTTCCAAACCTAAAAAAATTTCACGCTGGAAAGAAATACGAGTCCGATGAAGAAGTGATTGCTGCCACAAACGCCTATTTTGACGAGTTAGAAGAAAAGGCTTATAGGGACGGTATAAGAGCACTTGAACAAAGGTGGACCAAGTGCATTGAACTCGATGGGGACTACGTAGAAAAATAAAATTTTTGTTAACCTGATATTCTTTTGTTTTATTGCCTAGGCCGGAGACTTTTCAATTTATCCTCGTACAAATATACTTACGATAGATGAAACGAGAGCAGGTTTTATAAAGTTTCCTGGAATACGTTGACTTAGATAATTTTTAACCGAATGAAGTTTCAACTAATTCTAAGCAAAAACATTTAATAATAGCTCAGTTCGTGATCGCTTTGTTTATTCTTTGTAATTATAGAGTAGAACTCAGAAACAGTTTGAAATGTTTCTAACATGCAATTTGGTGTAGCGTCGTGTAAATTTTTAAGTTGGCCAGTTTACAGCTAATATTGTCGTTTTAAAATTTTAGTTTTTACAAGTGTGAAACAGTTTCAAGAATATTTTTCTAAAAAGTTATTGTTTATTTGTTACATATTTAATTTAATGAAATTTATATTCATATAGTTTGATAGAAAAAAATGAATATTGACTGACTTGTTATAAATGCGTACATTTAGAGCATATTGCATGAATATGTCTCCAGGACGTCCATATCGATTTGAAAATCCTTCTTGTGTAATAACCCGTCGAAATTGTTTTTATGTTATTATGAATAATTTTTAAATTAATAAATTAGGTTTTTAAAGTTTTGGTTGTAGCGGCTCATTCGGATCATTCAATGGAATAAGAAAAGAAATTTCCGCAAGCCTACTTTAGAGTATACACCAAGCATATTTCGTCAAATATATAAAATTCTATTAAATATTTGCCCTTCGTACCTGCTTATTCCATACATTTCTTTTTTGAGTTGTTATCGAATATTAATAAGTCTTAAAATAAGTCTTAAATAAGTGTTAAAATCGTGGCGTTTATTTTAGGTGCCTCTAATGGACTAAATCTTACTTGCTGTTTTGAGTAAAGTACTGTCGATTATGTATTGTATTATAAAAGAAACCTCTTAAATTTAGATTAAAATACATATAAAAACTTTGATTATTAAAATTTTATAATAATACAAAAGCTAGCTGCTTGGTCCAGCTTCACCCGGATACAAATCGAACTCCAAGTTGGATGGAAATCAAGCTTAAGTGAATTTTAATTAAAAAAACCGATATACTTAAAATAACTGCAGTCTATAAAAGAACAACATACTACAAAAGAATTTTTCATGCCCAGTAAACCCAGCAAATGTAACCCTCTGGTCCATGCTGAGTCTAACCATGTAATAGTATAGGGAAGATCTATCAAAAAACTGCTCAAACCTGGAGGAAATACCACAGTTCTGAAAATTTGAAATCTATGACTACTAGAGTCTAGAAATTCAATGGAGACTTTTGTGTTATTGATCTTGTTTTCTTAGAAGATTTGTAAATTGCTAATTCTTTCACAAATCATGCCTTGAAAATTAAATAAATGCACTTACTGCGCTCTGATGTTTTCATAGGATGTATGAGAATGTATAAGACATCTATGAAAAGATGACTATTTCCGATCGTGCGTTTTGTGGATGCTTGCAGGTACTTGTGGTAAATAAGAAGATTTTCAAGTGTTGGGACAGTGGTTTGAGTCATGTGGGCCAAGTTCTAGGCAGCTCATAAGCCCGTCAAGTGCCTAAACATGTACAGGCTGGTAGTCGGAATAGTTGATTCGGTCGTTTCAGATTGAATCAGTTCTTCTAGAAACTAGCGCAGAGAATTTAAAAACCAACAATCCACAATGTTTTACATGGCAACTTGGCTCTCCCTGTACAGTCGATTAGGTATCAGATTTAAACTATTTAGTTAGGCAACTCAAATAATAATACCTTCAATATTAATAGCATACCGCTATTTATTAACAAAATGTAAATGGTACGGTAAGGTTTCATAGGTTTACGTTCTAGCGTTGCCCCCGGATAAGTGATGGTACGTATAGTTAGTTATACATGTCGGTGGACTAACTCGGTAAACTGACTCAACTGATATGGCGAAAACTGCCATGAAAAGAGTCAAAATTTTGCAATTAATAACAAACACTTCTTATAAAATAATTAAAAGAGGAACGTTTATAACAGAATCAGAATCAAGAATATTTTGTCCATACCACCCCCGCAAAGATAGCTTGCCATGTCAAAAGCTTTGTTCCGAACTACAACACGTGTACGGTCATTGATTTTTTAACCCATTATGCCAACTTTCATAGTTAGAGTCACTACATCTAGTCACCTAGGCAGCGCGATCGATCAGAGTACCACAAAACGCCGCCATATTAGGGCAAAAGAAGCACGAAATTATTCATTATTTATATCTGATTGCATTTAATCAAATCCACGTTTACTTTAAAAGGTTTTTCTTATTCTGAAAGATGAAACCTCTAATATGTCAAGTACGTAAAACGTGGTTTTAATTTATCTATTATCAAAAATCACCCTTCTTATCCCAATATGGCGGCGTTTTGCGGTACTCTGATCCACCAGCGCTGTCTATGTGACTAGAATAAAGATAAAGTTACTACATGCATATTGTTAACTCACTGTAAACATATGCAATGGGAGATACTCAAAATGCGTCATGTTATATATCATTTGAAAGGTAATTTTAAGTACTTTCCAACGGTATATGACTCATCGGTAGACATTGACTATTAAAAGGCCAAAAGTATAGTAAAATTTGATAAAAATTAAGCAAATAACGAAAAAAATTAGTTGGAAGCTGAAAAATGGCATAGCTGTTGGCAAATGCATACTGTTTAAGAAATTGATGAGTCCCGAGTTAAATAAGGTGCTCTCGAGCCGCCATTCTTTCCAAAATGGCGGTTTAAATGAAAAATAATGAAAAATTAATAGAATGCTGAAAACTGTCATAGACGTTGGCGAATATATACTGTTTAAAAAATTGATGAGTCCCGAGTTGGTTAAGCGTGCTTTAGACGCCAGCTTGGAAAATATGGCGGTTTAAATGAAAAATAACGGAAAAATTAATAGGAAGCCAAAAATTGGTATAGACGTTGGCGAATAAATCCTGTTTATAAAATTGATGAGTCCCGAGTTGAATAAGGGTGCTCGAGACGTCGTCTTGGAAAATATGGCGGTTGAAATGAAAATAAAGGAAAAATTAATAGGAAGCTGAAAATTGATATAGATGTTGCCGAATAGTTACTATTTAAGAAATTGCTAAATTCTGAGTTGGTTAAGGCGTGCTCGAGACGCCATCTTGGTAAATATGGCAGTTTAAATGAAAAATAACAGAAATAATTAGTAGGAAGCTGAAAATTGGTGTAGATGTTGTCGAATACATTCTATTTAAGAAATCGATGAGTCCCGAGTAAAAGAAAGTGTGATCAGGCCGCCATCTTGGAAAAGATTGCAGTTAAAGTGAAATATTTTAAATAACTTGATTTTGGTAGATTTTACAAAAAAATGCAAGAGAACATTTTTATCTTGTAAAGTTCCCCACAATTATAGTGGAGTAACCTTACGTTTTTATCTCGGAACCGGTCCAAACTACTTCGATTTGAATAATTTTTTTTAAAGTCTTGTAAATATAAAATACTAAAACCTCTACAAATTAGAAATTGACGCTCAGAACAGGAAATGTGGTGAAACTCGAATAACCTAAAAATTTTCCAAGTTATCCCGCACCGGTTGCTCGACCATCTCAGAACAGGATAATTTTTGGTGTGTTATCACACCTATGTATTGGTAGTTCGAAGCCACTATTAATTTATATTTATTCCTTTTGGTTTAAATAAGGCAGCCATATTTGTTTCGTGGTGCACGACGTTTCTTGCAGTTTTCTATGTAAATTAAAATCTTGTTATCTCAAGAACCAAAACCATTACATTGTTCACATTTTGAAATACATTTGTTGTTCTGAACATAAATTTTGTAAGATGCTCCCTTATGGGCGCAAATTAAGTCCGAAGTTTAACGCTTTTTTGCAGAATTTCGGCTTTTTGGAGTGTCATATTTCCAGACAATGGCGAAGTATCAGCGCTTATTCTTCTTAAAAAAAGTACACAGTTAAGGCTAATTTATGTTTAAAAAATTTCAAATCTGAAACTTCACTATTTTGGTATTTATGAGCTTTTGAAATTCTCGTTTTCTTCATTTTTGAGCAACTTTGGACCTCAATATCTCTGATGGGCATAAATGGATTTTTTTTATATTATGTGGATATGAAGCAGTATATGATGGCAAACTATGGTGAAAATGGTAACTTTGATATTAGCTTGAAAACAGAGTTATGCTCATGTTAGTTGTCATTCAATTTACACGGATTGATAGAGAAATCGGCCACGGAAGAAAATACAAAGAAAAAGTACCTTTGTTATATTAATAACTTTAGTTATCACTGCAAGGACTTTTATCAATAGCATATAACTACATATATATAATAATAGTAATAATAATAATTTTACTTTCCTAAACCAATTATTAGCACCAGAATAAAGTACATTTACTCAGTAACAGTAATACTAATGGAAATGGTATACATTTACAGTTTTCAACTGAGCATAACTCTGTCCTCACGATAATAACAAAGTTAAAATTTTTACCACAGTTTGCCATCATATGCTGCTTCACATGCACGTAACATAAAAAAAATCCATCCATGACCATAAGAGATGTTGAGGTCCAAAGTTGCTCAAAAATGAAGAAAACGAGAATTTCAAAAGCCCATAAATACCAAAATAATGAAGTTTCAGATTTGAAATATTTTGAACATAAACTATCCTTAACTGTGTACTTTTTAAAAAGAATGAGCGCTGATACTTCACCATTCTCTGGAAATATGACACTCTAAAAAGCCTAAATTTTGCAAAAAAAGCGTTAAACTTCGGAGTTAATTTGCTCCGATAAGGAAGCATCTTACAAAATTTATGTTTAGAACAATAAAGTATAACAATGTAGTTCGAAATGTGAAGAATGCAATGGTTTTTACCGCGACTTTCTACGACCAACTGTTCTTGAGATATCAAGATTTTCGTTTACATAGAAAAGTGCAAGAAACGTTGTGCACCATGAAATAAATATGGCTGCCGTATTTAAACCAAAAGGAATAAAAACAAATTAATAGTAGCTTCGAACTACCAATACATAGATGTGATAACACACCAAGAATTATCCTGTTCTGAGATGGTCGAACAACCGTTGCGGGACCACTTGGTTGTGGTTTTAGGTTATTCGACTTTCACCACATTTGCCGTTCTGAGCGTCAATTTCTAATTTGTAAAGGTTTTAGTATTTTATATTTACAAGTCTTTAAAAAAAATTATTCAAATCGAAGTAGTTTAGACCGGTTCCGAGATAACGCTCTTTTTTTGCTTAGCGTTACTCCACTAAATGTGGTTGTTGTTTTATTTAGCTACGACTGATAGTTTCAGAGATATAGCATCAAGAACGTAGGCTGTATTTCCCATGGGATATAAACAAAGAACTAATACATGAACGTTTTTCTTTTTCTGTTAACTATTCAGAAACTGTTTAGGGTAAAAGTATAAAACTTTTTATACAGTACGATTCTAAGGTACGGAATAAATTCGATAAAAAGGAAAGTATTGATTTTTGGAAAAACCAAAAACACGTCAATTTTGTTTTTAAAGTCCGCACTTTTTGCCATAATATTCGACGTGGTGACGTCATCGGCATCTTTTTAAATGACAACTTTTTTATTCCATATTCTGACACTTTCATCCAATTGTCAAAATGGCAATGTAATAAGTTTGTTACCTTACATAAGGAAATGTTTGAAAAAAATAATTATGAAGACGAGATAGTGCTATAGTCACCACACTTAAATGCAAAACGGGACGCAAAGTATTGATTTTTGGAAAAATTCCAAATACATGTCAAATTTGTTTTTAAAGTCTGCACTTTTTGACGTATTGGATATACAGGGTGATGCGTTTAATTGTGGTGTCTATAGCACTTTCCCGTCTTCATTATTATTTTTTTCAATTTTTTTTTGTAAAGTAACAAACTTATTACATTACCATGTTGGTAATTGGATAAAGTGTCAGAATATGGAATAAAAAATAAAAGCAGCTATTTAAAAAAATGCCGATGACGTCACCACACTTAAATGTATTACCCTGTATATTCGAATATTATGCCAAAAAATGCGGACTTGAAAAACAAAATTGTCGGTTTCTAGAGATTTTTCCAAAAATTAATACTTTCCCTTTTATCGAATTTATTCCATACTTTAGAGTCACACTGTGTAGTACAGGTCTATATAGTATAGGACTATAAAAACAAGTCCTAATTTACAAAGCAACATTATAATTCTTCTATGCTTACTAGATATAAAAGTGCTGTAATGATATTCGTCATATAATCAGTCATTACATCCATATTACCTCAAGAAGGCATTGCATGCTAAGTGATTGCCATGACAACGGTAATCAACAAAGAGTATAAATAAATATCTCATAGAAGTAAACATGTCTTTTATTGTCTTCTACAAGAGATAACATATAGGTAGTGTACAAGACCACACACAAACAACCTGTATTACTACATTAATCTTCTAAACACTACAGTGCCATGGTCAGCAGTTAGGTCAGTTTTGCATGTAAATAGCTAGGCGTAAAATCTGTGGTGGGTATAACAGCATTCCAGTTGTCATTTTCACGGCAACCTGTCATAGAAATACCATTTTTGCTAGTTTTTCTTGCTTTGCAAGTTTCTAGTTTGTGGGGTTTTACAAGTAATGTAAAAGCTCTTTTACGTTTTGTATCTAAAACATGCCAGAATCGAGTTATTTCAATTTTTCATTTAAATTACCGTCTTTTCCCAGATGGCGGCTCGAGTACACTTTATTCACTTCGGGACTCATCAATTTCTTAAACAGCAACTATTTGGCAACATCTATACCAATCTTCAAATTCTTATTTTTTATTAAAACAGCCATCACTTTCAAGATTGAAGCATTCTTGAGCACACCTTATTCAACTCGGGACTCATCAATTTCTTAAAGTGTATGTATTCCCCAACAACTATGCCAAATTTTAGTTTTCTATTAATCTTTTCCCTAATTTTTCATTTAAGCCGCCATTTTTTTCAATATGGCGGCTCGACACACCTTATTCAACTTGGGACTCATCAATTTTTTAAGCAGTAACTATTCTCCAACATCTATACCAATTTTCAGCTTCCTATTCATTTTTTCCGTTATTTTTCATTTAAACCGCCACATTTTCCAAGATGATGGCTTGAGCACACATTATTCTACTCCGGACTGGTTCAATACTTCAATAGTATGTATTCGGCAACATCTTCACCAATTTTCAACTTCCTGTTAATTTTTCTGTTATTTTTCATTTAAACCGACATATTTTCCAAGATGGCGTCTCGAGCAAGCCTTATTCAACCCAGGACTCATTAATTTTTTTAACTCTATGTATTCGCCAACATCTATACCAATTTTCAGCTTCCTATTAATTTTTTCCGTTATTTTTCATTTAAACCGCCATATTTCCGGCGGACTGATCACATTTTCTTCAACTCGGGACTCATCGATTTGTTAAACAGTATGTATTCGCCAACATCTGTACCAATTTTAAGCTTCCTATTAATTGTTTTCGTTATTTGCTTAATTTTGATCAAATTTTACTATACTTTTGGCCTTTGACCTTTTCATAGTCAATGTCTGCTGATGAGTCATGTACCGTTGGAAAGTACTTAAAATTACCTTTCAAATGATATATAATATGACACATTTTGAGGGTCTCTCATTGGATATGTGTACAGTCAGTTTAATAAAACGTTGTTTAAAGATTATAATTGCATAGGTGTATATTATTTGTTACAGAACATGATTTGTCCATTATCAAATTAATGATAAATTATGAATATTTTTATGCAAGACTGTTATTAAACCTAACATTTATTGTACAACGAAATGTCAAATCTGATAACTTTGAGTGTCACCAACATCGTTCTGGTGCTTTTGCTCCAGCGGCAAGATCAATCGTTGTCGCTACTATTTGAAAATAAAGAGGCTATATTCATAGTGAAACCTGTACGCCATCTAACGAAAGCACAACGTACTATTGCACTCGGAAAATAAATAAGTGAATCAAATAAGCTACGCTCGCATAATACGTAAGCACGAAATTTCTCCTTTTTGCATTGTATATGCCCTTCCCACAACTGCTGTCTTAAATAAAATAATGGAGTTCTGACAAGACAAGAAACCACCATACTCTACGGACCCATCGCATTGTTTTGGGGTAAGGCTTACATGTACCGAGAAATAAAATAAAGAGAAATAATACTGACAAACAAACTTACCACCACCAGTAACATGATCCAAGCCTGTAAACGAACAACAACATTTGTATACTGACAAAAAAATAAAAAACACGATCATCAGGTCAACCTAAAGCACGATTCTCATCCATGCTCAATCTGACCATATACAGAGTTTGATTATAGGATTTATAGGGAGTATATAAATGGAACTAATGACAACAAATTTACCACGCTAGTTAATGTGAAGCCACACCCACTAAATCCACCTATTGCAAACATCTAGTTCATGCTGAGTACATCATATAGATGATTTTTTATCTTGCCACACATCGCATTGACACGGAGCTAAAAGAACTAAAACCTCCTTTTTTACTTTGGCCAAAGATCTAACCGGTGAGTCTTAAATTATAAGATTAACATGCAAACCGCTAACCCACTGAAGTTGACATATTTTTATTTATTCATACAAAAAATTAAGATACATATGTCATGATATCTGATCATACGAAGGAGAATTTATTCTCACGAAAATATTTAATAGGCAAATTTTATGCAACTCTATAACTACCCGATTTAATGGATGCATAACCTCACTTTTAAAAATTAAATTTTAAAAAGAATTTCTTTATGAAAATAAATTTAGTTAATTAATACTAACATGCACACAAAACCTCTTTAAGCAGATAAAGGATATGTGGAAATTCTGCTATTCATAGAAAATAGATAATAATTCTTCTTACAATTTAACGATTTGGAGATCGTTTATGCATTTTTTCGACTTAATGTTTAGTTCAATTAAAATGTTATGAAATTATCTGGAACAGACAAAATATGTTGTATTCAAGGTGTATGCGAATGTATAGCAACTTACCTTGTTGAAATATTGTTGATTGACATAAAATTTATGTTAACTAGATATGTTTAATTTGCAGCCTTATTGAATTTTAAAATTGTAAAGCTGTTTGTTAAATTCTTTTAGAGGAAATAAGTAGAGTAACATTATATCCACAGAATTGATACACTTCTTAATGTAATGGCTGGATGCTGTTGATGGAATCACATTATAAAAACAGGTTTTACAAGCTGCGCTTTTGTAACGTTTATTTAAATTATGTAATTTGGCTTGTAAATCAAAGTTTTTGCCATCTAAAACATTCAGATACTATTATTAATGATTAAATATTTATATTTGTGGAGAAATGAATGTGTAAAAAGGTATTTTTATGAGATTACGTTAATTTTTAATATTAAGTAACTATTATGTCGTCGACATTAAAATTAAAGACATAATTCTATTTTGCATCTAAGTGTTGCATATCATTGAATTCACAGTTTTATTTTCTATAAGTTTATCTAATTAGTTTTTACGTTAATGAGAATTTATAAATAACAATTGAGTTATGTAAATCTTGAAATGCCAAGATTCCTTTGTTTTTTTGTTTTATTTTTCAAAGAAGTCATTTATTTTCTAAAAAAGTATAAAAAGGGAATTTATTTTTAACAAATAAGTAGCAATTTAACATCAGACAAACAAGGTGTGTTTCTAGCTGTTTCTAATATTGAAATTTGTAAGGTTAGACTTTAATTGTGATAAAAATATAATGTTGGATTGGAAATTATATTTGAATCGATCAACTTCACCGGGGGTCGATCGATATTTGGAGATATCAGAATAATTTTTGACAGTACGGTTTTGAATAGATATGTGAAATAAACAGAATTTGTCAAGCAATTCGAAACTGATTAGAGATGGAATTCATGTGGTGCCAAATATAAAAACGAAAAGTGAGTTTTTAAATAAAAATTATTCAATTTGGATACCTACAATTTTGGTTATAATAGAAATTATTTTTCTAGCATATTTTCAAATTTAAATAATTTTCTTAAAGTTATTACAAAACAATAAGAAATGAAAAAATTATCTATTTACATAATTTTTTGTTTTTGCATCTAAGTTTAAAACAATTTACTGTCATTAGTAATTATTAATTTAATTCTGATTTCTTTTCAAAATTTTATATTAGTATCAATTTCGTTCTAATAAAAAGTTGTGCTGTTTATTTTGTATTTTGTCATTTATGTAACTTTATTTGTTAATAACCATGTTAAATTTAAATATAACGATATTCTACATCAGCGACTCAAACCTGAGAGATCTCAATAAAATGCGATTGTTACATATAATACAATTATGTAGCCGGAGCATCATATAAATCTTTTTATAAGGTAAGCAAGTTGTGTGCTTTTTGCCATCTTTTTGCATTCATATTAAAAAAAAAACATAGTAATATGTTATTATTTCTTGAAGTTTACAGTACTTCGATGTCCTCGTGGAACCTATCTGCTTTTTTTTGAACTATTTCTATTGCAAACTTTTCCATTCTTTACTTTTTAGTTAATTCTTCAATATTTCTAGATTGAGTTAAATAATATTAATGTGCCATGTTGAATAAAGTTACAATGCCATCCAGCATGTATAGACGTAATTACTTCAAGTGTTTCACTTTTTTTTAATATATTACAATAGACATTCATTACCTGGATAAAATTGCAGTGGCTCGATTTACACCAAGCAAAAAATTATAATGAGGGAGTAAATTATTTTTAAATTGTAAATCTACTTTGATTATCCGATAGGATAATTTTTATGTTCTGGAAAACCGTGCTTCAGCAAGATCTATCTAAGAGTTTAATATTGTTTTGTTGCAAAAATGTTCAAACGTTGAATATTTGGTCGGAAAATTGTTTTATATAAACAATTTAGGTATGTAAAAATATTCAGTTGTAGATATAAAGTTAAATTATTTTTCTTCTCCAGTTACATCTCTTCTTTTGATATTATTTAGTATACCTAACAATGACAAAGCTTTAGATTTGCGTACGCATCAAAGAGGTCTAAATATTTTTTTATTGAATGCCATGTCGGATGTTTTTAGTATGTTTTCCTGTTATCAGAACGTACACACTATATTTCCCGTTACCCGATTTATTTTTTCCCATGCAGGTACAATCAATACATATCCCCAGTTGATATAACAAACATTTGTACCTGTACCGACCAGATATTGGATTCGTGCTACCAACTAAATAAAAACAATAAAAACCAACTCTAACTTTTATTGTTTTTTTTTGTTTTTTGTTTCTTCACAAGATTTCCAGCAAACTTCAAATCCATCTAATAAATTCACATGAGCACGGGTCGTATATTTCACAGAGTTGGGCATGGATGGAAAGGCGAAGCAGGGGGACGACCGGAACAACCGGGCTCCAGGGTTAAACACCCGGAACAATCTCTTTTAGTTTTGCGGTTTTCTGCGGGATAAACGTGGGTCACTCGCATTTTATAGTTTACACTTTAAATAGAAATCGTTTACAGAGCTGCCAACTCTTATCCATTTGTCTTTTCGGACGTCAAAGGTTTTGTCTTATTTTTTGAAAATCTTGTAAGTGTCTGACGGAAATCGATTTCGACGTCGTTTCAAATACCTACAGACTTAAAATAAATACACCATTGATCTACTAAGCCACTTTAGAAGATTTACGGGCGATTCGTGAAGCTTTGAGCTCGTTCACATACTGTTTATGTTAATGGCAACAAAAAGCTTGTAGGAACAAGACACGGGCATTACGCTAACATATGGCACCGACACGTAGCGGTAAACTGTACAATTTATAGGTCCCAGTTTGAGGTTATGCTGAAAAAGTTTGCTCTTCTGATTTGCATACATAGTACCGTAGTTTATGGAGGATCTGCGCGCCAGGGCGTCCACTGTTTGAAATATGTCACACCCTGATTGTTGTATAACTAGGTCGGTTTTGCAAAAGAATCTCTGCAAACAAACCGACTCATATATGTACCTTCCTTCGAGCGATAAAACGTGGTTTATCACAAATCCTTATTTTTGGTCAATAACAGCATAAAGCTAGTTCCTTCCAAACTGAAAATTACTTTTCCTTCTTTTAAACCAACGTCTTGCTTCATCTGTTAAGCCATCTAACCTTTTCAATCACATAGAAACCTCTAAAAATTTAAACAAAGACAAAAATAAGACCTTTCTCTTTCTAGGAAATGCATTTGAGATTTTCCGTTGTAATTTGAAGTTGATTCCTCGTATCACATTAAGGATTACAATACTTGTTCTAATTTCAGATAGCTGAGCCCCTTTAGAACAGTTCAAATTCAGGCTCCCTACACTTCAGAAACTCCTCTTTCCTCCTCATCATCAAATTCTGCGATACTGGCGCTGACGTAATTGAGAGGCTCAGATTGATCGCTTCAAATACTAACGCTCGTTCGTACAGCTTTTTTCAGTCTTGCCTTCTCTCCTCTTATTTTGTTGCGACGAGAGGAATTCTCTCGAATGGATTTTATTTAAAGATTCCTTTTTCTTTCGTTTCTTGTGACTCGATTTATTTTTATTTAATTATTTAAAAATTTTTACGTTCACGGCGAAAAGGAATTCTATGAAACCTTTTATGTGTTCACCTCCCTTTAGACAAATTTACACCGTGACATGTCTCCATCCGCAAACAAAATGGACGGGTTGGTTTTCCTTTAATCCACTCCAAATTTGTTAATGGCCTTTCAACGACCTTTGTAGACTTGATTGAGAAAGGGATTTAAGTTGGGTGGGTTTTCAGTTGTCTGTTTATACATACATTGTTTCAATTTTTATGTGGACTGTATTCATGATACCCTATTGAAAATTTTGTTTGCTAGTTACAAAAAAGCTTAAAATAATTGTCAGTTTTAGAATTCCAAAGTTTAAACAATTTTTTAAAGAGACCCAAAGGGAATGCAAGATATGAATTTCAAAATGTCGTTTTATACATCTCTCTTTTTATCTATTATTCACCGACCGTTTGGTCTTAAATTAAACAGGAAGATGAAGAAACGAGGAAAGTGTCTTGGAAAAGGGAACACCGGCTAATGTAGTGTTCAACAGTAACACGTACGCTACGATACGCATTGAGATTTCCTCGCCAATGGCCAGAACAAAACCCAACCCATCCAACTTCTTGCTGTTCATTTAGAAAACACTAACATGAGAGATCGACAATACCCGGCCAATAGTGGCGCTTCATTTGTGAAGGTTGTGCTTGTGAAGGGCAGCTGAGAAAGATGTTATCGTTGCGGCAACATCTAGGATACATCGACTCCTCTTATTGGTCTTACTAAAACAAAACCAAATTTAGTACATATCCTAGAAAAATGTTTAACATCAAAGACATCCTATCTGACTGAACCAACATCAACTCAATGCATTTTCAGAAATGCATCATTAACAAATCAAAATAATGTTTTCGTTAGAAAAGGGAAAGCCGAAAATGAAGAATGTTTACAATATTTTCATTCCAGACGTGAAGATGAAAAAAGAAATTGAATTGCAACAAAAGAGAATATATATATATTTGAAATGATAAAGAAAAGAAAATTAAATTTTGAGAAAAAAAGGACGTGAAGATTGTCTCCCGATGCTTAGCGGAGGTAGATGATCACTCAAAGAGCTAAAATCTAAACTCGTGTTTCCCGTGTATAATAAAATATTTTTGCTATAACTTATTAAAAAGGAACTTATAAATAAATAAGGGCATAATGAGAAAAGCAAAAGACGTTTTAGAATAGTATGCTAAAGTATTTAAATCTCCCAGGAAAAAGTATTTTAACTCGAAGGGTGTGACGTTTTAACCACTGACAAAAGGTATTGTAACTGATTCGTTCTTGATTAATTATTCAAGTCGCTTCGTTTCACGTAAAATGATCCTCGTTAAAACAAATTTGAAAATAAACTGTCCTTTGGGCGAAAAGGAAGAATATAAATTCTTTGTGATATCAATATAATAACCTAAAAATAAGGGCATTTCATGGTTGAGAAAAAACATATTTTATTTTTGGTAATTTATTTTAGATAAAAATAAGTTAAGACATTTCGCCTTTTTGTCATTGGTTAATCATGACATAAACTGAATGTTCGAGAATTTTGAATAATTATTGAATTATTATTCTTGCTTCGTTCAATCCGTGTTTTGGGGTATGTGTTATCCCTTCAGAAATCCAGTTGTGCTGGCTTCAATTTAATCGAAACTAGGTGCAAAGCGCTACGGGGTTTATCCCAAACAACGACGCCGACGGCGGATTTTGTCTGGAGTTGTCTGTAAGTTTTTTCCAAGTCATTTTGTTATAATTAATAATTTTTTACTGTATCGTCTAAACGAAATAATTGTGCAGTTCGGTCACTTCAAATAAATACTGCAGTTTTAGCAAATCCTAAAACGTGCAAAACTCTTGCCAAATTGGGAGTATATGCGACTGTACTAATTATAATCCTAGATAGATAGAATTTGGTGGAGCTCAATTGTATGAAATAGTACAGACGCAGTTTCTAGAATTATATGGTGATTTATGGTTTTTTATTATGTTTACATGTAAAGCTTCAATAAACGAACGGCATGTTAATGACAGATTACCATGTAATAGAAAACCAGTTAAAGCAATAGAAAAGTCTAACATGTGCAAAATAGTAAATTGAATAGCTATAGGCTTAGTCATGGATACGATTTATAATTTATAATAATAATAATTGATACTACCCATTACCTGGCCAACAGGCCCCAGAAGCTATGAAGCTTGTGCGAGAGGGAGGGATGATTATTGCTAAGTGTTATACAGACCCAACGTGCAGCTGCAGTCGACTTAATAAATGGTATGAGTACAAATCCCACAGTGTTACAGCTAAGGAAAACTTCTGAAAACCTTAACCAGATCTGCCGGTACCGGGAGTCGAACCGGGCCGCTTGGGTGAGAGAGAAGAGCACTCTAGTTCCTACACTACCAAGGCTGGCAATACTAAAAAAATAATTCAATGATCTTTTAGCACAGGAAGGATTATTAAAGGATGATCTTTAAATATTTTCTATAATAAATAAAATAATTGTCAAACCGGTTAGGTATGTAACATTATGTTTTTGAAATGGAGTTGCAGTTTTGCTTCTAATTGTGTATCAGACGGTGGTTGATTGAACTCTGGCGTCCTTTTTGTTTAGAGCCGAATTTTTCTAAAAATTTTTTTGGTTAAAACTTATTGAGCTTTTAAGGATTCATTTAACTAAAGCATTAAAAATCGTTGTACAAATTTTTACAACGTGTTTTTATAAGAAAACCTAATATTTAACATATCTCTGTTAAATGCTCATTCTTTTCCTGAAATGCATTGCAGATTACTATTTTAAGTTAGCAAAAAGTTTTTTAAAAGGTGATGTGTGGTTTTGAAGTGAAACCAAAACCACACAATTAAGAGAGAAACATGAAATTTAAAATCTGCAGCATTGCAAAGTTGTTGTTGAACCAATAACGTAAGTCCGATTCCCTAATGTAAGAATAAAGAACTACGAAAAAGAGCGCCAGCTTATTTGTTGAAATAATTTAAATAACAAAATGATTGATTAAAAATAAGTAATAAACTTGCAGTGCAATAATTCAACCCGATAAAGCAAAAGCCGAATATCCCCTGGTTTTTTAATAATACGAGTTAAACAACACAACAAACTAATCAACTACAAGTAGTTTCGTTTGTTTATTTATTTAATAAAATAAAATAGAAAAACTAAAATATAAGTCTAAATAGAGATTTAATTTAATTAATTTATTTAATTTAATAAAATAATTTGTGAAAATTCAGATTTAACATTATGAACTAATCATTTATTTAACAATATCGTATGTTCACTTATCAATAATGGTTTTGTCACAAACGGAAATATTTACACTTAAATATTTTATTCAAAACTCAACTTCTCTTCCGTTTGTACAACATAAAGCGTGCAAGGCCACATTCAGTTGCCTACGCTAGTTCAGCAGCTGCGGGCTCGCCACCGACAACTTGGTGCCACCTGCAAGGTCTTTTCAGAAGCGTGCTCGCTTCGCCCACCATTACGTCCGTTGGCATGCAATATCTACGCCTACTTACTCCGTAGAGGCGAGGCATCCTACACGATGTGCATGCAGGTGCACATTCCTTCTAGAGAATTCTCCAACACTTCCGCACAGCTGCAGATTCGTGCCAGGCACCGGCAGCGCGCATGCAATCTACCCACAAGCCTGCTTACTGAGAACTTCCGCCTACTGATACTAATTACTTCCTCGTTCGGCAGTATATAACCAGCTTGCTTGAGCTATTCAAGCCAGTCAGTGTCCATGGCTCGAACACATTCGCATTTCAATTATTTTATGCTTAGTGCCTAGTCGAGTAGGCGGCGCTTAATCGCCTACTCTATGCGAATTATGGGTAGTTGTGCTCAGGCTACCCGGCTTAGTTACCAGGAGGTTATCTCCTATGCTTAGTCTGTAGACCTAGTGCTATAACAGGGTTGGTTCCAACCTCCCCTGTATTGTATTAGTTTAGGAGGACATATACGTCCTCACAATATGTCAACATGTATGTTAACCTTTTGTACTCTGTTTATTGTCTTTAGTATATAGTTGTTTTTTACAACTTGTGTTTGATTTATCTCTACCTCTGACTACGTCCTCCAGTCCAGTCACGAAGCCCCCACGTGACAATTTACTTAAGGTAGTGATTATAGGATGTGATGCTTCGTCTCGTCCACCTAGTACGTGATATGAAGGATCATACACATACGTACGTATATGTAATATAATAAATTGCAGATTGCAAATAGGACTCAAAATGTAGTCTAAGTAGCTTCGATCACATCAAAAGAATTCTTACTTAAAAATCCAAGGATATTCGTACCGTAAACCAGGGTTACTTTGTCCTTAAGGGTGTAACTTTGGCACACATGCCAAAACTGTTTATTAATTTCCTGCAACTAAAATAAAGATACCTACAGTGCTGCTAGTTACCATTACTTCTTCTATATGGGACTGTTAACAGATACAAATGCCGCGAAGTAGGTTGCACCGTTGTTGTTTACAGTTTAGTTACCGACATGCGTTGGAAATTTTACACATTGTTAGCTTACCAAACTTTTCTGTGTAGATGCTTTACATTTTGCTGTACATTTTTGGTAAGTACATATTTTTACAAGTTATACTTTCTTGGAGATTGTTTAAAAAACAATTTTGACTGTTTACAATAATATGTTTGTTGCTTTCGTATTTTACAAAAGCGGACATCTTTAGACCACAAGAACGGGTTACTTTATCCCGGGCCAAAGTAACCCTTATGTGAGCACATGTAAGATTGTATTGTAGCATGACCGTGGTCAAGATTTTTAGTTCAGGTTTTCATGGAAAATATAAAAATGCCCAGCAAATATAAAAGAACACCTGGTAGTTGAGCTTACATCGATTACCCTAAAGAAAAATTGGAAGAATGCTTGAATGCCGCCATCAAAACAGGCGTAATGAGCCAAAGAATTGCAGCGTCCCATTATAAAACACCGAGGAGCACTACCATAAAAAATAAGCTCAAGAACCGGTTTCCTAACAAACCAGGGCATCTTACAATATTTACTGCGGTTGAAAAGGCTTCTTTTCCGCCGATATTATCAAAATCTCCGAGTTTGGTTTTCCGGTGAATGAATTACATTTAAGATTCATTATAAAAGCATATTTAACACGTCAAGGACAAACTGTTAGACAATTTCGCCACAACATGCCAGGGAGGGACTGGACAAAACTATTCTTGAAGCGACACCCTGAATTAACTGTAAGATTCGCAGCAAATATTAAGAAGGTTAGAGCCGGTGTAAACGCAGAAATTATTTCTGAATACATTGACAATTTAAAGGCGGTAACGGAGGGCGTACCTTTTGAGCAAATATACACCTATGATGAGAGGGGAGGAAAGGCGTCATCTGTAGGCGAAGTTGTAAATATCCGGAAAGAGTATTGAATTCATCGAAGTCAAGTACTTCCGTCGTGTTTTGCGAAAATGCTGCTGGTAATGCTCTTCCACCGTACATTATCTATAAAGCAGAAAATCTTTGGTCAACGTGGGTGGAAAATGGACCTCGTCATGCCAGATATAACCGAACACCCGTGTGTTCGGTTATTATGATAATGCCAAGGAAAGATTATGCCAGGAAAATAACGTTGCGTTTGTTTGTTTACCGCCTAATTCCACACACCTGACGCAACCACTAGACATTACCTATTTCCGTCCTTAAAAGATAAAGTGGAGAGAAGTTTTGACATTTTGGAGAGAATCAGAAGTGGTAAATAGCTTAGCGCACTACCCAAACACCAATTTCTAGCTCTCTTGAACAGAGCTCTAGAAGAGCTGGAGCCAACAGTGCCCCAGAACTTGCAATCGGGATTCAGAAAAGCAGGGATTTTTCCCATATATAAAGATGTAATTTTAAATTGACTGCCGAATCAAGATAGAGATGTGAACTTAGACCTAATAGGAGACGTTTTCTTAAATAGGCTTCAAGATAAGCAAAAGGAATTAGCCCCTAATGCAACAAATCGGCGAGGAAGATTAATTAGTGCCTCCTGACCAGAGCATCAACATCGACGCTTTGCAAGTATTTGAAACAGGACAGAAACAACTACTTCGCAAAAAATGACGTCCAAAGAAGCAACCATTAGTGCCATCAGCATCCGAAACTTCTTCAGATGAAGATGGTAATTTCAGCCTAGCATCCACGGGTGATAGTCTAGAATCATTTTGCAGTCTCGACAATATAGATGAAGATACCTCTTCATCTCTTCTCCCAGAAAGCGACTCAAATTTTCAGTCAGGCCCATCTTCGTCATTTCCTGAAAATGAACCTATGCCAACTCAGAAAGGATTATTTCGCACTCTTGATATGGATGAAGCCATCACTTCGTTTGACCTGATGTCAAGCAAAAGAGTCAAGTTCTCAGCTAGGCTTGTTTATCTGTTTCAGAAGATGTACCAGTACTCACCGGTTTTTCTATGGTGGATGAAATAGAAATAGGGGATGATATCTAAAACGTCAAAAAGTAGGGCAAAGTAACCCTCGTTTACGGTACTCAACACCTTCCGAACGCAACCATGCCCCTGAATATAATATAATACGTTTCAGTAGAAGGAATAGGAAATCAAATTATAATTTCGTTTTTCTTTTTATTTATCCACCACCACGTGTACTGCACAATCTTGTATCGAAAAAGGAAAAAGTTGGAATTTTGCCGAATTTTTGTTTTAAACCAGCAAAACAATTTTTCTTAAATAATAATTTTCTAATTACACCAGTTTTTACAAAATCTTCAACGTAAGGTGATAAATCCACTAAAAACTAGCGTTTGCCACTACAATAGATGCACAGGTTGTCTTAACGAAAACCACAAACAATATGACCGTTCCGGCTTGTAGATGGGCCAAATTCACGATAGCGGACGTGACGTATCTTTAACAATTCTTCAATTTAATTAACTCAATTCAAAGATCTATCCAAGCATGACGTAAATTACCAAAGTTTACGATTCAAACTTTAATCAAATAGTCAGAAATGTGTCAGCTTCATATATAGAAGATTGAAATTTGATATCTCTTAGTTTATTCTTATAATTTTGAGGCTTTCATCTTCTTTTCATAATTTAAATTTCACTAAAAGGGAAAGGATATTAATTGGGATAAAATATTTTATGCAATTTTGTTAGTGCAAAGAAAAAAAATCACTATCAAGAATCAATCTTGAATCCTTTAAAATGCTTTAAAAAGGGTAATTATAGCTTCATTTTTAATCAGCAATAAATTTTGCCTTTAGGCAATTCTATTCAATCAAATATAATAAGTACAATATACTTCTTCGATTTATGATAAGAATTTAACCTGTTCTTTTTGTTTCAGTTGGTACAGAAGTAAGACATCCCGTCATCGTATACGTCCACGGGGAATCCTTTGAATGGAATTCAGGAAATCCCTACGACGGAAGCGTTTTAGCAGCATACGCAGATCTAGTAGTTGTTACGTTAAATTATCGTTTAGGAATATTAGGTAAGTCGATAATGCATCAATTTGTATTCATTAAAAAATTCTTTCTTCTCATATTTCATATCCAGCTTATAAGTTGTGACATAAGGGTGTAAGTTACGTGATATCAAAACGTGTCTGTGTGTATTCGGTTGCCTTCACAAAAGCCTTTCCACTCCCATTCCCCTTTCTTTTGCGAATTTGATCGATCCATTTTTAAAAGATTGCAGTTTCTTCTCTTTCCTCTTCAATCTTTCCACATACAATTCATATTTTATTTTATGTTATCCCTGAACGACAGGGGAGATACTTATAAGGAAGGTATGCAAATTGTTTTAGTGGGATAGGAACCGTCTTGGATAAATCAAAAAATTTTATATTAAAGTCTCAAGGAAAAGGAAAGAAAATTTGTTTATGTAGTTTTATTGATGTGATCAAAAACTCTGATGTGAATCGAATTGTGCGTGGTAAAATCGAAGCGTTAAATTTGATCTAAAATTGAATGTCAGACATAAAGTTAGTTATAAAAGTTTGGCTCGCTCTTCTTTTATGTTCCTTGGGAATTTTGCATATAGTGAGTATGTTGGGGATATCCTTATTAGATTGCTGGTGGTTTACTAATGCAATTATTATAAAATGGTTTTGAAATGGCGCTTTTTATTTTAACTTTATGTTTATGGGAGAAACAAATTCTGGAACGATTTGAAATAAATGCTTAGTACTGTAAAAATAGTTTCATTTTTCATATTTCCATAAAATGCAATGACGTATATTTTATTGTTTCTGAATATTAAACGATATATACATTAAAATAGGTTTATCGGTGAAACCAATGGGTATCTGGTAATTTCTAAAACGATTACCATTTATGGCACCACCGGTAGAAATAAAATGTATTGCAATAAAACCTTATAGTAATTGTTATAATACCAAACTTATTATTATCTACTATGATATTCAATATTAAATAGAAATTATATTAAAAATTAAATCAAA
Organism: Agrypnus murinus; assembly: GCA_929113105.1. NCBI lineage: Eukaryota > Metazoa > Arthropoda > Insecta > Coleoptera > Elateridae > Agrypnus > Agrypnus murinus. The sequence goes on from OV816028.1 coordinate 147,816,599, forward strand.
ATTAAGCAAGTAAAGAACAAAAACTATTAGAAAATCTGAAAATTGGCGTAGTTGTTCGCAAATAGATACTGTTTAAGAAATCGTTTAAGAAAGATACCCAGTCCCAAGTTGAAAAAGATGTGCCGAGCTGCCATCTTTTCCAAGATGGCGGCTCGAGCGCACCTAAAACAAACTTTCTCTAAATAAACTAACGAAAACTCGATTTTGGCAGCATGTATGTAAAAGATACAATAGAGCGTTTTTATTGTTTGTAAATATTCCTTCAATTTGGTTTTGTTGTATTTAGCCACGACTTATAGTTTCGGATATTTTATAAAATTCAAGATTTCTATAAACAGGTAATGCGCAAGTTCATTATAATATGTATTGTTTAATATCTTATTAACTTCATTTTATTACATTGATTAGGAGGAAGCAGGTACGCCACCTATTTGGAAATATTTTTTATCTACGACCACCACAGAAAGTTACACATTCCGCACAATCTAGTAACCGTGAAAACGATCAATTGCAAACAATCTCCAAACTCAACGGTAAAGACCGTGAGGAATGATTTCTCACGATCAGTAGTTGTATTAAACGCCATAGATGTCACCACTTGCAATATTTATAATATTATTAATTATTCGAAATATAAAATGTTATAAATTTTAGATAAAGCTTAATTTATTTTGTTTAATTAATATTTTACATTAAATTATATTTCGAATGGAAATCCATCTAGAAAAAAAAACTAAGGTCACACCCGGGGAATTGAACCCGGATCGCTCGGTTAGTAGCTAGAGCGTAAGCATTGAGCTATCGAGATGCCTTTCAATGATATTTTCTTTCTCATTATATAAAGTTACAATGATTGTTATTCAATTAAAACGTAAAATTAATTAATGTTTTACATTATTATATAATTTTTAATGTAATTTTATTTATTATTATTGCTAAATTACAATAAAAACATTGAAAACATTTATAATTTGCTTCATAATGCAACAATATTTGACATTTTGCGCAGAGGTTAATAACCTTGACAATTGAATGGTGATTTTTGTACATATATTATTTTTTTAAAACGAGTACATAATTATTTAGCTGTAAGTACTAAATAGTAGATTGAAATTATACAAATTGTAAACGTATTATTACTATTGTCTTTACTTTACTTTTGTCGTTTTTAAAATTCTAATGTATCATGAGAATCCGATGAAGGAAAATTGGGGTGTACACTCGTACACCTCCAAACATCGTGGAAGCGGCTCACATTACATCTCTTAATTTATTGCCAAATATTTCACGTAAAAAATATGAATGCGAGTGTAAGTTCTAGGTTAAAAAACTTTCTTAGCTGTTGATTGTTTATTACTTTTTTTGTTGTCGTAGATAAAGTATAGTGTGTAACGCGTGCAAAAAACACCAATTTCTCACTCGTGTGATTGCGGCATTCGACTACGTCTCATGCCGCAAAATCTTCACACTCGTGAGAAATTGGCACTTTTCTGCACTTGTAACACAATATACTATTATTTCATACTGTATCATATTATGTTTACGGTAGCGATTACAGTCCGGAAAATGCTATTTTACGGTCTAGTATGACTGTAAATTTTTTTACCGGACTCAAATAAACTAAATCAACTGAACAATGCTTTAGTATTCAGTTACCGTGGACACTCGTTCTATGTTCTAAATTCGGCTAATAGTTGCCATGGATGCTCGCTGTTCATTACGGCATACGTCATGTAGGGTAAAGTGACCCAAGAGTACGCACTTAACACATTTTTCGGTGTAAATAAAGAAATTTTGTGTGACGATCATTAGAAAAAATACAAAGTGAAACAATGATACATTTATTAAAGGACAATGCATGTAATATATCTTTAGTAATTTATAAAAATAAGAAAATAAATTATTTTTCTAACATTGCAATCGCGTACTCTTGGGGGCAACATGTCCCAAAAGAACGCGGTTATGTTCCCAAGAGTGCGCATCAAGCTACTAATTACATAAGTCGCATGAAAAGGTACCCCCAGAATAATAGGTGCAAGCTTCATGCCACCATTGGTCACAGTCCGGACATTGAATCCAGTCTTCCTCCGGAGGGTCAACAAATTTCTCTGAGCAGCCTATACAAAACACGTCGTTATCTTCGGAATGTTGCTCTGAAGGTTTTTCCAATACGGTATTCTGTTTTGTTACAGATTTTCTAGTTCTTTTTGATGTGGATGGCAGGAATTTGGAAACTTGTGGTGGTCGTGTTGACTTATCTTCAAACAAATCTCTTTTTTTCACAGCCTCTCTTTTCTTCGGATGTGCTCTTTTTGGTGTCGATGCTGTTTCCTCTAAACTATCTTTAAATGGAGTACTGGTGAGTATTTCCGATCTTTGCGCCTTCCTTTTCCTGGAGCTGGCAAATTCCATTTTTGGAAGCTGTCTGATTTCGTAAGGGGACGCGACTTGGACATTGGGAATTGAATTTTGTTCTGTTCCCTCCTCAACTGTTATTATTGTTGAAATCTGAACGTCAGCTACCTGAATTTGATTCATATCAATCGTAATTGGATTTTCAAGTTCAAATGACCCTGTGCTGGCACAAGCAGGACTTGATGATAAGCCAATCACCTGTTCCTTTACAGGTTGGTCTCCAATGTTTGTGTTATCATTTGCGGTGGATAAGATGGTGCTATTTGATGACGAACAAGAGGGTGCTTCTTCCTCTGTTGCTGTTTGATAGTTGTTGTTTGGTCTGTCACTTACTACAGATGGAGCAAAGTCTTCGTCTCCAAACACTTGCGAATTGTATGGATAAATTCCGGTTGATGAAAATGCATTTACTGCTTTTTCTATATTAGCAACTTTGTAGTATGATTGACGAAATAATCCAGCGACTTCTGGCTGTGTTATGACCTTTCCCGGATGATTTAGAAGCCAGTTGTCACAAACTTGACTATAGGCAGATTTGAGAGGTCCAAAGAATCCTTTGTCCAAAGGCTGGAGTTTGTGACTCGAATGTGGGGGAAGTGATAAAAGATGGATAAAGTTCTCACGACAGTAATTAATCACGTTCAGTGTTCGATGAGATGTATGATTATCAAATAGTAGGAGGACTGGTTTTTCTTGACTGGGTTTAACAATCTCTTTAAAATGTTGCATCCATTGGAAGAATAGATCTGTGTTAATAAAACCTGAATCCGAAACCATTTTTAGAGTGCCGCTTGGTGCATCTTTGAAAAGGTCTTCCCGCATTCGTTTTCTTGGGAAGATTAATGCTGGAGCTACATATTCTCCGCTTGCACTGAAGCAACAAACTGCAGTAATCAACTGGCCACGTTCTGCGCTTGCTACTTTTCCAACTACTCTTTTTCCTGTTGCAGTGACAATTTTTAGTAATTTGTTAGGCACTGTACTTAAGCCAGTTTCATCCATATTAAAGATCTGAGATGGAGAAAAATTATACAAGCATTGGAGATTGTGAAAAAACCTTTCCACTTGCGGTCTGTTAAACCCCATTATTCTTCCCATTGAACATTTTTCTGGTTGGCGAATTGACATTTTCTGTCTTGCACAAAAATTTCTCAACCATTTGTCGCCTGCGGCCTTTTTGTTTGCATCAAAAGGATGTTCAATGCCATTAATTACTGCGTATTCGTAAGCCAAATTTTTAAGATCTTTTCTTGTCAGACCATAAAACCTTTGGTCCATTTGCTTAATATAATCTGCTAACTGACTTTCCAAATTTTTGTTAAAAACACATTTAAACCTTTCCAAGGACGTAGGTATTGTACCACATTTCAATCTCTTACGAATAGTGGCTTCAGGAATTGAAAGCTCCTTGGCTAGTTGTCTTTTAGATTTGCCATTTGCAATTTCAGTTTTTATCTGCTGCACTAACTCCTCCGTGAAAACAAGTTTTCTTTCAGACTTCCTTGTCTAATTCATCATCTACCTGATGGAAAAACAATAAATTAGAAATTATTTCTAAGAGTACGCAGTGCGTACTCTTGGGAGTAACACGGTGCGTACTCTTGGGACAATATGAAATTTTGTGAAATTAACCTATATGTTTCAAATCTTTAAGGAAACATAGAGCCAACTGGCGAAAATTATTCAAGAAAAGTGTCAATTCATCCAAAAATGTAATTTATATAATGCTCTAGTGTATACTTACCACGTAAGAGCTTATATTCAACACCCGCAAAACTATAAAATTGGCACTGATTCTGTATAGCAAAACTACGGGGGACTCAACTGAGGAGACGAATCGGCAATGGGCGTTCCAAACATTTGCGTACCCAATGGCCTGTATTTTAAAAAATTTTCGTTAGAGGGCGCTTCGGTCCTTGACAACGCTCAGACCACGCTGGCCATTGTTGACAGTTCGCTGGAGTGCCATATGGGTCGCAATGTTTCATAAAAATTAGCCAGATTTGCGATAAAATTTGCGATAAATCGCATAATCTGTCAACACTGTCAGCGTTGTCCAGAATCGTAGCGCCATCTAGAAGTAACGTTCAAACTTGAATTAACGTTCAAGGTCGGGGACGCTTTATTTGACTCGTTTCGTCTCCTCAGTTGAGTCCCCCGTAAGCAAAACATTTGAACTCTGTCAACAGGCAATTGGCGCCAAATCTCACGAGGTGTGTGTCTCAACTAGTAACTTGCAGCTTGGGGAAGTTGATAATTTATCGACTAGATGGGGATACGTCTTCTGTGAAATTATATTATTCAATATTTATTCTGCGTACTCTTAGGAAGGTACGTACTCTTGGGCCACTTTACCCTAATAGTAATTTACGTTATAAGTCCTGGAAATGAAATTTTACAGTCGAGTAAGACGGACCCTTGTCCGTCGACGATGTAGCCGAGTCCGGAACATCGAAACGAGACTGTAGGACCATTTCCAGGACGTATGACGTAGTGCGTTTTATTTCATACTGCAATTATTAAAATATTAGATTAATTTTAAAAAAATTTATATAAAATAAATTTCCGAGTGCAAAATATGGACATATATGAAGAACGAGTTTCCATAGTAACTGATTACGTACTAAAACATTGTCCAGTTGATTGTTTTTATTTGCGTCCGGTAAAATTTTTTATTTCATACTGTCCGGTAAAAGGGTATTTACCGGACTCATTTGAGTCCGGTAAATGAATTATTACGTTACAAGGCCGGTAAAAAATTTTACCGGACTGAAAATCCAATTTGAGTCCGGTAAAAAATTTTACCGGACTGAAAATCTAATTTGAGTCCGGTAAAAAATTTTACCGGACTGAAAATTTTAAATGCATTTTTTTAAAAAATGAACAATGTGAGGCAGTATGAAATAAAACGCCTTACGTCATACTTCCGGTAAACCATTACAGTAGCTCGTTTCAACATTCGAGACTCGGCTCCTTCGTCGCCTCGTCCCGAAACGTTTTTAACTCGCTACTGTAAACTTGGGTTTACCGGACTTATAACGTAATATACTATTACAGTCATACTAGACTAAAAGTTTTTACAGTCATACTAGGCTGTTAAATCGCATGTTCTGGACTGAAAAGTTTGACGTAAAACTGACAAATGTGATACAGTATGGAATAAATGTTTTTATTCACAATCGATACATAATGTGTTCATTACTGACGTTTAAAAAGTTAGAAAGTAGTTTATTATACACCATAGTCAATAATAAGTTCTCTTGGTTAGTAATGAGTTCTCTTGGTTAGTAATATCCATTACTTACCTTTTGCTCGTTCTAAATATTCTCAACAGATGGCAGAAGTTTTCGTATCTATCTTTACTTTTAGCAGGTAACAAACAGTCAGTCACTGTTTAGCAACTTCTTGCAATTCCGGTGGTGTGCAACTTACATCAGTTTCACTATCAGACATTTTAAATCGTGTAAATTGCAATTAGGAGCAATGTAATTAAATTTGGTTTAGTAGTGACACGAATTTACTTTGACAATTGTTGCAGCAATTGTCATTTTATCGCCACCTGAATAAAAACACTAGTGTTGTGTCCTACATATATCAAGTATAAGGTATCAATGTAAGAACATAATTATGTACGATTGTGAATAAAATACTATACATACCTCGGCGGGAAGACATTACGCGTCGAGCAATTGCAGCAACATTGCTCTCCGCGTAATGTTCTACTTCCCGCCTCGGTAAGTAATCTACTATTACAGTCTCGTTTTCATGTTCCGAACTCGTCACCTTAACCGTCCGTAACATCTTACTCGACTGTAAAATTCCATTTCCAGGACTTATAACGTAAATAACTATTGACATCTGTTAAATTTAACCTCAAAATTTACAATAAATTAATGCTTTTTGCAATTTTGTGTAAAGGAATACAAAAAATCATGTTCGATGCGCGTGCGCTGACAATTTTTAGGTTAGGTTAGGTACTTATAACGATCCTAACTATTTTTTACATGGAATTGTTAATAAAATGGTGGTAGATATTTCTTTCGGCACGGATGTTGTTGTCTACATTACTAGCTACAGAATTATTTAAACTTTTCACTCTCTGACAGTGGCCATAACGTGTAACGCAACACTTTAATCAAGATTTTCTGTAACTGTACTTTCCGGTGCAGTCCGTGATGCAGTTGCAGAAAATTGCTCTATAATAAATTAGTTCTGAGCGGATAGAAACATTACTTTTATAGATTCCATGTATTCTTTATTTTATTTCTTTTATCATTCCTCAGGGTCTGTTGCATAGCTAAGCCAGGTCCGTAATTGATGATTGTTAAAATAAAAGTTGTTGTTTTTAGATTATATCTAGTGAGCCATGAATTTCTTTACATCTGAAAAATTATTTTGAGATTCTATTAACTTGCGTAAGTATGGTGTAATTAAATTATCCTCATATCTTTTACCAGTAAGTTCTTTATACTATGTGCACTTCTTATGGAAGATACAGGCTACATTATTCGTGCTATATCTCCAAAAGTATAAGCCATAGCTAAATAAAACACCAACCAGATAGTGGGGATTTTTGCAAGTAAATTTCCGTTGTAATTTTACGTGAAACCCATCATAATCAACATATTTGGAAATTTTTATTTTAGACTTGAGCACGCCTTCTTCATCTCGCGCCTTATCGGTTTCATAAATAAATGGAACGTATTCGCGAACACTGCACTACAGCCTTGTATGAGATCTTAGTGTGGTTTTGTACGGTTTTAGATATGGAACTTTTAAAAATGCTTGAAATTGAGAAACGGATGCGTATGTATATCATCCTTCAACATCCTTTGTTTTTTTTGTGCTCTAGACAAGGCGGGCCTTCACTTTAATGTGGGCTTTGAACAATCTTATTTTCTGAAGCTGAATCCAAAAATTGTCCCAATCCCCAGAATTACTTGGTTCGAAGTATGAACCCACAAAGGTGGACGGAATTTGGGAGACTTCTTGTCGCGTTTTTTATAATCTTGTTTTGTTTACCAAAAGTCGAAGCTGGATCGTTTAGTTCAGAAGAGTCCATTTAACCCACTTAGCTGATAAGGCATTTTATGTTATAAATCTACAAACGTAGCCGTATATTTGAAGAATTCCAGTTTGGCTCCTCTAGAAGTAGAGTCCGAGTCAACCACTTTGGGCGGCTGCGCAACTCATTGCGCTAATACGTAGACTTTAGAATCTTTAGATTATAAACTCACTATTTGATTTCAATTTCAATTCCCAGTTTGGTTCCACCGAGAATCGAACCTAAGTCATCCAGTTCAGGAGCGGCCACTCAGCCCGAGATGATACGCGACTTTGTATTATAAATCTATAAACGTGGCCCGTGGTTGCGGGGACGTTTATAGTATATTTTAGAATTTAGAGTTGGGATGCACTGGGTGTCGAACCCAGGTGGAATCACTTTAAGGCTGCCACTCAACTCAATGCGGTAACATTATATTATAAACCCATAAACGTGGTCGGTGTTGTCAACCGTATTTTTTTAAATTTCTAGTTTGGTTCCAGCGTTAGTCAAACTTAAGTTAGTTCAGTTCAGGGGCGGCCACTCAGTCCGAGCTAATACGGGGACTTTGTATTATAAATCTACAAACGTGGACGGTGGTTGCGGGACTGTTTGCAGTACATTTTTAAATTTCCAGTTAAAGGCGGACACACAGACTCATTGCACTGATATGGTAACATTATGTTATAAACCCACAAACTTGCTCGGCATTTGTGGGTGGCGTTTAGCGTATTATTTTGAATATTCAGTTGATTCCACCGAGTGTCGAACCTGGATCGTTCAGTTCGGGAGTGGATACTCAGTCCGAGTTGATACGGCGACTATATATTATAAACGTATCAATGTGGGTGTATTGTTGTAGGCTGTCTACCGTATTATTTAAAATTTCCAATGTGGTCCTACCGATTGTCGAACCCGGATCTGCGTTCAGGAGCGTCCACTTAACCCACTGAGCTGATACAGCGACCCATTATTATAAACCCACAAACCTCGTCGGTATTTTGAAGATTACCGTATTTTCTACGTATTTCCAATTTTAGTTCCACCGGTTGTCGAACCTGGGTCATTCAGTTTAGGGACGGCTACTCAACCCACTGAGATGATGCTGTGACTTTATATTATAAACTTACAGACACGCCAGTGTTTCGTCTTTCGTGCGCTTAATTTGTAAGCGGCGTCCCTGGTCGGGCGCTGAATTTGTAAGCAGTGGTGAGGGAAGCGGGACACCAAGTTGCTTACGAAGGACGCTGGATAGTCTTCGGTTGGAGGAATGACAATCCAGATCTGGGGTATAGATGTCGACCCTGTTTGAATCACTTTGTTGGTGTTTGCCTGATTCCCTAAAGTGCTTATAAAAGAAATGGGGTTAATTCTAGCAATAAAACACACAATCTTTAAACCCAATTATTTTATTAGCACCAAAGCTCCAATAAGCGTTCCGTCTAGTCTTAAAACCATACGGTTAACTATGGTAGCCACAGCAGAAAGTGAAATACCCTGTACGGTAACAAATAAGCATGTGCTAGGGCAGTGATGGCGAACCTTTTTGAAAAGTGGGTCAAATTTTGTTCATTATTTTTTTAATACTAGCCCGTGGGTCACTAAGTCAGTGGCGTTAGTTGGAAGGGGGGGGGGTAAAAAGGGTACCAATAATTTGAAACACCGAAGATTTGTTAACAGACCATATTTATCAATCATCACACCATATTTATCAAACCATTATGTTTGATATGGTTTGGAACTTGTATCATTTGTTTTTATATTTTTAACCGCTGACATACTACAGGGCTACAACTAAACATATTTATATTTAGAATACAATAATTTTAGAAAAAAAAATTTATTAACCCATTTAAAACCACTACTAAAGAAAAACTACAAATTATGTTTTTTGGGTTTTGACATTTTTATTAACATTAACTAAAGCTGTTTAATACAAAAGAAATTAAATAATATATTAGAACATAAAAAATTTAACGTTGCGTAAACGCAACGGGTGTGGGTGTGGATAGCACTTGTGCCAATGCACAACGCCGACCGGAGACACAACACTCACCGTGGATACTACGCTGACTGGCAGTTTTGAACACTTTGCTGACTGTTTCCAACCGTGGACATTATGCCGACCGCAAGCGGTGGACACTTTGCCAACCGTGGACACTACGACGGCCGCAAGCGATGGACACTTTGCCGACCGTAGACACTATGTCGACCGCGGACACTATGCCGACCGTGGAGACCTCTTAAAATAAATATCGCTGCACACCTAGTCGATCCTCACAGCGCGGGTCACAAACGAGAAACCCTTAAGAACTGTGCCCATAAATACAATTCTGGTAAGGGATGAAAGAATGATCGGGGCGGGAATCAAAACTTCGGTCAAGAGGACTTACTCTTGGATTCCTTGTAGACCGATCTGATGGTTGGTCTAGTTGCTGGCGCGTCTCTGAAAGAAACTGACTAAAATGTCCAGAGCACTCTCTTTATATAGGTGCTCGTTGAGCGTATTGTAAATGGTGGAGTGAAACGGAGCAACGCACGCAAATAAACGCGAAGGGAAGAGACGCGTGCTCTTGCTTAAGTCAGCGGTTTATTAGAGGGGCTATTGATTGCAACGGATAATAATCTTCTTACAGCTATTCTGTATTTCTTATAAATCCACAAATGGTGAGGTTTTTTGGCGTGGTCGATTCGGGTGAAGCTACTCAACCCACTGAGCTAATACGGCGACTTTTGATTTTGTCAAAATGTGTTGATGTAAAGCTACACTTGTTTAAGTAAATCGACAATTTTATATTCTTTTCCCCCCGATTCAGTTTGAAATCTCCCAGAAATATTTTTTCTTGCTTTCTCAATTTTCTTGTTTACTTTTATTGCATTGAAACATGATGACATGTGAAGCAGTTTCTAAATTGTTTGATTATTTTGTTTTTGTAATTTTTTCAGTAACAAACCTTCTAACATTGGAATTTATTGCGTCCAGCTTTATTTCGTGAAACTCCATAATCATGAAATAAAATCGAACAGAGCACCTTAATTTATTCTTATATTAGTTTTTTTAAACAAACTGTAAACTCTTACTCTATTCTTTTTTAGTATTCTATTCTCTCGCAATGGAAGCTAGCGCCCAAATTGAGCCCTGGTCTTCTTTAACTTTACCCTTCGTTCCTGTCTATCAGCTACCGCTCTTTTTCAGGATCGAACTCCCAACAGATTGTTTCCTTGGCAGTCTGGTATCCTCCATTCTGATAATATACCCATTAAAGCCTTTGTACTCGTATGAACTCTGCAACTAGTGGTTCTTTGAGAAACTGGTTTTGGTAATTGAACCTCGATCTCTAGATATCATTTTTATTTATAGGTCACAATATTATTTTTAAAACTTTTTTCGAACATGTTTGGAATGTTTGTGACTATTTTGTTTTCGCCGCAGCTTCACCTCCGTAAATCAGTATGGGTAGGTTTTATAAACGCTTAGTTTGGTGTTCCTGTGAATATTTCGTGATTGTAGTATATTGAACAGTGCAAGATATGCTTTGTTGACTACCTTTATTCTTCTATGCAGCTCGCAATGTACAGTTTCATCTAACTGTGCTCCTAGATCAGGAGTGCTGTTTTTCCTATTTTTTATTTATATTTTCTATAGGATAGGTCTTGAGTGCCTTGTTACTCTTCTGTGCATTAATGACTTCTTGTACCTCATCTAGCGTTGGTGGTTCTACTGATGTCCGTTAGACCTAAATAGTCTAGGTCAGGTTCTTTGTCTATATTATTTTGTATGCCCAGTGGGATTTATCAATAATTCTTTTAGATGTCTTATATTTTTATTTTATACCTTATTACTTGGCCAGCATCGCTTTTACAAAAATTAGAATGAGATTTACATCCTTATCTGGTTTTCAGAAATTTTGTATAAGTTTTATTTAAAATCTTTTTCCATGTTTTGAGTTACACCGTTTTTATATTTCCTTCTCTTCCTCCTACACATTTTGTCGGCTTTCTCACTTGCTACTTCAAACTCCTCTCGTCCTCTTCTTGTCCTACTTGTCTTTATTTTTGTGGGCTTGAATTCTTTCTTCTATACTTTTCTTGCATTCCTCATTAAACCACGGAGCTCTTTTCTGCTTTTCTTCTTGTTCCCAACGTTGATGTTGCTGCCTCCATTACAGGGCATTTAATATCATCCTTTTTAATCTCTAGTGGCTGTTCTTCGATTTTCTTCAGCCGTTCCTTAATTTTGTCGCGTTTTTGTGGGTTTCTAAATTTATTAAGGTCAGATCATTCGTTTTAATTCTGTGGCAAAATCTACATTATTTTAAGTATATCCCAATGGGGGAAGCATATAGAGCTTGAAGGAGCATCTTCGGAGTTATAGCACACATATTTTTCGATAACTGTTTCTTATTCATTAGTTAAACTAAATGGTAGGTTTCATTACATGAAACTGTAATGAAAAAAATGTGATAAAATCTCTGATAAGACTATATATAAATAATAATTTAACGACATTGTTATAACACTTACCTTTAAAGGCTCCAAAGTTAATGGTAGGTTAGTGGGTAATTTTTGACTGCAATTTCAAAAATTTAAAAATCGTAGAAACATACTAGTTTCTTTCTAGTTTCTAGGAGAGGAGAGAGAAATCGGATTTCTCTTAAATCGCTAGTTTTTCAAAAAACTTAATTTATTATTGTTACAGAAAAATTAATATATTTTTATTCTTTGCTTTATTATTTATCTTTTGATATATAACACTTCTAAATCTTTTTGACATGGTTGACCCTTATACACGGATTCAAGGCGTAAAAAATCCTAGCTAGCTCAAACTCGTTATACGCTTTATTAAATTTATAAAAACTATAAAATCTGTAGCTCAGTATAAACTGTTTTAACAAAATCGAAGCTAAACTCAATAGAGTATGTGGGTTCGAACAATACTCCTTTTACTTCATTTATTAAATTGATACCAAGAATTATGTTTTAGTACAATAAAGGTACACAAAGGAACCAGATAAGAAAAGTGTGAGATAAACGCTAGTAAAGATAAAATAGAAACGTTTCTTTCAATTTAGAATAAAATAATAACTTTTCGAATAAATTTTAGTTGAATATAAATTCAATAACTTAATTGTACTTTTATAATTGTTTATAATATTAGAGAAATTTGAATCTTCTCAGCAATTTATTAGTTACCTCTATTTTGAAAAAGCACAACTTTAGAATGAGCAAATCTAGTATTAGCTGAAGGTTAATCAATTTCCATAATATTACATTAATAGATTAAGAAATTTCAATACTCTCTTTCTTTGTAGATAAATACGGCAGACAATTAATCGCTTTCTAAGATTGTAAACGTCGAACGAACAAAATTGAGGTCATATAATAACACCCTAAATAGGAGAAGATGAACTGACAAAAAAAACCTAGATTAGACAATGAGACTTATCCAAAATCCGTTGGTGTTAATTCTTCAAAACAACGAGTTATAAAATTTCTGTAAAAAGATAACAAACAGGAATAAGATGATGAAAATTAATTATCAAGTCTTTGACGGTCATTTAATGTTATTAAAAATAAATTTTTTTAAACAATTACAAAGTACCAATTACAAGCATCAACAACTGGGAAAACCTTTAGAATTCTTTATGCACAAATCCCAAATGCAGAAACAAGAGGACTTGTCAAAAGCAACAAGACCTAATTGCTCTGAGAAACCGCATTACACTAAAGCAAGAACGCGGAATCTCCTTGCGTGAAGAATTCAAATGGCGAGAGGGATACGGTGGACTCGTATCGCCATATGTTAAATTTATAATATGAGAAATACATACGAGACACATTCAACTTTTTTAATTATATGTTTGTATGTTGGTGGCACTCTGAAAGATTTCAAGTTCCTTTTATTATCCAAAAACCTAAAATCTTTGTCAAAACTGCATAACATTATCTAACCAATCTTGTATCAGACTGTGCTGTCTGTAAATTGACCTTCCCTAAGTCTCTAGTTTGCGTCCCATATATTTTATCTTTTACTGCTAGATTATGAATTTACAAATAGGTATTAGGATAAAATCTGACGATTTCAATAAAACGAGTGATTTTTTTAGTAAATTCCTTCCCACCACACCCTTAAGGATTATCATCTCAGTTTGAAAAATTTGCGTAAAAAAATAATTTGATTAATTTACACGCCATGAAAATAAAATTCTTAGATAATATTAAAACAAATATAAGCATTTAATATTCAGCAGATTCTAGCATTTTTATACTTAGTTTAGCATTATTTACGTTTTTTAGTCATTTCGCAGTCCATTTTGATAAAGTGGAACTTAATTTAAAATAATGCAATAAAATCTAACATTTCATTCCGCAGACTCTGTTAAACCTAAACAGTAAAAAAAACTTGTTGAATATTTCATGCAACCTTTTTCCAAAGGGAACTATAAAAAAAGAAATCGTACATAAGACAGCAATACTTTTATTCTAATGTAATATTAAATGTAAATTCTTAGAACTCATAAACATTTTTCCTTTTTCAGGATTTTTAAATGCAAATCCAGCACCACACTTAAAGGCACGTGTGGCCAATTACGGCCTCATGGACCAAATTGCCGCCCTCCACTGGATTCAGCAAAACATCGCACTGTTTGGAGGCGATCCAACTAACGTGACCTTAGCGGGTCACGGTTCCGGTGCGGCGTGCATCAATTTTTTAATGATTTCACCCACTGTTATGCCTGGTTTATTTCATCGTTCTATACTTTTATCCGGCTCGGCCCTTTCGTCGTGGGCACTAGTGGAAGATCCAGTGAATTATGCTGTAAAGTTAGCGAAAGAAGTAAATTGTACGATACCGGAAGACGTTGCGAAAGATCACGAAGCCATTGTGGACTGTTTGCGAGAAACTCCTTTAGACGACCTCTTGACGGCAGATGTGTTACCGCCCTCATATCTAAGTGCGTTCGGGCCAAGTGTAGACGGTGTAGTGATAAAAACAGACTTTGCCAAAGAACTTCTAACTTATTTTAAACCCTCGGACCTGCAGAGTTTCGTGGGAAGTGCCGTAAATGCGAATATGAAACGTAGCGAGGCAACTTTAACTCCGAGAGGTAGTAACCCCTACGACCTTCTTTTCGGGGTCGTTACGAGTGAGGCCTTGTGGCGGTTCTCCGCGTCAGACATTCAAGCGGGGTTCGAGGGGGAGAGACGGGATAAAATTATAAGGACATACATTCGTAATGCGTATACTTATCATCTTAGTGAAATATTTTTTACTGTAGTTAACGAATATACGGACTGGGAACGAACTGTTCAGCATCCAATTAACACTAGGGACGCTGCGGTGGCCGCTCTTAGTGACGCTCAGTTTGTGGCGCCGCTCGTACAAACAGGGGATCTGCTTAGTGCGAAACCGCCACAACCGGGACAAGAACATACTGGTCCTAGAACATTTTTTTATGTTTTTGATTATCAAACAAAAGATGGAGACTATCCACAGGTAAGTTTTAAAGATAAGACCGTTTTATGTTTAATTTCAGTGTTTTAATGGTTCTGGATATTTCAGTACTTGCTGGTTTCAGTAGATAATACTGTATTGTAGACTGTAGAAAAGGTGGGCTCGTCATCGTGCGCACATAAGAATAACAGGTATTGATATGCCTGTTACCTTCTTTAAGGCAACGTACTTTATGGTGTTGTAAATACAATCTCTGTCTCGCGATTTAGTATTTCAAAAGGTATTACCTGTATAAACCGAAGAAACGTTTCTATACAAAAGCAGTTGTTTGTGCAGAAAACCTTTATCGCATTCTAAGTACAAATTAGGTTTGTTGTTGCTTTTACCGTAATACTCTTAAGGGTATATTCAATAGTGTTGTGTTCAGTGTTATGTCAGCAGTAGCTACCTCTCACCTTGTTTACACAACTAAAAGGTCGTGATCAACTCGTATTTTCTTTCGATTCTCTTGAAAATTGTCCGCAAAATATATTCCTTTTTATATATACATATATTAAAGTTTTAAACTTTAAAATCACAAGGCTGCTTGTTGTGATTGTATTCAATACGACTTGCTCAAAAGTTTATTTATGAGTGGTTTGTATAACTGTGCGTTCAAGAAGTCAAAGTATAGTTGACTGCCCGAGTCCTTTTTTATTTAACATGCTGATTATTGCTGTAATTGTAAAAAGTGACCAAGTGAATGAATATCTTTATCGTTATCATCACGAGAAGGTCTTCATGATATTTTGTTCTTGTGAAAGGTTTATGAATAAATGATTATTCAATAAATATTTATTGAATAAATGCTATAACGCAATATCTATTTAAATGGTATTGGTGTGGATCGCTGAGCGGTAAAGAGTCCAACTCTTAATTAGGCGACCCGGTTCGATTCCCGAAACCAGTGAGATTTTATCGTCAACATATAAAAGCTCAGTAACTTCACCATGCTGTCGGAGGGCACGTTAAACAGTTGGTCTCAGCAACCACGCAAACACATATACCTGTAGTTGCACTTTGCCATATGCCACGCACAGGTGTGGTGACTTAGCACTATGAAAGACCCCACCCGAGGCAAAAATCCAATCCACCCACACCGGTACTCATGTCTGCAGAGCTTCCTCCACAACGTAAATGAGTATTCGTCAAGAACACTTACTTGAATCTCTACCACACATTATCATCCGTTACCAGATTTCTGGGATTAAGTAGAGTCCAGTCATATGCCCTAGTAAAGCAATGTAGACTGTACTATAGAATGGAGACAACCACTCTGACAGCATCTAATTAGGTTATCACCTGTTGTTATACACTAGGCCATACTTTGTAACTGTTGTTATTTGATTAATTAATTTGTTTGAAAGTCCGGGCGTTCCGTACTGTCTTAAGACACTTATCTCTAAGACACACATTGAGATACGCTCAATTAGCGCGCAGTTGTCAAGACAGAGCTACCAGTAACTCAGGTTACTATCCTTTCTCTACTAGCTCTCCAGGCTATTGCCGGAGCGATAAACTTGCTCACCCGTCGGCACCTTCTCTTAGGAAATGGTACCTCGACCAGATTCGATTTTTTTCCCCAACTTTTTTAAGGTTAGGGACCACCACCCGATCGAATCCAACCTCAGTTGTGGTAGGATTTGGTTTTTACGGTTTTCACCTCGATCTTCCATATTATAGGCTTGGTGTGACTTACCTAAAGTTTTTAAAGTTCCTTCCAGCGGTAATGATAAATCGACCGCCTGCGCTCGGCTTATGATTATCTTGCAAATATAGTTACTTCACCGAACCGTTCGGTTCTGGGTTGAATCATACACAGGTTTTGGGATGGTTTAGGGTAATTATTTTTAGATGCTAAATGCATCTGATTATTTTTAGTTAAATTTTGATTCATTCTAGAATCTTGGGAATAACGAACGAATTAACGGGAATAATCTGGATTTTTGGATCTAACCGAAGTGCTTAAATTATCTAGTCCACTGAGAAATGTTCTCAAAGCTAATTTTTTTTGTAATTTATCTACTAGGTTTAGAGTTTAGTTTAGAGTAGAGTTATCTAGAGTTTTAATTACTACTGGATCAAGTCCCAACGAAAATCTTGCATTTAAGGTCGCTTAATGCGTCCTAATCATACTAAAAAATTCAATAGTGTTAAATTTTTCTAGTCTAATTCTAGTTACATCAATGAATAAATCTGATCGTTGATCGCCAAAACGTTTTTTGCGGTTTTTTATTTCATGTCTGGTTTTATACTTATAGCATGTAATGATTTAAAGAGCTTGGCCCTTTAATCGATTTAAGAATAGTTCACTTTTCATCACAAATAGGAATTTTGCTTAAAAGTGTAGGGTTAAAATGAGCTGGAAAATGTAGTCATATTACTATTATTATTTAAAAATAATAAAAGAGGTGTATTTAGATTTGAGCGATCTTCATTTCTTGTTGGTCTTGGAGATCGCGATCAGTTCTTTGACAATAATTAATTTAAAATTGAATAATAATATAATAATAATAGTCCCTTATTTTAGTCTTCGATGAACAGGGGCACTACGCAATGGGCAAAGCAGTTTTATCGGTTGTAGATGACTTAAAGAAGCTTGACCGGGGGCGATGTGATTTCTCAGCGATGCTGTACCTTCGAACGGGATCTACGGGCGTTAATGTTGAAAACTGTTGGAAGTCTGGCCTGATAGTGTAACGTTATTTTTATTATAATAACAAAAATGCTGTTTAATCGTCTATTAACAAGAGAAATATTATTTACATACACCAAGTTATTTTTAATTAATTATTTAACACTATAATTATGAACTGTTTAACGAACTTAAATATTTATAAACTTAAAGTAGATTATATAAGGACTATTTATTTATTATTACGAAAAAACTATTAAACATTTATTTATTCACTAATATATTTGATTACTAATTACACAAATCACATTTAAATACGCCGTTCGAACACTAATTGAATTCCCTTCTGTGCGTGAATGTCAATTTATATCCCTCATATAAACGTTCTAGAGCGTATTGGATTAGACTAGTTGGTGTATTGTTTTGTGCAACCGTCGATGACTCACGCCGATGAATCATACATGTAGGTGTTGAAGAATCATACATTCAGGTATTGCTAAATAATACATCTTGCCGCCAGAGTCTAAAATGTTCGATGCCGGCGTATAGGGGTTTTCCATTCGTTACAATAGTAACGCTGAGATGATGCGATGATGTGAGGTAAAAGCAAGAGCAATCGATCACTTTAGCGACTACACTAACTTTATTGGGTTAATTTTGGATCAAGTGTTTCCTTTTTAAAAACTTTATTTATTTACTACAATTAATAAAACAGTGATATTATTAATTTATTTGCAATTAAGAATACATTTATTATTATTATTATTATTATTATTATTATTATTATTATTATTATTATTATTATTATTATTATTATTATTATTATTATTATTATTATTATTATTACTAATATTATATTTATTAAAAGATAAACTTTTTACGTTTCGAACGCATTAATTAAAACATTATTATTTTATAATTGATTATTTAAATGAGTTTGAATAAACGAGTTTGAATCTATACACACTAACAGAGTAATTATAGAACGCACATTTAAATAGTATAAAACAGAATTTAATTATACTCGATTGAGTCTTACAGCTTTCAGTAGAGTAATTTGAAAACTCACACCTGAAGAGTCTGTGAGGAACTGCCTTAAAATAATTAAATTTAAAGACATCTGGAAATACATGCGAGATAAATCAGTAATCTGACGATCTTATTAAAAGTTCTAGCTAAAGATGATAACATTATCTCTCAGCTGCTTCTATCTTATCCCATATAAGTGACTGCTTTACTTCTGTAATTTTTTTGTACATAAATACTAAATTATGAATCTATTTAAATTAATAAAAACTAATTGTTAAAAGGCGTCAATTAATTTTATTGTTACACAATTCTATTTCTTCTTTTCAACTATAACAACTTCAGTATAACAAGTTTTCGGTTTTTAGCAAATGGAAAACTTTACTTACTTGCAACCATAATATAATATCCATAATACCATCCCCTAATAACCTTCAGGAGCAAAAACTGATAAATTCAACCTAACACCAAAATAAAAGATTAATTTAGAAACGAATTTAAGATCAAGTTTAGAACCAATCCTAGAGATAATGTTACGATTCATTATGTGCAAATTTAAAAAAATTATGATGTTGCAAACACGTCTGTACGTTTAATTCTCTTGGTCAAGGAGGACATAGGTTTTCAAATTCCTGTGGTGCCTAGTTCTGGGTCATCACCAAGCACTGCTCGGGGAGTAAAGGGACTGTGTACCTACATTACGCTGAAAAAGAGCAGAAAATGACAGAATGGCCTAAGAAGAGCTAGAACCCTGTGTGTTCCGAATCAGCAAAATTATATACCTGAAACGAACATAACATTAAGTTAAAAAGCATAACCCCCCACCCTTCAAGAGACTAAGATTCAGAAAGTCCAGAAGGAAAGACATCCAGAAGCAGTGTTAACACAACAATTGATTTGATAATAATTGGATTTTACTGTTTAAATTTTGTTGAGTTTAATACCAGAAATTCCTAGTTCAACCGGCACACAAACTCGTTAGATAAAATAAACCCAGGTAAACAAATAAGGTAAAGGTGCAAAAGAGCACACTCACTCTGTTTAACACTAATTCTTCTAAAAAGCTTAAAAAGTCTGTAGTTTACCTGTTTAATTTATCTCATTTTAACAAGCACTTTATATCATACGGAAGTGTGCCTTTGATCTACGAGTACAAACACTCGTGTGTGGATGTGTGTAAATGCAGCGGAAGTGCGAATACTTTAATGTAGTTGATCAAATAATGGAAAGCATCTAGGCGTTCATGTTTAATGTATGAATCGAAGCATCTAATAAAACTAGAAAAATAATGAAAAACCAGTCGCCGACATTAACATACATATGGAAAAAATTAAAATACACATAAATTCACTGAAACCCAATCTCCCTTGAAAATAAGAGCACTCGAAAATTATACCCAATTTAAATTAGCCATTATAAATCCAATTTGTGCAAAATTGAACTCATTTTAGGTGCATTAAATTGCATTAAACGTGGATAATCAATATATTATCAAAGCTTGAATTTTAAAAAGGAATTGGAAGAACACAGACCGTCGAACTCATAAAAATGCCAATTCTTCCGAGAATTATACGGTTCATTGTATAATCAAAGGAAATTGGATTTTAGATCACAGAATACTTGATAGACCTACATTTGTTATACATTTACCATGCGTGAATTATGCAAGAACGGGTTTATTATGCGAATATGAACTACATATCACCATACAAAGTGATATTTTGCTTTATTTAGCATTTTTGACCATGGAAATCGGTTTTCTCCTATTAATCGGTGTTATAAACTAGATATTTTAAAATGTATTAGAAAATATAATGTTGCTAGTGAATATGACAAAAATATAACAAACGATTTCTAGAAAGAAGAGCAGAATTCGACTTCCAGCGTTGATGATGTTCGTTGATGAATTCAATTTGCAAAATAGATTTAATGGTTCCTTTTGTTCGGGAGTTTCAAAATCTTATTCAATATACCTTAATCTCTGCTAGATAGTGCCTCTGTTACCTGTACACGAAGTCTTCGTAACTTCTGTAACATTACTTGGGCATAAAAACAATTAAAGGCAGCTTCTTCGGTTCGTACAGAAGGAAGTGTAGTTGTGGGATACCAACTTGGTTTTCTTTGCAACTCTAGCTTTCAAAAAGTCAACAAATAAATATAAAGTACGAATATACACCTAATTTTTAATACTCCATCGTAGCCATACATGCAAATTATACAACAATTTTCAATACAAATCTAGAGAAATTAAGAATCTTAGTACTTACTAAATCTAACTACTTATCTCAAATAAAGAAATATTATTCACAAGTAGCTTTATTAATTACCGCAACATCTAATACCAGGTGGTAGCTATAGAATTTGCAGATACTTCCCCGTACAAAATACAAAATCCCGTATATAATAATAATCTACAAATTTGTACAAATAAAAGTACTTGTATAATTAATTATTATTAAATACTATAAAATAGCTACTTTAATAAATATTTAGGCGCCCAATCGTTGCCAAGCTTAATTGGTCTTAAATATTTAAATTTATTGTCCTTACTGTTCTCTTCGGGTCTGTATGATCTGAGAAAGAAAAATAGCTGACTATAATTTTTTCATACTGTATTGATGGAGTTCTGAATTTCAAGACATTTAAACCTCATTTTCTACATCACTCATTTCACTATCACCCAAATCGTGAAAAGGTTTTTAAAAAACGTGGCATCCAATCCAAGCATTTTCTCTTTGTCTATGGATACACGACAGAGGTCTGTATTCAAAAATACCTTTAAAGTTCAAATGAATGCATGCATTGGAGAATAACTTGAGATTTTCAATTTTGATGTTAATGTATTTATTTCTACCGTATGGTGATTTTTTCACATCCATACACATTATGCAGTATTGGCTTCAAAGTGCTCGACAATGGTAATTTTCAATTATGGCATTACTTCCTATTTCTTTTGATATTCTTTGTGGGACGGCGACGATAACATGAGCTCTTTACTGCTTGGATACAAACTTTCTTTTTCTCAGTTTAGTTTACTGATCTCAGTTTTGTGCAATCCGGGAACCAGTCTGCTATTAAAATTTTCTAAAGCATCAGATTTCTAGAATATAGTTATCGACGCTCCTTTTGCGACTTCAGAAGGTGAATATTCCGGCTATATTCTTCGATCTGCTTATAGTAGGTGAAGGTGCTTTACAAAACAACAACCTTACGGAGAGAGAGAGAGAGAGGGAACAAGCCCGGAACAAGAAACCGGGAACAAAAAAAAACTGAATATTCGCACATTTTTGCATTTCATATAATCGTACAATTTTTTGTTGATTTTTAACTTCAAAAGTTTCTTTTTAAAAGATTTTTATTATTAAAATAATTCCCTTCGCAAAATAACGCAATCGCCCACCCCAAAAAAGTAATAACTAATGCGTAAAACGATTCTTTTACTTTCTGACCTACGAAAGAGAAAATTGTCCTTAATTTTAACTTAATAAATGAAATATAACTAAAGATCAACGGTAAGAACCACCTTTTTCAACATCCCAACATTTTTGACTCCAGAAAGCTTTTCCCGTTGTTACAACCTCCAACAGAGGGAATAAAATTTATATACCATAATCATTTGTTCCTAAATTGTTTTGGGCTGATTAAATACTTTTCTTTATAGGCAGCTTTTATTTCACTTTTATGTCCTAATTTTATAAAACTCCTTTCTACGTTCTTCAGAAAATTAAAATAAGTAATTGATGGAATTGAATCAAACCTTTCTGCAGTTGCAAAAAACTTGTCGTTACAGTAGATTACAGGTTGAAATATTGAGTTATTAAACTAAATTACCATTCTAGTTCGCTCGAATCAATAACACATTAATTTTCTTTTTATTGATATTTTGTATTACTATAGTGGAATTCCCCTTAAGCCTACTTAACTCAATTATTAATTCTTTAAGAATCGATTTTTGTTAAATGCTTGAGTTTCGAAAATGAATAAATATTATTTTAAGTTCACGAGTTAGAAACTTCATTTTACTCCAATTCTTATCCACAAGCTCATCATTACCTTTCCTAAACGCTTGAAACTGTTGCAAAAGGTCTTTAGTTCCTGTCAAATTTATTAAAGCTTTGGTATGTAAATAAGACAGTGGCATCTTCTACCTCAACGATCAAAGTTAACAATAGTAAATATTTCGCAAAACAGCTTTATACTACACTAAACAAAATCTGTAACCTATTTATATTTCTTTAGTGGGCAATTTTACTTGCCGTAAAGAATTTACCTTCTATTAACAAGGAGGGTTCATAATGTCAAGGGATTAATTGTAAAGCTACAAACGGAGAAATAAAACAATATTGTGGCAGGCGCTGAAATAAAAGTTACTTTTAGGTTTAATTTACATTTACTACGTCCAAAGTTCTTTATTCTAAGGAATTATTTTTCACATGCATCTGTGATCCTAGTGAGCCATGAAACTAGCTACTTGATTATTGGTTTCACGTAATTTAAATAGTTCATTTATTAGTTTAGATCACTGTACGTTGGCAGCTAGAGATACTTCATAGCTCACTAGATCACATGTGTTAAAGGACATCCAGTATCTAATGCTGCTTAATAATCACATAAACGTCACCCACTTGATTATTGTTAAAGTTTTGAACTTAGTGCAAAATTACATATGATTTCACAGAAAATTGACTATAAAATGAAGCAGGTAAAATAAAACGTCAATTTTTTTAAATTTTCTGCGGTCTTGCAACAAGCAAAACTTTTTATCAAGAATGACATTTTTCGATAAAACTAAAAATAAAAATTTCTTCCCTCTTGAGAACTTAATCCGTGGACACACTGTATGGCTGAAATCAGAATTTTCTTTTATATAAGTTTATATGATTAGTTTTTGAATTTATGAAAGTATATAAATAATAACTGTGTTATGTAAAATCTGAAATGCCAAGATCTTTGTTTTTTTTGAGAAAATTTATTTGTTTCGCAAAATAGTATGTAAAGGAATTGATTTCTTAACAGTTAAGTGGCAATATTATAATTAAAATAATTAATAAATTAAATTTAAATTAATTTAAAAAATAATTAAGAAAAATTAAATACAAACAAAAGATGATTTGTAAAAAATGTCATGTCATTTTATTTTACTGTATGCATTTATTGTAGTGAGCAATATAATCCCACTACATGCTCAAGTTTGCGTCGTTAATGTAGAACATTTTTATTTAAATAGAAGCTTTTTGTAAAATAAATAAGATTACACAAATAACAAAATACATAATAAATAACACAAGTTTTTTATTTATTAAAAAAACTTGATCACATAAAAAGAAAATAAAAAGAACACCAAATTAAATTTTGACGAAATTCAGAAATAAATTACTAATTACAAATGAAGGCAAATTAATCAAATTAAACTATTATTTAATAACAAATAAAAAATAATTTAAATGGATAATTTTTCATTTTCGTAATTTATTAGAATATCTCAACAAAAATTACTTGAATTTAAAAATATTATTTAGACCAACCTACCGCAACCATAGATCGCGACTCAATTTTTAGTTGCGAAGGGTTGCATAAATATTTATTTTTATTATATCATTTAAGTTCATATTGAAAATATATGCTATAATATATCCCCCCTTCGCTTTCTCTTATTTATAATTTTATTAATATTTTTGGGTCGTTAGACAAAAAAGGTTGCGGAACGCTGATCTATACCATCTGTTTTCTATAATTAATAAAATATAGGTATCTAAATTAAATTAAATTAAACTTTAATTCAATAACTCACTTTTTCTTTTTAAATTTGACAACACATATATCTCATATCTATTTAGGTTCGAATTGCTTGACAAACTCGTTTATTGGCTCTCATCTCTGATACCAACAATATTGTTAAAAATTATTTCCATACATCAATCGAATTACGAAAATATTGGTCGACCCAAATATAAATTCTAGACGAATTGAAAACCAAATTATCGGGTGCTTATTAAAAAGGGATCTTCTTTTAATTCAACAGGTAAGTATAAAATTTGATATTTTTCCTTTTGCTATTCCAAAATTAATTTAACGTTGACAAGGTTAAATAAAATTATAAATGTTATTATATTCGATGAACAATATATTCAAACACACATCAAACAAAATTGTCTATTATTGACGTTTCACATCACCATACTTCTTTATTATTTTAAAAATTGAATTCAAATCTTAAATTTCCATTTTTAAGCAGCTAGAAAAACACCTTGTTCCTTTTATAGAATATTACTACTTAATTATTAAAAAATAGATTCCTTTTTATACTCCTTTAAAACAAAAGAATTTTCTCAAAAAACAAAAAATCTTCATATTTCAAATTTTACATAACCCAATTATAATTTATTTACTTTCATAAATTTAAAAACTAAATATACAAACTTATAGAAAAGAAAATTCTGAATCCAAGCATATAATAACACTTCGGTTGAAAAATAGAGTAATACCCTTAGTTTTAATGTCGACGAAAGAACATTAACTAATTAATGGCTTTATTTCATAAATATAATTTTTTACATATTCTTTTCCATAAATCTAAACATTTAATCATTAATAATATTATTTGAATGTTTTCAGATGCCAAAAACTTTGACATGCAACCCAAATTGCACAATTCAATTGAACGTTACAAAGGTGCAGCTTGTCAAACATGTTTTTATGTGATTCCATCAACCTTTATTTATTAAAATGTGTATCAGTTCTTTGGTTATAACTTTTACTTATTTTCACTAAAAATAAACAGATCTCGTTAACATGTTACAACCATATTTCAACAAGTAAGTTCGTATGCATTCGCATACACTTTCAATACAACATATTTTGTCTTTTCCAGATAATTTATAACATTAAAATTCAACTAAACTTTATTAAGTTGAAAAATTCATAAACGATCCCCAAATTGTTAAGATACTAAAAAAATTATATTTTTACTATGAAAATCTGTATTCCCACATATTCTTTATATGTTTAAAGAGTTTTGTGTGCATGTTAGTCTTAATTAATTAAATTTATTTTAATTAAAAATATCTTTTTACAATTTATTATTTTAAAAGTGCGGTTGTGCAACCATTAAATCGGGTATTTAAAAACTTGCATAAAATCTGCGTATAAAATATTATCGCGAGAGTAAATTCTCCCTAATAATCAAATATCTAGACAATACACATAAGACTGTTATCGCGTCGCAAAATGCTTATATTTGTTTTGGATTTAAAGGTGATTGACATGAAAGAGCAATAAAAATTATGCTAAGATTTTCCATCAAGCTCACATTTAAACCCAGCAAGTTCTTAAAAGCTTTTCGGCCTGGATAACATCTCGTGAGGTGAAATTACTTACGGCAAAAATTCTTAAAAATCCAGTTTCAGTTAATCCGCATGACTACTACTACTACTCTTTTTTCAACTAAGGAAAATACAATTTTAAAAGTACGAAATGCTTAAAACTTTAAAATGATTAATTGTTTTTATTTAAGTAACCTGCGATCAGAAAAAGCTGTTATCAAGAAGGCTAGCATTTTTGAACACAAAGCTAGCGCAAAGCGCATTCGGTTACTTTTTGTGACGTCACTGTATATATAAATAGGATTTCCTTTTTTCCTAACATTAATACCTACGTACGTTGCACATTTTTATATTAGTAACAAAAACGCCAAAAAACAGTTAATAGTATTAAAACAAACGACCTCTAAGACGTTGAATATTAAGACGTTAAGACGGTTGGAGAAAAAAGTATTTTACACCGGTTACTAAATTATGCAGGGAAATCTTGGGAGACTATTCTTTTTTATCAAGTTTCGTATAATTTTTATATACGTAACAGCAATGACTTATTGCAACTAAAAACGAAACACCTTTTTAAAATTAACCCTCTATGCATAAGCAGATACGTGTCTGATACCATCCACACAAACTAAGTAAGTTTAGTAAAAACACTCAAAAAGAAACTAGAGATTTCCTTGATTTTTTAAGCCCAATCCCTGTCTTTAACGTGCAAATTCAATTTTCGACAAACTGTCATGCAGATGACGCCATAAACTAAGATACTTGCACTTCTAGTTTCCTCTAAGCGGATAAAGGCGCCTTTTACAAGATAGTTTCGTATGTTCACTGTCAATTTCTTGTTATTGCAACAATTTTTTGTCGTCGGGGTTCTCAGGTTTCCTTTGAAACAGGCACTAGAGAGGATAGGGATCGGAAATTCTATAAGCAACCCGTTGTAGTTTTTGTATCTTCTGGTAAGTGGGCGATATAGGGGAATAAACACCGGGTCTATCGTCTCGTAGCGCTCCTTTGACCATATAATGCCTCTATATAGCTACGTCTTTATCGTGCTATAAATAGACCTTTAAGGTCGATTAGAAACGTAGGTTAAGGTTTTATCGTCTCTAGGACATAATTTAAGGATATTTTCCCTTAAACGCCGGCGAAATCAATTTGTTCCTCGGTATTCTATACGTCCGATGTTTAAACCACAAAGAAATGATCTTATTTGACAGGCGGATAAAATCTGTTGATCTGAAAAAATGTATCCTTTTGTAGGCGTGCTTAGGTTGCCAACAGCGTCCGTTGTTTGCGAACACAGCGCAAAGTGGCAGCATCTGCAAACTTCGTGCCAGATGAGCTTATGAGATTTTGATGCACAGCTTTTAAGCGACATCTTGCGCTAAGCTCAATTAAAAACTTTGCGGGTTTTCTTTCCGATTAAAGATAATTTTTGATTTCTCGCTTCGTCCGAGTCTTTTACCATGTTATTCAAATATTAAAAAATTAATTCTCGCTTTTTTGCCTGAGCTTTCATTAATTTTAGGATTTTTCTCGTTTTACTAAGTACGCTGAAATTACGAAAATCTTTCATCATCAAGGACATTTTATTTTTATTCACGTGAAAAAGGAATGCGAAAGAATCGAAAGTTATGACAGGTCGAATCGATTTGATTTTATCAAAATTTCAGTTCAGGTTTCCAAATCTAATATGGTATATTTGAAATTTTGCAAGTAAAGTTCAGAGTGAGTGTACAAATTTCTCTAACGCTTCTCCACGGTGAGATTCAACAATGTTCTTAAGTGACATTTCACGTATTAAACTAACCTCCCCAAAGGCGTTTCCTTTTGAGCCACCCTATTTTAGGAAGTACCAAATGTTAAGCGCTGCCAAGTACACAAAGTTTGTTTTATGTCCTTCCTTGTTACTCCATCTACTTATTTAGTCATACTGTCTGTTATTAAATTTATTATGGATCTTCCCGTTTACATGCTAAATACTGCCGGAGTACTTTGATGTTTAACTTTTTGTCTCTCATCTGGATACATTACCCACGACTTACGTGGTTTGAGATACTTAAACCTGAATAGCATTAACGTTACCTAATCTGGAAGTGTTAAATATTTAAAATATTCCTGCCTAAAGTCTCACAAGAAGAAAATATTGAAAACAACACTTGGAATTAATAAAAAATGGTAAGTTGCACAAGATTTTAATCTCTTATTTTTAAGTGTACCTTATTTTTTTATATACAGCCATGTAAATTAATCTCTTAAAGTTGCAGCTAAGTAAGGATTAAAATTTTGATGCAAATTTCCATTAGAGATGCATTTATGGTTTTAGAAATTAATTAAAAAGTGTTTTTTCAAATTAAACAAATAAGTAGAATAAGAAGAAAGGCAACTTATAGTGAATTAGGGTTGATATGCAAATTAAACATTTGAATATTGATCGAAGAAAACTTTAATCTTATTAATTAATCAAAGCTCTGCAGATAAACATTCAAGAATTGATTCAAGAAAATTTTAAGCACATTACTGTATTTTACTTAAACACGGCAATTCAAATGAACTATTTGAAAACTGATTCAAGGAGACGTAAAGTTTATAGCCAAATTTTACTCAATCATGGCAGTGAAGATAAACTACCCGAAAATTGTAGTTCAGATGAACTATTTGAAAATTGATTTTAGAAAACGTAAAGTTCATAACCGACTTTTATTCAATCATGGCAGTGAAGCTAAACTACTCGAAAATTGATTTAAGAAGAATGCTCAGTTTGTCACTAATTTCATTTAATCACGGTAGTAGATGCCACATGCAGATAAAACGTTTTAATATTGAACGAAGAAAACTAATCTTATTACTAAACCAAAGCTCTGCAGATAAACTATTCGAGAATAGATTCAAGAAAATTATAAGCTCCTTACTGAATTTATCTACTTAATCACGGTAATTCAGATGAACTATTTAAAAACTGATTCAAGGAAACGTAAAGTTCATAGCCGACTTTTACTCAATCACGGTAGTGGAGACAAACTACTCGAAAATTGATTGAAGAAGAATGTTAAGTTCCTCACTAACTCCATTTAATCACGGTAGTAGATGCCACATGCAGATAAAACGTTTTAATATTGAACGAAGAAAACTAATCTTATTACTAAACCAAAGCTCTGCAGATAAACTATTCGAGAATTGATTCAAGAAAATTTTAAGCTCACTACTGAATTTATCTACTTAATCACGGTAGTTTAGTATGAACTATTTGAAAACTGATTCAAGGAAACTTAAAGCTCATAGCCGACTTTTCACAATCATGACAGTGAAGATAAACTACTCGGAAATTGATTGAAAAAGGATGTTAAGTTCCTCACTAACTTCATTTAATCACGGTAGTAGATGCCATATGCAGATGAAACATTTGAATATTGAACGAAGAATACTTTAATATTATTACTTAATCAAAGTTCTGCCAATAAACTATTCAAGAATCGATTCAAGAAAATTGTAAGCTAACTACTGAATTTATCGACTTAATCACGGTCAGTCAGATGAACTATTTGAAAATTGATTCAAGGTAACGTAAAGGTCATAGCCGACTTTTACTCAATCACGGTAGTGAAGACAAACTACTCGAAAATTGATTGAAGAAGAATGTTAAGTTCCTCACTAACTCCATTTAATCACGGTAGTAGATGCCATATACACATGAGACAGTTGAATATTGAATGAAGAAAACTTTAATCGTATTACTTAATCAAAGCTCTGCAGATAAACTATTCGAGAATTGATTCAAGAAAATTTTAAGCTCACTACTGAATTTATCTACTTAATCACGGTAGTTTAGTATGAACTTTTTGAAAACTGATTCAAGGAAACTTAAAGCTCATAGCCGACTTTACACAATCATGACAGTGAAGATAAACTACTCGGAAATTGATTGAAAAAGGATGTTAAGTTCCTCACTAACTTCATTTAATCACGGTAGTAGATGCCATATGCAGATGAAACATTTGAATATTGAACGAAGAATACTTTAATATTATTACTTAATCAAAGTTCTGCCAATAAACTATTCAAGAATCGATTCAAGAAAATTGTAAGCTCACTACTGAATTTATCGACTTAATCACGGTCAGTCAGATGAACTATTTGAAAATTGATTCAAGGTAACGTAAAGGTCATAGCCGACTTTTACTCAATCATGACAGTGAAGATAAACTACTCGAAAATTGATTGAAGAAGAATGTTAAGTTCCTCACTAACTTCATTTAATTACGGTAGTGGATGCCATATGCAGATGAAACATTTGAATACTGAACGAAAAATATTTAATCTTATTACTTAATCACAGCTCTGCAGATAAACTATCCGAGAATTGATTCAAGAAAATTTTAAGTTCACTACTGAATTTATCTATTTAATCACGGTCATTTAGATGAACTATTTGAAAACTGATTCAAGGAAACGTAAAGTTCATAGCCGACTTTTACTCAATCACGGTAGTGAAGATAAACTACTCGAAAATTGATTTAAGAAGAATGTTAAGCTCCTCACTAACTTCATTTCATCACGGTAGTAGATGCCATATGCAGATGAAACAGTTGAATATTGAACGAAGAAAACTTTAATCTTACTACTTAATCTAAGTTCTGAAGATAAACTATTCGAGAATTTATTCAAGAAAATTCTAAGCTTCTTATTGAATTTATCTACTTAATGACGGTAATTCAGATGAACTATTTGAAAACTGATTCAAGGAAACGTAAAGTTCATAGCCGACTTTCACTCAATCATGACTGTGAAGATAAACTACTCGGAAATTGATGGAAAGAGAATGTTAAGTTCCTCACTAACTCCATTTAATCACGGTAGTAGATGTTATATGCAGATGAAACAATTGAATATTGAACGATGAAAACTTTAATCTTATTACTTAATCAAAGCTCTGCAGATAAACTATTCGAGAATTGATTCAAGAAAATTTAAGCTCACTACTGAATTTATCTATTTAATTACGGTCATTTTGATGAACTATTTGAAAATTAATTCAAGGAAACGTAAAGTTCATAGCCGACTTTTACTCAATCACGGTAGTGAAGATAAACTACTCAAAAATTATTTAAGAAGAATGTAAGTTCCTTACCAACTTTATTTAATCACGATAGTAGATGCCACACGCAGATGAAGCAGTTGAATATTGAACGAAGAAAACTTTAATCCAATTACTTAATCAAAGTTCTGCAGATAAACTATTCGAGGATTGATTCAAGAAAATTCTAAGCTTCTTACTGAATTTATCTACTTAATGACGGTAATTCAGATGAACTATTTGAAAACTGATTCAAGGAAACGTAAAGTTCATAGCCGACTTTCACTCAATCATGACAGTGAAGATAAACTACTCGGAAATTGATTGAAAAAGAATGTTAAGTTCCTCACTAGCTTCATTTAATCACGGTAGTAGATGCCATATGCAAATGAAACAATTGAATATTGAACGAAGAAAGCGTTAATCTTATTACTTAATCAATGCTCTGCATATAAACTATTCGAGAATTGATTAAAGAAGATTTTAAGCTCACTACTGAATTTATCTACTTAATCAGTGCAGTTCAGATGAACTATTTGAAAATTGATTCAAGGAAACGTAAAGTTCATTGACGACTTTTCTCGTCGACGACGAAACTACTCGAAAATTGATTGAAGAAGAATGTTAAGTTCTTCACCAACTCCATTTAATCACGGTAGTAGATGCCATATACAGATGAAACAGTTGAATATTGAACGAAGAAAACTTTAATCTTATTACTTAATCAAAGCTGTGCAGATAAACTATTCGAGAATTGATTCAAGAAAATTTTAAGCTCACTACTGAATTTATCTACTTAATCACGGTAGTTTAGATGAACTATTTGAGTTGTTGAGTTGATTCAAGGAAACTTAAAGTTCATAGCCGAATTTTCCTCTATCACGGCAGTGACGATAGACTACTCGAAAATTGATTTAAAAAGAATGTTAAGTACCTCACTAACTTCATTTAATCTCTGTAGCAGATGCCATATTCAGATGAAACAGTTGAATATTGAACGAAGAAAACTTTAATCTTATTAATAAATCAAAGCTCTGCAGATAAACTATTCGAGAATTGATTGAAGAAAAAAAAGCTCATTACTGAATTTATCTAGTTAATCACGGTCATTCATATGAACTATTTGAAAAGTGATTCAAGGAAACGCAAAAGTTCATAGCCGACTTTTACTCATCATGGCAGTGAAGATAAACTACTCGAAAATTGATTTAAGGAGAATGCTAAGTTCTTTACTAACTTTATTTAATCACGGTAGTAGATGCCATATGCAGATGAAACATTTGAATATTGAACGAAGAAAACTTTAATCTTATTACTTAACCAAAGTTCTGCAGATAAACTATTCGAGAATTCATTTTTCGTGCATGGTACATTCTGTGGAACTTGGTTTACCAAGTTAAATCATAACGAATAATATTAGTTTGTATGTATTACGATTTTCTCATAATTCTTAATTTTGACTTTCCTGCGTCTCAATTAGAAAAATATCTTAAAATCTTGTTAG
Source organism: Agrypnus murinus (assembly GCA_929113105.1). Classification (NCBI taxonomy): domain Eukaryota; kingdom Metazoa; phylum Arthropoda; class Insecta; order Coleoptera; family Elateridae; genus Agrypnus; species Agrypnus murinus. The sequence continues at coordinate 147,849,111 of OV816028.1, forward strand.
TCAGACAATGTAAATGAACTATTCAACTATGAAAATTGATTCGTGAAATTTTAAGGTAATTACTGACATTTACTTAATCACGGAAATACGGATAAACTATACATACTACAGATAAGCTGAATTTTAGGCTTATCACTTAACAGACTTAATAATAATAACACAAATGAACTGTTTAAAAGTGATCTAAGAAAACTGTAAGCTAATTACTGACGTTTACGTATTTACGATAATGCCGATGAATTTCATTTTTAAAAAAGTTCATTAATACCTTTAATCATGATAATGCATATGTGCTACTTGAAAAACAATTTAGAACAATTCTAAGTTAATCACGGCAATAAAGATGGACTATTCGAATATTGATTCAAGAAAGATGTAAGCTTATCTCTGACCTTTACTTAATCACGGCAGTGAAGATGAAATATTTGGAAAATTAATTTAAAGAAAATGTAAGCTCATCACTAGTTTAACTAAATCGCTGTAATGCAAATGAACTATTCTAAATTGATGCAAGACAAATTTAAGCTTTTATTGCTGACTTTTACTTATACAAGGCAATGCAGATAAGCTGTTCGAAAATTGATTCAAGAAAGCTGTAAGCTTATCGCCGACCTTTACTTAACCACGGCAGTGAAGTTGAACTGCTTGAAAATTAATTTAAAAAAATGTAAGCTTGTCACTAGTTGATCTTAATCGCGGTAATGCAAATGAACTATTCGAAAACTGATGCAAGACAAATTTAAGCTTTTATTGCTGACTTTTACTTATTCGCGGCAATGCAGAGTAGCTATTCGAAAATTGATTCAAGAAACCTGTAAGCTTATCGCTGACCTTTACTAAATCATGGCAGTGAAGATGAACTATATGAAAATTAATTTAAAGAAAATGTAAGCTCGCCAATAGTTTAACGTAATCGCGGTAATGCAAATAAACTATTCTAAAGTTGATGCAAGACAAATTTAAGCTTTTATTGCTGACTTCTACATATTCACGGCAATGCACGGCTATTCGAAAATTGATTCAAGAAAATTTTAGACTTGTCACTGATTTTTACTTGATCACGGTAATTCAGATTAACTGTTTGTAAACTAATTCAAGAAACTATTAAGCTTATCGCTGACTTTTACTTATTCACGGTGTTGTGAAAATATTAACTACTCGATAATTGATTTAAAAAATGTAAGCTCATCACTGACTTGACTTAATCACGGTAACAAGTTAACTATTCGAAGGTTGTTCAAAAAACCTTTAAGCTCACTAACTTTTACTTAATCGCAGCTATGCAAATAAACTATTCGAGAATTGATTCAAGAAAATTTTAAGCTTATCGCTGACTTTTACTTAATCACGGTAATACACACGAACTATTTGAAGATTGATCTAAGAAAACTAATTCACTTGATATTCAAACTGATACAATTACATTTAAGGCCCATCGATAACTTGACCTAATCACACTAAATGCCGATGAACTATTCAAAAATTGATTCAACAAAATTTTAAGCTCGTTGCTGATAATAGCATTTAATCACGGTAAATCCAGATTAACTTTTCGGAAATTGATTAATGAGAATTTAAAGCTCATTATTGACTTTTTCTTTATCGACTTCATTTTACAACAACGAGGTTTCCAATTCTCAATATATTATAATTTAGGTGGCCGGTATTTCAAGTGTCCGAACATTTTCGATCATTTTTCGAAGTTTTAGAAGTACCTAAGGTGTCGAAAGTTTAAAAAGATATAGAGTGGACCATTTAAAAGTTTCCACACGAGTTTTTTGAAATATAGTTAGCTTACTGAAAAACTTTGAAATTGTCGATTTTATTTGCTGGGGAGGCATGCTTCTGTTGTAAATTTACCTAATTCCCGCCATCTCTTTAGGCCGCGAGATAACACCTTTAAAAATATTAAATAGCAGAAGAGTTAAAATGACTTATCGACCAGTTTAAAAAGTTTTATCATTTTTGTATAGAAAATTGAATGCCCTTTAAATCTATTGTTACTTTACCCTTATTGCCATTTAATATTTTTGAATGATTACTACTCCATTTAGAGGGGGCGGAGATTAGGTGAAGTCGTGAAGTCAGGTTGAACACAAAAGCATGCCCCCTTCGTAAAGAATATTGACATATCTTTACGTTTTACAATAAAATAATAGTTTTAAAATAACTGGGATGGAAACTTTTAAATGGCTTGCCCTGTAAAGATTTTCAGAAGTGCACCTTAACGTTTTCGAAGTTTTTAGTTTTTTAAAAGTATCAAATTACTTTTGATTCTTTGAAAAATTATCTCTATTTTGGCAATGTTTATTGTTTGTTTAACTTTAGTTCTATTAATGATTTAGTTTACTCTTATCATTTAAATTATTATAAATAGTTTTTAACGAATTATTAATAATACCAATACTAGCCTATTTTTCCGTGTAGGAGGTTTAAAAATATTTCTGGTTTCTACGATTGTGTTCATACTTCATAAAATGGAATTATTAAAAGTTTATTTTTGATAAACGCCAATAAACACTACAAACAGTTGGACTGTTGGAAACAAAAAGAAGAAACAGTTGAGGTTAGGATTATTCAATTGCTGCAAGCATAGTAGTGTGTATATTGTAATGTTTTATTCCACGGCAAGTTAAGGTAATTTTTGGTATAATTTAAATGAACTTTATTTACCAGTGTGAACGAAATATGTAATAATAATCACAAACAAATCAAAATTTAATTTTTAATAAATTCTATAAAATTAATAAAGTTTAATCAATTTAATAAAAAGGTAATTCATAACAAGGCTATGTATCGCAACACTATGATTACTTTCTAATAATATAACGACTTAATTTATTCGAAGATGTGTCAAGTATATGAAGGTGTTCTAACTGAATGAATATTAAAAAATTGAACGCCAACAACCCGAGATAATGCATTCTTCTTCTGCTAGCTACGCAGTTTAATTTATTACTATGGTTTAAATAATCTAAATAATTCATTTAGTAGAGAATCAACAAATCTAAAATACAATATGTTGTACTCATTATTTTCTTTAGTTTGTAGAAACCTTTTCCATTTATATTTCTTTTCTGGACATCCAACATCTGCTTTTATTTGTAAATGTGTTTTATATTCTTGACACACTACAACTTTCGTTTGCTGCTGGGAGTATACACTAAATATTTAGGATTTGGGTTTTAAACACTCCCATTACAGTACTACCATTAGGTCCCGATAAATAATAATCTCCTTTTACAGGCCATGAAGGCCCATTAGGTATAGCAGGGTGGGCTGCTATTACTCGAGCCGTTCGGTACTCAAGGATGGTAAAGTGGCTAGCTTTATGCACCGACCGCCTATTATTACCTCAGGAAATGATTTCCCAGGTACTCATTTTTACAGGTTGAGTTGGCCTAGAAGCCTTAGATATCTTAAAAATTGCAATGCATCATCCCTGGGATTCAACACAGGACCACAATATTGGTAGTCAGATGTGATATGCCAATTGAACTATCATGGCTTGATGATAACTCGGCGAAGCATTTCCATAAAGTACTTGGTGTAGCAAGGCACAAAATAAATTATACAGACCTATATCTTTTTTAATGATTCAGTGGGTCAATAAAGCCCACATCAGTAATTTCAAAAGCAACAGCTTGGTGCTCTCTAACCACTCTAACAACAGCAGAGGAGAAGAGTTTGAGTGAGACAGTTGAATATTCAGATATTTAAAATCTTTGTACCTTTTTAATTAATTAATTAATCGGATAGACTTTTTAGGATCCTTCATGAAAATCACAGTTAATAAACTTTTCCAGTTATTGTTTAATTTACTGTTGGAGTGGTTTTGAAGTGGTGTCTGGCTATAGCTGCGTAGGTACATGTAAATCATTTTGCAATTGAAAGCGACAATGAAACCTTTTAACTGTATGATGTAGTAGTAGCTGAGTCTTCAGCAATTAATAGCGATTCTTATTAATGTTTAACTAGTTATTTAAATTAAAAGTTAATTATATTCACTACACGGGCGTATCGCAGGCGTTCTTTGTATGAAATAATTCTGACAATTACTCATAACGGCAACATGTATTTAATGCACTTTTATAATAAAATCTCTAAAACATACTACAAATTGAAATGTTAATACACATATTCAATAATGCAACGGTTTAATTACATTTAGCACTAACAAAGCCGTATGTGCATAAATGTACATAAATTTATTTCTTGTGTATGTGCATTTGTTAATAATTCCTTATACATATTTTATGTAATATGCAGTTTTGCGGTCTGTGTCAACAATAATGTACATTTAATATGTTAATACACTTACTGCAAATGTCAAAACAGTAATAAACTAAATGTCTAAATAATTGCTTTTGAAATAATGCAGATATGTAGGGTGAAGTGGGGTAAACGTGAATCTGGGTAATTGTGAGTCATGTAATTATTTTCAACAGTACTGACTGCAAATTCAACATTATTGCCTTAATTATAGTCCCTTTTGTTATACCAGTTACCAATCCTAATTTCAGCTTCCAATTTCATATTATAAAACTAAAAGAATTTACACATAATATACGAGGGTGGTCCCAGAAGTACCCGACCTGACAAATAGGTGGCGGTAGTTGTTTGAAAATATCACTGTATTGGAAAGTACGCAGTCTATAAAGCATATGTTTCAAGTTTGAAAGCGCCACGTTGTTCAGTATTTGTTCGGTCATCAATAGTGAACGTTGTCAGTGAATTTGTGAAAATGGAGAAAATTGGTCATCGTTATGTGATACAATACTTATATTTGAAAGGCCTCAGCCCAACCAATATAAAAGCTGAACTGGATTCTACTCTGGGTGAGTCTGCTCCTTCGTTTACTACAGTTAAATTTTGGGTAGCTGAGTGCGCGAGCTAGCAGACATTACGGGCATTTCAAAAAGTGCGGTTCATCGCATATTATCTGAAAATTTGGACATGAGAAAGCTGTGTGCAAGATGGGTGCCGCGTTTGCTCACACTCGAGCAAAAACAGTGTCGTGAAAATGTTTCAATTGAGTGTTTAGCGAAGTTTCAGAATAGCAGAGTCTTAAGTCTGTATTTGTTCTCTTAATGAAAGACTCCATTATTATAACTAGGTTTCGCAAAACCAGGGTTTTTCCATCTAACAGAGTTTCAATACCAGACGCTCTATTTTATAAAGGAAAACAGTAACATTATAAAAATCATAAAAAACGAATAGAATAAAGCCAAAGACAAACACACCGAATGCAATCTCTGGTTTCAATTAGAAATCTTAAATCAAAATTTGCAAAAATTAGTCAGTAGTTAAGTATCAAGAACAATACTAATCGTTTCAATTTTTAGAAAATGTAAAACTTGGAACATTAAAAGAAGCTTCAGCTGCACTAATGTTTGATGATTGATTATAAACATAGAAAAACTACCGGGACATGGAAATTAAGAATCAAAAAAAAGGAAGAATAGAGTAGACACGGCAGAAATAGTAACAAATAAAAATTTTATTTACATAGATTCTAATAGAAAAGAATATTCGGTATAGATGAGAAGATTACTTCAGAAAAGAGAGACCAAAAAATGGAAGTGACAGAAAAGAAACAGGACATAATAAATAAAATAGGAAAATCATGGGAAGTACAAACCGAAGAAGAAATTAGAGTGAAATTCTTTAAAATTATTCATATGTAAATTTCTAAATTTCCTAATATTTTTGATATTTGCTTGAATGAGATACAGGTTTTATTGACGACTCCTGTTGGGGGTTTTAAAACTTGATTTTCCAAGAGTTTATAATTTAGAATAAAAATGTCTAAGTTCTAAAATAATACGCTAAATTGAGCTCAAATTTGTTATAATATGTTAAATAATCAATTTTAAATAATGTCCATGTAATGAGTCTTTTATTTTGGTATATTTATTGCTTGTCAGGGCGGATGGCAACAAATACTCTTATAAACATAAACTGTAATATTACTTATAGCAATCTTATACAAATATAAGTAACATTATGTGAAATGATTGCACAACTACTGGTTCACTATGTATCCTTAAGTCATATAACGTTACTAAACGTGTTGTTATATGAAACACTTAAAATACCACAAACTAAATAAACAACAAAATGCCCCGCGATTGGGCGCCTATTGAAACACTCAGAAAATGAAATCAGACCGATATAAATTAAGTGCAAAATATTAGTTAATTTCAATAAAGTCAATAATTTTGTTTAAAGAAGGTATGAATAAAAACATTCATAAAATTATATGGTTCAGTCTTACTGGTTTTAATTAGCTTTAAAATCATATTTATTTGAGAAAACACAAGAAAAAAATATAAAGATTACAAATTTTAAACTCAAAAAAATTCAAATAACAATTCCCTACCTAAGAGCTCTTGACTAATAAAATTTTAATGATTAAAAGTTGTATACAAAATTACATATAAATGAAAAACGAACTGTAAAAATATTACAAAGATTCAAAGAGAAATTTACATAATTATTCAGCACTCAAAAAAATACATAAATCACTGTACCTGTATTTATCAATAATTCGCAAACCAAAACAACGCTAAACTGCACAAATATAACTACTGCATACATCAAACAGTTACAGCAGACGGAAACTGGAATGTTAGTAGATTTCTCCTTCCATTATTCAAGGATGCAATGAATTGACCCTCGTAATGTCTGTATATGGTGAACCATTATTTATGAATTCGCCCAAAATAAAATAACTGAAGGCAACCATAAAAATTTTATAAGATTTGGTTATTAATTTAGTTTTGATAACCATCGGCAAAAGATTCGTTGTTTTCATAAAAACAATCCACTTATTATTTAAATCTGAACTGGATTTATAAGGCACATAACTGAAACTTTATTATTAATCGAAATTTCGATTACTGACGAGAAAGTATGTATTTATTAATTTTCTTTATCGGTATTTCGGTACGAGGATTGTTTAAACGAATGTACGATACGGTAAACTGTATTAACGCTGTTACACTTTCAATAGGAAAAGGCTAAATTTCCCATTCTTCAAAAGCACAAACATCCAGAAAAGTATTTAACTGTGTAACGGTACTTTATCAACCTCAACTCTTGATTAATATCCGGAAACTTAATTAAACGGTATGATTATTAACTGTAAATTTTCTTTAAATAACACTGCACGGCATCCGATACCGGCAATTGTACTATAACTTAAAACTGAAAATGCGTCTCGGACCACCAACTGAAGGCAAGTGTTCTCGTTACCTCAACTCAGAAGCAAGTGTCGTCTGGACCGCGCTTAAAGCAAAAGTTCCTTCCCTTCGAAAACTAAAAAATTTTGTTATTGTGAATTTAAGATTTACAAATCGTATGCACCAATCAGAAGAACGCCAGATCCCATCTTGACAAATGAAAGCATTTTAGTCCACGTGGAGTCGATAAGGGAAATTTTCTTAGTTTTTTACTACTGGACTCTGGCTTTAAAGAACCAAACGCTGCGCAGTTAGTATATTCGCAAACAAGGGGTGTGATACAGATGTTGTTTACCTCGAGACTGCCGACGCGTCAAATTATTTAAACACGTAGCAAACATGAAATTCGATGAAAGTGACTTCAATAAAATTTATTATAAGCCATATTTAATAGTTTCCAAGATTTTTAACAAAGAAGCTACGTTAACCAAAGCATAGTGCATAAACAGGATACAGAAAGAAATAAATTATTGTCCAAATGCTTTTTATAATATTAAAAAAATTTGATACCAACCTTTTTTAAAATAAGTTTTATGGGGTTGTTTATATCGAATGCTAACGCAAGTTTACACTTAAAAAAAAGTAAATTTACAGAACCGGACTTAAGATTTTTGTAAATGTATTAACAAAATTGCAATTATTCAGAGCTTGTAAAAATATACCGTTACATATATCACTTGAAAGACAATTTGAAGATATTATCGTAACCGAGATTATGTTGTTATGTATATGTAGTTCACCAACCAGTGATACATAGAAAAATGATCTAACCTGAATAAATTTTTGTCAACATCTTTTATGTCGTCTTCTGATAATATCATTTAAAGTTGTACAACGCAAGGTTCGGGGAGTAAACTTCTATCTGTAACAATTTTTGTCTTCGGCATGATTAAAAGAATGTATATTATTTTCCTGTTGGCAAAATAAAACAGAAGAAAAATAAAATTTTGATGCCTTTCCTTGAAATGTACTGCCGTATTTTAGTTTTTTCCATGTTTTTAATAAACCCGTATCCACACTTGCATTCATATATAATATAATTTTAGTGTTTCGAACAATAAACTGACATATGCAACCATTTCTTATACTAAAAAAAGCAGGATTAATAACATTTTTTATAAGGGTAATTTGTAGTCGCTAAAAGTAATGTAAGTTTATAAAGGAATTATCGGTTACCAAGTTGATCACCAAAAGTTTTATAACGGATATGTGGAAATGTCAGTATCTTCTAGGATTTATGAAAGTAATTAACAATACTACTATATGACATATTATAACTTATGACTCATTATAAAACATTAGTTTTATAATGAGATTATGGCAAGTCTTTATATAAATTTGTTAAACAATCTAGCACTATCACTTTTTTTAGATACTTACTTTCCTAATACTTCACTGTTAGTTTCAAGAAATACCTACTTTTTATATAATCCAATATTTGACAATTGCTATGAATACGGACTTATAGTTGATTTAATTATTTTGAATTTTTGCTTTATAGACTCATATGCTTATATACTGTTATTCGAAGTACGTTCATTGAATTCCTCAGATGTTCACTTTTCCAAATTTTGTTTTTTGCATTGTTACTTGCCACGTACTCTTTCTATCTTCGCCTGCACAAATGGACCTTCCAACGGTATTGGCTGATACTGAATGGTTTTCACCTTCACCTGGACTTGAATAATTTTATAATTTCTAACGTTCAGTTTAGTGCAAATGTTGTCAAGGTTACATTACGCTATCCATCCATCTGCGAGCCGCTTCGCCTACGACTCGTCATTTATATGATAATACAAACCGCCCGTTGCATTCCACATAATGCAATTATCATCTAAAGCTAATGCATTTCGTCGTAACACTATGTAGGCGTTTGCTTAATGCTTATCGCGCACGTAAGACAGCTGCTGTTGTTCGAAGAAATCCCGAACGGACTTGCGATCGACCCACGGCAAACACACGAACCAACTGCTATCTTCCAAAGAACCTCTACTCACCCACAGCTGAATACCAAACAAGGAAACACCAACGACTACCCAGAACCGCTCGTTGCACAGCACCTGCGTTTCATATTAAGATGCTAATGTCTTCCGCTTTACACAGTATATAACCAGCTTGCTTTGAGCTTACAATTCAGTCTGAAAGATGACTCCAACACGACAACATCTTGAAGCAAGCTGGTGAGTACCTTCTTATTATTATTTATTGAGGGGTTGACTCGAATTTAGCACCCAGGGGTGCCGATTACTGTCTCCCCTCTGCTTAGTTATTAGGGGATTGTGCCAGGCTCCCTATGCTTAGTTGTAGATTAATAGAAGCTCGGATAACCGCTGATTACCGGGATCTCCTACGCTTAGTTTGTAGAGCTAGTGCTAGTACGGGGTGGTCGGGATCGCCCTTATGTTTATTGTTAGATTAAGGAGGACCCGTACATCCTCATACTGTGTAACCACTATGTGTATTACCTTTTGTATCTCATTGACTTGCTGTTAGTATACAGTTGTTTTTATACAGATGTTACCATAAGTAGTGAAAGGTGTTTATTGGCGATACCAGAAGTAGATAATCTACAATACTCATAATTTAATTGATTGACGTTATAGTAAAATATGTTTAGATGATAATGTTTACAGAGAACCATAAATGTATTACGATATTAATAGTTTTGAAAGCAATTTTCAATATAAAAATGTCAAAAGGAATGTTTCATATTGTAAGTAATATTGATACCTGTGAAAAGCAGAAATGTGCATCTTCGAAATTAAAAGTATTTCTTTTACTTATATAATTCTGTGCATCTTCATTTCCCGATACTTTTTTGGTGCAAATAAAATGTTTCTTATAACTCTATTGAAAACTATAGAAATAACGTACGATACTTTAGATAGGTCCATTAAGAGGACGATAAATTAAAAAAAGGAAACCAAGATAATTAATTAGACAAGGGCAACATTTCAAATATTTTATTTATTATTTGATTATATAAATAAGGTACATACTAGAGACTTCCTAGAGAAATAAACCATTGTCATCGCAACACCCTTTTGCAAACAAATATTTCCACGCACTCTTCCCTTTCAAACATTCTTTTATTTTTTAGTTTTCTTTTACATTAGATTGTGGCACGCGACGTTGTATGTAGAAAACTAATTTAGTGACATAAAATTCATTTCTTGCCTACAACACTATTTTTATTTCCTTTTGTAGTCATATAATAATAATATAAGAACCTAGCACAAAACGAATGCATTTCCGTTATTAATTCCTGGCGCGAATTCCTGGATTTTGCAATAATATTAAATTGCAGACTAGTATGAAAATTATACGAAAGGGAAATTGTTAGTTATGGAATGTCGTATATTACATGTTCTTGAATGTTAGCGTATGAGACTGGAAAATAAATGACACCTAAATTCTGGGCACGTTTATAGACTTCGTTCTAGATTTGCTCGGATTGATATTATCATAGAAACTGATATTGCCTTTTATGTCAAAAAGGCTTAACTGATATAGCAGATGTCTCTTGTAATAAAATAACTGGCAATCTCACTGATACAAAAAGAACTGCTCGTTGTATAATTATCTATGGCGAATCTGTCAAATGCAGTTACATACTCTACAAAATCTAGAAATTGTTAATTAAATTTCGTTAATCGCTATCGTATCAATTAGTAACGAAATTTCCTAAAGCATGAAAAAAGGAGAAATGGAGAAACTAAGACTGACACATCGAGCTTGATGAAATGCAGTAACCGAAAAATGGGGTGTAATCAGCATTACTCTTTCACTGCCTCCAAGTAGCTGTAAGGAAATTGCTCATTTTAGTTTCAAGAAAAAGCTTTATTTCACACAACGCTAATGTTGAATTCTTTTTCTTGCTGTTTTGATTTAGTTGTTACTATTTCTGACTTTTAGTGTTACTTGCTCTTGCTATTTAATGCTTGCTAATTATCTTTCACACAATAGTTGTTTATGAACACAAAGGAACGGAAATTGAAAGCGTTGCTTTTTGGTGTCACAGTTAGCAGTGACACGTGCAATTAAATTAGTTACAATCTAATTCTAATTAATCGTATAAGAAATACAGTTGTTTCCGGATGTTTGTTTACCTTTGACCTATGCTGAACACCATATACTCACTTAAATAAAATCTAGTTAACTATCTCGCAAATAGTTTTAACGAGGTGTACTTTTAACACTTTATACCTCTTGAATATTGTGTGAAGTAAGTACATATGTAATTTAAAACAAAAAATACCTAGACAAGTGTTTTTTCTTACCCTCAAATTCATCAGTAGGGGAGGTTTTGTTTTTTAATTCTGTAAATCTCATCTGCGGTTCTACTTATATATAAACCACGGAATAACATTAATCTGAATATGTAAGGAATATTTTAAGTAATATTAGTAGCAAACCGTGCGTATATTTCTTCTCAAATCATATTTAACAGGACGTCAGCAAAAAGTTGAAATTAGCCATTTGAGTCGCGGTGGTCAATTGGTAAGATACTGCTCATCATTAACTGATGTCTGTTACGAAGTGCCTCAAGGGTTAATATTAGGACCGCTGCTGTTTGTTATTTACGTAAATGATCTTCCGTTTAGCACAAACGCTACTGTAACCATGTACGCAGACGACACCAGTATAAATGTTAATGGTAGTAGAGTTGGGGATCTCGCGGGTAACATAGCTGGGGTACTCCGTAATGTACAAGACTGGTTCAATGCTAGCCATCTACTGATCAACATCGACAAAACTTGTTTAATGACATATTTATACGACGGAGATAGTGAGTACTTATCGTACCTCCTGAATTTAAATAATATAAAGCTTATTAGTACAGTTGAGGAGAGTAGATTTGTGAGTGTACTTGTTGATCGAAAATTTCATTGGAAAAAACTCGTCGAAGAAATTACATTAAAACTCCAGAAAGCTCTATTCTGCTTCAGAAGATTGAAAACTATTTGTGAATTTGCTACTCTACGTACAGTTTATTTTGCTTACTTTGAATCTACTATTAGATATGGCATAGTGTTTTGGGGAAATTCAATATTCTTAACGAACATTTTAAAACTGCAGAAAAAAGCCCTTAGAATAATTTTTAATCTATCAAACAGAGACAGCTGCAGATCGGCATTTCAAAGACAACATTTTATGACAATTATTAATTTATTTATTTTCGAAACGGCTTTATTCGTGTACAACAACATTAGTACTTTTCAAAAGGGTTCCAACTTTCATACTTACAATATAAGGGCCGATCCCCTACGGGCTCGTAGTGCGAAAAGCTCAATATACTATAGATCTTTTTTGTTTAATTCGGTGAAAATATACAATAAACTGCCTTCAGCAATTAAAGATATAGACAATATTAAAAAATTCAAAATATCACTGAAACGTTATTTAATTGAAAATTGTTTTTATACTCTTGAAGAATTCTATACTGCATAATCTTACTAAAACTAAATTTTGCTAGTAATTTCTATGATCGTCTAAGCCAAGCACCAACGCTAATTACATTTAAATACTGTGTTTGTTGTTAATTATATTTGTTATATTTTATGTTATATTCATATTTATTTATATTTGTATATGTAAATTGTTAGTTTTAATGTGCACGTTTTGCCATATTTACATTTTACATATTATTATATATACCTATATTTTTATTATCTACATGACTTATTAAATTATTGTTTTTGTATTATAATTCTACGCCTCTGGCAATGAATAAAGTATCTATCTATCTATCTATCTATTTATATTTTTAGAACTTACCATTTTACACAGTTACGCAATGAATGAAATTTGTTCTTTGAAGAAAGTTGAAACTGAAAAAGCCAGTGAAATGTATGTGTAGGTTTTTATCTACCAAAGTTAATAAATTATTTATTTTTACATTTCTAGTTGGTTCAAATCGATCGACAACTAAATAAACTATATTATATTTTTGAATTTAATGTAAATCATTAAACAACTTAATAAAAATTAACTTCATCTAAAATAAATAAACTATAATTTAATTTGCTACTATTTACTGTGTCAATGCATAGCTATTTTTAATTAGCCATAGATTAGCGTAAGGCAGCAAAGGTGATGGAATCGCAAATTAGCACTATGCATAACTAAGTTGCTTGATCGTGTAAACAAGCGTCCAGGTCATCACCGAGAAAGCAAACACCGAGAAACCACAACAGATAAAATCAAAGCCGAGAATGGAAATTACCGAGAATAACAAATACCGAAAATGCATCCATGCATATGAAGTAATAATTATTTAATTAATTAATATTAAAATATTAACACTCACTCGGCATAGCGTGTTCTCTTAGAGTTATAGTCTCTTTCTCTCAGTCATCACGTTAACTATTGGAGTCTGTCCCTACTAGAATTATTAAACTTACTGACTTATAACCTAATCTCCGCTGCGTAGCATGTCCTTTACGGCGTTGGTCTTTCTCTGTCCGTCCCCTATATAATAATATGTGATAAAATTATATATATGAAATAGATAACTAGATATAAGTGCTACACGCACACTGGGGAAAACCATTTAACACAAAATTATAATATACAAATATACAGTAATGATTTATATACAATAAGGGTTGTCAAACGTTATTGGTGTTGTAAATGGTTGCTACAATATAACTGACTCACGATACAGATGTATGTTCTTCGAACTGAAGAGGAACGTCACCAACCAGATCGAACGTAGCGTGATCCAACGAGACAACAGCAACCAAGTCAGCGTAATGGTATTTTAACAACCCAAATATACAACGTAGTGTATGAAGTTAACGTAAGATTTATTAAAGGAAAATGAAAAAACGGTCTGTAACAAACAAAACCAAATTACCAGAATGTACGAAACAAACACTTTATAAATACCTTTGGTGAAATTTGACCTTAAGAGATAATTATATCGCCTCCATACGCTGTTAACGACGATTATATATCGAAACCTAACAAAAGAATTATAGTATAAGAGACTGAATGATAGAACAGTTAAAATAATAAAAACTTACGAGACCGTGGGATTTTAACCTCTAAAAAGAAGTGTGGAAAGAATCCCCAAAAGGTTCCAATAAACTTGGAAATCATCGTCAAAAATCAACCATAGATCAGCACCAAGGCAATTCCCAATTCACAACACAAAGGAAAAGATTAATTAAACGGCGATGTCCACTAAAATATTCTTTAAAGAAGTTGACTCACGAACGGATCGAACAAAGTAAAAGTCTTATCGAAAACAACCGGACGTTAGTTCCGAACAAAATGGCAACTAAAATGAGAGAGAATGAGAAAATCCCTAAACGCTTTACAACTTAACACAAAAGCATAGCTATACAGGGTGCTACGGAATTAGCACCTAACAAAGTTACTAACTTATAATTATTACTGCATCCATTCTCGGTAGTTCCCATTCTCGGCTTTGATTTTCTCGGTTGTGGTTTCTCGGTTATGGTTTCTCGGTTGTGGTTCCTCGATTATGTTTTCTCGGTTATGGTTTATCGGTTGTGATTTATCGGTTTTGGTTTCTCGGTAGTTGTCTTTCTCGGTGTTGTCTTTCTCGGTGATGACCGGATACGTGTAAACAAGACGATCGACAAATTCGAAAAATTCAAACGTTCGAAATGTCCAAGTTGACATGTACCAAAATAGTGCCCAGCTTTCAGAGAATGCTTTAAAAATTATGGCAAGCTGAATCATTGTTTGGAATGTTGCAGAATATGTTAAATTAGTGAAGATGGAAAGCGTTAATGCAACTAAATCTAATAAAAATTAATGACACGTGTATAGTAAGAACCCATGCAAGTTTATAAACAATGGGAATTATTAAAAAATGGAATTAGTTTAGGATCAATTTTAACATATTTTCCAAAAAAAATGAACTAGTACAGACGAATGACAGTAAAAGTGGGTTAGAGTACTGTCTTATACAAGAAGGCGAACTAATGATTTATTCATCTCGTGCATTAACAACAACTGAAAGTAATTATGCAACGATTGAGAAAGAGTTCTTTGCTTCATTTTTGTAACTTCAAAATTTTACAGCTGATCCTAACTGGTATTAAGTGATTACGAACAATTACAACGTATGAAAATTAAGTTAACATAAATATGACTTAAATCATGACTGAAATCACATATTATTACAAATTTCTACATGATCTGACAGTATAGTTTAGCGTTTCTTAATAATGGCTTAGTTGTTCCAAATACCTTACGACAATTTATGTTAAGAAGGCCTGAAAAACATGCTGGTTTGATAAAACAAAAACACGTTCTAAACAAATAGAGAAATTCCAAACGGCTAAATAAATGATTATTAAACTAAAAATTATCTTTCAGTATATTATGTTATACCTGAACAACCGGTAATAATCATTTCAATTTCTTTTAATTTGAATGTTTTTGAGTTTGTTTGACGATAGAAGTTCGAGTTATTTATAGTTTACCAAGATACCTTGTGCAAATAGACAGGCAGAGAGGGTAAGAAATATCCTACAAACTAAGTATATACTTAATTTTGGTGTTATTGAAATAGGGAAATATTACCCTGTCTGGTATGCATTTTTCTTCCGCTAGGATCACAATGTTAAGACAAACTACAACAAAAATGTAATTGCCATTACATACAAATTGCCTGCAACTCAAAGTTGAGACAAAGTGATTAGGGTAACCTTTTGGTAATAAACTTTATGATATGATTCAAAAAACGCCAAAAAGAATTTAAATACATCATGCAACAAATTCCCAAAAAGGTACGGGTACAAGATACATACAATGTATTAACTGTATCGATATGAAAAGTTCAACACATTCTCCTTTAGTTCATGCGATGCCTTATATAGTGAGGGTACCAAAATATACCTATAGGGTATATATATCGTGATGTCATCGGTTATATAATAATGTAGTTGATAGACGACTACCTGAAAAGAGAAACTTACTACCAAATGCACTTGGAATTCCGCACCTGAACAAGCAGTAATCTTAAGCTCTGTGTATAAAGAAAATAAATAGGTACTTGCATACCACATCAAAACAAATAAACATTTTTATAATATAGAAACACAGATTTTTATTTTGTTAAAAATAAGTAAAAATTTATCAAAGACAAGAAAACAAATTTCTCAAAAAAAATAAAAAACAACAAAGGAAATCTTCCTTGAATTTGTTTAAATTAATTAAAAGTAGTTCTCAACCTGACATGGGGGTTGCAACTGGTTTCATTTGAACAAACTAATATCAAAATAAATTTACCCAACCAAAATAAAATATTTACAATTAATAAACAAATTGAAATTGTTGAAAAACAACAAACTTTGTTCACAAAGACGCCTTGAAATTTACAAGAATAATTTAAATTGTTTTGACAAATGTTCCCAACAGGACACAAATCTTATTTTCGATCTACCTTGTATATAACAAATTTATTTTAATTCGTTTAGCACAATCGGTAATGACAGCTTTTTTCCATATCAACTGATCCATACAATGTCGATATACGAATTGATGATAAATAAAAATCTTCTTTTGATTTAAATAAAATAACTCGATCACAATTCCCAGTGATTGTGGTTAAAAACGAAAACAAATCTTCTTCGTTATACTAATACAGGTAAATATCCAATTCCATATGATAGACGTTTGTTTACAAACGGAACATCTGTGGGGTAACCTAACCCTATTTAAATTTTCAGATTTTATCGTGATCAGATGTGAGTCTCGCCCTTATACTTTTATCGACTGAATTTGTTCTTTTTCCGAGGCCCTTTTATATGTTCGAGCCAAAAACAATCACAAAACACTAAAACAATGAAATAACGCGAACTGTCATGACGTCACCAAAACGAACATGTGTTAAAAATTTACACCAATCTTAATTCTAAAAATATAAAAAGATAACTGGCAAAAAGACGATTAAAACAACATAAGACACTTATGGTTAAACTTGACAATTGCTGAGAAACTCAATAAAAACTTTTCTAAATCTCATTAAAACTAAATTAAATTCAGTATACAAGAATTTCCAACTATTTCTGTATATGGAATATTTACATAGTTACACAAGGTAACCTACTCACATGGAGTTTACACAAATCGTAATTACATACTAGAAAAAAACTTAAAAACCTGTTTACAACGTTTTAGACATCAAGCGATGCTTTTGCAAGTATTGAATAAATAACAACATAAATTAAATCAACTTTAACCAATCTTCTTGTCCAGAATACAGTACTCCAGGTGACTGAATCCAAACAACAGTGCAAAACATCAAAATAATCTCAAAATTTGTAAAAATCAATAAATATCTACAAATATCTGCATTTATATGACTTCAAATCTTCCAAATACAGGATACAGTAAGTTAATTGTAACCTTATAAACAACAAGATAATGATCTGTTTTCACTATTTCCCGTGAAATATCTACCCGAAACTGATTCAGCTTTGTGCGGGAAAGAAAATTCTGTACTACGTTAACTAACGTCAATCTCAAATCTAGTGAAAAGATAAAACCTTCTAGAACATGTAACCTGGGTTACATAAAACTTGTTTTATTATAAAACACATAATTGAGTGATATGCCTTTTTATAAGATCAAACCTTTTTATAAAAGTGAGGTTAAATATGTCCGGAGATATCGTACTCCTATATTCCTAGTTTTACTTGATAAACTACTTGTGACCCAGCATGTAACCTATAGCATGAATGAAAATGGTATCCTAGCATGTCTATATATTCTTTATTGCATAAATTGATTATGTCTGTGCTTACGATCCAATCGTAGCCTTAAAAATTCTTAATGTTTTATTAATATGTTAAATTTTCAAATCGATGATACGATATCATCTCAATAGATTAGTGATTCCGTAATCAAATCAATCTTAAACTTTTCGAAAAACAAGCAAATCTGTAGATGCTTTATAATTTCAAACAATTTAATAAAGGAATGAGCTGTTTATCTGAAATAAAAAACAAAAATAAATGCTAACACTGAAGAGAAAAATATAAAATGTCAAGAGTTCTCAATAAAGCAGGGATTTAATTATACAAGCACGTCTCTAAACGAAAACTGATACAACGTACACAAATTGTGTAATATTCAATTACACGCTTTAATTTTTATTTAATCCACATTTTATTGCGCACAGCTAGATTTACGAGAATATCAATTTACGATTACCACAAAACATGATACCAGATTATAGTTCAATTAAATATACCTATCATTAATAATGCAATCAAAAGTCTATCGCTACATCTTTATTAATACTTTATCTACTTAAATTGTTTTAATGCTGACACCAATAATGTAATTGTGTTTTTATATCTTCTCCACTATAGAAATAATCAAATCGGATTTATGAAACAAAATGAAAATGTCAGCTATTAGAAAGTTAAACTGTGCAGCTTAATAATAAAATGGGAATTACATAGTTTGAAAATATTACTACATTCATGCATTTGTACTTTTATTAAAGGGAAAGATATCAAATTTGTGCTATATTGAAATATACGACAGTTCGGTATGTCATGCATATGAGAATTACCGATAAATTGTTCTTCCATGTAATTCACAAGCAATCAATTATCTACAATATGCTGCAACTGTTCTATTTAGGTTTTACAAATCATGCAAAGAGATTCTCTGAAAGTACCAAATAATATTTAGTATTTCTAAATTACGGAATATTCATAATAAAAATAAAATATTCTTTTAACCACAAAATTGAATTTTTGTAAATACCTAAAATTCTAACTTATAAATTAAAATTGATTTGTTGTTTGTATATAATCATAATTTAGATAAAATATTATTTTAGGACGAAACTTTTCCATTTGCAACTATGTAAATATCTATATATTTAAAACACAAGGCTTATTTTTGTTCCAGTTCGTTTGAGAGTTCCACCATTTACCTCATTCGTTTTTATATTGAAGCTTTTGCTGTGTAGATTAGGCAACACTATTTAATTTTTATATTTTTTTTGAATATTTGTATTTTTAATTTAAATAAATATAAAACGTTTAATTTGAGACGCGTGAATCGGACACTCACTTGGGGCGCCCTCTCACTTTCTACGGTGGTAAGTTTTAGAACTATTCACGATTACTAATCTAGGTATTAGTCAATACTACTTATTTTTTAATTTTATTTATCTTTTATATTATTAAAACCGCCCTTCTTTTAGTCTGTGGAGTTTTAGTTTTATGATTTTTTTCGTTATTTAAATTTTTAAGGAATATTTGTAATCGATGCATTTCAATATTCCCAAGGCCGATTGCTTCGTCACGTTTTGGTACTAAACACCCTCCTTATACCTGCCTACTAAGCCACCATCAGTTCTCAGTCGAGTTTCATGGTATTTGCTGTGGAGCATTTTCACAAAATTTGATATTTCTGCCTGTTTGTGTGCGTTGGTTCTTTCGAGATTTTTAAATTTTGCAGATTGGGATATTTGATAAAAAAGTAGAATAGGAATGTCTAAGAACTAATGTTGTAACGCTTAAGGAGCATGGACAAAATAACCGACAAAGTTTCGAAAGCTGGTATATTAAGCATAGCTACATACGATATATGATATATGAATTCAATGCAGAATTTTATCATAAGAATAAGTCGGTGGGATGAGTCCAAGTGAGAGATAAGTCGGGGGGGGGCAGTAATCCGGGAGAGGGGGTAAGTTGAGCAATAGGTAAGTCGGAGGGACAAGACGGAAAAAGCAGTAAGACAGAGACAACTAAAGGAGGAAGATAGAATAAGTCGTGGTTGATTGCGGAAATGTAAGGGGGTGTTTGTTAAATAACGCGTTCAAAAATTCGTCTGTGAGTGGTAAGCTTAGTATTTGCAACTGTTTTTGCTCGATTGCCTTTATTTAATAAATGTTACTATTAAATAATCACTTTTGGAATCCCGAAAGATTGTAATCACACTACGCACGTTGTTAAGGAAACCCTTCAATAAATTATCCTTTTGACCGTCATGTCTTGACGAGGTTGCCTTTGTAAATAATAAAAATGTGAAATATTTTAACATCTGACTGACAATAAAATAAAATAATGTGTGTTTTAGGTTAAATATTGCATTAAATATGGCATCAACTTAATTTAAATGCTTTATCAGATCAACGTCTCATATCGTTAGCTGAACTAAAGAAAATTACCTAAATTCTAAGGAAAATCAGCTTTACAAATATCCTTTTACTGCCTAGTGTGTGCCAGTGTACATGTTAACTAAAACAAACTCTTTTATAGCTTTTTGAAAGACAGTTTTCACAAAATAATAATAATAATGAAAGTTAGATTAGGCAACCCATCTGATGTATCGTTTGAAAATTTAAATCTGTGGGTGCATTCTTTATATATTGTGACAAATAACATGACAATATGTATGTTAGATTTTTATATATTTGTCCAAATATGTATGATATAACTATAAAGATTCAAATATAAATTATTTGACGTAAACTAAAGGTTTAACAAATATTTTTTATATTAAAACATTTAATATTTAAAACAAATATTTATTAAATATAGTATGTTATTGGAGATGTTAAGTTTACTTTTTTCTATTAAAAAAAGGTAGCTATAGTTACTGCTTAGTTTGTCTAGCTCAGTGTTTTTGTTGAGGCTGTAGTCACAGTTAATGAAAACCATATCTAGAAAAAGTTCACCATATTTGAATAGTCATATATTGTCTATAAAATTTCCAGTTCCAGTTGTGCTGACACTTACATTGGACAAACATTTAGAGGTTTTTAGGAAAGAACCCCATCTCGCAACTGTGGCTGTCGTAGAAAACCTAACTTTTGCGTTGACTAAGCAAGTTATTAAGACCAAAGACAGAATGAACTTGCAGAAATGAACGAATAATGCAGAATTTTTTTGCAATCAAACTAATTATACTAAAACAACTTACTTGAAAGGTTGGTTGCTAGAATTCATATTAATTGCATTGTTAAGCCCTTAACACCCTTAAACACTTTTCTTAACCTTATGGTGTATCGACCAATCTTTCAAAACTTTTTTTTTGTACTTTTAATTAATGGGATAACTTATAATTGTTAAACAACTACTTTGATTTAACTTTTTATTCAAATATAGCTGTTCTATTATGTATTCTATGGTATAAGTAAACGTACTGGTACTTCCAAGTGCAAATCACTCCTCACTTCCTCGGCCTGTGACTAGACTTGTAGCACACAAGAAGATGATGAATACCATTCAAAACGTTTACAACAAACTCCCACTATTTCCGTCAGAAAATTTTTTCAAAAATATTAAAAACATCTCGCTCAATTCATGACCCATATTAAGGTAAGAGAATTAGAAATTAAGACAAGAACAAAAAAGGTTGTTCTCAAATACGTCAACAATCAAGAACGCCGTGTTAAGTCTGGTACCCATTATATGATGCATCTGAAGTTCCAGGATAGAAATTCTTTCATAGCTCCGATTTTTTTAAAATACTTCCCGCCAATAAATATAAGCAGAAGTTAAAATTCTTTTATTTAAACAAACATTTATAGTATGGTGGACATTGGACCAATATGGCAATGTTTCCGCGCCATTTATTTCTGAAGGTGCAACCACTTCTGTTTATTAGCAAGAATGTATACGTAAACGCCTAATTTCTTTTAACCATAAACATTATTTGCAGAAGACGTTTTGTTTTGGTTAGACTTAGCTACCGCGAGCTGTGCCAAAATTGCTACAAATGCTTTTACGAAATAAAACATCGTCTCTGTACTTAAAGATAAAAATCCGCCTATAATTACTTTGCAAGCCTGAGAAATTGAACAGTTTTGATGAATATGTAAAGAGTAGTATTCCAAAATACATGTACAACTTGAAAGTTCTCAAGATTTCTTTATCTACTTATAACATAATGATTATTGGGTTATTCTCAAAAAGAAAGAGGTACACAGTTATAACCTAAATGTGACTATTATTATTATGACGGAAACATCATAAAGTCTGAAGACATTAGTTCTATAAGTTTTAAATTAATTACATTTTGTGTTGTCCTGTACCTGTTCCTACCAGTTATATTAAAAGCGTAATAATTAATTATCTCCAATTTATCTACTTCCAATGGTCTTTAACATATTAAGTAAACGTTTTTTATTTCTTTAGATAATAACGGCAATTGCTAATGTTGATCCTAATGTTAAAGGTAAAGGTAATTTTTGTGGTTCATGTAAGTCATTACTGATATTCTTTAATTAACTATCTTTCTCATACTTGTAGTATACATAAAATACATTCTGTACCTTTTTTGCTGTTATTGAATTACCTTCCATTGTAAATTTGATAATTCTTATTTCCTTCTTCCTACTTCTTATTTATAGTCTTAATTATTTTTTTGATATAAATATTTTCTACTGAATCTTCAATATTCTTTTAAATTTTCTCAAATTATTCCATTGTTTCGTCATTGGTTGAATTATGATTGGCTTGAGTACCTTTCCTCATATCTTGAAATAAAGTTAGCAACTATTTTATCTTTTCCTCTTCTATACTTGATTTCAAACTTATATTCGTGTAACGTCATTAATCTTGCACTTAGTGTTTTGAAGCGAAATGATAATTACTAAGCTCATTGCTCAATTATTACAATGTTTTTGTCTTATTATGTAAATTGGTCTTAATATGCTTCTTAGATTTTCCACAAAAGAAGACAATAGTTAACACATCTAATTCTGTAATCATACAGCATTTTTCAACGCAATTAAGAAATTCTAATTGCATAGGTAATGATCTTCACCATTCCTTATATTTGTTTTAAAGGAATGCTTAAGTATGAAGATCATTTAGTTATAATTAAAATTAAAAAAAGTATGAAAGACGAATTAAATGAAAATTTTAATTTTTATTTAGATAAGAGAAATATCTACTTTTAAACATAAGCAATAATACCAAAACTACATAAGGGAAAACTTCAATAATTAAATAGTATAAAAATAATAAATTAATCGAGTAAAGTATTTTACTGATATTAAAACCTTAACCAAAGCTACGACTACAACGGCAGGGTATTAATAAAAAAGTTAAATATAGAAAAATTACAAAAATGGCTGCTGAAAATAAAATTAAGTACTGTAGTATTGCTATACTATGCTAATAGAAATCTGTTAAAGTATTTATAATAGCTTTATTTTCCTATAGCTTGTGGGTGTGAAATAAGTTTTACTGTAATATAGCAATAATAATTAATAATACTATATTATCAATTATGTAAAACTTTAATTAAACAAAATACAATAAACTTTATCTAAAATTTGTAACTTTTAAATTTCAAATAATTAATAATCTTATAATATTGCATGTGCTGACATCTATGGCGTTTTAATAGAACTACTGATCGTGGGAAATCATTTGTCACGGTCATTACCGTTCAGTTTAGAGATTGTGAGCAATATATATAGTTTTTTTGTTTGTTTATTGTTTCCAGCCTTACTTTGTGGAACTCCATAATCATAAAATAACCTGACAATATTGTCAGGTTATATTTTAATAAAACTGTGAAACTTTTACTAATCTTTATTTATTTCACTATATATAGTTATTTACATTACAAGCTGCGAAAGTTTACTTTTAGGTGCAAGGTGTTTTTGATTGGCCGAGGCAAAGCGTAAGCGTAGCCGAGGTTAGTTAAAAACACCGAGCACCTGAAAGGGCTTTCGCAGAGTGTAATGTATTAAACTTTTCATTCTCCCCTTGACATTTATTAACCACCGTAAATAAATAAATAAAATTATGATTCAGTGATTATAATAAAAGAATGGTTGTATATAACACATAAACATTTTAACAGGTAAAAACTTATTATAAGAATAAGAGATTACTAAAAGGAAGTAAAAATATTGAAAAATTTCTAATTGCTATAATTAATTAGCTACGTGTCAATGTGTTGCTCTTCCAATGTACCATTCTTTGTACGTGTTGACATTCAGACCGTGTTACTCTTGATCCTGACATTTTTTATATGACCATTATTAAAGACAACGCCTTTAAAAAGCGTCCAAAACATTCCGCTAGTCTCTATTAGAGCAAAAATCAAACAATGCAACACTTAAGTGCCGTGTTTAAAACGAACACCCACTCTGCAGTAGGATTTATCTAAAATTAAATTTATTTTCATTATGTTCACTAACTACCTTACTGCAGGAAATATTACAGTCGTGTTTCATTGCAGATGGTATTATATTAAACAAACGTAAACGGTGAGAAATCCTGAACCTCGAGTGCTTTATCAAATCGATTTAATGCAGGAATAATATCTGCTCTTGGCTAGAAACATGACTTTTAACTCTCCACTTGTTTTTCGTTTTAAAATTTTATTGGAACCCACATGATTGTTAGGTATTAATATTTAACAGCGAATGAAACTAGGGAGAAAATGTTCGTTGGTGTTACTATTCCTTTATTTTACCCCACCGTACACCAGTAATTCCGTACACAACTTTATTCTCTAGGGTCTGTAGTGCCAAGCTCTTTCATTACGTTATTATTGCGGAAGTACAATTGCATTCGATATACGAATGCTGGCTGCTAAACTTTATGGAAGTTGGACTTGGATTAATTTTATTTTATAAACTTCCTCAAAACTTTATTATAATGAAATTATTTCCTCTTTACAGAGAATGGGTACTGTTCATGGAGAAGAGCTGCCGTACGTTTTCGGCGCACCATTAGTAGATGGATTTAGTCACTTTCCAAAAAACTACACCAGATCAGAGTTGGCCTTAGCAGAAGCAGTTATAATTTACATAGCTAATTTCGCACGTACCGGGTAAGTATTTGCAATAAAACAACATTGTTACAATTATTATTGCTGTTCTTGAAATTCAATATCTCAGCGATGACAATATGTTTAATTGAATTGAATCACTAAAGTTTCCCATGGAATTATCTTATATAGCACAAAACTTCCCGTCTTCCCGTTATACCATCGGAAGTTCTTGGTCAGTTTCAAAGTTGATCGGGTTCACGAACGCATTATAACTAATTAGAACGGATCGTTAACTGTAAAGTTGTGGATATTAGAAGGAAGTTTATAATGGGAAATGGATGGATGAATAGTAGATTGTAAGAAGATGTTCGTGTTGATTAATTTTAGAGTAATTTTTTTTCTCTCGTTCTCTCTTACCCCCCTCGATGATTAAGTAAGTAATTTGCAAGCTTTCTAATTTATGTACCTCTTTCGCATAAAAAAAGTTTTTTGCGAAAGGAGCGATAGATAATTAAATTAATGCTACGTAGGCAACCCGTTCAAGTTTTTAAATTCAATTTAAAGTTATTATTTATATTGTATGGCTGCAGGAATATTGATGTACTTTTGGAAATTCTCACGACTTTTATTTTAGGATAATTTTATTTTAATCAGCAAAGTTACCAACTTATTAAAAAAGTGGATTTACAAATAATCCATTTAGGAGGCCTTTTTATTATTCTCATATACTCCATTAGGATTTATTTCGCCGAATGCACTTCTTTAATCTGGTAATTGAATTGCCAGTTGATAAATTATTCTTCTAAATCGATTAGATGAAGTGCCATGCTGATGCAAGAAAGTTTGAATAATGTTAATATTTAAATATAAACCATTACACCCTTTTTAAACAAAAGAAATAGTTTCATTTGCTTTGAGAATCATGGGAATTATTTAGGTAATATGTGAAACGATCTCACGAAGTGATAGCTAGTTTAGAAGGATTTGATGACCGTTAGGTTTGTAGATTGATAGAGAATCCCAAGTTGTTTAGGTATATCCACAAAAAAATACATAAGGCGCCTCTGATTCAACCGCTAAACGAAAGGGAAAGCTTTTAACGGCTTCACACGCCGGAATCAGACGATATCTGATAAATACCTAAATAATACTGTCAACAGTTCTTATGGACCTATCATGAATCACTGCCTAGCTTCTGAAAAACCAGGTAAAGCATGTCTAAATCATATATATACATATACATCAACAAATACTTATAAACGGGATGATTACATAAATAAAATCAGATAATCATAAATAAATAAGACAAGGAAGTTTAATGTAAGCTCCCAAATCGATCATTTACAGGCAACTAATAACAAAAATACTGCTTGCACCAGATGTTTAATGAAACTGCCAGATAGGTATAAATACAATCTATACCTGTTTCAAACTACAAATACAAATTTATAAATGGGACCTTTGGATATACAATCGTTTTACAAAAAAAAGGGATAACCAGTATATTTAAATTATCTTTTTTGTTACGGTAGCATTTTAGAGTTTGATAGTATACACAAAGTGCAAAGTCCTAATTGAAGCGTTGACTGTTATAGATTTTACAATAGATTAATACATATTGAACCTGATAAAAATAGATACGTTTCATTTTGTTGAATTTCTAAAGAAAAGCTAATTCACTTAAAAAGATAAGCTTAAATTACAAAAAGAATCGTTGTGAATTTGTATAAAACACGAGCTATTTACACGTACTTACTAAATACTTAAATATAAAAAATATTTAATTTTCAAAATTGGTTCAAAGCTTTTTCTTAAGTGTATTCTTTCTTTAATAATGCTGGTCAAAGTTGAAACAAACATAAACAAGTCAAACAGAGTTGAAACAAGTCGAAAACAAAAAATAGAATGGGTATTATTATCGCTATCCTTAGTACAAGATTCTTATGTTATTTTGTTCTTGTGAAAGATTCCTCTGTTTACAATTCAAATAGTGAAAGTAAATAACATGTAACATTTAAAAAATCTAATACACAAAAGCTACGGGATTGGGCGCTAATTTCTAACGTTAAAAAAGTATCACACACGCAAATAGATTCTAACCTGTAACATTATAACTCAAAACAAAAACCTTATACTTACGCAATAAAGCTCAAAGCACCGAATGAGACTATTTACTTAAAAAAATAATTTCAAGTGTCATAGGTGTTATTTACAAAGGCTAACTAATTTCAGATTACGCCGGAATAAATAAACGACATTACAGAGGGCGCCAACCAAAGTGTTTGTTACTATTTTTTTAAATAATTACGACGGGGATCTACCATTTGGAAAAAAATCGTTTTGTTTATGGATTTGAAATATTGACTACAAACAATTGATTGCCCCAATCTATAGCAGATGGCTGATTATATTTAATTCTCGTTTATTACATAAAGTTGCTTGGTTTCAAGTAGTTCTAAGTAAAGTACAATACATATAATATACTGCAAACATAACCGTTTTCTTTTTGTTTAAACACAAAAATCTACAAGAGATTGCCAAGTAGACTTAATTAAGATTTCCTTGTAAATTACAAAGTTTTATAATTTAGTTTATTGGATAATATGGACAAAGACGTTAAAGACTTTCAAAATTTTGGTGATTATTTAACAAAATAACTTACGGTACATTAGTCATCTAAAATTATCCAAAGCAACGCCAAACACTTAATTGCCTTTTTTGAACTTTACTAGAAAACTTTTACACTTTAAATCTTGTCGTTAGAAAAACAAAAGACAGTTAACTCTAAATACATTTCTAATAAAAGTTTACAATCTTTCCACTCCATAAGTTATTAAATTTTTTGTATACAACTTGATTAATTGAATTATTACGAGAACGAAATCAAATCAACTATTAGTTATTCGGCTTTTAAAAAGAATAAGGTCGGAGATCGTTGCCAAAATTAGCGTTTATATTAATTCTTTACGTGTTTCAAAACTTCCACATACTACGTCCAGATTCACTTAATATTAACAGAAGAGAAACCCCATACATAAAGCATTCAAAGATCTTTCACAATTTAAAAGGCATTTCTTCACCACTAACTTCTTTAAATCTCCTGATAACCACATTGGCATTAAACTAGCCAAAATAATATAGGAAAACTTAATTTCCACTTGAAAATGTAAGCAACAAACACAACAACAAAATAAGGCTACAAAAATAAAATCTCCTTGGAAGTATTCCCTTTCTAAATTTACCCTATACGGATGTGTTAGTCCG
The DNA here is from genome assembly GCA_929113105.1 of Agrypnus murinus. Lineage (NCBI taxonomy): Eukaryota > Metazoa > Arthropoda > Insecta > Coleoptera > Elateridae > Agrypnus > Agrypnus murinus. The sequence goes on from OV816028.1 coordinate 147,877,367, forward strand.
TCTTTGTGGATAGGCATAGCCGCTTGTTGCCGGAATAATGAGACCTCTGTCTCGATTAAACTGGGTAAATAAGTAAATGTATCTATGTACGTAAATATACGCATGGAAGTGTTTTATATGTAAATATTTTCTTCAACATGCTAATATGCATATTAATATTCTGTTGTGCCTCTACGCTCTTTGTGTAAGTAGTGCTTTAACTCGTTTTAAGATGGTGGCAACTAAATGAATGAGTTCTCCACGCATCTTCAATTCCGGACAAATTCGCGGATTGGAAATCCTTGGCAATTGTACATTTTAGTCTGCAATTGGAAATGCACCATCTACTAGCAACATCTCCCTCTACTCTTAGGCAACATGAATTTGTAGCTATTTGTTGTCGTTTGTCTTATTCTGCAGTGCCTGTTGAAGTTCTGGTTTTGAGGCAACATACTGGGATGATATAAACTAAATAAATAATATAAGAAAGGATTTTTAATAAAATACTAATAATGAAATAAATTCCGGGTAGCTTCTACAATTGTAAATTATAACACCTCAATAATTTTTCCTTGATCCAGTAGGGTAACTCGGTTTTAATTCGGTTGAGCATGAGATAAAAGAAATATATTGATCTTATTAATCCTTCTACCTGGAAAGAAAAACCACCTACTACAAACCACACCTGGAATCCTGCAGCTCGATGAGAAATAATTTTAAACCCTGTATATAAAAAGTTATAAATGGATACTTCCATCCCACGTCAATAATAAATAAACACTATTAAGAATTATAAACACAGATTTTATTTTGTTTATAAAATAGAAAATTAAAAAAATGAATTCAAAAATAAAAATCATAGAGGAAAATCTTGCCTAAGCTTGTTCAAATGAATTATTGTTTGTTGACAACCTGTCGTGGATTACAACTTATTTCATTTGAACAAGCCAACATAAAAACAAATTTAACAAAGAAACTTATTTACTGTTAAAGAAAAATAAATTTAATTAAAACAAATGACTCTGTTCTAAGCGAACTTCTTACTTTACATCAAGATTAACTTATAAATTGTTTTTATAAATTATTTACTTCTAAGTTTCTGATCAGAAAACAAATTAGAAACCCACCTTTATAGTAAATAATCCAAATAAGTTGCGCATCACTTTTTCAAACTTTTGCGCAGTACACAAAGGGTAAAAGCACACACTGATCCAACATTAGTTGTTGTCGATGATCCATACAAATTATTGAAATATAATCGATAACGAAAATCTTGGTTTCTTCACTTTATATAAATTAAATCACAATCTATTGGATTGTGCTTAAAAACAAAAACAGATCTTTTTTGTTCTAAATTGTACAGGTAAATATCGTACTTAAATACGATTGACGTTTGTTGACAAACGAAAACACGTGGGTTACTCTAACCCTAATTTATTTTACAGAAATTTACTTGCGGAGTCTACGTGGGTTCACCCTTTGAGTTTTATCGACTCAACTTGATCTTTTTCGAAGGCCCTTTTATATGTTTAGCAAAAAACATTTAAAAAACAACGAAATCACTCGAAAATTCTGAACATCACCAAAGCCATGACGTCACAAATAAAAACATTTGTTAAAAATTAATACCAATCTTAATTTTAACTAGATGACAAGATAGCTGGTAAAAAGCAATCAAAGTAACATAACGCACTTATGGTATAAAATTCATATTTACAGGAAAAAACGATTAGCTGTCACCAACCTCATTAAAACTTCATTACATTTAAAGTAAACAAATATCCAGCTATCTCAGTACATGGAATATTTACATAGTTACTCAAGGTAACCTACTTATATGGAGTTCACAAATTTTGTCACTAAATACTAAAGAAAAACTTAACTTAAAAATCTGGCCTTTAAGGCTTATAGACAAAATGATGCTCCTGCAAGTCCAGGATAAATAGATACATAAATTAATATTAACATATTCAAAAATCAAAAAATATCAACACTGCTGATATCTTCATTCATATGACATCATTTTAAACAAATACAGCAATCAGTAAGTTAACTATAACCTTATATACATCAAGGTAATGTTCTGTTTTAACTATTCCCAGTGAAACATCTACCCGAAACTGACTTAGCTTTGTGGGAGGAGGAAAATTATTATCTGAGATAACTAACGTCCAAGCTCAAATCTAACTTGAACATAAACATTCAAGAAAAGTGGATAAACTATCCTAAACTTGTAACCTGTGTTACATAAAGCATGTTTTATTATAGAACATGATTTACTCCTATGCCTTTGTTTAAAACTTAAACCTTTTTATTAAAGTAAAGTTATATCTGCATGAAAATATCGTACTTTTATAAGTTCTATTTTATAATAATTCTAGACGTAGCTTAGCATATAGCTCTTTAAATAAATAAAACTAGTATCCTAGTATGTGTATCTTTCTTTTTATTGTATGGATGTGCTTCCGAACCCTAATCGTAGCCTTTAAACATCAATACTTTATATTTTAGTAAACAGTTTTGCGATCAAAAAAATGTCTAAAAAATTGGTCCTTGCTTAATTTTTTGTGGGAAGCTGCTCTAACTGAAATTAAATTCTCCGGAAAAGATATTTTGGGGTATTCGTTGACGGATATGCAACAAAGAAAAGGGTTAACCACTTTAAAGCAGTTAATTAAAGTCACATTACCAAATTAATATAATCGCAGTGGAAACATTAAATAATGAAATCTGAAATTCAAATTTAATATAAACGAAAAGCATGTCATTAATGTAAAAGTCAATAATTTCCCTCGAAAGTTATACGCATTTCAATATATTTTCTGCACTGACAACAAATTGTCTGCCGTCTAGAGGGACGTTAATATATAATAGTGGAAAATTATGATTAAATTACGACTGTTAAAGTATAATATTGTGTTACTTCCTTTACATATGACGCCACGCGGTGACATATATCCTCTTCATGTATTTAAACCGGGGGATAAATATCAAGAGTTTAATTAATATCAAATTACTGATGAACTGAAAGCATAAAGTTGGTTGGTTCTAATTAATTAACAGTTGTGACTAGATAATTACTGTTAGAGACTGATTATTATAAAGCCTCTTAATAAAGTTTTCCGTTGGAAATTTTCGATATTTCAAACCGAATGTACTGCATTAACTCTGGCTGGAAAGCGAAAACTTATTTTAAGTAACTCAGCTAAATAAACTTTGTAGCTCCATTTACTGTTGATAGAAGCTTTAAGCTTATAAACTGCAATTAACGTGCATACAAAGTCGTTAGTAAGTACATACATCCTCCTAAGGATAATAAGGATCAGCATTGTTTAGAATTACTGGAAAATTATAAAAAAATTCCACTAAGAAATTAATGAAAAACAATAGTATTATTAAGGGGAGTCGTCGTAAACAAAATTTAATATTCCAAAGATAGAATCATCCTCTGCGTATAATATAAACGAATTTATCTAAACGTACTACTAGTAGATTTGCACGCACTTTCTCTATCCTCTTTCAGCGTATCTGAATAATTCTTAACCCGCGGTTCACATTTCAGGTTCAAAGACGTGTGTGAGTGTGGAGAGGATTGAAGGCGGGCAGAATTAGCATAAAGTAAATTTATTCAAATTCGTATGAATCCAGATTTCCTGAACCGTGTAAATGAACAATGGCAGCGTAAATTGGAAGTTCTGTCAAGTTTAACTATTCTCCGCCCTATTTGGCAATTTCTCAAAATTTCTATAATGAGACAAAACGAAATATAAATTATGGATTAGGTTTATATGTATGTATATGTATATATGCGAGGGCTCCCTGTACTAACTTGTAATTAGATTGCTTCGATTTGAAAATGCTCCGAACTGAAACGTATTGGTCGGTTTTAATATTTCCATGTCTGTTCTTTTTCTGTGATACTTTTCGTTATAAATGAAAGTGTTAGTAGAAACTTTTAACGCATCTTAACGAATGAGAAGCTTTAATTAAGAATTTCGAAATGCAGTTTTTATCTGCAAAAGCAAACATTCGCCATTTAATCTTTATTCATTTAGTCAACTTGGAATCAGGTATCATAAACGTCACCAATACAAACCGATCGGAGGCAAGTATTAAAGACCATCTGTGAACTCAACTTTCTCTACTACCTTAAAACACCCGAATTCAGATTTTTGTCTTTTCAAGATAAACCCTTGCATTGAACGTGGTATTCTGGGCTACTTGAAGTACATTTTAAAAAGATCTGAGGAATGTTTTTTACAACTTTAAAGTAATTTAGTTATTTATTTAGGTTAGAAATTTTATACATATCTCTGTTTTTGTGTATTAGAATTGCTAGCGCTGAAAAGTCGTTCAGCCTATTAAGAAGCCTAAACACCTAAATCTGTAACAGAGCTTTTTTGTTACTCTAAAATTCAAAATACCTACTGTACTATATGCAACGGCTTTGATCTCTAATTATGCAAATTTAAATTCAGATGTGGCTGTTAACCCCAAAAGTTTCTAATTAATTAATGGAGTCAGTAACAAACGAAAACCTCAAACACACGACTATTTTGTCTTAACGAGATTCATCGAACTTTAACATAATTTGCAATAAATTCCAAAACGGAACAAATTCTTCATGATTTATAATGGTAACGGTACTTTAACTCTGCATACTTGAAAACTACTTAACAAATCTTTCTTATCGGTAATACCGAATTATACTTAATTTTCAGATATAACGAGACGGTACTATTTTTCTTCACTAAACTAACTAAACTTGCGAAATAATCCTTGTATTGGATTAATTTCCAAACAATGAAATCGGTACGATATAACACTAAACTTAAATTGAGGCATAAACGGTAGTACGGAATATTTTATCGAATTCACTAATTCCGAACTAAATACTTAGTAATAAGCGCATACATTCACAGTAGCGACCCTTTTAAAATATTCTCGGGGCGCGAAGCGCCCGGAGAAGCCTCGAGGCACCAGCCTCATTGATGTCTTCAATCGTCTCTGTTAAAACTAAAACTAAACTACGGGATCTGAATTTTATATCATCATCTGAATTTTTAAACTAACCTATAGCTAAATAGCGTGACTTTTTAATCCAATCAGGAACAAGCATTCAAAAAGCTTCGAGAGAATTCTATGTAATTTTTAGGGACTTCACCGCAACTAAAATCTGCTTACCGAAAAGAACTCGATATCCACACGTGGCCTCAATGTGTTTTTATACACACATTGTCGATAAGCATGAACAGGAAACCATAAATAAAAACTAATTGCATTTTAGGAACTGAAATCCTTTGTAAGAAAGGCGGTATTAATTTAAGATACAATACAAACCTTGTGTGTGTGTGTGTGTGTGTGTGTGTGTGTACTTACATATATATGAGGTATGTATGCTATGATAAAGGTAATGATGGCCGCATTTTTGGTTTGTACAAGAACTTTCTTGAGTTTATGGGGTATTACCTCGTATTCTGATATAATTTCATCTGAAATATAATAAGGCCGGTTGTTATTAAAATGTATGTGTCTTTAATAGTTGCTGGTATTTTTGGTTTTTAATTGTTACAATAGGTTTTACTGGAATTGCTAACTTTTATTTATTTCTTAAGTATGTAATTTGATGCATTGATGGAGATTCGTGTATAATAATAATGTTATATGACTCTCTTAGTTAGGTTTAATTTCTTCTTTGGAAGTGCTACGATAATGCTTACATATCTGCGTTAATCATCGTAAATTGCCTAATTAATTATATAGATTTCAGGTAAATTAGTTATTTTAATTTTTTTTGGATATTCAGTTGTAATTGATCTAAAATTATTATAAAACGTTAGTTTAGCATGTAATGCAGGTGAGTAACGTACGTATAATCACACTATAGATAAGATCATATTACATGAGAATTGCTTAAGATAATAAAACTCACGATATCAAATTACATTTTAAAGGAAAGTCTTATCTTATCTTAATGAGAATTGCTCTAGCACCAACTCTCTCATGACCATGAGAAATGTGTAGACAGATAAGGTATAAATACCTCTGTTTTAATCTTAAGTCTTTAGTCTTTATTAGTATTTATTCAACTCACAAGTCTCTTCAACAAGTGCTTATACAGAGTGAGTATTAAACTAGGTGTGGATTTTAAAATTGTCCTGCTAGTAAAACATAAAGGCTCATTCGAGTTTTTAATTAATTATTTTGCTTAATGTCATTTAAATGTGAATTCTAAAATTGTTCTGTTAAGTATGTTAATTCAAATCTAATTATTTAAACTCGTCTTACTCGTTAAATAATTACTGATAAAGTAATATCAATATATTTGTAACATAAATGTTAAAAAGAGATAGTTTTCTCTTGATTAAAAATAATAAAATATATTCTACGACTGCAAACGAAATATATAAATGTGCTTTATTATATTCAATAAATAAAGTTAAAAAAAAAAGCTTCGGCTACAGAAGATAATAAAACTGGTGTATAATGGGATAACGCAGATCGTAAGTATATTTGAAGTAAATATGTATTAATGATTTGAAGTTTATATTCGGAGATGAAATGTAGGTCCGATAGTGTTTCAACTGAAAGTGTCACTACTATATATTTTTGTAATCAGTGAAATTAGGACTTCCTTTTTATCTATTCAACTTTGGATTTTTTATAATTTTTGTAATTGCAAATAACAATTAGATTAATTTCACAAGTCATAGGTCTCGATTTCATAATTTTCAATTCTTTTATGTATTAGTAGAAATGGTAGTATTGTAAAAAAACAACTTAGGAGCTAAATAACACTGAATGAAAAGGATATATTTTTGCTGCCACTCAAAGTTAAAATCTGAGATTAAATTCATTAAAAAGTAGCGATAAAACAACTTCGACATAAGTAAATAAAAAGTAAGGTTAAAATGAGGTTTAAATAACATTTTAAAGGTATGCTTACGTGTGCTAGTAAACTGAATTTATTTATTTTTTTAAACCAAATTATTAAGTTGATTGATGAATTTTGTTTATCGATGAAAGATGGGATTATTATCTCGGCTTGTCAAGCAGCTGTCGAGGTAGAAGTGTATTTTTTTAGTTACTCAAAAATGTTTACAAGAAAATGTTGTACTCAATAAAATTGATACCAGGTATTATCGGTAATAATAGAAATTGAATTACAGTCAAACAAAAATAGTTAAAAGCTGAATTAAGGAATTTCAAAATTAACAAAAATATAAAAGTTATTAAAATAATTCTTTTCTTTAAGTTATTGTTGAGTTAATTGTTTTTTATGTAAAGAAATTCTTTGTTTAAAAATAAACAAATTAGACAGATTGATTTATTATTTAATTTCATTATATGTCATATTGTCTTTCTGAGTATCTTGTAAAAATTTTGGTATCTTGTTTCATGTTTTGTTATTTTTCATTTGATGTTAGTGTAAGAAATTTAATAAAAAAAAACACACGGTCTTAATTTTCCATTGTTTTTAGTTTAGTGTTTTTTGCTATGTGTTTATTATTTTTCTTAACAATAAATTAAACATTAATAATAAAAATAGCAAATACATCCATTTTGAACAGGGTGTCATACAGTTGCTGTGCAAAAGAAATCCGCAGCAATAAATAAATTTAAAGGTAAGTTAGCGATGACATTAATTTGTCAGTTAATTTAATTTAGTTGCATAATCAGAATAATTATAAAAAATATAATAGTATATGAAAAAATTATAATGTGTAGAGCGCAAAATAAATATGTGGTGGAATTCCCCACATTAGACAAATCAAATAAATACATAAATTAATAAATGTAGGGTAATTAATTAAGAAAATGAAATATACGAACTTTGTCAAAATTCTTTTTATATTAATTTGCTAGAACCTCAAACAAAAATTTAAAAAAATAAACTTCAATTGTTAAGTTACCAAAATGAATTAAAATACACTTGATAACGTTTAAATAATAATGAATAATAACATGAGTCATCTAAAACCTAATATAAACTTTAAGAATGAGTAATAAAATAATATAATAAATTAAATAAACATAAGATCTTTATCTTAGGACGATGTTAGGTTCTTAAGTTGATTGGGTGAATTGTATAATTAAAAACAATTTATCTTTTCTTTAAATTATTAATTAGTTTTCACCCTGAAGGGCCAATCTTTTTCTTCAAATTCAAATTCAATTTTTAAAGAAAAGATACCTACATTTTATTTGTAGTAGTATAATATTTCTTATAATTAACTAAATTGTTCATGATACAGCTTAAGACTTTAAATAATAATTACTCACATTTACAGTTTTGAAACTTTATTGACAATTTAAACAAAACTTTTTTTTAAAACCTTACAATATCTCTTACTATGTGAATTTTCAACTAGCAATAAGTGTTGACTAGTGCTTCTTGTACTTGACAATTTCTCTATTCCCGGGACTCCGTTGAGATTTTTTTCGAGGTAAGGGAAGGAGTCTCGAGGAAGTCTCGAGAATTGCCGGGAATCCTAGATAGTAATTTTTTATGTACATAGATATCTAACACAAAAATCTAAATATTTGTTTTTAGGATTGTTTTAACTAATCTTCTAATGACTTTCTTTCAAAATTTTCTATTGGAAAATAACGGTAATTATTTTATGAAAAGCACAGCAGTACATAAATAAATTCTATCAATTTACTGCGCCTATTCCAATTTAATTTAATTAGTTTTAAATTTATTAGAGGAAACTATTTTGATTTATTTTTTTTTGTAAAAAAACCTTAGCATTATTCTCTGTATTCGGATTGAGTAGTACCTAAATAAAATAATAATTTCATAACCACAGCTGATATACTGCAGGAAGCTGCGCGGCGAATGCGCGGTAGTCTTAGACCGTAGGTCCAGTTCCACTTTTTCATGTGTCTAATGCTAATAGTTGTGATGTATAATATCTATTAATTCTACATAGCATTTTGTTTCGTCTTATTATGCCTTTATGAAGAGCTTGCTTAAAAACAACTAAAAAGTATTATACAGTAAATTATTTTATTAATTCACCGCGATTTTAATTTCACTAATCCTTTCATTTTTACTAATACATTGTATCATACTGTTTTCTGTTATTATTCTGGAAACGGTAGAAGTATAAATCCTACTAATTTAATGTTACCCAATGTATAACAAATCTACCCCAAGATATTCGGGATATTTTATTATATGGCACTGGAAGGAAAACGCAGTAAGAGATTAAGACACGTGTGTGTAAAGTTAATGCGTTTTCCAAGGCATCAGGAGATTATATAAACGCTCTGTTAAACAATGAAAGCGGTTATAAGCTTATTATTTCATTTTATTACACTCGGAAACTTCTAAATATAACTAAAACCCTTAAATACCGAATTAAGGGAAGTTTTATCGTGTATAAGGTAGGACTATATACTATACGATTTAAGGGGGAAAAGATAAAACGATATAGCACGCGTATGTGTTCGTGATGTGTGAATGTCCTTCGCTTTCACTTCCGGATTCAAATGGCATATAACATTTCCGAAGAAAAATCGAAAGCTCTAGCTAGGTCATAATTTCTAAAGGAGAATAAGAATAAAATGGAAGAGAGCTGTGGAAATGATGGCTGCATTATATCTGCACCTGTTCACACGAGTGCGCGTGGAACGCTCCGAGCATGAATATTCAACGGTTTGTGCATCACAAACGGATATCTATGTCCTCATAGATTATAGTAAAAGAGAATCATGTGCAGCATAATCAGTTTCGACCAAAATGAAGCTCGGAAACCAAATTTAATGATGGAAGAAAATTTAGTGGTGGAGTTTCAATTAGGTGTAACATGTTAACCATGTAATTTATTTTAGTTAATATTCAATAGGAATTTCGTTAAGTTTTCAAGTGATTTATTCTTATTTCCATTTTTCTTGATAGAACATTTATAATTTTTAAAATCGACGCTTTGCCACTGTTTATTTATAGCGTCTTTGGAACAGCTTCGCAGCTAAAGTTATTGTTTTGTTCGTTTTGTAACATGTCCCCATATCGACTTCAAAGTAGTTTTCAAGTGCTTTCAAAACTAGCACAAACTGAAATTCAACATTTTAGGAAGAGAACGCTGTGTTTAGATAAGCTTAGTGGAAGTTTTACTAATAAAGCAAATAGAAAGAAAACTTACTATTTATGTTCGTAAAGTGCGAGTGTTGGTCGGGAAATGCTGGTTTGAATAGATGCTCCTGATAAAATAAAGCGACTAAATTGCGCTTGTCTTTCTTAGATGATTATGTGATATGTGTTTTTTTTATCGCTAAAAGTTCATAGGATTAGAAGCCAGTACAACTATAAAATATTTACAGCTGCAACTGAAGTGTTGGCGTCACATAAGCGTTTCTATTACAGCTTGAAAGTATTTTGCAGGATTTAAATTGGGAAATGTATAAAACACTAGGAAACTAACGATTTTTTCATTAGAGTGATTGCGCTGTTTGACTTTGCAAAATAAGGGAAACAAGATGTGGTTGTGGTAAAGCAGTGTTATTCCTCCAGCTAGTAGTTTTGCCAATGGCGTATGGATAAGTCCGGTGATGTTGGTGGCTGAATGGTGGAATATAGGTGACGAAATACCACTGACATCAAATTAAAGAACTGCTGGTTTAAGAACTGCCCTCACAATTCATAATTTATAAGAAAATATAATATAATATTCGATTTTAAGAGGTTTATTAATTATTTGACTGAAATTTAAAGTTTCCGACATACCTACTATTAAACCATTCCGTTGTTGGGTAAGCACCTATGAGGAAGATAAATTTCAATTATTTTTCTTTACAACATAACCTTACAAAAATCTAATTTGAAGTGCTCCAGAGGCCCATGTTCTCCTATCGATGGTTTAGAGCTACTTAATTGTTAAAAAATAATAAAACAATGGAATTTTTAAGATTAAACAAAAGAAAATAACTTTTCCAAATTTCCTCTAACTCTAAACAATTTTACAAATTTTTATTTAAAGAAAAACTATTTATACCATCTTTAGATCACAAAATTACGGATCTGCCGATATATAACATTTGGCATCAATAATAGATTACTCATCTAAATATTGTTGTCGATGAAACAGCATTGTATTCGACTAGAATAATATTATAAATGTATAATAAGACAGTTTTCCCATGTTCCTTGTTTATAAATCTATGCCTTACAACTTTTAAGATCATATTTAGATATTCTTCTAGATACATGGATTTTGTTTATCGTATTTATGTGTTGTTTATTGTTTCTAGCCTTACTTTGTGGAACTCCATAATCATCTTTATTTATTTCGCATTTATGTGTGACCACTACTATATTTACTTATTCTTTCCTGTAACTGGAAATGTTTGTTAATCACAAATTATGTTATTTCCTGCTGAAACTTTCGTAAATCATAAAATATTTTTTCTTAACTGTTAGGTGATATGTTAAATATACAAACTTTGCATTTGGTTTAGTATAATTGAACATTTTCAGGTTGCAAGATTTAATGCAAATGCTACTTTTTCTGCAGAAATGTGGAAGTACCTGAGATTTTGGATAAGTTTTTGTTACTTAACTGTAAAATAGGTTTGATTTATTGATACTGATTGATTTTAGAAATTTAAGAACTGAATAGTTAATTACTATTGCATAAATTTAAATTGATTTTTGACATTGAATTAATTTAACTTTTGAGTGCCGGATTTTGCTGTTTATTGTTATATTACTTTATTACTGGGCAAATAAATTTCTTTCCGTTTCTTCTGTAACCTGTGTGTTTTATTTTTGCTAATGTTGAGTTTAAACGGCGGCTGTTTTTTTATAGCAAACTTTTGCCAGACCCAAAATTAGCACGGAATGGGACGTTTCGGCACGGCCGATTCGGCGCGACCGTTTCAGCGCAGGCGGTTCGGCGCAAGGACGTTTCGGCGCGGGACGATTCGGCGCGAGGACGTTTCGGCGCGAAATACCCAATCATAAATTTGACCTTGCTCTAACATACACCCTTGGGAAGAAACTGTAACTTTTTAAATTTTATAGATTATTTTGTCCGGACGAAAGAGCATTATTTAATTTATGCATGAACGTATTTTGAACAACACTGTAATTAGGTTTATAATATGTGAAAATACGGAGTTAAAAAGTGGTTAAGGCAACAATTAGAATTGTTTCAATGTTTTTCTGCAAATTATAATCTTGTTTTCATTAACTCAAATCCGTTTAGAAATACATAACGACTAAAACAAAAATTTACAAAGATTTTACTAAGGATTTCATTGCCCGGTTGTAATTGATTTGATCACACAAACAGACGTCTTTGGAAATTTGAACAATTCTGTATATTTTTGTGCATGATATGATACCAGAAAAAAATTAAATCAACTCCTGCTTATAAGAGGCGTCCAAACAAATAAGCAATTATGCCTTGTGGGAAGGGATTACTGATTTACACAGAAATATTCCAATATTTTAATAGTAGATTTTCTAGTAAACAACTGTGTGAATGCAATTATTATTTTCGCATTTTTTCTAACTAATATTAATTAACCTTCCGATATTTTTAGTAGTATTAAAATTTTTGTTTACAAGCTAGAATACCCCAAAATTTACTGTTATGTTCTGAGGCACAGGTTAAAGTTTTCTAATAACTTCATAAATATGTATAATCGCGCCGAAAAGTCCTCGCGCCGAAACGTCTCCGCGCCGAAACATCTCCGCGCCGAAACGTCTTCGCGCCGAAAGGGCTGCGCCGAAATGTCCAAGACCGAAATTAGCAATAGTTTCAAGTTGATGTTTTGTTTCATCAATTAAAATATAGGAAAACTTTTTATTAACAACCCCTCCTTAGTATAAATACTTAGTATAAATATTCCACGTATAAATACAGTTCGAAACTATCCGGAAGAAATAAAATGCTGAGAAAATGAAGATGATTGAACTATAAACATGTTCATAAATAGAAAATGCAGTGAATATACGAGCATCTTGTACAATCTGGTATATAAGTAAATTGTGGGTAAGTTTTCGTTTCAGTTAGTTAAAGTGCTCATATGCGTAATACGATATACTATTTCAATAGAGAAATTCTTAAATGTCCTTATTCTTGTGTTAAGTGCGTCATGAGACGAATAAAAGCAAAAATCCAGAATTATCCTATTATACATATTTTCAAGGGCGAATTGTTCGAAAAGAAGTGCACTTCAGTAAATACTTGAGTTTGTGGTTTTGTTCATGAAAATCTGAGAAACTTTCAGGGATTTGAAAGCACACTGTTTTGATCAGTTGTTAGACAGCTTTGGTAAAGTTTGAAAGCTGATGCTTTGAGCCAGAATCAACACAGTTCGAATATCGACATATCGAACATAATTATCTATTTCTCCGTACCCCACACAGCAGAATAAAGCAGAACATCCACAACACTTAAAAGTAACATCATTATCTCTCTATAAGCTTTTAGAGAAACCATTAAAATGATAAATTTCCAAAGGCAGCGAAACACAATATACGGGGTATATAAACTCAATATTATGAATAAATAATTTTGTTTTGCCTAAAGTAAACGCATTCAATCTACACAAGAGGCCTTTCCCTTTGAATATTTTAAATATGCTTGAGTCGATATCAACATAAACACGCTTTAAGTGAATTTAACAGCCTCAATATTTTATAGACGAGCAAGGAAGGAGAAAACGGAAAATTTTATAGTAGCATCACTAACCCAAATTCGTTTTTCAAGTTATTTTTCAAAGAGCTTAAGTTTTACCCCAGAAACCTTACTTCATTTTCAATTCGGATAAGTTGAAGTTCGGTGTTTGTAAACAACCGACATTTCTCAGAAGTGTTTTCTGAAATATGCAAACATTCAAAAACACATATTCTTGATATCAGTAATAAGTGTTTCAGGACCTAGACTTGTAGTAAGTAAGTAAATAGATTTTAAAAATATGTATTTGAGGTGAAGTACGGAAAAAAAGAAGGAAATTTAAAGATTTTAAGTACAACGTTCGTAAAGTATTCTGAAAACTGTAGTAAGATAAAATGAAAAAAATAACGACTTAATTATTCTTTACCATCCCTTAATGATGGTTAAATCTCTGAATTTTAGAAAGATAGGGTATACTTATTAGGGGAGTGTAATTTATTTGGGGAAATAAATTTTAAGATAAAATAAAATCTAGAGAATTCAATGTATTTATTTGCTAATCTACAATTCATTCTTAACTTTATTTTAATTTATTGAAATAGTTTTATCGTTTAACAATTTAAAGAGATTATGTATATTGAAAAACTAAAAACTAATTCATAGATTCAAGTTGTACGAAATCTTAATAGTTCTATTTATGGTTATGCAAAAAGCTTTCATGCGTTGACTAAATAATGTTACATATTTAAAAGGCACTAGCATGGTGAAAGACAAAAACTTCAGATCAAAGCCTAGAGCTATGAAATTGAAACATTCTTGAATTTTAAAATTATAAAATTTGTGCAGTAGCGAATTTTAAAAGTCTTTGAATGTTTAAAATTATACGAGCTAAAACTAAAGGAGTTTCGGCACTTATAACGTTAAAACTGCCCAATACCGAAAACTTTTCTCATCAAAATAGCTTTGTTATTTTATTTTTTTATTTATTATTTTTTATTTATGATATTTCTATCATAACATAGAAAATTGGGTTTTATAGTACAGAGACGTAGAGTGAGGGAGTTACACGTAACGAAAGCTACAATCATATGTCTGAAAGCTTTTCAATGTATCCCACGTAACTTAACCTACTTTCGACACTGACCTAACTTAACATATTTCTAACCTAACCTAACCTATAATCTGATATTTACTTAACCTAACTTCTACTGTAACTTAACCTGTAACCTAAACCAATCTCTATTCTGGCTTAACGTTTAACATATCTAGCATCTAACCTAACAGTTTTTTACGAGTAGTAGATAAACAAAACCCAAAGTTCCAAAACGAGATTTACAGTAAGAAAGATATGCAACGAAGATATGTAACGTAAAAACGTAACATAAAAAGCCTAAACGAAAATTCTGCAATTAATTAAAAAGTTATCGCTATAAGCTAAGGCATACCGAAATAAATGATTTCGTATGAAATGTAGCGATTAAATCCCAATCTAATCAGAATTCATCTAACCAACTTGAGTTAATGCACAGGCAATAATTAAACTTCCACTTATTTAAAAACCTCAGAACGGGAAACTATATAATTCACACTTTACAAATGAGAAAAGCATCACTACATGTTCCCAAAGAAATCACAGCCAAATTGGCAAAATGGGAAACTTGGAAAAGTGATAAGCAGAATTTACCATTGAAGAATCCTGAAATAGTCAATAAAAATGTCCAGTCAAAAACATGACTAAATTAGGAGTGACAAGGTAAATAATAACATAATGAGGAAAAGCCTTAAGAAGAGAATTTTAGGTTAAACACAGGTTAAAAATGGGGATTGCTAATTGGGAAACGGTAACAACTTTCAACCGCAGTTAAATCCGTCGGCTGCCAGCTAACTGGTGTGAGGTCGTGGGTCTCACAAGAGGTTTTCTGTAATGGGCGCCGAGAGTCATCGAAAATAGCTCCAGTATTTGCCGACAAAATCTTAAATGAACAATGCATATACGACTACTACCAATCTGGTCGACTCTTCCCAATATAGGTATCTCGAAAGCTGTAAATATAAATCTCAAATAACATACATAAGAATAATAAGTTTTCAGGTATGATACACAGTGCTTTATTATCAATTAAAACAAGTTAACAGTTAAATCAATAAAGTGCAACATTTTTAATCAAGGTTAAATAACATTGGCAAAAATTATATGAAAGTTATTTATTCTCATATATATACATTTGAACGGAGTGAGAATTCATGCGAGCGGGACTGGGGTATTCAGAGGTGTGTGTTCTTCCAATCTGAATAGAAACGCCACCAACCACGTTGAACGTAGCGTGATCCAACGAGACAACCAGCTGTATAACTGTACATGAGCAAGAAGCTCAGCGTAATGGTCTCTTAACAACCCAAATATACAACGAAGAGTGTATGAAATTAAGGTAAAATAAACAAAAAATATAAAGGTTTGTAACAAACAAAATCAATTATCGGAATGCACCTAGTAAACATTGTATAAGTACCTTAGATGAAAGGCGACTTAGTGATAAAGTTCTACCGCTTCCAAATGCGGCTAACGGCGATTAAATATCGAATTCTGCAAAAGAATTACAGTATAAGAGAGTGAACGTAAAGAAAAGTTAAAAACAAGAACTTTCAAGAACGTGCTCCTAACCTCCAAAAGAACTAGTGGTAAATTCCTTACGGTACCAATATAAAAATACTTAAAGGGGAAAACCAGTTTAACGGCAAAGCCACTAAAACATTATTTTAAAGAAGTTGCTTCACGATCGAACGAGCGACCGATGTGTCAGTCATTATATTAACAGGAAGTTAAATTTTTTGAACCAAAACGGCACCTAAAAGGAGAGGGAATACGAGAATCCGCTACACAACGCTATACAAAATAACATAAAAGCATAGCTATACACGGTGCTACGAAATTAGCACGTATTACTGGGGAGAAGTAAGAAAAATTGTAATAACCTGTTGTGTTTTCAATAAAACAACTTTCACACATACACTAACTTTTGGTATGTGGAGCCACTTTCAGTAAGTGAGTAATTTTTAACCATATTTCTCTGGACGACTGTATGGTTTAATTGCACTTGACGAGTGGAATTTAAATAACTAATAAAAAACTTCAGGTCGAACTTCAAGGAAAAAGCTTTCATATACACAAATGCATATATAACATGAAAAAGACGGCTGTGATAAAAAACATGCCTTAAGAAGAAATGCTAATAGAAAAGAAAAGGCAACTCTTTCTTTTCTATTAGCATTGCAGTGCTTTTTTCCTCCAAAACAAAAATATTTCTATCTCAACTAAGCAAAAAAGAGAAAGAAAAGAAAAACACCGGCATAGCTGTAACTCATTAAAAACATGAAAGTATGAATATCTTCCATTTAAAAATCATTAATTTTACTAAACTTTTATAACTCTGAAACGTTAGCACTTTCAATTTTCGATTATTCAACACAAAACTCGCAATATTTTAACAAAATTAAAGTCACACTTGAAATATTGATTGAATTTTTGAGATCCAGAAAAAAATTACTGTAAAACATATTTATACATCGAAGTTTTGAAACTTAAAGCGAAATTTTTAAATCTAGCATGCGGCAATATATGTTCTTGACAAAGAATTTGTAATGCCTCGAATCGTTCAACTTTTGAAAGTTGAAACAAAAGTAAGTCAGGAGGATGAGAGAGAAAGCATTGCAACAAATAATGCCTATAGATTTTTTAAAGCGCAAAAAATTTATAAAAATTTGAAGACCAAAATTTAATAACAATATTTATTGGTAAATACACAAATATGTCTAAGTCGACAAATTTGACTCTACGTATTATAAACACTTCACTTTTGTTGCTCGGTGGTCTAGTACGTTACTGCTCGCTGACGAATTAGCTCTAGCAAGGTTGCAGCTCGAACCTGCATTTATAGCTGGTACTTCCAGGGTGTGGGTTTGTTTGTTTGATGCTGCCCTTGGTTTGACTTCCACACTATTCCAGGAAGGTCCGTGGGTGCAAATGAGCCATTATTATGCTAAACGGTTCTTAGCAGAAATACATATCGAACGTGACCTGATAAAGGTGGCTATATTTAGATTGTGCTCAGGGTCAAGAAGACCTTGGCACTCCAGAACTGACTTAACATTTACATTAAATGGAATATGATGAGAATAAACTGCAACATATTAGACTGCATAAAATATATATATAGATAGTTTAAGTAAAAAGTGAATTAATGTAATGGAAATTAGAGCTATATATAACTCGCATCCTCCATCAACTAGTATTTCATTGATGATCTTGTATTACATTTCGTCGATCCAAATTGCGAATAGATAACAATAAAATCATACGTTACTCTACGGTAAGACACAGCAAGCGGGTGCAAAGCGTAAGCGGCAAAAACAACGTGCGGGTGCGGTAAGATCGGTGAACGGAAGGGTATAAAAGTCTAGGGCCTGCGATAAGGGTGAAAGTTCGGACGAGACCCCCAGGCGTACACACAGTGAGGTCTCGGGTAAGGTACGGAAAAGAGGGTGGAAGCAGAACGGCGTTCCGGCGGGACAGAAAAGGAATCGGGACTACGGTCAAGAGTGCTTGCTCTAATAATCCTGGCCGGCTGCTTGGCTTGGTTGTTCCGGGCTGGTTGTCCTGTTGAGGATGAGTCCTGAACGCGGACTGTATAAAACATCGTCAGCATCATGTTCAATGTAATTTTTTTGCCCTGCCAAGCATGGCAATGGCTAATTTAGGCTTATTATTGGCTGAATAATTGGTTGGTTAGAGTTACACTCTTGTCGCTCTTGCTCTCCGTCTGGGCAGCCTCCGCAGAGCCTCCAATCACAGGATGACCGGCCGAGGGAAAGCAGGCAGAGGCGATGGTGGTAATGGCTCCTGGTTGGTGGGTGGATGATCCCTGGTGTTGATGGTGGTGGCGGCGTGTAGATTTTTTAGCTGGTGGTGATTCCTGGACGCGGACTGAATAAATCGGTGCCCCGCACCTTCTTATATAGGTGCTCTCGGAGTGTGGGGAAAATGATAGGAGTGAAACGGAGCGGTGGACCCTAAAGATCGGTCGGGGAAGAGAGGCGTGCTCTCACTAGAGTCGTTCGCTTATCCGAGCGATTTCATATTGCACGGAAGATAAACATATTCACTTTTATTTCCAATACAATTAACTAACATTCTGTAACTTCGTTACAATAGAGAGTTGGGGGCTATTGATTTCGAGCTCATAGTTTGAGGTGTATCAAGGTGTGTAATGTGTGTAGGTGTGGGTAGCAAGGGTTAGGTGTTTGCACCTCTAAAGGCCAAGGAAATCTCTTTCAAGATTTCCTCCACCTCAGGAGGGAGTTGTGTGGCGTTTTGAAGCAGAATAGACGGAGGGTGTTTGAGTTTATTCCGACGTATTCTTATCGTATAGTGGACCGGTGTGGGTGCAAAGAATTTCTAACCTAGGTTCCCTAGTTTCGTCAATGATAACATAGCGACCTCGTAAGGATTCGCGTCGTGCGTCTATCGGCGGTACTCCGGCTAGATCCACACCTCCACGGATGGGTGCATGCGGTCCAACCGAAACGCCTTCCTACAGATCGCTTTCTCCTTCTGGCGAAGCCTGTTGATGTACCATGGTGTTACAGTGCCGAAGTACGTGAAGCGGTAGTCTATGATTAGACGGATGAAAGTTTTGTAGGTATGAACTAGGGTTCGCGAATGGCAGCCCGTCATACCACCTCGGATTAATGAAAGAATACTTCGGGTCGCGTTATTGTACACCGCGTGGTGTACCATAACGCGACCCATAACCAAAAGATAGCAGAAGTAGAACGAAAGAAGTTAGATCTGCTCTGAATTTTTAAATGATTTTTTATGTTATTAGAAGCGTTAATTTTAAAATGGAAAATGTTTTATCGTGGTTCGAAGCTACATTAATTGTGTATGGAGCATAAAATATGAAAATCTGTTTTCATGGAAATTGTTATTTATCAAAATTTGCTTTTTAACGATTGTCTAAACTGCAGCTTTTATCAAAGTGACGTGATGGTCCATAGCTTTTAACTAATAACAGTTAAAAACCTTCATTTAATGTGCAATTAGTTATATTATAGAAAATATTGTTCTGGATTTATAGATGGATTGATTTTTATTTAATTTAAAATGAAACAATTCTATAGAAGTTTACTAAATGTTAAAAGCTATATTGTATATATAATGCAGTGATATTGGTTAATTAAAAATAATAAATTATTTTTAAAAATTTTATTATATATTTTAAAATTGTGAATAATTGCCGTTAATCGTAGATAATTATTTTATAATTAAATTGATTTTTTTAAAAGACTGTGAACTTTGGAAATGCTTTTCAACTTCCCTCTTTTATAAATTTTTATATGATTAGAAAATACCTTTTAATAGTTTTAAATAATACAATAGTTATATAAAATTAATGTTACGTTAGTTCTCGACTAACTCAAGTTTACGTAAGAGAGTTGGGTGCCAGTTAAATAACTTAAAATAACAGAATTAAATTTAATAAAGACTCATCTCAAGGCGAATGTGGATTCGCCTATAATGACTATAATGTGTAAAAAGTCTTTATGTTTATGGTTTGTTTGTTTGTTTGTTTAAAAAAACAAACAAACCATAAACATAAAGACTATAAACTACCATCCACAGCAATAGTTATGTTTTACACATTATAGTCTTTATGTTTATGGTTTGTTTGTTTTTTTTAAACAAACAAACAAACCATAAACATAAAGACTATAATGTGTAAAACATAACTATTGCTGTGGATGGTAGTTTAGAATTTAATTTTAGAAAATTTTGAAAATCTTGTGAAATTTTAAAATCTTTGTTAAAAACTAACACTTTAGAAATATTTTATCAACTTTTCCAGTTAAAAATATCTTTTAGTTAGTTACTGGTGTGTCATTGATTATACAATCAATGTGTACACTTTTTAATAAGGTTAAATAATAAATGTTTCTTTATTTATTATCAAACAGTTTACTCACCAAATACTTAAGTATACGTAACATCCAGTGGTGCGCAATTTATTGTTATTATGTAATTCATTTATGTATAATTTCAAATGAGTAATATCAACGGCAAATGAGATTCTCTAAGGTTTTTGTTTATGTAAATATGTTTTAATCTGCTGTTATGTATTATATATGTTTATGGTAATAACACAATAATTTCATAAACATATATGTTTATGTTTAAAAGGAAACATTTTGCTGAGTTACTAAAAATTTAATTAATTTAATAAAGATTTTAATACTTTTGGCGATATTTATTTATGAAAGAACTGCACAAGCACAAAGATTTACAAAGTTGAATATTTGGAATAATTTCGCCTTCGATTACATACTTTTATAATAAATAACAAACATAAATTTCAAAATATAATATAAATACAAAGATTAGTTAAAGTTTCACAAGTTTTATTAATATCTTAACCTGATAATATTGTTTCGACACTTTGTGTCATTATCAAAGGTAGATAAGATTGATAAACAAACACGTTGCTAAGGATAAATACATACAGAAAATAGGTAACTAGATACAATACATAACAAAAACTAATCTTTGTATTTATATTATATTTCATGATTATGGAGTTCCACAAAGTAAGGCTGGAGACAGTAAACGCTATAAATTTCAAACAACACAGGAAGTAATCGTTACAATATTTATCGTAAATATTGGTTCATAAATCATTACGGCAACATGTACAGTTTTCATATGATAATTTGACTATGATATTTCATGTTTCTATCCGACTTAACGATTGAATTAGTAATCACGTAATTAATTTGCCACTGATAATCTTTATATAATTTATGTAGTAGAATGTGTGATATATGGTCACCTAGAGATATTTTTAAAGTGTAATGTAGCCGTTTGCAAGGAAAGTCTTCTAGTGCTACAACATTATAATAATGCAGTACTTTCTACACCAAGGAATACTCTTAAAAGAGGATGAAAATATCTTCCACAAAAGTCGCTTTAAAGGGAAAATCCTGTAAAGCTTATATGTTAAGACAATCTCCTCGAAATAAAGTTCGTCTAGAAAATAGTGTTATATAGCAATACGTTTGCGAATAGACGTCATTCCTGGAGCATCAGACCTATGAACAGGTCGTCACCCTGTCCTCTTTACTCCTATTTGCCTCTTTATTTTCCACAGTATACTGTAAAGTACACGGTGGGGCGGCACATTTCGCCAACCTTATTACGGACGTTGCATCTTTGTGTATTTACACGTCTCGGTGTAATCTTCGCTTTAGTTGGTTTCCTGTTTCTCGCAAGTTTTGTCTTTCCACCTAAGTATAAGCATTATGAGGGGATATAAATAGGTTACACAATTACTTCACTTGAGGTTCGTTCCTGGTTCTACAAGAATTGCAATTTGTAAGCATTTGCTTACTGTTACTTCGCAGTACAGGGAGACACACGAGAGCATTGTTGTCAGCAAATAAAGGTGTTACGCAAGCCTGCTCCGCAGAGATTGCAGAGAAGTGGCAATTCTTCTTAATTAAAGTGGCATTATCTAGAAATTCCGAATAGTTTCCTTGTTTTAACTCTCGGAAAACAAATTTTTTAAATGGCTAATTAAATTAACGTTCTGTTTCAGGAATCCCAACGAAAACCACAAACAAGAACCGGTTTTAGCAGCGTCGAGAGAAAGGAATAGATTTCGTTCTATCCTTTGGGATGAGTACGATTCCGTGCATCAAAAGTATTTGGAGATTGGTAAGTTACCTTTTTTAAGTAGGTATTTATAGTTAATAAATATATAAATATTGATAAATATCGAGACTGCTACGCGGATGGATTAATGGTTAGCATGATGATCTTATAATTCAAGAGACGTTGGTGCAATCCGCGGTCGAGATGGTAAAGGAAGTAGAACCGTAGGCCCCGTATCAATATTGTAATGATTCTATACAAAAAAAAGACCACACAACACAAAACAGTAGATACATTTTTTAAAGGATGCTTCATTATCTTTATTAATTTCATGCAGTCTAATTCCATTTTACTATTTTTCATGTCAGTTCATAGTGCGTTTATCCTTGATCTGCAGCTTTACTAAACAAAAGAGGAAAGTGACATATTAACGTATATATTTTAATAAAAAATTAAATTTCGCCCTAAATTATTAAATTAATTTGCTTTTAGGATTATTCAAACAAATATAGATTAGCTTGAATAGTTGATTTGTCGTCGCCGAATTGTCGATAAATTGACTAAATTAATTAAATAATTTTATTATTTTGTTAATATTAGTAAAAAGATTAAACGCACCTGTTGAATTAAAATTAGATTAATAAAATTGGACAAAAATATTTGATATTAATCTTTCACGGCTCTTTTATAAATTCTTATATTCATAAATTGACGCCAGAGGTACTGCACTATTTTGTTTGGCGCGAACTGTTTAAAATTTAAAATTTTGTTGGTAGTGTAAGTATTTTAAGAGTTAGAACTACTTGATATTCTACAATTTTATTATTCATAAAGAAACATAAATAAACAATGAAGACAACCTATAAATGAGGTAATTAATTTTTATTCGGTGCATTCAATTTACATTATATAAAGGAAATAGTAAATATTTTGTGTTGCATTATAAATATATAAAGTTCGCTTTAGCACAGTTAATCTATTGACTTGATATTGGTTTCATTGAGAGGAATTATTAGGAATTTAACTCGAGATTCTTAATAAAATAGATTTCAGAATCTCATCAGTAGTGGTTTCATGAAAGATGCACCAAGATTAAATGACAGGAAAAGTTCTGGAACCCGAGTTAAGTTATTTAGTACATCCTTTAAGAGCAGCACAAACAAGACTTTTTTCTTATTCTAAAGAACGTATAGGCACCTGTTATAACATATTTTACGATGATACCAACTTAACGACTTTCGATTCCTTTCCCCTATCACATCATCTCACGCATTTCAAAAATGTATCACCGATAATAACTCATCTGCGATTTTACGACAGTGTTGCCCTAATCATATAAGGGTTGAATCGAGGGGATTTACCGAAAATAAGGATTTCTTTAGGAAAATGGCGTTACTTAACTATTAATAGTAATTGTGAAATCAAAAGTTACTTTAAAGTACTGCTTATAAAATGTAGTTATCTACAACTCTAAATAACACAATAAACTTTTATAACGTATAAAATTTATTTTTCGATCAGAATGCACGCCCATACTCATCGCAAAAAAGGTGACCCTTTAGAAGTCCTGTGTCAGCAGTTTTAGTAAAAGATGTGGTTACTTCAAGGGTGCTTAACCAGGAAAACTTGGACAAAATACTACGTTTACAAGCGTGGATGTGATGTGCATCGTGTAGTTATAACCATCAGGGTATAAAATTGCAGAACCACTTAAAATCCTTTTTGATTGCAGCAAACAATGTAAACTTTATTCGGAACATAATAGTGGACAGTTTTTTTTGTTTTTCTAGGAATATAAAACGAACGGAGCGAGAATTCATTTTGGGTTTTGCTGACTTAGTAACTAAATAATTTGTTGATGGGAGAAACTATGTACGTACTACTTTCCTTTTTATCTCTAAACTAAATTATTGTTGTCTGACTTGAAAGAAAATCTGAAAGTAAGTATTATGCTATTGGGAAGCACAAAATTAAAATTATTTCATTGAAATTATTTCATTGGATATATTATGTAAATTCCAATCGCTTGAGTGCGGATTAGATCTGTGGTGGTGTGTTTAATTTTATCCGTCAACGCAAGTTAACAATATTGTCATTGTGCTCAATCTTTTAAATTTGAAATGGGTTCCCTTCAGGAAACACGAAAACCCAGTTATCATATCGACAGTTGTCTTTGAAACAACAAAAAAAACTAAAAGTTTTTCATTGCTAAGAAAAGTATTTATTTGAACATCAAATGATAGTTTGAAACCATTTTTTCTTGGCGTTTTTTATCTAGGAAAAGGTTTTTTGCATAGGAAGAATTTCCTTTTTTCAGTCATTGATGTACATACAACAATCCATTCAAACCCGATGCTGTTAACGGGATATATCACTGGAAGATAAACAGGTTGATTAATCAAGTAAGCACTACGATCTAGGTTGAAATCTTTTTTTGTAAAAGCAACAAATGGAACGGTTGACGTCGCGTCGTATTTTTTGTTTGTAAACAAATTCATTAGTGAAGTCCTTTTATTTATCTTTCCAAGTCATCTAAATGTTGTTGGTGAGTTTAGTTTTTAGCCCCTTGCAGTATTTCAGTTATCAGAAATGTAGGAATTGTGGAAAGTGCTTAATGGTGGAAAGCTATTGTTTGGTTAAAACCATTTAGTAATAGAAAAATATTAGAAATAGAAAATAAGACTTTAGAAGGATTAAGGTTAGTGATAACAAAAACCGCTCTTTTCAGAATCACACCTGAAGTGCGATCTTCGAGAGGGGGCTTAGGGAGCGTTAGGCAGTTTATTGATTCCACTGTCGGTCAATTTTGCAATCGAGATAGGTTGTTTACTGTTACCCGGAATGTGACGATGAGATGCTGAAACTAGTAGTCGTTTTCTGAAATCCCCCGATATTATGCTGGAGCTACCGTCAAGGTTGTGAGTCCTGTAGACATGGAAGTCGAACGAGCTGCTTTGGGAATGACATTTTTCTCCTTTTCACATGTGGAGGAAATCGCCTCGGTGCTACTTGACTGCCATGATAGAGCGGAGATGGTAACTCTTTGTCTAGTAACGATACCTCGTATGCTAGTACCCCATCAAAACGGTAGGAAAATGGTTTTTAGATTTACGACCTCGTGAGATTGTTGGGTGGTGTCGCTGAAACAACTGGGTGCTTCTTAAAGCTTCTTCAACATTGCAGCTGACACGACATGGGGTCACTTGCTTGTGATAAGTCCACAATAAGCCTTTCGAGATAATGCATTCCCGTAAGTAAATTTATTTATGGATGGTGCCAGTATAATAACTGTTTGAACACCAGTTGAAGGCCGTTTTCGCCCATAGTCTAAATATTTTTCATCACATTTGGTTTTGGACTTCAACTCAAACACCTCAAATTTTGCTTTTTTTAACGGTTTCACGTGATAGAAGTCTCTTGTCGCTTTTTTTTGTGGGTTTGCCAAGACGTATGTTTCGTCATCTATCGCAAGTCTTCACGCCGTGCTTTTTCATAAACTTTCCTATGACGACTAGTTTTCGTCAGTATTTGCTTATCCTTGATGTATTTTCGTTTTGGTTTTTTTGGTATACTTTTGACTCCCACGTTATCCAGTTTTATTTTCTGCAGAATAGATCTTTTCAACTGTTCAAGTTTGGTAGCAACTTTTTGACAAGTGTTTAGTTTACTACAATTCGTTTTCGAATTTCTTTTTTGTCTTTCTTACGATTTCCGCGAGATGATAAAATAACTACCGGGTAAACTTTTGTATGTTACCCACCGGTCACCTCATACCTTTTAATTCTTTGGTTTCCTTTAGCGACAAAATGATGAAGAGACTTATGTTTCTCCATCTCGCGTGTAGATAGAAATGTAATACTCGTTTTGCAAAAACTTCATTTTCTCTTCGCACCATTTTGTACATAAATCCCTAAATATAATAACATAGTCCCGAACAAGATTCAAAACGCACTGTTTCATCACGCATTCGAGCTGACGTAATACGCAACGCGTAATTCACAGTTGTCTTCCTACTTTTTACTAATATCAGTTTATGAGAAATTTTTACATCAGGAAACAGTTACCTACTTATAATGTCACAGTTTCAAAAAGTATGGAAAAGGACCAGAAAACAATTATATCCTATATCAGGATGATAACATTTCTAAGCAAGTGGCCAGGTGCTAAGAAAATTTGCGTCCAAGCATACTAAATAATTGAAAGGTGAATGATGATTATTGGTTGTGTCCATGATTGAAAATTCTTCGTTTTCTGATAGTTAAAGAGATAAAAAAATAAGTTAATAACGGGCATCAAGCCAAAAAAGTCCTTTGGGAGTGTTTGTAAGCGTTGCTAGCATGTTATAGAAAATGTGTGTATGGAAAGAAAAAGTTTTTGGGAAGTCTATGACGTTTATCCTTAAATCATCCCTAAAGTTAATTATACAACAAGGTAGTTGGTAAGATGATTACCCTCTTTCTTCTATGTCTGTGATGAAATAACCCTCAGTGTTAATACGTGATTCAGAGTATAACATGATCACTTTGGTACTGTAATACTCAGGTGTCTCGTTCAAACGATTCAGAGATAAAAATTTGCAGTATCACAGGAATTAAAACTATAAAACCCAATACAGCAGTCGCTAATTGGGAAATCGAGACACCGCGAAAATTAACCGCAGTTGATTATGTCGGTTGAAGTTAATTACAGTGAGGTCGTGGTTTTTACGAGATGTCTTCGTCAATAGCCAGGCTCAAAAGTTTTATTCCCAGCAAAATGTATCTGCAAATACAAAAGCTTTCTGTGCCAAGAACGAAAGCACTACAAATACATCAAATTAATAAGCCATAAATATGATTCAAGATGCTCTATTACAAACAATAGAAAAAGAAATAATTTGAATATAGAGCAAGAGGCTTAGTGACGCTAACATTATGATGTCACAACGTGATTTCATATGTAGCTAAAAAATATGACAATCTTTAATAGCAGCAAATATTCGCTAACTTAGCAAAGTAATTATAACTTATGCAATTTAACATCAAATTCAACATCAACATTAAATTCTGAATTACCTAAAATCAACGTGCTTATCATTAATAAATATGTAAAGCTTCATAGAAGGTCACGGATTGAGCTAACATTTACCAGTAGAATGGCAAACTACAGATGTTTCCAGAATATAATATAATTTATTTATTTTTGGTCGAGGAATCGGCGTGGCGAAGCATCCCTAGTACCTCATGGTACCGATTTCAATGAATTTGTGGTATACCCTACTAGAATTTAGCCGAATCTGGGGCAATTTCACTCCCAGTACGTGTCAAACATCACATTGAGATTTTGCTTCCTATACGGAAAAAAGGCATGTTTTAGTTACATGTTACACCTAGTACTATGTATAATTTAATACCTACATGATAATTTCATTATGGTGGACAACCATTTAAGAATGAAATCACTTTTTTAATAGGAGTATTAGTTAACGCTCTACTGATTATACATTGAACCCTAAACAAAAGACAGCACACAAGAGTTTTCGGACATATAATGTTTTTTCAGCTGATACTCCACTATCCAAGCATCCTCGCGACCCATAATGGAGATACTGAATATCCACTGGCTGCGATTTTGATCAGTCATAGGAACCGTTACGAATAATCAATCCTAATTTCGCCTACTCGCACTATCTATATCCCTTCTCTATCCGTCTTCACTCAGAAAGGCTTCACCTTTGGCATGATTCACATGCTATGTTACTGTGCCCTCCTCTTCTTGCTCTTCGCATTTCCCATACCATCCTCTTTGACGCATTTACTTAATTTCCTGAAGCAATTGCAGGTGAAACATTGAGTTCCTTCGTTGTTCTCAATATAACACAAGTGTTTTAGGTGGCACTGCTGTAGGTGATCAACTAGATCAACTTTATTTTTTTTTAAATGAAAACCCAGATTTTTATTTTTTTCTAGCTGATATTGTACCATTGTACAATTAATCTCTTTTTTAACTGTTTGTTTCAAATGACTGAGTGAATTGACATACCGCTTACGATCTGGAGACAGTACATACTTAACTACTAACTACATAATAATTTAAGCACGGAAACCACTAACTTGAAAGATTGGTTAGTTCCTACCTCCAACCGGATGTCACACGTCAGCAGTTGGTTCAAAACACAACGAACTTTGATTTGGTGCAATAGGAATTGTCCGACAATCAGGTAGGTACGTCGTTGACAGTAATCTGACAGCTTAAAACTCCCTACAGGACCAATTCCTTGTGACAAAACTGCCTCCGCGTTACAAGCGCTGAAGAAGACGATCGAAACGGATGAAAGGAGACTGTGGGAATAAAAAGAGCCATTGTTTCATGTTGACAGATCAGCAAATGAGGTTGTTAAGGCGCTTCAGGATTTGATGCAGAATAAAATATTTTTGACAGCGAAAAGGTAATTTCTCGTTAGATGCACACTTTGGGGCCGATTTTTGGAATGTTCACGTTACTTGCTGAAGGCCGGACTAATTGACTGGATGCAGCTAGATGAGTTTACATCGCTTCAAAATTAAATGTAGGTCACAGGCAGACCTAACAAAAGACTCGTTTCTTTCCTAAAGAATCTTAATCTTCTTAATCCTCCCACTACAAGTTCTAAGAAAACTAACTTGCCTTTGATGGGCTTGAATAAGAATTTTTTTTTCATCAGCATTGAATAAGTCAATCGGTCTTCAGGGGCGAATTCCAAAGTATTATTTCACAAGTTTTAAGGTCCATCCCAAGTCATCTGCATTGCACAGTGGTAAATTTTGGTATATATAATAATTTGCAGGTATGTTAAATTCGAAGGGTCACTCTATCTTTCAAAAACATCCTTGATATGCAGTTATGATTCTGAATAATATTCCATATTTTGTAACGGGTAACCTTCTACAACATTCAGTGTAGATAATTTTTTGCGCAGTTCTTATGGTTGAACTTCCTTCGTTAATTTTTACTACCGTATATACCCTGCGATTTACAAAAGAAAGAAAATTACAATAAATAAAAATGTCTATGCAGTAATTTTCCTTTTTCTCTTTTATTACTTCGTGCCATGTAAAAAGGTTGATCTATTCTCAAGCGTTTGAATGTAACAATGTAAGTTTGCTGTCAAAATGCTTTTCACCGAGCGAACGATACATGAAATCCCCTACGTGTCCAAAAGCTTTTAACCCCGAGAATATCTTTAATGTATTTTTAACATGCAGTTATTTTATTTCTGTTCCCAACGGATTTTCATAGACAAACTTTAATGTACTTTCAGCTATTTTTCGTTGGTTCGGTTATGAGAAAATATTCTCTGGCTAGTAGTAGCAGCAGCGGTAGTACGGTAGTAGTACTTTACGACAGATACGAAGCGCCAGCTTCGTTCCATCCATCGAAATGATAGAATTTATAGCATTTAGAAGTTACAGTCCCTACTGAACATATTTCAAAATTCGTCGGTCGACTTTAAAAACCAAATCTATCAGGCGCATTTCGTATGGAAGCAGTAAAGTGTCTCGAACGTTCGGACATCAATATTCAAACTTTGTCTTGGTGAGATCATTTATTACATCTCTCGGCAGAGCGTCTCTCGCTTAACTGCAGCCAATTTAGACGGGCCGGTGGCTATTATACCGCCGTCAACCCGCATCTCCTCTGCATTCTTGCCAGATTCTTGGAGGATTTAGATAAGCCTTTAAAGGATAAATTGTTTTTTGGAATGAATTAACTTTTTATGATGATCTATTAACTCACGAATGTGCACGTCACGTAACCTTTTAAGAAAATTGACGATATATACCACAACAACTCTTCTTCTAGTGCAGAGCAATTTTAAAACACAAACATCCACTTCCGAAAGTAAAAACTTATGAAACGGAAAAGAAAAATGAAATAGTTTCAGAAAGCTGCTATATAGAAAGCAGACCAAGAGATATTTTTAGCATTTTCTTCTCTACTGCAGTTCTTGCTTAATTATTTATCAAAAGTGAGATGTAACTTTTAGTTTTTTAATACAAAATCTATAATAAATGGTAAATACAACAATACATGTACATATTTCTGCATACTGTATAAGTAGGCAACTCACAGTCTATGTAAATGACCTGATAGTGACGTACAAATCATGTCTATAGAAAATGACGTGTTTAACTTTTTAATATCGGGCCTATAAAATTTATCAAAGACACTTTCTTACTGTATAACTAATGGCAAACTCTTGGCTAGGGAGTGCGCTCGCTGGCCTATGGCAAACCGCATGCCACCAAGTAGTGTCTCGGAGGTGAGAGTACGAAGGCCAGACTTTGGCTGTGCTCAGTTCCAGTCGTCTAGTCCTCAGAAATCGTCTAGAACACTACGCTTAAAGAGCATTGGTGCGAATATATTAGCCTCTCACGTTCAAGGCAATTTCGCCCTAACGGGTACATACCGGGATTCTACTTTGGTAGACTGGAAACGAAGCTGTCAGGGGCACATCAGGCTTATAACTGGAGGGTCGGTGTAACAAAACCATTCAAAAGTCCCGCCAAGTCTAAAATTTCGTCCTTTGGAATAGACCCGACGGTTGAGCACGTTTATAGCTCCGGTACTATCCTGGAGAGCTAGTAGAGAGTGAATAGGAAACCTCGCAACAACTAGTGAGTAACTAGCAGCTTTTGCTTTGAAAATGTGCGCTGATTAAACATATTTTAATTACTTCCTTTTGGAAGGTACGTAGAGATTAAGTCTGCTTCACAGTAAGTATGCCTCACGTAAAACTATCTTGGAATTTCTGTATAACTAATATTCCAAAATCTATTGATTTTATGACGTTACGTTGGATACATTAACTAAATGACTAGTGCACGACCAATGCCACTTTTGGCTACTGTACAACTAAAAGTATACAGTAGGATGCATAGACTACTTTACAAAAAGAAATTTTTTTAGAAACTTAAAAGCGGCGGGTGTGGAAAACCTGTGTATTGGATTCATAAATGTTGGATCGAGATCTCAGACCAAAATATTAATACGTAGGGGTAGCGGGTTCAAGTTAAGGGTCAAAAATGTACAACTTTTTCATATTTTCTTAAGTTTATCGGGACACAAGTAAATTTTATCCAAAAATGTTGTTAATCAATATTATAGCCAACAAAATTTACCACAAAAAGTGTTTTACAAAGGACTGCGATGTCCAAGTTTTTTGTCTTTAAACTTACCTTAACAGATATTTCTTTCGTGATTTTTATGTTCTTATTTGAACTACATAGAAATTATTTTTTCAGAGGAATATCTTATTGCAAAGCCTGAAACGTATTGTGCTTTGCAGTGCGCAGTTGCGCGTGCGCAGTCGCAGACAAGTTAGAAGTACATGTTGGATTACAAGTTCTATTTCGCAGCCACACACAGTTGCTGCTTGCGAATGTAGTCTATAGCATGTGTTTGTGATACTCTGAAGTGTATCCTGTAATTAATTTCTGTGCTGTATGAAAATGTCGCGAAATTCAGTAAAAATTACCAGCAATGTGGTTCACAATGATGTCTTTGAAAATAGTGGCCGAAAAAGTTGCAAATATCTGGCTTCGAGCCTCGATACCTACAATCTCTTTGAAAAGAATTGGTGAACCATTGATAATTATTATCAAAAATATAAAACTGGGATGAAAACCAATCAAAATGAAAAGAAAATGCAATATTTTCAAATAAAACTGACAAACCTAAAAAGCGAAAACTAGAAGCTTTTTGATGTTGCAGATTACAAATGTCTCTTGTTTGAAAGTTGTGGTTGTGGTACTGCTAAAAAGGTTCCCTATAAAGAGCGACAGTTCTTGTAAGACCAAAGGTCTTTCAGGAAAATGGCTATTGGAAACATTGATAAAATTACGTCGTCCATTCTGCAAAAAAGACAGGAAAGGAAGGAAACAGAAGTTAACTATGTCTTTATTAACCCATGCCACAAGTTTTCTGCAACCGCCATATTTAAATTTCTAAAAAAAAACTTTTCGATGCACCCTAGTATACAGTCTATAATCCAGGTAGCAAACCTTAGAATGTAAAACTATAGGAAGGAACATAATCATCTACCACATACGACTGCGATGAGGTCTCAATATGGTGGAGTAGGTGTTTCCGGTTTTGTAATGAGATATTTCCATTGGCAGTTCTCACTGTCTCGAAATGCTCACATAAACTACATAACCTCAATTCTAAAACATATTATTTTAAAATTAATTTTATATTTATTATATTAAACGAATACTTACTTATGAAATGCAATGCCCTTGTTCGTATTTATCGGAATTTGAGAGTGAACCAGATTTAGGTGGTGTCTAATCGCGACCAGTGTGACGTCATATCCATCGCTTTTAAAGTTCATTGCACCGGTTAGTTACGCTCTTTCCTACAGTTTTATATTTTAAGTAGCAAACGTACACCATGACGGCGTAATCAAAAGATGTCAGTAGACCAAAACTCCACTAATGACATCCAGTAAATAACTTTAAAATGACGTGTCATGTATCGCGTCTTATTATCGTCTTTTTTCGAAGATTTATACATAATTTACGGATCAAAAAGCAAATGTTACAAAATGACAATTTTATTACCATAAGTCACATTGGCATTATTATTGCAAAGATTAGTTTTCTAGATTCTGTTACAATTTCCTTACAAGTATATATTCGAATAAGACTATTACAAAGGCAATGTTGTGTTTACAGGTGTTATTGCGGTAGATATTTTATATAAATTATATCTCTAAGAAATATCTCTAAAATGCGTTGTTTGCACTTTTAAGAAAAGTTTCATTCATAGTCTAGTTTGATTCGATTTATTATAATTTGTAATAATAATATGTTTCCAGTACATAACCTTAAAGGTACTTGTAGTTTCATAAGTATTTTTAAAATACAGCAGGGTATTACCAAACATAACCTAAAAGATGCTTCAAAGGGTGTCTAGCACAAGGTGTGGAATTTACATTTAGCATATAATGTCATCGCGCGGCCTGTTTTGAAAGTTACATGTCGTTACGGTAAACGTACTACCAATACATCGATACTGACGTATAAATCACATGACTAACGGAAAACTAATTCGGCAATATAGTTTCTATCTAGATATCAAAAACACGTAAAAATGCCGTGAAACATTGGTCACTAAGTAACGTAAACATGTTGGTCACTGACCTCGTGACAACGTCATATACTCGACGTGTCAATTTCACGCTCTTTGCTTGACATGAATATAACGTCTTTTTCCGGTTGTGTTCCTTCTCATCTTTTTCAAATGCATATAAAGCTATGAAGTACTTCTAAGGCTATGTATTGAAACAATATATTATAATAAATTGTAATAAATCAAATCAAACTATGAATAATGGGCATTGCAACAAAGATCTCCTTGAAACTCAAAACAACGTAATTGTCACAGATTCCAGTAATACTTAAATCCTACTTAAAGTTATTGCAAGTTTTGATTTTTTCCGTGAAAACTTTTTCTGTGATTTTTGTAAATTGCTTAAAAACATCTGTAATGTACATATAGCTTCAAAATGGCGGAGAAAGCAAGCGTTAGAGCAAAGGCAGAGCTGCAGTGACGATAACTACTAAGATGAACTACGCACGCATATTCGCATAAGCGACGTCTACACCATTTGATAGATGTTTCGGAATAAATAGTGCCGTGAAATTTAATATACTGTACATTAGAATTTTAAAAAAGTATTAAAAAGAATACAATATTTGTTTGAAAATTGTAGATACATTTTTGCTTCTGCCGCAATAACCCGCTGTAAACACAATTAGCCTTCGCAATAACCTCATTGGAAAGTATACTTTTATGGAAATCATACATTTTATTTAATTTTATTAATGTTATTTACTGGACGTCATTATGACGTCGATTTTTGGACCACTGACACTATTTGACGAGTTATTACTAGAGTTTGACGTCAACATGACATGCCTTGATGACTTGAGTACACACATGATCTAATTAAAGTGATAAGTAAAAACGTATAAATAACGTGACTGGATAGGAAATACCTATTTAATTTAATTTTCTAATATGGAACCTATAATATCTACCAATAATACTTTTGGTTATTGGTAGAATCAATAATATGATTAAGGGATACCTATTATTGTAGTCATAAAGTCACGTACCTATAACCTTTTGCTATGGGACTTATAATGTCTACCGATGTGACTTTTGCCTACTGTACATAAAGTATAACACACGTTGTACGTAATAATAACGTATAAATGACGTGTGGTTGCTAATTGGAATTAATTACAGTTGCGTCTGATATCTAAAGAATTACTTAATGAAACAAATAAAAACCATACAATCATAATGTTTGTACATTTATTTCACATAAAATAAAACAAAAATATAAAACTTTTATTTCTAAAATAACAACTATTTGGTTAATTATAAACTGTTTAGCGATGTTTATTACAGTTGGTAATTTGATTTATGTTGGTAAGGACGCTGTTATTTTGTTTTTGAGAATGATGATAAAAATGTAAAAGAAGAAGTAGCTAGCCATTTTGGTCTTTGCTTTTACAGTAACTTCCTTCATGTAAGCTCATTTTTATTTGTTTTATTTATGTTGATTCTAGTTGTGTGATGTGAATTTATATTATTTAATTTATCTAAATTAACCCAAATCTCTCGATTGAAACTATAGTTAAGTCAAAATCTAAATGGTAAATGGTTTCGATAATTCATAATCATTTGCAAATTTGTCCTTTTTGAAGTGTAAATATTACTAAGAAATAATGTTTTAATAATTAACGTTTATAAACTAATTACAGTTACCTGGACATGCTATTCGTGCTTTAAATGTAACTACTGTTTTATGTGTATCACAGTCAGTATTTATTGGTTGATTTTCTAACCTAACTAAATGATATTCTTTGTGACCAAAATATCTTCCCTTATTATTTACCCAAAATTATTTTTCCTGAGGATAAAGTGATTTATTATTTTAGAGTGTATTAATCTCTACGGTGGTATAAAAACCTATTTGAAAGGCCGCGTAAGAGAACCCTCAAACTATTATTTTGCGTACACTTGCTTGTTTATGTTATTTGATACGTGTTATGTTATCTTTATGTACCTATTGCTTTTGCTTGCTTATCTAGGTAATTGTTTCTGTTACTGACAGAAAACCAATGTCTTGCAAAATACGTTTCTGATATTTCTTATTATATATGTATGGTCACAACGTATCTGTTGCTATATCAAATATGAGATAACTATTGTTCAGTAGTTCTTGTATATTCATTTTAAACTGGCACGTTAACCTTTTCTAGTATATCTGTAACTCCATATGATTGATTCAATTTTACTTACTTTTTATGTTTTATGTCAATGAGAGATTTACGTTTTGACTATTTATCAATACCTTGTATAGACACACAACTATATCAACTTGATAAATTGATTTATTGATGTGTATTGTTCATTGTAATCAAAAGCTTATTGAAATCGAACTAAATAATTTAATCACTTATTGAACTTGAAGCGTTGATGTATTTAATCTGGGCTAGCACATTTTCAAGGAGGTTTTTACGAAACTAGCGTTCAATTGTTATCTATCACATTAAATCCATCCCTCCTCGCTCAAGGTTAAGCATAAATTAATAAAATATTATAATCATATTTAACTGTTCTTTTATTTGTGTTTACCACCCTTCTTCTGCTCGTATGAAGTAATTCAATCGTTATCAACTATGGTCACATGTTATAAATAGTTATCACAACGTAGGATCCATGTCTTTTTTATTCTGTTTACCATCGTAGAATTTGCCATTTGTAAGGTTGGTAGTACTGTACCAACTTCCGTTTTGTTAAATGTTTGAAATTTGCATGGGTAGAGTAACTTGGGCCGTGATCGTCTACTAGAGGATCATAGTATCATAAAAAAGTAAATTGTATTAATACATAAATTAATATATGAAAAATGTTACGAAGTTTTTTGGGTGTACTATTACAGCAGGTAAAACTTATTTATTTTAAATTATTAGTGGTTTCAGAACTAAACGAAATTTAATCAAATTTACTATGATCCACTATGTGTATTACAAGGATCAAGCAAAATTATGTAATTTTGTTTATTGTTTCCAGCCTTACTTTGTGGAACTCCATAATCATGAAATAAATAAAGATTAGTAAAAGTTTCACAGTTTTATTAAAATACAACCTGACAATATTGTTTCGACAGCTATGCTGTCATCATCAAAGGTAATATAATTATAAACAAACACGTCGCTAAGGTAGATACAAAAATAGGTAACTAGATAAAATAATAAAAATAATAATAATCAGAATTAAATATCTAATACTTCCAGTAACGGAGAATTATTGAGCTCAAGTTGTTCATTCATTAAAGGTACCCTGAGTTTGTGTTTGTATATCTCAAAGGCTTCTAAAATGTCTAATTTGCGTTTGTTATTACAAAAATGTAGGAATTTAATATTATTTTGAGGAGTCATTGTGTGATTTTGTTCTAAAAGGTGTTTGGCGTAATTAGATTTTTCAGGATGTTTATTTTTGTAATGACGTACGTGTTCTTTATATCTTATGTCAAAATTTCGAAGTG
The DNA here is from genome assembly GCA_929113105.1 of Agrypnus murinus. Taxonomy (NCBI): domain Eukaryota; kingdom Metazoa; phylum Arthropoda; class Insecta; order Coleoptera; family Elateridae; genus Agrypnus; species Agrypnus murinus. Next base: position 147,914,265 of record OV816028.1, read on the forward strand.
TTTGTCCAATATTTACCGAACTACAAAAAAACAATTTTAACGGTAAATGGCCGATTTCATGATATCATGTGTTCTGTCGTTAGCATTAAATAAAAATGAAAAAGTGTTAGTGTTGGTTTTAAATGTTATTTTATAATTGTTGGTTTTTCTTAGTATATGTGCAATTTTTTCTGATATTTTGCCAAAATATGGTATAGATATGTAATTTGTGTCTTCTGTTTGATTGTCAATGGGATATATTCTTTTGATAGCTAACCTATAATCTTTTTGTTTAATTAAAGTGTCAATCATGTTCGGATTATAATGATTTGCATGTGCTATTGTTTAATGGTTGATATCTCTTTGCTAAAATCTGATTTTGTTAGTGGAATAGTTAAAGCTCTGTGTACTAATGATCTGTAGGCTGCTATTTTATGTGTATTATGGTGACAAGATTCATTTGGTATTGTTATGTCTGTTTGTGTTGGTTTTCTGTATATGGAAAATTCAAAAAGATTGTCTGCGTTAATCTTGATATTTAAGTCTAGAACGTTTATAGCCCTGTTTTGTTCTGTTTCTAGTGTAAAATTTATGTTAGGATGGATACTGTTAATAAGAATTAAAAATTCATTGATAACCTCAAAAGAACTACCAAAACAAGCTAAAATGTCATCAACATAACGAAACCAGAAGATGTGTTTAGAGAGGTTTAATTCAAATATTCGATCTTCAAACTGTTCAAAATGTTAGCTAATAGAGGACTTAGAGAATTACCCATAGGTAAACCATCCTTTTGTAAATAAATTATGTTATTAAAAGTGAAATAATTTTGACTTATACAAAGGTCAAATAATTGAATTAACTCTAACCTTTTAACTAATTCTATATTACTATTTAATTAAACCTCTCTAAACACATTATCTTCTGGTTTCGTTATGTTGATGACATTTTAGTTTGTTTTGACAGTTCTTTTGAGGTTATCAATGAATTTTTAATTCTTGTTAGCAGTATCCACCCTAATATAAAATTTACACTAGAAACAGAACAAAACAGGGCTATAAACTTTTTAGACTTAAATATCAAGATCAACGCAGACAATCTATTTGAATTTTCCATACACTCTAAAAAATTACCGGTGAATTATACCCTAAAAAATGGTGGCAACTATGTTACCTCCATTTTTTGGGGTAAATTTACTTCAAAGTGTAATTTTCATAGGAAGTGGGGAAATTTCAACATTAGGTTAAGTTTGCATTGTAATGTTTCCTTTTTAAGTAAATTTACAGATTGAAATTACAATCTCAATGTAATTTTACATTTTAACATTAAAACACCTGTGTAAAGTTACATGACAAAGTTAATATTTCATGGCAATAGTACTTTTCAGGGTTAAAATACAAATGTGAAAATACTTCTTGAATGTAACGATGACTTGCGAAAGTACTTGCAAATTCAATCGTTCCTCTGGGAATTGTATGAAACAAAATAAAATCAAAGTAATTTTTATTGAACGTATGTACTTATATAAAATATAAGACATTAACAGAACTTCTTTTCAGGGGCTTTCGGAAATATTTGGTCTCTCAAAGACATTCAGATAAAGTTTCGATTCCACCTAGAAAATTAAAAAAATTATAAATTATATAAACAATTATACACGAGTACCTTTCTCAATTACAGTTATGCTAGTTTATTTCGAATTCTTCAACTTTTGATTTATCCTAGAAAAACATTAAATTAAATATTTTTATTTTATTGGTTTAAATTTGTAATTTTAACATATAGGTACTTACCGATTATTATTTTTTAACTTCTACTATAAAATAAAATTCTTCCCATCTTCGGTCATACGTGTAAATATTTGCCTTTAATAAATCTGTACTACACTACAACGAAAAACAAAATATTAATGAGCAATGAACACTTCGTTCGGTATCGATAGAGTACGCCTCGCCGAAATCATAAAAGAATGGTACACACCATTCCGACCATTCCCCAAAAAGCCTATTTGGACTGTTCATAATGGATTCCTGAATTCTTTCACGAAACGAAGGTCACAAACAAGTGCGATCAGCGACATACACTCTAAAAAATTACCGGTGAATTATACCCTAAAAAATGGAGGCAACTATGTTACCTCCATTTTTTGGGGTAAATTTACTTCAAAGTGTAATTTTCATAGGAAGTGGGGAAATTTCAACATTAGGTTAAATTTGCATTGTAATGTTTCCTTTTTAAGTAAATTTACAGATTAAAATTACAATCTCAATGTAATTTTACATTTTAACATTAAAACACCTGTGTAAAGTTACATGACAAAGTTAATATTTCATGGCAATAGTACTTTTCAGGGTTAAAATACAAATGTGAAAATACTTCTTGAATGTAACGATGACTTGCGAAAGTACTTGCAAATTCAATCGTTCCTCTGGGAATTGTATGAAACAAAATAAAATCAAAGTAATTTTTATTGAACGTATGTACTTATATAAAATATAAGACATTAACAGAACTTCTTTTCAGGGGCTTTCGGAAATATTTGGTCTCTCAAAGACATTCAGATAAAGTTTCGATTCCACCTAGAAAATTAAAAAATTATAAATTATATAAACAATTATACACGAGTACCTTTCTCAATTACAGTTATGCTAGTTTATTTCGAATTCTTCAATTTTTGATTCATCCTAGAAAAACATTAAATTAAATATTTTTATTTTATTGGTTTAAATTTGTAATTTTAACATATAGGTACTTACCGATTATTATTTTTTAACTTCTACTATAAAATAAAAATTCTTCCCATCTTCGGTCATACGTGTAAATATTTGCCTTTAATAAATGCGCACTACACTACAACGAAAAACAAAATATAATGAGCAATGAACACTTCGTTCGATATCGATAGAGTACGCCTCGCCGAAATCATAAAAGAATGGTACACACCATTCCGACCATTCCCCAAAAAGCCTATTTGGACTGTTCATAATGGATTCCTGAATTCTTTCACGAAACGAAGGTCACAAACAAGTGCGATCAGCGAAATATTAATTAAGGGTAAAATTACACTATTCTTGTACAAGTTCATCTTATCTTTAATATTACACTAAAAATGAATTAAGTTATTGAGCAATTATACATTTGTAAGGAAAAAATTGTCTGAGTTATGTAAATTTATATTATGGATAGTGATTTTAACCAGTTCAATGTAGTAGAATTACTTATATTTGTATAATTTTACATAATTACAGGGCATTTTACCACAAATAGTAAAACTACTAAATGTATAGGTAACATTAATTTTAGGGTAAAAATACCGCAAATAATAGCGAAAAGTTACCTCTTTCCCAAGGTAATTTTACCTCATTTTTTACAGTGTATACAGAAAACCAACACAAACAGACATAACAATACCAAATGAATCTTGTTACCATAATACACATAAAATAGCAGCCTACAGATCATTAGTACACAGAGCTTTAACTATTCCACTAACAAAATCAGATTTTAGCAAAGAGATATCAACCATTAAACAATAGCACATGCAAATCATTACAATCCGAACATGATTGACACTTTAATTAAACAAAAAGATTATAGGTTAGCTATCAAAAGAATATATCCCATTGACAATCAAACAGAAGACACAAATTACATATCTATACCATATTTTGGCAAAATATCAGAAAAAATTGCACATATACTAAGAAAAACCAACAATTATAAAATAACATTTAAAACCAACACTAACACTTTTTCATTTTTATTTAATACTAAAGACAGAACACATGCTATCATGAAATCGGGCATTTACCGTTTAAATTGTTCTTTTTGTAGTTCGGTATATATTGGCAAACACTTCGAAATTTTAACATAAGATATAAAGAACACGTACGTCATTACAAAAATAAACACCCTGAAAAATCTAATTACGCCAAACACCTTTTAGAACAAAATCACACAATGACTCCTCAAAATAATATTAAATTCCTACATTTTTGTAATAACAAACGCAAATTAGACATTTTAGAGGCCTTTGAGATATACAAACACAAACTCAGGGTACCTTTAATGAATGAACAACTTGAGCTCAGTAATTCTCCGTTACTGGAAGTATTAGATATTTAATTCTGATTATTATTATTATTTTATCTAGTTACCTATTTTTGTATCTTCCTTAGCGACGTGTTTGTTTATAATTATATTACCTTTGATAATGACAGCATAGCTGTCGAAACAATATTGTCAGGTTGTATTTTAATATAACTGTGAAACTTTTACTAATCTTTATTTATTTCAAAATTATATAAAGTTACAAGTTATTTAAATTTGAATAATATTACACTGCCCTTAAAATGTACTCAGTCTTGCAGTCAAGTACATTAACCTTGAAGCTTCTGAAATTAAATTAATTTCCATTTCTTATAGACTTTAATCCGTTAATTGTTGCAAACTAAGTATTTCTTTCAACAATAAAATATGAAATAACTTAAAGGTTGTCACAATCTTATTCTTCAGAAAATAATAATAAAGTCTCGGACGATCTGAATAGTTTCTCAAATCTGGGGCCGACTATATTCTCATTTCGTCTAATCCCAAGGTAAAAATCAGATAAAATTGATTAGCAGAGGATCCAACTATGTCTAGTCCAAGTGAAGAGCTCAGGGTAAGAAAAACCATTACAGATTGTTGAATGTTTAAATTTACAATTCGCCCAAAAGCAGGTACCAACTAACATTATTTTATTAAGTGCCAACAATGCGAGTATTATATTTAAAACAATTATTTATTGTTAACCACCACAATGGATTACAGTTCAACCAAATCGTTACATTTAACGTTAAACTAGTCACAAAAAACACTTTTCTTCATTACTATAAAATAAAAGCAACAAGATGATACTCAAATTTCTACTAGTTAAAAATATGCTACTAATAGCGTCTTTTAACAAGACGGCTTGGGGGTAGCCACACGCCACTGATCGAAAATCAAATTTGGAGGGTAATTCTACTGAAATATGACGCAAGGCGACACTCCAATTTGTATCTCATTTTCACAGGTAATATATCGCATTATCGCGATCTCATGTAACATTTTCGACGCATTAAATTGGTTAAGAGGCCAATTTTAGCGCTACCCTACGCCATGCTTTAATGATTTAGGGTTTATGTTTCATTTGTCTTTGTGGGTTACGTTTCTGCGTCTTGAAATCTTTGTAACGCATATTAATTGATACGAAATTTAGTGAGCTGATAAAAAAAACCGAAACACAGTGGTGCTCAACATTTGTCTTCAACTTATTAGTAAAGCTTTTGCAAATTTGATTAACTTTCTGTCTTTGTGTAAAAGACATTAATTATTTTAATCAAGTGAAGTAAATTATAAAAAGAATATTAAATTTAAATAAACTATTTATCTTACAATAATTTCATTAAAGCCATCTAAATTTCACTAGTTAAAAAATGTGAACAAATTAGATGTACAAACGCCCGACTTAACAGAGAAATGTGGTTCATTAAAGTAATAAGAGCAAAGGAAGTTGTTAAAAATAGTTACTGGACTTTAAGCAGACGATACGTGTGAAACAAACAGGAAGTGTACAAAGGGACAGTGATAAAGGGCGATGGGACGTGGTTGATCCACGGGGAACGGCAAATTTATAGCTCGAGCGCGATCATTTTAGACGCATACATCTCGGATATCCTTAGACATTTGCACGAGTCACGTCAAGAAGCGTGGTAATTACCGGCAACATGGCGCTTCTTGTCATCATAGATCATAAGTGGTTTACGGTTCAAATTGAACTAGCATCTTCGAGGAGGAGAAAACGTTCATAAATTATCGAGCCTTTTAGCTTATTTGCTTCTTTTCTCTTTTGAATAAGTTCTTCGTATAATTTCTATAGTAGGAGAATCGATAGGAGAGACATTCATTTCAAAACCAACTAATTGCACCCTGAAACCCGATTCAGTTTAAAAAGAATGCACTCAACTCAAAAATGTGCCCCCTTTCAGTAAACATTAGAGAAGACGAGGAATAAGGCAGGCAATTTAGGAAAGTGCGTTCTCAAACAATCCTGGCAGCTTTAGTGAAGCTATATCAACGGTTGACAAGTCAGTTTCATCGCGCTAATGTAGGTAAACATTTCTACAAGACTTGGAGAATTCCACATTTTAGAATGAGAATACGTTAAGAATTAGATTGAAGCCGCATTATTAAATTTTAACTTTTATAAAGGAATTTCGTGGGTACATTCTCGAAATTAACGAACAGTTTATGTTTCTAATCTGAATAAATTGTGCAGAGAGAAAGAATATTTCAACATTTCCCGTTCTCAAGTATGTAATAACGACGTGCCCTAGTATTTGGACAATTTGTAAGGCTGAGATAACTGCAGCTTCCGACGTGAGCAAGCAGCATTCCAACATGACACCACTGAATTGCACAGATGCTATAGCACAAGTGGCTAGCTACTACTCAAATTGAAATTAGATGACCGAGAAACTTGAGAAGTTTGCCGCAGGACTTGGTGTGATCGACAGTTGGGGCGGTGTTATGCTACAAACTTCATTTCCACATTACTTTACATCAACTAAACAGTTCCAACATTAAATTATCTAAACTATTTAAAAAAACATAGATAGTTTGAAAATTCTTCGAGGTCTTTTTTCATCCGATTTGTGTTATCAAAACTTTCTTCAATTCAACTCTGTTCTAGAGAACCACTTGTGCACTCTAGATTCATTTTTAACTGAATGTAGAAGCAACTCGGGGAACTTCTCGAGAAATTCATGAAGTCGCACGAGTGCACGGGATGATCTCAAGATTCTGCCTCCACATCGAGTTTCGGGTTTGAGTGCGAGCCTCAGAGCCCTAGAACTACATTTACGAGTGATCCCTATATAATTGAGTGTCTTTGACAGGCTTCTGCGTTTCAGGTGAAAAAGTAATTTATTCGATTTATATTCCGATTGACTTATTGCTTCCACGTGTGTAACTCATGTCAAAAATACAATAAAGAAAAGGGAAGCCTTAAGAAAAATAATATCGGCCACCTCCCTTTCAATCCCTCGAACCAACTTTGAACGGCTTTGAACAAAGCGTACCGGTTAAAGTGGAACGAGAAAAATATCCTTCTGTACGACATAATGGAAATAAAATATTCATGATTGTGCGGATCTTAGAGGGATGTGTTAAACGCTCGAAGGGATTTGATAAGTGAAGGAGGATGGAGGGTGCGGCGTCATTTCACGCTTGATTTGTCCGCCATTAGCTCGACCGGGGGTGCGTCTGTCGTCGTAGGCTCCAGTTATCACCCCATCTATTTCTAGATTACTTTACCTATCATGATCTGGTAATCCTATTAGCCTTAGAAACAATTCAAACGCGAAATAGAAAGAGTTGTGTTTGTGAAATGGGGTGAGGATGCCTTAGAATAAGTTTTTTGCAATAAATTTAAATTTATAGGAAAATTTTGGTTAACTAGTGAAAAACCTTTAAAGTGATGCATGGATATTAATAGCTACCACACAAAGCCTTTAATCACCGGTTCCAGACATTTTATACGAATTATAACAACAATATATTACCAGCTTAGACAATGTAACTGCTAGAATATGTAGAAGTAAATTGCCAGCCGTAAGTTAAGACAGTGCATAGTAAAATGTGAAATAAAATCTTGTTTTAAAACTGTTGTTACCGTGTATAATAGTAAAACGTAAAATAAAAATTGTGTTTATTTCTTTTTTTGAAAATATTAATACAACGACAAATGCAGAAACAAAAGGCACATTTTGAAGATCCCCGATCTTAAATGTATCTTGAACTGGAATAGATATGCCAAATTTTAATTTTTCACTTTTAAGGAATAACTACTTTGAGGATCTGTAAGTAACTGAAATAAAATTACAAACAGGGGCATTTAATGCATACACCTTGATGCAATATTTCAATATGGTACTACTGCTAATGATTAATACTTTTTCCACTTTTTTATATTTATTTAACTTATGAATAAATATTTTATCTTCTTTTAAGTTACATATATCAACATGACAGTACGTCTGTATATGTAAAACTTATGTATATGTTAAAACTTAACAGTAAATTACCAGTACTTTGTTAGAACACTTATTAGAAAGTGTTGTGACTATAAAATGAGTATGATTAAGATTTTTTTAAATTAGGACATTATTTATAACTTTGTGTGCGTATTTTTTAGTGGAATAAGCTGATCGATATTTTGGGAGTTGAAGATCTACGAGTGTACGAGTTTAAGAGAAGCCGACGTTCATCATGTTTTTTTTAACTTTTTTTTTAGAATTGACAATCTAAAATGTTTCTAATGGTGTATAGACCCAACATAGTAACCGCAAGACTCTCCTCTGCTTCTTGAATGGATGTTAAGGCAAACAATAATTTGGTTTCTCACCTGGTCCACTCGAGTAGCGGATTTCTAGGTAATCGACGTTGATAGCAAAGATGGGTTTTCTTTAGCTTCATTCATGATGCTTTTTGCCATGCACTGTTAGTGCTGCTCATGTATCGGTCGATGCATTAAAACCAAAGTTTCAGCAGCAGTTCGAGGAGTTTAAAACCTATGATTACGTTGGCATAGAGATTCATGTGATTCATAAATAATCTGTCTGATTAAATTGGACATTGATAATGGCCTCACCAACTTTTATAACTAATAGTGGTGTGCAAATTTCCTCTTTGATTCGGCAACCTTTTCCGATATGTCATAGCTTGTACTCATAGCAGTTTGTATCTGGTCGTTAGTTTTTGTCGATGAGTAATGCAGATTTTCTCCCTGTGACAGTTTATGGCTTTGCAAACACTCACAATGACATTGTGCCTTAGATTACCTCTACAGACTTGAGTTGAAATTAATCTTAGGTTATTGCTTTATAGGTCAGACATGCTTGGATGGACGGTAGAATGAGCGATGTGGTTTATTTTGCTTTGCTGTGTAAGAAGTCAAAACATTTTATCTACCTGCTGCAGACTAATAATAACCATCATCTACGGTAACGGTCTATACTTACTTTGACAGTGGTAGCTTTACCTGCCAGACTAAACCTGTTGCGTTGGTTGCTGTAGTAGGTACTCACGATCATGCGTTTCAGCTAATGGTGATGAGAATTCATGTTGTGAGGCTGTTCCATCTGGTGGTAGGAGCCGACATGATTCATCACAAGGCACATCACCGACATCATAAAGCCCAAACGACAGGATTCTAAAACTACAGGTGGGCTTTATCTGAACTGGGAACAAAAGATAGCAAACTTGCTAGATTTTTAATTACTCTTTAAGCATGGTCTGGAGAACACATTGTTGATAGTCTTCTAGCAGATTTGGATTATGAGATGGGACTCGCTAATAATACGAGTATAGTCGTTACCTCCTAGTGATTATCTTCGCAGCACTTCTAGTTTCTTAACCAAGACGACATGATTAGAAAACAATAAATTTTATGCTTCGATAGATTCCTGATATAGCATCTCTTCAATCTACTCCTGGTTGGCCTTATTATTTTAGGATTAGGTAAACTCGATTTTTCGATGGCATACATGATGGGATTTATGGATTCTGAAATCTGAAGTGCCGTTGAACGTCGTAAGATGTCTCACTAAAATTTGATGCAGAAGTCTTCGGTTTTCCGACGTATAACAAAAACAATTTGGAGTCCAAAGTGTGGTTAATTACAACGAAACAAAAAAGCAAAACAGGCAGTAGCAAACAATAATAGAGTAAGAATATGTGAGGGAGTAGTGATATCATAAGTTGCAATTTAAGGTGACATGATGATATCAACATCAGAATGTATTAAGTTAAAGTGTAGTTACATTAAAAAGAAGGCAGTTTTTTAGTATTTAAATATTAGTTTGAGAATTTTAGGTTAGTTTTTGGGTATCGTTGTACTTGTGAGTGCCTAAAGTTTGCAGTATGGCTGCATGGTCTTAGCCAACTGCTCAGCTGCTCGACCAAATCGCACACCTCCACGGATGCAGTATCTCCCTTTCTGGCAATCATTGAAATGGGGATCATCTAGAGTTTCATACACTCGTCGAGAAGGTCGGCAAAGAACTTGGGTGAGAGGGGCATAGATTTACGAAGCATGTAGATTATGTATCTGAGGGAGTTTTCGTGCCGGATGTGGATGAGTTCGTCGATTGGTTTTAGTGAGGGGGGTGGTCTGGAGGTTCACAAGTTCCTTGGGGCGTTTGAAACATTTGCTGAAAAAAAACGTCGTCATCTCCGCCGCAGTTGACGCATTTTGGTCAGGGCCGGATTTAGACTTGATAAGGCCCTAAGCTATTTGATATATGGGGCCCCTTAGTATGGGACGTTTCGGACGTGCGGCATTGGGGCAAACAATGCTGCAGTATATTTAAGTATACGAGAGCGACACTGAGAATTCTTAGAAAATCAAACAAGGATTAGTTTTAAAAAAATTTAAATGATTTTATTGTTTTTCAAAATATTCCCCATTAACATCAATACATTTTTGCATTCGATGAAACCAGTCCTTAAAACAATAATGCCACTCTTCTATGTCACTCTTCCTGAGACACTTCAGAAACCAGATTTTTGTAATGTTCCACTGCTTCATCTGATGACGATAAAGTGATTCCACGCATTTTATCTTTAATTTCAGCAAACAAAAAGAAATCGCAAGGTGCTAGGTCAGGGCTGTACGTGTTTAGGGTCCATGGTGCTGACTTTTAGGGCAGCCACATACTCAGTTGTTAATTTTGCTTTATGCGACGATGCGTTGTCATGATGTAAGATTATTTTTCCTTTGGGGCGTTTTTCACGAACTTTTTCAAGATTTGTGGTAAACAGACATTTGCGTACCAATCGGCAGTAACGGTACGTCTCTCTTCTAATGCTATAGTAGCAATATGACCCGTTTTAGGAAAAAACTAGCAAGCATCTTCTTACCAGCACTGCGAATTATTCGAACTTTTGTAGGCTTAGGTTCGGTTCGAAAGACCCATTGAGCCGATTAACTTTTGTTTTGAGGATCATAACAATAAATCCAAGATTCGTCATCAGTGACCATATTCCAAACCAAATTTGAAGTGCCGCAGTAGGTATTAGGACACCTGGCCCAGACAGTTCTAGGGACCCTAGATTCTCTGTCTCTCTCTAAATCTGGTGACTTTTTGTCTGTCTCTCTCTAGGTGGTTAAGTACGGAATCTGCATTACCGGCATTTGGTTCGTCACTTGGCTAAATGGTGTTAGTGTTGCTAGGGGAAAACAGGTGGCGCCAGTGTCGTTTTTGTACCGACATTCTGTATTATCGGCATTTGGTTCGTCACATGGCTAAATGGAGTTAGTGTTGCTAGGGGAAAACAAATGGCGCCAGTGTCGTTTTACGTGATTTTTGTACCGACATTCTGTATTATCGGCATTTGGTTCGTCATCATGAAGAAAGCTGTATTACCGATTACGGGCGTTCTGCTGATTGTTAATAGGGGGAGCCAAGACTTATCATTTTATATTAATAAATTTTACCGATTTCTTAAAATAATTATCGTCGTCATTAATACTTTAATTACATATAATAATTTAAGATAATTAATTCAGCATTAAAATTTTAAACGCAAATCACGGAACAATTTACGGATAATAATAATAATAACAATAATTATAATAATGTCTTTATTTCCTTACAGGTTTACACCCAAATAGGAAAAAATATGAATTTACAAATGTTTTCATCGTTTATGCTATTCTCGTGTAATATCTCATGGGTAATGTGTAAAGAGCGGAAAATATGCAATGTGCATTTTATGATGTTGATGAAATAAGAATTGTTTGTAGATTCAATTAAAATGCCTAAAACCTAAAATTTAAGGCTTCAATATTATTGTTTATTGTATATTTTATATCAATAAATGCGAAACTCCGTGTAATGCCATGTAATAATAATGCAACAATGTAACATAACTGTATACATCGCTGTATACATAAAATAAACTTGATGTTGATGAAATAAATAATAGAAACAAAATTTAATTTATGATTTGATTTATTGAAATTTCCTTATTCTTATAACAAATAAGTTTTTACTAATAATATTTAGTTATTACTAGTTAGTTAATAGTATATTATATACATATTTGTTGCATTTTTTGTCGAAACCCATGCATTTTTTGTCAAATTTCGTTGCATTTAAATGTGCATATGTTTTCTTTTTGCCTTGCATTTTTCCGCTCTTTAGTAATGTGTATTGTGGTGACAAAATTCATTCGGTATTGTTATGTCTGTTTGTGTTGGTGAATATTTCACCATTTATAACATAATCATGAATAAAGTGGTTGGTGTATTTTTGCATACGAAACAATGGAACATTTATTTACGTTTAAATTTAGGCGATTAGCTTTACACCAATCACATAGAAAGTTAATGTTAGACTGCAAATATAAGCAATCATTGATATCTCGTATTTGATGATATATTTTTAAATCGTCAGCAAATAATAGTTTCTCGCAATGTATAGATTGATGATGATGAATACCACGTAGACACGTCCATTCGTGACGGGTATCTTGGAATACGTTCTGCTTGGTTCGGACATCTTGTATCCCTACCCCCTGGCGTTTAATGTCATGCGTACCTTGCTATCTCTCTCTCTCTCTTTCTCTCTCTCGCTCTCTCCTTCTCACTCTCTCCTTATCATCTATTAGAGAGGACGCATTAAAGAGCCTTCTCTCTCTCACTCTCTTGCTCTTTCGTTCTCTCCTTATCACCTATTAGAGGACGCAATAAAGAACCTTCTCTCCCTCTCTCACTCTCTCGCTCTCACGCTCTCTCACTCTCTCTCCCTTCATCCTAATGCTAGTAAATGAAATAGCATTGGATAGAGGTAACCGTTAGGTCTACTGTTCTGGGATTGGTTCGGACGGCTTTGTTATTTTATACGTGAAAATAAAAAAAAATCGATAAATGTTTTACTGTTTTTATTATTTTTCGTATAGTTACACAATATTACTAATATTCTATTGTAAATCAGCTTAAACTAGGTGATTATAGTTTTATATAGTATATTACTTTATTACTCAATATAAACTAGATATGTTATATCAGAATGTTACAAATTAATTTTCTAACAAAATAACTTAGATCAGCTTATAAATATGTATATTCTAACACTTAACATTTACTTAATAGAATATTAACTATATATTAAAGTTAAACCTCAACAACAACGTACTTTATTTAATCTAGTAATATAAACTTTATATAGGTAAGAACTGTCATTTAACAACATCTTCCGCCTTTATCCAGGACTTTTCATTCAAGCCGAGCCATTTGACGTACATGTCACCATTGCTGCGGCGTTTAAGTACTTTTTCAACTAAGTAAACGTCTGGCTGATTGGTTTTCTGCAGCTCGAACTCGTAGAAAGCTCCTCGAACAGCAACCCCATGAAGATCTTCCAGCAGATATGTGACAGGTTTTGTAAATTGAACTTTAACTATTTTGAATAATTCAGTTGACCAGCTGGGCGTGTATCCCTTAGAAAAGACCCCCTTGAACTTACTAATACGTACGAGGTCATTCAAGTCTAGTTTACGTTTACTTCCTGCAGCGACATCTGCTTTTACATTAGTGTCATAAACGGTTAGTTTGGTGGTAGGTGTAACAGTAGCAGGAGCTCGACCTATCGTTCTATGTCTGGTGTTGTTATAGCTGTCAACTACCCTCTGTAATATATCTATCCATTTAAATGATCCTCGGTAGCTAAACTCTTTATACAACTTTTGCTTAATTGTACGGATAACGCGTTCAACTATCGAAGCCTTAATTACGGAATATGTAGAGTAATGATTTATAGTGTGCTCTTTCATTAATCGTTTAAAATGTTTATTGTAAAACTCTTTCCCGAGATCCGTCTGAAGATTCTTGGGTATGACTGAACTCTTAAAGATGCTGCGGACCTGCTTTGTCACCTCTTCTCCGGATTTAGTTTTCAACGGTCGTGCATACAGATATTTCGAATAACAGTTTATCATCAGCAGTATGTAACGATACCCCTTATTTACTTTAGCATAGGGCATAAACTCGGCTAAGTCAGCCTGGAACAAGTCCTGGAAATCTTTTATTATAGTGCGACGTCTTTGAAAGCTTTTTCTAGCAGCCCTGTGTATTTCATCAACAACGGTTTGTTTAGCACAAGTCATTATCATACAATTAATCTCAACGACACCGAGAGAGCAACGTCTCAAATAATTATATTGGCAGCAGCCGTGTTTGATGAATACTGAACAATGTTAAAGCAATATATCATTATATACCCCCGAAATATTCTATTCTATGATGCCTTCCTCCTTAAGTTCGCTTATAATTGATATTATTTCGTTTTCATTCTGTGGACTAGTGTTGCCGGCACTTTTTACAGCATATAACAAACGAAGCCGGTCGACTAGCTCGTTAGCCTTATTCCAGTAGACGTATTCGACTTTGCAATCGCTTAATTTTTTAAAATTTGACGATGATGATGATGATAGTCTAATGCCTAAACCTTTGATTCTGGGTAAGTTTGGTTTAATTATATAATCATACTTCCAATGTTTAACAGCTGTTAGTTTACCCTGTGGTCTATATGATTTCTTATGCGCATTAGTAAGGGCTATTATCTGCATATAATTATTGATATCAGCTTGCGATGGTATAGACTCTAATTCACTAAACGTGAGTAAGTCAAACAGACCGGGTGTTGCTTTGAAAACGTTGTTTTTAATTATGATGTTTGTATCACGCATAGTCACAGGGGAAGATGCAAATGTCCACGCGTCTCGATCAATTTTATATCTAATACCGAATCTAGTTCTATCTATATTTTTGTTTCCGACAGCGTTAGCTATCAGCATACCGTAATGAGTAGGGAGATCAAGAGTTTTATTAGATTCTTCTTCTTCTTCGTCTGCTTCCGATGATGATGATGTAGCAGGTTGTTTTTTAACTTTCAACTGGGGAATGTAACTAGCAGTAGTAGTAGTAGTAGCAGCAGATGGTTGTGTTTTAACTTTCAATAGGGGTACGTTAGAGGTGTTAACTGATTTAGCAATGGTATCCAGTGGCGATATAACTGGATTGTGCGTGACGCGATACATACGTTCTGCTTCTGCTCTATCACGACGAAAGTATGCAAATTTCTTACGTATAGCATTACGAGCGTGTATTATTTTACGCTTTAAACTCAGATCATACGTGTTGGACATGTCTGCTATGCAGAGACTACTAAACGAATCGACTCTAATTATAAACTTATATATGAATCAAAACCCTTCCGATATCTGCCACGGTCTAGAGAGCTGTCTTTATTAATTACCAGGAAATCATGTGGCTCCTTCCAACACAGAGAGCAAATGTTTTTGAACTGATTATAGCTAATACCGTCTCCTACAACATGATCGCTAAACACGTGTTTTAAGTTCAACTCGTCTTGTCTAAAGAGAATAATTAGGTTTGCATTGTCCCTAATCAGATGTTTCGGTATCTTGGCGTACGTTTGACCTAGATAAAAACAGTCGACACCCTTATGCCTACCCATGCTAAAATATCCTCAAATCTTTTCCTGCCTGCTGCAAATTATATCATCAAAAATGAACACTGAATTAGGTTTAACATCACCGGGGCTGATTACGTCATCGTTTTCGCTAAATTCATGATATCCCATACCCGTAAGTGGTTTCATAACACGTCTTAAGAATTCATATTTAGGATGAAATAAAGACTTGGCGTATAGGTAGATATTTTCAAATTTTAATCCGTTTTCGCTAATAAGTAAACCTAACATAGCATTAGTTTTACCGCAGGAAGATGGACCGCTCAATATTGCTCTACATGATACAGGTAACAGGTCGCCATGTTTCCTAACATCCTCGCCTGATCGTCGTTGTAAAGATGTATCATCGCAGTCGTCTAGGTTACATATGTTTAGTGACTTATTTTGTTTAACGACCTTCATTACGGTATGCGTACGTGTCTAGTCACGGTCTCGTTAAACTGATTATACTCGATTAATGCGTCGTGAAGGATCAAACAATACGCCATAGTTGTGTTCGTAAATGCGGCTGAAGACTCGAGCTCTAGTCTAATATCGACAGTGGAATCCTTAAAACTCTCTACCTGTCTTGAACAGTCAATAACAAAAATGGGATACGTTTCAAACGATTTGTAGCTGAGTAAACAGCTCTCAGCCGCACCTCTACCTATACCGTCATAGTAGTTCTCACGAAAACGAATATAATTCAGATACTCAGGAATGTAGTCCTTACGGTCGAAATCGAGATTTAAACGCTGATGCGGGAACACTTGCGAATTTAAATACAACTTAACGTCGACCAAGTTCGAATGAGTAAATGTAGTCGGGTTACCCGTTCTTATACCCAGCTGACGCTCGTCTTGTAAAACTACAAAGACCCAGCGCGGTTTTTCTAGATCATTGGAGTTCTTTACACGCCAAACCTGGTTTTTAGAAGTTCCCAACGAGGGTAACTCGTGTAATTCCCAACGTCTAAACGGAGCGATAATAGAAGAATTATCTCTTAAACTCTCC
Organism: Agrypnus murinus; assembly: GCA_929113105.1. Taxonomy (NCBI): domain Eukaryota; kingdom Metazoa; phylum Arthropoda; class Insecta; order Coleoptera; family Elateridae; genus Agrypnus; species Agrypnus murinus. Next base: position 147,930,818 of record OV816028.1, read on the forward strand.
ACCAGGTTCACTTTGCTTTCATCTGATAACAGTATATGCGGAACTTCCCACGAGAGCTTATCAATCTTGATATCTACGTCGGTACCTGCATCACCTGCGTCGCTTTTATAGCAATTAAAATCGTTCTTGGCGCGAATTAAAACTAGCTGACAACTCATATGAGGTATTACTTTTTTATAATCGTCTGCAAATCCAAAGATATCTTTTAATGGTATTCTACACGTGAAATGAAAGACGTTATTCCCCTGGTTATGTAACAAATCATTATCGCTAGTAATCCCTAAGTTCCATGCTGTGCTGGTTAAAGCTCTATCCTCGGCGCCGTGTGAAACGAGACCTTTTATAGTGCTTGTAATGCCAGGCTGTTTACAGACATCTATGAGCTGGTTTGTGCCTAATATTAGTTGAATTTCATCAAACAGAAAGTGGGCAAAATTGTTTACCAGAAGGAATTGCTTGTTTTCTGCACGCGTTATACTACCTTTAACAAGTACATAGCTGTCATACAAAGCTAAAACGTTATCGGAATTTTGTATGCTGATTCTAATGGTGTCGGAATGATTGGCATTTAGCGTAAACGGAAGATAGGTATAAAAATCCTTTTTTATTATATCTGTATCGACGCGAGGCTTCCCAAATATGTTTAATTTATCAATGGTAAAGGTGTCGGTGTTAATATGCATTTTACTTCGTTTTGACATGCTGCTGCTGCTGTTACCGTACTTTAAAGCCTAAAGATTCAAGAAAAAGGCGACGAGCTTTAGTTAGTTTTAATCAAAGGTCTGCACGTGCCGACGTTCGACGGTGAATGACCTTTGATGGACATATGCTGATGTTTTTATAGCTAAAGTTTATTCCCATTTTTCACGTTTAAGTTCTAGCCTGATGCTCGTGAAAGTGTCTTCAGACAAATTTATCAACTCTCCTCTCGCGTCTACCAGTCTAATGGTAATGTTGTCGATCTCGGTGACAGTGATGGGAAAGTAAATCACATGCGATGGCTCCTTTTCAATCAGATAACCGGGTGGTACGCAAACACCAAATTCGAAGATTGTATGACCTGCTTGATTGTTTCTATATGAGCCGCCTGTAATATTCGTGTCTACAAAGATGTTTGGAGTTGAAAGTATATCGACAACTCGATCTGATACGTGTCTACTACCGGGTTCTAGCACGCGCTTCTTAAATCCTAGTAGTGATCCTATGTTATCGGGTTTGGTAAAATCAATCAACTCGGTAGCTGATTCAATCTCACACTTTCCCGTATTAGTGTTAGCTTTGATTTGTAGTAGTAGATCTCCCTCTTCGGGATCGCCACTAATTTGATTGTTTATATAGTTAAGAGGGGCCTTGAAAGTAAACTGCAAATGGATTCATCCATGCCAGACTGTTAAACTCAAAAAATATGCAACATTTTGGCTAACTAAAAAAAGACTAATAAAGATGAAGGATTGACCTAGGAGTTCTCCTAGTTTCATAATAAAAAATGCACTGAAAATGGGAAAATTCCCCGAGCCGTTCTTGACAACATTTAACACTATTTTTGCATGGATTTGCACTGAAGTTGCAGAACTCCTGCAATAAGCAACCAGTAACTGTTCTGTGAAAAAAGTAGATAGAAAAATGATATAGTAACTTAAATTAACAGTTTTATTCGGCGACAATATTAATTTTAATAAATACCGCCATTGTTGATGGTTAGCGGCATGCGCATTTAGATTTTATAGCAGAAACTCGAACCAAAAAAAGTTCAGGGGTGGTTGGTTAGATGACGCCCTGTTCGAGTTGATTTGACTGATTTGCAAAATTATTTTTTAAATTTGTTCTAGCATCTGTAGTGTAGCACTTGAAAACCGATGTGATTACATTCCCGTGAACTTTTCTTACGCTTAGGTAGTATACGAACGGCCTGTGTATGAACTTGTATTTTTTTAAATAGAGACAATTGTCAATATTTTACTTTTAGTAGGTGTAGTGCGTGTAGTCTTAGTTTTAATTTTTATAGTATATAGTACAGTCTTTTAATTTTAATTAATAATTAATAATAATTTTTTTAATAATTTAATAATTTTTTAAATTATCATCATGCCAAAAAGTTTAGCAAAAAGTCGAAAAAAAAATAAACGTGCGAAAAGTGTAAAGTTGAGTTGGATTGAACGACGTAAGAAAAATAACTCAGGAGATGATGAAAGGTACGTACCTATTATTCCACAATTATTAATGTTTTATTGCAAATCTGGTTGTATATTATATAATATTGAATGCATCGAAAGCTATATTCATTACTTGCGTCAAAGTGATATTTTATTGTTGACAGACTGCTTTTTCTAAATCGAAATGTTTGACAATTCAAATTGACCGATAAATAAATTTAAAAAAAGAATTGAAAATTAATTTTCGTCAATAAGGGCATCCTTTTCCGTTTTTTTTCACCAAGAGATTCGTAATTCGTAAGGAACAATTCAGTAAGATTTGAACGTGGTAAAATAAACCGTTTAAAACCACGATTTTTTTAACGTTGCGCCGTCGATTTGCGTACACGTGCTAATAGAAATATATGTGATATTACTAATTGCATGTCATCACGTGCACGCAGTCTACATTTATTTAGTACAGTATGCAATAAATTGCTTTTAAAAAATGCGTATAATATAATAACTTTGCGACACCGTGGCGAAATATTTTGATAAATTGTTCCTTACGAATTACGAATCGCTTGGTGAAAAATAAACGGAAAAAAGGTGCTCTTCTTGACGAAAATTAATTTTCAATTCTTCTTTTTTAAATGTATTGTCGGTCATTTTTAATTTTCAAACAAAATGTTTGATACCATATGTTGAAACTTTGGAAAACGACCTATAATTTTCCTTTTTTACTTACGATACTTTTGGAGTAAAACGCGTTTGAAAATTATGTGATTTTCAAGAGCGCCCAACTTCAAAATTTCGTAAATCCAATATTTTGAAGTAAATGGCAATAACAAAAAAATACGTATCTCTTCATTTTCGATAAAGAATCGGAAAAAAATTATTCCAGGTATATTTATTTTTTGAATGAAAATCTCATGTAGAATACTTCGTACCAGGAATGGCAACAGCTGTCATAAAAGTGAAACCACGAAATGCTTATGAAATGCAACTGTCTGAGCATTTTTTTGTGTTATATGTAGATATACACATAAATAAAAAAAAAAATTTTGCTTAAATATTATTATTTACCTAAAATTATGTGCTCATACCATGCCCAGTGCTCACCTTTCTAAGAATTATTAATTAGAATGCAAATGAGATCATTATACTCAAAATTTTCCATCCTTGTCGGCTTCTAGTTGGGGTCTAATATATCTACATACCAGCGGCGGCTAGAGCACGTACCCCCCCAAATAAAATAAAAACTATTCTTTTATATCTATATAAATCTTAATTTTCAATAAATTTAATTGTTATCAATTACTGTTTGTTTTTAGTTTCGGTAACATGCATGGAATATTGGATGAAAATGTATCTAATAATGAAAATAAAGCAGAGGAAGAAGCAGAATTTGTATATCCCGTTGATGAAAGGTTTGTTTATTTATTGAATAATTTCATAAAATAAGTACTTGCATAATTGAAAAACTTATATTTTGCTGTAGAAATAACCATAAATTTGATCTTAATTTGAATGTTCCATCCAATGAATCAAGCACTGCTAATCTAAACAATGAATTGGATAATAATGCAGAAGTTAATAATGAAGGTAAAATAGAGGAAGAAACGGAATTCTTGTACTTCTCTGATGAAAGGTTTGTTTATTTAATTTCTTAAAACTAATATAGTATTTGAAAACATGAACTTTGCAGCATAAATAATTATCAAAATGAGGTCGAAGTTGTACCTCGTGATGATAAATTTATTATTGAAGGTAACCGAATAGTAGAACTTGGTTATGTTCTTGACAGAATTATTCAACTTCAATATGAACACCTACAGCGGTGTACCTGCGGGAAGCTTATAGTCAGAGAAGAAGTTAGAAGGGGAATGGGTTTGAATAGCAAAATAATATTACAATGTTTTATGTGTGAAAAGACATTTATATTGCTTACGGAAAACCCAAAAAAGCAAAAAAGCACCATAAATATTGGAGCAGTGTGGGGTTCCTTAGCAACTGGAAGTTCCCACGAACACTTGACTGAATTTCTTAGTTGTTTAAATATCCCCGATATGAATTCAAACTTATTTTATGAATTGGAAAATCGACTCGGAAAGGTAAGTTAAGTTTCACATTTAAAATTATAAATTTTTTATCATCAAGACAATCTAGGAATGGGAAGCTTCTTTGACAAGATCAATGGAAGCGGCTGCGGAGAGGGAGAAAATTATGGCAATAGAGAATAAGCAGATCTCGGACGATAATGTCCCGTGGATCACTGTCTACGTAGATGGTTCCTGGAGTAAAAGATCCTACGGCACCAACTATAACGCGCTATCTGGTATGGCGGCAATAATTGGGAAAGCCACGGGGGAAGTTCTGTTCATAGGTATACGCAACCGATTCTGTTCTATATGCTCAAAAGCAGAAGAGAAAAAGCAGGAAGTAAAACAGCATTGTTGCTACAAAAACTGGAACAATTCGGCTCCCGCTATGGAACCAGATATCCTAATTGAAGGATTTAAAGAAAGTTTACAATCGTATGGAATACGTTATCTTAAATTTATAGGAGATGGCGATTCCAGTGTGTTTACAAAATTAAAAGAGCAAGTGCCTTATGGCAATTTAATTAAAAAATGTGAATGCACAAACCATGCTCTAAAGAACTATGGAAAAAGACTGAGGCAGACCAAATCAGATACGAAAATAAGTGTCCAGGGTAGAAAATTACTCACGTATCAAAGAATCAATCTCCTAACCAAAAGAGCTAAATGTTCTATTTATGAGCATGCTAGAAATGGAAGAAATGTTGATGTTTTGCGTCTAGACCTCAAGCAAGGATTGCATCACGTGTTCGGTGATCATTCTGATTGCAGGCCAGAAATCTGCAATTCACCTCAGGACCTATCCAATAATTTGATACCCGAATTGAAAACCACTTCAATATATAATCATATTGCAGGTTTGTATTATTTCTCCAGTCTGATTTGAGACTTTCACATTTAATTATACTTATTAAAATCATGGAGATATTGATAAATGATTGGATTTTAGGAGATCTCGATGTTCTAATTAGGAAAACCCATTTGCTGATTGAAAATGAAAATAACAACAGGGCAGAAAGGCTTATGAACATAATATCCCGTTTTACTGGTGGAAAACGACTGAATTTGATTCAGCGGGGTTCTTATAATAGAAGAGTTTATTTATCGGCTTTACGTTACAATAGCAGATTTAACTGGCACAGCAGTCCATATAAACGCGTTACAGGAGAGAGCCCTGGCAAGTATTTCAAGAAATACATGGAAAAGAAAAGCCATGCTGCCATGGTTAAAAGTAAAAGAAAGTTGTTCGAAGATAATGGTGATAGGCCAATAAAAAGAAGGAAACCAAACGTAACACTTGAAAGAAATGTCGATTATGGACCACTGGCAGAACAACCCGAAGACGGGAATGTTTTAAATCATGAAGTTGAAGAGAAGATCAGTAGATTGCAGGTAAATTAGTATTTCTAGAAATACTTCCTTTGATTTCTCCCAGTACCTTCAGGCCTATAGGTACATAATAAGACAGAATTTACATTTTCCTTGTTTTAGGTGAATGAAATTGAAAGAAATTCGATTCAAGAGCTCTCAATAGGCCAGTTTGGAAATGAGACTTATGAGGAACAGCGAAGAAACAGACTGACTGCGAGTTTATTTGGCCAAGTAATAAAAAGAAGACTCCATACACCATGCCATAATTTAGTTAAATCATGCCTAAGAAGTGCGACAATTTGGACAGACGCTTTAGAATTTGGAATTTCTAGAGAAACAGTGGCAATTTCCTTGTTTGAAAAAAAAACTAAAATGAAAGTGAAGAATTCGGGATTATGGATTGACCTTAAATATGGTTACTTAGCGGCGTCTCCTGATGGTGATACACCTACTTTTCGATTAAAACCAACAATTCTAGTCTAATAATTCTTCTTTATTCCAGGAATTATTGAAAGTGAAGACGCTTTAGTCGAAGTGAAGTGTCTTTTCTCGGCCTCAAAATTAGAGTTACAGACTAATACCATGGAGGAAATCATTCAAAAACTTAAGAATAAAATATGTCTGGAAGTTAAAAATGGAGAAGTTCAATTACAAAGAAATCATAATTACTACTACCAGGTAAAGATGATACAAAATAATACATAACTGATGTTGTGTTCAACTTTTTTTTACCAACGATTGCATCTTATTTTGTTTTTTGTAGATACAAGGGCAGCTCAATATTACGCAAAAGACAAAATGCTTTTTTGTTGTGTATGTAAATGACCAGGTTGCGTTACATATCGAAGAAATCAAAAGAGATGAATCATTTTGGCAAGAGAAAATGCTACCGAAATTAACATTATTTTACAAAACGTGTATTGCTCCGGAATTGGTAAGGAAAAAGCTCGAGAAGGGTTTGAAATGCCTAGATCCACCACACATTTTACAAGCAATAGCTGAATACAACAGTAAGCAAAACAAACGACTAAAAAAGAAAGTGGCTGAAGAAAGTGGAAATACAGAGGCAGAATTAAGGAGTTCGAAAATTACAAAAATTTTGTAGAGTTGGGGATGAAAATATGAGATATGAGGAAGAAAAACGGCATATTTTACAAAAGAGTTTTCTAATACGTGTAATTTTGTTAAAAGAAAATAATGTAACAGTCAAAAGGAATTCTCGAGTTCTCTATAAAAATCTCAATAAAAGTGTTTTCTAACAAAAATTATGGTTTAAATCAATTCCTTTTCTCTTAATTTAAAAATCCAAAATATCTTTCCTGACTGTCCTTTGTTTAGGGATTATTTCTAATGGGGTAGAAAAACCCACCCAAAATGTATTATACACCTTTCTTTTATTACCTATTAAGCATTTTCTAAGAATATTCAAACAATTTCTATTATTCTACAAATAAATTTTAAAATGAGAATGTGCAAGTACAGTTTATTTGTTGGTATTTGTTTGTGTTTCAAAGAGAAAGTTTAAAAAGCGATATGAACAAGTTTTGACACAGGTTCACTTTTTATTATTTATGCTAAATCCTATTTAAATATACTTTTAATCAAATTGTACAACTAAATGAATAAGAGAAGAACATGGCATTTAAATTTTCAAGAGAAATATTTGGTGATGATTTTTCGAAATTAATAATTAAACTGCAAATTAAGCATTATAGGGGAAGTCCCACAAAAGAACAACCAAACAAAGTCCTTGATAAGCACTGCCATCTTGCGTTGAATGAAACAAGTCGGAAACACGAAGTTTCAATCGCCCTGTAATTATTATCTTTCTAAGAATGTATTAAAATTTTAAAACGTAAATACTAGTTCCATCTTTTGGGTGTTTAACGACTGTAGCTCTTCTGAGGCCGCTCTTAACGATTTCAGCCAACTCGTAGCTACCCGGTTCAATAGTAATCGCCTTTTCTCCGTAATAAAATTTATTTTTGCCTGGGTATATATTCCGTATCGTGTGACTTGTATATAAGCCGACTAAACCTAGTGAGTATTCGTAACGCACGTGATCTAGTGTTATAGGTGGATAAATACGATCCGTAGAAAGCCTGTTTCCTGTACCGTACACCGTGATGGTCCTAGCCATACTTAACCGATTTACACTTTCACCTCTCTTTTATACAAAAATCGTAGACACAGATGTCCGCAGTTGTATGTATTGAACTTTTGTTCTTGGGCTACGTTGTAGTATACGGCGCAGCGAGGCCCTAAATATTTCACAAGTTCAGCTGGTGGTCTCAGGTCTCCGAAGGGGTCATAGTACAAAACCACGTTTCGATCCTTTCTATAGGCAACCCAATGAGTACCCGGTCCTCCAGCGTCGTCAAGATTAACAATAGCTCTTTCGAATTGCAAAGGTTTCGTTGCAGGTAGACTTGTTCTCATATAGACACCTCTAAAATAGGGAATGTCTTTAGCATGTTTTATTATATCTAGGTCTGTAAGTGGTCTCCGAGGCAAGTTATTCAGTTCTTTGACCGCCTGGCATATGGTTTTAAGTACAATGCAGCTCCGCCAGCTCTATACGGCTTCAGGTAAAGGGCGTTCCCGTTCTTACCGCCTAAAGCGATAGCTTCCATACTTTTATTATGCCGTGTAGTTTCTTCTAGCTGTCTCTTATTACTATTAGCAGTGTTAACAGCTTTTGCTACCCCTGAGGCGCCTCCTATAATTGCACCGAGAGCCGAGAGGCCAGCAAAAATTGGTATGAGTGGTAAAATACCCCCTGTAGCTGTAGGCACAGGAATTATTCGGGGTACTTTAACGTTTTTTCGACCGCCTACGTTTTGAATGATTCTTCTGGCAGCGCTCAGGGCATGATGTATTAAATCTTCACCCGTGAGTCTCTTGCTTGCACGATTCACTACACCTACAAGCTTCTTTAAAACGCTACCTTTGAAAGTGACAGTTTTCTTCATCATCTTTTTAGCGAGACCCTTTTTCGCCGACAGTTTGTTTGTCTTTACGCCCATTCCCACCTTTCTTTTAGCCTTCATTATACCGGTTACAAACAGAGCTGATGCTTTTTCCCCTAATTTAAAGTCTTTAACCTTAACACGCTTCCAAGCGGCTTCTTCTAATACACGATCTGCCTGGTGTCTACTATTCAAATCGGAGCTTTGAGCGTACGAGATGTCGTGCTGCATACACGCCTGGTCCAAAGGATTTATACCTTTATCGCCACGTTGTAATCTTTTAGATAATTTAGTACCAGGTCCACAGTACTGATAGGAAGGAAGATGGAGTTCAATAGGCAGCTTGTCTATGAGCTTGTTAACAAAGCCGTTACCTTCGTGAACTAACATCTGGTACTGAGAGAAGAGACTGCTTGTACCTGTATTTATACTCGGTCACCGCTGCAGCCGGACTAATCTGTGTTCTGAAATCTCTGCGTATAGATAAAGTCTCTATGATCAGCTTGTAGAATTTCACACAGATGCTTTTCAACATTATGTATTCTTGTTTGAAAACGGTATCTGTCCAGAGCTAATGTTTGCCAGTCTCCCTTTCTTGCCTGTCTGTATGCATACTCCCATACTATCATATGATGTATATTATTCATGCTTACGTCGGCGAAACTTACTTTCTTTACCATATCGATGTGTTGCTGCTGCTGTTGCTACAAATCGCTATGTTTGGAGAGTTATTGACATTAGTAAAACTAAAAACTTTGTTTAAATACATTTTTTATTTCTTCAACGATACATTTAGACTAAGAAAAAAAATAACTGATTAGCGTAGATATAAGCAAACTAAGCATTTGCGCAGCATTCCCGTAAGGCTCACCACATTTCCTATCTGCGCTAATCAGGCATTTGATATAATACACTTAAAACTAAAATAAAAATGGTGTAAATATGATTAGGTCAACCGATAGTATTAGTAATTTCCGTTATTAGTCGGTATTGTATACTCTCTTTATGTTGTACGAGTTCGTACGTGTTGAGATTCGGCTATTAGGGCATCAAACGATGATCGCATAACTTTTTGAGTATCCTCGAGCACTTGTACTTTATCTAATAATTTTTTATAATTACTCTCTAGGGTATTATTCGTTTCTTCTATCTTTGTCAACACACTCGAATGATTAGTTTCCATCTCATCATTCGCTATTAGGTGATTTCTCTTTGTTTCTTTTTCCAACGTTGTTAGCAAACTGTTAAGTTTACTAGTTTCAATGTCAACCTTTGTTGCCTTTTGCTTTAGATCTTTAATAGTGTCGGTAGTCATTGTAATGAAGGTTTGTACAGCAGAGTCGAATTGAGCATCTACATAAGCTTTAGAAGTGACATCCGTGCCATCTATAGGGGGTAACTTACTGAAACAATACGTTTACCATCTGCATTAAACTGCATTTGATCGTTTGTATGCATAGCCCGATTGTTAAAATACTGCCTAGAGATTACATCTTTATCCTCTAGAGGCTCCCCTATATTACAAATTCTTCCATCTTTAGCATCATAGTACGACCCCTGTCCTTTATCCTCTCGTCGTCGTCTCAAACAATTAGAGAGTAATTTTCTTTCAACATCGTCCACCAGCTCGTCGGTATACTTTTTCGTACAAACATCGTGGTTGTCAAGCGGTTCTTTAACATGTACAAGTTTTCTTTTCTTAACATCAATTACACCTTCATCGCTATCTGATAACATTAGTACAGAACGCTTCGTGACAAGATCGTTATCGTTGATAGGAGCGCCTACATTAGTTATACGTCGGTTCTCAACATCGAAATTACCATCTGGTGTTAATTTGAAACCATAACCTCTCGGTCCACGTTTTGTTGCAGCCATTGCTTCATCTGTCATACTCATCATAGCTCTACCGAAGAGGTCTATTGTGTTCATGATGACGTATGACAAATAACTGTCACGCATGAACAGAATACACAGTATTTATAGCTGAGATCTTCATAGCGCAATGATGTACATATTTCAATATGTCATGAGATTTATACAGTTCGTCGGATGTTCTCGGACATAATCGTAGACGGTACTGAGACTTCTCGTAATCAGCCCGCATTTAATTTAGTAAACATCGTATGCTTTTACGCCTTTTTTGAATAACAAAACCGTCAGAACCAGTCATAGAACAGTAGACGTAACGGTTACTTCTATCCATTACTGTTTCATTTACTAGCATTAGGATGAAGGGAGAGAGAGAAGGCTCTTTAATGCGTCCTCTAATAGGTGATAAGGAGAGAACGAAAGAGGAAGAGAGTGAGAGAGAGAACGCTCTTTAATGCGTCCTCTCTAATAGATGATAAGGAGAGAGTGAGAAGGAGAGAGCGAGAGAGAGAGAGGAAAGAGAGAGAGAGAGAGAGAGAGAGAGAGAGAGAGAGAGAGAGAGAGAGAAATAGAGAGAGAGAGAGAGAGAGAGAGAGATAGCAAGGTACGCATGACATTAAACGCCAGGGGGTAGGGATACAAGATGTCCGAACCAAGCAGAACGTATTCCAAGATACCCGTCACGAATGGACGTGTCTACGTGGTATTCATCATCATCAATCTATACATTGCGAGAAACTATTATTTGCTGACGATTTAAAAATATATCATCAAGTACGAGATATCAATGATTGCTTATATTTGCAGTCTAACATTAACTTTCTATGTGATTGGTTTAAAGCTAATCGCCTAAATTTAAACGTAAATAAATGTTCCATTGTTTCGTATGCAAAAATACACCAACCACTTTATTCATGATTATGTTGTAAATGGTGAAATATTCACCAACACAAACAGACATAACAATACCGAATGAATCTTGTCACCACAATACACATTACTAAAGAGCGGAAAAATGCAAGGCAAAAAGAAAACATATGCACATTTAAATGCAACGAAATTTGACAAAAAATGCATGGGTTTCGACAAAAAATGCAACAAATATGTATATAATATACTATTAACTAACTAGTAATAACTAAATATTATTAGTAAAAACTTATTTGTTATAAGAATAAGGAAATTTCAATAAATCGAATCATAAATTAAATTTTGTTTTTATTATTTATTTCATCAACATCAAGTTTATTTTATGTATACAGCGATGTATACAGTTATGTTACATTGTTGCATTATTATTACATGGCATTACACGGAGTTTCGCATTTATTGATATAAAATATACAATAAACAATAATATTAAAGCCTTAAATTTTAGGTTTTAGGCATTTTAATTGAATCTACAAACAATTCTTATTTCATCAACATCATAAAATGCACATTGCATATTTTCCGCTCTTTACACATTACCCATGAGATATTACACGAGAATAGCATAAACGATGAAAACATTTGTAAATTCATATTTTTCCCTATTTGGGTGTAAACCTGTAAGGAAATAAAGACATTATTATAATTATTGTTATTATTATTATCCGTAAATTGTTCCGTGATTTGCGTTTAAAATTTTAATGCTGAATTAATTATCTTAAATTATTATATGTAATTAAAGTATTAATGACGACGATAATTATTTTAAGAAATCGGTAAAATTCATTAATATAAAATGATAAGCCTTGGCTCCCCCTATTAACAATCAGCAGAACGCCCGTAATCGGTAATACAGCTTTCTTCATGATGACGAACCAAATGCCGATAATACAGAATGTCGGTACAAAAATCACGTAAAACGACACTGGCGCCATTTGTTTTCCCCTAGCAACACTAACTCCATTTAGCCATGTGACGAACCAAATGCCGATAATACAGAATGTCGGTACAAAAATCACGTAAAACGACACTGGCGCCATTTGTTTTCCCCTAGCAACACTAACTCCATTTAGCCATGTGACGAACCAAATGCCGATAATACAGAATGTCGGTACAAAAACGACACTGGCGCCACCTGTTTTCCCCTAGCAACACTAACACCATTTAGCCAAGTGACGAACCAAATGCCGGTAATACAGAATGCCGGTAATGCAGATTCCGTACTTAACCACCTAGAGAGAGACAGACAAAAATTCACCAGATTTAGAGAGAGACAGAGAATCTAGGGTCCCTAGAACTGTCTGGGCCAGGTGTCCTAATACCTACTTGCCGCCTTGGAATTTTTTTAGAGTCTTTCTGCACCATTCAATGCGTTCTTTTTGATCGGGAGGCAGTTTATGTGGAATCTATCGACAACAAAGTTTTCTCACTTCTAACTGTTAATGTAAAATGTTTTGTATTTGACCATACCAATGCCCAATGTCGCCCGAATAAATTCATAAGATGTCCGTCGATCTTCCTCAAGCATTGCTTGAACAGCGGCAATATTTTCATCAGTAACAGCAGTTCTTGGGCGTCCTTCACGAAATTCATCACTAAGAAAAAAACCGGTCTCTTTTGAATTCGCTATACCAATTATAAATTGTTGCCTTAGACGGGGCTTCTACGCCAAATGCACTTCTAAGCCGATCTTCACAATGTTTAGGCGTTAATGACGATTTAAAATCGTAAAAAATCATAGCCCGGAAATGTTCTCTAGTCAAATTTATTTTTGGGTGAACACACAATCTTTAAATTATAATAATTAAAAAACTATTAGAGCAAATCGAACAAACTAAACGGCAATCAACTCGCAAAACATTAAAAAATAGCTGTCAACTAAAAACAAATTTAATTCGTTTTTAGAAACATGGCATCCTAGATATTATCAGTGTTCCCCTCGTATATGACAATTGCTCACTCGGCCATTTTTTGGGGGGCCCCCAAGAAAGTGGGGGCCCTAAGCTATAGCTTGTGCAGCTTATACGTAAATTCTGCACTGATTTTGGTTCGGTGCAGGTTAGACATTTGGAGATTAATTATGGTCGCCGCAGGCTTGGTTGTTGGACTGAGCGTCTATGGTGGGGTGATCAAATTTAAGACATTTGAAGCACTGGATGTATTGGAGCTTAGTTGAGTTTGATGGTTCGATTTGGAAAGAGTGGTGAAACATGGGAAGTTCCTGGGCAAGAACCAAGTCTGCTTGCAGGTGCATTTATTCTCCAAGTGCATTTTTGATAGCTTTCACGAACATATCCATGTCCAAAAAGAAAATAAGATCTGGCGACTAATTGGTTTCTGCAGTAAGATGCTTCTGGAATTAGGTTTTGTGGCGGTAGCTTGTTGTAGCTGCGCTTCTGGTTTCTATGAGCGCATGAAAGTGACGATTTACCAGGATATTTCAAGAGGTCTTTTACAGTTTTATTCCAATGGTTTTATTTTGGAACTGTATCCGTGTTGGAGGAATAAGTGACAGTGTTGGCAGTAGCGACTATGATTGGAGTGGTGTTGGCTGAGAAAACGGTTATTTGAACGAGCGAAATAATCGAGTTACGGTTAGTTGAAAAGTGTATTATGTAACAAGGCTAAAATTGACATTAAAAAAGAGAGGTCAGGTATCTCTTTGGTTGACCCCCCCCCCCCAGGTGGAAAGAAAAAAAAGTTTTTCCACAACTTAGAACTGGTTTAATAATGGCCCGTGGAAGAACCAACGGTTACGAAAGCGGTTTTGCTTCCGGCGGTGCTTCGAAAACGGATGGTGCCGAAAGCCGATGGTGATGTTTGTGAAAATGATAAAGCTATTATCGGTCGAGTCAGTCGTTTAAGTGTGGCATTCGAATTGATTTAGGTTCACCATAGGGTAGTGACTAGAGAGGTTTTCTTGAGGGTTCATTTTTCTGGGAAATGTGTAACAGGTATTAATAACTAAGTATAGGTGTGATTTAATCGGGCATGGTGCCTGGGACTTGTGGGGAAGAATAGAATACGTTTTTCAGACAACCTTACTCTGACAAATTATCCCACTTAAATCCAACGTAAAAAGCAAAAAAAAAGTAATTTGAATCTTACTAAACCGACATATACCGTTATTGGCGTAAGCTGCAGTGCCGATTGTTGTACTAAATAATCGGCTGCCTTAGAAATGGCTGTTGGCGATCGTTGGACAAAATGACATCTGTAGGTGGTGGAAACTGGAAATGGTCTTTAAAAGAGCTAAATAATTAAAGGGCAAGTCATGATTGAAAGAAGCAGCTTCTCAGAATAAAACGAGGAATAATCTAACTTGGCAGTTAGAAGCGACATTCGGCGTGGATCGGTAAATCACAGATTTTATTGGGACGATTACGGCAAACGTGTTCTACTGATCGCGACGATTTGAGAATTTGAAGGGACTTGATTGATTGAAGAAAGGTGTAGCCGATTTACCTTCTTCCATTTTATTCACCTAGTAGGATAATAAATTGCACTCCTGTATAGAAATAACACTTGGGTAATTGTTGACTGTTCATATAAGGACTGGAACAGGAGCTCTTGGCTGCTAGAAGAGAGTTCGTTGTGAACGGTAAAGAACACTTCATGCTGTAATGAATTCGTAGGTACATAGTAAGTGAATAAGTAGTCTTCATAACAAGTAGATTTGATTTTCTTCATGGTAGAGAAACTTCTTCATTTTCATCTTTACCTAGTAGTCTAAGAAATTGTCAGCTTGCTGTCACTTGGCTGAGTGCCTGACGACCTCTTGGTGAAAATTCGTTTTAAATCGCTTTGTCTACTCCAGTTTTAACACGATTTGATTGAAATAAGTGATAAAGATTTATTGATGAAATGATGATGTAGAATATTGTTATAGCCTTGGTTGTGAAGCCTAGCGTCTCTAGCTAGTCTCTCACCCAGGCTGACCGGGATCGAATCCCGGTGCTGAGAAATTTAGTTAAGTTTTCTTTAGGTTAGGTTCTTTAGTTCTAAGGTCCTTTAGTGTAACACAAATGTTGGATTTGTGCTATACCATCTGTAAGTCGGCACGATGGTCCTGTGTAGTAATCATAATAACTAGGGAAACCCCGTCAAAACATGACGGTCAAATGGCTAATTGAGAGAAGGGTTTCCTTATATACAACGTTTGTTGTGATTACAACATTTTGGATTTTCATGAGTGATTATTTAAATATAAGGAACCAAATATATCCAGTTGAAAACTGTAGATCTAGCATTTTCTAGCACTCCCCTCTTTCAGATTACCCTTCCCGCTCCCGACATATTACCCTCCCTGGCTTACTTCTCTTCGGTTTATTCTACATACATACGGAAGTTCTACATGGATTTCATATATCATATGCTTAATATACCAACTTTCCTGTTGATTCTTAATCTGATATCCGAATCTGAAATGAAATTTAAAAAATTCGAAACACATATCGCATTTCGTGAAAATGCTCCACATCAAATGCTATGGCACTAAGCTGAGAATTGTTTGTGATATGATTTGTAAGCAAACGATCGGTGACTTAGTAAGCAAGTAGAGGGAGGATGTTTGATTACCTATATGACGACTAAATTAAAAGAAAAAATAATTTTAATAATTTTTTTTAACGAAACATGGAACAGTAAAAACATGCTTAAATCCAGTTTTGCATCAGAATCTGGTTCAGAGCTTAAATCAATCAGTTCAGCCATAATTAAATAATAAGAATCAAACGCTTGCGACACAGAACTAATTGGAAATCTGCGCTCACTTTGCCCGTGAATGCGTTCAATGTGCTCCCGGGTTTATAGTGATGGAAGTAAACGTAGTTCCAAAAGTTAACACGCTAGGATTTAAGATAGCGCCTCAAGTAGATATCTGATCTCGATCATCTCGATTGAAACATTTTAGATTTAAAAAAGAATCACATAAATCGTCCCGGTGGAACTCTCAAACGACAAACTTTGTGTTTTAAATACAGTCGAACTTCTATATAACGAAGACGGTAAATCCTGAAAAAAAATTCGCTATAGGGAAATTTCGTTATAAAGAAATATCACCTTTTGTAAATATTATTTTAATGCTTTCGTTTTAATTCGAGTGATTCCGCAAACTGTAATGCCTTGTGTTTAATTAATTGTGATAATGGTGCATTTTTGTCTCGTATTAAATGAACCCACTTTAAAACTGCTTCATCTACGACGTCGTAAACATAAGTTCTAGGACGTTTTGCTGTATGTTCACCAACTGATTTTAAAATCGATTCGCGATTTTTTATTATAGTCGATAAACTACTGGCAGGAATTCCAAACTTTGCCGTGAGCCGCGATGTTTGTCTTTTTTGTATACAGTTGTCAATTTCCCGCAACACGTTGATTTTCTCAATAATGGTTAAATACTTTCGCTTTGATTTTTTCTGTACTCTAGTGTAGAGCTGTTCTCTCACAAAACTAAAGTTACAATAAAAATTTGCAATGCAAGTTTTGAACTTTACGTAAATGCTAATTGCATTTAAATCTTTCTTAGGGGGGTGGAATCTCCATTTAGACAAGTAACAATGTGTATAATGCATCGAAGTTTAATCTTTCCTAGAACTCTCATTCAGATAAATTTCCGGAACTCCCTTGAAAAAGTAAGAATGTAAAGATAAACCAGTTGTAAACCTTTTAATGACAATTTTAATCCTTCTTAGAATTTCCATTTAAATAAATTTGCAAAATCCTTTTATAAGGATTACAGGTTTTTAAAAATGTGTGCAGGCTTCTTGGAAGATGGCTAAATGTATAATCTTTTACTGCTGCTAAGAAAGAAAGATTGATGCATAATACATACATTTACCTGGAAAGATTTATTTTAGTTTGGCCTAAAAAATTCGTTAAATAGAAATTTTACTTCGTTATTTAGAGACACTTTTATATGTATTTTCTATTTTCTAATAGGGCAGTGTACAGCACAAAAATTTGTTATATAGAGAAATTCGCTATATAGAAGTTCGTAATATGGAAGTTTGACTGTATATAGATAATTGCCCCTCCTTCCTGCACAAGCTTCATAGCTTCTGGGGCCTGGTTCACCAGGTAGTGGGTAGTTCCTAGTAATTATTATTATTGTGCAATCTTTAAATTAACTTATAATTACAATTTATTTATCTAGCTATAAAATGTGCAAATTTTTTGTAATAGCAAATTTAAATCCACGACAATTTGTTTTCATTACCTTTTTCATTGGCACTTTTCATGAAAATTAATGAAGTTTGAATGGGGTTTGAAGCTACTAATTCCTCTCTGATGTCCAACAATTTCTTAATCAGATTAATGTATTTATTGACTTGACTGCTGACTATAGCAGGATTAATTTTCGCATACCTTATATCCAATTATATCTTGTTCCCTAGTAGATCTGTTGATTACGGTTGGAGCTGAAAATTTAAACAATTTTCTAGTATTTCTATTTTTTTTCTTGTGAACTTAAGTTTCAAGAATTATGTTTCAATTTCACATTGATAAAACAACGATTTTATTTAGTACCATCAGAATTAACAAAATATATTTTAGTAGTAATCCGTGCATGCAATTTAAATGTTCATACTAAACCATACATTACCTCTTGAAAAATATCATCATTATTGGGAGCTAATAAAACAAACCAAACAAATAACAAATACACTAGAACGCGACTTTAATACCTAATTTACAAAAACAATGTTGCCAGCAAACCAGTAAATTCACACGAGGGCAGGCAACATTGCTGTTGCAATTAAAGCGATTGATTAGTTCTATAGTAAACACGATCGGTGTGTTTGCTGAAAAATACACACTAAGTCTGAAAACCCTATTAGTCTGCCTATAGTCTTTTCTAGTTTATATGAAAAAATTGTTAAAACTTAAAAAAAATATGAGTACAATCCTTAGAAATGGAAGAATCGTAAAACTAATTCCGATAACCAGAAAACTAACTAGCGGCAACGGTTCGATATCGAATAAACAGCTACCACAGCATCCTTGACCACACCTGTTCATCGGCTGCTACAGTTATTCATCAGTAGTCCGACCGTAAGCTTCCCGTTGAAAGCCTTAAATTAGTTGATAGAACGTATATCATATTGAACCGAAATTGATACGCTGACCTTTCGATAGGTCATCCCTTTGCGCAGTACGTGTAATTACGTTATTGAAAAGCCTACTTTACTTTTCCGCTTTCTTGAAATTTATAAAAATGTTTTCGCGTTTGATCAAATTGATTATCCTATAAGATACCGATAATGGAGTTTGAAATTTATATCTTTGTTTTTATATTTGCAGGTATGAAGCCTCGCATGAAAAACCACTTCAGAGCACATCAACTGAGTGTTTGGTTGCGACTCATTCCAGAACTACACAGAGCAGGGATGGAAGACGTTGTCGCAAGGCACAACCTTTTTAGAAACCACAACAACGCAGACTTATACGACGGTGCTGTTCGTCCAGATCCCCTTTCACGTGTAAGTTACTACGAACCATCGACCGATCTCTTTCGCAGGAGACCCAATTCCAGCCTGCAAACGCTAGAATCGCCCACCACAATGGACACTATGGTTACTACCTGTGTGAGTGTTGTATCATCTAGTAATTTTAATCATCAGACATTTCAAAATCAAAACTCTTCTGCGGACACCCTCGCTAGTTTAGAAGCAGCCGGGTACGCAGCGTACAGTACGGCCCTAAGTGTAACAATCGCGATTGGATGCTCTCTTCTCATTTTAAACGTACTCATTTTCGCGGGAGTTTATTATCAACGTGATAAAACTCGCATGGAGGTAAAATCGTTACAGCAGCAACAGCAACGAAATCAAGCAAACTTCGAAGCTATTTCTAAGCACGGTCATTACCATATTGGGCATTCTCAAAGCACCAGCGTGATGGTAGATGTTGAACAAGATACTTCAGCAATGATGTTACAAGCGAACACCCAGGACATAAACACTTTATCTAAAACTCAACCACATCTGTGCCCGTCGAGCGTACAAATATCCAACACATTAAAAGCACCCCCTCCTAGTCCGAACGTGATGATGCAGCAGAGTAATTGTATGACACTTCCCAAGAACGCTGGGGGTGGATGTATACAAAATTATAGCCAGGGATGCATGACGCTTCCGAAAAACGTTACACTTATGAACAATACGGCGAACGTGATCGCTGAAATGCAGCAGCAAGGAATTGTGCAACCTCCGAACGGTAGTGTTCCACGGCCTCCGCCTCCGCCGAAAGTTAAGAGCCCACCGGAAAGCCAGCCCCTGTTAATTTCGCATCACAACAACCAGGGAAATAAGAGCAACATGAGGGTTCCACAAGCCGCAATGAGTGAAATGCGCGTGTGATAAAATTAAGTGTTACAAAGTCTGCTGTGCTGTTATGCTCAATTCGTCCGAGAATGCGGTATAAACGCATACTGTTTATAGTTTAAACACGGCCTATCCGATGGCTTCAAGTTTCCTAGCATATATACGAAATACAAATTTAATTATGAATGTTTGTATGTATAATAAGTGTACATTACTGACTCTGTTCCTGTTTCTGTTTGTTGTTTCGAGTTTATTCTCTTGTTTCCTAAAATTTAAAGCTGTACTGTTGTTGACTAAAACAGAATT
This sequence comes from Agrypnus murinus, assembly GCA_929113105.1. Taxonomy (NCBI): domain Eukaryota; kingdom Metazoa; phylum Arthropoda; class Insecta; order Coleoptera; family Elateridae; genus Agrypnus; species Agrypnus murinus. Next base: position 147,950,824 of record OV816028.1, read on the forward strand.
AACGTTGTACGTAACGTTACAATATATCACAGAGAAAAAGTAATGAGTTTTTGCACACTGTAATATTAATTAATACTACAACCTATATTTTTTTTCTAATTAAATAAATATAACAAGAAGTAACTGCCATATACTGTAAGTAGTACAGTAATAGCGCATTTGTAAACTATTATGATTATATTTTAAAATAATTGTGCCAAAATGAGAACGAAGAAAAGCGTAACTAAAATAAAAGCAAGAACAGTGGCACCTTACGCCGAAGTTGTTTTACGAACTTTATAATTATTAAAATCATTTTCATAAAACTTAGGTGATGATTTTTAAACGGACAATCCGTAAAAACATTGTATATATTTAAAAAAAAAACATGAAAAAGTATAAAAATAGACATTACGCGTTTCAAATTTCAACGAAAAATTAGATTTATATCTTTAGATGAAATTCGACTTTTAGAAGTTGTAAATATTATATGTAATTTTTTTCGGTGAATTTTGGAACTGTATAGGAGGAAATCACTTAAACTTCAAGAACATTTTAATACTGGCGAAGTCCTTATCCACAATTACCAATGTACTGAACAGATATTTGTATTCCGCGACTCGTTAACTGATGTTTTAAGTAATGTCACATATTAATTATTAAAATAAAGATTTAATGAAGTCTTTACGTTTAATTTTATTTTACTCCATAATTATATATACATATTTATAAACAGGCCTCGGTGGCGGTGGCACGCCTGAATACCAGATGTATACAAGCCGTAGTACAGTAAGTTTTGAAAATCTGTTGTTAAATTAATTAAATATAATGAATTATGTTTAGATGTAACTTTAAATGAAGCGAGGCATAATCTTGAACAAAATTACAAATGTTTACATTTTATTTATTACAATTAGTCAATCTAATTTAGTATAAATTTACAAAACTTTCCGCCCTTATTTTGGTCCCAGACGTGAGCCTATTTCAGTTAGATGGGTCGTCTCCCTCGAGGTCTGTTTATAGATCTACCTTATAATAAATTATCATGATTGCGTATGCCTAATAGAATGTTAAAGGATTTGTAAAATACGACTATATAGCCTCTTTTAGCATCTGTTGCGATAGCTGTCAATACCTATCAATTTGAAGTAAGTATCAATTAAAAACATATAAATGTGCTTGTATTATTCTACCATTTGAATTGTAAGTAATTTAGGGTTTCAATCATCTTAACGAATATTTTAAAATAACACAAAGAACTATTAGAAAACGTGAATCTTGACATAGCCAGTGTTAGCAATATATTTCTTGATTGATATGAAATTAAATAAGACTTTCAAATGTAAAATATTTAATTAAAATAAATTATTTAAAATTATTTTACTAAAATAAATCGCAACCAATGTATTCTTAACTTGGAAATTGAATTTTAAGAACATTAAAGTTAAGATAAACTATCAAATCTAATAAAAAAAATTGATGAAAATCATTAACAGCTAAAGTTTTAATTTTATAATTTGTATTTTAAGGAAAAAAAATAAGTTAAAATTTCTTATCTGAAATATTTAAATAAAAATTGAAAATCTAAAATATATAATTAAAATAAAAACTTTTATTTATTTAAAAACTAAATCTTGCTGATTTATTTAAATTTTATAAATCGAAGTATAAATTAGTCGTAATTTTAAATCTAAAATATCTAATTACAACATGAGAATAATAAATTGCAGTCGATACTTCTTATTCTCTAAATTGGGTTTCATAAAGAAAATTCAATTAAAATTTTAAATTTAAACTATTTAATTAAAATTTGAGAAATGTAATAGCTAATTTCATGCCAAATCGACTAGATCCGTATTTTAATGTCTCAGATTTTGTTCAAATTTTGTCCTTGCATAAATACATCTGAAATGTTTTTTTGGATTAAAAATGGCCGAAGTAGAATTTTTGAGAACATCAATATGTCAAGAAACGTGCAAATACATTGCACAATAGAAAAGGCCCTGAAAGCAAATTTTCCCAAAAATAATTTTTTAACTAAACTACAATCTACAAAAAACACCCTTTTTATTTTTTAACTATACCAAGCGTATACTAAGATGATTCTATAAAAAAAGTTTCAAAAGGGTGATAGTTTTAACACAGGAGCAATGTCTTCACACTAAAATTTGCTTTCCAAGCCTGCTACTTTTTTACAGTGCACTTTTCTTGTACGTTTTTTGATACACTCTGAAAGATCCAAGAACTAGCTTTAATCAAACACCTGGACGAGCCAGATAACTAAAAAAATAAGGGAGTTATGACAAGTTCAGTTAGATAATGCAGAGTGACGGGTCAAAAATCGAAATTTTCAAAAACCTCTACTTCGGCCATTTTTAATCCAGAAAATTTGGAAAAAATAATTTATTGACATTTCATATGTATTTCAGATTTTGTTCAAATTTTGTGCTTGCATAAATACATCTGAAATGTTATTAAATTACTTTTTCCAGATTTTTTGGATTAAAAATGGCCGAAGTAGAATTTTTTGAGAACATCAATATGTCAAGAAACGTGCAAATACATTGCACAATAGAAAAGTAGCAGGCCCTGAAAGCAAATTTTCCCAAAAATAATTTTTTAACTAAACTACAATCTACAAAAAACACCCTTTTTATTTTTTAACTATACCAAGCGTATACTAAGATGATTCTATAAAAAAAGTTTCAAAAGGGTGATAGTTTTAACACAGGAGCAATGTCTTCACACTAAAATTTGCTTTCCAAGCTTGCTACTTTTTTACAGTGCACTTTTTTTGTACGTTTCTTGATACACTCTGAAAGATCCAAGAACTAGCTTTAATCAAACACCTGGACGAGCCAGATAACTAAGAAAATAAGGGAGTTATGACAAGTTCAGTTAGATAATGCAGAGTGACGGGTCAAAAATCGAAATTTTCAAAAACCTCTACTTCGGCCATTTTTAATCCAGAAAATTTGGAAAAAATAATTTATTGACATTTCATATGTATCTATGCAAGGACAAAATTTGAATAAAATCTGAGACATTGAAATACGGCTCTAGTCGATTTGGCACCAAATTAGGCTAATGCTAAACCAATTATTTTTAATTTTAGTAAAAAATTAAATTAATATTTCAAAACTGAGATACTTACATAATAAAAAATTAAAAATCTAAAATAGATAAATAAAATTTCGGGAAAATAAATCGCAGCTGATTTAATTTTAATTTTATGAATGGCGTTAAATAAGAAAAAGTTAATTTAAAATTTCAAATCTGAAATATTTAATTAAAAATCTAGTCTAAATTATTTAGTTAGAATTTTAAGAAAATAAATTCCAACTGATTTATTTTTTTAAATTAAAAATTTCAAAATAGATAATTAAAATTTCAGGAAAATAAATCGCAGCTGATTGATTGTTAATTTTTAATTGTTAATGGTGTTAAATAAAAAAAAGTTAATTTAAAATTTGAAATCTAAAATATTTAATTAAAAATTTAGCCTAAAATATTTAGTTAAGATTTTAGGAAAATAAACTCCAGCTGATTTATTTTATTAATTGGGTTTTGAGAAAAAATTCAGTTGAAAATTCAAATTTAAAATATCTGATTATAGTATGAGGATACTAAATTGCAGTTTATTCTTTTTATTTTATAAATTGAGTTGGAAGAAGAAAATTGAATTTAAATTTAAAACCTAATATATCTATTAACAATCCAGGAAAATAAATGGTATTCAATTTTTTCTTTATTTTATAAATTTGGTGAAGAAATATGTTCAAATTTCAAATCTACACTATTTTAACGAATTAAAATTTGACGAAAATAACTTGCACCTTTTTTTAACCTTTATTTTAATTTTATAAATTTAGTTTTAAGGAAAAAGTTAAAGGTTTTAAAATCTAAAGTAATTTATTAAAATAGAATATAAATATTCTTTTATTTATTTATTTTCCTGCCTATTTATTTTCTTGATAACTTGGGTTTTTAGAAAACAATTAACAATAATGAATATAGTTAATTTCATGAAAATCAATCGCAGATCATTATATTTTTAATTTCATAAACTAGACTTTAAGAAAGATATTTAATTAAATTTTCAAATCTAAACTATGTAGCTAAAATTTGATGCAAATAAATCGCACCCAAATTATTATTTTTACTTTTTTAAATTGTGTTTTAAGCAAAAATTAAATTATTCTTTCAAAACTAAAATATTTAATTAAGATTTAGGAATATATAGCCCCCATTTTTTAAGTTTTGTAATTACGTTTTCAGAAAAAAAAAGTTAAGATTTCAAAAAACAAAATATCTAATTACAATTCGACGAAAATAAATCGTAGTCGATTGTTTTCGAAAGTATAAGTCGCAGACGATATTTATATTTAATTTTATAATTTGGGTTTAAAAAAATTAGTTGAAATTTCAAATCTAAAATATCTAATGGAAATTTCAGCACAATACACAGATCACTAAGGAGTTTTTTTAATTTTATAGATTGGATTTAAAAAAAAGTTAAGTTAAATTTTTCAATCAAAATAGTTAGTAATTAAAATTTGACGATAATAAATTGCATATTATTTTTTTAATTTCATAAGCCAGGTTTAAAAATATTTGTTTAAATTTTCAAATATAAACTATTTAATTAAAATTCTATAATTGCTGTTTTTAGAAAAAATTAAGTTAAAATTTTAAATCTATATTTAATTAAAATTTGGTAAAATAAATGGCAGTCGATTTATTTTCAATTTCTTTAATTGGGTTTTAAGAAAATAAAATAAATTGCAAAAAAATAATTGTCATTTTTGGTAAGGTTTTTAACTAATTAAAAATCCAAGGTTAAAATGATAATTTTTTTTTCCAATTGATCTTTGCAATTGGACTATCAATTTCATTACTACCTTCATATTATGTATAGTTAGAGATATTGACCACAATTTAGCAAAGTTATATACTCCTGTCGTCCATGTACACAGCGATACTACCAATGACCTAGTGCAAGGCCTATAGTTGCAATATGGTTTCTAGTGCATACATGTTTAGCTTAGAAGTCAATCGTAATTTTAAAACGAACTAATCTAAAACTAGCTATGAAATGATTTAAGAATCACCTTTAAGATTTCTTTTCAAAGATGCAGCTGAACATTTTTGCAAAATTCCGTCATAAACTACAAATCCGTTAACATTTTGTTACATGCGTATATATGGGGCCTTAAATCAATGACTTGGCTTATTCGAACGCTGTAGTCTTGACAGCTTTTTTACGTAGAAGCTCAGAGTACTTGATTTTCAGGCACATCGTTTTAGTTGCTACAGAACTGCTTCTGAGAACTTCAAAGATCAACGATTCAAGTGACTGAGTACTCATTTCTATACTTTTGGTACTTAAGGTAAGTACATACATACGAGTATCATCATAGATAACTGTTACATTAACATTACCGAACGTCTGTAACTTAGAATTAGCTCTTCATTAACTTATCGCTTTTGTTCCGTATAGTGTAACTTTAAGGAATTCCATATTTCTTTACGTTTTTTTAATGTTCTTTGTTCCACCTGCCAAAGTGAAACAGAATTCGAAAAAATGTATGAACATATATAAATGACCGTAGATTATAACATACTTGTTTTGTACATAATGACATTACAATTTCATCTTCATTTTAAAGGTTGTTTTAATTGATTGAGGTAATTGGTTGTTATAGTATATTAAGTATCAAGAACAGTAAGGACAGTTTACCGATCGACGACAATGTTTGGCGACTGAGCGAAGCGAAGTCGGCAATATTGGAGGAGATCGGTAAACTCCTTACTGTTTGAGATGCTTATACTATTTTTTGTACGACCATTATGAATACAAAGGTATTAACTAAGGAAATATCCCCGAAAAAAATAGATTTAAGATAATTTATTTTTGCCCTGTATATCCACCAAACATTAAGTAGGTTTTGTCGTGACATGGATACGATTGTAATTACTATTATTTTTGAATGTCACGATATTTGTCAAACTCGTGATAATTAGTGAATCTGAAAACGAATATAATTGGGATATTGAAGAGGCCTGAGCAAATTTAAATAAACAACATACATTTTTCTAAATAGTCCAATTATTTAGAAAATAAATGATTTCTCGCGAAAGAGACATCTAAAGATCATGCATTTATTTTATAAATTACATATAATTTACTTACCGTTCTGTTTTTGACAGAACTGAACGGTAAGTAATTACTTACCGACGCGTTTTTGCTTAGCAACCAGTAAATATAACCTACTGTTCTAAAACCAAGTATGGTAAACAATCCGAAATAGCATGGTCGTACAAAAAAGTTATTTTAGGTTGTTATAAAACCTAAACACTAGAAGATTAAATTCATTGTCTTAAAAGCTAGCATAGTAATTTCATCTTTCACATTTGTAAATCTGCAGCGTGTAGCAACAACTTGTAAACAATCAAAAGCTCAACGATTAAGACGTCAGTGTAGTAATGCTAATTTCAATACAAAAAAAAATACTATACGATGACTTAAACGTGTTTCGGCTTAGCTCGAACAACTTGAGCACTGGTTCAATCTTCACTAAAATTGATGTAGGTGAATTGAGTATCGGTAGATTGATTGTAGAATTGATTGAATGGAGATGTATGATGCCAGCGTAATTGAATTAAACAAATGAGCGATTAATAATAATCCTCCTCAAAACTGGATTTTTATTTCTGTAGAATGAGTCAGCTTCAATTACGCAAAAGCCGAATTTCGTTAGCTTCGATATCATATAAATATATCACACAAAAAGATACAAACTAAATAACACAAAGAATATCTTTTATAAAAAAGAAATTTCTTAGTATTATGAAATTTATTTGACTTGCAAGCAATATTAATATGTTATTATTTATAAATAAAATTAACAGACTACTTTTCATTAAATTTTGATAATATTTAACCCATTAAAAAAAATAAAATTGTATAGATAGTCAACCTGGAATAGTTAAAATAAATAAATTATTATTAATCAACATTAGAAACCCAAAATAAATTATCAATGATCATGATTTCACTAGAAAACAAAACTCCCCCATTTGATCGACAGCGGGAGTTCCAGTGGATATTCCAGAAACTAAATTATTTTGCAGGAAAAAACAAAAACCTAAAAAAATAATTATGTTTTACTAGAGGAATTCCCCATGTAAAATTAATGATCAAGTAATCAGTGGAAAGGGCATGTTATTAAGATGGCGGCAACTTCATCACAAAGGAATGCTGAGTTTTCGTTGACTTTAAGTTAACAAAGAACTAATATTTTGATAATTTAAATATGCACTTTATGCACTTAATGGCACAATAATTTTTCATCAAAAGAGCACTTTACACCAAAAGATCACAATTCTAAATCTTTTTTTTAGCTTGTTAGGTTGGCTTCTAGTTTCTAGGCTTTATATCAATAAATCGGTATTTGAATTTTTGGTTGTAAAATGATGTGAAATTTTGGTGTAAATTACCACAGGTTATATAATCTCCGTTATGACTGCGACCTCCTTCTCACCCCATATGTTAAAGTGTGCATTCGTATCTGTGAAATACTTTATAGAATTTTTCTGCTATAAGCATTCTTTTATCAATATAGGTGCTATCACAGTATTAGAATTAAAAAATAAATACAATTTTAATCAAATTTTTATAAAACATTTTTAAAATTGAAACTTACTTAAAACCGAAAAACAATAGTATGAGACCATATTATCGTATTGTACTTTTTCAGACCTCTTTTAACAATCCTCGACATAAATCATCCCTTACTTTGCATTATTTAAATTACTTTGCAAGAATACCAATTCATTTTTCCAGATTTACAAGTGTTATGCTAACTCGGTCCCTCTTATAAAACAAGAGAAACAAAGTCAAAGGCAATTTTGTTAGAACACGCCTATTATTTTATTCGCCACTTTTTCTCATTCTCCCATATAGATTGAACCGGAGTCAATATGTATGGAAATCAAGCTACCAAAATCTTGTGAAGTCGGCGTGTCGCGTTTAACTTGTGTGTTCCTTCCGCTTACTCCTTGGTGTTAGTTGTGTATCACTGCATATTTGAATTTCATTTGCTTTTGTATTTGCTTTTATGAGAGAAACACTTTTTGTCTTTTATTTTTATATTATTTAAAACTACAGAATTTTAATGTAGCTACCGTAATAACTGCTGTATTACGTTGATTAAAAACGGATTGTGATTTTATATGCTTTATTCTTTTTTATTTTTTATTCAATTTTTAATACTTTTTCTGATCAAATGTTTGATATACAAAAGGCATAGCCATCGATATTCTGAAAATCGTTTAATATGTATATAATATATTGCGAAATAGATACACACTATTAAACACAGCTAGTTATGTCTGTAGCTAGCTACTGCAAATACACATCAATCATAAGCCACAATCATGATACAAGATGCTTTATTATAAAAAAGGAAAAATATAACTTGAGTAGAGCAACAGCTTCAGTGATGCGAATGTAATTATATCAGAGTGTGACTTGAGACCTCAAAAATAACAAAACAATTAAAATCTTTGACGGTAGCAATCATCGCTAACTTAGCAAAGTGTTTAAACTCATTCAACATAAACATTGTAATTATAAAATCATTGAATTACAGAATTATCGTCCAAATTTTTGCGTCTTTTTGACGAGACACCGAACACGGTACACATATTTCGTATAAATCTGCAGTGTTTTTAACTTCTATGTAAATAATGACATACTCATCGTTCCTGGTTCTTAGTCTTGGTGCACAAACTTGTAATTTGACCATATGACGTATCTAAACATCATCTTATCCAAAAATGGAAAATTCGTAGTAGTTTTAGGCGGATAACACCGAATAAGTACATGGTTCTGCTTTGATAAATGGTATATGCTGGTAGAACTACATAGCTTTATTTTCATTTAGTTGCAAGTAACGCTGCAGTTTATAAAGCACACGCGGTTTTCTTATGATCGAGAACATAATGATCTCCAGAATTATCCGAAATAGTTATTTATGGTACAAGTGAGTTAAGTAAGATATTATCCACGAAGGAAAAATTTACCCTCGAGGGCCGGCAGGCCCGAGAGGGTTAATTTTTCTGAGTGGATAATATCCTTAACTCACGCGTGGCATACAAAATTTTATCCAACACCTCTTTATTTAAGTTTAAACATCGAATTTACAATGTATAGTTAGTCTGTAGTTTTGACGGTAATACTCTAGCACGATGACTGGATTTTAATAATATTAAGTAACGTAAGCGGGTGATTGGTTGTTATCTTTGAAGGAGTGAGTTTTTTAAAAATAACCCACGTTGCTAGGGGCAACGTAGGTTATAATGTAACATAAGAGTAAACAATCACTTTCCTTATTTAAAATGGCCATAGTAAAGATGGTATTTATATAGAGGTGTTGGATAAATACCGGGTGATTTTTTAAATTTCTGATCTAGAAAGCCATGACATAATTTTAAAACAAAAGATGCGGAAAACGTAGGGCGTAGTTTGAATCGTTCGATTTGTCACAACTGTCAGATTTCAAAAATGTTGACATAAACATAACCTACTCCAATAATAAATGTAAAAGTAAGTAGTCAATTTGTCACATAAATGACATTTGGAATAGCAGTGTGATCAACGCTACGCCCTACGTTTCGGTGACCTTCGATACGGCGTAAAAATCACGACTTACTAGATCAGAAATTTAAAAAATCACCCGGTACTATTAATATTCACTTTGTACGCAACCTATGCAGTTTTATATGTAAATGAATTACTACAAAGAAAATTAATAACACACAAAATTGCATCGCCAAAATCGTTCAATATTAATTTGTTAAATTTTCTTATTTTTGCGGCGGCGACCCTTAAGTGGTTATGCCCGGTTTACTACTATTTAAGACAACAAAATGAACTAATCTTATACTGCACAGCCTCATTATAACTTTGCTGAACATGGGCATATAAATAAATTTTTGCCAGTGAGATTAAATTAATTAAGTACCAGTTGTACCAAACATCCCAGTTACAGGGCTCGTGAGTTTACTTTTTTATCTAAGCAGATTGTTACCAACAAAATGGGGACTGCTTATTGGGAAACGGTAACAACCTTTAACCGCAGTTAAATCTGTCGGCTGCCAGCTTACTAGTGAGAGGTCGTGGGTCTCACAGAAGTGTAGTGGGCGCCAAGAATCGTCTAAAATAGCTACAGGATTGGCCGACAAAATCTGAAAAGAACAACACATTTGCGACTACTACCAATGTGGTCGACTTTACCCAATAATGACTCCTCGATAGCTGAAAATATAAACTCCAAATACCAAACATAAATAATAAATCTTCAAGTAAGTTATATACAGTGCTTTATTATTATTTATTAATCAAATTATCAATTAGAGCAAATTATTCAATGTGAAATAACCTTGGCAAAAATTGAATATAGGTTATTAATTTCTATACATAGATTGAAACAGAAAAGGATTAATGCTAGCGTGATTTATTACTCTAAACCAGACTTAACTAAAGCCTATAAAATGTAACAAACACGGTAAATTCACGCGAATACCTGTGATGTGGATTGCGCAATCGTAACCTCAGTATTTAATTCTTTAATCAATTCATTACGGAGCAAAATATGCGTATTCACTCGCAAATATTCTTAACAATATAATACAGTAACTAATACGTGATAAAATAATATATATGAAACGAATACTAGATATTCGTGCTACACGCACACTGGTGAAAAACCATTTAACACATAAATTTATAATATACAAATGTACAGATATGTTTTATATACCAAAAGGATTATCGAACGTTATAGATGTTGTAAATAGTTGCTACAATATAACCAACTCAGGATACGGTGTCTGTTCTTAGAGCTGAAGAGGAACGTACCAACCAACTCGAACGAGGCAACACCAACCAAGGCTGCGTAATGGTCTTGTAACAACCCAAATATTCAACGTATACTTGTTATACAGCAAGTTATAAAATGAGTAAAGGACAAACCCAAGATAAAAAGGTCTGTAACAAATGAATTACATTAGCAGAATGAACATCACAAACACTTTAGAAATACCTTCGACGGAATTTGACCTTAAGAGAGATTTATATCGCCTCCATATAACGACGATTATACATTAAAATCTATCGAAAGAATTAAGTATAAGAGACTGAATGATAGAAAAGTTATCCTATAAACTTACGAAAAAGTGTGCTTCTATAACCTCAAAAAAGCAAGTGGAAATATATCCCATAACGGCTTCCAACAAACTAAATTGGAAAAACTAACGCCACAATTAATCATCAAATCTGCACTAAGGCAATTCCCATAACTCAACATAAAGGAAAAGATTAATTAAACGGCGATGTCCACGAAAATATATTCTTCAAAGAAGTTCTTCACACAAGCGATCAAAACAAAGTGACAATCTCTTATCAAAACAGGAAATTGAGTTCCACAACAAAATGGCAACTACAGGGAGAGAAAATGCAAAAATCCCTAAACGCTATACAACTTAATACAAAAGCATAGCTATACAGGGTGCTACGAAATTAGCACGTAACAGGTCCCCCCCTCGCCAAAAGAAAATCGAACACGGAAAGATTTTCTCCAATCCTGAGGTACTATACGAAAACAAATACTTACTAGGGCAAAACAAAAGAGAAAAAGGCATAAGGCCAAGATACGACGAAAATCCAAAAGGGCAAAAAGGTAAAAACCACAAACCAACCCAACAATATATACACAATATAAATTTGCCAAAGACCAATAGGAGAGTGTTCAAGTGGTAACAGTAATAGGAGGATAAATTCAATACCAACCACGGTCGCATGACGAAATGGAAGGGCTGCGTCGTCCGTTATGACCACCAATGGTCCAAAGCACAATTAGTAGCAACGTATCTCCTAAGACTGTAATCACATAAACCCTGTTCACCAAAGTTCATAGCAAGTACCCCTCCCCAAAAGAAAACGCTCACAAAAGGACAACACAACCTTGGACTAAGGCGCCAAAACACAACCAGTAGCAACATACCTTTAAAGGCTGTAGTCAACTCAAACCTGATCACCAACAAATCCGAACAAGTTGACTCACCCCAAGAGAAACAAACCCCACCTAAAACTAATAAAAGCCAACCCCACCACAAAGCCAACGGACCCAACCCACAAACCCTAACACAAAAGACAAGACAAACTACGCCAAGGTAGATCCCCTGCAGCACAGGTTTGCTCCAACGGCAATAGTCACATTACGGTACAGACGTCAATAGAAGCACAATTAGAAAGGGTGAATAGAACAACCACTCTTGCTTCGAAAGGAATGCCCGAGAGCAAACCTCCCTCGGCAAGGAGTTGAACCACCCCCCAAACTAACGGCCAGGTGTCAATCTAACACAAAGGGCATTAGATCAACGAAAGGAAAAAAAAGAATATAGGATAGAAGATAGCAAAGCGGAAAAGTTAAAGGCGAAAAAGGGACATTCACACATAATTACACAGCAAGACACAAAAGAGTACGAGCACAGATAGGAAGATAAAAGATAGAGAAGGAACACAAGACCTAGATGGAAAAGGTCGGGTAGTATGCCCTGAAAAAGAAAAGTGGACATACTCCCACACAAGTGCCAACCAAAACACACCCAACCAACCACCCAAAAAAAAGTTACACAAAACTAATAATACCCACCAAAACTAGACCAAACGGTAGCTAAATGGGATATAGAATATTGTGAAACGATGTACGTGGATCGATGATGTCGACGACTAACAGTCGGGGAATCAAGATGAAAACGATCCCAAAAAGCGGCCCACCAAAACGCCCTACCAACCTACCCAAAAAAAAGGGACCTAAGAATCGATGTCATCAGATAAGGCGTTAGGCGTTAAATCTTTGACGTGCCAATTGCCAAGAAGAGTCCCATCCCCTGAGGGTCTTTAAGTTGGTACACAAATCTAAATAATTTTTTGTGTATAACGAACGGACCAATAAACTTGGGTGCAAGTTTTGAAGTAAAATGTTTCGAAGCGTCAGAAAGTACGAAGTTTTTACGCCAAACAGATTGACCAGGTTTATATTCAACAGGTCGTTTGCGAAGATCATAACGAGCTTTAGCTTTTTCGTAGGCTTGTTGTAGTTTCTTTTTAATACCACCATATAATTTTTGTAACGCATGGCCACGTGTGTTTAAATCTTCGGCACGTTGGAACTGTAAATTGTCATTAGGTCGAGAATTTTCAGTATGAGAAGTACCACGCTGAACCATTTCACGGCCAAAATTAATAAAATATGGCGTATAACCAGTAAAATCATGCTTTGCGGTACGCATAGCGCAAGCAACATGAGGTAGATATTTATCCCAATCACGCTGATCTTCTTGAACGTAAGCGGTGAGCATACATTTTAAAACTTGGTTCACACGTTCAGCAGGATTAGCTTGAGGATTGTAGTTAGCTGTAAAAGAAATCTTGCATTTGTACGAGTTCATCAATTCAGAGAATTCCTTGCTACGAAATTGAACTCCGTTATCACAAATAACGCGTCTGGGTACCCCAAACATAAGGAACACATGTTCTTCGACATGTCGCGATACTAACTTAGCTGTAGCGCTGCGTAAAGGAAACAGCAGCGAAAACTTCGAAAAACAATCTGCAATAGTTAATATGTAAGTATATCCACGTTTCGAGCGAGGTAAAGGCCCAACTAAATTTAGACAGATGACTTCCCACGGCTTAGAAATTAAGGTATGACCACCCATAAAACCAGGAGAAGCTTGACGGAGAGGCTTGATACGATTGCAAGTTTCACAACGTCGAACATAATTAGCGATGTCATGGCGCATCTTCGGCCAGTAGTAATAACGAGCTACACGGTGAAAAGTTTTACTTACGCCAACATGACAAGCGGTCATAGAATCATGACATTGTCGCAGTACTTCATTTCTTCTAGCTTTAGGTAAGACAATCTTCCAAGATCCTTCTTCAGAAGTCAAATCAGGAAAACGAGTAGGAACATACTTAAATAATCGATGGTTTTCAATACGCCAGGAAGAATAACCGCCCAGGTTCTCCACAAAATCGCACATTCGTGCATACCAACGATCTTCAGTTTCATTATCTTTGGTAACTTCAATAACATTAACATTGCCTACGGCACTGGAAAGAGCATCAGGTACAACATTTTCTTTACTCTTGAGATGAACCACATCAAAATCATATTGTTGGATTCTGATGGCCCAACGAGCGATACGTCCGATAGGATCTCTGATACTATGGATCCACTTCAAACTGTAACAGTCGGTCATGACAGTAAATTTCGTTCCCTCTATGTAGGGTCGGAGTTTCTCGATGGCAAAGGGTACAGCTAAGCACTCACGTTCCACAGCACTAAATTTCTTTTCATGTTTATTCAGTGAGCGACTGATGTAACAAATTACTTTTTCACCATCAGGGTAGTACTGGGTTAACACAGCAGAAATTCCATAGCCTGAAACATCAGTTTGGATGACGAAAGGAAGGTTAAAATCAGGGCACGATAAAATCAGAGCAGATACCAAACAATCTTTAATTGTCTCAAAGGCTGTCTGACAATCAGGAGTCCACTGAAAACTTTTGTTCTTCTTAAGTAAATCTGTCAATGGTGCAACAACGCTAGAAAAATGAGGAACAAAACGTCGATAGTATGACGCCATAACAAGAATTCTTCGTACCTCGGTGACAGTAGTAGGTATAGGTATCTTCAAAATGGCTTCAATCTTCTCAGGATGGACAAGAAGTCCTTGCGAGTTCACAATGTACCCTAAATAACGTAACTCAGGTTTGCAGAAATGACATTTCTCTTTGTTAAGAGTGAGACCAGCTCTATGTAAACGGTTGATGACCTCTTTTAATACTTGAAGGTGTTTTTCAAAAGTAGGAGTACAGATTATTACGTCATCAAGATAACTGAAAACAAAAGGTTCAAGTAAGTCCAAACAGCATTCTCCGGAACTGAAAAAGTCCACGATTAGGGACAGTAAAAGCGGTGTACGGCTTGCTGTCTTCTGACATCTTGATTTGCCAATAAGCTGACTTTATGTCAAGAGTAGTCAAATAACGATCATCACGAAGTTTATCGAGAGTACTACTGATGTACGGAAGAGGATAATCATCCGGTTGACTAACTTTATTAAGTTTACTATAATCCGCAGCAAATCGGTAGGTATTATCTTTCTTCTTTTTCATCACGATAGGCGAAGACCATGCTGAAGTAGAAGGCTCCATAATACCTTTAGTTAACATCTTGTCAAGTTCACAATCAACAATTTTTTGAAGTGCGGGCGAGATAGGATAGTAACGCTGCTTAATCGGAGGTGATTTGGTATTGATAACATGTTCCACCAAAGGAGTACAGCCGATGTTGCTACCTATATTTCCAAAAGCATCTTCGATAACATGATCCAATTCTTCTTTCTGAGAAATAGTTAAATGTTCAACAGAGAGAAGAGCAGTAATTACTTCTGTAGAAACGACGTTAGAAAATTTCCATTCCCCATGACGAAGGTCAGGCACAATTTGCATGCGCTTCCAAAAGTCAGCACCTAAGATAAGAAGTTGAGGCAAAGAAGGAACGACAACAACATCTAGAGTCCTAATACGGTCACGAAGTTGAATAGGTAGAGAGAGAGTACCTAGACTTAAACAAGAACTACCATCAGCAATAGTGCAACTTGGGCGATCAGCAAAGTTAAGCTTGCAAAAATTCGTCAAAACATCCCAGGCTGGTTGACTTAGAAAAGTTCTGCTGGCTCCGGAATATAAAAATCCTAAAAAGGGCTTATCAAAAATCTTAACCTGCAAATAAGGTCGTTCGTCATTATTAACACTATTTAAAATAAAATCAAGAATGGCTTTCTGCTTTGTTGGTAATTCAGAATTAAAATTGGTATTGGCCACAGTAGGTTGAGTTGAGGACGCTAGTTGGCCTAACTTCTCGCATTCAAATTTCGAACACTGCGGACAAGTCTTCGTATTGAAGTTCGGCTTCCCACATCGATAACAATGCATCTTCTTGGGCGAGGTACAGGTAGATGAAAGGTGTCCCTGTTGTCCACAATTCCAACAATTATTCGAACGAACAGCATTAACGGTAGCAGCTTCTGTGTCACAAGTTGATACTTGTAGGAGATTTATCTTCAATGGTAGACAGACGAGTCCTATGAGGTTTCGTATAGGCTAGGTCAGGTTCTAGCAAATGATGAGAAGGTTCAGGTGGTTGACCATCATATATATCATATTTAGAAGAACGTACTTGAGCGTCTTCTAAAAACTTGCATAAACGAGTTAATTCTGCAACAGAAGGAACAGAATGCAAAGCCAGTTGAGTCTGAAAGTATGGCTGAAGGTTGTTGCGAATGTAGCCAACTCGCTGAAGTTCAGGTAAACTAACACTTAATCTTCTAAAAAGATTCTCCATCACTGCAATGTAGACGATGACGGGTTCTTCTACACCTTGAAAACGTCCACGTATTTCATCCCACAGAGCCACATCATAATCACATGGAAGAAAAGCGTTGCGTAAAGCAATAACAAGTTCATCCCACGACTTAAGGGTGTCTCGGACTGAACGGAACCAAACAAGAGCTTTATCGGTGAACAATTCGATGGCAGCTGTAAATAATTGTTCTTTAGTAATGCCACGGGCTAACCGTAACTCTTCCACACGTTCTAGAAAACAAGAAAGACCAGAGTCTCCATTAAACTGCAAGTTCCATTTGTGGATGGCTAAGTAATTAGAACTTCCCCTATAAGGCTGAAAAGAAATAATGTGTCTTCCAGCATTAGTACTGCTAGCTGGAATCGGATGTCCAGCTACTGCAAAAGGATCTAAATTCTGAAAGGGAATAAAATTTGCAGTAGATTGTGCATTCCCAAATGCAATAGGTGGTTGACTAAATTGAACCGTTGAAGTAACAGGTGCATGAGAAAAGAATAAATCTTGATCACTCACAGGTACAGTAGAAATAATAGGTTGAGTTGTAGATGGCTGTGAGAGATTTGTTCCATCAACTTCATCATCAACAAACGAGATCAAATCTTCATCAGGTTGAAACTGCGATTCAGTAACAACTCGAAGAGGATGTCCTAAAAGTTTAACTTCAAGCTCTTCTGATAACCTAAAATGTTGCTTAATTAAAAGACTCGAGCATGTGCGCTCTATAAAGCAACACGTTTTTGGTGTTCGCTCCGTTATCACTTCGTAAACAGTTGTGTTGTTAAAAATTATAAAAATATCTTTTAATATTTTAGCAGTTTGAACTATTTATTATTATTTTCATTGTTAATTTTCTACAATGGGAGGCAATGACAGACAACTTAGAAGCAATCAAAGTCGTGTACCTGACAGTGCACCTGAGAGTGCACCCGAGATTGCACCCGATGGAGAAGACAAGGAGTTAATAGAAAAAATGAAAGAGTGTTACAAAGAAGAAACTAAAAACATATTAGAAAAACTGGATGAAAAATTTAAATTGTTAATGGACAGTTATGAACAATTAAAACCGATTGTGGATAATATGGAAACAAAATTAGAAATCAATAGAAAGACTACAATTGAACTTGATAAACGCCTAGATAAATATGAACAATATACTCGAAGAAATTCTATTCGTGTATTTGGCATTCCTGAGCAAGATATTAATGGTAAAGAAAATACAGATGAAATTGTTTTTTCTCTTGTTAGAAATAAATTGAATTTAAATGTTCAGAAGACTGAAATTGACAGGTCGCACCGTCTAGGAAGAAAAATCAAAATAAACCACGGCAGATAATAGTGAAATTCGTATCTCATAATACAAAAATGGATATTGTAGGATCAAGAAAATTATTAAAAGGTACTAGGATTTATATATTTGAAGATTTAACCAAAAGAAGGCTAGAGTGTGTTAATCAAGCAAAAATCCGATTTGGTAATCATAATGTATGGATCTCTGACGGAACCATTTTCATCAAACACAACAATGCTGTGTACAAAATATATTGTACAGAAGATATGGACAAAATTCCGGTCCTGGTTGCTGTTAAAAATTATTAAAAACATGCAGCTAATCATAATGAGGGTCAAGTATCTTTAAATTTAGTAATTATAATCTAATACTAAGTAGATTTTCTTAACAAATACCTCTATAAAAAGGATTCTTATCCTACAAGAAAGTCGTTATATAAAAATGCTTACATGTAACATGTTGTATGTTGCATTACATGTAAAAAAAAGAGATTTGTGTTAGTTTTAAATAATCAATTTTTATTTTCTAATATTTATTACAATAATTTATTTACATTTTTGAATAATAAACCAAATTAATGAATTGATAACGTTTTGTACCATAATCTGATATTATTTACGAACAACATTTGTTTTTATTTTTCTAATCAAAAAGTATGTACAACGTTAATACTTTCTTACTATTTTTTCAATGGTTCTTAGTAGGTATTAGGACAATTGGCCAGTCCCCCCACTCCTTTTCTACCTGTGAAGACGTCATCACACCTGACTGATAGGTGATGATTGAAGTGAGAATTATTACCGGTTACCTGTGTAATGATTAGCGGTCACCTGTGAAATGACTAGCGGTTGCATGATTAAAGGTGATGATTAGTAGAGGTAAAAATTAAAGGATTTGAAATGATTAGCGGTAACCTGTGATATAATTAATTTGATATGATTCGCGGATACCTGTGACCTGATTAGAAAGGATGATCTAATTAAAGATAAGGATTTAATATGATTAGCGGATACCTGTGAACTGATTAGAAAGGGAGATCTAATTAAAGATAAGGATTTGATATGATGAGTGGTTACCTACGATATGATAAAAGGTGTGAGGTGAGACTTGGTTAGAGATAGCTTGCGATATGATTAAAGGTTATGATTAAAAGGTGATAATTGAGTACCGGATAGCTATGATCTGCTTAAAGGTGTTCATTTGAAAGGTTGATCTGAATAAAGGTACGGCTTTGATAGGGTGATCTGCTTAAAAGGTATTGATTTGAAATGATTAAGTGAGAATTAGCGGTCACCTTTGAAATGATTAGCGGTTACATGATTAAAGGTGATGATTAGCAAAGGTGATGATTAAAGCATTTGAAATAATTAGAAGGTGTGCGGTAATCTGTGATATGATTAATTTGATATGATTCGCGGATACCTGTGACCTGATTAGAAAGGGTGATCTAATTAAAGAATTTGATATGATTATAAGGGGTGAGGTAACATGTGATCTGAATAAAGGTACGGCTTTGATAGGGTGATCTGCTTAAAGGTGTTAATTTAAAAGGGTGATCTGAATAAAGGTACGGCTTTGATAGGGTGATCTGTTTAAAGGTAAAGATTTGATAGGGTGATCTGCTTAAAAGGTATTGATTTGAAATGATTAAGTGAGAATTAGCGGTCACCTGCGAAATGAATAGCGGTTGCATGATTAAAGGTGATGATTAGCAAAGGTGATGATTAAAGGATTTGAAATAATTAGAAGGGGTGCGGTAATCTGTGATATGATTAATTTGATATGATTCGCGGATACCTGTGACCCGATTAGAAAGGGTGATCTAATTAATGAATTTGATATGATTATAAGGGGTGAGGTAACATGTGATCTGAATAAAGGTACGGCTTTGATAGGGTGACCTGTTTAAAGGTAAGAATTTGATAGGGTGATCTGCTTAAAAGGTATTGGTTTGAAATGACTAGGTGAGAATTAGCGATCACTTGTGAAATGATTAGCGGTTACATGATTAAAGGTAATGATTAAAGGATTTGAAATGATTAGAAAGGGTGAGGTAATCTGTGTGATGATTAATTTGATATGATTTGCTGATACCTGTGACCTGATTAGAAAAGGTGATCTAATTAAAGATAAGGATTTGATATGATTAGGTAATATGTGATCTAATTAAAGAATTTGATATGATTATAAGGGGTGATCTAATTAAAGGATTTGATATGATTAACGATTACCTGACATACACAATCTGCTGGATGTGGCTGATAGCATGATGAATGTGGCTGATATTTATTACACAATAAAGTAAAGACAAATTAGGTAGTTAAAAGTGTTATTGTTTTATATTTTATACGTTTTATTATTTATAATTTCGATATTACAAAATCAAAAATCTAAGTTTACGAATATTAATACCAATTATACATGAATAAACTTTATCAAGGTAACACACTCACAATTTAATCCTAAACGATTGTTCGTCTTTTCTATTTCATGGTAAAGTTCAGCAAACGCTCTTTCCACTTGTTCCTCATTGATACCTTTATGGATGTGAACTGGTACCGTTGTATATCGTCGAGGATCTAGTAAGATTTCACCTCCAGATAATATTAACTCATATTCATAGCATACAACTGCTGATATCGAAAATAGATCGGTTGTATCGTTATCTAAGATACAGCACCGGAATTGTCGTTGCAATTCTTGTTTATTCATGCATAATCCTGTATCTTCGAATGTGTAATCATCACTGTCTAGCAAGGACACTGAAGTGGTGTGGAATAACGGCATACTTTCGTCTTAAACACGACAAACAAGTTACAATTTTAACGGGTCGGTTTCTATTCAGAGGCTGAAACAATCGAAATAGTTATATATAATAACATTCACTTAATCAGTTAGAAAAAGGATAACCTTTCAAGTTTCAATTTAGGAAATAACTGAGCTAAAGACGATGTAGGAATACACAATACTAATAAATAGGAACTACATTAGCATAAAAGGTTAACATTCGGTCGATCAATTTAAAAACTTATGATAATATAATCGAAAACTCACCTATTGATCTTGCAGCTGTGAAACACAGTCGTCTTACAGTAATGAAGAATCGTTGGATTTCATGAACTGATTAAAAATGAGGATTATATATGTACGTATATCTATTTGCTGACTTTTAGATATTCTCACACATTTCTTAATAGTACTTGCATACATCTGATTGATAAAAATAACATTTCTCTGATTAGAAATATAGTAAACACTAATTATAGTTTATCGAAACTATTTGCGTTTCACAGGCTTGAAATAAAAATCTGTTAAAATGTGTTTATTGTATAATTACTGAAGATTATAGAGGGAGCATGTGATAGCATTTTAAACGAATTGAGTATTATTTATATAGTTTACGTAGAAAAGAACGAATTTAATAAATGTACCTGAGCAATTATAATTAGAAAATATTATATAGTATCATTATTGAAACAAAGCTTTTTAGCCACGATAAAACAACAAAAAAAACTATAAAATTTATATAAAATTAGTCATACTTACTGTATCAAAGAAACTCAAAAATGTTTGCCACAGCTTGAGATTTAAACTCTCTCTTACAAATTAATTATTCAAGTCGTAGGTATTGGTTCTGCAATTGTCTAATTTATAAAGTAATGGATAAAGGTTTCATAAAACACAAAACATACACAAGAAGGGCGCCATCTGGTTATGAATCTTAAAGTATTGATTATAAATAACCAATCAAAGATGTTAATTGAATAAGCATTAAAAATTATTGAATCCATTAACCAGAAAATGAATAAAATATTATATAAAACAAGCAAGATTTTGTTTATTTGAAAATTTTGAAGTAAAATGAAATATGGTGTTCATAACTATATGGTTCCGTTTCACCAATTATTATTAACTTTAAAATTATATTTATTTAGAAAATCCAAAATTAGAAATATAAAAGGATTACAAATTTTACATACAAGAATTTAAACAATAAGTCCCTGCCTAAGAGCTCTGTTGATAATAAAATTTAATGGATAAAAAATTGTATTGAATTTATATTAAGAGAAACAACTATGAAAAATTACTACAAGTTCAAACAAAGGTTTACATAAAGGATCAACACTAAAAAACAATAGTCACAATACCTTTTATTTTCGGTAAATCACAAACCAAAATCAACGATAAACTGCACAAAATTTTGACGACAGCGTCACTGCAAATGGAAAACTGGAAAATCTGGATTTTTCTTTCATAAATTAAAGATGCAAGGGAATAACCCTCGTAAAATCTGGATATGGTGAATCATAATTTACAAATTCACTCCAAACTGCAATAACTAAATGCAACCATAAAAGTTCCATAAAAATTTGGCTATTTGTTTTGATAACCATTTCAAAGTTCATTGTTTTCACTAAAACAACACACATTCTTTAATCCTGAACTGAATTTAGAAGGCACACAGCACAAGTTATTTATTAATCGAGATTTCGATTACGGAGAAGAAAGTCTATAAATGTTAATTTATTTCGGTACGGTATAGTATTTAACGGAATTACAAAACTGGAACTGTATTAGCTTGATTCCACTTTATTAGGGAAAATCGGATATCCACTTTTCAGAAGCACGAACTTCCAAGAGAGTCCCCAACTGTACAACGATATTTTTATAAACCGCATATTTCGATTATTATACGAACACTTTATCAAACGATATTATTAACTGTAGATTCTTTCAATTAGATTCTCCGGTCACCCGAAAACCGGCAGTCGATTAAACTAAACGAGAACTGTATTTAGAATTATCTTTCAAATTCCATATCACTAAAACGAAACGGCATTTTTATAATATCGACCGCAATCGACCGCTTGCCGCAAGGGCTTGAACAGAAGTCCTTTTGTGAAGCGACGCTACCACCCTGATCTCGCGGAGGAACACATTTTTACTTCCGTGTATAAATACATTACTAGATCAGCCAATGACGAGATCTCACTCCGAACCAATATCGATTTTTTCTTAAGTACCCAATCAACAACGAGTCGCATGTTTTGGTTTAACTAATCAGCGCACAGCATCTAAAAAGGCAAATATCGATTTTTTCTCTAAAACTGCGAAAGCCTCGACCCCCATTTTTGTTAAACACTTATATTTTAAAAAGAATGGAAATTTACAGAGCCGAACCTAAGATTTTTGTAAATATAACTGTAAAATCCCACGTATTTGAAGCCGTTAGAAATTATACCGTTACATTATGCCTAAAATTAAATTAAATATACCCAAGACTTCTATTAAATACAATAAGATTTATATTGCTGTAGAAATAAATAATTTGATAGCATTATTCGCTAATATTTATACACGTCGAATTATTATCGATATCAATTTCCTATTAATTAATATAATCAGTAATTTGTTTACAACAAGCGTGAGAATATTTAACACATTCTAATCATTTGTGTACAGTTCTTTTGATACAACAAGTAAAGACAGATTATTCTGTTATATTGAATTAGACAAAATTCCTCATTCTGCTATCAAATCCTTTAATCAGTTCAGCAGATAGTGGTAGACAGGTAATCAGTAATTAGGTCACAGGTAACCGCTAATAAATTCTTATTTTTAAATCATACCGTTAACCAGGTCATAGGTTACCTCACCCCGATAAAGACTCTGCTATACGAGTTCAGCCGATCGCTATTCCTGTTTGCGATTTCGTTAAGCAAGGCATTCAATCAAAATGTATCGTTAAACTATTATAATCGGATGTAATGAGAAACAAACTAACTATCGAAGTATAATTTCTCTTCCATTACATACAAGGCAATAAATTGTGTACATCTTCGTCTGTAAAGATATAAAATCAATACAATTTGCAATAATTCTATTGACTGTTTTTCATAAAATATTATAATATTTCTAATTATAAATTTATATTAACAATCAAATCCCTTTCGATATCTACCCTTGTCTAGAGAACAATCTTTATTAATAACGAAAAAGTCATATGGTTCGTTCCAGCACATGAAACAAATATTATGTTTAAATTCATGTTTAATGTTTAAATGTTTAAGTTCATCATAGCTTGCATCTCCTAAAATATGAGCGTTATACACATGTTTTAAATTCAATTCATCTTGCTTAAAGAGAATAAGTAAGTTAGCTTTGTCCCTAATCAGATGTTTGGGAATTTTCGTATATGTTTGACCTAAATAAAATGAATCAACGCCCTTCATGTCTACCCATGCTAAAATATTGTCTATTTTTCTTGTTTATCAGAAATTATATCATCAAAAATAAATACTGAATTAGGTTTCACATCATTAGGGGTGATTACATCATCGTTTTCGCCATATTTAGGTTGAAATAAAGACTTGGCGTATAGGTACATATTTACAAATTTTAATCCGTTTTCATTAATTAGTAGACCTAACAAGGCATTAGTTTTACCACAAGAAGAAGGTCCACTCAAAATTGCAAAACAGGAAACAGGTAAAAGCTTACCATGCTTCTTATCACCATCGGAATATTATCGAGAAACATGACCGTCTAAGTTAAATATATTTAGCGACTTCTTTTGCTTAATAATTTTCATTATGGTATGTGTATATGTCTAGTCACAGTTTCAGCAAACGCATTCTATCAACGAATCATGTAAAATTAAGCAGTATGCTTTAGTTGTATCAGAAAGTGGGTTGACCGATTCAAGCTCTAATCTCTAAATTCATGAATACTACCTTATACACAAGAGCCCTAGGCCCATAGCTGAATATCGAGACCATAGGTCCACAAATTGGGAAAACTACAAGCACGATCTAGAAGAACTGCTAGGGAATGCCATTACCACCATCAGGAATCATGATGAGATTGAGATAGCCGCGGAACTGGTCCGCCATGCAATTGTCTCATCATACCATGATAACTGCCCACTCCAGAGGAAGAAAGATAACAGAGGAACCCCTTGGTGGAATCACAATTTAGATAAAATGAGGAAAGAAGTTAGACGATTATTCAATCGAGCTAAAGTATCAGGCAATTGGGATAATTACAGAAGTGGTCTAAGTAACTATAACAAGGAAATCTGGAGAGCCAAAAGGGACTCTTGGAGAAGGTTCTGTGAGAGTGTGAACGATACACCTAGCAGCGCCAGGATTCACAAGGTCCTGGCCAGAGAGTCGACTCAGGTACTTGGGTCGATCAAGCGACCCGATGGCACCAACACGACCTCCGGCAAGGCCACTCTAGAGATCCTAGCTCAATACCACTTCCCCGATTGTCAGATACTCAATGACGCTGACGAGGAACCTGCCATCACGGCCCTCATAGGCGAGTACAGTCGGCCTAAGAGGGAAGATTGGTTGGGGGTTAACAAGGTCGTCACCTTTGAAAGCATAAGCTGGGCAGTTCAATCCTTCCAGCCTTATAAATCACCAGGAGGGGATGGTATCCTTCCCGTGCTATTGCAACAGGGATTGGACACCCTCCTACCCCACCTTATTAGACTGTTCAGGGCCAGTTTAGCGTGGAATCACATACCATCTAGCTGGTCCACGGCAAAGGTGGTGTATATACCTAAGGTGGGTCGCAAAGACACCCAACCCAATTCTTTCAGGCCAATTAGCCTGACGTCTTTTCTGCTGAAAACCCTTGAGAAGTTGTTGGATGGGTACATCAGGCGGGAAGCCCTTCCGACCAACCCCCTCAGTGCTCACCAATATGCCTACCAAGGGGGCAAATCAACAGAACTGGCTTTAAATAACCTTGTGGGAAAAATCACCCAAACTCTGGATCGAAAAGAGATTGCGGTGGCAGCTTTCCTAGACATTCAAGGAGCTTTCAATAATGCACTAACCGACTCCCTTTGTAAAACGATTGCAGCTCGGGGAGTGGCACCCACCATGGTGGGATGGATACGAGCAATGCTCAAGGGCAGAACGATAACGACATCACTGTGCGGAGAGACTGTCAGGTTTAGGGCAACCAGGGGATGTCCGCAGTGAGGGGTTTTATCCCCCTTGCTTTGGACACTCCTGGTTGATGACCTACTGGCGATCATCGAGGTACATGAAGCCGAGGTTCAGAGTTGGTCAGAGGCAGAGATGAAGAGGTCATCTCTGAAATTCTGCAGGAATCTTTGGATGCAACGATAGGTTGGTGTCAGGGGGAGCTACTCAGTGTTAACCCCCAAAAGACGATTATCCTACCGTTCACCAGGAAACGAAAGACTGATAACCTCAGATCACCAAGTATCCTAGGTGAAACAATCCCATTTGTGGAAGAAGCCAAATATCTGGGGATTACACTAGATAAGAAGCTTAACTGGAACTCCCATTTGGATAACACCATCCGCAGGGCCAGGCAGGCTCTTTGGACCTGTCGTAGAATCTGCGGAAAATCCTGGGGATTAAAACCCAAGCAAATGCACTGGCTATATGTGACGGTCATCCGACCTATAGTCACATATGGATGTGTTGTTTGGTGGCCTAAGTCCTCACAAAGGACAGCCAAAGATAAACTCTCTAGCTTACAGAGAACAGCCAACCTGGCGGTGACAGGAGCTTTAAGCACTACACCGTCGGCAGCTATGGAAATGCTACTGGATCTACCACCCCTACACATTGTGTTAGAGGGAGAAGCCAGACTGGCCACATATCGATTCTATCAAGCGGCAAGACAGAAGCCGGAGACAGTGATCTTCATACCAAACCGACTATTACCTGTAATAGAATCGGATAACCTCCTAGGTATGATGACCGACACAATGTCTACCAGATATAACTTCAGCAAACCGTATAAAGTCCTATTTCCTAATAGAGACGAATGGGAGCAATCAAAGAATGCCCTGCAGAAAGCTGACATCGACTGTTACACTGATGGCTCCAAAACCTCGGATGGGGTAGGAGCTGGAGTGTACTGCAACAATCCAAGAACTGAATTGTACTACAGTCTTGGAACGCATAAAACTATTTTTCAGGCAGAGGTTTATGCCATCGAGATGTGTGCAAGGACGTTAATCGACCTGCGTCACGCACTCAAATCGATAAAGATCTTCTCTGACAGTCAGGCTGCTCTCCAAGCCCTGACAAACTGTGGCTGTACATCAGCAACAGTATGGAGCTGTCAGGAGGCACTCTCCAAATTGGGGAAAGCCAACAAAGTCACCCTAATTTGGGTTCCCGGTCACTCTGGCATTGAAGGGAATGAGTTAGCTGACCACCTCGCTAGGAGAGGTGCCAGCTCGAAGTTTATTGGCCCAGAGCCGGTCCTTGGCATTTCAAGGGCCGAGGCCAAAAGTGCTGTAACAAGCTGAATGAGGCACTGTACACAGGAGCTGTGGCATAGCCGCCCAGGGATGGCTTATTCCAAGGCAGCAATAAAGGGCCCATCCAAACCCAGACATACCTCACTGTTAGAGTTGAACAGACTAGGACTGCGCAGCGTAACTGCCCTTCTCACTGGGCACTGCCGTCTTAGATACCATATGCATAAGCTAGGCTTAGCAGACGAGACCGTCTGCCGTCTATGCTTAGAGGCAGAGGAAACAGCAGAGCACGTCATATGTACCTGTCCCGCAGGGGACCGCACCAGATTCTCACTGTTTGGTTCAGTGCAACTGAAGCTGGAGGATCTGACCAACCTATCACCCACCAGACTACTCACCTTCCTTAAAAGAATGGGACTGGAGGGTGAACTCTAACCTAGGTGTTAGCCACAATAGACCCAGGAGGTCGCAGTGGAGGGGCGGACAGGACGCCACACTCACCTTTAACCTAACCTAACCTATACACAAGAGAAAAATCTAGTGTTTGGAAGTTGGAAAATAATTATTTGAATAGACGATATAACTACGATGTAAGATTACGAGAGGGTACTTGAAGAAAAGGGTATGTTTTAAGTCGGTTCTGAATCTCTTAAAACATCACTAGAATATCAAAAATTCGTAACGGCGATGCATAGGTTTAATACTATCTACAGCTCATATAAGGGAACTGTTAGATTGTTAACAGTTTATGAGCATTAATCAAGGACTATTCTATAATGATTTATTATTTATTTATAAACGTTACATATAATAGAGTCAATTTTTGCATTAAGTTCTTATTTTTTACTATCTAAAGATAGAGACTTGAAATCTTTTGTAATGCCTTCAGTACTGGACCAATATAAAATGTTTATAAAATATAATATGTTTAAAATGGTGGCACGCCCCCTCGGGGGGGTGAAACTCCCATTTTGTACCCCTAATTTAATAACGCAGCCAAATTGAGCGAAATTTATATTAGGAGGGTTCTTGGAGTCGCTGATTATCAATCCAATGAGAAAATTGAAAAATTCAAAATGGCGAACCCAAAATGGCGGTCCTAAAATAACGGCATTTGAGATTGAGAATGCGATTTACGCCGTTTCTATTGATTTTAGAAAAAAACTCAAAGAGTCAAAAAGTGCTTAAAATCTGATTTTGCAGCGGAATACACTATTTGATTACCTTATTATGAACCCCTTCGCTCTGCCCTAGTAGTAGAGTCAATTTCTGCATTAATGTCTTATTTTTTACTATCTAAAGATAGAGAGTTGAAATCTTTTGTAGTGCCTTCAGTACTGGCTCTATCTCTAGTCTCTATCTTTAGATAGTAAAAAATAAAAACTTAGGCATGTTTTTTGCAAAAATTGACTCTACTAATAGTATAGTAGCTAAATACATGACTGACTGAAAAATAAGTTACTTTTAATAATGATGACTATTGAATTCGATCTGACACTAGCTTAACCTTTTAATTTCCACTTTTGACCAAATTATAGTTGATCTGATCAAATATTGCTTACAAATCGGAGCTCTAATCTAATGTCTACAGTAGAATCCTTAAAACTCTCTACCTGCCTTTAACAATCAATTACAAAAACTAGATGAGTTTCTAGCGTATAGGTACATATTTTCAAATTTTAATCCGTTTTCATTAATTAGTAGACCTAACAAGGCAATCGTTTTAGCATGCGGATATTGATTTTTATTGTATATTTAACGATTCTGTTCTATAAATACGACATGTAAACATATGATATACTTGAGCATGATATTTATCACAAGGATTAATTATCTATATACAATAATATTAAGAAATGCGTGAGAATATCTAAAAGAAAGCAAATAGGTACACATTAATATATAAGGTCCCGTTTTTAAACAGTTTCATTAAATCCAGCGATTCTTCATTACTGTAAGACGACTGTGTTTTACAGCTTCGAGATTAATAGGTGAGTTTTCGATTATATTATCATAAGTTTTAAATTGATCGACTAATCTTCTTTCTGAATAACATTTCTTTTTCTGTCAAAGGATGAACTTTTTAAAGGAACACAATCAGACACCTGGAGCTGGTCAAAAACCAGTGAAAAAGCTGTACGAATACGCCTTTAGAGAGCCGGTAGAAATTCAGGAATTTAAAGTAGTCAAATGTAAAGACAACAGACGTGCTGTTTACATAATCTCTCAAGAGTATATAACTTTTCTACCAAGACCCTTCTCCGAAAAATTGACAGATGAAAAGGTAATCGAACTGAACGACATGATTATCCAAAAAACAATGTCTCTAGGATTGATCTACCTAGGAAAAATCAAAATTGGCGGTTTTCCACCCTTTGACCACTGCTCTATTATTGATATGAATCAGGTATGACCATTTAAAGGTGTAATAAAACACTATTTAATTATTTTTCTGTTTAAATTTACAGCCATTGGACGCACAGTTAGAAAATACTAAATAAGCGAGACGTTGAAGAAATATACAATTACAGCTAATTGTACTAGATTCGTTTACCTGTTTACATCCTAACACATTACTTGTAAAATAGCAAAATCATTGTTTACCTGAATTATTTTCAATTGTTTATTGTTTCCAGCCTTATATGACGAAATTCCATAATCGTGAAATAAATAAAACAGATTAGTAAAAGTTTCGCGAGTTTATTATTATAATCTATAATAATATATTATTTATTTACAAAATGTTACACAGTAAATAGTACCTAAATACATGGTTGAAAAAGTTACTTTTGTTAATGATGACTGTTGAATTAGGTCTGACCCTAGGTTAACCTTCTATTTTCCACTTTTGATCAAATTATAGTTAATCAGTTCAAATATTGCTTTCAAAATGGATAGGATATCTATTAAACTAGTGCTGATTAATTATTGGAACCTGAACGTTTATCTGTGGTTCAACGATACATTTTGATTGAATGCCTTGCTTAACGAAATCGCAAACAGGAATAGCGATCGGCTGAACTCGTATAGCAGAGTCTTTAGCGGGGTGAGGTAACCTATGACCTGGTTAACGGTATGATTTAAAAATAAGAATTTATTAGCGG
The DNA here is from genome assembly GCA_929113105.1 of Agrypnus murinus. Taxonomy (NCBI): domain Eukaryota; kingdom Metazoa; phylum Arthropoda; class Insecta; order Coleoptera; family Elateridae; genus Agrypnus; species Agrypnus murinus. Next base: position 147,980,959 of record OV816028.1, read on the forward strand.
TTACCTGTGACCTAATTACTGATTACCTGTCTACCACTATCTGCTGAACTGATTAAAGGATTTGATAGCAGAATGAGGAATTTTGTCTAATTCAATATAACAGAATAATCTGTCTTTACTTGTTGTATCAAAAGAACTGTACACAAATGATTAGAATGTGTTAAATATTCTCACGCTTGTTGTAAACAAATTACTGATTATATTAATTAATAGGAAATTGATATCGATAATAATTCGACGTGTATAAATATTAGCGAATAATGCTATCAAATTATTTATTTCTACAGCAATATAAATCTTATTGTATTTAATAGAAATCGTGGGTATATTTAATTTAATTTTAGGCATAATGATACTATATAATATTTTCTAATTATAATTGCTCAGGTACATTTATTAAATTCGTTCTTTTCTACGTAAACTATATAAATAATACTCAATTCGTTTAAAATGCTATCACATGCTCCCTCTATAATCTTCAGTAATTATACAATAAACACATTTTAACAGATTTTTATTTCAAGCCTGTGACAACAAGTTCATGTGTCGATCCATTAACAGTATGTATTTATACATCTTTAATTGATTTAATGCATACTTCAATCTCTTATTAATAAATTTTAAAAATATTTATTCTTCTTCTGTTTTTTAAACCAAGAATAGTAAGTATAATATTTAATTGATTACGTTTTTTTTTTGTTTAGGCGCCTTACCTTCCCTTAAATGACCGTGGAGGACGATCTTAATCCTAATAATTGTTATGATTGATATTGTTGTAAACATATAAATGTAAGAAATAAATGTTGTAAATGTAAGGAATAAATGTTGTAAATTGTTTAATTTTTATTTAACCTTGAACTTAAAACCAGAGAAGTGTTAGTCTTAACCTTGAACCGCTAACTTTCAGCTTAAAAATCAGTGAAGCCTTGACCTTCAGCTTAAAAATCAGTGAAGCCTTGACCTTTAACCGCCAGAAAACCTAGCCTTGAAGGTTGACCTTGGCAGAAAGCAGAAAGTGGTGGGAGGTGGTCCCAGAAACCCCATTCTTTCCCTACTATTAATCAAATTATCAATTAGAGCAAATTATTTAATGTGAAATAACCTTGGCAAAAATTGAATATAGGTTTCTATACATAGATTGAAAGATAAAAGGATGAATGCGAGCGTGATTTATTACTCTAAAGCAGACTTAAATAAAGCCTCAAAAATGTAACAAACACGGTAAATTTACGCGAATACCTGTGATGTGGATTGCGCAATCGTAACCTCAGTATTTAATTCTTTAATCAATTCATTACGGAGCAAAATATGCTTATTCACTCGCAAATATTCTTAACAATATAATACAGTAACTAATACGTAACTAACCCAAGATAAAAAGGTCTGTAACAAATGAATTACATTAGCAGAATGAATACCACAAACACTTTATAAATACCTTCGATGGAATTTGACCTTAAGAGAGATTTATATCGCCTCCATATAACGACGATTATACATAAGAATCTATCGAAAGAATTAAGTATAAGAGACTGAATGATAGAAAAGTTAACCTATAAACTTACGAAAAGGTGTGCTTCTATAACCTCAAAAGAACAAGTGGAAATATATCCCATAACGGCTTCCAACAAACTAAATTGGAAAAACTAACGCCACAATTAATCATCAAATCTGCACTAAGGCAATTCCCATAACTCAGAGTAAAGGAAAAGATTAATTAAACGGCGATGTCCTCCACGAAAATATATTCTTCAAAGAAGTTCTTCACACAAGCGATCAAAACAAAGTGACAATCTTTTATCAAAACAGGAAATTGAGTTACACAACAAAATGGCAACTACAGGGAGAGAAAATGCAAAAATCCCTAAACGCTATACAACTTAATACAAAAGCATAGATAGCTATACAGGGTGCTACGAAATTAGCACGTAACAAGATAGCATGTCCTTGATCAAAACTATTACTGAGTTGTGTTAATGGCTTTTAGCATTACTAAGTTGTACTTAGGGCAATTATTTTCTGAAAACGTGATCACTATAACGGCACTTTTACCTCTATTGTCTTTTCTTCAGTCGAAAGTACGCCACAAATTATTCTTTACATCGTGTTATGCAATGTATGGAAAAAATCTGTAATTTTGTCCCTGTCGACTTGATCTATATGAAATTTCTTTGTGCCTTGTTTTCTTTAATGTTTTTGTTTAGCTCTGAACTAGGTTCTGAAGACCTCCAGAAGTTATGCTATTAAAGGTATATCTCTTAATAGTATAGTTTAATAATTAACAACTGCCGTGGTGAAAAACCTTTTAAGCAGCAACTGAAGTCTTGCACACTTTTGCAACCAGGCGGTTATGAGTTCTAGGTGGTTAAGAAAATAAGAACTTACGCTTGCGAATCCTTTAGAAATGGTTCTGAAGTCCTCCAGAAGTTATGCTATTAAAGGTATACCTTTTAATAGTATAGTTTACTAATTAACAACTGCCGTGGTGAAAAACCTTTTAAGCAGCAACTGAAGTCTTGCACACTTTTGCTACCAGGCGGTTATGAGTTCTAGGTGGTTAAGAAATTAAGAATTTATGCATGCGAATCCTTTAGAAATGGTTCTGGAGTGCCACAGAAGTTATGCTATTAATGGTATATCTCTTAATAGTATAGTTTACTAATTAACAACTGCCGTGGTGAAAAACCTTTTAAGCAGCAACTGAAGTCTTGCACACTTTTGCTACCAGGCGGTTATGAGTTCTAGGTGGTTAAGAAAATAAGAACTTACGCTTGCGTATCCTTTAGAAATGCTTCTGAAGTGCCACAGAAGTTATGCTATTAATAGTATATCTCTTAATAGTATAATTTACTAATTAACAACTGCCGTGGTGAAAAACCTTTTAAACAGCAACTGAAGTCTTGCACACTTTTGCTACCAGGCGGTTATGAGTTCTAGGTGGTTAAGAAAATAAGAACTTACGCTTGCGAATTCTTTAGAAATGCTTCTGAAGTGCCACAGAAGTTATGCTATTAATGGTATATCTCTTAATAGTATAATTTACTAATTAGCAACTGCCGTGGTGAAAAACCTTTTAAACAGCAACTGAAGTCTTGCACACTTTTGCTACCAGGCGGTTATGAGTTCTAGGTGGTTAAGAAAATAAGAACTTACGCTTGCGAATTCTTTAGAAATGCTTCTGAAGTGCCACAGAAGTCATGCTATTAATAGTATATCTCTTAATAGTATAATTTACTAATTAGCAACTGCCGTGGTGAAAAACCTTTTAAACAGCAACTGAAGTCTTGCACACTTTTGCTACCAGGCGGTTATGAGCTCTAGGTGGTTAAAAATTAAGAATTTATGCTTACAAATCCTTTAGAAATGGTTCTGAACACCTCCAGAAGTTATGCTATTAAAGGTATATCTCTTAATAGTATAGTTTACTAATTAACAACTGCCGTGGTGAAAACCTTTTAAACAGCAACTGAAGTCTTGCACACTTTTGCTACCAGGCGGTTATGAGCTCTAGGTGGTTAAAAATTAAGAATTTATGCTTACAAATCCTTTAGAAATGGTTCTGAACACCTCCAGAAGTTATGCTATTAAAGGTATATCTCTTAATAGTATAGTTTACTAATTAACTACTGCCGTGGTGAAAAACCTTTTAAGCAGCAACTGAAGTCTTGCACACTTTTGCTACCAGGCGGTTATGAGTTCTAGCTGGTTAAGAAAATAAGAACTTACGCTTGCGAATCCTTTAGAAATGCTTCTGAAGTGCCACAGAAGTTATGCTATTAATAGTATATCTCTTAATAGTATAATTTACTAATTAGCAACTGCCGTGGTGAAAAACCTTTTAAACAGCCACTGAAGTCTTGCACACTTTTGCTACCAGGCGGTTATGAGCTCTAGGTGGTTAAAAATTAAGAATTTATGCTTACAAATCCTTTAGAAATGGTTCTGAACACCTCCAGAAGTTATGCTATTAAAGGTATATCTCTTAATAGTATAGTTTACTAATTAACAACTGCCGTGGTGAAAAACCTTTTAAACAGCAACTGAAGTCTTGCACACTTTTGCTACCAGGCGGTTATGAGCTCTAGGTGGTTAAAAATTAGGAATTTATGCTTACAAATCCTTTAGAAATGGTTCTGAACACCTCCAGAAGTTATGCTATTAATGGTATATCTCTTAATAGTATAATTTACTAATTAGCAACTGCCGTGGTGAAAAACCTTTTAAACAGCAACTGAAGTCTTGCACACTTTTGCTACCAGGCGGTTATGAGCTCTAGGTGGTTAAAAATTAGGAATTTATGCTTACAAATCCTTTAGAAATGGTTCTCAACACCTCCAGAAGTTATGCTATTAAAGGTATATCTCTTAATAGTATAGTTTACTAATTAACAACTGCCGTGGTGAAAAACCTTTTAAGCAGCAACTGAAGTCTTGCACACTTTTGCTACCAGGCGGTTATGAGTTCTAGGTTGTTAATAAAATAAGAACTTACGCTTGCGAATCCTTTAGAAATGGTTCTGAAGTCCTTCAGAAGTTATGCTATTAAAGGTATATCTCTTAATAGTATAGTTTAATAATTAACAACTGCCGTGGTGAAAAACCTTTTAAGCAGCAACTGAAGTCTTGCACACTTTTGCAACCAGGCGGTTATGAGTTCTAGGTGGTTAAGAAAATAAGAACTTACGCTTGCGAATCCTTTAGAAATGGTTCTGAAGTCCTCCAGAAGTTATGCTATTAAAAGTATACCTTTTAATAGTATAGTTTACTAATTAACAACTGCCGTGGTGAAAAACCTTTTAAGCAGCAACTGAAGTCTTGCACACTTTTGCTACCAGGCGGTTATGAGTTCTAGGTGGTTAAGAAATTAAGAATTTATGCATGCGAATCCTTTAGAAATGGTTCTGGAGTGCCACAGAAGTTATGCTATTAATGGTATATCTCTTAATAGTATAGTTTACTAATTAACAACTGCCGTGGTGAAAAACCTTTTAAGCAGCAACTGAAGTCTTGCACACTTTTGCTACCAGGCGGTTATGAGTTCTAGGTGGTTAAGAAAATAAGAACTTACGCTTGCGTATCCTTTAGAAATGCTTCTGAAGTGCCACAGAAGTTATGCTATTAATAGTATATCTCTTAATAGTATAATTTACTAATTAACAACTGCCGTGGTGAAAAACCTTTTAAACAGCAACTGAAGTCTTGCACACTTTTGCTACCAGGCGGTTATGAGTTCTAGGTGGTTAAGAAAATAAGAACTTACGCTTGCGAATTCTTTAGAAATGCTTCTGAAGTGCCACAGAAGTTATGCTATTAATGGTATATCTCTTAATAGTATAATTTACTAATTAGCAACTGCCGTGGTGAAAAACCTTTTAAACAGCAACTGAAGTCTTGCACACTTTTGCTACCAGGCGGTTATGAGTTCTAGGTGGTTAAGAAAATAAGAACTTACGCTTGCGAATTCTTTAGAAATGCTTCTGAAGTGCCACAGAAGTCATGCTATTAATAGTATATCTCTTAATAGTATAATTTACTAATTAGCAACTGCCGTGGTGAAAAACCTTTTAAACAGCAACTGAAGTCTTGCACACTTTTGCTACCAGGCGGTTATGAGCTCTAGGTGGTTAAAAATTAAGAATTTATGCTTACAAATCCTTTAGAAATGGTTCTGAACACCTCCAGAAGTTATGCTATTAAAGGTATATCTCTTAATAGTATAGTTTACTAATTAACAACTGCCGTGGTGAAAACCTTTTAAACAGCAACTGAAGTCTTGCACACTTTTGCTACCAGGCGGTTATGAGCTCTAGGTGGTTAAAAATTAAGAATTTATGCTTACAAATCCTTTAGAAATGGTTCTGAACACCTCCAGAAGTTATGCTATTAAAGGTATATCTCTTAATAGTATAGTTTACTAATTAACTACTGCCGTGGTGAAAAACCTTTTAAGCAGCAACTGAAGTCTTGCACACTTTTGCTACCAGGCGGTTATGAGTTCTAGGTTGTTAATAAAATAAGAACTTACGCTTGCGAATCCTTTAGAAATGCTTCTGAAGTGCCACAGAAGTTATGCTATTAATAGTATATCTCTTAATAGTATAATTTACTAATTAGCAACTGCCGTGGTGAAAAACCTTTTAAACAGCCACTGAAGTCTTGCACACTTTTGCTACCAGGCGGTTATGAGCTCTAGGTGGTTAAAAATTAAGAATTTATGCTTACAAATCCTTTAGAAATGGTTCTGAACACCTCCAGAAGTTATGCTATTAAAGGTATATCTCTTAATAGTATAGTTTACTAATTAACAACTGCCGTGGTGAAAAACCTTTTAAACAGCAACTGAAGTCTTGCACACTTTTGCTACCAGGCGGTTATGAGCTCTAGGTGGTTAAAAATTAGGAATTTATGCTTACAAATCCTTTAGAAATGGTTCTGAACACCTCCAGAAGTTATGCTATTAATGGTATATCTCTTAATAGTATAATTTACTAATTAGCAACTGCCGTGGTGAAAAACATTTTAAACAGCAACTGAAGTCTTGCACACTTTTGCTACCAGGCGGTTATGAGCTCTAGGTGGTTAAAAATTAGGAATTTATGCTTACAAATCCTTTAGAAATGGTTCTGAACACCTCCAGAAGTTATGCTATTAAAGGTATATCTCTTAATAGTATAGTTTACTAATTAACAACTGCCGTGGTGAAAAACCTTTTAAGCAGCAACTGAAGTCTTGCACACTTTTGCTACCAGGCGGTTATGAGTTCTAGGTTAATAAAATAAGAACTTACGCTTGCGAATCCTTTAGAAATGGTTCTGAAGTCCTTCAGAAGTTATGCTATTAAAGGTATATCTCTTAATAGTATAGTTTACTAATTAACTACTGCCGTGGTGAAAAACCTTTTAAGCAGCAACTGAAGTCTTGCACACTTTTGCTACCAGGCGATTATGAGTTCTAGCTGGTTAAGAAAATAAGAACTTACGCTTGCGAATCCTTTAGAAATGCTTCTGAAGTGCCACAGAAGTTATGCTATTAATAGTATATCTCTTAATAGTATAATTTACTAATTAGCAACTGCCGTGGTGAAAAACCTTTTAAACAGCAACTGAAGTCTTGCACACTTTTGCTACCAGGCGGTTATGAGCTCTAGGTGGTTAAAAATTAAGAATTTATGCTTACAAATCCTTTAGAAATGGTTCTGAACACCTCCAGAAGTTATGCTATTAAAGGTATATCTCTTAATAGTATAGTTTACTAATTAACAACTGCCGTGGTGAAAAACCTTTTAAGCAGCAACTGAAGTCTTGCACACTTTTGCTACCAGGCGGTTATGAGTTCTAGGTTGTTAATAAAATAAGAACTTACGCTTGCGAATCCTTTAGAAATGGTTGTGAAGTCCTCCAGAAGTTATGCTATTAAAGGTATATCTCTTAATAGCATAGTTTACTAATTAACTACTGCCGTGGTGAAAAACCTTTTAAGCAGCAACTGAAGTCTTGCACACTTTTGCTACCAGGCGGTTATGAGTTCTAGGTGGTTAAGAAAATAAGAACTTGCGCTTGCGAATCCTTTAGAAATGCTTCTGAAGTGCCACAGAAGTTATGCTATTAATAGTATATCTCTTAATAGTATAATTTACTAATTAGCAACTGCCGTGGTGAAAAACCCTTTAAACAGCAACTGAAGTCTTGCACACTCTTGCTACCAGGCGGTTATGAGTTCTAGGTGGTTAAGAAAATAAGAACTTACGCTTGCGAATTCTTTAGAAATGCTTCTGAAGTGCCACAGAAGTTATGCTATTAATGGTATATCTCTTAATAGTATAATTTACTAATTAGCAACTGCCGTGGTGAAAAACCTTTTAAACAGCAACTGAAGTCTTGCACACTTTTGCTACCAGGCGGTTATGAGCTCTAGGTGGTTAAAAATTAGGAATTTATGCTTACAAATCCTTTAGAAATGGTTCTGAACACCTCCAGAAGTTATGCTATTAAAGGTATATCTCTTAATAGTATAGTTTACTAATTAACAACTGTCGTGGTGAAAAACCTTTTAAGCAGCAACTGAAGTCTTGCACACTTTTGCTACCAGGCGGTTATGAGTTCTAGGTTGTTAATAAAATAAGAACTTACGCTTGCGAATCCTTTAGAAATGGTTCTGAAGTCCTTCAGAAGTTATGCTATTAAAGGTATATCTCTTAATAGTATAGTTTACTAATTAACTACTGCCGTGGTGAAAAACCTTTTAAGCAGCAACTGAAGTCTTGCACACTTTTGCTACCAGGCGGTTATGAGTTCTAGGTTGTTAATAAAATAAGAACTTACGCTTGCGAATCCTTTAGAAATGGTTCTGAAGTCCTTCAGAAGTTATGCTATTAAAGGTATATCTTTTAATAGTATAGTTTACTAGTTAACTACTGCCGTGGTGAAAAACCTTTTAAGCAGCAACTGAAGTCTTGCACACTTTTGCTACCAGGCGGTTATGAGTTCTAGCTGGTTAAGAAAATAAGAACTTACCCTTGCGAATCCTTTAGAAATGCTTCTGAAGTGCCACAGAAGTTATGCTATTAATAGTATATCTCTTAATAGTATAATTTACTAATTAGCAACTGCCGTGGTAAAAAACCTTTTAAACAGCAACTGAAGTCTTGCACACTTTTGCTACCAGGCGGTTATGAGCTCTAGGTGGTTAAAAATTAAGAATTTATGCTTACAAATCCTTTAGAAATGGTTCTGAACACCTCCAGAAGTTATGCTATTAAAGGTATATCTCTTAATAGTATAGTTTACTAATTAACAACTGCCGTGGTGAAAAACCTTTTAAGCAGCAACTGAAGTCTTGCACACTTTTGCTACCAGGCGGTTATGAGTTCTAGGTTGTTAATAAAATAAGAACTTACGCTTGCGAATCCTTTAGAAATGGTTGTGAAGTCCTCCAGAAGTTATGCTATTAAAGGTATATCTCTTAATAGAATAGTTTACTAATTAACTACTGCCGTGGTGAAAAACCTTTTAAGCAGCAACTGAAGTCTTGCACACTTTTGCTACCAGGCGGTTATGAGTTCTAGCTGGTTAAGAAAATAAGAACTTACCCTTGCGAATCCTTTAGAAATGCTTCTGAAGTGCCACAGAAGTTATGCTATTAATAGTATATCTCTTAATAGTATAATTTACTAATTAACAACTGCCGTGGTGAAAAACCTTTTAAGCAGCAACTGAAGTCTTGCACACTTTTGCTACCAGGCGGTTATGAGTTCTAGGTTGTTAATAAAATAAGAACTTACGCTTGCGAATCCTTTAGAAATGGTTGTGAAGTCCTCCAGAAGTTATGCTATTAAAGGTATATCTCTTAATAGCATAGTTTACTAATTAACTACTGCCGTGGAGAAAAACCTTTTAAGCAGCAACTGAAGTCTTGCACACTTTTGCTACCAGGCGGTTATGAGTTCTAGGTGGTTAAGAAAATAAGAACTTGCGCTTGCGAATCCTTTAGAAATGCTTCTGAAGTGCCACAGAAGTTATGCTATTAATAGTATATCTCTTAATAGTATAATTTACTAATTAGCAACTGCCGTGGTGAAAAACCCTTTAAACAGCAACTGAAGTCTTGCACACTCTTGCTACCAGGCGGTTATGAGTTCTAGGTGGTTAAGAAAATAAGAACTTACGCTTGCGAATTCTTTAGAAATGCTTCTGAAGTGCCACAGAAGTTATGCTATTAATGGTATATCTCTTAATAGTATAATTTACTAATTAGCAACTGCCGTGGTGAAAAACCTTTTAAACAGCAACTGAAGTCTTGCACACTTTTGCTACCAGGCGGTTATGAGCTCTAGGTGGTTAAAAATTAGGAATTTATGCTTACAAATCCTTTAGAAATGGTTCTGAACACCTCCAGAAGTTATGCTATTAAAGGTATATCTCTTAATAGTATAGTTTACTAATTAACAACTGTCGTGGTGAAAAACCTTTTAAGCAGCAACTGAAGTCTTGCACACTTTTGCTACCAGGCGGTTATGAGTTCTAGGTTGTTAATAAAATAAGAACTTACGCTTGCGAATCCTTTAGAAATGGTTGTGAAGTCCTCCAGAAGTTATGCTATTAAAGGTATATCTCTTAATAGAATAGTTTACTAGTTAACTACTGCCGTGGTGAAAAACCTTTTAAGCAGCAACTGAAGTCTTGCACACTTTTGCTACCAGGCGGTTATGAGTTCTAGCTGGTTAAGAAAATAAGAACTTACCCTTGCGAATCCTTTAGAAATGCTTCTGAAGTGCCACAGAAGTTATGCTATTAATAGTATATCTCTTAATAGTATAATTTACTAATTAACAACTGCCGTGGTGAAAAACCTTTTAAGCAGCAACTGAAGTCTTGCACACTTTTGCTACCAGGCGGTTATGAGTTCTAGGTTGTTAATAAAATAAGAACTTACGCTTGCGAATCCTTTAGAAATGGTTGTGAAGTCCTCCAGAAGTTATGCTATTAAAGGTATATCTCTTAATAGCATAGTTTACTAATTAACTACTGCCGTGGTGAAAAACCTTTTAAGCAGCAACTGAAGTCTTGCACACTTTTGCTACCAGGCGGTTATGAGTTCTAGGTGGTTAAGAAAATAAGAACTTGCGCTTGCGAATCCTTTAGAAATGCTTCTGAAGTGCCACAGAAGTTATGCTATTAATAGTATATCTCTTAATAGTATAATTTACTAATTAGCAACTGCCGTGGTGAAAAACCCTTTAAACAGCAACTGAAGTCTTGCACACTCTTGCTACCAGGCGGTTATGAGTTCTAGGTGGTTAAGAAAATAAGAACTTACGCTTGCGAATTCTTTAGAAATGCTTCTGAAGTGCCACAGAAGTTATGCTATTAATGGTATATCTCTTAATAGTATAATTTACTAATTAGCAACTGCCGTGGTGAAAAACCTTTTAAACAGCAACTGAAGTCTTGCACACTTTTGCTACCAGGCGGTTATGAGCTCTAGGTGGTTAAAAATTAGGAATTTATGCTTACAAATCCTTTAGAAATGGTTCTGAACACCTCCAGAAGTTATGCTATTAAAGGTATATCTCTTAATAGTATAGTTTACTAATTAACAACTGTCGTGGTGAAAAACCTTTTAAGCAGCAACTGAAGTCTTGCACACTTTTGCTACCAGGCGGTTATGAGTTCTAGGTTGTTAATAAAATAAGAACTTACGCTTGCGAATCCTTTAGAAATGGTTCTGAAGTCCTTCAGAAGTTATGCTATTAAAGGTATATCTCTTAATAGTATAGTTTACTAATTAACTACTGCCGTGGTGAAAAACCTTTTAAGCAGCAACTGAAGTCTTGCACACTTTTGCTACCAGGCGGTTATAGGTTGTTAATAAAATAAGAACTTACGCTTGCGAATCCTTTAGAAATGGTTCTGAAGTCCTTCAGAAGTTATGCTATTAAAGGTATATCTCTTAATAGTATAGTTTACTAGTTAACTACTGCCGTGGTGAAAAACCTTTTAAGCAGCAACTGAAGTCTTGCACACTTTTGCTACCAGGCGGTTATGAGTTCTAGCTGGTTAAGAAAATAAGAACTTACCCTTGCGAATCCTTTAGAAATGCTTCTGAAGTGCCACAGAAGTTATGCTATTAATAGTATATCTCTTAATAGTATAATTTACTAATTAGCAACTGCCGTGGTGAAAAACCTTTTAAACAGCAACTGAAGTCTTGCACACTTTTGCTACCAGGCGGTTATGAGCTCTAGGTGGTTAAAAATTAAGAATTTATGCTTACAAATCCTTTAGAAATGGTTCTGAACACCTCCAGAAGTTATGCTATTAAAGGTATATCTCTTAATAGTATAGTTTACTAATTAACAACTGCCGTGGTGAAAAACCTTTTAAGCAGCAACTGAAGTCTTGCACACTTTTGCTACCAGGCGGTTATGAGTTCTAGGTTGTTAATAAAATAAGAACTTACGCTTGCGAATCCTTTAGAAATGGTTGTGAAGTCCTCCAGAAGTTATGCTATTAAAGGTATATCTCTTAATAGAATAGTTTACTAATTAACTACTGCCGTGGTGAAAAACCTTTTAAGCAGCAACTGAAGTCTTGCACACTTTTGCTACCAGGCGGTTATGAGTTCTAGCTGGTTAAGAAAATAAGAACTTACGCTTGCGAATCCTTTAGAAATGCTTCTGAAGTGCCACAGAAGTTATGCTATTAATAGTATATCTCTTAATAGTATAATTTACTAATTAGCAACTGCCGTGGTGAAAAACCTTTTAAACAGCAACTGAAGTCTTGCACACTTTTGCTACCAGGCGGTTATGAGTTCTAGGTGGTTAAGAAATTAAGAATTTATGCATGCGAATCCTTTAGAAATGCTTCTGAAGTGCCACAGAAATTATGCTATTAAAGGTATATCTCTTAATAGTATAGTTTACTAATTAACTACTGCCGTGGTGAAAAACCTTTTAAGCAGCAACTGAAGTCTTGCACACTTTTGGTACCAGGCGGTTATGAGTTCTAGGTGGTTAAGAAAATAAGAACTTACGCTTGCGAATCCTTTAGAAATGCTTCTGAAGTGCCACAGAAGTTATGCTATTAATGCTATATCTCTTAATAGTATAATTTACTAATTAGCAACTGCCGTGGTGAAAAACTTTTTAAACAGCAACTGAAGTCTTGCACACTTTTGCTACCAGGCGGTTATGAGTTCTAGGTGGTTAAGAAAATAAGAACTTGCGCTTGCGAATCCTTTAGAAATACTTCTGAAGTGCCACAGAAGTTATGCTATTAATAGTATATCTCTTAATAGTATAATTTACTAATTAGCAACTGCCGTGGTGAAAAACCCTTTAAACAGCAACTGAAGTCTTGCACACTCTTGCTACCAGGCGGTTATGAGTTCTAGGTGGTTTAGAAAATAAGAACTTACGCTTGCGAATTCTTTAGAAATGCTTCTGAAGTGCCACAGAAGTTATGCTATTAATGGTATATCTCTTAATAGTATAATTTACTAATTAGCAACTGCCGTGGTGAAAAACCTTTTAAACAGCAACTGAAGTCTTGCACACTTTTGCTACCAGGCGGTTATGAGCTCTAGGTGGTTAAAAATTAGGAATTTTTGCTTACAAATCCTTTAGAAATGGTTCTGAACACCTCCAGAAGTTATGCTATTAAAGGTATATCTCTTAATAGTATAGTTTACTAATTAACAACTGCCGTGGTGAAAAACCTTTTAAGCAGCAACTGAAGTCTTGCACACTTTTGCTACCAGGCGGTTATGAGTTCTAGGTTGTTAATAAAATAAGAACTTACGCTTGCGAATCCTTTAGAAATGGTTCTGAAGTCCTTCAGAAGTTATGCTATTAAAGGTATATCTCTTAATAGTATAGTTTACTAATTAACTACTGCCGTGGTGAAAAACCTTTTAAGCAGCAACTGAAGTCTTGCACACTTTTGCTACCAGGCGATTATGAGTTCTAGCTGGTTAAGAAAATAAGAACTTACGCTTGCGAATCCTTTAGAAATGCCTCTGAAGTGCCACAGAAGTTATGCTATTAATAGTATATCTCTTAATAGTATAATTTACTAATTTTCAACTGCCGTGGTGAAAAACCTTTTAAACAGCAACTGAAGTCTTGCACACTTTTGCTACCAGGCGGTTATGAGCTCTAGGTGGTTAAAAATTAAGAATTTATGCTTACAAATCCTTTAGAAATGGTTCTGAACACCTCCAGAAGTTATGCTATTAAAGGTATATCTCTTAATAGTATAGTTTACTAATTAACAACTGCCGTGGTGAAAAACCTTTTAAGCAGCAACTGAAGTCTTGCACACTTTTGCTACCAGGCGGTTATGAGTTCTAGGTTGTTAATAAAATAAGAACTTACGCTTGCGAATCCTTTAGAAATGGTTGTGAAGTCCTCCAGAAGTTATGCTATTAAAGGTATATCTCTTAATAGTATAGTTTACTAATTAACAACTGCCGTGGTGAAAAACCTTTTAAGCAGCAACTGAAGTCTTGCACACTTTTGCTACCAGGCGGTTATGAGTTCTAGGTTGTTAATAAAATAAGAACTTACGCTTGCGAATCCTTTAGAAATGGTTGTGAAGTCCTCCAGAAGTTATGCTATTAAAGGTATATCTCTTAATAGTATAGTTTACTAATTAACTACTGCCGTGGTGAAAAACCTTTTAAGCACCAACTGAAGTCTTGCACACTTTTGCTACCAGGCGGTTATGAGTTCTAGGTGGTTAAGAAAATAAGAACTTACGCTTGCGAATCCTTTAGAAATGCTTCTGAAGTGCCACAGAAGTTATGCTATTAATAGTATATCTCTTAATAGTATAATTTACTAATTAGCAACTGCCGTGGTGAAAAACCTTTTAAACAGCAACTGAAGTCTTGCACACTTTTGCTACCAGGCGGTTATGATTTCTAGGTGGTTAAGAAATTAAGAATTTATGCTTACAAATCCTTTGGAAATGGTTCTGAACACCTCCAGAAGTTATGCTATTAAAGGTATATCTCTTAATAGTATAGTTTACTAATTAACAACTGCCGTGGTGAAAAACCTTTTAAGCAGCAACTGAAGTCTTGCACACTTTTGCTACCAGGCGGTTATGAGTTCTGGGTTGTTAATAAAATAAGAACTTACGCTTGCGAATCCTTTAGAAATGGTTGTGAAGTCCTCCAGAAGTTATGCTATTAAAGGTATATCTCTTAATAGTATAGTTTACTAATTAACTACTGCCGTGGTGAAAAACCTTTTAAGCAGCAACTGAAGTCTTGCACACTTTTGCTACCAGGCGGTTATGAGCTCTAGCTGGTTAAGAAAATAAGAACTTACGCTTGCGAATCCTTTAGAAATGCTTCTGAAGTGCCACAGAAGTTATGCTATTAATAGTATATCTCTTAATAGTATAATTTACTAATTAGCAACTGCCGTGGTGAAAAACCTTTTAAACAGCAACTGAAGTCTTGCACACTTTGGCTACCAGGCGGTTATGAGCTCTAGGTGGTTAAAAATTAAGAATTTATGCTTACAAATCCTTTAGAAATGGTTGTGAATTCCTCCAGAAGTTATGCTATTAAAGGTATCTCTTAATAGTAGAGTTTACTAATTAACAACTGCCGTGGTGAAAAACGTGAAAAACTATCTGACTTTACATTTGCATTTGTTGCCTTGGACACTCAAAATTATCAAATCACCGGTAATCATCATCGTAATTCATGCTGGGAAATTTTAATAAAATTTGCTGAAAGAGGTGATGGTTTTATATACTTCATTTATTGTTTAAATAAATATCAAAAGAACATTTGCACAATAATACATAAATACTTTAATTAAAAATACTGTAATATATACTGCTATTTACATAAATACTAGATTTAGTTTTCAAGATTTGTCTTCTGTAACAGTTTTGGACTGTATTTTCGTTTTTGATAATAGATGGTACTTTTTTGCCAATAATAAAATATAAAACTAATGCTGAAATTAATTTCGTACAAATTGAACCGTTTGTAAAATCTCCCCAAGCAAATAACGTTATAATTTCTGGTTGTCAGTTTGTTTTTTAATATCCTTAGGACTCATATCCTGAAAACAACGAAGAAATTACATATAGTTCCTTTTCTAAGAACAATCATTCAAGTTATAACAACCTACATTTAAAATAGGTTTGGTGAGCTCAAACTTTTACATGATTTCATAGGTCAGTTAGTCGGAACGAGGTGATAATAACCCCAAGTTTATGTTGTCTCGGGTTTGATTCCAGCTGACAGATAACTTTCTTATTTCATTGTTTTACAAAACAATATAATGTCAAATTCCATTTACAAACAATGTCATTTTTAGGATACGAGCACTGTTTAACTAAATAAAAAATGCTAAAAGACGGACTGTATTTACTTGAGAAAATTTTAATAAACTGTTCTTTAAAAGCACAGGTTAATCTCTATATTCGACTTCCAAATGAGACTTATGGTATTTGGGTACGGATAAGGCTACAATCCTTGCTATCAGGCATCTCCGTGATATGTGCGCGCACTTATACGAAATTTCACTGTTTTTACAGCTTTTTGTTAAGAGTACAATTTCCACAAAACTGTACACCGCTATTTTAATGCTCTAAAAATGTAATGTACGATATACAAAATTCCACTTCAAAAGTCGTCAGATATCGAAAGTGGTTGATTTATTAATTGCCACTAACTTAGAATGAAGAATAATTTAAATTCTTCGCGCCCAAATTTTGTTTTTTTTTAATGACGGAAAACAACCGGTATAATGTAAATAATGAAAGGTTTTATTCAGATATCTGAATCCTATTCTAGATGTTCACGATTATAGTGTTTCGAATTGACACCCTATATAAAAATACTTTTGTTAGTTTAATTTTATCATTTTTATTTCTACCCAATGAAAACTAAAATGATTGCAGTTCTAAAGAATTTACTGACTTAATTACTTGTTCTGTTTCATTACATCTCATTATGTGTACTCTTGTTTTTAAACTGAGTGTAAATTGTAGCTTTGCTTAAAGATTCAAAACGTGAACTAAGTTATATTGCATTTTAACTAAATGGTCTTTTACATTGGAGTTAATGGTGAACAGAGTGGTAAGATTCTTTTTCTTTGATAAACGAATTGTTATGGGCACAACATATTTACCTGGGAAGGTTAGAACACAACTCCCAACATTCTTTCTTCTTTTTTTTGGCCGTTTGGATTGGACGCGGGGGTCCGATATCATATTCACTCCGGCTTCCATGTTACCCCGTACTATTTTTATCTTTGGGACTTCAAACAAGAATATTGTCTATAATAATACAAAGGTAAGGTCCATACTGAGCTCCCAAGAGTAAATTAATGCAGCCTTCCTCGTTCTTAATTCATTGACTCAGGCCGAGAAAGCTTTGCTTTAATTGACAGCTATGAGATTGTATAATTTAGTATATTTTGGTATTTAAAAATGATTTAGTTTAACTTAGGGTTCAAGTTATTTTTAAGCTATATAGGCAGGTGCACGATAACTTAGTACACATTTTGTATTATTGAATTATTTGTTTAGTAGCCCAACTAACTAGGAAAGAGTTAGTATTAGTAACTACTGCTTAAACCTAAGATAAATACTTATTTAATATTAAACTATTAAAAACAATATTACACAGAATATTTTTTGCAATTTTGATATCACAAAATGGATAATTGTTGGATAATTATTACAAAAATTATCGGGGAACACCTTTTCGCTGTTGCACTATTTAAGTATGCCAAGCACATCTCAACAAAGATTATAAAGAACGTCTATTGCTTTTGAATCTCAATATCAATTTCTGATATTATTAGTAACACAATTTAATTTTTTTTCTAATTATTCACTAACATCCTCACATTTCTCAGTCTACACGCGTTTTATCACCGTTCCAGTATCAGACTTTTCCGAAGGTGTTGACTCCGAGCTAGAAGATTCCTTCTTTGGTGGCGATACACTAGGAGATTTACTCAACGTAGGTATCTGAGAAGCTTTCTGCAATTTTACTTTGGAACCTATAATTTTAACTTCTTTATTAATCCCCTCAGTTGATCCATCTCTATTTATCTCTTCTATAGACCCTTTAGTCTGCGCAATCTTACCAAAATCAAACTTTTCTTCGCTACTATTCCTAGCAATCACTCTAGCACCAACCTTAATGCTAGTCTCTGCAGTCTTTTTAGAAATGGTCGGTTTTATAACCACTTTTGGTTCTAGCCGCTTAACTGGATGATCCGAGTCGGCTGTAATGATTGTTTTAGGTTCCCTTCTCTCAAGAGCTTGATCTTGTGATTTAGCTGGCCTTAACGGTTCGTAGATTTGTTGTATGTTTTGTCTGTAAAGGTCCGAAGCACTTTCTGATTTCGTTTTGGCGCTTACTGGAATTAAGGGGCCAATATATAAATTATTGTAAGTCAATTCTGGTTCAGTAGGTATAGGAGGTTCTTCTGCTAATGCAGCAGGGGTTTGACAAACTCGAGGTTTATCAAACTTACTTTTTCTGTTTAATGTCGAAGTAGTTCTAGGTGGGGGTGCTGGTGGTAATCTAGTGATTAATTTGCCCGTTGGAGAAGTTGGTTGAGAAAACGAAGATACTTCAGGAATTGGTAGGTTGAGATATCCAGATACAGGCATTGAGCGCCTTTTGCTAGCAAGTGCTTCTTTTGTTGCATGAGGTAAATCTGGAAGAACCTTCGGAAAGTTTCTTCTTTTAATTGTTTGCAATTGTTGTTCGGGTGTTAGAGGTTGTAATTTATCTTCAGTTTCATCTTTACAGGTCACGCTTACATCACCTGGAAGTTCGAATGTTCTTAGCTTCTTTGGCAAACTGTTGGAAGTAGGTACGAAATTACCAAAATCTTGTACTGGATCCGACTTCGAATGCTGATGCTGGATTTTTAAGCCGTTATTTGTGTCTTTATTTGCTGGAAACTTAAGATTTATACTAGTTGAAGATCGTCCTAAATTATCGGATTCACTAGGCAAATTAACCACATCATCCATAGTGAATGAACGTCTCAATTGTGTTTCAGGTTCAGGCCCAAGATGTATATCAAGAGATTTTGTAAATTCAATTGGTTGCTGCCGCATCACACTGCTTCCTCTACCAGCAGGTGTTGCATCAATTGCGACAGACACCTTCTCAGGCTTCTTTGGAAGAGCTGGTTTAGAAACTGGAATTGCACTAGGTTTAACCGTATTTACAATTTTCACTAAAGATTTTGTATCTCCCGTTGGTGTTGTAGTTATTTTATCATCGGGACTTACAGGTCTTGTAGGACTCTGCCCTAAAGTAGAATTACTTCCTATAGTTCCCACTTCCGTTACATTTTTTTCTTGTTTAGCGTTTTCCTGCTGTTGCTGCTGCTTTTGTTGCGCTGCTTTGTGTTCTTCAGCCAACTGTTGCTTCGTTCGTCTTAGAAATCTTGGACTGCACCTCTGTACAATTTCTTGTGCAATCCACTCCCTTACTTTCGTGTGAGGATCTATAGTACTGGATGACATTTGACGCATAAGTTTAAATCGTGTGTTTGAACCATCTTCACTTACTTTAACTGCTTCGTAGATATCTTCACTTTTTGAAGATTTACTGATCATTCGCATCAGGTTGCATCCATCTAAGATTGAAGAATTTTCAGGCACTTTCTGATCGATTTGTTCTATAGCGGCAGCCTCGTATGCTTCTCTTCGTTTCTTCTCTTTATTCTTTAATCTTATGCATTTATAATATAGACCAGCAAAAACGAACATATTAGTTAACAGAAATAGACATCCTACTATAATCAAGAGATTTGTTGCATTACTACTTTTAGTGCTGTCCGATTCTGGTTCAGATGTCACGATAACAGGTGGCGGCACAAGTCGTGTAGGTCTGAATGTAGGATGCATTGGGGCTCGCGAAGTCCGTGTTACTTTTGTAGGTCGATGTGTGATCCAAGGGGGAGGCATCTTAGTTGGATGGTAAAACGGTGGCGGAGGTCTTGGATTTTGAAAATCCTCGTTCCAGTAACGAACTTGTTCATATCGGTAGTGCATTCGAACTTCCGGGGGAATTGCTGTTGCATAAAATACAGCTTAAATAAAATAAAAAGAGAAGTATCTAAAGTGTTACCTAAATAGAGATAAGATTCATTTGTAATATCGTATTCGGGCCATTCCTTTTCAAATTGAACCCAGTCTACAGGAGACAAGGTGTAGAATTGTGCCCTGCCTGGTATATTTGGATTTCTGTAACAGAAAAAAATACATAACTTTACGATATTCGTTTTAAATAGACAATTACATTAATTAAATGATTAACTCAAAAGTTAAAGTCTTATCTAAGACGGCTTATAAATTAAAAATAATTTATAAAATACGTAAAGATAAAGTAGTGACCTTGAAATCAAAAGTAAAAGCTAGAAAAGACTGTGTTTATTTATTAAACAGCGTTGGCAAATCAGTGCAGTAGCATTATTTCTACTGCCTTATTATGTATATCAAAATTGGGAGCTTGCGGATGAAAATGTTACATTTTCAGGCCTATGCAAACTGCTTGCAGGTACCTTTTAGAGTTTTCTATTTCCGTTAATTCTTAAATATACAAAAACAGCCTTCACAAATATGAACCATCGCAAATCCCATTATCAGTCCAAAAATTCAGAACAAGACCTTGCTTGCCTAGAAAATTAAGTATAGGTTATTTAATTGATTATTCAATTTATCCTTGATTCAGTGGACTTCTCGATGACTATGAACGTTATTTCTGATCTTGGGCAAAATATCTGTCATTTTATCTAAGGTAGCTCCTTCCTGCTCCTGTCGATATTGGAAATATATCTAACGTTTCGGCCTTTACATCCAGTCGAAGAAAATCTTTTGATCAGTTGCTTGTGGAGAAAAGGCAATAGAGGAAAGTTAATTTGGAAATAAATCATGATTGATTTTGTCTGTGATTAAATCAATTACAGATGTTACACTGTATCTCTCGTTAGATAAAAGGTTGGACAAAACGATGCTGATAAAGCATTGCGCACTAAGATTCCTTAGTTCTTATAGTAGAAAATTTTCGAGATTATAAAGCTTTATCTTATTGCTTCAAGTTCATACCTTTTGGTTTGATAAATAACCCATCTACTTGGTAAAAGATTAACTGTTGCTGTCCAAACAGCCGATACTCAGTTCTCGTTGTTTGTTTATCTGGATGATATTATGTTGTGTCGAAAGTATTTAGTAACATCTTACTTAAGGTATTTGATAATCAGTTTTGCAGTCTACAATTAAAATATTTAGGGTTTGCTATTCATGAACTCGGTCTTCGTCCTGATTCGTGAAAGGTTCAAGTATTACATGGAACACCTCTTTCTACGAGTCCCGAGGATATTCGCTTTGTTAGCGCTGCTTCTTGGTGTCCTCGGTTTGTACCACAATTTGCCTCTAGTATTTCCCCATTGATTTAGCTGTCCAAAAAGAATGCTAACTGACTAAATGGAATTAATTTGATTTAGGCCCAGCTTTAGTTAGGTCCGATTTCAACTGCACGTTATATCGTCAAACCGGCGCTTTAGAATGTGTATTAGGTGCTGTAGCGTTATCGAGTGTGAATGCTTTACTCAGACACTACTTGAAAGGACTCAATTAGTTATCAAGTTATCACTGATTGTTACTTACGTAATTATGTGGTTACATCAGCTTAAGGTACTCCAGGAAGTTTGGCATGCTACATCTTGCCTTTGCAACCTTATGATTTCGAAATGATTCATCGGAGGGTTCTGAAGATACTGTTCCAGATTTTCAAATTCGTTTCGTTTTAATGCAGGATGAGTTTGTGCAAAATTCTAAAGTAGGTTTGATTTTTCTATTGAATAAAATATTAATTATATTAATATATTAATTAATAAGTTAATTGGTGTAGTTTATCGGCAAAAGATACGGAATCATAGTCAAAATCGGGCTAAGTCCTTGATTCGAACCTCTTAGAGGTCAATTAGGTATGCAATTCAAAGTTAATGTAAATTATCGAATATAATTGCGTAAGGATTCTTAAGATTATGTAAAATTAGCAACTATAATTGCAAATGCACTTGAAGACAGAGGAAAGCCAATGTTCCAAAACGTTGTGTAAATAAATACGTAAAGAAAATTATTACCCCCCCCCCCCCCCCCCCCCAGAAATGGAAGTTCGTACCCACAAAAAAAGATAAATAAGTCTTGTCATGATCAACATACTGGCGATCAGGTATTTAAAAACCATCCCTCAGGTCTTTATTAATTTTTTTATCTAAACTCAAATATGATTATCTTCGTTATGTTTGTTAGAGATTGCACGACTTGCTTTTACACTAACAGGGAAGTATCTGAGATGTCCCCACAGGCTTCGTCCAGAAACGTTAGCAAAGTCGTAGCATATGGTATATTATTAGGTCTCTATGACCTAAGAATTTCGAAAGCACTACCCAAAACAACCATTTATCTCCAACCCCCAGTCCCATAACTCCCAAAGGTAGTTAAAGCATTTTGCAGTCCTCACTCGTAATATATTAGCAGACTCCCCATTAGCTAAAAAGATCAAGAATACCACTCAAGACAACCACCCCCTGCACCCTCATGCTCACTATCTCCTAACAGCTCGTATAAGTATAAGAGGCTGTCTCTAAAAAAGTGAAAGAAATTCCAGACCGGTTAGAATATTTAGTCTCTAATTCACTTGAGACTATAAGACAATACTCTCCAATTATGTGAGCAAGCATTCCGCAGCAACTTAATATTTCTCAAATTGTAGACCTGGACGAGTACATTGACTTCCTGGAGGCAACACACCACGAAACAAATTACGATTCATTTGTTTACAAAAAATCCAATTCGATTTTATAGTAATTTAGGGCGTTACTTTCTCCTGAAAGTTAGTCCACTCAGGGTACTTTAAAAGTTGTGCGTTAAAAATTGCATTTCCAAGTTTTGGTCATGATTGACCTTGTCCTATCTATAGTAGTTATTTTACCAGTTTTTTCGAATTTCTTTGCCAGACTATATTCTAGCGGCGTTCCATCGGCTAATTTGATTGTAATCATATATAGGGCGATACAACATGTATTGCGGAATATATTGAAAACCGTCAACATATACGTTGAAAATTATTAATAAAAGAAGTAGGAAAACTATGGGTGTTCTGGAACCACCCCGCACTCCCACCTCCCACCACATTTTCAAGGTCAAGGTCAAAGTAAATGTTCAAGGTTAAATACAATAATAATTTCTGAAGGTTTTTTTTTTAAGTTAAAAACAATCTTAAGCGTTAGGGAGGGTGCCGGCGGGTGAGCACGTGTTAAGTCAATCGCTCCGGTACTAGCCTGGATGGATAGTAGAGGGTGGATAGGCAACCTCGCTCCCACCAGTGAGTAACTGGGAGCAATTTCTACGTAATTGCGCGCTGATTGAGCATATCTCAATTACTTCCTCCCAAGGGAAGGAACGTGGAGGTATGTTTACACGGGGACTCCACGTAAAGCATGCAGTTAATCTGTATACCGGTCTATAAGTGTAAGCTGAATGACTGAAAAGACTTATATAATTATGCTTTATGAGTACTTGTTATTATAAACTGTGTGTTTACGTGGATGTAGAATGTACATTATGGGTACACATTGGCTGTTCTAGGAGCTCTTTAAAGATGTACAGAAGCTGTTTAAAGCTGCATAAAAGCTGTACAGAAGCTGTTTAAAGCTGCATAAAAGCTGTATCAAGCTGTACAGCACCTGTTTAAAGCTGTGTAGAAGTGTGTAAGCATCGGGTGAAATTACAACGCTAAAGGACAGCTTCTGGGCATGCGCTCTTTCAAGTGGACACACAGTATACTGCCCAATCTCAGATCTAGGGCCACTAGCGGATATGAATGTAAGAAAGTCGCTGAGAAACCTATGGAATATGTGTACTGGAAACAGCCCTCAGATTTGGTTCAACGCTTGAAGTTATTGTATGCATTTAAAATGGCTGGCCACATATTCTATCTAGCATATCTGCGATTAATAATAAATTTACATGTACAGGTTTTGGTTGCTTGAAGTACTACAGAGACCCTACCACTTCATACTTCAATAAAAGTTGCTTAGAGTTACTTTCGAAACTCACAAAAGCATTTCACATGATCGAGTATTTACGTATAACGCATTGACGAAGCAAGTGTTAACTATAAGCGACATCACTCAACAGTTTACCTTTATTACTATAGCAGTACGCGTTGTCTTCGCTACCTACCATGCTGTTTGTAGATGTACAGGGTTTCAAGACTTCTGAAAGAGACTTTGTGCCAAGAAATTAGCCGTGTTTGATGGACATCACGTATCTCACTTCGTCTTCAAACCTCCGTCCTCCTTTTCCAACTTATCACCAAAGTCTCAACTACAGGCTACTTGGTTAATACATCATCATTGTATAGATTGCAAAGAAAGCTTCATTCCACCTTTTATGTTCTCTGTAATTTTTCAACGCATAGCTCAACAAGCGGATACCATTTACGTGATGAGATAAGAAAACAAACTACATTCGCCGTTTCCTATCGCAGCCAGTGCAGTGGTGAAATTGGAAGCGGTGTCCGCTCTTCAACCTATGCCTCCATCATGCTATTACCATTGCAATTCATTTTGCTATTGTGTCTTAAGTAATGTCTACTATTTACATAAAACTCATGTAATCGAGTGTTCTGAATAAAGCTTTATCAATAAAATACAGTTCGATGTATTGTTTTAGCATTTATTACATACATACTTAACTGTTCTATCTTAAATACAATCATAAGTACAAATATTTTATTAAATGTTACAACCCATTTATAAAACGTTTCTTATATATGCGTGATCTATGCTCTTCTTGCAAAATTAAGCGATTACCTCTTCAACTCGGCTTATTCGTCTTTGAAAGTGTACCCTATCTCTTGCTATCATTTCCCATTCATCTTTTCGTGCTTGTCGATGAGCATACATCCATGTTAACATATACCTTACTTTGTTCTTAGTTTCGTCAAATTGCACTGTACTACCCATTTTATTCCCTTTCTAATTTTAGCTATGATGAATCTTACACTATGTCATGTATAAAGTCCTGTAACTGCGCATCGACGAGCTGTTTAACCAAACACTTATCACAATGCTTCTTGCTGCAATGTATCCTTCACAAAGCTGTACACCTTTTCTGTATCGTTGCACTAACTCTTGACAGTATTCTGGACTAAATTTTCCAGCTCCCAAATACAGCTTCGTGTGCAGCATCCTGCTCCAACGCTGCTAATTGAGTGCATAATTTCTCCAATGCAGTCAATTTGTCTACTACATAGTAGGCAAGGCTACACTATAACTATAAGACTATTAATTCACTATAACACAACCACATTGTATTTGATTAAGTTAAGCATGGATTACGTAGCCTTATATGTCCCCCCCCCTATTACCTTCTCGCTCCCACACATTACATAATACTCTTATGGACTTCAATATCTACTACTATCTTTTCTGGTAAATAATGTACTACTTCTAACAGTTCATATACATTCGGAATTTGTAGCTTCATTAACGGTTCGAGCACGTTTTTGATGTTCACAATACAGTCACCTGGCATGTCTGCAACTCCATTTATTACACTGCTATAGAAATTATGAAAGTCCAATGTAGATAGAAGGTTTAACCGAAATGCAAGTAACGGTGTTAACCGCCATAGCTCACTTAACGACTCCCATGCTAAACACAATTCATCACCTCCTGCGCCCGTTACCTTTATAATTTTCGTTTTGTCCACTCGTTGAAACGAAATCGTTTTTGTCCCCAGTTTCAAAGGTACGTAGGCTTCGTCTAATGACTGAAAGTATCTAGTAATCCCTCCTTGATTGGCTATTAGCTGATTCCACTCCGTTTCATCAAACAACATGCACTGATTCTTTAGTCCACATACTTTTATTGTTGGAGCAAACCTCATATGTGCACATAATCCAACAAATACACATTTGCTTTTGGATTTATTTAAAAATACACAGATTGATTTAATAAAGGTGTCCACTAAGCATCCTTTGGTGGCTGGATTGGCATCATAAGCTGCTTTTCCAGAGCTTGCATTTTTGCATTCTCAATTGTCTTAGTTAGGTCTTCCATTGTTATTACGATTTACAACAATATCACTATACTTTCACTCAGGAACCACTGACAATCCTACGTCGCTTGCTTGTCGTATATAACTGAATTAGCTTCAAGGTCATTCCTCACCTTATTCCGAGAGATAGATAATCTAGAGATACTTAACCTTGAAATACCGGTGATCTTGAACTATGTGACCTTGAGTGTTACCACCCTTGAGGAAATTAATTGTTAATATTCAAAATTAACCTAGCATTGAAAACGCCAGATATAAATATGTCTGCATATGATGAGTATTTAGATTTGCGCTCAACGTATTATAGTAATCGGGAACCGAACCCTTATTCGATTATGCCGAATACAAGAAGTGTCTCATCTTTTGTCATGAACCTCGCTAAACAAAACGAGTCTATTCAAAACATAGTGCTCAACGTGAAGTTGGATATCGAGTCTCTTAAGGATACATCTGTCAACACCACCGCTTAATGTCTCATTCTTCATGACGTTCTGGTTGAGATTCATTCAAATTGAGATTCAAATTTGTTATTATTTCAGAAAATGAGAAACACATAATAATGTTTTTTTTTCTGAATACATCTCTGTATATCTTTCTGAAACTGTATTATTATATTAAAAAATCCACTTTACTTCATAAAACAGCTTACGTTATTTCCTGTTATAATAGAATTGCTGATAAAGGACTTTTCTCATGGAAGCATTTCAGACGTCTACATATTTTACAGTGTCAAAAGATGTGCAGAACGCAATTTTTAATGTAGACAGTCGTTTTATAGTTCTGGTAACAAAAAGACCACTTCTTGTTGTCAATACGTTTTATAGTTTTGAAGGTTTGGTGTCAGGTGTAAGGGGTGATTTTTCGGTTTTGTGAAAATTTGAAGGTAGTTTAAAACAAAAACTGTGGGGAAATAATTCATCTTTTAAGAAAAACACGAAACCAAGAAAAAACCAATGCAAATAGGAAGTAACAACAACATACCATAATTAACAATACTTTATTGGCATCGAACCGCGCGCTTTTTCAACGAGGGTGTTCTTCGTTTCTTCTGTTTGTTTGTGATTAATAAATATTGTGTGTGTCTAATTATTTTAGTGAAAAGGGAATTAATCGTGTATAAGTGAACATGCGTATAAAAATTAAAACAACATCGTAATATCTGTCACTCATCATTAAAAAGAAATGCTACACATTCCTATCGTTATCAACATCTCCATTCATTTTTATCTTGAAAGGATTAAATATTTTTTACAATTCTTATGTTTCAAAAATCATTAATGTAAATTGTGAAAAGGTAAATAAGCGATCATGTTTTGTGTTAGATGGCATCGGAATATGAAAAATCGAACTTTTTTTGTAAAGCATGTGCACATGCTGTAATGTCAAGTTCCAAAGGTAAATACTTATATAAAGTAATGTAAATCTAGCTTATATCTTAAATCTCTAGAAAATGAAAATTTAGTCAGTTTACTATTAGTTTTTAGCATGTCTTTATAGGGAACAATAATTAATAATAAATAAATGCTTTAAAGGTTTTATTCTTTTAAATACGAGCCTGATACCTCGCTGAGACCTTGAGGGTACATCACGTTATATGAATGAAGTTTTCGTCAACATAGACAAGAATTGAAAAAAAAAACATATTAATAATTCATTTCGTTCATTGTTTGGACGAATTTATCTTTGAACATTTTTTCTCCGCCAATGGAGTTGTAATGTAATAAAGATAATTGTTGTTTTTATAAATGTTAACAGGTATACCAAAAAGATGGAATTGCAAAGGTAGGTATATTTGTTTATACAGCTTCGTTAACTATTATGAGCTGACAATGTCCGTCCTCTCTTACGGCCTTGACATATAAATGTAAATATATTATCATAAAAGATTAAAAATGAAATTTGTGCATTATACAGCGTAAATTTTATCCAGACTATCGTATCTTACAACGTATAATAATATTGTTTATTCACAATCGATACATAATGTGTTCATTACTGACGTTTAAAAAGTTAGAAAGTAGTTTATTATACACCATAGTCAATAATAAGTTCTCTTGGTTAGTAATATCCATTACTTACCTTTTGCTCGTTCTAAATATTCTCAACAGATGGCAGAAGTTTTCGTATCTATCTTTACTTTTAGCAGGTAACAAACAGTCAGTCACTGTTTTAGCAACTTCTCGCTATTCCGGTGGTGTGCAACTTACATCAGTTTCACTATCAGGCATTTTAAATCGTGTAAATTGCAATTAGGAGCAATGTAATTAAATTTGGTTTAGTAGTGACACGAATTTACTTTGACAATTGTTGCAGCAATTGTCATTTTATCGCCACCTGAATAAAAACGCTGGTGTTGTGTCCTACATATATCAAGTATAAGGTATCAATGTAAGAACATAATTATGTACGATTGTGAATAAAATAGTATACATACCTCGGCGGGAAGACATTACGCGTCGAGCAATTGCTGCCCTTGGCGCTTCGCGCCTCGGGCAGCATCATTGCTCTCCGGGTAATGTTCTACTTCCCGCCTCGGTAAGTAATCTACTATTACGCTTGCTTAAGATTGTTTTTAACTTAAAAAAAACCTTCAGAAATTATTATTGTATTTAACCTTGAACATTTACTTTCGCTCTCTCTCTAGAAATGATCTTGAGCACGGCTAAGCTTTCCTTCATTTTTGTCTCTCTCTAATCGTTTTATTAAGCAGAAACTATTATTGTATTAATTTAACCTTGAGTGTTACCAACATTTATTTACGCTCTCTCTTTTCATCTCTCTCTAACGTGAACAAATGGCCTTGAGTACTGCCAACCTTACACACATAACCTTGAAAACATAACCTTGAAATGCAGTTTTGCCAACCTTTTTCGCGACCTTGACCTTGAAAAATGTGGTGGGAGGTGGGAGTGGAGGGGGTGGTTCCAGAACACCCATATTTTTCCTACTAAAAGAACTACAGGGTTTAATAATATTCAATTTTTATTGCAATCAGGTACATCGTGCTATATTGTTAAAGTATGTCAGTTGATATTTGGAGTAAAGTTAATATGCATTAGTTGTAAAGACAAGATTTTAAAGCCATGTATAAAGATCTCTATATTTACAAAGAAATACCGAAGTTGATAATTTAAGGGCTATTTGTTTTTAAACAGATACATTAAAGGAAGAAAATTATGTATGAAGTCTAAATAACGACTTTCTCTAGGAGAATATTTATGTGATTTTAATGTTATGGCGTAAACCAAAGGTTTGTGATCAGTTAAAAGATGAAATTTTCGACCTTCAACCAAAAATCAAAATTTTTAGGTGTCATATACATTCCCAGTAATCCTCGTCCAAAGGTGCTATACCTATATTATGTTGGAGTAACTTAAAAAAATGATATTAGTTACCAGGAACCATTAACAAATTGTTGAACAACTACACCAACTGAAGGGTCCTAGGAGTCATATTCCAAGATGCGTGCGATGACATACAAAGTAGCGTTTGCCAGAGCTTAGAAAATGCTCGATCGGTGTCGTTCCAAAGATCTTTTTTTTCTTTATTTGTCGAAGTTCATTAAGTGTATGTAAGAACAATTTTGCACTGCAACTACATGTGTTGCAAGTCGTTGAAAGCCTTGAATAAGTGATTCATTCTCTGTCTCGTTTGTAAAGTTTCAGTTAATATATATTCGACGTTTTTTGATAATGTCATTTCTTTCGTAATCTATTGCTGTTTTACTCTTTCTTTTTGGTATTTATCCTTTCCTTTGTTGTGGATCTTGATTTATAAGCTTCATATTCTGGTCGTTTGTTTACCAATATTACCGCGTTATTCACTACTGTTGTGTCAACTCCTAGTTCACGTTACGAGTAAGCGATTCGCTTTTTTTGGCTACTGTTAAGAGCTGCTACACATCTTAGGGTCAGGGCAGGCGCCAAGCGCGTATGTTAAATAATAACGAGACCAAGTTCTGTTCATGCAACAATTTATTAAGGGATCTAAACACAACAAAAGATTTAACTAGAATCTACTTACAATTATACTAATTATTTTAAATGCTTATCCAGGCCAATTCTGGCAGCAGGATGTGCATCCTGTGGTACCTTAGATATTAATGTTTTAAAAAGTCCTTGTCAAATGTTATCAACATTTTTTGTTCATTATAATGGGAACTTGTATAAAATAGTTTTTTGTCCGATCGGGCGTTTTGGTTCATTTACAAGCTCTGCTCTCAGGGCGGTAAGTTCAACTTACCGCCCAAGACTCGGTAATAAAGTACCTCGTCATTTAAGTAGTAAAACACTCACTATCATTCTAAAATTCGTCCGGATTGAGACAAAAATTATTATTTTTTATTCAACTCCATAACAACCAGGCACATTAACCGACTGAAAATTCACATTTTCAGTGTGATGTGTTTAATGTTTACTCTATTTGTTTAGTCCGCTACGCGTCGGCCTCCACACTATTAGCCTCGACTGGTAAAGCATACCTACCGCCCTTAGTACTTAAATAACTATTTTGCCCGATCGGGCGTTCTGGTTCATTTACAAGCTCTGCTCTCAGGGCGGTAAGTTCAACTTACCGCCCAAAACTCGGTAATAAAATACCTCGTCATTCTAAAATTCGTCCGGATTGAGATAAAAATTGTTGTTGTTTATTCAACTCCATAATCACCAGGCACATTAACCGACTTGATTAAATTCACATTTTCAGTGTGATGTGTTTAATGTTTACTATATACCGGGTGTCCAAAAAGTGTGGAAACGCTTGAATTTCTCGAGAACGACACATTAGATTACAATGTAATGTGTTCCACCCCCGACCCCTCCCCTTTGGGGGTGGAAATTTTAGAAGAAGAAAAAGTAAAAAATGATCGTTTTTCTGCGGACATGTGCAATTTTCCTCTTTCCACCAACATGAGGGGTCGGGGGTGGGGGGGGGGCGAAATTTGCAATTTGAGAACAGTTTTTTATGGAGAATGCAAAAGCGCAATAAAAAATAGGTATTCCCATTTAAGTTTTCGCAACTTACTCCCGCCCCAACCCCCAGGGGGGGTGCGGGTAATGTTTGCATATCATGACTGAATAGGTTTCAAAAAATAAAGGAACACGTGTTTTTTCTTTTTGTAATCGGATGTGTCGTTCTCGAGAAATTCAAGCGTTTCCACACTTTTTGGGCACCTGGTATATTTAAAATTCACTCATAGATCCGATCAGGCAAAAAATAGAATAAAAAATAAAAAAAATAGAAAAATAGAACGGGCGTTAGGAACGCTTTACCTCGACTGGTAAAGCGTACCTACCGCCCTTAATACTTAAATAACTATTAAGAAAACTGTTGTATTTTAATGTTACCATATACTTATTGTTTAAAATGCTTTACACGTGTTTCGGTTTGTCAAACCTTTTTCATAGAGCTGCTTAAAAGAAAAAGTCTAACAAACCAAAACACATGTAAAGCATTCTACATAATATATGGAACTTAAAAGTACAACAGTTTTCTTAAAAATATTTAAAACTATTTATTTTTGTTTAAAAGGGGAGTTATAAACGTCCACTTCAATTTAAAAAAATTATGAGATATCTATTGACATACAGTAATGTCAACCGGAAAATGACATCGAAAAAAGTCGATTAATGTGCCACTTATGGTGGTATGGTCTGCAGTAATTTAAGTTACTGGTTAGAAGGTGTAATTATTCAGAGGTGTTATCATTCGACTTGTGACATAAGGGAATCGGTTGATGTATGACGTGGTTACTTTTGCTTGATTTTGTGGGGACGGGTAAGGGGTGTACTAGAGTGAGCAGAGAGCGTAAGTCTCGTACAGTTATTCCTTGAACGTATAGGATTGTTGATGATAATAACATTCTGAAAGCTCATTTTCCCAATGTTGACTACTAGTACTAAGTTGTCCTCCGCAGCTACTTTTAATGTGTCAAGTTGTTTAGAGTAAATGGTTAAGTGTGTCTGGAAGGGTCTTCATGGAGTATGTCTACTATTTTTTCCGGGGTATTACTTCCGACCTTTCCATGTAGGTGGTATATTCTTTCTCTGTCCGATTCCTTCCTATCTGTAATAGTACACTTTTTGTGCACTTGTGTGTGATTGGTCCTTTTCTGTCTTGTATTTGCTATTCTACAATTTCCTTTCGATACTATGGGTGCCGTTTACGCACTTATGAGCGCCAGCTAACCAACGTTGCTGGGTGAAGCAGTTCAGCTTCTAGTTTGTTACTTTGTAATTGGCAGTCTTTGAACTGGATATCCTACGTTAAAAAACTGGGATCTTGGCTCTCCTTTTAAAGCAAGAGGAGTTGTGCTATTTTCCACCGGTATATTACCCTTGTAATGATCGTTTGATCCATGACGTATGCGACTAGGGTGTTCCCTCGACCTGGATTATTTTAACTGCTCTTCCCCCCAGGGCGCTAAAAAGATGTGTCTTGTGTTGTATTTGTCTCCTCAGAGTTTATGCGGTTTTTGCTTCTAATTTTTTTCTAATTTGTGAGTCAACTTGTTAAGATTTGTTGTTAACTAGGGTTGGTTCGCTACCATATGACACTTTTACAAAAACCCAAAAGTGTTCTACTGGTCGACATTGCAGCAAATCTTGCTCTTTGGTCGCATACGCAATTTTGAGTTCATCCAAATGCTACATAACTTTGCATTTGTCGGCATTGCATTGACTTGGCCGTGGCACCATCAAACCCATTATAATCAATACATAATACCACGCAGAAATCTTTTATCCTATAAAATGGCGCAAAGCGGTTGTTAGTACATTTTTCCAAGTAATGTGTCTGTGTTTGTTTGTTGAACGGCTCGGCCGAACATCGCCATCTTGGCTTGCCAAACCTTCGAAAGAACTTCTAAGCAAAGTTTTCTTTCTGGCCAATCCCTCACTTAGTCATATATTTGGTATGTCACAGTAGAACTCAAAACCAGTTTGTGCTGGATCACGAAACACGTAAGTTTTATTATCCACATTAATGTAATAATTGTCTCCGTTTGAAATGCACGATGAATTTGTGCAAAGTTAAGAGCATCTTTTTTGTGTCAAATTATTGAAATTTCAAAGTCTTGTAATTGGAGACAATCTTAAGACTTTTAGTCGAATGACCTTTGGCTTAATGGATATTGGTCCAACGGCGTTTGACCCAAAAATTCTGTTAGTTTGTGGACAAATGTCGACATGATTCCGTTCACCCAGAAAAACTTTAATTAAAACAAGTTAAGTTTAGCACTTGGGACTATCGTCATACTGTTAAAAAGAAGTAGTTTTTCATTGGAAATCGAAAGACAGAAAATGTAGTTAATGGATAGACATTAAGTCTGATAGCTTCCAGCAAGCACAAGTTAGAGGAATTTAAATAGCATCCTCCCTAAAGGAGGAGCTGCGTAAGTCAAGAATAGAATTAAATAAAAACACTAAAAGACAGTTAAGAGAATAAGAAAAGAAAAGCCAATAACTTGAATACTCTAGAAATTCCTGAGAAATTTAGGAATACTCTTACTGATGAACTATTTTTAACTAAACAGTCTGATGTTAGCAGTCACAAAATAATTTTGTTTACGATAGTCTCAAACAGCAGGAAGTTACCAGAAGCGCAACTATGAATTATGAAAAAAATCTGCAGCCTAGCTTCAACTCCGAGAAACTAATCCTTCTTAAACAAATTAATTGAACAATTAAGCGTGTGAGTCAAGCTTTTGGAGAAATTGAAAACTGGTTACCACCCTTATTTTAGCCAACACTTTGGTTCGGTTACAGCAGGATTGAACTGAGAATTCTGTAAAGTCAAAATATAAAGTCGAAGCATGGCACAAACGCGTAGTTGCAGTCTACAATTTAATTTTAGAGTTTCAAAAGAACAACAAGACACCGAAGGTCAGGCTGAGTACATTTTAAGAGAAAAACTGTCACAAACGGAATTATTTCAAATTGAATAATTTCATAATTCCTCAACTTGCATTCCGTTTAGTGCAAATGTTACCAAGGTTACATTCGTCTATGCAGCGGCTACCCACACGACAAGACCACCTGCAGAAAGCATCGCATGCGAATCGCCATTTATATGATAATGTATGCATCTCATAAGAAGTAATATATTCATTTATAGAGTATGCATTTATATATGCATTTCAGTATACGTAATATGTTCATTAACTGCTTTCGAAATATTCATGAGGATACAGTACATAAACAATGCTGCTTTAAGTTCAGATTCAGTCGTTCCGACTCCACCGAACCATGAACTTAAAGCAGACTGGTAAGATTATTTTATTTATTTATTGTGATAGGGGATCTAGAATCTGGCGTCCAGGGGCATTGATTAGCTGATCTCCTCCGCTTAGTATTAGATATCTAGAATCTGGTGTCCATGGGCACTGATTACCTGATCCCTAATGCGCTTAGTTTTAGTATTTTAGGAGCATAGAAACTAGTACCCAGAGGTATCGCTTACCTGGTTTCCTAACGCTTAGTTGTAGAAAATAGTGCTAGTACAGGGTGGTTTCGATTATCCTCATGGAGGACCTAACCGTCCTCATACTTATGTTTGTAGCTTATTGTATTGTGACTTGTTGGTTAGTATATAGTTAATTTGTGACCATTGTTTACTTTCTATCTCTACCTCTGACTACGTCCCTCAGTCACGAAACTCCACGTGACAAAACAATACAGAAAACAAAAAAGAACGGCTACGATTACACCGATTACAAACTATATAGTCGACTGAGCACAGATAAACTAAGTGTGCTTCAGTATCAAGAACTTTGTATCTTACCTTATATTTATATACATACAATGCAGTACCTACCCAGAGTACGAAATTACTGTGGCCCGGAGATCCGAGGCTCTCAAATCTAAGTACGGCCCGCAAGAAACTGTAATCGATAGAGTCCGGTTGACTCTCGTCTTTCATTTTGTGTGTGTGACATTTTATACATTGTCTTATTTACCCGATTTATGTTTTGAGATATGTCTGTCTTGGTACCTGGACCACCTTTTTATTTTACAAGTGCCGGCATTGCGTATTGAAAACTCTATTAGTAACAAAGATGTTGCGTATTCGTGTTTCTACATTGCTACATAATATGCATATTCTGATACGGCAACATACGAAGAGGGATGATATGATGAACTAGTTAAATGAAAACAATGTTAACGATTTAATAAACCTTGTTATAAGAACGAGAAAGGTGAAGCATAGAGATCAGCAAAATTCAACAGAATACTCGCTCGTAAGAATGTTAACATCGCTGTAAACGTAAACATCTTTACATTTACATTGACAGGAAAACTACGAAACCTAGAGAACATTAATTTACATATCCCATCTGCACGGAACAAACAAGCCTTTACAATTTTCTGTTTATTCTGCACACAATTAAAGCTGTGTCATTAAGATATTCAAGCTTTTAATAAATAAATTCGATAAAGATAGCTTAAAAAGTATATACACCTAATTGGCCTTCCAAAGCTGACATAACACACATCAT
Source organism: Agrypnus murinus (assembly GCA_929113105.1). NCBI lineage: Eukaryota > Metazoa > Arthropoda > Insecta > Coleoptera > Elateridae > Agrypnus > Agrypnus murinus. The sequence goes on from OV816028.1 coordinate 148,016,088, forward strand.
TTTCTAGACATCAACATGATAATCAGTTTGTGTAAGAGCATTGTTAGTTAGAATTAGGTCATAATTAATTCAATAAGGAGGATAAAGGGGCTTAATGACAGGTAAATACCATTGACTATAATCTATCTATTGTGACAACAAGCCCATTAGCTAAGATCAATGTCGGCAATACCATCTGATCCTCGGCTATAATCTGACGCATAAAATCGGAAACGCAATAAGTACATAAAATCCTGAGCCAAGAGTTAAAAGTTAATTTATTTCTATAATATTGCGTTAAAAGGTAAGGTTAAGTATACCCACTGTTGGAACTTAATATTAGGACGGTTAGCTAAAAAGCTTTGTTAGATAATATTTTAATGCCTATAGTGCATTGTTAGATGCTCATAACATTTCAGGGGTATATTCAAATACGCAAACCAATTAGGCTGGTTATTGTTGTTAATAACTCACATGAGAAGGCAAATGAGCGACTGCTCGGTTGCTACGTTATTAAATTACAAAGATATTGATTACTTGAAATAATTAAAACCAGGTTTGTGAAATAATTGCTGCCAAATGAAACGGTAATAAAAATTTTCATTTTTTAAAAGCGCAAAGTGTGGTGAGTTAATGTAAGAGAACAGGGAAACAGTAATAACTGTCCAATTTAAAAAGTTTATGGTGAGAGATAAATTGTGAATTTATATAATTTTTAATTTATTAAATACTTCCTGAACAACTAAAAAGTTTCATATATTATATTATGAGATTTATTTCGAATTGCATATAAGTTAGCTGTAGATTAAAAGAGTTCCTGTAATTTTCGTCACGGGAAGCAGTATTTTATAACTAGGAAAATAGATTATTTACATACAATTAATTGACGGTAATTTATACTTAATAAACATCAGCAACCCTCGTAGTTTGGATAACTAAACTTCCAGCATAACAGAATCAAGTAAATTTTATTCATTTAAAAAAATTATAATGTGGTAACAATATTGAATCGCATCCTACATATATCTTTAACAGAATACATTGGTCACTACGACACTAAATCACAAACTTCACGTAATTTAAGAGCTATTTAAAAAACAATTCTGCGGTGGCCCATACATTTCTATTAATATACGTACATACTGTTTATTTACATCTTGAAATTATTTAAAGAATTCAAAGAATAGAATTCAAACACTTGGTCTAGTAATTATGTACGTCAATTTATTTATTCTAAATTATTATTCAATTATTTTTCAAAAATTCCTTATATGAGGCTGTATTACATAGGTAATCTATCTTGTATGTATTTTGATAAAAAATATTTGAATAATTTTTAAAATAATTTACTAATATTGCTGTATGATAGGCATTTCGCTATAAAATCTTGGTGCCCAAAGTCATTTTGAAACCCTTTAAATTATTTGTCAATCTGGTTATCTTTTGTCTGATGGTTTATTTCTATTTGACGCATTTCATCATAGAACGACACTTTTTCACCAAAAACTTTTTCGTTGCTGGGAATATCTCACAGGCGTCTATTTTGTAAACTGTAAAAAGTAGTTTTTATGGAGTTTTTATTGTAAATGAAAGTAAATATTTAGTTGAAGTTCACTAGTGTCAAGTGGGGTTTTCGTGATTGGAGGTTGTAGTCAGAGGTAGAAAGGAAAAGAAAACACAAGGCATAAAAACAAGTATATACTAACAACAACGTAATGAATTACAAAAGGTATTACATAATGGTTATATAGTTTGAGGACATACAGGTCCTCCTAAACCTAACAATAAACATCAGGGCGATCGGAACTACCATAACTAGCACTAGGTAGCACTTCTACAAACTAAGCGTAGGAGACTGGTTCCTAGTGATCTACAACTAAGCACATAGGGAGCCTTGGCATAACTCCCTATTAACGAAGCGATAACTAAACGAGGTGAGGGGAACGGTAACCTATGCCGCTTGGCACCAGGTTCCACCCTTCACCATAAAATAAATATAAAGGCACTTACCCGCTTGCTTGGATGTGTCTTCTTCGAGTCATGGTACTGACTGAATTCTAAGCCAGAGCAAGCGGGTTTATATACTGCTCAACGCGGAATAGATTGGTAGGTTGGTGTTCCGGGTATGGTAGGTAGATTGCACGCGAGTTGGCGTTAGGTAGGTTTTCACGAAATACTTCCAATGAGGATCCAAAGATACTTAAGACACCCTATTTTAAAATTATTAAGTAACTGAAGTCGCGATAAGCAGGAATGTGTTTAAAGAATTTATTGAAATAATTGTTATTATTATTATTAACTGAACAATAAAAACGTAAGTGACAGTCTTTAAATTGTATCAACTTTGTCGGGAAAAAAATTAAGAATGTTAGTTTGTAATAATTTAAAAATTAGAATTTCTAAAATGGGAAATTAATTAATATTACAAAACTTAAAGAATACCAGTACCGTCCGCATAGGTTACAGTGACAGTATCATTGCTAGTAGTGATGTCGGCAGTATAAGGTACGTACAGGATCAGGCCTAATAAACTAACTTGTGGGACCCCCCCCTAATTTTATTGGGTAGTTTTGAGACACCTCTCCATTTATTTTGTTTCTAAATTCTCTATCAGTGAGGTAGGATTTTAACAGGCTGAAGTTATAGGATGGGAGGAACTCTTTGATTTTATAAAGCAACCTAGCATGCCAAATATTGTCGAAGGCCTGGTTAACATCTAGGAAGACTGTAGTGCCATATTGTTTTTGTTTAAACGTCTGATTCATTACTTGAGCTATGCGGTGAGTTTGCTGCGTTGTTGAGTAGAGTGGTCTAAACCCAAATTGATGCTGAGGAACCCAATCATCGGTATGTGTATCTGAGTTAATTCGCGAAAGTAAAAGTCTTTCGAGTACCTTTGGTATAATAGGTAAGAGACCTAGAGGGCGGTATGACGAAACTATTGTCGGATCTTTTCCTGACTTTGGAATCATTACTATTTCAGCAGTTGTCATCTGTTTAGGCCAGTAACTAAGTCATAGGATTGCGTTTTAAATATACATGAGTGCTAGTATTCCTTTTCTAGGTAGTTCACATAACATTTCTGCTGTGACCCCATCTATACCTGGAGCTTTCTTGGTGTTCAGACGGCTAATTTTTTTGTAAACTTCTTCTGGTGTAAATACTTTGGTATTTACACCAAAACTATTGGTATCTTATTGATTTCTGTTTGGGCTTCTATTTGTGGTATGGTTTGGTGAGCTACCTGTTTGAGTATGTCGAGTAGTCTTACTAATGCTTCATCTAGTTCTTTGGGGGATTTGAGACTTTAGCTATAGACTTTTTATATTTAGCTTAACTTTCTCTTTCACTTTTTCCCGGCATTCTTCCCAATTGGTGTACTTGTAGTTGTGTATTCTGTGGGCAATATTTCCATACACTATAGATGTATTAATCGATGCGATTATTGGACAGCGGTCTGAGGATAGATCAAAGCTGGGTTTAACATTTAAGTATGAAGACGAAATTCGCTTGGTAATAAAAAAGTCTAGGAGATCGGGTATTTTACTGGGATCGGAGGGCCAGTAGGTTGGAGTGCCAATCGATAAAAAGGAGTGATTTTGGTTTTGGATAAAATGTGCCAGTTCTCTGCCTCTGGTAGTTGTTAATCTAGAGCCCCAAATGGTATTTTCACTATTGTAATCCCCTCCTGCTATGAATTTTGTTCCTAGAGTTTGGAAGAAATCTTCAAATTGTTCTTTCTTTATGTTATGACGTGAAGGACAGTAAACGGCAGCTATTGTTAGCTGTTAGGTCGTTTCATAGTGACTACTAGTGCTTCTTATTAGAATTGCTCTGCCAGCATTGGCAGTACTGTCGGGGTGATTGGTGTAGTAGGTGAGGTATTGGGGTATATGAAAGTAGGATCTGTCTGTGAAGTGGGTTTAACTAATAAAGAGTATATCTATGAAGTTGTGATGGAGGAATACTTCTACTTCCTGTTTGTGTCGCAGAAGGCCACTGGCATCCCACAGGGCTATACGTAGAAAGTTAGTAAATTTTGGTGATTAGGGTTGCAAGCATGTTTAAAACCATGCTATCAACTGTTGAAACATCGCCTTAAATTCTTCCATAAATTTTCCTAGAATGTGTCTTCCCTATTTTATTGCTTGCTGTTTAATCTTAATGTGTCTGCGTAGCTGATATTTGGTTGTGTGTAGGCAGTTGCTTGTATTCCATGGCTGGGAGAATAGGTGAATATTTTTTGGCTGAAAATTGAGTCTGTTATTGGCGTTGTTTGGTTTATTTAAAAGTGTGGTAGAATTGGCAGCCTTTATAATTTGCAGGATGCGGGTCTCCACATAGTGTGCATTTTGCAGATGTGTCTTTTGTTTTCGTACAACTCGACGTATTTGTTTATGAAGTAAATAACTTTACAGAACTACTATAATTACATTAATAATTTATTAAATGCTGCGTCAAACTTAATTGTAGCCGATTTGTCTTATATTGCACTGTTTCATTATCTGATCAAGTACATAGGCCTGCAAAGGAAAAGATGCAGAATAAAATAGTGAAAAAGTCGTTCCAGTCGTACACCATTTTTCTCAAAAGCATTTTTTTAAATTTTAGTGGCAATTGATTTTTCAAAAAATTCCGATTATCGGTTTTAATAAAACAATAAATGGCGATAGACGAGTGGTGTCAATGCATCACTCGTCTTCAAAGCCTCGTGAACTCGAGTTCCACGTGGGGCGGCAGGGTTTATCTAATTGGAAAGTTCGCCCGCTTTAACTATGGGCGTATGTGATTATTGTATTGCGTGTTAGGTAGAGATACTTCTTTGCAGCAAAATGTAGTTTACACAATAAGAGATGAAAAAAGATATGGTAATAGTAGAAATAGAGAACTGGGAAGATAAACAGAGAATCACAAAAAAAATAAAAAACTGTCAATCAAAAACCAAGCAAAGAAATTTTAACGTGTGCGTTTAGTGCGCTGTGTCGTGTATATGTTTAGCTACCCCTTGATTTTTCTATGCGATTGTATTTAAAATCCGCTGTGTTCTTTACACCCAGTTAAAACTGATCTTTTTGTCTTTCCAACGTAACTCATATTACAGCCTCATCATACAATGTTATTTGACGTATGAGATACTCTCATGCCTTCGTTTTTAAATACACTATTTAAACCTTTGGTGATTGGGTGAAAAGGTAGTTTAATAAACTTTTTTGGCTCATTTTTTATTGGTAATAATGTACCCGCGTTTCGAATGCTATGTTTGTATTTAATTTTCTGTAATAATTTGTCAATGTTTTTAGAAAAGTAACGATTATATAAGGTTATTTATTTTATAAAACTTAATTTTTTAAACCGATTTTTGTTTAATGGGAATTTCACTAATCTGTTCAGAAGAAAATTAAATGCCGCCATCTTATGCTGCTCACAATGATTTGATTCCGTTATAACGTACCTTATAGTGCTGGTTACTTTTCTATAAACATCGATTTCTAGTTCATTGTTATTGTTTCTAACTACCAGACTGTCAAGGAAGGGCAGTTGGTTTTTCGCTTCTTTTTCTATCGTGAATTTAATTTAACCAATACCAACCATCAACATAACTGTCTTTAGATTCAATTTTATAAAATAGGTAACTGTTTGGAATTGATGCTGCAACAACCCTTTGCATGCAGTTTATCAAAGCCTGTTCTTCACTTTTTTTTGTAAATAACTTGTATTTAAGCATGTTAGGTTTTGCACCAACATTACAAAAAGAAAATTAATTCAAATGGAATGACCAGTTATCTATTTTAAGTTCCTGTTAAAGTTATGTGTTCAATTATATATGTACTTACCCGGTAGCTGCAAAATTTGTAAAATACGTCATTATAACTTCAGAGAACAATCTTTCGCTTGGTGTGTACGTATCGTTAAAGTGAAATTTCGGCCCATCTATCGGCACTCCAAATACGTATGGGAGTTCATCCCCATGGATACTTTTGTTTCTCTGAAAACAAAACACACAGTAGTTTAATAGAGTTTAATATTATATAATTATAATAGATTTAAGAGTAATTTTCAAAAGATTTATATCAAGAGTAAATTAAGTAACAGAATTACTTCAAAAATACGGATAGTATATGGGTATGGATAAAAAAGTCGATGACTAGGGTTTTGATGTTTCTGAATACAAAACTGGACCTGCGACTGTGACCTGTAAATTTTCAAATCTCAAACTCGATCGTTTTGTACTTCAAATTTTCTGATATTTAAAAGCTTTGCAAATGCCGATTTTTGAAGCGAAAGAAAGAACTGTAATAACACTGAAAGTAACTAAGAAATCTAGGCACTTTAATTAATCAAAATGAGAAAAAACTTTAAAAAACATGAGCTCCAGAAACTTCAATCTTCAAAATCTTCAGAGGTTCTGAAACACTGTGAAGCTCTAAAATTCTAAAGGTTTGTAACCTTGATCATTTATGAACCTTTGAGATTTACAATGGTATAAAACTTTTCTTTCTCTTCTTATTTTTTCACAGAGAAATTCGATCTTGAAATCCCTAAACAAGCTCTTCTGATTTAGGAGGGGAATCCGACCTACCTTGGTATTTGGTACAAATTTTTGTCTTTACCCATTACTAACAGCTTTTACGTTTTCGGAATATCAGTCGATATGTAAGGGGAGGAAATTAATTTTTCTCAGGATTCTTGAGAAAATTTTGTATAACCTGATGGTAGATATCCTGTTTGAGATTTCTCAAAAAGTTTTTAATCACACACGTGAATGGTTTTCATGTAACGTTTTTCTTCGTATTTTTTATTTCCGCAGTGCGTGTTACTGGAATGGAAGGTTTTGATTGTCTTTATAAAAAAAACATCTTTCAAGTTGAATTTTGGTGAATCTATAAATAAGGTAGGTGCTGTTGTCGCTTCCATCAGCCTTAAAATATCTGTGTAGAAACATAAAACATCTTGCATGCTATCAAAAGCATATAAAGCTTCTCTTCTGGCAAAGACTTCACTTTCTGTCCAGACAGATTCTGATTGCTTTGTACAGAAAATTCAATTCTTGAAGTCTTAAACTAAAAGCTCAGTTGATTGTTTGGAATACCCTAATTTTAAGGACGTATGTACATACTATGTGCATCAGGACATGCACGTTTTGATTTGATCTTCAACATGGCATCAATAATAGTACAAGTAATAAACTTACTTTATAGTTGTTTCAAATTGCGATTCACGGATTTTGAAATACTATAATTTTCACGTACAGCATAACAAAACTTATCTGGTATATTAGGTTACATTTTATCTTCTTGACAATCAGTGTTGTCAATCACAAAAAGTAAATATATACTACATTCCTGTTGCTAAGAGATATTGCTGTAAGACGATAACTATAAGAGAAGGGAGGTGTCATGAAATTAATGGCTACCCATAACTATTTTGTTTAATACATGTAATAAATATAATTGTAATTTTCTGACTGCTCCCATTTACATTTCTTAAAGTATCAAAAGTGGAATTTTCTATAGTATCCTATATATTATTTGTTCACATCAACATCCTTTATAGGTGATCCCCCAATATAGTCTTACTCAGGTTTAACCGTGACCGATTAAGTCAAGCATAGCTGATCTTAGATAAAAATTCTTCTTTTTACCAGTTTAGCATCTTTCTTGGAACATGTAGTAGTATGTATTCTATTCATTTTTAAAGTTTTAAATGTAATTTTCATTTTTGAGATTTTTGAAATGGGTGAATGTTTAAATATATTCGCCGCTTTAGTATCCCTCTAAACTAAAATATATTTTATTAGATTTCTTTCCCTGCATTGGTAGGAAAACCACACATAAAACACACTTAATTCTTTCTTTGGGACTTCAGGATATTATCTACTATTTCTTTGAAAACCATTGGAGGAGCATCTAGAACACGAGGTGTTTATTAACTAGTCCAAGACAACATGAGTAGGGTCCAAGACAACATGAGTCCAAGACAACAAATCATCCACAAACTATTGTTATTTGTTGCTTCGTGCTGAAACTTTGTAAATTATAAAATTGTCTCTTTTAACTTTTAGGTTATGTGATAAATACAAAAATTTGCTGCTGCATTTGGTTTAGTATAATTGAACATTTACACAGTCGCAAGATTTAATGTACATGCTACTTTTTCTGCAGAATTCGGATCGTGTAAGTATCTGAGATTTTGATATTTTTCTGTTTAGCTCTAAAATAGATTTGATCGACTGGTACCGATTGGTTTTTAGTAACTTGAGAACTATATAATTATTGTTATAAAATACTGAGTGCTTTGATAATTAATTATTATTAAAAGGGAGATATTAGTGTTTGTCGGGACTAAAGAAAACAGCAATAGAAAACAGCAAGGTGATATTTTGTTTAAATACAAAATATAGCGGTACTCCTTAATACAATAATCGACTAAACCGCATTGCCTCTGCCTAGTTTCGTATAAGCCTGACTACTTAATATCTGTAAAATACTATTATATTTGGCTTTTCTTCATTTATTTAGTTTTTATTTATTATTATTAGTTTTTATATACCTCGCTGACTAGATCTTACTTATCAACGTATATTCGATAGTTTAGAAGCCATTTAGAGTTTATTCAATCCGACCTAGGCCACATCGCACAATTCCGTAAGCCTCGTTTAAAAAAATGACCAATAATGTAAGAACGTGACTTGCTCGCCTAGAAAGGCTTCTTTTAAAATAGGGGACGTCCATTACTGCCAAAATATTTGGATACTTAATTTTAGCTTATTCTTGTTAATATTTCAGTTAACACTCCCATTTTTTTTAAGTTTCTTGCGTAAAACGGTAGTAAATTGTTGAATCTGAATGTTATTAAAACTTTATTACTTTATCAAAAGTAATTAGTTGCTACTGTACATTTTAGTTACATTGTTACATATATTTTATTACTATTTTGTTATCGGTTATAAAATTATAAAATGCACTTCATTTTTTGTTCAAGTAGAATAACATTTTAACTATTAAAAAGTAAAATGTGGATTATTTTCCTGATTATATCTGTGTCACTACCAGAAATAGGTAAGTAGGTAATAGGTAAGTGGACATGTTATTCTCTCAATTATATTTTTGTGCTTAAAAACTGTTTTATGATTATGCTTATTTAATGACATTTAGGTTTTTCCAAGCAAAATCTGCAAGTATTAGCCCCAATAAAAGAATATCCATTTATAGTTAGTTTAGTCCATGTACCAAGGTATAAACATGTAACAAAGCTTCGATGCGTTGGAGTTATCATCAAGCCACGATGGGCATTAACACCAGCTCGCTGTATCTACAGACATACGGTATGCATCTAATAAACGTATAATCCAATCCACGAAAGACTGAAAGCACGTCATCAACATATTGTTAAAATTTCTACGCACGTTAATTATCTTAGCAATGGGTTTTGTAACAAAGCCTTATAATTTTTATAAAAGTGACAACTGTATTTCTATTGACATCATACACATGTCACGTTTTGTCGTTTTGTGCGGTTGGCGCTCTACAGATGTCGCACTAGTCGCGTTTCGAAGCTAATGTTAATTCATATTGTATGGTGGCTCATATATAAGTTGAACGGTGTGTTCAATGGAATTTACAGAGAGTTAGCCCCAGCTGATAAGAGTCCATAAAATCGAAATAGCGCTGTACTAAACTATCGTTTGTGAATTCCACGCACACTTCACGATTTTGCGTTTTATCGATGTTATTTGATTAATTTCAATTAAATATTTTTGAAGGTTTTACTGCGTGCCCACTGTAAAATAAAAATTAATATTTTGATTAAGTACAAATGTTTGTACCTATTAGGATTAATATTCTGGCAATAAACACCGGTATGTTTTACATTTATTACAAAAAAAACCTTTGTTTTAACAGGACTAGACAGTTTAGATCCTGGCTAACATTCAATATGATATGCGTACAAGGAACGGTAGACAACGCTGTCTGTAAGGCAGAAAAAGTAGGAGGCGCTCTAGTCCATAACAGAAAACTTATAGGTAAGACAATTCGCAATATTTGGGGAAAACGACGCAAATAAGAATTGGTGTTATTTGCCAGGATTAGTATCCTGGAATGTATTGTGTGCCAATAACAATTACTCAGGTGTTTATGTTAAAATTTCAAATTACGAATATTGGATTTTAAGACTCATAGATAAGAAGAGAACGGAAAATAGAGATTCTATCTGGATAAAAAATGGGCCTTGATTGCATCTAATTGCTTCCATATTAATTATAGCGGCATAGTTTTAATACAATAGATATGTACGAACTGAAAATGCTTCTTATTTGTAAAATAATAAAAACATCAACTTTGAATAGAAGAATTTTCTTCTTACATTTCTTTGCTTTTTTCCCCAAAACAGGGTTTTCAGATGACAGTGTATATACACCAGTGTAGTTGTACGTATGAGTAGAAAGTATTTCCTTTTTATTTACTACTGATTTACTTACATGTGCAAAACCTAACTGAAAGACATTTTTACATAGTCTAGGTTTCTTAGTGCTCAAAATCATTAAATCAAAACAGATATCACAGACTAAAACCATCGTTATGTATGTGTAGTATAAAGGTACAACAATAAATAAAGGATTGTCTCGTAGGCCTAAAAGTTGTACTATCGATTTACCAACAACAGAACAAGAAATTCGACATTACAAATTCCTAATCTTATTTGCTCGTACAGAAATCTATATCAATTTCGCTTTGGCACGAAGTAAAACGAAATGCAACTGCACTGCTTATCAATTTTTTGGTTTGTCTTCGGATTTAAATAGCATATTAAGTGTACTGCAAGATGTTTTATTAAACAATCCCGTATCTAAATACGTTTCAGAAAAAGCTGATCTTTTTATGTATATAGAGTAGTTCTTCTTTATCTAAAGCAAGCTGTTGCTATGTACACACTAATCTGCGCTGTATCAATCAATGGGGTAGTTACATAGTATCGTACACATTCTGTAGGAGTGTGGTTTGCATTGTTACATTTGTTTCTACTTAATGCAGAATTATTTAAGCAACAATCAACTAATCATTATTAAATTAAATGTTTGTGTATACTACTATTTATAATTATCCCTAGATTATTCTTAAATACTTTCCAGTATCTTGAAATACGTTCCATACATTTGTATGGAGATTCTCTCTAGTGTATGTCTCATTATATTAATAAAAAATCTATCCCTAGGTCCATTTAATTGTTTTATGTTGATTTCAAAATTTCATCTGAGATTGTCTCAAGTTATAAACTTGCTCTGCCTTTTAATGACACTTCTAGTAGTTACATAGTACATGCATCAATAATCCAATAAATTGATTAATTAGTTATCCCGTTGATTATGTTGTCACGTGGGTTTTTCGTGACTGGAGGACGCAGTCAGAGATAGAAAGGAAAATAAACACAAGACTTGAAAACAACTATATACTAACAACAAACAATAGAATACAAAAGTTACACACATTGGTTATACAGTGTGAGGACGTACACGTCCTCCTAAATCTAACATAATCATGAGAGTGGTCGGAACCACCCTGATCTAGCACTAAATCTACAAACTAGGCGTAGGGGTTGAACTCCTGGTGATTTACAAACTAAGTGAGAGAGAGCCTGGTCACTCTCCCCCATAACTAAGCATAGAGAGGGCTTTAGCGCAACCCCCTTATAACTAAGCAGAACTAAGCATTAGATAAATTAAAAGGTACTCACCAGCTTGCTTGGAGATGTAGAGTGTTGGAGTCATTTTCACTGACTGAATTGTAAACTCAAAGCAAGCTGTTTCTATACCATATCCTCATGAATATCACGGAAGCCTTACTGTATAATTGAATAAATTACAGGTAATGAGATTAATAATAAGATGCAAATATAAATGCATATTGTAGACATTATTTCTAATGAGATGCAGACTGCATACATTATTTCCAAGGATGTGCAGACTGTATAAAATATTTCCAATGAGATGCAGATGCGTGCATGGATGTGGGTAGTTATTGCATTACTCTTGATAATATTCGTACTAATGAATACAAGTTGAAAAGTTACAAAAGGGATTTAATTTGAAATAATTCCGTTTGTGACAATGTTTACCAAAATCTTGTTATCCAAAAACGGGTATTTTTGACGGAACTGCTTTCAAGAGGATTCCATGTAGACTGGTCTGTTAGCTGTTGCTGGTACTGCTGGTTGTTCCGCTTTCTGGCGGGTCCCGGAAAGTAACTGACTGAAACGACCAGAGCACTCTCTTTTATAGGCTCTCGAGGAGCGTGAAGGGGGATAGTAGGAGAAAAACAAACGTCAGGAAAAGAGACGAGTGCGTTTGCTTAAGTCTTCGGCTTATCCAAGCGGCTATTGATTGCAACGGATGATGAGCTTATTTACTTTTGCCTCAATAACAATAAAATAAAATATCTTCGTTACACAGCTTTACTTAAATAGAAAACCAACGTGTATCAGAGTTTTAGAAGAAAACTTTTAGAGTTCAATTTTCAAGTTTTAATAGCTTATTAAAATTATTTGCTTTTTATTTATATTAAATTCTCTTTTAGGAACGATGTTCAAATTAAGTTTCTTTTATAAAGCAATTGAATTGTGAATGAACGCCTTCCAAGTAAGCAAATGACTACCTGTTGTAAATTTTTACTTCAATAAAAGCGTTCCTTTTTTATTACTAAACGTACCAACTTCAGAACTTCAGGATGTTAATGCACCTCGTATTGAAAAGATGTTCTTCGAGCTGGTAAAAAACCTTTTTATAGTTATTACAGTTCCAACACCAGTATCCCTCCTATTATTGTTTTATGACTTATATACAGATTTATATACAGAGACTTGAAAGAGATACAACTAAAAAAACTAAATAGCTTTCATTCGAATTTCAAACCGCGTCAACTCCTATTAGACGCTTCTCATCTAACATAACATCAGTTGGTTAAATATCTGACGGTAGCGCTTAAATATCTTGGAGATCTGTTCTGTCATACATGGTGTACAATGTATACTCGCTAATAGAAATACGGTCAGACAAGAAGGATTTTAAATGTCGCAACGAAAGATACTTCTTTTACAATACAATCATTTGGGTCCGTTTAAATATACGAGTAAGCAATATACATTTAGAGAAAACTTTAAAGAACAAACAAAACGTGAAATACAAAATGTCCAGCTATTGTTTAGAAAGTTGGTAGTCTTGTCGCTAAAAAAAAACTCAAATTGGACTAGGATTGAATATAAAATCTAAGTATCTGGGGCCCTATAAAGTAACCAAAGTGAAACCTTAAAAAATCTATGATAGTATGCTATGAACACACTATCAGGTATGGTATATGACCAAGACAGATCATGGCCATATGCATGAGACCTACTCTTGGCACAGGTACCTTTGGTTGTGTAGCAGAATCATCGCTAATGGTGTAACCTACTGAATTCGAAGTTGCTATATGACTACAAAAGGCTTACGCTAGCATAGTATAAATATAAGAATCGTATTTAAAAGGCTCGCCTCAAGCCAAATACTTTAATATCCTTAGAGAGCTCATATGACAACGATCTTTGAGCTAGCCAGGTTGTCATTTGTTCGTAGCGCAGCTTCATCTCTATTTACTGTTCTCCCCTACCATTTTCGTATTAATTTGGCGAAGGCGTCGGACAGTACCATCTTTAAATACATGATACCAGATATGCCGATGTTATTACCCTTAAATAAATTTATGAAATAATTGAATTTAAAATTATTTAATCTATTAACTTGGCTAACTACAAATAAAAATAGAATATCCCAATATCTCTTTACCCAATAGGCTAACTCAGTCTTACTATTTTTATTTGAGCATGAACTAAACCTAAGAATACCCAACTACTCAAAGGCAATACTATTCTCTTTCCTTGAGAACAGATGCTTCACAGTGAAAATAAATGCCAAACTCTCAGATATAAAAACTATACTCTAGCAATATTCGCTGACGATACAGCTCATACATCATACATCACACTAAGTAATGACTTAACAAAAGCAACGCCACTACTACAGGCCGCAATAAACAAAATATGCAAATTGTTTAATAGCTGGAACATCCAAATCAACTCGAGCAAATGCCAGGCAAAAATATTCACACTAAGGAGAATTGGCAATCCACCCAACATTCACATTAACAACGAAATCATCGAATGGTATACCCCCGACGAAACAATGAAATATCTAGGAGTACTTCTAGACACAAAACTTTCGTGGAAGCAGCACATCAATGATATAAACTCAACCAGAGCTATGCGCGACTTGCACAGCTATACCCGCTATTAAATCAGAAATCAAAGCTAAAAAAAATCCGCAATCATGATGTATACTTCTCACATGAGGCCACTAGCACTTTATGCAGTACCAATCTGGAGTACTACATCAAAAACAAACATAACCAAGCTACAAATACTTTAGAATTACACCACGAATTCCAGGAATTCCAATAATAGAAGAGTACATAAAAACAAGCACAAAAAAATCTCTTAAAAACATCAAGGCATGCGACGGAGCAGCTCACTATAACCTAGGCAAACGAAACATCCACACCCGGTTAAAACGAAGACGTCCCCAAGATCAATTCCTATCAGACGAAGACGAATAGACACACAGCAGTGACCGAGAAACCAAGATACCTCATAAGTTAGATTAGTCACTTGTAAGTTGTAACATATATTAACAATGCCATGTATAATACAAAAACTGTGTAAAATATAATAAATATCAAAATTTAGTTAAACAGTTTCACAAATTTTATTAAATTCTTAACCTCACAATTTTAATTGAAAAACATGTGCCTCTTATGCAGCTCAAGTGAGTTTTAATAAAATCTATTATTCATACAGTCGATATCTAAAAAGTCTTAATAAAATTAATACTAATATTAATGAGCTCTTTACATTAATTTTTATTTTTGTTATCTGTTTTCTTTACACTTGTAAACCACACTCTGTTTTCTTATTTACCCGTTGGGAAAACAAGCGGTACAGGCAATACCGCATCAATCTTGACAAACAGCAGCTGTCAAATTCCAATTGATATCTTTAGGGTGAATTGATTTTAACAAATTGAAAATCCTTCTTATGTTGAAATAATATAAATTCTAATAGGTAATTAATAATAATAGGTAAATTCCATATAGAATTAATAGTAATTCTTCTTAAATACTATAATATTTATAAAAGTAAGTGAAATCTTTGTATGACGTACATTTTATTTGTTTACAATAACAATAATGGGCACACAACCCTAATTTTTTAATGGTTTTTGAGTTAGCACAACGTGGTTTCACCTCTGTGGAATATGATAGCTAAATTGTTTTTTGTTTCACATCCATTTCTATTCTTTGCAAAACAGTTGCAAGTTTATCCCAAAACACAAATCATGACGTCACATTAATTTAACAAAAATAAAAATTATTGAATGTCTTAATTATATTTACATAGAAATGTAGTACATGAAATTAGGAACAAAATGACATAAGACACTCATATTATAATGTACAATGCTGCTAAATGACGGCAACCGTATCTGTCAAACACAAAATGTTGATTATTTCTTTAATTGATGTTTTGATCCTTTAAGCCTAACATGTTTATTATTTAAAATCCTATATTAAAATATTAATTAAAAAAACTGGGTTATGTATGCATGATTAATCGTAAAACATCCCATTAAATTGTAACCTGCTACAATTTTGCTAATTTATAAAATAACATTGCATGTAAATTGTTTAACACGAATAAACTACCTTCTTATGATGTGTTCCTAAATTTAATGTTTATTGCAAATTTACTAATTATATATTTTTAACTTATATCAATTTTATACTTTTATGTTGAATCGTACATTTCATAATTTTCCTTTGCCGCAAAATCTGACCTATTACATCATCTCAATATAGATGTGTTTTTTAACTTGCGCAATAATTATATTATACTTTCGATTTAATAACCTCTAATTGAATAAAGTATAATAATAATGACGATATAAAATAAATTATAGTTTATAAGACTAATTTATTTCAGTATTTCATTTATTCGTTATTATCATTCTACACAAAATGAAGTTTACATTATTACTAACCATTTTATCATCACTATTTTTCAATACGTATGGTAAAATCGACATGAAATTGAATTATTCGATATATTAATAATTTTCATTATTTAAAATAGTATCACATCCAGTTCTTAGAATCGCATTGTCTACTGACAAACAGATGATCCAAAAAAGAATAATTAATAGGAATAATATCGAAACCCCTTACTATGTGGCAAGTCTAATCTATCGGCCGGAATTAAACAAGAAACAAATTAAATTGGCATGTGGTGCTGTTATTATACACAAATATTGGGCATTAAGCGTTTCCAGTTGCATAAAACTAATATCTGTAAGTATCCGCCTAAGTCTAACTGAACTTCAGTTAACCCAAACCCTCAAACGACGAAATTTCAGCATGAACTGTTGGTATCGAGACACATTTTCTTACGAGGTAACACAACACATTGGGATGGAAGCGTTAGACATTATTCGGACCATTATATTCAGTCTTACAGCACACACAAAGATTATTATAATCTAGGATCCCATTTCGATAATAACATTGCTATCTTGAAAGTTAAAGAACCATTTGTTGGTAAATATGAAAAGGCTCTTTGTATTGCATCAGCAGCTTACCCGGTAAAATAATATATCTAAAAAATTATTAAAACTTTTTAAAACCGTATTTGCATTCTCAAGTATATAGAAAATACTCTAGCCACTGTATTTAGATGGGAACTTACAGATCCAAGTAAAAGGCGTGCAGATCCCTCGGCTAGTGAATTACTAGGAACCGATGTAAAAATAGTCGATTTTACAGCGTGCATGAGGACATATGAGTAATTATAAATTATATATAAACTTTCAGTTTCCTTTTAATTTGATAATAAAATTTTATTGCAGATCTATAAACAAAATTATAACAACTCGCATGGTCTGTGCTATGGGACCCGAAATTAATACTTGCACAGGCGATTCTGGTGGACCTATGGTTCAGAACGATACTTTAATTGGTGATTAAAATTCATAACGGTTATTTCATATACATAAAGTAATTGAAATTAAAACAATTTCAGGGTTAGTGTCGTGGAATATGCAATGTGCAGGCTTTAATGGTCCTGAGATTTATACTAGAATATCTCAATTTCCTGACTGGATATTAAACATTATAAAAGTGCTATCTGATTATGAATAAATTGATAATTAAAAATGTTTTGTGTAAATAATTTCTAATTAATTATCAGCATATATAGAATTAATAGTAAGATCTTGGCGGTTTTATTAATAAATCAGTTATTTTATTATTTATTGATAATTTTGAAATTTCGAAATTATAAGAAATAAGGTAACTCCGAAATGATAAGATAGATATTGACGATATTGATTTAAATCAAATTAACAAAACTATCACATATGCCTTGCATGAAATTTCGAAAAATCCCTATTTGGAAAGACAGGATTCTTCCCAGACAGAACACAAAAGTTCAGTACGTTCCTAAAATGTGCAACGAGTTAAAATTTCGAGATCCATTTTAATACATTTGAAAATGTATTTATTGTAAATAATCTTAGTACGGCCCTGTATATACAAATATACTTTTGTTAGTTTAAAATTGCAAAATTTATGCCAAACCTAATAATGTTTTTCGTTAACATAAAAGGCTGCCTAGGCGTTCCAACGTATAAAAATCTGTCTTTTAGCAATGAAAATACTAAGATAAGAATTATTTTTCTAAATAAAATGACATGATAAATGCATTTAAGCTAAATTTATGTATTTTCTACGTGCTTATTTTCGTTTCTGTTGAATAGATTCTTCGAAAATATACTTACAAAAAACAGTCTGCAATATTGTTTCAAATATCAAATTTCATGCTACAAAACAAGTTTTTGTCCATGTGAACCCCCGTATGATGTTCGAGAAGGAATCTTCTCATTGGCGTGAAGTGTGTCATTTTGCGCCTGATAGAGTGGCCGTATACTTCTCTTTCTTAAAATAATAGTTACCCGGGAAAAAGTTGAATTTTTAGGAAGTCAGAAAGATTTTACTAAGCAGAAAGCACGCGAATAATCACTGACAAGTGACCAAGCAAGGCGGATACAGAAGGCAGAGAATTCACTAAGTAGACGCGAGCTTTTGATACGGCCCGCCAAGTGCAACTAATTGACTTTTGAAGATTGTTTTGTGATCATTTCGTTTCGTTTTCTCTAAAACACAAGCCTAATTGCTTGATAATACAGTTTAGTTCTTTGAGTTAATAAATTTAACGATTAAACTTAAGTGGTTGATAGTACAGTTTAGTCCGTCTTGTTAATATTCTTAAGAATTAATACAGTGTGCCATTAGTTGACAGTTTATTAAGGGGATTCAATTCAATTCAGTCCGTTGTTTTACCGTTACAATAAATATATTGTGGGAGTGCAGAATTTCGTGCTGAATTTAAATATTATTGCGTTAGAACAACTTAGGATAAATAGAATAGAATAATAAAAACTTGTAAATAAGAGATGATCCTATTGCAATCATATGAGTTTAAAGTTTTTACCATTGTAAAACAATGGTCAAGTTTTTAAAAAGAGTATTCCAACAAACTTCAGTTCTAAAATCCAGTTATCATCCTAGTATCGGATCTACCAGGATCCGCAAAGCTTCCTTCAGCAAGAATTCTTATGTATTTGGTGCCTGGTTTATTGTGATTTAATGTGAATACAAAAGGGATTATAGTGACGTGAGATGTTATGTGTTTAAGTAGATTCTTTAATCTATTTTGGATTAGCTGAAGAACATTATTTTTAAGTAAGTTGTTTTTAGTTATTAAGACTGTTTATATTTACCCATTTACATTAACACTGTTAGTATAAACTATTACTATTTATATTTAAAAGGGATCCCTCTTACCACATGAAATAAATTATGGTTCCATTGCTTATAAAAACAATCATACTTTTGACTTAGGAATAAAAATAAATTTAAACTAGACATGGTTTTGATAATGTTGGTTCATGCACTTGTGAATGTTATTAAATTACATTGACCTGCCCAATGTTAATCTAATTACGATTAGATATTAGATTCAATTAATTTAATCAGAATCTTTTTTTACTTGCGGATTTTAATAATGCTTTCTAATGACTTGCAAGTAAATGGCGCCCATATTCCTTATTATTTCAACAAACTCTATTTTTTCCTTACAATCTATAAGCTAGAGAAACCAATACCTACACCCTGAATGATAATTTTAGAAAGAGATCTTTCGCCGTACGTACAGTAAGTATCGTTCTTGGTGTTAAGCTACTAATTAGCAGTATTAAGTATTGGTGTTTGAGATTAACAAGTGTGTTACAATTGACAGTTTAATCGTGAGGCACCAATTTAATATAGCTACAATTGACGCCTGATCGTGGGACTTTTGGTTCAGTTTTAATATTATCGTTACAAATGGCAGAAACTGCCTACCGGTATCTTCTACTTAGTTATTTCAACTCACAGTATCAGAAGATAAAAGTAAATTATATAAAGATTTATGCTATTTACGCTTTACATGCCATTTTCTGGCAATTTTCCAATTTTCTTGGAGGTATCTCGCAAAAACTCCGGACGTGCCAGTCATGCCCGATCCCTACGGAACGAAACAAAATTATTTGGTTTATTGGTTTTTTTTACCGTTGAAGGGCACAACCAATTTTTCGAAATTTGTCCCCCTTTCGTTTTTCATACCGAGAGCGGTGGTATTGGAAGGTGCGGGGGACTTTATTTAGTACTATCTACCTAAAAGCAATCGAAATCGGAGTTACAGGTGGTTTAGATATAATCGAAACAAAAGTATAAGAAAGGCCAATATTCGAACTTTGACACTCACCCCTACCTAAGCGACAGCAAATACAGCGGACCATAGCTTCGCACTCGCTTTATCGTGCAGGCCTCGTCCGGATGGGAAAGTATTTTTTTAGTTTTCACTGTTATGTAAATTATGGGTGGACGGGAGACCACACGACGTTCACCCCTAGAACTGGCTGTCTTCTACCCCAACCCGCTGACGGGCAACGGATGAAGCTGTCAGAATAAAATGTGTGGTAGAGAAATTCGTGAGAATTCTCGACGGTAACTCTGACCGATCAGGGGGAGCCCTGATAGATGAGACCGGTGTGGGCGGATTCGAATCTCGCCTAGGGTGGAGGTCATTTATGGTCACCAATGGAACCCGCTGTTTGGCCGAAGTCATTTATGGTCACCAAGGAACCCGCTGCATGACCTAGGTCATGTAAGGTCACCAAAGGAACCCGCTGTTTGACCGAGGTCATTTAAGGTCACCAAAGGAACCCGCTGTTTGACTGAAACTCTAGTGCGGTGACTAGAAGTGAGGTTTATCCCAGCCTTTGGGCAGATGGGAAACTGCAAGCCGCCAGGTAAATGCGCTTAGGAGCTATCCCGGCCACCCTTTGATCCGGACTGCAGCCGGGTACAGTGATTGGGAGAAGCTCTGAAAGCCATTACACTTAAGGATAGTTGAAGCGAATACATAGCCTCTCACTATTAAGACAACTTCTCCAATTTCGGGTACGCACCGGGAGTCTATAACGTGTAGACTTAAAAGAAGCTCTGTCGAGGGCCCACCAAGCCTAAAATTGGTAGATCGGGGTGGCAAAACCGCTTAAAAACCAAGTCCTGCCACAATTGAGGTTGGATTCGATCGGGCAGTGGTCCCACATGATAACAGCGTCATGTTGGGGAATAGTCCTATTGCTGGACGAGGTACTTCGCCCCGCCCTTCCGCAACCGGGGGAGGTACCGGCGGGTGAGCAGCGTGTCTTTTCAACTGCTCGGTCACTATGCGCGTCTTAGCTAGTAGAGGGTGGATAGGCAACCTCGCTCCTACCAGTGAGCAATCTGGTAGCAATTGCACGACTGCCGGTTGTGCAACTTGCGCGCTGATTGTGCGTATCCCAATCACTTCCTTATGGAAGGAACGTGGGGGTATGCATATGCGGGTACCCCACGTAAAATAAAAATAGTATTCTATGTTATGTAAACTGCGCGCCTCTTTTATTGAGAATCCGAGATTGCAGGCTATAAGAAAACTTTTGCAAGAAAATTTGGAAAATACACCTAACTTTACCCCAATTGGTAAATTGAAAGACGTACTTATTTTTTGGGGTTCCTCTTCACTGCACCTCATGTTTTCTGTTATTAGGCGGTAATTTGTCGACGATACCCGAAGTCGGTTCTTCGGGAATATTCGGCTCCCCATCATAGATGTTTAAGGCAGTTATGATGACACGGAGAATTGCCATATCAATCCGCAAAGGATTCCCCGAGCCGATATTTCGTTTCACTGAGGAGATACCGCCCAAAATAAAATTTAGGGTGGCTCAAGGGTGGTGGTAACGAATATCGAGATAATCGAACCAGACTTAAACTAAATCGTTCAGAAAGGTAGCCTGTCTTACACTTTCATGTCGCTGGAAGTTTCGTTCGTTGCTGTAATTTTTGAATATTTTTAGTTTTGAATTTACCAAAAACAAGAAAATCGACGAACTCTCTTCCTGTAGTTTTGTATCGGATATCAATCCATAGCTATAGCGTCAATATTTTTGTGCTAAATCAACACTTTTCATATGTAGACATTATTTTCCTTCAAAAATGTTCCTAATTTTAACAATTAAGGTGCAAGCACAAAAAACATTTTTGTCTAAACCACTTGTCACTAAAAATCGTTTTTTACTGGATTTTTATTACCTAGTTGTACTTTGCTACTTAACTTGCTTAGATTTAGTAGAGTTTCTCTTTATAAAAGATCCAATAAAAGTTTGGACATGCACTTTTACCTGCATAACATACCGAGCAGTTTATTTGAAGCTCGTGATGCGATCTGTTTCTGGAGACAGAATTTTGTACAGAGACAACCGTATAGATTTCGTCATGTTGGAAAACTTATTTGGAGTGCAGAATTGGAACCAGATTCAAAATTTTAGGCAGCAACTAATAATTTATTACCCACGCTACGCCTACAAAAACGCAAGTTCATTTATTTAATCCACACGCTTCCCTTTAATACTCATATATGAGAAAGGAGAGATATCAGTATACAATTTCTACAATAAGGATAAGATCGGAGCCGGACATTTAGGCGCGGCCGTTTAGGAGCGGCCATTTGGTCGCGTCCGTTTCGGCGCGGGACACTTCGGCGCGAGGACATTTCGGTGCGGGGACACTTAGGTACGAACCACTTAGGCGCAGCAACACTTCGCCGAGAGAAATTGTCTAGTATTATTGTAATGAATAAAATCTGTAGGTAGTTACTTACAGGTAATAAATACAGTATGATCGATGAAATACAGTATTCAATAAATACGGTATGATGAGGGAAAAAAACTCAATATTTTCCAATCACAAAAACTCGTATGTACTACCAGATTTAAGAGCAAATTATTTTTATAAGCTGCTACAACACTAAAATAAAAATTCTTCCGCAAATTTCTGCATAAGGGAATAATTTGTAATAAGAACCTAATTTGTTTATTATAAATCTCATATTGTTTATAAGAATATCATGTTTGATAATCATGTTAATATCAATAAAAAAATCAAAAATTTTATAGAATCAATTAAATTAAATAGGAAAGTTGACATTAACATTGAATGTCGTACCACTGATAAATACGTGTCCCTCTTCACGATTTTTGTCTCAGTAGGTAACACTTATAAATGGATACTGCTTAGTGTTTATAGTTTAGTGCTTAACGACAAGAAGCACTGGAATAACGGAATTTAACCAATCCAATTAGGAAAGTGTACGTGTGTACATAAAAATAAAAAAAGGTTACTCTGATAACAGGGTAGCTTGTCCCAAAAATTAGACTAATCGTCCAAAAAACGTTTTATTTAAAGATCTCTGAAAATGTTACTCTAATTTGCGGGGGAAAAATATACATTCCCCATATACTGCTTTTAGTCGTAGTGTGCTTGCGCGTAAGTGTCTCGGCGCCGAAGTGTGCCTACGCCTAAGTGTCCTTGCGCAGAACTGTCCAGCGCCAAACTGTCATCGCGCCGAAACAGCCGCGCCTAAACGGCCGCGCCCAAATCTCCAAGACTGGGATGAGATGCTTAAGCACGTAAGGTTGATTACAGAAACGAGTCAGTCAGGTCCCGTGCATGCTGTGACGCAGCGCAATATTTAAATGTTTTAGTTGTTTGCTTTATAGGGTTTTAACAACACCACCTTTGAAGGTGGTGTTGGTTTTAATAATTTGATGCTGATAGTTACAATTCTCGAGTCTATTTTCATTTTCTAATCAGAATTATAAATTAAAAATAATTAAAAAATGGATTTCGACTAAAACGATGAAAATTGTACGCAGCCAGATTTTATAAGAGGCAAAAGAAACATATACAAATTTACTGCTGGAAAAATTTAAAAAAATATGAAGTGGTGCAGAATGCCTTTATAGATTAGCGAAGCCACAAAATAGCAATAATAATTCTCTGAGAACGCTCTTAGCTTATTTTGGAGAATTATCAGAGATATACAAATCTTCATCATTATGGGTGCTTTATTCTATGTTGTGAAGTACACTAAACATAAATAACATCTGTATAGAAAATTATTCAAAACTGTACAAATTTATTATAATCTACCTGACAATTAATTATTTTTTATTAATCTGATGTATTTATTTATGAGTATGCAGTTTCAGCAAATAAAGCTCGTAACAATAAATAAATAATTATCTTGACTGCAAAGTGCAATTTCCTATTGAATACTCGTAGAAAAAGTATAGTATTTTACTCGCGTGTAATCGCTATTACTTATTCGGATTATCCTCATGAGTAATAGACATCATTACACGCTCGTTGAATAATATATTGTTATGTCATAGGTTGTAGTTTTCATTACTTCGTTATAGTTCGACAGTACCAAAATTCTTTAATAAGTCAGTAAAATTTTGTTGGACATCGAAGAAAGTACAATATGATCATATACTCACCCTGTACAAGTTTATCTATAAAAAACGATCCAGCATATTAATATACCATTTGGTATTCTGTATTAATTGTATATCTGCTACCACAGTTAGATGCACAATTTCATCAATCATTAACTTTTTGTAAGCTGATATTATTTTCGACGAACAAAAAGTTCGTCTCTGAATTCGTGAAGTGTGTCTGTCTGTTGTCTTTTTCCCTGTTGACTTTTTTGAATTTTTCTTTTTGGAATCTTATAGTACATCAAATTCTAAGAAACCTTTGGTTGAAACATTTTTTTGTATCTCTTCGGGACAGTGGTCAAAATGACCACCGGAAATTTCGGTAAATTTTTAAAAAATGAAAAATTTTGTATTTTTTAAAAATTTTAGGACTTAGAATTTTAGTTTTTATGACAACTAATGTGTTACGTCAACATTAGTTTTCGAAAATAAATTAGTTTATTAAGTATATAGTTGTTTTTGTTCGTCATGGCAATGCTAGCTCTGCGCATTCTAACTAGTTTCTTTTGTATTAATTTAAGCGTCGTAGTTAAAATATATGTGTATGACTGACATGAAGTGCATTTGTCACTATCTAATTGATCTACAGATGCGATAGAAATGAGAGGGCGCAAATCATGCTGCCAACTTAATTAGCAATTACATTAGAATATTCTAAAAACAACTTTTAAGCATAATACATCAGGCAGAGCCTGATTTAAAGGTTTTTTGTGACACTACTGCGCTTCAGACATCAAAGTTTAGAAGATATAACAAATGCTAGTTTTAAAATTTTTGAAGTGATTGATTTTTCAAAATTAAAGAAATAATAATAAGTTTAAAATTTTAACTGTACTAATCTAACATTCATTACTTCTTAGAAAATAAATATTTAAATAATTTATGACAGTTTTTTTTACATGATTTTTACAATACGAAGTTTTCGTCATCCTGCGACTTGCATAAGTACCAACTCAAAATCAACCCCCTCATCGGTTTAAATTATTGATTTAATTGTTAATAAGTTGATCTAAAATCCAATACCTTTCAGTCACTTTATCTTGAACTAAAAAGTTACTCTTCCGTTTTGAATAACGAACTTAAATTATAATAACATTTTCGACCTAATTAAGTGTTAGTCAGAAAATTAAATTTCGGTACCTGAAGCTGTTGTTCCGATGCAAATGATTTACCTCGCCCTATTTAAAATTTACTGTTCAGAATTCTGACAGACAAGAAGGAAACGTAGATGTATTGCCTAGCTTAGACATGCATATTGTTAGAATTAAATCAAAGCAAAATCTTCTGTTCAAATACAAAAATTTATACTTTACAATCATACAGTACGATTCACTGGATATTTCCAGGTGAAGATTATGTCAGATCTAATGGTTCATTTCATAGAAATTATTCAGAATAAGAATTGCCGCGGGTACTAGTAATCCTCATCGATCAACAGTGTGTTGCAAAGATAAAAATAAGAATTTTTGCCAGTAAGTCAGAACTTTATCAGCCATACAGTTACCGTTACAGGGTAAAAAGAGAACTTGTTTTTAAATTGTTTATAGTCAGGAAACTTAGAACAAAACGGTAGCTTTCAATAGGAAATTCTAAATTGATAAATCAGAAAAAAGTTGCAGTAGGTAATCATCGATTTCTAAATGGGTTTGATAAATCCTGCAATCGAAGCAGAAATTTTAAATCCCCAAAGTATACTCAAATGCGTCAGACAGATAATTAATCAATGAAGTATTTAGTCGTGTTCCAATTTTGCATATTGAATAACAACAAAATATACTTTAGTTATATAAATGTACCTCCGCTTTGCAAACGGAATTCTTACGGCTCGTTATAATGGCATTATGATGATCGGTAAACATCCTTTAAAAAATATTTAAACAAGCAAAAGCACGAAAAAACTGACTCTGGCTTTCAACACTGATTTTACTTTTAGGAGATTGTTAGGATATTTCATAAAATTTTTTAGACGCATGTATAAAAATTGTACTATGATTGATTTTGCATGACTTTTAGCTTCCAGACTAAATTTTTGTTGAATGAAATATATTCTATCCAACAGTAAGGTCGTACTCCCCTCCAACTTATGTACTTTTGAGGTTCAAGTTCAACGACCTCTGTTATCAACTTTTATTGTAAATCCAGCTCTGCCTTTCGATTAAGGACATAATTGACCAGAGTAACCTCTTTTTAAATTGCCAAAAAAACTAACAACTATATAGATACCAAAAATATCATCGACTTTGTGAAATTTCTTGTTCGAGTCCACAGCGTAATTCTTTTTCTTTTTTTATTCGCAACATTAGATTTACTTTCATGTATAATAGGAAGTAACTTATAACTAAATTTACTAGAATTGTATTAAAAATAAAGTAATCTATGTATTAAAATTCTAGTTCCGACAAAGAACTAGAAACATTGCTGTGATTTTAACTATTATTATTATCAGTATTGAAATGATATTGAGTAACGAACTAACATCATTATTATCAAAATCAGAACACAAATAACAGAATGGTATTGAAAACAACAGAGATCTTTGTATTTAATTTCATTTAATTGATTAAAATCAGATTAAACCTAAATTATATTGTTCAAAATTTTCCAAAGCAACAGCACTTGTAATGAAGCCTTTCAGCTTGTGCAGTTTGTAATTTTATTTATTATACAGCAAAAGGTTTAAAGGCAGCAATACCATGATTCAATATGTATCCCTAATTACCCCAACACTTAATTGTATTACTGAATAAATTCAATTCCAAAGTGTGCAAAACTAATTTTCAGAAAACCAAAGCGATACTTTCTAAATAAAAACGATCAGTTGGGAATGCCATACTAATATAAATTCACTAGAAATTGTACGTTTTTCTTCAATATTAAATAGGTATGTACCTTTAAAGACCGTTTTAAGGTAAAATAAGTTGTATTGAACCGTATATTTAGTTTAAATATGCTGTAATTTTTTTCTGGACGTCGAATAAGGTCGGGTTAAGATCCCTGGATAATAGTCTGACCGATCCCCAGCGAGCCATACATATAAGCTGGAGACATTTGATATCCCACGTGTCACATTAAATCTGAGAGTGTCCAAAACCAACACTTTCTTATTAATTCTCAGCTTTCGGAAACGGATCTTTAGTGCTGTCCTATTTTCCTTTCGGGGTTTTCGCTGAATTGGCATTGTATAAAGGTGCTCGATGTGGACTTTTAAGTAGATTTTGTAAATAATGGGATTTTATTATTGAAAGTTTACGATGATGTTTAGTAACTGGGTTATCGTTATAAAACAGAAACAACACACATTGTATTGGATTTTAGGATATATATTAACAATGTACTGTTTTAAAAAATGTAGAAGAAAGAACCTTAAGCTTAGGTTGCATAGGCGAACAAGAAGTCGCACTGTAGTTTAAGCAGATGCGGCGCCACGGGATGCACACTACCTCCTCCCGCCCTTCCATAATTGCGCCCTTTGCGTTTTATTAAAATATTTCAAGACTATTTTATGATTTTTATAAGATAATGAACTTCTGTACACTGTGAGCATCTGCCCCTATGTGTATTTTTAATCCCGTCAAAAACGCGGAAAGTTACTTTGTAAATCCCTATTGCAACAGCGCTGTTTGCTCTGTGCCAACAGGTAATAAGTTCGTAAAAAGTTCAGGCGAGGATTATATGCATGGATTATTGAATATTACAAATTAATACTTATCTTAATTACTGAGGCTTTAATTGTTTAAGTAGATTTATGTAAGTTTCCGAGTCTCGATAAATTTTCTGGAGCTCGCGAAGAAGTACCTCTTGATCTGAGGAAAGTCACTAGAATCTAGAGTTGCAATTTTAGATAATTCGTTTTTTAAAATCATTTTAATTAAACCTCTAATTATTTTCCGTTAAATCTCATTATTGAAAAATTATTGTAGTTAATGAAAAGCACAGCAAGTTTATAAATAAATGTTCTTATTCCCTTAAATGTAAAATTACCTTTTACTGTAAAACCTTTCCTCTTGAGTGTTAATTATTATTTGTCGGCAAGTTACAACTATATACTGTATGTCTCATTTTTCTTCTTCTTCGAATGGCGTACTCTGTTGCAGAGCGTTGGCGTTAGTGTTTCCCTCCTATACTTGTGTTGTGCGTGTCCAGATCTACAGCTAGGACTCCGAACCACCTCAAGTACAAAGTACTTGTATTTTGTATAAATTTTTGGAAAAATTCCTAGGCAAAGTATACATCGGTGGTTTCCTTCCAAGAACGAAGCGATTTTTAAAAATCCGATGATATATTAGCCGGGGTTCGAACCAGGTTCCCTTAGTCGGTAGTCCCGCACGCAACTAACCAAACCACAATCGCTTCATGTCTCATTAGGAAATCGAAAACTAAAATGTTACTATTTTTTATCATTCTGTTCATCAATTTAAAGAGTAGACATATCTTGAAAATTGTGATAATAAAAATTACATTTAGACATTGTTATAAAGAAAAATCATTTAAATAAGTACAACCTACTTTTAAAATAAATGTAATAGGCGCTCGTGGTAACTCTTTTATATTTTAAAATATTTATTTAATTAATAAGAATTAAAAAAATTGATTTAATTTTAATAAATTAATTTGAATTAAAAAAAAGAATAAAAAAGTTATCTGCCAGCTGGAATCCAATCTGGGGTGCCAGCGACTTTAGTTTATTGTCATTCCGCTTTAACTAACTGAGCTAGGAAAAGCGTTAGCGTGCGGCGCCTACTATGTTAATTTTTCAAGTAGGCCTAATTTCATAAACATACATCATAAAAATATATGAATATTTTTTACGACCTAAAAGACTTAATCACAAAAATTCTAGGAATTTCTGAAAATATTGTTAAATGTCATCTTAACAATTCATCTCCGTAAACACCAAAATCTCATAGTTTTTGGTATAATACGTAGCTACTAGGTTTGTCTTTACATTCATCCATGTGAACTTACTAGATAAAGTACCGGGTATGGCTTCCACAAATTTCGTTATTTTTGATTTATTAGTCATAATTTTTTTGTACTCCTTTTGTCAGATACATATTGCTATATCGTTATATTTGGGCTCTCCCTCGCCGAACGTGATTCTTTTAGATATTCGAACAGATTGTCGAACAGGTAGATCGTCTTCCAGTGGACTTACGATGTATTTTCTTTTTCAGATAATATTAGGCAAGCAAGAGACGTTAGAAGCATGCTTGCATCAATTACATGTTCATCAGAAATGCTTTTGTTTATAGTATTTGCTGCGATCCGATGAACAACCCCATCCCCAATTAGATATTAGCGTAAGTTCTTCAATGCCATCTAATTCAGAATTTCTAGATTTTAGCATTCTTGTGACAGAGTGATCTAGCAAATATTGCAAACCAACTTTGTAAAATCTTGCAATAGTTGTTAAAAGGGTTGGTTTGAATATCGTAGAGTAAAAGCACTTCTAAAGCTCTGGCACATGTCACGGAGTTCAGCGTGCCTTTGCAGAAAATAAAATAGCTGATTGTCGTTTTATTGAAATTCAATCGGGCATCGGATAACATATTGGCATGTTAACATTTCAGCTAATCAAATATGGTATATTCAATATGAGGCGTTCAGAAACGGGATTTTGATAATAATCTTCATGGTCCGAGGCTTTTTTTTGCAAGGCAATCCCTCAAGGATCGGAATTGAGTCCTATCCATTTCAATATTCGCGGTAGGATTGCATGGCACGTTAGCTGACTTAAATATGCATACCAAATATATACAGTATAGGGATGACTTTCGTATATGTATAGTATACAGTATACGGTAGATATATTAGAGAATGTTTGCTTGTCCTAGAATATTCAATGCAATGTATTGAAGAGTGGGCAACAGCGTTGAATTTTACACTATACCCAGGGATCTTAAATAACCTTTTTCACGAGACGTACGCTAAGTTTTCCTTCTAACCTCAAATTAAGTGCTTCTAATGTTTCCTTTTCTCCTCTCCACAACCATGTAGATATTTAAACAAAAACTAACCTATATACTATATATCAACAACATCATGAAAAAATGTGATACGTAAAGGTTTAAACGTGCTTAAAGATATTAGTAAAATTCGATGGGGCGCTGACCCAAAAATAACATTTATGTTAAGTGTAGGTCTTATACCCGTTCGACAGTAATTGACTATGGATAGTATGGATGCTACTTATATGGTTCAGCATCAAAGCAAATTTCATTAAAATAGATCAATTTAGTACCATGCACTCAGAAACTGCACAGATGCATTTAAATAATCTCTACGTCCTGCAGTTTTAGTTGAAGCTCCGGAACCTCCTTTAAAAATATTCAACAGACTTCATAGCTAGCCAATTTTTTGTTTAATATTCAAACGTCGAACGTTTTCTCATGTATAGCAGTCCGTTATTAATGTTATGGTAACTAATCCCAGAGTCATATTCTCCTCATATATTTAAAAATACCCTCAATAAATAACGTTTTGCAATCCATCCTAAGTAAGTTTAAATATTACAGTACGGTACTCACGGATGGAAATTAAAGAAATCACGAAAACGCAGTTTTAGGCGGGCATAATTAGAAAGGATTCTACAATTAAGCAAAAAAAAATGATTATAATAATTCACTAAAATGGATAATTCGGAAGGCAAAAATAATGATTATGTTGTAACTCGCTTTTAAATTTGTACACACAAAAATGAAGCCCACGATTGGACTGTCAATGAAACGTAAGAAAGGTTCGTTACTCTAAATTATTCTAAATACATAACATAACATAGCATACGCCGCGTGATAGGCGTCACTGTAACCTCTATAAAAATTCAAATACTAAATACTTACTGCAAAACTCATAAATACGATACTTACGTTACGTTAATGCTCCTGCTCTTAAGATCTCTCATTAAGAAATTATCTTACAAGCGTAGATCTGATTTCCAAGGCTTACGGATTGTAAAGAAAAATAAGGTGTTTTGTTTGTAGACATAATAAAATGATATGGGCGCCATTTATTTGAAGTTATTCTTGACCTGGGTTCCCAAATACAAAGAACCCAGGAAACATAAATTAAAATTAATCAACTAGAAAAACTAATCAGCATTAGTTGATTTGACGTTGAGGCAAGTCAAATAATTGAATAGCTTCAGTTAATGATCTGTCTAATAATAATAATTTTGGTAGTAATGTCCTAATAACAATTCTTATCAAAAGAAAATATGGGCGTAAATTTTCAAGAAATATACATAAAAATACAGATAAATTCTAAATCTTCACTTACGTCTATAAAACAAATTGTTCGTTAGTCCTTGGAAATTCACAAATGACCACATTAACTAAAGACTCTAAAATTCACTTAACACTAGATAAACAGTTCATCACACTATAAACCTGAAGAACTTGGAAAGTCTGATCGTCGAGGCAATAGTTACACCCTAGCTTAACGAACAAAAGTGCACAATAATTGTTTCATAAATTCACATTCATTAATAATCCCTGCATGAAGAACTAAAACCGTATAAGTTAAAAAAAAACTTCTGTTAATTATAAAAATTACCAAAAAACACAAAGTTAATTCTTTAGTTTCAAAATTAACCAACCCTTGAATTCTCTTTTTAAAGTTTAACTTATAATTCAACGGAATGATTTTATTTGTTACTAAAACATCTCGTTACAGCGTTTTAATTTTAAACTTTTTCTTAAATTTCGATACTGTACTAAAAAGTCTTTAGCTTATTAGTTAAATTCATTAACTTGACGAATTAAACTGCAATAGCCACTTGTTACACTTAACGGAAAATTCACGTACTTCCTTGTGTTATTTACACGGCAAAACTTAGTTTAAACTTCGCGTTCGGGTTACTTAACACATTCTTTCAAACTTTTACTAATCACATTTCTAATCGTTTGATTAGACTACTGTACTGTACTGCATTAACATTAACAGACCCCTGTACTGTATCTTACCCTATGCGTCTAATTGACACATGTACTGTCGTCAATGGCCTTGTACAGACTGACTGTCTGAAGTGCGGAATTATTGTTGCGTTGATATATTTTTAAGAAAGGGAAATTTAAACCACCCTATCCAAAATTTAACTGGCACTTTTTAAACCAATAAGAGATAACCGCGTAAAATCTTTCTAGAATATTCCAAGGAATTTCACCAGAGCAAAAATCTAAAATGTCAAAATGTTAGCTAAACCTTTGGTATTCTAAACCTTAAATCTTTTAGATGGTGCCTTTCCTTGCAGGTTTAATATCACAAAAGAAGACGAACAGGTAACAGTAATTTCTGGAAAATTTTTCTAAACAAACTAGACTAAAATATAACTTACCCAATGCTGCCTCGATGCTGTGACATGCCCAAACACATAAAAGTACGACTGCACATTGACATTAGAATGCAATTTTCCCATTTGGACCATAGGAGCAACAGATCTCGCATCCGACAGGATATCCAAAAGCGTATCACGAGCTAATTTTGCTGTATCCAATCCAGGTCCTGCAAAACTACTTTGCGCTTGATCATCAAGCATCGAGTCCCTTCTTTCCGCACCGTACTTGTTCAAAGTTCGGGCCATACACAAATCCGTTCCGATCTCACACTTAACACTCAAGTACCGCCTTAACTCTTGATCCCTTTCTTTTTCTAATATACCGTGCGTAAGAGCTACCGGGCCGAAGAGATGCGCACTTTCCACTTCGGTCACACCGTACATCAGTTCGAAACTAAAATTTAAAAAAATAGTTAAGGTTTTAAAAGGGGTTTTAGCTGACTAATGAATTTACCTTTTGAATGAATCGCTGTACTTGCTCATAAGGTGTTTTGGGTTGTTAGGGATGACTCGAGCATCAACGATTGGTCCAAAACGTGTTCTGTAGTAATCGGTGGCGACAGTAGCGTCGATGATGTCGTTGGCGTTTCTTGTTCTTAGACATTCGGCGAATTCTGCTTCGTTTGAAGGACAGTTAAGTGCGGCGGCCACTTGAAAAGTGACCTGTCTGGATGCTGTAGCAATTGCCCAATCTGAGAGAGCTGTGCCACCCATTAAAATAACTCTTCTGAAAAGTGCTAAACGAAGAGAAATTTGTACATAAGTGATTAATTAAAACTAAATATTAAATTAAACTTCGTGCATAATAAGCAAAATTGTTTTTAGTTTATATATAAATAATTACTTAGCGTTTACTATTCAACAATGTTGACCTCGTTACTTCTCAAAGAGAATTAAATTAAATAAAGTGTAAATACCTTAAAGTAGGTAATTTAAAAAAGCTACAATCCTAAATTAAAATGCATAATATTGTAATGTTGTCCTCCCCCCCCCCGTCTTTAAAATAGAAAAATTAATTAAAAATTATCAGAATGTTAATTCGTTTTAGCTAAATTTTTATTCTTCATCTCTCCTACGATGAACACCAGATAGATGCACCGACAGGCTTAATTTTTTACCAATGCCTATTTTATAGAAATTCGTTATTGTTACAGTTTGTTATCGCAATGAAATTATTTCAAATATCCAATTTTGTTAGTTTTTATGTTACTACTTTTCTTCCAAATAAATATTACTAAAAGTATTAAAATTTATATTAAATTAATTTAATTTTTAGTGCACTAGCAAGACATTCCTTTGCTATCCATTCTTAAAAACAAACAGGAATTGTTTTTTTATTAATAACCACCACCAAAATTGTTTCTGCACTGCTTGATCCTTTGTATATACAATTTATTTTATCACGGTTACCGTAGTAAATAATACTTACACACATTTAAATAATTATTTACAATAGTTTTGTAGTATTAACTTCATTCAAAATACAATATAGTCGTTTTAACGTCGAATAAACTTTTGTAAACCTAATAAAATTAGTTTGTTTTTGATTAAATAAACATCAGCGCAACTGTACATTCAGTACAATGTGTATTTACACACTGACACTCCTGGGTAATTGCTACTAATGATATAATTAATAATAAATGATTTTTACATTTACCTCCTTCCCGCTCTCTGTTAACCATCGGCGATAACATAAGCAAGTTAGCACAAACAGCGCCAGTCCCATGACCAAATAAAGTAACCGAATTTGGATCCCCTCCAAAGGCTGCTATATTATCCTGGACCCATAAAAGAGCCGCTACTTGATCTACGAGACCGAAATTGCTTGTTGCCGTTTCTTCTGCACCAGTTTTTAAGAAACCTAAGAAAAGAAGGAAAAACTTTCAGAAATATTTGCTGCAACGTATACACATAGTCTCCTATAGCATGAAGATCCCTATGGGATTAGCTCTTATACATTTTTTTCTTGATTAAATTTAGTTTTATATCGAGAAATGTTTCTGACAACGTTGATTAGAGTTAAATTTATTACTCTTGGGAAAAATCTAGATAATTGCAAGCCGAGCTTAATCTTGTTTACTTTTTGGTTATTCTTGTAAATATCACTAGGGAAAAAAGGGATTCTGTAAGATAAGGAGGATGAAAATATACAAATTAAAATAATAATAACAAATTTAGAATTTATTTTACTTTAATTTGAATTATTTGGCAAATAGGGAGTTTCTAGTTAAAACAATGACTTTATAATCTGTCTCGCCAAACAAGAAGGAATAAACTTAGAATAAATTAGGTATTCTCCTAGGGGGAAGCGTTCAAGAGTGATAATCTCGTGAGATGTTTATGTTATGGTTATCTGAGGATGGAAAATTAATAACGAAACGTGTAATAATTTTATGTAAACTTACGTTAGCTTTTCATTTAATATAAAAATGTAAATATTCCCAAGAAAGTGGAAAGGCGTTTTTTCTTACTAGGAAACGAGATGAACATACCTCGTTCCACGCAAAAACAAGTTTATCTGTTTTATAGCATCTCCCGTATCTTATTCCTTACATCAAAGATAACTTCAATAAAGTTGTTGCGAGATTGCAAATAGCCGCGAAGCGTTTGCATCTCACAAATGGTAAACAGCCTGCAATACTTTACACTGCGAAAAATAGACCAGCTGAATGTAGCAAATCATCATTTCGACTGGGAATGGCATATGCTTGTAACTAAGCAGGGCAACTGTCCCATGGGGCAAATAGAGAATAATATAGATTGTGTGTGTATATTGTGAGAAGATTCGCCAAAAACCTGTCATTTTTATGGGCACAATATATACGAAGCGAGATTTCATCTTTTTATCCTGCGACGGAATTTTCTTTGTTGTTGTAAATGTGTTTTCCTGGTTTCTGGCTTGATTTCCGCGGAGGGAAATTTATATTTGGCGGCCTCAGTGGCTGTGAAAACTACTTTAGTCTCGCATTTAAAACGTCGCTACGGCCCTTTACGTGATCCGATGAAAACGTGGCCTGGGGACACCTCAATTTCAATAGCATAATTATAATAATAAACACTTTTATCTTTGGGAATTCTTCCTTTCTCAGCTTTAATAAAAATAATTATATTTAATCCTTCAAGAAGTTGTTTACTTAAATCTGCACTTTTTGAGATAAAACATATCTTGTGGATTTTATTAAGAATGGCCCTTTAAAAGAACGGTAGAAACATTTTCAACGAAAATAGCATCTCTTAGAACAAATCAACTAACATAGTAAATAAAGGGGGATAAAACGAAAACCTCTTTATTTTGTTTGTTATCTCGTAAATAAATGACCAGGAAGGTTCAATCGGCTTCATGGGATTAACAGGCGCTAGCCGACCTGTTTATTTTTCTATTCTACTATTATGTTCGAAATCTCCAGGAGTATAGCCTTCTTGTAGATTACCTTAAATATGTTATAAGGGAGCAAATAGGTATTGGAAATCTCCTTATAGGAATGAAATATTTAAATTTTTAAAAATTTTTAACAGAAATTGTAAAGTGTAAGAACACGAATTACTTACCAAAGACGCCCAGTCTGAAGTTTAATGTGACGACTATTACATTTCCGTAAGCTGCTAAAACACTTCCATCGTAAGGATTTCCGGAATTCCATTCAAACGATTCTCCATGTAGAAACACCATTACTGGATACTTTGGGGTGATAAAATCACCTTCTGTAACAAGCGAAAAAAAGCATTAAAGTAGAAGTTATGTATTTGTGTATTACCACTTGAATTGCTAGATTCTAATAATTTTAAATCTTAATAATAGAACTTATTTATTCATGCTTTTTAATCACAACTGTACTGTTATATTTACGTGAATGCATCTGGTTTCGAGGTGGCCTGACACCGAGATTATTATCGGAGGAAAAGATATTCTTACTTGCTCACTCAAATTTGATTTTGTTTGTTGAGCAAAGTATTATTAAACTATGATATTGTATACTTAAAACTGCATTTGTTTTGTTTATAATCTCAGCGTGGGTTACCAAGGTCAGTTATCACTAGCAAAACAACTAAAAACGACAGAAAAAAATTGATATTTTATAACTTTTGAGGGCAATAATGACATTTTATTCTGGGAATTCATCTGCTAAAAGAAAAATTTTATTTGCTTTTTTGTCATTAGCTAATCGTGACATAATCCAAATTTTACAAGATTTTTGATATCTTCGTTAAACCCGTGTTATGAAGGTGAGTGAAGCGAAACCAAATGTTATAACAAAGTCCCGTATAATCTCCCAAAATTAGATGTGTTTTAAATCTGTAATTTGAGTCTAATATATGCTTGAAAATTTGTTTTACCTGAACAATTTCTTACTGTATCGTCTGAAACAAAATAATTTATGCAGTTCGGTTACTTAAAATACATTTGAATATTAATTAATGTTGGTGAAATTTAAACAATTTCTAGTAAAGTGGGAGATTTTGTAGTTTTATCGTATCTTTGTACGTACACATGATAAAAGTGCGCGCTGAAACTTTGACTAAAACACTGAAATTTTATTTTCTAAATAAGAGTATATATCTATTAAAAGTATAAACCGCTTTAGGTGTTATAGTATCATTTAAAGTAAGTATAACATTGTCTAATTTATTTAGGGTTTTTTGTGTTACATATTTTGACGCCCAACCGTGGAGGATTTAATAGTAGTATAAAGAATCTGGTAGTTTTTTAAATTTGTGATACAATTTCGTAGAGAGTTTCACCAAATTAATGTAATTACTTTGGTAGTATATACGTACTTCTTCAATAAAAGTGTTACCCTACAGTTACTTATTTTGCTAGAACAAAAAATAACGGAGTTCAATTAAATAAGTAATTTTATATCAAATTACATATAATGGACCAGCAAGCATGTTAAAGAAGTTGATAAAAGAGTGGCTCACGGCTAAAACATTGTTTAGATGCGAGTACATCTAATTGGATCCACGTCAATTCTGAAATAATCATCAAATTCAAGTAGCGAAACGTTCGTTCGTTCATTACTTATTAAGTAATTGACAGACATGTTTTTAAAAGTTTAAAACACAGACACTACATTAACTTTTACAATTCCATACATTTCATAAATTGATACAAAATAGTTTAAAAATGCGTCATTTTACTGCGTCTCGCATTTTATATCTAGTGGGCCACAATAAAATACAATATCAGCAAGAATACTATTTTTTGTGTTTATTATAAGAGCTAAGAGCAGTCATATATATGTAGTTTGTTGTTATTCTTAAGTTGGTTCTTGTCTTAGGTTTTGGTTAGTTTGTCCTTTATAAGTCGTTAAACGTTAAATAGTTTTTTGGCTAAAATTTTATGTTTTGGTTTTGTAGTGATCTTTGTTGCTCTCATTTGTTTTTTAAATAGTATTCGATAAAATAAATATGTGTTTCCCTAGTTATATATTTATTAATAGTGCTATTCTATAGTGAGGTACTATCTCCTTGAGCAGTGTTACTGCCGTTTCTTTTTG
This sequence comes from Agrypnus murinus, assembly GCA_929113105.1. Classification (NCBI taxonomy): domain Eukaryota; kingdom Metazoa; phylum Arthropoda; class Insecta; order Coleoptera; family Elateridae; genus Agrypnus; species Agrypnus murinus. Next base: position 148,053,967 of record OV816028.1, read on the forward strand.
TGGAATTTTCTAACTTGTTTTCATTTATCAACTCAGATCTGAAATAAACCCCAATAAAACATTTTTTTAAGCGTGATTTAATCTACAATAGGAATCACTGTAACCTTGGCTTCTTCCAAATTTAGAGTAAAATAACCATAGCTTTCTCTAGCACTATAGAATATTTTATGAACTCAATGGCGATCTATGACGCTCCATTTAAAACTTTGAAGTAAAAACTGTATTGACTTATATTGACTTAAATATCGTATAAGATTAAAGGCATAACTGAACAAATCGGACACTGACAGTTACATGCGTTCATTAATACTAAAGTGGCTTTTAGCTGAAAATTATCTGTTGCCTTCAGTAGAGCCACAACAGAGCTCAAAAGTTGAAGTTACAACTAAGTACATATTTACAAAATCTAAAAAACGAAATATGCGACAAAAATAATTTTAATTTCTTAATTCGATTGAATGAAATCGTATTGAAACCATTTAAGCTTATGTTTTGGTCAAAATTGAATATTTAAAAGTAATCCAGGCAGCCATTCGTTAGAATGGCTGCCTGGATTAGATTTTAAGTTTAAATGTTTTAAAAACGGATAATTACATATCATGTAAGCAAATACAAGTTAGTCTTAGTATTCTGATTATTATCAGTTGTTTTTTGTTTTACAAATTTTTAAGTCATAAAGGGTGCAAAATATATATAAAAACCCTGTACACTTACAATCTACATTTCAGCAGTTCAAGTTTCTCTAGTACAATACATTTGGTTTAAGTTTTAAGATGACGTGACGTTTTGAATCTACGTAATTGTAAAATCGATAAAGCCTTAAATAGTTTTGTTGGTTTTATGACTAAAAAGCCGACAATGTTCATAAATAATGCTAAATTGTTATTACTATGGCATGCTAATTACAAACGAATTGCAAATATCAGGATTTTCAACGTTTAATTAATAGCGAACACATTCCATTGATAGGAATTTTGAAATTCTGTCAGTCTGCAGCTTTGTTATTTATTAAGAATTTAAAAAATGTAGCACTTGGAAATAATAAAAATTACACGAACAGAGACTGCAAAATTACAAAAGAAACACTTAAGGTAAAAAACAGTTAAGGTAAAATTAAAATAAAAAAAGTAGATTGTTATCGCCCCTTTACCGCAATGTGTTGCATCTATGTTCAGAATCCCTAGAAAAAGTTCTGTACGATAAAATCTATGTATTATAAAACTTTTTGTAATAAAAATTCAACGTAATTACTATCATTAATAACTAGTTATTTTTAATCTGCTAAAAAAATAAAATGTTTTAAAAAGCAGATTATTTTTAATAAATCCTACAGGAAGTATATAAGTTCATTGAATGGCGAACCACGGACAACAACTACAACAGTAAAATACTACAGCACAAAAGCACAAAACCAACAGCACAACAGCTCAACAGTACAACAGCACAAGAACACAAGAGCACAAGAGCACAAGAGCACAAGAGCACAAAAGCACAAGAGCACAAGAGCACAAGAGCAGAAGAGTACAAGAGCACAAAAGCACAACAGCACAAGAGCACAAGAACACAAGAGCACAAGATCACAAAAGTACAAGAGCACAAAAGTACAAGAACACACGAGCACAGTAGCTCAAGAGCACAAGAGCACCTGAGCACAAGTGTACAAGAGCACCAGAGCACAATAGTACAAAAGAACAAGGGTAAAAGAACACACGAGCACAGTAGCACAAGAGCACAAGAGTACAAGAGCACATGAGAACAAGAATACAAGAGTACATAAGCAGGCGTGCACAAGAGCACACGAGTTCACAAGCACAAAAGCGTACGATCACACAAACACAAGTGCGCAGGAGCACAAGAACACATAAGCTCAAGAGCACACGCGGACATGAGCACAAGAGCACAAGCGCACAAGACCACAAAAACACAAGAGCACATGCGCACAAGAGCACAAGATCACAAGAGAACTATCGGACAAGAGCACAAGGGTACAAGAACACATGAGCACAGTAGCACAAGGGCACAATAGCTCAATAGTACAACAGCACAAGAGTACAAAAGTATAAGAGCACAAGAGCACCTGAGCACAAGAGTACAAGAGCATAATAGTACAAGAGCACAAGGGTAAACGAACACACGAGCACAAGAGTACAAAAGCATATAAGTAAAAAACACAACAGCACAAGGGCGCAGGAGCACAAGCGTACAACAGCACATGGATACGAAAATGCAAGAGCACAGGAGCACATGAGCACAAGAATACAGGAGTACATAAGCAGACGGCCCAATCGCGCACGAGTTCAGAAGCACAAAAGCGTTCGATCACAAAAACACAAGAGCGCAGGGGCACAAAATGACACGAGCACAAAAGCACTAAGGCACAAAAGCACATGAGTACAAGGACATAAAAATGTACAAAGACATAAGAATACAAGAGCACACCATCACACGAGCACGTGGGCGCAACTGTACTGTTGTACTCTTGTACGCCTCGTATGTTGTTCACATGCTTCAATCAAAAATTAGTGAATTAGACTGAGTGTCCATTATTATTGTCGACGAAGATGAAATGCTGTTAATTAATTTCAATTTAATTTCTTTGACTTGCCTAATCCACTTACTTTGTCATAAGTTTCGTTTTTGTTTTTATCCTCGAAGAACATTTTTGAACACCACATGTATTCACATAAAACAGTGGGTTCTTCTATGAAGGATTTCTGTATGTCTCAGTTAATACTTACTTTGTCAGTAATAGTGCTTTGCCCCACCTCTAGCGGGTTTTGCCAGATGTTTCATTAATCTAAGGTCGGAAGCGAAACCCATGTGCGGTAGATTTGTCGTGGAACATTAATTAATTTAGAGTTCGATTCTGCGCCTTAATTTTAGTGTCTGGTGTTTCATTCCTTGTTGAAGGACGGGGGCGAATCTTGCCCTCTAGATTAGAGTACTATATATGCGCCCTTATACATTTCGGAATATAGGTTTCAAATTCAATCTCCTAGCTTGATTTTTTATCTCATTACATACACAGCAGAGTTCAATTTTCAATTTTCTGATTTGATTTTTTTATTCACCAGTGTCAGATCGTTCCACAGATAGCGGAGCGGTTTTTTTATAGATACATACGTACTTAAACTTTGTTGAGTTAAATTAATATTCCTCAACAACTATCAAATCGAAATATTATATTTTCATTTCAGAAACCTACTTCAACAGCAAAAGTTTCAAAATTTTAAAATATCAAATTAAATATCGCTTGTACAACAAATTCACCCACGATAAAGAAAGCGTTAGAGGTGGCGGCAATTGTAATTAGAAAACATCAAACAGCAAGAGCTATCGGAAAACAACAAAAGCTTTCTCTAAGCAGCAGGTATTTTTAGACAGATATGGAATATTGGTACAGACACTAGGTAGCCTACTGTCCATCTAAAGATCCTATACATAGAAAGGGTCTTATTAATTATGTTTACTGGTAGGGAAAGGGTTCTGTAGAAACAAATCTACTAGACTTTTTTATAAAACTAGGCATACCTCCTTTTACTATCTAAGTAACTATTGCATCATGTTGTAACTGAGACTATTCTATCATTTACCTAAAATTCTCTTTCTTCATTAATAATATAATTCAAATTATGCCTTAATTCTATTCAATCTTTTTATGTGCTAAAATGAATCTTGTTAAGTTATTAAAAACATACTTTATTTCTTTTAAAGTACATTATATTGTTCCTTGTGTTTTATAGTGCCTACGTACATTAAAGTACATTGTAGACGCATTTCAATTTTCCTTTTCAGTTCAAACTTACAGGAATGCTTTATTAGCAAAATTTCAGACAAAATTATTTGCTCTTGGAAATAGAAAATTCTATATTGAAGCAGGACCACTATAATTGATTAATTGTAATTAATAAGAATTATGCAGTTGGTCAGTTCAACTAACCAACATCTTTGAGTGACCAAAACACAATCTGTCATGTATAGCGAAAAGAACCAAACATATCTCTCTAAACCAAGTATACTCAAAGAACATACACATGAAAGCATACACTACCCCAACAAAATACGCAGAAGTCCATAACTCGTAAACTACCAAGACAGATAACTAGAGAACCAAAGCCATTGCAATTGTTAAACCAGGAAAGCACCTCAACCCACCGGAAAGCTATAGACTTATAGTCCTCCTGAATGTGTCTTAAAACAAATAATGTACATACGATACTTCTAATTGTGAGTAACAATATCGCACTCAAACAAACTGGTTTTATGCCGAGATGCTGCTGCGACCAGGTTCTGTCCCTAACAGATTTCATCGAAATGAGATTCCTGGAAAGACCACTATCTAAGACACAATACGAAAGGGAGGTCTACTATCTTATTTTTTCAGACTTTTTTTGAATCTGATGCCTGAGTTATGACCGACATATTATTTAGGATATACCTGAATGGAAAAACTAACACACTCTTTAGCCTACAAAATGGCCTTCTTTAAGGTTCAGTCTTTTAACATCTATAAATCAGACAATAATCCATTTTGAAATACATGGAAGATATCCTAACTGAAAACCTTCTCATACTAAAGTGGATACTTCCAGGAAACGATCAAACTCAAATAAAACAGGAATTGCTTCCGGCTACCTTAGCAATAACCAACCTGCAACGTAAAATCAGGAAGATTTTTACTGAAATATAACTAGCACCCTAAATATCTGGACTGACTTTTAAACAATACCTGCAAAATCTACCTAAAAGAGTGAAAACCATGAAAATATCACGAATGAACTCGCCCATAGCTGCATGTGAAGCCTCCCCGGAGACTCTAAAAACTTCGTTTTTTTTTACAGGCGAGTATTCCCCACTAGTTTGGGTTAACATCCGCCACATACACACCATTTGGACGTACAAATCAAACTATGCAAATCATAAAATCTATTCCTACACAATAGCTACCAGTCCTGAGTAATAACATCTCCAAAAACTAGAAGACTAAGTGCTCTAAAGTCTCAAACACTTGTGCGTCAAATGCACCTCTGAAGCAAAAACTGTTAAAAAAATGTTAAAATTATGACCATTACGACCAATTGATAAATATAGTAAACTCTAGAGAAGATTCTTCCTAATTGATATCTTGTAGAAGTCTGAAGGACATTGTTACAGTAAACGAATCAATTCTGGTTTATAAAGATACACTCAGAATATGAAGCACATGATAGATATTGCGGTGTATTTAACTTGATAAATAATATGATATGCCACACGTTCAAGGCAAACATAAAATATATGTGGTGAATTAAAATAAAACAAAATAAAAATACACCCGAAATATTTTTCCTTTTCCCAATCGGCTAACTCAGGGTTTATTCGATAGAATTGTTTGAATTATTAAAATCTTATTGATTCTTATACCTGAAAAAAAGAAAAACTTATATTGCAGACACTTGGGCTTCTGTAACTGGACAACCATTGGCTAAACTGTAAATATGAAGAGAAAAAGAAATGGATGCTTGTATGTACATCAATTAAACACATGAATAACTTGAAAAACACAATCTTTATTTAATTTAAGAAAATAAATTCAAATTAAAAGGAAATAAAAAAGAAAATTATTCAAATTAGAACAATAAATCAATTAGGAACTTAATTCCAAAGCTTGCTCAAGTGTGTTAAATAGTCGTAATAACCTGACATAGGGCTATTACAGTTCTTCACTTAAACAAACTAACACAAATCAAAAATCAGATAAAAATATTCACAAATGTTCAAATACTTTACTTTATGAAAAATAAATTTTAATAAAAGAGAAATTGAATTGTTTTATTTATGAAAAATAAATTCTCTTAAATACCTTTAAGGTTAAACAATATGATTCTTAAATTGTTCAGATGAACTTTATAAATTTTATTATTTGCAAATCAAATTAAAAACCTCTTATTTCGACCAACCTGGTATATAATGTAAATAGAATTTCCTTCAAATTCTATTCGCTATTGGTATCACTGCATTAACATCTGTCAGATGATTACTTATTGTGAAAACGACAATTCAAGAAATCGATAATGGAAAATAAATTCTCCCAGAATTTATTTAAAAATAACACGTTCATACTTCCATATAGTTGTTGAACAATAATAAAATCTTCTTTAACTTTTTTTAATTGTTCAGGTAAACACTTAGAACTTATTTCAATCTTCCTTATGTTTTGTTCATTGACATGACACACGGTCAAACATATCATAATAACATAACCCAACTTAATTTACAGATTTTCAATCCGGAGTCAAGCATAGATTTGCGAAGTGCTTTTGATCGACTGAACTTGTTAAATTTGGCTCCAGTTTTATAAGTTTTGTAAAAACAAATGCCACCGCTGACACTTTTCAAAACAAACACGTCGCGAAGGATTTTTATGACGTCACAATTTCCACTCAGCTGTTCATTTTTCTCACGGATCTTAATTTCATAAACACAGAATTATAACTAGTAAAACAGGGATCAACACAATATAACACACTTATGTCCAAAAATACATCGTAACAAAGATATTAGGCAAAAACGATTGACAATGAACAAATTTCATTATGACCTAATTACATACAAAATTCAATAAACCCAGGTTTATCCTTTACAAAATAGATACATAATTACACAATATAGCTAATACATATTAAATTTCCAAAGGAACATCTTTACAATTTAAGAAAAACATAAATTACGATCCATTACAACAATCGGATAAACCAAATGATGCATATACAAGTTCCACCTTTGACATTAATTCAAATCAAGTCAATTTATAGTCAAATTGTCCAGCATACAGTCCTCCAAGTGTTTGCATTAAAACAATGGCGAGAAAAATAGTATAAGAATCAATATCAACTATACTGAAGCATAGCAACAAAATCAAAACTATCAGTAATAAAAATGCTCAGGATTATTATATAAGAGCTTAAAAGCTTATTGTGCTATATTAGTCATTACAAGATTGACCTAATTTATTTGTTTTTAGTTAACTGGCAGCCCGAAACTAAGTTAGTCTCTTGGAAAACAGAAAAATTCATCCTACGTTTAAGATCGTAGACTCTAGATTTAAATAAGAAGATTACATCTTCTCTACAAATGAAAAAACCATCCCAATATGCAACTTGGGTTGTATAAACATGTATTATCATAAAACAATCTAAATGATTGATATCATTTTTAAAAAATCAAACCTTTCATTACATATACAAAAATTGAGGTTATGTTTGCATGATTTTATTCTTGATTCCTATTTTAAATATTGATGAACCTAACTGTGACTCAATTTGTAGCCTTTCGATTAATTATGCCTAACACTTAGCATATACATCTTTTATTTTAATTTGATATGTGAAATAATTGTCTTCACATTTACGATCTTATCTTTCAATAAAATTTTCAATGAGATGGACTTATTACATCTCAATATAGTACTGTTCAGCAGCATACTTAGGTAAGTTTGGGTTTGACACGAATGTGACACGCAAGGTTCCTGAATAAAATAAAAAATACAATATCGTAGTGCCACTTTACCATTTTGAAGTCATTCCTAAAAGGAAAGGTACTTAAATATGGTCAATAAATAGCTGAATTGTGTCCTATTAAATTGGGTATCCCCAAGGATGCATACTGAGCGCAGTTAAAATTCTCCTTTTGTAATAGCTCACAAAAATGCAAGTCCTACATTTCGGCGTCAAAATATGTAGAGAAAATTTAAAATAAATTAAAGACTGTAATACTTCCTTTATAATTTTGTTAATAACATACAAAGCAGCTTATGTTTCAAAATTACAAACTTTTATTGTTTTTAAACAAATTACTTACAGTGTTAATTGAAAAGCTTACTGATTTCGGATTTAAGAAAAAATTATAATTATATCAGAAAAATAATAATATGACAGACGCAACCAAAGTGTATGTGAAGGATCGTGATTAAAATGATGTTAAATTCATATCCGCTCACAATTTGGAAAGAAATACCGATCGATTTCTAAACTAAATCAAGATAAGCCGAAAAATTAATAAAATTGCCTTCAAGATTGTACGACACATCCCACAACTTGAATTTATTTGCCTTAATCAACATTTAAATTTCAATACCTTTCAAACAACCAAATATTTAAAATAAAACATCTTAAACGGTACGGTACAAACATCACCTCGACTACGGGATGTATGTCCTTCTTGCGGAATTTCATGCTCTCAATACTAGAAAAATTAAAAACATCCCATGACATCGGTTGCAAAAGGAAAGAATTGTCTGAAAAATTTATTCTAGAATGCCATTATGTCACGATTAACCAATGATAAAAAGCAAATATTAACCTTTAGCTTAAAATGTTTTTTCCTAGGGCTATGTGAATTATATTGCTGTAACACTTGGCGGCTAAAAGATCACATTATTAAATAAAACACAGAACCAATGGTAGCGGACATACTTCTTTAACTGAATTTGTACCAGTCAAGAAATGGGTTAAAAGGTGAAGAAGTAACACATCTCAAGTTTTTATGAGCAATATGTCAGTAACTCAGATCGGTGAGGTATAGATTTGGGCGTACACCTAGATTCGAGTTGTATTTAATGGAATGCTGCTTCCATGGCATTATTCATTCTACTTTATTACACTAAACCATAGCATTTTCTTATGGGATATATTTAATACAGATTGAAAATAGAAAGAAATACATTAAAAACTAATACAAATGAAAGCCTGTATGCGACTATAACCTGTTAACGTAGCAATGGCGGTCGCTGCATACGTAAATACCGGGGCACTCGCAGTGCAACACATGATGATATACTGCTTTAATGTGTGCGTACGAACATGATAGCGATATACCAGTTTGTCGTATGCCCCGAGTTTGACGTATGCAGCAACCGCCACTGTAACGTAGTATGCAACAAAAATATCTTCGTTAGTTTGACGATTCTGAAAAACTACAAAACAGTTATTCCAAGCATTTTCACACAATGCATGCTGCGTACATCTAAAGACGCATTTTAAATCGCACTTCATTCTTCTGCAGCAGAAACAAGAATTAAAAATTGCATGTAGATGGAGGGCAGCCCCATATTACTTTATTTTAATCTCAGAAAAGCAACTTACGCTTCATCAAGTGTTTCATAAATTAAAAACTCGCCTACGCAATACATTAATATTACTCTTTTGTAAAAACACATTTCTGAAATTAAATTTTTCGTCCGAAAATTTGTTCTTTAAAAAAACTTATTAATATACGTTTTCTAAAACTTGTATTACAGAAAATTGTAATTAGAGGCAATTAACTAAAGTGGCAGAAGGATTGACGTCCAAGAGTTTAAATTACTTTTTAGGAGCCAAAATGACATGGGTTGGAAATAAGTTAAAAGGTCGTCGTGATGAGGAAAAACAAAGCAATACTATTACCAGCAGCACTGAGAAGAGAGTTTGGCGTCGAAGCGTAGCGCGTTCTGTAATTATCAGAAGCAATTTGTATAATTAGCACGAGTCGCTTTCTATGAGATATTAGAAAACGTCAAGTTGAATTATTGGCCCTCAGTTCTTTCTTACTTTCGATCGCAACGCGAATAAAGCCGTGAGCTCAATTTATTTTCAAGATTTATACCTTTAGGATAACATCTCTCCTCTACTTTACCGAAACTCGGCAGAATTAATAAAAATGATAACAGGAAATTCTTTTACCCTTAACTATATAAATTTATATCTTCAAAGGAAAAATATAAGAGAAAGCACGAAACACTGAACTGCGAGTCGAAGCTGAAAACTTCATTCAAGTTTAAATTTAATTCTCCTTTGGAAAAAGAAATTTGATTAGAGTAGACCTTTTTTGGTCAGAAATCGATAAATTATAATATTGTTAATATTCATTATACTTTTATACATTTCCGATAAGCAGAATCTTTTCCTCGGTAAGTTTAAAGTTAACAAAAATAAATAGATCCTTTTTAAGCTATAAAATCTAAAGCTATTAGCATGTGAAGGCAAATAAAGAGATTTCTTTTAATATTCCTAAGTCCTCACATATGAAAGGATGATTCTTAATATTAAATTTAAGTTGTAAACTTAAGTTGCAGCACCCTTTAGCAGACTTCTAACGAAACTCTCGCGCCCGAAGCAGGATACTTCGAAGCTGCGTGAGAGACCTAACAAGTTCTGCTTTCCACCACCAGAGCGCGCCTTTTACTTCGAAATTCTATACTATCAAACTGAACTGTGATCGCACTTCCGGTCAATACATAAATGCCAGGAATACTTTTCTAAAAGCTTTTGAAAGCTTTCAAGTTATATAAAAACTCTATTGTTGTTTGGATGGATTCAAAGAGTCGACAGCTATACACCATTGAGTAACGGACGGTAGCAAGCTTTGACATTTTTTCCTGTAGTTTCCACTAAAAAATGATTTTTATGGGTGTTTGCAAATTTAATATTGTTATTCAAGATTTATTAGTTGAAATTAGAGAATACTGGAAGCTTTATAAAGATTTATTAACAAGAACCTTTCATTGCGAACGATCTACCTCTATCTAATTGTGATGGGTTAAATTAATCGGAAATCATTCATTCTGTTGGTAGTAAAACCCAAAAGGTTTTGCAAATAATTATCTAATTTTTTTAAGTTTTCAATTGAAAAAGAAAATAAAGGCAAACAAGCCATTAGTTGGCCATTAAAATCGTTCTATTTTGCGCAAAAAGAATGCCAACAGAAAATTACATTTTCTTGTTATTCCCAGCCTGTATTTAAAATTAAATCTCGTAAAACTAATAAAACCCAGAATGTTAAGAGGTAAAAAGTCTCATCAAACTTGAATAACGATACTCAAAGGCCAACATAGAATGTAATAAAGTACGATAGAATCTCACTATAAAGACTTTACTTGCCTTATAAATACACTGCTTCACATTTATTGAAATCCACGTCGTCTCGAATCGTTTCTTTTTTTTCGGGAGAAACAAAACGAACAACAAAGACAAAAATTGTGTAAAACTTTTCTCCTTCTCAGCTATACGCACATCAAAAGAAAAGCTCTTATTGAATAATAACTTATATGGGCAAAAGTTTTAGTGGTTCGGGAAAAATTTTTCGATCTCGCACTGCGTGCGTGCGAATATGAGCTTTTTCTCTTCTAGTTTTTTTTTGTTTGGAGATGTTAAAATATCTAATAATAATGGTATAAGAAGAGAAAAGAATGATGACGTAGATTACAAAATAAGTGGTGTCACATATGCGGCCTAACTTCAAACTGAGCTTTGCGATAGCAACGCCACGGGAGAGAGCGGCAGCTGCCGTAATCATGTAATATTAAGAATAATTCATCACTTTTGACAGTCTATGGACTGGGATCGAACCACCACTGTATTAAAGGCAGATATTTTAGTATATTTACCAGAGCTTTACTGTTTTTAAAGATTCCTTTCGCATTGTCCTAAATCAAATAGCTGAAACTAAGAAAAATACAAAAAGTTGTTGCAGCGTTTTGTTATTAATGCGAGAGAATTTTATTCTTCGAGAGAAATGATTGCTTTTTTAGGTCTTAAAATGATAAATGTGACATAATTTGAGCATTTCTGTTTTGTCAGTTGGCTGATACTGATTTATATGACTTTGGTAAGTTTCTAAACGCCCATGAACAAACAAGAAACATCACACAAGTTTCTAAACGAAAAAAGCTATCCAAAAATAAATTTTTAGGGGAATTTTCAGTTTCTCTTTTCTTATAATCAAATCTTTATTGTAAATCTATCAAGGTAAGGTTGTAATGACAAAATTCAAAATAAAATAAGAAACTGCCATACATACCTTAAATTAACGTTTTTAAACACCAAAAAAGGCTTATACTTTAAAAACTAAGACTCTTTATTACTGTTATACAAATTATTTTCAGGTCGTAGGCATTAATTGAAACAGACTGATTTTATATTTAATAAAAGAAAGACAACAAAAAGTTTACACAAAAAACTTGTTCTCTACTTCGCTGTGCGCACAAAACCAACCAAATCTAAAGTTCTTCCGGCTAATTAAATTGTCTTTGTATTAACACATTGTTGACAGACATGTTATTTTTCTCGCGCTTTTCTCAAATTTTCCTTTACCATGAAAATCATTAATTGTTTTTAATGTAATAAATTTCGAACTTTGAATTTAATAACCACCACTAATTTGGATTAGAACAGTTCACTAGACGCGGCAGGAAAATATTTGAAAATCGACTACCACTTGAAGTTGTTTAAATTAAATCACTACTTAAACTTTAATACTTTAACTGAACTAGATTAACACCCTCAGGTAGTACGCAAAAATTCGAATAACTTGTAACAATTATTTTAAGCTTCATAAACAATTACCGCAAAGCGAATTTTAAAGTCTTAAAGCGCACCAAATATTTGGACGGAACGGTACGGTAAATTTCACCATAATCCTCGCTTATTTTCGCAAGAGAAAGAAATAAGCACTCATTAGCGTGGATTTAACGAACGAAAAAAGAAAGATCCATCGAAATTTCCCAAATATTTTGCTTATGTCACGGTTCATCATTGATTAATAAGCAAGATTTGCCTTTTGCATTTAATATTTTTATTTCGACCTAAATTTTTTTTTAGAATGAAACAATTTTGTTTTCAACGAGTTATCAAATTTCTATTACAAAAAAATACATTCTTTATTTGTCAAATGGGGCCATAAATAAATCCAAAACTCAGCTTAACCTTAAATTTATTATAAGCTGCAAGGTAACAATACAAGGTTTGTATTAAGTTTAATATAAATCGTGAGAAGAATATTCTAGCAAAAGATTTATTAAAAAAATTTTAATACGAGGTTCATTCAATAAATTTCAAACATTTAAAATTTTTAATTCTGTTGCAAAGTAGCCATTGTTTTTGTGTTGAAGTAACAGCAGTTGCAATGAGACCTTCAAAAGATGTTTAGAACGTAGTGGATCTTTGTGATCAATAATAATTCGTCGTACTTGATGAACGGTATAGTGTAGAATAGAATTATTTGACAAAAAAAGCGTTAGCAACTTTTGTGGTTATGCAAAAATTATCTTATATCCTCTCTGCTTTATAGGATTTAGTAGTAAATCAGAACAACAAAAAAACATCACCCCATACAAGGCAATTATAAGGTAGTTATTTATGCAACTGTGGCCACCTAGAACTTTGAATAAAAATATATTGCTTCTGAATGACAACTGTGGATATTTTAGTTGATGCACACATCATATGTACTTGGTTCCGACTAATACTAGAATCTGTCTCAGTAATTTATGGCATTCTGAAGAAATTTTCAGAAGAAAAATATAAACGAAGAGTGTTTTATGCTTTTGTAAGTCGTGATCTAGTAAGGTTAGGTAGAAATTGTATCAAAGATAAGTATAATACAAATTTTATTTGTTATATAAAATTATATGTATATAATTATGTGCCATTTTTAAATATTTTTTAGAACGGTTGAAAGATATTATCCCTACCGACCTATCGAGGTAGGTTAACAATATAAACTCTTAATATTTGTTTATTTATTCACTAGTTTAAAGGATAAGCATCTGCAAGTGAATAATTGGTTATTAATGCCCTTTGCTTTTATAATTTCTACAGAGAAGGCCATAATGAAGTATCCGATTTTTAATGGCCGCTATTTCGTATGAGATTTGTTTCTTTTTGAGATTGACAGCTGGCGAATAGAAAACCGTATTTTTCAGAAACTACATCCTCGACAAGACACGGAATGGTACGGCATTTTTGTGCAATGTAGATTGGTTCATATTTCTTTGAAGACGACGGATGCACTACTGTCACTTTTAACATTAAGCTTTTTGTTACTATATAACATTAAAATGTTAATTTATTTTTTAAATTTAATCTTTCCTATTGAAAAGTCTGGTAACGCTAGTTGGCGTGCGCACAGAATTATGCAGAATTAGCCGATGAGTAAAGATTAACAGGAGTTGTCAAAATGGCCACTAGGCAATTAGAATTGTGCTTTTATTTTAGCAAGTTTGCCTAAAACGCCTGTGCGGATTCTAATGCAATTTGTTTTAATTGAATTAACCCTTTGATATATTGTGTTGGGGTAAATTCCAATCACTTTATTGCGGAATAAATCTGTGGTGGTGTGCTATTTTTTCTATTTCGTCAACGTAAGTTAAAACAATGTTATCATCTTGCACAATCTTCTAATTTTTATATGGGTTTCTTTTAGGTAGCACTTAAAACCATTTATCATTGATAGAACTATATCTTCAAAAAAACGGATTTAAAGGTCTTTCATAATTAAGAAAAGTATTTATTTGAACCTTTAATTGGTAGACAAAAAATACATAAGTTGGAATTTTTTTAGGTTTTTTGTGTAGGAAGGTTTTTCTCTGGTTCCTTGTCTTGGGGATTATGTATATACCTACACGAGTTAAACTAGTCGAAAACAAATAGTTCGATCAATCAAGTAAGCATTAAAATCTAGGTTAAAATATTTTTTTAATTCGATAAAAACTGTCTTAATATTGTCAAGCCATTTTCCATTTTCAATATTGCATCACATTTAAACCAAGAACACATTTCTATAATAAATCAAATAAATAAATACTTGATTTATAACATTGTATGTCTCTCTCTCTCTTTTGGAAGTTTGTAAATATTTTTTTATATATCAATTCTTCGTTACTTGCAGCAAGGAGCTTTAGTAGTTTTAGAACGGAGCAGCGCTTGCTTTATTGCCTATTTGTTATCTGACCCAGCTACTCTACCGAGATTTCTTATTATTCAGTGGATTTAGTTTTTAACCCGGTAAAGTATTTCGATTATATCTAGATTTAGAAGAGTTTAGACTGAAGGATATGTGTTTACAATAAGATAGCACACAGACAGACAGGTCATTTCATCATCAGGTCAGACATGGTCATTTTGATGAATATTCACTTGGGTATTACAGTGTTCGATTGTACGAAGAGACACGTTTTCTTCAACATCGACGTGGTATTGTGTTCATCGGCTGATTTTTATGCTGACTCTTCTGGAGCTTTTTTTTATACCGATAAATTCTAAAATTTGAATGTGCCATGATTTCGTCGAACAACCCGCACTGGAATTATCTGAATAATTAGTTGAGATTTTTTTTACCACAATTAATTGTCGTCGATCTATCTCAAATTATATAATTTGTCAGTGGAAAATATTTACCAGGTTATTTTTATCTTGGGCCATACAGGTAAGTTGCTTACATTAACAAGGAAATTAACTTTTTTTCTGTTTGTTTGTCTAATGTTCTTTTGACAAACAGTTACTCCTTTAAGCTGATGCAAAAGAATGATTTTTGTTTTAATCGGGTAGCTAAAGTTAATAAATTATTTACTGGATGAAGGTATTCCACTTATTGAAGGTTACCCTTGCAGGGATTTATCTAGGTTTGTAAACAAGAAATTTTAAGATCTCTATTTTCTGCTAACGTTTTTTTGTATTATTTAATAAATTTAGGAAGACCTTACAAACTGGTGTTAAAGTTCTAAACGTAATTTGAACCACGTGCGGCCTAGTTATCCAATTGTCCAAGAGAATAACGAGGAGTATTCAAAAAATTGCTAAGGTTCATTTTCTACATGAAAGCGCTAGGCAAAGACTATTTTGGAATAAATTCGATAAAGAAACCCGTGTACATGTCTTTTATTAAAAATTTAAAAATAAGAACACCATTAAATATGTATTTGATTTTCCCATTCGGACACAGTACTGGGATTATGCATAATAGTAATAAATAGAGTTCGCAATACATGAAATTCGGATTTACATGAAGTGCCTGCCATATGGCTTAACCGCCACGGTCCCCATTCAGGCGAGGAATTAAGATACTCTCAATTAGCGCGTCGCTTACTTATGTGAGTTTTACGCCTAGTCCAGCATAGAGACTTGAACTGCTCGGTAGAGTCCAATGTCAAGTGTGGCTGGGATTAGTCTTAGGATTGCATAGGATTTTGCCACTCTAGCCTAACACAATTAAGGCTTAATGAGCCTTTGACAGTACCCCGTCCAACTATACCTAGAGTAAAGACCCGGCATATACTGTAGGTGGGATTGTGGAGTGTAGGGAGTGGGGCTTCGAAATACAATTAGATGGTTGCTTTTTAGTTCACAGCAGACAAACACAAATCGCGAACTAGGCTATCTGGCTGAAAGCCGACAAAATTAACTGCGTTTAATCATTTTTTAAGAATTCCCAATTAACCACATTTCTTTGACAGTTTTTCAACCATTGATCGAATATTTTGTGTATAGTGTCACAAACGGAATTATTTTAAATGAAATCCTTTTTGTAACATTTCAACTTGCATTCATTTAGTATCAAGAGTAGTGCGATACTCGCCCACACGCCGCCACGCGCGGTACACAATCTGCATAAGCCCTGAGACTAAAATATACAGTTTGAATTTCATTAGAATAAAATATACAGTTTGAATCTCATTAGAATAATTTATACAGTTTCATTCAAATAATTTATACAGTTTGCATCTTATTATATATTCATGTGTTCTTCGTATCCCACTTAATGTATTCAATTATTCAGTAACGTTTCCGCCTTCAGCAGTATATAAACCCGCTTGTTTTGGCTTCAAATCAGTCTGTGCCACGACTCACCAGAAGCCTCATCAAGAACAAGCGGGTAAGTGCTCTTTTGATTAATTATGGCTTAGTTTGCTTAGTTGAGTGGGCGGCACTAAAATCGCCCACTCTCTGCGATAATTATGGGTAGTTGTGACCAGGCTACCCGGCTTAGTTATAATTACTAGGAGTCTAGCTCCTACGCTTAGTTAGTAGATTTAGTGCTAGAACAGGGTTGGTTCCAACCTCCCCTGTATTGTATTAGTTTAGGAGGACTTATACGTCCTCACAATATGTATCAATATGTCAACATGTATGTTAACCTTTTGTACTCTCTTTATTGTCTTTAGTATATAGTTGTTTTTTACAACTTGTGTTTGATTTATCTCTACCTCTGGCTACGTCCTCCAGTTACGAAAACCCCACGTGACAATATTTTAAAGATGTTTTCATAAGCGCATCTTGTCAAAATCCTTATAGGGTCATGCCGCTTTGAAATATGTCACTCTATAATTCAAAGATAAATATTTCTTTTTATCATACTTTTTAGACCATATCTTTATATTAAGAGTTGACTAAAATTGTTACATAAATAATCTACATAAATTTTATATTTTAAAATAAACTCTCAAGTTTCCGTCGACACAACCATAAAAGTTTATATTATCAATACAGACAGAGAGAATTTTATTTCGTAAAAAAAGAACGTTAAAATTTTATGAGTAACTTCATTTTGGCTTTTTTCTCAATCTTACGTTAGAGTCTGTAATTTAAAAGATACTTCTTTTTGGTCCTTAGCGTAATTACTACTTTAGCGCTGCTGAGTACAATAGAAAATAATTAGATCTTTTAGTTTATAATTCATTTTCATTTTCTCTGTTACTAGCACTAGCTTAAGTTGTAATGTTTGGATTAAGATGTTAAGGTTTTATGTCCAAAAAGGATGTATTTTTTGTGCTTCCTTCCTGTTGTAGATTCACATCAATTTTAACTAATGGTACTCTAATTCAAAACAAATTTAAACAGGAAATTAACAGATCGATACAGTAATTGATTGATTATTTGACATCCGACTTCGAGTGCATACAGCTTCTCTGTTTACTTCGAACGTGTAATAGTTCGAGTCGGGTCGTACATCTCTGGGGACTGTAATTTTATCTCTTTATAAACATTTTAAATTATAAATTATCATACTCATTTATGCAAATTTTTAATTGGGATTTATTACTCCAAACCATATACGGACATGTAAAAAAATACATTACATAGCAATAATTTATATGAAGTGAGTTCGCCTGCTAAACTTTTATATTAAATATTTTTACATTAACTTTCATTTTTTTTACTAATCATGACGTTTTATTGAATTATTTGGTCGGTTAAACTACCATTAATAACGAATCTGTATGTCTACTTGCATTGCATGTCTGTTTGTAATGTTATTCCGGTTTGATATTAATGTTCAAGATAATGATTCATAGTTATAATGATAAAGATCATTAGAAACAATCAACATCATAAAAATAACATGAAAAGTGCCTACGCAGAGAGGTATTTGATGATCGATATCACCTATGCATAGTGCACTCCTGACATTTAGATATGCTGAGCGGAAGATTTAACAAATAAAACCTAAATGGTTTTAATGGTTTAAAAAAATGTTTTTAATATCCAATCTGCAAATCTAAAAATAGAATTCGTTCAATTCAATACAGCGTCTATAAACTCACAATAATGCAACATGTCAATTTGAAGAATTAAACAAACGAAAAACTTGAGTTCAGATTCTATATTTCAAGAAAACTTGAATTAAATCATTAAAAATTTAAAGAAGTCTGAATTAGTACAACATCTTTAGATTTAATAACCAATCCATAATTTCTTTTAAAGGTCATTTAAGCGAATACACTAAAGAAAATTAAAGTGGTAACCATGATTAGGTGTCACATAATGTATGTCACCAGTGAAGTTGGAATGTTATGCCTTTATGGCATAAGATTAATAACTAGAACAATTCAGTCAGTTAAACATCATAAACTAATTCATAGTATTTAAATACTAGTACATTCACAGCTGATTAATTAAAAACGGAGAAACATAAAAAATTAAAAATTCCTCAAAACAAACCTTTAAAACATTAATAAAAGGACTACTAAAATTAATTATAGTGATGATATCATAATGGTATTGCAATAAAACATTACTTAGATTTGCTAATTTTACTTATTAAACTTTTCTATAATAATAATCAACCAAAGTCATAAGACGAAAGATTAAGCAACCTAAAACCCTTTATAAATATGATTAATATAGAGAAAAGGTTAATGTTTAACTAAGACAATCTGCCAATTTAATCATTTACATGATCTATTGAATAGAGAATGGTCTACCAGAAAACCTACTTTTTGTTTATCATTAGATTATACACACTTAGGACAAACTGTCATAGTGTTGTTGCAACCTTTTGCTGTGTGCAAATCATCAACTTTTCTTTAGACATAGTTTGTGCTCCTCACAGAATTTAGTCAAATGGTTAAATCCTGCACGTTTAAAGCAATGCTTTGTAACAGCATTTAAAGCTATATACGCCTAGAAAAAGGTATTTTACACAATTCACAAGAAAAACTTGTGGGCCTATTTACATTAATAAAAATACATAAAACGCACCACTTGTTTAACTGCATATACAGGATGTAACTAATATAACTAGAAACCTTGTAATGGGGGGGGGGGGTAGCTGTAATGACTTAGAAGATATTTTCCTTACACAAGGCAGAATTTTTATTATTAGCCTTCTACAGAGAATTTAATAAAAATAATACGACCTCGTAATGGGGGATCGGTGTAAGAACATATGGTCACTTCTTGCTAGTTTTTAGAAAATTGCATTTTAAATTTTAAAAACACCCATTCTAATCACATTACTTTAAAAACAAAAAAAAAGCAAAAAAATATATTTAAAATCTTAAAACCTAAACCATTTGTTTTGTTGTTTAGTATTTTTAATGTAATGCGAGTACGATGGGCGTACTTAAAATGACATTTTTTGAAAGCTAGCAGGAAAATGTTTTATCAAAAAATGTACACCTTATAAATTTAACAGATAAGATATTTCTCTGACAACTATCCCTCATTCATTTTAATCTGGGTTTTGACCTGGAATTTTGTTCGGCCTTAAACTCGTAGTTTAGAGGTAAGTAATTAGGTATATATGATAAATATATATATATATAAATATAAATAAATAAGTAAATATAATAATCCTTGGGTATATATAATAAACGAAAAGTTTGAACATTGTATAAACCTGGCTCTATTTAACAATATTGAATTTACAAATAAATTTCACGAGTTAAACGGAATTGAAAGAGGCTAGTGCAACAAATTTGCTTAAAAAAGTTATTCAAATAATTATTATCACTACTGGTTGAATAAACAGGAAAGTAAATGATAGTCGTTAAGTTGTTTGAGCCTTTTAGATAAAGCAAGTTTCATACTTTGATGGTTTGAATAAAATTTAGCTATTGGAGATTGGGTTCCCCTAATGAAAAAATTTAACCAAAAATAAAAAACTTATTTAAATTTAAAATCATCCAAACTGGCCCTCTTAAATAACCATCCCGGATGGCACATAATGTCCTAGGGGCGTCCTTTTTTGGTCCATTTTATATCCAAATGTCCGTGAACATAAAATGGATCAAAAAGCTACGTCCATAGGATGTCTTACCATGCACGTTAAATGTACGTCCGTTATTGGACCAAAAGAGGATGTCCATAGGATATCCTACCTAGAGGTTAAATGTACGTTCGTTATTCAACCAAAAAGGACGTCTATAGGATATGCGATGATGAACTTTCAATGTACGTCTGTTAATGAACGTTGTAGGTTGTTTTTACAAGGCAATTTTAATATTTATATAAACAAATAATTGTAAATCAATATTTATAATAGTAAGTTGTTAAAATAGTTAAAATTGTGTTAATTTTGTAGCTAATATAATTAACTAAATTAACAAAGTATTTTGTCTAAAATAAAAAGATTAAATGAAAAATTACTGGAATTCAAATATATTTGATTTATTTGATCCCTGCGTTAAATCGTTTCTATAAGTTTCAGTTTCACCGTAAATCAAACCAACCCAGGTATTTTGTTGATAAAATCCTTTTTGGATTCCAAAGAAAAATTTCAGAACGGTTTATAGTTAAAATTAAGGAATCAATTACGTATAATTAAGAAAAATTATATGATTAAGTTTTAAGTAAGTTAACTTCTGCATCTGTTATGCAAACACATTTGCTCTGTTTTTTTGTTTTTGAGTTTTGACTAGTGTTGTGAAATAGATGGGTATTAAAATTATTTGAATTTATTGTTCTTGTGACTGTAATTTAAATAAGAATTCAAATTACCCTATAGAATAGAATAACGGTTTAGTAAACCTGTCGCAAACTTTCTCCGATAAGTTCTTCGAATGTGGTTTTTGGGAATTTCCAAATAACTATGTAAAGCTTATTCTCTATCTCACTTTGAAGCCTGCTCAGTTTGAAATAGAAGAGAAGGTAGGTACGAAGGCTCGACTTTCTCAAGGTATTGTGAATGGTTTTATTTTGTGTTTGACCGTTGACAGTCAACTATTGGTCAAGCTATATGTAGGTACCTACTGTTTTCAATTTGGTAAGTCATTTGATATGTCAGTCAAATTAATTGAAGAGGTAAGATATCACAAAATAAAATCTTTAACAAGTTTTATCTCTCCAATCAAGTTTGTTACTAATGATACAGTACATTTGCTATCAAAAATTACTAATTCTTAACATTTACTAATGCTATCTGGGATAATTCCCATTCGAATCAAAGTACCTTTTAATTTTCTTCTGCCCGAAATAAATTCTAATGCGAGACTGTCAACCAAACTTATTTTAGAACAAAAACCTAACTTATTAACAAATTACGCCGACTAATATAGGATAATAATCAAAATACCTCAAATAATTTAATCCGTATTATCAGCTTTTATAATACAGATATATAGTAGGTAAATCTCATACTCGTAAATAGTTTCAATACTCATCCATCTTCTATAAGTGGTTGGTTTAGTTAGTATAACGCAAATTCTTCAGCTACAATATTGCATTCCTACCACTTCATTACTTTTCAATTATTAGCAATTATTTCAGTTATTGGCATAGCAACACACACGAATACTACAAATTATTACCTTATAATACAACCTGTAAAAAACTTTCACTGGTGTATTAAAAGAGAGTAGAGAAATGAAGAGAACTATTTTTACTATTTTGTAATGTAAATCTTTTAAAGTGATGTACACACTGAATACATTTTTAATTAAAGTACATGTTACCTCTAAATATTTACCTAAGGAAGTATAATAAATCTCCAGAATAAACATATCTTTTGCGCACACCTTCCAGTTTACCTAGAGTTAATAAAATCTGGACACAGATTAATTTGTTTTGGGATAGTATGAACCAACAAAACCCTGAAATAATATGTAAATGCAAATACACATGAAAAGCGGCAACTTCTGCATTTACGTATGTATAATAGGCATTGGCTTGCATGCATGCAAGCGCAGAATTTACGAAGTTCTCGCAATATTTAATTAATTAAAACTTCTGTATTATTTCAATCATACTTCATGTTGTTTAATATTAACTC
This sequence comes from Agrypnus murinus, assembly GCA_929113105.1. Taxonomy (NCBI): domain Eukaryota; kingdom Metazoa; phylum Arthropoda; class Insecta; order Coleoptera; family Elateridae; genus Agrypnus; species Agrypnus murinus. Next base: position 148,076,248 of record OV816028.1, read on the forward strand.
TATGTACTACTGTTCATGCTGCGTCTGAATGAGGTTTGACATTATATTAGTGAGTCAAAATGCGTAAAATGTAAATTAATTTTAGCAGAATGTTGAAGTAAATGTAGAATGTGTAATTTTCCAAGATTGTACTAATTAAAAGGTGTAGTGTTTAAATGCTTCAACAATCCATTTTAATATTCATTTCAATTAGTGACATTTTCCAATTAGTGGCAAATTACAAGTAGTTTTGGTTTAAATAAAACGAGAATTTAAAAATATCTATTGAATTTAAGTCATTGTATTGAATTATATAGACACTAGGTTGGACATTGGCACGTGTTTATAAGTAAAAATAAAATTTATTGTAATAATTTAAATTAAATATGCTACGTCGCCATCTACAACTATTTGAGTTTACAGTGGCAGTCGGCTTCTAGCAACGTTACATTCCACAATACTAAACTGCATACCTTTTCAGGGTTTTAAGCATAGTTCGATAACAAGAGTATTTTTTCTCCATGTTTATTTTTTTCCATACTATTTTTATTCATATTTCTATTGTAATTCTTGTAAAATAGCGTACAGAAAGTACATACAAAACACAAACTTATGAGCAAGTCTGTGAAAAAATATAATACCGAAGATATATAATTATAAGGACATCAAACTCGTCAAGTACTTAGAGATCGATAAGACAAACAAAAAACCCCTATAACATTTTTTCTCAGAAGCGTAGTTTTAGGAAAAACAAATAAAGAAGGGTAAAATGTTTATAGCACATACAGTAAGGTTAGTTATGATCTAAAATAAATAAACTAAAGGACGTTTTATGTTTTGTTATGTTTACGTTGCTGATCTTGCAACCTGCATTCTGATCGGTTTACAATACAATCTTATGAGATCAACAGTCAGATGATAATTCCCAGAACGCTATAATTATGAAAAGGATATAGGTGTAGGTCAAGTCTTTGTAAAAATGTCAACAATGACATCAACGACGTAAAATTCTCCCTACATTAAAACCCTAGAGTACTCATATTTAAAATATTTATCAATAATAATGTAATCAAAACAAGGCGTCATGTCATAATTTCCTTACAAAGCCGAATGAAACACTAAATAATAAAAATTCCCTTTAATATAATTAACTTACATAAATCAAATGTTTTCTTTAAAAGTCAGAAAATATTCTCTTATAGATCAGATTATTTTAAAGCTGTTATTGGACTTATTTCAAGTTGAAGCCTCCACCCTTAATAGTATTAAACAGCCTAAACAAACCCTGTGCTGTATTGACAAATTATTTTGTCTAGCTCTCAAATTTTAGCTGGCACTAACAGGTTTATATTGGACAAACATTTAGAAATTTCGACATTCGATACAAAGAACGCGTACGCTCTTATAGAAGTAAACTCCCAGAAAAATCGAATTATGCCATACACCTTTTGGAACAGAACCAGCTAATGACACCTCAAAATAACATCAAATTCTTACATTTTTGCAACAACAAACAGAAATTAGACATTTTAGAAACTTTTGAAATATATAAACATAAAAGCGCAGTACCTTTAATGAATGAACAAACTGAACTTAGTAATTCTCTTTTATTAGAAGTGTTAGATATTTAGTTTTTGTATGTATTGTATGTAGTTACTAGTTATTTTCTGTACTTATCCTTGGCAACGTGTTTGTTTATCAATCTTATTTACCTTTAATAATGATATTTAATGTCGAAACAATTGTAAGGTTAAGAATTTATATTAAAACTTGTGAAACTTTAATTAATCTATTGATTTTTATTATATTTTATGATTATGGAGTCCCACAAAGTTAGGCTGGAGACAGTAGACTCTATATTTACGTTTTGGTGGCGGTATTACTGAAGAAGATATGGACCACGGAATGCATACCTGCTGATTGAGCACAAAAAAAGGCATAAAAAAAGGCAATTTAACTAGGTTCGAAAATTGGAGGCCATGTAATTCTCAAACAAACAACAGGGATGTGAGAAGAACTGTACACGAAGAATATCATGAATTAAATAAATACAATAAAGATTATTTGAAGCAACCTGTATAACAGTAGAATATTGGGACGGTTCACGCACATTCGCTGCTGTGTGATGTTCAACACACCACTCGATAAAAAAGACCAATTTAAACAATTGTTCAACACTCTTGACAACAAATCTTTAGCATCCGGCGACTACAATGTCAAACATATTGAAGAGCTAAACTTATTACCCCAAAAGTAAGGAGCTTATCCTGTATATGTATATGATATAAGCTATTCAATAAACGCATACACAACGCGCATACTTTAATTTTATTTAAATATTGAAAGCTATTAAATATCTATTGTGATGAATGCCCACAATTTGGGACAAGACGATCTTGTAACTAAATCAATTAAGCACCTTGTCTCAAATATACGAACAGAATTTCCAAATATATACTGGGTGTCCACTCTCAAAGTCGATCATAGGTAATTAACATTGTGCATTTTACTTTTATGCATTTTGCTGTACTTCTACTAAATCAATATATATTAAAGTACTGAACAGTTTAAATAGTCGTTATTCATTTAGTCATACTTAAATATCAAGTCATACTTAACAACAGTCAACTTTTAAATTAATATTTTAAAATAAAAATCGCACTCTTAATATTATTATTAGTATCATTTGATGCGCACTAAGTTTATCTTTCTATTGATACCATTATCTTTCTTGTAGTTGAATTTGAGGAGCATGAATCACCAAAAACGTATAATACAATGTTATGTGCATTTGTTCGAGTTTGAGAACGAACAGGCTGTATATATTTTACTTTATCACAATAATGATAATAATATTTATCCCGTATGTTTTATATAGAGACTGCAACCTCTTGTTCTAAAAATATGTGCTTTCTAATATATGCTTTCTTTTGTTCGTTGTTAAATTCTCATTAAATTGAATGAAATATAAGGGATATAATAAGAATATTTTAAAAAGGACGGGGTTCTGTTTCCCTTTTTTAAATATTGAATTCTTCCAATTAAGCATAAGTGATAATCCGTAAAGAGAATTAATCAAGAAAGAATTATCAAGCTGACAACAAAAATAACATCACTTTATTAGGTAAGTCTTGAATTTTTGTACTTGTTTAAATGAAATTTAATTTTTATTTAAGAGAAAACTGCAATTATTAGTCAGGTCTGCAACTTACTTTGCAAGGTACTGAGATAATCTAACTATATAACAAAACTTTTAACATTATACAGGTGTCTTAATACACACCACAATACAATATACAGTAATATTAATTTTCTTTTTCTAATACCAAGTTTTAGTAATAATAATAATACTCTCACTTTACTTTGTTTCAGCACTAAAACCAACGCTAGCTTTCTATAATCTATGGGGAGAATTTCCCGTTGTTCCCTTTCTTTGAAAACAGCTGATTATACCCTCCTTATCAAGGTTGGATCAAACATTAAAAATCCTGGAATTTCTGTTCTAAATAGTATCTGAAAGTCTTATAAGAAATATGATATGCAAAACAGTTCCAATCTAATGAATAACCCCGAACACCTTTTGTGGTAGATACTTCTATTTAATACATTTTCTTCACGGTTACATTATTATGAATATTTATAAAAAGGTATTTTACACTAATAATAATAATTATTTACATTGGATGTTATGGGTTTTCTAGTTACAAAATTTTACTCTTTTGTTTTCAATATTTAATTTTTTTTCCTAACTCTTCCCGGGAGACGTTTATTGTCAAGCTTACATTTCAAGACTACAACTTAACATTCAATTAATCGTCTTGAAAGCTAGTTGGATTTTCTTTTAGTTCTGCTGCAAACCCTGAATGTGTCAAAATACCTATACGTAAATTAAGTTGATAATTCTCATTTGTAAAAGATAACCCAACAACCTGTGAAAATATAATTACACTATATTGTAGTATTTGTGTGTTTGTTTGACCCGGGCGCTAGACTTTGTAAATGCTTTTACCCGAACGTTGCTTACGGCTTTTCGGTATCGGCAGTAACTCTCGGACGCTAGTTATTTTAACGTGGTATGCCCCACGGATCCGAGTAACTGCTAGTGGAGAAAAGGTAATCCAGGGAACTGCTAGGCTCCCTGGGGTCGGCTCTGTTTGGATCACTTTACCCGTCCCTAAAGCTTTCACAAAATAAGAGGGTGTTAATACTAGCAAATAAAACACAAAACCAGTAAACTTAATATCTTTATTACTAATACCACAAGCTCCTACCAGCTCTACTATGCCCTTATGTACCTATGGTTAGCTACGGTGGTCACTGCAAGCAGGGTTCAATATGGCGTACGTTAATAAGCAAGCATGCAAACGGTGCCGGGATACGGGGTCGGTAAGGGTGGTGTCGGGCAATGCGGACGGGACAAGGGAGCGGAAAAGAACGAGACAAGGGATGAAAGAATAAGACCTCCAGGCTACGCACAGTGAAGTCTCGAAAAGGGTACGGTAGGGGATGCAAGGATGAAACTTTCAGGCTACGCGCAGTGAAGTCTCGGAAAGGGTACGGTAGGGACCAAAGGAAGAGAACGGGCGGAAAGGGAATCGGAACTGCGGTAAGATGACTTACTCTTATATTAATTATATTAATCCTACTGGTTGGTTTCGAGTTCCAGGATGGAATTAAATAAAACGGTTTGCACACCGCTTTATATAGGTGGTCTCGGAGCGTGAAGGAGATAGTAGGAGTGAAAAGGAGCGGCGCACGCCAAATATCGGATAGGGAAGGGACGCGTGCTCCCGCTTGAGTGACCGTCTTATCCGAGCGGTTGTAGATTGCACGGTTGATAAGCATATTCACTCTTATACCCAACATAATTAACTAAAATCTAGTAACTTCGTTACATTATATTTAAAACACAAGCCTCATTTTTGCTGCTCACTTTTATTGCTGTTTGCTTTGACTTTGCAGATGCGCCATCACTACTTTTTATTTTTTTAAGTTTTTAGATTTTAGAAAATATTAAATTTATTATAATTATACTTTTTGTGGAGCGTGAAATTATAGGTGAAATTTTCTAATATATGTTTAAATTTTTAGATTGATTTCTTGATGTTCTTATACATCTAGTTAATTGCGAGTTGGTTGCAATTTCATATTTAATCATACAAAAAAGTAACACTAATAATGATAATATTTTAAAAACAAAGGTCCTTTGAACTGCTTATTTATGATGTACAGCTAATCCTATAGGCAATGAGCTAAAAGTACGTAAAACTTTCTTCACACCAAACACGTCAGCTGTAAAATCATTCTGAAAACTCAAACATCCAACATAAACAGTTTGAAATAATAAGGATAGTAAAGTTTTAAATTTCGTAATACAGCAAACATATATGTATATAGAAAACCAACAACGCTTTTAAACAAGACTTTGCTACAACTTGCTGAAAAACTGAAGCATTTTTATTTCGTTTTTCTGCTAAATATTATGTATTATGTATAAAACAGTGTGCATTAAAAATCATTTTATTTAATGCACAAAAGGTGTTATATTATCTGGTAACAAGTACCTCTGGAAATTTTATAGTAATCAATCAAGTTTTAGTTTACAGCTTAAAGGTAGACTGCACAAAAGTCCACTTCTAAATTATTCCATTCTTATGTAAATTTTTACTTCGTACACGGTTGGTTTTATAGAAGATATTTGAAATTCAGACTAGGTATATTAAATGGTTTCTACTAAGGAATTCTTTGCCAACTCATTTAAAATTGAAAGTTAATCTAAATACAAACAACTACTTTTGAAATTATTACAAGTTAAATTAGAAGCATTTGTTAAATAGTAAAAATAAACAACACGTGGAATTTACTGCGTCCACTAAAATTCTATTTACGCTTTTATTAGTTCAAAGAGAAAATCTTCAACTCGGATAACTCCTTTATATAGAGCAACCGAGTTCAATAAACGAATTGAATCTTCATTCCAGGACCTGTGATAAATGTAATATTTGCATGCCATTGCTAGCGACGGGAAGTCGAATGTTTAAGTAGTTGGTCTTTATGTAAACAAATGAACTATGATGAATTGAATTATAGGTCGAGTTCAAAATTAATTAAAATTAGTCATCTTTCCAGTTTTTCAATTGAAAAATCAATACTTTATTTGATCTGTTTGGCTTTTAATATTTCATAGTTACATGTAATATAAACTAAAAGATATTGTTCCAAACTGTATTTCAGCAATCAATATTGACCGTTGCCTTTTATAAACACAAAGCGCTTTAGGCAAAATGACAATTAAATAATTTCATTTTAACAAATATTTTGCTGAAAATAGCTACTTTTTCAAAGCTGAATAGTTGATGTGGATAATAATTCTATTATAACTATTTTTTCATCTAGCTACAGCCTGGTAATGAACATATCAGGTGAATCAAAACAAATTTTTATCAGAGTAGGCCCGGAAAAGGGGTCAGTTTTGGGTTTGATAAAATTTGGAACATTAAAATCACACCCATAACCCTGAAAACTTTTTTTTGTAGTTACAATTATTGTTGAGGATCCGTTTTTATTTATTAGTAAAAGTTTATTATAATCTACCTGACAATCTTTTTGACAGCTAAGCTGTAATTCTCAAAGGTAATATAAATATAAACAAACACATAAAAAAGTTGATTTGTTATTTTTGTACCTAGGTGTATATTGGATAAACACTTCAAAATTTTGACATAATATATAAAGAACACATAAGCTGTTACAGAAATAAACATCCTGAAAAATAGAATTACGGCAAACACCTTTTAGAACAGAATCACACAATGACGTCCCAAGATAATATTAAATTCCTATATTATTGTAATAAGAAACGCAAATTGGACATTTTAGACGCTTTTGAGATATACAAACATAAACTGAGAGTATCTTTAACAAATGAAAAGATTGAGTTCAGTAATTCTCCGTTAGTGAAAGTGTTAGATATATTTAATTTTTATTATTGTTATCTATTCTTTGTATTTACCTTAGCGACGTTTTTGATTATGATTATATTACTTTTGTTAATGACAGCTTAGCTGTCGAAACAAATGTCAGATAAATTATGATAAACTTGTGAAACTTTTCCTAATGTTTTATTTATTTCATCCCCTTTTATTGTTGCACCATTATATACAGTGGGGTCAAAAACTGATGAATAAATTAAGTATTTTAAACATGATTAATATTTAAAGGAATCTCTGGAACTTGTCGGCTTTTTTTTATTGTCACGTTCATTTTAAAAAACATCTTTTGTTACACAATAACAAAAAACCTGGGTTAACCTAGTTAACATTTATTCATTATTAAAGAGAAGTGTGACTTCATTATAAACACGTGCAAGATAACGCCTCACAGCGGTGCGCCCACATATGCTGGAGCGGCTGCAGTATTCAGAACTTTATCTAATGCATTCTATGAAATGCTAGAGGAAGCAAAACGATATCGTCACGAATGCACAAACCACGGCCACGTGTGCTCAGCTAAAGGATTTTACGCCCACAGAAAGAATGTATAAAGACCAGAGCTTTGTGGGACAGATCAGTCTGAGTTACCACGGGCTTGGGGATAGAAACTGATGACCAGGGTCATTGTTTACCTTCCTCATAGCCATACCCATCCAGAAAGCCGTAGAAACTGGTAGCCAGGGTTACTGTTTACCTCGGTCTTTCTGAACATCATTATTACCAGTTTCAAGTTGAAATTGTATAATAGTATTATCCGTCTTTCGCTTTTTAAAAAGAAAGTATTGTTTTTAAAAATGCCTTTCCACGCCAAGAAAAGTTAATTACCTCTACGTTACTTTTTCAAATAATAACGCTCAATTATTGTTGGAAATTCTGAATTCCTTGTAAAATTCTAAACGTTTGTTATGTATTATACCGTATACCTAAAATCAATTGTTTTTGGGTTGGTGACAAATAATTTAAAGAATAGATATGGAATAAAATAAAAATCTTTAAAACCCTTTCTAAACATAATTTTTTTTTGTATTAAGCCTATTGTTACCTATGAATTACATGATACCCTGTAACCGCTTTGCTTTTGTGCCTTCTTGTATACTTTTTTAAAAATCTCTGCATTCTCCCTACTTTAGCTCCCGTTCTGAATTTGTCAAACGTCTTTCATTTTTCGATAAGACGTTACTTCTGTATACGTTGTTGCTTCGATAGGTTCGTAACGAATTTTCTAGTGGCATCGTTTTAGTAAATTTTGTTTCATTACCCTACTAGAGTAGGATATCACACAGATCCACACAGGATGAGGGAGAGCACACTCAGTATAATCAGAAAATAAATGTGTGGTCTTAAAATATTTGCGATTTTTATAAAAAGGTATATCTTTCAACATAGATGGATTGAAAAAAGGGGGTTTATTGAGTAGCCATCAAAATCCCCTGACTTAACGTCCCTTGATTTCGTTTTGTGAGTATACCTCGAAAGTAAAGTGTACAGTGTAACGTGACGTTTCTGTCGGTTTTCAAATAATGCAATTTAGTATGCATATTTAACAAAAAAAACCTAAATGCGGTCCTGGATATTCATATATTTTTCTTTCAATGTAAAATCACTGTGGGTATACTGCATACCCCATAAAATATTAAAGGTCATCTCAAAGAAGCACTCCAGACTAATAAAATTGTTTTTATAAGAATTTATGGATCTCATTATAAATAAAGGTACTGTTTCCACACGGGTTAGTATCTACCATTTCATGTTGTTCGTGGGAAAAATAATATTTTCGAATAGACTAGTCTAGAATCTGCAAATATTCTCATCTAAACAAGTTGAAATTCTATGAAAACATATCATTAAAACCTCTCCTGCCTTAATTTATGATTTCCTTGTACATGCTTATCGGTAAATTTCAAATAAACACATCTGCGCTTCGAAAGATATCATATCTGCTCAATCTTGCTCTACAGCAGCCACCTGTACAATTTGTAATTACATATTTTTCTAGATATGCGCGGCTTACTATTACTGTAGACGAATTTCGCTTTTGTTTGGATACTCGCATTGTAGATGTATTAGTGAGGTGGCTTAACGCTGTATTTCAAGATTACCGTTACCTGACGGATAAAAGCACCGAATTTGGTATGAAGGTACCTTAGGGTATATTAATAAATGTTAGCTTAGGATCCCTCTGGAATTTCTAAAAAAATTCATGTACAGCACTAAAATCCAAAATGGTCGACAAATACGAGAAAATATCACTTTTAACACAATGATACTGTTAATTTTAAATTACAGCTTTAAGCCAACTAACTAAGTACAGTACACACCTACCTTAGGGTATTCTACATACAGGGTGTATTATCGGTTTGGTTACATAGGCGAATAGCATGTAAAAACACAGTTTCTCAAATATTAGCTCCCCTAATTATTTTAGAGGAAAAGCCAAAACAGAAAGGTTGTAGACCTTATTGAAACCTGTTCAAAACACACCCACTTTAGCATTTTGTGTCAAATAGTTTTCGAGATATAAGTGATTTTCTAGTATAGGAAATCTATTTCCTCCACGCCGGCAGCAATCGTAACATTCTGATGAGTGATTTTGCTCCATGAAACTGTGCTTAATAATTCTTGCATTTACACCTAATGTCTAAATCTAACGTGGTAATTGCTATTAGCGAATTTCTGATTTACAATATTAATTTTCTATACCAGAAAATCGCTTATATTTTGTAAGCTATTTGACACAGAATACTAAAGTAGGGAGTTTTGAACAGCATTCAATGAGATCTAGAACTTCGCTATAGTGACTTTTCCTCTAAAATAATTAGGGGAGGCAATATTTGAGAAATTGTGTTTTTACATGATATTAGCCTATGTAAAAAAACCGATAATACACCCTTGTGTATATAAAATATAATAAAATATATCACTATCATTTATTAAAGTAATATATGTCCAAATATAACGCTAATAAGAGTTTCCAATAACAAAAGAATATTTGTAGTTATTCATTCATTGGAATTCAGTATGCAACAGTTATAAGAAATTACACTTGCAAAGTGGTGAGCAGTCCATTGACTTTCCCACATTTGCAATTTTTGCAGTCTCTTTTGCTAGAACATTTAATGAAATCCTTGCATGATCGGGAAACTCTGGAATTGTCATCCAAGCTGGTACCCATGACTGTGAAACCGTATTCCAAGCAAAATCCTGTGGCGAAGGAATCACTTGTGTGCTGGTCGTTCAGATACCTGCTTGATAAACTACTCTTCGGATATGTTGAAGAAGCGCATCCTTAGTTGGTGGAAGTTTGTCCATTGCTCGATTCTTCTGACAGAAAAGCTTCTTTCTTATCTAGTTGATACTGCTGAAAGGAGTGGTTTTATCATACAGAACAACAGTCAGTCGTTCCAGCTTCTTGAAGTGTTCAGAGTTGGCTTAGTCGGTAATTAGAATTTAGTCTGTGAGAAACACTACATAAACAGAAATGAAATACAAGATGGTCAACATCTGCAACACAACATCACAAATCACACTGTTTATGGTTTTTGCAGTAGTGGTGCCTCGAAAATAAAGGCTCACATGTAATAGTTTGTCGTATTTTAGTGCTGTACATAAAAATTCTTAGAAATACCAGAGGGCTCCTAGGCTAACATTTATTAGTATACCCTAATGTACCTTCATACCAAATTTGGTGCTTTTATCCGCCAGGTAACAGTAACTTCACTAAGCCACCTGACTGTATGGACCGAGTTACGAGCAGGTATTACAATAAATTAAGATCCTACTACGGTCCACACCTTACACAGTATTTTTTTGGTCAAAACTTTGCTACTCAAAACTACGTATAAGTTATTTGTTTTAGCGTTCTGGAAGTCTTAGGAACTGTTTTGCAATTGTTTTACTACAACTAAATGAAGAAGCGAAAATTGGCACTAGCAAAGCGAGAATTTCATTCCATTCACAATGAAAAAGGACCTACGAGCACAGCTGCACCCCCAACGAAAAAAAAATATAAGAATGAGAAGGAGAGAGGTGCGTGGATTGTGTCTGTATAAAGACTTATTAAACTTGCACCTGCGCCACGGACAAGATAAGAATGCGTATAATTGTCAGAAAAACCTCCCTCATGGTTTCAAGTTGAGGACATGGCTATTAAAAGCAAAACAATCTGGAAATAAATTGACGAAGCCATCCAGAACATCGGTAAGAAATCTTAACTGTGCAGATTTCTACCTCTCTAAAGTAATAATTCATGCTACACATTTTAGCTGCTTTTGGTTGATTGACGTGTACAAACTTCTCTATCCCGACTCGTCCAAACCCTGGTCATGGGAAAAAACTTCTAAATAATCGAAGAAACCATTCGTAATCGCAGATCACAAGAGAAAGGTAAGCTGAACACAAAAGCGCTATAAAACGAAAGTTTACTGGGCCAGAGGATATCAGCGACCGGAAACCAGTGGCGTTTTTAAGACCAACTATAGTTCGGTGCCAATCAATGTCGTAGAGCCGCGTTACAAAACTTAAATTCCAATTCCTTCTAGAAACCTACCGTATGAATTATGATTACATCTGCGAATATGATTACCGTAGGTATTCTACATATACACATATTTACAGTTTTTTGTGGCCGATTTTCAAGCACTCTTGGTATAGACGGTCTGAATTTCCATCTACCTAACAGTAGTGGATATAACCACTATAATAATAATTATTATTATTATCCAGAAGCTTGCACGGGAGGGATAGGCGATTATTGTTACTAAGCAGGCCCATCATGTGGTTGCAGCCGACTTACATATGGTATAGCACAAATCCCACTATTACAGCCAAAGAAAAGTGCAGGAAATCTTAACCAGAACTTCAGGCACCGGTGTTCGATCCCGGTCCGCTTTGGTGATAGACCTGCACGCTAGCCCCTACACTACCAAGGTTCTTAAGGCTATATAAATATCTAATTACGTTTTTAATTATTGAAAATACTTAGGCAAGTAACTAAATAACAGAGAAATATTACACTAAGTTTGAGGATACTGTTAGAATACGCCAAGCACCGACATTGTATCAACGTGGTGTATCAACCATTTTTTGTACTACTAGCACATTAAAACCTATTGCTTTAACAATTGTTATAATGATAATAAGTGAAGATGTGTGAGAAGTTTGATGAGAATACTTTTTTACTAATACCAAATTAATATCTACAAAAGCCGAAGGAAGCTAAGTACCTTGAATTTGAAATTAAAGTAGGTATTCTTTTTTGACATAAGACCACGTCGAAATCCATAAGTAGTGTAGGGCGACTTACGAATTTACGACTTACCGCATTCAATAAAAATAGGTTTTAATTAAAATCGTTATATCGTTCAAAATACATGGCGAACAGTAATCATTTTAAAATATTTATAAACATCATGGAGTCCTATCCATGTACTGTACGCGACGTTTCTTTCGCTCTCGCTAATCGCTGATCTGGGTAAAGACATTAGGCAATCCAACGACCTGTAAAATGTTATTGTGGCGCCAACGGGAATGTTTGCTCACAGAGACCATTTTGGTTTGGATTGATTAGGCCAATTATGTATTCCAATAGTCTGTCAAATGGCGATTTTATGGCCTAACGAGAATGTAACCCTGTGTTTCCCCACAGCGACAATATTGGTTTGGATTGACTAATTTGCAGGATATTCAAGGTTACGTTGACATTTTAAGGTTAGTCGATGTTAGGTTCGGCTGTGGTTGACGTTATGAGGTTATTCGAGGTGAAGTTGGCATTCTGAGATTAAGTTCGGTCGATCATGACACTTTGAAGTAAATCGAGGTTACGTCGATTGTGATCTATTAAGTGTACTTACCCTGTGTTAGGTTCGCATGATTGCGACTATTATAGGTTCTTTAAGGTTAGGTTCGATCGCGGATGACATTTTGAGGTTATTCGAGGTTAAGTTCGCATTATTGTGACATCTTTAGGTTATTCTAGATTCGGCTGACATTTTGGGGTTAGTTGAGGTTAAGTTCGCATTATTATGACACCTTTAGGTTATTCTAGGACAACTATTTTCAAGCTTAGGTTCGGCTGCGGACTACATTTTGAGGTGACTTATGAGGTTATTCGAGATGAAGTTGGCATTCTGAGATTGGGTTCGGCCGGTTTAGACACTTTGAGGTAAATCGAGGTTACGTCGATTGTGATCTGTTGAGTGTACTTACCCTAGGTTAGGTTCGCATGATTGCGACTTTTATAGGTTCTTTAAGGTTAGGTTCGGTTGCGGATGACATTTTGAGGTTATTCGAGGTTAAGTTCGCATTATTGTGACATCTTTCGGTTAATCTAGATCAGATTAACACTTTGGGGTTAGTTGAGGTTAGGTTCGGTACCCTATGACATTCGGAACTTATTCGAGGTTCAAAATTATTACAGATTAGCTACGCTCGATTATAAGACCAAAGGATGCCCAGTACCTATCACTGTCGTAACTGTAAAACTAAGGAAGCACAGAAGAAAATAAATTACGTTAGAATTTCTTGACGGCGGCGGCGCGTCGGTTGCAGCCATGCCACTTCCCTCGGCGATTACTCGACGAGCTCTAAGTCGTAGTCCTAGTCCTACGCTCCAAGCTGAAGACTCAGTCAGAATTGAGTTTACCTGTGTCAGTTTTGTTATTGGCATTTCCAGATTTATAACCTCAAAAATGATAATTCTATTATATTTTATACGAAAATTGATAAAAGCATAATTAACCTAACCTACTTACAATACTCAATTTTGAAAGATGTATTGTCTTCTCCATATTTTTCATTATTTCTGTTTAATTTCTGAAATTAATTTCTGAAAGAAATTTTGAAATAGACACATGTATAGGCACACTTTGAGGTTAACCTTTGTAAACTTTAACTAAGGCTTTTGTATTTAAATAAAAATAAATTCTATAACTTATACAAAATGTTGACATTTTCTGGACCTCTGGACACAACCGCAGAAAAACCACAGATGGTGATGTCGATAATGAGAGGATGGAGAAGGTTATGAAAAATCATATTCAAAAGTTGACCGTGACTTCTGAGGGGCGAAAAGAGATTGAAGAAACCGCTACATTGACAAGGAACGATTATTTTTGTATACAGAAAGAGAAGATAACGATTAACCTGTTTGAAAATATCTACAAGATGAGAAACAGTACAAAAAATACCGCCACAATTGCTATTGTACTCTTCAACGAGAGCTTGCGGAATCTGAGCTGGTTCGGTTACTCAAATTACAGTCTGCTACTAGAAAACTTCATGTAGTTAATTGCGTGGAGTAGAAAATTTTTAATTAGTTACCAAACACTGGCTTAATGAAAAGTTGCATGACAGGTTGGTGCAAGTGGGTTTTACACGTCAAAAAGAAATTGCAACATGCTAACGCGAATTATTCTGAAATCTGGAACAATGGCGTCACTTTAATGCTACCGAAATCACCCGTACTTCAGATTTTAACTGTTTCTGATACATGCCTCTACCATTTAACATTTGGCATTTGGTTCATCAGTAACTTATGATGTTTCCAAGTTTTTCTATTTAAAAAGTTACTATTTACTTCAAGATTTCAAAAATAGTTTTGTACTCAATTTGTATGCACAAGTAAACATTGAGTGCTCGCGATATGTGACCATGGAAAAATCTAACGACCGTATGATGATATGTAGGTATACTATTTGGCTTGAAATATACCTTTACAGAATTCAGACGCCACTAAATAAATCGATCTTCTGTATTTAATTTAAAATGAAGGTACTACAACCGTGCTTTTGTTTTTGTGCACGTATCTTTAATGAGACGCATTATTTTTAAATGGCGTCTCTAATGCACGCGCCTGTTGAAGATTAAGTGCTTAATATTTATATACTAACGACCAGAGCTCAAGGAAATTATTTTGGACGGAAACCAGAATTAAAATAATAGCCTAATACAAGCTCGCTTATTAAACGATCGACATTACACTCCATAAAACTGAGTAGTTTATTATCGTTTAGATTTCCATCAAACTATTACACTATAAATACACACACAGGTTATTCTGAAAACAACCTTTCTCAAATAAAAATAATCCCGTTAGAGTTTTCAGTCTAATGTTGTTGAAACAATTTTAGAAAATAAACCCAAAACAAACCGTTAACGTAGGTGTATGACACAAAGTTATTCCTAGTAATCAAGGCGAACCAGTGTGTCTAATTTTAACTAAAAATACTGACGAAGGCTCGTTTTGAAATCCAATTAGGTCAATCTATTTCCGCAGTCAGGAGGCAGGCAGAGACCACAAGCACAACAAAACTGCAGTGCGCCTTGAGCACCTATTTTCTTGATTGTACAATTGCACAAGCACATTTATTTTACCTCAACTATCTCTCCTGGCTAAAAAGAAATGTAGTTTTGTTTTGGAATCACGGAAAATGGTATCCTCTTAGGAAATTTCAGTATTAGTGCAGTATGATGCGCTGAAAATAAGATTGTCTTTCTTTTTTATTGCTGGTTAGGTGGTAAATGATTTTTAGAAGTCTTCTTTTTATCCAATTTATACTCGACACGGTTTTGAAAGAAACAAAAGATATCTTGAGAGAGAATATGGCGAATTGTAATAATCGTGGATAATAAGGAAAAATGTGGAAAGAGACGTTCCTGAGAGTAGTTAAATGCAATTACGTTTAACGGTATAGTAGTAGTCATTCTGGGGGCAATCGCTGCAAACCGCCTTTCATTAAATTGCAAAATACTAAGTCGACTTAAGCCATACAATCTTCTTAAATTTATATTTCAAAAACAAGCTTTCCTCGATGTCTAATCCGATGGCAGAAATTTAAGGAGAATAACAAATTTCTAACAAAACCTCGAAAATTAATGCCATCAATTTCTCACAGAGACATTTTGTGAACACGATCTTAATACTTGGATGAATTGCAGTTTGCTCGAATTTGCGGAATTTTCTGCTTACACAACGACATTCGAGATAGGAAAAAAATCCCACCTGGTTATACTGGTATACTTTTAAGTTGTGTACTACTATTTTTAGTTAAAAACATATTTGCTGGAATATTTCTACAGGAAAACATTGCAGAAACTTAAACATCGTTAAACCGTAAAATTTTATTTGTATTTGCGTTGTCAACAAACTTTGACGTTGCATTTTTATCTGCGCTGCACATTCGTTCGACTAGCTCAAACTAGAGTGTAATAAGTCCGGTTGGGATAAAATCCTCACATTACAAGTACCCCTGTCAAAATATTTTAAACTTCTATAAAACATCCTGTCTAGTAAAGTAACACATCCAAACAGTTTATATGGATAAGTGATTAAATAAAAATAGGGAAGCGTAACCGTAACAACATACGGTTCAATTTAAAGAACTGTATTTTGCGCTAAATAGTATATAGAAGAAATGGGTGCAGAAACATGGGTGTTTTGCATTACTAACTTATTTTATACGGAAAAAAAATTCAAATTTGAAGTATTCTACACAACAGAGTTGGTAATCATTCAATTAGACAAGCAGTAGGGATTGGGGATTGTATTTTTAAAATATTTGTTGTAATTAGGGATACTTTTTTTTTTAAATCTTTAAGATTAGGAACTGGGGATAAGACTCCCCTATAAGGTTAAATATTTTTGGTGATTGGGAATTCAGCATTAAATTTTTAAAAATATTCCTTCTGGTATTGGGGAATGTATTCTTTACAAATACTTTTTGGGATTAGGGGTGTAGGATTGGGCTTTTAATCATATTGGGATTGAAATTAAATGTTGGGTTGGATTCCTCAAAAATAGATTTTGTAATCAGGTTTTAAAAATATTTTGATGATGGGTAGTAGCAATTATTGTTATTACATATTAGGGATTAAATGTTTCAAATATCTTTTGGGATTGTTTTGAAAACACTTTTTGGGATTAGAGACTGGAAATTGGATTCTTTAAAAATCTTTTTACGAATATCCTATGGAGATTAGTTTTAGCTTTAAAAATAACTTTTGCGGATACTAGACTGTTTTGTATTAGAGATGTTATTAAGGATGATTTTTATTAAGGATTAGATTGTTTTGAAAACACTTTTTGGAATTAGAGATTGGAATTGGATTCTTTAAAAGATCTTTTTAGAAATATCTTTTGGAAGTAGGGGTTGAATTTAGTTTTAAAAATAACTTTTGCGTTTGCGAGACTGTTTTGGATTAAATATTTTATTATGGATGATAGATTTTTATTAAGGATTAAATTTTTTTGAAAATATTTTTTGGAATTGCGAGTTTGAGAATTGATGAAAAAAGTTTAGAAAAATATCTGGGATTCTAGATTGGTTTTACAATTTTTTGTATGGTATAAAGGATTGGGGATTGGAAAATATTAAACAAATATATTTTTTAGATATTTTTGGGATTAGAGCTTGGGGATTGTTTAAAAACATCTTTTTGGGATTAGGGATTGTTTGGGATTAGACATGTAACATTAAATCCTTATGAAACTAGGAATTGAGTTTTTAAATCTATACTTTTTGGAATTAGAGATTATTTAAAAAATATTTTTTGAGATTAGAGATTGGAAACTGGATTCTTTTTAAAAATATTTTTTGGAATTAGGTTTGGGTTTTGTTTTAAAAACACTTTATGGGATTGAGAGATAATTTAGGATTAAAGATAAAGGATTACATTTTCTTGAGAATATAATACATTGAATAATGAGCCAATCGTTGCTCCTTAAATTTAAAATATTGACCAATAGGACCTTGTACCGTAGTGACAATAAGCGACTAACAATTATTATCGATTAGGTATTAGTTAACTTGCGTTTGTTTCACTTGTCAAATAAAATAATTTAGAAACGTCAGATACATTTTTTAAGTGTGTTACGCGCAATGACTAATTTTGTGATGAGTTGCGTTGATTTAAAAGAGGAATATTATGTACTTAATTAAATAAAGCTTTTTCTCTTAAATGTGCATTTGTGGTCCTCATTTTAATTTATTATATTCTCTTTCTAAATATAATTCGTGGTACGCTTAATAATCGAAAATTTTTTTATAAATGTCAACTCATGCCAGCCCCATTCTTTGGAAAATACAACTCGTGCTTCGCACTCGTTGTATTTTCGTCGTTGGGATTGGCATTCGTAACATTAAAAAAAATTATCGATAATAAGCGTACCACTTATTATATTATCCCTGAAAATAGACTTTGGGATTTAGGGATTAGGAATTCACTTTTTAAAAATATTTTTTGTTTTTTTGGGACATTGGATTGGATTGACACTTTTTATAGGATTATGGATTTGACCTTTTAAACATATTTTTTGAATTAGGTTTTCGAGATTGATTCTAAAAATATTTTTCTGGGTTAGAAGTTGTTTGGAAGATGAATGTTGCATTTGTTCAAAATATTTTGTATGCTTTCGGGAGTGATTTTAAAAAGAAATTTTGGAATAGATGGTAGATTATCAAAATATTTGGGGTTAAGAATTAAGGATTGAGTTTAAATATACTTTTTGGAATTAGGGATTATATTTAAAAATATCTTTTGGGATTAAGGATTACTTTCAAGATATTTTTGGGAATAGATTCCTTCAGAAAATCATTTTAAAAATATCTTAAGGAGTTAGGTCTTGGGTTTGGTTTTAATATAAATATCTTTTGGGGTTGAAAGATACTTTGGGATTAGATGTAAAATATTGCATTTTTTATATATTTTCGAATTTTGTGATTAGAAAATGAAATGGAATTATGGATAGGTATTGATTTTTTATAAATATTTTTAGATTTAGAAACTAACGATTAGACATATTATTTTGATTAGGGATTGCGGATTAAGCTTTTTTAAGTATTTTTTCAGATTAGTGATTGTGAATTCGAATTTAGACAACATTCGCTTAGAACTGGTGACTTAATAACTTGCACACAACTGCTTCCACGCAACTATTACGTACATATTAACTGTATTACAACTTTGATTGGTTTCTCTCCAGTTCGAATTTCCACTATTGTTTGACTTATAACTTTTCTTCTTAAAATGCTTTTCCACAAATAAATTTTTTTTGTGGTTTTTAAGTGGCTAGAAGTTTAAATATCTTCTGTGAATTTAGTTAAAGTTTGGTTTTACGCAGGTGAACTTTTAATATACTGGAAATTAATTTTAATGGGATTGACCTGCTGCGTTTTAAGGTAGTCTTCTGAACTAAAATTTATTTTATTCGATTTATTTTTATCAGTTCCTTGCTTATGTAGGAAACTCATAGCTAGAACAAAAAATACAATTTGCACCGTTTCAAGCTTCTGTTTTTGAGGCAGAAACCATCTATTCGGCATGCTTTAGTTTATAGTGAAAACCATTTAATTAATTACAAAATTTTCTTTTTAAATTTCTTCGTTATCACAACTTTAATTCTTTCTCTCAAACTTTCGGATTTAATCTATTACTATTTTGGAAACCGTTGGAGGAGTATCTAAAACAGGTGATTTCTTTAACTAAATCAAGATAACATCAAGAGACAGTCAGACTACATCCTTCTATTGTAACGGTATATCTTCTATCGGCCTCAGATATGTGTAATTTTGCATGTATTTTTATTGAAAAATTTAAAGTTCGGTCCTGTAAAACTATATTTTATTTGTAGCTAAAATTTTGTCGCATAAACACATTTACAACGAATATCTAAAAGATCGTTTTCGAACTTCTATAAATTTAAAGGACGTGGCAGTAATAAATAATATTTTTAGAGCTTTGTTTGTCCACCCGTAGGAACGGTTGCGTTGCTAAAAATTAGAGAACCTTGATAAAATATAAAATGTATTCAATCTTGCTTAAAAAAAACATTTCCGTCTACATTCTGGGAATGCATTAGTGAAAGATGAACTTTTTCTTTGTTTGAATGGTGACATTTACACGCGGCCACAATTTCAACTAGGCTTCTGCGTCTTAAAGTTAAAAATTGAATGTTTTGCAAGTCTAGTCGGCACATGTTGACGCGGCTGTTTCGATCTCTACTTTTGTTTGTTAGGTCGAAAATCACGTGTGAATGCTAGTAGAAACTTCCTTATTGTATAGAAAAACATAGTTATTTCGCGCTAAAATAGGGGTCGAAATGTTAAGACACTTGCCTTTAGTTGGTGGTCCAGACAAGACACTCCTGATCCAGCTTTCAAAGAAGACGGTCGATATCATTGAATTATCGTTCTATTTTAGTTAATTAAAAATACAGTCCGGTTAAAGTTTTCGTTTGTCGTGCCTTGGGCCTCGACAAGGCACAAATATACATCCCGTTGATGAGTTTTAAGTAAATTTAATAATTTTTTGCTTAAGTATGTGTTCGTACCGTTCAGTTTTTTTATTGTGAAATAACAAATTAATTATTTGAAGTGCCGTCTAGTTTTTCGAATTGATCGAAATAATTACAGTTCTACAGTACAGTTTAATTACAGTTATTTTCTGGTTCTTGATTTATTGAAGGATGCTTTAGTTGCCGGACATTTGTTAAATAGTATATAGTGTTAATTCCCATGTTTAAGAAGAGGGAATTTTCTTACCGTTATATCGTTCGTGCCGAATTATAATAATGTTGGCAGTTATTTTGAGTAACATTCAAGTAACTTTAAGTATAGTTCCAGTTAGAAGAATAATTAAAAATGTATTATCTAAGGCAGTTATTGCAAGCAATTAAGTTAATGTTTGGTGAACCTCGATAAAAAATATGTAGTTCAGAATCCAAGAAGACCTCTCCCGCAACTTTATGCCCAGCAGTCTGTTATTGCAGCTTTTGTTTTAAAGTTTTTAAGGTGTGTGATTGTCAAGAGTTCGTATCCTTCAGTTTACAATAGAAATTTTGGTTGGACGATAAAATGTGGTTAAGGTATTTACTTTTTGTTTATATTGTAATGGTAGATTAATTTTTTTTAATTAATTGGGATCCCGAAATTTTCATTCTTTTCTTTTGAACAATAATTATTTTAAATCGATAATTTTATATGTTTTTTAATGGTTTTATATTTTGAATTAATAAATTTTTATTATTCCATAACTATATTTTGGTGTGTTTTGTATCTTGAACTTGCTATTTTTTTTAATGTGTAACTATTTTGATTAATATGTATGTACCATTTTCTTTTGTTTTTTAATATACAGATTTCAAATTTAAATGATCATTTGACATGGTTTGGCTAAACGAGCTGCTGATGTTTTTTGTTTTCTTTGGCTAATCAAATTCTTTTATTGTTTGACTAATGTTTTAATTAAATTAACTTCAAAATTAATAAGGAGGTTAGTTCCTTAGCTGATAACCTTCACTTTTTCTAAATTTATGCTTTATAAAAAACATCTTCAGCTTTGGTGGCGCCCAAACATATTATTATTTATTCCTGAATCCATTATTCAATCAGAAGCTTTTAGGGTTAACACCTGCGACCTGAAACCTTGAAAATTTGTAAGAAAGAGCTAAATCTCAAGCCGTGGTAATTTTTGAGCATCTCTTGTTTAACGTAAGTAAGATTTTTATTGTTTATTTTGTCTGGAGAAAAAACGTATGTTTCAATTGTCGCCCAATCGCGGGGCATTTTATTGCTGTTCTCTCGTGCAGAAAAACCTATGTTTCACTATCCACAAACTACTGTTATTTGTTGTTTTCTACTAATAGTAGAGTCATTTTTTGCAAAAAATATGCCTAAGTTCTTATTTTTTACTATCTAAAGATACAGACTTGAAATCTTCTGTAATGCCTTCGGTACTGGACCAATATAAAATGTTATATGTTTAAAATGGGGACACGCCCCCTCGGGGGTTGAAACCCCCATTTTGTACCCCTAATTTAATAACGCAACCAACTCCAGCGAAATTTATATTAGGAGAGTTCTTGGAGTCGCTGATTATGAATCCAATAAAAAAATTGAAAAATTCAAAATGGCGGTCCTAAAATAACGGCATTTGAGATTGAGAATGCGATTTAAGCCGTTTCTATTGATTTTAGAGAAAAACTCAAAGAGTCAAAAAGTATAAAAAATGTGATTTTTCAAAGGAAGACATTATTTTAGTTACTTTATTATGTAACCCCTTCGCTCTGCTCAAGTAGTAGTATCAATTTTTGCATTAAGTTCTTATTTTTTACTATCTAAAGATAGAGACTTGAAATCTTTTTTAATGCCTTTAGTAGTGGACTAATATAAAATGTAATATGTTTACTTGTAATAATTTACTCCACACTCCCCTACTCGGGAAGTTTTCCATCAACTTGAGCAAAATTCATGTTGAGGAGGTTTTCGGGGTTTCTGATTATGAATTCAATGAGAAAATTGAGAAATACAAAATGGGGGACCCAAGATGGCGATCTTTGAAACTACAAATGCGATTTACACCGTTTCTATTGATTTTAGAGAAAAATGCAAACAGGCAGAATACTGCAAATAAATTAATAATAAATTATATTCCGTAATTCCGGTTACCTTATTATGTAACCCCTTCACTCTCCCCTACTGAGAAGCCCACTAGGGGAGAGTGAAAGGGGTTACATAATAAGGTAACCAAAATGGTGTATTTCTATGCAAGATCACATTCTAGACACTTTTTGACTCTCTGAATTTTTCTCTAAAATCAATAGAAACTGCGTAAATCGCATTTCCAATCTCAAAGACCGCCATTTTGGGTCCGCCATTTTGTATTTCTTAATTCTCTCATTAGATTCATAATCAGAAACACCAAAAACCCTTTCAACATGAATTTCGCTCAAGTTGATGGAAAACATCCCGAGTTATTACATTGGGAGTGTAAAATGGGGGTTTCAACCCCCCGAGGGGGCGTGCCCCCATCTTAAACATATAACATTTTATATTGGTCCAGTACTGAAGGCATTACAAAAAATTTCAAGTCTTTATCTTTAGATAGTAAAAAATAAGAACTTAATGCAAAAATTGACTCTACTATAAAACTTATGTAAATTATAAACTGTTACCATGTCTACTATTAATGTTTAGGTTATGTGTTAAATATATAAAGTTTATTGTTGCATGTGGTTTGGTATAATTGAACGTCAAAATTTAATTCAAATGCAACTTTTTCTGCAGAAATCGTATGGTGTAAGTACCTGTGATTTTAGATAACCTTCTATATAGCTTTAGAATAGCTTTGATTGATTGGTACTAATTTATTTTAGTAATTTAAGAACTGTTTAATTATTGTTATAAAATAAAGCTTAATTTGATTTCAGTTTAATTGATTAAATGACGATTAATTTTAGAACAACTGATTAATTATTTCAGATATTATTTAGATGACATTTTAAGTTTAAATGGTGGCTGTTATTTTGTAGTAAACGTTTACCGAAACCAAAGAAATCAGCAATACTTAGTTTTAGGTTGATGTTTTGTTTTGTAAATTCAAATATGTCATGCCTCCTAATTAACACAGCGAGCTAGCCGGCGAAGAAGTTTCCGTTATAGAAATTAATATCGTTTTAGTGGGCGTCTTGATTGATCATAGTGTATATAGTGATGCATAACAGTATTACTTTCATTACGCGGCTATTAAGACTTTAACAGTCCTTGTTTATATTCTTATTTACATAAAGGAGAATGTTCCATCTAAAACTATTATAAACATATAATAATCTGTTTTAACTTCCAGTCGTGAATGTCTTATTACAAATACTACTTTACATGTATTTTATAGATACTTATTTACTCTGCATATAATTAAACTGAAATTTTTGTGGTACTACAGTAAAAACAAGATTTGTTATCATAGAAATATGTCTTCTATAAATATTTAGATCATGCAACTGAAGCTAACATTATTGCCACAATTCAAAATTTAAAGAACTTTACAGCTGGTAATAAACAAATCCTTGGCTTCGTTAGGGTTCGACATATGTGATGCTACTACTGTCTAAAAAATTACATTTTTGCAGATTTTTCCTCTGTGACATCCCAATTGGATTGTATTGCAGTGCAGTGCAATCAGATTTAGATTTAGCATCTCATGGGTTCAAACTTTATATGTTTCACAGAGATATGCCTTTGGTCAAGTGTAAATGAATGCAACGGTTGGAAAGCTGCTAATTTCTCGCCGCGAAGACAAAATCTTAAACATGTCTTCCTTTCGAATGAAAAAATTATAACCGTAGGTCCGAAATTTAGGACGCTCAATCAGTATTAACTATTATATTATTTCTTTTCTGACAAGATTTGGGACAAAGATCTTTGAAACAAACCCCTCGCTTTAATTAATTTTTAAAATTTGCTATAGCTGCAATAATAATGTAAATAGGATTCTGCATTTGTTTGAACCATTTAAATGCAAACATAGTTGACTTAAAACCTATAGGGTTTTCAAAAAAATTAGCTATGTTAGTACACCTTATTTTCTAATAGCCTAAGGGCCGGTATTATAAAACTTTTTAGTTCCTAGATAAAATTTACTTTAAGAGTAAATTAATTTATTCTGTCAATTTGAATTTGAAATTGACAGAACAAATGAATTTACTCTCAAAGTAAATTTTATCTAGGAAGTAAAAAGTTTTATAATACCGGCCCTTAGAGACATAATTAATAGATTAGAGTTAGTGATTTAAATAAAAATACTTGCATGCTTCGTGAGAGAATTGTTTGAGATAATATTTATGCATTTTATTGGATATTTTGTAATATGCTATATGCTTTTATTTTGCCCTTAATGTAAGTATACATACAGAGGATTGGAGCCTTAAAGTACGGTCAGATTAAATCAGAATTTGGCGCACTAATTTAAAGAAATCCTTACTACAGTCCGAGGTCCAGCATGAGTTAGATATGGTACCCTATTTTATTCTCCTTCGCATCCGGACCACTGTATCACCGTTGGTTATTTCAGGTTTGGAACCGTATCCTTTTAGGTGGTAATATTCATCATCTATCAAGTAGAAGAAGTGTTTAGTAGAAAAGGTGTGATCACTCATTCTGTTTTAATAGACTTTTATGCAAAATCGACCGTAGACGTTAGTATTAATGTGAGAGCTTCCTAACAGTAAAACTAATTCTAGGGACCTGTAAGAAAATATTAATCACCATGAAATCTACTAGTGCAAGAAACGCACCCTAATTAAGGAGACTCAGTAATGATTAGAGCATTTGTACATATTGACTGCCTCATTTAATTGATAAGGGTCGTTCCAAAAAGCTTTTTGAAATAACACAAATCTAGTAGACTAATGAAGTTATCAAAGGAAGCTTCAGATTTATCAATCCACTTAATACATGTCCGTGGTTCTCTTAGAAAATTGGGATTAGAGAAAGGGTAAACGGGTTGGAGGTTAGGTCCGACCCAAACTCGTCTGATTTGCACACCAATCTATTAGATTTAACAATTAGTCTGGCACAAAGCTCGACGGAATTACACGGGTCTTAGATAATCTCGATTATATTCTGTAGAACCTATAATAATGTGCACTTGCATGAAAACACCTTCTTGCATTTCTGCTGTAAGTAACGATAATAGAATTTAATGGTTATTGATTATCAATTAAGATAGAGGGTTGTTTGCAGACGAATTCGGGATTTAATTGGATAACTTTATCACGTCTTGGTGTTAATGGTTTTAAGACGCTCCTGGATGAACTTTGAAATATAACCGCAGTATTAACAAAATAGATCTCAATTTGAATTCGACGTTTTAATAATGCGAATAAAACAAAAACTCGACGTTTTCCAGCGACGAATTTCAGAATCAAGCCCGAGTTGTATGAAAAGCTCGTCTTGAAACGGTCTATCGCAGTTATAAACTATAATCGTGCACGTGCATCACATATTTCTGCCGCCATTTACGAGGAGTTACTTCACATGCCTGATGAATACTGAGAACTTTCGTATTTGCTTTCAATTCGAAATATGAAGTTCGAACGAAATGATTTAACGGCTTTTTCAAGCTTTAATGCTACATTATTATTGATATTTGAAGGAAAAAAAAATAGAAATAAGATCGTTTCGAATATTCTTCCCTGACGGTCTGAAATTTTTAAGAAAGGGAGAAAACTAGTCCCCTGCTTGTGATGTATAAGGAAAGAACAATTTGGAGAAAATATTTAGAATATTTTCCTCAAGACGACACATGCACTTAAGTAAAAGTAGTCGCCGAGTTCAAGATATCATGTATTTTACAACGCTTCCTCTTTTATGCTACAGATTCTTTTTACTAAAAGATTTGGTATAAGTGTGTCGTTCCATCACTTTTTTTGGATAAACAAAGAAAGTGACTTCGCTACGGTATAAACTTCTTTGAAGGTTATTTTATTGCATTTACTTCATTTCTTTTAAATTTTATCGCATTGTGTCATGGCTTTGTTTTCTCCTTCTTGTACAAGATTTATCTCTAGTGCTTTAGTATGGAATTTCCATTTTGTCAGCACCTACGAAAAAAATAACCACTTTTATGACCTTGCTCCTTACTATTCTGTATCAGATACTTGAATCATACCATCCTTCAAAACTGTTTGTATGTAGCACTAGATCATATTATCAGTAAGCAGCAGCAAGTTATATTATGAATTCTCAATATCTAACAAAGGCTGTTACGTTTTGAGCTTTTGTTAATATAAATTAAGGCACGTTACTATAAATTGTATCCTGGATGTATTCTATCAAACAGAGATTCTTGTAAAACTACTTATAAAAAAACGACTCCAGCTTTTAAAGCTTTTAAACTAAACCTGTATTAACATATTACTAGAAACATTATGATTATTCAAATAAATCAATAGCTGAATGACTTTGAAATATTTAAACAAAATGAGTTTTTGAATAATTTAACAAAAAATTATTTTCTTAAATCAAGCTTTTTAAAATTTATTTTTAACAACTGTTATTAGTATTTAAAAATACGATCACTCAAATCTTACGTAATTCGATCGACTAATATAATTAGTATCTACTTACGTTGTATTAATATTAGTTTAACATATTGTAGAAAATAACCTATCTATTCAGAATTCTTCATGGAACTCGCATTCAAAGTCGTCCACAAGAAGAAGCGTGTATTCCATTTGTATAATATGTAAAAGCAGATATTTCGGACATGTAAAAAAGACTATAAAAAGCCCTCTTAGAAACAAAAATTATTTTAGAACAAATGCCAGGATATAACTATTTAACAACAATGAATCAGTGAGAAAACTGACTAAGTTAATTAACTAACACTACGAAGGAATTGTCTTTAATTACTGGAAGCGCAAGACGTGAATCTTTAGTGCAATACGAAATATTCAGAACGGAATACATATATTTTTATTATCTGGTCTCTATCCATATCAGTATCGTATTTTGCAGGAAATCCTTGCTTCATAAATAGATAAAAAAATCTGCAGCTCTATTGTTATGAATAATTACCCAAAAAGTCAAATTCTGTAGTCGTTGAAAGTATTTTTCAGCTTTGGGTGTTTCAGTCCTCAAATCACCTTTGATTCAATGAATACTCCACTAAGTTTGGTGTATTTTGTAGATAAGATAAGAGATAAGTTCTTCCTTTTTACGCTTTCGTTTTTATAAAAGAAAAATTCATACGTTTTAAACATAGTTTGTTAGTGTTGAAAAACCCTTTTTAAATTTTTCAATTATTAGAACATAACCGTGTTGTTGGAGGCTTTAATGAGTTTCATATAGTTTTCCCGCTTACGATGTTTGTGGACGTTTTAGTTTAGTAATTTAGTTAGTGGATCCCATGAAAGTATTGTTACAGAGTACATTTTCACACAGCAACTATTTTGCAAGCTGTTTAAGACCTTGAGTAAGTGATTTTCTATCTCGTTCATCAATAAATCATCAGTTAATATTTCAGATGTTTTCTGGAAAATATAATCTTTTTTGTAGACTTTTTATTGTTTATCCTTTTAGATTTTATCATTCGCTCTGTTTCGGAGCTTGATTTATGATTATATCCTGGTCGGTTCTTCGCTAACTTCATATGAATATTTACTACTGTGGGAACTTGTTACGAGTAAGTCTGTCGCTTTTGTTGGTTACCATTAAGGGCTGATATAGACTATAACGCCAGGCATTGAGTCAGAAGCATTCGGATGTTATCATCAAATGATTGGTACTTCTTAAAACGGGACAGGATATAATTATTTGTATGCAATATACGTCAAGATTGTTTATACTTATTGACTCAAAAGATAATAATGAGAAGAGTTTATAACTATATTTTAATTAGGGCTGCGCCTATATATGGTTATCTTGTTTAAATGAGGAATTATTACATTATTAAAATAACAATAGTTTTATAAATTTGAATACAACATTTTGCAATTGTAACGATTGGATGTCCAAAAGTCCTCTTTACAAACATTGCACTTGTATGTTCAATTAAATATTTACGTATTTTACTTATCTAGTCAGTATTATTTATTAGTTTTTTTTAATATATGTTGCATGCAAAATAAATTCGGGAGCCTTTATTAAACTGTTTGTACTTATTTATATTGTTTCTTATTTGTTTATTTCATTGTCTACATTTTACAGACATTTCTGTTACTATATTTATATTTAATTACCTGATTCCTTTATAGGCTAAGCAGTGGTTACAGTAAATTCGTGCGAATCTCGGGAGTATTGCTTGGGATTTATCAGAATCGTCTGGCTCCGGTTGTTGTTCAGCGGTTGGGTCAGTAGCATCTAGTATTTTTTTGTTTTGGAAAGTACTTAAACAACTTGAAGTTCCTGGTAGTTTACAAACCCTACGAACATCGACTCCTTGCAAACTAGTTCAATCACTTCGTGGTAGCTTTCCACACTTTCTACTTAAGTAACCCCGAAGATTCTTGAAACTAATTCTTTTTGTTTAAAAAAGGCGTTGCAAAACGGCATTTAAAATTTGAATATATAAAATGTTAGTCTATACATTCCAGGATTAAATTATATTTTTATTTAATTGCAGCACAAAGTGTTTTTGTGCTGCTTCTTGTTGTGTTTTGAGTTGTTGACATTTTTCAAAATTGACTGGAATTTACAAACGTTGCACTGTTTGTAACTAATCAGGAGATGAAAAGCTTTCGCAACTCATCGCAATTCATTTCGATAAGAGAAATAAACGAACCTACTTGTGTTTGAATATAATTCATGAGATTAATAATTTTATGTATTTAAATTTTAAAAAGAATTTTTATCAAAATTTAAAGAATATCATAGGAAATGCCTCATGTTAGGAAAATGAGGCTTTTCTGGCTACATAAATAGCTATTAAATAGTTTTTGTGATCATCATAAGATTTAAGTAATTAATTATTAATTAAGTATTAATTAAGAATTAATTATTATTGCCCAGTTGAGAGTCAAATTTAGTTGAATTTCATGTGGATATGAACTATGACAAAAGAGATACTATAAGTGCTAATTTATGTAATTATTTTATTTAAATTATAACCCAAGTTGCTCCATTGCGAAGGGTATTTTTATAATTTCTCAAACATACGAGGTATGTAAATTAAGTAATGAAACTAATTTTTTCAATTTTTCTATTCGAATAGAATTACAATTCAATATTGTCTCCCTCAAAATAACTTCCTTGGGAAGCCACACAGCGCTGGAGACGGTTCTTCCAATCCTCATAGCAGTGCTGGAACTCGGATACTGGAATAGCCTTATGCGGGTTGGTTACAGCCGTTTGAATGTTACAGCCGGAACTCATTTTGGGACACTCGAAAGTCCCAAAATGAGTTCCCTTGGGGTTATTTTTCAATCTCTGGAAGAGGAAAAAGTCACAAGGACTCAAGTCAGGCGAATAAGGAGGCTGAGGAGCCACAGGAATGTTTTTACTGGCCAAAAACTAATTTATTGAAATTGCTGTGTGACATGGCGCATTATCGTGATGCAACACCCAGTTGTTCTTGATGTTTGGCCTCACACGAATGACCCTTTTTCGAAGTTTTTCAAGAACCTCTCGGTAAAAGTGTTGATTGACCGTTTGGCCTTGAGACACAAACCCTTTGTGGACGATTCCCTGGCTATCGGGTATGGTTCATCTTCAATCGACTCTCTTCTTTCTGAAAATGCCTTAAACCACCGAAAAACCTGGGCCCTTGACAAAACACTGTCTCCGTAGGCCTGCTGAAGTTTTGCAAAAGTTTTCGTTGCACTGTGCCCAAGTCTGAAGCAAAACCTGATAGCACACCGTTGCTCGAAATTGATGTCACTCATTTTTAGAACGCACTAGAAAAAACTGTTTCACGAAAAAATCGCTACGGACAACCAAATAACTTTAGCGAGTTCAAACTCGTACTGAAGGCGTATCACATGTTCACCTACCGCCTCTCCAAGGCCCGCGTCCCAAGTGTCGCCAGATCGAACGCTATGTTACCAGTCTCATTACTTAATTTATACACCTCGTACACCTACAGCTTCACTGCCATCTAATAGGCGCACTAGCGCTCGCGCTCTAGATTCTTCTAAAATTACGTAATTCAGATCTCCCAAATTAATTACATTTGTATCTTTAATTTAGAAAATTAACTCTTCTTAGCATTAAAGAAATTATAAATAATTGTCAGCGGAATTAGACCACGCCCCCATAGGATACTCGATTTCTTTTGAAATTTGCGTAACTCGAGTTTCTCCAAGTTAATTATATTTAGTTCTTCAATTTGCGTATTAATCAATCATAATTAATAATAATCCGATTCCCAGTGTTATTAGGTCATACCCCTGTAGGGTAACTCTTATTAAAATGTTAAATTTTTGATTGCTCGAATTTTGCTGCTATTGCACTTGATATCGAGCATCGTACGGACAAGTGAATAGAGTCTGAGAATTTCTGAATAAATAACTGAATTTGGGAGAATGAAAATAATAAACAAAAGTGCTAATCGCGGCCTACTATGACTGCTTAGCATCTAGAATCCCGAATATTTTATTTACATATCATTAAGAATATCATCTCACAAGTTTTTCAACAATTTTAATTTTAAATTTGTTATTGCTATCCATCGCCATTATATTATTAGTTTCAGATTTGTTGGGCTACCGCTGTTGCACGCACATCTATGTACACTTTTGTTTTGTTTTAACTGCAAAATACTAAAAATTAACTCTGGGGTCGTTACGTCGAACGCTCCCTGTTTATGGTTCCACAAGACAATCAGCCTTGAGTATTTTTGAATTTTGGTGTCCTCTTTTTGAACCAGTCCGGTCCAAAGCCTTCTGTGGCACAGAAGGCTCACTCTATCGAAAGACCTTTTATCTATCTTTGCTTAATTGGTACTTTTTACTCACGAAAGGAGTTGTTGATTGAGAAATCGATAAGCAACTATTAACCATAGATGGTTCTGTCGGCTTCCGGGTAACAACCGTGAGGTTGGGGTTCTTACGTGTCCTTTTCAAGAGGTGCTAACAGTACTTGTAAAGTTGTAACAGTTTGTAAAACTGTTAAATTCCCTCTACGATTATGAAATAAACGTGTTTACTCGCATAGACAGTCTGAAATAGTAATGACAACATGAATTAGTACTAACAACTTGATTACAAAATTGTAATCTCCGTAGGATAATTAATAAATTTTGCAAAAATAACACATGAAAGCAGCTTGAGCGTGGTAAATACAGTTATTCTACGAATCTTGCGAGCGTGTGAAAGCGAGTTAACATTCCTGTATGCAGTCAGTCATATAAGACGATGTATCGACCATATGCTTTGCCTTTTAGATAACGCTTCTCATAATATTATGCTCATTTACATAATTTATTCTAATTTACATAATGTATGCAAACGGATTTTAATCTGCATAATTATTCTTCTCGTTTACATAATGTATGCGAACGTACTTAGAAATCTTATCTTAACTTAAATAATGTATGCAAGATACTCAGAATCTTATTTTAATGGCTGAATACTAATGTGGGTCTCTAAGAACTTCACCTTAATAGATGCTAAGTAGGCGCATTTTATGACCATAGGATGGTATATAAACACCGGACCTTAATGAGATCCTTCAGTCCGAGTTACCACGGGCTTGGGGATGGAAACTGATGGCCAGGGTCATTGTTTACCTTCCTGGAAGCCATACTCACTCAGAAAGCCGTAGAAACTGATAGCCAGGGTTACTGTTTACCTCGGTCTTTCTGAACATCATTATTACCAGTTTCAAGTTGAAATTGTATAATAGTATTTAAGTGATTATGCAAGTGCATATTGTGTAATTTCACGACTAATAAATATCTTATTGTACTTAACAGTAAACTGTGTTCATTTTTGTGGCTTGGACTCCGTCTTTCGAGTTTTAAAAATAAAGTATTGTTTTTAAAAACGCCTTTCCACGCCAAGAAAAGTTAATTAGCGTGGATCATAACTTCCAAAAAGTATTGATATACCATTCTCAAAAGAAACTGGCTTAGTAAACCACAAATTAGCAACATTTTTAAGAAGTCACAACGCACAAAACAGCAACCAAAGCAGCAATATCATACAGGATACTGCAAAATCAACACGTAACAAATTATTTTAAAGCACTACAGCTAATAAATCGTATACAGTGTTTACTGTCTCCAGCCTTACTTTGTGGAACTCCATAATCATGAAATATAATATAAATACAAAGATTAGTTAAAGTTTCACAAGTTTTATTAATATATTAACCTGACAATATTGTTTCGACACTTTGTGTCATTATCAAAGGTAGATAAGATTGATAAACAAACACGTTGCAACGTGTTAAGATATTAATAAAACTTGTGAAACTTTAACTAATCTTTGTATTTAAATTATATTTCACTTATACAGTGTGTTTATTTGAAGACTTCCGGCCTCAACCAAGAATTTCCTAATCTATGTACACAAAATATTAGCTTTGGCAAAAACACGCCGATTGATTTTTCGATGAGGGCACTTATTATGTAACACCTTTGTCGCATCTTATTCTAGAGAGTCTAACAAGAGTGTAATTATAAGTTTCTGAGATAAACAGAAAAGTTGGTTAACTACCCTCATTTAACATTTCTTAATCTATTTGAGACACTTCCTTTCTTATCTCAGCAACTCTCGACCCGACGTCAACAAAAACTTTTCTTTTTTTATGGTTATTAAAATAAGGTGTCATAAAGGTGCAGTTGTTATTTGACATTTTCAATTTGGTCGTACTGGGGGTAAAGGTGAGATGCAAAACTTTGACGATACTACATTTAAATTTTCTTCTTGAAAAATAAATCAGTAGGGATATAAATTATCAATCAATGAAGTGTTTCTACCAAAATTAAAATTTTGTATAGGAAATATTTTGAGGTTATATTTATTATTTAATTTTTTAATCAATGTTTTACATTAGATCACATTTTGAATGCAAATCTATATAAAAAGATTATCGCCATGGCAGGAAATCGAACCCAGAGTCTTCCGCTTACCGGGTGGAAACTCTACCAACTGAACTACCGCATGACTTCCAGTAAAATGATAACTTTTTAGATACGAACTAAATGAATGGAATATTTATTATTATTCTTTATTTATTTACAATTTCGTTGATTTGGCATTTTGTGCGACCAATGTAGTTATTTAGTTTTTATTTTATTTTTTCCTCTACATACTATGAAATGCATATAACCTTCAATACTAATGACTGTACCTGATATTTATTGTGTAATGCAGATATATTTAGTAGTTATATTT
The DNA here is from genome assembly GCA_929113105.1 of Agrypnus murinus. Classification (NCBI taxonomy): domain Eukaryota; kingdom Metazoa; phylum Arthropoda; class Insecta; order Coleoptera; family Elateridae; genus Agrypnus; species Agrypnus murinus. The sequence goes on from OV816028.1 coordinate 148,109,827, forward strand.
ACAATTTTTTTATACAACAACGTTTATCCTATACGTTTTTAACGTAACCTATTTTGTGCCTCCATTGTGATTTATTTTATTTTATGTTTCATATCAGTCGTCACGACTCTATATTTAAAATTAATGTACACATAAAATTCAATTTTTTTTTATTGTTGCAGCTAATAACCATTACAATTTATGCCGCTGTTTTAAATAAAATAAAATTAATCCTATTTTGGCAACCAATATTTTTTTTTAATTTCCCCAAGAGAATTCTGATAATGATGATGAAGACGGTTAGTCCTGACTAAAAAAACCAAAACAGTAACAAAACAGCGCTGTCTAAGGATGTCGTTTATAAATTTTACGCACCTAACTATTTTTGTATACTAAATGTGCATATCGATATCCTAATTATTTTTATTGGTGTATTTTTACATCCTGTATGTAAATTTACAGAAGAAAAACATGTTTCTTATATTTCTAAAAATTTTCACAGAAAATCAAATAAATATTTATTGTAATCTCTATATTAAGAATAATCTGACGTTACTAATGGCTAATTTCATGCCAAATCGACTAGAGCCGTATTTCAATGTCTCAGATGTTGTCCAAATTTTGTCCTTGCATAGATACATATGTAATGTCATTAAATTATTTTTTCAGATTTTTTAGATTAAAAATGGCCGAATTAGAAGTTTTTGAAGATTTCGATTTTTGGCAAATTCTGCTACCCGTCACTCTACATCATCTAACTGAACTTGTCATAACTCCCTTATTTTTTGAGTTATCTGACTCATCCAGGAGTCAGATTAAAGCTAGTTCTTGGATTTTTCAGAGTATATCAAGAAACGTGCACAAAAACATTGCACAGTAAAAAAGTAGCTGGCTCCGAAGGCAAATTTTAGTGTTTTTACAAATTCTGACATTGCTCCTGTGTTACATCTATCACCCTTTTGAAAATTTTTTATAGAATCATCTTAGTATATGCTTGGTATAGTGAAAAAATAGAAACGGAGTTTTTGTAGTTTTGAAAAAAAAATTCAGTGAGATGATGTAGAGTGACGGGTAGCAGCATTTACCAAAAATCGAAATTTTCGAAAGCTTTTACTTCGGCCATTTTTATTCCAAAAATTTGGAAAAAATAATTTAATAACATTTCATATGTATCTATGCAAGGACAAATAATACGGCTCTAGACGATTTGGCATGAAATTAGCCTATTATCCCTTTTTGTTGTATTCTAATCGTAATTTCAAATCAAAAGGAATAATGATAACGCCATTTAAAGATGAAAGCAGTTTTTACATACGGTTGTCAGAGCCGTTTACACTGCGTTATGGTCGTGTGATTTATTTAAAATATGAAGAGATGGGAAAAACACAGATAAAAAGACAATTTATCTTTATCTCCATAATACCCGCGCACAAAATAATAGTTAAAATCACAACGGAAAAACTTATAACCTAAATTATTAAACCGGCAAATGGAAATTTAAACCGGGGTTATTACGAAATGGAAAAACAGAGTTTTAAATAGTATTTTCCTTTTTCCTTTAAAAATTAGTAGTTCAAACAAAAGGGCCTTACTTTACTACAGAAGTTGCAAAAGAAATCCTACAAACTTTTAGAAAATAGCACTTTCAACTTAGTTTCCCGATTTAAATAGAGCATCGAACGGGCAAACTTTCAGGAAAATGAAAAACAAAAGCCTAACACTCCTGAATTTAGAACTTGGACACGAGTTTTCTTATTTTCTATTTTACAAATCCGTCCGGTTCTGTGTTCAATATCTAAAACAAAAAAAACACAAACAATTTTAAAATTCAAATCATCAAACGGTTGTAAAAATTCTGCATGCGTGTAGGATTACCGGACATCAGGCATGAGTGATTCATTAAACATCAGGGAAAATTTCACATATTCCACGAAAAGGCCTGTAAAAAGTGCATATCCACACTAAAGTTCCTAAACTGGGGTAGTTTCCTGCTTTGAATTGGCCAAGGCTGATTAGTATGGGCAGCGAGGTCACACGAGACCGCGTCAAAACCCCGGGGTCAAGCTCCCTTGTGCGCTTTGGCATTCCCTTTCTAGCAGACGCTTTTTACATCACTGCTAAAGGACGACAAAAAGGTTTAATTTCAAAGTGCGAGAAGCGTTCGAGTGTTTAGCAAATGTTTGCTTCTGACTGCGCTACTTACTACAAATAGGGATACAAATCAATTCGAATTAGGAAATATCTTGTTACCACTCCCCCTTCCTGTCCAGAATCTCTATAGGAAACTTAAATTGTGTACGATTTCCCCTTTCGCCCTACCAGATGCAGTGATACCACTACCACCCAAGGGATCATCATTGTGTAGAAATTATCTAATTGGATTTATTGCCTTTACTTTAATGCCTACAAAACGTTCAGTTAATTAAGAATTATTTAACTTGAACTGTAGCTTATCATTATTCCTGGAAAACCATTCTCTAAAAAAATCAAACGATCTCTTCTAGACGTTAGACTTTTCAAACTGACAACGAAATAGTGTTTTATTGATTTGACATCTATCTTTAGTATTTGCATTTTGGTCGGTTTTCAAGGATTTTACTCTTTAAGGACAACTGATTGGTATTTTGTTAATAAAACTAAATAGAGTTAGATGTAAACCGTTTATAAAGATAAAATATCATATTAAACAAATAAACTAAAATATAACACAATCACAATTTATTGCACTTTTTTGTCAACTATCATCTTCCTTATATATAAAAAAATTAATTATGTTATGTGAAAAATTGGTACACAGTTATAAAGCATGATAAATAAATATTTATACGAACTCATAAAAAGTAATGGAGTTGTAGTTATTAAAAACTCAGTCAACTGCGATAAAATCCACACAATCAGTGATCGTTTGAAAATAAATTTCTTGGAGTTAGGCTTTTATCATTCGAAAATGCAATTTAAAACCGATGTAATTTGTCAATTTGTTCATCAATTCGCTAAAAAACGGCTTGAAAAGCATTTGTAAGTTTACAAATATAGCTTATAGTAGTAGTCTATAAAATTAATATTTTGTTCGTTTTCTTTTTAATATTAATTAAACGTTAATTAGTGTTACTAGAACTGAATCAGAAACTCGTCGTCAGCCAAAGCCAACACCAAAACGTCACCTTTTTGAAACCCATATTCATAAGAATTGTTATCAAAACCACATTCTGTCATAAAATCTTCTACCATATAAGATACAGACTAAAATATTTGAATGCTCAAACTATTGCTAATACTTCCTGTTCTATAACACTATACCTTTGCTCCGTGTCATTAAAGGTTCGATTAGCATAACAAACATGTTTTAATAAGCCTTGTGATAAAACTGCTCCTATGACTACAAATGGTTTCCGAGTTAATTTATTAATAAACCTTTACACTTTTCTATTGTTTCTAAAAATTCTTCCATATGTTGTATTTTTGATTTTTCTTTAAACATTTTGTTAATAATTTGACTTTTAGTTTTTATAATACAGTTGTTTCAAGAAAACTGTTATTTCATTATTTGTCTTTGGTCAGTCAGAATGCACATTTTGAAGTGTGCCCGAAATATTTTAAATTATTTTTTTAATAATTCAATTGTATCTAAATGAATTCTTCTCGTAGTGATCAATACCAATTTTAATTTTTGAATATGCTTCTCAAACAAAGTTGTTCATAGTCAATCTATGATGCCATCTAGGTAAACTAATATGTGTCTTCTAATAATATGTGCATGAAGTCATTTATTAATATCTGGAATGTAGCTGGTGTGTTTATTAATCCAAAAGGTTTTCTAACAAATACACAGTGATGAAATAAATAGAGATTAGTAAAAAGTTTCACAGTATATTGAGATGATATCTTATCATCAGTTTGGAAATTTAACTATTTAATAACACATACGAATTTAAAGACTACGATAGGTTTCGAAAGCATTCAAATAATCGAATTATGTTTATATAAAGTATTCATGCAATAAAAAGAACCACAGACATGCTAGGATACTCGTTTTATTTATTTAAAAGGTTACATGCTAGGTTACGTGTGCAATTATTAGTATAAAACAGAATTATAGAAGTACGACCTTTTCATGCGGACATATCCTTACTTTAATAAAAAGGATTAAGTCTTTACAAAAGCTGTAACGTGTTCAAATTCCCAATTTTATAGAAATGCAATTTTATATGCATTCATGGTGTTGGAGAAACAGAGTGTGCTAATTACAATTTTTTAATATCATTGTTTGACAGTTCTAAATAAATGTTGCAAATGAAATATTTATACTACTAATTACTAATTTAATGTATAATATTGAAGCACTCAAATAAAAATAGAACTCTCTAGTGACGAAAACCCCTTTATCGCTGTTGTCCATCTTAATCCTTTGTATGTGCACGTTCCTCACTTGCTCCACTGGTTATAATTGTTATTTTACTTGTGTTGTAAGAAGTTTCAATAAATGTTAAAGAAAACTAATCACAACTGGTCCTTCTAAAATACTACAGTCCCTTAATAAACATTCTGGTCAACATCGAGCTGGATGGTCTATCAGGTATATCTATAACATGTATATAAACTAGCATAGGATTGGACTAATTGTAAAGTGTGCACAAGCAAAACTATTGAAAGTGGATTAAAGTTCAATTTGGACAATTGGGCAGTTGATTTGGTTAGTTGCGTCAAACCCCAACAAGAAAAGGATTATTTGGCAGAAGGTAACAATATTCGTCATTCACTCATAGAAGGCATACAAGACCTTTAATTACTCAACTGCTTTCTCAAATTGTCACTCTCTGGTAGAAGACAAAGAAGCGTCTTCAAATTCTCAAATCGCAAGTACCCTCTCTTTCAAGAGTTTACGGCCCTCAGTAGTATACGTCAAATCATTTTGCCCCACGAGCGTCTTCGAACTGTTTGGAGTTCCAGGAGCTATTATAGCGATAAGCTCACATCCCACGCTGAAATCAAGGTCAGATTCTTCCAGTTTATTGTATTCTTATTAGTGTATTTATTTACTACGCTGGAAAGTGCATTATTCATGATTTATTAATACGTCATAAAACTCTGAAGTAACAACAAAAGTGCAAATTTCACTTAACCAATTTAATAGTTTGCTCGTAATTATTTGTAAATATTTTAATTTATTGTTAGAAAGGTATTTCAGATTTTTATATTTATTATTAATTGTTAGGTGTATAATGTAAAAATGGACGCATTAAAAAAGGAGAGCGGATATACAAAGGGTACAATCACACGGATAGCATCATTTGTTGAGAAAAATAAATGTAATAGCAATATTGACGTGCATGAATATAGTGCGCGGGAAGCACAATTAATACCAGAATTTGAAAAATGTACATATGTTACTATCAAAATAAAATTGAAGAATCAGAACCTGAAGACAATGATAGAGATGAAACAGAAGCAAAGTTTTACGCTACTCATGCTTTTCTTCTCTCTAAAATAAATTGTAATATACAGTCAACTTCTCAAAATCCTACTTCTCAAGGCTCTATAAATAATGTTAATTTGCCACGTCTAAATATACCTTCCTTTGATGGTAAATATGAGAATTATACACCATTTAAAGAACTATTTGACTCTCTGGTAGATAGCAATAATCAGTTAACAAATGTACAAAAATTTGTTTACTTAAAGGGCGCTTTAAAGGCAGAACCCTTACAATTAGTAAATAATGTACCCCTCACAAATGATAATTACGAAAAAGCACTTGATATTTTTAAAAATAGGTATAGCAATAATGTTTTAATTATAAACTGTCAGATTAAATAGTATATTAATGTATTAGTTTCATAAGACGCGTTTTTAGCGCACGCGTCCGCGGACAAGTGCGCTAAAACGTCTTATGAAACGAATACTTTATACTATTTTTTATACTTGCGTCGTTATTTCGTTAATTATTAAAAAATAAATTAGTTTTAAATAAGATTTGTTAGTGAAATTTTGTTAAGTACTTTTGACAGTTGGCTACACTGAAAATTCAACTTCAGCATTTGTTATTGAAATTGTTTTGTTTTTATAAAATTAATTTAGTTTCTGTGACAAGAAGGTAAAATGGTCAGATATTCTCTCCCTCCTTCTTATTAAAATATTGGAATTTAACCATATTGATAGATTTATAACAACATGTTATTAGACGATATTGTGGTCAAAGATGATGTGTTCACTGTGACTGTAACAAAAACAAAAAATAAAGTTCGAAGAGAATTCTTAATTACAGAGAAACTGTGGATTGATTTAATTAAGCAATATTTGAGCCTAAGGCCTAAGAAAATAAACCACAGGCGGTTTTTTATAACCTACCGCAATGGAAAATGTATTTCTACTCCTATCGGTATAAACACCATGGGAAAAGTTCCTTTTATTATTGCCACTTATTTGCATTTAGCCAACCCGAAGCTTTTTACAGGTCATTGCTTTCGACGTTCAAGTGCTTCCCAATTGTCAAACAAAGGTGGCGATTTAATAACTATAAAACGGCATGGACGTTGGACAAAACATTGTTGAGGGGCAAAATTTACCCTCATTAAGATTAATGCCCAGGACACTTCTGCTGTTACAATCAAAGTGTATAATAACTGTACTTTTAATACAAAAGATGTATAAAGAATAATTTGTGAATTTATTAAATAATTTTTAATTTAATTAATTTATTTTGTGTATGTTTATTTTATATTTTGAAAGTTTCGCATTTTATCACATAACTACATAACCGCACTTTTAAATATAATACATTTGACATTTAAGAACAGCTGTTAGGTGCTACCAACTTTAAAAAACAAAATTTTACTGTTTCCAGTACTCTAATAAATCTCATTAGGACACGCAAATGCGTGTCCTAATGGAGTTCATTAGGACACGCAAGTATAAAAAAACATTTTAGCTTTAATGGTCAGTGGGTGTCGTACAGAAGCTATTTATTAAACAGTTCATAAGAGGAAAAACTTTTTAATTTTATTGATCTTTTTACTACAAACAGCCAGTCTGCAAAGTTTTTTTACTGGTTTAAAAACCTTTTAACAATTTCAATGAAAAGTCAGCATTACACAAAATAATTAAAATACCCAGGAAAGGTATATTTTTGATGAAAAACTAATTTATATACAAAGCTAATATAATTATATTTCTGTATAATATGTACATACACAAATTTTTGTTTTTGTTGGTTTGACAGCGATAAAATATTACGTTCCTTTTTGCATCCGGATAAAAAGTTTATTCCTTTGAACATCAAAAGAGATGTTTACTTAATAATTAGATATCCTACTAAAAGTTACAGTAAAATATTCTTATTAGTTGTTTATATCTTTTTAGTACTAAATATAAGTACTATAATTATCTCATGGAATTATACTCAAACTTCCTACCTTTCTAGGTTAATTTTTTTACAACTCAAACTTTTTAGACAATGTCAATTTCTCCCGTTAAATTACTAGGCTCAGTTTTCATTGCAAACAAAAATTTACCAGAAACAATAGAAAACTCTTGTGTAATTGCAGTCGATAACTGTTATTCATTTTTGTTTCGTACTATGTACTAATAGTAGTATTTTGCGAATATTATTAAACGTTTTAAAACAATTGTGGGATGTCGTATTTTCCTTACGTAGATTAGTATTAGGTATTGATTAAACAGCAAGTGAGAACAGCTTATTATGTTTAACTTAAATCATTAAAGCTTTGAATTCTCTGTAAAAACCGCAAATGTATTATAACAGAACGAAAGGAATGCATGGCGATAAATTAGTCCCTTTGACAGTATTACACCCCTCACTCAAGAAACGAATATCCAAATGTATAGAAAAGAAGGCAGTCGGTCGGTCGGTCGGTGATAATGCGAACGGTACAGTTAACAGTCGGGTCAAAAGTGGTATAAAGAAGACCAAAAGATGCAGATGTGAAATTTCTAATATTTGTTATTGTGCATTTTGGTTATGAAGTGATAATGGTTAGTGGTTGTTGTTGATGATGCAATTATGGTTAATAGCGGTAATGGTTGCTATTGTATGTTATTGGCAATAATGGTTGCTATTGTATGTTATTAGCAATAATGATTGCTATGGTATGTTATTATGTTGATATAATGTGTGATATTGTGTGGTATTAGCAATAATGGTTGCTATCCTCTGTTATTGGCAATAATGGTTGCTATTTTATAAGCTGAAAGGAGCTTAAACAGTTAGCTGTGTACTTGGGAGACTGAAGGCTCGGCGAAGCTTTCAGTTGACCCTCGACCTGGGTGACAGATAAAGTCTCACCAGTGCCCCGGCCGATATCAACGGGCGGCACTGGGAGGGTGCCCGTTCCCTCCTACAACCATGTATTATGGTGCATGAAGGTGTACATAACGGTGTACACCTGGTCCTCTAGCATTCCGCTGGGGGGCGCCCGATGCGGCAAGCATCTGTTTCAGGTAGCTATGACCGTGACAGTGCACTGAAGATCTTCACTCTCCAAGGCTCCAATCATCCAGAAGCAACGTGGAATACACGGGGGACCCACAATCCCCCCGTAAGTATTCCTATTCTCATGTAAAGGGTAAGCCACTAATATGAAATTGTCTTTTCATGTTTCCCTAAATCCGGCCCTGTGGTATTTTATGTTTGGGTGTCACCGCTGAAATAAGTTACCGCAAGTGAAGCATATCAACGACCGACACGCCCACAAGGGAGCAAGCAGTCACACGACCTAGAAGGACCTAGTAAATGTCATATTTATAGCTAGGATTAACTTTGATTTGTGAAAATTAGGAATCCTTAAAATAAATATGCCGAAAGTATTTTTTTAATAAAATTTAAATTATTGAATTACGCCCCCGTCCTACACAAGCAAAAACTAAAATTTGTTTATAGTAAAATTAACAATTAAAAAGATTTCTTTTAGTAACATTCACATACGTAACATAGTAACAGTAACATAGATCGTCACTTGTTATTGTACCGTATGCCGTGTAAAATGATATTCATATCTACAACGTCCAAATGTTTTAACGGTTTTAACTTTCTTCGCTTACGGGCCTATATCATGCAGGAACATTTATCGCTTTAAACATAACCTCGAAATAATTTTCTGTAATCCATTTACTAAAATTACACGCCCACATCTCTTTCCTACTCATTTTCCCACTTTGTTACAGAAATCCAACGTAGATGGACTAATATTAATTGTTGGTTCGTTAGTATTACCCAATTGATAAGTAAATGTACTATAATTAGTAATATTGCAAAACAGAATTAAAATGTAATTAATAATAAAGAAAACAAAATAAAAAAAGTATGATAAATGGACATTCATTAAAAAATAAATGTATAACAAGAGCTCCAGAAAACCCGAGTTCTAATCCCAGCTTTGCTAAAATTTTTTTTATAAATATTTAATATATTTTAAAAATAAGCAAATTTTTATAAATATAATACAACAAAATTATCCCCTAATTATAAGAAGAGGTCAGTAGGTAAAATGAAAATACATAGAAATTCATGAAACTGGTTAAATGTACTTAAATTCAAATAAAAATGTGTGTCGTTTTTATTTTAACATTACAAGGTAAAATTCTTAAAAACTAGATTAATAGATAAAATAGATGAAAATAGATACTTTTTTACTAATAACTTTTTACGTACTTTTCTTTAGTAAATAAATAAATAATTACCAGATAAAGAAATGGAAACAAATGTTGAATAGAAATAAGTACGAAATATAGAATGAAAATCATAACATTCTTATTTCTATCAATTCTTTTGACTAATATATTTTTTGTATTTGTGCAGTGTTTACAAATCTTTCTCTTTGTCCCCCTACCCCAAGGTTGTATCGACCATTCTTAATACTTGTATATTTATGCCAATTGAAAATAATACATGAAAATATATAATTATAAATATTATATTTATAAAAAATGTTTATTTATAAAACATATTAAATATTTATAAAAAAATGTATTCAAACTAGCATTTAAATCTGGGTTTTCTTACCTATTATGATTTTTATTTATTTTAATTTTATTGTAGATTATATTTTGTGAAGTCATTTGTATACAAATTACTGTAGCAGAAAAAACGTTTTAAAATTGAATTGAAAAAATTGTTTATTTATAAAATATATTAGATACTTCATAACTAAGAAAAATTATCGGAACCGCGTTACATCCACGTGGGAAAGTATCGCGCGCATGCCTCTAAGTAGGAGAACCAAGTTATATATTTAGCAAATTTAATGATCCCAGTGGCTTCTTTTGACACTAATAATAACTAAAAGCCCACAGAAAATTGTTTTCCAATTATTCGTCTCCTGATCTTAATTAATCTATTATAACGAAACAAAAAGCAGAGTGAAGTACGAATAGTAAGGTACTCCAGCGTTTTTGATTTTTCCAGAATTGCGTTTAGTTAATATTTAAGTTTTTTCAATTTTTCTGTTTTTCTTGTAAACCTTTTTCCATGAAAGATACTATATCATCAAATCCGAAAAAGCACGGGAATAGATTCTCTTCTTTATTTTGGTTCAAGCAGGGTGTGAGAATTTTAAGAAATAACTGAATGAGAAGTATAAAGCGAAAAGCATTTTAGGGGTCATAAATTCATACATAGTGTAGACCAGTAATGGTTTGATCAATGACTGTGAAGTTAGCACATCATTGGAACGTAGGGCACAATGGGACATTTTAAATCTTAGCACTTTTGCTCAATGTATTTTTACTTTTATTGCTATATGGTAGCACCTTGCTCCATACTGTCACATAGTTTAACATTAGTCTGTGCAAAAGTTTATATTATACTAAGCAATTAAAACTCAGTATTGGGTAAGTTACTAACAAAAAGTAACTAAGTACGTTACTTTGTTACTTTACAGAAAACTAACTGAATACGAAAAATACTACTGAATAATAAAAACCTTTGGCTTTTAAAAGTAATTGTTAATTGAAATTGTTATATGATAATTTTGTTCTTTTTACATGAGATACATCTTTCGCTAAACTGAATAGCCTTGAGAATACCTAATGATTTTAGCTGCACTGAAATCTTATTTGATTCATTTTCTCAGAAAATTCTCAAAGAAGAGATCAAAGACTTTTTTTAGGAAATTTGGATTTTTAATAACTAAAAGTTGTGCCGGTTGCACTGTTGCAATAGATATTCATTTATAATTAAATGTTTCATTCTTTGAGGCATGTAAAGAAAACTGGTACTTTCAATTTAAACATAAAAGAGAGTTATTTGGAGGAAAAACGACCTTACTACGTTACTGACAAAGTAAGGAGTTATTGCTACAGTTACTGAATATTGAAAAGTAAATGATTTACTAACAAATTACTAAAAAAAGTAATTGGTTATTAATAACCAACTTCTACTTAGTTACTACCCAGCACTGATTAAACCCTATTCATTACTTAAAACATACGCCATCCATCTTTTCACCGATAGAATTGTTTGTTATACAAACATACCCAAACCCTGGTAACATATATAGAATAGCCGTGTGAATCAGTAAAGCCTATTACAAAAATAATATTTTCTCACGATTAAAAATAAATGGTATTATACTGCATGATAGCGACGTTTTTACGAAAAATGATTTTGCGACTGCGACTAGTCAAGAAATTAATGCAAATACTCTAACCAAAAAAAACAGAAAGAAACAACAATGATGCAATTAACATATCGGTAGTTTCAAGACAAGGCACAGAAGAATCTAAACAAAATGGTTTTGATGGCTAACAACCAAGGTTGGCAAAAAGCACATTTTTTTATCGAAAACATGTTTAAAACACCCCGTATAAAAAAACATTTTAAAACATGATTTAAACTGTGTAAGATAGAGATTTTGAAATATTTTAATAAAAACTCTCTAAAAAAGGAAGATATTCTTATTAAATTCGGGTACAAATTACCATCATAAATCATGATTATGCATGCCTCAAACAATAATAAAAGTTTTTATCATCACATTTTTAATTTTACGACTTTTTAGTAAAGACTAACACAAGAAAACTATAATAAAAAACCTACTTCAATCCTAGTCAATCAAAACATAAGTATTAAATATTGTAATAAGTCAGCACCTTGACAATTATAATTTATAACTAAAAGGATCATTTTTCTTTTTAAATGGATTTTTAGACTCCTAAAAAGAATGCAGAATTAGTAAATAGAAAATCAGTCGAATATTATCTATTCATGATGATGGATTAATGAAACCGCCCTATATGACATAATTTTATTAAAGGTGCTATTGAACCTAATAAAATTCGTGCTAAGTGTATTCGTTGCAAACAAGAAACGTGCGCATTAAATTAGTTTGATTTATGTAGTGTCTAAGAATATTGCTAAAGTTGATATTGAAGGGAAGCATTTTTCATGTATTCTTGTTTATTTAGATTTACCATTTACATAAGCAAGACATCTGTAATTATTCTTTCGTTACTTATTAGCATTAATTTAATATTTTTGCAGCAAAATTGGTTGCATTTTATACAATGTAATCTACCAAAGTCAAACTTCCAAAGCCAATATACTCGTAAATTAATAATAACCAGTCCGGTTTGCTTAACGGTGAAACCGCCCGTCGCTCTACTCCTCACTATTGTATATAAAGACGCATATTCGAAATATTATATATAAAAAGATTTTTCGTAGATTTAAGTTCTTAAAATACTTTTCAAAGAAAATTGTTATTATCTTTTCGTTAAAGTTCTTTTTTTGGTAATTCTTGTTTCTTGAAATTTTAAAATCTAATCTGACGTAAAAAATTCAAAAATCAAAATGGCAGATCCAATACGGTGTAGGACAACGGACGTCAAAATTCCATCATATTTACATAAACCTTGAAGTGTAGGTGAGGTGAACAAAAGGTTGAAACATAAAATTTAGTAGGGCCAACACTGGAATGTACAACTGAATATAAGGGACTTTCATTATCAGAAAAATTAATTATTATGTGGTATCTGAATCGGAATCTGTATTTGAAAGTTCCATTTCATCCATTAATAGTAAATTATAAGTAATAATATATTATTAGTTTTTCTTAATCCAACCCATTCCTTGTTATCTTTTTCCTCGTCACTGCGTTTTCTTCCTCTTCAGTTTCTAACACAAACATTTTGTTTAGTTAAAAGTTTTATTTCATGCAGCAGAAATTATCCAGCCATGTCCACTTCCACTATGCTTGGAGAAGAGGCTAGGTTTGCACGATGCTCCAGCTACTAACAAGGGAAATTGTGTTATAAACTGAAAAGGAAAGAATTAGAGTGATGCGAAATGACAACGAATGGGTTGGATTAAAGGAAAGTAATAATATAATGGATGAAATAGAAGTTTCAAATGCAGATTTAGTTTCAGATTCCACATAACGATTAATTTATCTAATAATAAAAACCCATTATATTCATTTGTACATACCAGTGTTGGGTACGTATTAAATATTATTAAATTAAATATTACTTTTCACCTTCTTTGCATCACACCTAGTTTCCCAGGTTTTATGCAAATACGATGGAATTGCTAAAATTTCGACGCCATTTTAAATTTTGAATTGTCAACGTCAGATTTTAGCGACCTCAACAAAACCCTAGATACCCACTTACCCAGTGCTATTCAAATGGGGTGAAAATTTTCTTATTCAAATTTTAACGCCATATTGAATCCGCCATTTTAAGTTTTTAGCGTCATATTCAGGTTTAAGAATCTCAAAACAAACTCTTGGTGCCAAATTTTATTAAACTCGAAAACATATATTTGGCCATGTAATGGGTTTTTTGATCCACTGATGGCCGAACGCTTCTTTGGTAGAGAGTGAATATGTGGCAAAACGTGGTGGATAAAACTATATTATATCTTTAACACATTAATGTATCAATTTCATTATTATTGTTGAATTATATCAATTATAATAATTGGATGCGGAGTTTTATGGTTTACGTATTTAAAGTAGCGCAAACGTAAATTAACAATAAAGTTTCGAGTTTAGTAACAACTATTTATCTTCAAGTTTCTAGTAATGTGACTGTAGCATCTACATTTTTCCGATGTTTTCGAAATTTTAACCAAAACTGTTTGAAAAAAGTAAATTAAGACTGAGTAATTATTTCTTTTTTAAATTGGTAAGCCGTATTTTGGCCATTTTGTCGGATATCCTGGGCTTCTATGAGTTAATCAGATTATCGCAAATTACTCAAGTACCTATTCGATTATATCGAATTGTTTGCGAAATCAGTATTAGAACCCGGTTTAGAACATGTGCTGGTACTGTACGTGACCTTATCAGGATTTTTTAAATGTAACTATAAGGTTTTAAGTATGAAAATCGATAGAAAGTGTGATTCTGAATAAAAAAGTATTGAGGTACTATAAAGTTCTTTACGTTCCACTGCTAAGGCCAGAAGATATTCCAAAGATTTAATGTAGACTGTTAAACGGGACAGAATCCGTTAATTGGTTCTAGTTATCTCCGTTATCATACATTTTAGACTTATAGTACATTTATACTTTTCTACTTAGAATCAGGCTTGTTAACGATTTTCATACTAAAACTTAATAATTCCATTAAAAAAGTCATGATGACGTCATACTGATTTCGTAAACTTCAGATCGAAATATACCAAATTATTTTAATTCCATTGTTATAGCCAGAAGTTTGTCCAAATTGTTAAGTGCAGACTGTTAAACGGGATTGATGTACATACTGTATGTACTATATCGGTACAACATTTTTTAAAGGAATTTCACTATCCAAAGGTTTTTATATTATTGCGTTACCTTGAATACGAGGTTCTCATGTGTGAGGGCACCATTGATTCAGCGAGACTCACCTGTAACAAAAGTACAATTAGTTATAACAGTGCCAGACTAGACTAAATGGCATACACAGTCGGACATAGATTAGAAAATGCAGAACAGTAAATTGCTTGAATTTAATAAAATTTTCTTCTTGGAGCTCACTTAACGACCTTTCGGATAAACTTGGCCAAAGTAATGTACCTAAAACCACGAGTGATCATCATGAGAATCATACTACTGAGGATTTTCGTACTCTGAAGACTACCAAGGAGTAGGTAAAGCTTGCTTAAAAGAAACTCTACATGGCTGGTTCGATTTCTATTTTTATGTCGTAAATGGTTATGATAGCCGCTTGAGTGCTATGGGCCTTCGTTTTTGAAAACAATTTTTTTCTTTGACGCTCACTGATGTCGCTTTATATTACAAATCTATGGTGCCAATAGTACACAGACGCCGCCGTAAATTCATGGATTTTGCGCATGTTCTTCATTTTGCTGTCTCGGGTTAATTATTTTACCATACGTGTAAGACACGTCGCAAGGTTGACATATCGGTATACATTTTGGCGGAATTATTTGCAAATTGCGTAAAGGTTAATTTTTCATTACCATAAAAAACACTGATATACATATTAATATTTTTTTGGCTTCTCCCATGGTTCAACAATAAACAGACATTAATTACACTATACAATTTCATTGTTAATCGTCCAGAAGAGAAATACAAAATTTCATTTTTGATATAAATGAACGAAAAAAAATTATTTTCAAAAACGAAGGCCCATGCACTCAAGCAGCTTCCATATCCATTTGTGACACAAAGAATTAAGATAAGTTTCTGAAGTTTCTTTTCAATCAAGCTTTTTATAAGATAATTGCTAGATACATAACGATAATATACTTATAATAAGGACGTAAATGTATTATTTTCTATTGGTACTGCATTTTCAGTATTTATGAATTCATTCGGCAAATAAACATTCTAAGTATAAATGCTTACCAATTATTATCATTTATATAGTTTATAGCTGCTATTTCTTAGTACTGTTTTCTTTCCATGAAAATGAAGTCGTTTAGCATGATAATGGTATATGGTCGTAAGAGTTAGAAGTCATATAAGAGAATATAAATATATTAGAGTAAAATTTTTACCAATAAGTGAACTGTTTTGTCTTATAAATACTTGATTTGAAGGTTTATTTTGCATGATCTATCCAGTACAACACAACACTGAGAATGAAAGAACAATCTATGGCTTATTTAGAAAAGTCTATAAACGTAAAATTGTTCGCATATATAATGGGCAAATCGCACAGTATGAGAATGCAATGCAATTCCCTACAAAAAACTGCCATTCGAGAGCTTTAAAACCTCATCGGTTAACATGCTGGCTGTGAGATGCGAAGACAGTGTAGCTAGCAACTTCGACACGAAAACAGAAGCGGGAAACATTTCGTGTTCTTCATCTTTAAGCAATCACAATATCCCAGAAAATAAAAAAAAAGCTATTTGTCTATTTCGCGTATACAAAGGTTACTTTGTGACACTGTTTTTGCGAAAAACAGTTACACAAAGTGCTACTTTGTGCAACTGGAAGTAGTGATTTTTTTATTTGTAAGGCTGGCAGTAGTAAGTAAATTTTGCTGCCAGCCTACTCTGTCAGTCTGTCTGTGATAGGTACTAATAAGTATTCATTAACTGGCGCCGTTTTGAAAATTTGAATGTTATGATGCTCAGAAATAACAGCGAGAATAATGAAACATACTTATTTTTATTATAAATAATTATTTTGATAAGACAATCATGTACTCAATCAAGGTTTTACTGTTTCTATTCCAACAAACATTTATCTTATATCAGAAGAAACAACTAAGCTGTCACCTTTTTTAAACTTCAATTTTTTCCTGCCTACGTGATTTTTTCAAAATGACAGTGGATGTCATTGTATGCGTTATCAGTTATTACTAATATTACCACATCGAAAATACCCGCGTGTACATTTTCCCATTTCTTTAAAGTAAATTGTAAATTATGGCGAAATTGACAAAGTAGTATGCAAAACACGTGTTACAATTCCTTTTTGTAATACTCGTATATTGCTTAACTCGCCGCCTCGCGGCTCGTTAGGCAAACTTATACTCGTATTACAAACATCGTCATTGTAACACTAGTTGTACAATATACTATTATAATATTCAGAAAGAAAGAAGCCTTCCAAGCAAGCGGAAGCACCTTAGCGCGTATCATAATGACGAATTGAATTGGCTAACATAAATTTATGGCTGATATTAAAGGTAGCTTAAATATAATTACAGCATCTCTGATATCGTAAAAATATTTGGCAGTAGATATATTTAATTTTTTGGCCAACAACGCATCTGTATAAAATTATCCATCTGAAACTAAAAGATTCTGAACTCAACACGTGGCGTAACTAAACAACCGACTGCGAAGTTTAAAACAAATAATTGACATGTTTTGAAATACCTCGCAATATTTCTTTTTTCTTATCATCCTGTACTTTCTCCTTTATCAAAGGGAACACTTTATGAGAATACTTCATGTGATGTAGTTATCTTATGTAGAATAACTTCAACTTTAATTTTGTCATCTTGAAGCTTTTACTTTTTGATTTATTTGATAGAAAGCACACTACACCTAAAAGTGGACACTTTAATTTTACGAAACTACTAATCTGCCGACTAATATATAGAACCTTCTGAATTTCATGCACCCTGCAATCTTCGTGAAACAGTGTTAGTCATCTTCAGCAAAAAGAAATTTTTTTCACTTAAATTCGTTTCGGGCGCAAGAAAACTAAAATAATGGCTAATTAGCTATATAGTATAATTTTTCTTTCTGGGCGCCACCTAGATTTGTTTGTTGCATCTAAATTTGGGATATTTCATAAATTGTGATTCCGATAAATCGTTTTCGATCCATTATGTTTGAGCAATCGTATTTTCATAAATTGTGTTAGTTAATTTAATTTAAACTTAGCCAATCGACGAAAATGACTGAGAATTTAATTTTATTTGATCACGAATAATTGTTAATGCTAATTTATTATGGTAATCCTAAACACCTTAAATAATTAAAGAAAAAATATAATTAGTAAAAAGAGATACATTGAGGTTTTCCGTTTATATAATTTGATAAATACCGTCAAGGGAAATTCTTCAATAAACTCATCAAGGATTAAATTCATCCAATATACAACGATTTAAGAAAAATTTCTAACGTTATTTAACCCTGCTAAAATGTTTTGATTATGACATGCATTTTGCAAGAACAAGATAGCGTTAAGCATAAGAATGAAAGAAAACACAGTTACCTGTACAGTACAAGCAATTACGAAGAAAGCTGTGAATATATAGATAAACCAAAATAAACAACGCATAAAAACTCGCTCACAAATGAAATTGATTTGAGTACATATATAATGTCATGACGCTCCGACACACTAAAGCTTTCTTTGTGAAGAGGCGAATGTAACGGAGTTACTTAGATTTCGAATTAAAATTGTTTAGGATTTACTAAATAAACCTCTTATTACATATATAATATTTTGAATTTAGTACCCGTTTGTTAAAATAAAACTAAATACAATACTTACATACCTAGAATTTATTTCCCGCTAGTTGTATTAATTTTGTATTGTAATACCTCAACTTTATTTGTTGCTTGTTAAAAAGATTTAAGTTGATCTTTAGATTTATTTATAGCCACACTTGCCAATAAAATAATGCATATCATCTTAAATTACCATACTTATAAAGAATTGATATCCTGAAAAAAAAGAATTTAAGGTGAATGTTGCTTTAAAAAATATCAATACCCAGGTAATATTTGCCTTTTTATCATTGATTTATCGTGACAGAATAACATTCTAGAATAAATCTTTCAAACATCTGTTTCTTTGTTTAATTTACACTAAATGATATTTCCTCTTCTTTTGTGGTTCTTCGATCGGTGTAAAGAGTTTTAATTTGCGGAAGATCAAGACCGAGAGAATCGTTTGTTAAGTACAGTACGCAACATTTAACAAAATTTAATTCCAGTCTGTTATAGTCGTTGGAAATTTGTTCAAAGTTATGAAATTTGTTAAGTATAACAAATTTTTTCCTGTACTATTTGTGTTATGTAACTCAAGTTGCTTATTAAAAATACGTGTGAATTGTCAATGCTGGTAAAAGTTAAACAAATTCAACTAAATTAAAATATTTTTAAAAATCTTTTAAAGTCTAAATTGTTGTTGAATTTAAGAAACTTCAAATTAAGGGAGATTTTCACAGATTTTCCTACCGCACTGATAAACTTTATTAATCCAGTTTAGTAATGGTTAAAGAATTCGAAATTTGAAATCTGCTAAAATTCAAGAAATTCAAGTTTAATACTCTCAACAGTTTTCCGGGTTAGGGAAAATCTGGAAAAAGCGCTTTATCCATCATTTGTTTTGTTTTGATTAACCCCTCAGCATTAAATTATTTGAAACTGCCCTACTAAAACGGATTAATATTGTTTACAAATCTTTCATTGTAAATGTGTACTGTATTATGTTAATGATATCTAGAAGGGCTAAAGTTTAATAAAATGTCTATAAAAGAAAATATTATGACGTTTGGGAACAGAAAACTGCTTGTCGCGCACATTTGATATACTTTTATAATACATGTTTTGCCTTATATTGATTTAAATTAAAAATTGATCGATACCAACTCTGTCCAAATTGTGAGTGAAATGTAACGTCATTTTAATTACGATAATTTACATACAACTTAGCGGTGCCCAATAGATATTTTTGAAATATTCCTTAAATTTGAAATTAGTAAGCTTTTCAACTAACTCCTACGATCTGAAAGTAAGTAATTTATTTAAAATAAAATCTAGAAGGGCCTCTGTTCTTTTTTGAAAGCGCTTCGAGTGGTTACACCTTATGTAAATTAAATATTACAGCTTTTTATTTTATTCTAAGTTTTTGTGCGTTACATATTTTGGTAAGCCCAATCGGGGGGCTTAAGAAGGAAGTGCGATGTGATACTACGATGCTCAACAAATATTTAACGTAACAGCTCACATCAATCAAAAAAATAAGGAAATAACGATTAGTACATTAGAAGATAACGAACAGCACATTAGAAAAACGTTGTAAAAAATTTAATTGATGACTTAAAGATTGAATACTTTAGAATATACCAGAATATTTGTAAAAAATGTGGATTCGATTTGTTTCATTAATGCAGCGTACTTGAATGTATAAAACCTTGCGTTACACCGTTTTGGTGGTATCCTTCGTTCTTGCTCCTGCATCTGGATCATCTTGGATAAATTTCCTGCCTGATCGCAATTGCTTTGTTCAAAATTTCACTTGGAGATATGACGGCATATTTTCTCTGTTTACTACTCTACCATTTCATCGTAGATTGTTCTGTAGATTTGATCGGCCCATCGTCCTCTCTTGCCAAGAACTTCATAATTCTTCTGTATTTAGACTGACTTCAGGCAGGAGTAACTAGGTAGTGTTTGGAGAGGTGGAGCATTTTGGGAATTTGTCCGTTCATCGGTGATACTAAATGTCTGCTGAGTCCAGTCTGAAAAATCCAATTAGGTCTAATTATCCCATTCAAAGCCTCTCACCTCTGAGACACCCCACTTCTCATTAGCGCTATCTGATGGACCGCTACTTTAGAGAAAGTCGAACTGAGCTCTGTCAAAAACATTTACCAATACTTTAAACTAGGACCTAGAAAATTTTCCAAACCCTGCTCATACTTGTGTTGACTTCAATGTGCTGGTGAAAGTTTGCACACTGAATTAATATTACGGGGACAGGGGCCCCTAAGGGGGTTTAGCTCGAAAACTAGCGCCGCAGAGCTAGTAGAGAGTGGACAGTAATTTGCACCCGTGTATATGGAAGCTCTGATGTACTCAGGACGTGCTAATTAAGCGTCTTAAGGTATCTCAATGTCTCTCCTGGATGATGTTAGATAGGCTTTCTTCCAGCACCAAAGTTACTTTCTTTCATTTTGTATATTTGAAAGCTCTACCCAAACTGCAGAAAACTTTTGATTCGAACTTAACTAATTGAATACGGCTATAAAAATAGCAAATGTTTTTATTCTTAATAGCTAGGTAGTTTACAGTTTGAATTAAACAATTCCTAGATAACAACATTCCCAATTAAAACGAGTAGAGGAGTGAAAGTTAGTTTACTAAACAATTAAGTTAGGGTTTATATTGAAATAGCAAACACTAAAATTATACGATCGAGAAACGTTCCTGAAAGGCTGTAGGAATGATATATCATATAGGTTACCCGAAACCATTTTTCATTCAAAATAAATACAAAGAGAAATTTCTCTAAAGTGCAGAATTAAAAGGGCCGAAAATAATTCCGGAATAAATTTAATATGCTATTTCAATCGGCTTAATTATTTATCTAAAGGTAAGATTATTCAGACTACTAATTTATGGATTACTAGATGCTAAGTTATCATTTTCAAGGATCTTTAAAAATTTATTACTTTATTCAGAAATAATTTCACATAATACAAAATAAAAAACCTACGTTTTTAGAAACTGATTCATTCCCCTGTAGTTCAATGTCAATATAAGTAGTTACATATATATATATCTAATATGAACTGCCTTTTGCATTTTTTTAAATTGATCGATATGACAATCAAACAAATCTCGAGATCCAAACAGACTTCGTTTTTATTCAGTATTACATAAATTATTGTATACTGTCACTGAATCTAAATGGGTTTTGCTCAAAAACTTGGCTGCAGTTCACGCAGACAAAATACAAAGTTAACTTTTTTTTAAAGAATAAGTCAACAGCATATTTACATTATTTTCAACCTTTTTAAATTTTAAAAAGGGTGAAGGTTATTTCAATTTGTAGGTCACAATGGGTCGTCGTCGTTGTCGCTCGTCGACGAGAAACAAAGTAAACAGTGTATGGTGTAGCAAACCGTTGACGACGTAAAAAATTATGGCAAACAGGGAGAAGATAGCGCTATTTAGGTGAAGTGCTGCTCTCAAAACACTAATAGACCTCGAGCAGCCTGTTAAAATCTCGACAGTGACAAAACGGCACCGCTAAACGGTCTCACCTCGCTCACGTATTCAGCGGGGCCTCTCTGCATCTAGGAAGCCGTAAATTGAGCAAAAGCTCATAAAGCTTGGCCCGACACTATCGGCCGCGCATCAGCGCTACGTGGATTACATTGGAACTATGCATTATAAAGACGCCTCTTTACATAATGCCTACTGGATGCCGGATTAGGGGTTTTCTATTTTGTTGACTCCTCGATGGAAATTTCCTTGTATTATTGCTTTCCACAACGAGGCTGAATTGCAAATTAATGAAAGAAAGAGGAATAGGAGGGAAAGGAAGCATCCATATGAAAATTTGTTTTCTAACGACATGACATTCGCATCCGGACCTGTGAGATTGTTGTAATGCCTAATAGAAAAATGCAAGTGGAAAATCTCTGTACTTTAGATGTTCATCAAATCGATACCCAAGAATTACTGAAACAAAAAAAGGAAAGCGTAATGAAAAAGTTAATTACTTAGAGGGACTTACAAATATTTTATACGGAATAAGCATAGCGAATTAATCTCATAAAGTGGACATTATTTCAGCGGACAATGTCCAGTTTATAGATATGCAGTCATAACGCAACATCCCCTGGAGAGCGGCAGCTGTTATCTGCTAAGGGGGTCATTTCGGCGCCGGTCACGCTCTCAGGAGCCCCCTGTGTGACGCTGCTTTTTCCCATATTAGCTCTGTACCGCTTCGCCGACAACATACACCATGAATATTACACAACTCTGCTTATGGTTCTTATTGTTTTATGATACTGTACCTTGGGTTTAGTCCCTACGAATTTTGTGTAATGTTGGGAAAATACAAGTAATGCGCACGCACACGCATACACATAGGCATACCCATATACACCCCTTTCTTGTTTATATTCATAAACTGGGAAACATGAAGCAGCCGAATATTGTGTAAATATGTAAATATATTCTTATCAATACCCAAAAAAGCATTACAGAGTTTGCAATATTTACTGTAATATTATTTAAATGAAAGGGCATTTTAATTTCAAATAACTAAAGCAGTGTTTTATTTGTTCGGTTGTAAAAAAAGTGTTTGCTGCAGCTATTCATTGTAATTTTTCCATATTTTTCTACATATAATAAATTTTTGGATTTCATAGTGTACACTTTTTATTGTATTTTTGGTAACAGATAATTGTATGTCCTCTGCCCAATGGATTTTTGTATGTGGGGAATTTGAACTAAATGCTGTTGCTTTATTCTTGCATCGTTCATGTGAAATGTTTTCAAGAACTTGTCGATTTTAGTAAGTATACATTACACTATAGGTAAATATATATTTTAAATGTAGAACTCTTGCTTCTTCAAACAGTAAATTTCTGGAATGTCTGTTTCTTTTAATAAATATTTTTTTTATAATTTTTTTTTATAAGATTTCCAATTTTTTGAAGGTGATTGGATGTTGTTGCTCCCCAAGCCATAATTCCATATTGAAGCCGAGACTCCACAAGAGCATCATAGGGAATTTTAAGGTGAGTAGTATCTATAATATAATAATAATAATAATAATAATTACTACAACCCATAACCTTAACCAAGGCCCCAGAAGCTATAAGCTTGTGCGGGAGGGAGGGGGCGATTATTATTATTATGTAGGCCCAATGTGCGGCTGCAGCCGACTTATAGATGGAACAGCGCAAATCCCACATTTGTGTTACAGCTAAGGGAAACTGCAGAAAACCTTAACCAGATCTACCAGCGGCGGGAGTCGAACCCGGGCCGCTTGGGTGAAAGTCCGGCACGCCAGACATTACACTACCAAGGCTGTTAATAATATTTTATTATAATATTTTAAAAAAATTTAAATTTATATAATAACATTCTTACTGTTTTTGTAACATGATTAATATGGAAATTCCACTTTAAGTAGAAATCAATTTCAACTCCTAGATATTTTATATGATTCATGGAATGAATGTATATACTATAAGTTGTAGATTAGTGAAGTTTATCTAAATTCTAGGAAGATGGTTTTTATAACTTACAAAAGGAACAAAGTAAGATTAAAGTAAGATTGATTAAACCAATTTATTATTGTTTTTAGGTGTCGTTGCACTATTTGTCTTAAATCTGCCCATGTATAAGTTTCATAAAAAATTGCAGTATCGTCAGCAAAACTGATGATTTTTTCCTGAATTGTTAGATCAAACGGGTTGTTTATATATAATGAGAAGAGCAATGAACCTAAGACAGTTCCTTGCGGTACTCCATATTTTATGTACTTAACTTCACTCATGATATTTTGTATTTCGACATATTATGCCCTCTGAGACAGGTAGCTTCGAAATATATTTAAAGATACTCCCATTATACCTGCATCCTCCAAGATTTCCAACAGCTGTTCATGAGAAACAGTATTGAAGGCCTTGGCAAGACCCAGGAAAACACACAGGGAGGATTTTTTCCTTTCAACAGCAAGAAGAATGTGATTTTGTATTTTTAAATAATTTTTTGTTTCTTTCAGTAATTGACCCCTGCATTCAACAAATTCTTCTTTTTTGTCGGAGGAGGTTTATAGACAGAAGTTACAAGTGAATTATCGACTGTTTAATACAATACAAGATTGTATTGCTCTACAAGGACTTATTTCAACTAGTTTATCTGTATGATACAAGTTTTTTTTAATAAAAATAATAACACCGCCATTTTTATTGATGTTACTCTCACTAAATACAAGATCACAATCATTTAGACTATACAAGCTACAGTCGAAAGAATTGAACGTTCCAGTTAGTATCACACAGTCGAATTGAAACGTTTACTGAGACAGAAATACTTTTAACTCACCAAGTTAATGTTTATACTGCAAATGTTCTGATTGAAAATCTTTAGTGTATTTGTACGGCAGTTGTTAAACATGTCATTCATTTCATTTACACTTCTTCATTTACACTCTTTAATTCTAGAGTGTTAAAAGGCTTTTTCTTCCTTTTCTTCTCGCCCTTCTTTCCTTTTCCTTACATAGCTTTTTATACCGAAATACTGATTGAAATAGAAAAGAAAAGAAGAGAAAGAGAGAAAAAAAGATAGAGAGATAATTTAGAATTTGCTTTCAGAACTGGTTCTAATTTTTTAATGGTCGAGTATGATTTTCAGCTTTGAATTGGTTGGATTTATGCCAGTTGCTGTTAACGATGTTTTGTTAACTTTTGCTTTGTTTCCCTGGAATTTCTCGAATACCCTTTCTTTTCCTTTCTTAGGGGTTTTCTTTGCTGCTGGGTAAAAAAAATTTTCTTTTGTTTCTGGAGGTGCTGTTGTGGGCGTTGCAGGCGCGCATTTTGCTTTGTTATGTAGGTTAGGTACTTTTCTTCTTCCTTTCTTTCCAGGTCGCTAGCAAAGTAGGATTTATCGTTTATGTAGAGTTTATTGGCTTTGATGTAAGATCTTATATTAGGCTTTTCCTTGACTTTCTTTAAATGTTTTATTAAGATGAAATTTTCTTCTCGTTGCGCTTCTGTTAAATCGGTAGCAATACTTATGTCTGTTCCCTTTAATTGGTTGCACTGTTTTAGAACTTCTAATTTTTTCATATAGAATATAAATTCTACCTTGACTGCTTTGTTTTTAGAAGAGAACTTTAGCTAGTAATAATTATTATTTATATCTTCAGCGTCCACTTCTACACCTAATAATTTAACTATCACATCTTTGATATTATCAAAAGTTATCTGGTCGAAGTTTAGCACAAAATAAGAATATTATTTTTGTAGCTCCTCCTTCTAAATGCTCTACTTTTCTTTTTAGATTTTCGTTTTCTTTTTTCAAATTAACTATTCTTTCTGTTAGTAACTCCAATTTCATTCACAGTCTAGTTACACTAGCTTTAATGGTGTGTTTAAGTTCTTTTCTATTGGTTAGTAATTCTTTATTTAACTTCTCAATTTCGGAAATTTCCAGGACTGTTAAAAAACAGTTAAAAATGATACAGGTGAATACAAAATAAACTGTAGAGAATTAGCTAATAACCACGTCCAGAAATATTTATTAATAAACCAGAAATAATAAAAGTCGTGGGTGCAATATCAGGTACTTTTTTTATGAATGAATGGAATCACATTTTTAAATAAAACTTATAGATTAAAGATAACTAAATCCTATATCTACAAATAATTCCAGTTTTTATCATTTTACGGATAATTAACAAAGACTTTGTTAAATTGAGAAATTTCTTTACAAAACGGTGAAATAGAAAGTTATTAAATTTTATTCAACAATTCAATTTTTATGTTTGAGAGAAAACTTGTTCAAAGCGATTAATTTAATTTCTTGTTAAAGTAACAAATCTGCGTAATAATGAACGAATTTTTTTTAGGTAACAAAATACATTTCTTAAGAATATAGTGTAGAGTGCGAACTTTATATCTCTGGACGGACATGAAGATTTTCTGTGCGTATGGTAAATTATTAAAGTAAGACATCCACTGCGTTGACAATTATGCTACCAATCTTTCAGTATAGCTGTGAGTACAGTGAAATTTGAGGTTTTTTTCTTATTTGGTGGGAATTGTTACATGCACGTATGTGGTTACACAACGATAAAAATTACGTATTTTATTAATGAAAATGCATAAATATTTTAACATAAATAATAATGTTATCATTATTACTATTATACCCTACATTCTATTAGGCAAAACCATGATCTTACAAACTAAACACGCTATTAATAAATATGAATAACAATCCTGGTAGTGAACAAAAATAATTTACAAGAGGTATGTTTGTATTATCCTGTACTATTTATGGTGCCTCCTGATGTTTGAACGCTACATTCACCGCTAATCACTATGTTCAAATTAATCAATTACATTCTGTCTCTGTTAAATTTTTGTCTTGTATATAGAACGTTGTATAGAATATACGAATATACGTTGAAAGTTGTATTAGAACCAAGAGAAAGTACATATTCAATAGCTTTTGTAAATTATTTTTGTTCACGACTAGGATTGTTATTCATATTCATTAATAGTGTGTTGAGTTTGTAAAATCAGTTTTTTGCCTAATAGAGTGTAGGGTATAGGGTGCATTTTCACTAATAAAATACTTAATTTTTATCGTTGTGTAACCACAGACGCGCATTCAGCAATTTACAGCAAACGAGCAAAACTTCAAATTTCACTGCACTTATAGCTACCCTGTAAAATTGGTTGCATTATTATCAACGCAGAAACTCCTGGAACTTCCCGGGTGCAATAACATTTTAAGTAATCAGTACATTAAGTCGAATGAAACAAATCCAGAAATGTAATGTAAAAGTATAAACAATTATAAAGGCACATTCTACTATATAGAATAGATCACCACGATAATTGAATCTTTTACAAAAGCTGTTGAAATATTGTTAGAACCACTTATCTTTTGAAAACGTCGGCTCCTTAACATGATGAAGACCATAGTTTAATTTGAATGTTTAAGTAAATACATTTTGCTTAAGGAGACCACTCTTTAAAGATACTAGTACCTGTTTATAATTACTTAGATAAGAAAATCTGGATGGAAACTTTGTTTTGAATATATGTAATTGAATAGAAAGGAAACGTTTCTTTAATGCATAAACATGCGACGTATTTTTATATGCAGATTCTTATCGATTCATCAAAAACTTTATGAAAGTTGTCTTTTATTGTTATCTTTCTTAACGGCAACACGAAGACTAAATGAAATCAGTTCTACAAAAGTGGATATTTGTTGCATCTATTCTATCAAGCGCACTATTCGCCCTTTACAAAGTAAGATCGATACAAAGGTTCTGATATTTTTGTATTATTTGTCGTTGCTACTGGTTTAACTATTATTGCACGTTAAGGTTGATATTGTATTAAAATGTATTGTTATCAATTGCTAATATTAAAATATATTTGTTTTGTTTTATAAATCAAGTTAAATAACTTAATAAATTAAATAATTCAAGTAAATTAATCATACGATTAAATCATTTATTTAGCTTGACAAAAACTTTGTTGTGCCAATGCATTTGACGTGTTATTTTAATAATTGAACATAGGAGTTTTATATGCAGGAAATCTGCTTGTTCGGAGATATAAAATCAGCATTAAATATGTGTAATTATTCTTATATCTGTGATTTGTTTATATTTGTGTAATAATAATAATACCATTAAATATAATTGTAGATTTTTGAAACAAAGTTACTTCGGAGTAGTATGACAATCTCTGAAGTTCATTTCACATTTTAAAACTTAGCGCTCAAATATGGATAGCTTGAAGACTTCAAAATCAACGTCAACTTAAGGAATTGCAGAAAATAAGGTCGGTGTTTAGCAAGGCAAGTTAATTTAGAAATATGACGTTTTTAGTGGATGCACCAGATATAAAATAAAGAAATGTGATGCAAAACATAAAAGAAGATCAAGCTTCAAAATTTAACAAAAAATCAATTGCAAACAATACTAAGTATCAGGTAGGTTCTCATCATTCTCAATCTAACCAAAATTGTGTCACCCATAAAATGGTGACTGCTTATTGGGAAACAGTAACAACCTTAACCGCAGTTAAATCTGTCGGCTGCCAGCTAACTAGTGTGAGGTCGTGGGTCTCACTAAAGGTCTTCTGTAATTCTAAAATACAGTACTTGACGACAAAATCTGAGAAGCACAACACATTTACGACTACTACCAATGTGGTCGACTTTTCCCAATTTTGGTTCCTCGATAGCTGAAAATATAAACCCCAAATACCAAACATATAAATAATAAGTCGTCAGGTAAGGGATGTACAGAGCTTTATTAACAAACGAATAAATCGGCAGGTAAAATATTAACACAAGTTAACCAGTGTGGTGATCAATGTTGATAGCCTTGGCAAAAATAATTATTTATATATATACAAAAGATTAATTCTTAATAATTAATAATCTTAATTGACTGTTTCATAAATAAAAATTCATGCGAGTGACTAGTTACTTTAAATCTGACTAATCTTCAAGTCACAAAAGGCAATAAACAAAAGGGCACGGTAAAGTTATCACGACTACAGGTACCAATCAGATTGCGCAACCCTCAAATCCAGTAGTGAGCTGTTCAGCTATTACGGAGCAAAGCCTATACGTTTACAGACTCGCAAAATATTCCTAACAATGTAAGGTGATAAAATATTATATATCAAATAGATACGTAGATATAGGTGCTACACGCACATTAGAGAAAAACCATTTAACACAGAAAGTTATTATATACAAATATATACAGTAAAGCTTTAATTACGGAAAATAAAGATTGTCAAACGTTAATTTTATGTAACCAGTTGCTATATTACAACTGACTCATAATACAGGTGTCTTCTTTCACTCGAAAGAGCTACGGCACCACCCAGTTCGAACGTAGGGGTGCTTCAACAACCCATACATACACGAAGTGTATGTAATTATTGTAAGACAACCAGGAAGTTATAAAATAAGTAAAGGTAAACCCAAAAGAAAAAGGTCTGTAAGAAATAGAATCAAATTACCAGAATGCACCAAACAAACGCTTTATAAATACCTTCGGTGTAATGTGACCTTAAGAGATAATTATATCTCCTCCATATGGGGCTAACGACGATGATACATCGAAACCTATCAAAAGAATTAAGTGTAAGAGACTAGAAAAGTTAAAACAATAAAAACTTACGAGAACGTGCTCCTACACTCTCTAAAAAGAACTAGTGGAAAAATCCCCAAACACGCCACAAATTAATCATAGATCTTCACCATTGCAATTTCCAATTCACAACACAAAGGAAAAGATTAATTAATCGGCGATGCCCACTAAATATTGTTTATAAAGGACATGCTTTACCAACGTATATCACAAAGTGAAGTCTCTTATCAGCAACAGTAAGTATATCAAAAGCATGACCAATTGAAAAATGCTAGGTCCTGCAAACAGACTTACAGAGCGCATATAGATGCAAAATCAATTGAAGACTAGTGTAGAAAATTAAGGAATTGGAAGTAGCCTCGACTCAGATGATGTAGACCAAATACACAGAAACAGATAGTGGCCCGTTTACAAATTTATAATTAATTTAATATGTTTCTTAAATGTAGTTTTGTAAATCAAAAGAGTTTTCATAAAACACGTACTACCTTCTTGCTGATAACTTCAAACTAGTTTACAACTAGTTTTACCATTTAACACTTTGAAAACGAGATTTTTCAACTTAACAAAGTTTTTTTAAGCTGAGTAAATAATTTACTGTAACAACTTGACTTATAAAATACAATATTTGGGCCGGCGGTAAACGAGTGGTGTCAGTGCATCACTCGTGTTCCAAGGATCGTGGGTTCAAATCCCACTTGGGGCGTCGGGATTTTTCTAATTAGAAGATTCCGCCACCTCAACTATGGGTGTGTATTCGTGTTGCATGTTAGATGGAGGACAGATGACCTTAGCAGTTGGTTCCCATGTAGTGTAGGCGTGAAATAAAAAAAATAAATAAAAAAAATAAAACATTTATCGCTAATATTCGCAGTCGATAACAGTAGATCTCAAATTATGATAGCTTAAAAATAATAACAATAATTAAGGAATTCTCCAAATGTTTAAGAAATCTTTAACTTATCTAATTTGAGATATTTCTTTCCTTCGATGCACAACTGTAGTATAATGTATTATTTGAAATTTAGAAACGTGATGTAAAAATTAGAATAGTATGTAATTAATTAAAGTAATTTATTACCTTTATTTATTTATTATTTTACCTATCAGCCTTGGTAGTGTAATGTCTAGAGTGCTGGACTTTTACCCAAGCCGCCCGAGGTCGATTCCCGGTGCCGGCAGATCTGGTTAAGGTTTTCTGCAGTTTTCTTTAGCTGTGACACAAATGTGGGATTTGCACTGTTCTATCTGTAAGTCGGCTGCAGCCGCACTTAGGGCCTACGTAATAATAATAATCGCCCCATCCCTCCCGCACAAGCTTATAGCTTCTGGGACCTGGTTGCCAGGCTATGGGTTGTAGCAATTATTATATTATTATTATATTATTAAAGAAATATTTGAGTTGCTTCGCCGCATTGAAAATGACATTTTTCAATTTAACAATGTTTTCGTCGCGCTAAATAAATTATTTTATCATACAACTTGATTTATAAAACAAAACAAATATCTTGTAATATTAGCAATGGATAACAATATGGCTTAAAATATATCAGTTTCAAAACAATAACAACTTAAAGGGCAATAATAGTCAAACCAAATAACAATGACAAATAATGCAAAAAAATACAAAAATATCAGGAACTTTGTATTGATCTTACTTTGTAAAGTGCGAATAATGTGCTTGCTAGAATAGCTGCTATTTTCATAGAGTTTTTGATGAATCGACCAGAATCTGCATATAAAAATACAAAACTATTTATGCCTCATTGTACTTGTAAATTGAATTCAACAGGCAATAATACACATTTACGACTGGATCCACAAAAATTATTTTCCTATAGTTTGTTTTTCCATTAGCATGGATTTTTTGCTTAGAAAAACTCGTACAGGATGCATTGTTTGTGTTACTTTATAGCATAAACATTACACCTATATCTGATCTTACGTATTATACATACAATTTGATGTTCATTAATTTGTAAAATTTATACTACAAAATAAAATACTGCAAAAATTTATCTTTAAGTCCATTTGTGTGTGCAAATTCAAACTTTATAACCTAACATTATAGAATCAACCATGCATGGTATTGTTAGATGGTCGTCGAACATGTAAATATACCGATTATGTATTTATTCACTTTTGCGACAATCTATTTTAGTGATAGGTTTGCATAACTGTGTAGTATATCGGATCAAATACCAGCGATATCGGTAGTAGCAAAAATTAATTTGTTTTATCGATGCGGTTACGACTGGAATTTCATTTCAAAATTGACGTTATCTATTAGAATGTTTTCAGTTATAGTCGAAATACCGACAAGATTGTTTGTAATACTTTTTATATATACATAGGTTTTAAAAATTGAACATTTTTAAAAAGATAAAAATTTTAAACCCTTATTAATTTAACAGTTGCCATAAAATTTTCGCTGAGCTACTAGTAAAATTGTAGTGCACTTACATTTTGTTTTTAAACTTCATGCGGTGAATACGAAATGCCTTCATTTCATACCAACTCGTAAAATTACACCTTTATGTTATTTTCCTACATGAATTTATAAAATCCGTCAGCAAACAGTGGTGTGTAAAGCTAGATCTTGTTATCTTCATCGCAACATGCTTACCCTTGTGTACTGAGAAATTTGCAAACTTTTTAAAATGAACTACCTGTTCATGTTTTGACAAATTAAACAATGAGCATTTGAAGAATATTCGGTTAAAATTGCAAATATTTATTTTCTGTGTCGGCAAAATAATCAGGTCTGATTTTCCACGACTATGACTGTGTGAAATTTATTTTTATAGTTAGAGTGCAGACCCTTTAAATTAGTAAATGAAGTAACTATAGAAGTAACTCAGGTTTTAGGAATTTACTAAATACTAGGAGTAATATTCTAACAAATTAAAGAGGCTTACTAACAATACTTCTATAAACTAAAAGCTGGCGTAGTTTTTACTTCCTTGTTTGTGATTAATGGCTTAAAACGAAAGTTAAAACTCCAAAATTGGACATAAAGTAGATAAACAATTTTTATCTACGACCACTATAGAAAATTACACATTTCACGCAGTCTAGTAACCATGAAAATGACCCATTGCCCACACTCTCTAAACTGTACGAAAATGACTTTGGGTTCTATTAAAAAGTCATAGATATCAGGGCAGGGAATAATTAATTATTTGAAATATATAAAGTAATTTTTAGATAAAGGGTAATTTATTTTGTTTAATTAATTGTTTTACATTAATTATATTTTGAAATCAAATCTATACAGAAAAAAATTTATCCCGGCTAGGAATGGAACCCTGGACCTTTCGCTTTCTTAGCGACATCTCTACCTCTGAGCTACTGAAGCGACTACCAGCATATGAAATTATTATAAAATTGTTATTGAATTAGCGTAAAATTGATTAATTTTAGCATTATTATATAATTGTTAATATTATTGATTGTTATTGCTGAATTACAATAAAAACAATGAGAGTTTTTATAATTTGATACATTCCGTATATCCTGAAACGTAAAGTACATAGCACATACAGAGAGCGACTCCCGGCCGTCCTAGTATCTCGGCGGGTCACTTAGCTCGCGGCCGTTATATGTACGTTGTATGTACTATATGCACGTTCAGACACAATATTTCCTTCTAATGACTGAAACCTAAAAATGTTTTGGGATTTATCATCTTAAATTAATTGAAATGAAGCATTAAGTATTCAATGTATTTGTAAATTTGAGGTTATGATTGAGATTGAGAACAACACGACGTTCAAAATGTATTTAAAAATATGTCTATGCCATTTAAAGAAATGGAAAACACCAACAAAATCCTTGCTATTAACTTAAATTATTGTTCAAATTTCGATATTAATTTTATAAATAAATAATTATTATTGAGTTATATTCTGTTAACTTTTCTTAAACTATGTGTTGATAATTTTTTTTATATGTAGATTTTTTCTATGGTTCTTGAGTTCACAATTGAATAAGAGTAAGTTTTTGTATTAAAATGACGCTTCGAGGGAGGATTTCCCTCTTTATCAAATTTATTTGATCGTAGACGGCTAATTATTGTAATATGTTGTAATTATTATTGATTAATTTAATTTTTTCATAACTGTTTTTATTTGTTGAAAGTGATTGTTGGTTTTGTCATTTTGACAAGAAAGGAAGTAATGAGTAATAAGTAAGTAAATTTTTTAATTTTTACAACACCTGCATTCCACAAAAATATGTATATGAATATGTATATGGCATCTCAGACAAATTGACAACTGTAAATTGGTTAAACCTGTCAAACAGACGTCGTTTGGGTGCGTTAATAATTTATTTAAAAATCTTGATCGATAAGAGTTTCAATATCTATATAATAAAATTAGATATCGTATTGACATCCATCATTTAAAATTACGCTTCAGAGGACGGGTAACCATTCAATCCCATCGAAACAGCATGTATAAGAGATTCTTTTCATACGCTATACCGACCTACGTAACTAAAGTGACGGATGTTTACAAGACTATGACACTTCATATGATGAAAAAGAATTTATGGTATACTGACACGTAAACATATGTTTATTGAGCTCTGTCTCTAAAAGTAAAGATTCTTGTTACGGACTAGCCCGTTATGAAACCCGTAAGAATTATTAGGGTTCTTTAACATCAATACCATAGCAACATACAGATTTATTTAAAACATTCATACACATCTTACGTGT
The DNA here is from genome assembly GCA_929113105.1 of Agrypnus murinus. Lineage (NCBI taxonomy): Eukaryota > Metazoa > Arthropoda > Insecta > Coleoptera > Elateridae > Agrypnus > Agrypnus murinus. Next base: position 148,144,077 of record OV816028.1, read on the forward strand.
GCCTTACTGCTTTAGTAAATGAAATAATTATTTATTAAAGACTTACGATTCAGTATACCATAAAACGTTGAAGAATGCCCGACCGCTACACAAACCTTTTTCTTAGACTTTTCTGTTAGTTTGAAAGCAAAGATTCTATTAGATATTCAGTCTAGGTAGAAAGTCTATAAAATCGTCTCTATCACTGCCTCGACTGTTGCGAAGCAACAAATTTATTTTATTTCTATACCTAGCATGTTTCCAATTCATGCAGACTACTTTTCAGGGAAGACAGTATCGAACAAAGTGCATATCTATACACGTCTGGCCAACCCAGCCCGTCAACTCCTAAATGTGAAGAACTGGCTCTTCTACTTACAACAGCCGTTTCGAACAAGCCTCAACTGTCATCTTCTAAGAAGTCAAATTGTAACTCTAGATGGCATCAGGATGCTTTCAAATTCTGTCTGGAGTTTGAAGAACAAAAACTGCTTTCTACTAAATTTACAAAGACAATAGAACAGAATATCACAGAGCTGTTGGTAAAGCAAAATAGAGAGAAAGAAGAATAAAAAAAACAACTAATGTGGAAAGAAAGCATAAAATACTTCGATTCTATCTTATGTCGTGCAAGCGACTGTTCTAACTTCGTCGGTTATATCTTTGTAACGGAAAAAATCGATGAAAACGAAAAACCGAGATCTCAAAAAATAGGTTAAACTGTTTAGAGCGGTGATTTGACAGCGACAGAAGAAGCTCAATTTGTATAATTTCTGTTACAGATTTCAACATAAATGGCACAATACATAACGGGTTCATTTTGTATTGATTATTTCAGCAGCTATAATTCACTTAGAATTATCACCGTATTGTACAAAATATTAGAAATTTGTTGTATCTGTGTTGTAATAATCGTGAATTAAAATAAAACCTAATTCAGCTCTGTATTACGTCTCGAATTGACTTTTCGCGCTTTGCAGTGATATAAATACAACTTTGTAATGCAATATTTTTATAATTTATTATTTTAACTTGTTAAAACAAATTTAAAGATAAAAACTGTTCTTTAGACACATTTATGTTCGTTGATATTTCGCTGTTATTTATCCTTTGTGATAAAAGTTGAATACCCTGAAAACAAGGACATTTTATAGCTTAGAACAAACATGTTTTGAATCCATTTTATATAAAAATATTAAACTCAAGAGGTACATTTCGCCTTTTTGTCAGTGGCTAATCGTGACATAAACCAAATGTTTTAGAATTTTTGATAATTCTCTTTCTTCGTTCAACTCGTGTTATAAGGTATGTTTTTCATTTATAAAATTTAGATGTGTTAGATGTTGATTTCAATTAGATCGACCACGGGAAGTAAAGCGACAATTCGCTACGGCTACGGACTCTGGCCCAAGTATTCATACGTGACAAGCTCGTGAAACTTTCCGCCGGGAGCGGAAATATGTTTTCCGAATAATTTGTTATAGTTTGAAGACAATTCTGTTGAGTCGTTAAAAGTTTGTTCAAAGTCGCGGTCGTGGTTCAAGTTAAAATTGTTTCAGCGTATCGTTTTATTGTTTGAGTGGATAAATTTTAGCGACCTCAAGTTAAGGACAGGCTTCTCGCTGCTTTCCTGTCGCATTGATAAATTTGTTAGTTCAGTTTGTCAGTGATTGTAAAATGCTCATTTTGAGATCTGTTAAAATTTAAACACTTCATTTCAAGTGCCGAGTTTGATAGATTCACTTCACAATCTTTCTTGTAGTGAGTGTAAATGAATGTCAGTTAGTACAGAATTTTAAAGGAGTGTATTAATCTTAGTTTGGTTGGCATTTGAAAATTTCAGAAAGTTTTATTGGTGACAATTTTGGTATCGATTACTGCCGCCAATAGAAGATAATAATTTATGAAAAGTATTTTAGGTTAGTGAACACAGTTTTCTGTTTGATCTGTTTAAACAAACAAAACATTTGCATTTACTAGCGAATGAAAAAGTTCCGTGCCCCGAGTTTGAATGCGCATAGCAAAAAAACTAACCGCTCAAATTAATTAAAAAAAACAGTTAGATAGACAATTTTGTATAAAATAAAAATTTGTAGAATTATGTGATTTTAGGATTTTTAATTTTTGCGAATTATGCTACAAAAAGTTTTGAAGTAAAGCGTATCTTTAATAATTAACATTTCAATAACTACTTGACAAAATTGAATGTAATTTTATATGCAATTAGCAAATATTGTTGTATGTATGTGGCAATCTTTGTAATTTGATATGGGTATGTATTATTGCTCATGTTATTCTATGAAACAGAGAATAAAAATTCTGCATTAATTAATTAATACCTGAAGATTTTCAAAATAATTTTTAAATAATTTTTTTTTAATTAATTCCCGAATAGTTTCTTGTCGTATTTGTTGTTTTATTAACAAAATTATATCTTTTTGAAAAAAAAAGATTTTGATTAAGGCACCAGAACACCAGAATGCATTACCTTATATCACAATACGTCACAACGTTTGGGATACTGCAAATGGCTTGTCGGAGATAGTTGGAACAGTTATAAGGGTAAAATCTTTATAATTGGCTATTTGAAAACTTAAATTGGAAAAAAATAAAAGTTCTAATTTCATAACTATCTAAAGGTTTTCCACATTGTTATACTTACTTCTAATAACTGCCGAAATTGCAATACAAGATATCAGTAGGAAGAGCCACTTTTTGATACTTTTTTATATTAAACCGAGAGGGAGCATGATTTAGGGAACGCTCTGATTACATGCACTCACAAATTATGGTTTAAGAAAATCTTGAGTATTTTTGTTTATATAGTAAGATTAAGGTAATCTATATATTACAAAAATGGATCATCACCCTTTTAAGAATGTATTCACATTTTCCAACCATTGAATGTGACAATCCGAGTATTTTTAATAAATATGAGTCTAATTTCAAAATGCAACTAATCTTAGGTAATATCGTTATAAAAACTATCACAAAATAGTTCATAGACGTTACAAGAGCGTAAATATAGACTTGAAATCTGGCCTATCACTTTATTTTTCTTTTAAAAATTGAAGTTATATTTGCATTCCCTGAACGATTCAAGCGTCCCATGAATGATTCTATTTGATATAATAGCTAACGTTTTATAACCCTTTAATTTTAAATAAAAATTAGTTGCTCAATGTTACGATGATGCTAGCGTTATGGCCGGAGAGTTAAACTGCCTGAAATTGGATCTGGTGCACCTTTAGCATTATTTACACATTGCACCGCCCACAGATTAAATTGGATTTTGCAGCAGCAGTTCTTTTTCGAGCCTAACCTTGCTAGGAAGCCACGAGCCTCCACTGCTGTAACCTATCCATTCTCAAAAACTGAAAAAATCAACATCCATCAATTTTCCAACTATTTCGGAGCGATTTAATCATAGCGGGAACGATTTTCTCATTCCAGGAACGTATAATTAATCTTGAGGCGTTCCCGTAATGATAGTTTTAAATCGTTAATTTCGCGCCATATCTACATAACAAATCAGAAGCAAGACATTACAGGTTAAGTTAAAGCGAGCACATTTCCGCGAAAGATGAAGCAAACGAAAAATATGTAAATGAAGTTTAAAAATACTAGAAGCATTCACGAAATGACTATTATTAAACCTAACTTGATATTTTTACTAAATTAGATTTAAATATAAATTATTTCTCAAGAATATGAAATAAAAACATGCTTTCACCTTGACACTGACATCAACCTGGTACTATTTTATTCACTGTACTGCTCTTAGCTGCAAAAATGAAGATCTCACGTATCAAAATATGGCACGTTCCCGGAATGATGCTAAATGTAAAGGACTTACTTCACACGTGTATGTCTAATAGGTCACTTTTTACTTCCCTTTTAAATAGATATTAAAGTGATCTCTTCATAGTTATAGCGGAAGAAAAACACTGATCATAGAATTTGGACAACATTAACAAAATAAACTTGAATTATATACTTAATTTCTGAACCGGGGACAGTTCCCGGAATGACAATTCGTGGTTTTAAATTTAAAAAAATAAGAGAAATTTTCGGTAATTGCATTTTATGTTTGTTTTTGGTAAAAAGACAACAAAAACTAAAATAAATAACATTTTCATTGTTAAAAATGCGTTTCATTTTGTTGCTATCTGTCCGTGACAACAAATGGCCAATTATAAACATTTTACCCATAATACACTTCTCTTTGCATCATATGATTTTAATTTAAAGAATTGATTGAATTAACTCTTTCGAAATTGGGATTAGATATGAATGTAACAACTTTTAATTACTATCATTTACATACATGCAATTTGGTGGTGCTAAATTCAATTTTTATTAAAATAATTCCTATTTCTTCTTAAATCTAAAATTAATCCATCCGCTTTTCAATTAACATCTGTGACCTGAAAATAATTTGTTATAAAGAAATAACAGTCTCATTTTTTAAGCATAAGCCGTTTTGGGTGTTTTAACGTAATTAAATGTAAGTGTAACATTTTTTAAATTTATTTGTGGTTTCAACGTTACAAATTTACGGCAGTTAACAAAACACTTAGTTATTAAGTCAAATTTTATTAAACTAATCCAGTTTATTAAATTTATTCATAAACAGGTTTTTTGTCATTTATGTCAGTAGCTAATAAGGTCAGTTAGTTGCTGAACTAAATTAAATTAAAAATTAATCTAATTAAAAAAATTAATAGCTATATAGTAATAGTATAAATTATCGCAATTCAGTATATTGCTACATAGAGAATTTTATAATTAGAAGCCTGAATATATTTATGTAACTAGCTAATAAGTTCACGCAGTTACTAGATTAACTTTTATTAAACTTATTAAACTAGTTAGTAACTAATAATAATACAATTTAATCGCAACTCATTTAAAGTTATTGAAAATCCGAATATTGGACATAGATGTTTTTTAATCATTATTAAACCAGATCAGATTTATGTTAATAGTTAAAAAGGTCATTTAACTATTAGATTAAAGGTTATCAAATTACACTTAAAATCATCTAATAATGATCCAATTTATAGAAATTCAATTAATTTTATCACTATTCTGAATATTACTGCGCACATTTTTTGTATCAATAATAAACCAGATTAGATTTATGTAAGCAGCTAACAAGGTCACTTAGTTGTTCAATTAATTTTTATTATATTAAACTTATTAAAATAATTCTAGCTAATAATAATATAATCATGGCAATTCACTTAAATTTATTACAATTCCTAATACTGCTATATAGAGGTTTTTATCATTTATTAAACATTAAATTTATGCCAGTAGCTAACAAGGTCATTTAGTTGTTAAAATAGATTTTATTAAATTAAACTTATTAAACTAAGTAGTAGCAAACAATAATTCAATTATTTAAATTTATCTCAATTACTACAATTGTAACCTATTCAAATTTTTAATTTTATAGAAATGTAATTTTATACTCATAAATAGCAAACAACCTTAGTCCGGTCCTGCGTATTTCAATATATTTTAGTTGAGTTAAAAATCCGCAGACTTAGTTTATTCCAAATGATACTTTCTTAAAATGCCGGGGGTTACCCTAAAATGTTTTCGTCTAATCGACATTTCTGCTAGAATAAAAATTACAGATAATATTGCTTCTAAAAGCAACATCCCTATGTCTTTGTAAATATTAAAATTCAGTTCAAGACGTTCCCATTGTTATCTCAGATATCCCATGGTTCCCAAATATCTTAAATTAATACCGTTTTCTTACAAAGGATTTCAGTTCCTAAAATGCATTTAGTTTTTATTTATGGTTTCCTGTTCATGCTTATTGACATTGTGTATAAACAAATTCTCCTAGTGCAGACGTATAAAAAAACACATTAAGGCCACGTGTGGATATCGAGTTCTTTTCGGTAAGCAGATCTTAGTTGCAGTGAAGTCCCTTGAAATTACTTAGAATCCTCTCGAAGCTTTCTTAATGCTGGTTCCTGATTGGATTAAGAAATCACGCTATTTCGCTATAGGTTAGTTTAAAAAGTCACCGCTTATGTTTATTTGTAATGATATAAAATTCAGACCCCTTAGTTCAATTTTAGCTTTAACAGAGACGGTCGAAGACAACCATTAAAGAAGCTGGTGCCTCGAGGCTTCTCCGTGTGCTTCGAGCTCCGATGATATTTTAAAAGGGTCTATACGGTGAATGCATGCCCTTATACTAGGTATTTAGTTCCGAATGAGTGAATTTGATAAAATATTCCGTACTACCGTTTAAGCCTCAATTTAAGTTTAGTGTTATATCGTACCGATTTCATTGTTTGGAAATTAATCCAATACAAGAATTATTTAGCAAGTTTAGTTAGTTTAGTGAAGAAAAATAATACCGTCTCGTTATATCGGAAAATTAAGTATAATTCCGTATTACCGATTAAAGATTTGTAAAGCAGCCAAGTATGCAAAGTTAAAGTACCCTTACCATTATAATTCATGAAGAATTTGTTCCGTGTTGAAATGTATTGCAAATAATTATGTATTTATTCAAATAAGTTCGATGAATCTCGTTAAGACAAAATAGTTCAGAATTGAAAATGATAATGTGTTCCCGCAACGACCAGGTCAGCACTTTGTCATTGTGTTATGTATAAGGTCATTATAGTTTTTATAATGTAATGTGTTTGAGATTTTCCATTTGTGCTAGGAATTTTTTAACTTTGTTGGACTAATGAAAATGTTTTAAAGTATTGATTTTTTAATTAAGTTTTTTATGCAAAATTTATTTGGGATCCCGAAATTAATTAATTTCTGGGAATGATAACTTTTTGATTTCGAAAAGCTTTGTATTTCCTTTTTTTATGTTTCTTTTATGTTTTAATATACAAATTTCAAATTTATTTATTGATTGATAGAATTAGGCTGAACGAACTGCTGATGTTTTTGACAATTAAGATTTTTTATTGTTTGATAAATGTTTGATTACTTTAACGTCAAATTTAAATGGGAAGTTATTCCCTTAACTGATGACTTCCCGAATTTTTTCTAAATATAACACCCTCAGTTTTGGTGGCGCTCAACATGTTTTTACTTGTTCCTGACGCCATTAATTAATTAGAAGCTTTTGGGGTTAACACCCACACCTGAATTTAAATTTGCATAATTAGTGATCTCAGCCGGTGCATATAGTACAGTAAGTATTTAGTGATTTGAGTTTTTTATTAAGATTACAGTGACAGTCCATTGTGGGACCGTTAAATTTGTGTGTGTTAAATCTTAGTCGTTACACACTAGATTTTTTATCATTAATCGGATGCGATTTATGTCGGTTGCAGCTAACAATATCGCTTAATTGTTAAATCAAATAAAATTTATTAAATTAATTATAATCTAATTCGTCGGAATTGATTTAAATATATCGCAATTCCGAATATTGCTACATAAAGGGTTTTTAGCATTATTAAACCAGATTAACAAGGTCGCTTAGTTATTAAGTTAAATTCTATTAAATTAAACTTAGTAAACTAATTAGTAGTCGGTAATAATTGAATTCGTCGCAATTGATTTAAAATCGCAATGTCACTCAATTCCAATATTCTGCAATTGCATCGTTTGGTTTTTAGATACTTCAACGAGAATAATGTTAATTTCTAATTGTGAAATTTATTTCATTGTTAATTAATAGATTTTAAATAGATTATTATACTTGTAAATTAGTTTATCAGTATTTGACATGTGTGCTTAACTATCCTATCTAAACAAAATTCAACGGTTAAACAAAGAAGGCCAAAACAGTTATTTCTCCAATAGCATTCTGTTTGCAAACATTTGAAGCATTATCAGAGCATCCACTCATGAAAACTAAAGAAAAATTCTGAAAATTCCTCCAACAAATCAAAATTGTATAACTTAAAACATACATAGCACGTGCAAGCAAGTTATAGTAGTTCAGTGCAAGTAAGCTAGCCCAATCTGGCTAAGTGGATCGGTAAATCTTTAGTTTAGTGCCGGGTCATGGTTGGTTCGGGGGTTGTCCGTTCCCAGGTGGCAGCATTTCTTCCCCGTCAGGTCACAAAGGGTGTAAAGTTCACCGCATACCACAGAAAACGAAGAGTTTTATCGGTTTACCGATGTTTTTGTTATTTACTCTAAACGGGTTATTGAAAACGATTGCTTTACGAAGTTCGCTGCTTTTTTTGAAACCGACAGAATTTTCTTTTATAGAACGTCTTCCTTCCTTTCGAGAAAGGGAATGATTTAATTCAAGAATAAAGCTTTTATCTTTTTTATTTTTTAGCAAAAAGGGTTACTTTCTACTTTTACTGTACTAAAGAATGCTTTTCAAAAGTTAATATTATTCTAAGATGGGTCACCCCATTCGTCAGACGAACAAGTGAAGTGTGTGCATTTGCTTAAGGTGCATTAGCTGTCCCGGTCTCCTGATTTTACGGTCACGGACTACTCCTTCCGGATCTTCCAGGCAAATTTTAAATATATTCCATTTTCAAAACCTTCGACATCGAGTTATATGATAAATCGTTAGAGCTTGAAAACCTAACCAAATAATATTACGTTGTAACTTTTAACTTTCAATTCAGAGAAAATTCGCAGAAAAATCTTCTAGGATAGAGAAACGTTTAAAAGAAGGTTTCGTCAAGGGAAATAAAGTGGGCAACGTTAAATCTAAGATAAACTACAATGGGAAGAGGACGAAGGTTCGAAATAGAAGAAAGTATACGCACTATGTTCAGGTTATGTAAGTTGGCGAAACCGGTACAAAGGAACAAATACATATTAGGAACACCAAAATATCCCCAGGGGAGTGTTCTTTCTTCTATTGTTCCAACACACGCGATGTCGGCCCATTGAACCGACGTATAGGGACGGGATCTATTAAGCTTAACCTTGTTTACAACTCAAAGCTTCTTTGACACGTCATGTGAAAGCTCTAAAGGTTTTTCATTTATTTTCAAGCAGTCAATGGGTTCCTTTTACAATTCTCTTCAAATAATAATATGCAATATAATGGCCCTCTTTAAATTCATAAAGATCAATTTGCATATCCGAAGGCTTCGGGGTCGAAGGGCTGCGCGCTAGAGAGAAAGTTCAATAATCATCGGCGACTCCTTTAATCGAAATCGCTCCCTTGATTTTCGCAATTAGAACAATAACACAGTTTGGTTGAAGTAGATGTAACGCCCACTCCGTCTACATAATTGCGGACGTACTTCGCCAAGTCTTCATTTCTTATTTAACCGTCTCTCCTTCATTTAATTTTCTAATCTCAAACCCTTGCTACTGAAATTTCGCCGTTGAGTGGTTCTGGGTATAGGGGATTTAAACACACAGAACCGTATCAATTTGAAATCGAAACACAATAAATAATTTTAAATAAATCTATATAACAATAATGGTTAGTCGATTGATAAAAGTTTAAAAAGTGTTAACAATGCCCTCATAATACTCTCATTAAAATAAGTTTTCTGCAGAGAAAAGTTTAAAGATTTAACTCGACCTATACAGAAAGTTTGTTAATGTTGAGGAAAAATAGAATAAAAATATAATTAGAACTAAAGAAATAGCGACTTAATTACTCTGCCTCGGGCAGTTTCAAGTAATCTTAAAGACTAATTAGGACATTATAACTTTCAGAGATCTTTTATTTATGTACTTTTCGTATCAACTAAGTTTTTATACGTTTGGAACACCACGAGAAAATAAGTTGTTGTGTAGGTTTGATCGATAAGGTGTGCGCGGCTTTAATAAAGAACTTGGGTGGTTCAACTTTGAAAAGGATGTAAATGATTCGAATTAATAAATGAATTATTTATTTCTTCCTATAAATCATAATAGGGAGACTACACTGCGGAAATAAATTTCTTTCGATTGTCATCGCTTTTCGATTTCTTTTCCTTGTTTCAAGAACAGCCATTTTTCAAACAAATGTTTTTGACACTTAATGCTTACTTTTTGACACAAGTAAACCAGTTAAGCAAAGATCAAGAAAACGAGAATATAAGCATGAATCGTCATCAACTTAATCAATCAAAAATGTATACAAGAAAGTTTCAGCCATTGAAGGGTTAGAGAAGATCAGTACAAGTAAAATCACATGTAATGAAATACATGAGCATCTACCCACGCTTCGAGACATTATTATTACATTTTTGGTTGAGAGAAGATCAACGACGTTTTTTAACGGACAAATCCATAACACTAACGTCAGTCAGAATTGAAAACGGCATTTATATAGAACGTATATAAAACGTAAAATGTAAATATATAAAAGATCAATATCAACATAAAAAAGCAAGAATTAGCAATAGTAGTTTCATAGAACGACTAATATACTGAACAGCTATTTGGACTAGACATTTGTACGAGTGGTTATGCAGCGCAGACAGAGAAAGATGATACCTGGCAGTGGTACTTAACGGAGCATACCCTTAGCACTACGCCCGCGGGCGAAAAATTGCTTGCGACGATCAGACTTTCCCAGGCGAAATTATTTTGTTGTTTTGTTGTGTGTCTCAGCTTACTCTATTACGCGAGCGCAGCAAGTCAGGCGAAGACAGCGAGCGTAGCGTGCGCTCGAATCATGTTCTCTTCCCTGTTTATCTATTTCCACGATGCACTTGCGTACCGTGTACTTGCGTGCAAGTGTAATGCACATTGGATGCAAATATGCACAACGTGACTATAGTCGTTGTTTCGGTCCGTGCTTGCTGCACATAACGTGCCGTATCGGTGTGCTGTGTTCTTGTTTCGGTCCGCGATGAACATACCGTGGTCGTGTTAGTGTCCTGTGCCGTTACGTATTTCTAAAAATACACATAGTGCGCCGTACCGATGTGCTGTGTCGTTGTTTTAGTCCGTGATGCATATAGAGTGTTGTGCGTATTGGCTGTGTCGAAGCGTTTCTCAGAAATATACAAAGCGTGTCGTGTCGTTGTGCTGCTCATTGTTTCGGTCCGTCTTGCGCATAACGTAAGTTCTAATTTCCATACATTAATTACTTCACTATTAATAATGAACCTGCATATATTTTTTCTGCAGAGATGTTTTCCCGTTTTAATATATTGTAATTTATTCTAATTATATTCCATAATATATTGTAATTTATTCTAATCATATTCCACTTAATGTAAATGTTATTTTAAGTCACTTCTAGCGTGCCAAAGGCTCGTTTGCACCCATGGTGCTTACCGGAACAGTTTGGAAGTCAAACGTAGGACGACATCAAGCAAAGAAACTCTCATCCGGCCACGCCATGGAAACACAAGCTGTAAATACATCGAGCTGCAACCATGTTCAAAGTTAATCCAGCATCAAACAGTAACGTACCTGACCACCGAGCATCGAAAGTGTAGCGTAGTTTGCATTATTGTAATACGTAGAAGTCAGACTTGTTGATGAAAATTTGGGTATTTACCAATAAATACTTTCTAAAATCTGGTCTCCAAGTCTTTTAAACTTATTTCGTGCCGTAGTTTTCTGAAGTACGCATAATGATTCTTATCTATTTTATTAAGTAAATAATAATTTAAAACCAATGCAATTTTTTTTCTTATACTTGAATAACTGTAAAAACTTTCAATATAATTCAATTTAAATTCTACTATGAAAAGTCAGGGAAATATAAAAAAGTGATAATTAAAAAATTATTTGTAAAAGTTTTTATATTTAGATTATAATCAAAAGTACCCAAGCAGCATCTACGTAACAGTAACAGAGATCGGAACTTTGATTGAGTACTTGTTACGTAACTACAAATAAATTTATCACTGTATGGGTTTAATTACTTCAGTTCGGATTATTTTAGTAATTAGGAGGTTATTTCTACTATTTACTGTAACTATGTAGTTCCATTACTACTGAGTAGCCTTTCAAGTATGTGGAACGGTATTGCCACTTACAAGGTGACCTTACAGTCAAAATGTAAATTTTTGGTGTATAGTTTTTGATTCATTTTTCAGGAATAATTAAAAATCAATAAATACTAAACGTTAGACAATTATTCGAATATATATATATATATATATATATATATATATATATATATATATATATATATATATGTATATATATATATATATATATATATATATATATATATATATATATTTACTTTTATTTAAAAAATCTCATTCTAGGTATAATTATTTTACTCGTTGCAACTTCAAAGCGGTATTATGATTGTAGCAGTAACTTGCCCGTAGCTACTTTAAAGTTTTTAAACCTTTAACGTAGTTATGAAAGTTCCTACAACCTGTCTGAAACTATTGCTTAGTCCTTTAAAGTAACGGAACCTTACAGTAGGTATTGAAAGTAAAATTTACGTTTTTGCTACCCAGGAAAATTACTTTAAAGTGATTTTTCGAAAACTACTCCAAATCCATATTTATTTGAAAAATGTTGGAGGCCATTAATCAATTTGGAATTTGTTATGATTGCTAATAGGTGTTTTTACTATACAACTTGGAATAAAAATAGCAAATTGTTGCCAAATTGTGCATTAGGAATAATATAAAAATGGTTTTTATCATGTGTATCAACTTATAAGTATTTTAGACATTTTTATTTAAAAATATATTTAAAATTGTTATTTTTTGATCTGTAATCATCACATTTAACAGAAAAGTATTTTAGTATACCGGAATGGCAAAACAATTAAACATTTCATCGCTCTTTGTATTATTAAGTACGTATTACAGATAAAATAGTAATCCATTGTTTGACACGATCGCAGCATTAGTATAGAAAATGATAGAATATTTGCTAAGTTGCAAGAGTAAGAGAGAGTAACTACGCGACACGATGTGTCAAAGAGAAAATAAGTTCCACCAAAGTAGCAATTACTACGCCGCCACGTTCCCGCAACGTAGCTTCAAGTTCCAGAGACGTTACTGCAACGTATCTGCTACCTAGAAGTTATTCCTTATTTTGGTTCCAGGTACGTAATAAAACCGTAGCAATTACGCGCTTGTGACTAGCGGCAAAAACTTAATAGTTCCACCAGTCGCTGCTGCTACTTAGCGATGACTAAAAATGCTGCTTGGGTACGATAAAAGTAAATTACATCGCACATTGTAAAAATGGCTTAAATTTAGATATTTTAAATGATGAATTTGGAATATTCTTTACATATTACGGTTTCTGGGATACCAAAAACTAAAGTTTTGTTTAACTTTCGACCTTTTTGAGGTAGCCTTTCCCATGCCCTTCTCCTACCAGTTACGCAGATGCACAGAACTTGATGGGATTATTTCTCGCCCCTAGCCGTTTTTGGTGTGATTATAATAAAACTGAAAATTATAATTAAAATTACAAAATCACACAAATAACCATCGAAGAGGAAGTACGTTAAATACATAACTCTTTAGAAACACCAAACCAAGTCACTCTGTACTTATCTCTGGTGTTATTCACAGGAAGTAAAATTATCAGAAGCAACCTAATAAAGCTCCCGGATATGACTTAATTACGGCAAAATTAATTAAAAAATTACCACAAGGGTTTAGTAATCCTAACGATGCTAAACAATGCTGTCCCGAGACTGGGTCCCAGCACAGTCAAAGTAGAACAGATTACAAATTCCCAAACCTGGCAAACCCCCAAATAAAGTTAACTTCTACGACTCTCTTATTTAGTTTACTACCTGTTGAATGGTGAATTATGAAAAGTTATTAACCAGAAGGTTAACGCTAATGTTAGAGGGAAACGACATTTTTCTAGATCATCAACTTGGCTTTTGGAAAACCATTATACTTCTTAGAAGTCGTGATATCGTTAGTCAATAAACTGAGAATTCGAAGAAAAACAATACAACGGAGTTGCTTTTTTTAAGAAATAGCCAAGCATTTGGCATATAGGTCATACAAGCTCAAGAAATTCTACTTTGCCCCTTCTAGGCCACCCTTAACTCGTAAATGAAGAAAATATACTTCCAAGAAAACTTGAACAGCATCAAACGGAACATTATCTAATTAAATCCGGCGTACCTCAAGGCGTTATTCTTGGTCTGAATCTATACATCATTTTCACAGCAGATATACGTATAAATCAACACTCCATCGCCACAACATTTGCTAATGTTAAAGTCATAGTTGTGAAACATAAAGAACTAGTACTAGCTGAAAATCTCCTTCAACGCAATTTAGACCAAGTACTACAATGGACGAAATGATGAACCTGTTAAACTAAATAAAGCAAAATCAGCTACTGCAAAACAACAACACGGATTCGGATTTATACCGGCTAGATCCATATAAACGAATCCGGCGACCTATTTTATAAGAGATTTCAATTAGATTCTAAGTATACAAATTTTAGTACCTATATCGTTCAAAAAGATTGGATCATGATGTCTTGATACGTAAACTTGTGACAATGGATCTTCCATTTGATATACAACGATTGATTAAATGTTACATTTCTAAACCATAATTGTCCGCAAAATTTACTAGTTTTCTGACCAGTTACGTAGCTGTAACCTTAGGTGTACCTCAGGATTCTCATATGGGACTGCTTTTCTTACTTTTAGACACAAAGATAACTTCTTCAAATCACATAAGATATATATTATAGAAAATAGTAATAAAAATCTAGGCTTTGGGATTTGTATTGATTTTTTTGGAATATAACATTGCATTAAACTCTCTATTTTGGGTGTTATTATCTGCGACTGGCACAATTTGAATCGTCATTACCAAATTTATAAGGACGCTTTAAAAAATGTTCCTAAGAAGAATTTACTAATCTTTATTTATTTCATTCCTAAGAAGAGTTTAGCAGAGTTCCTAAATTGTATCAAAGGAAGTACATAACTTGCTAGTAATAAATTATTACTTCTAATTATAAATTTCTTGTAAAATAATGTGTAAACTTCTTGTAATGAAATAATATCGATTTCATTTTATAACTAATAATTTTAAGAAAATTCTTTTTATTTCTATCCCACGTGGCCACAGAGAATCCATAACCTATGTACCAATGCATTGTTATACATACAAATAATAGATTACAAAAAATAAATTAATAGGTTAAGTATAGCAAAATTTTCAGACATGCTATTATTATACTGGCTCAGTGTAATTCTAAAGCCCAAAGACATAATATCAGTTCAAATATTCAGCGCTAGCAATTATAAGCTAACTTAACTAAGTAATTATATGGCAATCAGCGTAATTATTGATTTACTTGAATTTACTAAACTAATGCGGGCTTGGGTAATCAATTATTCATTTAAAAGATATTAACTTGTTCCTCTTTATGCAATTTCTCTGGCATTGAGTGTTCTGGAATCTAATGTAATGTAACTCAACTCATAGCTGACTTCTAATTGTGCATACGGTTAAAGCTATCTACTCCAAGATATAAGTCTACCAAACCTCACGAATTGAATGGAATATGTATTTGCTTAACGGTTACAAAATAAGCAACCGAACCCTAAAAAAGGTCTACCAACAATTTTCCTCCAACTAAACAAACCAAAAACCAAGATGCATTTACTACAATGAAGTACAATGCCAAAATAGTTTGAAGGCATTAAATGTGTAGAATTTGTTGGGCAACTAATCATTAAGTCCTGCATAAAATAATAGATAAAAGCAGTTTAAACGCGGCAACTGAAATCTTTCTACAAACCCTGTCAGGAGTCGAAATGTGATTTATAACCTTAAAAACAAATTCGTAATTCTATAATATAATGCCATTACAAGAATTTTTAAGAAGTTACAACGCAATATATACCATAATATGTTTTTATCATCACTTATTTATTCAGAATTACTCTTAAGAATTAGCTGGTAGCACGGTATCTGAAATGATAAGTAAATAACTTAAAAATTACCAACAAAATCATGATCAAAATCAATCTATGACAACCTGTAGTTAACAGGATGGTACTAAATCGGCTATAATAATTATTTATTATAATTACAATAAAATAATAAAGCGAATTCATTGTACAAATATTGCTAGTGATTTCTGGAGTACCTCGCAGTTCTCATCTGGGACCGCTACTTTTCATTTATTTGTGTAAATAACGTAGTTAATTACATTTGAAATATTACAGGTCATATCACTGACTATCGCATTATGTTACTTTCTTCATACCAACAGCTCATAGAATCATAACTAAAATCAGAAATGACTGAAGAACAGGTATCTTTCTGGTTATTGGCTGCATATTCTTTCGCCAATGCTTATCAAAATTTACAACTCAATATCTATGGTCTGCTTATTGCAAGTAAAATGTTTTCTTGTAAATAAGAAAAATCTTCAAGTAAAAAATATTACATAATAAGAGTTATTTCGATTTAGACCTTCAAACCTTTTATTACACAGTTGTCTAAAAGTATTCAAATAATAAATTTCTACAATAATAACATTTCTACTCCCATCAATAAGGAATAGTTTAAATCAAAAGAACGAACCTTAAGAAAAATAATTCAGAGCAACTTCAATGCAATAAAATTGGGAAGGTCGTATAACAGACGATCTAAAAATAAATCAGAATGGAAAAACTGTGTAGATATCTGAAAACCCCAAGCGAAGATAAACAGGGGAATTGGTAGCAGGTGCAA
Organism: Agrypnus murinus; assembly: GCA_929113105.1. Classification (NCBI taxonomy): domain Eukaryota; kingdom Metazoa; phylum Arthropoda; class Insecta; order Coleoptera; family Elateridae; genus Agrypnus; species Agrypnus murinus. The sequence continues at coordinate 148,160,636 of OV816028.1, forward strand.
GTGTTGTAATAAAACTAAGTTAAGCTAATGTGATTCGAATTTAATCTAGGAAAAATGAAATTATATAAAAGCAGGAAATTATCCTGCAAGTTTTAGTTATTATACTCCTTGGAGTCAATAAAGTAGCAAATGGAGCAAGTAAGAATCTGGCACAGTTAATGAAGAGATGCTATTACTAGATAATTATTGATAGCCTTTAATTAAATATCTCCTTTAAATATCAGCGTTAATTTTGTATAGAATCAAATTAAATGACCTCACAGCCTAGATAAAGGATTATACGAGTAGTAGACTTTAAACTATCGTTACCACATTTGGTCAAGTACGGTTCTGTTAAAGATAAGGAAGGACGTTAGTTGGTGTCATAGCCCTTGAGCAGTTTAATCATCGCACAATTATGGTCTTAGCAGCCACCGTAGACCCGTTTCAACCCTAATTATTATCCCTTGGTTACTATAGTGGACGAAAATAGGAGTTGTTGAAAGTGTAAATATTACAAGATATCACTTAAATGCCTTAACTTTCGCCACCCCGAAATAATCTTTATTATATCTCGACGAAATTGGGATTTTCGTAGTAGGAATTTACCTTATCAACACCTTCCTAACTTCTGTTGAAGTTGTCTTGATGGAATTTATAAATTAAATATTATAAAAGCCCATTTTGCGAGATTGTGCCTAATAAAACTTGAAATATAAATTTTATAAATTTCCAACATCACTTTTGTATAATAATGTAAATGTTCTGGGTTAAATTAATATATCTTGAAACTTTGAGAAACTTTCAGGATACTAATTAAAATTAACTACTAGAAAATTAGTTTTACAACGCACATTTGAATATTAACAATTCATTTTAAAGTTTTTAGTACAAGAGACTTAAATTCTAGGGTGTCACGTCAATAAATTTATTCTGATGCGTGTACACCTACATTTAGACAGAAAGAACATTTTCGAAATTAACAACGCTTTTGACCACAGAGTCACCAACTCCGAAATTGTTGTGGCTGTGCAAAAATCCTTGAATTTTGTCGTTTCCACAACGAGACAGTAAAAAATCCACCTTTGTTTTATTCACCCACTCGTTTGATTTTCACGGAAGGTTTTAGCAAACGATATTTTATCATCCCTGTTGTTTACTCTAGAGAGCTTCTTCCTTTTCGAATATTTATGAAGTAAGAAAGATCATGGATTTTTTTCTCTACTTTACACGTTTACTGAAAGAAGAGGTGTATTTACATATTTTTTGTTTAAAATGTGCCTTTTTTTAAAGCTTTTAATACCGACATTATTTGTGTAAATACAGCTTTCGAATTAAAAAAATCTTACCTACACATTTATTTTGTGCAAACGAAAAAAAACTAGAAATAAACCGTGAAATGAAAATGGCTGTGGTAAAAGTGAAATAATAGAAGCTGGCGTGTTATAAACAGTTTGGAAATCTTTTATTCGCTAAGGCGATTATGCAAAATAACCTTTTGTTTTTTAGTAATTCTTGCTTATTATTTTATTATACTACGGGAAAAACAACTGCTATATAGTCATGTCATGTAAAATATCTAATGGGCACCACTCACGGTGTCTCCCCGACGACGTCGGCGAAAACGTCGTCGACGACGTCGGGGACAAGGTCGAAATAATGAGGTAATGTTTACATTTACTGTAATTTAATGCATGACTGTGAATAATAAAATTATGAAGATCGTATTTCTTTTAAGACATCAAAATGAAAGAAAGTAGTTTTGAGCATAATAAAATGCGTACTGAATTTCTTTAAAGTATTTCGAAATAGCTTATGCAATTAACAAAACTTTTCATAAGCGGAATAATATTGATATCCATCGATAGAATTACAAGTAACCCTTTATTATAAAACGAAAACTCTTTGTTTTTTTTATTAATCTCATTCTTAATTTAGTTTAAAAATGGATATAATTAACGCAGGATTTAGGATTTAGGAGTTCTGGTGCGCAAATAAGGATTTCCTATAAAGGACTCTTGATAAAATTTGGTAGTGATAATCGTCGGAAAAATATCATGTTTAAAAATGTAATGGTTTCACCGTCGCTTCCTTTTCCGTGTAGTTTTAAAATTTTATGCTGATGGTACATAACCTTATACTATATCTATCTTTTTCGGGTTTACTTGAATTATTTCATTTTTATTACATTTGTTTACAAACAACTGTTTACAACTGTGAAAATAAAACCCTTGTCAACTGTAAATTATTATTAGGCAAAATAAACATATACATCTGGGATTACTAAAAAATATATGCTTTCTTTATTATACTTTTTAAGAAAACATTATGAATTCAATATGCTGTGACACTTTCAAGTGATAAGATGGATTTTTATAAATTATCTTTGAGAAAAAAAATTGCAGTTGGTGTGGCAGTTGCCTTGTGCTTCGAAGAAGAAGAAACTGAAACACCACGAAAAAAAAGAAAATATGGTTTTTAGATCGCAAACAATATTCACACATGTCCTTGTTAAAAGAATTGCGACAAAATGAGCCGAAGGATTTTTATTATAAGGTTATGTACCATCAGCATAAAATTTTAAAACTACACGGAAAAGGAAGCGACGGTGAAACCATTACATTTTTAAACATGATATTTTTCCGACGATTATCACTACCAAATTTTATCAAAAGTCGTCCTTTATAGGAAATCCTTATTTGCGAACCAAAACTCAGAATCCTAAATCCTGCGTTAATTATATCCATTTTTAAACTAAATTAAGAATGAGATTAATAAAAAAAACAAAGAGTTTTCGTTTTATAATAAAGGGTTACTTGTAATTCTATCGATGGATATCAATATTATTCCGCTTATGAAAAGTTTTGTTAATTGCATAAGCTATTTCGAAATACTTTAAAGAAAGAAATTCAGTACGCATTTTATTATGCTCAAAACTACTTTCTTTCATTTTGATGTCTTAAAAGAAATACGATATTAATAATTTTATTATACACAGTCATGCATTAAATTACAGTAAATGTAAACATTACCTCATTATTTCGACCTTGTCCCCGACGTCGTCGACGACGTTTTCGCCGACGTCGTCGGGGAGTCACCGTGTATGTGCTATTTAACATGCAAAGATAATTATATACATACCCATAGCACAGCATAAGAATAACCAGCAGATTTACTCAGCTGTCGACACTTTAATCTTTTTTAACCAGTTTCGAATATCATACTCATGCACGATCAATTCGCTGAAGTGTGCTGAAGTGTTTTCATCATCGTAATGACACGCAGATACGTTGTTATCGTTATTATTGTAGCAAATAAAGTTTTTGGTTTGCAAAAACCTGAAAACTTGTTTAGGTAGTCAAAGAGAGGAATAAAATTGTGAAAATAAAAATGATTGATGCTTTTTAAAAATTAATTGTTTATTAACTTAAATAGGTACACAATTCAGCAATATGCAGCAGGTAGTAATAAAAAATATTATAGGTACCATCAAATGGTTAGCATTTAAAAATATAATACTTTATTGAATTCTGTACAAAATATTTTTAGAAAAACGTTTCTTTTTACTTTCTAGGCGAATTGTACTCGAAGCAACTAAAAAAATGACACAAAGTAATAACAATAGGTTGTAAATTGTATCTAACTTCAAAAGGTCTGCACTAATAATAAAGTATTTACACAGCTTTTGACTGCTCAGCACGACAAAAACTCATTTATTAAGGAGCCACTAGTGCATAACTGCAGTTATATAGCTCTGTCGTAATGAATGCGTTCACTGCGGATGTTGTGCTGAAACTGCTGCTCGGTAGAATACCAGAGGGCTGATAATAAACCCAGGTCGTAATCGACGGCTGAAAATATTAGCGGGAGTGCCCCTGCTTGTTATTTTTATGCTGTATCCAAAGTTGAAGTGGCCAAATTCTTCAATAAGAAATTCTAAATAAAAAAATAATTAAATAATACACATTTAGCATCTATTTGCAAACTTTTGATGTTCTAATTCTAATTAAACCAAAATCCGGTATCAATACTTTTAAATAAAATAAAACCATTAAGTTTCACACATACACACGTCATGTTTCATGATTATAGAGCTTTAGAGTTAACAGTGAAGCTGTTATTAATAACTGTTAATAATTGATTTATTTTATGGTTATGGAGTTTTAAGAAATATGGCCGAACACAATAAAATTGCCATCTTTAAGAAAGATATAAAACGTTTTTGAATTTGGTTTTCTTAAAACATTTAAAACGATCATGTAAAAAACCTTTTTTAGATCCTCGGTGTGCCAAGCAGTACATATGTTATTCTTCGTATAAAGTACAGTGGATGATTAAATCTTAATATTGCTTATAAAAATACGGAAGTGCTGAACCTTCTAATATTTCATATAAATATTGAAAAATGAAAAATAAAAGTGCTATTATCAGAAGTCGCGAATATTTACAACTTTCATAAAAAGTAATTTATAGTATAGATTTTATTCCATAAGATATAAATCAAGTATTTAAATTAAAATTCAAAATCTGTTAATCTGGCTATATTGTAATTGTAGAAAGGATAATAAATCCTGACAAAGAAGTAGATTGAAATTAATATAAACATATATACAGGGCCAGATTTAAGTGAGGGCTAGGTGGGCTGTAGCCATAAAATGGAAAACATTACAATTTTTCTAAATTTAAGAATTTGTTTTTGTTTTATTTCTTTATACTTAACAAATATATTGTTGGGGAAAAAGGACGAATTTAATATACATTATGCAGTGTAATAAATAAAATCATAAAACCTTGTTGGTTGGTTTTCGTTAAAAACACTTAAATTTTTACTTTATTTATTTTTTATTTTTATTTAACTTATTTGCTTGTGTTGTATTTCATTAGTTGACGCCTTGTTATTGTGAATTATATTAATGAATAATGTTTATGTTCATGGTTCATACTTCTTGCCATTTATGGGTAAATTTACGAATTTGTATATATTTATATAAGTTATTCAATTCCTCACATGTTATAATGAGGTTATTTTCAGACTAATATATAGAGGGTGACTTGTAAACACTTAATGTGTAGTATATTATTTATTAAAAAACAAAATATGTAACATCGACGCTTTGCATATAACGGTTGTAAAATAAAATAACTGTCAAATATTAGTGTTAATCTTGTATACGCATTTTTTCCTCCCGTAATCTATTATTGAAATAATTGTGATGTTCTACCGTCACTGGATGGTGAATGACACCAGAACAGAAGACTTTTTCGCCTACATTTGAGACAGGGGCCCCTTGAAAAAAGGAGTGACGCATCGCTATACAGACGTGATATAATCAGAGGTAAGTTACTCTCTATATAACTCTTGTAAATTAATTTAACTTGCCTCTTTCGAACGTAATTTGTACCTAAAGATAAACATCAATTTTCACCATAAATAAGGAGGCGCTATTAGATACAGTATACTAGCAAAACCTCATAGAAATTGAGTATCATAAGCAACCACTTGTTAAACATTAAATATTTTATTAATTTGATATAATTATTATAATTCAACTTTTATTAATTTGAAACAATTTTTAAAGTTTATAAACAAGATCAAATACTTAAATTTGATTTCCCGTTTGCAATATCAAGTTTAATCTTTTTGGGACTCGCTACGCTGCGCTGTGTATCAGTAACAACATTTTAGTCAAAATTTTTAAGACATATATAAAATATATAAATATTATTCAAATCAATGTATTGAGCAATTAAGTCAAACCAATTAAAAACGTATTGTATACGTTAAGAAAATTATAATTAAAAAACTCATAGAACAATATAACAACAATAAAATAATAAAATACAAATGTTATATGTACAAAACTTTTCTTATAACTGTTTTTAAATATTTACTTGCTAAGTTATTTAAATTTCAGGTCCCACTTCGGTCCTGCACTGGTAGTTTGTTGAACTTGAAATAATTTGTCAATAAAGCACATGACCTTAGTAGTGCGTGATCGCTCAGCCAGTGCGGATCGCTAATAAGTCGCTAATTTAAATCTCAAAACCTAAAGGCTTTAACTGTCTTAATATTATCAGTTACTTAGTATTCAACCTTTTCTCGGTGTACTCTCAGTGACCAAGCATACGGAGGGCAAGATAAACAGCCGGCCGACGGCCTCGCTCGGATAATGAACACGGAGCCGCAAAGTTATCAAACCAACGGCACGGATAATATACTCAGCCAGCCAAAACTTATTTACAAAGGTAAAAATACACCATTCAATTTAAATATGAATATGGAAGATAACACTGAGCTCCCCATAACACCCGGAAAACGAAATCTCACGTCACCAGCGGGCGGTGAACCTAGAAAGCGATATCTCTTTGAACCAGATTCCCTTATCACACACAATAAATTCTATCTACTTAACAAAGCTAATCTCTCTTCCCAAGAAGAAATAAACACTAGCGAATCTCATAATACCTCCAGAAAACAGAAGGTGCCCCCAATCTTTTTACACGGGTCACGCAAATACCAAAAACTAATTAAAGACCTTGAAAAATTAACACAAGGGAAGTTTACTACATCATGCGCCGGCAGCGCAATTAAAATTAACCTACAGGACTCCGAACATTATAAAACACTAACCGCATACTACGATGAACATCACATAAACTATCGCACATACCAAAACCCCCATGAAGCAAACCTTTCAGTTGTAATCCGAAACCTGCCAATTTCTATTGAAAATGAGAAAATCCAACAGGAATTATCTAAATCCTTCCATGTTATAAGTGTTACTCGCCTCTACAACAAAGAAAAACTACCTATCCCAATATGCGCAGTGATATTGAAACCAAATGAAAACTTTAAAGAAATTTTTAAACTTACAAACTTATTCCACTGCGTAATCACTGTTGAACCCAGAAGAAAATCCTCTGATATACCACATTGTCACTGCTGCCAAAACTACGGTCACACGAAGAACTATTGCAAGCTACCGCCCAGATGTGTTAAATGTACTGAAGCACATTTAACCTCAGAATGTAAAAAAGCCAAGACCGCCAAACCCCAGTGCGTCCATTGCGGACAACAACATCCGGCTAATTATAAAGGCTGCCAGCATTACTTGGATCTAAAAAAACAGTAAGCAATCACTTCCATTAAACCACAGATTAAACAAGAATGTTCCCAAGCCAGGTGAAACGCACATAACAATACCCACAGATCGTACACAACCAAGAACATATGCAACCGTCACCAACAACAGCTCCCCACAACAGAAAATCGAAACTACAAAATTTTCAGATGTCATCTCACACATCATCACTCAGATAATAACCACAATCACAGAACAAATAAAACATCAATTATCACACAAATAACAAACCTTCTCCAAAATGGATCAAATTAACCATAAAATTTTCAATCAATTAACACTCCTTAACTGGAACGCCGACGGCATCAAAGCCGAACGTATGATTTTCATCGACTTTCTTACACGATTTAACATTGACATAGCCTGCATTAGTGAAACTCACCTGATTAAAAATGAAAAGTTTACAATCCCAGGATACCGCATTTATAGATACGATCGCTTAACCGCAATAGCGTCTGGCGGAGCAGCGATTGTCATCAAAAGCAACATACGCCATTATCAAATACCCAAACATAACTTAATCAACCTAGAAGCAATAGCTGTGGAAATATTAGTTAAATCTAATTGCACTGTCAGAATAATCGCCGCTTATCAATAACCCCTAATAGACAAGTCATACCCATCGATATTACCACTTACTTTGATACTAACCACCCCACAATTCTCCTAGGTGATTTAAACAGCAAAAACACACTGTGGGGATGCCGTGCAAATAACCCCAATGGGAAAAGGCTGCATGGAATAACCACGCTCCACAATATACATATAACAGCACCATCAGTATACACCCACTACCCTCACAGGCTCGATCATCAACCAGACATATTAGATATAAAACTACAAAAAAATTTCACACAGCCATTTAATCATCAAATACTCTCTGAACTTGACTCTGGCCACCAACCAGTAGTCATAACAGTAGATAAACAACTAGAACATGTCAAACCGCCTGCAAGATTAATCAACGGTTTAATCGACTGGGATAAATTTAAAGAACAGTTGCATGCCAATCTTAAACCATAGATCCTACCCTACACCATTCAAACAGTAGACAACAATATCAAACACTTAACGGATACCCTAGTGCATGTTGCTCAATCATCGACACAACTAACTTTTAAACCAGCACGACAACCGTACTTGAAACCACCCAAATACATAGAAAAACTCATCAAGACAAAAAATACCCACCGACGACCATCAGCAAATTCCATGGAACCCTGCAGATAGAGCTGTCAAATGCCTCGGTCTTCACTTAGACAGACGACTAACATGGAGCCTACATGTCAATAAAAAATACAAGAAGGCTATGCAAGAATTGCTATGCTATACCCCATCCTAAACAGAAAAACGTGCTTAAAAATTGAGTGCTGTACAATGTTATACCAAGGAATTATACGACCCGTAATAATGTACGCATGTGCTGTATGGGGTACTACATCCAAGACCAACGTCAAGAAAATCCAAACTCTCCAAAACAAAGTATTGAGAATTGCCATAAATGCCGATTGGTACGTCCGAAACTTACAACTTCATCGCGAACTAGGAATACCAAGCATAGAAGAATTCATAAAAACCACAGCTTAGAAGTTCTCCAACCATCTCTACAATTGTCCTGCAACTGCTCACTACAACCTAGGTAGGAAATCAGCGACGACACGATTAAAACCAAGGTTACCTCAAGACATCCTACTTTCCGATAGTGATTAACAGATGGTGATTATTGAAGTGCTCCCTCCTCAGTTTTTCAACTAAGATCAAGCCAGTGCAATCAGTATCGTGCTTTAAAAACTCGTAAGCTAAAGTTCTAGTAATTAACGCTACTGTGAACAGCCTCAGTGAGCTTAGCCAGTAAATACACTTGCTAAAGAGACCTTTTTTTTACTTATGTTGCAGTTTTTTTTAAATAAATTCAAAGTCTAATAAATACTTTAAAATAAAAATATCTGATTTTTAAAGAGAAAATCTTATGAAATATAATATAAATAGAAAATCTTATGATTGTAAATAAAATATTTCGTTATGGCTTACAAGTTATGATTGTTATGAAGAATACCTAATTCTCAATATTGTTACTAGTTTACTGCGGTTGTTAAATTATTTGTATGCACAAGGCAGTTGTGTATACACAATATATTTACGTTCCTAGATAGCATTCAAATATAAACAGAAGAATATATCCTACTTTTAATCTTAAATTAAATGGCGATTTTTATTAAAGTAGCTGTTTACGTAAAGTGTTTTATATTTTTCTGTTAATCAATTTTATTTAAAGCAGAAGACGGCATCGAATAAACTTTTGATAATAATCATAATTAGTTTATAATAGCAAGAACGCTTACGTTGATGTCATCGTTTACAAAGACTTGACTTTGACCAATATTCCTTCTCGGAATTTCCTCAACTCGGCAGACTAAAATATATATCGCATAGGTGCTATTTTACATTGTTTTGGTTATCTGAATGCTTGACCACTTTTATTAACGACTTAAATTGAAGCAAAATATAACAGGACCGTATTAGCAAGTATTGCAAATTTAAAAAGTGTCTTTCAAGCTAGAGTTTTTTGCGCTCATTAACCCTTTGCGTTTTGCTCGTTTATTTCTAGACACCCTGTATGGCGTTTTTAGGCAAAAATAATTAAAAAATTTATGTACCACTGAGCCACTCTATCATAGTATTTAACAATTTATCTATAAAACAATCTATACGTAGTGTGATATAGACATGTTGAGTAATTCATTTAATAATTAAAAAATAAGCAGACTTACTTTTCAATATAAGCAGTACTGTGTAATGCTTATATACGTACATTACGATAGTCAATAAAAAAGAAACGTAAATAAATAAACTTAATAGTTTGAAAAGAAACCATCTAAATGACTGTTAAAGTACCATAAATTACTAACAGTGTTTAATATCATCAAAAAGTAATTAATTATTGGGACAGAGCTATATTAAGATTATAAGAGTTCGTGTATTACAACCACCCTCTGAACTTAAAGCATAAGGTGTTTTTTTTATTAATATCACACTCTACTATCCATTTTTTTTCTAGAGTCCTCTCGTATTGCTCGTAAACTACTGAACCAAATTAGATATATAAAAACGAACAAATAGTAAATTTATTTCTACATAGAATAGTAAAATATTGCATTTCTAAGTGCTATATTTTTGTTTTTATCGAAAGATACGTAATAAAAGGTGCCAATTTTTAGATACAATTTTATTAAAAGTAAATTAAATAATTTTTATCTCGAATAGTATATGCTATATATCTATGAAATGTTTGTAAGGGTTAGAAAGAGACCTTGCGGTTCTTATGCTATTCATCTTCAGACAAAGAAGTGATCTTCAGACATTTAAGATTCGTATGATAAAAAAATAGCGAACTATGTTTTCTTGTTTATTAATAGAGATAGCGTCAAGATTTTTTACTAAATGAACACTTTTCGTATGTAGGCATTATTTTCCTCAAAGAAATGTTCTTAATTTTAACAAAATGCAGTAACAAAAAAAAACGATTTTTAGTGACAAGCGGCATGGACAAAAAATTGCGCAAAAAACAGTTTTTGGGTATGCAGGATTGCCTTTGTGGTCTGGTTTCCTTGTTGAAAAACTTTGTAGTTTCCATTTTTGGGATTATTGGCTGATATGTTATCTATGTGACGAAATTTCTCACATTTCCTATTCTTTTTTGATAAAGTCACACATTTACTTTCAATGTGATACTCATATTTTTAAAGAATTTCTAATTTTTCACCTAGTGAATTATACTTTTAAAATTGTAAAAATCAAGAAATGTGAATTCTTCTAGTTAATTTTTTTATTTTCTAGTTAATTCAAAGCAGCATCTTCCCTTGGCTGCATGCCATCGTTGGGTAAAGATTGTATTTCCTGCAAAACCTGCACGTAACTTGTTTAAAGTCTAGAAGCAAACAAAGTGGGAAAAAAAATTGTCTGCAACCTTCACCTAGGAAATCGAAATCAAACCAGATCGATTTAGAGTATCTTTTATGTGGTAATTAGAGATTTTAATGATCAATTTTTACTAGTTTGGTCGATTAATTTCATAAGAAATGTAAATATTTTGTTGATTGTTAATATAATTATTTAACTTCTTATAATTATTTGGATAGATTATTATAGTGGAGGGATTTGCTTAAACTCCCAGAGTTATATCCTATGATACTATGAAATATTTACGGTTACGTCAAGGCCTTTACGAAATTCTTTTTTGATATGGTGATAGTAATTTCTTTTCGTGGTAAACTGTTTTGAACAGGAATTCAAAGTAGGGAAACAATTTCGCTGAATAATCATGATTTATTTATTGCATATAATTGTGTTAATTTGTTAATAAATTAATTACGTTACTTTTACTAATTTCTTTTCGAGTATTTACTTAATAACTGTTTAATACTGATAATTTCTGATTATTTAATAGCTGTTGTCACTGTTATTTTTTAAATTATATTATTTGGAATTTTATTAAAGCCTATGGACTTAAGCATTGGTTCCTGAGTTTTATTGTAGGCGAGATAATACGAGTGCAAGATTAGCAAAGGAGATCCCTGTAGGTAAATTTATTGGCTTGACAAGTTAGCTATCTTGAAACTGTCGTCGAGATTTTCGTTCCAAGTGCTTTGAGCTCTATTAAGTTGCTGGCGCCTTTAAAAATTATTATATTATTGGCCGAAACTTGGCAAAGAAAAGCCGTTATAATATAAAATTGCTAGGATGAAAAAGAGAATGAAAGGCGTACAGAAACATAGCCCCTCTCGATATTATCAACGTAATATATGCTATGAATTGAACATACAGTCCTAACTCCGTTCCGTTAAAGCAAAATCGGTATCGAATACTAGATATAACTTTAGAGGGCTACTTAATACAGCCACATTTAAAGTATTTTCCAAGTTGTTAACACTGAACATTGTTATGTTTATATTTTCAATTTGTCTTTGTATGTGGCAGTATTGTAGAAAATACTAACAATTATGTCTGCGGTTTTCGACAAAAACGAAAAACTAAATATAAAAATACTATTGCAGCGAAACATTTTCTCGACCTCCGAGCTCTACGTTAACAAACCAAATGCAGACCCCGTTTTCGACATGACGAGACGGTTCTAAAAAGTACGTATGCTCAATTGTGCATTGTGCACAGCCTGGTATATGTCTACTATAAGGTAATAGCAAAACATTTCCAAACAGTGCGGCAAAATTATATAGGCGCCGTTATGTTGTAATAAAAAGTTATTGAAATGAATCTGAGAAAAGTTTTGAAAATAAAATTTAGCTAATGCTAAAGGTACGCCCAAACTACCGTATAATAACAAATTTTACAAAGTATGTTGAAAGGTCTTATAAGGAATATACCTACACAGCTGTAAAACGTTAACGTCAATTATGTTCTCAAAAAATTACTTACTTTGACAAGATAACCGCAAACTTCCAAGCAATTAACTCTCGTTTAATTAAAAAAATACAGCACGTAATATTTTTTATTTCTCTTATGATGTCATAAGTTAGGTGCAAAGTACGTGCCCTGTTATAAAATCCCTGTATCTCGTAAAACTTTTTAGGAGGAAACATGACCTAATCTGATGCAGGTTCGGTGTCATTTTGTGAAAATGTTTTCTTCTTTTCCTATAAAGTGTCTTGTAAAAAGTTTTTAGTTTTGTGAACTTCTAGTATTTTATATATATATATATATATATATATATATATATATATATATATATATATAAAAAACAAGAAACGTGTAGTATCTGCTGAAGTTTTCTTTCTACATTATTTTCTAGAGAAACAGACAGAAACATTTTACAAAATAGCATCGGGCTTAAATAAATTAAATCTCGAAAAAAACAAACAAAACCGATAGCACTAGCTAATTAATAATGAAAAAACGCAGCTGTGTTTGAAATTCGAAAAAGAAAATTTTTATTTTTTTCTGTTTTAATAAATTGAAATGGGGAAAAAGTTCAAAGACTGAACATAAGTGGTAGAATTTTATTTTATTATTCCTAAAAACGCAAAATTAATTGAATTGGTTTGTGTGAGAAGTTAAAACATGAATAACCTTGAAAGGAAAAATAAATTATTGGCTCTCTAATAATCTAAATCGATTAAAAAAAGAAAAAGCTAAAAGGCGCAACGTGTTTCCAATACAAATGGCTTCGTGACGTTGTACATCGTAATTTTTCTTCTGTTTACCTATTGTGCTTTGACCAAAACGTTCCTTCGCTTTTGTTTAGATCTGGTCAATGTATAAAAGGCTTTTTTCTATTCTACGGATTTGCTGTTAATTTTAGTTAGAAAAGCTTTAAACGAATGAAAAGAGGACGTGAACATTTTTATTAACTACTCAGGGAAACAGCGGTTTCTTTGTGTTTGATTTTAATCTTCTTTTCCGATAATATCTTTTCATGACGGTGGAAAATGGTTCATTAAATAATAAAACTATTTTCTTTTTTTTAGTTCTTATGTCTTAAATTCTTTCTTTTGTGTTAATTCATTTAATGAGTCATACAACTTTGCGGTTTATACAGCTAGCAATATCTCATGGAGTCCTGAAAAATGCGAACGTTCTTTGCACAAATTCCCGGAATTTTGCACAAATTCAATATTTGCGCAGAGAATAGAGTAGGAAAAAAGGAACGAGTCGCCTGAATTTTTAATTATTAATTAAAACACTGAGAATTTAATTATATCCTACTGCATTCCGGTCAAGCACAAATCACTGTTTATTTTCATAATTAACTCTGAAAATGTAGAAACCGAAAGAATGCCATTTTCAAAGGTTTTTGTTTTCTATGACATCATTATTGTTGTCATTGTAGTAAGTAAATATAAAAATGCCATTTTCAAAGGTTTTTGTTTTCTATGACATCATTATTGTTGTCATTGTAGTAAGTAAATATAAAAATGCAAATTCAAAAGCGAGCAAATGTATAATATTAATTTTGTAATACTTGTGTGTGCGTGCATGCGTGCATTTTATTCGTTTGTTTATACGTTGATGTGAATATTTGCAGTTAGAAATTGGCAAATATTATTGTTTATAGGTCTTTCGAGACTATGGCAGAACAAGGATATAAATCGAAGACACAAAGCACAAATCCTGAAGATTGGCTTAGATGAAGAAATAGAAAAAGAAGAAGAAGGAGAAATGTTTTATAAACTTTTTATGTTTTCTGACTTTTATCCTGCTGTTTCTAACCATCGTTTTGATGTAAGTGTTTAGAGTACTGTATGCTGGACATTTTGAGCATAATTTGATTAATGTTGATTTTATATTTAAGCTGGCACTTGTATATGCATTAATTGGTTTGTCTATTGTATTTCGCACTGTAAAAATCATGTTTGTATTAAATTGTAAAGATGTTTCTATGGAGAAATTATTTGTATTACTTGTATCATGTATTTATCTAACTGGTTTGTAAAGGATGAACCTTGATTTGTTGAATTTCATAAGTATTTAGATCATAACGAGATGTGTACATTGTTAATCATTTTTCTTGAATATCTTCGTTATGACACAATTTGGGACAATAGTTGTATTATACTTTTTTGATCCCTACTTCAAGGGCTACAATCCTGTAATAATAGATTTAGGATTAGTGACAATTAATAACAGCTGTGCCGGATTAATGACGTCATAAGCTTACTCGACGTTCTGTTGTTTTGAAAAATGTCATAGTTTTCTTTTCTGGCATAAACTATATAAGCTGGGGCAAATTGTAACAAAGGCAGTCGATAAAACGTTCAAGGCAGAATCTATGTCCGGCTCCAGATAATATCTGTAATTAATTTGAGGTTAGATATTTAACCATATGTTTTTGACGCAAATGTCATATATGAAACAAAGTTAAAATAAATTAAAGTGTTACCTGAACAATTTTAAGGATTAAAAGAAGATTTAATTATTGTGTAACAATTAATGAAAGTGAAAGTGATTGTTTAAATAAATTCTGATTGAATTTATTTCTTTTCATCGATCTACGTATCGATATTATAAACAAGAAATCAGCTGACAGGTTCTGCCACAGTGTTGCCACTAAAGGATTTTTATATAAAAGGAACTATTTTATAACGTACCAGGTTGGTAAAAATAAATGGTTTTCGTTAATCTTTTAATTAATAAGTAACTTTAAAGTTCATCCTCAAATATAAAACTGTTTGGTTTAGTTCATTAAGTTCTTTTGAGAATTTATTTGATTTGAATTAAATAAAACTACTAAATTTCTTTTATTTAAAATTTATTCTCATTTGATAAATAGTCTCATTTATAATTAAATTTTTATTTGTGTTGGTCTGTTCAAACGAATGACCGTACTGGCTCTATGTCAGGTCGCTACAACTAGTTCTAACGTTTGAGCAAACCTGAGAATTTATTTCTCAATTATTAATTGTATTTGTTCGAATAACATTTTTTTTACATTGACTTTCCATTTGAATTTTTATTTTGTTCGTTAAATAAAGTATGTGTTTTCAATTTTACATATGTGTTTAATTGATGTTAATACAAGCATCCAGCGTTCTTTTCTTTTGAATACAGAGTTTAGTAGCATTTGTCCAGCCTGCAGGAGTTTTAGTGCTTACGATATAAGGTTTTCTCCCTTTCCAGGCATAAAAGTAAATAAGAGTCTCGTAATTCAAATATTTTATGCTTTACTGAGCAAACCTGAGCTAGCTGAGAGGAATAAAGAAAAATATCTGTGGTGTATTCTCATTTCAATCCACCGTATATTAGTTATGTTTATATTTGGAACGGTGGACATATTTTATTTTACTTTCAGAACACCGCAATATCTTACAATGAGCTACAACAGGTTTAGATCTTTATGTCGGTGCCTAAGGTTTGATAACATACGTAACCGGATCTTACGTCGAGAACATGATAAACTAGCACCTATACTAGAAGTATTGAGATACGTTTGTACAGAAGAAATTCAAACCAATTCAAAAGAATTTCACACCAAGTGCTTACTTGGATATTGATGAACAGCTTGTGGCTTTTCGGGGACGATGCCCTTTTAGATAGTACATACTGTCAAAAGCATCAAAATATGGCATTAAAATTTTCTCAGTTGTTGACGTAAAAAATATGTACACTTACAATCTGGAAATTCACCCAGCAGTTCAACCAAAAGGACCTTACCAGCGAAGTGATAGTCCAGCAGACGTTGTCAAAAGAATGGTAGAACCACTCAGAAATACAAACAGAAATATCACAATGAATAATTGGTTTTCAAGTGTACCTCTTCCAACTGATTTATTGAATAATTACAAGCTGAGAGTAGTAGGAACTCTAAAAAAAACCGAAATCCAGAAGGAATTTATTTGCACTCGACAAAGACTAATAAGAGCAGCATGTTTGGATTTCATGAAAACAGCACTATGGTAACGTATATGCAAAAAAAATAAATAAAATTGTAATCTGAATTTCTGCGATGCACCACGATGATGATATTGATGAGGTCACTCAGAAGCCCGAAATTATCATGGAATACAAACGTACAAAGTCTGGGGTAAATGTGGTGGATAAAATGTGTGTGGCCTATAATGTAGCTCGAACCAGTAGACGTTGGCCACTTACTGTATTTTTCAATTTGCTAAACATTGCAGGAATTAATTCACAAATTATATATGGCATAAATTCAAACGAAAAACCTACAATAAGAAGCTTTTTGCTGTCTCTTTCTCTGGAACTGATCAAGCCTCAATAATAATGAAACGCATTCACATGACAAACCTAGAAAGATTAGAGAAAAGTGCAAAATGGTAGTCAACTTTAGCGAATCTCCAGGTCCTCAAGAAGAAAATATAAAAGAAAAAAGACCAAAATTAGGCAGAGGTCGGTGTCATTTACTTTATAGGAGGCATGACAAAAAACCCCTGTTGTGTCATATGTAAACAGATGTAAAAGATGGTTCACTTGTAAATACCATCAAAATATTGTTTGTGATGAACGTGTCAATGAAACTAAAAGTGATTAGTGTTGGTACACTAATTGGTTTATTGGTATATTGACGTGACTTTGACATTGATTTTCATTTCATTCAGAAAATTTTGTATGTTTTTTACTCAAGTTCGTGTTTTGTCTTTATTTACTTTATTATCGTCAATAAAATAAAGTTGAGTTTTTGAATAAATAATAATACCCTTCAAGCGATTTATTGCTTTACCTATTAAAAAAATCGATCAAATAGGCATTCCTAAAGTGGGGTATCTAGACACCCCACGCGCGTTCAGCCGTGAAGAATCACCGCGCAAGTAGTGGAAGGTTAATTATTGTATGTATAAAATATTTGAAACAAAGGAGAAAGTAAATTTTCAAAATACCCAAAGTAATTTGATATTTTTTCGTAATTCACTTCGGATGTCGATTGTTTTTTCCGATACGCTGGAAGTTTATGTTGTATTTTTTTATAAAATATATGTTATATATTATATATTTTGTATTGAAATACAATTAATCTTTTGACACTACAGACAACTTGCTGCTTTTTATTACAGCTACTATTTTATATTTATTTAGAAAAGCAACTTGATAAATACTGAAAATCAGAAGTTCTTAAAGTTAAGTAATTAAAATTAATATTATTGACTGCCTTAACGTGGAGCATATAATTTCAGTGCCTTTTAACATAAATGTATTAATCTAATAAGTTATTTAATAAGTTTAATTTATATTTAAATTATTTGAATTTTATTATTGAATTATTTATTGCAGATACACTACAACATATCTTTATATTAAAATCTGCCTCATTATTTCCTCTAACTTGTAATCTTTAATGTAATGTAAAACCAATTTAACGTAATAATAGTATTAGTCACAATCATTTTTAAAAACTTTCTCCAAACTAAAAGCGGGTTGAGGTGGCAAAATAATATAAAAACTGGACACCTGAGCACTAAGACTGTACAACTGTATTCATTGGAGTAATGCGGTTTGAAGAAGTTATACTTAGTGGGTAATAGCCGAAGCAGAATATTTCGATAGAAAAATGAGGCATATCATTCAGATTCTTACAAAAGAAAAGTTAGATTTCTAGTAACTGTGGGACTCAACGTCTGCAAAACTGCACCTTATTGATGAAAACGATTTAGAAGAAAATTTCCTATCAACAATGCAAGGTGTATTAGACTTTGGAGAAGACTTTACCCTTCAATACGATGATGGAATATGTTATACGTCTAAAAACTTTGAAAAGGTTCCCAGATAACAATATCCCATTCAAACATTAGACTTGTCTATTGTGAAAACATTGTGAAATAAGATAAAAACACGGTTGCATGCAAATCCTAACTATTAACCGCGGTTAATTTGGTCGGCTGCAGGCTAACTAATGTGAGATCGTGATTCTCACGAAATGTCTTCTTTAATAGGCAACAAAAGTCTATTTTAATAGCTCTCAAATATAATGCCAATAATACCTGTAAAATTCCAAATCACATTTGCGACTGCTTACTAAAGCGGCAAAGTATTCAAAATAAAATGTATTTGCATACTTGAAAGCTTCATGTTCCAAGAACTAAACCACTACAGATACACATAATTAATAAGCCACAAATGTGATAGAAGATGCTTTATTATTAAAAAAGGAAAACAAATAACTTCAGCTAAGAAAAAGTTTTATTGGTGCTAATATCATAGCTCAGAAATATAACAATTAGAATATTTATTGGTAGCAGTAATCCGTTAACTTAGAAAGTGTTTATACCTCATTCAACATAAGCATTGTAATTATAAAATCATTAGATTTCTGAATCAATGCGAACGCTGATAATTAATTAAAAAGAGACATCAACTTGTTTGTCAAAATTGGAAGTTCATGATCAATGCTAACGGGACTATTGGTTACAGAAACGATCGATCAATGTTTCATAGATAACACAATTCTTTATACGGTTATAAAATAAGCGTTTTATCTTGGATGGTGACTTTTACATATGTATAGGATGAATGTATACAACTTAATACATGAAAATGCTCTATGAGGAAAAACCATTTGAGAATAAAATTACTTATTTAATATTAATTTAATTAATTATAATTAATTCTTTATTGATTGTGAATTAAACTCTAAGGCAACAAGCAGGAGTGTTTTGACATATATAACTTAAAACTCACGATTGCTGTCTTCTAATCGTTTTTCTGGTTATAGCAGGTATTCCACGATGTAAAGTTCTCTAGGTATCCAGGAACAACACCAACAATTTGGTTCATGGTTTTTAGCGAGAGCAACTAAACGCCACAGTAAGACAAAGATCTACACTAAACAAACGAGTCACCAAAATGCAATCTCCAAAACTTCAATGCACTGCCTAGTTTGGAAGTTGATCCGTTAAGAGGTTCATAACAAAGTCCTGCGTATAATAACACATAAAAGCAATCTAAGCAAGGTATATTCATCATTAAGATTTTCCGCAAAAAGCGTTTCCATCCAATAAAACAAAAGTAAAGCGTAGTTTTCAAAAGTGATGCCACCATGTACTTAACTTATTTTGCATCAAAATGATATATGAAAAATTGAACTGTTAGACAGGACGACAACTAAAGTAGAGAAAATGCAAAAATTACTAATAGGATTAATAAATAAATTAAAACGCTAAAAATTAGCTTCAGTTCTTTTTATTGTATTTTTGCATATTTTTTATTCTTTAAAAAAATATTCGATCGTCAATAAAACAGCTGAAATATCTCAAGCGAAAATAAAAAATACAATTCTTTTGAATTATTGTTCGGATTTCTAGTACATGAGCTTTAATAGGGAAAGTTTTTAACAAGTGGGCAAACTGCTCTAGGTTGGAGCTCGTAGAGTGAGTAGGCAAGCCTTATAATTAAGTCAGACAATTCTAAACATACAGAACCTTCAAAGAAATTTTATCTGAATTTCAAACGAACATAACATATTGCAGCTGGCAAATTACAACACGCACGTATGTCATGTCAATTGTGTTTAGTACATATTTATTTGAATTCCTATTCAGTTTTCAAAGACAGTACTGAGATCATCCTCCTCCCCAATATTCTAAAATTAGTTTCAGAGAGATAAAATATTAAATTTAACAAATCCTATTTTCAGCAGTTATTTACAAACCGAAAAGATCTGTACAATTAAGCAGTTTTGCTTACATCAAGCTCGATAAATACCCACCCAAGAGATAGAATTACAGCAACACTACACAATTATATTTATCTATAAACTTGGATAATATAAATAAGCAAGCAAATATTTTTTTAAACGAATAGGGTTTAACAAGAGAGCATATAATGCCCACGGTCTTTATTATAGGAACAAGTCGAACGGATTAAAGAAAAACGAGAATGGGACAAAAGAGAAGAAGTTGTTCATGTCTGAATCGATCAACAAGTTGTATTGTAAGCCTATTTCAAATGTTTGATTACAACGGCGTCAGACATGTTTGGTTCGAGATTAGTACAGAGCGTCGGAAAATCGTAATATAATAACTGGTATATCGTCATGCTTGTCTTGAATTCGTTCGCAAAAATGGTTAGATTTGCCTGGATATCTCTCCTAGGAAAGTAGCTGTAAGCTCTTCTCATGCTTTAGGCAGAATTATGGAGGTCAGATTAAAATTGTTGGAACCAGACAGTTGCATGTTCAGATAAAAAGTTAAAAAAAATAATTAAATTGTGGTATTGTTTGTGGACACTGTGGATGATAATTGGATTTCGTATTGTTGAATAATAGCAGTAGCTAATAAACATTAAGGGGAATCAGAACGAAGATCTGACGAACGAACGGAGATCCATGATGTGTTCAAAAGAAGTTGATTATGACCGATTACGACTAATGTGCGGATAGCTTAATGACGCATTAAAACTAGAAATTGCTTATTTTGATACCTATATCTTAGAATTTTAGATGTATATAAAGTTAAAACATCTTTAAAGAATTTTTAAAATTAAAATGGGAAATTGGAAGTTGTTCATTTTTGTAATGTTTAAATTAACTTTTTTAATAATTTAATTATCCAGTTCTTTTTTATACACTACAAGAAGTCGAAATAATACTAAATGGGAAAAGTTTCTTCTAAACACTACTGATGCGGTTACTGTTACATCATAACATAATTACATATGCTAAGTAAATAGTTGACAAAAGGTGTAGTAGCTGATTGGCTTTGGTCTTATTGCTTCAGGTAAAGATTTTAGTTAAGCTTGCACTTAAGAAGTCATGTATATTTTTCTAAACAATATAGTATGCACTGCCATGCATGTTTCCCAGTATTATAGTCAGAGGATAAACATTCCTTATAGCAATCAAGGATTTAGGAGCTGGATTTATTTTAATTCCCTGATTAGCATGAAAAAGAATAAATTCCAAAACCAAGTTTTTTTTAATTAGACCTTTTTTTGCTTCACGCCATTGGTTATCCCTGCAACAAAGCTACATCGAATTCTTGCTGTCAGACTTTGTGGTAAAGTTAACAAGCGTCGGCGTACAATGTGCCACTGCATGTATTCTAAGCGATATGTTGTTAATCTAGTTACAAGAAAAGCATGTAACATAAATTGAGGCTAATATGAAAGTTGTCAGTTGAAAAACTCATTAAAACAAAAAAGCCCAATTTTTTCCTTAATTTAATTTTTCTTTCTCTCCACTTCACCCGTTTTTTTAATCGGAATTTTAAAAACAGACAAACAGCATTCCGTTTGATTAAAAAAAGTTTAGGTGTCTTTTTCTCCGCCATTAAAAACAAGTAGAGAATTCGTAGAATGTCTCTTAAAGCTTGCCAATACTATGAAGCGAAATAAACGATGTCGGTTTTTGTCTGTAATACACGCGATATTGTAGATTTACTAGTAGAATACTTGCCAAAATTGTGTTGCCCTTATCCGAAAACATGTATTACTTGATTTTTATACCTTTTTTGAATCTTACACACGTACCACAAATACTAAATTACTAAATGTCCTCTAACTCTTGAATAACAACCCAAAAGAAAACCTTAATAATACTAATAATTAAAACTAAAAGCTAAAAATATAAAACATCCGTTTAGGAAGCTCCATTTTATCTAATTTTAGAGCACACGTGCGCAAAGAATGGTTTTAACTCCTTAAAAATAAAAAGAACTGTCACTTTTCCCTCATAAATCATCCAAAAAGAGAAGAGATACCCTAAAGAAAAATCGCAAACTTCCTCCAAAAAAAGAATTTTTTGTATTAAACTGCAACAGCACGTGAATAAAATGGAAAAAAATTAAACTAGCGTTGTTTTCGGAACACCGGAAATGGATTTGGAATGGAATAATGTGGGATACCCCAGGAAACTATTTTAGAACAGTTTAAGTGGGGATTTTAAATTGAAAGGGAAATGGAAAACAAAAATGCAACCAAGGAGGATAGTTGTAAAGTTTTAACTGGCACCATTAATGTACCGGGTCAAAGTACATAGGTACACGTAGCACATAATGTGTTGTGTAAATGTAAACAGATTAATTTTCATTGTAGGTACTACGTAAATTGTAGTAAACAGCAGTGTTTTCTACTAGGTAATAGGTTTATTTAATATTAATACAGAAAAATGGAGCTGTTAAGGTATAAATAGCTGATACTTCCTTTGCAACACAATATGAGCATTTAAATATATTCTACTGAAAAATCTGCTTTACATAACTATATACATTTTATTAATTAAGTAAATATCAACAGTCAGGTGTTTCCATTGCCAAAAAGTATTACCTAATATACTTTGAGAAGTTTTCAAATTGTTTTGGCATGAAAATAAACATTACCCGGCACGTGTATTAGTTTGCCTAATTACGCAGTACAAGTATTAATTTTTAAACATCTTCAAACTCTAATTTATTGCATTTATTGTTTTTGTACTAGTAGGCTTTTAAATAATATCAACGAAGATATGCAAACAGGTATTCATGTATAATATATTTACAGAAAATTACAAGGTTAACCCACAGCGTAGAGGGTGGTCACCTAGTCCACGCGACTATGCCGACAACTCGCATTACATCGAGCAGCAGCTTGGCGTCATCTTAGCACGCCGATTTCTATGCAGCTTTTGAACATTAAATCGAATGACTTTGTAGAATTTCTATATAGCTAGAGTACTTAACGCGCACAAAATTCTATCAAAATCGCTGTGACGGACCTGACATTATAAGTGACACAGGATAAGTTTACAAAAAATGTTATAAACATAAACGTAAAAATACTTTTTATTTTCACTTTTTATGTAAATGACACTTTATATGCATTTATGGCAACTAAGTAGTTACAGCTACAGCCGTGTAAAATCATTCTACAAATTTGGTTATTACCATTTTAATGTATCATCAACCGTTAACTATATATTTAGCAATAACCATGTTAAAAAAATTTGGCGCGCTATAAATATAAACCTATGCACTATACAGAAAAAAGTTGTAGAAAATGTTATTATCTACGAAAACGATCTGTACTATTTTTGTCGTACGATGCACGGTTCACCAGATATTTGATAAAACGTGTTTTCCAAGATGGCGGCTAACGCTCAACCGCCCCGTCCCGCCAACTTGCCGTTACATTCAGGGGACACCCCGAAACATTTTCCAACAAGTAAATCAATTCTGTAGAAGATTGCATTATGAACCTACTTTTTTTGCTCTGGTTATTGGACTAAAAACCACTCGGAGTATTGGATACATAATCCGAACAAGCTCGATATAGTTATATATATATATATACAGTGAGAATTTTATTTCACTGAACATAGGACTATTGACATTCCCTATGTTCAGTTTTAAAAAAGCCAAGTCAATGCATTGCGAGCAATTAAAACATATCCAAGCAACCTATAAAACAATTGCTATTCGTAGTGTCATTAGAAAGTGTCAAAACTGTGTTTTTTGCCAAGACAGCTGCAGATCCTGACCTGACCTGAAGCTGTCTTTGGCATCAGTGAGGACTTTATGCCTTTATTATGATTAATTAATGAATATTCGTGTCGATAATTATTGTCAAGGATTACAATCATGTCGCAAACATTGTCGCTGGGTAGGCAACCAAACTTGCAGGTCTGCTGGTAGCTGGTGTTTTTTTTATTGTACATTCTTTTGACACAACTGAAATTATTTAGTTTTAGGTTAAGTATAATTACATCCAAATAGCAAGTTTAAACAGAAACTTTTATTTAAATTACTTTAACAAATGTTCAAAGTGACCACCCTCCTGTTCCAAACAATATGCTAACCGATTGTAAAATCCTTGTACACTATTTCTTAAAAAATTTGGATTTATTTCGTTGCAGGCGGTAAGTATTCTATTCTTTAGCTCTTCTGTATGCTCTATTACCCTATTATTGTAGACTTTGGATTGGATATAACCCCAGAGAAAGAAATCGTTTGGTGATAAATTTGGGAACCGAGGTGGCCAAACTATGGGGCCAAATCTTCCAATCCAGCGATCCTGGAATGTTTCGGTTAGGAAGCGTGTAATAGGGCGCGTGGAATGTGATGGAGGGCCATCCTTTTGAAACCATGGGTTCTCAATATTTAAAACTTCTAGTCGTGGTATAATGTTTCTCCGCAGAAGTTCCAGAGGACTGTTAAATTTTGAACATGCTTGTTTGTACGTGACTAATACTTGTGGGAATTGGAAAAGAAGGATAAGGAGAAAGGGAAGCGAGGTGTTTGATACAAACCAATAATTCTGTTTATTGACAGTGCCATCTAAACAAAACTATGACTCGTCTGTGAAAACTATTTTTTGTAGAATATCTTCATTTTCATTTAGTAAATTAAATACTGTTTCACAAAAATCTGTTCATTTAATTTTGTCAATTGTGTTATCAGAGGTAATGCATAGGAATGCATTACAAGCAATTACAACATAATATCCAAGCAACCTCTGATAAAACAATTGCCATTAATGTCATTAAAAAGTCAAAACTGTTTTTTTAAAAAGTTTTTCAACTTGTGCTTTGCAATATGTACTCAAAAGATGAAAAGATTGCCATTGTAAACTGGTACAATTCCAATAATAGTATGAGACAAGTGCGCGATTTGTTTTCCGTAAGTTATCCCGAAAGACCGATACCATCTGTCGCAACTATTCATAGCATAATTAAAAAATTTAATGGTGAAGGTTGTGTAATAAATTCACATAAAAAAAGAAGAAAAGCTTGCCCCGTTTTAACAGAAGAACGAGAAATACAAATATTATGTTATGCAGAAGAAAATCCCATTATCCCCTCGCGGATAGTAGCACAGCAATTTGGCATTTCGAAAGACTCTGTGCTTAAAACTTTCAAGAAGTATAAATACAAACCCTACAAATTTTCCAATCACCAGCAGCTTTTTCCTATTGACAAAATTAAAAGAACAGATTTTTGTGAAACAGTATTTAATTTACTAAATGAAAATGAAGATATTCTACAAAAAATAGTTTTCACAGACGAGTCGTCGTTTTGTTTAGATGGCACTGTCAATAAACAGAATTATCGGTTTGTATCTAACACTTTTCTCTCCTTTCTCCTTATCCTTCTTTGCTAATTCCTACAGGTATTGGTCACGTACAAACAAGCACGTTCAAAATTTAACACACACTCAATACAATAGGAGTGTTAATGTTTGGACTGGAATAGTTGACGGTACCCTTATTGGTCCATTTTTTATCGATGGCACCCTAAACGCTGCCAAATTTCTGGAACTTCTGCGGAGAAACATTATACCACGACTAGAAGTTTTAAATATTGAAAACCCATGGTTTCAAACGGACGGCGCTCCACCACATTCCACGGGCCCTATTACACGCTTCCTAACCGAAACATTCCAGGATCGCTGGATTGGAAGATTTGGCCCCATAGCTTGGCCACCTCGGTCCCCAGATTTATCACCAAATGATTTCTTTCTCTGGGGTTATATCCAATCCAAAGTCTACAATAATAGAGTAATAGAGCATACAGAAGAGCTAAAGAATAGAATACTTACCGCCTGCAACGAAATAAATCCAAATTTTTTTAGAAATAGTGTACAAGGATTTTACAATCGGTTAGCATATTGTTTGGAACAGGAGGGTGGTCACTTTGAACATTTGTTAAAGTAATTTAAATAAAAGTTTCTGTTTAAACTTGTTATTTGGATGTAATTATACTTAACCTAAAACTAAATAATTTCAGTTGTGTCAAAAGAATGTACAATAAAAAAAACACCAGCTACCAGCAGACCTGCAAGTTTGGTTGCCTACCCAGCGACAATGTTTGCAACATGATTGTAATCCTTGACAATAATTATCGACACGAATATTCATTAATTAATCATAATAAAGGCATAAAGTCCTCACTGATGCCAAAGACAGCTTCAGGTCAGGTCAGGATCTGCAGCTGTCTTGGCAAAAACTTTGAAAAAAAAACACAGTTTTGACACTTTCTAATGACACTACGAATAGCAATTGTTTTATAGGTTGCTTGGATATGTTTTAATTGCTCGCAATGCATTGACTTGGCCTTTTTAAAACTGAACATAGGGAATGTCAATAGTCCTATGTTCAGTGAAATAAAATTCTCACTGTATATATATATTGCGGTGACTTTGGCTAAACAGAATAAGTTTTGATTTTCTGCCACCTCGGCTAGCAAAAATAAAAATATACGCGATGAATTTGGCTAATTAACAATAAAATATTGTTTTTATATTCAAAATACTTTCAAATAACGAATAGTTGTAGATAATTGATTTATAAATTGATTTTTTAAAAAGACTGTACTTTGAAAATGCTTTTCAACTTTCCTCATTTGTAAATTCTTATATGATTCAAAAATACTTTTTAATAGTTTTAAATAATGCACTAGTTACATAACAATGTTATGTGAGTTCTTGACTAACTCAAGTTTACGTAAGAGAGTTGGGCGCCAATTAAGTAACATAAAATAACTGAATTATATTAATAGGAAATACTCATCTCAGGGCGAATGTGGATTCCTGTGGTTTTAAAAAATAAACAAATTGAAATTGAAATCACTTTTTAAAAATTGAAATCTTAATTAAGTTTAATTATAGCTAAATTGTTCAAATCACTTAATTACACCTCACAAACAATAGTCTTTTCTTCAGCAGATACCAAAACAGAAGGAAATAACTTCCTACCTTCTTGTATAACGATGCTTCTTCCTTTTGCTATAGATGTCCTCTTTCCAAAACCATTAGCAGAGTAGGTCACTTGATGTTGAACCAGGGCTGGTCTCCAATTCCGGTTGACTTTCTTCCTTTTTCCTGGATTTCCCATATAATATTATCCAAAACTTGATTTTGGTAACTCACTTTTGTTTATTAATTGCGGGTATTTTTTCCCCTTTTTCGAAGAACTTGTATTTGTTTTTGTGTTTAAATAAATAAAACACCAATCAATAGTTTTAATCGAAGATTTATTATCTTGCTTACTTAGCAAGTAAATTTACTTTTAAAAGGGTGTGGTTCTTTATAAACTTATACACACTTTTACAATTTATACTTTTTACACTTTCGCCGTATTCAATTAACTTAACTATTACTCTATTTACATTTGTACTGTATCTCTTACACGACTTTACTGCGTCGTTGTTTACCATGAAGTCTAATTACATTATTATTATCTTTTTAACACGACTTTACTGCGTCGCTTTATATTACTGACTCTCCTAAAATTATAATTTTCTAAGCTTATATACTATTTCCTATTTACATAATTATATTACACAATTTGACTTACGAACTAATACAAACTGTACACTCATATAATACATAATAGCAGATTAATATTCTTTATAAAAGTGACACATCTATTACACATTATTACACAACATTTGCAATAACAATGAACTATTTACATGAACAAAAAACCTTAAAAGAAACACATAACCCGTCGATAAACACATTTGAAAATTAATCATAACAATTATATAATAATAATAACTTGCGAACAACTGGATGTTACGTACACTTAAGTAATCGGTGAGTAAGCTATTTGATAATAAATAAAGAAACATGTATTATTTAACCTTATTAAAAAGTATACACATTGATTGTATAATCAATGACACACCATTACATAACTTAAAAATATCTTTAACAGGAAAAGTTAATGAAATATTCCTAAAGTGTTAGTTTTCAACGAAGATTTTATAATTTTACAATAATTTCCAAAATTACCAAAATTTTGACATTAAAATCCACAGCAATATATTATACATTACATCTAAAAAATGTCATTTTACTTTGGAACTCGTGCGTGACATAAAAAATGCAAAAATTCGTCAAAAAAGTAGAAGTGAAAAGCACCCAGCCACCTTCCTATGGGGAACGCCGGCCGTTGACAATCATCTTTGCGCCAAATCTCACTTATAAGAGTTAGAGGAAGGCTTGTTATTTTTCCAATAAGGTTTTGGCTTTAAACAAGTTGGATGAGGGTTGCATGGATGACGACATCGTCTTGATTAAATCTTGTAAAGTTGGCCCTAACGATCAGCAACCAAAAGACGTCATATATTTATTCGTCTCTAACAAAAAGGCTACAAGATACACGCCGACATAGCTATGGATGACATTTGAAGGTTATTCGCGATTAGGTTATTCGAGTTCAAATTGACATCTTGAAGTCATTCGAGGAGAGGAGAGGTCGAGTGTAACATGTTAAGGTTGCAATATTGTAGCATGTTTAGGTTATTCGAGGTTAGGTTCGGTCCCCGATGACATATTAAGGTTTTTCGAGGTTAGATGTGGTCGATCGTCGATTGTGACATTTTGAGATTAGGTTGGCATCATTGTAGTTTTTTAGACTATTTGAAATAAGTTATTTATTTCTATCATAGACCATTGTTAGTTGTAATAAATTAAATAAACACTTTGAAACCATACTCGAAGCTGTCCGTAGTACTACGCTCTAAAGTTGAAGCTCAGTCAGAACTGAGCCTACCTGTATCTTTTTCATTATTACATTTACCAGAACTTACATAAATGACTTCTTTGCTCAACTGGATTAAGGACATTGAATTCTGTACCATAACATCTACCATGCAACGAAAGCGTTAGGAATTTCGAAATTTCGTCGCTACATGATAAAATCAACACAAAGTAATTTCTGTTAAAATGCCCATACAGGTACGAGTATTTAAAATTTGTTTAGTTTTTAGCACTTAGCTAACAAGCTTATATATATGTTTTAGATTAATAAGGAAAACATTAGACAGAAAAAGTCAGATTCAACAGAAATTTAAAGAAAGACACGGATTAGTTATAGCCAAACCTAAATCGTGTTTTGGACGTTTAAATGATAGAAACGATAGAAATACCGCAAGAAATCTTTTGAAGACCTTGAAGTGATGGCAAATATAACTGGTTTATAGTGTATTGAAATTTTCAAATATAACAATTTTCATTACAAAACACAAATTTTTAGAAAAATGAACACTCTATTATAAATACGAACCGAAAAAGAGTCTGGATAGTCACGAAATTAAACTGTATTGGGACAAAAGTACAATAGACATGACATCTGTGAGTTTAACAAGAAGTTTTTTCAAATTCTGCACGTTCCATCTTGCGATTTTTGTTTATAAAAGCCGCGAATTAACAGTAACAGCAAGAAACAACAGTGCTGACATCTAGATGATGTTAGTTGTTTTATGCGGTGTCTAGGTTCGCATCTAGATTTGATGTTCATCACAGCAATAGAACAAAGCTTTCATATTACTGATAGAGAATTGCTCTAGTGGAAAATGTGTTTAAACATATAATGCTGCTTTTTGAGATACCAAAAATAAAAATCAAATTCCATGGCAATAATTAGATTCCCAAAATGTACGTCCAATGGACACCCACGGTATGTCTATGCAAAGTAGTTCAATCACGTACGTCCAATTGATATTCAAAATATGTTCAGGTACACTTAAGCTTAAAATAGACCAAAAATGTATATTCTTAGCATATCCTAAAAGAAAGGTTCAGTAATCTTGTTGTATTATTGAGTAACTTTTATTATTAAGCACATGATTTCATTAAAACCAAAATCAAATTAATAAAATATTTTTAATGGATTTTTTTAGTTACAACTTTTTTTTAGCTTTCGAATAAGCTTTAGTTTAGAAATATTCTTTTTTTACATTTATCTTCCTTGTTCAATATTACGCTCATCCAATTATCACCAAATTTTATTCTAATCTAATTATTTTCATCATTAATTATTTTTACACCATTTACCAAAAACACCCCTGTTTTTATTTATCACCCTGTGAATTTATTAGTACCTGATAAAAATTGGATAAGTTTAATGACCTGTATGGCCTTTTTTCTATAACATGTATCTTATTAACTTCACAAATAAATGTTTTGACTGAATGACATATTAGGTTAGGCTGTATTCAACATATTTTTTCTTTTTACAAATTACAAACAAATTAAATTAAAATGAAAATTAGAAAAAATGGAAACAAATTTTATGAACATAATTAATAAATTGAATTAAACTTTTAAAAAATCATACTTATTAGCTTGTGTGGGCTTTCTTTTTTTGTATCAAAAATATTACAATATGTATAGACCGGTTCTAGAGCCACATCAGCAAACAAAGACATGTATCTAGATATGGGTTAATATACGGTATGTTTCATTTGGAAAT
Source organism: Agrypnus murinus (assembly GCA_929113105.1). Lineage (NCBI taxonomy): Eukaryota > Metazoa > Arthropoda > Insecta > Coleoptera > Elateridae > Agrypnus > Agrypnus murinus. Next base: position 148,191,388 of record OV816028.1, read on the forward strand.
CGAATATAGGGATTACCTTCTGCATTAAAAAATCTTTTGTAAAATCTCCCCGAGTAAATAAATTTATTAATTCTGTTTATCATTTTGTTTATTAGCTTAAACTGTAATCATATCGTGAAAATGACAATAAATATATTTAGAGCCTATTTAAAAAAATTAAATTATAGAAAAGTCATTTCAAGTCGACTTGGGGCTATTATCACTTCGCTCCGGCAAACTGAGCTATACACACCTTTTAAGGGCACGTTATCGCCGCCAGTGTTAATAATAGGCAGCTTCAGAAACTATAAACACCTAAAGATGGCGTTACGGTCCGCAAAACGTAATTAATTTCGTTAAAACTAAAATTTGAAAATGTAAATAGAAACATTATTTGATCGCATCGCAGTTCTCTGCTCACAGTGTTGCCAAATATGCGTGAACTTTCAAAATATTTTAAATTTAACTGAAGTTTTTAATTTTTAGATGCCAAGGAACCATTTAAAGTAGTTCAAATAAAAAAGGGGAATATAAAACTGCTAAATATCTTTAAAGATATTAGTTGTTCTTGCTGGTTTTAAGAAAAAGAAAAGTATTACTATATTAAAATATTGAAAATATATATTCGTTAGAGTGAAATAGTTCATTCAAAAATTAACCGTCACATGCTCTTAAGTAAAAAAAACAACATTTACTTCGGGAAGTTATTAAATAATAGTTAAAAGATTAGTAAAGTTAAATTAATTTCAAATGTCCCGCGAATATTACTACCCAACGCTTCCTGGTGCAGAAAGCGTTCAACTAAAAATGACTGATTTTCGTGCTGCCATATTTAAATTTCAGCGCCGTGTACATCTATTTTATTTCAATCAATACTAAATAAGTAAGCAAAAACATTTATCCATTGTCATAGATTGTGTTATAATGACTGTATTACGTTTAGTTTGCTTATTTTTTAGAAAACTTAATTCTACAAAATTGGCGATGTTCGACTACGATTATAAAAATTATTTTAGATACCTACTCCTTACAAACTATGATCCACACTAGGTAGTGTCTAAACTGTTAAGGATAACAGTTTAGCAATCGTCATCAAACTTTATCTTGCTAAAAAAACGATTATTAAAAACAACAGAATGAAAAACGTGAGCTATATTTTGACGCTAATATTTTGCGCCAATAACGCCCCTTAATGTGTTACTAGGAAACTATCGTTGTTGCCTATATGTCAATGGTTAAAAAGTTACGTAACCAATAAAACCAACCCTCACATAGATTTTATTAATACAAATTGTAGGATTATTTCGTTTTAGAAATATTTATAGAATTATTATACTATTTGTGGTGAATACCTCACAACTTAAAACAAGAATTTTTTTATTAAAATATCCATGCCCCCACTTAAATAGACGAATGAAATTCCCATATACCTACATTAGGGTGGAACGAATTTTTTTATTTTGGAATTGTTTTGTGTAATAGATGTCAAAATGTGCCTTTATATAAAAAAATAATTTCTGCAAAAACTGGATAAAATATTTTAATGTCTTGAGGTTCCTCAAGGGCCTAAAAAATCATGACTATAAAAGATTTGTATTATTTTTTGTAATAGTTTCTTAAAGGTGCAATTATATAAACTATTGATTTATGCAAAATCTGGATGAGATATTTTAACGTCTTGAGGTTCCTCAAGAGTTTTAAAAATAAATAAATCAGATTGAAAATATACCTACTTACCAGGATGTAATGTTGGCATATTTATTTATGCAGCATAATCTCAAGCAACAAAAATCCGGAAAAGATCTTGCTGTTCGTGTTAGATGTTATAGTGAAAGCCAAAAAAAGTATTGCAACTATCCAATCAAAAATTGAGCACTTTAAAAAAATCCTCTCATCTCTTTGACACTGCAGCTTGCAAATGTGATGTGATGTGCAACTGTAAGTGTGAAAGGGACAAAAAAGTTTCGGCTCCAGAAAAAGATTTCTTGGAAGACCAGCGTACAGTTCGAAAAATGGGTATTGGTGCAGTAGATGTTAAACTAACTAAGAAATTGAAGACTGAAGCCGAGAGGAAAATGAAAAAGAGCATAAATTTTGTGCTTCTAAATCTAAAGAAAATCCAAGTAATATCTCAAATATCCCAAACTTAGTAACAACTACAGCACTTCCAGTAGCAGTGAAGGAGAAATTTGTGATTCTCTATTTGCTTCAACATCTAAAGAGCTACCTTCAGATGTTACCGAGACAAGTACTTCTTGTGTCAATGAAGATCGTCTATCAACATCATCTCAAATGAGAATTCAACTTCTTTCTGTAGCTCTTGCATGCGACAGGACTCGTGTTTCAGATCTCTCAGCTGCTATGATTGCAAGCGCAGCTTTGGTAGATTTTAGTTTAATATCAGAAACAAATCCAAGCTTGACAATCGACAGGATGAAAATTAGAAGGGCAAGACAACATCAGCGTAATCAATTAACAGCAGGAATATCGAAAACCCCTGTGTTGGGACTGTTTTTTGATGAATGAAAAGATAAAACGATATTAAATGATAAACAAGGCTCTGAGTCTGCGTTCCATAGAAGAGCGATAGGTGGAAGAACATATTGTTCAACGTAAAACTTAAACCCTCATGTTTTGAAAGAGTCAGAAATTTATACAAAATAGTAGAGTTTTCCCGATTTTTTCCAGAAAGAGTAAAGGAAATAATCAATCTTGTAATTCAATGGAATGCTTTCTTCTCCCACCCGACCCAGAAAATTTGCGGATTACTCTATTAACAGATGCCAATAAAAGTAGCTATAGAGAACTTGCTTTACGGAGAATATGGAAAGCAAGGGCAAACGTACAACCAGGAATTCGTATATTTACTGTGGCTGAACTAAATTTCGACGCCAATCACTACTCCGAGCTAATTTCATAGAACAAGGTACGAATCACATAACCACCATTGACGAACCTTTTGGAATTTGATTTACGGAATATAACTGGGTTTAATATAAATGCAGCAGATTTAACATGTTTTCCGTGACACACCCAAGTTGTGGAAAGGTGTGTGCGCCTTGTTACTGAAGCTTCTGAGGCAGTATGCGGACTTGATCGTCGTGAGGGTTTTATTCACGCAAGAATAAAGTCACGAGCTACTCTACATTTGAGACAAAGTCGGATTATTTTAAACCTGAATGACTTTATAAATTGTTTGCAGTATTTTACCATGTACTTCTCTGTTGTATGTGTTTCTTAATTTTTAATAAACAATATACTATCATTAAACGGTCTCTTTATGTAAAATGCCAATAAATAGAACTTTTCGAGAACAGTAAATTGAATCTTCTAATTGCTATACGCGTTTAAAGGTTAACAAGATTTTTTGACGCTATTGAGGAACCATAGAATACTAAAATAGACCTTTGAAACTTTGTGAGCTCTTCTAGGACAATAAAATGCGTCTTTTAATTGCTATAGCGCCCGCGTTTGAAAGAATGAAGAAAAGTCTTTTGAGGCCTTTTTTGAGGCCCTTGAGGAACCACAGAATACTAAAATAGTCGTTTGAAACTTTGTGAGCTCTTCTAGGACAATTAAATGAATCTTTTAATTGCTATAGCGCCCGCGTTTTAAGAAAAAATTAAAAATATCGTTTTTTCGTTCCACCCTAATATACATATTTTTTTATTTTATCACAGTAATAATAATGATATCCTGTATGATGTATGATTTATAAAGAGATCTCAAGCTCTTGTTCTATAGAATACCTTGTTTAACTTTAAATAAAAGAAATTTAATATTTATATGTTTTCCTGTGTTTGCTGTTGAATTCTCATTCTCATAAATTGAATGAAATATAAGGGATATAGTAAGAATTTCTTAAAAAGGGCAGGGTTCTATTTCCTTTTATAATATTTAATTGTACCAATTCAATCCAAAAAGTTCAATCTGTTTTGAGTTAACCCAGAAAGAATTATTAAGCTGACAACAATAACCTAACCTCACTTTATTAGGTAAATATTGAAATCTTAAAATAGATTTTTGTTGTGGGTTAAATGAAATTTAATTTTAATTTAAGGAAAACTTAAATTGTTTGTCAGGTCTGCGACTTACTTTACAAGAACCTGATATTAACTAACTACATATAAAACTTCCAACAATATACAGGTAAGTAATATTGATTCTCCTTTTCTTGTACCAATTAAAAAAAATTCTCTCGCTTTGCTTTGTTTCAGCACTAAAAACAACGCCGGCTTCCTAATGTGAATATCCAAAACACTCAATGAATAGTTTATATTTATTGCACAATATTTAATAAACATTAACTACTTTCACATTCAAAATTTATTGAACTATAATACTAAAGTATGTAAGATTAAAAATTTGGTGGGAGGGGGGAATTTCCCCCATATCCCTCCCCGTGGATCCGCGTCTGTGAATATTTATGTAGACGTATTTGACACTTTATAATTACTTAAATTGGATATTTATAAATTTTCTCGTTACAAAATTTATAATTTTACAATACTCTTTTGTTTACAACTTTTCTAAACTTAATTTTTTATTTTTGTATCTCTTCCTGGGAGGAGTTTATTGTCAAACTTACCTTTCAAAACTACACTTTAACCTTCAATTAATCGTCTTGAAAGGTAGTTGGATTTTCTTAACTTTAGAAGATGTTCATTATTATTTACGTGCGATCAAACTTTCATGCAGACCAAATTCTTTATAAACTTACAATTCGCACTGTTTGGCTTTATGTCAAAACTTGTATAAAAATGTAACACAAAATTATACTACCATCTAATTAAGAGAATTTTAGTTGAATGTTAACTAGAGGTTAGATTTTTAAGGGATTGTGTCTTTTGAACTTGTAGCTATGATATTTATGACTCCTGCAGCAGTGTGATATTTCACTTTTAAAAATAAATTACGAACCCCATAACGAGACATAATGACATGAGAGTTGACATAAGTAAGATTGTGTTTACAATTTGACTGCTGTATGCACTACATATACATTCAAATACGCAACCTACTCTGGTTTCCAAATAAAGTTAATGAACTACGTGGAGAATGTTATTATAAATAAATTGGGAAAGATTCAATTACATGTAAAAGTCAAGGAATTGCAGTACTAGCATTTATTGAAGAGCACAAACATACATGACATTGTTACAGCTAGTGATCAATCAAAGAATTATGTGGTTTTTTACAGATACGTAAAGTCGTACGAATTTATTATTGTACAGCAACATGATGTTGTTTCTCACGAATAAACAACGTTCGTATCTTAATTAAATCGATAGACAGTAAGACTCTTCCTTACTAATCTCTTTTTGAAAGCATCAGAAAATAAATCCTAAGAATACGATTTATATTGTTGAGGTCAAGCAGAAATTAAATTTCTTTACTCTACATTGGATAATATTCTGCACATCACTGATAAAAAAAGAAAATTCTTCGGTTTTCTGGGAGTTGAGTAAAAAATTAAACGGTTTATAACACGAAATAGAAGCAATAAATACGAAAATAATTTATAGAAGGGGGTTAGAAGCTATCAAAAATAATACGTATCCACAAAAATTTTGTATCAAGCAAAAGCGACCCAATAAATAAATGAATTATTGCTTATATACTATAACCCCGGTTTTCCATAAAATACAGGAGAGAAAGAAGACTTTTTGAATATTTATCAAGGTACACATTTGCGTTGTACAAATTTTAAACGAACAGCATTAACGAAGTGCTTGTCAATATAAGGAAAATCTGTTTAGCCCCTAAAGCTTTATAATATTTTCTTCATAACTGTTTTCGACAGCTCTATTTAAATAACCCAATTTCGATAAAATAATGTAAAGCGCAAAAAGGAATATTAAATTAAACACTAAACATATTGAAATTGATCTCTATAATACAAAAATATTTATAGTTTTAGAGAGAATTTAAAATTTCTCTATGTAGATAAACCGCCCACAATGAAAGTGAAAATAAGAATACCAAACAAATGAATGCAAAAAATATGGCGTGGCGTCCTAGATCTAAAAATACTTTTGCATCTTTCGCATCATTCTCATTTTCCTCTTTTTTTTCCTTCAAAGTTTACTCTCTTTCACACACAAGAGGAAAGTATCATTAAATCACTAAAAACTACTAAAATAAACTCAACTTAAGGGTCGCTACGGGCTATTGAACCACACAAAAGTTTCAAAAATAAACCTGTCCCTACCTTGAACGGGAGCATAAATGTTCAAATAAAGGCAGTCCTCTGATTGATTCAATATTAAATATTTGACGAGCTTTCCAAAATATTCAGCCCTCTCTGGTGCCAAGCTAGATATTTCCGGTAATTTTTGCGGGCATACCGGTCCAAAAGAGTCCGCGATTTTTGTCCCGAACCATGATGGAGCACTACCGGGTGGCATAAATCGAAGTTCGCGTGTTGGGGGAGCGGCGTATGGAATTCCCAGATATTGTTCCACTAGAGGTAAAGCTCGATTGCGATGTTCGACCACAACTCCTTGCATTGCTCCTTGTTTTATGTGCACTTTTCGCGTGTACCGACTGGGATTCGGCGCGTATCCATAATCGTAAGCGTATGTTTGCGAACGCACCACATTTAAAATTAAAAACAAAAATGAGTTCAACACAAGAAGCGTTTTTGTTGATGATACAGACATTTTACAAGCACTAATACAACCCTAAAGAAACATGATCGTTTTTCAATAAACGCGTTTGACGTGTTTAATATTAAAGTGTAAACAGAAAAGTAAAAAAGTGTTTAGAAGATTATTAACGAGTTTTGCTTCAATTTTGTTTATGACGGAGGAAAAAATTGGAGAAAATGAGAACAGGGCACTAATTTTTATACCATTACACGTCACACTTAACACCTCATTTTCACCATCATTTTTCAGCACTCATAGCCACTTAAATTTTATCTCAAAAACATTTAGACCTCTAAGTATAACCCGAACGCTACCGCGCGCTCGTTACTAAATGTATACCTTAAAATTGAAGAATCATTTTAAAATCGTTCGAAATAAGAACACACGTGAGTCAATTGCATTTATGAGACTTAGAAAGGGTTAAACGCATGAAACGCGCGTCTTGGATAGTAAGTGTTAAAAATAGATGCAAAATAGATGTATATAAATACAAACGCACGCTATTTACCCAAAGGCAGTCGTACTCTGCAGCTAATTTTGGTTGTGACAAAGATGTCCGCAACAGATGTTTAAAAACTTTCGGTATGTTAGGCCGTCGCTGGAAGAGATTTTTCGCATTTTCCTTTGCATTGCTAGCATACACCTTTCTGCAAAACCCGTTTAGTCAGCAGTGATAGTAAAGAGATACATACATGCAAATGGTTCGCATTTTATTCTTTATACACTTTAAATTTGGAAGAACATAGGATTAAAAAGAACTCCAGTCTAACATCCTGTTTTCTAAGAAAAGTTAGTTTTTGCTTTGTTTTCCTTCGGCTAAAAAGAGAATTTTTACTTTCTACAACGTCTTATGTATTAAATTGGAAATTTAAGTTGACGTTGTAGGTCTATGTATATGTATAAACAATTTTTTATCGTTAAGCCCTGGGGATCTTGTAGTGTTGAAAGTGGTTTAAAAAAAAATAATACTGAAAAGGCTGGCTTGAATAGATTACTTAAATATGAAGATCATCCATTTTCAAAGTGCCTTGATATAAGTAAGTTAGCTGCAGGAATAGGTTTTTCAGTATTTAGTTATCTCTAAAGATCGATTAAAAGGGTAGAAAAAAGAAAAATAGTAATTAAACGATTAGATTGTTGAACAGTCCCAAAAAATCCCAATTGTCTATAAAATCTCACCAGAACCGACGGTGTAAGGATTAAGATCGGCACTATTATAAGCCAAAAAAGAGAGATAAAGCAAGTAAAAAAACATTTAGTTGAAGAACTATAGTTGATTCAGATAAAAAACAAAGACTGGATGCAGCAGAATCTGCATTGAAAGAGCGAAAGAAACGACAAAGTTTAAAATCCTAAACAGAAACTGCAAGAAAACAGGCTTAACCACCATCAGTAGTCAGATATAACGTTATAAGCGACAAAAAAAAGTATGAAACGTTAGAGAAAAATCTTATAGATGAAAAACTGAATTAAATATATAAAATGTAAGTAATGCAAAAAGCAGCAATATAGATAAAACATTGTTATAAAAGCAAACAATATAGAATATAAATATAAGCAAGTAGAAAATCAATAATGTAAAAAGCATATACAGTGCTTTCGAAAAGTAATGAATAAATTCGACAAAATTCTTAAAAAGGTGCTTTTGAAAAATCACTTGGCAATGTCAAGACATTCTGATTAATTGCCACCTTCTGACATAATATTTACTTATTTAATTTTTAGGTCGTGTTCACGGAAACTGTGAGATAATGGAGATTTTTTTTAAATGGCAAACTTATTCAATTCTAAGTAGCTCATTTTTCTTTGTATAGTAATGAAGCTAAATTACATAAGAAAGTTTTTGAAAAAAATCCATATCCATACCCAAGCTGCATCTAAGTAGCAGTAACTGAGATAGAAACTTTGATTGAGTAGTTGTTACGTAACTACAACTAAATTTATGACTTTATAGGTTTAATTACTTCAAGTCGGAATATTTTAGTAATTGTGTAATTGTTTATACTATTTATTGGAAGTGTGTAGTTCCATTATTTCTGAGTAACTTTTAAAGTATGTGGAACAGTATTGCCACTTAGTATAATTACTTTAAAGTCGTTGCAACTTCAAAGTGGTATTATGGAACCTTACAGTAGTATTGAAAGTAAAACTTACGTTCTTGCTACCCAGAAGAATCACTTTAAAGTAATTTTTCGTAAACTACATCTCCCTATTTACTTGTAATATGTTGGAGTCCATTAATCAATTTGCGGTTTGTTATGATTGTAAATAGATGTTTTACTGTGGAACCTTTAATAAAAATAACAAATTGTGCATTAGGAGTTGTTATGAATGAAGCTTGAATTTGGCAACATTTATTTGTAATGATGTAACTAGCCAATCCTGGCCCGTTCGTCAGTACCACTTGAATCAGCTTGGAGGACACACGTCTTGTACAGTGTATGCATTGTATATGTAATGCTCCCTGCTCACTCAATATTAATAGAGTTAATTAATGACAATAATTGAGTATCTTTTATTTAAACACATAAAAAAACATAACAGGAATAAAATAAAAATGGTTTCTATCATGTGTATCAACTTATAAGTATTTTTGTCATATTTTATTAAAAGACATTTTTTATTAAAAAATATATTTAAAAACGCGTTGTTATTTTTCGACCTATCATCATCACATTTAACAGAGAAGTTGCAATCGTTTATAATTTTGGTGTACTGGAATGATAAAATAATCAAACATTTCAACGCTCTTTATATTATTAAGTTAATGTTGTTTTTCGAACTCAATTTTAATGTTTTTTTAACTTGAAAATTGATTCGTATACGCATTGTTACAAAATTACTTTTTCAAAGGTCTAAATATCATAATAACTAAATTTCAGCAAGTGATTCAATAAACATGATGATCAATAAACATTTTTATTTATATATTATAACCTACAGAAACACAAAGGCTATTTTTATATAAAGAACTACTTAACCAACCAAAATGTAGCTGTGCTGGAAGTATCAGCTTGATCCAAATAACACGGCTTTAGTTTTTGCCAGCTAGCCCCCAATAGTCGGAGAGGGGCGGGGTAATACAAAATATAAAAGATAAAAAAACAAGCGCCACTTCGTTTAAAAACAATGCTTATTACTAAAGCTTCAAGCTTATCAGACAAACGAAGAAATAGATCTTCTACTAAAATATGAGCAACTTCCAATATTTTGGTCGTACCGTACATATATACTTACAAATGACGAACTGAAAAGCAATATTAAAATCACACAAACAAATGAATAATAAATAAATAAAACACAGGTAGTGAAATGTAAACTTTCTAAGTAGGGCTTTATTTGAACTATTGGCAGATTTTAATAGTTAAATTGAAATGCAATTTTAATGTTTAATAGAGAAAAAAAAGGTGAATGGTGATCTGTATCACAGTTGGTTGTACTTAAAACTACCCTACAACAATTCCACTACTCGAGATCTCGTTTTTTATTTTTATTTTATTTTTAAGATTTTTAGCGCAACGAGGTTTTAACGAAAAGAAGTTACCTAAAATGGTTAGCACCAGAACTTAATCCGTCCAATTTGACGTTTGATCGCATATAAATAACCAAGCGATCATTCCGTTGAATGTGAGATTTATTCCGCTAAAGCGAATTAATATTTAAAACCAATTTCCTAATATATCTCGTACATCCAACTTCTAGTACCAAAAACCAGCCATTTTGTTACTTCACTCTACTATTGAGAAGGAAACTCAACCGCGCAGGAGCGACTTCACGATAAACTGAAAGAAAGGGAAAACCAGTGACAACCAAACAACGGAGAAGCTTGGTTTTAAACAGTGACCATCAAACAAATAATGGGTTGTGAATTTCAACGTTATAATATAATAGTGACCACAGTCTTACGATCACTTTTCTGTAACTTTAATGTATATAATTTAGTAATTACAGCATTTCTGTTTTCCTTATAAACCCCTTAAAGAGCTTAAACGCAGCAGTTTCGCAGGGTTGCGAACACCATTGTTTAGTACCAGTGTGTAACCTCAGAGTTTATAAACTGTGATCGGTAAAAATCAAGAAAGAAATAATCTGGCGAAATAAAGTGGCGAGTTTAGGTTTTTTCCACAATATACGTATCTGTAAAAGTCTGTAAATAAAAGTAATAATAAAAGTCTTTTGATAATACCATTTAATATTGTAAAACGAAAGAACAGGGGCCTAAGCTTTCGTCCTTAATGATTGTGCCTTCGGCATGAGGTGTACAATATTTTTGCCTGCTGCAAGAAAGAAAAAAAGAAAAAATCTTTTGAAAATCTCTTTTCGCTAGAATTACTTACTTAAAAAACTTAATGACATATTGCACTTCTCATCTCTTAGTATGTATAGTGTCTGGTATTTATACAAGTAATTAACAACACCGCTATATAACTCCCCAAGGTAATGGCAAACCTTATATAAATTTGTTAATATATTTTGACCTTGCCGTTACCATACTATGGTAACGGTTACTATAAGTTTTATGAAATGAAAATGTGTATATTTATATCACTTCAACACGTAGATACATAGAATTTACAGTAATATTATAAAACTCTAATAAACCTGTTATTCCTTCTCATATACTTTTATATACACTTTATATAAGCAGATGATACCATAAGTAATAAAAAAAATTTTAATTAGCTAATTACTTCGCATTGGTGATCTAATTGTTCAAACGAAAAAGTCTCCTTAAGCTACATTAAGTTTAACAAACTAATTTACTGATTTATATAGTGCTCTTATACCGCTAAGAGGGTTGATTGTTATTCTCTGATTAACATTAACTACCATAAATATGTTTGTTAAGACAAATGTTTCGATAGCAACTAACCTGCAATTGTAGTTAATCAGAAGTTTACCACAGTTTGAAAAACCCACCCTAAGTGTTAATTTTAAAATTTAAAAGCGAATACATAACAGTAAATAGTTAATAGATAAATACCAATTTTTAAGTTAAAAAAAGAACAACCATAGAGGATTAAACTTAAATGAAATCGTCTAAAATGGAAAGACGTGCTCTCTTATGTTTTAAAACGCCAACCCTTAAGTTTCTATTAAAAACCTTTTCTTTCTTCTTCAATATGTCAATCAAACCGAAAGCGTTTCACCTCGTTAAATTGAAATTATGTCTGGTTACATCGTCGGACATCATTTTTATGAACTCGTAAAATTGAATGTTGAATTATGATTTTCCTTTCGAGCTGAAATGTCATTTATGGAACTTTAAGAAATATTTAATGATGAAAAATGAGCTGTTATTATCGAAAAAATAATTTTTTATTCGGTTTTCAGTGTGCATTATTACGTTTCGTTTTTCTTTTCAAAGGTGCAGACAAATAAAAAAGGCACCGTGATTTTACAGGCGAAGACGAGTTGGCCGCTATCAGCAGCTCAGAAATCAATTCAGAGGTTCAAGTCAGCTAAGCCATGTTAGGCTTATTGATGTCCTTGCATTTGTCTGACCGTCCCTCGTATTCAAACGGACACCTGAATACCAATTCGACACCCAATACTCTCTCGCCAATCCTGAATTCGTATCCTGAAAACTCCTCTTTAAGCTCTTCCGATTGTGCTGGAGGTTCTTGCTCTCTTTTTATTTTATTTTAGTCTGGAAGAAAAATTTTTCTTTAAAATTTAAACAAGTATTTTTTTGTTAGGTATACTGAGGTAAATCCATTGTAGTTTTTTAATGAGTTACGCTTTAGAGGATACTAACGAAAAAAAATTAATTTATATTTATAATCCTTACAATTAAATAGATAAATTGTGAAGTTCTGAATGCAATTTCTGATTCACACAAATGTAACTAGCGAGTGATGTAACAGTTAAGATTGCTTATTCTAAAAAGGTAATATTATTGCTACAAGCAGGTTGGACAGTAATAGGAGTTTACTTGAGTAGCAACTCAGATTCGATGGCTGGGATACGGTAACTGTGATTGTACAGTGTGTAAGGGGGTTAGAATACAAAGATCTTAAGAGGTGATTGTTGAAAAAATTGATATACCAAGAAACGCTATTAAGGTTTTTGTTACGCTAAACGAGGTGCATCTTCTGGCGAAGTCATATAATTGAATTGGCATTATTCACACTGTAAAACGAAGGTAAAGTTTCCAACTCTTTTTTCTGAAAACATGTTACGTCCGGGAACCTAGTCGTATAAGACTTTTTGCTCCTTTTGATGTCCGCTAGCATACCCTTAAAATTAATGTACTCTAACCCCTTACAGCCTGTATAGAAAGAATCAACCAACTGTGAACACGAGGACAGAAAAAAATAGGACCAATTTCTTCGTGGTCAAAGCGAATGCAGGCATAATAATTTGTCTCTGATATTGTGCCTTTATTGTAAACTCTGTAGTTACGTACAATAAATAATATCATTCACCAGTTGTTGGATATAACCATTCCATTTTGAATTATTCATTTCGTATAATTTAGAAATTTTACTTTACAGGTCTTAAAATGATTTGGGAAGACAGGTAAAAGAAAAATTTAAATGTAACAAAGATTTATTAATGTAAGGTTTTGGACGAGCTTAGAAACAAAGTAAAAGAAGGAAATAAATACAAAAATACATTAGAATGCCAGTGAGAAATATACGTTTAGTTATAACAAATGGGGTTTATTTATTTATCATTGTGACCACATAGGAACCAATCACTGACTGATACAACCAGGTAGTGTTTAATAATTTTGTATATTTTAAAATCATCTCCAAATAATAATTAGGATTGCAACGGATAGTTGCAGTTTGTATATTCTGATAGGTATTAATTGTTATTAATTAATTAATAATTATAAATGATACTGTTACAGGGTGTATTTTTCTTTAAAGTCTTCCGATTTAAGGATGTAGGATAAGTCCTTCCCGTTTACGGCTTCTTGTTTATTTTTCGAAAGATTTTTTAGGCAACTGTTAAGGTTGGACCTCCACTGGACATTTTTGCGTTCCACGATTCTGAATCACTAGTATCCGTTAAAGTAAAGCTTAGGCTTTAATAAAAGCGAGGGGAGATCAAATTATATATCTCGTCTAATAGAGATTTAATTGCGGCTATTTTTTTATTTCAATATTTTTTTTTTTATTACATATTTAATACTTCTTATTGTTTCTCTTTTTTTACTTATCTATTCTTTAATAATTAAAACGTTTCAAAGCAAAGAAATATTAGGCTTTACCTTACTAGTTCAGATTTACTTTAGTGGGAACTTCTTACAGAACGGAGCTTCAACGCACCCTAATCTATCGGTGCAGCTTGACGAGCTGAGTCGAATGACACTAGTCTCGAGATGTGGAAATGCTTCGTTCAAAAGTTGCGTCTCTTTCTGCTACCTATGTCAAGTCTATAGGAGAGACCTTTTTTCATTGAAAATCAATAGTACTTTAATTTTCGAAATCTATGTGTTTTTTGCGAGTTTAAGTTGACGCTCAGCGCCTAAACCGTCCTTTTATGGGCATGTCCCTAATTGATTTTAATAAATATTTTGATTTGCAAAAAATTCCTTTATTTTCGTAGAAAAATATTCAATACGGCGTTTATGTTAGGTTAGGATAGGTTAGGTCATGTCAGGTCAGGTTAAGTAAGGTCAGACCATATCAGGATAGGATAGGATAGGATAGATTAGGTCAGGTCAGGTCAGGTCAGGTCAGGTCAGGTTAGGTTAGGTTAGACTAAATGCGGAACATCATTAAATTTATTGCGCCATTGAATTTCAATGAAACAAAATATTTCCCATAAAATTAACATGAGTCACAAAAGTGGCGTAATTTTTTAAGGGGCGTTTCCGCACTTTGACACCGGCACCGTTCGACTCCCTTTTGGACGTGTCCGCTAAAGTAAATTTACATTATTTGATCGTAAATGTGGGTAAGCGTAAATTAGTGAAGGAAAAAACCGGGAAAAATGATATTTTACTACCTCGAAAAACCGGGAAAAAACCTTGAATTTAAAAGTTACCACTTTTGCTGGCCACCCTGCATCTAATCACTAATTCTCGCTTCTTAGTAATACAACCCCAAATTAAAGAATTACTATCGAATGCAAAAGTTCTGAACCCTAAGTTTGAATTCGCATAGCAAAAAAACTTACCGCTCGAATAAAAACACTTAGATAGACAATTTATTTTTGTATAATTTTTTGAATTTTCAAAAATTATGTTACAAAAAGTTCGTTTTTTAGGAATTTTGACGTAACACGTGTCTTTAATAATTGATATTTCAATAACTAATTGACAGAATTGAATGTAATTTTATATGCAAGTAGCTAATAGTGTTGTATGTATGTGAAAATATAATTTAATTAAATTGTAATTTGATATCTGTATTATTTCTCAAGTTATTCGTTGAAATAGAGGGAAATACATTCTGGTGTTTTGGTGCCTTAATCAATTTTTTTTACAAAAGATAGTGTTTTGTTAATAAAACAACAAATACAAAAAAGAAATTTTGAAATGATTCACGTATTAACTAATAATTCTTTAAAAATTATTTTAAAAATATTCACGGCGGTTAGGCTGTTTTCCTATGGACATTCAAACTCAGGGCTCAGAACTTTTGCAATCGATAGTAGATTACACAATTATTTCCACAAAGGAAACGTGTACTTTCGTTTTATGATAAGTTATTTAAGGTAACGGAACTGATTTAAAGTTTACCAAATTTACTTTCTGTAATATTATGAAACGTAAATAACAATCTGATTACATATGTAATATGTATGAATAAAATGTGTGTTATGGTGTTTTCCAAAAATAAAACTTCCGGGAAACGTACTTTTTTAAGCAAAGGAATTTTGGCAAAACTTTTAAGATCATTTTCTCTTTCAGTACTATTTACCTTGATTATTTTTATAACTTTAATTAAACGCCGATGCGTTTTATTAAGGTAAATTTCACTAGGGAAACTTGAAATGTGCTTAAATTGTTGTTGGAATTTACCCTCCTTAATGATTATAAATCGAATCGCATTCCTTCCTAGCAAACTAATGCACTTACTGCTTTTACACCTTAATTGCCATGCAAATTATTCAACATATGTAGTCGTTGTGCTAGTGTGTATATAGTTGTTGTAGCGCGACGAGAAGTAATTGCAGCTATAGAGTTTCAAATGTTAACAACAATAAATAATTTAGAAGTATTCCAACTGCAAATGCCATTTTAAACCACGACTTCCGCTACTGCAGTGAATCACTGAAAAGTTCGCAGTTGATGTCTGCTGCAGCAAATAGTTTTAATGGAATGGAACATTTTTTCATGCAAACGCTTGTATTCGGATCAGAATCGCTGAAAATAGACTCAAGGCTAGTTATTGATGTTAGGTTTTCTATCAACAGTTCGATGTTATTGTTCCCATTAAAATTAAATTTGTTTAATATAGAAAACCCTTGATGTATATATTTAGTCTTACCTTCTATTGTATTAGTTCATTTGTATTATTGTATCGAAAATAATGTACCTTTTGTAAATGGAGATGTACTATATTCCATTAAATAATGGAGAATGCTTAGTCTAGTTATTTATTACATTAACTTTCATGTTACGTCCCTTTTATGTATCTAATAGAAATTGTTACATAGACAGAACGACTTTATGGTCCATTTATTTTATTGACTAATACCTTCTATATTAAGGAAATCTATTACGACGTATATGCCCTTTCTGTTATTTTTAACTATAAACGTTCAGTCGCTTTCAGAAATTTGCATGACGATAACATTTTGGTCACTTCATGTTGCTCATTTTAAATTTTAAAAAATGTTTGCTTATAAAAATTTTTAAAATTCAGTGTATGATTAATGTAATGCTATCTACCAAAATAAGGACTGTATCGAAAAGAAAGTTGACATTTTTAAACAATCGCAAAAGCAAGCTGTGTAATATTTTTAAAATAATTTCGATAATAATTTGTTTATTTGTATATCGACAACCGCTTCATATGAAAAAAAAATTCAAGTTTACAGCAATATACAGCAATGACGCGAATTAATATAAATGAAAGAAAAGTAATTTTGGACGAGTAGTGCAGAATAAAAGGAATTTTTAAAAGACAGTTGGCTAAAAATCGCAATGTTGGCCATGAAAGTGTCATAAATATATTAAAAAGTTTGACAAGGCTTGTAGTTTGAAAAGCTGTCGAAATCTGGTCCTAAAAATGGATCCTCTAATCCAGGATAATTAGGTGTTGAAGATTTTTAAACGTAAATCAATGTTGTCAGTGTTAGGGAATGGTGTAAACAGCACAAAGTCAATTCTGACGAGAAAAAGCCTAATTCCCCCCAAAGTAACCTGAAGCGCGTTCTATTGAAGATATTGGACTATTATTAAACGACATCTTCAGAAAAACGATGAAGCTGTAACTAGCCTAGAAGATTTAAAAAAAATTGAATAAGCCCGCCAAAGCAGTCACAAAGGAAGTCGTCCAAATCTTAATATGTAACCTAAAAAATAAAGTGAGATAACCGGAAAAATAATAATAATTTTTTTTATATTTCTGTAAATTATTAAATTTTCTAGATATTAAAGTGTTGTTTTATTATAAAATTATTAAAAGTATTACATAATTATAAAAAAATTACAGAAAAGATTATATCTAATAAAAAAACTGAATTAATATTATAATAAAAATATGTTTCTAACACGATAATGCTTAATAATGGCTTAGAAATGGATAACAAGTAAAATAAAAATTAGTAATTTTTATTTTACGTGATATGACAGTTATCATGTTTCAGCTTCTCCATTTGTTTCTTTTCTGGATCATTTTTAATTTTTTCCTCTTCTTTTCTTCTTTTCCACATTTTCTTTGCACCTCATAATGTAAGAACACGAATGTATGTAGGATTTGTTATTTACGTGTACAAGTAGTATTACGTGGAATTATAAATCCACGCAAATGACACAATGAAAATGCCACGCGAATGACTATTAGAGCATTAATATAACATAGCGCCTAGACTATTTTCTTTGGAGGCTTCATACTAGCTATAATGAAACAACACAAGTAGTGTATTAACTTACGAATTTTTTTTCTAAATTCAACACCAGTAAGAAATTATGATAACCACGTGAATGACGCGAAATAAATGTACTCTTACATCAAGCCATATAAACTACCTCTATACAGTATATAGATCAACTGAACAAACTGTGTAATGCTGATATTGTAGCAATACTGATACTATACGTGAAATTTAATAATGTTCTTCTTTCTTAGTTAGATCCACGCAAATGACGAAAATATCAGGGACAACATTTTATTGATTGTGTAGTAATCGACGCTAAATATTTCATATATTAATTGACTCTGGATGAGAGCCCTATACTTGTTTTGCGATTCTCCTTAATTAGAACAATAATGATTAACTGATGCCTTAGAAAAACTGCTTTTTACTTTGAGAATACATACTAGGGACATGCCACGTGAATGACGTATGACATAATAAAGTTTACTTTTTATTGTTAAAAAAATAGGTCAGTTGTTAATATATACCTGGCTAGATAGACTGCTATCACATCTCCACTGTACTGAACTAACCGGTAAAAAGGTATTCGTAATATAATATTAATTAAGCATGGACAGTAAATTTAATATTTTTGACGAATTACCCATATATATCTACGGCGGATAGTGTTCTCACACTAACGGAACCAGACGTTTCATTTACTACCCAATTAATATTCTTCTACAATCTCAACAAAAAAAAGAAAACTTACCAGCGACCACTGTTACACTAGAGACAAAACCCAGTGCTAAAAACTATGATAAAACACATCAATACACAGTAATCTAAGAATCATAAATACAGACAAATAAAACGTTTAATTAAGGCCACCAATTGTATCTCAATATAATATAGTTAATCATATTTTATCTAAGATGCTTGAGTATCATAAATTATTGAAAAAAGAGGTAAATATAGCCACTCTTGGATATATCCAGTCGTTTCACACACAAAAGAAAAGATAAATGTCTAAAGACTATTCAATTCAAAACAAGGTAATGGATTACGCCTAAATTAATGCGTGGTGATCTGAATAATTTACTTAAATTCTACTATAAAAAGGTAATTTGGCATTAATAATTCTTTAATTTCCACTTTTAATCTATGGCACTTATCTGAACCAGTTCCTCGCAACAGGTTGTCTAGATCCACAATGGTGTTAAGGTATTACTGGATTAGCGGTATCTTAAATTTGATCCAAGTCTGGAGCAGTTACTGTATTCTTTACCAAATTATAAGGAAGATCCAATCGATACTACTAACATCGAGTGTAAAAGAACTCAACCAGGAATATTGAACAGACAACAAGAAGAAAAAGAAAAGCCACTAAATTAAATAAAATTTGTAATAATCAACTTGAGTTAATGCAAAGTAAACACAAAGGTAATCGACGAACTTACTCAGAAATTAAACGGCTATAAGTTTTTACGCAGCAGGTGCTGACATTTTCAATAGATCCCTCCCAAGGAGGTTAAACCTGACGCCAAATTCAAAACGTCTATTAGGTTATTAGTGGAATTGCTTAACGGGCATCAAAATCCTCTAACAGAGTCTCTAAAATACTATAATTACCAAAATATTTTAGAAAAACAAATTTCCGTTTACAGCACTAAAACTGCGCCATAAAATTTTTCTACAACAATCTTATACAAAAATTCGTCGGAAAACTAGAACGGCTAATCAACTTTTATCAACATTCCACTAGAAAAATGCAGTATTACCACAACCAAATCTTTAAAGCAAAAATATCATATAACACCGGAATAAAAGTATAGCGTTTAGCCTAATCTACAGGAGAAAAATGCACTAAATCAAAATACATTAGTTCCAATGCTAACAAAAAGTGACACGTAACAAACTATTGAGTTTTAAACAATACAGGCTGTGTTTGAAGATCACACACATAACTAATAAATAGTACTCAGTAGATGGCGATGGCGTCAGTAGAGCTAATATTGATTTAATTAAGGTTTCGAGAAAAAATCCTTATTTACCGATTGATTTTTGTTTCTGTTAGATGCGACTTCTATTGAGCACTCGAATGGTGCACTGACAGAGAGATGATAGCTTGAAGTGCACTTCTATCACTTCAGTGTAGTACATGCGCCAGTGCATAAATACTTATTTTTGTATAAAGATCAATTTAATGTTTTTTAAGATATACATCATTATTATTTAGAATTTCCCATATAACTTGTTATTTACTTTCACTATTAGAATTGTAAACATAAGATTTTTTAACAAGAATAAAACCACATTCGAGTTTTATAGTAATGACAATGATAAAAGTATCCATTCACCTTGTTACTTTAACGATTATATCTATAATTACCAATTTAGGTAACAAAATGTACTTCGCCGGTCAGGAAAGACCGAGAATCAAATTGATGCGAACAGATATATAAACTCCCTTGCACTCTGAACTGTAACCACCAGTGAAATGCTCCACTCACTTACTCGGCATAACTTGAATTTAAATTATATTATGGAACTTATAAAAGTCAAAGCAAGTAAACTCGACATTCAACCGGTCAAATCTTGTACTAGAATGGAATAACCCATTATAAAAGATGATTATTAAGTATTAAAAGAAGAGTATTAAAATAAATGAGTCCGGCTGTACAATTGGTATAGTCAATTAAAGTTCATATTTCATTTTGAGGTCATTCGTAAAGTGCTCTCCTAACGTGTTGTGCCCACAGGCTAATTTCCCTAACCTTATTATGTCCGGCTCTAATTCGAGGGTATGTTAGAAGGTTAGATTAGAGATTAAAATAGAGCTTAGATAAGGCTAACTTAGGTTAGATAAGTCCGTGTTCTGTTTTGAACGATTAGATTGAGAAACCACTAGAAATTTGAACCGATTGATTGAACCGATGATGACTGAAAATGGTGTTGTAGGTTCTTCTCGTCGAGTACAGATTCGGTACGTTTCAGAATCTATTAATATTGACGTCTTTTGTTGCGTCCACTAAAGTAAAGTTCTGTTAAATTTCAAAGTTAAACGACGCTTTTTAATTATTATCTTAGGTCTGGGGCAGGCTGGCGTTACAGTTGCGGCGACACAACATCACCAAAGGTCGATATTCAGCTTTCATGCATTTGCATGATGAACATTTCTTTGTGAAAGCGCATTTTACATCCAGGCCAAAACATCTTTAGCAAGGGGCATTGTTGTTTATTTAGGAACAAGCTTGCCAACTTTTTCCATTCATCCATGATTTGTAGAATTTTCGACAGGTGCTATTGAATCATGAACTGTAGTTCAGATATCTGCCTAATACATATTTTTGAGGTGCTGGTCGAATGCATCACTTGTAGGAGGTGTTCTCTCCACATTCCTAGTCTTGCGGTAGAACAGCTGCATTCGAATAAGGTCAATGTTGCAGGTTTTTTTGTTACTGATTCAGTGGTGTAAAGATTGTAGGCGAACATCATAGTTGCATCCTTCAACTTTGATAATATATGAAATAAAGTGCTAGCGTTAGTTGAAAATTCCTCTAGAAGTGTTGTCTGATCCAGTGAATGCGTGAAAGAAAATCATGGCTTTGCATGTTGTATTGATTCAACTTGCTGCTATGATATTGGGTTGATCATTTTTGCAGTTTTTCCTACTTTGAAAGAAATCAAGATATCTACCCAAGGTTTCAATGCAATTAAGTGGATGAAAATTACTCAAAAGCATTACATCTGTATCCTTTAGTTATATACCATCGAAAGTGAGGAATCATAGAATTACCTGATGCGATATATACTAATTCTTCATTTTGGGTGACTATGAGACTAATGAGAACAGTCCCTTCTTATTATCTTTATCTGCAAAAAGCTATGCCGTCTGCCCGGTACTTTGGCAAGACGAATCAGGTTTCTGGTTTTTGAAATTCATGCTGGATTCTTGGTAAGAAAACCTTGTTGAAATAGTTATAGAATGTCATGCCTTTTACTAGGAAGAGAGCGATCTGTGCAATCGCATCAATAACGATGACTCCACATACATTAGGTGCTACGAACTCTAAATCATCAGTATGTTCAGAAGTTTCGCTAGATTCCACAATACATGGCAAAAAGGTGACCTACAACAAGAGTTGATAGATCAGGGTGAAATAATTATGATCCGTGGCAAAAAGTTTCTTCCAAATTTCTATCGCGGCTATCAAGTACAAGAAATGCTTGTCGATACAAATTCGCATGTTGTCTGGAATGTAGCATTTTATACCTTGTAACTTCTGTCATGCTTTCAGTTTTTTCTTATTGCGAAGCATGCAGTTATTTTTCTTTATCGTTGCTGTCAAAAATAATTTGAGCAAAAGACATATCTTTGAAGGTTGTCTTACTGCTCTTGTTTCATACAATGTATAATACGGACAGATGCGGATTCGTTTAAACACATTCGTTTGTTGTCTAAAGTTATTAAATCTGTACTATTTCCTCAAAGGGATTTCCTCTGCTTAGGCAAACGTCCAACAAGTATGTGACATGTTTTGTAAAGCCGACTTGAGATGCAATTGGACCAAATTGTATCTGGTTGAAATCTAGCGTTCTAGTAATGCTCTGTAAGATCAATCACGCTACCAACTGCTTTTAGTGATTGGTCAATTGTTATCGATGAGAAACAAGCATTGCTTATTATTACTGCCCAATGTCCCGCTTCAAACTCTTTTTGGATTCAGTTGTTTGTAAAACTCGTCGAAAAATAAATACAGGAACCCAACAAACATAATTATGATGACCTAGGCCAAAGAATAAAGGTGCTATAAAGTTATTGGTCTTAGGCTGAAGACCGACGTTATATTTATAACGTTTGCTTTATTTTAATTTTTGAACGGTGCGGTTGTTTAACTCTGTGATCATTTAAATATTTGCATAAAAGTTCGCATTCTAATACACAAAAAACATGTTGTTTAAAGGTTGATGAGAAGCTCATTGGTGCTCATCCGAGAAAATACTTGCATATGATCAATATATGGTTGATCAATTGCGCTAAATATTAAAAATCAATAAAAAAAAGGAAAAATTTTAGTCCTGTTAATCCAAAGCACACTGTTCAAGTGGAATCGATCATATAAGAGAATGATAAGTGTTGGAATCTTTGTGTCTGGGTGTTGCCGAGGACAGTTAGTGGCAACCGCAGGGTAACATTGATCAGGAACTGCGAGTTTCCGAGGAAGTTCAGTGGGAACTAGACGTACGTATTAGGAACTGGAACTACGTTTGTCGCAGCGTATAATTCTCGAGGAAGGTTATTGGTGACCGTAATGAGGCTTTTATCAGAAACTGAAACTGCTTGTAGTTTTCGGGAAGTGTTTACTGGTGTTGTAATTGCATGAGCTTTTGTTGAGCCAAGAGAATTTTCGTCGAAGAGACGCTGATCTCCTCAAAACGCGACACTCGGAAGCTGCTCCAAATTCTAGTTTAAAAAACATAATTGGTTAGGGTCCAATTTTGGCGTAGCCCTAACTGTACCTGGCATTTATGTGATGTGCGTAGGAGAATGAAGTACTGTTTGATGGTCAATGGTCAAATGGTTGGAATAATTTTGGAGGTTGGAGATGTTGTTTGGTGATGAATTACTTGGAATAGACTCTATTATGGAATTAGTAACCTGTAAATAGTGCTCTTTAAGAATCGAATCGTTAGATTTAGCGATACAGAAAGTGCTTATGTGCGATACAGAACTGTTGTCTGAAGCTGTAACATTGAAAATATTCTTCGCAAGTATTGAAACAGCTTAATTTTTCCATTCTTGGAGAAATTACCCTTTGCAACTAAAAGAAGTGTCATGAACCAAAACGTCTTTAGATAATATCGACACTGCTAAGGATAGACTGCGTGATTCTTCTTCTGGCGGTCAGGTTGAGAGCAGACAAGGTGTACGCTATCTCGAATACGTTTTTCTTCTGTTAAATCCGAAAGATTTTCAAGTAGTCTCTACAATAAGTGAGTTTGATTCGTATGTTTTGGGTGCCATGTTGTTCCAAAACTGTCTTCATTAATTGAATTGCAGCTAGTCACTCATTTTTTATCAGGACCGCTATATTTTTAGGCTTTCGCTGTTCCTTGCTTTTGATCATCTGACGATATCGTCTGTTAAAGTTACTGTAGCAATTCCGATGATACTAGGTTGCGATGACCACCAAATCTTCTTCTGCAAGTTGATACGATCATCTCCCAATAACAGCGGTTTTTCGTCAAACTCTTCTTCTGGAAAAAATGATCTCTCTTCATTACTTCGGAAGATGCACACATTTCGATAATTGTCTGTAACAGTCCCTCTTGGTATCTTTCGCGGATGAGGTAACAACAAACACCCTTCTGCACAGACAAGAGTTGACACTTTGTACAAGTAACGACATTATTTGTATTAAAATACACAGTGTGTCCGAAAGTAGTGTAACTAGCATCAATTTCTCTAAATTGACGGACAAGTCTACTTATGTATTCTTACCTGTGTATATCCTCTCTCTACGAATAGCAACTGGATTGTCGATGGGACGAACAAGCCTATCTTAAAGATATATATGTACACTTCCTATTTGGTTTTCTCGGTCAATATCACATTAATCTGAAGCCAAATTGTATAATATGACCTTTTTACACGCCTTTAGATACCCCTAGAGGTTCGATCCAACATTGAATCGTACAACAATAGGTTTACCCTTTAAATAAAGTAAATTTGCCATTTTTTTTGTTTGTTGTTAATTCTTATCGATTTAATTGAAATATGAAAATTTTGAAATTTATGATTGATTTCTTTATAGATTTATTAGATTTTAAATTTTATTTAAAGTAATAATTTAATTATTAAACAGGCTTGCAACTTACTGTACAAAAACCTAATCTTATCTAGTTATATAAAAACAAACTCCCAAGGATAAACAAATACATATGCAGGTACACTCCTGTAATAAATTTCAACAATAGCACTTTTACTTTACTCTGCTTTAGCAATACAACACTGATTTTCCAATTGGATACCGATACGGAAAATTTCAAATTATTCCTCCTTCTTTGATAACATCTGACTAATTATTTTACTTTTCAAAACTGGATTAATCTTTAAGAGAAGTGGAACAGTGCTTTGGTCTTGATTTTTGTCTGCCCTAAATATGGATTATGATATACCTAAACGGTATAACTGTTATAACTTAACCCAAATATAAATATATAATAAATATGACGCGGGACGCGTTTGATGGTAGATTTTACTATTAAGACTTTTCTTTATTATTTACAGCAAAGTATTACACATTTATGAATATTTAAATGTTATATTTAGAAAATATTTCCGTATCAAATTTTATTTGTGTACATTCGTTTATAAAAGTTAGTTTTCATCTCCTGTTTGTTTTCTCTCCCTGGAAGACGTTTATTATCCAACTATCTTCCGAGACTACCTTTCATATTTAATCAATATCTTAAAAGCTAGTTGGATATTTTATTATCTTAATAGGGTATTCATTATTTCGACAAGAGAATAACTCTCTATACCCACCAAACGTTCTTCATAACCTAATACTTCATGTTTTTTGACATTTTGTCAAAACATGTATAAAACGTAACACAATTCTATAATTTTTTGAGTACTAGTTTTAGAGTCAAGTATTTTGGTGTATCCTTTATATTTCTAAGGGACTTGTATACGATTGAAATAATCTGAAAATTAGCATAACAGTACTTACTCTTATACATTGACACTATGATTAGCTTTCTATTTCATATCTTTCGTTTTGATAATTAGTATAAGTACTGTTGAAGTGTTGGTGTCGCAAAGTTTCCTTTTTTTTAAAAGACTAATCATTTTTTACTCTACTTAACATTTTTTCAATATATTTGCTTCCAAATAAGTTAGTTGGAATGCATTTCTGCAAGGAAAGGAATTTGAAATTATGATACTTAACAAGAAAATGCACATACACATAGACATCCACAATAATTTGGTTAAATTTAAATTCCACGCTTTCATTTCTTGCGGTATAACATTAACACTGTCGTAGTAGTATCTTTCAGTTTTCATTGGCAGAACTAAAATAAAATTGATACTATAGCTGTGCCTACACCCTCATTAACCTTAATGGTTATAGGACTTAATTACGTTTCGACTATCTGGTGCGAAAGTATGATTACCTGTGTGTCACAGGGCGTAAAGTGTAATTCCGTTATTCTAGAGGTAGCTGTCCAATTATTCACCCACAGAAAAACATCTCTCGTACTAAAATTCGACATATTCCCTTCTTTTTTTAAATCCAATTACTCCAGTTAAAATCTTCATTAATATTAAGGATATCTCAGGGATTGCGTCGAGATTAACAAGTACTTTTTTAACCAGGTAATTATATCAACAAAAATTGGCCTTTTTTGGTTGTAGTATTGTAGGTACCTACCGCTCCTTATGCCGTACTTTTCGAGTTTTATGTGGAGCTTTAACGTGCGGAATAACGAGGACGTAAATTTTTAACACAAATTACTTTTTAAAGTACTAATTACTTTGAATCTCGACGTCTGTTAAAGGATAAAAGCTGGTTTATACCTTGTGCTGGTATTATAGAAAAAAAATGTGAACGCGGAAATCGCGTTTTTATTGTTTTAATTATTTACAATCCTGTTAAGTAGTTAAATGTCAAAGATAAAATATTTATTGGAAGGTAATCATGCATATTATTGTGGCCTTTGTTTTGTGAGGTATTTCGCGGTTTAGTACTACAGACGACGATTACATTCTAAATCGTACATTTTTGATTGCATTTATGGGCAATACTAGTTTTAGAAGTAGTTGTCAACAATACGAAAGTTTTTAGAGATGTAATAAACACTAAAAACTACACATAACTTACAATTTATTGGTTTAAGAAGGATACATTTCAACAAAATGTTTTGTCATGTTACATTTATATTAGAATCTGCACTAGATACTGAAATTATTATTTACTTTTATTCCGAAATAGTAATTTTACAAAAACTTTAAAAACCTATTAAGTACCTAACTAACTCTTTCAGCCACATTCTAACTTCGGTGAACTTTTTCAGCTGCATTACTGACATATTTGATAATGCTGAGCTTGCATGGTTTGTTTAGACTCTTAAGTCTATAAAGGCTTTCTTTTACTTTTTATTTTGAGAACAATATAGGGAGCCCATTATGTAGGCTGATAATGAGAAAATAACTTTTAACTCATGTACATGTTTTTGCAACTCACTGAACTATGAACAGTATGGACTTGACCAGAAATTTAAAACTTTCCATTAAAGTCACGTGTTCTATTCGCAAAAAGTTTAGCTTAGTTCACAGAACGTCCCGTGAAACACACGAGAATTACTAAACACAAAAGTTCCACGCATGGGCGCCAATTATAACATACTAAATATACTGAACTGAAGACAAGTGCCCCACAATGGAACTGCCAATATGTAACCTCGCTCTTTAATTACACTAAAAATACTGAAATTACTTTGCTGAAAAATACTAAAATGTTTACTGAAAACAAAGAACGATACTTAATGTACTTTATGCTCCGGCAAAATATCTCTTTTTGATGACAAATTATTATTCAGGGGTAAGTACTGATTTCTCTAGCTTATTGATCGTAAAAAATGAGGTTTATAGAAACATAAGCAATATGGGCGCCATTTACTTTGTCATTACAATTCTTGATCCGAATCCCCAAGTAAAAAAAGATTCGAATTATATTGACCAAAATTAATTACATTAAATAACTAATCATAATTAGTTAAATTGACGTTAAAGCAGGTTAGATAATTGAATAACTTCAATTAATGATCGGTCCAATATTATCACAATAAGGATTAGCTTAAATTCTCATTTATTCGTAGATAAAGATAATCTTTTGTCTCAATATTTAAACAATAAGAACAATCATAACAGTGTTCTAATAAGAATCTTTATTGAGAAGAAAATGTTTGCATTATTAACAAAAGGTTTTCATGTAAAATGGTACAAATAAATTTTCGTTACAAAACTCTAACATACAATTTATCGGCTAATCCTTGTTAATTCGTTGTAGTTTACAATCCTTTAAATTCCACAAGTATCACTAACGCAATATTGCCTTTAAATTCACTTAAACATTAGGTACAAAGTACCTCACACATTATAAATGTAGAACTTTGAATCATTGGTGTCGATGCTGGAGTTCTAACCATTGTTTATGAACTAAAATTTATGATAATTAGACTTGCCGTATTCTTTCATTAATAAGGATTTAGACCTATATAATTTCAAAAGAAAAGTTCATTTAAAAAATTATTACGTAGACACAATTTTTTCTCAAAAGGTTGCATTATCTCCAATACAGTATAATTCTTAATCCGGCACAAGTTTATGCACTTCCCAATATTAGCGCTGCAACACGGAACGGAAATGTAATCGGTATCGGTAAACTGAATGGGAAAACTCAGACTTATTTCACTTCTGTATGCGCCCTGCTTGACGAACTCCTTCAGACTCTCCAAACTTTAGGATTGGCACATATCGCAACAATGAGAGAAAACCTTCTCGAACATTCCACAGGCATTTTCAGGGTCGAAGACTTGCTTTGAAGCATCAAACTTGATATTTAAAAATATTTCAGACTATTCCATTTTGATATATATTTTCGAAGAATCTATTCATTAAAAACGAAAATAAACACGTACAAGGAAACATAAATTTGAATTAAATGCATTCTTAGACGTATCATTCCGTCAAGAAGGAAAATATATTTTATTAAATTACTAAATATGTTTTACAATATATTTAAAATGAATCTAAAATTTTAACACGTTACACCCACAATGTCTTCATCATACTGTTTTTGTAACTACTTAAAAATCTTGAACTGCATTTTGGGAGAGAATCGGGGAATTTTCTCGTTGAACTTTACATAAGCATCTTGTTACGTGCTAATTTCGTAGCACTGTCACGTGGGGTTTTCGTGACTGGAGGACGTAGTTAGAGGTAGAGAGAAATTAAACACAAGTTGTAAAAAACAACTATATACTAAAGACAATAAAGAGAATACAAAAGGCTAACATACATGTTGACATATTGATACATACTGTGAGGACGTATATGTCCTCCAAAACTGGTACAATCAAAGGGAGGTCAGAACCAACCCTGTTCTAGCACTAAATCTACTAACTAAGCGTAGGAGCTAGACTCCTAGTAATTATAACTAAGCCGGGTAGCCTGGTCACAACTCCCCATAATTTTGCAGAGAGTGGGCGTTTAAGCGCCACCCACTCAACTAAGTACTAAGCATAAAATAATTGAAAGGTACTCACCAACTTGCTTGTAGTAGTTGAGCCATGGTCACTGACTTGGTTTGAAGAGCTCAAGCAAGCTGGTTATATACTGCTGAACGAGGAAGTATTACTGAATAATTGAATAAATTAAGTGGGATACGAAGAACACATAAATACATAATGATATGCAAACTGTATAAATTATTCTAATGAGAATCAAACTGTATAAATTATTCCAATGAGATAAAAGCTGTATAAATTATTTTCAAGGATATGCAGACTGTGTACCGCGCGTGGCGGCGTGTGATTGGCTATCGCACTACTCTTGATACTAAATGAATGCAAGTTGAAGTGTTACAAAAAGGATTTCATTTAAAATAATTCCGTTTGCGACAGCACCTTGTATAGCTATGCTTTTGCGTTAAGTTGTATAGCGTTTAGGGATTTTCGCATTTTCTCTCCTAGTTGCCATTTTGTTGTGGAACTAATTTCCTGTTTTGATAAGAGATTGTCACTTTAGTTTGATCCGCTGGTGAAGCTAGAACTTCCTTGAAGAATCTTTTCGTGGACATCGCCGTTTAATTAATTATTTCCTTGTGTTGTGTATCGGGAATTGCCTTAGTGCAGATTTAATGATTAATTTGTGGCGTTAGTTTTTCCAATTTTGTTTGGAAGCCTTTATGGGATTTTTCCATTGTTCTTTTGAGGTTATAGAAGCTCACATGCTCGTAAGTGTTTTATAGGTTAACTTTTCTATTATTCGGTCTCTTATACTTAATTCTTTTGATAGGTTTTGATGTATAATCGTCGTTAGAAGCATTTATAAAGTGTTTGTGATGGTCATTCTGCTAATTTGATTCGATTTGTTACAGACCTTTTCTTTTAAAACCTTTTCTTTTCTTTTTGGGTTAATCCTTTACTCATTTTATTACTTGTTGTATAACAAGTATACGTTGTATATTTGGGTTGTTACAAGACCATTACGTAGATTTGGTTGGTGTTGCCTCGTTCGATCACGCTACGTACAACCTGGTTGGTACGTTCCTCTTCAGCTCTAAGAACAGACACCGTATCGTAAGTTAGTTATAATATAGCAACTGGTTACAACAACAATAACGTTTGACAACTCTACTGTATATAAAACATTTCTGTATATTTGTCTATTATAAATTTATGTGTTAAATGGTTTTTCACCAGTGTGCGTGTAGCACTAATATGTAGTATCCGTTTCATATATATATATAATTTTATCACATATAATTTACTGTATGATTATGTTAAGAATATTTGCGAGTGAGTACGTATGACTTTGCTCCGTAATAGATGAATAGCTCACTACTGCAGTTGATGATTGCGCAATCTGATTGGTACCTGTAGCCTCGTTAAATTTTACCGTGCCCTTTACTTATTGCGTTTTGAGACTTTAGTCAAGTCAGTTTTAGAGTAACAAATCACGCTCGCATTACTCCTTTTTACTTTCAATTTGTATATAGAGAAATCAATCTCGTAATTCAAATAATTTATGCTTTACTGAGCAAACCTGAGCTAGCTGAGAGGAATAAAGAAAAATATCTGTGGTGTATTCTCATTTCAATCCACCGTATATAATTTATGTTTATATTTGGAACGGTGGACATTTTGTATTTTATTCTATATTCAAAGATCACCGCAATATCTTACTTGAAGATTTATTATTTGTATGTGTGGTATTTGGAGTTTATATTTTCAGCCATCGAGGAGCCATTATTGGGAAAACTCGACCACATTGGTAGTAGTCGCAAATGTGTTGTTCTTTTCAGATTTTGTCGGTCAATACTGTAGCTATTTTAGACGATTCTTGGCGCCCATTTCAGAAGACCTTTAGTGAGACCCACGATTTCCCACTAGTTAGCTGGCAGCCGACATATTTAATTGCGGTGAAAGGTTGTTACCGTTTCCCAATAAGCAGTCCCCATTTTGTGGGTAACAACTTTAATTTTGGCGCCCAACGTGGGGCCAACTCTAATTTTGACACACAACGTGCAGGGTCAACTGTTATTTTGGCATACAACGTGCAGAGCCAACTGAAATTTTGGCACTCAATTTACAAACAACTTATTTTTGGTTCCTGAAATTTTTGTCGTTGAATTCTTTTGTTGAATCATTTGTAGAGATTTATTATTGATGATTGATTTATTATTGATTTACTATTTGATTGATTTATTATTGATATTGGTTATAGTTTTAGTGGATTATTTTATTATCGATTCCTTATAAGTTTGATGATTATTGGTTTTGAAGGTTACTGATTATATATTATAGGTGTATATTGTTTCCAGCCTTATTTTGTGGAACTCCATAATCATGAAATAAATAAAGATTATTAAAAGTTTCATAGTTTTATTAAAATATACCTGACAATATTGTTTCGACAGCTATGCTGTCATTATCAAAGGTAATATAATTATAAACAAACACGTCGCTAAGGTAGATACAAAATAGGTAACTAGATAAAATAATAATAATAATAAAAATTAATAATAAAAATCATAATTAAACATCTAATACTTCCAGTAACGGAGAATTACTGAGCTCAAGTTGTTCATTCATTAAAGGTACCCTGAGTTTGTGTTTGTATATCTCAAAGGCTTCTAAAATGTCTAATTTGCGTTTGTTATTACAAAAATGTAGGAATTTAATATTATTTTGAGGAGTCATTGTGTGATTTTGTTCTAAAAGGTGTTTGGCGTAATTCGATTTTTCAGGATGTTTATTTTTGTAATGACGTACGTGTTCTTTATATATTATGTCAAAATTTCGAAGTGTTTGTCCAATATATACCGAACTACAAAAAGAACAATTTAAACGGTAAATGCCCGATTTCATGATATCATGTGTTCTGTCTTTAGCATTAAATAAAAATGAAAAAGTGTTAGTGTTGGTTTTAAATGTTATTTTATAATTGTTGGTTTTTCTTAGTATATGTGCAATTTTTTCTGATATTTTGCCAAAATATGGTATAGATATGTAATTTGTGTCTTCTGTTTGATTGTCAATGGGATATATTCTTTTGATAACTAACCTATAATCTTTTTGTTTAATTAAAGTGTCAATCATGTTCGGATTATAATGATTTGCATGTGCTAGTTGTTTAATGGTTGATATCTCTTTGCTAAAATCTGATTTTGTTAGTGGAATAGTTAAAGCTCTGTGTACTAATGATCTGTATGCTGCTATTTTATGTGTATTGTGGTGACAAGATTCATTTGGTATTGTTATGTCTGTTTGTGTTGGTTTTCTGTATATGGAAAATTCAAAAAGACTGTCTGCGTTAATCTTGATATTTAAGTCTAGAAAGTTTATAGCCCTGTTTTGTTCTGTTTCTAGTGTAAATTTTATATTAGGATGGATATTGTTTATAAGAATTAAAAATTCATTGATAACCTCAAAAGAATTAGCATTTACCGTTTAAATTGTTCTTTTTGTAGTTCGGTATATATTGGACAAACACTTCGAAATTTTGGCATAAGATATAAAGAACACGTACGTCATTACAAAAATAAACATCCTGAAAAATTGAATTACGCCAAACACCTTTTAGAACAAAATCACACAATGACTCCTCAAAATAATATTAAATTCCTACATTTTTGTAATAACAAACGCAAATTAGACATTTTAGAAGCCTTTGAGATATACAAACACAAACTCAGGGTACCTTTAATGAATGAACAACTTGAGCTCAGTAATTCTCCGTTACTGGAAGTATTAGATGTTTAATTATGATTTTTATTATTAATTTTTATTATTATTATTTTATCTAGTTACCTATTTTGTATCTACCTTAGCGACGTGTTTGTTTATAATTATATTACCTTTGATAATGACAGCATAGCTGTCGAAACAATATTGTCAGGTATATTTTAATAAAACTGTGAAACTTTTAATAATCTTTATTTATTTCATATATTATAGGTGTAGTTTGGGTTGCCTAACCTTGAGTTTATATTATTTATAGGATTGTTATTTTTGGGTAATTTAATTATTTATCTGTGCATTTATTGGTTACCTTATTATTTATTATTTTTCAGTATGGAGGCTGACAGACTATTAATCGACGAAATTAATTATGAACTAGGAATCCGTGGTATTGCTATTGAGGGTACTGTACATGATAAGAGGCGTTTGCTACGTGCAGCCCTAGATACTGAGAAAACCTGTGGATTAAATATTTCTACTGTGGACGTGGAAATTAATGAAGAGTTAATTACATGTAATGAAAAATTAATGGCACTTTCTCATCAAGTAAATAATTTGGTAGTTCCCATTCGTGACACTGAATACCGCAAGATTAAAGCGCGTTTACTTAATATTTATGGTCGTTTATCTAGAATAAATCCGAGTGATGCTGAATTACAACATGAAAGAAGTCGTTTAATTAAGCAGCATTTTAGGGTATCAGAATAGCTTGAAGCTAAACTTCTAGGACAGCCTCTTCGAGTTGTTCCTGAATCGCAGTTTCAACCTGATGAAGATTTGATCTCGTTTGGTGATGATGAAGTTGGTGAAACAAATCTTTCACAGTCATCTACAACTCAACCCATTATTTCTACTGTACCTGTGAGTGATCAAGATTTATTCTTTTCTCTGTTACTTCAACGGTTCAATTTAGTCAACCACCTATTGCCTTTAGGAATGCACAATCTACTGCAAATTTTATTCCTTTTCAGAATCTAGATCCTTTTGCAGTAACTGGACCTCCGATTCCAGCTAGCGGTACTAATACAGGAAGGCATACTACTTCTTTTCAGCCTTATAGGGGGAGTTCTAATTACTTAGCCATCCACAAATGGAACTTGCAGTTTAATGGAGACTCTGGTCTTTCTTGTTTTCTAGAACGTGTAGAAAAGTTACGGTTAGCCCGTGGCATTACTAAAGAACAATTATTTACAGCTGCCATCGAATTGTTTACCGATAAGGCTCTCGATTGGTTTCGTTCAGTCCGAGGCACCCTTAAGTCGTGGGATGAACTTGTTATTGCTCTACGCAACGCTTTTCTTCCATGTGATTATGATGTGGCTCTTTGGGATGAAATACGTGGACGTTTTCAAGGTGTAGAAGAACCCGCCATCGTCTACATTGCAGTGATGGAGAATCTTTTTAAAAGATTAAGTGTCAGTTTACCTGAACTTCAGCGAGTTGGCTACATTCGCAACAACCTTCCGCCATATTTTCAGACTCAACTGGCTTTGCATTCTGTTCCTTCTGTTGCAGAATTAACTAGATTATGCAAGTTTTTAGAAGATACCCAAGTACGTTCATCTAAATATCGTCAACCACCTGGACCTTCTCATCGTTTGCTAGAATCTGACCTAGCCTATCAGAAACCTCATAGGACTCGTTTATCTACCATTGAAGATAATGTGCCGTTATCAACATGTGAAACAGACGCTGCTACTGTTAATGCTGTTCAAACAAATAATAACTGTTGGAATTGCGAACAACATGGACACCTTTCATCTACTTGTACTTCACTCAAGAAGATGCATTGTTATCGATGTGGGAAGCCGAACTTCACTACGAAGACTTGTCCGCAGTGTTCGAAATTTAAATGCGAGAAGTTAGGCCAACTAGCGTCCTCAACGTACTGTGGCCAATATCAATTTTAATTCTGAATTACCAACAAAGCAGAAAGCCATCCTTGATTTTATCTTGAATAGTGTTGATAATGACGAACGACCTGATTTGCAGGTTAACATTTTTGATAAGCACTTTTTAGGTTTGTTAGATTCCGGAGCCAGCAGAACCTTTCTAGGCCAACCAGGCTGGAATATTTCGAAGAATTTTTGCAAGTTTAACGTTGCTGATCGCCCAAGTTGCACTATTGCTGATGGTAGTTCTTGTTTAAGTCTAGGTACTGTCTCTCTACCTATTCAACTTCGTGACCGTATTCGGACTCGAGAAGTTGTTGTCGTTCCTTCTTTGCCTCAACTTCTTATTTTAGGTGCTGACTTTTGGAAGCGCATATAAATTGTGCCTGACCTTCGTCATGGGGAATGGAAATTTTCCAACAACGTTTCTACAGAAGTAATTACCGCTCTTCACTCTGTTGAACATTTAACTATTTCTCAGAAAGAAGAATTGGATCATGTTAATCGAAGATGCTTTTGGAAATAAGGGTAGCAACATCGGCTGTACTCCTTTGGTGGAAAATGTTATCAATACCAAATCACCTCCGATTAAGCAGCGTTACTATCCTATCTCGCCCGCACTTCAAAAAGTTGTTGATCGTGAATTAGACAAAATGTTAACCGAAGGTATTGTGGAGCCTTCTACTTCAGCATGGTCATCTCCTATCGTGATGATAAAGAAGAAAGAGAACACCTACCGATTTGCTGTGGACTATCGTAAAGTTAATAAAGTTAGTCAACCGGATGCTTATCCTATTCCGTGCATCAGTAGTACCCTCGGTAAACTTCGTGATGGTCGTTACGTAACTACTCTCGACATAAAGTCAGCTTATTGGCAAATCAAGATGTCAGAAGACAGCAAGCCGTACACCGCTTTTACTGTTCCTAATCTTGGACTTTTTCAGTTCCGGAGAATGCCGTTTGGACTTCACACTACTCCCGCCACCTGGCATCGTTTGATTGATCGTGTGATTGGTGCTGATTTGGAACCTTTTGTTTTCAGCTATCTTGATGACGTAATAATCTGCACACCTACTTTCGAAAAACACCTTCAAGTATTAAAAGAGGTCATCAACCGTCTACATAAAGCTGGTCTCACTCTCAACAAAGAGAAATGTCATTTCTGCAAACCTGAGCTACGTTATTTAGGGTACATTGTGAACTCGCAAGGACTTCTTGTCGATCCTGATTGAAGCCATTTTGAAGATACCTATACCTACTACAGTCACCGAGGTACGAAGAATTCTTGGTATGGCGTCATACTATCGACGTTTTGTTCCTCATTTTTCTAGCGTTGTTGCACCATTGACAGATTTACTTAAGAAGAACAAAAAGTTTCAGTAGACTCCTGATTGTCAGACAGCCTTTGAGACAATTAAAGATTGTTTGGTATCGGCTCCGATTTTATCGTGCCCTGATTTTAATCTTCCTTTCGTCATCCAAGCATATGCTTCAGGCTATGGAATTTCTGCTGTGTTAACCCAGAACTACCCTGATGGTGAAAAAGTAATTTGTTACATCAGTCGCTCTCTGAATAAACACGAGAAGATATTTAGTGCTGTGGAACGTGAGTGCTTAGCTGTACTATTTGCCGTCGAGAAACTCCAACCCTACATAGAGGGAACGAAATTTACTGTCATGACTGTTACAGTTTGAAGTGGATCCATAGTATCAAAGATCCTATCGGACGTATCGCTTGTTGGGCCATCAGACTCCAACAATATCATTTTGATGTGGTTCATCGCAAGGGTAAAGAAAATATTGTACCTGATGCTCTTTCCAGTGCCGTAGCCAATGTTAATGTTATTGAAGTTAAAAAGATGATACAACTAAAGATCGTTGGTATTCACGCATGTGCGATTTTGTGAAAAACCGTCCAAATGATTATTTTTCCTGGCGTATTGAAAACCATCAATTGTTTAAGTATATTCCAACTCGTTGTCCTGATTTGACTTCTGAAGAAGAATCTTGGAAGATTGTCTTACCTAAAGCTAGAAGAAATGAAGTACTACGACAATGTCATGATTCTACGACCGCTTGTTATGCAGGCATAAGTAAAACTTTTCCACCGTGTAGCTCGTTATTATTACTGGCCGAAAATGCGCCATGACATCGCTAATTATGTTCGACGTTGTGAAACTTGCAGTCGTATCAAGCCTCTCCGTCAAGCCGCTCCTGGTTTTATGGGTGGTCATACCTTAATTTCTAAACCGTGGGAAGTCATCTGTCTAGATTTAGTTGGGCCTTTACCTCGAAACGTAGATATACTTACATCTTGATCATTGCAGATTGTTTTTCGAAGTTTTCGCTACTGTTTCCTTTGCGAAGCGCTACAGCCAAATTCGTATCTCGGCATGTCGAAGAACATGTGTTTCTTATGTTTGGGGTACCCAAACGCGTTATCTGCGATAAGAAGTTCAATTTCGTAGCAAGGAATTCTCTGAATTCATGAACTCGTACAAATGCAAGATTTCTTTTACAGCTAACTAACATCCTCAAGCTAAATCCTGCTCAACGTGTGAACCAAGTTTTAAAATGCATGCTCACAGCTTACGTTCAAGAAGTTCAGCGTGATTGGGATAAATATTTACCTCACGTCGCTTGCGCTATACGTACCGCAAAGAATTATGTCACTGGTTATACGCCATATTTTATTAATTTTGGCCGTGAAATGGTTCAGCATGGCACTTCTTATATTGTAAATTCTCAACTTAATGATGATTTACAGTTCCAACGTACCGAAGATTTAACTACCCGTGGTCATGCGTTACAAAAGCTATATGGTAGTATTAAAAAGAAATTACAACAAGCCTACGAAAGTGATCTTCGCAAACGATCTGTTGAATATAAACCTGGTCAATCTGTTTGGCGTAAAAACTTCGTAGTTTCTGACGCTTCGAAACATTTTACTTCGAAACTTGCACCCAAGTTTATTGGTCCGTTCGTTATACACAAAAAATTATCTAGATTTGTGTACCAACTTAAAGATCCTGATGGGACTCTTCTTGGCAATTGGCACGTCAAAGATATAAAGCCTAACAACGCCTTATATGATGACATCGATTCTTAGGTCTCTTTTTTTTGGGCAGGTTGTAGGGCGTTTTGGTGGGCCGCTTTTTGGGATCGTTTTCATCTTGATTCCCCGACTGTTAGTCGTCGACGTCATCGATCCACGTACATCGGTTCACAATATTCTATATCCCATATAGCTATCGTTAGATTTTGCGGTTTGTTGGGCTTTCGATTTTGTGTAACTTTTTTTGGGTGGTTGGTTGGGTGTGTTTTGGTTGGCACTTGTGTGGGGGTATGTCCACTTTTACTTTTCCGGGCATACTACCCGACCTTTTCCATCTTGATCTTGTGTTACTTCTCTTTCTTTTATCTTCCTATCTGTGCTCGTACTCTTTTGTGCATTGCTGTGTAATTGTGTGTGAATGTCCCTTTTTCGCCTTTGACATTTCCGCTGTTCTATCTTCTATCCTATATTCTTCTTCTTCCTTTAGTTGATCTAATGCCCTTTGTGGTAGATTGACATCTGGCCGTTAGTTTGGGGGTTGGTTCAACTCCTTGTCGAGGGAGGTTTACTCTCGAGCATTCCTTTCGAAGAAAGGGTGGTTGTTCTATTCACCCTTTCTAATTGTGCTTCTATTGACGTCTGTACCGTGATGTGACTATAGCCGTTGGCGCGAACCTGTGCTGCAGGGGAGCTACCTTGGAGTAGTTTGTCTTGTCTTTTGTGTTAGGGTTTGTGGGATGGGTCCGTTGGCTTTGTGGGGGGGTTGGCTTTTATTAGTATTAGGTGGGGTATGTTTCTCTTGGGATGGGTCAACTTGTTCAGATTTGTTGGTGATCAGGTTTGGGTTGGCTACAGCCTTTAAAGGTATGTTGCTACTGGTTGTGTTTTGGGCCTTAGGCTATAACGGGCAACGCGTGCATATCCATCTGCTGCGACCGTGGCCAGTATTAAATGTACTCTTTAATTGCTGTTACCTACGCAATACTCTCCTGGCGACCTTGACAGATTTATTAAGTGTTCTTTCAGTTAGTAAATTGGTTGTTGGCTTCTTGGCGCCTTAGTCCAAGGTTGTGTTGTCCTTTTGTAAAGGTTTTCATTTGGGGAGGGGTACTTGCTATGAACTTTGGTGAACAGGGTTTATGTGATTACAGTCTTAGGAGATACGTTGCTACTAATTGTGCTTTGGACCATTGGTGGTCATAACGGACGACGCAACCCTTTCATTTCGGCATGCAGTGGTTGGTATTGAATGTATCCTCCTATTACTGCTACCACTGGAACACCCTCCTATTGGTCTTTGGCAAATTTATTAGCTGTCTTTTCAACTAGTAAATTGTGTACATATTGCGGTGATCTGTTAAAATAAAATATAGTATGCCCACCGTTCCAAATATAAGCATAAATTATATACGGTGGATTAAAATAAACATACACCACAGATATTCTTTATTCCAATCAGCTAGCTCAGGGTTACTAGGTAAAGCATAAATTATTTGAATTACGAGACTCTTATTAACTCTTATGCCTTGGAAAGGAAGAAAAACTTATGTTGTAAACGTTAAAGCTCCTGCAAGCTGGACAACCACTGCTAAACACTAAATTTAAAAGAAAAGAAAACTGGATGCTTGTATTTGCATCAATTAAACACATAAGTAAATTTAAAAACACATAAACTTTATTTAAAAAACAAAGTAAAAATTCGAATGAAAAAATCAAAGGCAAGAAATATTGTAGTGAGTTCGTATGACTTTGCTCCGTAATAGATGAATAGCTCACTATTGGAGTTGATGATTGCGCAATCTGATTGGTACCTGTAGACTCGTTAAATTTTACCATGCCCTTTACTTATTGCGTTTCGAGACTTTAGTCAAGTCAGTTTTAGAGTAAGAAATCACGCTCGCATTAATCCTTTTCACTTTCAATTTGTATATAGAGAAATCAATAACCCATGTTCAATTTTTGCCAAGGTTATTTCACATTGAATAATTTGTTCTAATTGATAATTTGTTTAATTAATAATAAAGTACTGTATATGTTGAGGTGATATCAATCACTGTATTGAAAATTTTATCGACCGAACAGAAACGTTAATACAAATATTTTTATATCGGATTTAAATTAAAAGAGGGACATGCTATGTCATGGGTATAATTAATATAAAGGCTATAGATAGGACCACAGTTAGGTTCATTAATACTTAAATTAAAAATTAAGAATAAAGACTTCATGCAAACATAACCTAGCTTTCTCATGCATAATAATAATAGGTTTTATTTTTAGAAAAAGAATATAAATTAGTTAGATTGCTTGATTATAATCATGTTTATGCAACCCATGTTACTTTGGGACGGTTTCCCACTTGTTAGGAAGAAGTAATTTCCATATTAAAATTTACATATTACGATGTTTAACGTCAGATAGATTTTTCTATATACTAGGAGACCAGCTCAGTTTCATGATGTTAATTAGCTGAAAATAGATTAATTAGGTCAATCATATTATGACTGATACAATACAATTAATTTTTGAATTTGTTTACAAGATTTCTGGCCACTTTAATTAATGAAGGTTTTGAATCCTGTCGTTCGTGTTGATTTGACTCTTATAGACTTTTATCCTGCCTTTCCTCGCCATTGTTTCTATGCAAGTGCTTAGACCATTGTATGCTGGACATTTTGAGCATAATTTGATTAATGTTGATTTTATATTCATGCTGGCATTTGTATGAGCATCAATTGGCTTACTCATTGTAGTTCGTACTGTAAAAATCATGTTTATACTAAATTGTAAAGATGTTTTTATGGATAAATTAATTGTATTACTTGTATCATGTAGTTCTGTAACTAGCTTGTAAAGGATGAACCTTGACTTGTGGAATTTTATATGTAATTAGATCGTAATGAGTTTTGTAAATTGTCAACCGTTTTTCTTGAATATCTTCCTTACGATACATTTTGAGACTATGAATGTATAATACTTTTCTGATCTTCGTTTCAAGGGCTACAATCCTATAATAACAGAATTAGGATCAGTGATGATCCAAAACAGCTGTCCCGGATTAGTGACGTCACGACCCGGCTCGTTGCTCCGCTGTTTTGGTAAAGTGTCATAGTTTTCTTTTGTTCTGGCAGAAGCTATATAAGCTGAGGCAAATTGTAACAAAGTCAGTCGATAAAACGTTCAAGGCAGAATCTATGCCAGGCTCCAGATTAAATCTGTAATTAATTTGAGGTTAGATTGTTAACTATATGTTTTGACATAAATGTCGTATATGAAACAAGGTAAAAACTAAAAGTGTTACCTGAACAAGCTGCAAGGATTAAAAGAAGTGAAAGTGATTATTTAAATAAATTCAAGTGAATTTATTTCTCTTCCTCGATTTACGTATCGATTTTATAAACAAGGAATCAGCTGACAGGTTCTGTCACAGTGTTACCAACAATAATGATTAATTTTTCATCATGAAAAATTGACAAATATTTTATTTTTAAACAAATTTCTTTTGTGTTGGTTTGTTCAAACGAATGACCGTACTGATCCTATGTCAGGTCACTACAATTATCTCTCACGTTTGAGCAAAACCTGAGAAATTTATTTCTCAATTACCAATTCTATTATCTTGAATAACAATTTTGTTATTTTGAAGTTCCATTTGGATTTTTATTTTTGTTCGTTAAATAAAGTTTATGTGTTTTCAGTTTTACATATGTGTTTAATTGATGTTAATACAAGTATCCAGCGTTCTTCTCTTTTAAATCCAGAGTTTAGTAGCAGTTGTCCAGCTTGCAGGAGCTTTAGTGCTTATGATATAAGTTTTTCTTTCTTTCCAGGCATAAAAGTAAATAAGAGTCTCGTAATTCAAATAATTTATGCTTTACTGAGCAAACCTGAGCTAGCTGAGAGGAATAAAGAAAAATATCTGTGGTGTATTCTCATTTCAATCCACCGTATATAATTTATGTTTATATTTGGAACGGTGGACATATTGTATTTTATTTTATATTCAAAGATCACCGCAATATCTTACTTGAAGATTTATTATTTGTATGTGTGGTATTTGGAGTTTATATTTTCAGCCATCGAGGAGCCATTATTGGGAAAACTCGACCACATTGGTAGTAGTCGCAAATGTGTTGTTCTTTTCAGATTTTGTCGGTCAATACTGTAGCTATTTTAGACGATTCTTGGCGCCCATTTCAGAAGACCTTTAGTGAGACCCACGATTTCCCACTAGTTAGCTGGCAGCCGACAGATTTAACTGCGGTTAAAGGTTGTTACCGTTTCCCAATAAGCAGTCCCCATTTTGTGGGTAACAATCTTCCCCACTATTATGTACTATGTTAAGATCTGCTACAATAGCTAATCTTCGCCTTTTCAGGACAAATGTCTATAATAGGTACATTTGTTAAATAAAGACGATTTATTATTATTATTATAATATCATCTGGTGCGATAGTTGCTTTTACAATACGTAGTAACAAACCCACTTGAGTCTTTGAAAGGGTTTACGAGACTTTCGCATATCTTGGAAATATTACGCTGATTTTGGTCGTCTTTCTAAAGATAGAATTAGATTAAGTTAGGTTAAGCAGGATGATGATACTAACTTGTGGAGAGAGTAACTTACAATAATATCCCGTAATGGAGTGAAGTTAGAGAAATTAAATTCCGCGATTAAGTCTAACTCTAGCCTGAATACTTTTGTTAAACGTGTAGATGACTTAATGGTCTCTAGAAAGACCAAATGATTGAGTTCGTGTAATTTTAGAAACAAATAGTGTGAAGTAAGCAGTCGGTTAGAGCTATTGACTCTAAGAGCATCAAGCTGGTAAATAAAGCATCGTTTTGAGGAGATGGACTTGAAAGCAGTCGGCTCGTGTGCGCAGGAGGTTGCTGGAAATGTTGTGCCTAAGATAGATAATAGTGGATGACGTTGAACCTGAAGGTGCGTGACATCCACGGAAGTCAAATGACGTACAATCGCAGAATTCTCTCTGCAGTTGGTTCAATGTCAAATAGTCGAACTAAAAAAAAAATATAAATGACGACTGTCCCTAGAACACGGCTCGAACGAGACTTGCGAGGACGGGAATGAAAAACAGAAATTTTGCAAACAAATTCGAAAAAGGGTCTCTAGTCAGTCGTGTCGGTCAGCTTCTGGTGCTTGATCCTAGCCTACGAGCATGTGATTCTCCATGAGCCCCTCCATGAAGGCTAAGTGCCTACGACACGCTATTGAGCGTAGAAAACAGTTCCAACCTTAAACTATGGCCAAAATCCTTCATAATGGAGTAAATAAGCAAGTGTTACTTGGTTAACAAATTTAAAATGTCTGGGAGCTACTAAATAAACCTCTTATTATAATGTTTCTAATTGATTCTCAGCTATCTAAAATACACTTAATAAGATCATGTATTGTATCTCGAAATTGTCTCTCACGCTTTACAATAAAATTAATACGAGTACAAACCTTGTATTGCGATATTTCAAATTTATTCCTTGCCATATATGAAAAAGTTAAGCTGACTTGTAGTTTATCTATGATCTCATTTGACACATAAAGAGTGTATTTTGGGTAACTTACCCTTGTAATACATATTTGATAGTCAGAGAAAATAATTGTTAAAGCTAATAAATACAACACTATTAGGGTTCAAACTAATCGCTTATATTATAACTTCATTCGACCTCAAAGAGCTCGCAATAAATACTGACTACTCTTTTCTTAATGACTTTGCTATATTATATAGAATCTTTTATGTAAGTACAGGTGACTTAATATGGTTAGGTAATGTATGATTAATAATAATGAGTAATAGCTTAAATAACTAACAATCGACCATCCTGAGTTCTAAAGCGTCCTCGGTTTATTTCCATCTGCTGCTTAAATGG
Organism: Agrypnus murinus; assembly: GCA_929113105.1. Classification (NCBI taxonomy): domain Eukaryota; kingdom Metazoa; phylum Arthropoda; class Insecta; order Coleoptera; family Elateridae; genus Agrypnus; species Agrypnus murinus. The sequence goes on from OV816028.1 coordinate 148,234,875, forward strand.
ACGGAAATTTGTCTTCTGTTCTTCTGTGGGAAATTGATTTTTACCGAAACAAAATTTAAAATACATTTTAGAAACTAACAATATCTGAACATCGCGTTAACAGTCATTATACGTTTGCCTGCTACAGGCCAGAGATTTCCTTCAACAGGTCAACTATATGCCTACTACAGGCCACACTTATTTAACCTTTCTGATGAATGCCTACTACAGGCCATTACGTACAATGTTAGTTAATTAATTAAAATTATACAATTATTTAGTTACGCAAAATATATGTCCACCACAGGCCTTGCAGGCTCTCATGCCTTTTAAGGCTGTTATCTTGTACCTATCGTTTCCTAGTACCTTTGCTATTTTATAAGACCCATCAAATTTTATTTGTTTGTATAGTCGCTTCTATGCTATCGTAAATATATAGGAGACACCAGAACTTTTACAAAAAGGGCCAAAGCGGTCACAATGCCAAGTATGTAATGGCTCGTAGGGTTTATTTATAGCAAACAGAAATCCCTCTTGTGATACATTTAATTGACTTCCCGTATCTAGATACCCTTTGCAGGCAAGATTGTTAACTAAAACATCAATGTAATAACAGGTACTAAAAACTTTGTATTGTGCCTTTGTATTGTCTGAACTGTAGCCATTTTCAAATAGTGGCACTCCTCTCGGAACCGGTCTTTCCACAGTTTGTGCACTTCTTTGATGGTCGTTGGAAGCCGGATGTACTTAACCTTCGGAACCGTCAGTCTTCCGCAAATGACCACCCTTTCCACAAAAAGTACACTTCTTCAGAATGCATGCGTTCGATCTTGGTCTTCCAGTTCCATGATCTGACGTTTTCGTTTTATGATTCCCGGAGTCGGTTTCACTACCACTAGACATTTAACTATCACTCATTTTTTAACCGCATATTCAAATTAGCAACACGACGCAAAATAATCCCACTCCTGAATTGTTAAAGCTAATAAATACAACACTATTAGGGTTCAAACTAATCGCTTATATTATAACTTCATTCGACCTCAATGAGCTCGCAATAAATACTGACTATTCTTTTCTTAATGAATTTGCTATCTTATATAGAATATTTTATGTAAGTACACGTGACTTAATATGGTTAGGTAATGTATGATTAATAATAATGAATAATAGCTTAAATAACTAACATAATATTTTTTTATGTTTTATTAAATTATTCCTATTATTACATTTCCAGATGTATTCCTTGTCAAATATGATAAAGTTAAGGTTATTTGTACTTTATTTATGATCCCAATTGACACATGAAAAATATATTTTAGGTAAGTCCCAGCAAAGGTATATTAGGTTAAAAAATAGTAATCTAATTATTATTACTTTTGTTTAAACAACTTATAAATGTAGTCATAAGGTGAGTCAACAAGAGCTAAAGTTTTATATTGACTTAGCGGATACGAATTTAACATAATTTTAATTACGATCGTTTACATACAATTTGGTGGCACTCCAGTATATTTTTTGAATTAATTCTTATTCCTTCTTGAATTTGAAACCAGTAAGCATTTCAGTTAACATCTACTACTTGAGAATAATCTGTCTAAGAGTAATAAGAAACTACTCACCAGTAGCATAACGAGTTACTGACTCTTGGCGTCAAGAACATAATGTGCGGTGAACCAGGAAGTATTATGTCGAGTTGTCTTCTCATTAGGGTTAAAGGATTAGTGATTAGGTACTTTGCTTTTTGGTAAGCTAAGGGTTTTCCTCCAACTCTTGAAACAAAGCATTTTTACCGGAACAAAAACAAAGCAAATTACTTTAACTTTCAAAAGTTCTTACACAAACTGTACAACACAAAAATTTTAATACTTACTGCACAACTCAAGATTGCCTCGGCTTGAGATCTTATCTTTGCAAATTTAATTTCAGGTCGCAGGTATTGTTTCCACAGTTTCAAATTGTAAAAGAATAGATAAAGGTTTAAGACACAAGAAAATACATATTGTTTAGGGCGCCATCTGATCAGGAAAGTCCAGTAATTTTTATAAAAATATTGACTAGATACCAGTAACCAGAAACTGAAATCAGATCTAATAAATTTAATTTGATTTTTATTTAGTCATAATCGCTTATGTCAAAGTTAGGTTGAGTAAAATATTTAAAGACTTTTATAAATATATGGTCCTGTAATATTCAGATTAATTAGATTTAATTATAAGTTTATTTATAACCAACAAAATAAAAAACTTTCATATAAAGCATCGTAGTAAACAATAATAAAAATAAAAGGTCAAAAACATTTAATACAAATTATAATTCTCTTATATTAACGTTGACAAAATCAAATTCATAAAGTCACAATACCTTTGTCGATTAATTCACTCCAACATCACCTTACAAAGCAATTAATACAATATTGCCTTTTAAATTTGAACAAACACTTGTCACCAAGCTCGACCGCCAGATGAAACAGCACCCTAAATTCTGATATGGTTGCAAAATCCATAAACCAAGGAATTAAAATTCGGTATAATTGTCTTTTTGTAGAACTGATTTTTAATTAAGTTCCCTTTTTAATTAACTGTATTTTTGAACAAGCCATATTAATCATTAAAACTGAAAATGCCTCTACTAAACGTTAACTGCACTTTAAATTATTTATTAAGTTTCGGTAAGCGCGATACCAAATTAACTTTTAAAGAACGGAAATCTTTATAGTTTGGTTAACTTATTAACCCCAATAAATCAACCATAAATTGAAGCAAGTGAGCTTCCGGTACGATAACAGAACTAAATGCACAAATCGGTAGTAGTGTAACTTAATTATACTCTTGAAGACGGTATCTTTATTCATATTAAAAAACTGTAGTGTTTTAAAATAAAGATTAACAAAAACTTTACCTGAGGCATCCCTCCAAGAGAGAGCCCCAGAGCTGCGTGCTCTCCAAAAGCTTAGTTCGGACTCTGCTTAAAAAGGATTCAAACTTACATGGTGACGGGCAATCTTAAGAGGGAGCATTTCGAATAAACCAATAAGGGAATGACATGACTTTTTTAAGCCAACCAAAATTAGTATTTTTACACAAAGAAAATTCAGAGCCCGGGGTTTCACAACAAAATTTGCAGACATGATATCTTTCGAAACGCAGATGTGTTTATTTGAAATTTACCAATAAGCACGTACAAGGAAATCATAAATTAAGGCAAGATAGATTTTAATGATATTTTTCATAGAATTTCAACTTAAACGTGTATGAGAATATTTAAAATGTACGTCTACATCAACTGAAATCGCTGGACTTTTAAATTTAGGGGACAAATTCATTCAAAAATATTCTTTTTCACGAAAGCAAGAGATGGTATATGCTAACATGTGAAAAACGGCACCTTTGTTTAAAGCTAAGCCTATAGATTTTTCTAGAAATAATTTTATTAGTCTGGAATATTTCTTTTTTTTAAAGTAACCCCTGATATTTAAGAACTCACATTTATATTGAATACCAACACAATTTTAAATCAAGAAAAGATATACTTAATATACAGAACCGCACTAAGGGTTTTTATCATTTATACAAATAAAATTACATTTTTCGGAAAACAAAATGAACCGTTACACTCTGGAGGAAGTTATGGGTCATTTTGTAAAAGCACCAAGGGGGATCTTTCAGTTTGATTTTGGAAATGTTTGAGCGAGACCTTTGGTGAGTATGTAAAGTTTGCTGTGTGGTTGCCCTGTCTTGGTCAATTGCTCGGGTGACGTAATGACCTAGCAAGTATTTGATTTGCGCGACTATTGACTGCGTGAACGATAACGTATGATGGTGTACAATCCAGCCTGAGTGTCTTCCTACAGATTACATTCTCAATATTAACTGGGATAATAGTAGTTCTGGAATTAAGGTTTTATAAGAGTGGATGAGCGTTTGCGGATGGTAGTCAGACATGCCACCGCAAACAGATTGTACTATTTATATCAAGACTTCGTTTTATTTTTGGGCATTGAATTAAGATGGGATGTGAAAGTTATTCTCAAACCATGTAACGCCTAGGTTTTATCTAACGGTGGCTGGATCTAGGGGAATAATAGCCATCCCAGAGCAAGGTCCACTATAGTGTGAAGCATAGAACCGGCAGTAACAGTTGCAGTTGAGCGTGAAGAACCACCAGAAAACCAATTTAGGGGTTGGGTTGACCTAAGATTTTTTAAGTAACCGAGTGGAACAGGAAAAAACACATCAGAAAAATCCTGGAACCTACGTTGCTCTAGAATCAATCTTAATACATGCCTAGTCTACCTGATTACTTAATCAAATAGAAACCAAGTAAGTTAATCAACATCTTAAACGGCTTGCTTCAAAGAATAGTATAAAGTGTAGCTTAAATTGTAGAAATGGCAAAAAATGTTTAAACATCCAACTGCGATACCTTCCAGTAAGATTAGTATCACTGTTAAACTTTATCACCTGTAATATTATAAAATTGCGACCAAATTTTAAAATACACACCATATATATTTTCTACAGTAACAAAAAATTGTTTTTCTTTAATACACATGTGAAATTATTTTTAAGATCGCAATAACTTATTTTTTACGAATTAAGCAAAAGAATAAAATAAAATATTTTTTTAATAAAGCCCCAACACATTCAATTTCTTTTCGAGCATTTTCATTTTATCCTTTGTGAAACCTAAACCTTAACTAAATAGGAGTCACTTTCTGTTTCATGAGGGAATCTAATTTCTTGTGTAAACGACCTACTGAATTATTTTCATGAACTTATCTTTTTGCGAATCTTCTTAAATAAACAAAACTGTCACGTGAATAAGATCTTTGATTTTAACATGCTTTTGTTCAAAAGAAGATTGAAAAAATGTAAGAAAGAAAATAATATTTAATAGAGGTGCGGAGGTAAGATGATTTTTATGAAAGGAGGATGCAATCTTGAAACTGCTAACGTATTTTTTTTCTTGATTTCATAAAAATTTGGATTTGAAATAAAAAGAAAGCGAAATCTGAAAAGAAAAAATATAATTTGTAAATCTCCTTGATATACGGTGCTGTCATTGAGTAATCAGTCAGGCGGACAATGTTATCAGCACGCAAGCACATACCATATTTCTTTGCCCCTGGCGATAACCACTCTTAACGTCCCTAGACCCTTCCTTCCATGTTCAGTTTGAATTTTCCTCCTTTCTTATTCCCTATCCTCCTATTCGTGATGTTCGAGTAATACGAATGAAAATTTACGAAGGCTAACGCTCTTGACAAGAAGGGCTGTGATTCTCTAGTATAAAAAAATATATTTTTTTTGTTTCATATTTTCAAATTATGGCGATTTTCAGTAAAATTTAAATTATAAGAACAAATCAAGAAAAGAAAAGTCTTAAGATAATAATTAAAGAATTCCTAATTTATAATTTGAACGTCTGTTTCGTTCAATTATTTGCAAGGATTTTAGTTTGCTGGATTTTAAGTGTCAGAATTTAAATCATGTCGGGATTATAGTGACAAGAATATTACGCTGTTATTTTCCAGCAATCCTGCAAAAACTTGGGCTCCCCGAATTTACTATGCGAATATTTAATAATTTTCCCCTAGAAATAAACTTTAGATGTAAAAGGTTTGCAAAAAAGTCATGCTTTCTTATTTAAATCTTAGTTAAATGTTTTTACTGAAGTAAAAAGCTACTTCTGGAGAGTTTATTTTAGAATTTGTAAAAGCAGACAGCATAAACAACAAAATCTAATAATAAAATACCTGAATGCATGTTTACTTCTTCTGTAGCAATAACGTTAATGTAAACCTAAAACATGAAGCGTAATGTGTACAGACAAACTTTACAAAAGAAATATATCTTCAGAGACAGCACAGGACAGTAACTTCGTGAAGGGTTGAAGTCCAAGCGGCACCGGAGTTCCTCATCGTTAACCGCGTCTATGCAGCAGAAGGGTCGGTCAACACAGCACATGATTTCATACTTTTACAGGGTCAGTCACAATTAGGGTTATCAAGGCTGAAGTGACCACTAAGTGAGTAGTTTGCAGAGTATGAAAATTCTTTGGGGAAGAAACTAAAATGAAACAATTGAAGAAAGCTGGACATCACTATAGTACCACGTTCGACAGTGCCTTCCTGTTCGTTCACCGTGGATACCACACTCCGGTAGAGTGATGATGAGAAATAATGTAGCCTTTAGTGTTATCACCAACAGGGTGACAGATTGCTCTTCCTTCTAGCCTGCATTTACATTATTGTACAGTTACATTTTATTTACATTTACTCTCCTAGATTGCTTAGATTGCGTTTCCAGAAAATTTAACACATCCCCTTGCCTATATCTACTGTTAACTGTAAGATAATACGTTAATGTAAAGTTTTTGATCGGCTAGTTCTTGGTGTTAAGAGGAAGTTCCGTTATATTTAATTTATATTACAAAATAATAACTTAGAAAATTAATTAGGGTCCGGCTAACTCTGCTACAAAATTAACAGCCGCAGTTTAATTCCACTGAAGAGAACTAAAAACAAAACGCAATAGTTATTAAAGAATCACTTCGTACAGAACTCAAATGCTTTATCTATTATATCTCTTTTAAATATTAAATATTAATTATAAACAATAATAAATTACCAATAAGAAAGCTGTAGCTGTACGTTTAAATCCAACGGAGAAATTTCTGCAGAAAAGGTTGCGTTAATTTAAAGCGTACAACAATGTTAAATAATCGAGTAAACGCTATCGCAACAAAAGGTCAGTAAACTGTTTTATTTATTCATCACATAACCTAAAAACAAAGAGAATAGAAAGGTTTATAATTATTACAGTGGATAGGAAAATAATAGCAGTAGCGGGAAGCAAATGATTCTGTCTGTCTTTCTCCTAGTGTTAATTAAATTCCTTTGAACCCTTTATAACCACTCCGGGTGAATAACCTTGAACTGGTTAAAGGTATTTTCTAGATTTTCCAGTCCGTTGTTTACAACGGGAATAGAAGTTGGGTACTTACAAGTTACCATCAAAAATGACGGCAACAGAAACAAAGTAACATATCTAAGAAAAAGGAACTCACTAGAGACATAAAAACATACGAAGTAGGTATAAAGCGTCAAGGTCAAGGTTGGTGATCCGACCCAAGAAACGACAGCCGAAAACTCAATAGCCCAAAGAACAATTCCTCCAAGACAAACTGCTGAAAGTGAAACGTCAGAGGAAAACAATGAACAAAATCTCGCCAGCCGTGCCTTGGTCAACAATGAGTTGGCTACCACATGGCGGGAATACCTAGGCAACGTTTACGATAGACAACAGAAATGAACACATCCGTAATGCGTTGCTATTACAAAGCGATACAAAATGAATACACGCCCTATCGAAGGCGAATGTTTGAATTATTCAAAGAAGAACATCCAAATTTAACTGTCACTGAACAAAGAATTGCAGACCAACGCCGAACAATTATAGTTAATAAACTACTACCGCAGGCTACCTTAGATGGAATAAAAGAAGAAGTCAGCAGAAGAGACAACAGTATACAGGAGGACGAAAACCGAGGTCAAGACGAAGAGGAACAAGTAACAGAAAATCAGAATAACACCAACGACGGCACTAACTTCATTGAAGATGAAACAGCCGAAATCCAAAACATTATACCAATAAGCGAGAGTAACCGTATGGTAGTTGATGAAATCAAGCTAGCACTACTGAAATATCAAGGTACTGATCCAACGCAAAGACCAATTATTCCAAAACAACGTCCTACTTATAAACTCCACAATATTGTGAAGAAAATAAATGACATACTGCCTATATTCGTACAGGAAACTCGCACTTTTAATGAGTTACATACGGTTATATATTGTGCAATACTAGTAGCATCTAAAGAAAACGGAGTAAAAATACGTGACAGATGCACACAACATAGATGCAACGAAACAAAAATGATACCCCAATGGAAAAAACGTCTCGAAGCCAAAATTACCAATTTACGAAGAAACATCAATCGCCTGACTCAATATAAAGCTGGTTTTAAAGGATACAAGTTAAAAAAGGAAGTAGACAAGATTATAAAAAATAATCGTGTACATACCACACATGAAGATGCTAATAATACTTTAGAAGAAGTGTTAGATACTCTAAAGCAAAAGCTTTCAGCAACATCAGCAAGATTGAAAAGATACACTAAAACTAACCAACGAAAATACGAAAACAAACTTTTTAGAGAAAATGAAGGGCGATTCTATCGTTCGCTACCAAGCTATCAAGAGGTTATAGATGAAGAAAGTGTACCCAAAATAGAAGAAATAGAACAGTATTGGAGAACAATCTGGTCAGATAAAGCCACACATAACAAAAAAGCATCTTGGATAGCCAGTGAAAGAGAGAAGTATCAACAAACGCAACAAATGACATATATAAAAATAAATAAAAAACAACTCACAGATGTTATATCAAAAACCCATAATTGGAAGGCACCAGGAAATGACGGGATACATAATTATTGGCTTAAACACTTTACAAATACTCATGACGCATTACTTAAACACATTAATAGCGTCATCGAAGACCCAGAAACAATACCAGAGTTTTTAACACAAGGCCTGGCCTATCTAATACCGAAGAAAGGAAATAGCAAGGATCCCGCCAACTATCGACCGATAACTTGCCTCCCGACATTATACAAAATAATAACTGCATGTATAAGTGAGACTGTATATGAACATTGCCAGAAACAAGGAATCTTTGCCGAAGAACAAAAAGGGTGTCGGAAAAATTCTCAAGGGTGTAAAGAACAACTCATCATCGACTCTATTGTAATGAGACAAGCATACAAAACAAAAAGAAATATTTACACTGCATATATAGATTATAGAAAAGCCTTTGACTCCATTCCTCACAGCTGGCTGAGCGAAATTTTACATATATATAAAATTCACCCAAAAATTACTAATTTCCTTGAAAAAACTACAAAGAGATGGAAAACTGTGATGAAATTAAAAACTAAAAGTGATGAGAAAATTACAACACCTATAGATATAAATAAGGGTATATTCCAAGGTGACTCACTTAGTCCTCTACTCTTCTGCCTAGCTCTTAACCCATTATCCAGATTACTAAATGAGGGAAATGCTGGTTATAAAATTATTAAACACGGAAATGAGGTCTACAGTTTAACACATCTTTTTTATGTAGATGACCTGAAGCTTAACAGCGGCACTTCGCAGAAACTTAGCCAGAATCTTAAAGTAGTAGAGACATTCTCACGTGATATTAACATGTCTTTCGGATTAGACAAATGCAAAACCCAAAGTATACATCAAGGTAAAAAAGAAATAAGGGCATATGAGTTGGAAAGTGGAGAAGAAATACAAGGTATGGAAGAACATGAAATATACAAATACCTTGGTATAAAACAATCGAGAATGGTTGAGCAGCAACAAACAAAAAAGGAAATAGCAGATAAATACCTGCAACGCGTACAACAAATGACAAAGACCAAGTTGAATGGGAAATACTTAATTAAGGCTATAAACACCTATGCCATCCCAGTACTTACCTACACTTTTGGGATTATACACTGGACGGACACAGACGCAGAAGATTTACAGCGAAAGACCGCTAAGCTACTTACTCTTTCTAATGCACATCATCCAAAATCCGCCACCGAAAGACTTACCCTTCCTCGAGATAAAGGTGGACGTGGATTAATAGACATAAAGAACTTACTGCATAAGCAAAAGAATTCGCTACGAGAATATTTCAAAAACAAGCAAGAAACATCCCATCTACACCAAGCTATTATAAATGTTGACAATAACTACTCACCACTTAATCTTAAACATCATGTAGAATTTCCAGAGATAACAGATACTGACAAACAACAAGCGTGGGCTCAAAAAGCGCTTCATGGACGACATGCGCATGACCTGAATCAAAAACATATAGACAAAAAGGCCTCAAATGCATGGCTATCAATTCCAGGTCTATTTCCTGAAACGGAAGGTTTTCTTTGCGCGATCCAAGATCAAGTTATAAGAACTAAAAACTACAGAAAACACATAGTAAAAGAAAATATCGAAAATGACAACTGTAGACGATGCAATGCTATAACAGAAACCATCCAACACATAACATCAGGCTGCCAAGCACTAGTCCAAAGTGAATATAAATCACGTCATGATAATGTTGCTAAGATACTACATAATAAATTAGCAAACAAGTTTCTCTTAGCACAAGAACACACTCCCTACTATAAGTATACACCCGCGAAAATTTTGGAAAACGAAGACACACGATTATATTGGGATAGAGGAATCTTAACTGACAAACACATTCCTCACAATAGACCAGATATAACATTAACTGACAAAAAGAACAAAGTCACGTACCTAATAGATATAGCTGTACCCAATACTCATAATCTTCAGACAACACATGCTGAAAAACTCCGTAAATACACAGACCTTCAAATAGCAATAACGCAACAATGGAAGATGGAAGCAGTATATACATATGGAAGCATTGTACCTGTAATAATAATAATAATAATATTTATTTCCAACAGAAACAAGTTCCATTTACAGGAAATATACATAACATGTGTGGAAAATAGCAATAACATAAATATATCAATCGTGAACTTAAAATAGCTAGTACAGATAGTTTGAGCATTACGAACATATAATTGCAACTGATAGCAGCAGATACCCTAGATATTACAATTACCTTAGACATGATTAATGATGATAATATCAGCTACAGGGGTTATTCCTAAGACATTATTTCAAAGCTTGAGACAACTAGAAGTAAATGAATCAATATACGTAGACATGCAGCGGTCAGTAATTTTAGATACATGTTCAACAGTTAGAAAATTTCTAAACAATAACATACACCAGTAACAGATAACTTACCTGCACCTTGGTTAACACCCGTGTAGGAAGAAAGTCCATACGCAAGTATGAGAAATACAACAAATAATAATAATAATAATAATAATAATAATAATAATAATAATAATAATAATAATAATAATAATAATAATAATAATAATAACCAGGACGGCCAACAGGGCAATGGTATAGTAACCCATGTTTTGTAATATGGTGAAATTATATAATAATAAATATGTCAGGAAATCAAAAACAGTTGTAATTACCCCAGGCAGGTAGAGACAGTATCTCAGAATCCTGCATCGCCTTAGCGGTCAGCCCCACGGATTCTGGGGGGGGGGCAATATCTTGACTTCGCGTGAAAAAAATGATAAAGATAAGAGGGGGAAAGAACGTTTTAATGATAAAAATGGTAGGATACTTAGGAGTCAGAATTCTACCACTATAACCGAGTCACTCGTAACTCCAACACAAGAAAAGGATGGTAACCACAACGAAGAAATTCATGGTGGACCACACATTTCGCAACATCTGTCCACGCAAGGTAAACATACAAACAGTAAAATCAGAGAAAAGTGGACCGGAGATGAATACTCGGAAATAATATGGTGTTATTACTACATGCAAGCTAAACATAATCGGAAAGGGAAACTTTCAACCTATGGAGAAGTAGGAATCTAAATAGGAGACTGAACATAGATTCCAAAAAGTTGGCAAACCAACGGCGATATATACTAAATAATGGAAAGCTGACCCAAAGTCAACTCGACAATATTAGATCAGCAGCGACACAAACAGCACAGCGAGATGCGACACCAAACAACACAATGCCAGAGACTGAAAATATAGAAGTCTCAGAGGAAATAGAAGAATGTGCACAAGAAGAAATAATAGAAGCACAAGAACAAGTATATTCGTATATACAATCACAAGAACAAGTACATACGATACAAGAAAGAAGAGAAGATACAGAGGGTATACAAAATGAATTAAGAAGAGAAATTGAAATAGAAATAGAAATAACGAAATCAGTGGAAATGAATACTAGAGAAAAGATACCGAAACTTAGAGACAACAGAAAAGCACAACAGCTAATTGAACAAGCTAACGGTGTGATTGAGGATATATTGAATGACGGCAAGGCACGAAATATCACAGAAATTAATAATATAATATATGCCACTGCTGTAGTTGTATCCCGCAAATTAGTAAATATGAAGCCCAACAAAAGAACAAAGCCATTTAAAAATGGAAAACCACCATGGAAGAACAGAATTCAAAAGAAGATTGAACTATTGCGAACTCAGTTATCTTGGCTTGCAGAAAGACATAACGGACAACAAAGCAAAAAGCTAAAGCAGAACATACGTGAAATGAAAAAAAACTATAACATAAAAAATGAACTTGATTTTACGAAAGTTGTAGAGATGTTAAAACAGAGAGTATTAGCCTACAGCCAAAGGATCCGGCGTTACGAAAAGAGAAGTAAGTTCTATCATCAAAATAAGACCTTTCAAACAAATCCTAAACGATTTTATAGGGAATTGAATGGTGACGCAATACAATGGACCGATATACCCACAAAGGAACAAATACAAACCTTCTGGAGCGATCTGTGGGGAAATCCTGTAGAACATAACAGCAATGCAAGCTGGATTAAAGCAGAAGAGAAGCTTACCCAGAAGGTACCTTTTATGGAGTACACAACCATCACTAAAGAGGATGTCGCTAAAACATTAAGAAATGCCGCTAACTGGAAAGCAGGGGGTCCAGATAAAATACCAAATTTTTGGCTTAAAAAATTAACGAGCTTGCATGCAGAGATTGCAAGAGAAATTAATGTGTTAGTTAGATCACCAGAGAAGACACCTAAATGGCTTACCCAAGGAACAACGTTTTTAATTCCTAAAAATAACGACACAGGAAATCCGAATAATTATAGGCCAATTACATGCCTGTCAGTTATATATAAATTGATAACTGGAATAATTTCATCACGAATATACCAGCATCTTGTAACTAACAAGTTATTCCCAGAGGAGCAGAAAGGGTGCTCAAAGGGTTCGTACGGGTGTAAAGAACTGTTATTATATAACAAATTAGTAGTCGAAGACTGTAAAAGAAAAAAAAGAAATCTATCAATGGCGTGGATAGACTACAAAAAAGCCTTTGATAGTGTACCACATACGTGGATAAAGCACGTATTGAAAGTGTATCACCTGGACCCAGATATCGTTAACTTCTGTAGCACGGTCATGAAACAATGGGAAACAAAGGCAATACTATCGACACCTAATGAAACTGTAGAAACGGATAACATCAGAATCAACAGAGGAATCTTTCAAGGTGACTCATTATCACCTTTGTTATTTTGTATGTGTCTAATACCATTAAGCCGCAAACTTAACAGTAGTAAAAAAGGCTATAAGTTAACAACAACAAACACAGTAACCCATATGGTATATATGGATGACTTAAAGGTATTTGCAAAAAATGATCAAGATCTTCAGAGCATGATTAGTGAGGTTCATGAATTCAGTGACGATGTGAAAATGCAGTTCGGATTGTCAAAATGCGCAACAGTTGCATTCCACAAAGGTGAATTGACACAAAACAACAACATAGTGTTAAACAACAAGGAGCAAATTAAGAGCCTCGAACCTGAAAAAAGTTACAAATACCTTGGCGTAGATGAAAAAGACGGAATTGAACACAGGGTAATGAAAGAAAAACTAAAAAGAGAATATTTTAGAAGGGTCAGAAAAATACTCCACTCCGAATTAACCGCCAAGAATAAAACGATGGCAATTGGAAGTTTTGCAACCCCTGTACTTCAATATAGCTTTGGTATAGTGGAATGGTCCATTAGCGCTTATAACAGCTGCGCAGGATCAGGCGTTACGAACCCGATATTATGAAAAACATATATTAAAGTTAGATGTTAACAGCAAATGCCGTATCTGCAATGAAGGAGAAGAACACGTGCACCACATTATAGCTGGATGCCCAGGACTTGCAAAAGATAAGTACCTCAAGAGGCATAATAAAGTCTGCAGCTACCTTCATTGGATAATCAGCAAGGAATACAACATTGAAACCCCTGACAAATGGTATAAACATAACGCACCAGATGTGGCAAACAACAAAGATATCACGATTATCTATGATCAACAAGTGCGCACTGACCGCACCATATCAGCAAACAAACCTGATATAATAATAAAAGATCTCAGCAAAAAACAATGCATTATAATAGATGTATCAATACTATCAGATAATAACACAAACGCAAAAGAAGCTGAGAAAAAACTGAAATATAAAGATCTGGCGATCGAAATAGCACGAATGTGGAATGTCCAAGTAGAAATAATACCAGTAGTGGTTGGTGCTCTCGGAACTGTCACGAAAAACTTTACAAAGTATGTCGAAAAGCTACCGGGAAAAGCGAATTGTAATTTGATACAACAGATAGCCTTGTATGGCACGGCCCACATCCTAAGAAAAGTACTGTAGTAATAAGCCATAAAAAAAAGGATCTGAGAAGTCGGCTAGACTTCTGATCATAAAAATCATATCCAGAGAAATCTGAGAAGAACAAACGAAAATAATAATAATAATAATTGCTACAACCCATAGCCTGGAAACCAGGCCCCAGAAGCTATAAGCTTGTGCGGGAGGGAGGGGGCGATTATTATTATTACGTAGGCCCTTGCATGCATCAAAAAGGAAGAAGAAGATATGTCTTGTGCTGAATATTGGCTCAATAATTGCTTCAACCATATTAAACAGATGTTTATGAGATTTGGAAGAAATTTCATCATCATTACTGTATTCTGAAATGCCTCTGTCGATATCCTCAAATCATCCAATATATCAAAATTCTTGAATTGGCAATGTTCCATAGTTTCCACAGTTAGATAGCAAATCACGTTATGCCGCATCAGTAATCTTTCGTCAATTGATTTTCTTATATCTTATATTAATAATAATATTTAAAGCTTTTTCTTAATAGAAAACTATTAGATCCGACATTAGAGGGCAGAATTTATAAAATTCATTTATTAAATAGAATTAAAATTACAAAGGTTGTAAATACATGACCTTTAACCCTCAATACGAATATGTGTGGAATTCACAAGTGATTTCCCAGAACAGACTGTTTCGAGTTTTTTAATTTTCATCAGCTGAAGATAATGACCTGTGAAACCCACACACTTGACAGGGCTTTATATACTAGCCGATGAATAAAACGTTCCGGGGTAACTGCCAATCAAAACTGAGTGTGTTAACTTTGACTTGAATAATTTGCAGAAGGCAACAATACAATTGAAACCATTCGTAATTATAGAATACAAGAGAAGTATAAAGCTGGACATAAAAGTATCATAGTCGACACTATGGCGGAGAAGTTACAAATGGTATGTCGACAATGATGGAGAGGCTTATTGCAGATTCTATTTAAAATTACACCCTTATAAACGGCAATTGACCGCTATTACTTAGTTTGTTTTTATTAATTTTCAAAATATTTCAAACAAAAAGTCAAAACCCTTTTTCTCGAATGCTATACACATATGCGCCCGCAGAAATTTGTTCAGGAGGAGTAAGCCTAGAATGAAAGGTTTGCTAGGGGGGCAAGCCTAGAATAAACGACATGTTAGGGGGGGGGGCAAGCCTAGAAAAAACTTTCAATAAAATTCAAATTGTTCAACTTCCAGGGAGGGGGAAGCGCCTTTCCTTGCCCCCCTTCCGGGCGCCTATGGCTATACAATCTTTTTGTTTAATTTTCAAGTTGTAATGGTGTTGATGATACAAAGGGATTTTTTGACTCAATTTTGTAAAAAAATTTGTTAAAAAGTTATACAAGATTTTATTCAATTACAACGACAAATCTTTAGATCATTATTTATTTTTGATATAAAAAAAATCTAATTTTGATTGCATAAACAATTGCTAAAAAAACGTACACAAAGTAGCTAGAAAAATCTTGCGATGCCAAGAAATGAAACGTGGTACAGAAGGAGTGCAGTTGTTGCACGGTTACGTTATCCATCTACTCCGTTGTTTGAAGTAAACAAATTTTGATAAGAGGAACATGTGCAAATTGTTTCTTAGAGAAACGATTTATTTATTACTTTGTGTTGTGTTACAGCAATAGAAATTGGAATATTTTTGGTTTTACTGTAAATTTATTTAGCGTAATCAATCGGTCGAAATGACGATAAAAAACGATGTAAAAGAATGAAAAATATATGATTAAATGTTTAAAAGCAGCCAGTTAAAAATATTTTTAATGTGTCTATAGTTATAAATATACAATATGATCAAAATAATAAACGACTGGCGCACGAATATTATGTGGTTGGTACTGTATATTTATTTATTATAGTCAACCCTATGTATTTTGTTGTAAACAAAATATTTGTCGTAATTTTCGAATAAATAGATAGTGACACCTGGCGAGCAGCTCTAAATTCAACCGCTCATTTTAATAAATAGTTGCAGTGTTGTTCGGGCTATGATTCGGTATGAAAGATATAGTGAATACCGCTAAGATCTTAGTCATTTCTTTATTATAATAATTTGTAATTAATGTAGTGTGTAGTCAATAAGTGCTATATACTTGTATTAACCTGTCGTCCTTAAAACTTTATTCCTTTTGGTGCATGCTCGATTAATTTATCAAACAGATAAGAAGCCGCATTCAACGTAAGTAAAAGAAATATTCTCATTTTAGTACTATTAGATACAATCCAATATTTAAGAAAACAAAATAAAAGGTTTTAGTACAATACAAAACCATATTCATACCGAGTATGTATCCATTCGAATTCATTTAACGTACGTGTGTTGTGTTACGAATAACAGGTACAAATAACAGCCTACTTAACGAGAATTAAGCAATTGTTTAGAATGTATCCACAATTAACACGCCACGTTACAATCACAGTTAAAATCACATCTGTTATATAGAAATAAATTTTGAAGCTGATATGACAAAGACGCATTTATTGAATTTTTAGAAATCAAAAAAGAATAGATGTTTTATATGTTATTTTTATCCATCCAACATGTTATAAAGAGTTTGTAACTTTTACCTTTTAATACGTAGCTTTGAATTAGTAGGTATACACATATTAGTACCTGTTTTACTTGTGTGCCCTGACAAGGAAAGGCTTGGAAGTGACCCCCGTGAAAATCGACGAAAAGTATATCAAGAGATAGTAATAGTAACTAGTAGTCTATATATAAAAAATTAGCTGCCAAATCCATCAGGGACAAAATCTATGGCCATTTTGGCCATAATGAGAAAAAATTAAAAATGGTCTAAAAAAGTTGAAAGTTGGTATAGACGTAGATCGTATTATTCTAAACTATGTTTAAATTGAGAAAAAACATATACACCCCCTCGTTTCATCCCCACAGGCCAACAAAGTTTATACAAATAAATCTTTTAATATCGATAAATTCTTTGATTTCCTTTTTTTAATTAATTACTAATAAGCCATTTAAAAATGGATAAAAGTCATTTCGTTGATGATCAAACACCCCTATATATTTGTTATTTATAATGGAATCAATTCCAAATCTTTATCAGGTATAGAATCCCGTAAAGGAATTTTGCGTGTAATTATAATCCCCATTTATGGTAAATCATCAGCCTACTACAATCGAAGATAAATTCAAATAATAGAAAAAACATATAATGTAAAAGTCGCGACGGAAATTGGTTCTGGACCGCCTGAAAATCATAAAACTAAATTTTGGTTAGAGAATCTTGAATAATAATAAATGTTTTACATGTATTATTAGAACTGAATTAAAATTATCATATTTTTGCTTTAAAAGTTACATGGAGATTGTCAACAAAATTTTGTTTGATCTTAAAAGTTTACTAAAAGAGCATATTCATTTAAACGTCTATACTCTATAGTATGCACGAGCATTCATCGTTTTGGACATACTCGAAATAATCTTCAGGAATTTGGGTGGATTATTTATAAAATTGCAGGCCCACAAGAGTAGTGGGAATCACGCATCTCTTTCCCACTGGTTTCCATTCTTTGTTATACAATTCCAACACAGCAACGCACGAAATTCTAGATTTCAGGACATATTTTACATGCTTAAATCAATTAATATTAATTGATGATTAATTAATACTAATCAAAAGATAAGTTAATGTACTGTTAATATTGTAAAAAATAATTAAAAAGTAGAAGTAATTAATAATAACAAAAAAACAAACAGAAAAGTATGATAAATAGATATTCATTAAAAAGGAACTGTAGTACAGCAACCACCATGTCCGAGCGTAGGATTCGCTAAATTTCTAATTATTATAAAATGCAAATTTTGTTTATAATCTCAGCTGTCTGGGTAAATTTCTTTTTATAAAATATTTAATATATTTTATAAATAAACAATTTTTTATAATTATTGTTTTATAAAAAGGGATAATTACATAAAATTATCCCTTAATTTTATAGTCATTGTTTAAACTGTGTATGTGTATTTATGTCAAGTAAATATAATTTAAAAACATTTAAAAATATAATTCAAATAACTAATTAACTAATAATTTTTGTTTCAAATCAGTGGGAAAGAGATGCATGATTCCCACTACTCAATGTGGGCGTGTAATTTTAGAAAACAAATCCACTCACATTATAGAACATTATTTCGAGTATGTCCAAAAAGATGAATACTGCTGAATATTCCTGCATACTATATATTATAGACCGTTGCTCTTTTAGTTAAGGTTTAAGAGTAAACAAAATTTTATTGTTAATTTCTATGACACTTTTAAAGCAAAAATAAGATAATTTTAATTCACTTCTAATAATACATTTAAAACAATTATTATTATTCAAGATTGTCTAATCAAATTTTGGTTTTATGATTTTCAGGTGGTCCAGAACAAATTTCCGTCGCGACTTTTACAATATTAAACAAGGCCTATATGTTTTTTCAATTATTTGCATTTATCGTCAATTGTAGTAGGCTGGTGGTTTATAATAAATGGAGATTATGATTACACGCAAACGTCTTTTAAGAGATTCTATACCTGATAAAAATTTGGAATTGATTCCGTTATAAATAACAAATATATAGGGGTGTTAAGCTGTAAAGTGAAACACCCTGTATAAAAAATCCAAATGTCAAAGTTGTCTGGTCTTCAACGAAATGACTTATTCATTATGAATGATGTATTAAAAATTAATTATGTAGTTAAGAAAAGGTCATAGTCATCGAATTTATCGATATTGAAGATTTATTTGTATAAACTTTCTTGGTCTGTGGGGATGAAAAAAGTGGGTGTAGATGTAGATTTTTTCCCAATTTAAACATAGTTTAGAATAATACAATCTACGTCTACACCAACTTTCAACTTTTTTAGACCATTTTTAATTTTTTCCCATTAAGGCCAAAATGGCCATAGATTTTGTCCCTGATGGTTTTGGCAGCTAAGTTTTTATATATAGACTACTAGTTACTATTACTATCTCTTGATATACTTTTCGTCGATTTTTTCGGGGGTCACTTCCAAACCTTTCCTTGTGAGTGTTTTGCCTGACATATTTTTATTACAAGAAATAGCACAAGATTGGTAAAAACCACAACAAATCAGTAGGAATATTTATTAAACTTGAAAAAATAAAGTATTGTTAACTGGCAAAACTAACATGTCAGATAAAACAAATTAATAATCTATGGCAATTTATGGTTTCGCTCCAGAAGAAAGAAAATACTAAAGGTTTAGTTAGAGAAAATAAAACAATTTAAATAAACTAATGCAGATTAACACCTCTATGTTATTACTAACGGCATCAAAATCGACGATGTTAAGATTTATCGTTAAATTCAATATAACATGGATAAAATAACAAATGCGTTAAACTAATAACAGCTTCCGAAGGATACGTACTATAAATATAACAGCTTTGCCGTTATAACATGCTGTTATGCTATAACGTATACGTTAAATGCAGTTCTAATGGATACATACTCGGACTGCTTGTTATGGTATTTGACATGCAATAGAAAGTATGCATTCAAAAAGATGTTCGATGGGTTGCATAACCTCAAGGAGAAAAAACAGTTAATTAAATTTTTTTAATGAAGCCAAAGAAAAGGTTTTAATTTAATATACACTCTAGAACACACTAGGCAAAAAAAGGATAAATTGTAAAGTTGGTTTCTCTTACAATCATGGTAAATTTTCATTGTTCAGTTAACGATGTGGTATCGCTACCTATTTATAAAAATTAAAATAAAGTAGAGATCAGATTAAGGCAAGTTTTGGCATAAAACAGACAAGGCGCATGGTAGTGATGATGTATGCAAGTGTTTGCTACCTTGTATTATTAATGTAATTATGTTAAGTATGTGATAGTTAATGTAATGTTCCAAGTTAACGAGATAGTAAAATCGTTAAGTTTTCTTATTTAGTTAGATTAAATAGCTTGTGGCTAAAATATTTCATTGCTGTTTTGTCAAGCAGTTCCTTGAGGACAATTTTAAAACTACTGTGAATGTTGGAGTTGTATTTTGTAGGAGATATCTTTGAAATAAAATGCAGATTTCTGCGTTTTGCTCTAGCAAGCTGAAGCATGGTAGTTTAGCTATTATTTTCATGGTTTTCTTATCTAAAAATATATAAATAATGTTAATTAGGATGTAAGGTTGGATTTTATCAAGATAGGAAGTTGTAACTAGCAATTTTATGCAATTAAATTAAATTTAGTTATTTAGTAGTTGAGTAGAAAATGTGATCTGGTCGACTTTCTATAGTGGCCTAGTTTCTTATCTCAATACAAAGGGGAATTTTTTAGCTCTCTATTTATTAAAATTGTTTAAAGAATAATTAATAGTTATAAACAATTACGTAGTATTTAGTTCTAAATGTTCTTCTGTTGCCACTAAAAATATCACTAAAGCATTCTTTTGTTTTGAAAAGGATATAAAAAAGCGACCAATTTAGTGACAAACTCTCTGTTATTTTGGATCTTTCGACGAGCGCACATGTTCAAAGCAAAATTTTAAGGTTTTGTAGTGAGTTGATGATTTTGTAAACAAAGAAAACGTCAAAATGTTAGGTTATATTTTGTTGAAATGTCAAAGTGTTTAATAATCATCGAAGATATTTGATTTTGACTATTTATTTTAATAATAATTACTTTTAATTGAAATAATAATCAGTGTTATGAATTGAATTTATTAGTAGAATATTAGTCATTTACAAGGAGAAAATTTATATGAATAATAGAAATATTAATCTTCGTTACAATTTGAATGTTGGAAGGGAATTTATAAATTTAATCATTAAACGTACTTACCATATCTCAAGCAAGCAGCTGGATTTTAATAATTTTATTAATTCCATTTGTTTGGACATTATTTGAAAGAGAGTTGGATGTTTATTTTTTAAACATTAAAAAAAATGATTACTATATCAGTTGGTAAACGTTTGGCGCCAAATCTCGATTGAATTAAAAAAATTTTAAGGTATTTATTTAATTATAATTTAGTAATTAATATTATGAAGATGCTAAAAATATTACTCCCCGGATAAAAGGGTTAACTGTCTTATGATTGATTTTTCATTTATTCAGGGTGTCCAAAATTTATTCTTTTTAATATTTTAATTACTTTGTTGTTGGTTTTCTGTGTTCACTGTTAAATTTTGTCATTTCAATTTAAAGAAAATTTTTGTTTATATATTTTTTGTGTACTTTAGTTATGTTTCCTAGATCTATATTTATTTAGTACTCTATTAAAGCGACCGGCCTGTGAGTCTCAGTTTCGTGAAGAGGTTAAAGTTTCACAGCAGTTAATTAGCCGGAGCATTTTTTAATGGTAAAGATAGTATTTTTTAATAAACACTTTTTAGATGTTTTATATTATTAATCATTACAATCTGGTCAAAATGACCAATGAGCAATTTAGATCTAACTTAATTTACTAGAGTTCGTGTCTTAAAAGCTAAGGTATACTCATCAGTGTTCCTTAGGTTCTGTTCATTTAGTTACACTACGATTACCGTATACACTAGCACTATACTCTGCTTTTTCACTATTCACTCCACTAACTCAAATGGTTTAATTCTTTTGAGTCTTCTCACTAATCCCGTATTGTCCAGGAGCTGAATGTCCTCGACATTTACGTGATGATGAAGTCGGTCTTCATGAATCTCCGCAAATTTCTTTGTTGTCTGTTTGACAATTTTCACATTTAAATCCCGATGGAGGTCACTGTTTCGGATATACCAAGGTGCATCTATTATGCACTTCAGCACTTTATTTTGAAATCGTTGGATGATTATTATTACGGTATTACTTTGTTTGGTACAGTCTGAAAGCTGAATACTATACGACCATACAGGTTTCAGGTTTCTGTATTTGCTTCTATAATAAAAACTTGTGTAGAGACAGAGTGGAGTTTCTTCCAATCAGCCAATACATTTTTCTGTATTTAATACCAAGTTATTTTTTTTTCTTTTCAACGTGTGTTAACGTGTGTAAAGGTAGGTGGTTTATATTATGTATATATCATCACTGTGCTTTTACCCAAGTCTCTTGCTATATGTTTTGTTTGTACTCTGAATTTAAATCAATTTAACATTTATCAATATCAATCATTATTAACCAGGTTGCCCCAAAACCCGGGATTATTAGAGCAATATCTATAATATGACTATATAATTATTCAATGCAAAATTTTATGAAGATGCATTTTTATCGCCAAACTTCGGAATTAATCATTTAGATTAATGTAAAATGTTCTAAAGCTTGCTTTATTACTTTATTAGTCAAAATTATCGCGTTACTTTCAAATGATTCTAGAATTTTGATAAATCATGAAAACAGCGTTAGTTTTTCTAAATATATCTGGAAAATATCTCAAATATTTTGTAGCAACGCGCATGTTCAACCATTTTTGAACAATTGACTGCATTGCATCTCTTTTTTTCTTAGAAACTTGAAAATAAAAAGGAAGCAGGCAAGTGACAAAGAAAGGTCTGGCACTTCAAATCCGGTTACTCTATCACTAAAGTAAGTAAGTTTTTTCAAAACAGGCCAACGTCTCAACTGTCTGTGATAAAGGTGATTTTCGTCCGATTAGCCAATGTGCATCGTTTGTATTAGTTTGATGGTCTGTTCTTCCAGACGAGTTTGCTGTCAATATGAAATGCCAGATATTTCGTAGTACTTAGTTGGCTGGGATATTTCAATATTTATTTAAGTGGATTGGTGGACATTGTTCTGTTTAAAGTTAAAATGAAGGTCACACAAATTTACTTTGTTTTATTGCAATTTGCTTTCCACTTTTTATCCAATTGCCAAGCCTTTGAATTAGTTAAGGTGGTTTTGTATATAGAGTGACGCAACAGTTACATTTTGATGACTTACAAGAATAACTGTGCCATCAGGGCAAGTGCCTGTAATTGTGTTTGGTGTTGCTGATAAATCTGATGTGCATAATATAAAGAAGGAGGGGAAGTCAAGAACAGGTCCTAAAACACTTCCCTGAGGTACTCTTGATTGGATAGGATATACAGCTGGAATTTTATCGCTGACTCTGGTAAATTATGAGTTTCTTAAGAAAGATTCTAATAATTTGCGATATTGCGATGGCAGAAGTTGCTTGATTTTATAGCGGAATCCGTTATGTCAGACTTTATTAAAAACTTGGCTAACGTCTAAGAAGATAGCCGTGAAATAAGGTTTTATTTTGTTGCGGTAACACTGTTGGATGGTGTGACCTGGTATCCTGGTGATTTATTGGGACAATAATAAAGTCTTAACAGCATTAAAAATGTAGGTAAATAATAGATGTCTTTTTTGGTAATTTTCTTATCATTTTGGGTGTAATTTGGTCCAATCCTTGTGATTTCGTGAGATTTAGGTGCTGTATCTTTTCTTTAATTTCCTTTTAAGTAATTGATAATATAGGTGCAAAAGTTGCTGTGATTGATGTCAGGTATTCTAGGACGGAATCATCGGTTATGTCATCATGTGGTTGGAATACGCCTGCAAGATATTCTGCGAATAAGTCTGTTTTTCCTTATCGCTCTTAGCCCATCCTTATGCTGAGGGTAGTTTTTAGGAGGTGATGTAACTTTGGGTTTTAACGAAGATTATATTGGTCTCCAAATTGAGTTAACGTATCTGGCTAATTTTGATACGTAGCTTTTAAATGTTTTTCCTTTCTTCAATTTTAGCTTTAAGTTGGTTGCTTAAGTTGTTTATTCTTGTTTTGTCTAATGGTTAAATAAATAATCCCATTCTTTTTTGTGTTTGTATACATACGTTGCAGAACCTCTACTTCACCACTATTCAAAAATCATAAAATTTAGGAAAAACCCTGCAATAAGTTTAGACTTAATTAAAGACTATTCATTGTCGCATAATAAATTTTTGGAATCATCCCTTTAATTGGTAAATCGTTCCCTGTAAATAAATTCACGAAAATAAATAACAAAAAGCTGATAGAACATTGCTGTAACGTTGCATTAATTCAAGATTGGCAGATAACTCATTTTTGAAATCATGCTCATACCTGGTAAATCACCGCTATCCTTATGAATAATGTCACGAAATTGAATAGGTAAGAGTCTGAAGAAACTGGACTGTAATCTTCAACTAATTAAAGACTATTTTTGAAATCGTCCGATAAACTGTCACTCCCGATAAATAGTATCACGAGTTAAAAAACTAGAGACTAACTATAATTAGACTATTCACCGGCAGATAAGCCGTTTTCTAAATCAAACCCTAATAGATTTATTTAATTTAATAATAAAATTACATTTAATGTTGCAACAATATTGCCAGGTTAAGAATTTAATAAAACTTGTGAAACTTTTAACTAATCTTTTGATTTTTATTATATTTTATGATTATGGAGTTCCACAAAGTAAGGCTGAAGACAGTAAACTCTAATACTTAGTTGCCTAAAAGTATGCTATTTGCCAAAAGTATGGAAAGTTAGTGTATTAAATATATTAACTAAATCCCCCAGTACCTACAGAATCATCTAACATTAAAAATTATAGACCGATTACTCTTCCCAAGCAGCATCTAAGTAGCGGTAACTGAGATCGGAACTTTGATTGAGTAGCTGTTACGTAACTACAACTAAATTTATGACTTTATAGGTTTAATTACTTCAATTTGGAATATTTTAGTAATTATGTAGTTACTTCTACTATTTATTAAAACTATGTAGTTCCATTACTTTTAAGTAGCTTTTTAAAGTATGTGGAACGGTATTGCTACTTTAGTACCGTATACTACGTAGTATAACTACTTTAATGTTGTTGTAACTTCAAGTGATATTATGATTGTAGCAGTAACTTGCCCGAAGCTACTTTAAAGTTTTCAAAACTTTAAAGTAGCACCAAAAGTTCCTGCCACCGGTCTGAAACCATTGCTTAACCTTTAAAGAAACTGAACTATACAGTAGTATTGAAAGTAAAACTTACGTTTATGCTACCCAGGAGAATCACTTGAAAGTAATTTTCACTACTTACTTTGCATCAGAATTACTAGAAAGTTCCAGTTACTATTAAAAAATTATAATGAAGTGACAGTAACTTCTAAAAAGGCATATCTCCTGTAGGTTAGTTTGGAATTTGGCGGTTAAATGTGTTTTTGCAGTGGTAGTAGTTTTGCAAGTTTTTAATAAAAATGTCAAAGGCAAATGCAATAAGAAAATAAGAATTTTAGATATACGTCTACCTTTTATAGAAAATTAAAACAGCAATTAGGTGAAATCGGTGGAAACAAAATCAACTGTTTAATTGTAAAAAAAATTATTGACAATATAGAAAAAAATAGGGATCAGAACACTGATAAACAATCATGTAGTAACTTTAAAATAAGCCATAATTAAAGAATAATTGTTATTAAGTAGCAATCGGTATAAAAATATTGGTTATTTGTTTACGATTGACGTTTAAATTTAAGGTTAAGTTCCAATGGGAATTTTACAGTGACACTAGGAGCATGAAAGTGGCTACGGAAACGTTAACGTCGTTTTATAGTAAGAGTCACTTGAAAGTTCCAGAATTTTTTAACTTATTATATACTTCGTGATAACAACAACCTAGAAGTAGAATTTGTTTAGTTCCCGTTACTGTTTATAAAGTGACACAAACTTTAGACACACATTTTACAGTTAATACTACTTTAAGGTAACTTTTTCAATAATACTCCATATTTACTTGTAAAATATTGAAGGCTATTAATCAATTTGCAATTTGTTGCAATTGTTTTACTATAACTCTCAATAAAGATAACAAATCGATGACAAATTGTGCCTTAGGAATAAAATAAAATGGTTTCTATCATGTTTATCAATTTATAAGTATTTTTGTCATATTTTATCCAAGACATTTTTTATTAAAAAATATATTTAAAGTTGTTATTTTTTTATCTACCAGCATTGCATTTAACAGAAAAGTTGCGATGGTTTATAATTTTGGTATACTGGAATGACAAAACAACGAAACATTTCATCTCTTTATGTATTATGTACTTATTACAAATAAAATAGTAATCCATTTTGT
This sequence comes from Agrypnus murinus, assembly GCA_929113105.1. Classification (NCBI taxonomy): domain Eukaryota; kingdom Metazoa; phylum Arthropoda; class Insecta; order Coleoptera; family Elateridae; genus Agrypnus; species Agrypnus murinus. Next base: position 148,261,319 of record OV816028.1, read on the forward strand.
GATACGACCGCAGCATTAGTAGAGAAAGTGAAAGAATATTTGTTAAGTTGCAAGAGTAAGAGAGAGCAACTACGCGACACGATGTGTCAAAGAGAAAAAAAGTTTCACGAAAGTAGCAATTACTACGCCGCCACGTTCCCGCTACGTAGCCTAAAGGTAGCTGGACAAGTTCCGGAGAGGTTACTGCAACGTATCTGCTACCCGAGAATTGTTCCCCATTTTGGTTCCAGGTACGTAACAATACCGTAGCAATTACGTTCTTGTGACACGGCAAAAACTTTATAGTTCCACCGGTGGTTGCTGGTACGTAGCGGTGACTAAAAATGCTGCTTGGGTTCTGCCTGAATATGCAGACATCTTAGAAAAGATTATTAAATTTAGACTAATCAATTTATATACCTGGCAGATTACACCCATGCACTTGAGAAATAAATAAATATTGTTCAAAATAATAATAAAAAAATAAGTGATTGATAATCCTGTCTCAGTCTATCTTTCTCGATTGAGTTGTTCATATTATTGTCTTGTATGGGTTTTGTAAACTTTACTTCTCCTGAAAGCAGTTATTCTTTTAGAATTGAATCTTTTCGAAGTCATCTTGTGTATAATTCCCTATAGATTTATTTACTTTTAGATTTTTGCTACGTATTTTTCCCAAGAGTGGTGTTTTGCATCTAACGTCAGTTATCTTAGTTATTTTCTTTAGCTTGTATCATCTCATTATAAAAATAGTCTGTAGCAGTTATAATTCGATTTCTGTACGGTAATTTTTTTGCAAGATTAGTTTTCCAAAACCGTTGAACTTTGTGAGTCCACTACTCCGGCCTTTCTAGATATATTTTTTGTTTTGAGATTTTGATTATATTTTTGTCAATGCATAGGCAGAATCTGTTTAAAGTTTGATCAATTATTTTATAATCGTATAGAAGATTGAACTACTTTATTATCTATTGAAACATCTGAAACAATTCATCAATCAGCACCAATTGTGATCTTTATTTACTGCTTAATTTATTATCAACAAACAGGTTGACGCCCCTTTTCAGGTAATTGCTCGTGCTCGCATTAAATCAGCAATTTGATTAATTTTGCTGAAGGCATTTAAATACAGTACGTTTTTCCTGTTAAACGAATTAATTTAAATATAGTACGGAGTTTTCTTTTGTTAATGTGAATTCAGTAGTGTACCGTGAACTAATAAATTGATTAGACAAGTTATAAAGAAAATTTAGTCGGACTTATATGGTTGTAGTTATTCATAATGAAATTGCAATTAAGTGACAATTGTTGTGAACTTTAGTTCGTTCATCTTGAATGGAAAAACGGCATTAGCGATTATACCAATTATTCCAATTTCTTCTCGCTTCATATCAACAACTTATGAAGGTCATGTATTTAGTTCTATTTTTCTTTAATAAGAATTCTTATAAGGATATTACCATCAAACTTTTTACTATTGTCATTAAAGACAAGTAATTACTTTATTTTTAAATAAATGAATATTTGAATTAAACCCTACAGTGATAATATTGGACCATTCGCTTGCGAAAGTGTTATATTTTATAAAAAATACTTTAACCAGCTTAATTTTAATTTAATCATACATGATTATTAATTAAATTTAATCAATAAACCAATTTTCTTTTCTGCTTGCGAATATTGAACTTCAAGGAATTGCAGTCAGATGGCGCCCATATTTATTTTTATTGTCTAAAAAACCTTATTTTTCTTTATAATTAATAAGTTTTGAAAATCAGTACCTACTTCCTGAGCCGTAATTTGTTTTTAAGATGTCTCCAGCCGATACATTTTACAGTAACGTAAGTATCGTATTTATGAACTTTACAGTAAGTATTTATAAAGTTGAATTCTTGAGATTACATTAACAGTCCAGTCGCGGGAATTCATGTCTTTTAGTTGTTACAAACGTGATATAGAGGGAGTACAGTTGTTCCGCGGCTACGTCATAGTTCCACCGCGTTGTTTGAAGTAAGCAAATTTTGATAAAGGCGAATGTGTGTAAATCTCTTGTTTCTTGTATAAACGATTTATTTATTAGGTATTGCCTTATGTGACAGCAGTAAAAATTGGAATATTTTTAGTTTTAAGTGTAAACCTTTTTAGCGTGATCTGTCGAAATGACGAGAAAAAAGAGATCTATTAGTACTACAAGAATAAAAAATCTACGATTAAATGATTAAAAGCAATCAGTTAAAAATATACAGTGTGATCAAAACTACAAACCACAGGCGTACGAATATAAATATGTCAAATAAATAGAGAAACAAAATTAAATACATAGTTTTTACTTTTACAAAAATTCAATTTATGTGAAAAATGTTTATTTTAAAAAGTATAGCAAATGAAATAAGTAAGAGTATTTAACATTGCCCTCTAGATACTACATCGTTCAATTTGTTTCAACATCTTCATTCCATAGCTCATTAATGATTGTCCATACTCTCTTGATACTTCTCATGCTGTTTTCTTTTCAAACGTTTTAAAAAACTGCTAAATTTTTCTGTGTTTTGCAATAATTTGAGTATGGACCAATGCTGTTCAATGGCTCGTACTTGAGGTAAGTTCGCCGGATCATTAGCGTTTGGTTTAAAACTGATGTTATTTTTATTTCAGTAGTTTGTAACAATTATTGTGTCATAATGTACCGTTGCTAAATCTAGCTAAAACAAACTATAGTCTTTATTATGGAACTTATTATCACACTAGGTATTTTTCAAAACTTATTCTTATATTCTACTTCTTCCGGATTGGCACCATGGCAAAGTCTTCCACCAGGAACTTCTGGAGATCGGCAGGAACGTAGGTTTCAACGTCAATGATTAGAATTTTCTGAGTGAATTTTCGTGCAACATAATAGGCTCTAGATTTTACAAACTCCATTTGGTTATTAATATATTTCGGAACTACCTTTTTTGTCATAACCTTAATTTTTAGAGTCTGTACTTTAATATAACTTACAGTTGATTTTGAAATATTTAACTTGCTGGCAAATTTTCTTGCCGAAATGTCAGGTGTCTGCTTAAATGTCATGAAGGTCACATGAATTGACTTTATTTTATTGACTTCTGTTTTCTACTTTTTTAGTCAGTCTTTGACTTAGTTACGGTGGTTTTGTATGTGGAGTGGTACAATAGTTATATCTTCATGACTTACCAGAAAGTCTGTGACATCAGGGAAAGTGCCTGAAGTTGTGTTTGGTGTTGTGGTTAAATCATATGTGAACAATATAAAGAAAGCCACAGAACACTTCTCTGTGGTACTCCTGATTGGTTATGATATACAGCTGAAATTTCGAAAATTACTAAGAATGCCTTAATTATCTAGTTAAGATTCTAATAATTTGCAGTATTGCGATGGTAGAAGTTGTTTAATTTTATAGGACATAAGGACATGTCATACCGAGGAGTGTAAGCTTATCTCTCTGCCTGAACTCAATCACAAATGAGTAAAATCCAAAAGGTTGCTTGGTGTTCAAGACCATCAAAAATAATTAAATTGAACAGATGGTAATGAAAAAAAAGTAAACAGATCCTAAGACAGTATAAAACAGCGAAGAGGATTATTGGGATAATTGTACAAAGCGTTAGCCATCAATAACAAGTAACAACATTATTGTTTACAAAACCATCAAAATATTAATGACAATTCAATTAATGAACGGGTTATTTACAAAGTAAACCTATTTAATTCAACCATTAAATATTACAGACCTAACGAAATTATTAGTACCCCATAAACAATAATAACTCTAACTGATCTATTTATCATTAGGTATACAGGTTAAGTCAACCCTGAAGTTCCCGTTATTAACCAACAAAAAAAGGGAGATCTATTATCAATTGATTGAGTTCTTAATATAACCGTTGAGTTCCCACTCAGCTGATTGGTTCCTCACCGGTGTTATTCGTTGGCCTGGTCTAAAGCCAACAGTCAAATCGTATGGTAAAACTACCCTACCGTCAATAATAACAGATCTCCAGGCATTGTTAATTACAGGTATTGTTAACAAATAAACCAATTACTACAATTATCCCTGCTGGTTTTGTTAATTGTCCCAGAAATGTTCATATAACTATCGCAGCTAAATTACTCTGACCTGACAAATCTGATTACCATAGCTTGAGGTAATCTGGATACCTAGATACTATTCTTGGATACCTTCAACCTGCAACTCCGGCCTAGTTCAACACGTTCAGGTCGTTCAGTGACGAGCCTAGATAAAGACGGATCTGATAACCAAAAACTCAAAAGGTGAACAAAGAGCAGTAAATAGATCAGAACATACCAAGAAATACAGATACTGGAAGAGCCTAAAACAAAGTGCAACGCATTAGTGTACGCTCAAGAAGGTAGAGGGAACTTTTAAAATGTTATTCAAAAGATAAAAAGGAATTACCTATAGATGGAGAACGGCTCCATGTGAGATTTTGTGTCATAGGTTGTTCTGGAGTTACTAAAGTGATTCACAAGATTCTCACAGTTTAAACCATCACTTTATAACTTTGAGTTTTGGGAAAAACCCCACAAGATTTTAACTTGCTCACATTACAAAAAATATCTTTATTATCAATATCAAAAAAACACAGGTAGTCAGATCTTTATGAATCAATTTAAGAGTGAATGAGTTGCCTATCCTTCAGGCGTTAACGTTCAAATAAATACTGTTACAGATGGTTTACTGTGATCTGGTATCCTGGTAATCTGATATCCAGTCTGTTGACGTAAATTTAATGTCAATTCTTCGTAGTACTAGCTTCTTGAATAGTTTTAAAATCACTGATGTGATTATAAGAAGGTAGGGCTATAAGATGTTACGTTGCTGGAAACTTTGTATGCCAGGAATTAAGCATTATTTCAGGTTTTTAAAATTTATTAGGGCAATAATGTGTAAGTGTTAACAGCATTGAAAATGTAATTAAATAGTACGATGTGTGTTTTGGTAGTTTTGGGTGTAATTTGTTCCGATCCTTGTGATTTCTTGACATTTATGTAAGTGCTGTACCTCTTCTTGAATTTCCTTTGGAGTAATTGGTGATATGGGTGCAGAAGTTGCTGTAGTTGATGTCAGGTATTCAGGAGTTCATTATCGGTTATGCCATTTATGTTTTGGCTAATAGTTGGTGACTTACTTACCATCGAGCTAACGTGATCATATTCTCGATTTATTAAAAATATAATTTTGTATGGATAAAGGATAAAAAAATCTTAGTGCGGCCCTGAACATTTTAGTATATTTTAGTCGAGTTAAAAGTGCGGTGGTATTAGATTTATCTGATGTTCTTTTAAATACCAGGGGTAACCTTTTCATGTTTTGTACAGATAAAATTTCTTCTAGAAAGATCTCGTAGACTTCATTTTAATGTATTTGCAGTCCTTGTAAAATATCAAAGGTTAATCTTGAACTGTCCCATGGTTCTAAAAGTTATTTCGCAGGAAACAAACTTGATTAAATTTAATTTATAAATATTTTAAACAAATACCTCCTTTCCTACGAAGGATTTCAAATCTTAAAATGCATTTAGTTTTTATTTATGGCTTCCTGTGCATGTCTATCGGTAAATTCTGTATAAACAAACTTCCAATCCCAGACGTATAAAATACAGCTTGCGACCACGTGTAGATTGTGGTAACTTACGCGGCAAATTTTTCTTCTAGAATCATTTCGAAGCTTTCAAGTGCTTGTTCCTCATTGGGCTTAAAAAGAATCACGCCATTTCGCCATAGGTTAGCTTAAAAGCTTCCCTCTTTTCAATATTTAAAAAGTATTACATATTCGCATCTAAAAAGTTCAGTTGGGCAGTGGGTCTCGTACCCTAAAGTAGCGTCCAGTCGGACAGTGGGAGTCTTACCCCAAACTGGCGGGTTGGCCCCAGCATTTTGTTTCCCGTGCTATTATCGTGTGTAAGCGATTTTACAGTTAAATAGTTACAGCCCAGTTTAGAACAACGCTACTTTAAGTGTTATACAGTACCGATTTTGTTGTTAGAAAATTAATCCGGTGGAGGATTATTCTGCAACTTTAGTTTGAGTGCAGTGTTAATTCCCGTTTATTTGACCTTTGATTGGCTTAATAGAATTTGTTTAATGCTAATCAACAGTGAATCTTGAATTAAACACATTTAACTCATTTAATTAATAAAAAATTAATAATAAGAATACGTTATTTGCTACTCTACAACTAAAATAACTATCTTCGAACAGCATTCAAGTAACTTAATCATCGTTCCCGTTAATAGTAATAATAATAAAGAATTTATTGCTAATAGCAATTATAGCAAAAGTTCAATGAATCTCGTTAAGGTAAAATAATTCAGAATTTAAAATAATTAAGTGTTCCCGCAATGTTTCCGCTTCAGTTTGAAGTTTATGTGATAATTTTGTGTTATAGTCATTTTGTTGTGTTGTAGTGAAATGTTTTCAGTCTTCTATTTGTGCTAGAAATTTATGAAAATGGAGGAGATTTGTATAAGGATTATGTTCCTGTTTATGTAAGTTTAGTTATGTTTAATTTAATAGTTAGTTTGGGATCCCGAAATATTTTTTGACTATGATGAATTATTATTGTATTTTTTTGAAAGAGAAAACTTTTCTAACATGTTTCCTTTGTGTATTGTCTTTCTAATTTTTTGTACTTTATGCAATATATAGATTTTAAATTTAATTATAGTATGATATAGCTTGGCTCAACAAATTGCTGATGTTTTTGTCAATTAAAATTCATTAATATCGATTGATGTGTTTGATTAAATTAACGTCAATTTTAAATGAGGAATATTTCCAAATTGGGACTAGATTTTGTTAACATCAATTTGATGATGCCCATTATGTTTTTTTAATTTGTTTTTGACTGTATTACTTAATTAGAAGCTTTTGGGGTTAACACCCACACCTGAATTTAAATTTGAAGAATAAGAGATCTTAACAGCGGGAGCATTTAGTACAGTAAGTATCCAGTAGTTTGAATTTTAGAGTAACAAAAAAGCTTAGTTTCTAGGACTGCATCATCGGTTATGTCATCATGTGGTTGGAATATGCTTGTAAACTAGATCTGCGAATAGATCTGTTTTTCTTTATTGCTCTTAGTCCATCATAATGATGGAAGTAGGTAGCTTTGAGTTTTAAGGAGGATAGTAAGAAAGATAAGAAGTAGCTTTTGAACGTCTTCTCTTAGTGCCTCAACTTTAGCTTTAAGTTGGTTGCTTAAGTTTAGTCTTGTTTTTTGTCTACTGGATGGTACTTCTTTACCATTGAGCTTTTAACTTTTAAAATTACTGATAGCATTGTATGAAATTTGTGGATAGCTAGTTCTATTTCCTTCAAACTTAAAGGATCAATTCTGATGGCGTTATTCTACATAGCGGTTCTTGTTTTTCTATAATTACAGAAAAAATATATTTAGAATCATCACATCGGATTACAAGATCAGATTTCTAATAGCTTCTTGATCCTTTCGAAATGCTTAACTTATTTTCGACCAAAATGTCACATACTGGCTTTTCAAGGCGCAACGGCGAAGTTCAATTTAGATTTAAACATTAATTAAAATAAAAATCTCTCAGGCAAAATAATGTACATAAATCGAACTTTATAAAAAAGGTCCTCATTTGCAAAAATGAATAAGATTAAAATATTTATGGCAATGTTAAAATTTCGCAACATTTGGTGATTATTATCGGTTATTTCATCTAGTCCTCGTGGACGTGCCAGCTTTAACACTTTTAATTGATCCTTGAAAAGAGAGTTTAATCTTTTTTTTAGTAAAATTCTTTGAGGTGTTCAAATTTCTAAACATGTATTTCTTTTTTTTTTATAACACCACATATAAATTATCTATTTGTTATAGATATAATAGTACATTATTATTCTATTTTCCTTGTAAACATACAAGTTTTCCCCTGTTTAAAGTATTTTGGGTGCTGGATGATAAATGTTTAATAACAACCTGTTTTGTTATTGTTATCATCTGGTTTCCTGTAATTCTCGATATAACTATTCAGTAATTAATTTTACTTCGAAAAGTGTGGTTTGTTGAAATATCAAAAGTGGTTTAGTTTGTGATTATGTAGGTGTTTATTAATTAGCGAGACTACAACTATTTAATTGGTGAGTTTGTTAACGAGTATTTTGTTCGTGTTTTAGGGAGTAACTGGAGAGTGAGTTATAATGTCTTATTTTATCTAACCCTTAGGGTAAGACAATCTTATAACACTCCTTGTTTTTCAACGTTCAGTGTTTATCTGACTCAACCTAAAATGTGATATTATATATGTATTTAAACTGACATGAAACAGTCTTTTGCTAATTGTATTATTTACAGAGGTGTTTCTTATTTTATGAGCAATATCAGACATCCCCATCATAAGTTTGTTCAATTACTATAGAATAAACCATAAAGCATTTATTGCATGAGCGCGAATAAGTGAGTGATATTAGTATATCAATCTTTTCCTTCTTGGAGTAATTCCTTTTGGGATGTGGCAACGTACTCAGGAATATATTTTGTTTTATAATGGTTATACAACGGGTTCCGTAACTTTATGTTCAAACTTCGGGAGTATAAAGTAGGTTCAGTTTTGAGATTAAAAAACTCAAAAGTGGTCAACAACAAACAAATAAAAGTCAACTTTTATTTGTTTCAAAGATACACTGCTACGAAATTATTTTGGAAAGTAACAATTTTTTTTGAAAGCAACAAACAAATGAATGAATGAGTGTCTAACTTAAATTTGATGCTTAATTAACTTTCAAAATACCCTTCACCCCTGTCTGTCTACAAGCTCGCATGTCGACAGATGGAGCGATGCATCTTATTGTTTTCGCATATTTCTTGGACAGCAATGCGCTCCAATAATTCTTTTCGGGTATTTCAAACTTGTGCATTAAGTTTATCTTTTATGTAACCCCAGAAATCAAGGGAATTATGATCCAGAGATCTAGCAGGCCAATGCAACCGGTCCACCACGATCATCCCACCTTGTGTAAGTAACATCAAAATAGTACAGTAATAATATACTTTTTACAAATACTCTGGAAATTTTTTTATATAAATGCTTAAAGGTAAAAAGTGCATTTTGGCAATAGAAATCAAGAACCTACAAGGTTATATAAAATAAATCAATTTTTGTTACTTTTTCGGGGGCCCAAAGAGCAATTTTGGGGATTAACTTGACCAATTTGTAATTTAGTAAGCAAAATACTTGAATAAATAAGTAAGGGAGAAAATTAAAGAATTACCTCCCCCCCCCCATACCGGGTCTAGATGGTTTTGCTACAAAAATCAAGTTTAAAAAATTTATGCCATTTTATACATTTTTTTTATTGTACAAAAAACTATTATGGAGAAGGTGTATGCAATTTAACTCTCCCTTTTTTCTAACGGGGCTTATCAAGAAATTTATTTTCATAAAAATTTAATGATAAATTTAATTGTAATTTACCTTATTGCCTTTTATTAACTATCAAACATTTTGTAAAATCATTGAGGATGCTTTTGATCAAGAACATGAAAAACATTATTAAACCTAATAACTTTCAATTTTATATTTATCTAAATTAATAAATTGCAGCACTTCTATAATATATTCTTATACAATAAAGAATGTCTAGAATAACATTTCATTTCATTAAACTAATTATTGTAGCAAAACCATCTAGACTCAATTTTCTACCTTATTTATTTTTTTAAATATTTTCCTCACTAAAATTACCAATTGGTCGATATATTTGAACAAAACCAATTTTTATGCAATAATTACCATTTTAATCGATTTTTAGCTTTTTTGAACATTGTCAAAGACCATTGTGAAATTCGATGGAAAATAAGTTCGCCAGGCGAGGCGTACCCAGGATCTGGGGTGGGGGGAGCAATTCATATTAGTTTCGAGGAAGGGGGAAAAGGGAAACACGGCGATATCTTATAAAATAAAACTCAAAACTATTGCAAAACTGTTTTTATTAGTCACTAGAAAATGGCAATAAACCTTGTGTTCAACGAGTGTCCCAAGAATTATTTTCCCCTTTTTAAATTTCTACGAATTTATTTTAATATTCGTGGACATTGTATGAAGGTGAATAAGTAAAAATGTGGGTTAAATTCTTTCAATAGAATACTACTATAAAATAGTTAAACCTTTTACCAGAAAAAGAAATTGCTGCAAGAATTAGTTCCCCCAATTTAAGTTTCCACGAATTCATTTTAATATTCGAGACAATTAATGACGGTTAGTAAGTAAAAATGTGGCTTAAATTATTTCAATAGAATAGTACTATAAAATAGCTCCAAGAATTATTTCACCCTTTTTAACTTTGCACGAATTTATTTTAATATTCCAGGACAATATAAATTCTTTCAATACAAAAAGTATTACTATAAAACTGTCCAAAGGATGATATATTATTTAACAATTTTTTTTAAATTTTATTTTTAGTAGACTGTTAATATATTTTTTATAAATTGTATTTGAGGATCAGCAGCCTTTTTTTAAATAACGGCGTCGGAAGTATAAAATATTATTTATAACGTTTCGCTTCTCAAAGGAAGCTTTTTCAAATAACATAATGATTATTTATAACAATAATATAAAAATTTTATTTTTTTTTGTTTTTTTTATAATTATATTGATTAATCATTTTAAAACTCCATTTTGATTTTGTTCATACATGTTTTTTTAAAAATTTAAATATTTAATATTGTTCTAAGTTCGTTATTAGATGTTTTACTTTGTTGATAATATTAGTATTCTTTTATGGGACGTTTGGTCGAATACCATTAATTAAATTCATGTTTATTTAATTATTAAATTTTTATATAAATGTTACAAATCATCATTATGTAAGTGTTACTTCGTACGTTCCTCTGACAAGCGAAATGTAATAAATAATATTTTATACTTTCGACGTGGTTATTTGAAAAAAAAGACTGCTAGTCTTTAAATACAATTTATTAAAAAAATGTCCCAAGGATTATGTCACCCTTTTTAAATTTCCACGAATTCATTTTAATATTCTAAGGCAAATGTAGGTTAAATTCTTTTACTAGAATGCTACTATAAAATAGTTATAACTTTTAACAGAAAAAGAAAATGTTCCAAGAATTAGTTCCCGCTTTTTAAATTTCCACGAATTCATTTTAATATTCGAGGACAATGAATTAAGGTTAGTGAATGTGGGTTAAAATGCTTTTTCTGTCGAAATTCGAAGGATTGTAATTATTCATTGTAAAAATCTCAAAGTTGTACCGTATACCATTTCTTGGCATATGAACACTTCGACTGAATCTTTCAGATTATCTCACTGATATTTGCGATATTTATTAATCCTTTATAAGAAATCATTAATAATTTGAATAAAGTTTTGTATGATAAAAGTAAAAGCTTAAAGTTCTAAAAGAGAAAGTTCTGCAAAAGAAGGTCATGAGATAGAATCTTCTAAGTATATTTAAACTTCCGACATTTTGCAAAGCTAATAGGATTTTAAAAATTTCTACATGACACACGATAACTTCATAAATAAAAAATTATTTCAACCCCATCATTATGAACTTATCTTTTGGTAAATGACAGCATTTTCCGATATTGAGTTATAAGTTGTCACGCCTGATTGCAGGGTGAAATGAAAAGAGATAATGGGAAAAGACGCGGTCGACATTTTGTCGTCATTAGTGATCAGCTGTAAACAATATTCGATTACTTTGTTGACTTTATGCGATCGTGTTCCGAAATCTTTTCTTTATTATTATTTCTTCTTGTGTTTCTGTAAATTTCTGTTTGAAAAATGAAACATTTAAATAAGCTAGGCACAAACATCTTGGTACGAACAATACATTATTTTCGACTAAATTTAATATTAGCAGTTTAAACGAATATCCTTCGATTATCGGAAATTTAAACAGGCGAATTCGTTTAGCAAGTCAAACATTAAAGCAATTTCGATCTACTAACTTCGGACGATATTTTAAACAAAGTTTCGCGTACCCATATTAGGGGAAAACCTAATCGCCGTAAAGTTGGAAAAAGGTTTTATTATTGGTAGTGCGCTGTTTTACCTTTCTGCTTTTCGCTAAAGTAGGAAATCCAATTTTCTACAATAAAAATACTAGAAGATAGTCTGGCGTACTACTATTTTATTGCTCGTCTTAGTTTCTATGGTTGGATAAACTCTTAAAATTTAAGTTTTTACGGTAGGGTTAGTGAAGTCATTATAAGTCGACATTAGGTGCTATATATATCCATCTAGTTGTTCAGATTTCTTATTTAGTAGAATGAAGATGAATGATCAGTGATGGAAATAGAAATAAATTCCATAATTCCGTAATTTTAAGATATCATCCCCATCCTGTTTGAAATGTTAATTATCATCTGAAGTACCTAGAGGGTAAAGGCAAGTCCTCTACTTCTATGTCACTTTATACAGAAAGCTTACGCGCTGATTAATTTGTTTGTTTCGCTTTCAGTGATATTAAGGGAATTACAAAGTGAACTTCTGTATAAAGCTAGCGGTGTGTATTTGAGATGTGATTGTTTTGGGTTTAGTGAAGAAACTGATAAGTTACTGTTTAAAGGAAGGTACATATATATATGAGTACGAACGTGTGTATGCGGGGATTTAAAGGAAATACGAGGATGTAGTTTAACATCAAAGACAAATCTAGTTTAATTACACAAACAAGAAATAGGAATTACACAAGGCGGATAATTATTTTGCTATGTAAATCTGACGTGTCGTACATCCGTCAACCGTTAAGCTTTGTGGGTTGCAGACATTAACCTCTATCTTTCCTTATTATTTACTTAACGTACTGTTTTGTTTTTATCATTTGTGTCTGCACTTGTTAACTGTCGTTCCTCTTCTTAATAATGCTGTTATTAAATTATTATTATTGCTCTTAATGCGTTTTATTAACATCTTGAATTTATTAAATCATTTAAGATCCTCCGCGCAGATTTCCCCGGAAAAATAATATTCTTCTGTATTTTTATGGTTATGGACATTTACAAACTGAAAGATACTGAGAAAATTTTCATACAACGATGTAATTTCTGATAGGTATGTACATTAAATATTACATTGAAGAACGAACTTATTATTTTGTGTTGTGCAAATTATTTTAAATCTATGGAAATAATTAAGGGAACGTCAATTACGGATGTTCGTAAGGCTATTCGAAACTAAAATCAAATAAATCAATCGATCTGAACGGTATGCGATCCTATTTAATTAAAGGATTATTTGAATATCTGACCAAGCTTTTAGTTGATATTTACAATTTAATTTTATACACGCCTGTCTTTTCTGAGGAATGGAAAACGGCTAAAGATTAGGGAATTATTTCGAAAATACCAACTTCAGACTTGTAGCCCTCCTGTTTAACTCCAACGAAAGTTTTAAAAATAATTCTACAAAATATTTCTTTAATCATGTGAAAGTGGATGTGGAAAGTGGTTGAAACTCTTTGGGGGTTACGTCATGGATCTAGTCTTGGACCTATGTTGGTATTAATAAATAATGGTTATAGTTATAAGTTTTGAAATGATGAAATAAGTTCGAATCCATCCGTTGCTAACTGTCACGTTAGCAATAATGTACCGAATCACAAGAGTAAATATACGCAATGTATATACAGAATGCTCATTTGAAAACGATTCATCGGATTAAAAAATCGCTCGAATTCGCCAGCTTTTGGACTACGAGAGGTGCACTAACAACACTCGTCTATCGCCGACCCAAAATCTTGGACTTTACCTGTACAACATTTGTTTAACTTTTTGTCCAAAAAAAAAAGAATAATTTCATGCGGAATATATTTTTTCAAGAAAGATTTCCCGTTAGTAATAGCAACATTTTTCCAGTTAGCAACATACTTTGTGGTTTTTATTAGTGTCTATAACCTTACTGTCATGGCATCCGCTTGCATACTTTGATGGAAATTAGTTTAAAAATTATTTTTAAGGTTTGCGTATTTTTTAATTACACAAAAGAATAGCATGTTCTATAACGGGAACTTCCTGACCGGCTAGCCCACGGTGTTAAAAGAAGTCTCAGCTATATTAAAATTTATTACACAAAACATTTACCTTAAACTGAACGAATTTCTGGGTCCGGCAAACGTCTGCTCTAAGATAGCAGCCGCCGTTTGAACTCAGCACAAACGTAGAGAGAAATAAAAGGCACAGCTATAAAAGAAACAGAAGGTTATTTATTCTAAAACATGCAAAAGAAATTGTGTGGTTCACACCAAATGCAATGATTATACAGAACACAAAAGTATTTGTAAATAAACCCTGAATAATAATAAAAGTAAAAAATATTACGTTATGGAATCGGAAATCTTAAACAATTCTACAATCAATAAATTTACACAATCAAAATAACAATTATTTAATTACATATCTTAACTAAATTGAATATTTGATTCAGACTTACGCTTGCCGCAGAAAAGTAATACAAGCAGCAACTGCGCTTTTAATATAATGGTTAAGAATGAATTTTGAATTACTTTGTTTACATAACCTAAAAGTTAGGAAAAAGAAAATGTGTTTTCGTCTAGGTGTTGAGTTCTGTGTTGGTTTGTCCTCTTTTACACTTGTAGGTAGCTGGTAAAAATACTTGAATTACAGGTAGAATGCTGCTATAACCATATAATGAAGAAGGAGGTAAAGTAGTTACCGGAAACGAAAAGAACCGGAAAAAGGGGGGAAAAAGCCTAGAAAGAAATTCTGTATAAATTAACTGTTTATCAATATAACCACAGGCCTAACGGAAAAGATGTTTTCATCTGCTTTAGACGATAGATATGGGTGGATTATTACCTCTTGTTGTATTTGTTTAGAAAAGTATTCTTACAAAACAAGGAGCTGTTAGAGATAATCATAAAGTAGAGTAATAAAAAAGTGTACCTTGCAGTAGAGCTTAAAAAACCAATAAATGGATTCCTGTGACGCAAACAATCACCACCGTGAAAAACTGATCACCGGGACTAAACTACATTCCACAATAAACTCATAAAGAGAGAAATTATCAAAAATTTCCTAAAACTGGAATGCAGTAAACACTCTATTTGCAAGTCAAATTACAACTAACTTTTTAAAAGCATAAAAGTGATTATCTTATCAAAAAGGCTCAAGAAAACCGAGATAAAGCTGAATTTGCCAATGAGGTAGCCTGAACAAAAATATTACCAAATATGGCATAGCCAATAGAACGGTGTGCCCATAAACACTACCATATATGGAATGACAGAAGTGTGATAAACACACTAGAGAAAAGCCTCTTAAGAAAGTTAACTGTAACAGTTCAACACATGATGTTTATTCTTGTTTAGACATTAACATTTCTATTGGCTTCTGCGCCAATTGTGCATCAATAGTATTATCGATTTTGTCGAAATGGTCTATACCCGTGATAAGGAAACTACTAGGAAGGGTCCGGGCCTTGATTACATTTTATCCTTCCCATTGATAGTTTTTAAATAGAATTTAATATTTGAATTTTGCGCCAAAATAATACCAGGCAACAATTTAGTGATATTCTAACAGGTAAACCCGCGTACAGTATTCCCCAAACTTGGCGTTTCCACCATGTAGCGAACTATAGTCTTATTACTGACAAAGTCAAGTAAATACTTGACAGCAACCGATTCTTACTCTACTATGACCTAAACGTGCTTCGGCTTAACTGGAAAACTTGAATAGCGGCTCTATTTCTATTAAAATTAATGTCGGACGTAGGTGAATTGAAGCTTCGGTAGATTGGATTCGGAAAATAATGAGAGTACTAGCTATAATAGTAATGTGGAAAAATTAGAAGATTTCTTAAGAAATATCAATAAACCCCCCAAGGTGTGAATGGACTCATAGAAGAAGCAAATAATAATTTTGTAGCTTGCTCCTCAACAAGGCCCGATCATACAAATCAAATAATTTTCTTCGATTGCTGTAGTTATTTATTTCCTGAGACTCCACTGGACTCGTATCTAGATAGAGTGTACAGAAACCAAATTTGTAACCACCAGCTATTGAAAACGACTACAGCTTCCTATTGCAAGTATTCAAAATTCACTTCAAAAGTTCACAAGAAATACGTTACAGCCAGTATGCGGTCAAACTTCAATTTCCTTTGCATCACGCTTTGAACTGCATAATAAATACATCATGCACTGTTTAGTTTTAGATAAAATAACGTTGCCTGTGGATATAAACTCCATTAAACATTTATAAAATATAGAACTAGCCGATGAACCAGTTTCTCTGATATCACCTATTGTTGGTATCATCTGTACGAAATTGTACCCGCAATTGTTATGAAGAGCCAAATTAGTTGGAGGGCTAAAATTAGGCTTTGTAGTCATGTGCTCTGTGCCTGCTCTATCTTCTATCCAGGCCAGTCAAACTCTATCTTTCTGTACAAAGCAATCTATAGGAACCTTAATTTTAAAATTTTGGAAATTGGAGAATGTTCCCTCTCCTCCTGAACCTAGCTTTGATGATTGCGAATTGCGAACAAATTTGTATTTGCAATGTGAAGTGAGACGTATCAGGACGTTATATTACCGTAGCCTTGTCCTTTCGGAATGATCCTGCATTATTGGGAAATTTTCAGGGTGTTAAGGTCTGCTGTGGCAGTCATCTTTTAACGTTTTTTCATTTATGCTTAATGTTGATATTGAATATTGCCGAAAACGTAACATTCTTTCTACCCTAACACGCATCTTTGACCCTTTAGGGTTTTTGGCACATACTTGGGTTTTATCTAATAAAGCAATTGTGGCGTCAAGGGATTGAATGGGATTAGTGAAACATTGGACGCAATTTTGTTCTGAGTTAACTTTTCTAGAGGATATACAAATTGCACGTCATGTTGGTGCTTCTGAAAAGGAATATATTAGCCTTATTGACTTTGCGGGTGCATTTGGGGAGGATTACAGTGGGGTAGTTTATTTACGAGTTAAATCTGATTATAATATAAATTATTTGTGTCGTTAATATGCGCTAAATCTAAGGTTTCTCGCATAAAAAGTATTTCTATCCAAAACTAGAGCTATGCAGCTGTTATCCTTGCGAGATTACTACGCTTCGTGAATGAGTCGATCAGGTTTGGACTTTTCAGACTCTTCAGTAGTTCTTCATTGGATATATTTATGCTTTAAGTAATTGTTGCAATACCTTTGTAACAAAGCGAGTCATCAAGATTCAAAGGTTAGTGGAACCATAAAATCGTCTTCATGTATTGCCTTTCTCGTGACCTATTAAATCATTTAGAAGACAAAAATTCCCAATATACCCTTATTTATAGGAAATAAACAAAAGAGCCCATTTTTCGAGATGCTAATCAGATTTTTGTCTTAGTCTAAATTATTAGGTACCATGGTTTATTCTTAGATTTTCGCGTCTTTTGCCCAGGGGGGCGGGCTGCATTATAGCCGACTTAGGGAAGCTTAGCTTTACTGTCGATATTAATTTATTTAAAAAACCCTTGTAAGAGTTGTTTGTTATCTATTGATGTGCCTAATGTATGGTCATATACGTAGGAAACGTTCAGTATAAGTAATAACTTTCAGAAAAATTTCTTAAAAGTCGTTAAAATAAAAGGTGTTGTAAAATTGCCATTTGGACAAAAATTCACAAACTCTACTGTTGGATCAAATGTCAGTCAGTAGAGCAAAACTTGCACTAAACTTCAATTTAAGTGAAAAAGAAATAATTCTTAAGATTTCAATAAAGTTCATTTGAAAAGTTTCTTTGATTAATTCGCAATATACAGGGTGATTCACATAAACATGATATCTTTTAAATGGTAGGTAGAGGGGAGGCAATAGAGCTAATGTACCATGACAAGTATAGGTCAAAAACGAATAGTTTTTCAGAAAATTAATTTTATAGTTTCATTGAATTTTAGATCCGGTCGTGACATTTGTAACTGACCTAGTTACGGAAAGTAATCTTGTTTTTACAAATAAAAATGTGATCTGTTTTGTCTGCAACTTAAAAGATCGGAAATTGTTATTGTTATGTTAAGGTTGAATGACACTATAAGCGAATTTATGTGTTTGTACTTTTGTTCTTTAAGTTCACGGTCACAATTTTATAACGGAATAGGTATTATGTAGAATTTTTGTTAATTAATTACTATTTTTAAATTGTTTTAAAGAATTTCAATATTAGCAAATATGTTGTTATTGGAATTGAAACGGAAGTACCTTACTACAAATACTGTTTAAAAATAAAGTCAGTTATAAAGTAATTAACAAGTAGCAAGTAATTTACGATTACGATAATATTATTAGAATATGACCAATAATTACAAAATAAAATACGTTATAATGGATAGATTTAGATGACTTAATACGTTTTTAAACTTGATTAAATTTTATTAACGAGTAAAATAGGATCAAAACTAATGATGATGAACGTATTGTGCAATATTCTGTAAGTTCAGATTACCAAGTCCATGCTCGATCTGACATAGAGTCTGCATGATCACATTTCTGACGCATTGCTTTCTTACAAAATATAGGCGAAGCCCCACCCATTTCAGTGTTTATTATTTATTACTTTATGGTTGAATGACACTACAATAAAATGTATGTTTGTACTTTTGTCGAGTTCACTGAAAAAATGTATAACGGGCTATCAGAATCTTTGTTATTTAACCAATATATTTGTTTTAAAGAATTTGAATATTGACAGTATGTTCTTATTGGAATTGCAACGGAAGTATGCTTGAAAATCAATGATTAATAATCTACTTTCACCTTTAACTCGGTGAAAACTAAACAAGAATATTCCTAATTTTAATTGCATGCATTCTTACATCTTAATAATGTTTTTTCACTACTAGCTTTAAAACATACTATTATCTAGTCTGTTGTCACCTTGTGAAGTTAGCCTTCTTGCCTAGTGGTAAATAATTTTTTATTATTGACTACTAGTCAATAATCCAGATTTTAGTGTAACACGGGGCAAAAATTCATCCCATTCCGTGATCGCGATAGTACGTTTTTTATGTGAGAAGAATAAAAGGAATAAAAGTACTAGTAGTGAAAAAAATAATATATACACCACGGTTGTGAAGTGTTTTCTAGAGCCTCTCATCTTATATCCCTCGATGCTGCGCATCTCGGGATCTAATAATGCTCGGCTCTAGAAAAAACTCTTCACAACCTTGGTATATAATATACTATTATTATCAATAAGGGTTTTCAGATAATCTGCGACTCTGTTTTGCAGATTTGCAAAAATTCTTATAGTTACGAATGGATGGATCATTCAATATTGTAACAAAGATTATTTTACGAAAAATTCTCGAAAACGACAAATATTTACTTACGTAATGCTAATGAATCTCTTCTTAAACAAATGTTTTATAACATAATTTAAATCCCTTTATTTCATTCATACTTAGTACTTACAAAGTGATCACCTTCAATAAACACTCGTATTTTATCACAGTATTTTAAAGTGTCAACTTTGTCTTGGTTAACTTTTGCAGGGCTGCATGTTTACAAACATCTTCAAACCAGACTTCCAGGACCGGCTCAACTTCGGTGAATTATTGATGGATCCTAAGATTTTTGATGCAAAAATTTTTTTGAGATAGAATTTTTTCTGCATTTCTGTAATCTATCCACCTTCATGTTTTGGCCCCATAAACCAGCGTGCATTATTTAAGACTCACCCTGTATAAAGATTCTGAGGGATTCATTACTTCAGAGCTTGAATTTAAAACTGAAAATTGAATTTTGATTTAACCCTCCTACCCACCTGCTTTTAAATTATTTACTGCCCTCCTGGGGTGTTCGGGAGACCACACGACGTTCACCCATAAAACTGGCTGTCTTCTACCCTATCCCTATAAACGGCAACAGATGAAGCTGTCAGATTAAGTGTGTGGTAGAGAAATTCGTGAGAATTCTCGACGGTAACTCATACCGATCAGGGGGAGCCCTGGTAGATGAGACCGGTGTGGGCGGATTCGAATCTCGCCTGGGATAAGGTCATTTATGGTCACCAAGGAACCCGCTGCTTGACCGAGGTCATTTATGGTTACCAACGGAACCCGCTGATTGACAGAGGTCATTTATGGTCACCAAAGGAACCCGCTGTTTGACTGAATCTCAAGTGCGGAGATTCGAAGTGAGGTTTACCCAGCTTTTGGGCTAAGTGGAAACTGCAGGCCGCCAGGTAAATGTGCTTAGGAGCTATCCCGACCACCCTATGATCCGGACTGCAGCCGGGTACAGTGATTGGGAGAAGCTCTGAAAGCCATTACACTTAAGGAGAGTTGAAGCGAATACATAGCCTCTCACAATCAAGACAACTTCACCAAAAACGGGTACACACCGGGAGTCTATAACGTGTTAATAAGTGTATAACGTCTTAAACGAAGCTCTGTCGAGGGCCCACCAAGCCTAAAATTGGTAGATCGGGGTGGCAAAACCATTAAAAAACCAAGTCCCGCCACAATTGAGGTTGGATTCGATCGGGCAGTGGTCCCACTTTGCAAGAGCGCATAGCTGGGGAATAGTCTTATTGCTGGACGAAGTACTTCGGTACCGGTGTGTGAGCACGTGACGTAAGTTAATCGCTGTACCGGAGCGATTATGCCTGCGATAGCTACTAGAGTGTAGATAGGCAGCCTCGCTCCGACCAGTGAGCTAATCTGGTAGCAATTGCTGTACTGCCGGTTATGCAACTTGCGCGCTGATTGGGCGTATCCCAATCACTTCCTTCTGGAAGGAAACGTGGGGGTATGTTCACACGGGTACCCCACGTAAAACAATCATGACAATCAATGCCCTCCTGGGGTCTTTTTTGACCCCAATGTGAAATTGCGTAGTTCACTTTAGGAAAACGTATTTTTAATGTTTCAAGATATTTATTACATTAGTGAAGTATGTTTGTACAATGGTGTGTATAAATTGTAGCAATATAAATTGGATAACCATACTTTTCTGACAAAAACTCTTCCAATCTCTTTGCATACCGTAAAGAAAACTTAGACCCAAGAATGCTAAAAACTTAGTGCGTTAGAATTCTTTAATGTTTTTAGGCTTGCTTTCTTATCCTTCTGTTCAATTGCCTGTACATTGCATTGGTGTGTAAGCAAAATATGTCTATAACTTCAAAATTTACCCTATCTTGTGGTATAGATATTTTTTACAAGATAATCACATAAAATAATATGCTCATGTTCTATCAAGTTAGATCAAGTTAGGAGAATCATATTTCGAGTTCCAAGACAATAGACCCATAATAAACATAAAAATAGATTTTACTGCACGCGGGGTCAGGAAAGACCCCATTTGCGCTAGGAGGGTTAAAACGTCTTGTAACCATTTGAAACTGTTATAATATTTCGTTTTGAGATTAATTTCGCATAGTTGATGATCTAGTAATGGCATTGAAAAACTATACGAGGTTGTATATTATACAAGCCAAAATCGCTATAAAAAGACATATAAAAAGGTGTCTTTCCATCACAATAATAATTACTTGCATTGATCATTACTTGCTCAATTCGTTATGCTAGCAGCAGATTCTAAAGTAATTATATTTAAAAGAGTAACTATTAAGCTAAGCTAGTATGCAGGCCTGTATTAACACTGAAACCTACGAAGCTCCGGCTTCAGGCGCTACGTGTTTGGGGGCGCCAGCGCCAGACAGAGTTTGCAGAATCGCAAATCTTAGGAAGGTCTGAGACAGAACCGCCGGAAGTACTCGTAATTAATAAAATTGATGAAATAAATAAAGGTTATTGAAAAGTTTCACAGTATTTATTAAAATATAACCTGACAATATTGTTTCGACAGCTACGCTGTCCTTATCAAAGGTAAATATAAACAAACACGTCGCTAAGGTAGATACAAAAATAAGTAACTAGATAAAAATAATAATAATCAGAATTAAATATCTAACACTTCCAGTAACGGAGAATTACTGAGCTCAAGTTGTTCATTCATTAAAGGTACCCTGAGTTTGTGTTTGTATATCTCAAAGGCTTCTAAAATGTCTAATTTGCGTTTGTTATTACAAAAATGTAGGAATTTAATATTATTTTGAGGAGTCATTGTGTGATTTTGTTCTAAAAGGTGTTTGGCGTAATTCGATTTTTCAGGATGTTTATTTTTGTAATGACGTACGTGTTCTTTATATCTTATGTCAAAATTTCGAAGTGTTTGTCCAATATATACCGAACTACAAAAAGAACAATTTAAACGGTAAATGCCCGATTTCATGATTGTTCTGTCTTTAGCATTAAATAAAAATGAAAAAGTGTTAGTTACCTTTGATAATGACAGCATAGCTGTCGAAACAATATTGTCAGGTTATATTTTCATAAATACTGCGAAACTTTTTAATAATCTCTATTTATTTCATAATTATGGAGTTCCACAAAGTAAGGCTGGAAACAATAAACAATAATAAAATTGAATTGAAAACTTGAAATGTTTTTATAATCTTCTATTGAAAAATAAAACTCACTTGAAATATTTCTATTTACTTTAACCTTCATAGGTCGTACCTCAAAATTTTACTAAAAAGACTGATCGGGGTCCAAGTAGACCCCATGCTTAATATTGCGTAAACATATAGTTTTTTTCTTTAAATTGCCTATATAAGATGTATAGTATACTATTGATTGATTATTGCTCACAAACCGATTCAGTCGATAATTTCTGGTGACACGCTGATACGCTGTTCTAAGTGCAAATAGATTTTCAAAAATTTATAGATACATTTGTCAAATTAAAATCACATGATTAAATGACTGCGTAAATTAATTTGAGGGTATAAGTTTCTGGTAATAGTGCATTTTTTGTTAATATTGTCAAATTTATAAAAAGAATTATAATAAACATACTTACTACCTAAATATTAAATAAAACAAAATAGTTGTTGGCTTTGGTACATCATATATTATCAGAAGGGGCCAGCAGTAAGTAGAAGAGCTTCAAAACGCCCAGTATTTTAATCCGGGCCTGCTAGTATGTAAGCTATTGTTATAATAATATACTAATTATGATACTTACTACTGCCCATTACCTGGCAAACAAGGCTCCAAAAGCCATGAAGCCTTTGCAAAAGGGACGGGCGACTGTTATTATTACGCAGGCAATTATTATTATATTGTGACTGCAGTCGACTTACAAATGGTATAGCACAAATCCCACATTTGTGTTACAGCTAAGGAAATTGTTAATAATGTAGTATTTTTTATTTTGCACACACACTACAGGGAAATAAACATCTAACGTCATGTGACCCCATTTACCATGCAACAGAATCACATACGCCCATAGGCTGAGTCAGTAGAATCATTCAATTCCTCTTGTCGTACCAAGTAAGCTTTGCACGCTCGACCTTTGGTATACGACTATTGCTCCTACTATGATTAATTTAGACTTTTTGAAAATATTTTGTTGCTTATTCACTGGATCTGTTTTATATTTAATTTTCATCTGAAGTCTTCTGCTCCTCTTGTTTTTTTGGTAATGGTACCAAACCCTAATTTCTCAATTATTCAATTTCTTCGTACATTACTATAATCATTTTTGCTTCACTGAAATTCTAGAGTTCATCTGCAAGCAACATTTACCTTATACTGTCGATTCCACATTCTTCGATATTTTCTTCAGGATCCTTTATCCTCTTTGTGGATTTTTATTTCTTAATTGTATTTTTAGTTTCGTGTTTTTGTAATCTATTTTAAAATCATTTGTCTCTTTTTTAACTTGAACAGTTTTTACTTGTCTTCAAATAAATCAAGTTCCACTTCATTATTACACTACAGTCCAAACTTATTATGTCATGTGACAGATGGATGTTAAATCTATATCCCAATCATTATTTGACATGACGGCATCTGCCAGAATCTAGCTGCTTTTGCTTTATTATTTGCCTTAGTATTCTAATATGTTAGACTTATACTCCTTTAAAAAATTTTCTGTCGGTGTTTTAGTAAATCAAATACTAGCACCCATGTTGACTACCCAAGCGGCATAATTGAGATCGAGAGTAACTGAGACCGGAACTTTGATTTAGTAGTTGTTACGTAGCTACAACTAAATTTATGCACTTTATACGTTTAATTACTTCAATTCGCAATATTGTAGTAATTGTGTAGTTGTTTATACTATTTATTGGAACTATGTAGTTCCATTACTTCTTAGTAACGTTTAAGGTATGTGGAACTGTATTGCCACTTAGTATAATTACTTTAAAGTCGTTGCAACTTTAAAGTATTATTGAAAGTTCCTGCCACCTGCCTGGGACCATTGCTTAACCCTTTAAAGTAACGAAATCTGACAGTAGTATTGAAAGTAGAATTTACGTTTTTGCTACCCAGGAGAATCATTTTAAAGTAATTTTTCGTAAACTACTCCATCTCCATATTTACTTGTAAAATGTTGGAGGCCATTAATCAATTTGCCATTTCTTATTATTATTATTAGATGTTTTACTACATAACCTTCAATAAAAACAACAAATTGGTGCCAAATTGTGCTTCAGGAGTTGTTAGTATGTAAGTTGAAGTTGGAAATATTTATTTGTAGTGATGTAACTAGACAAACCTGGCCCGTCCGTCAGTACCACTTAAGTCGACTTGGAGGACACACAGCTTGTACAGTGTATGCATTGTGTATGTAATGCTCTCCCTGCTCACTCAATATTAATAAAGTTAATTAATGACAATAATTATGTTTTATTTAAACACTTAAAAGAACATAACAGGAATAATATAAAAATGGTTTCTATTATATGTATCAACTTATAAGTATTTTTGTCATATTTTATTAAAGGCATTTTTTATTAAAAAATATATTTAAAGAAGTTGTTATTTTTCGACCTGTTATCATCGCATTCAACAGAAAAGCTCCTATGGTTTATAATTTTGGTTTGCTGGAATGCCAAAATAATCAAACAATTCATCGCTCTTAGTATTATTAAGTACGTATTGCGAATAAAATAATAATCCATTTTGTGACACGATCGCAGCATTAGTATAGAAAATGATAGAATATTTGTTAATTTGTAAGAGTAAGAGAAAGTAACCACGAGACACTATGTGTCAAAGAAAAAAGAAGTTCCACGAAAGTAGTAATTACTACGCCGCCACGTATCTGCTACCCAAGAATTGTTCCCCTTTTTGGTAACAGGCACGTAACGAAACCGTGGCTATTACGTGCTTGTGACTATTGGCAAAAACTTAATAGTTCCACTGGTAGTTGCTGGTACGTAGCGATGACTAAAAATGCTGCTTGGGTATGGCCCCTTGTGTTACACTTTTAATTTTAGTTGCACCTTTCTGATTGTTTTTGATGGTATTTTTAGGACCTTTCTGGTTTTTCTTCTCTTTTTTTGTTTCACACTTATTTTATGGTTGTTGCTTGTACCGATTGTCGAGATGGCTTCCGTTAGCTTATGGTTTCTATAGAGATCCTGTACTAAGAGTATTGGGTAGCGTTGAGCGGATCCATCAGCTAACTAGCAGACTAGTATGAATAATCGTCTTTAGTTTAGTAATATAACAATACAGGCGTCGACTTTGACTGAGGTGGCTACCATCGTGTAGGAATTTTCTGAACCATACCCCAACGGCTCTTAAATCTAATAAAACCATCCCTTTGTCTAAAACTTTAAATCCTCTCATGGAATAGTATTTAAAAAACATTAACCATATACAGGGTGATTTAGAAATAACTGATAGACTTTAAATGGTAGGTAGAGGGGAGGCAGTAGAGCTAATTTACCTTGACAAGTATAGGTCAAAAACAAAGTTTTCCAGAAAATTAATTTTAAGGTTTTATTGAATTTTGGATCCGGTCCTGACCTTGGATCCTTTTGGATCGAGGTAAATTAGCTCTACTGCCTCCCCTCTACCTACCATTTAAAGGATATCAGTTATTTCTGAATCACCCTGTACAGAATTAATGAAGGATACTGAAGGATACAAATTCATGAATTTTGGATCCGGCCCTGACCTTGGATCCTTTTGGACCCAAAATTCATTAAACTTTAAAATTCATTTTCTGGAAAACTATTCGTTTTTGACCTATACTTGTCCAGGTAAATTAGTTCTACTGCCTCCCCTCTACCTACCATTTAAAGGATATCAGTTATTTCTGAATCACCCTGTATAATATGCTTTCCGGTTTATTTTACAAAGGCAAATAAGTAAAAACAAATCACTCCTCTTTTATTTTCTTCTTAGAAAACAATGAAGTTAATTTAAATAAATATTTTAAAACTTTTTTTAAATATACGAGAGAAAAATTTTTCTAGAAACCATAAATAATTTTAATGGTCGCGAGTCTTCTCAACGCGTACGTATAAAATGAAAACATCTTCAGAGGCATTTAAAGCACAGGACAAACTCATAAATAATCCGTCGCGATGTTTATTCCACATTTACCAATTTCCTAATTGCGTAGCTGTACATTTAGTGTTTCTACTACTCGACCGTAAATTAAAAGTTGAGACTTAAACAACTTGAGAGTTGCTCGAGCTTTCTTAAACTCCACGAGCAAGGAGGCCCATTCTTTAACTTCCGTTTTCCTCACTTACCCCCTGCTACTCGGCACTCTGTGCCCATTATTTCACTTCGCGCACACTTAAAAACTGAAACTGTACAGTAATTTTTCAAAAATAATGCCCTTTAAAAAGATATCGAATTGCCATATTTTGTGTGTGACTGCTTTGACGCATGAAAAACGATTTCTGATAAGACTCTCTCTTCTCTTCTCTCGTTCTTTTCAACCATTTTCGCGTATATTTAAGGCTAATTCAAAAGGGATACGTTATAATATGAAAAGCGAGGGCTTTTCAACCTCATACCCTAATTTAAACCAACGGCGTACTACATCATTAAAATTATATTTAGTCCTTTCAATTATATTTTCTGAAAATATTATATAATATAGTAAAATTTACAGTTGAAAGGACAACC
This sequence comes from Agrypnus murinus, assembly GCA_929113105.1. Lineage (NCBI taxonomy): Eukaryota > Metazoa > Arthropoda > Insecta > Coleoptera > Elateridae > Agrypnus > Agrypnus murinus. The sequence continues at coordinate 148,288,283 of OV816028.1, forward strand.
AGCAAGCAACTAACCCGGGACTCACTGGAGGATTCCCTGATTATATGACCAAGCACTTTCTAGATATTCTCTCTTCTCTAAAATTCTGTAATTTAGATATCTCGAAAATCGATATCTTTTAAACTTGTATAAATTATTATAGAAATTCTAAGGAAGGAAATTGACATTTGCCTCCAGTAATGTTTTGTGTCAGAAATTTTACATCCGCGAAAGCTTACAAAAGGAATATCTCTCTTTAATTTAATCACTAAAAATATGTACATACATATTTTCCTGGCGGAAAATACTTTTAGTTAATCCATCAAAGTGTTATAAAATAATTAATTAAATAATAAATAATTAAATTAAATAAGAGAAATTTATAAAACCGGACAGTTTTAATGACTCGCATGACAGTTCTCTGTTTTGTTATATGTAAAGGTAATTTATTGTCAACTAATTCTACAATACGAAGAAGAATAAGAATAAATATAGCTTTGTTGCTTAATCTCGAATACCCATTTAATTAGTTGTCTCAGATTTCTCACAGAGCGGACAGGAAGCCGGCCTTGTAGCTGTCACTTCACGGTGGTGATTGACCCTGCTTTAGATCCCCGACGGTGTTGAGGATCCTGGATCTAACTGAACCAGGAATATCGCTTTTGTTTTCTAACATTCAAACAAAGGATTGCTACGATTGATTAAAGATAAAGAACTTATTATTGGTTTATTCTTTAATTTCTAATAGAGAGGCAATTTATATTGTTCAAATAAAGTGATTTTACATCAGATACAAAATCTATCAACAGGAATTAATACTATTTCAAACGTTATAAAATACTAGTACATCAACGTCATCAACTGAAATTCATGTAATAATGAAAAGAGCTGGGTTGTGTGTATTGATGTTCAAATTTTGTTTTTAAGTGTCAAGTTTTCTTTTTGTTGTAACTAGGATATGTGGTGTACAAAAAACAGCCCTAAAAGTTTTCTCAATTATTGCTGTTTGTAATCGGCACTCTGCCGTTGGCGATTGTTTGGGGGAATATCTGACTACCTACTTTTATTAGCACTGATTGACCGGTAAGAGTAAATGCTTCAATAATTAATTTTTATCAGTCTTAATCCGATTTGTATTTTTTTTTCGAGAAATCTCATTATTTTGAGGAATTCACTTCAAATGAATTGTTGTTTTGGTTATAATTTTTTGTAACATCTCCTTATCGTATTTACGATTTTATAACCTAGACTTCATTTCGTTCGTGTGACGTTTGCAATGTTCGAAACCGATTAATTGCCTGTCGTATTCGATCACCTACTACCTAGAAAGCCTAAAATTCTAGAAGACAGCCCAGGGGGCTTTTACGCACTGAATCCATTGTAAAACACAAGACAACAGTTGTAAGACACACTGTCAAAATGGTTTCCTATGAAATTCGTGTTTGGTAGTTTAACAATAAAAACAAAAGGTACTTAAGACAGCGCTAGGTTTTCCCTTGGGGTGCGTGAAAGAGGTGGGAAAAGATTCTCGCTAATTTCTAGACATAAAAATTTGTTTTTTGCGGCATGAGAGTAATAAAATATTGCTGTAAAAGTAATGCTGATTAAATATAAGATCAGGGTATAAATTATTGCGCATGCGTGGGTAGCAAAGAAAAACAACATTCGTGGAAAAGACGTTCCTAAAAGAAAGAAACAGACGGTATAGCAAGTGCAACGTATCTTGGCGGGAGGTAGGGATACTTCGGGCACGACCAACTTCACTCTGATTGGTACGGATATTCTCCATTGGCGAACGATACAATTTCTTATTATGCTTTCAGTTTAAGGAAATAAATTTATACATAAATAAAATAAATCCCAGTCTTGAATTAATTGGAAATCCATCTTTTATTGTATTATAATGTATTTAGTATTTTAGGTTCCAATTATAAATATGAACTGTATTTCAAATACAAGTTCTAGAGTAAATCTATATATAATTCTGTTTTGTTAAAAAAAAAGTCTATAAATAATAAATATGGAATAATCTTATTATAAACTACATTCTGCATCGAAGGAACGACTATCACTATCGTCACTTAAATTAAGTCCTGAACAAACTTGTAAACTGTATTTCTCATCCGGGGTATTGATGTTCTTAAACCTTCTTTCGAAAAACTTTGCTCTGCAAGACAGGTCCAAGAAGCCACTAATAATTATTAAACTTGTTTTTAATTTAAATAGTATTGATAAGTTAATTATTAAATACATTGTGCATTACTGATACAATCTTTTATAAACGTGTATTTTATTTTATATTATGGCAGAATGTATTTTATTTTGTTTTTCTTTCAGTAAATTAAATAATTGTTTTAATATTTAATCTTTTAAATTTTTCTTGCTCGCGCTCCACATTTAGTGTTATCAAGCCCCCTAGGACGCGCCACACAGGTTGAGAATTGCTAAGGTAGAGTGCTTAGTAAGGAGATTAAGAAAAGGTCATTTTAAAACAAAAATTGGGTAACGTTCACAACAACGAAGTGGTTGACTGAACAAGAATTTAACAAGGAAAGAGAATTCAAATTTCGTAAAAAACAATCTGCTGGGATGCCTGATGGTTCGAAACCCATGATGAAGGATCTTAATCCTAGTAATTGTTATGTATTTAATTGTTTACGTGATTAATATTATTGTAAACAATCTAAAAGTTATAAAACATAAATTGTTAATGTTATAAATGTTTATTTTAATTTTTATTGATAATAAATGTTTATAATTGTTTAATTTTTATTTATAATAAAAACTTTTATCTTAAAAATAAAGAAGCTTTAACCTTTATAATAGAGAAGCCTTGAAACTTAACCTTGAAGCATGGCAGAAAGTGGTGGGGGAGGTCCCAGAAAATCTAACCTTGAAGCATGACCTTGGCAGCAAGTAGAAAGTGGAGGGGGAGGTTCTAGAAACCCCATTCTCTATCTACTTGTAGGCGTAAAATAAAAAAATATTTAAATATATACAGCTCGCTAAAACTCTAGTAGTTACCATTACCATATGCATGTACAAAAGTGGGATATATTAAGAACGTGTCCTGTAAAATAAAGAAGGGAGCGTACTTACTGCCATTTAATTTTTTACGCTGGCGTTGACCGCTACATGATTTCGTAACAGTTGATAGTTTATGACACCGGAATGGACAATAGCATATTAAAGTATTAGTTTCATAGAGGATTTCATTTCATTTCATAGTCATTCATAGTCATTTTAAGACACGTTTTTCGCGCACGCGTCTGAGTTTAAAAAACATCCTAGTTTTCTAAAGGCCAAGTGCGTTAAAACATCTTATGAAACGAATACTTTGTACTATTTTATCTATTTGCGTTATTTCGTTATTAAATAATTAAAAAATTATTTAGTTTTAAATAGTTATGGATATTCTGGTAAGTAGCATGACAGTTGGCAACACTAAAAATTCTGTATTTGTTTTCACTCACTGCGTAAATAAGATAAATTTGACATTCTAGGAAGAGCTCTCTAACAGTGATATCAACAAAAAATTAAATGTTATTGTTTTTAGTATTCAAGTAGATCTCTTGGACACGCAAATACAAAAAATAAATTATTTTTATTTTCAGGGTTTTTCTGGGTTACAAACGCAATTTATTACTGAATTATTATAAAATGCAAAAATAAATTATAAATGTAAATCCGAATGGAAAAATTACCACGCTTAGTGAAACAGAACCTAGGTCTCCGGTAATGCGGCCTGACGCTGTAACCAACTGAGTTACCAAGACCAACCAACATTTACTATAAGGTTTGTTTAGAAAAACTGTCCTTTTCTTGTGGATTTGCTTTGGTAGCTCACTTGGTTATAGCGTCGTTCAGGAGAACTGGAGACCTGGTTTCGATCCCAAAGTCGGTGTTATAATTCTTCTATGCGGATGTGCATTTATAATATGATTTAATATGAAGTAAAACATTATTTAATAATTAATATTTATCTTAAACTAGCAATTTATTACTATTACGTTAAATATTTCAAATCAATTAATCCCACAAATAAAAGATAAAGCTTCGAGAAAATTTAATATTAAGATGCATAAATTAATTCAGAAATAAAATGAAATTAAACTAAAAGAGATAAATGAAACAAGAACATTTTTATCATTTTTGTGTACTATGCGATTGATATTTTTGTAAGTACATGTTCTGATCACCGGTTTTCTACGTGCTATTGTAAGTTTTGGTTAATTAAAGAAAATAGTAAATAACTAGTAGCACATTCGCACATTTCTAGCAAAGTTAAATATCTAATTCTTATGGAAAAATTGTCACTTTGGTGGTAGTTGCCTTAAGTATCTCAGAGGTAGATATTCCTCCTAGATAGCGGATGGTTCTGGGTTTGATTCCCAGCCGAAGTGATACATTTGTCTTTATGTATTTGCATTCTAAATATAACTTATGTGAAACATTAATTCTCAAAATAAGAAATTAGCGATTATCTACAATTTATTTAATTTATTATATGCAGTCTAATTAAATCAAGTTTTCGTTACATATTATTTAATATAATTTTACTTTATTTTAAATCAATTTATTGTTGTTTTTGAATATTTAATTTTTCCCGAATTTTATCTTGTATTTTTGGAATTAATTTTTAATTAATTTTAAATACTTAACGGAATATAATCAATTGCGTTAATGCTCCGTCAAAAGTTTTTAGAAACAAATATGATTTTCTTATCATTCTGTAGATAATCCACTAGCGGTGCGATATGTACTCCGTCGTCATAAAGCATACTATAGTAGCACACTATAGTAGCACTATAGTGTAAAATGGAGTAGGTGCAAATAATCTGAACGTTACAGAAGTCTATATTGCTAAAGTTTCTTTATACTCAAAGGAATCTCTTTCGACTCTGTTTTGACTTTAAGTTGCCGATATTTTAGGTATGTAAACTTTTTGTCAGTTAGAGTAAGTGCTCACGGCAATTTGTTATTTGAGTTTGTATTTTTAATTAATTTTTATTTTCTGTGCTAAAATACATAACTTTTAGACTAATTCCTGACGTTCAATGCTTCTGCCATTTTGATTAGTATCAAACAAGGTTTGCTGAATTATACTGAAATATCGACAACTCCTAAGCTTCGTATTGCTTTTGGTCTGGACGTGTGCTTGTGTGCATTCGAATAAATTTTCTTATTCTTGATTGAACCGTATTAGTGACCAGTTTCGCATTATTGCATTGTTATATTTATTTAACAGGCTTACCACTCTAGGTTTTGTACTTCTATTGCACAAATTATCATCTGGGAATTACCGCATTACCTAACAATTCATCGCAGATACCAGACTTCTTGGGAGATACTTGAGGAGTGTTACAAAACTACAACTAATTAGGTAATTAAATTAACAGTAATGTAATCCAGCATAAATTTAACTGCCTACTATTTATCTTTATATTTTTCTTCTGTTAATTGACATTTCCTGCTACATCTGCTTACATCTCTTCGCTTACACGACTTCATTGTCATTTACGTCGTGTTATAAGATCAACAACATTAAGGGACTGATGAATAGGAGGAACATTATTGTAACTTCCAGAAACAGAATTTCCTCTTTTGTCTTTGAGCACAACCGCGGATAGAGAATTTAACTAATCCCGAAGTTAAGACATTAGTAGGCAGTATGTTACATGCTGTAAACTTTAACGGGTAAATTTCAAACCGAAAAGAATTATGACCTAACTTGTTCTGACCATGTTTAAACTTTCAAGCTGTGGAATTTGATTGAACTCGAGAAAAACAAAGTATATTACTTGATATTACTTTGTAAACTCGTATTACATCCCAGAGGGTGTATGTGTTCCTTTTAATCTTAAGCTCTATGCAGTTGAGTACTCTTATCTAATTAATATAGTTTGATATAATTAATATATATGACGTGTTTAGAAACTGGGATAAATACGATTGCGTATTTTGAGAATTCATGTTTATGCTTTATGTCTCGTTTAATGACCGTACATGTACTACGTACCTCTATTATAGAAGCTTTGTTATAGAACGCGACATATACAATAAGTAACTAGTAGGTAGAGAAACTAGTTTTAGGTTTGCAGCGGTGACAACTTCCTTTGACATGAGTGTAGAATATATCTACAAATGCATTATCGAGTTGTAGTAGAAAACAACTATTTAAAGAAGAATAAAAATTGACTTGGAAATCGACAACGTGTTAACGTCATTCTGTATTATTGCGCGTTATTCTTTTCGGACTGTATTTAGATTTGCATACCAAAAGCAAACACATTTTTAAAATTGAGATCGCAGAGTTGCCGTTACTTTGCTTGGCATCCACAACACAACTTCTCCGGCAACCGCTTTACGTGTGATTTTCTTCGGTTATAATACTTAAATATCCCGTCTCAGACGAATTTTAACAAATACCAGCAGGGTCCATTCGTGATAACGCCCAAATGTTGATGACACTCAGTTAAGATTTGCAGCAGCCCTGATAGGTAACCAACAGCAGTAAAAGGCCTACTTGTAAAATGAACTAAGGGTTAATTCAACAATAGCAAACAACCCGGTGAAACTGTTGATTAACCGACTAGGAGATAATCGTAAATCAAACTGATGATTTAAAAACGAGGCAGAAAATGAATCACTAACACAAGATCTTAAACAGCTTGCAGAGTTTGTAATACAACCTTGTTCTCCCAATCGATTCTCTTACAAGATCTGACTGAAAGCTACAAAAGCCGTAAACGAGAAAACTATATAAAACCTATTAAATCTGGAAACGACTCGATTACATTTTCTAATAACCAAACGTTTTAGAAAAAGTTTTCGTACACTAAAAAACTACGTCTAGAAGTATCAACTCCTCTTCAAAGACGAATGTGGACAAACTTATCTCTTATCTCACCAACCGAATCCACCAAATTTGGCAGTTACCACGAAAACAAAATTAAAGTATTGCATATTCTACAATCCAATATTGGAAGGTTCGAAAAAAGTTACCAAAAACCGTTGAATGTCATTACGAAGACGTTAATAAAATGAAGAAGTCCATCCACAATACTCATAACTATAATACGAGGGTCATTCAAATTTAAACGAGAATGATTTTTTTAAGCTTTATTGAAGAAGACAAAAATTAACAAAAAATAGCTCACTATTTTACATAGTCTCCCCCTTTGTTTACACATTTTTCCCAACGAATTGATAGTTTCTGTATGCCATCACTGTAAAAAGAAACAGGGCGGGTGTGGAGCAAGTTGCGCACAAACGCTTCCATTGCGGCATTATAGTTGAAGCGGTGCCCTCCTAAAGCCTCTTTAAGTGATCCGAACATATGGAAATCACACGGCGACAGGTCGGGACTGTATGGTGGGTGTGCAAGGGTCTCCCAGAACATTTCCTCCAAGTTCGAACATGTTTGGTTTGCCGTATGCGGCCGAGCATTGTCGTGTAGCAAAATGACATCCCTGATGGGTTGTCCTCACCTTTTGCTCCGATAAGCGGCTTTTACTTGATCCAAGAGAGTGCAGTAATAAGCTGCATTAACTGTTCTTTGGACATGTAGAAAACCCAGCAACAGAACACCTTGTGAATCCCAGAAAACCATCGCAAGAAACTTTCCAGCTGACAACCGCGTTTTGGCTTTCACTGGGGTAGCCTCTCCTCGTTTTCGCCATTCTTTGCTCGCCTGTTTACTCTCAGGGATGTAATGAACCACCCAAGTCTCATCACATGTCACAATGCATCTAAGAAAAGGGTCTCCTTCAGTTCGATATCGAAGCAGATGCCTTTGGGAAATGTCGAGGAGAACGGTTTTCTGTTCTTCTGTAAGAAGACCCAACGAACAGAAATCTTGCTGAAACCAAGCTCATCGTGGATGATGGAATGAATACTCCCATCGCTGATGTTTACCGCAGAAGCAATTTCAGTGACGGTAATTTTCAATAAGGTCACGAACCGCTTGAATGTGTTCTGCCGTTAAACTGGTTCTGAGTCGGCGATCGTGAGGTACATTTTCGACTTTCTCTCGTCCTTCAGAAAATGTTTTGTGGCAATAGAACACTCGTGCTTGCGAAAGAGTGTTTTCACCAAACTGTTGACGCAATCGTTCCAAAACTCCAGCCGGTCGGACTCTCTCCCTGGCCAAAAACTTAATAATGATGCGTTGTGCAACGAATGGATGTACTTCGCGCTCGCTCATCTTCGTTACTGCCACCGCAACGATTTCAGAACCGCGTAGGTGACAATTCTCTCCTCCCACAGCCGCGTTCTACAGTTCTCACCAGTACCTAACTGAATTATTCCGCTTCCAAAACCGCGGATTTACAATTCTCGTTTAAATTTGAATGTCGCTCGTATATTAAATTGCTTACTAAAAAAGAATTACAATTAAATTACCTTAAAGGACACCGCTAGGACGCACTCTAGCAAAGCAACCAGAAAAAAAATAAAATAGCTAACAGATAAGATAACGTCAATCATGAGAAAGTTTGAAAATGCGATTTTTAATGAACAACATTTAACGCATAAAGAGTGACCTAAGTAGGACTGGCACTAGCTCGCCTTATCTATTATAGGTCATGAATAAAATGTAGCAAATACTTTTACTATACATCTATTTTATCCTTATTAATCAGAAATCATATAATCAAATATAATATAAATACAATAATTAGTTAAAGTTTCACAAGTTTTAGTAATTTCATGATTATGGAGTTCCACAAAGTAAGGCTGGAGACAGTAAAAAAAATCATATCAGTTATCGTATATTAATAGTTAGTAGTAAAAGCATTTGCTGCATTTTATTCACATGACCCATTCTTATGTACTCTTGTTTAATTTATTAAACTAGTACGAGGGTTGCGCTGAAAATTGTTATAAAAAGAACGTTGTATTTTTTAACAAAAAATCTTTATTGTTTTTCAAAATAATCTCCATTCAGACTAATACACTTGTTCCTTCTTCTTTGAAACCACTTTTTAAAACATTCGGAAAATTCATTTTCTGAAAGGTCCTCAAAAATTCTTTGAAATTCTGAAACTGCTGCATCTGCGCTGGAAAATCTTTTACCTCGCATCATTTTTTTAACAGTTGGAAACAAAAAAAGTCGCAGGGCGCCAGATCTGGGCCGTCTTGCTAGCTTTCTTACCCCAAGATGTTTATGCAAAATAGTATTCACCAGGCAGCTTCCGCAGGTCTTCCAGGTCTTGCTTCGTCTTCTAGCAGCTCTCGCATTCGTCGAAATTCGCGGAACCAATGACTAACAGCGGATAATGAAGGGGCAGCATTGCCAAAAGTTGCTATCAAATTTTCATGGCTTTGCTGGTATCCTAACTGTCTTTTATAGTCGTAGAAAATCATAGCTCTAAAGGCAGTTCGCGGAATGCTCATCTTAACTGAATTTAAAATGCACAACTACTTATCTTACAAACTTAACTACGTTTCACAAGGAAATCGGAACGTTCGACAATAGTGGGTAACGAATGTCAACTAATGCGACATTCAATTGTTGCAATTGTTTCTAGCCAATTGAGCTTCCATGGTCTGCTACAATCTTGAGAAAATTCTTTAATACAAAAATATGAAAGGAATAAGCAATTTGGAAAATATATTATATAAGTACACGTGTATTAAGTGGGAAATTATTCGTGTTCGTCCTTAGACCTTTTTTGTTTTCCAAACTAGTCATTAAAACTTAGTAAACTAGTCGATATAGCTTATTAATTTTTTTTTAATAATTATACAAGCTTATAGCAAGTGTGAGCAAGTTCTATAATAGTTAATCTATAAGATCTACAAGTATACATAGGAGTAAGTATACGATTGGACTAGCTCACGTTGACTAATACCTTCGTCCTATCTCTTGTTTAATTCCCTAAACTAGTAATTAAGGGGATCTATGAAATTCGAATTTAATGGCAATTAAATAAGGGAAACCACCCCCAAATACTAAAAAAATTAATTTAACATTGAAGGAAATATTTAGCCAACTTCTAACCTATGCGAAACAATTCCTCTTCACAAACTAAATATTCTACCACTTCCTCATAGAGTTACGACCCTCCCTTGGGGGTGGAAACCACCCCCAAATAGTAAAGAAATTAATTTAGCATTGAAGGAAATATTTAGCCAACTTCTAACCTATGCGAATCAATTCCTTTTCACAAACTATGTATTCTACAACTTCCTCATAGACTTACGACCTTCCCTTGGAGGTAGAAACCACACCCAAATAATAGAAAAATTAATTTAACATTGAAGGAAATATTTAGCCAACTTCTAACCTGTGCGAAACAATTCCTCTTCACAAACTACATATTCTACCACTTCCTCATAGACCTACGACACTCCCTTGGGAGTGCAAACAACCCCCCAAATACGAAAAAAATTAATTTAACATTGAAGGAAATATTTAGCCAACTTCTAACCTATACGAAACAATTCCTCTTCACAAACTACATATTCTACCACTTTCTCATAGACTTACGACCCTCTCTTGGGGGTGCAAACAACCCCCCAAATACTAAAAAAATTAATTTAACATTGAAGGAAATATTTAGCCAACTTCTAACCTATACAAAACAATTCCTCTTCACAAACTACATATTCTACCACTTTCTCATTGACTTACGACCCTCCCTTGAGGGTGGAAACCACCCCCAAATACTAAAAAAATTAATTTAACATTGAAGGAAATATTTAGCCAACTTCTAACCTATGCGAAACAATTCCTCTTCACAAACTACATATTCCACCACTTCTTCATAGACATACGACCATCCCTTGGGGGTGGAAACCACCCCCCAAATACTAACAAAATTAATTTAGCATTGAAGGAAATATTTAGCCAACTTCTAACCTAAACAAAACAATTCCTCTTCACAAGCTACATATTCTACCACTTTCTCATAGACTTACTACCCTCCCTTGGGGATGGAAACCACCCCCAAATACTAAAGAAATTAATTTAACATTGAAGGAAATATTTAGCCAACTTCTAACCTATGCGAAACAATTCCTCTTTACAAACTACATATTCTACCACTTCATCATAGACTTACGACCTTCCCTTGGGGGTGGAAACCACCCCCCAAATACTAAAAAAATTAATTTAGCATTGAAGGAAATATTTAGCCAACTTCTAACCTATGCGAATCAATTCCTTTTCACAAACTACATATTCTACAACTTCCTCATATACTTACTACCCTCCCTTGGGGGTAGAAACCACCCCCAAATAATAGAAAAATTAATTTAACATTGAAGGAAATATTTCGCCAACTTCTAACCTATACGAAACAATTCCTCTTCACAAACTACATATTCTGCCACTTTCTCATAGACTTACGACCCTCCCTTAGGGGTGCAAACAACCCCCCAAATACTAAAAAAATTAATTTAACATTGAAGGAAATATTTAGCCAACTTCTAACCTGTGCGAAACAATTCTTCTTCACAAACTACATATTCTACCACTTCCTCATAGACTTACGACCCTCCCTTGACGGTGGAAACAACCCCTCAAATACTAAAAAAATTAATTCAACATTGAAGGAAACATTTAGCCAACTTCTAACCTATACGAAACAATTCCTCTTTACAAGCTACATATTCTACCACTTTCCCATAAACTTACCACCCTCCCTTGGGCGTGGAAACCACCCCCCCAAATCCTAAAAAAATTAATTTAGCATTGAGGAAACATTTAGCCAACTTCTAACCTATGCGAAACAATTCCTCTTCACAAACTACATATTCTACCACTTTCTTATAGACTTACGACCCTCCCTTGGAGGTGGAAACAACCCACCAAATACTAAAAAATTAATTTAACATTGAAGGAAATATTTAGCCAACTTCTAACCTATGGAAAACAATCCCCCTTCAAGAAGTCTTTCTCATGAACTTACGACCCTCCTTCGGGATTGTTCAACAATCGAGGATGCTCTAAAAAGTGTATGCAGTAGGGAAAGGAATATTTCCGAAATCAGTTGTGAAAAATGACTTATCTAACTGTATTTGATTTAAACTACTATAGTTATATTTGATTTTAGTAGAAATCTTCGTACAAGCAGTCGGTGTATAACGAAATTTCGAGTGTATTAATTCGTCTTGAATGCATTAATTATTATTGTTTAGACATGATGCAAGCAAACGAGGTATTCGGAAACAAATTTTATGAAAGTTACATTGTCGAGAACTGGGATTTCTTAGCCTAGCAATAGAACAGAAGCTGAATTTTATACAATTAATTAGTTACACCTACATAGATTGCATATTCCATTTGCTGTTTTTTGTTCTATGGGTTGTTTTTGTAACACTTCAGATTCTGTACGTAAGCATTTCAAATGAGTCAGTCTGTGACATGATGCACATTGAAAATTGTCACTACTCCCTTCTCTGATATCTCTTGAGCAATAGAAACATTTACATTTCATGTCAGAACTATTTTTAAGCAAAAGCCATTTTAACTTCCTCCTATATTCCGTCATCTCAATGAATGATGTTAAAGATTCTCCACAAACCAGTTTAGGGAAGAAAAAAATGATATACGCGCCACAGTTGTATGCATCATTTTGGGTTACGTGACTATTGATATTGCATTGCCAATTGTTGGAGTCCATCCCTTTTAATTGCAAAAAATTTCAAAAATTTAAACAAATAATATTGCTGGTTAAATCTTTCATTCCCTAACGGATCTAAAAGACAGAAAATTTTTTCGCTAATATTGACATGAATCAAAACAAAGTGTGAGTTCCTTATAACTGGCAAAATAATTTCGTTTTTAACAAACGTGAAATCACTTACAAAATTTTTATCGAATGTATGATCACTAAAGATGATTGAAGATTTGGTTACGGAATTAATTTGATATCTTCTCTGAGGCTCATTTAAAATCCAAAGACACTGATCGATCAAAAAATTACTTAGCCACTCACCATCGTTGAGGGTTAAGAAGTCTTCTATAAACAGTTCATTTAATGAGAAATTATGGTTAACATTTCTTGTTACAATGTAGCCCCTTTTATTATCTAGCTCTTTATAAAAATCTATGTTAGCAACAAGACCATTATCCAAAAACTGTAATTGCTTTTTAGTTCTCCATTTTCTATCAATTATCTTAAGATCTCTGCCTGGAGACACTATTTCTGGGAGCATATGAAAGTAATAGAAATTACAAAGTTTTGGCAATACTATATTCCAGAATCGATCAGAACGAAAAATTCTAATGATTTTGAGGCCTTTCAAAGTAAAAATTACTAAATCACACCACTTTCTGTCTGTAATCTCCAGTGTTCCCTGAATTTGATAATTATAGTCGTGATTATTTTTTAAGTTTTCTTGGTTAGGTGTTAGAAAATCAAACTTGAAATCATGAGGGGAATGGTTTCTGGCAGTGAATGGGCATTTTACTTCAATTAATCCATCATCTCCTATAAAACCATCTGGAGATGCAGCGATGAAAGGAAATTTTTTATGAATACAGAGTCCGGCAGGTGTATAGACATTTTCATAACCTTTTATTGCCAGATATTGATTCCTAGCTGTGGATTCATGTTCTATTCCATACGAAATTGAAGCAGTTTTAATTGGTTCTTGTTTAATAAGTGTTGAAATTATATTTTTAAAGGATTCCTCATTTCTAACCTTACATATCCTAGCAAAATAACTAGAAGTTACTCTTTTTTTCCTTTCTTCATACCATCGTACCGAAAATCTTTGTAATTTAGTGTTCTTTTCCAATTCCGAAATTTCAAATTGACTCATTTCCAATGATTTCAAATAACCTGTGCATAAATCTCTTAGAGATGTGTCGCTTGATAATTGCAAATAATTAGGCAAGTGTACGCACAATTTGCAAATAAATTGACCTTCGAATGTCTGCTTTATGTCAGATATAGTGTCATCGTTTCGGGTTTCACAAATCTGATGTACCCATTTTCCACATTTATCACAAGCCACGAAATCAGTCTTATCGTTTAAAACTCCATGACCACAATAACTAGACTGAGGTAACTCTTTGTCATCTTCTGGAAATACAATGTTGTCACTATTTTGTGTCTGAGTCTCTCTTAAGGTACCGTGCATCAAAGTGGGTACAATTTCGTTTAGGTCTTTTATATCATTCTTCCTGACTCTGCTTTTCATCAATGGATTCTTTTTTTGCTTTAGTCAATCTAGTTTTCTTCAGGCCCAACTTGCATTCTAGATGTAAGGCAAGAATGTCTTTTTTTAATTTTCTCACGAAATGACTGCACTTTAGATTTCTTTCTCCTCCAAGCGTATTCTTTTTTAATTGTCCGAAATAATTCTCCACTGGAGCATTGCTCAGGAGTACTTGCTCTGAAAGTTGTGAACAGTTCCATAATGGAGAAAAAGGTAAATATTTCCTTAATATAATGGCAAAGAATTCTTCGTTGTAGTAGGGATTCTGTTTATGTCCTGATGTCGATAAATTTATAGAATCGACCAGAGTCAAATATTTTTTATAATAGGGGCTAGATTTTATTAGTCCATCGTTACTAACTGCATCATTGTATTCGCACTGATCAGAGTCAGGTAGAATGGTATCTTCTGAATTTTCTTCTGTTAAGACTACTTTAAGCAGTGACAATGAATTAAGTACTTGAGTGGTTTCCGTTTTAGAATTCATAATAATAAATGTATGTTCAACGAATACATCAAAAATTATACCATCCTTAACTTTCAGGGCAGATGCTAGAAGGTCTTTAAAAAAGAGGGCTTGGTCTGTATTCTTTGCACATTTATCAACGTCTTTGGATATTATGTTCATGAAGTGTGCGCAACAAAGGTGTATACCAATTAAGTCTTTTGTGTGACTGTGAAAGCATTTTTCAAGATAATCTAAAAGAGTGCATCTATTTAAAGCTTTACATAGCGCATGAATATTTGCAAACAAGAAGTCGGTTACAACTTTTGAAAAAGCTGGCCAGTACTCATTGCTCTCACAAAAATATCTAAAATCGTGTAAAAGTTTGAATATAGTATTAGAGTCATGGAGAGATGATATTGAAAATACCGGGCATAGTCTTTTAGAATTGAAGATTTGAACCACTGCGGTATAAAAATATATTCTTTTGCAGTTTTTTAATTGTGGACTTTTAACAACACCTCCTGTTGCATCAAAGTAAATAATAGGCAGTTCTCCCGATCTGTTCTGAGTTTTTAAAATTTCTAGCTATTCAGTACTGTACAGTATTACATTGAAAGGGACACACATTTTTTACATAGTTTGGATGAGCTTCTGACATTAATATCATGTCATATAAATCATTTTTATGCCTATCCAAATTACTAATTGCTTCTGATTTTATTTTCCGTACTACTGGGTCAGTCTTGATTTCTTGAAGTGTCTTTCCTAAGGAGAGAACGTTCTGATTTGCCGATAGCAAGGTTCTTTTCTTATACATGAAAGCCTTCTCATTCAACAGACGAGTTTTCGCAAAGCATCTTTCAACTCCCGATACTTGAAGCGTTAGATAATTTGAGTGATTGAAGTCCATTGAAGAGCTATATACCGCCACCAATCCATTAGAAAGCACTATTTTGAATTTCTTGCAATTATAATCATTATGTTTACATTTAGCGAAAATTGTAATGCAGTTCTTCAGATACTTAACGTATTTAAATATTAGAAGACACACATTATTAACATATTTTTTTATTCTATTTCTGTTGTAATTAGGATATAATTTGGTTAAAAGCTTTTTACCATCGAAGATTTTTCTCCATATGACGTCGTCAATTTTAAAAGATCCCTCTAGAATCTTACAATCCTTGTATTGAATATTTTTCGAAATTTCCGTGGAGTGTTTTGATCCTAACGGTAGTATTGCATTAGAAGACTGCGGACTGGATAAGTCTAAAATTTCCTTAGGTACATCAAAATCTTCAGGTGTTACATCAATTTCAGTAATTCTTTGACTGCTGGGAGTTGAACTAAGAGGAAAACTAGTATTCTGTTTGACAACATCTGAACCGTAATATGTCTCTTCAGAAGCTTCATCTCTTGGATAATTTCCATTTTCCTGATATATATCTAAATCATCGCCCAACGTGAAGGACTTTGTGGACGAAGAAGTTTTGTTAAATGATTCTGAAGATTCAAAAAAATGACAAACAGGGGTTTGAGGAAAGCTTGTATTGACCTTAAGAACACTAGAGTCATGGCACGTCTCTACTACAGTAAAGCACTTTGCAACTTGTGATGTATCGGAATCATCAATCAATGCGTTAGTTTTTATAGGGGAACAATTTATTATTTCTGTTGCTGTGGACTTATTTTTGTCTTTTGCAAGCACCGTAGATGGAGCTGTAATAAGCCCTACAATTGCTTTAGATGACTGCTCGGTGATAATTGCTTGTAATAAATTCTAAACTTTCTTTCGATTCTTCAGGGAATTTTGTAACTGTAGATTTGAGCACAACTTTTGGTATATTTTGGTATATCGGAGGGTCGTAAGTCTATGAGGAATGGGTAGAATATGTATTTTGTGAAGAGGAATTGTTTCGCACAGGTTAGAAGTTGGCTAAATATTTCCGTCAATGTTAAATTAATTTCTTTAGTATTTGGGGGTGGTTTCCACCCCCAAGGGAGGGTCGTAAGTCTATGAGGAAGTGGTAGAATATGTAGTTTGTGAAGAGGAATTGTTTCGTATAGGTTAGAAGTTGGCTAAATACTTCCTTCAATGTTAAATTAATTTTTTTAGTATTTGGGGGGTTGTTTGCACCCCCAAGGGAGGGTCGTAAGTCTATGCGAAAGTGGTAGAATATGTAGTTTATGAAGGGGAATTATTTCTCATAGGTTAGAAGTTGGATAAATATTTCATTCAATGTTGAATTAAATTTTTATTATTTGGGGGTGGTTTCTACTCTCAAGGGAGGGTCGCAAGTCTATGAGGAAGTTGTAGAATATGTAGTTCGTGAAGAGGAATTGTGTCGCACAGGTTAGAAGTTGGCTAAATATTTCCTTCAATGTTAAATTAATTTCTTTATTACTTGGTGTGGTTTCTACCCCCAAGGGAGGGTCGTAAGTCTATGAGGAAGTGGTAGAATATGTATTTTGTAAAGAGGAATCGTTTCGCACAGGTTAGAAGTTGGCTAAATATTTCCTTCAATGTTAAATTAATTTTTTTAGTATTTGGGGGTGGTTTCCACCCCCAAGGGAGGGTCGTAAGTCTATGATGAACTGGTAGAATATGTAGTTTGTGAAGGGGAACTGTTTCGCACAGGTTAGAAATTGGCTAAATATTTCCTTCAATGTTAAATTAATTTTTTTCTAATTTGGGGGGTGGTTTCTAGCCCCAAGGGAGGGTGGTAAGTCTATGAGGAAGCGGTAGAATATGTAGTTTGTGAAGAGGAATTGTTTTGCACAAGTTAGAAGTTGGCTAAATATTTCCTTCAATGTTAAATTAATTTTTCTATTTGGGGGTGGTTTCTAGCCCCAAGGGAGGGTGTTAAGTCTATGAGGAAGCGGTAGAATATGTAGTTTGTGAAGAGGAATTGTTTTGCACAGGTTAGAAGTTGGCTAAATATTTCCTTCAATGTTAAATTAATTTTTTTTATTATTTGGGGGTGGTTTCTAGCCCCAAGGGAGGGTGTTAAGTCTATGAGGAAGCGGTAGAATATGCAGTTTGTGATGAGGAATTGTTTCGCATAGGTTAGAAGTTGGCTAGATATTTCCTTCAATGCTAGATTAATTTTTTTAGTATTCGGGTGGTGGTTTCCACCCCCAAGGGAGGTTCGTAAGTCTACGACGAAGTGGTAGAATATGTAGTTTATGAAGAGGAATTGTTTTGTATAGGTTAGAAGTTGGCTAAATATTTCCTTCAATGTTAAATTAATTTTTTAGTATTTGGGGGATTGTTTGCACTCCCAAGGGAGTGTCGTAAGTCTATGAGGAAGTGGTAAAATATGTAGTTTGTGAAGAGGAATTGTTTCGCACAGGCTAGAAGTTGGCTAAATATTTCCTTCAATGTTAAATTAATTTTTCTATTATTTGGGGGTGGTTGCTACCCCCAAGGGAGGGTCGTAAGTCTATGAGGAAGTTGTAGAATATGTAGTTTGTGAAGAGGAATTGTTTCGCACAGGTTAGAAGTTGGCTAAATATTTCCTTCAATGTTAAATTAATTATTTTAGTATTTGGGGGTGGTTTCCGCCCCCAAGGGAAGGGTCGTAAGTCTATGAGAAAGTGGTAGAATATGTAGTTTGTGAAGAGGAATTGTTTCGTATAGGTTAGAAGTTGGCTAAATATTTCCTTCAATGCTAAATTAATTTTTTTAGTATTTGGGTGGTTGTTTGCATTCCCAAGGGAGTGTCGTAAGTCTATGAGGAAGTGGTAGAATATGTAGTTTGTGAAGAGGAATTGTTTCGCACAGGTTAGAAGTTGGCTAAATATTTCCTTCAATGCTAAATTAAATTTTTTAGTATTTGGGGGGTGGTTTCCACCCCCAAGTGAGGGTCGTAAGTCTATGAGGAAGTTGTAGAATATGTAGTTTGTGAAGAGGAATTGTTTCGCATAGGTTAGAAATTGGCTAAATATTTCCTTCAATGTTAAATTAATTTTTTTAGTATTTGGGGATAGTTTCCACCCCCAAGGGTGTAAGTCTATGAGAAAGCGGTAGAATATGTAATTTGTTAAGAGGAATTGTTTTGTATAGGTTAGAAGTTGGCTAAATATTTCCTTCAAAGTTAAATTAATTTTTTAGTATTTGGGGGATTGTTTGCACTCCCAAGGGAGTGTCGTAAGTCTATGAGGAAGTGGTAAAATATGTAGTTTGTGAAGAGGAATTGTTTCGCACAGGCTAGAAGTTGGCTAAATATTTCCTTCAATGTTAAATTAATTTTTCTATTATTTGGGGGTGGTTGCTACCCCCAAGGGAGGGTCGTAAGTCTATGAGGAAGTTGTAGAATATGTAGTTTGTGAAGAGGAATTGTTCCGCACAGGTTAGAAGTTGGCTAAATATTTCCTTCAATGTTAAATTAATTATTTTAGTATTTGGGGGTGGTTTCCGCCCCCAAGGGAAGGGTCGTAAGTCTATGAGAAAGTGGTAGAATATGTAGTTTGTGAAGAGGAATTGTTTCGTATAGGTTAGAAGTTGGCTAAATATTTCCTTCAATGATAAATTAATTTTTTTAGTATTTGGGTGGTTGTTTGCACTCCCAAGGGAGTGTCGTAAGTCTATGAGGAAGTGGTAGAATATGTAGTTTGTGAAGAGGAATTGTTTCGCACAGGTTAGAAGTTGGCTAAATATTTCCTTCAATGCTAAATTAAATTTTTTAGTATTTGGGGGGTGGTTTCCACCCCCAAGTGAGGGTCGTAAGTCTATGAGGAAGTTGTAGAATATGTAGTTTGTGAAGAGGAATTGTTTCGCATAGGTTAGAAGTTGGCTAAATATTTCCTTCAATGTTAAATTAATTTTTTTAGTATTTGGGGGGTTGTTTGCACCCCCAAGGGAGGGTCGTAAGTCTATGAGAAAGTGGTAGAATATGTAGTTTGTGAAGAGGAATTGTTTCGTATAGGTTAAAAGATGGCTAAATATTTCCTTGAATGTTAAATTATTTTTTTTAGTATTTGGGGGGTTGTTTGCACCCCCAAGGGAGGGTCGTAAGTCTATGAGAAAGTGGTAGAATATGTAGTTTGTGAAGAGGAATTGTTTCGTATAGGTTAGAAGTTGGCTAAATGTTTCCTTCAATGTTAAATTAATTTTTTTAGTATTTGGGGGGTTGTTTGCACCCCCAATGGAGGGTCGTAAGTATATGAGAAAGTGGTAGAGTATGTAGTTTGTGAAGAGGAATTGTTTCGTATATGTTAAAAGTTGGCTAAATATTTCCTTCAATGTTAAATGAATTTTTTTAGTATTTGGGGGGTTGTTTGCACTCCCAAGGGAATGTCGTAAGTCTATGAGGAAGTGGTAGAATATGTAGTTTGTGAAGAGGAATTGTTTCGCATAGGTTAGAAGTTGGATAAATATTTCCTTCAATGTTAAATTAATTTTTCTATTATTTGGGGGTGGTCTCTATCCCCAAGGTAGGGTCGTAAGTCTATGAGGAAGTTGTAGAATATGTAGTTTGTGAAAAGGAATTGTTTCGCATAGGTTAGAAGTTGGCTAAATATTTCCTTCAATGCTAAATTAATTTGTTTAGAATTTGGGGGGTGGTTTCCACCCCCAAGGGAGGGTCGTAAGTCTATGAGGAAGTGGTAGAATATGTAGTTTGTGAAGAAGAGTTGTTTCGCATAGGTTAGAAGTTGGCTAAATATTTTCTTCAACGTTAAATTAATTTTTTTAGTATTTGGGGGTGGTTTCCACCCCCAAGGGAGGGTCGTAAGTCTATGAGGAAGTGGTAGAGTATGTAGTTTGTGAAGAGGAATTGTTTCGCATAGGTTAAAAGTTGGCTAAATATTTCCTTCAACGTTAAATTAATTTTTTTAGTATTTGGGGGTGGTTTCCACCCTCAAGGGAGGGTCGTAAGTCTATGAAAAAGTGGTAGAATATGTAGTTTGTGAAGAGGAATTGTTTTGTATAGGTTAGAAGTTGGCTAAATATTTCCTTCAATGTTAAATTGATTTTTTTAGTATTTGGGGGGTTGTTTCCACCCCCAAGGGAGGGTCGTAAGTCTATGAGGAAGTGGTGGAAAATGCAGGTTGTGAAGGGGAATTGTTTCGCACAGGATAGAAGTTGGCTAAGTATTTCCTTCAATGCTAAATTAAATTTTTTAGTATTTGTGGGGTGGTTTCCTCCCCCAAGTGAGGGTCGTAAGTCTATGAGGAAGTTGTAGAATATGTAGTTTGTGAAGAGGAATTGTTTCGCATAGGTTAGAAGTTGGCTAAATATTTCCTTCAATGCTAAATTAATTTTTTTAGTATTTGGGTGGTTGTTTGCACTCCCAAGGGAGTGTCGTAAGTCTATGAGGAAGTGGTAGAATATGTAGTTTGTGAAGAGGAATTGTTTCGCACAGGTTAGAAGTTGGCTAAATATTTCCTTCAATGCTAAATTAAATTTTTTAGTAATTGGGGGGTGGTTTCCACCCCCAAGTGAGGGTCGTAAGTCTATGAGGAAGTTGTAGAATATGTAGTTTGTGAAGAGGAATTGTTTCGCATAGGTTAGAAGTTGGCTAAATATTTCCTTCAATGCTAAATTAATTTTTTTAGTATTTGGGTGGTTGTTTGCACTCCCAAGGGAGTGTCGTAAGTCTATGAGGAAGTGGTAGAATATGTAGTTTGTGAAGAGGAATTGTTTCGCACAGGTTAGAAGTTGGCTAAATATTTCCTTCAATGCTAAATTAAATTTTTTAGTATTTGGGGGGTGGTTTCCACCCCCAAGTGAGGGTCGTAAGTCTATGAGGAAGTTGTAGAATATGTAGTTTGTGAAGAGGAATTGTTTCGCATAGGTTAGAAGTTGGCTAAATATTTCCTTCAATGTTAAATTAATTTTTTTAGTATTTGGGGATAGTTTCCACCCCCAAGGGTGTAAGTCTATGAGAAAGCGGTAGAATATGTAATTTGTTAAGAGGAATTGTTTTGTATAGGTTAGAAGTTGGCTAAATATTTCCTTCAAAGTTAAATTAATTTTTTAGTATTTGGGGGATTGTTTGCACTCCCAAGGGAGTGTCGTAAGTCTATGAGGAAGTGGTAAAATATGTAGTTTGTGAAGAGGAATTGTTTCGCACAGGCTAGAAGTTGGCTAAATATTTCCTTCAATGTTAAATTAATTTTTCTATTATTTGGGGGTGGTTGCTACCCCCAAGGGAGGGTCGTAAATCTATGAGGAAGTTGTAGAATATGTAGTTTGTGAAGAGGAATTGTTTCGCACAGGTTAGAAGTTGGCTAAATATTTCCTTCAATGTTAAATTAATTATTTTAGTATTTGGGGGTGGTTTCCGCCCCCAAGGGAAGGGTCGTAAGTCTATGAGAAAGTGGTAGAATATGTAGTTTGTGAAGAGGAATTGTTTCGTATAGGTTAGAAGTTTGCTAAATATTTCCTTCAATGATAAATTAATTTTTTTCGTATTTGGGTGGTTGTTTGCACTCCCAAGGGAGTGTCGTAAGTCTATGAGGAAGTGGTAGAATATGTAGTTTGTGAAGAGGAATTGTTTCGCACAGGTTAGAAGTTGGCTAAATATTTCCTTCAATGCTAAATTAAATTTTTTAGTATTTGGGGGGTGGTTTCCACCCCCAAGTGAGGGTCGTAAGTCTATGAGGAAGTTGTAGAATATGTAGTTTGTGAAGAGGAATTGTTTCGCATAGGTTAGAAGTTGGCTAAATATTTCCTTCAATGTTAAATTAATTTTTTTAGTATTTGGGGATGGTTTCCACCCCCAAGGGTGTAAGTCTATGAGAAAGCGGTAGAATATGTAATTTGTGAAGAGGAATTGTTTTGTATAGGTTAGAAGTTGGCTAAATATTTCCTTCAATGTTAAATTAATTTTTTTAGTATTTGGGGGGTTGTTTGCACCCCCAAGGGAGGGTCGTAAGTCTATGAGAAAGTGGTAGAATATGTAGTTTGTGAAGAGGAATTGTTTCGTATAGGTTAAAAGATGGCTAAATATTTCCTTGAATGTTAAATTATTTTTTTTAGTATTTGGGGGGTTGTTTGCACCCCCAAGGGAGGGTCGTAAGTATATGAGAAAGTGGTAGAATATGTAGTTTGTGAAGAGGAATTGTTTCGTATAGGTTAGAAGTTGGCTAAATGTTTCCTTCAATGTTAAATTAATTTTTTTAGTATTTGGGGGGTTGTTTGCACCCCCAATGGAGGGTCGTAAGTATATGAGAAAGTGGTAGAGTATGTAGTTTGTGAAGAGGAATTGTTTCGTATATGTTAAAAGTTGGCTAAATATTTCCTTCAATGTTAATGTTGAATTTTTTTAGTATTTGGGGGGGTTGTTTGCACTCCCAAGGGAATGTCGTAAGTCTATGAGGAAGTGGTAGAATATGTAGTTTGTGAAGAGGAATTGTTTCGCATAGGTTAGAAGTTGGATAAATATTTCCTTCAATGTTAAATTAATTTTTCTATTATTTGGGGGTGGTCTCTATCCCCAAGGTAGGGTCGTAAGTCTATGAGGAAGTTGTAGAATATGTAGTTTGTGAAAAGGAATTGATTCGCATAGGTTAGAAGTTGGCTAAATATTTCCTTCAATGCTAAATTAATTTGTTTAGAATTTGGGGGGTGGTTTCCACCCCCAAGGGAGGGTCGTAAGTCTATGAGAAAGTGGTAGAATATGTAGTTTGTGAAGAGGAATTGTTTTGTATAGGTTAGAAGTTGGCTAAATATTTCCTTCAATGTTAAATTGATTTTTTTAGTATTTGGGGGGTTGTTTCCACCCCCAAGGGAGGGTCGTAAGTCTATGAGGAAGTGGTGGAAAATGCAGGTTGTGAAGGGGAATTGTTTCGCACAGGATAGAAGTTGGCTAAGTATTTCCTTCAATGTTAAATTAATTTTTCTATTATTTGGGGGTGGTTTCTACCCCCAATGGAGGGTCGTAAGTCTATGAAGAAGTTGTAGAATATGTAGTTTGTGAAAAGGAATTGTTTCGCATAGGTTAGAAGTTGGCTAAATATTTCCTTCAATGCTAAATTAATTTTTTTATTATTTGTGGGGGTGGTTTCCACCCTCAAGGGAGGGTCGTAAGTCTATGAGGAAGTGGTAGAATATGTAGCTTGAGATGAGGAATTGTTTCGTATAGGTTAGAAGTTGGCTAAATATTTCTTTCAATGTTAAATTAATTTCTTTAGTATTTGATGGGTTGTTTCCACTCGCAAGGGAGGGTCGTAAGTCTATGAGGAAGTGGTAGAATATGTAGTTTGTGAAGAGGAATTGTTTCGCATAGGTTAGAAGTTGGCTAAATATTTCCTTTAATGTTAAATTAATTTTTTTTTATTGTGGGGGTGGTTTCCTCCCCCAAGGGAGGGTCGTAAGTCTATGAGAAAGCGGTAGAATATGTAGTTTGTGAAGAGGAATTGATTTGCATAGATTAGAAATTGGCTAAATATTTCCTGCAATGTTAAATTAATTTTTTTAGTATTTGGGGGTGTTTTCCACCCCCAAGGGAGGGTTGTAAGTCTATGAGGAAGTGGTAGAATATGTAGTTTATGAAGAGGAATTGTTTCGCATAGGTTAGAAATTGGCTAAATATTTCCTTCAATTTTAAATTAAATTTTCTATAATTTGGGGGCTTATTTCCATCCCAAAGGGAGGGTCGTAAGTCTATGAGGATGTGGTGGAATAAGTAGTTTGTGGAGAGGAATTGTTTCGCATAGGTTAGAAGTTGGCTAAATATTTCCTTCAATGTTAAATTAATTTTTTTAGTATTTGGGGATGGTTTCCACCCCCAAGGGTGTAAGTCTATGAGAAAGCGGTAGAATATGTAATTTGTGAAGAGGAATTGTTTTGTATAGGTTAGAAGTTGGCTAAATATTTCCTTCAATGTTAAATTAATTTTTTTAGTATTTGGGGGGTTGTTTGCACCCCCAAGGGAGGGTCGTAAGTCTATGAGAAAGTGGTAGAATATGTAGT
Organism: Agrypnus murinus; assembly: GCA_929113105.1. Lineage (NCBI taxonomy): Eukaryota > Metazoa > Arthropoda > Insecta > Coleoptera > Elateridae > Agrypnus > Agrypnus murinus. Next base: position 148,312,801 of record OV816028.1, read on the forward strand.
TTGTGAAGAGGAATTGTTTCGTATAGGTTAAAAGATGGCTAAATATTTCCTTGAATGTTAAATTATTTTTTTTAGTATTTGGGGGGTTGTTTGCACCCCCAAGGGAGGGTCGTAAGTATATGAGAAAGTGGTAGAATATGTAGTTTGTGAAGAGGAATTGTTTCGTATAGGTTAGAAGTTGGCTAAATGTTTCCTTCAATGTTAAATTAATTTTTTTAGTATTTGGGGGGTTGTTTGCACCCCCAATGGAGGGTCGTAAGTATATGAGAAAGTGGTAGAGTATGTAGTTTGTGAAGAGGAATTGTTTCGTATATGTTAAAAGTTGGCTAAATATTTCCTTCAATGTTAATGTTGAATTTTTTTAGTATTTGGGGGGTTGTTTGCACTCCCAAGGGAATGTCGTAAGTCTATGAGGAAGTGGTAGAATATGTAGTTTGTGAAGAGGAATTGTTTCGCATAGGTTAGAAGTTGGATAAATATTTCCTTCAATGTTAAATTAATTTTTCTATTATTTGGGGGTGGTCTCTATCCCCAAGGTAGGGTCGTAAGTCTATGAGGAAGTTGTAGAATATGTAGTTTGTGAAAAGGAATTGATTCGCATAGGTTAGAAGTTGGCTAAATATTTCCTTCAATGCTAAATTAATTTGTTTAGAATTTGGGGGGTGGTTTCCACCCCCAAGGGAGGGTCGTAAGTCTATGAGAAAGTGGTAGAATATGTAGTTTGTGAAGAGGAATTGTTTTGTATAGGTTAGAAGTTGGCTAAATATTTCCTTCAATGTTAAATTGATTTTTTTAGTATTTGGGGGGTTGTTTCCACCCCCAAGGGAGGGTCGTAAGTCTATGAGGAAGTGGTGGAAAATGCAGGTTGTGAAGGGGAATTGTTTCGCACAGGATAGAAGTTGGCTAAGTATTTCCTTCAATGTTAAATTAATTTTTCTATTATTTGGGGGTGGTTTCTACCCCCAATGGAGGGTCGTAAGTCTATGAAGAAGTTGTAGAATATGTAGTTTGTGAAAAGGAATTGTTTCGCATAGGTTAGAAGTTGGCTAAATATTTCCTTCAATGCTAAATTAATTTTTTTATTATTTGTGGGGGTGGTTTCCACCCTCAAGGGAGGGTCGTAAGTCTATGAGGAAGTGGTAGAATATGTAGCTTGAGATGAGGAATTGTTTCGTATAGGTTAGAAGTTGGCTAAATATTTCTTTCAATGTTAAATTAATTTCTTTAGTATTTGATGGGTTGTTTCCACTCGCAAGGGAGGGTCGTAAGTCTATGAGGAAGTGGTAGAATATGTAGTTTGTGAAGAGGAATTGTTTCGCATAGATTAGAAGTTGGCTAAATATTTCCTTTAATGTTAAATTAATTTTTTTTTATTGTGGGGGTGGTTTCCTCCCCCAAGGGAGGGTCGTAAGTCTATGAGAAAGCGGTAGAATATGTAGTTTGTGAAGAGGAATTGATTTGCATAGATTAGAAATTGGCTAAATATTTCCTGCAATGTTAAATTAATTTTTTTAGTATTTGGGGGTGTTTTCCACCCCCAAGGGAGGGTTGTAAGTCTATGAGGAAGTGGTAGAATATGTAGTTTATGAAGAGGAATTGTTTCGCATAGGTTAGAAATTGGCTAAATATTTCCTTCAATTTTAAATTAAATTTTCTATAATTTGGGGGCTTATTTCCATCCCAAAGGGAGGGTCGTAAGTCTATGAGGATGTGGTGGAATAAGTAGTTTGTGGAGAGGAATTGTTTTGCATAGCTTAGAAGCTGGCTAAACATTTCCTTCAATGTTAACTCAATTTTTTAATATTTGTTGGTTGATTTCAACCCTGACGGAGGGTCGTAAGTTCATGAGAAAGTAATTAACTATGTACACGACAGAAGTTTTATGAAATAGCGAAATAAGGTAAATAGAGCAAATTGTTTCATCAAGATACATATTTCAATAAATTTTAGCTGCTGCCGAGCGAATATTTAGCAGTTGTATACTCTTCTCGTATTCCCACCTTTGGACGAACGCCACTGGTCATTCGGCTGTTTCCTTAAAATTAGCTGCTAGGTTTTGGCTGCCAAGTTCACACCGGTTTTGTATACAATGGCGTTAGAACTGCATTGTTATATTTAAAGATTAATTTATTTGTACAATTTTATTATGTAAGTTGTTTTTTAACTTGTGTTTGTTTACATATTGTTCGGGCCTCTGTCCGCTTTAGTAATTATTCTAATTAATAGAAAAAATAATTAGTTGGTTTGTGCATATAATCACACTGTATATGTAGTTTTTAAAGTTTTATATGGAATCACTGAGATGGCACTGCGTATTGTAATAAATTCACGCAGGTGTTCAGATAAAACAATTGAAAAAAATTTAAATAGGATTTTTCAGTATAGTAAAAATATTCTGATAGTGCACATCGTGCTTCGTGTTTAGTTATTTCTCATATAGTGTTTTGCTATTCTCCAATTAATTTCAAAGCAGAAGTTCAAATTATATTTTATACTCAATCTCATGAAATGGTGATGAGAGTCTAACATTATTCTAAGGTGGTTTTTTTTCTCTCTATCCTATTTTCCTATGGCCGCCAACTACATAAGAAGAGAGAGTCACCGTTTTATGGGTAAGTACTCAAAATTGTATGATTTGATCTTTTGTGCACAATATACAGTCCGCTCATTATCAAAAGGAAACAAATTCAAATAATATTTTATCAATATAAATTCCACCTGTGGATTTCAAATAGTAATCATACAGACAACATTTGATCACTTCTCATCGCATTTTTGGTTAAGAGGCGGAACTCCCTCAAAAGCGAATTTATAAAGCACTCTAGTTTCTACAAAAGTTGATAGCATTTGTCAAAAAAAAAAAACATTGTGGTTAAGAATTTGAATAAAACGACTGTTGTTTCGAAAATACGATTCCGGTCATTTTGCTCGCAAAAAAAATTTTGAAAAAGGCACTACAATTGTTGCTAAAATAACTATTGCTTGCAATATACCAAATATTTTAACGTAAAAAATTGGAGTATAATGGTTTCATAGGTAAGAAAATAACTGTTGTTTCACTTTTTCATTTGTTCAAATAGTTTGTAAGTAATTAAATAATTACGGAAATTGCTTTGGATGGAATGTATTGCGCAACGCTATGTATCAATGTATCAAGCAACGCTGTTTTCGTTAAGGAAGTCCGGCTCTTAACACCAGCTGGTGTGTTTATGTTGATAAAAACTGGTTTTATAGATTTTGTTATTACCTAGAAAAATTAAAAAAAATCATACATTTTATGTAGTAGATTAAATAGCAATTTTACATTTTATGTCTGATAAAATATTGATAAATAGTATGCATTTATACGCAAGTAATATACAGTGTGTCCATCTCAAGTGTTATTTAGTGGTTATTTGCGCACACTAAATTTAATATGGATGTAGATTAAATTTCTTTGTTGCTATATTGGCTTACTATTTAGAATCTGCATTTTACTAGTTATATGTTGTTCAGTGTTGTTACAACACTTCAATTATTGATTTCGCTGTTAGGTTTTATATTTCACATAAATATAGGTTATATAACATTGAATTAATCATGTCGGTTGCACAGGAAGAGAAACTAGTTGCGTCAATTTCAAAAGACGAAAAACGATTAGCAGTTCTTGAGGCTAGAAAGGAAACATTGTTTACGCGTTTGCAGCGGATTTATGACGTTAGTAGAGATGTTAGTAGCGAAAAAAAGTTAGCACACTTCAAAATTCGTTGTCAGACGCTGGAACAAACTAAAGAAGAATTTTCAAATATCTTAGATTCTATTAATGAACTTCAACTTACAATTGATCCCAACGCGATCCCAGATTTTGCTGCATTAAACAGCTTTGATGAAGTTTATTGTTATATACGGGCTGTAGCAGATCAGGTTTTGAAAACAGATCCTTCATCTAGAGAAGTTTTATTTAAGATTTATGTGAAAAAATAGCAAACTATGCGTTCTTGTTTATTAATAGAGATAGGGTCAAATCTTTTTCGCTAAATCAACACTTTTCATGTGTAGACATTATTGTTTTCAACAAAATGTTCCTAATTTTAATAATAAAAATGCGGAAACAAAAAAACGATTTTTGATGACAAACGGTTTCCACAAAAAACGGTTTTTTTGTTATTGCACTTTTATTGTTAAAATTAGGAACATTTTTTTAAAGAAAATAATGTTTACATATGAAAAGTGTTAATTTAGCGAAAAAAATTGACGCTATCTCCATTAATAAACAAGAACGCATAGTTCGCTATTTTTTCATATATATCTTAAATAAAACACTTTTCTGTTTGAAGGTTAATAGGATAAATTAATTATATATAATAGGATAGTTAAATCTCATAGATATATGAGATATACTTTCTGAGAAAAAAAATATTTAACTCACTCTCAATGAAATTGTCCCTAAAAATGGATACCTTTTATAATGTATCGTCCGATAAAAGTAAAAGTTTACCAGTTAGAAATATGATATTTTACTGTTACATCTAGAAATAAATTTACTATTTGCTCGTTTTTAAAATATTTAATTCGGTTCAGTAGTTCCCGAGCAATACGCTTTCAAAGTCAGAGGAGTCTAGAAAAAAATGGATAGTAGTGCATGACAACCCTGATTTAACAGATGTAGATAGAATCAATTTCTTAATTAGTAAGTTATCAGGGCCCGCAAGAAATGTGCGTCAAGGCCTTCCTCCAATAGGTAGCAATTATAGCATTATTTGGAATGCTCTTATAGAAAAATATCAAGATAAAAGAAAACTCGCAAATTCTTATCTAGATATAATTTTTGAATTTAAAACATTAGTATCGGAATCAGCCGCTGCTTTAAATCACTTTATAGATAATTTTCATTCATCTATAGCCGCACTTAGAAAACTAGGAATTGTTGACTTATTAGATTATATCTTGGCGTATATAGCTTTGTCCAAATTAGATTCAACTTCTCGAAAAGGTTTCGAGATAACTCGTAAAAGTTTAACCTTACCAACTTATACGGAAATTATAGACTTCGTGAAATTACAAGCTCAAGCTCTTGGTAGCTCTAAGAATTTTAGTAGTAGTAAATCTTCTAGTAGTAATCAGTCAAAACAGAAGACTGTACAATCCTTTGTGGCCAGTAATACAAATGATAATTTAAAGAAATGTCCAGCATGTTTGCGACTTTTAGATCATTTACTTTTTCGATGCCCCAAATTTCTAATACTTACTCCAAACGAACGCTATGTTATGGTGCACTCAAATCATTATTGTTTGAATTGTCTAGCATCACATAAAATAATAAATTGTAAATCCAAAACTAATTGCAATAAGTGCAACGGTAGACATCATACGTTGCTACATTTTCAAAAATCATCTTCGGTGACTAGTGGTAACAATAGTTTGCTTAATAGTGGCCCAAATACTAGTGGTAACATGGATAGCCCAGTGGTGGATAATGTTACAAGTTTATGTTCAACTTCTTCAACATTAGTTTCTAACACGACAGTTTTGCTTTCAACCGTTGTGGTTGATGTAGTGGATAGTGAAGGTAGAGTAAATCAACTCCGTTTGTTAGTAGATTCAGCGAGCCAAGCTAATTTTATTACTATGAAATGTTGTAGAAAATTCAAATTCCAAGTTCAAAATTATCATTTGTCAGTTTGTGGTTTAGGTAACATATCAAGTTCCGTACAAGGTCGTACCAGTATAGTTATTTCTTCTACAGTAGATCCTCTTATAAAATACTCTATTGACTTATTGGTTATTGATAAAATCTCGAATAAACTGCTAAATGTGGAAATTAATCTACATTCTTTGCAATTTCTAGAGAATTTGCCCCTAGCAGACAAAACCTTCCATACCCCTGGAGATATAGATGGTATACTAGGAGCTGAAATCTACGCTATTATTGCAGGTAGCAAGAAAGTCATGGGTCCTCTAGGCTTTCCAACGGTTTTAGAAACATCATTGGGATATATTGTCTTAGGAAAAGTTCCAACGGAACAATCATCCGGAGACACTCGAGCTCTTTGTCCTTTTGTTGAGTGTTCTCTAGAGACCCTGTTTCAGAGATTTTGGGACTACACGCGTGTGCACACGTGCATTGTCTTGATGGAACAGCACTTCTTTCTTCGCCAAATGCGGTCGTTTCTGCTTCAAATCAATATCGAATCTGTCCTCTCCCAAAAGCTCTGAATAATATTCGACGGTGATCGTTTTACCCTTTTCAAGGTAATCGATGTGAATGACCCCGCGTGCATCCCAAAAAACTGTGGTCATGACCTTGTTGGCCGACAGACCCACCTTGGTCTTCTTTGGTGCACGTTCACCCGAAGAAACCCACTGTCTTGATTGTTCTTTGGTCTCAGGTGTAGTGTGATGGATCCATGTTTCGTCTACGGTAACGAAACGCCGCAAAAACTCGTTCGGATTGTGGCTGAACATCGCCAAACACTCCTTTGAAGTAGTCAAACGGTTGCGCTTATGGTCGAGTGTGACCAATCGCGGCACCCATCGCGCGGATAGCTTTTTCATGTCCAAATATTCATGTAAAATGTGATATACCCGCTCAGTTGAGATTCCTACAGCCTCAGCCACGTCACGCACTTTCATTCTCCGATCGTCCAATATCATTTCATGGATTTTATCGACGATTTCTGGCGCGTGACGACCTCTTTTGGGCGACCTGAACGTTCGGCTTCACTTGAGCTGGTACGACCACAATGGAACTCAGTAAACCACTTTTTAACCACTGAAGTTGATGGTGCAGAGTCCCCATAGTACGAGGGTGGTCCCAAAGTACCCGACCCAACAAAGAAAACACAAAAATTTTGGAAAAAGATTTATTTATTTTTCAACGTAATCTCCTTTCAGCTCTATACACTTTTCCCAGCGGTGTTCAAAAAGTTCGATACCCTTTTTATAATAAGAACTGTCTTGCTCCTCAAAATAGCCATTAACTGCTGACATCACTTCTTCATCGTTGGAAAATCTTTGACCACTGAGCCATTTTTTCAAGTTTGGGGACAGAAAATAATCCGAGGGGGATAAATCTGGCGAATATGGTGCATGAGGTAGCAATTCAAACTTCAATTGATTAATTTTGGCCATTGCAATAACGGATTTGTGAGTTGGCGCGTTGTCGTGATGAAACAACACTTTCTTTTTAGCCAAATGCGGCCGTTTTTGTTTGATTTCTTCGCTTAAACGTTGCAATAAGTTTGCATAATACTGGCCGTTGATAGTTTTTCCTTTTTCGAGATAGTCAATAAAAATTATTCCACGCGCATCCCAAAAAACCGACGCCATAACCTTGCCTGCAGATGAAACGGTCTTCGCCTTCTTTGGAGCCGGTTCTCCCTTTTGAGTCCATTGTTTCGATTGTTCTTTTGTCTCGGGTGTGAAATGATGGACCCATGTTGCATCCATTGTTACGAAACGGCGCAAAAATTCTGCTTTGTTGCTGTGAAACTTCGCTAAACACTCAATTGAAACATTTTCACGACACTGTTTTTGCTCGAGTGTGAGCAAACGCGGCACCCATCTTGCACATAGCTTTCTCATGTCCAAATTTTCAGATAATATGCGATGTACCACACTTTTTGAAATGCCCGTAATGTCTGCTAGCTCGCGCACTTTTAGTCGACCATCATTAAGTACCGCTTTGTGGATTTTCTTCACCATTTCTGGAGTCGTCACCTCATTTGGTCGACCACTGCGATGCTCGTCTTGGCAGCTCGTACGGCCTCGTTTAAACTCAGCTACCCAAAATTTAACTGTTGTAAACGAAGGAGCAGACTCACCCAGAGTAGAATCCAGTTCAGCTTTTATATTGGTTGGGCTGAGGCCTAATGAGGACATAACGATGGCCAATTTTCGCCATTTTCACAAATTTACTGACAACGTTCACTATTGATGGCTGCCAAACAAATACTGAACAACGTGGCGCTTTCAAACTTGAAACATATGCTTTGTAGACTGCGTAATTTCCAATACAGTGATATTTTCAAACAACTACCGCCACCTCTTGGTCAGGTCGGGTACTTCTGGGACCACCCTCGTATTTATCAAGCCTTTCCTTGGTTTCAGTGATGTTTTTCTTTACGCAAAAAATAATGCTGAATCAAATTCACTTTTTTCCATTTTCGTTAAAATTCACGAGGTTGTTTACTTTCAATGGCAATCAAACACTAACTAAATGGCGCAGCCTTCTCAAAATTTTACAGTATTCATAGTCTATCATACAGTCTATTCATAGATGGCAGTTGACGGGAGCAGTGTTGCATTTAAAGTTACTACGCGGGAAATTCAAAAAGTCACTGACTTATCAAACCACCCTCGTATTTTGCTCTTTCTCTTTATGCTTACTTTTAGAGTGAGTTTTACAAAAAAGTATTGAGAGGATGTAGTTGAGCAAAAAAATGGTACACTTGTTTCAGTCTAGTTTTCCTACTAAATTAGTGCTTCTATTCCCTTTGCGATAGGCTTCCCTAAGTACATACATATTAGTTTCTTTATTTGAAATTTATGCAAATAATTGAAAAAAAGAAGCTAATTGTAAACAGATATCTTTATTTACGCTTTAGTTTTTATAGAATTAAATCAGTTTAAGTGTAATTTGCTTGTAATTTGAGTATACTGTATTATTGTAGAACTACTAAATTGCTAATAATAAGCGGATAACTGTATTATCGTCAAACACCTGAGGTAATTAACCTTCTTTTTTATCATAATTTTATATTATATTTAATGATTTCATTTTAGCAACTTTTATTTCTATAGGTTTATTTGGATTTACCGCTACATCAACGAAAAGAGAAAATCAAATAGCTGGAACATTTAGGATTCCCGAAAACAACAAGGTTAGAGAACTTGTATATATCTTTTTCTTGAATTTATTTTTTTATATTCATTGGCTAGTTCATAATAATTTTTAAGAAATTTAGTTATTTAAAAATTTAAAGAAGTTAGATTAAGATTTAAATATTTGGAAAAAAATCGTTATATGTTAAGAAAAAATTATGATCCAATTTTAGGTGATTTTATAGATTTTTTAAAATGTGCATTAAATTGATAAACCGTTTCGGATGTTTAATTGCATTTAATAAAATATTAAATGTAGGGACGCACTGATCTTTTTAATTTTGCTTCAAAATTGGTTAAGGTAAATTCTTCGATGAATTAAATTCGGTTATTAAACATTTTATCACGAATTTGCTCTCTTTTGTGAGATTCTTGTTGGCGGAAACGCAAGCTATTCTTAGATTCACACTAAAATTATTTGATGTGTTCTTAAGAGAGTTTAACTTAAAATATTATAATATTTAAATTTTTTAATTTTTAATTTTGTTTAAAACTTTTACTTATAATCTTATATTCAATATTATAATAAATCATTTTGGATTTCATCATTCGAGTTAGCATTTTGGAGATACCATAACACAACTTAATTATATAAATACATATAGGAATGATTAACAACATTTCTGGTAAACTAAAAAAAAACTAAAAACATAATTGGGAAGTGAAGTTACCCCAGAAAATCCTACACTCATGTGCACATATGGATTCTTTGTTTCCATATATGAAAAACATTATGGAAATTGGTTTATAAATGGAGCTTAAAATTGAGGTATGCTATAAAACTTGATCTATACACGCACCCGGTTATAAGAATAAAATTTTGATTTAATACACAAAAATCGATTTTGACTTTTATGTCGCCAAATATTTGCAAAGAACCTGTCAAATAAACATAACTCAATATACATATTTTAAAAGATTCTATTGATCCAAAGCTAAATGAAGGATTAAATTCGGTTCTGAGTTTGTCAACGATGGACGGCGTCTACAGCAATGACGTTACTTTGCCGCTGTACTGCCGTCGTAATTAATAATAATCCGTCTGAGACGTGTCATTCAAACTCCGAATTTTGTTAATGTTTTTCTTCCAGAATTCCCAAGGTAGTAATTATAAAACGGTGGGCTTGTTGAAGTGCGCATTCTAAATCACAATCTGTAAATAATTCTTACACCACCTCTTATTTGGTAAAAAAGAAAAGAAACGAACAAGAAAAACTGAAAAAGACGAGTTAAAGACGCTTTCATTCGTATCTTTGTGTGCCATCATCTACTGACTGCACGAATCGGTGACGAGACACAATACCCGTTGAGAGTGCTCCATCCAGTCTTTGTTTTGTTTGCTCATTTGCCCTTCCATTCCATAGCACATGCTTCACTGTATTTTTTTAATTGATTTTCTGTGACAAACTGAAATAAAATAATGTGCACTCGTTGATTAAACATCCTAGCGTTTCTCATACAAAGCGGAATTGATTTTATTTCCTCATGTTGTTTTTAGTTTTAGTAGTTTTAAACATATATATAGAAGTTTGATTTTGCTTTATTTGCTCAGTTAGCTGTAAAGGAAACAAATACTGTAGGATATTGGTTTGTAAAACAGAATTGTAATAATAATGCTTTAACTAAACAGAATAAACCCCTGCAAGGTAATTTATTAGTTGTACAGATATAATTTAAATATGTACATTTTTTCCTTTTGTGGATATGTTATCACGAATGAAAATTCGCTTTATGTTAAAAGATTTCTAAGGTGGTTTAGACGAGTTCTCTACTATAAAGCAGAACGTATAAGGTCTATAAAGAACCAATCTCCTCTATCAGCAAACTAAAAATAATGCGAGTAACCACTTGCTCGGACTGAATTCTATATTCAAAAGCATCCGCAAGATAGTTAAGCAGTGGTATGCACCGTTCGTCCTCACACTACTAGCGTAGGCATATATGCACTCGATGCTTGGTACTGCATTTAGACTGCATGCGAGAACGAGACAAAAATTATGACCTTGTCATGCGCGACCGTAACCTGAACACACACTTTTAGCCAGTTCATACGTGACAGAATGAATTCTTTGTCAGTGCTCTATTTTGCTATGCAACAAGCCTGCCTGCGAAAAACTGCCTCGAAGACCTACAGGCAGTTTCAGGTAAGCGTTTAAACATTATCTTAGTATAGCTATTAGGTTTATGGAGACTGCCACATTTTGATTTTTACTTCAATTTAGTAACTCTAAAACATCTTTAATCAGCCATAGTTTGAGCTCGTGATCAAAAATAGTCTATGTTAGACATTTATTTTAGAAATAGTCAAATAGTCGCTAGTTGTTTGTTTGAGACGCTTTTGAAGGCCTTTTAGCCTTAAGATGCTTTAGGCCTTAGCCGCATTGTAAAATATAACTAAAGTTATGTTTAGACTTTCTTATTAGGAAATCGAACATAGACATTCTCCCATGCTATTATAAAATCACCTGTAGAATCCTCCCCAAGTACATAAAACTATTATTTCTTTTCATTATTATGTTCATGAGTTTAAAGGGTGTTAATATCCTGAAAATAGTGCAAGGAGTTAGATTTAGATCATTTTCTGATAGAAAAATTATTTAAAAAAAGTGCAACCAAATTTTAAAGCAAATGTGGTTTGCCCGCACTAATGCTTTTTCATAGTTCAGTTAGTTGAAGCGGGGTGATAAAAAACGAAGTTGCTGCCGTTCCAATTTCGAATCTACCTGCCAGGTAATCTTTTTAAATTTTTCTTTGCAAAACAAAATTTAAAAGAACAATTTTTGTTTTCGACAATGTTTGCATAATTTTAAATTGCATTTAAAAATGTAATTGCAATCCGCCATATTGCACACGACTAAAATACCCTTTCAAATGTGGTGAACGAATAAGTAAAAATAATCTTGTTACATTTGCAACCTGTATGGGTTATTAATTACTTAACTACTAAATTACTGAAAATAGTTAAATTTGTTAAACAATGTCTTTCAGGAGAATGGTGAAAAAATTACATTTAACCCTTAAAAAACTAACTAATAGTAGATACTGTGAAATTTTAAAATAAGTACGTGTAGTAGATTTCTCAAAAAAAAAATTAAATTCAGCGAGGCTGAATCAAGGTAGTTTACATGTCGTCCGCAATAGATTTCGGTGCGTGTTTCTTGCAGTACACCATATCTACTGTATAGTCATTTAAGTTGTTTTTATAATCTAATGTCTTCTATATTGAGTTGTAAGATTCTTATAGAATTTTCCAGATCCGTTTTCTGTAGGTTCTGAAAAGAACGTTTGGAAATGATAATTTATTCATTTCTTTGCTTCTAAATTCATTACACCGAGAAATCCTGATAAGGCACGGCTGTCATATTTGTAGGCTTTTTAGCCGGAGACTTCTCATTTATAGAGTATTTTAGTGCTTAAAATTGTAAATGAACAAATGCTATTTATTTATTTTCTTTAGTGCCAAATAGTAGTCAGGTGAGTACTATTAATCTGTCAGTATTTGAGTAGGTATTGATATACTTACTGCAATATCGGATATCCATTCTTCCAGCATTCTAGTCATTTTTTATGTAAAAAATAAACTCCACTGCCAATATGCGGTGCCGTCAGTGGGGCAAACAGGCACTGCAGCGGCTATAACTTTCGCTGTAGTTTGCGCATTCCTGTTCCATCGGCAAAGTTGCAGACTAGTGTTCTTAAAATTTACGCTATAAACTATAAAAAAAATATAATTTGCCGCATGTCTGTCAGATTGCACCTTTTTTTACATAACTTTCCCCCATCTCGACAGACTCGCGTTGGTCTGCCACAACGGCGGCAGACCGTTTTTTGGGGACAATTTGTCACAGATAATCAGTAGAAAAGTTTAAAACGTTTTCGAATCAGTCAAATCTAAATTTTTTTACAGGGTCTCTATTTTTTACATGTTTACAGCGCCCCCTGTCCCGGTGACAGCGCGGCAGACTGGCGTAGTTTTATTGGGTAAAGAAATGCCTATTTAACCATGTTTAAAAAGTTTTCAAATGAGTTACTTTGTTCTGACTGTTACTTTTAATAACATATCTCCAGGAATATGGTGCCGGTAACTCTGATGCTGTTTTTCAGTTTCAAGATGGCGGCAGTGCTGGTTTGGAGCTTTTACTTAGCTTTTACTTCAGGTACCCTGAATAAAGCAAATACGCAGGTGTCAAATTCTGGGATTGTGCCAGTAACTAATTTATGTGGAATGGTCTTTCGCAACATATTCATGCATGTTCGTATTCATTCTGTTGGAACCACATATTGTTGAGCATCCGTAATTGAGAAAAAAAAATCAGTCTAATAAAGTTTGCTATCGAAATAAGCCTCATCAGATATCATCGATCACTGTTAAATCTGTGGACTCTGAAGATCATGCATGGCCATGAAAACTCTTCACGTGCAAGCACAGCTAATTTAGTCATTTTGATCATTTAATGTTATTTATTTTATTCTATCAAGTTCATTTTTGTCTTCTGCAATTAAATAATTAATCCAATTTACTATCTTTAATTAGATGGTACTCCAATATTGACATATTTTGAACTACATTTTGACATTTTTAACCTGTGAAGTATCATATCATGGATAAATAACTAATAGAATTTCATATCAAACACGATAAAAAATGACTTAACTGTCATAAAGATCTCAATCAGGACTTAACAGTCTCATCAAGATTGAACCCAAACTGTCTGTGAGGTTATTAGCGATCATCGTAAAACAACCTACAGCTGACTGACTCTATTACAGTAAAGAAGTTTTGGGAAAGAATTTTAAGCGTTATTTTAAAGGCGGTGCCTCCGCTGCCGGCAACGGCACCCGAATGAGCTGCCGGCAACGGCACCTAATTCAGCTGCCGGCAACGGCACCTGACTCAGCTGCCGGCAAAGAATTTGTTTTACTTGGTTTTCTAAAGATTTCAAGGGTTTATTAAAATTCAACATTCTGGGCTAATTTAATTTAATTTAATGAACAAATAAAAAAACAAACAAATAAATTCACATTTATTCTAATAACATAGTAAAGTAGTGCAGGAACAAGAATAATAATAGGATGTAATTAACAGTGTAAGTTTAGTATTTAACGAATAAAAAATTAGTGAGTTTACGCCATGGCATTTTCCCTTACGGTATAAGCTCATACCGTACCTTACACTAGTGTTTCCTAGGTTATTTTGAATTTCTACGAACCTTAATGGAGGAACATAACGTTTATCTTTATAATGTAAGGGAAAATGCAATGGCGCAAACTCACTATTGTGTTATATAATAACAAATTCTGTAGAATGAAACGGTATAAGTAGTAGTAATAGGTATCAAGGTACCGATATAAAATATAAAAAATATATTTCTAAATAGCAGTGGGTAGTGAGTAGATAAAACAGGTATAAAATAGACGCCTTTATGTTTTCTTTAATTTCTTTCTTTTAAGACCAATTACGGTATTGCCATATCCCTTTGGACGCCCTCGTTTTTTAATCTTGGCAGGCATTTTGATGTTCTGCGGAATACTGTCATAACTTGAACTTGTGGCACCCTCGTGACTGGATGTATCAATTTCAATCTGTTGAACTGCAAAACGCCAAGAAATTAATACATAAATGTATAAAATCAGTCTTAGTAATTGTTACCAATTTCGCTAGGCTGAAGTTCATCTTCGTAGAGAACATCCCTAATTTCGTTTAATTGATCATCATTCGTAAATCCAATACATTCAATAATTACTTCTTTTATAACTTGCTTTTCTTTATTATCATTCTGTGGGACATCTATAGTTTCTTCCACTTGAATTTTATTAATAATAGTAGTTATTGCACTTTCACAAAGAGATCCATCATTTTCAGTTTGATTTTGACATTGTTTTTCATCATTGCTTTTTGGAACATCAGTAATTCCCTCTAGTTGAATTTGATTAATACTAGTTAACATTGCACTTTCACTTTGTTGCATTCCTTGCTCATCACAATTTGTTAGAACTTCAGTATCGATATTATATTCTTTACTCTCCGGAAAATTGTCTTTGAAAATGTCCCTCAAAATTTCATCTTGCCCTTCTTCCCAATGCTTTATGATAGACTGAATTATTTTCAATCTCTCACAAAAAATTGGAGTGGATACCTCACTACATAATTGAGCCATTTTTTTACCTTGATCATCCATAAGCTTAAATTTGGCGTGATTAGTAATATATTTGGGCCTTCTACATTTTGACTGTTCTACTTGTATACCAACTTTATTATGATCAGCCACAAACGTATTTTCTGGTCCTAATAATTCTTCATCAATTTTATTTTTATTGGTTACAACTTCTTCCAAAATATTTGCACAATACGATCTGCTCCATCTACTTAGACACAAATTAACATCGAATAAAGGCAACGATAATTTAGATCTACAGTTAAAAATATGCCTGCAAGGCAACTGTGTAGATTTTCTAAAAATACATCCACAGCTCAGCGAGGTTACTTGTATCAAAACCTCAGAAGTTACTGCCAAAAAAGCATCGTTACCAATGCTGTTGAATTCTCTGTAATTGTATCTTTTGAAACCATCTAGCTGCGCCTCCACTTTTTCAAAAGCAAGCGTTGTTAAATGTTCCCGATATAAATATTCAGCGGAGTTTTTTTCGTATGGTTTTGCTAACTTTGTATTTAGCATCTGAGAATTCTTTACGTCCTTTCCAACTCGAACACTGTTAGTGTAAGCAAATAAATGTTTTATGAAGTCTTCCAATGGACTGTATCTGTTTATTACACTTTTTAATTTATTATTTACAGATTCCAAACGATTATTTGTTTTATTTGCAAAACACAAATTTTGCAAAGTTAAGTAGTGAACCCATTGTTCGGTAATGCCGGCCCAATTGGAATCGTAATATTCTTTTACAATTTTCGGGACCTTCGTTGCCATTTCATCGTAAACTTTGTTGTAATCTGATTCCGATAAGGCATTTGCAAGATTTGTAAATATTCTTTGCTGATCTTCACTTCATCTGCGGTTATACCCATTTTTTTTAAATGAAACTTCCCTATTGAATATTTGGAATACATGAAAAAGGCATATCAATAATTTTGCATCGGGGAAATGCTTTTTAAAGATTTTTCGTTCTGTTTTGTCTTTATCCGACATAATAACTTGCACTTTATTCCAAACAGGATTTCGTTTTTTAAGCGTTTCTATAAAAAAATTAATGGAAGGTTCATCTTCATCAACTAGTAAACACACTGCGACTATTTCACTGAAACCACAGCCATCTTCTATCATTATAATATATGTTGCTGTTTTGAGATCAACTAAGCAGTATGTACCATCAATAAACAATATTTCCGGAAATGCCTCCATGTATTTTTTCATTCTTCCATCTTGAAAGTAAAGTCCCTTAAAAACTTCATCTTCATCCACTAACAACTCAATATCACTACAGTCATAAGTGTTCTTGAGCATGTTAACACATTCTTCAAAGTTTTTCCTCTCTGACGTTCTCCTGTTGATGTTGGTTAGATCTTTGAGTGTAACCTTACGGCCGGTTTCTGCTCTTATTTTATCCAGCACAATCTTTTTATTTGCACCGGCTCTTAACGATTCTCTTGCACAATCTTTTACACTTTCTGGGAGCTGTAATCTTTGTTGCGAAAGGGTTGTAAAGTTTTAGAAGATGTATGGTTGTGGTTGTCTTTTAGTTCCAGTACACACAGATACTGTTTGCAGGCACTAACGCGGACAAAAATTGTTGCCTCACAGTCTTCTTTGTATGTCGTACATTTCCGTTTAGAATGTTCATTTTTGGATTTAAAAGCCCTACCACCTTTAACACATGCTAGTCGCATATGATAGTATTTAAGGGATTTATTAATGTTAGCAACGCTTTCGGGGGCTCGTTTTCGTTGATTGTCGATTGTTCTAGCATCTCGTATCCAAAATTCATTATGAACACTCTTCTTGTACACTGTTAACACACTGTGAAACTCTTCATATGAAGAAAACTTGTCTCCGACTTTCATTTTAACTACGCGTTGCGGCGTTACGAGTTACCTACACATTTTGAGGTTATCTAGTCGATATACGGCACCGTTACCGCCGATCGTATTTTTCGGACACCGTTGCCGGCATAGAAGCCAACATTGAGCCGGCGACCGGCGCCGGCAGCCATTTGACTATTTTGCGGGCACCGTTGCCGGCAGCGGAGGCACCGCCTAAATTCTTTCAATAGAATTCTACTATAAAGTAGTTGAACCTTTTAACAGAAAAAGAAATTGTCACTAAAATTATTTCCTCCTTTTTAAATTTCTACAAATTCATTTTAATATTCGAGGACAATGAATGAAGGTTTGTTAATAAAAATGTGGGTTAAGTTTTTTCAGTACAATGCTGCTATCAAATTGTTCTAGGAATTATTTCACTTTTTTTAAATTACCATAAATTAATTTTAATATTCCAGGACAATATGTAGGTTAAATTCTTAAATAGAATTCTACTATGAAATAGTTGAGCCTGTTAACAAAAAAAGGAATTGTTCTAAGTATTATTTCTTGACACATTAAGAAGCATTTGTTGAGTTACTTTTTAACATTCTTGACTGATTCTTGAAGGTTTGTTAATAAAAATGTGTGTTAAATTCTTTCAGTAGAATGCATCTATAAAACAGTTCCAAGAATTATTAAACCTTTTTTAAATTTTCACAAATTCATTTTTAATATTCCAGGACCAGAATTAATGTTTGTTGATAAAAATGTGGGTTAAGTTTTTTTTAGTAGAATGCTGTTATAAAATAGCCCCAGGAACTATTTCCTCCTTTTTAAATTTCTACGAATTTATTTTAATATTCGAGTACAATGAATGAAGGTTTGATAATAAAAATGTGGGTTAAGTTTTTTCAGTAGAATGCTGATATCAAATAGTTCCAGGAATTATTCCACCCTTTTTAAATTTCCACGAGTTCATTTTAATTTCTAAGACAATATGTATGTTAAATTATTTCAATATAATTCTACTATATAATAGTTTAACTATTTAACAGAAAAAGAAATCGTCGCGATAATGAATTCCTCCTTTTTAAATTTCTACAAATTCATTTTAATATTCGAGGACAATGAATGAAGGTTTGTTAATAAAAATGTGGGTTAAGTTTTTTTAGTACAATGCTGCTATCAAATTGTTCTAGGAATTATTTCACTTTTTTAAATTACCATAAATTAATTTTAATATTCCAGGACAATATGTAGGTTAAATTCTTAAATAGAATTCTACTATGAAATAGTTGAGCCTGTTAACAAAAAGAGGAATTGTTCTAAGTATTATTTCTTGACACATTAAGAAGCATTTGTTGAGTTACTTTTTAACATTCTTGACTGATTCTTGAAGGTTTGTTAATAAAAATGTGTGTTAAATTCTTTCAGTAGAATGCATCTATAAAACAGTTCCAAGAATTATTAAACCTTTTTTAAATTTTCACAAATTCATTTTTAATATTCCAGGACCAGAATTAATGTTTGTTGATAAAAATGTGGGTTAAGTTTTTTTTAGTAGAATGCTGTTATAAAATAGTCCCAGGAACTATTTCCTCCTTTTTAAATTTCTACGAATTTATTTTAATATTCGAGTACAATGAATGAAGGTTTGATAATAAAAATGTGGGTTAAGTTTTTTCAGTAGAATGCTGCTATCAAGTAGTTCCAGGAGTTATTTCACATTTTTTGAATTTCCACGAATTCATTTTAGTATTCTAAGACAATATGTAGGTTACATTCTTTCAATAGAATTCTACTATAAAATAGTTGAGCCTTTTAACAGAAAAAGAAATTGTAACTTCAATTATTTCCTCCTTTTTCAATTTCTACGAATTCATTTTAATATTCGAGGACAATGAATGAAGGTTTGTTAATAAAAATGTGGATTAAGTTTTTTCAGTAGAATGCTGATATCAAATAGTTCCAGGAATTATTCCACCCTTTTTAAATTTCCACGAGTTCATTTTAATTTCTAAGACAATATGTATGTTAAATTATTTCAATATAATTCTACTATATAATAGTTTAACTATTTAACAGAAAAAGAAATCGTCGCGATAATGAATTCCTCCTTCTTAAATTTCTACAAATTCATTTTAATATTCGAGGACAATGAATGAAGGTTTATTAATAAAAATGTGGGTTAAGTTTTTTCAGTAGAATGCTGCTATCAAGTAGTTCCAGGAGTTATTTCACATTTTTTGAATTTCCACGAATTCATTTTAGTATTCTAAGACAATATGTAGGTTACATTCTTTCAATAGAATTCTACTATAAAATAGTTGAGCCTTTTAACAGAAAAAGAAATTGTAACTTCAAATATTTCCTCCTTTTTAAATTTCTACGAATTCATTTTAATATTCGAGGACAATGAATGAAGGTTTGTTAATAAAAATGTGGGTTAAGTTTTTTTAGTAGAATGCTGCTATAAAATTAGATGTTAGAATGAAAAGGTATAGAAATATGCTATATTGAGCATATAATATGTGGAATATATGAAATAGATAAGTTGGGGTGGTAAGCCGGAAAAAGTAGTAAGACTGTGCTAAATAAAGGAGGAAGGGAGGGTAAGTAGTGGTTGTGGTGGAGGGGTTTGTAAAACAACGTTTTCAAAAGTTCGTCTGAGAATGGTAAGCTTAGTATTTTCAATTGTTTTTGTTCGATTGGGTTTATTTAATAAATGTTAATATTAAATAATCATCCAAAGTTTAGATATAGCTGATATATTAAGCATATGATAAATTAATGCAATACAGAATTTTATGGTAAGAATGGGTAGGTAAGTCGGGGGAGTTAACCGGATTGGGTAAGTCAGAGAGGGAGATAACTCGGCGCGAGCGTAATTCGGGAGAAGGGTGGTAATTCTGTGGAGAAGATGTGTTAGAGAATAAGCCGGAAAAAGGAGTAAGACAGGGGCAACTACGGTAGGAAGGGAAGGTAAGTCGGGAGTGTTTGTTAAATAACGGGTTTAAAAGTTCATCTGAGAATGGTAAATTTAGTATTTTCAACTGTTTTTTCTATTGCTTTTATTCAATAAATATTAATACTAAATAATCACTCTTGGAAATGCGAAGAAATGTAATCAAACAACGAACGTTGTTTATAAGAAAACCCTTCAATAAATTAGCCTTTTGATAGTCATGTTTTGACGTGGTTTCTCTAGTTCTGAATTAAAGTAGTCTGCAAAAAAGAACTTGCATTCAACTGAAATCAAGCCAATGACAAAGTCTATTTGATCTTGAGTATTATATATTAGAGGAAGCCATTGACCTAGAAACGGGAAATCAGTCTTATTACGACTAGCAATTTTCACTGCACCGACAGATATACGATTAAAAAGAAAACTAAAAAAGAAAATGCAATACTGAAATGTACAAAATTGACGTATAACTGTTAAGTTTTTTTAATTTCAACAATGTATCTACAGTTTCTGAAATTCCTTAAGAAGTGTTTTTCTTTAGAACAGTCTAGAAAACTAGAAAATTTTAGTAGTTTGTCACGAGTATAGTAAACTGGAGGGTAAAATTTACTGTCTAATCAAGAAAGGACCTCTCGAACGTTACCGCTTTCAGGGATCACAATAAACACAAATCCCGGTCGTGATTATGGATACTACAGTGTGAAAATTCAGTTCAAGGTCATGAACGTAACGCGTGAGCCAAATAAACTGTATATAATTCTAATGTGGTCATCATGGGAAAATCTGCTGTAAAAACTGTTTTAACTTTAAATTATTACATTTATAAATAAAGTACTACCATGGGATATAACTTTTTCAAAATAACTGATCCTTTTTTCCGTTTTATTGTAGTTTTTGTATGTTTATCCAAAAGAAAATTAAATTTTAATTATTTTCCGTCTGTTTAAATAATAAAGCATGCCTGTTTTAGTTGTTTAAATTAAAAGTTTTAACTGAATATTCGAATTTTCTAATTAATATTATTCTAACCCACTTCACCGGGACGAAACTAGAGAATAATTTATTGTTAATTATAAGTAAAATGTAAACAATAATTTTAATAACAAAACAGTACAAGGAGGAATATAAGGCACCCTTCGCAAATTTACAAATCGAAGCTTAGTTCTGCTGGGGGCAGCACAAGCGCAAAAAGACGTCGGTGGTGGTGCGCAGGACAGCGTCTAAACGCCCGCGACGCCAGTCAGCCTGCAGGAAGCAATGCGTGACGTCACGGCACACCGCGATTATAATCAAGGTGTCACCGATGTTTGCTGTAATCGCGATCGTAATCAAGATATTATCGGGATTTATAACTTTATTGTTGAATTTGTTTAATTTCGGATGTGTTCGTGTCAAATGTTTTTATAAAATAAATTAATGAAATAGTGTTTGGATAATATTTATTTCAAGTGTGAATCCAGTGATTTTGGAAATATAAATTGTTTACTTTGCATAACTTAAACTACTGTTGTTTATATAATCTATTAATGATTCCTTCGATTACGATTTCGTATTTGAATGGTGCTCTCCAAAGGGATTTATGGCACACGAATAAATTAAATCTTAATGGTTTTGTTGCAATACCGGAAAATCGCGGTTGTTTGTAACAACAGTTTCCAGTAGAAATTTATTATTCAAAGTGTGGCCGGTTCGGCACTTTGTAATATTTAATTTAACATGCGTTTATACTATTTAGAAATACGCACAAAAATGAATGTTGTTAATTTATTACTACTAATTAGATCATTGTCTAAATTAAACACGTGTGTATACGTTCTCAAATAAATGTAGTAAAAGTGTCCGGGGAAAATATATTCTAAAACAATCTCCTCCAAAAGTTTTTCATTTTTCTATAACTAAAATGTAAACTGTTGTGCACTGCCATTCAAAATTTTTAATATGCATTTAAACAACACCTAAAAGTGCTTCTTTTGGAAAACCAAACAAAAACCCAAAAAATGGCTAGAAAAAGGGCTCCTTTAAAAGCCCTAATAGCGAGCAACGTGTGCATGTTTCTTTTATTCTGGGGGGAACTAGTAAATGGGGACCCGTCCCCAGAGCAACGGCTGCCTTTGACATCGCGTACTGTGAGGACCAAATACGGAGACGTAAGTGGTGTCATAGTGACACTAGACTCAAGACATCTTGAACCAGTGGAAGTGTTCAGAGGGATTCCGTATGCGAGTCCTCCTCTTGGTAGTTTACGTTTCATGCCACCTGTCACGGGGGCGCTTTGGTCCGGTGTCAAAATAGCGGACAAGTTTAGTCCGGTATGTCCGCAACGGTTACCGGACATTTTTAATGAAACGGCCGCCCTTAAAAGGATGCCCAAAGGGAGATTAGACTATCTGAAGAGATTGTTACCGTATCTACAGGATCAAAGCGAGGACTGCCTTTATCTCAATATCTATGCTCCTGCACAAGGTAAGAGGGATCAAAAGAGTGTAATGTCCCCGAAAAGGATTAGGGTAATTGTTTTAGTTTTTCGTTTATTGAAATGTGATTGTGGAGTTGATAGTGTTATAAGTTTTAAGAGGACTGAAGAGAGTTTGTTTAAAACAATATGTGCATTTTTAACGACCCAAGTGGATTCCCCCGTATATTTCTTGTATAACCACGGTAGACCGAACTAGATTAAAGGGAATAGGAGTATTGAGTTATAAATTTTTAAAGTTTTGCAGAAGCAAACTACTGGAACTTTGTGGAGTGGTAGTGAGTTCAATTAATTAGATTTTCGTGTAAGCTGAGGTGAAATTGATTTTAGAAATATAATTTATGCAGATTTAAACATAAGAGGGAACAGAATATAAATCGAACAGGTTTATTTTTTATAAGCGATTGATCTTTATCAAATGTTGCTTGTCATTGCCCATTATATCGGAATTTAATGTCTTCTTTTTAATAATTCTTCGTCGGAAAATATGATTGAGGGTATATTCTGTTTTTATGAAGTGAATTCTGAAGCTTTTAGAAGAAATTGATGGTTTTACTTATTTATTTATAGATTGGATTATTATCGATAAATTGGAATGCGGTATACAATTTAAGGTAGTATAATTTATTCCTTGCTTAAATGATTCCGAAATTTGCGACTTAAAAAGATTTTATCGTCATCCTATTATTTCTAAATGAGCTCAGGGGGATTAGAGTTCGACAAAGTTTCAAATTTGGAATTCTCGAAAACTGAGTTTTACAGATTTTATTTTATGTTTACACCAAACTAACGGAAAATATTGGAATAGAGACACGAAAACAATTTTAACAGCGTAACGTGTTTATTTGTGAAAGATTCTAAATGTTCTTTTAAACTTAAGTTTGAACTTATGCAACTTCTGATAGAAGTTACATGAAGTTTGATATTCAAATAAAATAAATGTTACAGAAGTAATTGCTTTTCTGTTTCTACTCACTTAAAAAATTCTTACTTAATTCCAAAATACAAAATTGAAGATTTGAAATAAAAGTGAATCTATAAACTTTAATGCAATATGTAGCACCTTTTACAAGTAGATCAGCTAACTCTGAGAAACTGGCGAGTTGAACTTCTCAACTTCTCAAGAATATTTCTTTAGACGATACAAATCATTAACAAGGCCATACCCAGTGGTAAATATTTAAATTCCAGGTCGAACTGTAGCTCAAATAAACTTTGAGGTATCTTTGTACTGAAAAGTAGATTTAGAAGCTTTACTATTAATAGATATAAACTTCAAAGATAAATCTAGAATGATTGCGTCAATATCCGTTTAGGGGAGGTCTGCAGTTTTATGCTTTGCGATTTCGTTTTTCAATCTTTTACGTACAAGCAGCAATAGGTATCAGTAAAAAAGTTAAAAAGAAATCTGTCTTCACATAACATTAAATTACTGACTGCTGTTTGTAAAGATAAGTTTGATTAGAGACATGGACTTATTAATCATTCTGAGTAATTTATTTGAAACCTATATCATCTTTAATTTTAAGCTTTCTGATTTATTTTACTTAGAGTTTAAAGAGAGATAATTTCGCGAAAGATTATCTCAAAAATTATTATCAAACGGTTAATAACAATTAATTGAAGAATAAATAACTAGTGATAGCTTTTGTAATTTGACTCCGAGCGACAGAAAACAAATTACAATAACAGTTCAATTACACCATCAAAATTCTGTTTTAGCTGAAACCGATACAGTTGCTGATTGTTATCTTTTGTTAACAATTTTACCAGAATCAAAAACTGGCTGCTTTGTTTTGATGTCATGCTTTCAATTCTCAAATAAAACAGAAAATGTTTGCACTAGAGACTAAAATTTTATGTATGTAACTGAAAATTCGATATTGTGCAATATTTGTAAGCTGCGAAAAGGTGCAAATACGGCAAGCATAGCTTAAGAAATAAAATGCACAATTCTAAATTAAGATTTTTTTAAACAATGCGGGTGTTACTGATGCCATATTATTAAGGTATGGGTTTACGCGATTTAGAAGCAGTCCAGAGGACGAGAATAAGTACAGAGATAAGTACAAGAATAAAGTCAAAGTCTCTCGTAAGCATTATATTAACTAAAATCAGTAGTATATACATATATGTTAAACGAGTACGCTAACTCAACATGTCAACATAAACATTAAAAGTAATACATACTAGAAGTATAGTAAAACACTTACCAGACTTGCCACTGACCATTCCTGGATGAGCACGAGTACTGAACTGAATCGTTGATTGTGACAAGTCTGTTTAAATATGGTTTTAATACGCTGACATAAGCAA
Organism: Agrypnus murinus; assembly: GCA_929113105.1. Lineage (NCBI taxonomy): Eukaryota > Metazoa > Arthropoda > Insecta > Coleoptera > Elateridae > Agrypnus > Agrypnus murinus. The sequence goes on from OV816028.1 coordinate 148,337,398, forward strand.
TTGGTAGATACTGTGAGATCTAGAGTAAGCAATCCTAGTATGACTAACGGTATTCGAGACGAATTAGTCAGATTGGGTATCCTTAGTACTAGGTCTATATATGGTTTAAAATTTCATTTGCGCGTATAGCATTCTGCATTCCTGACGGATTCATTTATAATATTATGTTGATTTGAAAGCACATCTCATTACAGTTGGAAGGGCTATTAGTAAAGTACTTGAATAATTTAATTCGAGTTATTTCATTCGAGAATTCTAAAATTGCTCAAAAAGCTGCAAGCTTTAGTTAAATTTATTTGCAATGTCAGATCCGATATGCATTCGTTAGAAATGTTTCCTTCATTCTACAAGTTGAATATTTTTAGCCACAAGTTGAGACTAAGGCATTTTAAGGTAAGAGTAGGTATTCTGTAATAGTTAAAATCAAATCCAGAAAGCTCAAATAAATCCAAAGTCCAGATTATGTTTGCAATCGAGGTCAAGGTCAGTGTCTAGACTCTTGAAATTATTATAAACTAATTAGCGGTTCTTTTTCAAGCGTGTAGAAATTTCTGTTTTAAATGCTTTTCTATTTGCTCATTGATCATCACAACCCTACGTTAACAGATACTGAACAGAGAACTAACAATAAGTTAACCGGAGGATTAGTTAGTGAAACATCTTATAGTAGACCAAAATTCTACAGGAATTGAAAAACTATCAGACCTTCCGTGGTGGAGTGGTAGAGATCCTGCTTCTCGACCAGAGGGACATCGGTTTAATAAATATGTTTCCGATTAAATTTTAAAAATTTAGTACAATCGTAGTTTAGTACATTAGGATAAGGCATGAATGATAAAGTATGGGGGCGCGTAACGTACTTGCTACAATAGATCCATTACCTCCGTTGCATTCCCATAAGAGTTTGTGTGGAACCCTAACACTCCATACGCGCTAAAAAGGGGAATGGATTATGTACATATTGCTATGGTATATTATATTTTAATGTTTAAATAAACATCACATTAAATTTTATAGTGATAGGCGCTGTACTAGTATACACCATACAACACTTCACCAACAATTTACTTCACTTATGTTTAGTGTAGCAAGGCAAACTAAAAAGTTGTACAGAAACAAACACCACTTACCTTTGTGATGAAAAAAAATTTGCTCCTGCTATGATTTTAAAAGACAAGCTCAAGAAAATTACATGAGAAAATTTCAGGCGGCTCGCTCTTTGACAAAAAATAAAATATTGTTCAACTTTTACCTGCGAAATTCTATTAATGGACACAAAACAAGAAAAATACACAAATGAATCTGTTTTTAAACATTTATATATTTTATTAATAAACACATGAAAAAAAATTGAAAAGATAAATGAAAACAAAAAAATCCTTATTATCTAAAATGGATTCATTTAATTGATGGTGCCAATTTGATTTAACAAAATAAGAATCAAATGACAGTGTTAATGTTTTTTGTCTTGTTTGATTTTTATTTGATCAATCCCACAATCTTCAATTATAATAAAATAAAACAAAAAAAAAGAAAACGAAATAAAAACAAAGTTAAATTTTGAAAATAAATTGTTAAATTCAAAAAGTTTGCTCCATTCTTGGATTATTGCACATACTATTATTATTTGGCAGTTCTTTGTAAATTTACCTGGTTATTTGTAGCATTGGTGAACACGCATTTCCATAATTGTTCTTGTAGGTCTTCTTTTGTAATTTATTACAACTATTAAATATAGAACAATTTACCTCCAATACGTGAGTACATACATCAATTGTCTATTTTTCAAAAATTCTTATTACATCCAGTTATAAAATTTGCTTCCATCCAGAAATAAAGTTATAAAACGTTTTCAAAAAAAATTTTCTTCTGATAAATAAATAGTCCAAACACCAAATTAACACTTCACTTTACCTTTTTATTTAAGTCACTTTAATTGTTCAATGTTATTTTCATTATTAAACACTTTAAAAAAACTAATTCAATTTGTATGACATTTGTCATAACCTCACTTTTTTGACATCTCATTGACGTAAAATCGGCCATACATAACCTCAAAATTTTAACAATCCAACATGGCTTCTGCTTTATATGAAAATCAACAAGCAAGTAACCAGATTTTCGATCTGCTTTTATGTTTTCTTGTGAAACAAATGACGATAGTCATTTCTACACCAACAAAAATTTCGTAAGTAACTAGAAACAATTGAACATCTAACCTAATAAGAACTACATAACCAAAATGTTGTTAAAAAATTAAATTAAATGTTTAAACAAATTACATAATCGGAAAGAGGATAATTTTCCCTACATTTTGGTATATTGCATGTCTAACAAAATACAAATTTTACTCCAGGATTCAATGACAACCATCTTAAATTTTCTGACAATACATGGTTTTATAAAATTATAGATAATTACATTTTCATACATTATTCCCTCCTTTTTTAATAATTAACTGAATCCACATATTCCATGACACAATATTTACAACAATTTTGGCACCAACATTTTAAATATTAACAATTTTATCATATTACCAGGTAAGGTTGAAACGATACAAATTATAAACTTCAACAGGCTAAACCTTCTCTATATAGAGCTGCCCACTTGAAAATTCTATTGCTAAAGGTGCTTTAGAATCTAATTAAGAATATTGCAGCAAAACATTTTGGCTGCAAGTTCAAAGATTAATGAAAATTATGCAATTATGCTGAAATTTGTTGCATCCTTAAACCAACATGGGGTTTACTTGAAATTTAAGAATAAGAACTGTAAGTATTGTGGTGATTACTTGCATACACCTTTCCAATTATGCCTTTTATAATTTCCAGGTGAAAATACACCTTACGATGGCTTCAAATATGAAAAACCAAGTCAACCGATCTAACGATATACAAATCGTAACTTGTCAAAATAATTTTTTAATTTTAAGTAAAAAATCCTCTTAAGATCTACTTTTTATTATTACCAAGTGATGTAAAGTGTATCCTTTACCTATTAAATAACAAAATTACTCAATTTTCTAAAATTAAAAAAAAATTTTTATGAACGCTTGTAAGATAGGCAATCCAAATGACACATCCAATTACCAGTGCTGAAGATCACAGCAATATGTATGATTGTGTATGTATGTATAAAAGTCTATTAGAAAAAAAAATATTTAGAATATAAATAGTTATTAAATAGACGAATTATTTATTTTAAGAATGTATCTATAAAACATTTATTAATAAATTCCACAACCTTGGAGAAACATTACTAAATGTTTCAGACTGATTCAATAAATTCTTTTTAGATAAAAATCCGTTCAGAAGCAGATATCGCAGAAGTCGGCCTAAGAAAAAATAAATTTTATTATTTATTTGCCATTAATTACCCTCTTGAAAATTTAACAAATTCGACAACTAAAAGCAGTTTTGTGATGCATAACTGTGAAGAAAACCGAAAGATTCGAACATTGAACAAATCATATATAAATTACAAATAAGTATTAAAAGAAAATTGCTTCTTTTCTTTATTTTGTTTTAGTATCTACTTTAGTTACGAACGAGCTACTATAGTTCAGTTATAGAGACAAAATAGTTGATATAAATAACCGGGCGGTAAATAAATATATACATGCACAACTCAATGATTCAGTTTCTTTTAAGAATATTAAATTAACAATGATTTGTTTGTTATAAACTCTAATTAGAAAATATTGTGACCATAACATGAGTATGATTAAGAAAATTCTTTAAGTTACAACGATTTAATCTATACCTTTCAACTATAAAATAAAATTTATCAACTCTAATTGAAAAGAAGTCTCAAAATCAGAACCATAAATATAATGCAAGTAGCTGGCGCTCCTGCTGTAGCAGTCACAATAAAATTAATTACGTAAAACTGCAACGTGTAGGTGTAGGGTCCAGTAATTTGCAAGTACGTTGTAAATTTGCACTAGAACAATAAATCTTTAATTTGCCAAGTATTGCATTGAGGTGAGCTTTGTGATTTTATATCCTTTTCCATAAAGGCAATGCGAGTTTGAATTTCTCCGCATATTAAAAGGTCAAATACATGAAATGGCACCACAACTTGATATATTTTTAAAACATTATTCCTTGGATATCAAGAAACCCTACTTTAAATAATGTGTCACTTAAATACAAGGTGAATTTGAAAACTGAAGTATACGAGGTGTGTCTAAAAAGTTCGGTGAATGGTATCAAAGAACAAAGAAAACAAAAGATAGAAACAAATAATCCTAATTGGCCTTCAAAATAATCACCTTGCAACACAATACACTTTTGACAACGTTCATAAAGTTTCTGGAAGCTGGCAGCAAAGTCATCTTTAGGAATCGATCGCAGGATCGCTGTCACACGTTCTTGGATGGCCAACATGTCTTCAAAACTGGGAAAACAGAAAGTAGTCCGCAGACGCCAGATCAGGCGAGTCGGTGGATGTTCGAGAACTGTTACGCCATGCTGAGCTAAGAATTACCGTACTCGAATCTGCTGAGATTTTGCTTGTCGACGTCCGACCCGAACGTGGCTCACCCTCAGTCGTTTCTTTCCCGTCGCGAAATCGTTTGAACCACTTGTTACTACTCACGGCTTCTGTCCCGTACACTTGCACTAACATTTCAGCATATCCTTCGTTGTTCTCCACAATTTGTAGCAGAACTTCATGTTAACGCGTTGCTCCATTGCGCTGTTACAGTACAACTAATACTGACCACGTTAGACCGCCAATATCTGGTAACCTTGACTGCTAGCTGCATCCCCCAACTACATGGCGCTTCTAAATGTAACTCAGAATATATGCATAACAATGCGCGCGCACGTTTAACCAGTTTCCTTTGAGATATCGGAGCATTCACCGAACTTTTTAGACACACCTCGTACTCTTAACACTGCTATATAAAAGCATGCTAACTTTCAAGACCTACAAATCTAAATCACTGCATATTTGTTCATATAACTGGATGGATGTTGCTCCAACAGCTGACTTGAAATATTTGTCAGGATTTATATTATAGCTTTGATGGAGCCAGTGATGAATATTGGATATTTATATTTTACAGAATTTGGTCGTTAACATTATATTTAAATAGTGATTTGTTGGTAGGGCACGACCGACGCTTCGAAAAATACTGATTTACGCAATATATACGCTAATATTTCTGATAATGATTATAATAATTGCTACTACCCATATATTTGTACAAATCTAAATGCTTTTTGGGGATTTTTTGTATCAAGATATTGCTTAATTTATTCCAAATGGAGAAAACCCCACCTATATTTTATAAGTTGCAGTGGTAAGTAAATTTCAAACACTTTTAAGAAGGTAAAATAGGCGATTTAGTGGTAAACTTTATTTTCAAACCGGTCACATTTATTAAGAATCACAATGTTGGATTTTAATTTTTATTCCCAAAATTGTATATTTATAGGACTTTGTTCATAAATACTAATAACAAATCTTTTGGCCTATTGTATATAAAAAACATCCTGCTAATTTTCAGTTTAACTTAACATCATTAAATAGCTATTGAAATTCCAAAATGAAAAAATGAGTGTAAACAAGCACATTAGAATATTATTGAATTAGTAAATAAGTAATTTAATGATTAATTTCTTATTTTTAAGGTAAATTACTTAACAATCGTCGCTTTCACTGTCATCCTCTTTGGTTATTCACTGTTATATGGTATTCGCGGTTATTATGAGAGGAATTACTTTCCGATAACAAGATTCTTATTGAAAGCATATTTTATTGGATCTTTCGTAAGACGGATATACTTCTTAATAAAAGGAAAGAATTTGAAAATTCAAAAAGAATATCTCTTTGAAATTGTTAATACCAAAATTGTTAAGATTTTGACAACGATGTATGACGTTTTTTTGTTTTTTAATGGTCGTTATATACAATAAACAAAAAGTTTTACCATAGTGCCCACGGCATTTAAAAATACAATAGGTATTTGCTGCTATTTAATATAATATATGTTATTCTGTATTTATTATCGGCGCATGTACTATATTTCACAACAAGCTTATCAAAAACATAAAATAGCTTGTGGACATTTTATATCACTGTTAAACAGTTTTATAATAGTCAACAGCCAGGCACTTTTTTTGATAAATAGATATATTTTTGAGTAAAAAGGGACCCTTTTACTGGTAAATAAAAATTCAAATAATTCAAATTTAATTAATAGTTACAGTTATAAGGATCTGCATAATTTAATTTTGTGTAATGACAGTTTTTTTAACAAATCATGCAGTGTTTTCATTATTCACTACTAATCAAGATAAGCATTTGTTTTCATCCATTCCTTCCAAATTTATAATTTACAGATTTTGAATAAGTATCTGTAGGTAATCCATTTGGAACTCGTGACTACTTTAGAAAGCAAAAATATATTAGCAACAAAATTGAAAAATTTTTATCGTTCGAAAAGATTTCATTTATCTGTTTCTCACAAATTCCCAATGGGAGGTTTATCTATGTGTAGTATTGAATATGTGGTTGGTTGTTCATAAATAAAAATATATCTTGAATCTTACGAAATGTCCTTTTTTATCATAATAAGCTATTATTATTGAAGTATTTTATAATGGAAGTTTTTACATTTGTAACCACTGTTACTACAATAACATGTCTGTAATCCGCAAGGTATAATGCAGCTTAGTTAGTAATTAATTATGTCTGTTGTGGATTTACGTGATATTATCAGTAATTATACAACAAGACGAACTAAAATACTCGATTATACGAGACTCATTCCCTGAAACACCACGAGACCGAAGGTCGAGTGGTGTTTTTTTAGGCAATATGTCGAGTTTCGACTATTTTAGATCGTCGAGTTATATACAGGTAGACTATTTCATGAATTTAGTTTCTCGATATTTTCTGTAGAGTTTGTTCTAAAACGACTCATTTTGCAACTAAAACGAAAACCACAGTCTAAAACGTACAATTAGAAAAAATTGCGTTGTTTACTAATAAATTATTTGACTGTTATGGAGTTTTCATGGATATCTTGAGATTTAAGAATTAAGTCTCATGCGGGTGAATATACAAAGGTTTGTATTACAGCGATTATACAAAGGTTCGTATATTCCATTCATGTTTACTTGTACATAGTTACAATATAACCGTTGGAATACGTGGTATCTAAGGAAAAGCGCATATTCTTATTGGTTAATAACGTTATGAATGAAATATTCGCCTTAATGCCACGACCCCCTTACGAACGAAAATTTGAGATACGCTCAATTAGCGCGTCATTTAGCTGTGTGAGTGTTGCAATTTCTCACTGGTGGGAACGAGGTTACTCTCTACTAGTTTTCCCAGCTAGTTTCAGAGCTAAGATTTATAATAAATTTAAATACAAACAGAACATACAAAAAATGTTTTAACAAATGGAGGTTTTTCTAGACTTTTACAGTAAACAATCAAATGTTTCAAATGTAGCTAAAGCAGGACCACTGAAAGTACTAAACTGCTATTCAAATCTATAGATTTAGATTCATTACTAACGCAAGATGCAGCACCAAGTAGTACACTATGCGCCTCAAAGTAAATCTCTATGCCCATACAGTCACTGAGCTATAACAATTTCAATGTTAAAATATCCCCCTATATATCTACGCTACTGTACATAAGAGAAAGACATTTTTGACTTTTTTGTGAACATGTCTGCTGTCTCTAACCGTATACTAAATCTCGTTCGTGAAATTACCTTGCAAAATTCCCCAACGTGTCTTTCCATCTGTGACTCCTATGGAATAGAATAAAATTTCGCGTAAGCCAAAATGCTACTTTTAAATTGACCATAATTTTATTTTCAGGTTTTTTGTGGCAGAAGGTCACAACTAATTTTATTATTTCGCGATCTCCCCCCCCCTTTTTTTGGGGGTAGTGGTACTAGAAGGTATCGGATATTAAGAGCATTATCTACTCAAAAACGAGATAACCAACGATGTAAGCAAGATAAATTGCAAAAAAATTGCAAAAGAATTTCGACTTTGACCCACTCGTTCTCCAAATCTATGATATTCTATATAATCTATGGTAATTAATCGAATGATGGTTTTGTACAGCCGAGCCGATCGATGACTTTATTACACTACAACAAGACTTTTTTAGTTTATTCTAGAAAACATTCTTAATCATTATAATATTACTTTCCGTTTAGTTAATTCGATTAAATGTAGCGATGCCAAAGTAGCCAATTCAAATTAAGAATCAAAATTTGTTAAATTCTGGATTTGATGCATATTCGAATTATTTTAAGTGTTTTTTAAAGTTAGTTTTTGTTAGTTAGTTAGTTAAATTAAAATGGCATAAAAGAGAAAAAGCTGATATAAGACGTATAAATAAACCTAACAACAACTTGAGCTTCTAACGGGGAATGTGCGTGTAAGCCTTTAATGTGCTACTTTGAGAATTTACGCAAACAGAAGAATTAAATAGGAATTTAATATTGGGCGTACAAATATAAAAAATTACTTTACCAGTACCAGTACCAGTTGCCATACCACCCAATGTATTTAACCCGAGCTGCTGCAAGTGTACATTCAGGTCAAGTTGGAACTCGAAGAACTCGAATCACCTTTCAACAGGTCATATTAAATGCTAGTCTTACCAACCCCTAGTTATGTTAATAGTTATAGTGCCATTATACAATAGAACTGCCGCTATATTACTTTCAGTTGATTTTGTAGAAAAATATATATTAGTGTTATATTAGCTCTAATACTAATAATAAACGTAGACATTAATATGAAAATGATCTAGGTAGTTTAAAAAGACCTCAATAATTAAATCAAAGCTTTTGTTAAAATTTCCTCTATCAAAATACTGCTCAATTGTTATTTTTTAAGTTAGATTATTTTTCAGAAAATATAATGGATAAAATTGGTTTAAAAATTTTTTCAACCTTTATATCAAATTTTTTTAAACACCTTGATATTAATAATTGAAAAATTACATTATTTTTTACTGGGGATCTAAAGCTAGTAAGACCTTAACAACTCTTTCATGCGTGCTAAAATTTTAGAGCAGGCTTTATCTAGGACACGAAATAGCTTTTGGCTATTTATATCTCTCTTATCACATTTTTTATGGTATGCAACAGTTACATTTCCAACTAATTCATTGTAAGTATGTGAAAATATTACAGAGCTCTTATCCTGTTTAACTGCATTAGCATTTTTAACATCTAAATATTATAATTATTACAGAACGTATAGATAAAAGTTAAAAACATAGATATTATTTTATTAAATCTCTGTCGATGAAATCCAACATTTACTCTGATAAATGTGCAATATATGCTGTATTAATTAATCCAGATAAACCTTATTTGTTCATTGTTTTAATGTTGCATACAGATTTCAAATATTTTTGCAGGTTATGTTTTTGTAATTCTGATTGTAGTAGTACATATACATTATTGTGGATGAATCGAGTTTACAAAAAGTTATCGATCTGTTGCATTTTGGTCAGTCACATACAGAACAATAAAAAAACGTTACACCACAATTTTGTGATTTTAGATATTTCCATATAATGAATTTAACTAGTACGGGATTGCGTTAACTAATATTTAATCAACTTTTTAATTAATTACAGCTAATGCTTATTGTAACTTAATTGCATTATTTACTAAATAATGAATTAAATTTAAAACTAGATTGAACAATAAGCTTTTAACTTAATTATTTAATTATTGTCTGAATAATTAAATAACTGTTAATTAATGGCTACTCCTTCTCCTTTTGCTTGAAACATACTATTTATATGTTTCTTTATAAACAAAGGATCATCATCATTTTGTATTTATACTCAAAATTATAAGCAAAATGGCGTCAGGCACCAGATAGATGTACAGACAGGCTTAATTTATTTTTGTTTATTGGTTCCAGCCTTATTTTGTGGAACTCCATAATCATGAAATAAATAAAGATTATTAAAAGTTTCACAGTTTTATTAAAATACAACCTGAAAATATTGTTTCGACAGCTATGCTGTCATTATCAAAGGTAATATAATTATAAACAAACACGTCGCTAAGGTAGATACAAACTAGGTAACTAGATAAAATAATAATAATAATCATAATTAAATATCTCATAATTAAATATATAATTAAATATAATCATAATTCTCCGTTACTGGAAGTATTAGATATTTAATTATGATTATTATTATTATTTTGTATCTACCTTAGCGACGTGTTTGTTTATAATTATATTACCTTTGATAATGACAGCATAGCTGTCGAAACAATATTGTCAGGTTGTATTTTAATAAAACTGTGAAACTTTTAATAATCTTTATTTATTTCATTAATTTATTTTACCAATATCTATTTTATAGAAGTTTTTTATTTGATAGTTGATAGATTTTTATGTTTGCACACTTCTTTCAAGTAAATATCACCAAAAGTATTAAAATCTTTATTAAATTAATTTTTAGTACACTAGCAATACATTTTATTTTTATTAATTCCAGATACAAACGTTAATGTAGGTATATTTATTAACAACTAACACCAAAATTATGAGACTACAAAAAAAAGCTTCAAACGCATTTTATCTTAACATTATTTTGTATCAACAATATTCATTGGTTGTTACAAAATCCACATGAGTTTTTAAATATAAAAACGCATGAAACTACAATTAGTAAGCATTACTGTATTATATGGACAATACAGCCTCTAACATATATTAAACGTCCTTTAACTTTAAGACATTTTAACATCAAGACAATTAAAAATCTATAAATGAATTCATTTAAATAAGATACATTTACTAGCATTTACAAATATCATACCTTGCTTAATAGCCATCGATAACTAAATTAAACGTTGAAATTATCCTATAATCTTCCAAGTAGTGCATCGATTGTCAATTAATACTTCCTTATTAACCATGCAATAAAATACCTCTGATGGTGCATTTCCACCAAACTAATCTAATTTCCTTATAGTCTCAAATAAAATCTCGTTACATTTCTCTTTCAATGACAGATAAAATTAGATTAAAGCGGAGTCGAATCCCACTTATTAGAGAAATCATTTTATTGAACCGTAAGTGCAATGAAATAGAAAACTAGTTCATGTGAAGGAAAAGCCAGATATATATTTTCGAAGAGTTGAAAACCAGAAAATTCCTTTGTTATATGTAACGTTAATGGCTAAACAAACGTTGTAATCGTCTGGCGCCTTTTATAACTTAAACATGGAGATGGAGATATAATTTTTTTATCAAATATGGAGAAACTACAGGAAGACGTTTCAAGATAAACGCTTTTGTTTAACTTGTATATTTTAAAAACTAACATGGAAAATTTGAAAACAATGTGAAATATTGAGTGCATTTTGATTCCGAATTGGTCTTAATATTCTAGTTTTCCCGGAAATCTATGTTTGGTGATGATATACTTACATAATACGCCATTAAATATTCTTCTTTTTTGTATCTCAGATGTATAGCAATCAGAAATGAATAACGTTTTTGTGTTAAATTTTCTTATGAAACTTAGAATTTAGTCTAACACAGCAGCATCATCTGAATGATTAAGGCATGTCTGAGTAGCATTTACTACTTTTGGATGCACGTTTGTCAAAAATGTATTTGAACTTGAGCTATTTATAGCTATTTAAGTAGCGAAATCTTTAAAAACTTCATACTTTAATATGGGTGGCACAAACATTTAACTTTGGTTCTACATGATTATATTATAAAAGTATTATAATCAGTTAGACCTCTGCATGTTCTTAACTCGGAATTGAAAGTTTCTAACTACAATTAACTGTCTAGTATAAAATTGTATTTTGGGGTTGTTCGGATTTTGCTGTGTAAAAACTAAATCTAGAGTAAAATATACTAACAACTGTAATGGCATTATTTCACTTAATATTACCTAATAAACAGCATGATACTTACATAGTACAAAATAAGAACGGAAAACTGATTTTCTTAGTCCACTGTGTTTTAGTCGTAAAAATCAACTGAAGTAGGGGAAGTCCCAATCTGCACTAATGAAAGAAAGAAAATAAATTGTTTGTAATTTAATTAAACTAGATTATGCGTTATCTTAAATAAACCAAAGCTGAGAATTTATCTAATTTTGTGTTTTTAGGTAGATTAAAGTTGCAAAAGTTATGATCTTACCTTTTTTCCAGAAGATGTGTCACTTACGACTAGTTCAGTGATTCATCCTTCTGGATATCTGAACGAAAATTTACTTGAAAGAGACATTGTTTTTTATCATTAATAAAATTTATTAATCTAAGGAATAACGCAACTTTTGTAAAGATTAGGAATACGACGCGCGATGGCCGTCACTGTAATCTCTATAAAAATTCAAATACTGAATAGGTACTTACTGCAAAACTCATAAATACGATACTTACATTACGTTAATGCTCCGGCTCTTGCGATCTCTCATTAACAAATTATTTCACTGGCGTAGGTCTGATTTTCATGGCTTACGAATTGTAAAGAAAAATAAGGATTTTTAGACACAATAAAAGGATATGGGAGCCATTTATTTGAAGTCATTGTTGACCTGGGTTCCCAAATAAAAAAGAACCCAGATAACATAGATTAAAATTAATCAACTAGAAAACTAATCAGCATTAGTTAATTTGACGTTAAGGCAAGTTAAATAATTGAATAGCTTCAATTAATGATCTGTCCATTATCATCATAACAGAATTTAATTTAAATATTCATTTATTTGTAAATAAATGCATTCCTTTGTCTTAAATGTCAATAATAATAGTTTTGTTAGTAATAGGCCTAATAATAATTCTTATATAAGAGAAAATGTTAACATAATTAACAATAATTTTACAAAAAATGTTACAAATAAATTTTAAATACAGAACTTACTTTTATTATACAAGTTATCTATCAGTCCTTGACAAAGCATTACAGTTTTTTCGGTCGTTTAACTTTCACAATCTCACTTTCACAATAATGTCCTTTAAAAACAATTCACACTTAACCACAGGTACACAATACCTCACTAACTAAAAAAGGAAAACCTGGGAATTCTGATCGTCGATGCAACGTGTACACCCTAAATTAATGAACTGAAGTCCACAATAGTTGTTTCACAAATTCACATTCGTTAATAACCCCTTAATGAAGAACTAAAACCATATAAGTTCAAAAAAGAACTTCCGTTAATTATAAAAATTACCAAAAAAACACAAGGTAATAAAGATTAATTGAATTATCCTCATGAATCTTATGATTTTATTTGTTCTTAAAACAATGCAGTAAGTTTTATACTTTTAAACTTCTTAACTTTTGATATTTTACTAGAAATACTTTAGTTAATTAGTTAAATTCATTAACTTGACGAATTAAACGTTAATAACAACCAATTAACGGTAAATTCTTTCTTGTGTTGTTCACATGGCAAAACTTAGTTTAAACTTCGCGTGCGGTTCACTTGACAAATTCTTTCAAACTTTTACTAATCACATTTCCAATCGTTTGATTAGACTACTGTACTGTACTGAATTAACGTTAACAGACCCATGTACTGTATTTTACTCTATGCATCTAACTGACACATATACTGTCTTAGATGGCCTTGTACAGACTACGTACAAAACCGTGTAATTGACTCTCTATTAGAGACTCACTGACTGACTCTCTTGGAGTGCGAAATTATTGTTGCGTTGATATTTTTTTGAAGAAAGGGAAAATTTAAACTAGCCTATCCAAATAAGACTAACACTTCTTAAACCAATAGGAAGTAACCATCTCGAATACTTCTGGACCATGCTATTTAATTATGCGGTACTTTACCGCCTCAAAATCTGTTTGCAGGGCAACATTCGATATTTAAAAGTGTGGTTTCAGACCTTTTCTTATTTGTCTAGGTTCAGAAAAATCTATTCATACAAATTGCAGATAAGCATGTACAGAGCTATAAATTTGAGCTAAAAGTCTTTTTTGACATTATATTCCTTTGTTAAAAAAGACAATATTATTTCTGGATATTTTATAAACTCAATTTGATCTGTATTTTCTCTGAAATGAAAAACAATTCGTAACCATGAGAACACTTTAAAAATAAACTTTGATATTAAAGAAAACACTAATTGCATTAATATGAGGTCTGCACCTTCAACTGAAAATGTATTGGAATACCAAGAACCGTACCAAGGGTTTTTTGACCATTAATGCATTTGAAATTGCATTTCTAATAAATCGAGGCTTTAAACACATTACAAAGTTGGGTAGTCATTTTAAAAGTAACCTTGGAATATCGCGTCAGCTGAAACAGGCAGGAAACAACGAAAGTCTTTATCTAAATATAGAATTGTAGCATCGAGAGAAATTAGACTTTGGATTAATACTAAACTTTACACAAGCTTTAGGAAAGCATTTAACAATTACAAACAAAGAAATACATACGATAATAATTAGTACAATAAAAATAAACGTACCTGCCTCCCTAAAGTATTGATTACATAACTTTTTGATTCAATCGAAAGTTGAAATCATGTGATACAAACATAATTTAGTATTTATAAGAAAACATGTATGTCCATAACACATTTCTAGAATCTAGGTAAGATTTTTAGCTGATAAAGTGTTAGGCTAACAGACTTTTTTTTATTAAAACTTATTTGTACGTTAAAAGCTAAGTTTGCACGCAAATACTTGGTTTGGCACAAACAAACCCGAACATAGGAAGGTTACTAAAATAAAGTATTTATTTAATAGCTAAAACTATTTGACACTTAAAAAGTGACGAATACAGAGAAGGCTCCCTAAAGTATTTATAAAGTTAAGTTGTTACATAAATCCTATCCTAATGAAATACGTGTTCAATCATAATTAGAGGAGAGTTAACTTGTAAATAACCTACAAATAAATCTTAATAAATAAACTACAGACTTGTATGTACTTTGTAAAAACTAATAATTGGATTGTTTAGGCAACACACTTTGTAAATCTTATAATTATTTTAGCAGAATAATTCCCTATTCTTTAATGTATTTATTATTATTATATTCTTTGGTTAAAATAATTTAATTTTTCTAATTATTTTGGAATCCTTTATCAAATAAATTTATTTATTTGTTATTCATTTACTAAAAATACAAGCATATGTTTGAACGCCTGCGTCCGTGGTTTTGCAGATTTTATTAAGACTAGTACGCGTCGCGTTAGGTACTAGAGGTAAGAAATTAAGAATTGCGTCGTTATTCGTATCCAGAATTTGCTGGAAGAACGGACCCCAAAGATAGGATTTAGGAGAAGTCAATTCGGTGAGTTTTTCCAATTTTCCATAATTTTGTTTTGTGAAACCATTGATTTTGTAAGAAAATTATGAAATTATACAGTCCATTACAGACAAGGATACATTCTTAACCTTCGAACAAACTTTTATAAAGTAAAAATTTTTTTCGTGACATTCCACATTAATTTAATGAAATTAGATTTTTAAAGTCCAACTAATCGCACTAGTTATTCTAACTGTGTTGCCCATATCTATTTATTTTTTTATATTTATAAAAAATAAAGTTTTGAATTCTTAAACCGACACATTTAACAAAAATGTTTGGAAAATAAGCATTATCATGCCCATAATGGTTCTTGATTTATGAGTTATATTATTTAACAAATTTATATCATTGTAATCTGTTCATCTACCTCGAATGAATTATTTCATCCATTTTACATTTGAAATATTTAGGTAAAATTCCATCTGTGGTTTTGGTGGTGGGCAGCCGCACATTTACTAACCAACGGCATAGATGAGTAGCATAACTGTTAATTATACAACTACGCTAAACTGTAAACTATAAGCGTATTTTGTGCACCTAATCCGTTGCTTCAATTCCCTTAAAGGTTATTGGGCTATCCCTTAATACCTTATTTGAATTATGCTTAATATATTTAGTCTTTAGGTCTAACAAAACAAACCAAGATTATCCGATAGTATCCCAATATGTTAAGATTTATCACCGCTTATAGAATGAAATCCCGTGATATTAAATATTTTATAAAATTCTACCTTACTAAATGGATAAACATTAAATAATTGTTTTAAAGCAACTTTATGTTAACTGCTTGTTAAGCTTGCCAAAAACAACACAGTGTGAAAAGGAAACTCTTAACTTTCTGAAACGTTAATTAAATAATTTTAAAGGTTCATTTCAAAAGTTAAATTTAAAATTTTATTTTTTAATTTAAGAATTTTTTCGTCTGTGACATGGTTGAATAAATTTCCTACTTTTACTGGGTCAAAGGTTGGATAGAAACTGACATGGAGGAATTTATGCAGCAAGTTAATGAAACCAAGTGAATACTTTGTGGGATTCATGCGAAAGTTCATTCCTGAAAAATTTGGAATTACCTGAAAAGAATTTGTTTTAAAACTAACCCCGAAATATTTTTTGCGTTGCGACTTTAAAAGGAAAAATTTGTAACACTCGTTTTGAAATTTGTAGGATAACGATAATAATTCTGGGTCTTTGCAAACGGAAATATCTAGAATAAATAAATATTTAGTAGATCACTAAATAAATGTATATGTATGTAAATAAATAAATCAATTATAGTAGGCAAAAACTTGGAATTCTGAGTAGCCAGAACTTTATATTTCACAATAATTCACATTTTTATAACTGCATAAATCTGAAACTTTACAATCGAAAAACGAACTTTCTTCAATATTGAGATGTTTAAAGTTCAATAATAATAATAAATTAAATATAAATAAAAGCCCCATGTTCGGGCAACATAAATTCTGAGATTTCTTTGAGAGAGATGTTTTTAACTAAATAAATAAAATAATGTTTTATTTTGGTTTTGGCTAGCATTAATAGAAATGAAAATATAAAAACCCAAATATTTTCCTTTACCCGATAGGCTGACTCAGTTGTGTTTCGATGGAACATGAAATAAACAAATTATTGATCTTATTAATACCTGTATCTAGAAAGAGAAACTTACTACCACTACACTTGGAATCCCGCACCTGGACAAGCAGCAATCTTAAACTCTGTATGTGAAGAAAATAAATGGATGCTTGCATAAACATCAAATGAAATAAACACATATATAAATTTAAAACACAGACCTTTTATTTTATTTAAAATAACTAATTTATATAAAAAAAATATTTCCTTAAAAGTTTAATAAAAGAGGAAAATCTTCCTCAAGCTTTCTCACATGAATTTGTGATAGTTATCAACCTGACAAATGGGGATTGTAACTGGTTTCATTTGAGCAAACTTAATTCAATTTAAGATTATCAAATTAAAGAAAAATATTTACAACTACTAAACAAATCTTAAAATTGTTGAAGAACAATAAACTTTGTTCACAAAGAACGTCTTGAATTTGTCAAGAATGAAATAAAATTTGTTTTATTGATGTGTTTCCAAAATGAAACAAAATCCTTATTGTTTTGACCCACCTGTATATAAAAATTCGTCATTAATCTACTTCAAAATCTTTTAATATTGTATTATCGGTAATACAGTCTTCCTTCCAATTAGCTGTTTTACATAAAATGTCAATGTACAAATCGATGATAATGGTTGATATGTAATTGATGTTAATATGTAATAGCACCGTTCCAAATAATTGTTTTGATAAACGAATATAATCTTTTTCGATTTAATAAAACAGGTAAATATTCATTTCCCAAAGTCACTTTAGTAAACTTGACGTTTGTTTACGAAAAACATGGCTAAACAATAACTTAACTTATTTTTTAGAAAACTAAATGTGAGCCGAGCGTGGATTGTTCCAAGGCGTTTTATCGACTAAAATTGTTCTTTTCTCGAGGCACTTTTATATGATAACGAAAAATATTTGACGGCACAACGAAAATTTTCAAAACACTTGAACATCACATACTGTCATGACGTCACGAATTCGAACATATGTTTATTAATTACGCCAATCTTAAATCTAAAAGGACAGAAATGTAGCTGGCAAAGAGACGATTAAACTGACATTAGACACACTTGTGGTCTAAATTGAACAATAACAAAGTAAATCAATAAAAACGATCAGCTGTCACCGATCTCATTAAAAACTAATTACATTGAAAACTCATCACTTTCCAGCGATCCCTGCACATTAAATATTTACATAATTACACAAGGTAACCCAAACACATGGAGTTTACATAAATTCTAACAAATAAACAAAGAAAAACTTAAAATATATTCCCTTACGTCTTGGACATGAAACGATGCCTCTGCAAATATAAATAAAGTTAGATTCTTTATTTCCATCATATGATGTTATTTAGATACATTTGGTTGCTTACATGCTAAAAATACTAATTAAAGTAACAACATAGATTGAATATAACTTCAACTATTCTCGTCCAGAGTATAGTACTCCAGGTGCCTGCATCCAAACAATAGTGCAAAATATTAAAATAAACTCAAAATTTTGAATAACCAAAGAATATCAGCACAGCTGATATATTCATTTACTTGAACTCAACTCTCACACACACGGGAATTAGTAAGTTAATTATAACCTTTGAAACATCAAGGCACTGATCTGATTTTACTATTTCCAGTGAAACATGTACACGAAACTGACTTATTTCGGGAAAAAACTCTGTTCTGCGTCCAGCAATCGTCAAACTCAGATCTAACTAGAAGATAAAATCTATAAAAGTGTAAAAACTATCCTGACATGTAACATGAGTTGCATACATGTTACTACTATAAATAGCATAATTTACTTATATCCTATTTTTAAATTCAAACCTTTTAATAAAAATTGAGGTTATGTCTGAATGATACTCTTCCTTCTATTAAATTCTATTTGAAATTGATAAATCTATCTATAACCTTTAGATTAAATAAACCTTGTATCCTAGCATGTTTATCTTTTATTTAATGCATGATATGAACATTTTTGTGTTTTCGGTGCCATCTTAGCATTTAAATAATTTTTATGTCTTATTAATGTTTTAAATTTTCAATCGATGATCCTGTATTATCTCAATATCTATACTTGGAATTTTTTGATAGAAAGAAATTCCAAGATTTATCCAAGATATTCAAAAATGTCAGTTTCTAAAATGCAGTAAATTTAAATCCTCTAATTACACCTTTTAAATCCTGAAACTACGGAAATTGTAGAAAATCTGGTAGTTCAAGCTGTGCAACTTCTAAATTTTAAAATCTGAAACCTTCTAAGTTTAAATCTCTGACAATTATTCCTTTACATTAAGACAATAAAAATTTTAAAAATCTAAAAACTTTTAATACTTTGAATCTGTGAATAACCTCCGAACCCTGACGCCGAGTAAATTTCATTTGAGTTTGATACTCAAAAATTTCAGTGGGATAAAATGTGTTTAAAATCGGCGCTATTTGTTGTACGGAGTTTTTTAAGCTTCTTTTCTATAGATTTTGTTGTGCTGACAAAATTCAAAATAAAATAAGAAACTGTAATTCTTACTTTAAATTGATATTTAAGTAGTTGAAGCAGCTTATGTCTCAAAATACTCAAACAGTTACTGTTAGCCAAATTGTGTATAGGGTGTTTATAGATATTCACTAAAAAACAAACTGATTTCAGATTTACAAAGGATTATATATTTGGTACCACCAAATTGTATGTAAACAATCGTAATTAAAATGATGTTAAATTCATATCCGCTCACAATTTCTTGATATTGATCAGTTTTTAAATTAAATCAGTCTCTTCTCTCTTTGGTCGTATTTCCTCGTAGTCGAGAAGTCGTGATTTATATATCATTTGCATATCATATTACTTCCTGGTTTCCATATTAATTGGTTCTTTTGATTGCTGCTCGTCATCGTTCTCGGTTTTCGGCGTTTCTTATGTTTTCTTCTAGTGGGGCTTCTACCTGTGACTTCCTTAATCTGATCGATCCATCTTTTCGGTGATCTTCCACGAAGTCGCTTTCCTTCCACGTTCTCCTTAATCATCAGCTTTTACAGATTATCGTTGTTTCTGGTGACGTGATCGAAATATTGTTGTATTCTTCTTTGGGTGATAGTAGCTAGTCTCAGTGGAATCTTTATTTCTGTTATGATGCTTTCATTGATGCGATTGGCGGTCCATGGTGTGAGCAGCATTCTCTTATAGCACCACATTTCGAGCATTTATTTTCTTTTTGTTTAGTTTTTTAAAATCCATGAGTCTGAGGCATATAATACGATAGAAAAGACCAGCGTTTTCATTATTTTAATTTTAGTAGTGATAGTAGTATCCCTATCTTTCCATATCTTATTCAGTTTCGTTGTTGCGGATCTGCGTAAGTTTATTCGTCCATTCATCTCTTCAGTGCAACTCCCCTTGATAGTGATGGGTGATCCCAAGTAGTTGAGTTTTTCTACAAGTTCTATATCTTGAAACGATTGTACATTTTGTGGATTATCCGTACGTTAGATCACCCTGATTTTTGTTTTGTCTTTATTTAGTTTTAGTTCATAGTTTTCGCTTTCTCTTTCTGTTCTCTTAGCTCTGCGTTGTCTTTTGCTATTAGACTAGTGTCGTCGGATTAAGCGATCTGATAATGTCTTAATAAAAATGTCACCATCGACAAATTGTAGGAGGCGCCAGCTGTATTTTCAACTTAAATTCTTATGACCGCGGGTGTTACGTCAATAGGCTTCGGATGGAATTACAGATACTACCTTTTTATATATGTGTTTGACTGGATACATACTACAGTGAATCCTCGATTTACGAGGTCCTCCACTAACGAAATATCAACTTATGAGGGTAAACCCGACACATGGAACATATTAAGCCATCTACATGTTATAAAGAGCTTAAATTACGAGATTTTCAACTACCTTAACTTTAACCATTCGTGGACGGATTATTTTCCGAAGTCAGGGGTTCACTAATATATGGAGTGTATTAATAAAAATACAATAAACAAACAGCATTATTAGTCTTCAACAGGGTATTCAGTTATCTATTTTTAGAAAGTTACGTAACAATTACACCTCTACAGGTACTGCAATATCTTTAAAAAATCGGCTATTTTATTATTGAATTGATACTGGATACTAAAGAGCAGGTCCTTAGAAACATTGAACACTTGCTGAAAAGCAAATTCCACTCTTGCAAATAAGTGGTTACAATCCTTAACCGCCCACGACTGAAACATTTATACAACACACGATATTGTTTTTCAACAAAACCGAAATTGTTAATTTTTCTAATGCTTTTACGTAAAAAATGTACTTAGCTTATGGGTGTAATTGTAAAACCGGGATATCATGTAAAATATAAATCATCATCATAAATAGTATTTTCACAGGTCACTCGGATTCCTATTTTCCTGAACAAATTATTATTTACCTATAACAGTAACGCTTGTTCAGTTTGACACTTATGTAATTCAAGATCCCCACAACTCTTGGAGTTGCGTCCTTCTTCCACTCAGTGTAGATTCAAAGCATCTATTATTATTATAGTATTGTTTGTCTTCTCTCCAGTTCGGTTTCACAATGTAGATCTTACAAATTTTGTCAAAAGGCTTTTCTCCATTGTGTTACAAGATTATTTTATAAATGTATTTTTTTTATTTGCAGGTGTTGCTTTATAAACTATTTTTTGGCTAATCCAATCTTTTAATTTAAGACAGTTTTTTGGTTTATTCAACTGATTTTATTACTGCTTTCCTCAATTTTCTTTTGTAAAGAAATACCTTTTCGAAAACATTTTCGATGATTAACTTTCCCTTCACTTTGTAAATTTGCATGTATTTTTTTTTTTTAGAAGATTCTAAGTGTGTCGAAGCTGTAAATATTTAGCATTGGATCTAGTTAACGTTTGATGGGATTTATGCGTCACTTCCTTTGAAGGAATACCATTGTTTAAATTCCACAGACAGAAATTGTAGTGTTACTAGAAGACCTTTTATTATCATACTAAAGCCGAAGCTCGACTGTTTGGCTTTTTCCCTGAATTTTGGAACTTGTCCTTTCCCCGTTGAAAACAACGGATCGGAACATCTCGAACAACAAACCTTGTTACCAGTTCAAGCTGAGACTTTTGCTTCTCATTGCCAATACTTTTTGTTTCCTTCTGTGAATTTGCAAATCGCTTTATTCTCATTTTTAGGTTATGTGATTAAAAACAAACATTGGTTTGTAGTTAAATAAGATATTAATATTGTTGTATGCTTTAACTTAATGCTACTTTTTCTGCAGAAAAAGTATTTCGTAGATAGTAATGAATTTAAGTTTGTTAAGATAGTTTTTTTTTTGTAATTTATAAGCTGATTCAGTATTGTTTATGATTAATTTAATATTAAAAGTCTGTTTCTTTTGTGAACTGTTGTATTTTATATCTATTTTACTTATGCTCAGTTGAACGGCGGCTGATTACTTTGCAGCGGACGTTTGTCGGGCTTTAAATAAATAAATTTTTTGTGTCATTGTTTTGTTTTATACATTTAAATATGGCTATTGTACTATATAAAGCATATCAGAAATGTGATGTAAAGTATATGTTTACTCAACAGCTACGAATATAGCTATTCCGAAGTAATACTGTCTTTCCACTCGCGTATTCAATTTGATTGCAAGTAGTCAACTGATCTCTTTAAAAACCGTTGCTGACAGGTCTCTACAACCATTACAGTCAATAAACATCCCAAAACAGCTGCAATTCTATATAGACTGCTTACAAAACGAATGTTCAAATTACTTCATCCTGTACTTCAAAGATGCAATTTAGTTAGTAGGTTTCAAGTTTATATGCAGGTAAATTATACCTAAATTCTCCTACTACTATACTAGACTTTCTGATTAATCTTCGATAGCAACCAGAAGCTACATTAGTTTTTTTTTCTCTTAAGTTTGTTGTACTATTAAGGTCTTCAATGAAAAGAAAGATCAATAAACTTCCTAATTAAAAGATGCATAACTGATAAACCTGCAGTAAAAAGGCAAACACAAACAGGCAGGCACCCGATAATAGATACGGCGCACTTTAATTAACTCAGATGTAATTATTATTTATCATAACATTGCTGTGTTTTTGCAGTTTTCGTGCTTTACAGCATCAAAGGAAAATGTTTGTTTCTGCTTACTTTTTGTGTATGCAAAGCATACAGATGCAAGGATTTTAAACTAACGTTAGACTTATATTACTGTACACAAGAGAACTACGATGAGGACCTTTGCTACTACTTCCAGGTACTTATTCTTAATTAAAGAAGTTCTTTGAAAGCTAAACTCAATATTAGATAATATTAAAGTCTTGTTTATTGTTTCCAGCCTTATTTTGTGGAACTCCATAATCATGAAATAAATAAAGATTATTAAAAGTTTCACAGTTTTATTAAAATATACCTGACAATATTGTTTCGACAGCTATGCTGTCATTATCAAAGGTAATATAATTATAAACAAACACGTCGCTAAGGTAGATACAAAATAGGTAACTAGATAAAATAATAATAATAATAAAAATTAATAATAAAAATCATAATTAAACATCTAATACTTCCAGTAACGGAGAATTACTGAGCTCAAGTTGTTCATTCATTAAAGGTACCCTGAGTTTGTGTTTGTATATCTCAAAGGCTTCTAAAATGTCTAATTTGCGTTTGTTATTACAAAAATGTAGGAATTTAATATTATTTTGAGGAGTCATTGTGTGATTTTGTTCTAAAAGGTGTTTGGCGTAATTCGATTTTTCAGGATGTTTATTTTTGTAATGACGTACATTTATTTTATTTTTGTAAAGAGATATCAACCATTAAACAACTAGCACATGCAAATCATTATAATCCGAACATGATTGACACTTTAATTAAACAAAAAGATTATAGGTTAGCTATCAAAAGAATATATCCCATTGACAATCAAACAGAAGACACAAATTACATATCTATACCATATTTTGGCAAAATATCAGAAAAAATTGCACATATACTAAGAAAAACCAACAATTATAAAATAACATTTAAAACCAACACTAACACTTTTTCATTTTTATTTAATGCTAAAGACAGAACACATGATATCATGAAATCGGGCATTTACCGTTTAAATTGTTCTTTTTGTAGTTCGGTATATATTGGACAAACACTTCGAAATTTTGACATAAGATATAAAGAACACGTACGTCATTACAAAAATAAACATCCTGAAAAATCGAATTACGCCAAACACCTTTTAGAACAAAATCACACAATGACTCCTCAAAATAATATTAAATTCCTACATTTTTGTAATAACAAACGCAAATTAGACATTTTAGAAGCCTTTGAGATATACAAACACAAACTCAGGGTACCTTTAATGAATGAACAACTTGAGCTCAGTAATTCTCCGTTACTGGAAGTATTAGATGTTTAATTATGATTTTTATTATTAATTTTTATTATTATTATTATTTTATCTAGTTACCTATTTTGTATCTACCTTAGCGACGTGTTTGTTTATAATTATATTACCTTTGATAATGACAGCATAGCTGTCGAAACAATATTGTCAGGTATATTTTAATAAAACTGTGAAACTTTTAATAATCTTTATTTATTTTACAATATTAAAGTCGTTTATGTGCTTGTAGGTCATATTGTTATAATGTTCATAGCTCATAGATTTTTTGCTTTTACGTAGAACATCCAACATAATTATAAAGTGACAAATATTTATCTAGAGTGAATTTTGCTTACACAAATCTTTATCTTTTAAGTTCTCTTTGTATAATATTCTCTCTCTTCCTGTTGGCATAATTCTCGAAGTTTGAATCAATACGGAGGTCAAGTATATTAGGTAGAAATGCCTTTTAGTTATGAAGGAATATAATACTTGTGATGGTAACAACGAAGGAGGTTTAGTACAAACTTGATTTTGGTTCAGGTTGTCCAATTAATAAATCAATTAAGAATTATTTTGGGAGTGTCCAAATAAGAACCAGTGATAAAATATTCAATTCATCGCTACCACTATTAGAGATGCACGGGGCTTTGTGCTAAAATTTTTAACTTAATTGAGCTTCATTTTATTTCCGTCACTTCATATCTCAACTCATGCAAAAATTTTTAATTGCTAGAACATTATGGAGAGCAATTTCTCTATCGCTCCTGCAATTCTTTTAATAGAGAAAAGTGTACCCTTAGTGTTTCATTCTTTTTTTAACTTCTTTTTAAAGTACTGAGAATACAGAAATAATACTATATATTTTTATTTGGTCTTGTTACTTTTCCGAACCAAAAAGAATTCGTTAGGTTCGATCAAATTCAATGATTATTATTATTATTAATATATATAGGGATTTTTAAATTTTTAAAGGCTGTCGTTGCGTGATTAAATATAATATAATGATGCTTGAAACTTGTATACTTTGATGGACTTTGACAAGAGGATGCAATACCAAGTATAAGTAGGATTTCCCGGTGACTTCTTTATAGTGAACTTTGAGCAACAAAACGAAAAACATTAAAATGAAATATTAATTAAATTACATTATTTTATCTAGCCTTACGCTAAATTCAATTTATTTGTATTGTAACCTTATTTTTAAATAATACTAAAGGTGCTGTTTTAATTGTCTATTACCAAGAGAAAATATTTACACTAACACTAATTACAAACAAATATAATTTATTAACATACTTAGACTAACTTGAAAATTACAAAAATATTTATTTCAACAAGATTTATGTTACACTATTTTATATATACGGATTTATATTCTACTACTACAAGATGCGCGTATTTAATTAACTCGTTGTTGACTGGTGACTTAATCCCCTCTCTGCGTGGCTGAGCTTTATATACCGTATACAAGACTTACTGGAGCGCGCTAGAATCTTCGTTGATGCGTCATACATTCGGCCGCCAATCTCGAATGTTTACCGGAAATGCATAGGGGTTTCTCCCGTTAATTACAGTATAAAAGTTTCTACTTTTATATTTATTAACTTAACACAGTTAATAAAGGTTCAGTTAAGGTAATCAATCGTTTTATCTATACTTTTTTAACTTTTTATATTTCTATTTTTTTATATTTTTTACACTACCATTCATTGGTTGCTGCATATTCCTCTAACCTCAAACAACAGCTTTTCTTTCCATCATCATGTTATCTTCCAATTTCACTGGTGATTTTTTGATGATTCTATCAACAAGCCTTAATATTCCTCATTTATAAATAAACAAAAATATTTATAAGGATTAATTTAACTCGAAACATGTAATCGTAACATCTATAAATTATAAATTATTTGGTGTTAAAAAAATTTTATTGGATTAATTTTTTAAAGAAAATATTGGTCTTACCACATTTTTATGTATTTTAAATTTACGTTTATTTGAACTCCAGAATGGTATTAATAATATGTGCTCCATATAACAAACCATGGCCAAACAATTATCGTAAGTTCGTAATTCCATATAATTCTAATAAAAGTCGATGCCTTAAGTTAATTACGAATAAATACTAAATTATTGTGGGGACTTTAAATTTATACGGCGCTTTCTACATTCAAATTATACTATAACTTATATAAAACTTTTACTACTAATATTGTTTGCATATTAAAAGACAGAGTAAACTTTTCTTGTCTACTGCTCAAGACCGAATGAATTTTATCTTACATGTATAAATTAAATTAAATTATCTAAAATTATTACCTAACCTAATATTTACATAACGATTATAAAACATATTCTTAAATAATCCGGGTGTAAGTGCGAAAAACTGCCCCGAGAAAACGTGGCGATCCCGTTTTATACCCAAACATGAGGTAATTGCACGCATTGCAAGTGAATAATTGCATTTTAAATTATTTTGATAAGAATTTTAGCAAAAATGTGTATATAGTAATTATTGTACTGCTTTTCATACATTTTAATGGACATAGACACAATAAAACACAGTAACTTTTTACCTAATATATTAAATATTAAATGAGTAAAATATAAATATTATCTTTTAGATTTAAAAGAGAAGAACTATCATAAGAGTTTTTAATAAAGAAAGAAAACTTCTGACTATTTACGAGTGCTAGTTGATGGAATCACTTCTCACATACAGCGTCTCGTAGTTCGTTGTTATTCAGCAAATTGTTCGCAAAGCGCATTTATCGGCATTTATTAAATTATCTACTATTATGATTAATCCAATTATATAAATGTGACGCATTCTAAAAATAACTTCTTACATAAGTTATTTTTTTTAAATAAATGACATACTTTTACGAAAATAAACAATAATAAAAGAAATTCCACATATTTTATGGATTTGAATTAAATATACTAAAGGTCACCTCGTGAACTTTTTAGATTCTCTCATCTGATTTAAAAGAATTACAATCCTACTACAACTCGTTTTTTCAAATATAAAAACCTAGTCAGTTGGTGTTGAAGAAATCTGATAGCACGGATCCCTAGAATTACAAAAACAATATAGAAAATGAAATTACATTAATCTTCTTGCTTTTAAAATTATGTGCTTTTTGAGTTTGTAACTTTCAGATATATTAAACAATAAACATTTCATTTAAGAGGTCGGGTGAATGTTAAGCTTAGATTTTTAAGTGCTATACTCAAAACATCTTAAGAATAGGGAATTGCTAAGCTTTTAAATTTCCAAAGACTAAGATAATATATGTTTTTAGTTTTACATTTTGATTCAATTTAGCTTAGCTTAAAGTTAAATATAAAAATTAAAAGAAAGTTGTGGAGTTAGTTTTAAAGCTTAGAAAAGTGTAGAAAGTATTACAGACTCAAAATATCCAGAGTTGTAATTTTTTCAAGACACCCTTCTATGATCTGACAATTCGGTTTCAATAATTCAGAGTAATTTACTCTGATTTACTCTAAAATTTAGAATAATGGATGAATACAGACTTGACTTCTATTTTAAAAAGAAGGAAGCATTGATCTTTAGCCGCCAGAAAATCTGACCTTGAAACTTGACCTTGATAGAAAACAGAAAGTGAGGGAGGAGGTCTCAGAAACCTCATTACTTCCCTACTCAGATGCACAGTTGTAAAGTTGCAGGCTTTTCACATATCACGTTAAAAGTTGTTTCTCCTTTCAGGGTACTGAACTCGTAAGGTGGGTCTAATATTCGAGGAAAGTTTCATTTTACAGAGTTTGAAAACTCAGTAGAGTGTTACTAATTTACAATTCAGAGATGAAAGTGATACGAAATAATTATTAGGATTTAGGATAAGTATTTGTTTCTTCAGAGAAAATACTTCTACTGACAAAAAAATTCGATGTTTCAAGATTCAAACTTGTTCAGTAGTACTTTAAAAGAGTTAAATAAATTGGATTCAAATGGAATTTTCCTTAATCATTATAATTAAACGAAATTTCTTCGTAGGAAAGTTCTGCGTATAAACTACATATACCTAATACATTTTATAAGATTTTGAAAAAATCTTTTCATATTCACGAAAAACAAAAACTTAAAATTTCCTCAAGTATTTTGCATTTAGAAGGGATGAAACACAGCCACATACGAAAAATAATTTCCTTTCTTTGTTTACATTTTATTACAAGTATTGTGCCTATTACAACAAGAACTTGATATAAAATGCGACTATACCATAGGTACATGCTTTTGATTTGCATCAAGGAACAAATCTGAAGTTACGCGAATATTTGGAATGGTACAGCAATAGACCATCACCCAAGCTGTAAGGCACAAGATTTCTCCACTGACGTTGATCTGAAATTCCGGTATCGTGTTTCGCTAGTAATGGTATACAGTGTATTCAAAATCCCCCTCCTGCGATCTAGAATGGAACAATCGTACTCTCTCATTAATACTACTTTATATTTGACCTCCACCGATCTGTTGCAAACAACTCCATTTCAATTAGTGATATATTCAGCTTCACTTTTACTAATCTTTTATCTACCTTAAGATGTGATTGTGATTTTTTTTGCATCCTCGCTTTTAAAAGGTGTATTTATAAAATAATGAGTTATTTGAACGAACTCAAGGGATAACACACAGTCGCTGTTTTACACTATAAACACAAAAGCACCACGATTGGACTGTCAATTGAAACGATAAAAATTTATAGCCCTAACTTAAACTAACGTTGCACGATGGACGTCACTATAACATCAATAAAATTCAAAATACTGAAAATACAGAATACTTACTCAAATTACTTTCTTCACACTAAGAACGATACTTACTGTACTTTAATGCACCGACTTAAGATCTCTAATGACAAATTATCTCATAGGCGCAGCTACTGGTTTCTATAGCTTATAGATTGTAAAGAATAACAAGGTTTGTAGAAATAATAAGGATATGGGCGCCATTAGATCGCAAGTTATTATAATAATCAAAATCCGCAAGCAAAAAAGGATTCTGGTTATATTGGTTGAATTTAATTACTAATCATAGTTAGTTAATTTAATGTTAGGGCGATTAATGTATGTATGTACAATAATATTTAATTTATTCGTAGATAAAATAATCTTTTATCCAAAATGACAATAATAAGTGATAATCATGTTTTAATGAGGATCCACATTGAGAAGAAAATGGCTGCACAATCAACAAACAGTTTTCATAGAAATGGTACAAATAAAGTTAAACATCGAACATACTTCTATAATACAGTTTATCCGTTAGTCCTTGATAAATCGGTGGAGTTTTACAATCCTTTAAATTTTACCAATATCACTTTCACAATAAAGCCCTTAAATTCACTTAGCATTAGGTACAAAGTACCTCGCATATTATAGATGTAGAACATTGAGCTATTGCTGTCGATGCTGAAGTTATTAAAATGATTGGCTAACTAAAGTTTATGGTAATTATATCTTGATTGAGTCCATTAATTCTCTGTTACTAAAAGTGTTAGATATTTAATTCTGATTACTTTTATCGTTTTATCTAGTTACTTATTTTTTGTATTTACCCTAGCGACTTGTTTGTTTATATTTATATTACCTTTGATAATGACAGTTTAGCTGTTGAAACAATATTGTCAGGTTATAATTTAGTAAATATGTGAAACTTTTTATCAATATTTATGTATTTCATGTTTCTAGTTACCTTATATTAATTATTAAAACAAACAGAAAGTGCGACGTTTCACATTCACACGCAGTAAAAAAACGTGAACATATTTGCACTAACAGATCTCTCGTTCTAACTGTTAAAACTTTGCAATTTGAATACGTACTAATATTAGCGGAATTTCAAAATTGTACAAAGCTAAACTTAATGTATATACTATTATTTATGTACAGATACCTGTCTTGGTCTGGTCAATATAATCTTAATACTCTAAATTTTGTTTATATGTTCATTATGTTTTAAATTGTACATTAAGTTATTTAAAGATTTGTAGAATTTTGAAATTCCTACCAGTTTTAGTAACTTCTAAAATTGCAAAGTTTCAACAGGTTATAGCTAGTCAAAGTCAAATACAGCCGACAGCTGATTGTCGCCATTTTTGGTTAGTGACGTTATTGTGCACACGCTTCTCTTGTCAAATACACTGTCAAGTGCATATTGATGCCAATTTGTTTTATTTACTCTAACTAGAGTAACATAAACACCAACATACATTTTCTTACCAATTTAGATCACTTTTTAACGGATTTTCTTCTCTTAAAACACTAAAATTTCTACCCAGTACTCTGAAAATTGTTCACGGGTATGATTTTTTACTGTGAACAATACAAAGTGACACACATGCTGCCAACGTTAAATTCACGTTCAATATTGTATAGACTACCAATTTAGTTTTATTAACAAATACATAATAACGTTCTGCTAGTGTGAAATATTCAAATATTTTAGATTTTAATAGCAACATCCCATGTTTTTATCCTTTCCCAAAAAATCTCTAATTAATGGAAACAGCTGTCTATAAAACAATTGTACGAGTAGCTTTAATTTTTCATTTTACAAATGATTTTTTAATAATCGATTGCAACACTTTTAAAATTAAATTTTCCCTCCATAAACCCGTCGAAATAAATTATGCAAAAATTTCTCTCGGATGCGTTGAAATTCTGCATATCACGTAATTGATGAAGTTGGGGTTGATTTGTAACATCAGGAGCATCGAAATGACAGCTGCCAGTTGTCATAAGCCCCTAATTTTCCCTACATTAAACCTGTTTTACTAGTGAATGATTTGTAGTTTACTACGTATTAGCGGCCCTAAAATCCATCTGAAAGTCTCTCGAATTCTCAATTTAATCGTTTCTTTTTTCCGTACGAAAAATAAAAGAACATTTTAAAAAGTATTTAATTGCCGGAAAATTCCAAGGGATCCTTTTTAAAAGGCAAGAAGTTTGGGATATTAAGGTTTCGGGAAAGTTTGTTTGAAAATATTTACGGTATGTTCGGTGAAAGTTAAACTTCTTTCGATTTTTTCTACTCTTTATATTAAATGTGTATATATTTAGATAGCCGCCGCTGCATACTTCTTTCGGTTTAAGATGGGAGAAAAGGAAGGTTGACTTTATTTAGGGTCAACTATGAGAATTTTCATTTTTTAATGACTTAGCTGATATTCACAGATTCATTTTGTTTGAGAAGCAACGCTTTTCTTTCCATCATATTTATGATATATTTTTCGAATCTAAACTAGCTTATTCCATAGGTTACACAACCTGCTTAATCTAACGCTTTAGGGTTTGCGGCGGATACAAGAATGGATCAACTTGAATAGAATCGGGAATTTAGGTAGTACTCCGAAAGGAATCAATAGCGAATTTCATACAAAATGTATGTTTATACGTTTTCCGTTTCTATACCAATCTTTTATGACACAAAATGCGACTTTTACTCGAACGATTGAAATCTTACCAATTTCACCACTATGAGTAGTGGATATGGTATGTAAGAAGTGCAAATTAAAAATAAATAAATGAAATATAATGTTTAATTAAATATAATGTGATAACATTCGTGAATTTTTTAAATGTGATTTTTAAATTTTATCCTTAGGTACCAAATATTCTAGAAGCAAAATTAACTGTTACTCGAACTTTTACTACACAGAGAAAAATGTATTTAAATTTCATCAACAATTGTGTGGTATTGTAAAACAAATTGGTCTTAAAAAAGTGACAGGGACAATTTGTGTACAATTATAAAACAAGATTGTGTCATTTAGTTTGTCAAGATTTTGTGGAAGTCAATAGTAATTTTGTAGAATCAAATGAATAGTTGTGTATAAGTTTCCATAACAAATTGTGTTACTTATTAAAACAGAATGTGTAATGTTATTGCATACAATTTTATACAAAATTGTACAATTGTTGCGCTAGTGTGTGCCACAATTGCTTAATAGTATTTAACACAATTACTTGTTCACATTTATACAAATTGTGCAATACTCTGGCACAAATATTCTATACAGAAGGCTAGATATCACAAATAAAATATATATTTTTACATATATTAAAATATATGTAACTAATATGTATATAGCTATACAATGTATAGTATTTACATACTATACAACGTGTAGTATATACACGTATAACACTAAAATTTTCTTTTGCCGTCGGCTGTTTATATATAAATCTCGAATTTACATTAATAGCGACAATTACAAGTGGTGACATCTATAGGATGTCATCCATAAACTTTGCGAAACACAATAATTAGTAGCAAGCAGTTTGAACACTGGATTATGATTTCATTCAAACAAAATATTGTATTTTTCTAAACATTTTTTACAATTATACTTCAACATAATATGCTAGCTTATCCTCTACAACATTGTTCCAAAGAATGCTGAACTAAATCTGACTGTGTTAAATAATTGTCGTAAGTTCCTGTTAGACAATTCAGTAACGAAATCCTACACAACGCTGGACAATACGATTCTACAATTATAGTATAAATTTCTCCAACACCGTTTTGAACAATATTGTGCAAAGCTCTTATGAAGTATTTCTCTCTGTGTACTGCTTAATAAATACAATCGTTTCAAAAGTAAACAATTCTCAATATTAAATTTTCAAAGACAATAGTAACAATACCTTTACAATATGTATAATTTCAGTCAATCTGCTATTTAGTACTTACAGCTAAACAATCATACGTATGTACCCGTTTTCAAAAGTAATTTTTTATAAACAATCACAATTCTGTTGTCAAGGTTATTAACCCCTTTCTGGCATTACAGCTATTGTGGGTGACAAGGAAAGATAGTTTTAAGTGTACTCACCGCGCTTTCACTTGTGAATTACGTAGCAAATTATAAAAGCTTTCATTGTTTTTATTTTAATTTAGCAACAATAATGAATAATATTATATAATAATGTAAATAACTAATCAATTTTACATTAATTAAATAACGATTTTATAATATCTTTTTATAGTAATAATAACTAAATTATGGTAAGTCGCCGCGATAGGTCAACGGTAGTAAATCTGCCTTAGCAATCAGACAGTTCAGGGTTCGGTTCCCCGCCAATGTGATAGTTTTTCTAGATGGATTTGCATTCAAAATATAATTTAATGTAAAACATTAATTACAACACAAATTAAACTTTATCGATTATAAGTTTTATATTTCAAATAATTAATACATCTATGGCGTTTTAATAGAACTACTTGTTACACACAAAATGGGGATCACTAATTGGAAAACGGTAACAACCTTCAACTGCAGTTAAATCTATCGGCTGCCAACTAACTAGTGTGAGGTGGTAGGTATCACAAGGGGTCTTCTGTAATAAGCGCCAAGAATTGTCTAAAATAGCTCTAGTATTTGCCGACAAAATCTGAAAAGAACAACACATTTGCGGCTACTACCAATGTGGTCGACTATTCCCAATATTGGATCCGCGATGGCTGCAAATATAAACCCCAAATACCAAACATATAAATAATAAGTCGTCAAGTAAGGGATGTACAGTGCTTTATTACCAACTAGACAAATTATCAGGTAGATTAATTAACATAAATCAATCAAGTATGGTTATATTTTAATCAAGGACAAGTAGCCTTGGCAAAAATTAAATGCAAGCTATTGATTTCTATATAAAAATTTGATCGGGTGAGGATTGATGCGAGCGAGACTATTTACTCTAAATCTGACTTAACTTCAAGTATCAAACATGTAACTGGCACGGTAAATTAACGCGAATACCTGTGATGTAGATTCATGATGGTCAGATTTTAATTGTTTAACCAATTCATTACGGAGCAAAGTCATACGTATTCACTCGCAAATATCCCTAACAATTTAATAAAATAACTAATATGTGATACCTATGTAGATACCTAGAAATAAGTGATACACGCACACTGGGGAAAAACCATTTAACACAAAATTATAATATACAGTATTGCTTTATGTATAATAAGGGTTGTCAAACGTTATTGTTGTTGTAAATAGTTGCTACAATATAACTGACTCACGATACAGATGTGTGTTCTTCGAACTGAAGAGGAACGTCGCCAACAAGGTCGAACGTAGCCTGGTCCAACGAGACAACAGCAACCAAGTAAGCGTAGTGGTGTTTTAACAACCCAATATACAACGTAATGGTGAAGTTACCGTAAGATTTATTATAGAAAAAGAAAAAGGTCTGTAATAAACAAAACCAAATTATCGGAATGCACCAAGCAAACATTAAAGAAATACCTTAGATAAAAGGTGACCTTCTGAAAGAGCTATACCGCTTCCAAATGCGGCTAACGTTGATTATATATCGAATCCTGTCAAAGAATTATAGTATAAGAGACTGAATGTAAAGAAAAGCTAATCTACAAACTTACGAGAACGTACTCTTAACCTTCAAAAAAGAACTAGTGGAAAAATTCCATATGGTTACCAATAAACTAGGAAATCTTCACCAAAAATTAGTTATCGTTCTGCACAAATGCAATTCCCATATCACAACATAAAGGAAAAACTAATTTAACGGTGATGCCACTAAAATATTCTTTTTAAAGAAGTAGCTCCAGAACCGTACGAAAACGAAGTGAATTCTCTTATCAACAACAGAAAGTTAGTTCCAAACAAAATGGCAAATAAACGGAGCAAAAATGCGAAAATCCCTAAACGCTATACAAGCTAACACAAAAGCATAGGTATACAGGGTGCTACGAAATTAGCACGTAACATACTATTCGTGCGATATCATTTTGCACGCGTTCAGTTTGGAGATTGTGAGCAATGAGTCATTTTCGTAGTTACTGGACTGTGTGAAATGTGTAATTTTCTATAGTGGTTGTAGACAGAACATGTATTGCAGTTAAATAATACATATTATAGCAGAGCATTCGATAAGGGATTTTAAACAAGGGTGTTACTACATCAAAATTCAAAGTACATAAAAGAGTTAACCAAAAAAAGTTTAACAAAAGAATTAATTGATATGATTAGATAGGTAAATGGTAAGCAGAAATAAGACCGCTTACAAAGGGAACAAATCGTGTAAAATCTTCCTGCCAAAATAGTCCATACAAACGTGGTAACATTTCGCACAGTTATGCATACTTATAGAAAAAAAAATACGGTAAACAGAAATGAATTAAATTTCGACTCTTAATTCGCCAAGTAATATCGAAAATATAGATTCAGGCACTTGAATTGCAGAAAAAATTTTACCAGTAATTTTGAGATTTTTTGTCACTTACGAATAACAGAACAGAATTTACTGATTTAAATGATAAACGGAATGCTGCTACTTGATTTTTTGAAATGGTTTTAAAGATTTTAGAATTTAGTCCTGAGATCTGTTTTAAAATTATATCCTATACTTTCTGACTAATTTGTTTTATATTTACCGTAATCAAGAAAAGTATAAACCTTTTTTCCTTTTGGATAAATCCGAGCCATCTAACTAAAGTGAAGTTTACTTTACTTTTCAGTACCTTCTCTACTAAGTACAAACAGACTTTTAATATTTTTTTTTTAATTTTTCGCTAAACTGTTTGCGTTTAAATTGACAATGATTATTTAAGTAGATAACTGTAGACCAAATAACTGATTTTTTGTTAAAGAAAAACTGCAAAATAGGTTTTTATTCTTAGAACAATAATATCAATTTTCATTTTTTCTTTAACTTTAAATAATGAGCTAACTAATTGAAACAATTAAGAAAAATTTATATTTCTTAGAAATGAATGTTATTGCTACAAATTAATAATCGATTGGTTTATAAGAATCATGGCCTTGCTATATTTCGATTCACTCGATACAACTTCAACAATAAAACAATAGTAAATATAAGTAAACAATTAAATAGTAATAACAGGTCATTTTAAAAAATCTTATTTATATGAATAAATAATGTACTATAAAACCAATTTGTTAATTAAGAAATTAACCAAAATTAAGAAATGTGAATAGAAACGTGATACATGCTATATTGCCCAATATAATACAAAATGTAAAACCCACCCATATAGTTACAAATATTACTTAATTCCAATTAAAAACGATTTTGTATGAAGTTGGAAACATGTGTAAGCGCAAGTTTTTGCAGAATCTTTTTTACTTTGATCCAAGATTCTGCATATTGGATTCTATTGATAGTAGAAAGGATTGAGAGCAAAAATTGTGACGTATCAAACTCAGACCGCTAAAAATTTAAGCTTGTTAATCCACAGGTTAGTTAACTGTAAAAGCGTGAATCTGCTGGCTAACATTGAGTTACATGTCGAACACTTTTTAAAAAATGAATGTTGCTTTAATAAATATCTTGAAATGATGCATTTATGCCTGCTTCCCGATTTGTTAATGGCTTGGCGCAAACAAAGTTTCATGTTACTAAAGTCTTTTCTATTCTAAAGTTCTCTACATATACTTTCAAGTCAACACACATTTCAGGCTAATCTGAACATTTTAAAAATCTAGATAAAATTGTTATACCAACTACAATAAATAACAGCACGATTAATTAAGATAGTAATACAGTAAAGCAGTAGGATATATTATCACTACTGCTTTACTGTAGTTACGACTATAAGTAAAATAGAGCACAACATAGACGCGATAAGAGATAGTGAAAGATACTAATTCAATAATATATAATTAATTTGAAGTAGATATTTAATTGCAATAAAGTAAAAGATTAAAATCAAATTAAAATAAAAATTTTGGCCTTGAAGTTAATTTAAAAAATTAAATTTCGGTACATGGATGTTCTAATGGGAAGCCCTGTATTTAACCACACTTGAACTCTTTGACACTAATAGTTTTGTTTAACACTCGTTCTGATTCCTCATTACGTTTTTAAATTTTTATTTAGCTGCAAATTTAGCAGCTTTGCCAGATTAGTATATAATTTCAAGTAAATTTTTAGCGGCAATAAGATAAAAGGTTAAATTAAATTATAAAAATTTAGGCCTAAATTGGGATAATTAAAAAAAATAAATTTAGTGTCTGGATATTTATTTTTCATACTTTTAACCTGTAATGGAAAGCCCTTGTATTTATCCACGCTAGGACGCCTTGACATTGTTAATTGTGTTTACCATCCCTTCTGATTCCTCATTGCGATTTTAAACTTTTATTTACTTATCTCAGAAAGGTTATTAAAGTCTCTTTCTTTTGTTAGATTTCGTATTCTTTTTTATCAAAATAGAATTACAATCCTTAAGAGTAAAGCTACGCGGGCTGCAAGGATTGTTGGCGCTTTAATTACAAGGTAAATCTTCAAACCATACCTTAATTTGGCCTTTTGCTTTCCCTTCATGAGAATTGATTTAAAAGAATAAGCAAAATGAATTAAAATGCAGATAGATGTACTACTTAAAGATAAAAAAAACAAAAATTCAAATTTGATGTATTAAAGATGCATCATGATCCATCGATCAACTTACCCTCAACATATTTTATCGTTTAGATAAAACACAATAAAGAATATGAAATAAATCTAAACCTTAAAATTTTTTTCTTCGCTTTTTTTCCTTACCAAAAACTCACCCCGAGGCATCACAAAAAAAAGAAATCACATAAATTTGAAAAGATCAGATAAAAGAAAATCTCGTTGCCGCGTTGAGTATTTATAGCATAACTGTGTCACCCCTAATTTTGCTGTCGACGAGTTTTCACGTATTTGTCAGAGTTTTTCTGGTGAAGGTACCTTAAATAAACTACTGTAGTATGCATAAAAGAGAAAAAATCGTGAAAAGTTTAAAACTTCTTCTTTTGGTCAATAACGTGACGGTAAGAACGTGTAATCTCATTTTCCACTACATTATATAGAAGGTAGAAAAACAATTTTTAGTCCGATAGAGGAAACGCACTTCTCTATCAGGGGAATCTAATTTTCTTATCTCATTTCAGAAGATATTACGCGCTCTAAAGTTCTAGACTGGAAGAGAATCTCGAAAAGAAAGTTTGCGAAATTGAAATGCGCCTTCATTTAAAGGAAATAAGAAAAAAATTGTAAACGAACTAGTATAATGTAATTTTATTAAGATTTAATTGAGATAAATTGTAAGAAATTCAAGAAAGAGAATTTTCTTTAATAGAGAAATTTCAGCACCAAAAGATAATATAAAATTTTATACAATCGATAGGATATTTTATGGAAATATTACCGAATAATAACGATAAAATCTCGTTCGGAAAGTGAAATTTTGTTGCCGGAAGTACGTGATTTCTCTGGGCTATTACGTGTTGTTGGAAGGAAAAAGAAATCTGACAGGATAATTCCTTTTTCAAGTTATACCCAAGAAATTTTCAGAGAATAACTTCTAATGGCCAACAATTATGGAAATTTGTTTCATATTACCCTACACATCAAGCAGTTATTATTTCTATTAGTGTTATGTTTCTTTCTTCCTCCCTGAATGAGGAAATGAAAATACTGCCTACTAAACTAAATCACCTTTTAAGTCTCTCCGCAATCCCGATTAAACTAGGGTAGTGCTGATATTTTAAATTTTTAAAAGGCCACCTGGATGTTATACGCTTCAACTGACAGGAAAAGAGTTCGAAGTATTGATTATTCAAACTGGTAACAAACCCGTAATAGATCACTGAATTTCAGCTTGTTAAAATTTACCCCTTTTTTCGTTCTTAAGATTCGTTAGGGAAAAATTAAGATTTAATTCAGTTAAATATAATTCCCAATTAAAGTATAATTCTCAATTAAACAATAAATTTAAATTAAATTCTAATTCTTTTAAGAGCTGTTAAATTTGATGGATTTGAAATTTTTAATGGATGTGGTTATTATATTTTAATAAAGCAATCACGAATATTGAAAATTATTTTTAAATTAGAATTAGTTGTGCAAGATTTGATGGATAGGGTGAGAAGGGTTCGCAGAAACATTCTACTGCTATAAAAATCATTTTTAAATAAGAAAACTATGCTTAGCTGTGTCCATTTCTTGTCTAGATTTATTGATACCTAACAATTTATTGTTTATTCACTCACATGCAGATAAGATTCTAGGTAGTAAAATTATAAAGTTAGCTCTTTCCAGATGGAGCTTTTTAAAAAACTATGCCATTGCAGGTCTATCCATCAAAAATTTGCTTTTTCCCCACCGAATGTTGATGGATAGGTAAATATATCAAAAATGTGCGGCAAATTTTCAATCTACAGCAGTGTCAACCACGATTGTTGTAATGGAGTTCATGGTAGTTTGTGTATTACCATCAATCAAATGTGGTTTGTAATACAACTGCATGGGAATTTACCTCGTCCTATTGCGCCACATTACACGGAGGTGTGTGTAATAAGACATGTATAGTTATTTCGAGAAATTTAAATAAAGAGGGCTCTAAGGCAAAAAAAATTTTTTAAGCACCTTTAAGTAAACCGGTTTACTTTAAGGTGTCAAAGAAAGCTTCTTCCTGAAACATATGTTGGGTTATTATTTCAGGATTTACAGATATACGTATATGGAAAATTACTCGTAAATAGAACGTAAAAATCTTGATTGAAAAGCATCCGGCGAAAAAAGATCTCTAGCGGGAGAAAAGAAGTTAAAAATTAAATTTGTTTTGTAACTGCACAATATTACCCAATTTCTAAATACTCACCTAAAATTAGTGGGCTTTTTTTTATAGAAGAAAGAAACATTAAAATTTATTATTTCAAAAACAGATTTCTATACCACCAAACAACCAATCACAATACCAACCTCACTTGACCGAACCTAGGAGACTGACTCGAACCGAATCCTTTTTAAAAGAAGAATAATCCTTAGACCAAAGAAAAATTAGATTTTTTTTTGCAAACTCAATTAATCTCTATTTTCCCAACTATAGTAAAATAGCTGATCGTCTTTTTAAAAAACATTAATTTCCTAAAACAATGATTTCGAAGCTACTACATAAGGCGGTGGGCAGTAACATCTAACGAAAGGTTCATTAATTTCCACGTTGTCACTTGCACAAGTTTTATAGACCTCATCAGTTAAAGGTTAATGTAAACACGAGATTTTAACTGGGCCATAGAATGAAGCAATGTTAAGTCAGGTGATTGCGCTGACCATTCATTCGATCCTTTGGAGGGGCACATCGTCATCAAAACGCTGAAAATCTAAATATTTAGCGACGATCAAATTTTCTTCAAAACAGTAGGGTCCTAGAAGTCTTGCCATTTCATACTGCTAGACTGTTAGTGTGAACATTTACTGGCTAGAGGTATTATTGCTCATCAAATAGTCATGTTTTTGCAGAAATTGTATTTTTATCATTTAAGATACTTTTTAGTCTCCATCTGGTGACGGTACAATGTTAAGTTAATTCGAACTTATAATTTTATATTTTAGGAAGGACAGACTTAGTAAGTTTTAACCAAAAATCATCACTATCTAATCTCCATTAGTTCAGTACTGTAATAATCTACTAAATAACATCTGGGCATTGAACAGATACAAGAGTTGCCATAGCAACATAACAGATTCCAAGAGTGTTTTTATTTGGAGCACCTGTCGTTAGACCTAATCTCCACGTTTATTCCAAGAGGAAGTAAGTAATTGAGGTACGCTCAAACAGCGCGCATATGCTCCCAGTAACTCACTGGTCGGAGCGAGGTTGCCGATCCACCCTCTACTGGCTCTCCAGGTCAGTACCAGAGCGATAAACGTGCTTACCCGTCGGAACCCTCTCATCCTATTTCAAACGAGCGCCGGGTTCCTCGTCCAGCATTAGGACTATTCCCTAACCTGGGTTAGGTACATTCGAACCCTCCAGCCCTTTCATGCCTTCACAATTTCGTTCACCCAGCCTTAGTTGGGATCGAATCCAACCTCAGATGTGGCGGGACTTGGTTTTTAAGCGATCTTGCCACCGCGCTCTCTCAGTTATAGGCCTGGTGTGCCCCTGACAGATCTTCGTTTCGAGGCTGCTTCATACGGCCGATCGAAGATGCATCCCGGTGTGTACCCTTTAAGGTGAAGTTGTCTTGAACGTGAGAGGCTATGTATCTTCGCGTCAACTTAAGTGTAGGTCTCTAGACGATTTCTGAGAATCCGACTACTGAAACTGCACAGCCAAAACCGGACCCCCATACTGTCGTCTCCGAAACGCTACCTGGCGGCATGCAGTTTCTCATAGGTCAGCGA
Source organism: Agrypnus murinus (assembly GCA_929113105.1). Taxonomy (NCBI): domain Eukaryota; kingdom Metazoa; phylum Arthropoda; class Insecta; order Coleoptera; family Elateridae; genus Agrypnus; species Agrypnus murinus. The sequence goes on from OV816028.1 coordinate 148,378,919, forward strand.
GCGAACTCCCTGGCGGAGATAAACTTCACTTGATTTTCTTCCATTCGTCTAGGTCAGACAAGAATTTGTCATTGTTTTACGTGTGGTTCCTATATAAACATACCCCCACGTTCCTTCCAAGAGGAAGTGATTGAGATACGCCCAATCATCGCCCAATTGCGAATAATTGCTCCCAGTAACTAACTTGTCGGAGCGACCCTATCCACCCTCTACTAGCTATCCAGGCTAGTACCGGAGCGAGGTTGCCTATCCACCCTCTACTAGCTATCCAGGCTAGTACCGGAGCGGCCCAAATGTACCAAATGTAGGCCCAATGTGCGGCTGCAGCCGACTTATAGATGGAACAGCGCAAATCCCACATTTGTGTTACAGCTAAGGAAAAACTGCAGAAAACCTTGACCAGATCTGCCAGCGCCGGGAGTTGAACCCGGGCCGCTTGGGTGAAAGAAAGTGACCCTTGACATTAAACAAACCATTTGGTTTAAAGCAGAATTTGCATTAACCCAACAAATTCTTTAGGATGTATGCATATAATATTGCATTTCATAAATTTGAGAATTTTAGCATGCTACAAGATCTTATTCGTTCTCTTCTTGATTAGAGAGCTAGTTTAAAATCTTTTAGAAGTATTTTAACATAAAGCGACTTATATTCGTGACAATATTTACAAGTTATGTTTGTTAAGGTTTTTTTTAATAATCTGAATGTTACATACTCTTGCAACACTCTATATTACGAATCACAAATGGAACGGTTTTTCCAATATTTGTGTACTCATTCTAATATTGATAAATTCAGTTCTTATTATACTCTTATTACTCAATTCTTTATTATAAGAATTGATTAATGAATCTTACTTTAAAACAATAATTATTATATCTTTACTTTGTATTACAAGCACTTCCTTGAAAGGGAATTGTTTTAAGAAATTTCTCTTTGCCATAAGGTTTTCTTTGAACTGTATAAAGTACACTCTTTGAAATTTTAAAGCAAAAGCAGCGCAATCTAATTTTATAACTAAGTAATAATAATTTCATATTCTTGTAAGAATCCGTGATTATATAGAATCTTTGCTGAATTTTGAAGTGTTAGAATGTATTTATTTAAATTGCTATTAATGCTGTTGTACTAACCCCTAATTGTAAATGTATTAGACAACCGTTTGAATCCTAGATCTGATTGAAAAGCTTTAATATTTATAAAGCTGTTGATTCAAAGCACTCTAACACTCGCACTTGCGGTTGTTTTTGTGTCAAAATCGCTACGATCTATTAAATAAACAAAGAGGTAAATCCCAATTGACCCACAAATACCAACAGTTTAACAACACGTTAACAACACTTGCGTGTGTGTATAGTGAACACAATAAATTTCAAATGGTTCGATTTGCGGTAGTAAGTAGTGAATGTAGTATGAAGAGCTACAACCGGCTTTGTTCCTTTGCATGTTATCTGCTCTTATCAGATTTTGCGTTTAATTTTCTATAAACATATCAGGGGTTCAACTTTTGATATACTCAGAAAGGAAGTGACTTGTTTATAATAATTTGTTATAAAAGATATAGTTGTAAGTATAAAATGTGTTTCTATACATGTAATATACTATGAAACATTCTATACAAAGAAACATTTTGCAGGAATGAATTGCTCATCAACAATAACAGATCACTGCAAACATTAAAACTATTTTTGAAGTACACTCGTATAAGTGGCAGCACACTGCCCTTAAACGCATGGCAGTCTTAAATGGTAAAACCCGAATTTATGTTTTTTTCTGTTAATAGAAGTAGGTATAGTACAGTGTACGAGTGGTTTTTCTGCGCATATGGAGAGGGGGCACCAGAGTTACAAGTATACATTCTTGAAATTTAAATTCTCTGTTTATAAGATTACTGTTTTAATTAGGTACCATTCAATCAAAGAATAAAAAAGTACTAATATTTTTTTCTAGATCAAAATATTTCTCTCTAATGCACTCGAAACTCATTGAATTAAATTGGAATAAGAAAAATGTATAAAGACTTACAATAAGGTATTGAATATTACACCCAATGTTTGTTAAAAAATGAAAAGAGAAATTTAAGTAGAATCTAATTTAAAACCTTTAAGAAAGTGTTTTGATGTTTAATGCACAACTGCAAACTTTTATCTTGTTTATTCCAACTACCTTTAAATTTATTAGAAAAGATCATTTTGATTTTTTTCAACGATTTGTTGAAACTTGTCAGATACTTTTCTGATGCAGCACGTGAGTGATCTACAATTAGTGCAACAATAACTAATCCAGCCAGCTGTGAGGTTTTGTACATATACAACCGAACGGTACGGTAAATTTCAGCGGACTTCTAACGTAATTCGAGTTAGTATAAATTTAGCAAATCTCTAAACTTCAATGTTTAGTCATACTAACAAAATTGACTTAAACAAAGGGCAAGACTATATTATAACGCTGTCTTTTGGGGCCGCTGGTAGCGTTCTCCCCGGATTCTGAATTTCACAAGAGAAAAATAAAACATGTTTGCTTTCAACAAAAAGTGTTATTTTCTCAAGCAATAAAATTTTTATCAAATTATTATTTTAAAGGGTAACTGAGACAAAATACATTATTTATTTGTCAAATGGGTTCATAAATAAATCTAAAAATCAGCTTAACTTTAAATTTATTATAAACGAGAAATTAGAAATATTGTTAAAGGTTTTGTTTTAAGTTGATTATAAAGTGTATGAAATAAATTTGAGATTAATATAATGCAAGCACAGTGTATTTTAACTAATAGAAAACTAATTCTCAAAAATTATATTACGAGGTTCATTTAGTAAGTTCTAAACATTTTTGCTAAGTAATACTGGTGCAGCTGAAATAAAAAAACTGGCGACGGTTTATAAAAGATAACGGACTGCAGGCTTTGTTCGCTTACAATAAACCATTTTTATCTTTGGTGTTTTTTTTATAATTTAGTACAGAATCTTAAGTTAAAAAGTAGGCCTCGTATTTATGGAATTTAAAAAATGTGTTGGTACTACCAATAGTAACGATTAGTGTAATATAATTTATGTTATTAATGAACCGCTCATATTATTTAGAGGCGATAGTAATTATTATTGGGTATTGAGTATTAACCTTTGATTAATATTTATCTCTTTTAATCTTGTTTCGGTCTATTCATTTGTTAAAATAAAATACAGGAATTTCATCCTGCTTAATATGATTAAATTAAAGATGAAAGTGACGGTGAGACAATCATTCAAAGAGATCCCGAAAGATATTTTTAATTAACGATTAAATAATGTCATGCATAGTAAAGATTTCTTACAAATGATAGCAAACATAGCTTCACAGTTATTGTGTTAATATATATTGTCTTTATTTAATTAACATTAATTTTCTTTATATTTAAATATGTCAATACTACAAAAGAACCATCTACCATGATTTGTATGATCTCAATTTAAACATACACATCTTGTAGGGATAGTTTTTGCGTTGTTTGCTGTAGTAGTCCACTATGCCACTTTTGGTAATCGTTGTTGGTAATTGTTGATTGAATTGCTTTGTAAATCGCTATCAATAGTTAAATAGCTTATTATAGGAATAGTTTGTATTCAAAGAATTTGTGTGATTGATTCATCCATGTATTGTTTAGATGCCAACAATAATTAAATTCTCTCTTTGTTCATTTGCGATGTAGATAGATTAAATTAGTTAGATTATCATTTTTTACAATTGTTTTGTACTAATCTATACAAAAGGTGAGTTTTAATTTTTTTTTTCAAATTAATCCCAATGTAAACTTAAAATTACTTTTGTTGTAAAAAGTTTGATAATCAGATGCTAGTATAGAATTTCTTTCCTTTTTTATCAAGTGTTATTTGTCTCTTCTTTGATGACAATTAAATCAAGATTAAAGAATACAACTTGAGAAAATTAGGAACAGAAATTGTAGAGTGGCGTTAGATATTGATAAAGTCTAGTAATAATAATATAAAGAAAACCTTCTAAATATAGCTGCGCATTATAACAGGTACCGATGTTTAATTTTCAACTAACCAGAGAAGGCCGAAACACTCATTCTAATTTGTTTTTTGTTTTGGGCTGTTGCCAACTCTGCTAATTTTAGTGTAAGTTCCAATGACAAATTTAATAATATTTGAATATTAATTCATAATTTATATATTTGTAACACTCAGTTATAATCTTGAGGTGTAATTAAATAAGGAAAAAGCCTAATATCTGTTCAAATCACTTTCAAGTATTTTTTTCTCTAATTTAGTAAAATGGAATATACTAATAAACTATTTTTTGATGTTTCATTTTAATTGTATAACGATATTAATTTGTTACCTCTAATTAAACTAAATACAAAACAAACGCCGCACGATGGACGTCAACTATAATACTATTAAAACTCAAATACTGAATATTTACTGCAATTGCTTACTTCACAATAAAAACTATACTTACTGAACTTTAATGCACTGTCTGATATCTCTAATTCTGCAGATTCAAATACAGGTGTGGGTGTTAACCCCAAAAGATTGTGTTTAATTAATAGAGTCAGAAACAAATAAATAGAAATAGTGGGAGCCACTAAACTGATGTTATTCGTATAGTTTTATAGCAAGCGAGAAGTCATCACTTTGGGAATAACTTCTCATTTAAAACTGACGTTAAATTAATCAAACACATTACTACTTATTAATCTTAATTGACAAAAGTATCAGCAGTTCGTTGAGCCTAACTATATTAAACGATAAATAAATTTGAAATCTGTATATTGAATAAAGATGGGAAATTAAAAATACAATACACAGCAAAGTTAGATACAAATTATCATTCACAAAGCTTAATTAATTTCGGGATCCCAGATTTTACATAAACAACTCATGTAAACTATCAATAACTTGAAACAGTTGTCCTTAATCCAAGATAATTTTCATAACTTCCTTACACTAACGGAAGGCTTTAAACATAATGACCACACACATAATTTTCACTACAAAACTGCCCACCTGGAAAGCCAATATGGAAAACAAATCTTCTGAATTTTGAACTATCTGATGTTTATTTTAACGGCGACCTTCAACAAGATTGTTTGCAATAATCTCCATTAAATAATAAATTCTTTATTATTATAATAATAACTGGAACGGTACTTATATTAACTTGAATGTTGCTTGCGAATACTTGCTATAAAATTCTTGCACTGCAGGAAACGTGCTACGATTATTAATTTACAATTATTAATAAATGCATCGATGGGTTAAATTAAAAGTCCACTATTGATTAGCTTTAAACGAATTCCATTAAGCGAGAATTAACACTGATCCTTAATAGCAAATATGCGGAAACGGTATTATTCTTACGTGAATGAAGATTCACCAAACTAAAATATTTAAATAATCCTCTTCACTGGATTAATTTCCTAACTACAAAATCTGTACGGTATAACACTGAAATTTGCTACGTTCTAAACTGTACTGTAAATATGTAACGGTAGCCGACGCACCGTGAGTGCACCCCCTAACTTTGGGCTTCAAGAGCCGCTGTCCGACTGCCTCGGGAATTCGAAAACTATCCCAACTTTGAAATAAAATTGAGAGAGGGTTTTTTTGAAACCACCACTCGTATAAAAACTGACGATAATTAAAACCAATAATAAAATACTGAATTTTAAATCATACTTCTACATTTAAGACCTGCATTATCAAGGGTTACCGGAAATGGCCCGCAATAAATTTGAAGCATAGACACATTAACTACTTTATTTAGTTACAAAAGTACAAAATTCTGAAAATAAAATACCTAACAAGATCCAAATATCATTTGCGACAAAGGAAAATGGTAATAATAATAATAATAATAATAATAATTGCTACAACCCATAGCCTGGAAACCAGGCCCCAGAAGCTATAAGCTTGTGCGGGAGGGAGGGGGCGATTATTATTATTACGTAGGCCCTAGGTGCGGCTGCAGCCAACTTACAGATGGAACAGCGTAAATCCCACATTTGTGTCACAGCAATGGAAAACTGCAGAAAACCTTAACTAGATCTGCCGGCACCGGGAATCGACCTCGGGCCGCTTGGGTGAAAGTCCAGCACTCTAGACATTACACTACCAAGACTGTGTTAATATTAAACTGCAGCCAGTCCAGAATTTATCTTTTATCTATTTAGTACGTGATTTTAACTGAAGGAACTTGATAAACTAAATATTTTATAGATTCTTATTACCAAGGTACGAAACTGTAGACTGTTTTTTCAACTAAAAGCTGCATCCAAAATGATTTCTAACCGTGGGAATTTCATTTGATTATTTAAAAATGCAAAGAGAAAATATTTAATATCTAAACGAGACGAAATATTTTCCTAATATACAGGGCCGTACTAAGATTATTTCTATAAATTCGCATTTAACGGTATGAAATTGAATCTTGAGATTTTGAACCGTTACTATTGTAACAAGGGTAAATAGGTGTTTTGGCTTTCCGTTTTGAATTATCTTTCGGAATTAACATTTATATTCTAATTAAAACGAAACTGTAACCGTTTGTTAACTCAGTGGCGCCCAAAAGAACACTTTTTAACTTGTGCCACGTTAAGTGAAACCTACACAAAAAACATTTTGTCCTTGCATCTTTGTTAAGTTAATTACGTTTTTCTTAATTACAGATAATAATTTATACTGTATATATTGCCGGTATAATCTCTCTCCACATCTCTCTCTCTTATGTTACATATTCTCCGTTATTTATTTAAATTTGTAGGTGTCGAGAAATCCGATTATACTTTATTTTAAAATTCTTCACAGACCGTCAAAACAACTTTCACAGCTTGCGCAAAGCATCTAAATCTCTAACGTAAAAAAATGTAATTTCAGAAGTTTGTTTACATTTACATTTAAAAGGGTATCGTAAAAATAAAAATATTTCATCTCTAGATTCGTTACAGAAAGAAAAACACAAATTTCAAAAGATATAAAACGACTAAATTATGATTCGAAAATCTGTAGATTTGCTATAAAAAGGTAAATTCGTTAACGCGAACTGTCGGATCCGAAATATCTTGTTTGACATAGGGATCTAATCAGAAAATTGCTTGTTTCCTTCTTGCGTGTTTAACTCAAAAAGTGCTAAAAGCGAAGCTGAAATTTTAGCAAACACGAGTTGTGTAACGGTTTAATTTGAAACGTCATAATTACAGTAAATATATACACCTAAAATTACTTTTCTTGGGGGTTCCGAATCTTACGGTCAGTAATTCGTAAAATTCATGCATCGTTAAGCTGGAAAATTGCGCCGCCATTGAAAAATATATATATAAGTATAAGAAATGTTCCCGGAGCTATCGCTGTCGCCGCCTTTTTTACATTCCAAAATACGTAGGTAGGTATTCAAAAAAAATTAATTTTCTATCCGCTTGAAGCTTTTCGTGTTATCCATTATCCTGGATTGGGGAGCTTCACGAATACTTTTCCCTCTCTTTCCGTAATATAATAACGTATTCGCAATATGGCGCTCTTAGAGTAAATATAATGTTATAAGCACGAGCTCACGGCGAAAGCACATCAACCACGCAGATCGAGGTAGCCAGGGGTGTTTATTCGGATACTGTTTTTGATTTTCATTGTTTGTAGAAATAATAACGCCTACTGTGATGAGACTACGAAATTACGTCAAGATACACGATGAAATTCTGGCTTTAAAAAGCTTATTATGCTCGAGCTTTGTTTGAGGAGTAACTCTATAAACGGCAATTTTATAAACGAACGCGGCCTTCATATAAACGAACGTGGTTTCCATTCTGATAGAAATAGAAGAAAATTTGTTACAGTCAAGATGTTTTCCCTCTTGTTGCAAACGACGACTATCACTCGTGAAAAGAACTCGAATCACTTCTAATTCACTAGCACTTAATTTAGTCAATAATTTCTAACCATTTTCCCTTCCCCTGTTTGTTATTATACAGAGGGTAACTAAATTAAATTTCTGTTTGAATGGGGGATTTTTTCGAACATAATATGAAGCTTAGATTGGATACGATGATTTAGGAAAGGAGCAATGCAAGGGAAGTTGAACGGGAAAGATGTTCAACGGTCTCTAGAGTGTACGAAATAAAATTGGAACTTTGAAAGGGGGGAATTTTTGGCAAAGACAAAATGTACGTGTGAAACAAGTGGATGATGGTAAGAAATGTTATGAAATCAAAATCGAAATGGTTTTCTTCTTCTCGCGTTTGCATTTACTAAATGAAGTAACAAGAAATAAATGGTTTAGACGGTGAAAAGCTTTCGTAGAAAATTGTTGTGTTATAAATTACGTAGGTGAAACAACAGGTTTCAGGATACGGTAAGAATAAAGCAAGGGTTTTGTTTTTGTAAACTTTATAAGTAAATCCAGTGATTTCTAAGGTCATGATAATAATCTTTAATCGGCAATGATATTGCCTTTTCGATTAGGCTCGAATCCGAAGGGATGGCAATACTGAGCAATTTCTAGCACACGGTATAATTAAGGAAATTTTAACTAAATGAACTAACCATCTATATTCATTGGTTTGAACTACACGATTACTGTTTTTACAATCTCTTGTAAAACTCGTAATACATAAACTGATTTTGATGAATTTTAATTTAACTTAACTTGAAAATTTATTTTGATAGATGATTAATCCTTGGATTAAACCCGATGTGTTAATTGATTAGTAGTTAAGTGAACTTTATTGCGTTCCTTTTGCTGATTTTAAACACGCAACGCTTCGAAAACTGAAAAATGCTTCCTTCTTAAGGTGTATTTTGTAGCGTACATTAAATTCTGCTATATAATAAACGCGTTTGTTTCCTCACGATTGAACGCGAAAATGTAACATATGTCAAAGTTGATCAGAAGCAAAATGAAGTCACACTGAGGGCCAAAGTTTAATCCTTACTTTAGACTGAAGCTTATTTGATTACCATGGCTGAGCTAGTCAAGTTCGGCAAGAGACAAGTTCTGAATAAAATTGTATTTGGGTATGGAAAAATTGAAAGGTTGGCTGATTCGGACTAAGCTATCGTCTAAAAATAATTTTAACAATAACTTCATTTAACATTTCCAAGGTTCCACAACGTGGTTGCAAACGAACATGATCTTCATACATGTACTTCACATAAAAAATTATTAAATGAAACAAAAAAAAACTGTTTATTTCAATGACATCTACGGGATAAACAGACTAATAAAATATTATTTCTCAAATACTATCAAATATTTACTATTACAGAAACTAAAACGTATGTCTAGTTTACTTATTTATTAATTCATTCTTAGCCATTTCAGAACTAAATCAAATTTATTTTCCCTGAAGTGCATTAAAATGATTAATCTAGAGCATTTAAAGTTGCAAGCTATTTAAAATTTAAATATAATTGCACTTAATGTTTCCCACGGCAAGTTTGTTAGTTAAAATGAGTAACAATCCGTCATTCAACAAAGATGAAGGACCTTGGAGGATGACTCAAATTAATTTTGGCGAGGTGCAACTTGTCGATTTCCATGTAACTTTACGTAACATTAAACAATATTGACAAAAGCTTACCTTGTATGGCCAAATAAAGCCAAATACAATTTCAGAACATTTTAAGCACTTGAATAGGAGTTGTATTTAGATTTCTAAATTTACCAAGAAAAAAGTATAATAATCGAAAACTAAATAAACTTCTATAAATTAAAAAAAGAATGCTAAATTATTCAACTATTTTTTTATCTAAATACAAGGAATATTTCCTATGTAATGCAGCCTTATATAAAAAGTTTTTTAGTAATAACTGCAAAATATTTCAAAAATGCAAAAATAAAAAAATTATAGAGACAGAGTGGCGTTTTGGAAATAGAAATAGCAATTAAGGGCGGCGTTTACACTTAGCAATTTACCGCATTTAGGGCTCACTTATTTCCATTTTTATGAGACCAAGGCTATAGATAGAGATATGATCAATATTTTATATAATTGTTGTTTGTTTTAACTACCGAACCGAAGAAATTTTTGAATTTCTCGACGTTAATTATGTTATGGATAAAAAACATTAGGTGTATGTTAAGCAAATAAATGCTAATAAAATCATGAAATATTGAGAAAATTAAAAATTGTTAGGGTCGGTAGGTAGATACATGATAGATCTATCACAATCAGCATCGAGAAGTCTTTTGTTTTCTAAATTGATTCTAAAATCTCGGAAATGGTTTTGACAAGAATTAGCATTTTTTTTCTGTTTCGAACACCGCTAAGGGAGGATATAGGCAACACGTCGTACTAAATGGATTCTTCCTTAGAAGAATGGCACTTACAGAGGGAACTTTCTTTTCTTTTGTATCACTGATTGATACACTGCTACAGTCGAAGTAGTACATAAATATTAAAATTTTCAATCAAATTTGATTTGATTGAAAGTATTGTAAAAAATATATAATGTAAAACAAAAATGTTTCTTTGAAACATTAATAAAAAAACAAATAAACGTTTACAAGTTTATTCGAGGAAATCAAATGTTAATTTTTAAAAACAGACTATTAATTATTGTAGACAATAAAAGACGGAAACTTATGAAAATGAAATTATAAACAAAATAAGATATCTAACCAGAACGAATTTTAAATATTTTTGATGAAGGGAGGATGGCTGTTCACTAGGGGCGTTGCGTGTTTCGTTCTTGTAGTAATAAACCCAATAATACTAGACCACGTCTCAGTATGTATTGACCATGCACTAAATAAATACCCATATGTTTCTGTACGTAACCCTATCTGGATGCATCATAGAACTGCACGCTAAAAACAATAATCATAACTACGTATACAATAAAAAATACCGTACAATACAAAATTTTTTTAATTAAATATGTATTGCGGTGATCTTTGAATATAAAATAAAATACAATATATCCACCGTTCCAAATATAAACATAAATTATATACGGTGGATTGAAATGAGAATACACCACAGGTATTTTACTTTATTCCTCTCAGCTAGCTCAGGTTTGCTCAGTAAAGCATAAATTATTTGAGTTGCTAGACTCTTATTTACTTTTATGCCTAGAGAGAAAGAAAAACTTATATCGTAAGCACTAAAGCTCCTGCAGGCTGGACAACTGCTACTAAACTCTGAATTTAAGAGAAAAGAACGGTGGATGCTTGTATTAATATCAATTAAACACATATGTAAAATTGAAAACACATAAACTTTATTTAACGAACAAAAATAAAAATCCAAATAGAACGTCAAAATAAAAAAATATTATTCAAGATAATACAATTGGTAATAGAGAAATAAATTCTCAGGTTTGCTCAAACGTTAGAAATAATTGTAGTGACCTGACATAGGATCAGTACGGTCATTCGTTTGAACAAACCAACACAAATGAAATTTGTTTAAAAATAAAAATATTTGTCAAATGAAAATAAATTCTTTGTATAAAAGAAATTTAGTTGTTTTGTTTACTTCAAATCAAATAAATTCTGAAAAGAACTTAATAAACTAAACCAAATAATTTTATATTTGAAGATGAACTTTACAAGTTAATTATTATTTATGAACTTAACAAGAATCATTATTTATAACCAACCTTGTATATTACGATATACTTTCCTTTTTAAAAGTTAATCCTTATTATTGGTAACACTGCGATGAAACCAAACAGTTGACTTCTTGTTTATAAAATATCGATGCGTAGATCGATGTCAAAAAAATAAATACAATCAGAATTTATTAAAACAAACACTTTCACTTTATATAATTGTTAAAGAACACTAATATCTTCTTTTAATCCTTTTATGAAAACGTTCAGGTAACACTTTAATTTATTTTACTTTGTTTTATATATGACATTTATGTCAAAACATATGGTTAACTATCGAACCTCAAATTAATTACAAATATTTTATCCGGAGCCGGGCATAAGTTCTGCCTTCTACGTTTTATCGACTGACTTTGATACAATTTGCGCCAGCTTATATAGTTTATGCCAGAACAAAAGAAAACTATGACACTTTTTCAAAACAACAGAACATCGAGCAAGATCGTGACGTCACTAATCCGGGACAGCTGATATTTTTTCTCACTAATCTTAATTCTGTTATTATAGGATTGTAGCCCTTGAAACGAAGATCAATAAAGTATCATACATTCATTATCCCAAAATGTATCGTAACGAAGATATTCGAGAAAAACGTTTGGCAATGTACAAAACTCATTACGATCTAATTACATATAAAGTTCAACAAAGCAAGGTTCATCCTTTACAAACTAGTTGCAGGAGTACATGATACAAGTAATACAATTAATTTATCCATAGAAACATCTTTACAATTTAATATAAACATGATTTTTACAGTACGCAATACAATGAATAAACCAATTGATGCATATACAGATTCCAACTTAAATATAAAATCAACATTAATCAAATTATGCTCAAAATGCCCAGCATACAGTACTCTAAACACTTACATCAAAACAACGGTGAGGAAAAACAGGATAAGAGTCTATAAGAGTCATATCAACACGAACGACAGGATTCAAAACCTTCATTAATTGAAGTGACCAGAAATCTTATAAACAAATTCAAAAATTAATTGTATTGTATCAGTCATAATAAGATTGACATAATTAATCTATTTTCAGCTAATTAACAACATGAAACTGAGCTGGTCTCCTGGAATATAGAAAAATCTATTTAACGTTAAACATCGTAATATGTAAATTTTAATATGGAAATTACTTCTTCCTAACAAATGGGAAACCGTCCCAAAGTAACATGGGTTGCATAAACGTACCTATGATCAAGCAATCTAACTAATTGATATCCTTTTTCTGAAAATGAATCCTATTATTATTATGCATGAGAAGACTAGGTTATGTTTGCATGAAGTCATTATTCTTAATTTCTAATTTAAGTATTAATGAACCTAACTGTGGTCCTATCTATAGCCTTCATATTAATTATACCCATGACATAACATGTCCCTCTTTTAATTTAAATCCGATATAAAAATATTTGTATTAACGTTTCTGTTCGGTCGATAAAATTTTCAATACAGTGATTTGATATCACCTCAGTATATTTATATATTTCATAAGCTGGGGCTCTATTATGTAAATTCTTACAAAAGTGCAGTTAAAAATATACCTTATATATCTCTAACATAAAAGAGAAGAAAATGGTCCAATGACCATGTGTAAGTTTATTGATACCATGTGTTTCTAACCAAGGGATTATTTGATCGAAACACAGCTGGTTTTAAATATTAAAAACCAGTTTTGGATACAATGTTTGGAATAATTCACTTTCTCATGGATGGAAATGTACATTGATAAATAACAACAAATCCAATTTCTCTTATTCAGTCACTTCGGAAAGAAAAAATATCTCACATCTCATTTATTTTTAGCTTTTCTTCACGGTTAAACCTTTTTGTTTACATTTGTTACTAATTTACAAATGGAAGTTAACAACTTCCCAAAAAAAGTTTATATCTACGACCACCATAGAAAGTTACATATTCCGCACAATCTAGTAACCGTCAAAACGACCAATTGCAAACAATCTCCAAACTCAACGGTAAAGTATGTGAGGAAGGAGTTCTCAATAATCCGTAGTTCTATTAAAACGCCATAGATGTCACCACTTGCAATATTTATAATATTATTAATTATTTGAAATATAAAATGTTATAAATTTTAGATAAAGGTTAATTTATTTTGTTTAATTATTATTTTACAATAAATTATATTTCGAATGGAAATCCATCTAGAAAAAAAACTAAGGTCAGACCCGGGGAATTGAACCCGGATCGCTCGGTTAGTAGCTACAGCGTAACCATTGAGCTACCGAGACGCCTTTCGATGATGTTTTTTCTCATTATATAAAGTTACAATGATTGTTATTCAATTAAAACGTAAAATTAATTAATATTTTACATTATAATATAATTTTTAATGTAGTTTTATTTATTATTATTGCTAAATTACAATAAAAACATTGAAAGCATTTATAATTTGGTACATAATGCGAGAATATTTGACTGTGCGCAGAGGTTAATAACCTTGACAATTGAATTGTGATTTTTGTACATATAAATTATTTTTTGAAAACGAGTACATAATTATTTAGTTGTAAGTACTAAATAGTAGATTGACTGAAATTATACAAATTGTAAACGTATTATTACTATTGTCTTTACAAATTTAATGTTTACTTTTGTCGTTTTTAAAATTCTAGATGTATCATGAGTGAATCCGATGAAGGAAAATTGGGGTGTACACTCGTACACCTCCAAACATCGTGGAAGCGGCTCACATTACATCTCTTAATTTATTGCCAAATATTTCACGTAAAAAATATGAATGCGAGTATAAATTCTAGGTTAAAAAACTTTCTTAGCTGTTGGTGGTTTATTACTTTTTTTGTTGTCGTATAGTTGTAGTATAGTGTGTAACGCGTGCAAAAACACCAATTTCTCACTCGTGAGAAATTAGCACTTTTCTGCACTTGTAGCACAATATACTATAGTATTTCCCAGGTAACCCACATAACTGTAACTCTGGTAACATTCTAATATACACGCACAGCGTTTATACTTATATACTTTATTCTAATTCCATTTCATTGACTTGATCCCATCCCAAATAATAATAATAAATAAAAATAAATGAGATACTTTTTCTTTCCAAAGTCGGATTTGTTTTTATTTATCATTTATCAATGTACATTTTATGAATGGAAAGAAAACGAAAGATTTTAAAACCAACTGGTTTTGGGTCAAGCAATCCCTTGGTTAGAACACATGGTATCAATAAGTTTAGACACCGACAACCTTTTTGTTGCCTTTATGTTAGAAATATGTATGTAAGTAGTTAAATAACAAAAGCTTTGAGATAACAATAATGGAAATGACGATGACTAACAAGAATTCAAATACATTGTTATTACTTATTAGGCAGATTGTAACTTATAAACATAACCCTTTTTACTGATGCCCTTGTGGAACAACAATATTCTTTGAAAAGCAATACAGCATTATATTTACTGGTATCCCAAATGAACATGAAAATATTTATATAAAATATTTGCATCTCTTATGTTCCGCGAAAGATATTTCCAATGGTCCACTTTTTATTTTTGCAATTTTATGAAGTTTTTATATTGATTAGTACGGATATCTACAACTTACAATTTTATTTATAATTCAGATTATGGTATACTAAACAATATTTCTTTGTAACACGCATAGTACATATCTATGTGTGTTAGTTTTATATGCTCTATACCTTTTTTTATAGGAAGAAAATTAAATTTTAACAAATATTAATTGCATTTCTATTACGTAAGCACTGGTAAAAAAGTGAGGGGAGACAATTTTTTTCTTAGGGAGGCAATATTTTCCATTCCTAGGGAGGCTAAGCGACCCCATTTGAAATCTCTTAAAAGGTCTGTACAACTTACCTCTATCCAAAAGTGCCTCGTTAAAGCGCTATCGAACGTCAAAAATCCTTGAAAAATTTATATTTTTTGAAATAACAAAATAATTGAGATAAAAATTGACATTTTAGAAATTTCTTCAAAAAGATTATTTGGTAGTTCCAGACTTTACACTGCTACTGTATTTTATAATGACAATTTAAATACAAACAGTTGACAATTTGACAAACACTTTAACGTAGCATGTTAAGTAGTTAACGTGGTATATACTTAATAGATTTTTGCTGCCAGCTGTATTTCCGTCCACTTGTCTCTAACTAAGTTGTCCCTGCATCCAGTTGCCGCCGCATTCAGTTGACAAAAGGGAAATAGGAAGTTTCTGTTAAAGTAGTAGAAAAAAAAGGGTTTTTGTCAAGGAAATATGACAGGGGGAGGGGGATTAAACAAATAGGTTGGCTTTTTGATAAATTTAGTTATTTTTAAGTTAAATTTCTCGAAAATGAAGGGAATGAAATAATTTTGTCTAATTTCCTTGTTTTTAGTCGAATTTCTAAGTAAAAAACAAGCTTAAATTAGAAAAAAGTACTAAATCCGGAAAAAAGCGACTATCTGGAGAGTATTTGGGGAAGATTACGAAACGTCTCAAAAAGAGGGACTTTTACACAGACATAGATTAATGTTCCGTCTATTTTCGCTGAGAAATGACGTTATTAGAAAACGCAACGCCTACACAATTCAACATTTTTATTGATAAATTATAAAAGGCGTTTTCATTAATTAATAGTATATTCTGTATTAAGAGCATATTCGAGTGTGTTAGAGCCCACAGAGTCAGTCTAGCGCTAAGACGATAAAGGGCTCTAAAATACTAATTAAGCCTGAAATGCATACGTTAGTTTATGTCCGGCCTAAGTTTAAATTAATATTTAATTTTGAAATAAAACTAATTTTAAAAGTGCAAAACTTCAAGTAGGTAGATGCAGTGATAAAACTTCAAGTATTTAGGTAGGTGCAATGGTATATAATTACTGTTATTACCATGGAGACGGCGTAAAGCAAGGATAGCTATTTCTCTAGCCGGCTCTAAAAAGTCTTAGAACCCTAGAACTCTCATTTAGCAACTTAAGCTCTAAAAACAGGTCGCTAAATAGGTCATAATCGTCCGACCGCGGACATAAAAATATGAAAGTGTTCCAAAAACGGAATCAGTACTAACAATTGGCTATAAAGAAAGTGCAGTTGAACCATGGAATTCCAATTAAGCATAAAGAAAAAATTGAAGAAAGAAAGAAACGCAGAATAATGAGAACTAACTAAGAAACGAAAAAAAACATAAACAATAACTAATGGAGTTATAAGAAAATATATATAATCACAAAGTCTTAGAGGAAATAAGGGAGGAATATGTACAACTGAAGAAGAAATCAAAGACGTACTTTGTAAAATGTGTTAGTATCTGTAACGGTCGATGGATAGGTATCGAAAACAATATGAGGTGATCGATATCAACACAAAAAATTCATGACAAAGGAAATAAGGAAGGCAATACCTATGTTAAAAAATGAATAGTTTAAATGAATCCATAACATTACAGCCAAACTGATACAGATACACTTAGAAAGGTCAGCAGTGTTAGAAATGTCGCAATGAACAAGAAGTATATGGGAAGAACTAATAATACAGAAAGACTGATTCCAAGAATTATAATAAAGCCACCAAAACAGATCTGTCAAGATAAGACCGCTCACACTATTCTGCACTGTTAGTAAAATAG
The DNA here is from genome assembly GCA_929113105.1 of Agrypnus murinus. Taxonomy (NCBI): domain Eukaryota; kingdom Metazoa; phylum Arthropoda; class Insecta; order Coleoptera; family Elateridae; genus Agrypnus; species Agrypnus murinus. Next base: position 148,396,145 of record OV816028.1, read on the forward strand.
TAATCATAATAGTGATAGAAATAATTCGTATAACAAAACTTGTTAAAATACAGAAAACGAGGCAAAATTAGAAAAAACCTCGTTTAAAGAAATTAAAGTATTGCAAGCCAAATATCGCAAAAAACATCGCAAATAAAAAATATCATTTAATAGGTAAAATGTCGCAAAATAGAAACTTAACTTTTAATTAATCTCTATCCTAACCTATAAACCAATCTCTAACCAAACTTCTAATCTAATCTCTATTCTAACTTCTAGCTTAATCTGTAACTTTTAAGCTGACTCCTGTAAACCGTCACAAGGTCTGAAACACTGATTTTAGCGTTTTATATCTATTTCTGACGTTTTGTCCCTTGCGTTGCAATAGTCTTTTGTGATACTTTGGCCGAATACAAAGCTACAAAGTATTTATTGCTGTATCTATATAAGCAATTATTTAGAAAGCTACGTAAATGTCGCTTTAAATAAGTTTTGACCTTTTTTAATAGGTGCCTGGTAGTATGACTAGTTATGCATTCTTGTTTCACTTGGTTTATAACTAAGATGCAGTTATTTCCAGAGACATTCACGTTTTACGTACGACATTAATGTATTTATTTACGTGCCTTGGTGGGTTTCGACCACTTCTGCCTTATAAGCTTTAGTACAGCTTTAATTGAAGAGACGGCGAATAGAAAACATTGATTCTTTATCAATTGATCGTAAGAAGACGTACTAGGTGAGGTGTATTATCGGATGCGATTCAACCTTCATGTCAGAAAATCGATAGAATGCTCTAACTGCAAGATAGTGATGGAAGGAAAATTCTAACTAATAAATTAATTACTTGTTAAACGGGTGTATCTTTAGGAATAGCCATGCAGTAGTATTTAAGTACCTTCTGGTTCATTGTTAACTATCAATTTACTATTGGAAAAGGATATTCTAAGAATTCAATTTATGGGATAATCCCTCAATTTTTTTACAAGAATCAGGGATTGAGGGCTTTTCCTCTCAAGGAAAGTTTTTCAAAATATTTTTTAGGGTTAAATATTTTCAAATATCTTCTGGGATTAGGGATTGAGGATTGAATTTTTTAAATTATTTCGTTGAGATTAGAAATTAAGATAATCTAATTATTTAACTATTTTTTGAGCTTGGAGATTGAAGCTGTAAAAATATTTTTTGGAATTACATACGAATGAATTTTTAAACTATTTTTAGGATAAGAGATAAAGAATAAAATTTTTTAAATATTTTTGGATTTAGAAATGAAAAATTAGATATTCTAAAAATATTTTTTAGGATTAGAGATTGAAGTTTTAAAAACATTTTTGGGATTAGAGATTTATCAAACCATTTTTGGATTAGGAATTGAATTTTTAAAAATATTTTTTAGATTAGAGATAAATGATCAGATTTCTCAAGATATTTTTTGTAGTGGAAATTAAAACTGTTTTTTGCGAAAAACAGTTACACAAAGTGCTACTTTGTGCAACTGGAAGAAGTGATTTTTTTATTTGTAAGGCTGGCAGTAAGTAAATTTTGCTGCCAGCCTACTCTGTCAGTCTGTCTGTGATAGGTACTAATAAGTATCCATTAACTGGCGCCGTTTTGAAAATTTGAATGTTATGATGCTCAGAAATAACAGCGAGAATAATGAAACATACTTATTTTTATTATAAATAGTTATTTTGATAAGACAATCATGTACTCAATCAAGGTTTTACTGCTTCTATTACAATAAACATTTTTTATCTTATATCAGAAGAAACAACTAAGCTGTCACCTTTTTTTATACTTGAATTTTTTCCTGCCTACGTGATTTTTTCAAAATGACAGTGGATGTCATTGTATGGGTTATCAGTTATTACCAACATTACCACATCGAAAATACCCGCGTGTACATATTCCCATTTCTTTAAAGTAAATTGTAAATTAAGGCGAAATAGACAAAGTAGTATGTAAAACACGTGTTACAATTCCTTTTTGTAATACTCGTATATTGCTTAACTCGGCGCCTCGCGGCTCGTTAAGCAAACTTATACTCGTATTACAAACATCGTCATTGTAACACTAGTTGTACAATATACTATTGGGATGTTCTTTATGACAAAATTTTTTTAAATATTTTTGGTATTAAAAATTCCATTTTTAAAATATGTTTTGGGATTAGAGGCATGGATTATATATCTTAAAATATCTGTTTGGTTTAGACATAAAGGTTTGGTTTAGATCAGGTTTTTCAAAATATATTTGAAATTCTAGAATCTTTAGGATTAGGGATTTGGAATTATATTTTTTAAAAATTTTATAAAATTATAGATTGGGAATTTAGTTTTTAAAAATACATACATATATTCTAGGATTAGGGACTAAGAATAAAATTCTTTCAAGATATTTTGTGGATTAGGGCTTGGAAATTATTAATTTTACTTATAGTAAAATAGTTGTAGTAAATATTATTTGCTTGAGATTGGTAATTGGTTTAATTCATAATCACAGATTGGCTATTATTATCGATTGGTTATTTCTCAACCCTGTTGTTGTCTGACGAAAGAATCTGGTCAAGAAAGTTAACATCTACAAACCCGTCCAGTGCACTATCGTCTACATGCGATAATCTAAGACACAAACCTTTTTTAGTACTACTATTGCATGAATATAACTAATAATTATATTGGCGCTTGAAAAGTTTTAATTTTAAAAAGTTATTCAGTTACTCGCAACCACCTTCGCACCTCTTCTGGTATCTCCAGCGCGGTGGCGCCAAAGACCATAGTTTCAGAACAAAAAGCCACATTTTTGTTCATGATTAAGGAATTTCTAGACATCCATCTGGATCCGTAGTGCTATGCGTCAAGTAGGCCTACAAGTCTTTAAAATGCCAGACTCACCAGCAGAAATTGTCGGAAACAAAAGACAAAAACGATCCTACTAATAGGATTAGGTATGTGTGTCAAGTTAGATTTAATAAAAAGAATTGACTTTCTGTCAAAACAACTCTTAAATAATAAAACTAAATTTCTTTATAAACATAAAGAACATCTTGGAGGGTGTGGGCTAATTTCCTGACATGTAAAATAAAATTAACTCCTGATCCTATACCCCATGTTGGTTTAGCCAGAAGTATTTCTCTTAAACTTTGCAACAAATGTGAAATCCCAGATTCATGTGTTAAACATAATATTGTTACTACTGTTAATGGACTTTTAGATTGGTGTCCAATGTAGTTATAGTAGAAAGATCAAATAAGTCCCTTCGTATTTTCATTGGTTTTGTTTACCTAAACAAATACATACATAGAGAAAGGATACCAACAGGGGTACCCCCAAAACAGACCAACAATTGAAGACCTAGTAGCGCATAATCTAGCTCATAAAGAATATTTCAGTAAAGAGTACTTCAGTGTAATATCAAAGATGGCTTTCATCACTTAATATTATATGACTCCAGCAAACTTTTGCGTCATATTTAGTACTTACCGCATTATCAGATCTCCATTTGGACTTTTCCAATCTACCAGAATTGTATCATTTATTGGTTTTTCAAATATTTAAGTGGTATAAAAGGAGTAACTGTGACGTCTTATATGCAGCAAGCAAATGCAACATGTATAGCAAATTATATAAACTGCGTTAAATAGAGCCAAACACCCTAATATTAAGTTCAAATTGTTCAATAAAAAATGCAGAATGGTAGTAGAATGATATCAGCGGTGCTATTGATAAAATTAAACAAACCGCTTCCAGTACCTATTTGTTAGAGTCCTCCGATTCGACATAGCTTGTTAAGATGCAGTTAATTGTTGTTTACTACAAAATAACAAATCAGTTTACTTTACTTCTCGTTCGTTAAACAGTATGCCGAAATAAAGTATGCGCAAAAAGAGAAAGAATTGTTGGCGATGTATAAAAATGTCATGCCTTGTCATAAGAATGTTACTATATTTTCTGACCACATGTCTCTGTTGTCTAATACTAACAGACTGTAATGAGCCGAGGTGCCTACCCAGTAGACGATCACGGCCCAATTTACTCTACCCGCGTAAAATTCAAATATTTAACAAAACGGAAATTGACACAGTATTACCAACCTTACAAATGACAAACTTTATAATGATAAATATAACAAAAAGAACAAACTGGATATTTAACAAACTGGATCCTACGTTGTGATTATTTTTTATAACATGTGACCAAGGTTGATAACGATTGACTTACTTCATAAGGACGGAGAAAGAGAGAAAAACATAAATAAAAAGGAACACAAATAAAAGGACAGACATATATAATTGTATTATTTTATTAATTGATTCTTATTCTTGAGCGAGGAGGGACGTATTTAAACTGATACAAATAAGTGGCAAGTTCTCTAAAAACCTCCTTGAAATTATATGCTAGCCCAGCTTAAATACGTACACGCTTCAAGTTTAATATGTGATCAAATGATTATTTAATTCGGTTACAATAAACAATACAGATTAATAAAACAATTTATCAAGTTGATACAGTTGTGTGGTTATACTAGGCATTTAGAAATAGACAAACGCAAATCTCTCAATGACATAAAACATCAAAAATGAGTGAAATAGTCAATCAAAAAGATTTACAGATAAACTAGAATAGGTAAATGTGCCAGATTAAAATAAATACACAAGAACTACTGAACAAAAATCATTTCATATTTGACATAGCAGTAGATACGTTGTGACCATACATTTATATAAACATAAAAGACACATACGAAATAAGAAATATCAGTAAATAAAATAATGGTTTGGGGGTTCTCTTACACGGCCTATCATCGGCTTTTTACCACCGTCGAGCCTCCTCTCTCAAATAAGTTTTCTCACACGGCCTATCACGGGTTTTGATACCACCGCACCGTGGAGATTAATACTTAGGGGAATAACCTCTCAGTCACAAAGTATAACATTTAGTTAGGTTAGAAACATTAACCTAAAAATCAATAAGTACTGACAATAAGACACATAACAGTAGTAGTCGTATCTACATAAATGCACAAATGACATTTCTAGTTAGCAATACTTAGTTGTAAGGATACTACAAACGTTAATAAAACATTGTTTTTTAATAACATTTACACTTCAAAAGACAAATTTATAAATTGTTAAAAAGTATCAAACGAATCCTTTAGATTTAGTTAACGTATAGAGTTTGACTTAGCTATAGACAAACGAGAGATTTGGGTTTCAGATCAATGAAATAATATAAAAATTACATCACACAACTAGAATCAACATAAATTAAATAAACAGAAATAAACGTACATGAATTTATATTATTTTTTAAAACCAAACCAATATGGCTACCTCCTACCTGTTTACATTTCCTAATCCCTATCTCAAAACAGAAAACAAACAAAAAACGTTCCTTAACTACCCCCTAGCAACACAAACTACCAACATTAAAGAACCTGTAATAACCATCCCAAGCAGCATTTAAGTAGCAGTAACTGAGATCGGAACTTTGATTGAGTAGTTGTTACGTAACTACAACTAAATTTGTGACTTTATAGGTTTAATTTCTTCAATTCGGAATATTTTAGTAATTGGGTAGTTGTTTCTACTATTTATTGGAACTATGTAGTTTCATTACTTCTGAGTAACTATTAAAGTATGTGGAACGGCATTGCCACTTAGTATACTTACTTTAAAGTCGTTGCAACTTCAAAGTGGTATTATGATTGTAGCAGTAACTTGCCCGAAGCTACTTTAAAGTTTTTAAAACCTTACAGTAGTATTGAATGTAAAACTTACGTTTTTGCTACCCAGGAGAATCACATTAAAGTAATTTTTCGTAAACTACTCCATCTCCATATTTACTTGTAAAATGTTGAATTAATCAATAATCATTAATCAATTTGCAATTGGTTATGATTGTTAATAGATGTTTTACTATATAACCTTTAATAAAAATAACAAATTGGTGCCAAATTGTGCCTTAGGGATTGTTATGTATGTAGGTTGAAGTTGGCAACATTTATTTGAAGTGATGTAACTAACCAATCCTGGCCAGTCCTCTGGGCGAGCCTCAGTAACACTTGAGTCGGCTTGGAGGATACACATCTTCTACACTCTATGGATTGTGTATGTAATTCGCCCTGCTCACTCAATATTAATAAAGTTAATTAATGACAATAATTGAGTATCTTTTATTTAAACACATAAAAGAACATAACAGGAATAATATAAGAATGGTTTCTATCATGTGTATCAACTTATAAGTATTTCGTGTATATTTAACATATTTTATTAAAGACATTTTTTTACTAAAAAATATATTTAAAGAAGGCGCGTTGTTATTTTTCGATTTATCATCATCATATTTAACATAAAAGTTGCAATGGTTTATAATTTTGGTGTACTGGGATGACAAAATAATCAAACATTTCATCGCTCTTTGTATTAAGTACGTATTACAAATAAGCTGGACACGATCCAGCATTATATAGTATAGAAAATGATAGAACATTTGTTAAGTTGCAAGAGCAAGAGAGAGAGCAATCACGCGACACGATGTGTCAAAGAGAAAAGAAGTTCCACGAAAGTAGCAATTACTACGCCGCTACGTACCTGCTACCCAGAAATTGTTCCCCATTTTGGTTCCAGGCACGTAACAAAACCGTAGCAATTACGTGCTTGTGACTACTGGCAAAAACTTAATAGTTGCACCGGTACTTGCGTGTACGTAGCGATGACTAAAAATGCTGCTTGGGATCCCTAAACATAAAATCAAGTTACCAACCCCAACGAAACTGTAATAAACATCCCCAACATTTTATATTGAACCAAATAGTTGATATTTTTAAAATCAATTACATATTTTGCCTGAAGCTGTATGTAATAACAGAACTAGGTAAATTGATTATTATTAAAATTGTTTTGTGACTAAATGACTTGCTACAGCTACTTTGATAATTTTGGTTGACTGTAGGTCTGACCACTACAAGACCTTTATGTACAAAAACCAATAATTGAATTAGAAAACTAAAAACAAAGCTACTTAGCTTTCAATTTAATTTGCAATACTCACACGGAAAAAATATGGTTATAGCAGATTACTTATTACGATGTGGCATAAAGGCATGTCAAACGTTAGATGAATGAATGAAAAAAAAATTAACAGCATTTCAAGAGGCTACAGTTAATGACCCCATTCTTAGCTAAAGAATAAGGTATTGTAAAGAAGGAAGGTAGTCATCTATTGTAATTATGAAACTCTTGACCTTAATTCCCCAAGTTTCCAAAAATGCTTTTCCCATATTTCCAGGTTTGGACATATTTTGTACAGTATCAGTACGTCTCATATACTTGTAACATGTCCATTATGACGGGTTTCTGTTTCTTACGTTATTTTCACATTTAGAGGCTTGAATCAGACTTTTGACTGAGTATGTGAAGAGTGACACAATCACTTTATTTCAAGCTTAAGTGGCAGTGTCAAATTAAATTTTTGCAAACTATTAGAATGGAATTACAACAAAACGTTCCAGTAAGTTCCACTTCTGTAAAAAAAATTAATTCACTCTTGGAATATTGCGTTTCAAATATCACGCCGTTAATATATTTAAAATGTAGCTAAATATATAAATTCATTTTTTTGTAAAGTATAATTTTATGAATAGCATCTCTGTCATCCCCAGAAGACATTTTTTAAAGAAAAGTATGCAGATTGATATTAATCAGAAGTAAGTAAATCTGGAAAGCTCTCGTTTTTCGTACTTCCCTCTTTCAAACTCGTAATAAAATTTAATAAAATAAAAATTGAAATTTTATATTAAAAAAATATATTTGTCCTATATTCTCCGGAGGCTTAAAGTTTTAAGACATCAGCGTTATGCTCTCTATCTTCCAGCCGCTGAAAATTTTACAGCTGCAAGAGCGGACTGCTCTTAAAGGCGAAAAGAAAAAAATTACCTCGAAGCTTAAAAGCCTAGGATAACGTGATGCGTTTTGTCAGCAGAAGCATAAAAACTGACAAAGCACATCGGGTTCTTAATTCATTCGCCGAGGTCGTAACACAAGACGTCTTAATCCTAAATATTCTCGAGAGTGCTTTAAAAACCATAAAGCGGAAAACATAAGATGTGTGAAAGGCAAGTCCCCTGAAATGAAAAAACAACCACCACCTTGCTCTGAATATCAAATAAGAACTAAATCTCGTGACTTCGCACGTACGAACGCAATCAAGACCGAAGCCACACTTCTGGGACACTTTTTATAGTGGGTTAGAAAGAAAAGTCACGTGTAATGTGGGACCTTATTAGTTTCCGCGAGACAGCGGAATTGCTAGAGAATAAGGTATGAAATTGAGATTTTCCTGATAGAAAACGTCCCTAGTTTTTATTTCTTTTGAGAAAAGCAAAAAAAGGAACTATTCTACATTTTAATGTAGTCTGAATAAACTATGCTTATTCATGACTATGCTGCTGATAAAACTCAGTTTTATTACCTCGAAACATACGACTACAAAAGGTAAGGGGCTCTTGTTATTATATACAAAATACAAGAAAATGAGAAAACCCTAAAAATAAACAATACCTATCCTTTGTGAGCGTGGGTTATATTTTTAATGCAGGAAGATAAAAAGATATATAACAACAACGTTTTTCTTTTTTAATTCCAAATTTTCTAACCATAATATTTAGACGCATGAAAATAAAATAACTTTTATTTTAAGCGGTTGTTCCTAATTTCTCTCAAAATTTGGCTTAAAATTGTCAAAAATGTTGGAAACGTTTAGGCGTAGCCTTCAGCAATAGAGCAACAGTCTTTCAGAATTCCAGCTGTAGATCCAGCAACATCGTTAATGTTTTTTGCAACAAGATATAGTTTGGAGTAGAAATTGCATCATTTCTCGTAAGGATCAGATTGAGATTCTGGATTAATATTACTTTGCTCTCTTCTGTGTCGTTCAGAACTTGCAAGGACGTTAGTATCTTTTCTGCATTCTCGAATTATTTGTTAGCATTCCGCAATTCAGGATGCATATCCAGGAATGACAGTGATAGACCAAAAATAGTGAAAAATATCTTTGTATGCATTATAACAATACAATTCAGTCTGTATCTCTTTATGTTCTCCATTAGCAGTCGAGTCAGTGGAGTGGATTTACTTTTTCTTGCATGTTTATCACCGTATGCATCTTATGCTATGATTCAACTTTCTGATCAACAGAGGCAGTGCCTACCATAACTTTATTCAAATATAAAATGTGTCGGCTAAATGCAGCTATTGGTGCTTGTTTAATAGCTGCTAGATTGAAATTATGCTTGCATGTGAATGTCTGATACAGATAAGCGGAGCTGGAATATTCCATGTTCTTTATATGACTTGAATTTCTACCTAAATAGCAATTTCGTAGTAGTTGATGTGAATTCCACAAACTGTCACTCCATAGAGGAGTATGGCGAGCTGTAATGTGCGCGCTCTAAATTATCAATTTCCACTATTCCAGTAGCTGTGTGATAAGAACCCTGATCAATCCAAAACTACTGCTTTTTAAAGCGTTCCAGAATGCCAATGTCAGAATAAGATGGATCTAAGGTTATTTTCAGTTTTAGTGCACGCAAATCCTTTTCCTCCAGTGTGGGAAACATTTCCAGAACAGCAAAAATTTAACAGACCACCCATTTTATAGACTCAATTAGTGTTCTGATACCCCACTCCTAAAACTCTTGTATGGTACAAAGATTTCTATAGCATTTCTTACTTTAGTTATTTGACTTGCTTATAACCTAACCTACATCTAAGTCTAATATATAGCCTTGTCAATTATCTGACTTGTTACCTAACCTATTTTCATGTGGGATTTTCGTAACTGAGGGACGTACTCAGAGGTAGAGATAGAAAGTAAACACAGGTCACAAATTAATAATGTACTAAACAACAAGTTACAAGGATTACATTGGGTTTACAATAGTGCACAAAGTATGAGGACGAACAAGTCCTCCTAAAACTAACATTACACATGAGAGTGATCGGAACCACCCTGTACTAGCAACAATATCCTACAACTAAGCGTCATTAGGAAACCAGGTAAGCAGTGCCCCTGAACACTAGCTTCTAGACTCATAATATAAAGTTCTGCAACTAAGCATCATTAGGGAATCAGGTAAGCAGTGCCTCTGGACACTAGCTTCTAGATCCCTAATACTAAGCGGTAGGGGATCAGGTAAGCAAAGCCCTTGGGCGCCAGCTGCTACATCCCTTACAAATTAATAAGTAAAAAGATTCTAACTAGGTCTGCTTCAAGTTGTTGATTTGTTGGAGTCAGTCGTTGGAACGACTGAATTGTAATTGGAGCAGCCGGGTTTATATACTGTATATTGCGGAAAACATTAGCATATTACCCTGAATATATAGGCGCGACGTTCCGCGCATCTGTTGTTATTTCCTTGTGCGGCATGCAGCTGTGGCTGAACGTAGGTCCATCTCATGTGCTGATTAGAGGTTCTTCGAATGAGAGCAGCTCGCTCGCGTGTGTGGTTAACATTAAGCCAACGCTACATAATGTTATGAAGAAATGTATTAACCTTGGATGGTATTTGCACCAGTTAGAATGCAACTTGCGGTTTTTGTGAATTATTTAAGTCTAAATAATTCCGTTTGTAACACTATATCCTAACCTATAACATATCCTTACCTAACTTTCAACCTTTCCTAATCTTTAACCTATCCTTATAACTTCTAATTTAAAGTTACCTTTATGCTAACTTAGTCCCAACTAACTTAGTCTAACTACAGCATAGTTATAACGCTTGCAAATACTGAAAGCCGTCTGTTACCTTGTAAACTCTCAGGCTGTTAAACAACCGGTTGGTGAGCTACAGTTATGTTGTGATATACGATCCTCGTTATTAGCAGCATGCAATACGAAGGCGATCGGCAACCCACAGCGAACTAGTCGTGGTTTATTACTGTTGTGTGCGGCGTCTTATCAACTTTAAAGTGCCTACAATCGAGTGGGTATGTAACTGAAAGTGTGAGTTTTCTACCCATTAATGGCATCAAACCTGAAGGTTAAGCACTTGAAATTAAATAGCTATAACGGAAAATACGTATCTGGAGAATTAGGAAGTTTGGATAAATTTTAAAATATCTTGCGAGATCTTGAAATTTTAAACCCTCAGATTTTCTTTATATAAAAAAACCTTTAATATGTAACTTATTATTTAATAATGCAGTAACTTATCCGGGAAATTTGAAATCTTAAACTCAATAATATAAATATCTCTAAATACTTTGATACTTTGAAATTTAAATTCTGAAACTGTAAAATGCTGAAAAATTAATAAATTGCTCTAACTTTGAGTTTGAAGCTTGCACATGTTTTTAAATTAAACTTTTGAATTTTGTAGCTGCAAGTTTGCTTTAAGGAAGTTTTACGCATCTGCAACCGAAATTTCGAAATTTTTGAACTCTGCAAAAATGTATTACGTTCTTGAGCTTTTAAAATTATGGCCTCTTTAAAAGTCTACAAGTGCAACGCCAGTTATTCTGGCAGTAGAGGTAAAACTAAAAGTTTTATAATGAGGGTAGGACGAACCGAAGTTGAGTGTACCACAGTTGAACTGGGTTTTTATATCATTTGGTTTGTGCCATTATTTACTGAATAATTACTGAACATGAAAGTTACATAATCTGGAGTATTTTAAAACATTTAGTGATGTGAGTAACTGTAGTTCTGTAATACAAAAAAAGAGTAATTTGCCTTACGTAAAAATTGAACAGGCTTATTAAACGCTGAATACGGGAAATAGGATTACTGCAATGACTAGGATGAATGCGATGAATACGATGAATGCGACTTTATTTTTCTTGGTGTGCTGTGTCCTAGTTAGGACGTTGGCTATACTCTTCCGATTAAATCGATCAATGCAATTAAGACGATTAATACTATGAATGCGATGAACACAATGAATACGATTAATGCGATGAAAATGATGAATCTTATCTTATCAAACAGTGATCTACGTTTCATTCAAAAAACTGTTTTTCGGATTGTATTTCGGAAATTCATCGAATTATACAAATTCGATTTGTCTCAAACTAATCTTGCTTTTCTTAATCAGGACGTTTCTGTATATGTATATAAATATAAGAAATAATCTAAAATTGTGTCACCATTACGAGGATTGTTTAATCCATAGTGATAAGAACTGCAGTTATTACGTACTCTGCAAGAGTATGCCATGTCATATATGTAATTCTCTTAACCTTGACCAAAACGTGAGTGCTTTTGGTGGCATCTACTTTAATTTTTTAAATAGTCTTACAAGAGATACTTGACTATGTTATACAATCTTCAAAATATTTCTCAACCCTACGCTGGAGACGTTTCAAACTTCAGTGCCGTTTGTCACATCTGACCAGCGAACCGCATTATCAAGCTAAAATTCATAGTGTCTTGTTTGAAAACTTTGAACCTTAGAATTTTTTAAAAATACATAGGAATATTATAATCAAACCACTTTGTTGATATAGTTTATCGCTTTACTTGGGCGTCTTGTGAATATGATATCCTTCAATTAAATTTGTCTGTCAATTATTAAGCTGCTGCTTATTCCATTACTACTACTAAATAATCAATAACTCCTGATTCCTGTTTTCATTTCATAGAGGCATTGCTCTAGCCTTTATTTTACCGTTATTTGCATGACTGAATATAAATTGACTGAACTAAAAGTATTGAATTTCCAGCTTGTGATAGTGCGTTCATGATTGAATGTAACACAACATTTAAAAAAATTGAGTTTTAATTTTTGAACTTTTGTATTTTAAAAATTATTGTTGGTGTTGCGAACTCGAAGCCGTATATCGAAAAACTTTTTACAATTTTTCCTGATTGAGGAATTCTAATAGCTTTAGCGTCTTTTGGTTTCAAAAAATATTGGTGGATGGCATTTGATGATCCCGATTTTACGAGAATATTTGAGGCTACTTGACTTACCTTGAGCCTGTGCACACAGAAATCCGTAAATCTATACGTTATTAATATGTTTGTAAGAACAATTTTACTCAATTAAAAAAATTGTAGAAAAACTATCTTTGACGTTTTTATGTGACTATTATTTATTGACGATAATTTTTTAGTTAGTTATTGTTCTTGTCGCTTCGTATTCCATGGTTTCTATAAGTTTATTTTGTCTATTTGTCTCTAATAGAGTGATGACGAGATAACTCTAAGAAGGCACTTTATTTGACCGATAGATACTAACTTAATTTAATCAATAAATATAAATTGTTGTTCAATTTAAATACGTAACATTCAATTCATCGAACTTTATAACAACAATTGCTTGCGAGTCATATAGATGCTTACTTTAATTATGGCTCTTATTAGGAAATTTTATGATTAATCTAAATGAAGTAGCGTCTATCTGGATTTTTGCATTGAGAACTTTGAGCAATGGGCGAATTTTCAGTATTTATTAACTTATTAGTTAGCTAGATATCTAGTCTTAGAGTAATTAAGAGTAACATTAACCAATGCTGTTCTAATGAATTCAAATTTACGCTATTATATTTGCTGTTTGTTCATTTATCTACTTTTTGTTTTATTTTTAACTAATTTAATTTAATTTTAATTTTTATTAATAAATATATTTCAGTGCAAAATATAATTAAATATTTCCTTTTGGGACCGAAACTATTGGATAACTAACTAATCCTGTCTGGTCTTAGAGGCTTCTTTTAATTTCGCCGTTACCGACTTTAACTGAGCTATCATTCTTGCATCTTAGAATCTATTTTCTCCTATTTTGCTTTTTGGGTTTGCTCCACAGAGCTAGTTGGAGGAGAAGTATACAATGTGCCGCATGATACGAAACTTAAAGTAACGTAAACCTTTATTTTCTCCAAGCAATTTAAATCACTTATGCCCTGACTTGAATTGGAGTTTCAATTTATGTCACCGCTCACGAACACTTACGTTTTAATTTATTTTATTCACAAGCACGACCATAAAATTGTATCACTAATATGTGTTGACAAAATTCAAAATAAAATAAGAATTTGTCATATTTCAAATTAAATAAACACCCGAAGCAGCTTAGGCTTCAGAAAGAAAGACTCTTATTATTGTTAGACAAATTATCTTCAAGTCGTAGGTGTTAAATGAAAAGCTTACTGATTTCAGATTTAAGAAAGTATACTAATTATTTTAAAATATATATATTAGGCGTCCTCCAATTGTACATATAAACGATCGTAATAAAAATGATATTAAATTAATTTCCGCTCACAATTTAAAGAGAATTGAATATCGATTAATTTTTAAATTAATCAACATAAGTTAAAAATATTCTAAAAACTATTCAAAGATTTTTGCGACAAACAATTTTACGTTTCCCAAACATCACAACATTATTTTTTAAAAACATTTTATTACATTCTAGTTCCTGTTGATACAGTTTGAACATAAAACACATTACCAATTGTAATAAAAGGTTTGTAAGAATATTAGTTCATTTTAATAGCGCAATTTTAAATAATTTCTGCTAAAAGATAAAAAGAAAATTTGATGCATTTAATTTAATAAAAATAATGCAGGAACTATATGACTATATTTACAATTTCTTTAACAAAAACAATCGTTAGCGCCGAGTGCCTTACCTAACCGTTACAATTACGTTTCTGTTAGTAACGAACATTTTATCAATTACATGTAATTGGTGTTAAATGAAATGCTTACTGGTTTCAGATTTAAGAAAGAATAATAATTATTTAAAATATATACATTAAATATTGCTATGAATTAACACTAAGATGGAAGTATGATAAATAAACTAAAATATGCCCCACGTTGAGCGCCAAATAAATAAGCAATGAATTAGCATTATGAAGAAAGATTAAATTTGCCCCACGTTGAGCAAATTAAATAAATATGCGTTGAGTCCGCTCTAATTAAATTAAACAGAATGTTGTCCTTTTTTGGCTAGCAAATATAAAGCATTAACCTAATTTACCTTGACAAATTTGTGAAATTTTTATACAACCTGGCAAAATATTTAGGTAAATTGTATGAAACCTACACTGTAAAACGTTTCTTGTCAGGAAACAAAATAGGAAGTGAACACTAACTGCTTTAATATTAAGTTGGAATTTATTGTAAATCTTTGTTTATATTGAAAAGTTTAATCAAAAAACTTAATTCACTCGCCTAAAATGTTTCTAATTTTTTGTGAGCACGAAAGTAACCAAATTTAACGTTCCTGGTTAATTAATTAATTTTCTTCGATTAACACATTTTCCTTAACGTTGAAAGTCATTTACACTATTAAACTTTTATAATAACTGAATTAATCAAATTAATCAGAATCCGCACATAATTTAAATTGATTTAATTTTAACAGATTTTAAATTTCGAATTTAATAGCATTCACTGAGTTCAATTAAAAAAGTTTACTACGGGCGGCAGGGAAATCAGCTCTCACTTGAAGTTGATTAAACTCAATCACGATTTAAACTTCAAAAATGCTTTAGAGGATCACAACTGAATTATACTAATAACCTTCAGGTAGTACGGAAAAATTCGTTAACTTTTAACAATTATTTTACGATTTAAGCAGATTTTGAACAATTGCTTCAGAGTGGATTCTTAGACCGCTGTACATGTCATATATATTCAAACAGTACGGTAAATCTCAGTGGAATCTTAATTCGAATTGGTTTCAATTTAACAAATCCTTAAACTTCAAAGTTTAACAATTTCTACAATATTGACTTAAACGGAGTGCAAGACTGCTTTAACAGATTCTGGTAGTGTTCTTCCTACCAACAATTTGATGTGTGCAGATGCGTGCGAAAAACTTAATTAATATACGTTGTAATTTAAGAAAGATAAAACAGTTACAGAAAAGTAAATAAAATTACAAGAAAATAAAAAAGCCTGTTTATTATAAACAGGCACTAAAATACAGGCACAGGCACATAAAAATACACTCCTAAACAAAGCTAGCCGAAGCTTTTTTAAGAGTTACACATTTTATTTTTTTAAACCAAACGTGAATCATATTTGTTAAATTAATTATTATTTATTAACAGCATACAGTTTCTATTTGCTCATGATTTAAGTCTGTGGAACATACATGTATACCTCTCCACTTCAATTTCCTGTACGAATAAACAGAAGCGTAAGTACATATTTGTCACGACAGATCAGTAACCGACGACCGAAACGTGAAAATGTCTCCAGTAGCAAGTAAAGTAAAAAGAGATTTGCCCGGAATCGTTTTCCCTTGCAGTTTCCATCAATTTCCTCGGTCTTGCCAAATATTTTCCGATGTATCTGCACAATGGGATGTTCTCAAGGCAGTCAATCAACCCCTATATAACGTATACTAATAGAAAAATAACGATGTTTACTTCCTGGGTTCTTGGTCCTTTTTTATTATTTTTCAGCTCTCTAACGCGATTTCCTGTCCGAATCAAATAATCCCGCGGATCTTAATCGCTACCGATTAATCCGACATCAATTTCTTTTGCACGTAATACCAACAGAATAATAGCGCATTTAAAGGGGAAATGTGCCATGTTAGAAATATTTTATAGCGTAATTGGACATGAAACATTAATAACGACGTGATAATGGTGACATAAAAGGTTTAAAATACATGCGAGTGTTTACTTGTGACAAGTTTTCAGCACGCGTACAAAAGAATCCATTCTTTAAAACAGTGGAAAGTGAAATATCTAGGGTTTCCATTTGGGAAATCCTAGTAAGATCAATAAATCTCCTTGTGTACATACTTAAATGTAGGCACAGGCGGTGTCTACATCTCCCAGTTGACGTTTCGATACCAAAAACCACACTACTCTGCTGCTACATTTCAGGAATTCGACGTAAACTTGTCATGTTTGCAGAAAATGGGGCGTTTAGGGGTTAAGTAATTGAAAGATGATGAATATATTGCCGTAACTCTTACACAAGAAAAATTTGCCTCATTACATTTTCAAGTGAGGAAAATCCCTTTTCTAAATAGCAGTCAAAGTGATAACTTTCAAGGGCGTTTGTTTTATAGGGGCGGTTGGCAAACGCGGTAACAAATTTTCTACAAGGATATTGGCGCTTTCAATCCTTATTGATGCGAACTGTAACATATTGGTGTGGAAGTAGCAGCATAGAAGCAAAAGCTCTTTCGTTTAAATTTGTTTTAGGGAAATTGTTAATTTACAAGGAGAAAAATGTTTTTCACGAGAAGGGAAATTTTATGGACGATTTATTTTAGTTTAAATCAGGTGTTTTTGTGTATCGTCTAAATTACATTATAATTATAGGGTAATTTAACAAAACAACATGTTAAAGCTTAACTGTGTTTGCGTGATGTATATATAACTTGTTTTTAAAAAGTTTTTATGCTAAATTATAAAATAATTAATTATCTCTCAAACTTAGTGTAAAAAACGGTTTATTTTTTAGAAGGTTAGATTATCAGAACAGATGATCGGAAATTGATTACCAGTACATTAATCACTGGCAAAATCACGCAGGGAAAAAATTTACTTCTTCATAATAAAGGCCTCCGCCCCTTCAACAAATAATAGTCTGAGGCACTAGAGAACCTTCAAGACTCGAGCTCTTGATTTTGAAATGATATGATTACATAGCATTTCATGTTTCCCACATTTAGAATAAAAACTTTTAAATCGGATTTCAAGCATTTAGACCTCAATGTTTTAAATGCGATTTTCAAAAGAAACGAATAAAACCTTTAATTCTTTTTAAGGAGATTAGAAAATTTAAATGCTTTTAAAATTGTAATGAAAATACCAGAGATGCCATTTAAAATAATATTCAGAATAATCATTTTCTTTTAGTTATTGCTACAATTCCGATAAAGCCATGGTATTTTTAGGTTATGCGTAATCAATATTGAGATGATATAACATCATCAAATTGAAGATTTAATTATTATTATAATAAATACAGAACATTTAAATTTTTTGATAGTTTCTGAAAGCATAGGAATAATGATTAATTTGTTTATTTACAGTATTCAGGCAATAAAGATAACTATAGACATGCTAGGACTCTAGTTTTATTGATATAAAGGATTATATGCCAGATTACAAATAGAATTATTAATATAAAACAGAATAATAGGAGTGCGATCTTTTTATACATACATAACCTTACTTTAATAAAAATGAATAAATTTTAAAGAAGGGATAAGAGTCAATTTAGTTGTTATATAATAAAACATGCTTTAGGTAACGTAGCTTACAGGATTAGGATATAATTTCAGCTTTTCTTGAATGATTTTTGTCTTCATGTTAGATTTCAGCATTATCGTTGGGTAACGCAGATGATACTTTTCCATTTCCCAGGACGATAACACAGTTTCGTGTGGATGTTTCACTAAAAATAGTTAAAATTAAGTCATTATCTTGGATTCTATTATACTACAATTAACTTACCTATCTTTATATCAAGACATTTTGTATTTTTTGGGTAAGAAGATATCGGCTTATATCTCAGTTCATAGTTATCATATTTACTTATATTTATCTTGTGTTTTTCACTATTGTTTTGATTCAGTCGCCTGAAGTAGTGTATCCTGGACGAGAATGGTTGGAGTATTGTTTAGTTTGAGGTTTCATTAAGGCAGGACTTGCATATGCATCATGTTTGCTACAAGCCGTGATGGTCACATTTATGTTTTGAGTTTTTCATTATTATTTAGTTGTAATCATTATAAATTTATGCGAGAAAGTTACTACTCCTTCTAATGCAACTATTCCATATATTTGGTTAACTGGGAATTGCATAGTTTAGATTTAATTAAGTTTTAATTAATTTTGTGTCAGCTTATAGTTAATTGTTAATTTTCTAAGTTAATATTTATTTTAAACCATAAGCGTCTGATATTGTTTTATTTGTCTTTTTACCAGCTCTTTTTTCCTGTAAATAGATTTCAGAAATTCGTTAATTGCGATCAAATGATAATTTTTGTGACTTCATAAATAATTGCGATCACGGAAGTTTTCAACTTTTTCGGTTGTTTTTAACCAAAGATTTAAAAGGACCTATGAAAGAAAACAATTTAAGTTAGCTCCAATAGACACATGAATCCACGTCGGGCTAACTCAAAATTTGCACTAAAAGTAGCGTTAGATACCCATAAAAAATATTTTCTAAACAAACAATGAAGTGTTGTTTGGAATGAATTTATATTGGAAACACTAATGAATTAAATAAAATTCATTTTTTTATAAGAACATTTTCTTTCAATCGATAAGTTCGATTACAGGGCAACGAACGGAGTGATAGCTAGTTTATAATTACAAAGCTGTGGTGTGTTTACGGTACCAATCATATGTCTCAACGGGAATTTAAAAATAAGGTTGTGTCTCATATTAGATTGGTTAGACCAAAAGTAAGCTGACTTAAGTAATTCTTCTGATCAGAAATTGAAGTAAAACAATCTTATGAGATTTTCTAAGATAGAATAAAGTTCTTGTATAACATTTAATTTATTTAAATTTCATTTAATTTTAGTATTGTTTTGTTGAAATGAAATTGTTGTAACACCTTTGTCATGTTATCAACAAAAGTATAATTCATTTCAACAAATTTAAGAGAATCTCTCTCAATTTTTCATTTTGTATTTTAATTTATTTTCATTGTTCTTATATGATAAATAAAGAAAACTTGTGTTAACAATTTTTAAAACATTTATTTATTATTTATGTGGTATGCAAATATTTAATATTCGTTAGCACAGAAATTGAATTGATTTCTCATCCAGAAGCCTAACTGGGTGTGGTGTGACATGTTACTTTTCAGATATCAAGGTTGGTAAGGTTAATTTTTGTATTTATGTTAGTCTGATGCTCAACCAATTCAAGACTGAATTAGCCTACTGTGTAAAGCAAAAACTATTGAGTTGTTATAATTTTATTTTATTAAAGCTAGACGAGTCAATGAAGAATCACCGCATATTTTATTGTTGCCGGAAAGTGGGACACTGTTTGCTAGCTAGAATAAAAAACCTCGAGATCGAATATACATATATCAGAAAACAAATGACACTAAAGCCAGTCTCGGTGGATTAGTGGTTTGCATGTTTGCTTCATAATCCAAAGATCGCAGGTTCGATCCCCGACCGAACTGGTAATTTTTCATAGCGGAGAAAAATTTAAAACATGCCTTCTTTTCGGATATGAAGTAAAACTGTAGGTCCCGTGTCAATGTGATGTTTGGCACGATAGAGATCCGTACTGGGGGTGGAATTCCCTCAAATTCGGCAAAATTCTAGTACGGTCGGCCTAATGATCTTAGTAATTGGTGCCATGAGGTGCAAAGGATGCTCCGCCATCCTGATTCCTCGCCCAAAAATAAATAAATAAATAAATAAATAAATAAATATATAAATAAATAAATAAATATATAAATAAATAAATATATAAATAAATAAATATATAAATAAATAAATAAATAAATAAATAAATAAATAAATAAATAAATAAATAAATAAATAAATAAATAAATAAATAAATATATAAATAAATAAATAAATGACACTAACCTCACCGCTATATCAGAGAACACGATAACCGCCTTCCCTTATGGGGTTTATGTTATGTTAAAGTGGTATGCTCCACGAATTCGAGTATCTGCTAGAGTTGGTAAACCAGGAAACGAGTGAAGCCGTAGAGGCCAGCGCCGCGCCATCTGTATGGCTTCTTGAACGTTTACCTGTCTCACTAAGACATCTTACTATTTCTGAATTCCGATCGGCTGGCTCGGCTGTTGACTGGTCTTGTTGGTTGGTCCTACTTGTTCTTCGAGTTCAGAAAAAGCTGACTAAAATCGGTCAGCGTACGCTGTTCTACAGATGCTCGCGGAGCGTGGGAGAAATGGTAAGGTAAGACGGAACGGCACACGCAAAGTGCGCGCCAGGAGAAAGGACGTGTGCGCTTGCTTGAACAGCTGCTTATCCGGGCGGCGACAGATTGCAGCAGTTGATAAATTCGTTTACTCGCACAAATAATAATTAAAAATAAAGTAACTTCGTAACAGAGTTAATCTAGCAGCTACACTATAATTCATAAAAGTAAAATCATTTACTACTGATCTTGATAAGTGAAACATGTCTCTAATACTAATAAATCGCTTTTGACAGTCCTGATAAAACCTCCGAGCTTAAGATTCTACTAAATTCCGAGCCATAAGAGGCACAGTAAAATATAAGCTTTAACAAAATACAACGTAAATATCAAAAAAAAATTAATTTTTGGTAGGTATACCAATGCCATTAACTTAACTTATTTTCGGTTATTATGACAGTCCTGTATATTAAAACGACATTTATTTCTAGTAGGCCATTATTATCAATTTGTTTATAAGTTAGCAATTTGTTAATTGTATTAAAATAAAAAATGGAAGGTAGATAAATCAATTAACAAAGGTTCTTGCAAACTCTGAGTGGGCTACATTCTGCCCGGGTTGTAGTATATGGGAATATTAGAAAAAATATTTTTATCCTGTTCATAATTTTATTCTCTCTCATTAAGAAATTTCATCCTGCAGAACACCTAATATTGTCAAAATTATTGCGAAGTTACTTTGCCCTTTGTATATTATAGCATGTTAAGGTACATTAGGTTATTCGAAAGTTTTATTCAAAAGATAGCTCAGGTGATATCCAGTTCTGGTAATTATGTTAGAGAATAAGACAAAATACGTATCTAATGATGTATCAGTTAGTAGTTTATTATATTTCTAGTGAACTAAGATCAAAGTTAGAGGAATATGGAACAAGCGTAGTAAATAGAAGAACTTTGTTTCAAACTAATATTATGAGGTATACTTTTGCAAACTTATCAAAAGTTATTCTTAAGTTTCCATCTTCAAAATGTAGTATTTATTTTAAGTGGAGTGGTATTAGAAATATTAGTGTTTTGAATTTATATCAAAAGTTTTTCCCCGCTTTTAGTAATATTGTCACGTAATGATTTTAACATGATTTGGAGCATAATAAAAGTAAAGAGTCAAATAAGTAGAAAAGTCTAGTTTAACATTATAATAAACTATGTAATAGTATATGACATGTGGAGTTGGTAAAGGACACCTTTACAAGCCAATATCGCGAGGCTTGGAACTTGACCAACGAAACATGTATACTGTTTTATTCATAATAATTAAACCTGAGTAATCAAAATAAAAATAAATTATAAATTTTAAAATAAATTTTCTGTAAACTGTCATAATTCCAATCAGCGCTATCTATCGATCGAAAAGAAATTTTAAGTAAGGTTTCATTGTTAGCCGCTAGCTGGCAATGTATGCTCTCAGTATTTTAAAATTGGAAATTAATTAAATTAAATTACATGGTAATTATTAAATATACAATACGGAAAAATAAAGCCAATATTAAATAAAACATAGGTTTGTAGCGTTAAGTACATTTATAAAAACCTAAATTTAAATCGGATAAAACGACTTGTTTTAAATAATTGAAAAATAAAAATAAAGGTTGGCTGGTCAGTTTTATAGACATGTAATTGTTATTTACGTGTCAAGCTTTGTAAATTAATCTATACGGGTGAGCTGGAAGGTTTGTGGGGCGAGCGACGAAGGAGCGAGCCTCCATAATCCAATGAACCCAGTGAAGATTAATTGCAACGTGACGCGTACAAAGTTTTATTTACACCTTTACCAGTGGCTTTTTATGAATTGTATATTTTTTATAAAAAGACATTTTGTGCTCAAAGGCGGTAGTACAATTTATAGCTAGGCGTTGTCATGGTGTTGTGGTTAAGCAACAATTTTTTGTTGATACGGTAGATTGCTAATTATAAATTTTAGTTGCTTAGTCATTCTGCTCTGAAATAAATAGGTAGTTTAAAATAAGTACTTTACGAATATTTTAACATAATAAAGCGGATTACATTAGTGACAATATTTAAACCTAAAGAGTATTCAATTAATAGAACTGTTTAATGTGTTGACGATAATAAGATTTTTATTTATTCATCTACTAATTGGAAGTTACCAACAACTAAGGTCATACTCTCACCAGGTCTATTCCTGCAGAGACAAAAATTTAATACCCTTGGACTTAAGAACTAGTCCGCTTAGTGCAAGATCAATCATCATCATCATCATCATCAAGATCATGCATGAACACAACATAGCCTGGACTGATAAACGGTCGGCTTGACTCTCTCAGTTATGTTGATCACTAAAACAAACTTTAAATTTATTAACTTTGTTAACCTGCAAGGGCTTTGCTTAGAATATTTCACAAATAGTCATTTTCGGAATAGAATTGAATATACGTACGTTAAACATATAAAGGTAAAAGCAGCTTACTGTTAAGTTTAGAACCACCTTTTAGTGGCACTATTGAACAGACTGAAATTAGGAGTTATCTTTGTTAAATTGAAATATTTTAGGGGATGAGCCTGAAAAGAATTAATATTTGGAATTTTAAGGCTACCCTAATGTTGGTACTGGCCTACCAATCTTGCCGCCCACCAAAAAATTATTTCTACATATTCTAAATTTACGAAAAAATTGCATATGATTAGATTATGATCGACTTTAATACGTTGAAAATAACATTGTAGGGAAAAGTAATTAAAAGGGTATATATAACTCCTGCCCTTTCCACAAGTTGAGACATATCCAACGCTTTAGTTTATTGGGTGTATCTTTCTTTTAAAGTAAATAACTTAAGGTAAGGAGTTTATTTGAGCATCCAAGAGGTATTTAAAGTCCCATATCTCATTTATCTTTTAAAGTATTTCTTACATTCTATTTTATAACAATATAAGGTCAGATAAATTTGTGTGTAGTTTATCTGACAGTAAGTTTATATCAAGTTCGTTCATATATTGTGCAAAAGAGTTTTCAGTATTTTAGTACTTATCAAATACGTATTCATTTGTGTTATGTAAATAATTTTAGCATGACAATATTCCATCCAATTATTATCCTTATTCTGCTATCAAGATGAGGACGCGACCTCTGACTAGACAACTTCAATAAAACTTTGTAGACGTCAAGTATTCCATCTATATAGAAATTCTGGAGATATTTGATGCAATGCTCAAAACCGTAATAAATCTTGGCGCACAAATTTTGACAGCAAGTGGGCACTAGAGATAATATGGGTTGTGGGCAACAATTGTTGTGAGGTCTAGGTGACAAGATCGTAGGTTTCGATTTCTATTATTTAGTTTTTAAAATTTATTTACATTAGAACTATTCATAGATAAGTTTTTATACTATGAATGAGTTAGATAAGTGTAAGGTATATTACATTTATTAATATTAATTTTCATTCGTTCATAGCTGGACTTCGAAGGTTGGTCCATAATATCAAAACTTTAATAATCCAGCAAAGAAAAGTTTCCCGACGATTCTTATACCGTTTTTGAGTATTGCATCATATAGCTCGGCAGAATTTCTATGTGGGTACGTACGGCCACAAAATATTATTAAAATCGGTGAATCAGAGAACGCGTCTTTCTCTGTGTGCATTAAAGATATAAAGTAAGAAGAAGTATATTTTTATATTTTTTGAATCTCTTTTCTAAAGTAAATATTACTAATAATACTAACTAATACTTACTAAATAGTAATAACTAATGTAATGTCTAATGATGATTAATCCTAACTAAACTATGAATTTTTTGTTACAGGTAAGACAAATTGCGTCCTTTTGGAATTGACATAAGAAAAGAATTCTTGGTGAGTAATATCGTAGAACCAAACTAATTGAATTGGAAAAAAATATGATGGTACTACTTCAGATTACATATTTTTATTTAAGAAGTTTTAACCTTAAATATTTCGCATAAGAATATAGTCGTTTTTTAAGAAACATCATAACAAAAGTCATACTTCTTGTAACTCTTTTATTGAACTTAAGCAATAGAAAATTTGTGAATTGTTAATTTGACAGTTATAAATTCTGAAGTCCTTTCTGAAGAAATTTTGAGCTACAGCATATTTATCAATAAATATGTAAAAAATACGGGTACAAAACGTATGATAGCATCTTTTATTTTATCTCATTTGATTGATGCACTCGTGTATCAAATTTTAAGTTCATGAAAAAAGTCTTGCGTTGATTATTTGTTTTACAAACAACTATTAAAATCTTTATACTAACCTAAAATTTACTTTCTTTTAAAACTTTTTAGTTGGAATTTAGGCTCGAAGTGCAAAATTTCTTTTCAGTAGAATACAGCTTTAATGCCTTTTAAAAGGAATGAGATTCAAGTTTGAAATGTTTCCTAAATGCTTTTACCTTACCCCAAAGCCCTAATATATAAAGTGTCATCAGTTAGGCATGTGTCTCCCTTATTTTATAATGTCTAAGTTTATTTTTACACATATTCAAGGCAATCTGGCGTATTTAGAACGGTATAAATATAGTAATATAATAAATAGTAAATATAAAACAAAAAGAGTAAAAGTTATACAAAGATTTAAATAAAGTATACTTAATCTGTTGCGATAACTGTGGCGCCCTCTCTGCGTGCGCACAAATTTAACTACTTCATATGTCTAATACTAATAGTTGTGTTGTATATAATATTTATTTTATTGTAGACTTCGGTAAACGATTTGTAGGTTAACTCTTAATAGAAGGAAAAAATAGAAACACTTCTTAATTATGGATTTATCTTTAAATATTTAAACGCAACAACAAAAAATCTGATTATATCTTTTTAGTTCTACCATTAATCTCAACTGATTTATATTTTTTCAAATTTTTAACGCTGATGTTTCTCGAAAATATCACTAACATAAAAATCTTGACCTTGATTTGTTTACAGTTTAACTTATAACATAACCTTAAATTACTTTATGCTCTCCAAAAGGTTGTACACTTCGTGAAAGATGAATTTGAAAGAGAGTTTGTTACAAAAATGGCTGTTCTTTTATATCTTTTTAGAAAACAAATGAACTCTAAACTAAATTTTTATTCAACCAAACGAGCACTGCCGTTTTTTTTTAATTATCTTCTACCAGCTCAGCATTAGTTGCTATTCATGGTACAGTTCATTTATAGTTGTCACTGTGTGTTGCACTAGTGGTGCCTATTTGCACCTTTTACTAAATTTAAATGTTGCACTTATTGTTTGTTGAACATATTCACTGAGCACTGTTTTTGAGTATTATTCACTGTCACTTACTATTAGGTCAATAGGTAATTCCGTTTCAGTCTTGTATGTATCGATTTTGCGCCTAATCCATAGTGAGTTGCACCACTGTATTGGTTGAGGTTGCCATAGAATTGTCTGGATCTTTTATTTATAAATTCTTGTATAGTCGGAATGCCCAACTCCCTATGTAGTTGTGTATTTCTTACGTATCATTTGGCATTTGTGATGATACGGAGCACTTTATTTTGTAGGACCTGTAATTTGTGTAGGTTTGTTTTCGAAGTTGTGCTCCAAATGCAGCAGACATAGGTGAAAATTGGCCGGATGATTGCTGAGTAGATAAGTATTCCACATTTAGTCTTGAGTGATGATTTTTATTAAGGATTGTATACAGCATGCTGAGTCTGCGTACGATTCTGTCAACTTCTTGTTAATATGTAGGCTCCATGTTAATCTTCGGTCCAAATATAGACCAAGGTATTTAATAGCCTTATCCTTAGGGTTCCAAGGTATTGAAGTGTTGTCTATAGATATATTGCGAATACTTCAGTTTTTGTATGATACTCCAGGTATGCTTGACCATCCACACGAATCGTTGGTATTAATTGAGGTTGTCGGAGAATTTTCTTGGTGGCTCTCCACATATTCGGGTCCCCTGGGTCTAAGTTTTCTATATAATAGTTATATGATTGGAGTTTGTGATTATCCAGTTTTTCTTTGACTGTTCTAATTAATTGATTTAGTCTAGCTTTGATTGTTGGATAGCGTGTTCTTTGCCACTGTCTTTTTATTCTGTGTTTTTCCTTGATTTTGTTAAATATTTCAGGTGGGGGGGTTTGGTAGTCAAGGTATCTACGTGGTCGGTTGGTGGTAGTGGCATTGCAAACTGCTTGGGTTAACATTTTATTAAATTTTTTAATTGCGTTATCAAAACCAGTCAGTGATGTTAGATTAACTGGGCATGTCAGTGATGCTTTAATTGATGCTTGGAATACATTACAGTTTATTGGACCATTTATTAATGTGGTGATTTTGGGATATTGTTGGATTGTGCAGCCTAAGGTTATAATCACAGGAAGATGATCTGAATCGAGTTCAGTAACGACCAATTGATTGATGGGTGTGGTTAAATTTTTGTGGAGAACTATGTCTAGGATGTCAGGAGAACAATCAGCTCGGTAAGGATAATACGTATAGTCTGTGGGTGCTGCTATTTGAATTGCTAATTCTGATGCATAGTTCTCGAGTTTGGGACCATTAGGGTTTGTTTTCCTGCAACCCCAGTTGGTGTTCTTACAGTTAAAGTCACCAATTAGAACAGTGGGCTCTGAGCTTGTAAATATGTTTTGCAGTTCCGTTTTTTTTAGTCGATTATTTGGTGATTTATATCCTGATATTATTTTTATCGTGGAGTTGTCTGTTGTTTTCATTTTTATTGCTATTGCTTCTATATTGTTGACATCGTGCAATTCAGGTGGTGTAACCAAAAGGTTGTTCTTAACGATAACTGCCGCTCCGCCCCAACCTATTCCTATTTCTCTGTCTTTTCTAAAGATTCGATATCCAGGTATTGTGAATTTTTCATTAGGAATGAGGTGTGTTTCAGTGACACAGGCAATGTCAATGTTATGTCTTGTAATGAATGGTATGAATGTTGATCTTTGGTTTTTTAGCCCATCTACATTCCAGTTGGCTAGTGTTAAAAGATGTCTTTGATTAATTTCCGCCATTGAAGAGCGTTGGAATTATTGACATTATTGCGGTTTTTATTTGATCAATATAGGGGGCTAATAGTTGTAAAATAGTGTGGATGATGTTTGTGATAATGGGATTAAGGTTTGTTGCTTGTTGAGTGTTGTTTGTATTACTGGTCACGGTTTGAGCGTACTGGTCGGTTGAGGTAAGTTTGATTTGCGGTAACGTTTCCGGTTATGAGTGAATTAGGATTGATTGTTTTGATTCTAGGGAGGTTCTGTGTTGATTGATAACGTTGGGAGGTATTTCTATTAAAAGATTTGATATAAGGACATCCTCCATAATTGGCCGTATGCTCACCCCCGCAGTTGACGCAGCTAGGTTTAGTTTCTTTAGGTTTTTGGCAATTGCTGTGTGTGGTGTAGAGAAAGTGCGCGTATTTGTAAGTTGTAACGCGGCGCCTTATAATATGCGAGGACGTTAAAAACCCGGGGCCGGGTTCCTGGGAACGCGCTGAACCCGCCTAGCGCCGGCCTCGTATCTGATATCTGTAATAAAAAGCAGCCACTATATTGAAGATAGCAACAATTATGTGGCAATGAAGCAGTTTTATAATCCTTCACCAAAATTATTTACTCAAGAGCTGTAAAATTTTGAAATAATAATAATTCCTACAACCCATAACCTAGAAACCAGGCCCCAGAAGCTATAAGCTTGTGCGGGAGGGAGCGGGCGATTATTATCATTACGTAGGCCCTAAGTGCGGCTGCAGCTGACTTACAGATGGAACAGAGCAAATCCCACATTTGTGTCACAGCTAAGGAAAACTGCAGAAAACCTTAACCAGATCTGCCCGCAACGAGAATCGATCTCCGGCCGCTTGGATGAAAGTCCAGTACGCTAGACATTACACTACCAATGGTAATACAAAAAACTTATGCAACTGAGGAATATAATTAACGTGAAAACTTATATTTAACTATTAATTGATAGGGTAAGATAGTAAATACTTGTATACCACCTCATCATGATACACCTTGTATGCTTTCAGTGGCGGTTCGTGGATTTTTCAGAGGGTGGGCACAAAAACATAAATTAAAGACTGTAAAAAACTTACATTTTATTTAAAGGTAAAGTCTCTTTGATAATTTCCTGAACACCTTTATCTTTACCACTTGTCACAGATGCACCAGCATAACTTTGGGCAATTAATTTTGATCTGCCCGAAAGGGATTTTAATATGATTTGCAATTCATCCAACAGTGTTTTTGATAATATTTCAGCTGTGTAGCCACCCGGCTTAACCCATTTCCACCCAATGTTGCGTTAACGCAACGCTCCAGATGTAATTTTTTTTAAGTATGTTGTGTCTAATTTATATCTGTTTTTATAACTTCTGTGTGATCTTATAGTCTGAAACTAAATGTAGCATATTTTTTCTATTTAAATTCAGCTTTTATTTTATCAAAATTACTGCCTGAATTTATTGAATTTTGAATACTATTACATGGGTGACAGAAACATAGTTAAAAAACTTACTCTTACAAATAAAATTTTTAATTTTTATCTAGAATGACTCTGGAAAGATCAAAAAATGTTACTGTTGATATAAAAAGTCAAAAACTTATCTAGTTTCGAAAAAACGTGACTATAAACTAGAGCGTTGCGTAAACGCAACATTGGCTTTATATGGAATACAAATGTACATACCCTGCATTATTAAAAATTCCTGCATTTTTGGTGTTAAAAGGTGAGTCTCTTTCAATCTGTTGTGGTTGCAGTGTTATTTCTTGTGCAAGTTAATACTTGCACAAGGAGCAAATTTATATTCGAAAAATAGTATTGAATACTACGCCGATCGGACACAACCCCGACCGCGGACACTTTGTCGACCGTGCTTACTACGCAGACTGACCGTTTTGAACACTTTTCCGACCCTTAAAATAAATTTTGCTATTGGACACTTTTCCGACCGTGGACACTACGTTACCAGCAAGTGGTGGACACTTTGCCGACCGTGGGCACTATGCTGACCGCAAGCGATCGACACTTTGCCAACCGTGAACACTACGTGGGCCGCAAGCGGTCCACTATGTCGACCGCAAGCAGTAGACACTTTACCAATCGTGGACAACCTAAGGTCATATTGCAGAAAACATCTCAGAGATTAGATTTGTGAAAACCATATCAAAATTGACCAACAGGTTAATTAGTTTTAGCTTTAGCTTTGGTGGAACTTTATGTTTGTATTCACATCAGAATTGTAACTATGGACGGCTCTTAAGGTCGGCTTGTCGAGGATCGGCGAGGTGTGCAGCGATATTTATTTAAGGGGTTGGCGTCGTCTCCAAGTTCGGCAAAGTGTCCACCGCTTGCTGTCGGCATATAGTCCACGGTTGACAAATGTCCACCGTTTGCGGCCGTCGTAGTGTCCACAGTCGGCAAAGTGTCCACTGCTTGCGGTTGGCATAATGTCTACGGTTGGCAAAGTGTCCACAAGATGCGGTCGGCGTACTTTCCACGGTCAGCTAAGTGTCCACAGCTTTCTCTCGGCATAGTGTCTACGGTCGGGAAAGTGTCCAATAGCAAGATTTATTTGAAGGATCGGCTTAGTGTTGTCGGTCAGCAAAGTGTTCAATACCACCAGTCAGCGTAGTATCCACGGTGGAAATTGTGCCCCCGCTCGGCGTTGTGAATTGACGTAAGTGGTATCCTCCCAATGTTGCGTTTACGCAACGTTAATTTTTTTATGTTCTAATTTATTATTTAATTTTTTTTTGTATTAAACAGTTTCAGTTAATGTTAATAAAAATATCAAAACACAAAAAAAATTAATTTGTAGTTTTTTTTTAGTAGTGGTTTTAAATGGGTTAATAAAGGTCCAAAGACGTTCACAAATTGTTCCACTAACAACATAGCGAATTATAATAAACATTTGCTGCTGAATAGAAGCGTCTGTTGTGTCGTTGGCTTCTAAAGCCACAAAATTTGCCATTTGCCTTTTATTATTTCGTCTCTATAAACTTCCAGCATAACATCAAGCAATGAAGGGTGGGCACGTGCCATTGTGCCCCTTAGGACTAACCGCTACTGTATGCTTTAGGTTAAATCTTACATTAAATTGTCTTAAATTTAAAAAATTAGATAATCGTCTCCCACATCGTTAATGGGCAAGGAAAATTAACTAAATTCTATAGAAAAATAAGTTTTCCAGATAACCTTTATCAGACTATAGTGTACTAGTGTGCATATTAATCATAAATAACCATATATTATGTAGTAAAGAAAATTTACTTAAACTTATTATTTTCAAAATTGAGGTTATACAACTCATAGATCGGATAAATGTGAAATTGTCTAAATTTGGTTATTTAAAATTATTGTATGGGGAATTCTTTTTTAGTATGTTAAGTAACATGATAATAGATACAAGAAATTTTAATCTGCTGTGAGATATTATCCTAAAACAGAAACACCATTTTTTAGTTTTATATTTTACAAGTTTTAATAACATTCTTGTAGCACATTACTTTTAGCTTTAAATTTGAAAAAATTAGTGCAAAATATTTGCACGACATCCATCTTTCCTTCTAGATGGTCTACTTCCTGCTAATGATAACCTCAAAATATATAATAAAAAAAAGTATAACAACCTTGTCGAGGAAAACTATTCAAATGGTACACGCAAAGATTTTTGTTGTGATACTAGTTTATAAATACTACTCATTAAGTATTTATTTATAGTTATAATGGATACAAGCACAAAACCTGGCAATTTCCTGAAAATTATAATAAATCCATCCATCAAATTAAATACCCATAACGTTACAAAATAATATTGACCTGAATATCACTGCAATAGTCGACATCTTCCAGCAGTTTTATATTTTCACCTATTCTTCTGAATTCCCTTTTGCTCTAAGTATCTAATCTGCAAAATCAATATTGGCCTAAGAGCAGTTTATGACATCCAACTTTCCTGAAGTGGTTTCCATTATAACAACTCAATCTACACCAGCAAACACTACATGTTTATATTAACTCGCATTATTCTATGTGCGAAGGCGTTACAATATTGACAACATGTAATATTAGAATCACTTTAGCAAAACAAATCAATTATCAAAGAATAACAAACATGTGAAAACAATAATTTAATGCAAACATGCTGATGGAAGAATGTGTATCCACATTAATGTTGATCGGTACAAAAAAAATTGTAGTTACTATACATCAGGGAAAAATAGGTCAATTCCCCAACGGCTCCCGGACTGTTTATCAAAAACTCAACCACTGTAAACTTCAGAACTAAAATGATCAGACAAATAGGATAAAAAAGCAAACGGCCTTTAATAAAAACCCCGAAATATATCAGCAAACTGACGCGTGTCCTATGAGCCACAAACGGCACAAATGAAATCACTTGAGTGCACCTGAACGGTTTATACATTTACCAATATAATCCCACCGTGGAAAAAATATCCTCAGATTTATCAAAGCCTGTGTACAACCGTAAATAATCAACGTTTTATTACTTTACAGGGGTTAAACCATACAGATCAATTTTCTTTTAATTTATCTTTCTTTTTCCAAACACTGGCTATGAATTTTCCTCGATACCACTACTCACACCTGCCTTACTTCGATACACTAGAGATTCGAAGTTATCGTTACATGTGGCGTAAGTCAGGTTCATGTTTCGTTAACGGATGGTCGCCTTGCTGATGTATAGGCAGTCCAGGACTTTATTTACGAGGCAACCATCTAATACCTACTTCGCTATCTATGTTTGTGCACGTTATGAATGATTCTCGGGGGATGTTACAGGACTCATTGCTTCCCCGGCACTAGCCGTGTGTAACTGTCAGACTTCTAAACTTGCAGCCATAAATTATACTATATCCAAATTGTTCCATCTTTTGAATTTTTATTCAATCACAATTCATATCAAAAAGGATATAAGTTTAAACGAATAACCTCCAGAGAGTTCTTGATAGTTGGAAATATTTCAGTTTCAAACTTGGACAAACTGACTGCTAATAATGTCATAAATATACATATGCAGGCTTTCGCTTTTTTTATAAATTTATATTTGTTTAGAATTTACACATGACATTCCAAAAATCAATTCACGGCAAATATTTGTTAGGTTTGCAAATTAATTTATTTTTTACTGGTGTGTGTGTGTGCTTGATTTGTTTATTAGATAAACATGCGACACATTCAATAAAGCTCATGAAAATTGTTTAACGTGTTGCTAATGTCTGGTACTAAAAATAAAACAATATTGATATGCAAAACTTTTGTTGTACACGGTATTTGCCATTTTCAACGAAGTTTCTATTTTATTTATCAATTATAAACTCAACATAAAAACTTATTTTTATTGAAGTTCGCATTTCAATTACATTTAGTATTAAAAAATAATTACATTAAATAGAAACGATAGTTATCTCGAAGGAATAACAATAAGATGAGAGCAGCTATGAAGGAGGTTAAACATTACATCGCCCCATAGGCCTTTGAATTCAAAATAACCTACTACTTTCCAAAAACATTTTTTCCAAAAGAAGAGTTTTCTGAGGTTTACTGTTATGGAACAGGTGAATCTAAGTGAACAGGTAGTTCTGGATAAATTTAAAAACTGAATATAAATAAATTCTCAACATATTGAGAAATTCAGAACTCATGTGGTTTGAGAAATTTCAACCATTACACATAGATTTGGTAACCTTTACGATTTAGCACCTTTTCAATCACAATAGATGCCAACTTGCTTATGAAGGGCTCTGATGTTCTCCGTTATCAGCGGTAAATTTCGGGGGCCAGTTATTTTAATGTAATATGCTCCACGGATGCGGGTAGCTGCTAGTGAAGAAATGGTAATCCAGGGAACTGCTGGGGTCGTTGAGGTCGGCCCCGTCTTAATCACTTTTACCTGTCCCTTAAGTTCTGACAAAAGAAAAGGGTGTTGATTTTCTAGCAAATAGAACACACAATTTTCATATGAACTCAATAGTATTTATTGTCACCAAAGCTCCAACAAACAATATCTCTAGCCTCAAAATCGCACGATTGACTATGGTAGTCACAGCAAGCAGGGTGCAACACAGCGTACGATAACCGGCAAGCGTCCGGTAGGGTATCGGAATATTGGGTCGGATAACAGGATGTCGGGTAATGGCATACGGGGCGGACAAGGAGAGTCGGGACAGGAAGAAACCCTCACGCTCACACACACAGCGAGGTCTCGGAAAGGATAAGGGATGAATGGATGAGACCACCAGGCTCGCGCACAGCTAGGTCTTGAAAAAGATAAGAGATGAAAAGATGAGACCACCAGGCTCGCGCGCAACAAGGGTTCGGAAAGGGTAGGGAATGAGATCGGGGCGAAAAAGTGAATCGGAACTACGTTTAAAAGGACTTACTCTTAAATTCTGGGTCGGCTGGCTGGTTCGCTTTAAGTTTCGGGAAGGAACTGAATAAATCGGCTCACGTATTCTTTTATATAGGTGCTCTCGGAGCGTAAGAGAATTGGTAGGAGCGAAACGCAGCGGCGCACGCCAAATAACGCGTAGGGAAGGAACGCGTGCTTTTGCTTGAGTCGGCGGCTTATCCGAGCGGCTGTAGATGGCAACGGATGATAAGCGTATTCACTCTTACACCAGAAATAGTTAAACAAAATAAAAGTAACTTTGTTACAACCTTCATAACAAATCGTATATGCCCTTTTGTACTAAGCACTTATAAAGAGTGCTTATTTAACTTTAATATTTTTTTTATTTACGATATTCCTAAAGGTATTATTTTCAATACTTACATGCATTGTATTATCTACATAACTGTTTACAATTTTCTAATGACTTGAGCATCATTTGTTTTAGAAGATTTGAAATAACGCTTTTATATCATTACAATATTATACATTTAGAATTAAAATTTTCATTAGTATAAAGCTAGATCGTATATTTCGGTCCCGATAATAAGATCGATAATTTTTAATATAAAATTTGAAAACTTATTATTAAGTTTAATAATATTTATTAATATGTGTATGTGTGTGTTAATTGTCATTAAATAAATATTTAAAACTTGTTTGTGTATAATACATAAAGATCGTGAAACTTTTAATAATTATTTTATTCTATTTTCATACTGCTGCGATTATTTGCTTCTTTATTGACACTAAAAGTTTATTTATCGTTAGTTAACGTTGTAACTCAATATATTGAGAAATTTATTGCTAGTGATTTGAGAAGTTCCAACCATTAAACATAGATTCGATTACCTGTAAGTTTTAAAATTGTTTCAATTAAAAAGCGATAGTTCACTTCTTCCATAGAAATAAATTCAGGCACTTTTAGGCTTCCTAATATATCTTAATCCAATAACAAAATAAGTACTTAGTAGTCAACTTTAATGAATTTTATATTGTAAATATATTTTTTTAAATATATTATATTTCTTCATTTTTAAACCTGCATAAAAATCAATCTAATAAAAGCTGAATTTACAAATTGGATTTTTTGGGTTCTTTCTTGTTGCATTTTTTTGCAAAACGGATATTAATTGCGTCGTGAAAAACAAAGCAATACTTCACCCGGTAAGCTGCACTTTTCCATTGCACTTTATAGATTTGGGCATTAGCAAAAAGTTACTTCCGCGTTTATATGGACCGTGTCGTATTAAAAACAATAGAATGATAATATTTTGCCCATTATTGTTAGAAATCTATTCAGGATAATAGTGAGGCTTCTACGCGTATATCCATATCGAAAAGACACGAAGACATTTCGGTCAAATGGAATACAAAATTAAGTAAAGTAGAACTCTGCCGTATCTAATTTGCGTTGGACCTCGTTGCATTCAGTTAAATCACCCTCTTTGATTTCGTTTGTAATCTCAAAGGAATCGAGTTAGAAACCTAACCGTAGTTATTTTGAATGATTATAATCTAAAGAAGAGGAAAATGGCTCATTACACATCAATTGTTAGACCTAGCATGGACAATAAATAGATATTTTTGTGATAAATAACCATTGAAAGAAGTTCAGAGTAAAAAATTCTCATCGCAATTTATATTTTATTATCCAAGTCGGTTATTACTCTCACCTTTAGTCACACAAAGATTTATCACATTAAAACCCGCAGTTGCTTAAAATGCGTAAAAACAAGGTAATTACTGAACAAAAACCATCCTGAAAGTTATCGTATGATCAATGTCTTTGGATCGGAATAGCCATGGAATGTAAAAACCATCTATAGAATTACTTCTACTGCCCGTAGTTTTTGTGAACTGTACAGAGTAGCACCAATGTATCTTGAGTAGCGCTAACGGAGACACAGCCACCTGTGTCAAGAAAATACGACGCGCTGACACCGCTAAACAGAGCCCCATAATACACAGAAAATGTTAGGTTAGCGTACGCTATTATTATTTCTTGTGCTTGCAGTTATTTTAAGTATTACTTAATAACATTTATAAAAAGAACACAGAATGGAATTTATTTAAACTATTATCTATTGACATGACAGTTGTGAAGTAAATGTCAAAAATAATAGAAATAAATAATTTCATAGATATCTTGTTAATTTCGTGACAACCGTGATCCAAAGACTTTTTGATCATACTATATTTGGATCTATAGGATTTAACTGTGTGGCACCGTCAACTCCAACATTGCCATCCTACAGAGGTTCCAAAAGGAGGTGCTGCGGGCCATCGTCGACGCACTGTATTAGTTCCCATCGAAGTTATGCATGAGGCTTACATCAATTAAGTTTGAAGTACAGTGAAAGAATGTCAGTGCGTGCTAACGTGCAGCTGAAACTGCTGCCACCGACCTAACAATAGTCCCTAAGACAACACGAGCCCCGACGCATTTTAATTCGTCTACTTACATTTATTGTTAAAAGCCACCCCGCAATCTTTACTCCAATATTATCTTTTGGTCTAGAAGGTGACTCTTTCTTGTTTCCAGAAGTGAAGTACTGCATCTGCATCTACACCATGAAACGTTTCATAAAATTCTATCAAGGAGTATTCTTAAACCGCCTCTTGGGAGGTTTTTGGGTACTTTTGTGGATTTTGAGATTCCAGAATTCCATGAAACTTTGCATGCAGTAGGTGCAAGAGTAATACTGCACTATAGCAATAGGAAACATCCACTTCAAAGAACAAAAGAAAAATGCCAGATAAATATTGCTGGTAACAAACTATAAAAAAAGAATAACCCACAAGTAATATATAACTAGTATAATGACGTTCATATAGATATCTTATAATTTCTACATTAAACGATTGTATCTGTATATTAAAATGCGATGTTAAGTTAAAAACTATCCTATATTGCAAAATGTATTCATTTTTTATATATTTTGTCATGTATTTATTTTTTATATTTTAAATCAATGAACGCCCTGACATTTTTACACCGAGATTCTTCTTCTGGTCTACAAAGTAGCAGCTTCTTGTTGCTACTGTGAAGTATTACGTCTGCACCTACTGTTGCAAAGTTTCATGAAATTCTGTAGAGAAGTTCCCTTACACTGTCTCAAGATTAACAAAAGTACCCAAATATTGGACATAACGTCATAATCGAGTCTCTCTCATAGCTATTCCTTACATTATTACTTTAAAGAAAAAAACGCATACTTTGGCCAATATTATTACTCCCCTCTACATCTTAATAGTAAGCACTAAGCAGGTTATTGTTGCTGTATCAGTCAGTGTCATTATGATACTAGTCATAGGTGCAGCTCGTCATTGCTGTCTTCATCCAAGGTATACCCAACACTTTTATCGTACTAAACATAATGAACGTCGTAATCAGTCTAGTCATATGTTTGGTTGAAGTCTTCGTTTTGGAAATGTCATATTCAGATACTGCTTCCAGTACCTACTTCTTCCTGTATTAAACCAAATGTAAAAACTTTATCACTGTGTGCTTTGTAGTTTTTTGTAATTAACGGTTAACGCCTTCATTTTATTCTTTGTGACATCTATTTATTGACTTACTTACTTGAGTGCCTTTGTATATCCCAGTTCAATGATGTTTGATATATATTGGCTCTGTAAATTTCTAGTTTTCTAATTTATTTTTGTATTTTAACCCTTCGCTACCAAATTTTGACAAAACTGACAGACTGAAGATTTTTACAAAGTTCATTTGTCTTTACTAAATAACAAGACTGCGCTGACAGATGCACTGAACTGTAGAGTTGTAATTGACATAATAACTATTTTTATGCCTATCACCGGCTCTTGGACTCATGGCCACATAGCTGCGCTAAGATTTCGTTTAGATTCAATTGTTAGTGAACGAGCGACTGCGATTTGTTTAATGTAAGACCATGATTTTATATAGAAAACTAAAGAAATTATTACTTTGTGATTTAAGGTTAGCTTTGTGTGAGATGCAGAGCGCAATTGCTTGTTTTTAACGGATGTGAGTAACCAATGAGTACCAAAACTAAATGAATCTGTTGTTTTTTGCTTAATTTATTATTAGGCAGCAGAAGATGGAATATCAATTCGAACTATTGCTAATAATACATATACATATAAAAGCTTTGAGTAATTTAAAACTTTCCGGCAAACAATACAACACTAGACAGGAAAGGTTTTGACATAAATGAGGGACAAATAATTTTATGATTGGAGAATTTATTTATGTACTACTGTGCTTTTCATTAAATAATTGCAGTTTTTTCCAATGGGACCTTCTGGGAGAAAGTGATTAGAGGATTAATTAAAGCAATTTTAAAAACAAATATTTGGATTTTTGTGTTAGTGCCTATGTAAAATTACTATCCGGGATTCCCGAGACTTCCGAAAAAACAGTCTCGAGTCCCGGGAATAGCAAAATTGTCGAGACCGAAAGACCGTAATAATGTCCAAAAGATAACATTGTTACATTGAAGTGCTCGTACAACGCCCCCTTCTCTAAGATTATAGAATGTTATACAAACACAATGTAATTCTGCTTCCAAAAATAAATAGCTGCCTACATTTTTTCTTGAAGTGGGTTAGTTAAGCTTATACGCGCACTGCATAGATAAAGTAAATAAATGTTTAAATAAGATAAAGAAACACAACACAAAATGAAACGGATGAACCACATAATTAAATTAAATGAAATGAAACACAATTTGGATGCCCAGTAGTAAGAAATGATAAAAGCGGATAACTCCTAAGTTGTTCAATTGAAAAGAAAATCGTACTTATAAACACTAGTTCACATAGTAGAAGAATTTGTTTATAAATATACGCTCATACGAAACCCGATCCCTCAAATACCTTCTATAAATTGAGATTCTGAAAATGTGACACTAAATTCAATGTCGTCAACAATATCGTCAATATATCGTCACTAGTAGAGACCTCTAAAAGCCGCTAGATGTGCGGGACACGTACAAGACGCCGGAAATCAAAAACTTGGTTTGCAGAAATTATACAGGAATTCAACGAATATTTCAACAAATCTTCTTACCATAGACGGGGAATACGCTGCTTTTATCCTATTATCAATAGTTGAACAGTAAATGCCTGTAACACCTATAAAATAGAAAAACAGAAATCGGGCGTTTTATAATTAAACGATAGAATAAATAGCTAGAATATTTAACGGTAAATTTAATTGAAGCGAAGTGAATACACGAGTCGTCCAAACTAAAATGGTAAATGATATCCAGCACAGCTTGTTTACACTCTTTAAACATAATGAATTTTGCCTAATCTAAAGGGAAATTTTGGAATGGAAAAAGAATCGCTGTAATTGAACAAGCTAGTGTGGTTTTAGAACTTAACAAATAAAATTACTTGTTTATTATGTATAACTATTGCGGTGTGCTGAAAGTAAAATAAAATATTTCCACCGTTCCAAATATAAACATAAATTATATACGGTGGATTGAAATGAGAATACACTACAGATATTTTCTTTATTCCTCTCAGCTAGCTCAGGTTTGCTCAGTAAAGCATAAATTATTTGAATTAAGTGACTCTTATTTACTTTTATGCCTGGAAAGGAAGAAAAACTTATATTGTAAGCACTAAAGCTCCTGCAGGCTGGACAACTGCTACTAAACTCTGTATTCAAAAGAAAAGAACGCTGGATGCTTGTATTAGCATCAATTAAACATATATGTAAAATTGAAAACACATAAACTTTATTTAGCGAACAAAATAAAAATCCAAATGGAAAGTCAAAGTAAAAAACAATGTTATTCAAAATAATACAATTGATAATTGAGAAATAAATTCTCAGGTTTGTTCAAACGTTAGAAATAGTTATAGTAACCTGACATAGGGCCAGTACGGTCATTTGTTTGAACAGACCAACACAAATAAAATTTAAATATAAATGAAACTATTTATCAAATGAGAATAAATTTTAAATAAAAGAAATTTAGTTGTTTTATTTAATTCAAATCAAATAGATTCTCAAAAGAACTTAATGAACTAAACCAAATAGCTTTATATCTGAGGATGAACTTTACAAGTTAATTATTATTCATTTAATTAACAAGAACCATTTATTTTGACCAACCTGGTACGTTATAAAATAGTTCCTTTTATGTAAAATTCCTTTAGTGGTAACACTGTGACAGAACCTGTCAGCTAATTTCTTGTTTATGATATCGATATTCGATTGATGAAGAGAAATAAATTCAATCAGAATTTATTTGAACAATCACTTTCACTTTCAATAATTGTTGCACAATAATTAAATCTTCTTTTAATCCATAAAATTGTTCAGGTAACACATTTAGTTTAATTTTTAAACTTTATTTATACTATGACATTTATGTCAAAAACATATGGTTAAACATCTAACCTCAAATTAATTACAGATTTTATCCGGAGCCGGGCATAGATTCTGCCTTGTACTTTTTATCGACTAATTTTTGTTACAATTTGCTCCAGCTTATATAGATTATGTCAGAACAAAAGAAAACTATGACATTTTTTCAAAACAACGGAACATCGAGTAAGCTTGTGACGTCATTAATCCGGTACAGCTGTTATTAATTGTCACTAATGCTAAATCTATTATTACAGGATTGTAGCCCTTGAAACAAAGATCAAAAAAGTATAATACAACCATTGTCCCAAATTGTGTCATAACGAAGATATTCAAGAAAAACGATTAACAAAGTACACATCTCGTTATGATCTAAATACTTATGAAATTCAACAAATCAAGGTTCATCCTTTACAAACCAGCTACATAAATACATGATACAAGTAATACAAATAATTTCGCCATAGAAACATCT
This sequence comes from Agrypnus murinus, assembly GCA_929113105.1. Classification (NCBI taxonomy): domain Eukaryota; kingdom Metazoa; phylum Arthropoda; class Insecta; order Coleoptera; family Elateridae; genus Agrypnus; species Agrypnus murinus. Next base: position 148,437,252 of record OV816028.1, read on the forward strand.
TTACAATTTAATACAAACATAATTTTTACAGTACGAACAGCAATAGATAAACCAATTGATGCATATACAGATTCCAACTTAAATATAAAATCAATTAATTTATGATCAGAATGTCCAGCATACAGTACTCTAAGCACTTACATCAAAACAATGCTGAGGAAAAGCAGGATAAGAGTCTATAAGAGTCATATTAACACGAGCGACGGGATAAAAAACCTTCATTAATTGAAGTGATCAGAAATCTTATAAACAAATTCAAAAGTAAATTGTATTGTATAAGTCACAACAAGATTGACCTAATTAATCTATTTTCAGCTAATTAGCAACATGAAACTCAGCTGGTCTCCTGGAATATAGAAAAATCTATCTAACGTTAAACATCGTAAACTGTAAAATTTGAATATGGAAATTACTTCTTCCTAACAAGTGAGGAAACCGTCCCAAATGTAACTTGGGTTGGCTAAACATATTTGTAATCAAGCAATCTAACTAATTGATATCCTTTTTCTGAAAATAAAACCTATTTATTTATGCATAAGAAAGCTAGGTTATGTTTGCATGGAACTTTTATTCTTAGTTTTTAATTTAAGTATTAATGAACCTAACTGTGGTCCTATCTATAGCCTTTATATTAATTATGCCCATGACATAGCATGTCCCTCTTTTAATTTAAATCTGATATAAAAATATTTGTATTAACGTTTCCGTTCCATCGTTGATAAAATTTTCAATACGGTGATTTGACAACACCGCACTAATATTAATTAAATTTTAATATTAAATTAATTTAATATTAAAAGTGCAACTCATTTGATTTTTAACCAGTTAATCGAGTGCTGTACTTGAAATTATTGCCTGACAATACAACGGTGTTTCCTAACCACACATTGTATTTGACTAATTGCTAATACGTATTACGGTAACGATGTTACCTTTTTCTCGGAATAAAACTGTATTGGTAATAATTAGTCAAATACATGTGTTGTTAGGGGACACCGTTTTAAATGTAGTGTTGTGATAAAACGCAGTCCTTACAATCCATTAGCGAGACAATATAATCTACAGTACATAAACCTTATATAAATAATTTTCAATTATGAAAATTGAGCTACGCTGTGGTCCAACTAGTTATATTAAATTAAGTATTCCGTCATTATCGTGTTCCTAACGTCAATATTTTTTTATTCAGCACACACACACACACACACACACACACACAACTGTTTACACTTTTTTTAATTAAAAAAGATTAATAAAAAGTGCAAATAAAAATCTGGAATAATTATAGAAGTAGGGATTAAAAAGAGTCCTTTTTAACTAGAAACAGCTTGATTATTGCCTACATAAAAATGCAAATCCGATCGATTTTATTGGAAGATAATTAAAATGGGGCTTAATTAAATTAGTAAACTTACCACATCACCAAACAAAACAAAGCCAAATAACGTAATAAAAAGAAGCCTTTTTATCGGTTGTTTGGTTAACGCATTCGTTTATAAAAATACGGGGCCAAACGGAAATTCCACATAAATGTGAAATTCAAATATACAAATCACGTTCAGGAAAATAAAAAAGTTTGAAGAGCACTAACGTAGAAGTTCAGAACAAATTTTTGGCAAGATTCATAAATTATTTATTCGGGAGCATCGGGCCTTCTCTATAGAAATAAATGTGCGTGTGTGTGTGCGCGCGCTCGCCGGTTTCTCATCACACTAAAAAAGTATTCCTATTTTTATTGCAATCTGCTTTTGAAACTTTTTAGCTGAATATTACCTATTAAGCTAGGATATGTGTATTGAAATTGGTTCAGAGGGAAGAGGAGAAGAGGAAAAAAGCTCTGCGGACGAAACTGCTAACGCTGCAGCTTTCTTTATATTTGCTTTGTCTGGGTCGCGCAACAAAGCTGAACGTGGTGAAATAAAACTTCGTTGAAATACAAACGCGGAAAAGTTGTTCACGGAATTTTTAAAACCATTCCTACGTGATCTTACATTTTATGGCTTTATATCAAAATTATGCCTGATACGATTTTCGTGTCGCCAAATTGTTATTCCGAAAAAGTGAAAATATTATTTAACGCATCAAAAGATTTACTGGTTTAGAAATTTTTTATTTTGAAATAATTGTTGATGAATAGGAAGTATTGTTGGAAGTTATGATAAGAAACGCTACTCTCAAGATCAGGTTTCTCCTGTCGTGTCGGGGTTTAAACTCTGCATTAAGTGCATGTAAAGTTGGAACTTTAAGTATGCGTTGTCAGGTGATGTTGACAGCGATGGCAAAGCTTTACGTAACTGTTTATGTAATACGATAGTCTTCTTGCTACTGCAGTGTTTTTACATTATCTGGAAATGTTTCTGTTTAGAATAATTTGTATTTGTGGCATGTTTCTAGTAGGTGCAATCTTTGCTAGAGCAAAATTGTTTTTTTAATGATATTTGGGCTATTTGAAATATTTGCATTTAATTTGTGTTGGTTTAGTGTAAATGTGTGTACAATATTCTTCAAGAAAATCCATGAAAAAGTATAAATCGACTTTCGTCGGATGGTGTTTATTCAGAATGTTCCATTAAAAGACAAGACTTTACTAAAGTTGCTTTTAGTGGTTGTTTAATTGCTAAATGTAACGATTTAGTTCAAGATTGATCCATTACCGGTTAGCTATTATTTTGTGTATGGTTATTTCATTATTTTGAGCTTTTTCAGGAAAATACATCTTTTTTGTTTGCACCTGTCCTCAAGCGAATGACGAATTTAAAAAAACACTACAGTTTGTAGGAAACAAGGTATATCTCTTTTTATTCATCTACTTTTTACTTTAACAAAGTTGTTAGTCAAAATTCTTGTAAGTAACAATTTAATTTTAATTCGTTTATTAAAGGTTTTTTAGTTTGGAGCTTTGTTTTATCCGTTATACCTGGTTTTTAAGATCGTTCTCTTGAGTAAATTGTAATCAGATCGTTTGTAAGTTGGTTTGGCTTAGTTAAAAACGGATGAGAATTTAATACTAGTAAACTAAGTTTGACCTTTGTGATTTAATTTTCGTGTTGGAGAAACAACGATAATTTAAAAAAAATTATTTAAACTTAAAATCAAACAAAATTTAGTTTTTGATAAATTTAGGTCGTTACATCTGTAAACAGTAGCTCCATCAATATGCAGAAATTATAATATAGGAAATAAAGATCAATATAAACAGTCTGCACTGTTTATATTGAATTATTTAAATGTATATGAAAGCTGCTAATGATATTAAGCAATAAAGATTAAGCTCAAAGTTTCTCTAAATCTAATGCATTTACTGGTAATGAATAGATTATACTCTTATGCATACATACATATTTATTATAACTAAAACTATGATTTCAGTCATAATGTAGTGAGTTTTTAAATAAAATCCAACAGTAAATCATTATGGATTTTCCGGAAATACTAATACGATTTCATTAGATATTGAGTAAATTCCACTTAAAACTTATTCATAACTGTGGTATAAAAAATTTCACCGTTCAAGAACAAATATTACTGAAATTGTTAATTTACATCTAGTAGAACCTTTTTACGTAAAAAATACAAGCGTCGTGAAAGATATTATGTGTATGTAATAATGTGCACTAGATTAACTCAACAAACCCTTAACCTAACCTCTATTCCAACCTAACCTAACCTGTAGCCTACATAAACCAAGTATAGGGCTAGTTTAACCTAACCTAACATAATTTCCAACCACTAAACTAATCTAAGTACTAGACTAAGGTTTAGTTAACTCAACTTATTCTAACCTCTTTATCCTAACTTTATTTTTAACACACCTAACATAATTTAATACAATCTAACTTAACTTCTAACCTGACCTATAATCTAATAATAAATATATTATAACCTATCATAGCTTACCTAACCTAACAAAACTTTTAACCTACCCTAGGTAACCACTTGTCTAACTAAACCTAACCTATGTTTTAAGCTAACCGAGCCTTTAATAGGTTAAAGGCTCGTTAGCGATTAAGTTAGGACTTAATCTAACATCTAAGCTAACCTAACATAAGATGTCCCCTAATCTAAGCTGAACTTTAACCTGTCTTAGCTTACTGCTAACATATCTTAATCTTAACTAACCTAATTTAGCATAATCTAACCTAACCTAACCAAGTTTCTACAAAACCTAACAAAACCTATTCTTTTAGTTTAAGCCTTGCTTATACTCTAACGTTACGAATCTCCTCCAAGACAAGTTTATTTTTTCTCCCGAAGAGGAAAAATCTTCAAAAAGCTGCCTCTTTCCTCTTTTCTCCACCAGCCCTGGTATCACAGTCGCATTTCTTTAAAGCCGGTCTGGTATTAGTTTTGATTTTGTCTGCTTGCTTATTACTGTTCTTGTCTTCTGCGTTCGTTTTCTTCTTTTGTTTATATTAATAATAATAATCAATTATTACTAATCTACAACTTTTTTTGTGTAGTTAACATGCTATCAACTAAATTATCTGAATTCATTGTGCTCAAACGATCACATTACTTATTGTGTGACACAATAAATGTATTCAATGACATCACGTGTCATGCGCGAATGTTTTCACTTTTCTAACCTCAAATTTTCATTATGTATGGTCTAATAATTATTACGCACTTTCCAGCCTATTCAATGTGTTGTTAAATGTTTTTTTATCGCAATAAGGGAATATTTATCTTTTAACGGAATTTATGTTTGCACTGTAAAAGGCCTAAATAATTATTGAGTAATTATTAATTTCTTTTCCTTTAGGCATTCTTGTATTATTCTTATGAAATAAATTGACGGTTATCGGAAAAGTTGAGTCCCCGGTCTATTTCATTTGTAGGTCTCTGTTTTAAAAGCTTTTCCAGCAGTTTGCCCATTGGATTTATAAGACAGAGAGGTTTTTAAGCTGTGTGTATTTGTATTTTCTTTTTTTGGTTTCTCTGTCGCTGCTAGCTGCTTTGTAAGTTGGTTTGACTTGGCGGGCCTAAACATATCCAAAACGTATTGTGCTTCTCTGCGACGATCTATGTCATGTTCATCTCTTTTTTCGGTTTCCCTTGCGTATTGCTCCTTATGTTCTTTTTTAATTTCTTGACCAAATTTAGTAGCTGCCATGTGCTCTTGTGCGTTACATTCATAACAGTAGAAAGTATTCTCGCAGTCTTTCGCGACATGTTCCCATTGATATATTTTCGGCATCTATTTCACGCTGCTACTCTTTTTGTACATGTTGGCGTATAGTGTCCGTGCCGTTGACACTTATAACACTTTGTTGGTGTTATCATTTCCTGAAGTCTATAGTTTATAGACTTTTTATAGAGTTTATTTCCAGTTCTGTTCCATATTGTCAGCTAGTTGTACTGACTTCTGTGACTTTCTTCGGAAAGCTGACTACTGCAAGATGTTCCTTCTATATCTTGTGATTACTTTTACTTACTTTCCTTTTTTTAGCCGGAGGTGTACTGCTTGTATGAATTACTTTTTTACTTCACCTCCGCTTCAGCAGCTACCCGGTCTATATTCTTTATAAGCGTGCTTTGTTTTTATTTTCCATATTCTTTGGTAGTAACTTCTTCGCTCAGTTTTGTTCCTGCCAGTTGTTTGAATGTCTTAACAGTCCTTCCTTCTGCTCCACTAAAATTAAATTGACTTCCCACTTTTTATTTTCCCAATACTTCGATTTTCTTTAGTAGGTCTGTGAACTTACCGTGTCAGTGTTTGTTGGGATAATATCAATTACTCATCTTTTGTTTGGGCTTCTGCTTTTTGACGTAATAGTCAAACCGACCAGCTAACCTTCAAGTCAACCTAACCTAACCTAAGTTAACTCCTAACCAATTTGACCTAGCCGAACCACTAAATTAATCAAATATACCACATATTCTAAACTAACCGAATTTGAATTGTAGCGTATCCTAATCTTTCGAATATCTAACTTCTAACATAATCTAATATCTAACCTAACCTTTAATATAGTCTAGCATTTAACTTAATCTAACTTCAAACTTATTCCCATCCTTCTATGACATTGACATGCACTCTAATAGAAATTTTAACCTAGGCTGGCGGTTAAGCCTAACGTTTAGCTATTCTAACCTTACCCTTCCAGCCTACCATCCACAATTTAAAGTAAGCTTGGACATAACCTAACCTATAATCTAATACTCTTACCTATCCAGTTCGTGCGCGGGAGCGAGTTCTTATTCACGCAACACCGATGATTCTTTTTTAAATTTAAATTCTGCAGATTTCTTGTCGGAACTTTTCCATACAAACCAAAGTAAACAATTACAGTAAGTAGCGCATCTACAATACTTGCTAATTCTCTTATATCCATCATAAATAGGTGCCTACAGTTTTCTGTACCGCAACTGATATTTACAATTTTACTTACTTAATGTTACATAGTTTAATTTGTAACTATATTTTCAATAGCTAAGTTTATTCTAAATTCAGAAAATCAACTTAAAAAATACGAAGGAGTTGTGTAAAATGTCAAAGAAATTGTGGCTAGAATAATCTCTTTAATATGCTTACTTTGATACAAAGTAGAAGTAGACGAAAGGCGAATAAGTTAATGATGCCAGTAGACGTAGGCGTTGAGTAGGTGCTAATAAAAGAATAACGGAATATATTATTATTATCTCTCAGTAAAAATATGAATAGGAAACGCGAGGGTCACAACGTAATGGGCTTATAAGAGAACAAGAATGTAGTTAATGTAGTGAGCTAATAATGTGCAATGTAATTAAGCTAATCTGTTCAACAAGATACTCCATAATCAATGTTCCATTTAAGTTTTTTATCTATAAGTCTCCTCAAAAGACCTCAGGCAGTTATTTTAACAATGATTACAATGGTTTCTAGTGTCTCTTAGAAATGTCACCTAAAACTTTAAAGAGTGTCATCTCTAATTTACAAATAGAGAACTGCATTAAAAAATACTTACTTCAGATAGGTTTTGATATATCTAACCTTTTAAAAAAAAAGTGTACATTCGTATTTTTCGTATTAACGAAATCTAACAATTACTACTGTTCAAATTCTGTTTACTATTTCTGGCGTGTATAGGAAAATCAATAAAAGTAATTAGAAATCAGCTGGCCTGCACTGCTCACATGACTATTAACATTACTAACTATCTCAATAGTGCCAACTATGTGCTGATACTAACATTTATCTAGTTTTCACTTCAATGAAATATAGACGCATTTCACAATCCAATATAACGATTCTCCCTTGACCTTCTCCACTTGTTCAATTTACTTTTATCATCCAATATCTCACGATTCAGCATCCACTCAGCAGCACTTTATAAATTCTCTCTATATACTACAACAATGATTAGAAATATTGAAATGAAACCTTTGAAGTACAATTACAGTCTTTTTCAGTACTATATAGCAATATTTAATAAGATAAGCATTCCTCTAATCAGCAAGTAAAAAGTAAGTAATTCCTCGGGTTACTAGCGATTCGTGAAGTTCTGTAGGTATATAAATTAGAATTTTTAGATTTTAGTTTAGTTTTTCAGTGCTTGCTGAAGATGAGAGCCTAGCTGTTGAAACCCGTGTCCAGAGTGGTTAAAAGTATGTGGGTGAGGGTGAAGTGCAGTTTTAGTAAGTTTATGCCACAGTTTGAGTTTTTTTTCTCTAATTCCTCTTGTTCGTTTCAAAAATTCTTTTGGGTTTTCCGAAAGAAACAAGATTATAGTTACTAAGAAAAGAATAGTACTTAGATCCAATAACCTGTATAAAGGAAGAAACTAAATTTATATAAAAGTCATACCTCTTTAGAAATTAACGCTTTTAGAGAAAGAAACCAAATTCGACAACTGTCAATGGAAGTCACCTCATATGACAACTTATGACAAAATCATTTTTATAAATATTCTTCATCTTTGCACAATAGGTTTTTGAAAATTACTCGTATTGATCTAGTTTTTTTCAGTAACCTTAGGCGATGAAATGCGGCTGACCTACTTTCCGGAAATCTGACCTCGTCATTTCTCCAACATCCCAGTTTCCTAGCGTTTTTTAGTTGCGCCATCATAGCTTCAGCGCGTACTTTTCTCTCCGCACCCCTTAGCTTGACTGGAAGGATTGATAGTTATATGACTGAATCATCTTGGGTGTGCAACACTAAAAACTAGTCGCGGCGCTACTGCAATAATCTTAAAGTTGACGTCCAGAATAGTCTCGGTGGAAAGAAAGAAAACCTTCCCAGCTCTGCGGCTCCTCAAACACATAGACCTCGAGTCAACCGAGAATGTTAAGAGTAGCTGATCTACAGTTTTGACTGCACCATGGAACAAGCTGTCAACGCGGTCTCTCATAGTCTCTCAAATTTAAGGAGTAGACCTAATATACTTTCCACACTAGAGTCCAGTCTTGATCTGCGACCACCCATCCCCAAACTAAGGAACAGAAGCCTGAGACCGGCTCAGTCATGAAAGAGAGTCATAGTATCGCCTTGTAAGCATTGAGTCGGATTCTGTAGGCGATAAACATCTCCTTCATCTAAACATTGATCGCCAGCGCCGGTCGACTTCTCTAGCTGTGTAATAAAAGCCGCCCATTCTTCTATGTCGCAGACTGACGAGCCAACATTATTGCAATTTAGACAACGACTGCTGCGGTGTCAGGACGACTGGAACACCATCGGAAGACCGACTTCAATGTTTGGTTGAGTTCAAGTTTTTACTTAGGCGGTACCGGTAACAAGTAATAGCAAAGAAAGTATTCTTTGCTAATACTTGCTTCGTATTGGTTTATTTTCATGTGGCAGAACTACCGGCAATCGAATTGATAGCCGGTAAAATAATTAAAGAAATTTAGGTTCTGTCTATTAAGAACTTGTTTGCCTCTATTTACTAGTTAGCATAGTGCTTGGCGGCTAAGTGGAGTGAGGTTAGTATAACGCCCTTGTTTTAATAGTAGTAAGTTAATTAACAAATAGTTGTGAAAAAAGTTCTTAATTTATTCAAGACATTTAATTCGTAAACATTTTTAAAAATGAAGGTGGGATTAGATTTTCAAGTTTTTGAAGAATCTTTTATCTGGTTACCTGATAATGGATAGTTGTATCTCAATTTGTTCTTATCAACGACGCCTATTTATCTATTGTTTTTTACTACCACATTTACTGCGGACGGCTATTTAAAATATTTCAGACGCCCTAGATATTATTTTTGTATTTACTGTTACCGGCTATAAATTCGGTTACCATTAGTTCCGCAGCATTAAAATAAATCAATAAGAAATTTCTAGGCCAGTGTTCTTATTCGGTAGTGGGACGAGAAATCACAGTTAGAGTAAAGAAGTAGAGAGGAAATGTAAAATGCACTTGCTATCTTGCCATTATCCGTTGTGATGTCGCAGTTTCAAGTGATGATTTTAGAGAACAACAATTAAGTAGTTGTAGCTGACTGTTAAATTTTACAATAGTTAATTTTTGACCAGAAATCGTTCTACTCTCATATTTATCAGATATTTAGTAATTCTATCAATAGTGGAAATGTTGCAGAGTTTCAGAATGAATATTCAAAAATAAATTTAAAATATTTTATGTAAATGAAAAATAACTGCTGAAATATTACATGTTAAATCAAAATGAAATTTATTTTCATCCGTAGATTTTAACGAGTAAAGCACACAAAACATTTTCAACATTAAATTTCTTTAAAAAGTAATTTTTGATGATGTAGCAAAATTGAACTTAAAAAATTCTGTTCAATAGTTCATCAATTTGTAATTACAGAAATAAATAAAAATCATACTTACACAAACGTTAAATTTACTTCAAATTTATAGATAAAGTTTCTCTAACGAGTTTTTAGTGCTTCAGGATAATAGCAGGTATCCAGCGTGTAATTAAAAACTTGTAGAAGTTTCCCAATCTTTATACCAGAAAGTTTTAGTTTTAGACACGACCCTTAACCTTAAAAAAATCCCTTCAGAGACTTCTTCCCTTTCAGGAAAACTTTTCTTTTTCAAATAGAATATTATTAAACCAGATTTAGTACGAAATTGCAAATAGTATAATAGTTTCAGCGTTTAAGTAGAGATTTCAGGATAAAGTAAATGCGCTAAGAGGTTAAAACTTAATATCCTGTATGTCTCTCCGGCAAAATTAGACTGATAAGGAAATTAAGATTTACATCACGATGCTATTTAGATATTACCCTAAATTTGTGCGTTCCATTAAATACCAAATGTGCATCCAGAGTCTATTTATATTGTCAAAAGCATCAGGTGTGCATGAAATATCTTTATGCATCACATAAACAGTTAACAAAGGTCCTTCTGCATTTGTATCCAGGTAGTATCTGCACGTGAAAAAGGATAACCTGCTACATCGTATCGATAAAAACAAGAATAACCCGGTTTCCTCAGCTCGGGCCTGCAGTCTAATATACAAAACGAGTTTGTGCTTTAGTTAATTTTGTTTACTTCACAGCCCGCGCGCGCGCAGTCTGTTCACTGTACGACAAAGCATGAACTGATATCGCCCCGTGTTTATATAATACGTCGTTGACTGCGTCTCTATCACCCCCTTGGACTCGTCAAAAAGTTCATTAGAAACTTGGCTCGTTAGTAGTACATTGTGCGCCACGTTAATTCACCTTTATAAGAAGTGATTTGTCTGAATTAGCTCGATTTTGTGGTGTGCCTGAAACAAACCACCTTGTCACAGCTTCGAAATTTTCTGCACGTGCGGTTTTCCTACAAAATTTCAATACCGATGTTACAATATAATAGGGGAACAGGTATTGAATAACAAGCAAGGAAAACGTAATAGTAAATTATAGAACTGAAACGTACTCGTGTGCCCTTCAATAACTATGGATGCGATAAAAATTCAGACAAGAAGTTCATTTGAATGAATTGTTTTTACTTTTCGAACACATACTAGGAATAATCCTCCGTTCGGATTGTTGATTTTTTATTTAAATAAATGGGGATTGTAAAAATGTGTTAAATATTAAAAACGTCTTCTTTACTTTTGGAACTTCAAGCGTTTAATCAATATTAATTAAAATCACTCTTAACTGGATACTTTAGAAAACCGTTCAATTATTTTGGAAATTAACACATACTAAAGTATGAATTGTGTTCAATGATCATGTCAATAGTGACCGTGTCTTTTTTATCCGAAATATGAATAAAAGCTTTGTCCAAAAATAATATAAGTAAATCGGAATTTGATGACTTCTTTTTTCGCTGTCCATATAATACCGCTTCGTTATTTCTTGGCACTCCTTCCTTTCATCTTCTTCGTCTTAGCATAGCCCACTCTTCACTCTCTACGCCTTCTCTTAGTCCTCTTTAGGTCTTGTCTTCGTACTCTCTTTGTAACGGGCTCATGATTACGAATATTTAATGCATAAAAGAGAAAATCATAGAATAACTAAATAAAATCTTTATTTCAAGTTCTACATTTAGAAAAGGGTTATTGCTTGTGTAAAAATAACTCGATTCACACCTGTATCAAGTTTCTTTCTTGCTTATGTATGCAGACCACTTCGTTTATTGTATGGTCAACCTTTTTCTTTTATCTTAATCAAACATATTTATTTAAAGCATGCTAATAAATTTATCAACGTGTACAATTTATGATGAGCATGGGTAAAATAATGTGTTTACCTTGAGCCAAACTTTTTTGATATTAAATGTTTACAAAAGAATAAACTGCCTTCGGAAGTATACTTTACATTTTATGAAGCATAATCACACTAAGGGTCGCCGGTCTACTTTATTATTATTATTATTTGTTAATAATTATAATGAATATAGGTAATCGCAAATGCGTGCAGTTTTATACTTATTTGTGTTTTATTTTTATCTGCGACAATGGCGTCACTAGCAAAATAGGTCCAGTTGCATCTTTTTAATCACTACGACTATTTAATTGCGTGTACGTGCGTTTGCATCAAAAACCTCCTGCTTAATTTTCGCGACTAAATAACCGCGCAACAAAAATCTACTACTGTACTATTATTATTAGTTAAGAGTTTTTTCATCCTTTTTAAATTTCCACGAATTTATTTTAATATGCTAGGATAAAGAATGAAAGTTTCTAAATAAAAATGTAGCTGAAATTCTTTCAGTAGAAACATAAATTGTTGCAAGAATTATTTTATTCTTTTTAAGTTTCCAGGAATTTATTTTCTAGGACAATGAATAAAGGTTTGTAAATACAACTGTAAGTTAAATTCTTTCAATAGAAAAAGAAATTCACCATTTTTAAATTTCCACGCATTCATTTTATTATTCGAGGACGACGAATGAAGATTTATAAATAAAAATGTAGGTTAAATTCTTTCAATAGAAAAAGAACTTGTTCCAAGCAGTATTTACCGTTTTTTTTTAATTTCCACAAATTAATTTTATTATATAAGCATGTGGGTTTGGATTGGTAATTTTTTCAATGTAAGACATTATAGTCTGATTTCGCTGCTGCAGCTCGGCTAACTGTTCTATGTTCTTGTTCTCTACCATAACGCTTGTCGACGGTCATTATTTGTGGGTTTGGATTGGTAATTGGTTATAAACTCCACTAATATAGTATGAAAGAGTTTTATTGACAAGAGGTTACACGAATTATTATTGACAGTCAAAAATTAATATCTTATTAATTTATTCTGCTAGCTTGATTATGTATTCTAATTTCATTGTATGCCTGCATACTCCACAAGCACACCGACTGAAAGTTTGTAAATAAAAATGTTGGTTAAACCCTATTAATAGAAAAATAACTTGTTCCAAGAATTATTTTTCCTTTTTTAAAACTTCTACGAATTTTTGTAAATAAGAATGTAGGTTATGTAGGTTATGACATGTGGAAAATGTTCAAATATCTTATATAGCTTATATTCTTAGGGGTTCAAAATTGGCATACAACAGCTATTTGTTTTTAAATTCGCTCCAAAATATTATTTGTCTTATAATCGATGCGGTCTTATTTTCGAGTAAATACGGTATTATAATACTAAAAATGCTTTTATTACAATGAAAACAATAGTCACAAATGAGAGCTTTTCGAGTATTTTAGACAATTAAATAATCGCAGAAATTATTGTAAGTAATACATATAAATAAATAAAAATAAAGTGATTATAGGCATTTATTTATGTAAATACATTAAAATTATAAGTTATTAAAAATTCAGTTGTTTTAATAAAATATAGTTTTTAAATTTAAAACTTGTATAAAATTTTGTTCATGTTTATTAACTAAATACTAAAAACTTTACTTATTGCTACTTATACAAATATTACTTAAAAGATAACTACAAACAAAAAAAAACAACTAGAAACATAGATACAGTCACTACTAAAAAGCAAAACAGTCCCAAAACAAAAACGTAAGAAACATCCTTTGCAAGGACAGAACATTAATATGCGTTGAATGATTACACAATATTTTTTAAATCTCGCCACATTTTTAAGTGGATTAGTCAATGGGTTTAATTTTCTGGACCCTTTATCATAAAGATTAAAAACATTCCAGTAACTACTTTCAAGATATAATCCTTTGAGTATACCCAAATTTGTACCTGTTACCTGTTAATTTATTTGGCCTGTAACTGCTGGAAACTTTACCTGAAAGTGAATAAATCCGTCCTAAACATTGAGTTTCATTTTGCTAACTTCATCTTTCTCATAAGATTTTGCACCTGCCTGCATTTTTAGATAAACTATGAGAGCAGATTTTGTTCAACTTTGTTATTGGTTATACTTATATCAAGTTTTAACTTATGGATGAATAAAACCTCATTGAATATAATAATCGCCCCTCTTTACATTTTAAAGTTTATGAACGTTTTTGGCTCATGAGTGATGTTTGTTTAGTATGGATACCACACATTGTTCCGTTCTCTTCGCGAGAATGGACTGTTCCGTTGCCCGATTGCTATAAATTTAGAAAGAGAAGCTTTATGTGATTTAAAATATGTGCTCTGGTGGTTTAGTAATCTTATTGTATCTGTTACGTTTTATATCTTTACTGGAAATTAAGCATTGCTGTACTCAATCTAGAAGTTCCCCGTTTAGTCTTTTGGTTAATTTAACGCGATGCGATAAGCAATTAACAACGTAGTGTTGGCATCTAGCCTTTTGATTCCTGAAATCCTGCGTAAAGAATTCATAATAAACATTAGACTTTGATAATCTCCAACTCTAAAAAGGTCGAAATAAACTTCCCCTTTCTTTTCAAAAACAACTAACAAATAGATGATTCAAATTCGTTCTAGCAATAATTTAATCAATCAACTACAATAATACAAAAAACTTTAATAATTTAATAAGTGGAAATAATTGTGAAGTTTAAAACTTTATTTTATTAAGAAAGTTCAGAACTGTCCTTCGTTTTTTAGTAGCAATGTTAAAGTAAGGCTTTTTTGTGGTGTTAAAACAAAAGGCAATTAAGCGTTGGTGTTCCTTTGGATTAATTTTGACGACTAAAGTACTGTTAGGTAATTTTGTTAACTAAGTATTATTGAACTACGCTGAAAGAAATTAACAAAAACTTAAAATGGTAATTTAGAATGGGGATCCCTAATTAGGCTTACTATATGATCTTTTTTGATTTTTGTGTTTAAACAAAACAAAAACGGGCATATTTATCATACTTTGTATGTCTTGTGTTTTATTTACAAACATTTGATCCCAATGAACTTTATCTAATAAATCAGAATAAGACACAATTAACCACCTGCTGCAGATTGACTCAACAAATTGTAGTCATTTTTTAGGGCCATAAAAATACGGAATTATTTTCCCAAACTGTAGATTCCAGTTGTAATTTTTTTTCTAAACAATTATAACAAATAATTTGGGTGGCGCCTTTATAATGTTGTTTATTTATTCCTGTGTTTATTATTGTTACAAATCGGATCCCATTTATGGAGCTGATAGTTTGTTTTAATAGTTACAAATTGGTGGGTTTTACGGACCTAGTTACGGGACTTCTATGTTTATTGTTAAAAGTACATCTTCGTTGTCCATATGTCATCTCTTCATGTTCTCTTCGCCCATTTTTTGTTTTCTCTTCGTCTTATCCTCTTTGTTCTCGGTGCGTACTTTCTTTCTCTATTCTTCGTCTTTTCTGTGACATGCATACGGCGTCGTTTTGTCCTCTTTTTGTTCTCTGTTTGCATTTTGTGTCCTTCCTATGTCCTCTTTTTATTCTCTCATTATTTCTTCGTCCTACCTTTGCTAGGTCATTTTTTTGATAATCTGTTTGTCCTTTCTTTGCCTTCTGTTCGTTCACAATTTTTTTTTATCTCGATTTACTATTTCCAACTAATAAAGAACGTTTAAAAAGAAATAACTATGATAGATTTCGCTAATTTCTACGAGTTTTTTGATACCGATTTATGTGCATCTGTCGGTGGATGGAGAAACATTATAATCACTGTAAGCTTGAGAAAGCGAATCCAGAAATTTATTTACGTTGATTTATTGAATAATTAGTTGAGAATTATTTTTGTATGCTTTGTTACTGTGATGTTTACTTATTTTTTATTAATGTTTTCTGAAAGATTTTCTCGTTTTAATTTGGAAACAGCCCAAATTAAAGAATTTTCTAAATTGTAGTATTTTCTAGTACGAGATGGCGCTCATAAACAACCGTAGTTCAATTTAAATCAGCTAACCTTTCAATTTTCCCATGCCCCCGAGGACTTATCTCTTACCGAACTTGACTAGCTCAGCCGTAGTAATCGAATTAAACTCAAGTCTAACGTCCAGTATGAAGTTGTGCCGTTTAAACGTTTTGCTACACTTTGGCTCACAATGGTGGTGTTTTGGCTTCACCTTGTCTACTTTTTATTCGCTGACCTGTTTTAACGTGATTGTTTTACATTTTATGTACAGATCTTTGCTTAGAAGAAACTATATGTTTGAATTTCTTGTGAATAATAAACGTTACAATCATTTCTTACTCTTGAAGTACATGCATTGTATTTTCATTCATTCATTCATTCATGTGTCTCGGTACATTTTTTCTGTGGAGACAGCCAGCGCTACCTAGCGCTGGATGACCCAACCCCTATTGAACTACGCGATGTAAGAGAGAGAGGTGAGGATCCGAGCTTGAATTCTTTTTTCATTTAAATTTTTCATTTCGTTAGTTACTAAAGCTTACCCATTAGGGTAAGCAGTTGGCACCTAGTGTAATACTAACTTTATAATTTTGTTCCAGGTAAGGCTGTTATCAATTACTTTGAAACAATCGATGTCTAGTTAACGTACAAGTCGATGTACAAGTGTAGTGAGCGAAACAAAATATTTTAAAATGTCACCAATGCTACTTTTTATTACTTAAAATATGGATACCTATATAGTACAGTAGTACACCATACCTTGGGTACGTTTTCAAATAAGGAATGGACCTTAGAGCTACATTGTACAGCTTAAAGGAACTAAAATTGAAGAAGCAAGTGTTAAAAATAAATTTAAATCTTTTAGATTATTTATATACAATAAATTAGTATAAACATAAAGAACTAAAACAAACTAAACTTGATAATAAATTTTTTGCTAGTGAAAGCGACGTTCTCGATCATTCTGACGTGTTTTATTGTTTCAAAAAATAATATTATAGTACTATGAAATGAATGCCGTTTCTGAATGATCCAATGATGAATCCATACTCCGCAACTTTCTGAATTCATGCGTCCGAACTACGCTTTAAGGTTTTACTTTCTTGATCTACCACCAACACGTATAACCTTGAACTTCAGAAGGAGGTGGGGTGTTGGACCCAGACTAATCATGGATGTGACGTGTTATAGGGAGTGGTTAGCCCTATCAGCTTGAATTAATCACTTAACTAAAGAATTCTTAACAGGTTGCACTTGTTGGTCAGTTCTGATTGTTATGAGGTGGGAACATGAATGGACTATTGACGCAATGGAAGCTGGTGAAATTCAGTTTCAGCGCTATAAATGCACAATACGGAGCTGTTAATCGATTAACCGATTAATCGGATAAATTGATTTTGTGCTAGTCAAATGTGTCTGGATGTGTATGGATAACGAAACTGTACGGAATATTAGAACAAACCTTACAAAATTGAATAATTGAAAAACTTAAAAACAAAAAGGCACTAGAATTTAATCAAAAATACTTGTCTTCTTAATCGCATATAATATTATAATGATGTCAAAAGACTTTAATTCTAATTGTATATGTATTTAATTGCCCTCTTGATAGGTGCCTATAATCTTCACATGTGATACATTTGAATAAAATGTTATTTATTCAATATAAACAAATATTGCAATTATTTTTTATCTTTTATATGCCTTTTTTAGTACCTAAATTAAAGAATAATAAAAATATAAACTTGGTTTTTAGTGAAGAATGTGTTTATAAAAACTCTGCTTTAAATCAACCTTAATATATAGAGGTACAGAATTTTAACCAAAACATCTCAAGACAATTGTTTAGCCTTACTTTGGACTCCTTGGTAAAGAAAATTTGTTTACAAATTATGTACCTCTCATCTTCCGTTTTCTATTTATACAAACCGGGAAATAACATTAATAGGAAAAGATTCTATTGATGACATTTATTTGATGACCAATCAAGCCATGTGGTAGTCCAAGATAGTAGCGATGGATGTAGCCATGAACATTATACATGACTCGTTTGGCATTAAATGGATATTACCACTACAGTCATTTCATATTAATGGATTTTCACGATTTGCATAAATAGAAACCGCAAGATGATAAGTGGAACATTTGGATAAATAAAATTAAAATTTACAGAAAATATAAAAGTACTTTTTATATAATATCTTCTCCTGAAGAAGCTTTATATAATTGCGAGCGAAACGTTTAGTTATGGTTATAAATATGAAAAGGTGAAATCATGGAAGTCCATTTCTTTTTTGACTGGTCGCAAAACGGAACTGTTTTTTTGTACTGTAAACTACACATTTGAAGAACAATTTAGAATACTTCTTTGTACTGTAGTGTTTAGAAGGTTAAATATGTGAATACAGGTTGCTTGTGTGTGGTCTTGTACACTACTTATATGTTATCTCTTGTAGAAGACAATAAAAGACATGTTTACTTCTATGAGATATTTATTTTTACTTTCTGTTGATTACTGTTGTCATGGCAATCACTTAGCATGCAATGCCTTCTTGAGGTAATATAGATGTAATGACTGATTTTATGATGAATATCATTACATTACACCCCGGGTAAAAAAAGGCTGAACATGTACCAAAAGAAATGGGCCATGAGTCAAAAGGGCATTTAATGCATTCCTCAACAAAAAAAATAGCATACATTAATGTCGTACTTGTATGTAGCGGTATGTTTAATGTATACTAGCTACAAAAGAATTGAGGTCGTTTGCATCTTTTCAATGGTTCCTTACATGCTAAGACAATAAAACATATGTTAAGAATTAAGTGCTAATAATCAAAGAATTGAAAAGCCTTTGCTGCTGGTAGCTATTAGTAGGCATCAATTGCTTAAGGCAAAACATGAGTTGCTTATCGCAAGGTGTTGCCGCAAACTTAACCTAATTAAAATAAACTTGATGTACAGGAATCACTTGTTAGGACGTTCTGTAATTCTTACTAAAAAGAAAGAAATAAAATTTAGGAACGTGAACAAAACCAAGGAACAACATAATAAGTGCTTCGTGAACAAGTGATGCTTGCGTTACGATTTATTTGTTGTAACTTTTAAGATTAAAAATAACTATGCTAATTGAATCTAAAAGCGTTAGCTTAAGTAGTATGTTTGTGGTCAACATTGATAAATGTAGTTATAGTATTCATTTTATCCGTAGGAAAGGAAGGAAGGTTAAATGTGGGAATACAGGTTGCTTGTGTGTGGTCTTGTACACTACTTATATGTTATCTCTTGTAGAAGACAATAAAAGAAATGTTTACTTCTATCAGATATTTATTTTTACTTTTTGTTGATTACTGTTGTCATGGCAATCACTTAGCATGCAATGCCTTCTTGAGGTAGTATAGATGTAATGACTGATTTTATGATGAATATCATTACAGTACCTGACTATTGAGAATTTGACGATTGGCTGATTATGATAATATCCATCGAGACTAATTGAAAAAAATCGTTTGATCAATTTTTAAAGAGATCTTAGACACTCGAATTTGGGAGGGAGAGTTTTTTACATTTTCTTTATACATTTTTTAAAATTGAATCCCATGGATATTAGAATTTTCCATAAAATGATGACCAATCTTCCTGTAAAGCCCAAATCTCAAAAAGATAATCTACTGTAAAATCGTGGGATACTTTTCATTTGTATAGTTTTCTAGCGTAATTTTTCGTAGTTATTTTCTTTTAGTTTACTTTTAAAACATTTACTTGACATGATTATGAACAGATTGATCATCCGGATAGCCCACGTGGCTACCTTTTATTATAATTTATTGTTCTTTGTGTTAACGACATTTTAATTATTTTGAAACACGTGTTAAACTGTGCATAGTTAATTAACTGTTATCTCTGAGCTTCTTATCAGTTATTTATATTGGACTACTATTGGACATTTAATTATTTGTTATTCGACAGAATTATTTATCTTGTAAAAAGGGTTCGCAAAATAGAAATCGTTATTATTCCTGTAAACGGTACTTTCCCTGAAGTTCTTTTACAAAAACAACAATAAAACAGGAGAGATTAATCTGATACATTTCACATTTCCGTTGTACTCCATTCAATTGGCGATAAAAGTTCAATGCTCTTCAAAATAAATTACTAATGTTCACATGCATTTCGACATTTTAAAACCGAACAAGAAAATGCAATTTGAAAACTTTTCAGCAGCATTCAGTGTAATTCCTGGGAGTTGTATAAATTGTTCGTTTCGGTATGGAATCTCAAGTGCGCGTTTAAATAGTTTAGTAAATTTTAATCAAGTTATTAAAGTAGAATTTTCTTGTGCAATTATTAGTAAATATTAAAGTTGGTTAACTACACTCACCCTGCATTAATATATATTTTCCATTAGGAGTCACTTTTCAAATAAGCAGACAACGTAAAGAAAAAAAATGGAAGTTATACATTTTTTTAAGATCAGTTATCGTTTATCCCTTTTCCTTCTAACAAATAAACAGTGGACCGAGGAAAATGAATTCGACGGTGACAGGACGGCAGGATTAAGCCACATCCTGAGATTTATTAGGAACACTCCGACTTCAGTAGCGCTACTGAAAATCGAGGTGTATTTTTATACCCACTTTAATCCGGAATTTTCCCGGAAGTCGACAACTTCTTTTTACCTCAGTTGAAAAGAAAATTGGAAAAATTACGATTTTCATACTTATTAATACTTTTTTTTTTGCTTTATAACAAGAAAAAATAAGAAATATGAAAGTAGAGTAAATATATAAAAAAATTTCGTGCAATATTGTTGAGGATAAATCAGGCATTATGTATAAGGGGCGTCAAATAAGTCAGCTGGGTACTGATTCTTTTGTTAGTTTAGATAAAAAAAGAAAATATTTAGAATAATAACAAACAAATGTTTTCGAGATTTATAATAGCATTTTTAACACGTTTATTTATGTTAGTTTTATTATCTTAAATAATTTAATATCTGAAGATTAGATTATCAGGTGATGACGTTCAAAAGTAATTAACTTAGCAGTTAATTGAATATTGATTAATAAATTGAACAAAAATTAAATATAACCAAAAATAAAAATTAATATTGAATCGGAAACTTTCAGGAAATGAGTTTTCTTCCTTTACTTCAAAATTCTTTTTAGATTGCTTTGCTTTTTCAATACTTTCAGGTATCTTTGTAAAAAAATTTGATTAAAAAGTTAAACTAGATAATGATGGAATTGTTAATCTCCGAATGACCCGAAAATGTTGATCATTGTCATATTAGCTCTTGCAGCTAATGTTATTTGTTAAATTCAGAGAGTTTCGGAGTCATGACAATTTTTATATTCCCGGGTATAAAGACTTAAAAACTCCCAATTTCCGAATTCCCGGGAATCCCGGAGAGTAATTTTACGTAGTGTTATATAATATTTTTATTATTGTACAGACACACGACACGTAATAAATACGCATAAAACACAACTCACTACTTTCTTACCTTTAATTAAAATAATTGCTACGGCTAAATAAAATTGTTCTGAAAAGTCAAACTCTCCATAATTTTGAGACCCTCAGGCGTTCGCTTCAATAGGGCACTAAATTATAATTTGTCTAGGAACACAGTAATATAAAACAGATGCACATAGCAATCTTTCAACAGTTACCACATATATTTATTTTATAATCTGAACAAATAAAAAAAATGAAACAAAAAGAAAATTTAAACTAGACACCAAAATTTTCTTTATATTAATTCCAAAGTTTTTTTTACATATTTGTGGCCATAAACGTCCCAAATGTATAATAATAATAGTAATAACTGCTACACCTATAACCCGGAAACCAGTCCCCAGAAGCTATAAAGTTTGTGCTGGAGGGAGGAGTTATTATTATTATTATTATTATTACGTAGGCCCAACGTGCGGCTGCAGCCGACTAAAGATAGAACAGCGCAAATCCCACATTTGTGTCACAGCTAAAGAAAAACTGCAGAAAACCTTAACCAGCTCTGGGGGTAGGTACTAGGTACCGGTACTGTATTGTTATAAATTCCCAAATATCTGCTCTCTGCTTTCGCCCGTCTCGACAATGAAATCAAGAAACTATGTTATTGACTTCTTTCAAATATTTCCATATAAACTTTACTAAGTTTATATGGATTTTATTTATGTAATAGTGGTAAGTAAATTAATTTTATAATTAGAGTCCGCATTCATTTATAAAGTTCAGTAAAAATTTGATAATTTTTCTTTATATCAAAATATAAAATTTCCATCACAAAATAAATTGACACTTGATTAAGTTAAAGCATTTGTTAATTAAAAAACTTATATTTACTGACACAATTATATTTTGTATAACTGATATCATTAATAAAAAAGCAGGCTCTACATTTAAGACAGTTACAATTGTGTATTAATGAAGCTGCTTTACAATCCTCCATTAAAATTATTTACCCAAAAGCTGTGAAATTTTGAAATAGAAGAAACTTATTACAACAGTAATATCTCGTTAACATGAAAACACATTTTTTTATTAATTGCTCAGGTAAGGTAGTAAATACTTGTATACCTCCCTATCACAATATCCCTTGTCTGTTTTAGGTTAAATCTTACATTAACTTTGGTCTCAACTTAAATTAAATGCAAAATTAGATGAACGTTTCCCACATCATTAATGGACAAGGAAAACTAACCAGACTTTATGGAAAAAACAGTTTTACAGATATCCTTTATCTGACTATAGTGTACATGTTAATTATAATAATCATATTCAACTTGATAAAAGACAAATAACTTGAAAGTATAATTTTGAAATTGTGGTCATGCGCCCAATCTAATGTTTCGCTTTGAAATTTCATGCATAAGCTTATTTAAAATCACAGTGGGTGAATGACCTTTTTCATGCGTCAAATATTATGACAATAGATACCTAAAACAAAAATTCAAGCACGTATTCGTTTTTAATAAAAAAGGTAATTAAAAAATACTATAACAGCCTTTAAGAATTTAATTTTTTAATAAAATAGGAAATTCCGGATGGAAACCCTTTTTGAATGTAATTAAACAAAAAATACAAGTTTACTTAATGGATCGCCTAACAGAAGCTACTTGCTGACACTAATCCCTTTTTCTTTAATAGTGGGAGAAATTAGAGTCTGCTTAGTAATTTGGCCACGACGACTTGTTGTCCAGAACTCTTGTACAGAGCTGTCCATTTTAATTAATAATTTGACCATAAAATTGAAACAAATAAAACCTTAAGTAAGAATTTTAATTAAATATCTTGTATACAAAAGTCCCGTGCCTCGTATTATTTTCCCCGAGACTCGAGACAATAAAAAATTGAGAAATTCTCGCGAGTTATGTCCTCAACATTTGTTTTTTTTAATGGAACACTTTATGTCGTTTTGATTCACGGTTAAATTCTGAATCAAACAATCTCCCAATGTTTATTTTTCTGACAGGTTAAGAAATATTATCTCTGCGTTTAGTGTGCCGTGAACCATAAACACCTCCTTTTTGGTTTCAAAGCAAAGGAAATATACTGCTCTATGGCTTTGATGAATTTGATCTAAATAGAAACTACTAAAGATATACAGGGTGCCCTACTTAAAAGTGGAAAGTTGAGATCACATCCGGTAAAACCGGGAATGATACAAAGCTGTTTCTTATGTCAAAATGCAAATAAAACTTCTTTTTCCTTTTTCATCCCCAGAGTGATATAGGCGAGGGGCCTCTTCTCTTACCACCGGTGATAGTGGTTTTACCCGAAGGTCGACATAGGGCTAAACTTTTTTTTCATTTTATTTAATTTGTCACTCTACTACCCTCTATTTCAACGAATGTCTGAGTTTTGTAATCATCTCCACCGCAGAAGCCACTCAACGGTATATTTCGTGAAAATACAAACTACAGTTAAAATAATACAATCATAACTGAAATTATAAACTATTAAAACCAAAGAAAACAAAAATGTTTAAAGTAATGAATGGAATTGCACTAAACAAAAATCTGGTTTTCTCAAACATACTGTCACAAACTGAATTATTGCTAATTAAATAATTGCATTTAGTTTAGTTTAGTTCAGTTTAGTGCAAATATTACTACGGTTACATTCGTCTATACAGCGGGGGTCCACACGACAAGATCACCTGCAGAAATCGCCATTTATATGCTAATGTATGCATCACATTAGAAGTAATATATTCATTTATACAATATGCATTTTTTATATGCAACTCATTATAGGTAATATATTCATTTATGCATTAACGGCTTCCGCAATATTCATGAGAATACAGTATATAAACAGTTTACTTCAAGTCTAACATTTAGTCGTAAATTGACTCCCATTCGACCATGATCTTGAAGCAAGCTGGCAAGTAACTTTATATATTAATTAATTGTGAGGGGATCCCCTCCGCTTAGTATTAGGGATCTAGAATCTGGTGTCCAGGGGCACTGATTACTTGATCCCTAATGTGCTTAGTTTTAGTATTTTAGGGGCCTAGAAGCTAGTACCCAGGGGTACCGCTTACCTGGTTTCCTAACGCTTACTTGTAAAACTAGTGCTAGTACAGGGTGGTTCGGGTCACCCTCATGTTCAATGTTAGTCTTTGGATTCGTCCTCATACTTATGTTTAAAACCTATTGTATTGTGACTTGTTATGGAGTATATAATTAATTTGTGACCTGTGTTTCTATCTCTACCTGTGATTACAACCCTCAGTCACGAAAACCCCACGTGACAATACGTTTCACCAACGTTCATATAGTCCACTTATATGACCAATATATATTGGACTACGTGTAAGATGTCGGTAGTGGATATAATTTCACAAAAAATAAATCTCTTCAGGAGGCCTGAGGAGGCTTTCATTGTCGCAACTTTGTCAACGTTGTCCACTCGAGCATATAGCTTTACAATTCTACCAAGCTTCCATTTTACTGTGGAAGGGTATGCATATTATACTCTAGGCTTTAACACTGTCAAAAATGTTGTCAGTAACGGTCACCTCCACAGGCGATTCAAGGTGATGTTTGCTCGAGATGAGACCAATCAAGTCATTGGCGTTACTGCTTGAGCCTCAACTTGAATTAGCAAAACTATCAAAACGTCAAAAACTGTTCACCAATCATACTTATCAAATGGGACTTACTGATTTAATTCTTACCACCCACAGTCCACGAAACTGAAACTGAAGGAAGTTTATTAATGTTTAAAATTCGTGCCACAGTCACTATATAAATGTGAGCACTGCCCTCGATGGGCAACGAATCGTCTCAGCGCTGCCATGAATGCTGCAGAGGAAAGTTTTGCAACCAATTTAAAATTAGCTTTGATAGACACACATATAAGAAAGCAAATGTAAGCGTTTAAGCTCTTGACGCGATACTTGCTCGAAGTGAGTAATCCCGTCTGCGAAACCGGTTTTCAATTGAAATAAAAGTCGCAGACTTTTTTCTCAGTTGGAAAAGACTCAGAAAAGACATGAGCACAAGGTAAATTACTCATAGGAGATTCAAGAGAGGTAGGTTTAGCTAGAAAATAACGATAACGATAAGAAAGACAATGCTGTTTGTGCAGAGAGAATCTAAAACTGATGAGTTAAAAACCCACATACCCCTTTTTCCTGTAAAAACTTTAGTAACTTTTGTAACTAACACGTTTTCTTCCTTTAACTGAAAATACTATACTCGTAATACAAAACATAAGATACGTCGTGCGATGGACGTCACTGTAACGCCTTAAATTCAAAATACTTACACCTAATTGCTTGCATCGCAATACAACAATACTTACTAAATACAGTTGTAATTAATTAATGCTCCGGCTTAAGATCTCTAATGGCAAATTATGTCACAAGCGTAGGTCTGATTTCCATGGCTTATAGATTATAAAGGAAATAAGGTTTTGTAACAATAATAAGGATTATGGGCGCCATTTGATTGCAAGTCATTAGAATACTCCTCAAAATCCACAACCAAAAAATGATCTGATTATTTTGATGGAATTCAATAATTAATCGTAATTATTCAAATTAATGTTAGGCTGATAAACGTATTTCAATAACTTATGCAAGTTAATGGTCCAACATCATCACAACTGTATTTAGTTTAAAGTGGTTTATTCATAAGTAAAGAAATAGAATTGATTACCAAACAATAGTTCATAATTTATTACTAAGAGAAGAGGGAACCCTTTTTAATAATAAAAAAGGATTATTCATAATAACAGTATGAATATCATGGATACATGTAAACAATCCTTAAAGCTAAAACAACTTACTTAAATGATAATGTTAATTCGGTAAATCCTAAATAGATGTTCAAATCTACATAGTCACTCGAAATCACTCAACACTATAATGCCTTTTTCACAATAAAGCACAAAAACTTGTAGACACCAAATACATAAAACTCTTTACAGACTGAAGAAGGATGAACCTTGGTAAATCTGTTAAAATTAATTTCTGGATTAATTAGTTAATTACACGTTTTTATGGGTAGCCAAAGTTAGTTACCAGAAGGGTGACTGTTTCAGCGTAATAATATTTTAGAGCTGACACAAATTTTTCACTATATTACTATTAAAACGAGAAAATCAAAGGTGACGATGATTAGCGTTAAAATGCTAATTGCTATAAATTCTCTTCTTAAAAGGGTAACTAATAACACTCTGAATTAACCATGAGTTCGTTAACCAAAACGACAAACTTTAAAATTCAATTCTAGATTGAATTTTCTTCATAAATTTCCAATAAACGGTAAACTGGATAATTTGTGTTAATTTTACTAGCATAGAAAATTCGACGGTAAAATGAATCAAGTAAGCTTCCTGTACTGTCAACGGAACTCAATACAAAACGGTATTAGCACAACTAATTCGTACTTTTCAAACTGTAACTTGGTTTTATACTTAAAAACTGTAATTTTTGGAATGCCAAATAACATAAAACTCCACCAGAAGCTTCCCAAGGCGAAGCCCCAGCTCGTCGCGGAGACTGCTATCAGATCCGTCTTTCGACTCTGTGAGACTATATTCGACCCTTCTTCTGACTGACTCCTTTGGGGTGCGAAATTATCGTTGCGTTGATATTTTTTGAGAAAAGGAAATTAACCATCCCATCACAAATTAGGCTGACACATTTCGGGCCAATGGTAGATTTTTATTCCAGAGCCTTCTATGGGATTTACAGCCACCAAAATCAAAATCTGCTTGGTAAGGTGAAACCCGATATTTTAAATGTGGTTTCAGACCGTTTTTTATTTGTCTGGATTTGATGAAACTATTCATCCAAATTAAAAATGGGCACGCATAAAATGCTTAAATCTGAATTTAATGCATTTTTTAGACATATTAATCTGCAAGAAGATATTTTTATTTCTGTATTTCTCTTAAAAAAACGAATTTCATAGGCATGAGAAAGCTTTGAGATGAGCCATTAAAGAAAATACAATTTGACTTAAAATAACGTCTGCAATTTTTAAACCAACGAAAATATATTGAAATATATACAAGGCCGTACTAAGTTTCTTTACCATAAGAGCATTTAAAATTACATTAAAATTAGATCGAGAATTTTAACACGTTACAGTTTGAGTAAACTTAACTTGGGGGAAAAACCCAAAAGCATGCAGATACTCTTTAATAGATAATTTTTCATTTTCCCTATTCATTTGATACTTGAAGATCGACCAACTTCAAAAATTGATAACTCAATTTTCTGCACTAATCTAATGAAATCCTTTTGGGATTTTATTATTGCTCATGTCAGCTTTCTGTTGCTTCGGATTCATCTCATTTTAAATTTCTTGTTGCACTGTGATTATTCAAGTTTCTTCTCCTGTGCAATTCCAGTAAGACAGATGCTTAGTATTATTCTACTGATTAAATGATAATTATTCTACTGACTTCTGTTTGTATGTCTGTGTAAGGCAGTAATATTCTAAATAACATAAGGTACGTTTTGTTTTCATTTACAAACATATTTTTAGATATTTACTTCATATTGAAATAATACCGATGACGAAAATTTTAAATTTATTATTCTCAGAGTCTGAATAATTTCCGAGTCGAAGTTTATTTTCTCGAAAGTTGAGTTTATCTAATGAATTCCTTTTACTTGACTGTCAGATCTCGAAATTCAAAAACACTCGGAGGATGGTGTTTCGACACGAACGAAGTTCTCTTAACACTACTGTGATGTTAACGGATTCGTGAAATTATAGGAGCAGCAGATAAGTAATTTGGGAGTCATCGTAGCGAAAGGATTCACGTTTCCCTATTCTGAAGGCAGCAATTTCTAGCAATGCATCTTTATCATAAATGTAAATTAAAATATCCTCGCTTAATGTAGGAACGTTTAAATTTATTTTCGTATACTCCGTGTCTGGCAAATGAAAAATTAGGACCGTTTCTCGCAGATGTCGCATCCTGAAGCCCCCTCGTCCATATCTCGGTTCTGTTTATGGAACTAACCACTCAGCGACTTAATTGCATGTTTAACGTTGTCAGGGTATTTTATTTAACTCGTTTACTTTTTTAATTGCGCTAGCCTACATTTTTAAAATCCTGCAGCAAATGTGGTTTAAGTAATGTGTTCTAGTCTGACCTAGTTACTGCACAGACTGTCTGTGCATTAAGATCAAGAAAAATGGCAAATAAAGAAAAACGAAAGGAACCAAGAAGATAATTCTCCAAGTAAATATCGCGAAGTAGTTTTTTCCTTTCTTGTTCTACTTGCTGCTGTTATTGCCACTGATATATCCTTTGACAATAATCAAATCAGAATTCAAACGCTCTCGAATTACGAAAAAATATTCGAAAACAATAAACGGCAACGTCTTTTTCTCTTTTATGTTTTTGCTAAAAGGCAATGCGTACCTGTCAATTTCCGTTTTTACTTGTAAAAGACATCTGGAGCTTTTGTAGTCTTTAAAAAGGAAATAATGGAATTCATTCATCCGGAAGTATTTTTTGTATGAAAGAAAAAGTTGCTACTTTAGGCAATGCTTTGAAAAAAAAAAGAAATAACTAAAAAGTGAAATGTTATACACATAACATTATTAGATATGTTAGTTTACTTAAACTTTCATTTTGAAGCAGGATTTCAGTATATTTGTACAGCAAGTATTTTGAATTTACTACTCTACAGAAACATCTGATATAATATTAAGAGCGCGCTTCATTACGTGCAAAAAGTGTCGTTTCGGACCAAGTTCACACACCTTCAGGAATGAGATGAAGATTTGCTCGAAGTCTTAAAGTGTAGATAAAGGATAAACCTAGGGCTTGGCATATTTTTCAAGGGTGGATATTTTGTAATAATTGATACAGAGCCCTTCAAACTTCGGCAAGTTTAGGTTGCTATTTTCTACAAGTTTAAAAATTCTTCAAAAATTAAAAATATGTCATCCCCTTGGAAATTCAACGGAGAATGTGTTTATGAAAACTGCATGTCGCTATCAGCCTTGAATTTTGTGATGAACTCTTAACAAAGTGCGCCATGTTCCTGACAGCGATTTATACAGTTACTCCTAATTTTAGGCTACCCAACTGACAATGGCTGTAAAAAAACATCCAAGAGGCGATAAGAAGTTGAGGTATTTTCCCACTAGGGGCGCTTCATTCGTATTTGTAATTCAAGCGGTTGTGATGTTTATATAAAAAAATTCTGACATAGAAAAAAATATTGGAGATAAATGTACATGTTTTATTAGAACTCTATTTATAAGTGTATAATATTTCGTTCATTCTTTTTCTTCTTAGAAATAAATTTAAAATTAAAATATTTTTATGGAATAGAGAATGGGAATTTTAATTATTAAATATCCTTTTGAGCACATAAGTAACGTATTTTGTAAGAAGTAAGTTTTAATTAGCAGTTAGTATAGTTAAAAAATACAACCAAAATAAATGTACAGTATAATGTTAATTCTATGGATTTATTTATCCGTCGCAAATTTCGCTACAGCATAAAAAATTAGATAGAATAAGCGAATAACCATGCAAGGTCTTTGTTTCAGTAGTTAAATTTGTCTATGAAGATAGATTAATTTCAGTGCTTGAATACTTTTATTTATGCGAGAGGCGAGAGTTTATACATATGTATTTTTCATATAGGAAGGTAGGTATTATCTAGTATTACTGAAACTGACTTAATAAAAAAGTATTAAAATTATCCGCTATTTTCATCTAAATTGGAAAATCGCCCAGAAAGTTCCATTTCATATTTTGATATTATTAGCAAAATCTGCTATGCTATTACACTTTAGACACGAGTGTAAAAAGTAAATTCAATAAATAAATTACCATAACAACAATTTGTTGTTGTGGTAATAACAACACTGGTTGTTCTGATAGACGTTCATTTGTAATTATAAGCCATTCGGTCTTTGCATTACAAATTTTGTATTTTTATCATTTTTAACCTCTTTAATAGGGTTTGTAGAAAAAATAATGTATGAAATACGTGTTAAAAGTCAAATTATTTTGTTCGAAGAGATGACTAACTCTGCTGGCGCGTCGGCGTCGGGGGCAACATTCACTTTTGACACTTTTCTATCATCATGATTTCAAAATAGTCAGTTAGGGGGTGTAAAAATGTTAAAAAACAAAATTTTCCTTATGTTGGGATATCTTGTTCAAACTAGATACGTGAACGTAAAATGTCGTTAGAAACATTTTTTCTTAATAAAATATTTTCCATATTTTAACAAATAAGGTCATTTTTCGTTGATTTAAAAAAGTGCGAATTTAACAGATACCTACCTATAAAGCCACCTGTCACCTTTGACATGGCGTATTTTATATTTTTGGAAGCAGAGGTTGTTACCATGCATAGTTATTTCCAATCAGAATATTAAAGAATTTTCTCATGTGGAATGTGGATCCAACTTTACGACACACACTGTAAACTAAAATCTAAATTTTTAGCTTCTTTTTTGATAGGAATAGGGATCCCACCAATCGCTACGTTAATATTGCCAGTTAAGATGTATTAGTCTTTATCGCAAAGAAGATAAAAACTGATTTTTGAGGATTGATAATTAAAGAGTGCTGTTGTGACACCATATCTATAGCATTGAGATCGACGTTAATATCACGTATAGCATTTCGATGTACTTACTTTTACGATACGATTACGAATTACTTAGACAAAAGGAATATAGAAATTAAGAATCGTCAGCGAACATTTTCAACTTACGTTTTAACATATGTATATGTGAAAAGTGGAAGTATAGATTATAAAAAGAAGGGGTCCCAATATAAAACCATATAAAACTCCTCTTACTACTGGTGAAAAGCTAGAAATTCCATTTATTGCTATACACTGTGCACGATTGGCTAATTGTTTATTGCATATGTATAATGTTAAATACAATAACGCAATAAAATACTATTAAAATCTTCACTAAAATATTTAACTATAAATTCTAACTGTCGTTTCGCTAGTACAGTAGCTTCTTCAGTTAAAGACTGGTTATAACTAAAACTAAAAGCAGTCTTTATCTGAAAAAGCTACCGTGTAGCGAAAGGACAGTTATAATTTTTAAATAAATATTTTAATGAAGATTAATAGTATTTTATGGTGTTATTGTGTTTAATATGGATCTTCATCAAGTACAGGCCGAATCAATGCAATTGATATTATGTTACTTTTTTTGCATGTCGCAAAGGTTTAAAATAATCTTTTCTTGCACCTGAACATGAGTCGCCCCCTAAAAGTTTAAACTACCAAGGTATTTTATGTTATACACTTCTCCAAGAAATTAACGCACCACCAAAAAATAACCAAAAGTTTGAAGTTAATTTGTGTCTAGACCATATGTCCGGTTTCAATGATTCATTTTTTGTATGATACGTTTTTTATTCAGAAACATCAATGTACTATTGTTTTGTTTTGTTAAAGAAATTATTTTTTTATGAATACAGTGTGTGCCAATTGCGACGTGTTTTTTTTATAAAATTTATAACACCCTGTAACGTTTAACAGTTACACCAGCAAGTTAGAAATCATATCGTACACTAGCCCTATCGTTTCTTAACATTTTCGTTCTTTGATTCACTTTATTATCCTATTAGTACCGGAAAACATAATTTTATAGCATAACAGGATTTACGTAAAGTTAATATCAACATGTCCAATGTCCATTCTTTTATTAGATATTTTATATAAGATATTATGCATCCATATATGCCAAGGGATGCTGCGTAATCGTATACATTTAAAATACATAGGTACTGTTTTAGAAGTTTGAAACCCCACTTCCAACGTTTTAAGGTATCCAAAATTCGAAATGTATAATTCCAATACTGTGTAATTTTAAAGATAAAGAGCTTTACAGTCCAGAGATGCGGCTTTGAAGTCTCAAACAGAAATCTTTCAGAGGTTCACAATTACAAGTTCAGAATTACAACAGTTTTTAAAGCATTGATTATAAAACTTCGTCTATGTTTTAAAATCTCAAAAATTATAAATTTCGGAGATATAATATTCGAAAACTTTAAAAATTGCAGAATGTTACAGTAAATACCAATTCCGTTGGCTGAAGATTCTTGGAATGAAACTTCATTTGTCACGTAGTGAAAGGTATTCCTAGAATGCTACATTCGGGTGTTTTAAAGTCCAAAAATGAAGATTAAATCTAAAACCGACATAGTTTTAAAATGTGGTTTAAGAAGTTTAAATTGTAAAGTCTCAATCTTAAGGTTCTAAAATTCGAAATTTCAGAAATTTAAGATTTAAGTCACAGATGTCACGTTTTAGCTTTCAACTCTAGAGTCACTGCATCTAGTCACCTACGCCAGCTGGTCGATCAGAGTAACTCAAACCGCCGCCATATTGTGGCAGAGAAGGGTGATTTTTAATAATGGGCAAATTAAAACCACGTTTTACGTGTTTGACATATTAGAGGTTTGATCTTTCAGAATAAGAAAAACCATTTAAAGTAAACGTGGATTTGATTAAATTTAATACAGAACAAATAATGAACAATTTCGTGCATCGTTTGCCCTAATATGGCGGCCGTTTGCGGTACTCTGGCCGACAAGCTGGCCTAGGTAACATCCAAACATTCCATTCTTGTTCAAAATGAAAACTTGGAAACAAAAACTTTGAAAATTTAGATTATCGATTTAGATTACATTAGAAACTTGGAAATTAAACTTTGAATGTCTCAGTTCTTGATATTTAATCTTTAAATGATTGAAACTAAAATACTGATCTTTAGAATTTTAGAGATAATGAAATTTCGATTCTTTGAAACTTGGTTAGTTGATATACAAATTCTGAGGTAAATAAATAATTCTGAATAAAATGTGTATTCTATTGTGAGATCATGCAGTGTTTTGTAATCTGGTGTACCGTGTACAATTTCTTCCTTGAGATTTGTCTCTTGATTTTATCAGGTGGAAGAGGCTGTACATACGTTTTATAACATCTGCTTATTTTATTCAGTTATTTATCTTGCAATGAAAGACTTTTATGTAACTAAAGTTTGTGAGTGAAGTTCTCTAGTGGACTTGAGTCACTTGAGGTCCCCAGTTGCGTTTAGCGGCAAATGCGTCTACATAAACTCACCACAGCAAAAATATGTATTTCAAAATTTCAAACTGTATCAACTTCGTATCAATTTTCGAATTTGCCAAAGCTGCCGCTTTTCAAATAGATTTTTTCGAAAAACGGCAAATCGAACACTACAAACGATGCTTTGGAAATCATGAAAAGTACAAATCCATTGTTTTAGTGATTAGTCATTAGGAGGGAGAGATTTGCAAGTAAGAAACATCTCGACACCCCTCTTCCATTGAAAACATATATGATATTATGATTTTCCCAATTAAGGCAAATAATTTGTTGATCTGTTCCTTGTAGGTTTTAGACATTTTCCTGTTCGTTACAAGGCATCGTAGCTCGTAGCAACGTTATTCAATTCTAAGTTCTTACATTTTCTACATATATTATTACATTTGTTTCTTCCACCAAGTTATATACATTTCTGTTGTTTCTTCTTCACCTCCTGTTATTTCCCGCTGTTCACCTTCTTGTACATATTTATATGATGGGCTAATACTGACATTTACGTCTACTGAATGATTTTGTAATTTTTGGAGTAACTTATCAAGATCATCTTCAGTTCCTAGGGATTTAATCATTTCATTGAAATGATTTGTAGAGGAGAGTCTAATTTTTAGGTCTGTACCAAATTTTGACTTGTACCAATCCAATGTAATAATCCTATGGAAGGAACAATTTCACTGAAACTGTTAGAAATAACAGCCAACTGACCAATTTGTGTAA
Source organism: Agrypnus murinus (assembly GCA_929113105.1). Taxonomy (NCBI): domain Eukaryota; kingdom Metazoa; phylum Arthropoda; class Insecta; order Coleoptera; family Elateridae; genus Agrypnus; species Agrypnus murinus. Next base: position 148,471,172 of record OV816028.1, read on the forward strand.
TTATTGTCCTGTAGTCAGGTTGGCAACATATTTTTGACATCCTGATTGCTTCTTGCTATAATACTGCCTTGTGATTAAAGATGTCGCGGTTGGCCATGAATAATTTCCAACTCAGGCCATAGTTTTACTAATTCGACAATTATATACCTTTGAAAATTCGCGGTTATTGTCGCTTTTGTAATATGGCTGGAGATCCAAATTCAAGCAAGATTTTCAAAAGCTTCTAAGCTACTTCAACAGCTTTCTTTGATTACAAAGGACGTAGGCAAATAAATTCTGTTGGATGGTCCTAATAATTTAGTAACAATTTATATGCTTCACATTGGCATGATTTCTAATCGATCAAATCAACTTGGCCCCGAGAACAAAATTCTTTTAAAACTATAGGTTTAGTAACCAAATTTGTTTGTTTCGATTTTACCATTTCTTTTCTTAAGACAAATTTCACACGATTGTAGAAATATCCGAAAACAGGTCGTGCAATCTGATCTGATTTTAAAGCAAAAATCATTTTATCTCTAGCACCATGGCCCAGTGAAATATGTGCCGAATACAATATTTCAAATAAGTCTTCTTATGGTGTCACATAGATAATATTACCATGTTTTCCGCGGAATAACGCATTACACCAAAAGCCTACGACATACAAATATGTTTAATAAATATTTTCTCTTAATTGTTTGATTTTCTTGATTAGAAAAATAAATACGTATGTATTCCTTAGGCCACCCTGTATAGTAACCTCTAACTGTGTCTTTTAACAAAATGTAACTATTGCATTCTATGCTTTTTTAATTGAAACTTCCACATACTGAAAAATTGATTTCCACTAGAAATTTCTTATTTTAATAATAGCTAGAAGTATGTATTTTAAATTGCTTACGCTATTATAACGTAATAGTTGATAAGCATAATAGCAATAACCTTGACATCCATAGGTGGAATTAAACGCAAACCCTTTAATAATATGAAACTAAATTAATATTATTAATTTATTTCGTAATTCTTAATAATATAATAATAAATACTTTCAATTTAAGTAAAGAGATTTCAGTAGACATTCAATAATGTCTTTCATTTTGATAAACAGAAAAATAAACAATTATAACTGACGCTTATAAAAATGAAAATGAAACCTAATATGTTTAGTGTTGTTTATAACACTGTAATTTACGAGCGGCCTGATCGGAATATTTGGGAATTACAATGTTGAATTAGTCATATCTTCTGTCTGAAAGGAAATAATCCAGTGTAAGATGGGTTATCTAATTAATTTTCTTTTAAGGCGCAATGGAATTTGTAGTTTCGCGTTATCAAGCGCGCTCTTAAAGTAATTGTTTAAGTTTTCGCTTAAATAGATTAACCATTCAGGTTTCAAGTAGTTCATTCAGCATTGTTAGATTACTCAACATACATTTCAGGATACCTTATAAGTTTCGTTTGGTTGTGTTGCATGTTTTGTTATGATATTTGTTCATGAAGTAAAAATCGCTTGAATTGACTTACTCGTGTATAATTAATCTTAATAATGTCTATATAGTTTATACGTTCAATTATTTTCTTATGAAACAAAGCATTGCGAAGATGGCCTTGCCCCTACCTGAATAATTTAAGAACTGAAAATCGTAAACACTACACAATTTTTATGTTTCTTTTTGTTAAAGTAACTCACTAACTCGTTTACTGTTGCAGTATTACAACTACATTAACTTTTTAGGTGTTATTTATCTATTTGAAGTTGTTTTGATTGGAGAATCGTATGACGGGAATTACCTAGAAGCTGTAAAATTGCATTTTTCTGATTGTTGCACTAAATCAGTGTTTTTCAATTCTTCTTCTTTTAATAACCTTTTTAATAATTAATGATAATTTTAATAATATACTGCTGATACGTAAATAATTGCGGCAATGGTGATTGGTTGGGCGTTGGAGAGGAAAATCATACAAGCGGAAATTTCTTCAAAAGCAATACTTACTATTTATCAATGTAAAGTTGCTTCTGGCAGCGTTAGCTGTTACTACTGAAAAAGTAGAAACTATTTTCTTTTACAAACTTTATTGGACCTCCTCCTTGGCTGCATATTTTAAAAACAAATGCATATATTTCTTATACTTAAAAATTCTCCAATCACAGGTCAGTTCATCAACCATATCGTTATCCTATTAAAGTTTATTTACAAAAATGCTGTCGAAACACATGCACAAATGTATAAGAACGAAAAGGTGGGGGTTAAAATTTAAAATGCAATTTACAAATCAGCCTCTACATAGCATTCTTTAAAACATCTAACAGCCTAAGAAGAAATACATGCGGAGTGCAAACAGTTAAGTTGAAGAAAAATAAATAAAACCAGTTCGCAAATGAAGGAGAAATAAGAAAAATAGTGACATCATTATGCTATTATTTTATTTCTATTCTAGTTTTTTTAATCTGCTCGCCTATGAACTAATTTAGATTCATTTTTGGTTACTAATTCTTTTTTTTGAGATAATTAAGAATCTAGAAAAACAGCGAAGGTGGTCAAAATATATTTAAAAATTGTTTAGTGAAAAATGAACGTGCTCCTACACTATCTACACTTTGATTTAGCAGAAAATTGGTCTTTGTAAAATAATTAAAAGTTATCTAACTTTGGCTGACCAATTTTACTTATTTACTTTGCATTCCACTAAATTTATTATTATATATAATAAAACAAGTTGATGGTCCGTAACTGGCCATAAGTCTAATACATACATACTCAAGTTGCTTACACGGCTGAGCTTATTCAAGTATGCAAGAGACAAGTTTTTATTAAAAATCTTTTCGGGAATGGGAAAATTGAAAGGTTGGCCAATTTAAATAGAACTTTAATTTTACAAGGGCGCCAGCTTATTTGAAAATAGTACCAACAATTCTGCAATTTATCGTTACATTTCTTTAGCATGGTAACGCAATTTCAAACAACCGCTTTCGACTTGAACAAGAAAATCCTTTAAGCAACCTGTAGTAACATATAAACACACTAACAAAAAAAACATACAATAATTTTCGTGTACTTATTTCACATAAAAGATCTAAAAATATACCACAATTATAGGTAAACGGTTACTTAAACACTGTTGGTGATATGAAAATATTGGTGAAAATGCAGTTTCCCAAGAAATTAGATTATATAAAAAAATATATATTTCTAAAGTAATATTGCATGAGTCAAACTTACAGTAACTACTATTACATTCTTAGCCTTTTCAAATCCAAATACAATTTAAACTAATTAATTAGAGTGGCGGTAGACGAGTGTTGTTTAGCGCATTGCTCGTATTACAAAGACAGTAATTCGAGTCACACTTGGGCCGGCAAGATTTTTCTAATTTGGAAAGTCGGTCACCTCATCTATGGGTGTGTGATTGTGTTTCATATTAGATGTAGGATAGTGACCTTGGCTGTTGGTTTCCTCTAATAAGAAAAATCAAACTAATTTATTTTACTCCGCTAGGAGTATTGCAAAGGTTAACTCAAAGTGTTTAAAATAATGTAAATTATTTTACTTTACACACAAGATTTACTTAAAATTGAATTTTGTTAAATTTATCTTTTTTTTTAAACTAATTGTTTAATTATTACAAACTTATGTTTTTATTCTTCACACAGTAATAATTACCGAAACAATTTGTTACACAAGTAACTTCAAGTTTAGTTCAAATCTTTAAAATTTATTTGGAAGAAAAGGTTTCTAATCCATTCCATTCTTAAAAATTATAATTTATCCATAGGAACAATGTAAGGAATAAACTCTGATAAACAATAATACTTACGTTATACTTAATTAGGCCTCAGCATAGCATGAACAATAAGCAAGGCTCGTCTCTTTTTAAATTAAAACAGAGTTGAAGGGACGGCGTGAGGAAACCATTCAATAGAATTTAATGAAACTTAACATGGAATAAGTGCAAAGACAGTACTTCACTTTAACAACAAGAGACAGCTCGCGCGTATATCAAAAACAAATGCGAGGCGTTCTTTAAATAACAAAAATAGAGTGAGACAGGGCTCGTACATTAATATGGTACAGTTTCGATTACCAATATGATAGATAGCCTTTAAACATAATAGAAATTAAGTTAATGGTATTTATCATCTTTCTTTAACACCTCCACAAATTTCTGAATGTTAAATAAGTTAATGCTTAACGATGAAATAGAGCATGTTTTACCGCATTTTTTTAGAATTTCCTAGAAGTTAATATTAACAACGATACTTTTTGGTTTTATTAACAGACGTTTTTTAATAACTATTAATCACGCAAACTGAATTCCACCCTACCTACCAATAAAGAGTTCCAATACAAAAAACATTTTTATTAACAAAAAAAACCCAAAACTACTATGAATTCTACTTACGCCATTTTTGATTGCATTTTAGTGCATTTGCTCTTTGCATACCTGCACCACAAAAAAAGAGCAACGTCAATCAATATAATATCGAGGTTTCCCAAGGTAACCGAAAAGAAACCCGACAAGAAATAAAATTCCAATCTGAAAAGGTATTGCTCTTTTGTTGTGCATGAAAGGGATGGAAATGGATAAAAGGAAGGTGCAGACTTACAAAGACGACATCGAGGATAATGTGTCCTGGCGCTGACATGGTAAGGTGGGATAAGAAGGCGCACTGCGTCATCCGGACGTTTGACCCGTCCACATCCGCATGTAGCTACATCTTCTTTGGTAAATGGACTCGACTGAATACAAAAAAAGGCTGACAAATTTCGTTCTGATATTTTATATTTTAATGGACAAGCAGCCACGGTGAAACGTTGAGTGGTTCGTCGTAGATATTTTTCTAGGGATGTAGTAGGAACGTATAGGAAGAAGGTGTAGGATTTTCCTTATCACAGGAAATTATTCCGGCCCAAGAGAGAAGTTGTAAGGTGTTAAAGTTTTTTTTTAGCATAGAAATTGAAACTTAGCAGCTATAGGAAAGCATCTTTATATATATATAATAATGGGTTGCAGAATCTGGCCCGAATCTTTTATGCTAGAAGCATTCAGCAATACGGACAAAATCTGCAAAAAGGATATGGAATGCAGATTTTTTCAATACAATATTTTCGCATTCAGTCATCGCACGTTATATTAGATTCGCAAAAATGGAATCCTATTTTTTGACACATTCTATTCGGCACATCTAATATGAAATTTTAAAAAGACGATTCAGAGATGTGGCGAAATGTATTTACATAAAATTTCCTACAACTTTCCGATAAAAACTTACTGGTGGGGGATGTCGCGCCTTTAGGCTTCCGTTTTACAACATGAGCCCATCCGATAGACGATAGAAAGAAAAAACTTTTTAACAGGCTCTCTAAACTGTTTCCTTTATTTAATTTGAAATCAACACGGGCCTCTACTTAATGCGCTTTTCTGTTGTCTTTGAAGAGTATTCCCTTTTATTGTTAAATTAAATTCTAGACTAAAGCCCTAAGAAAGTTGACTCTACAGAAAAAGGATGGTAAGAACAAAATAAAAAAAAACTCCGATATATAAAAAGCCAGCGAATCAAAAATCCAATACTGAGACAATGTGGGAGCAGACAGAAGGAAAATAGAATTTTCTTATCGAGAACGGCGTTTTACCAATTTTATTTTTAAGAATGTATGGATTTTCATAAAATGAAGTTTATGAAATGAATGAGGAGATTATTAGAAAAGAAAATACCGAAACAGCATTATCTACTTTTCTTAAAACATTTTAGTTTGTATAGATACATAAGGTAAGGCGTGAAAAAGGACAATCCGACTTAAATGGAGCCCAAAAAGAGTCGATTATGGAATTTTGCGCTAATTCCATCTTTCTAGTCATTAAAAATTGGTGCTTTTAATTCGAACCATCTCCCATTGCAAAAAGGCAATACATTTACGAAAAATCAACTCAACTAATGTCTGCAGGAAATCAACGTCAACACCTGCTCGATTACTTCTTTGGTTGACTTTTTATCTACGTTCTGTCTTTGACCTTCGTGGGGCATATTTAAAAATCTTGTACTAAATAAATACTATTAGCAGTTTTATTTACAAACACAACATAAAAGTAAATACGGTTAATAAAGGTTACTTACCATTTAGTCAATTGTTAATTGGACGATCTTGATTATCTTATTTTATTAATAATTAAATATCTCAATTTTGCGTTTAGCTTGATACAATATAATACATCTAAACTAATTTTAACTGGAATAATTAAATTTTAGGTTGCATATACCTTCTCGAATTATATCGTCCAACAATTTTGTAGTCCGGAAAATTGATGTTTTTGGGTAAGATTTAAATTAAGATTAGTTTTCCAGTGTCAGTCTTCTTCTGGATATGTATTCAGTTTTTCAAAACACTTTTAACGTGCTGCAAACCGAGTATATCGGGATATGTAGGGTACTAATATCAAAAGCGGAAATGTCCAATTTTAACTAAAATAAAATATACCCCTCAAATTATTCGTGTTTAAAAAAAAAGCTGATCTCCATAGACGAGATATATTCAATATATTTGAAAATACGAAATTTGGAGATTCCCGCCTTTGATATTAGTACATATCGGTATATATCGAAAAATTATCATAAAATACACACAAGCCTTAAACTGGTTATCTACAAAAAAATTTCAATTCACATTTTTGTCGAGTTGCGTGAAAGTCCAAACTGTTCAGTAATTGTCTAAACTACCTTTCCTAATTTGAAAAAAAAAATTTTTCTAAAATTTTTATCGCGATTTTCTTTGTACGCTTTGGTTGCCAATCCTGGTTTTGCTGTAATATATCTATACATGACATAATCTCGGCGCTTTCACCCGTTTTCTGCAGCTTTCTTTAGCTGAAACACAAATGTGGGATTTGTGCTATACCATCTGCAAGTCGGCTGCAGCCGCACGATGAGCCTGCGTAATAATAATAATCTCCCCTCCCTCCCGCACAAGCTTCATAGCTTCTGGAACCTGATTCGCCAGGTAATGGGTAGTGGTAATTATCATTATAAATAACCGACTATAAATTATCCTGTAAATAATTGAGTGCCGTTTATAACATTTTCTCCCAAATTATTATTAAAGGAAACATTTTATTTGCTACTAGTCTTTATGAATTTTTTAATAAGTAATAAGCGATATTTTCAGTCCGTCTACAACTGAGCTGAAAAGGATACAAAATTATTTTAGTTACGTGTAAATAAAATATACCAAGTAGTATTGATTAAAGACCAACTAAATAAGTTACAATAAAATCATTTTCTTCTGGAATTATTAACATCATGTAATAACTTGATGAATTCTCTCCTGTAATAACCAATTTTATTCGGAATCATATGGTAATATGTGCATTCCTAACCGCCTCAGAGGGTGGGAAATTAACCATTCCTAACTTACTTTTAATTCCCTCTCTTGGTCAGGAATGTAATCATTCCCTACCTGTTATCCCTCTCTTGGTCAGGAATGTGATCATTCCCGACCTGTTGTAAGTTCGTAGTTTGCTCGGTAGAGGGCGGGTGCATTATTAGGTCAAGTTTGTCACTTCAGTTGTCAGTTGTAAATAATTATTATTTGTTAAAAAATATGATGATTCCGAATAAAATAGTATACAAACCTCGGCGGGACGTTTCCTCCTGTCTCGAGCATTAGCTCACCTCGGGCCTGGGCCCTCGGTGAGCTATCTTAGCTCTCGACAGGAATGAAACACTTCCCGCCTCGGTATGTAATCTACTATTGTTTTTGGGTTATGTAAGTTCATCGCCCTTCTGAAACCTTTTAAAATCTGGGAAAGAGAAAAAATCTTTCTGAATACAAATTTGTCTACTTTAAAACTTTCGTAACTTGTTTATAGTAAAATCGATCAATTTATTTTTAAGCAGGAAAAGGAAATGACAGATTAAATTGGATGTTGACAGGTGTTTAAAGGATATAATCCGAAAATCTTATTATTTGATTTCTCATGTCGTACAAGCCTTCCTTTACTTAAGGTTTTTCATATCTTTTTAATTATGTTAATTTTCTTTCATGGTTCCATGCTTATCTCCTTGCATCAGTTTGTTTGCACAGAATAACAAGGTGCCAAGACTTTTACAGCCAGGTGAAGTGAGTGAGTCGAAGGTAGTCATAGCAACCGTGAACCCCGAATAAAGGGATCGTAGCAGAAAGCAGCGAGGAATTTCCTCATATTTGTTTTCATACTTCATGAGATTTGTTTAAGTTTTTTATCAGTATATCAAATATGTTTTCCTTGTGATATTGTAACGTTAGGTTTAAGATGTATACAGTTTATTCCCCCTTTGACTGCATTTTCCGGTTTCCCCTCTTCTCGCTTAGATACTTTGATTTCAATCAATTTTGTTTGAGCCTTAGGTAAAAGATGGTTTTATATGGAGGAATTACGTAGGAATTTAATTACATTCTGATATCGTAAGAGTTTTCCCATCTTAATTAGAACACGTAGAAGGTGTTAAGTTTAGATACACACGCATTTAATTTTGTTTGCTTGATTTAGTTTATATTATTCTGTATGTTCAATTGAGTAAATTTAATTGAATTGATGAAGTTAGGCCTTGGTAAATGCGGTTTGGCGTAATGTTTAGCGAAAAGCTTATACTCTGTGAGTCTATGTGTGTTTAATGAATTTGTTCAATATCCCATTACGAGATAAAAGTATTACCCGATCTGAATGTGTCTTAAGTTTAGATATAATGTAATACTTTCTGCATGAACACCCCAAAAAATAATTCCACAGGCACCAAAGGCAGTTGTATCAAGGCGAATTACGTAAACCATACTACAGTATTTTCAATGTCAATGCTTTGGTCTTAAGCAAGGATACTGTGAGAAAAATTTCACGTCACTACGGGGCACCTTGTAATTTGGTTTTTAAGAAGTATTAAGCCACAACTTTGATATATACGACCATAATTTATTAGTTCAGTTTAAGTAGAAAATTCTTAAATTTAAAAGTAGCAATTGCTACAATTACCTCCTATTTACATCTCACTTTTTAATCTAAAATATTTCTATATTCCTTCCCTTCAAGATTTGTACTCTTATATTAACACTTAGCATTAAAAATGTAAATGTAATCTTGAGGAGAAACGTTTAACTTGCCTACATAAATCCACTACTAACTATTAAAATCTATCAGAATCCTGTAGTGGCATGTAATTAAAGATGCTTGAATCTTACCACAACTGAGACTCACAGACGAGTCGCTTTAATATAGGGCACTAAATACTTACGGGTCTAAGAAACATAATTAAAATAGACAAAGAAATATTACCAAAACTTCTATAAAATTGAAATGACAAAATTTATTTAACAAAAAATACAGAAAATAAATTAGCTAATAATTAAAATGGAACAATAAAAAAACGAAATTTTGAAACCCTGAATCAAAGAAAAATCAATTCTAATGCCTTTTAAATTCAGAAGTAATATCTCGGTCATCCTGATTATCTTAAACACTAGATTATAACTAAATAAATACCTTAAAATATGTAAATAATATTAAAATTTTGGCGCCTTTTTAAATTACCAACTAATGTAGTAATAAACCAAAAATATTCTTTCTTCCATATGGTTTATAATTAAAATGGTTATAATACAAGAAATTGATCTCTCTCCCAAATAATGTCCAAATTAAATGTTTTTTTTTAAATTTATCTAAAGTTAACCATTTAATGTTATTACAATCTGATCTTTTTGTGTAGATCAATGAGCAATTTTTTTCTAACTTATATTATTACGTTGGAAAATTCTTAAACTAAGGTCTTTACTCACTAGTTTGCCTTGTGTTCTAGTAACTTAACTACACTAAACTTAACATGTAGCACAACCCGCACAATGCTCTGCTTTGCCTATCACTCTTTCACTAACTCAAAAGGCTTCGTTCTCTTGAGTCTTCTTAATATATTTGTGTTGTCTAGGAGCTGGATGGCCTCGACGTTCACGTGGTTGAGTAGCCTTTGTTCGTGGCTACTGGCAAATTTGGCTATGGTTTGGTCAACAGTATCCATTTGAAGGTCCTGATGAATGTCTCTGTTTCGGCAGTACCAGGGTGCATCAACGATGTTCCTTAGTGCTTTGTTCTGGAAGCGCTGGATCACTTGAATGTTGCTCTTGCTGGCACAACCTCAGAGTTGAATGCCATAGGTCCAAACTGGTTTTAGTACTTGCTTATACAGAAGCAGTTTGTTATATGTAGTCAGCTTGGAGTTTCTTCCAAGTAGCCAATACATTTTTTTTAGTTTTATGCCTAACTCTTCGCGTTTCTTTTGAACATGGACTCTCCAGCGGAGTCTAGCATCTAAGGTCATTTCCAGTTATTTGGCCGAGTCAGTATAAGGGATCTGGGTATCGTTGATTCTAATAGGTAGATGTTGCTTCTGTTTATTAGTAAAGTCTACATGTACAGATTTATTTTCGTTTAACTTGATGCGCCAAGTTTTAGTCCAGGTGTTAATTTAATTAATGGAGGTTTGAAGCTTCTCTGCGGCCTCTTCATAATCTTTTCCGACAGCAATGACTGCGGTGTCGTCAGCAAATGTTGCTATTGTTTCATGTTTAAGGCTTGGGATACCACTAGTATATAGTAGGTAAAGTACCGGACCTAGCACACTACCTTGTGGTACCCCTGCTCTAATTTCCTTTAATTCAGAGTAAGAATCTTCCTGTTTAATTCTAAAATATCTTTCGGATAGGTAAGATTGTAAAAGTTGTGAAAGTTGTTGTGGCAGACAACGGTTTAGTTTGTGAAACAAGCCTTCATGCCACACTTTGTCGAAAGCCTGAGCAACGTCGAGGAGGACGGTGGAACAGACTTTTCTTTCTTCTAGTGATTTTTCAATGACGTTTACGATCCTGTGGACTTGGTCGATGGTAGAGTGGTTTTTTCTTAATCCAAACTGGTGGCAGGGAATCAGATTCTTTTCTTCTACTATAGGTTTTAGTCTTTTAAGGAGTATTTTTTCATATAATTTTGAAATGACTGGTAACAACGATATAGGTCTATATGATGTTACGTCCTGAGGAGGTTTACCTGGTTTAGGAATCATTATAACTTCTGCAACTTTCCACATCTTAGGGACATACTTCAGTCTGAAGGATGCGTTAATAAGATTGGTAAGTTTTACTATAGCTTTTCTTGGAAGTTGGTTCAATACTTCGCCAGTGATCAGGTCAAAGCCAGGAGCTTTTTTCGGGTTGATATTTGTTTTAATTTCATCTGATACTTCCTTTGGCGAGGTAGGTCTGATGATAACATCTTCTTGTTCCGGTTGATTCCAGTCTTGTAGTTCTTCTCCATCGTTTGGTTGGAAAATACTCTCTAGATGTTCTGCAAACCTATATGCTTTTTGGGCATTATTTCGGGCCCAACTTCCATCTGTATTTCGAATTGGAGGCTTATGTAGAACAGGTCTTTTTAATAGTTTGGTAACTTTCCAGAGTGAGTAATCTGTTTTGTTGTCATTAGTTAATTCCCTCAGGTAGTCTCCAATTGACTCGTTTTTGATACGCTGAATTTCGCGCTTTAATTGTTGAGTTGCGTTGTTCAGAGTTGTTTTGTCTCTTGGTGCTCTAGTCTGTTGCCATTTCCGTCTGAGCTTTCTCTTTTCTGAAATAAGGTTCTTAATCTCTTTAGGATAGGTATTTCCTTTTGTTCTACGGGTAAGCTGAGGTGTATTATCCCATGCTGCTTGTTGAATGTTTTTGACAAACAGATCAACTTCGTCATCTAGTTGCTCTTCTATTCTTAATGGAACTGAAAGCTCAATAAGTTCCTCAAGTTGGATTTTGAAGCTTTGCCAATCTGTCATCTTATTAGTTAAGCTCGGTGGATTTTCTTTTTGGATTACACTGTCGCTTAGTGTTAATAGTATCGGAGAGTGATCTGAGTTCATATCCCATGCTTCTTCAACATGGATATAATTGGTTGAGATGTTCCTGATTACAAAGAAGTCTATGAGATCAGGAATTTTATGCAGGTCAGTAGGCCAGTACGTTGGCTTACCGGATGATAATACTTCGCATTTAAGCTGCTGCTGCTAAAAGTTCCTTACCTTTAGTTGTAGTTATTCTAGATCCCCAGTGTGTGTGCTTTGCATTAAAGTCACCTCCTACGATGAATCTATTTTCTTGGCTACTGAGGAAGTCTACATATTGTTCTTTCTTTATAGTATGTCTCGGTGGGCAATATATTGCCGTGATCATTATTTCATATAATTTAGTTTTAATACTTACAGATGTGGCCTGTATTTTCGCTGTTTGATAACCCATTTCTTGGTGGTGTAAAATGGATTCCTTTATAATAATTGCACTTCCTGCTTTTGCTGCATTATCCGGGTGGATTGTATGATAGGCTTTGAATCCTTTAAATTTGATGTATGACTCTTTCGTGAAATGAGTCTCAGATATGAGGCACACATCAATTTTCTCTAGGACTCTATTTTGTCAAGGACTGCTTGCAATTCTTGCTGGTGTTGCAGCAATCCATTGATATTCCATGCCATGATTCTTAAATCATTGGCCATTTTTATTTTTAGGGATAGCTTCTTTGTCGCTATATTCTAGTTTGGTTAAACGCTCATCAAATTTTGTGAACAGTTTTTCTTGGTTATTTAATTTATCTAGGATCATTTGCAAAGTTTGATTCATGGACGTAGTTTGTTTTGTGTTTTGAGAATTTTTTATATATTAGCTGTACCTGCTACAACTTGACTATATGGCATAGTTACTCTTTTATCTGACATATGTTTTTTTGTTTGGATATTTGTTCCAGCATTTACCTGTTGTTTATCTCTTACTGGTTGTTTGGGTAAATTAGGTTTTTTCATAGACCTAGTTTTCAGTCTCTGCATTTCTTTAGCGACTATACATCCTCGATAACTTGCAGGATAATTTTCGCCACAATGGACGCATTTCGGTACTGCACTTTTTGGTTTTGTACACTCTATAGTAAGATGCTTGCCAGTGCATTTGACACAACGTGGTTCCTTGCCACAGTATTTTTGCGAATGTCCATAAGCCTGACATCTTTTACATTGAGGTACCAGCTTAGATTTTTTAATTGGCTGTATTTCAACTCTAATACCCATTATATCTGTAATGCTAAAAATTTTATTAACATCTTCATCTTGTCTGAAAACTAGCATAAACATATTTAATGGTTGCTTTGTTTTCCACTTAAGTTTATTTATAGCATCAAGTGCTTTGTATCCTCTTTTACGAAGTTCTTGAGCTATTTCATCTGCGTTGAAAGAATGGTGTAAATTTCTAACGATTACTTTTATTGGCCTATCTTGTTTATTTTCATAAGAATGCCACGAATAATTATTTTCTGAGAGCATCTTGGTTAATAATCTGTAAGACTCGCCGTCTTGCACATTAATCTTAATGTTTTCATTATTTATAATTTTAACTTGAAATTCCGTATCAATTTCATTTATTTTTTTATGTAATTCACTAAAATTTTTGATATCGTCCACTATTACAGGTGGCGGTACAGGTATTTTTTTGTTATCTTTTGTTTTCTCTTCTTTATTAGATGTTTCTTTTTGTGGGGGTGTTAGTGACGTATCCATTCGTCTCTTTTTATGATTTTTCTTGACCCTAATCCACTCTGTCTCGTTTGCTAATTCTTCCTCATCGGTATGGTATTATATTGTTTTCTCATTTTTTTGGGTTTGATTTAAACTTTGTTCTAATTTTGCATAATTTTCTTGAATCATTTCTAGTTGAGCTTGCAGATAATTTAATTAAATTAAATGGTAATAATAAAATATTTTAAAACCAGCTGCTTTCTTGAGATAATGTAGGATCCTTCAATGAATTAATTTATAAATTCCCTTCCATTATCCAGTTTATAACAAAGGTTGACACTCTCATAAACTAAAAAAGTTTTCTCCTCGAAGTATAGTAACCTAACGTAAGAGTAAAAAGTATAACCTAGGAATTGTTTACATTTTTCAAATGACAACGCAACCTTCAAATTTTAAAATTTTGCTCTGAACACAAGCGCACTGCTTGAAATGTTGAAATTAACAGAGTTTTTCACCAAAACGGCTGCTGTTTTTATATCCTTTTAAAAAAACACTGCTAAGGTGATTTTTCTAGTTAGAAAGAAAAGCCAATTTGAACTAAATGCTACATATTTGTTTATAACTATTAACTATTGTTTAAACAATGTCAATAAATAGATAGCCTAAAAATTTCCTTTTCAATGATACCCTACACTTGTATTGGCATAAGAAAATAAATTCACTAGAACTTGTCGACCAAATCATCTTTCAAATGCAATTATTAAATAACTAAGTTTAACTTAATTACTTTAATTTGCGTAGTTACATCTTCCTATCTTTACTAAATTCATACTTACATCTTATTTAACATTATTTAGATATTTTTAAGATATCCAACCATGAAATAACAACTAAATTACATTATTTTATATTGCTATGACAAAACAGCAGAAATTTGCAATTTATTTTAAAGATAATCCCCACATTTACATTTATGTCAAAATTTTGTCCAAGGATCTGCTTGACAACAACTCAATGAAATATTTTAGCCACAAGCTAAATAATCTTACTACAGAAGAAGTTTTTAACGAATTCGACAAATCGTTAATTTGAAACATATATATTTTTTAAATTAAACACGCAGGTAAGGTAACAAACATTTGCATAAATCATCACAACCATGTACCTTGTCTGTTTTAGGTCATATATACCTTCAAATATTGTCAAATTCGTTTTTATGTACAAAAATAAGTAACGGCACTTCACCGTTAACTGAACAATGACAATTTATCAAAATTGAGAAATTGAGGAAAATCAACTATAAACTTTATCCTTTTACTGCCTAGTGTGTTTCACTTAAGATTTGTATCCTATGGACAGGTGGTAGTACTCGTCAATAGGAACAAAAAGTCCTTACGCCATTTTTGATTTTACGCAGATCTAAAAACATTTGCTAAAACGGTCAACTTTTAGAAACTGCCGGAAATAACAGTCGAAACAAACTGTGACATAATCTAGCATCAGCTGCATCAATGTATCAGATATCACGTTAAAAATGCAGTTAAGTATATCCAGCTCTTATTGCTATTCTTAAAGCAATGACCACCAACACACCTTTTACTCGGTTATTATGAAAGATACTCACTAATGATATAAAACCGTTTTGTTGCATTTTATGTGTACCATCACCCGTTCAGGCGATACAAATCTTAAGTGAAACTTCCTGTATTTAATAGGTAACTTGGAATTTAGCATTAACGTACAACTTAGCAATATAGATGGTAAACGAATTGTTGCCCTTTACTTAATAAAAAAGATAAGTAACAAGATAAGATGTATCAGACATTGTTTCAAATGTTAATTAAATTTTTTTGCAAATGTTAGCCACTTAACAAAGAGTTAGTTTGATTTCTTTTAAGCACATTTTCTACTAGATACAGACATGACTAATAAATATTCTGCAATTTTCGTTAAATTTTATTTAAACTCAGGATGACCGTTCAAAAGATTTTTCTAAGCTGAGAAATTGCTGAAGTGCTTTTCCTTAAAAAAAAATTACCCGGCTCCCATTTCTAAACCACGGAGTTAGACGTCATTAAGGTATTTGTTTGTGCAAATGAAAATAAAAAATTACGCATATCTATACAATTTTAATGGCGAAATAATATAGGAAATACTATCTATATACTTCTTACAAGCTCGTACAAATTGTTTTAAGTTTCCTATAATTTCTAGGAATTAATAAAATGCCTTTAATGTTTACCTTCAATAAATTAGGCTATGTAGCAACTTGATCTTTATTTTTTGACAATATCTCATTAAAGGTCCTTGTAGTTCAAATGCGTAATTTATTTTATCTATGCATTTTAATGAAAGGTGAGAAGGGAGGTTTTTAAATAAATTAATAAATTCCTATATTGGACAGTCTTTCAAGTAGACACAGTCGTTTAAGCATTTTTGTGTCTTATCAGCCTATTTTACGATTACTCTTTTATATGTTGTAGAAAAATAGTAATAATTATTTTAATAGGTTTGTTGAAATAATTTAAAAATTCACTGTATAATACGTCCAACAAAAAAATTAAGAATCTCCAAAAAGATTTTCAATCATGTTTAAATATCATATCTGTTGAGAAATCACGGGTTAAACAGCGAAACAAATGTTGGTAAGTCTTAATTTTTCTGTCAAGCTTACATTGTATTTCAAAATTTCTCTATCAAACCAGAATATTTGATAATCCTGACAAAACAATTATCATCTCGATATCTTGAACCATATAGAAGTCTGATATTAGGAGAGGTAGGCGAAATCCCACCAACAAAAGTTATACTTGCGTTATCGAACTCAGAACTTTAACAGAATACGATAATAATTTATTTAAAAAAATTGTAATGTGACCTTGCCCTGTCTTACAATACAAAACTACTTTATTCGATATTACGCGGGAACTAAAGTAATGTGAAATGTGAAATAAATCATTCTGTGCAAATCTATCTGTTGGATTGCAATTTAAAAAGCAATTTACATTGAACCCTTTTACGTTTTTCTGATAAACCGTTATACAAATATTGAATTCAACAATAACATTAAGAAACTTGAAAACACTCTGCACGGTGCTATAAAGCAGCAATTATCTCTTCTTTACCTTCTCCACTTCATTCATTACAACTTCAAAACTTTACATCCAAAGAATTAACAAGTTACCTGATCTCAATCAAAGTATAAACAGCGCGTTCTGAGAAAGCATGGTAAAAAGTAAACTTCCCTTTTGTTTGGAAGGTGACATTTAACACGTCTTGATAAATTTAGTTTGGTCTCTCTGCGTTTTAACTTAAAAATCGCATGAACTGCAAGTCTAGTCAGCAGATGTTATCCCCTTGGACGACAGCGTCTCTGCATCCGCTTTTGCGCTAATCCAGTACTACTTTTGTTCATTAGGATGAAAATCTCATATAAACAGCTAATAAAATTTGTCTTAAGGAGTCCACGTGTACTAAGCGTGTGTTAGTTTTGATTTGCTCTTACAAAACGATATAGGCTTTTGATTGGTTGGTCCGATCTACATCTTGAGCGAAAAGAAAGAACATAGTTCCTCCGCGCCAAAAAATAGGGGTCCGAAAATGTTAAAAGACACTTTCGATCCAGCTTTTAGAGAAGACAGTTGACTCCGGTCGACATTACAGAATTACCGTTTCATTTTAGTTATTTAGAATTAAAGAAGATTCTAAATCTAGTTTCGGTATAGTTTGATCGACTGCCGGTTTCGGATGCCGTGCAAATGTTACTTAATAAAATTTACAGTTAATAAGTATACCGTTTAATTAAGTGTCTGGATATTAATCAAGAATTTGTGGTTAATAAAAAGTACTGTTCTATCGTTAAACACTTTTCCGGATGTTTGTGCTTTTGAAGAATGAGAAATTTAGCTTTTCCTATTAATACAGTTACCGTATCGCACTCTCGTTTAAATAATTACCGTACCGAAATAAATTAATAATTACAGACATTCTCTTCAGTGATCGAAATTTCGATTAATAAATAAATTTGAGTTATGTGCCTTCTAAATCCAGTTCAGATTTAATTAATAAGTGGGTTGTTTTAATAAAAACAACGAACCTTTGTGATGGTTATCAAAATTAAATTAATAACCCAATCTTATGGAACTTTAATGGTTGCATTCAGTTATTGCATTTTGGAGATGAATTCGTAAATAATGGTTCACCACATACAGATATTACGAGGGTTAATCCATTGCATCTTTGATTAATGGAAAGCAAAAATCTACGGACCTTCCAGTTCCCCCCTGCGGCGATTGCTTGATGTATACAGGAGTCGTATTTGTGCAGTTTAGCGCTGATTTTGGTTTGTGAATTATTGACAACTAAAGGTATTGTGATTATTGTATTTTCTTGAGTGTTGAACATTTATGTAAAGTCTTTTTGAATCTTGGTAATAATTTTACAGTTTGTTTTTCATTTATATGTACTTCAATGCAATTTTTTTATTCATTAAAATTTTATTAGTAAAAGAGCTCTTAGGTAGGGACTTATTATTTGAATGTTTTTGACTTTCAAATTTGTAATCTTTTTTATATTTTTATATTTTTTCTTGTTTTCTCAAATAAATATGATTTTAAAGTTAATTAAAACCAGTAAGACTGAACCATATAATTATGAAAGTTTTTATTAATATTTTCATTAATCTAAATTTTTAATTTTGTTGAAATTAACTAATATTTTGCACTAAATTTTTATCGGTCTGATTTCATTTTCTGATTAGTGATTTCAGACAGATTTATTAGATTCATTTAATCTATTTGATCTATTTAATTATCATTAATAAGCTTCATAATCAGATGGCGCCCTTCTTGTGTATGTTTTTGTGTTTTTTGAAACCTTTATCCATTACTTTAGAAATTATATAACTGCAGAACCAATACCTACGACCTGAATTAAAAATTTGTAAGATAGAGCTAAATCTCAAGCCGTGGTAATCTTGAGCACCTTTTAAAGTAAGTATAATGTTTATTGTTTTTTATTGCTTTTATTGTTTATTTTTCCGGAGAAAACCATACGTTTCAATTGTCGCCCAATCGCGGGGCATTTTATTGTTATTTTATCGTACAGAAAAACGTTTTAGATAGAGGTTTTTACTGAGTAAAATAAGGTATTATTATATTTTAAACACAATAGCAATATTTTTATTAGGATGTTTTTTCAAAAGATATTCTGCCCTTAGTATATTTTTGCATGTGCTATTTTGAACACGATATACCTATTGCCGTGTGATATTATGACTGTGCTATTTAGACATGTAACCCTTTATATAGGAATTCGCCGTTAAGACTAATTTGGTTTGAGTTTGGTTAATATATTGTACTAGGTAAAACGTTTAAAGTTAAAAAAATAAAAAAATTAAAAGGCTTAAAATTATCCTCGGTGGCCTTGAATTGTTTGACACATTCAATAACTATATTGATAGTTTTGACAGGTTATCAAGAATACTCCAACTTAATTTATTTCGATCAGAACTAAATATTGCTTTCGTTCAATAAAAGTTTAAATTGATCAGGGTAATAGTTGATAAATCCTTTTTCCAATAACTAGTAAGTATTATTAAAATATTAATTTTTATTTAAACTTCCAAATAATGCTTGCTCAAAATGATGTTCCATAAATTTTCTTTTTATACACATTATTTTGCACTAATTGACATTTTATTAATTAATCCACTTTAGTTAAATATTTTTATTCGAAATAAATCCTAAAATTTTAATAGTTGACATATTACAAATCAAACTTCGTTTTTTGGTTTACAATTTTTGACTTTTCAAACTTAATTTTACATAAAACGTTTTATTTAAACTAAAATTTTAATTTGAAACAACCAACAGATACGTATTGTTCTTGTATGGTAAATAAATTTTCTTTCTAAAACAAAAAAAAACAATTTCCAAATTTTACATACCCAAATTATTTTATAAAATTTATCAATAATCATAAAACTAAAAAAATAAACTTTTAGACCCTCATTCATAGACTCTACAAATATATAATACATTTTACATTAATATTCTGCATGATAAAACCCCTATATAATGTCAACCGAATACATTTCAAGCCATATCTAATTTAATTCTATAAAAACACCTTTGCAAACTGCTTTTAATAAATAAATACCTTTTTTATAGGCTTAATTAATTGTTTTGGGACATTCTGAACTGGATTACAACAATAGCTGCAACCCATTTAACATTTATCGATATGGCGATGCTAAGACGCAGGTCTACAATAATGTTTTCATTAGAACACAACTTCTCCAAAGAAATCTTTACAAATCCTGTAGTCCAGATAGTATTATGTGAAAATGCAGTAATAGTTTTTAATTTTACGTTATTCTAATTAACACAGTCTACAAGAAACCCATCGTCATTGATGTCGTTACATTGAACTTCAAAATGTAACAACAATTCTTCGTGGTAAACTCTACATGTAATCGTCAAAACTAACAACTACAGTATCCTTTACGTGTCTTAACTGTATTTATGCACAGATGCATTATAATTAGACTATTATTGATAGATCTATCTAAACATAACTGTCTCTTTATGCCCCAAGGGCCTCTTTATGATCCGACGGGAAATAATGAAACGTCAATTAAATGTCAGAGCTGTATTTGTAGAACTTGATTGGTTCTTAATATAATTTGTAAACTTATCACCAATGAAAATAAGCTGAAATTAAGTATTTTAGATAGTAACTATAGTAACGCACTTCGTATATATGCACATAAGTATACGTACAGCGGCTTGATGTAACCTACGTACTCATTTAATTATGTTTTTTACACAATAATAGATTTGAGATAAAAACAATCTGTGCATAAAATAGTGTATGCATTTCGGGCATAAATTGCTTTTATGGCCCTACAGCCTTTTCCTAGCCCTCGGCTGACGCCTCGGGCTAGAAATAACGCTTCTGGCCATAAAAGCTTCTTTATGCCCTTAATACATAAATAACTATTATATGCTTGTTAAATATAAATGTTTACTTTAATTCAACTTAAGAAGCCCCTTTTCAAAATTTATTTATATTACTGCGGTTATGAACACCTGTAAATCGGGAAATTGAAATTTATGCATTATGTTTGCCTATTAAATAATTCGTATGCATCATGTCTCTTAAGGAACACCAAAATTACATGACAATATGTGTATTGGATAATGGGTATGGTCAACGTCATGTAGTAGAAATTAGGAACGGCTATTAATTTAGATTTACAATTTTATATGTTGACAACCTGGTATAGAATTCATAAAAGCTTCTGTATTGTTATGTGCTTAAATCATTAATAGGTTATTTAAGGTATCTCCTTTTTGGGACATTGGGTGCATTCCTCTTGCATGTCTGTTAATTTGTATGTTTGATTCTAATAACAGATGTTTTTTGCATTTAATGCAGCATCCAAAATATAATTACGCTTATACTTGAAAATCGATTGGTTTAGATAAATGCGTAGGCTATTGTGTTATTCACGGCTGTAATAGGTTAGTTGCTTCTTACAAATTGTATTATTTTAATTATGTGCTTATTTTATCAAGTTACTCAAAATAGACTACTTCTAATCCAATTCTAAATCAATCAAGTATAATTTCTACAAATTAAAAGTAAAAATTACAATCATTATCTCGTTGGTTACGAAGTGAATCTTTATTATGTGTATCTAAATGTAAATGGATGTAATCTTTACATATTCTAAAACACACAACACAAAGTACCCTAATTTGGTACCAGCACAAACTGAATGCAGCACGTCATTACGTTTTAGACAACTACACAGCCAGCGTAGACAAAGGCTTATGCTTATGTTTAAAGTTTACGCAATGCGAAATTAACAATTTCCAAGTTCATTTATTATTACAGTAGAAGATGTAATAGGACGACTAAGTAAATTTATTCAATACACAGATATAACGCGCACTGAAACAAGGTTATCGCGTTTGCAAGGAATTTCGAAGGAACTAATCCAAATATGTACAGGACGCGCCTTACCCATGAATATTTAGATTATTCAGAGGGCTCTCAAGTTCCTGTCGCCTCTACATAAGCTCCTGTTGTTTATGACATCTCAGGAATAGGATAAACTCGCGTTCTAAAGTTGAAATGTTCCCGTGCAGTCGGTTTAATAAAAATGCATTAACATTTAATGAAAATGGAGATTCGGCCTTTAAAATATACTAGCGTCTAAATGAGTAAGAGAGAATACACGCATACAACGAACGGGTTAACTTTTCATGGAAACTGTTTATTATTTATTCCATTATCATAACTTCATCATGGTTTTATTAAAGTCGAAGCCTTCGGGCTCCTACGAATTTTATGGTGGCGTCTCTTAAAATTTATTTTAATATTTTATATAGCAGGAACACTAAAGTGTTTTAGTTACCCCCTGAAGAAAGTTAAGATAAGGAAAGCTAGCTTAAACTCTGCGCACATTATTAATGGACTTTTGCCACTGGAAACGTTGACAAAAACAAAGCATAAGCGCAAAACTTTCCTTTCTAGATTGAAAAGCCTACGGAAGGAAATTTATTTCTCTTTTACAAATAACGAACAATTACTCTCTTTCTAATTTTTTAGCATTTACAAAAATCAGACATGTAATATTTTAGCATTAGGTAAGTTTTATTACTAACATAGATCATTAGCTCTCTAGCAATCTATGGAGATATATAAGAATATTTAAAATAACTTTATTCCATTTGATTGATTGATAAAAGGGAGTCTTTAAACTACCTCATATTTGTCGATAAGATTTTTCAACTGCTATTTTGAATACATGATTTGAACTTGGTGTATAATTTTCTATTAAGTTAACCAACCATATGTGTATAACTTTGCTAAATAGACACGATTCAGCGCACCCTACCATAATATTACATGAAACTTTCTCTGATTTGGACTCCAGGTTGTCAGCACATGCACTACTTGTTATGCAACTCGCTATTTTGGAACTGCATACAACTCCTCTGTGGTGGGAAGCGCATATTAAAGCAAACACCAAATGAATTCAGACCTTTCTTGAAAAACTTTTTTAAGATGTACATCATACATATAAATTCAACGTTACAACTATTTTGTAATAACTCTAGCATAGAAGACAGATGAATTTAGTTGATTCTGGGATGTATTGAGATGTTATATTCATTAAATAAAAATAAATAAATTAAATAAGTTTGCATGAGAATTTGGCTAGCTTTAGTAAAAATCAAAATATAACAACCTAATAGCAAACGAACAAAGTGAAATTTACAAGAATGATTTTAAAAATGTTTTAACAATTGTTTCCAATAGGCAACAAATCTTATTTACAACCCACCTTGTATATGGTTTAACGAACCAAATCTGTCGATAAATTTCCTTATGCGCAATTGATAAAATCAGCTTGCTCCAGCTTCCTGCTTCTTCTATACTTGAAGGTAAATATCCAATTTGAATAAACGTTGACGTTTGTTTACAAACGGAAAAACATGTGAATTAAACTTTAACCTCACTTTTACTTTCAGAAATTAATCATGAGCCAACGTAGTGTCGCCTTTCTGCTTTTGTCGACTGAAATTGTTTTTTTCTGGGGCCCTTTTATGCGTTCAAGCAAAAAACAATCAAGTAACGCTATCGTCATGACGTCACAAAAACGAACATGTGTTCATAATTAACACTAATCTTAATTCTAAAAAGATAGAAAGATAGCTGACAAAAAGACAAAAATTAATATATATCGAGAAACTCAATAAAAACGAACAACTGTCGCAAATCTCATTAAAACTAAATTACAATCAGAATACAAGAATTCCCAACTATCTCTGTACATGCAATATTTACATAGTTACACAAGGTAACCTACTTACGTGGAGTTTACACAAATTATAATTGCATACTAGAAAAAAACTTAATTAACTAAACTTAATCTGTTTACAACGTTTTAGAGATCAAGCGATGCTTCTGCAAGTATTGAATAAATAACAACATAAGTGAATTCAAACATTAACCAGTCTTGTCCAGAATACAGTACTCCAGGTGACTGAATCCAAACAACAAAATAAAATCAACATTTATAAAAATCTGTGAATATCTACAAAACTGATATCTGCATTTATATGACCTCAAATCTTCCAAATACAGGATTCAGTATGTTAATTGTAACCTTATAAGCAACAAGGTAATGATTTGTTTTCACTATTTTCAGTGTAATATCTACCCGAAACTGATTCAGCTTTGTGGGGGAAGGAAAATTCTGTACTGCGTTAAACTAACGTCAATCTCAAATCTAGTGAGCAGATAAAACCTAGAAAAATGACTAACTATCCTAAACATGTAACCTGGGTTACATAAAACATGTTTCACCTATGCACTACAATTCCATTTAGCACAACAAAAAATCTAAATAACACTTTTTCTTATCATCGTTTAAGCGTAAAATCTGATTTTCTTACATTTACAAATTTTTAGATTTTTAAATGTAAATTATTCATATTGAAGCGAAAGGAAATAGTTGGATTTAAAGAAGCTCTTATAAGTTTCATTACTTCAATAATTTGTAATTACAATAATTTATTACGTTAAAAATACTCTGACATATTGCAAAAACTGTATGAATAAACTGCAAATAGTGTGAGTAGTTGCAAGTACTGATTGAGAGGGGTAAGTCTATCAAATTTAATTTTAGTGTAAATTCTTGATTCTCTAAACATTTTGCGTTAGATGTTTACAATTTTTTATTTAACTTAATATTAGTGTAAAAAATGCAAAAATTATATAAACTTTTAAGAAAATTTTTGTTTTTTATAGACTATTAATTCTACTTAACACAATTTTTTAAGTTATAAACAATAAGTAGTAGAGACCTATTTAGGTTAATTAAAATAAAAGAGTATTTCTATCGCTAGTCCACAAGTTTTTTTTTCAAATGAAATAAAATCCTTATTGCTTTTTTATTTCTAAACTTTTAAACTGAGGGAAAGAAAAAAAGAGTAAAAATTTATATTAGGTTTATGTTCACCACACTAACAACCGCTTTCACAAGTCGAAAACGTGGAAATATGCTGTTACGGTTTTAAAAGTTCGCTTACACTCGCAAAAAAGTTTCCGAATATATTTCGGGGTGGTCAGCATGACACCTGTGGCCCGCATTAACCTCTCTCAACCCTTATTTTAAAGTGAACAAGGAGAGGGTGTGAGGGAGGCTTTGTGACAAAAGTTGCTTAAACTATGCAAAGCCCACTTTGTTGAAGCCTTTTCTTTTCTAAGTGGGGTATTTGTACTCATATTTCATGCCAGAATTAAACCTTTACAAATACGAAAACCCTCTTTTTGGGAAGTCAAGGGAAAATTTGTAGACCCAGTTATTTATGGCTTTCCAACAATTTTATCATTGTTTTCTGCTTTATTTTCGGGTCTTTCGCTGAATATTTTTTAGATTAAAACTCTTGGTTTCCATTCTTTTAGCATCAATTGAACATTAAAGAAGCATCATATAACGAGCCTTAATTCTTTACCAGTTGTTCAACACGAATTATTATCCAACAAAAGGAAAACTAAATTGGATGACAAAACAACATAAATAGAATTGTAGCTATTACACACAGAACAAGCTTTGTTTAGTCCCTAATCAAGATAAAAGTCATTGCAGTTCGTTTAAGCTGTGTTACTGCTGCTTATATATTATTGCTATCTGATAGTATTCGTATTTCTCAAAGTTTTAGTTTTCGCTGATTTAAACTTTACATGTTTAGTAGAAAATTATCGCGAACTAGCTTAATCCTAGTGTAAATTAAATGTAAATTCTCCCTCGTAACTTTAGAAAATGTTTCTGAGTTAATTAATTCGTCGTAAAGTGTACGTACCTTTTACAGTTATTTATTTTCATAACAGAATTGTAAATGCTTGATACTACAAGCACGAAGACGTAATCTAGTATTATTTATTACATAACAAGTCCTTTTTAAGCTTATTAAATGCATGCATCTAAATGTCATTGGTCAAGTTGATACTTAATTGTAACAGATAAAACTATTAGTACAACCTAATCTTGATTTTACTAAGAGATATCTTGGTAACATAATGTAAAAATTTTATATTAATGCATTTATGTAAATATTTGAATTATTTAATGCAGCCTTTTTACTAATCGAGCCACTTGACTAATACTTAATATCTTTTATGTCTCATCAGCATATAAGATCAGATAAGAGTGTAAGCAGCATTAGATGTTACCTCGGCTGTTAAGAATGTCAGCGGTTTTCGCTAGGATTTTACATTTAAACATTTTGTTTGTCATCCACGAATACATACACCCATTAACGGGTTGTAATTCAAAATTTCATTGTTTTAAGTTTCATAATGTAATCAAGCCATTTAAAAAATATTTTATTTGTGGAAATTTTAAGTTATAACCCGTTAGAATTACAAAATAGGGAATTAAATCAATTTCCACTATTTATTAAGGTAAAACGTTGAACAAGGTATATTTTAGAAGTAGATAAGAATATTCCAGAGATGTGCGTAGCTCGTATAATGATCTACCGCATACTCCCGATAGCTTTCTTATAGTACCTATCGTTGAAAATTAATTCTATTGACAGCTTTCAAAGTTAATTTTCAACAATAGCTAGTATTCCGTCAGGAAAATCTCGCGCGATTTTTATCAACGAGGTTAGTGATATTGATAACGCTAAATTGTGATTGATATTCTTCAAACCAGAATGGTAGAAGACAGTATTTATATTTCGGCACCTTCAGTTGTATTAGGAATTAACCAAAGCATTCGACACGCATATAGACACCCGTTTACAGAAACAAAATTTTCAGAGCCATTATAATTTATCTGTCTAAAGGTTAAACTTACGTTCACTCCACTTCACCTTCAAATAAATCTCATTAGCATTAATTCGAGTGTAAGGCTATTAAAATTAGTGTTTTGAATTGATTTATTGAATTAGATTGAAAGCTATTAATTCAGTTTACACCAAAATGGAAACACATATTTACTATAACCGTGAAAGTTGGGCCATGATGAAACGCGTGGTAGTAACATTAGTATAAATAATTTCTCCCTATACGGTCTGAAAAGAGAGCACAAACGGTACTCAGAACTTGCAATTAGTGCTAAAACGTCAACACAAAAAAAGATAATGCAGGCGCGGCCTCGTGTTAGTTTTACTTCCAGCATTAATGAAATGTCCCAGTCGCCCGTTTTTTCGCGTAACATCCAACCGTCGTTTCCATTAAAGTCGCCTAAGAATTACCACTTCTAACCGAGACACATAAGGGTTAAAAGTGTCCTGCACTTAAGTGTCGTTGACAATACAGAGAGAACAGAAAAAAATCTGCCGTGTAAGCTGGATTCGTAGTATTTTAATTAAAGAGCATCTAAGTTTCGATTGTGTACAAGGCTATAAAATGTTGATTTTCTCTGGGAAAAGCTGCTATTGAATGCGGCGACATCGCGGTCACGAATGGGATCTGCCAGTCAAAATTACTACGACCCCTCATGAAAATTTCATGCCCTCTTTGTTGCCATTGAAGGTGCTTCTCATCTATATCTATTGACGCTTCCTTTTATCTACCCTACATACGACTAGTTGAGAGTTATTTTGTGTAAATAGCTCTATTAAAAAGCTAGACGTATCGGTATATAGGGGAGCTTGAAAACCTTTGGGATTTCAAGTGGATTTTAGTGACAAACTTTTTCCTCCTTACACATTCAAGAGGGTTGTACTTAATGAAATAGTAATAACACAGAACCGCCTCGCTCTAAATAATTATCATCGTGGATATTGAAATGTTTGCTAAACACGTACAAAGAGGAAAGATATTAAAACCAAGCACGTTAAATTTAGCCTATCTACAAGATTAAATTAAAGTGCGTATTTAACAAACAAAGCAAAACAAATACGTAATTCTCTTTAATTAATATCTGTCGTTAACCGAAACGTAAAATCTGTTTGAAGTTTTACCTAGCTTAACACGCAAAATTCAGACACCACGTAATTGAGAAGGAACACAAGGATACACCACCAGCAGCACCGTTGCCGCTTTGGAGGAATCAATTTCAACAGGAATGAAGAAGGGGAAAGTATTTCTAAAGTTAAATTCCAGTTTGGCACCCCTAAAAAACCACTCATCTGAGTGTGCAAGGATACTCTCTCTATTTTCTCAAAAAGGTTTTTTTTTCACTTTTTCGTGGCTTCATTTGCTGAAACAACATCCTTAAACGACTGCATAGCTTGGATGCTTTTTATTTTCACTTGAGTAGGTTTTTTTTAGAAATTTTTAACATCGTGTTGCGCTTATGGAATTACTGTAGAGTTGCAAAAATATAAATGCGGCAATTAAGAGCATGCCATGATACATTTTAATTAATTAAAGAAATCCATTAATTTGATAGTTAATTGACAGTATGAATATAAAGAAGTGTAGTTTATTTGTAGTTTTTTATAGAATAATTAATAGAAATTAAAGCAAATTTAAGCTGCTACATTACTGAATAATACATGGTTGCCACAGGGTAACAATACAACATTAAACATAATTAGCAATGAGAGATGATTTTAGGCGCCACTGTGTTAGGAATTAGTTATTCAATAATCGAAAATTTTAAAATATTGAAACTAATTCGCTGTACAGAAAATCGTAAACATCTTAAATAACATTTAAAATTTAATATTCATAAAATATCTAAGCCATAATAAAATTAGTTTAATAATATTCAAACAGATAAGTAATGTTTCGGTATAGAAAGCTAAATTAAATAACATTTAAAATAGAACTAATTCATATAAAGCATATAAGGTCTTGAAACTCCAGAGAAGCTTGTACTCGAAAGAAGTAAATTAACATAAAAAATGCTTTAGCATACAATATGAAAACACCATGCAATTAAATAAGAAAATACGTATCTTGTATGACGTACTATATGGTTACAATTTGCATGGAACAACACGTAACCATTGATACTTATTTGATGGAAACGTGTTTCTATTTTTCATTACCGTTCAGCTTGCCTTTAACGGTGTTAAATTTATTCATCCTGAAATTTAAGGCAGTAAGCTTCCAATGTTAGTATAATTACTTTAAAGTCGCGCTGAAAGTTCCTGCCACCAGTCTGAAACCATTGCTTAGTCCTTTAAAGTGACGGAACCCTACAGTAGTATTGAAAGTAATACTTACGTTTTTTCTACCCAGGAGAATCACTTTAAAGTGATTTTTCGTAAATTACTCCATCTTCATATTTATTCGTAAAATGTTGGAGGCTATTAATCAATTTGCAATTTGTTATGATTGTTAATAGATGTTTTACTATATAACCTTCAATAAAAATAACAAATTGGTGCCAAATGGTGCCTTAGGAATAATATAAAAATGGTTTCTATCATGTGTATCAACTTATAAATATTTTTGTCATATTTTATTAAAGACTTGTTTTATTAAAAAAATATATTTAAAAAGGGCGCGTTGTTGTTTTTTGATCTACCATCACGTTTAACAAAAAAGTTGCAATGGTTTATAATTTTGGTCTACTGGAATGACAAAATAATTAAACATTTCATCGCTATTTGTATTATTAAGTACGTATTAAAAATAAAATAATAATCCATTTTGAGAGACGATCGCAGCATTAACATAGAAAATGATAGAATATTTGTTTAGTTGCAAGAGTAAGAGATAACAACCACGCGACACGAAGTGTCAAAGAGAAAATAAGTTCCACGAAAGTAGCAATTACTACGCTGCCACATTCCTGCTGCGTAGCAGGACAAGTTTCAGAGAGGTTACTGCAACGTATCTGCTACCTAAAGATTGTTCCCCGTTTGGTTCCAGGTACGTAACAAAACCGTAGCAATTACATGCTTGTGACTAGTGACAAGAACTTAATAGTTCCACCTGTAAATGTGCATTTTGAGACACGATCGCAGCATTAACATAGAAAATGATAGAATATTTGTTAAGTTGCAAGAGTAAGAGAGAACAACCACGCGACACGATGTGTCAAAGAGAAAATAAGCTCCACGAAAGTAGCAATTACTACGCTGCCACATTCCTGCTGCGTAGCAGGACAAGTTTCAGAGAGGTTACTGCAACGTATCTGCTACCTAAAGATTGTTCCCCGTTTGGTTCCAGGTACGTAACAAAACCGTAGCAATTACATGCTTGTGACTAGTGACAAAAACTTAATAGTTCCACCGGTAAATGCTGGTACGTAGCGATGACTAAAAATACGTCTTGATGAGATAAGGTTTGATTAGCATGGCACTTTTACAGCGTTCGAGGTTATTAATAATTTCACTATTTTTAGGGTGTTGAAGGTTAGGATTGGTTAACAGCGGCATTTCTAGGGTGTTAGATTATTATAAGGCATTCCAAACTAAGATGGCCTTTACGGGCAAACATTTCCGTCGCGTAATAAAAAACACCATTTGACAGGTCGTTGGATTGATAAGGCAATACTAAAGATTATATTTATCCTGCTGCTGGTGTTAATGTATATTCCACAGTTTCCTCTCTTACACGTCCGGTTGTGTTGGAAAGATTCCTGTGCTTGACAGTTTTAGTATCGTGGCATCATCTGTCGAGTCCTGTAGTAATTATTTTAGCAAATAAGTTTAATAAAAAAATTGTTTGCCGCTGTTTAATTTTATTTCTATAATTTCTAATTAACGATATTATAGTTCCAGCTCTGTTATCCAAACTTCATCTAGTTTGTTAAGAAATATCTGTTTTCAAGGCCTCAATTAAACAAGAATTCTTTTAACTGATCGACTGACGATGGTTTGATGTATTTTAACCTTTTCTCTCGATAAACTTGAATACTGATTTTGTTACATCTTATTTGTCGGCACAATTCAGCAACTTTTAAAACAAATATTTTGATTGTTCTACGTTCTACAGATAGCTTTGTTTGTTCTGTTCTATTGAATTTTCTTTGCGATTTTTAGTTTTTATAACTAGATAAATAAAACAACACAATATAAAAACCCGTATTTTACTAGAGGTTATGGTTTCTTAACAACTTTGAGAATACGCAACCGGACAACAATATAATACAACAACAAAAGAGAAATAATGCCTGCAACTACAAACGCGAACGGCTGTATAAGAGACGTTCATGTTTGTCTCTCAAATCGAGGAGGTTGTGGTTTATTCATAAAAAATGTTTGATGTGGACACAAGATGGCATTAAAAGAAAATATATTATCAAGGGCCATAAATGTATAACAAAGCTTTGAAATAAAGGTCTTCGCATACACTTCCACAATGCAGTTAGCGCGATAATGGCGGAACATGTTGATTAACAGGTAGCAGGAATAATCGACAACTCTACTTCTTTGCGGTTATGTACTTCTTGGTACTAAGCGTCAATTTAACGTTTTAGAACGTGACGCCCCTCATATGACAATGGTGTCGGCTTTGATAGCAGCCGTATAGCAACTGTTACCTAGTGGGAAAATGGAGGAATTGTGACGACCTATATTTTTAAGCTTGCTTATACATTTACGCTTATACCTTGAGATTTAATTTTTTAAATGATAGAGATTACTTAATTGGCAATTTATTTTCGTCTATGTTTCTTTTATATTTCACTAATGTAAGCAACTGTCATATTCTAAAACTAAATTGTCAATAGGATGTATTTCGTTATGTAAAGATTAATCTTAGGGTCTTTAGCGCCAACAACTATTAACATAAAAACAGTCATCGATATGGTTAAATAGTCATAAATACACATTAACGTTATAAAGATATTAAATTGTTCCCTCGAATTAAACTAAATACAAAACAAACCCCGCACGGTGGACGTCAACTATAGCATTAATAATAATTCAGTGAAAAAGAAAGATGATACTTACTGTACTTTATGCACCGGCTGAGATCTATAACTCTGCAGATTCAAATACAAGTGTGAGTGTTAACCCCAAAAGCGTCAGATTAATTAATAGAGTCAGAAACAAATAAAAAATTAGTGGGCGCCACCAAACTGCATGATATTCAAATAGTTTTTTATAGAAAGCGAGAAGTCATCAGTTTGGGAATAACTTCCCATATAAAATTGACGTTAAATTAATCAAACACATAAGTCATTAATAAAAAATCTTAATTGACATAATAAGCAGTTCGTTGAGCTTAACTATATCAAACGATAAATAAATTTGAAGTCTGTATATTAAACATAAAAAGATTGAAAACCTGACACAAGAAGCATTTTAGATAAAAAAAATTATCTTTCTTAACTATTACTTAATTTCGGTGTCTCAAATACATTTTACATAAACAACTTAATTAAACTATCAATACCTTGAAACAGTTATCCTTAATCCAACATAATTTTCATAAATTACTGGAGCAAATGGAAGGCTTCAAACACATTACACGAAAACACAATATTGGCCATACACATAATTTTCATTACAAAACTGCTGACTTAGAAAACCAATACGGGAAACAAATCTTCTGAATTTTGAACTATCTAGTTTTTATTTTAACGGCGAACTTCAACATAACTATTTGCAATAAATTTCAGTACGGAATACATTCTTTATAATTATTACAATAACTGGAACGGTACTAAAATTCTTGCACAACAGGAAACGTGCTACGATTATTAATTTACTATTATTAATAAATGCGTCAATGTGTTAATTTAAAAGTCCACTGTTGATTAGCTTCAAACAATTTTTTTTAAGCCAATACAACGTTCAAATAAACGGGAATTAACACTGATCTTTAATAGCAAATATGCAGCAACGGAATTATTCCCACATGAATGGAAATTCACCAAACTGAAATTTCTATATAATCCCCTTCACTGGATTAAATTCCTAACAACAAAATCGTTACGGTATAACACTAAAAGTTGCTTTTTTCCAAACTTTACTGTAAATAGGTGACAGTAATATTACTTGCATGCAACGGCCGTAGCCGACGCATACGTTAGGGTACCCACTAATTTAGGGATTCGAGAACCGCTCCCAGACTGACTTGGGAATTCGCAAACTATTCCAACTTTGAAATAAAATTAGGAGAGGGGTATTTTGAAACCACAACTCATATAAAAGCTGACGATAATTTAATCCAATATGAAAATTTAAGAAAAATAAGAAAACATAATTTTTAGTATTAATTCTACATTTAAAACCTGCTTTACCAAGTGTTACCGGAAATGGCACGCAATGAATCTTCAAGCCTAGACACATTAACTACTTTATTTAGTTGCAGGAATACAAAATTCTGAGAATAAAATGCCTAACAAGATCCACAAGATCATTTGTGACAAAGGAAAATAGCAATATTAAACTGTAGCCTGTCCAGAGTTTATTGTTTATTTATTGAGGGCTTGGTTTTAACTGAAGGACTTGATAAACTCAATATCTTTCTACTCCTACCTGTAAATCACCCGTTTTCTTCACGTTTCCCGCAATGGAAATGTATGCAATTCCAGCTAGGTGTATGGATATAATTTTATATCCGTACAGTGTACGGATATGAAAACAACCGATCAAAGTGGTACGATCTGACACTTCTTTATTTATAATTAATTTATTGACAACTCCTATCATAAATATAGAAGTAAAAGTAAATTAAATCAATGTTTCCTTGTTTCAATAACACTTAAAGTATTTGAAAATAACGTGATTTGTGAAATTGTAGTATCAACAATTATACTTTTATAATTAAAAATATATAAATATTAAATCATTTAAGTAAGTACAACCTAGTTTTATAATAAGTATAGTAGACATAGTCTGTAATGTAGTTTTGTAGCTCAGTCGGTAGAAGCTAGGTATAAATAAACAGAAGCCGTTGCTGTAGCCGACGCTGGTTCAATTCCAGCTGGGAGAATAATTCTTTTTTAATTTTTTTTATAAAACAATATTTAAAATAATAATTTTCTAGTCGAAAATGTTCAATTTCTGCAAAGTTTTAATAATTCTCTTAAAAATTGTACAGTTACAGGGAGATTTTACAAACATACATTAGCATGGATAAAAGCATAGGTTAATTCCTATATTCTATTTCTCAAGGGGACATCTATTTTGTAATTGTTTTGCTTAGTTGAAGAAAAAAGATACTGTGCAACGATATAGGCATCACATCTACTCTTGTTGCACAAACTTCTATTTTAGTTTGTTATTTCCGAGATACGAAACTGTAGACAGATTTTTCAACTAAAAACTACACCTAAAATAATTTCTAACCGTGGAAATTTCATTATTTATAAATGCAAAGAGAAAACCTTTAATAGATAGACGCAACGAAATATTTTCCTAATATACAGGGCCGTTCTAAGATTATTTCTATAAATTCGCATTTAACTATATGGAATTGAATCGAAGCAGAACGTGAAAACGTGAGCAGTCTATATTAACATAGTCTTTGGCAATACAGACCAAGGATGGTCGCTGTAGGCAACCATTCTCGTCGCTACCATATATACACCATTTGACAAGTCGTTGTAATGCCTAGTACTTTGCCTTTTTATGCTAGGTTAGGTTATTTTGAATGTTTCTAGGTTAGTTTACGTCAATATTTCGTATTTTTAGATTATTTTATAATCTTCGAGGTTAGTTCCCTTTTATTATATTAGGTAAAGTCATTGTACGTTTTTTAGGTTAGACAATATTACATTGTATCTTGCATATCATGTGAAATATAGATGAGCATGAGTGAAATATGTAGATGAGCAGGAAACAAAAGAAAACGTTCGTGGCTGCTTATAAAGGCGAATACCATATTTTGGGCTAATTAATAATGGTGGCACCCACTGTAATTTGTTCATTTATTCCTGTGATTAATGTGAACTTAGTGAGCGTTTGTGATTAATACCCGCAACACCTGCAAGTAACTTGATTAAGCAGTTTCATCCTGTGCTTTAAGCGTGGGTTTTAAGTTTTGTGTTTTAGAATTTAATGTTCCAAATTGTCTTTACTGAACCTTTACTAACTTAAGTATTATTAGCGATTTTATTTTTGATCATATTTCAAATTGGTTCTGCATACCTAGTGTAGATTTCGCTTTTGGTTGTTACTAACATGTACAGTTGCGGCCGAAAAGTTTTCAACGGTCTATTGCGCCTGTGTAATTTTGAATTTGTAGCTTACACATTCTGATGAACAAAACTACTTATGTATATAACTTATTCGAAATCAGCTTAGCTTGAATACGATAAAATGAGGACTCTCCCTCTTGTGAGATTAAGGCAGGTCATAGGTGGAT
This sequence comes from Agrypnus murinus, assembly GCA_929113105.1. Lineage (NCBI taxonomy): Eukaryota > Metazoa > Arthropoda > Insecta > Coleoptera > Elateridae > Agrypnus > Agrypnus murinus. Next base: position 148,505,961 of record OV816028.1, read on the forward strand.
TGGAGCATCATCAAATTCATAGATATATGGATATATGGGCGCCAGCATAATTGATTTAATTTAATAAAAGAGTGACGTTAATGCTCCACAATACGGAGTTTTAGATCTTAAAATGAACCAGCCTCAATTATGTAAAGACCGATTTCCAACCTCTTGTTATTAGACAAAAATAGTATGTTATAGAAAATACGAGTAAACAAGAAATAACACAAATAATACCATTTATTTATTTGTTTCGCATAAAAAAATCATTAAATAATTAAAAAAACTGGAAGGCCTTCAGTTGTTATTTCGATAATATCTTAATATGGATTATAATAATACAACTAAATTAACTACACATTAGAAATTCTCACTGTGATCATTATTCAGTTAGAAAACTATTAATATTACTTGAAAAATATTAAATTCAAAATCTCCTAAAAATTTACTTATTCTCATATCAAAATTTTCTTTAAATTGCAACATTATAATTTCTAGCCAAAAATATAATAATCCACTCTTAAATTTTGATCAAGTTAACCAACTAACGTTTCCACAAAAAATAGGCTATAATTAACCCACCTAATTATCTCTATAAATTTAATTTGGTTTACTAACTTTACTTCAAATAACTCACTGAAGATGTCAACCAGGTGCATCAGGTTATCGTGAGCCTCCCTGGAGAGGGTTCCAATGAATCACTTGTGCGGTTGCAAAATATTAGGAACTACAAATCCATATTCGCCATTATTATCAAACAACCAAAGGAGATCAACACCAACTTGATTGCAGGTCTGGATCATTATTCTCGTACTAAAGTGTGGATCGATTTCTTAAACTAAAATCTGTATCGTTTTTTACTAATTGCAGTCCACTAAAAGTCCTACTAAAAGAAGCGTCTATGAGTTTTTACTGATTGTTAACCAATTAGAACGTCGAAAAACATTTATAGCCATAGAGGGATTATTGAAAAATCGATATTTTGTAGTTGGAATACCAAACCTAGATGGCGTTGCAACTAAACATTGACAGTCGAATTTATTCTACTATACAGGGCGTCTCACAAACAATAATCTCATAGTATTTTTTATAACTATACAAGGTGTTTTTAAAATACAAAAATAGACAGAAAAGCTTCTGTTACAACTTTTAAATTTGCGTTGTTGATAAATTACCGTTGAAAATATTTCGACCGCAACTGTAGAATATAAATATAGACAAATAAAATATCATGAATGTGCCCTAATTACCTATTTCATTAAGAGCTTAGTTTTCATCACCGTTTGATTTTTATACGTATATCCGTGTTTAACGCAGCCTAGTAATTGATTAATATAACCCAAAAGACAAATATTTGAAAAATGACTGCACTGCCTTTTCATCAGTCGCCCAAATTACAACAAAATCTCGCAGCTTGTATATACCCTTTTATACAGTGGAGTTGCAGTTGAAACTTCCATTATATCTACAAAGCATTGAGTATCTCAACAATAAAGTAAAAACCCCGAGTACTAGAGCATTACATGAAGCGAAGCTACAAGATTTGCATAATACCAATGTTTCCTGCCAAAATAAGCCCTAAACAAACAAAATAGAACGAAGTTCAGCTCCACGAAATGTCTGCGATGGAAAAGAATTGAATTTACAGAACGTTTCTTTATCTATTTACGCTAGAAGAAAAGCAAAAGGATTAAAGGAGAACGGTGTTTGTTTTACGATTTGTATGATAATGTTTCGAAAATAGCAATATTAAATTTACCACACCTCAGAAGGTGTAATAATCCAATTTTCTACCAACCGGAGATTCGAGTTTAATCTTCCTCAGCTTCTTCGTCTCCTTTTTTCTTGTAGCCGTGTCTCTACAACAGCAAATTTCTTTTCTTGGTAATTTCCGCTACTATATTCTGCCGTTAAGGAACAACACTACGATTACAACCTTTCTGTAATTCCCTCCATCTAACAAACCGGCGGTAAGAAATTAATGGAAATCCATAAACGTTAACGTGGAGGTCCCTCGAATTGCCTTAATTCTACATATTTTTTCAAAGAGAGATAATAATAATAATGATAATAATAATAAACGTTATTTTAGATTAGAGGAAATGTAAAAGGGACTTTTTTTCTTCGAATCTTTTATTTTAATCCGGAAGGACACTTTCGTAATACTTCGGTTAGCAATTACAAATTTGAAGGGTTAAATTAAGTATCTTGTTAATTGTTTTATGACATAACAAGGGGAACGCTGGGTCTTATTTTCTTTTAACTGGCCATTTGAAGTATAAAACCGCGAATATAAAGCATTCAAAATAAATATGAGAGCAAGTGGCCTGCGAAGATAGGAGACTCGGTGTTATGTTAATCGCGGACATAACCGTTTCCTTCTCCTTTTCAACCAGCCTCCTTAGATACATATCTCTGAGCGTTTACACAGAGTTAATGCGAACGAACATCGCTTGAATTCTAGCCTGGATAAATACGATAGAATAAATGGAAGTCTTATTACTTCTTAACTAAATGTACATTTCGGTTAACTTACTTTTGTTCTAACATTAGATCTTTAATCACTTAAGACTTCTCATGAAGTAACTGAGGTTTGCTATTAAATACGTATTTAAACCTCCGGCTGTAACATAATGTACATTTCAATTTGAATATTTTGTATTTAAATTTCGTGTCGCTGGAAAGAAAACCTAAATAAAGTTTTAAGTTACGAATCAACTTTTAGGTATTTTTTCTTGTACAGCAAATCCCGGTTGACCTTTTACTTTCTGGTCTTTTTCTAGACTTTTACATTTTATTAAGCTGACTAAAGTGACGAAAAAGGGGGCCTTTAAAGTTAGACCAAACTTTTCTAGTATTGTTATAAAAACATTAAAGGTTTCTGGAATCTCATTGATTTCGTTTTAAAGTGGCGCTTAAGAGCTGCAAACTGCCGGTAACGTTTTTGGTTGGGATTTAACTAAGGTGGAAATCTCTGCAAACAAATAATTCACCAGATCCGGTGGATAAGTTTGAAAACTATTTAAAATGTTTAATTTAAGATTAAACATTCTGCTGAAGTGCCGACTCAGCAAAAAATCTTTGATTTATGATTAAAGGATTGTAACAGCAACGCTGATTGTTAAAGTTGTAACATTTAGAATGTTACAATGTTGTTTATATTTCCTATAGGGTGATTGGTTGGGTGCGGTGGCTACAATTTTTAATAGCGTTTCCATATTTGCCATAGTTTTTCATAGTTTATCTCTTTAGGCTGGTTGGTTAGGTATGTGTTGACTTGAGAGTAAAATTGTGTTGGATTATTGTTTAAGCGTTATTAGTTAAATTTTCTATTTTTTGTATTTTTGAAAATTCTTCTTCGATAAGCCACAAACTGTTTTACTGTGTGTATTAAAACGACAGCATTTAATTTAGCTTGACATATAGTTCACTTGTTGGATGAATATGACTGCATTTCCGTAATGGTTGGTCAATTTTTTGTTTCTGTTATACCCTACACTTTATACTGAAAGAGTGGGGATCCTCTTCTTTGATTGGAATTGGAATAGTTAACATCAAGGTTTTGAATACACTTTACGTACTAAACTAGTTTTGATGCTAGTTTTGAGGTTTAGTTTCCTTTTGTGGGGTATTTGTGCTCTGTTCTATTATAATAGAATATATTTGATTAGCACCTTTTATGTGCTGTATATGTTTTTAGAAATTTTTTATTAAATTTAAAAACAATGTTAAATGTCTATAAAGGATCATCAGGTAGGATCAATTTAAAATCTGTACCCGTTATAAGTGTGCACGGTAGTGTAAAGCAGAGTATCTATGTACTATGTATTTTATATGTCTAATACTAAATAGTTATGCTGTAATATGAAGCTTAGTTTGTTATTTTCTTGGATACTTAAAATATTAGTTGTGCTTAAAATTATTCTTCTCTAATTCTTGAAAGGTTTGGCCAATATAAAATCACAATTATTACATAGGTGATTTTGTAAATTAATTTTGATTGTAACTGTAAAAAATTGAGATATTTGCAGATGATAATTACAAACAACAAGGTTTTCAAAAAGTTTGAATTTACTACATATCAACTATCTAGAAAATTTGTTGTATTTTAATACTGTAGGCTGCAGAGAATGTCTGGTATTTAATAAAAGGAAGAATCTATGCTACAAGAAACAACTCTAACAAATCAATGCTTATCAACAGCGTTAAAGTGATTTGGTTTAAAAATCCAGAAATAAGAGAATGTATTAGGAATTGTGTTAACAGTATGCCCAATCGGATAGTTGTGTTGTAACAAGAAAAGTTGCAAAACATATTCATTGTTCGTCTAAATCCACAATTTACCTGAATTGGGATAGCCATCTTTGAAAAGTTCGAAAATTTAAAATGGTCGATATATTAAAAATCATTACGTGTGATAAGTCGACGTGGTTGGGTATGTTTTTCTGCTTGGAAGTGCAAAGGAAATCTTTTTATGTGAAAGAATCTGATATAAAAGGATTTAATAAACCGATTCTTATATTTTAATTTGCATGCGGACAAATCCACGCGGACTTATCATGACAACAATAGGATCACGGTGGGTCTGAAGCAGTTTCAAATGACGAGAATTTGCACCAAGAGTTTTCTTGCAGATTTCGAATCGGTGTATTGAAACAAGCTGAAATCCAAGATTTCAGCTTTTTTCCCCGAGCCGTTTCTGAGAAAATTCAATTTTAAGGTCGAAAATTACTAAAAAATCAATGGCGAAATTTCAGATGTAGTTTTTACTCATTTTAATGGGGTTTTCTGTACGAAAATTGCAGGTTTTGTATGAATATGCCTATTTTTCAAAAATTCAACCAACTTAACCACCACTTTAAGTATAATCTATAATATGTATGTATATTGTCACAAACGGAAATATTTCCAATTGAATATTTCATACAAAACTCAACTTCACTTCCGTTTGTACAATATAGCGTGCAAGGCCACACTCAGTTGCCCACGCTAGTTAAGCAGCTGTGGTCTCGCCGCCGACAACTTGTAGCCATGTGCGCGGTCAGCTGCGAGGTCTTCTAAGAAGCGCGCTCGCTTCGCCCACAACTGCATTAGTTGGCATGCAACTTATCCGCCTACTTACTCCGTATATGCGAGGCAACCTACACGATTTGCAAGCAGGTGCACATTCCTTCCATAGAATCTACCAACAACTTCCGCACAGCTGCAGATTCGTGCCAGGCACCAGCAGCGCGAATGCAAACTACCCACAAGCCTGCAACCAGGAAGCACAAACTTCCTTAGTTTCTTACTAAGAACTTCAGCCTACTGATTCCCACTACGATGCTAATTACTTCCTCGTTCAGCAGTACATAACCAGCTTGCTTGGGCTATTCAAACCAGTCAGTGAAGTTGACTCCATCACTACATCTACAAGCAAGCTGGTGAGTACTCTTTAAATTATGTAATGCTTAGTTGCTTAGTAAAGTGGGCTGCGCTAAACGCCCACTCCCTGCGTTATTATGGGTAGTTGTGACCAGGCTACCCAAGCTTAGTTGTAAAACACCAGGAGGTTATCTCCTACGCTTAGTTAGTAGACCTAGTGCTAGAACAGGGTTGGTTCCGACCTCCCTCTTGATTGTATTAGTTTAGGAGGACATGTACGTCCTCACGATGTATTCTCTGAATGTATGTAAACCTTTGTATTTGTATTCTCTTATTGTTATTAGTATATAGTTGTTTTTTACAACTTGTGTTTATTTTCTCTCTACCTCTAACTACGTCCTCCAGTCACGAAAATCCCACGTGACAATATTTATTTATTTATTGAATCATTATTTTCATGGAAATATGCATTTTTTACGAAAATATAAATAAAATATAACTTTAGAGTGATGTGTAAATGAAAATAAAACGCCCAAACTAATTTTTAATTTTACATAAAATGTAGAAAATTCTCTATTCATTACATATGTCTAGCATTATATTCCTGTACTGCCCGAAGTAGTCTATTTGCATATTCGGGACGCTCTTTTGGACTTTGTAATTGTTCCAGATTTTTTCGAAATCAGCATGTACAGATTCTGTAGCTTATTTACTATAGAACCCAAGACTTTGTTGTCTTTTTTTACAAAAATCGTGGACATGAAAGAATCTGCATGGACCTTAAGAGTGATAGAAATCCCTAAGTCTATATAGCTTTCTCTGAATTTCTTTAAGGCTGTTTTACCCGATTCTGAAGATAGGGAAACGCAATGTAAACTTTACTCGGTTTTTATTCAATAACCGCTCAATATTTTTTGATCGGGTTTTTACCAAAAATTTACCTACAATGTAGTGTATGATGTAATGTTTTTAAAAAATAATTTTTAACGTTTGAAACCATAAAAAACTTAAATTAAAGTTGAAATTTTCGTTTCTAAAAAAAATCTTTACATTACATCATAGCATTTGACGCACAGATTACGGGAAAAATGTTTAAAAAAATATACGTTGATAAATAAATGAATAAAAGCATAGTAAGCGATCCTATTGCAAATTAAGTTTTTTATGGTTTCAAACGTTAAAAATTATTTTTTAAAAACATTACATCATACACTACATTGTAGGTAAATTTTTGGTAAAAACCCGATCAAAAAATATTGAGCGGTTATTGAATAAATAAATAAATAGTTTACATTGCGTTTCCCTATCTTCAGAATCGGGTAAAACAGCCTTAAGTCATCTTCGTAACTTGGTTTCAGCTCAGCAGAAAAAATATAAATTAACCACAGTATTGAAGTCTGAAAAGCATCGAACATACTTTAAGCATCCCATGGAACATGACCTGCGTAAATGATCCACCTTTTCTAAAAGTTATTTACACGCATTTCCTGTGGATGCAAGACCCCCATGAACGAAATGTTGCATTACGTTGTATTCGTCAGCCCAATCAAAAGCATCTCTTTCAAACTCCTTGAGCATATAGTTATAGAGCGTATTGACAACACCCAACATTAAATGCAATTCAGGTGGTGGAATTAATTATACGTACTATTTCTGTATCATTCCTAGTTGTAATGATTGGTAAGTGCATAGTTTTCAAAATTCTTAGCACGTGATTTCTTACTACCGCTTTCTCGCCAGGAATTATAATTTATTGAACTCTCAATGGTTCTGTATTCTCTGCAAATATCTAAGTGATCTGTGTGTGCAGAACACTATGTACAAGGAAAACAATTGGAATGAGACATAATACCTGTAAGAAGATTGGCTAATTTTAAGTCCGTTGTTATTTATTTGGAATAGTGACCATAACATCGCTATATTTCATAATTTTCTTGGGTATGAGCGACAATTCCGAGCAAAAATAGATTTTTGACGCCAGTGTCCTTAAATTTAGCCGTCTTGCTAGTACCCTTGTATGAGATTCTTCGATTTTTTCCGCTAGTTGTTTCGTCATCAATCGCTTGAACCGAGAGACAAAGTTTTAAAAATCCACCACCACGTTCAATGGCGAATTTTAAATGCGTTTCACTAACACTTCTTTTTTCATAAATTACTTTTAAGAGACCTTTAATATCACTGCAATAACTTAGCGTTTCTGTACTAATATTTCTCTTATTATTCTTTTCTGTATGAATTACATTGCAATCCTTAACAGTAAAATAGTTGTCTAGTGAATGTCTCATGACACGCAATTTTCCCTTCAAATTTGGTTCAAAGTCTATATCTAGTGGAAATACGAGAAACACCGACAACAGCATTATTGGAAAGCCCGAATTCCGTTCCGATTTTCAAAACATCTTCCACGACGATAAAATTAAAAGCTACTTTCAGTGGTTTCCCGCACTTTCGAGACAAACTAATTTCAGCACACGGTTGTTGAAAAATAATTATATTTATACAGAACCTGCAATTTTGGTACAAAAAAGCCCATTAAAAAGAGTATAAATTACATCTGAAATTTCGCCATTGAGTTTTCGTAATTTTCGACTTTAAAATTGAATTTTCTCAAACACGGCTCGGGGAAAAAAGCTGGAATTTTGGATTTCAGCTTGTTTCAATACTCCGATTCGAAATCTGCAAGAAGATTTTTGGTGCAAATTTTCATCATTTGAAGCTGCTTCAGACCCACCATGAGGACCTTGTTTAATTAATATTTTGTCTAATTCTTTTTGAAAAATGTCATTTAGTAAAAATCGTTAGATTTCATGAGACAAACTAAAAGAGATCACTTGGTTGAGGTAAGAAAAGTACTAAATATTGTTTATTATTTTGGCTAAAGAATAGAATCTTACGTTTAGTTCTTCTTTCTACATGATGACCAAATAAAGCTACTTTTTTGGACAGCCCATATACTAATGCGGCCTTGAATAGCGCTCTTTAAGGGTCTACAGTACGTAGGAATTTATAATTCCTAAAATGATTTTCGCTTTATACTTCTCATTCAGATATTTCTTAAATTTTTCACATCCTGCTCGAACCAAAGTAAAGAGGAAGGTCCATTCTATTCCCGTGCTTTTCGGATTTGAGGAAAAATATTTTTCATGGAAGAAATATACAAGAAAAACATTAATTGATTTTTAAAAAACCTAACATTTATTAACCAAGCGTAATTCTGAAAAAAGGATCAAAAACGCGGTATCCCCTGTACTCCGATGTGGAAGGTACTTGCTTCGCAATGCTTGTGTCGCAGGATCGATCTCTACTCGGGGTAGTTTATTTTTATTTAAACTTGTTAGTTTTTTAAAAAATAATTATTTACTTAATTATTTAAATTTAATTTTTTATAATAAAAATAGCAACCGGGCAAGTTTTGCCACCGACGCGTTAATATTAAATGACTAAAATTTAGGAATAATCGTATGCAATTATTTCTTTTTATAAGTATTATATTTACAAAAAATTGTTTATTCATAAAATATATTAAATATTTATACAAAAACATATTCAAACTGGGATTAGAATTTGGTTTTTGGAATTTCAAATCCAGCACGCCTTGCATTCGGCAATGATGACTGCTGTCGTACCTTTTTTATTTAATAAATGTCCATTTCATACTTTTTTTGTTTGTTTCTTTTTTATTAATTACGTTTTAATTCTTTTTTACAACATTACAGTACATTTACTTATCAATTGATTAATATTAAATAATCAACATTATATCAATATATTATTCATTTACGCATGTAAACTGTGCTTTAAAACCCAAGATTTCGTTCATTTTGGCGTTAAAACTTTATAACAAAGAGGGGGAAATGAGTCGAAATAGATGCATGATTCCCACAACTCAATGCAGGTGTAATTTTAATAAACAAATCCACCCACATTACAGAAGATTATTTTGAGGTTATGTGCAAAACGATGAATGCTCCTGCATACTCTAGACCAGTGGTTCTTAAACGGTGCTCCGCGGAACACTGGTGCTCCGCGAGCTTGTTGCAAGTGCTCCGCGAAATTATGAAATCCGAAATTTAATTTTGGCTCATCTACTGTATGTGATTTGAGTTGCACAAATAATGGCTAGATGGCAGAAAAATGTCGCAGCTAACGAAAATTGAGGAGTTAGCAATGATGTCTGACATTTCGGAAACAAGTGTTCGCCGAATTCTTCATGACCATTTGAGTATGAATAAAATTAGTGCAAGATGAGTACCGCGTCTTCTTTCTGCTGTTCAACGTCAACGTCGCATCGCGTCGAATGTACGCGCTCGTTTTTAATCTTGTGTGGAGACGACCCAAAGCCGATTTTGGAGTCCATTTTTACTGGAGATGAAACAATGGTTCTGTATTATGATCCTCTATCCAAAAGGAAACCGATGGAATGGTGGCAACCCGATGAACCTCGTCCCAAAGAGGGAAAGTCGTACAATCGACAAAGAAAGTTATGGCAACAATATTCTGGGATTGTGGCGGCATTTTACTGATTGATTTTAAAGAACGCAATACAACTGTTAACAGTACACGTGATGCGTCTTTATTGCATAAATTGAGACACAATATTCGTGAAAAACGTCTAGGAAAATCGATGTTCGATGAAAATGTTCGTTTATTACACGAGAATGCACCCGTTCATACTACCGCAATTTCACAAGCTGCCATTCGCGAATGAGGCTTTGAAGCATTGGATCATCCACCGTACAGTCCGGATATGGCTCTTAGTGACTGTTATTTATTTTCCAATTTAAAGAAAGACCTTAGGGGACGGTAATTGAACATTTTAAAGGAAAAACTTCATATTATTTTTACAAGGGCATTGAATTATTAATTCCACGTTGTAATAAGTGTATTGACATTAGGGGAGATTATATTGAAAAATAAAGATTATTATATTGTACCAAGTTTATTTCTTCTATATCAGGCCAAGAATTTATGGCGCTTACCTCTTATATATTTTTATATATTTTTTTAATTAATGTTATTTTTAACTGTTTTGCCTGATGTTTTTTGACTCTTTGATTTTGGTGTTCCGCGAATTTTTCTAATGATCAAAAGTGCTCCCTGACTTCAAAAAGGTTAAGAATCACTGCTCTAGACCCTTAAGAGCAAGTTTAACTTTATTGGAAACATGGGCCTGTGATGCACCGTTTTGCACCTATTTACTATTTTTTTCAGTAAACGATCAATACTCAAGTTAACCTAGCAAAGTTCCTAATTAATTCATTTTTGAGCTCTTATAGGCAAAAAATACTAATTTTATCACTTTCGTGATTTATTTAAGTGTCGAATGTTAAAGTTTAAAAATTGTTACACAATGTTGACAAATTTTGAGATTTATAGATTTTCTTGTAAATATATTATTTAATTCATGAAGAGTAGCGATGAAGACGAATCCATCGTAACAGTTTTTAAATTTTAATATTGGAACCTTAGTCACAAAATAGATAAAATTAATATTTTTTGACCCAAATAAAAGCTCAGAAAGTTAATTATTAGAATATTCATCGATTACTGAAGACAATAGTGAATAATTGCGGGACGGTTGGTCACAGATCCATGTTCCTAATACAGTTAAACTTGATGTTAAAAACGCTATTCAAAAATGTAATTATATAGTGTGTATGTCCTATTAAAATACGTACCTTTATTTGATCACTGTGTATATAAACAAGCAAGAAATATAAAATTACCTAAATAATTGTAAATCACTTTAGTAAACACAACTTTTGTATACCGGGTACCTGAAGCCTCCCAGAACATACAGAAATTAAAATGGAAAAAAAAATAATAAGATCAGAGTTTGCTGTGGCCTCCTTAACCTATTATGATGTAAATTTTATTCTCAAAAATACCAATTCTCACTGCTCCAATAAATTATTTTACAAATGTCAATTTATTATTATTGCAATTACTTTAAAATAATTGTTAAATTATTTTGCTACTGTAAACAACAATTATTGTAATAATAAATTTTTTTAATAATATTTAGTATATTCTTTTGTTGGCAAAAATGTCATTTTTTGTTAAAATTTCATGTACCTATTATAATAAGCCACGGCAAGCCCCGATCTTATTAAATTTTTCATATTTCAATTTCTGTATGTTCTAGGTGTCTTCAGGCGCTCTGTATAAGCTTTTTCACGAAACTTATAGTATTTGCTCAAACTAAACGGGTCACCCTGTATACAAGCCTATACTGTTGAAACATTAGCTGATTTTACTAATAAACACCGCTGAATTAAAATTTCCTATGAATTTATTTAGAAAAAGTTTTTTTTCTTAAAAGAATTAGCATACATAATGTTTAACATACATTTTTCTCAGACAAAGGGTTTAACAATTATTTTATCCCTCTTTATCTATGTAAGTTAACGTAGAAGGTCATTGCAACTTTTTGTAGAGTTTGTTGCGACATTCCACAATAAGATTTTATAGATGTCGTATTTTTGACTGTTTGATGGACTCAGGAAAAATCTTTATTAAGATTACTTCTAAAACCAATGATATTTAACTGGAATCAATTGATGACAGGCACCATTTCTAATCAATATAAAGCAAAATCTTTTGGCGAGAATTCCTTTATTTATTTGGAACTGATCGGGGTGGGGGGCACATTTAGAATTTTTGAAAATCCCTATTAAGTTTCATTCTAGTGACCATATATATCCGTTGTGCAGGCGTAAAATAAACAAAAATAGGATGTTTTTGTTTAACAAACTAATATAATTAAAATCTTGTTTTATTTTGATTGAAACTTTTTTTATGAATTTGTTCTTTTTGTGGACACAAAACAAATTTTTTGTCATTAACACGAAGTATTGGTTGTATAATTAGACATGATAGCTAATACCAAGATATCTGAAACCATTAATTACCGTTAGCTGCTTGCTTAACAACCCCCTTAATAGCTGTTGGTGTTATATCTATCCCTAATATTGAAATAACTAATTAAACGTTTAATTAAAGAGTATTCGCAATGTTTTATTTGATTCACCGTGGCTTGACCATACCAATGTATTTTTATACTATCCTACTAATCTTCGCTGTCACGAGCTGTCGCTATTTTAAGGATATAATTTTAATTATTAGTACTTATTTAGCTACAAATTTCCTCGAGCAAGACTGCAAGACTGGAAGGTTGCAGTTATGTTAGTTATATACGTAAAAGGGCACGACAGATTGCGATAAAATTATTTTAGGCCGATTTCGTTAATGATTATGCCTTTCTTTTTGATAAGCAGCTTACGATTTGAAGTTAATTGAACTTCTGTTTGATTCTAACCTTACTAAATTATTTTCTATAATTAGTAACTTATAATTGAATAATCATTAATCTGTTTTTTGTTAATTAAAATATTAATTTTACTGTAGAAAGTATTTTTCTATCAGTCAGAAATGAAACACTTACACCCTTACCATTAGTAATAACCAGTTGCAGTCATGCAAACATATCCCATGCAATATTCAATCTTGTTTAATCTATATGCTGACATAGTCTGCAACGCTTGGTAAATCTACTTAGATAAATATTAGTCTTTAGAGCATACCACAACAGTTTCTGTCTTTGGATAGATAAGAGTACTTATACTAACTGATATCAATTAATAGAGATAAATGTGCAATACAGTACATAATTTAATAATGTCTAGCCTCTCTCTTTTAAATAATGTTTTTTTTTATATTAAAGGACAATTCATTACTATCTTTTTTTTTGTTTCAGGTACGACAAACCAAAGACTTGTTTATATTTTTAATCGAAATAAAAAACATAGGATAACTTTTTGGTAAGTTACTGTGATCTTATTACGTTTTACTTAATTTCTACATACAGTGCTATTAAACTAAAATGCAATATACTCTATTACTCTATATTGCATTTGCAAATAACCAAGTAAAAGCGTTAGCATGCACGTATGCATTTGACCACGAACCGACGTGATCTGTTATAAAAAACTGCACCTTTGCATCTTTTATTTTAGAATAAATCTTATTTTCATTTGCGTTTTTATATTTAATAAACTCAATTAGTGTTAAATTATCCCAAAGTGAAATAAAAGGGGTTAAACGGCTAGAACATTTTGAGCTTTTATGTATTGTTAGTTGCATAAGCATACAGTAAATGCAATGGTTTGATATGATTATTTTAAAATGCAATATACATACATAGAGTATATTGCATTCTAATTTAATAGCACTGTATATGGATATGTGTATTGGCACGTTGCAGAAAGCCGAAAGCCAGTTTTAGCGATAATGGTTGGCTAGACTTGCATATTTTTTACCTTACTTTTGATAATTATTAATGAGCCTGTCTTTCGACCATCTTTATGTAATTTAATCTTCATAACCTTTTTGTGGTAGCTTGTTTGTAGATTTAAAATAAAAATTGTAAAATTTATTTGGAATTGTATAATTACAGAAAACGATTTCGATAAAAAAGCTTCCCATTTATATGTTCATGGCTTCGAGTCAAATTTATAATGTGTTCCAATTTACACTCCAGAAAAATAAAATTCATAGTTGTCTTGAAGTAGGTTTTATTAAAATATGCCTCCAACTTATGTTAGTAAGTTGCAAAAATAATCTTGTTATTAGTGCTGTTAAAGTCGAGTGCACTTACTAATATAGTAACTGTAGTTGACAAGCAATTTAATTTTTCGTATTATTTTCAATTTGCAGACTAACTTTACGAAAAGTGCATATAATGCAACATCTACTTTAAAAGAGTAGCTAGTTTTCCTGTTCTTTAGCTAACTCAGTTTATTCCTTCCAATTAGCAATAACTACCCGGCTAATAAGTCTTGGAGAATATATATATATAAGAACTCTAACGAACTCCCTCGCGTCCATTTTGAAGAATTGTTTCAGTGTTAGAATACTAAAGTATGCAATATTTATAAACCTAAATTTTTGTTAGGTTGCTATATTACATGAAATATACACGCGAACTTAAAATACCAACAGTACTTTAGCACCATCTTTTATTGTGGTTGCTCACGCAAGGCAGTGTGCTTTATTGTTATGTAAGTATTTAGGAATATTGCAGTACTCACTAATCAAAGAAAAATAGTATCTAGTAATTTAGGTTCTTCTTTATTAGGGAGTATTGTGGGGGGACAGATATTTACTATCTTTGTTGATCTTTTTATCTTTTCGATAGCGAATTATTCTTCTTTGATTTTTTTTTCTTCTGAGGCACACGTACGCTCGAATTGACTTTCCCTTCGAATATATAATATTTTCCTTGTTTTTGGTTTTCTAGTAAAGAAAACTATAAACAATCTCTTTACAAAAGCATTATAAAAGCAACATTCAGAGTTTATACAGATATATCTCCAGGCAAAACACACACACAAAATGTCCCTGTGTTCATTTCTCGTTAGCCAAGCCAACGGCATCAGTCTAAATCCGGTCGATACAACTCGCAACATTAGTGTCTGTCGAGTTAGCTGCTCACTCTGACGAAGATAAACGGGGACAGGTTGCGTAAACTGAAGGAGGCACCATCCGCTATGCACGGTTTAACAGAGTTGGGGAGGGGCGAGTTTTGCTTTAACCCCTCTTTCCCACAATTGTGTTGTTTATATTTTCCCAAATGTTAAGTTTAACTGATTTATATGACTCCCTTACAGTTTGAGCGTTTTCCCTAGCATTTCAAGTGGATTCCTCTCGTTTGCAAATGTTAAGATAGAACAGATGTTAGCAGTTTCTAGAGAAAAGCAAAATCTGAAAAAGATTAACAGCTTCATAAATTTTAGTTTAGTTGTTTAGAGTTATTTGTTGTTTCCATACGAATAAGCGCGGAAATATTTCGGGGTTGAAAATTCAAATGTGTAAATGAACATGCCACGTTTGCGATTGACGTTCATTCAAAACAAATTCCAGTTATTGCACGCAATATGTTGGTAACGTTATGAATAACACAAAAGAAGTGTGATATACAATTGAATCCAGTATATTTTTGGTTAGAGCATACTGACCACTGAAATACGTACAATAAGTGCATTTTTTACAAGTGTATGTGTAAGATGCAATAAGCCAACATTCATGTTTCAGTGTTACAACTTAAATTTTTGTTTTGCACCAAATGGTTTCTTGGGTGTTTCACTGCACGGTAGTTTATTCGCTTTAAAAACTTCTGGCACCTTATCTTTTATACTAAAGAAGAACTTTTAGACGTTGGCCACTTCTATTTTGGTTTATAGGTAGTAAACTACCGGCTTGGGTAGTTAAGAGAAACTTTTGTATAGTGTTTATAAGCTTAAGGGATTTTTGCCAAAGGAACGATCCCAATAATCATTTGTAAACCTTAGTTGGTGTTTAAATTTTTCATTTTGTATATTCCCAGCCAGCACACTGACGTTATATTGACGTTATTTTTAAGTGATTATTGGTCGGCGACGTCATATGACTAATAAATGATGTCAATAAGACGTCATGTTATGGGACGTACGTAGACGTCTTCAAAATGACGTCTTTTATACATACAATAAGGTCATTTTTTGACTTCTAATATTATTAATTATGATCTATCTAGGTAACCAAAAAGTGATATATTAAATAAAATATTTTTTATTTTTACATTAATTTGGAGAGTCTAAATAGAATACATTATTTTTTTGTTTTTAGTTACACTATTTTTGTATTGTCAGGTCCACTGATATACAAGAGACAAATCTAGCGACACTGTTTTACTTTATTTTTTTACTGAACTGCACGTGGCCACATGCCGCAATACAAACAGCAACAACGTCTTTTGCGTATTTGTGTTGCTCTTTAATTAGTAACGTTTCTACTTATTATTAAAGTTGTTGACGTACATACCTACATTTATAGTGTATATGCAACTACTGCATAATAATTGTGTGGTTTGTCACAAATGGTAAGTATTAATAATTACTTGTTCTGTCGCAATACTACATAACCTATAGAATTTTACCCGTTCGGCGATTTTGTGATTACTTTTATTAATAAATTAATACTAATACAATGATTTCTTAATAATTACTAATATTATTTTAGTATCATCAATCATTCTGCATATTGTTTTAGTAGCTTTTCAGTTAGTAAATGTTTACTTTTGTTTAATAATTATATATGAAATAGTGTATAATAATTATTATTTCCATTATTCAACTATCTATTTATAATTCATGTCCTAGTCCTAGTATAGGACGTTTTAATATCGTCATTGAACAACGTTTTAATGACGTTTGACGTCATTTTAATATATCATTTGACGTCGTTATTGCCTGTAAGCGGCGACATTATGACGTCAGTGTGCTGGCTGGGTTGTATGTAAATATTACCGTGTTATTAAAATCAACGATTTGAGACAAAACGCTTTGAGGACAAACCCCTCGGTTTAATCAATTTTTAAAATTTGCTCTAACTGTCATAAGATTTCTAATTGACTTTAGATTGACATTCTGCTCCCAAGTAGACTCTTGTATTTATTTGAAATATGTATATACAATCATTGTTGATCTAAAACCTAAAGAGTTTTTCATACACAATTAGCTGTTTGAGTACAGTTTTATTGTCTAATAATTTATTAGTGATAATTTCTTTCTTGATTAATTCCTGTAATAAAATTATTTGAAATAACATTTATGCATTCATTGTATATTTTGTGGTTTGTCATATAATTTTTGTATACGTTATAGTACGTGTGTGATTTTCTTAAAATATATATTTATATGTTGGATTGTTGCTGGGATTGTGATTTACTATCACATAACTTATTACATATTTAATTTAGGATTTTTAAATTATCTGGGTCTTATATTTGGGGACATAGTTTTAGTTGTTACTAGCTGTTGTTTTATTGTGCCTGCAGAGGCGTGCCGAAGGTACGCACCAAGGTACCAAGAGTTCAATGAGGATTTGGCGCCCTACGTTTTCAAAGAAGTATTTACTGCAGTCTAGAAAGTCGACCGGCCTTCTTGGTACTGTAATGATATTCTTCATAAAATCAGTCATTACATCCATATTACCTCAAGAAGGCATTGCATGCTAAGTGATTGTCATGACGACAGTAATCAACAAAAAAGTATAAATAAATATCTCATAGAAGTAACATGTCGTTTATTGTCTTCTATAAGAGATAACTCATAAGATAGTGTACAAGACCACACAAGCAACCTGTATTACCACATTGGTCTTCAAAACACTACAGTACTTGCGACCCCGTACAACTTAGCCACGGTAACTTATTTTATTCACCTAATACGAACTTCTGTATCACCGTTGGCTGTTTCAGGTTTAAAGCTAATAGTGGAGTCTTGGAATAATTCCCCGTAAAGTAAACTAAATCGGATTCTTTTATTAAACATATCAGAAATAAAGTGAAAAAAGTTTTTACCTGCAAATAGTAGGCCTTTATTTTATTTAACAAAATAACTGCAAAATTAAGGTTTTTTTACATTCGTTTTCAGCAAACTCAAAAACGTAGAAAGAAGCGTTTTCAGAGTTTAATTTTACATAAAAGCTTAATTTTTTACATAAAATTATCAAAAACACCCTTTCTTAATATTTTTCTCAAAAATTTAAAAAAATCGCACATTTTTAATATATAAACTTTGATTCTAACGTACTGATGTGATATATAAAGGGTGGAGAGGTAAATTTTTATTTTAATTTAGAATTCTTAGACGCTAACATAGATGCGATTGTAATAAAGATGCAAAACTCAACTCCTTGCTTACCTTTAATTGAAATCATGCTCCGGCTAAATATAAAGTTGTGAAAAGCTTAACTCTTCACAAATTGATACTCTCAGGCGGGTCACTTTAATGGACAACTAAATTCGTATTTTATTTTTAATTACCAAGTAACAATTAAACAATAAACAAAACAAAAATTGATACCATCAAAGAAATTTTTTCTTTTATATGAAATAACTATCTATGAATCAAATAGCAATGAAAAATAAGAATTCAGCTTCTCTCTTTTTAATTCTATAATTAATTTTTCATTAATCTCAAAATAATTAAATATTATTTATTTGGAGATAAATTAAATTCATTTTAATACAAATAATTATTTTAGTTTAATTATAAAAAATCACTTCTTGCAATAAAGAGAATAATTTGTTTACAATTCTTTATGGCCTTTTTGGTATCATTAAAATTTCTTATTACTAATTAAACTAATGGCTACTGAAAAATTCACGATTTTTAAATTACAAGGATTGTAGTTCCGCCCTTTCAATTTTTTTTAAATTGACGTCTTGTAAATACCAACTTGATATGCTGCAATCCCTGGTATCAGCTGTTTGCTATAGTTAACTCATCAAAGAATTGAAGAAATAGTGCCAACAATTCAATCAAAAATCTATCTAAATCAATAAAAAGTTTACAAATTGGAATGCCAAATGCAATAATTTTTATTCATCAATGGTAAGTACCTAAATTTTCTTATTATCCAAATTTATTATTATAATAAAAAATAGCTGTTTAAATTGAGGCACTACTTAAACAAACACTTTTATTTTAAACTTTTTTAATTAAATTACTTTGACGTTTAAGATTACTAAATTTAACCTCAAAACTTTGACATGCAATTTTGCAAATTAGGTCAACATAACTTTAATTTTTAGTGTTCTGAACAAGAATGTGCACTTTCTGCTACATGTAAATTGAAAGAGGATTTGTTACAATAATGGACGTACTTTTATATCTTTTTGGTAAACAATTGAACTCTATACTAAATTTTCATTAAAACAAATGAGCACTACCATTTGGTTTATAACATAACCAAATTATTGCTTATAACTTTTAATTAACTCGTAAACTAAATAAATAATCTTATATGAAATTAAATTACAAATCCATTGGTACGCTACGCTTGTTTTTATTACAAAATAAGCCCTCATTTGAATTTCGAAGGAACCTAATTTTTATACAACTATTTATTAACCTAATTACTTAAAAATACCTATATACAGCTTCCTATCTTTACAAATTCAAAATATTTATTACTATTTCTATGCTTTTTTCTGAAAACAAATTCAAATAGTAACCCAATTACAACATTTCAATGAACGTTCCAAAGTTGCAACATAATTACATGTTGTTTATCTGATATCATTAATAAAAAGCAGCCCCTACATTTAAGATTGCAACAGTTAAAGCAGTAGCTTTACAAACTTCCACCAAAATAATTTAAACAAGAGCTATAAAACTTTGAAATACATGAAACTTCTTATACAACTGAGGAATCTCGTTATCATGAAAACACATTTTTAACTATTAAGAGGCCATTTGCCTGTCGAAATTGCTTGCACTGTAATGTCCTAACAAATGACTTATATCTTGAAAACTAATTAAGGTAACTTAGTTTTTGTTTGTGAATTTTGGTTAAGAAAGGATCATAGCATGCTCCGTCTGTGTTAAATTGTTATTTTCCACAGTAATTTTCAAAAAAATTGTTTTTGAATTACTGAAAATTTTGTATTTTTGAGTAACCTAATGCATCTTGTAACCCAATGTTTGGCAAAAAGACAAAAAATAAATACAGTACCGGCCTAGTTTGGAATGTCGACTAGTCGAAATAAATAATTTAAAATACGAAAATGGTACCTTTAACAATAACTTAAGTGTAAAACAAAAGCGTTGCAAATACCTTTGCATAGTGAATCCCTTATATTCGCACCCGCAAATGCCTCCGGGCAGCCTAGGGCAAACGGACTCTTAATTGATAAAGTAAGATAAGAAATACAAGCTTATCTCCCCATTACAATACACCTTGTCAGTCTTAGGTTAAATCTTACATTAAAATTGGCCTAAACTTTATTAAATTGAAAAATTAGATACTCGTCTCTCACATCGTTAATGGAAAAGGATAAATACCACATCCTTTATCTGACTATAGTGTACAAGTGTGCATGTTAATTATAAATAACCATATTTTACTTCATAAAAAAATTACTCTTAATTATTATTCTGAAAATTGAGGTTATGCAACCAATTTAACGTGTCGCTTTGAAATTTCATAAATACGCTTATATAAAATTATAATGTGGGTGAATTACTTTTTAGCATGTCAACTATCATGTAAATATGTCACAAGAGAATCCAAAAGATTATATTTAAATTCATGCTGTGGGTACCACTATAAATTAAATCTCCTTTTAGGTAAAGTGTTGTCTTTGATCTATAGAGGGCATCTACGCTTGTTCTACAAAAGCAGATACAATTCGTCATTAAAATTATTGCAAGATGTCTGTAGGATTTCTAATTACTTCCTGTCAACGTTTATAACTCAAAGCACCGAAACGACCCGAAGTGCTCCGTCATAGCCGATATAATGCTGGTCTATTGAAACAACCATCAAGGAAGTGTTTTCCATTAGAGATCACCTTTCCAGGTAAAAGTGCTCAAACGGCCTTTATTCACAGGATGTACACTATAGCCCTCATTTTGTGAGTCTAGCAAAATCTCCAAAGCAAATAGTCTAATATAAAAATGTTAGTAAAATAAAATTAATTCATAGACGTAATTACTTATTCTCTTTTCGTACTTTCTGAACTACTATTTGAAGTCGTGGCTTAGTGTGTCCTCACCGATTGAACTTATCTCGTGATTTTATATGAAAGATTATGTAGTATAAGTTATGGTATTTAGTTGAAAATATCCAACTGTAAATTTTACACGTTAGACTTAGACACATCAATTTAGACATTATAGTATATGTAAGCTACTCATAATAATCGATAGCATGTAATTTGGATTGGTACCGGGTGAAATAATTATTTCAAATTAATCTCTACAAGCATCGTAGTTAAAATTAACTTAAAATATTAGAAACTTATCTTTGTAATTTTACCCACAATTTTTTAAAGTTTATTTATGAATATAAAAGTCAAAGTATACATAAAACGATTCTTATAATTTTTTAAATAACTTATTCAAAAAGGTAGTAAACAAAGTAAGAAAAATCCTTATATATATACACTATATATCAATTTAGAGCAAACTATTGGAATGATAGCTACTTTTAGAACTTGCAAGTTTACCAATATGTTGAAAACACATTACTCGTGCAACAACATATTGTTAGCAGAATAATAGAATCATGACATGATTCAATACAAGTTTAAAATCTACGTTCATCGGAGGAACCACTATACTTATCGATGGAAAGAGGAACTTTCTATAATTTTATTAGGTTTTCGTGCTGTATCGAACTTCTTCTGTAAACACGTAGCTTCCAGACAAATACTTACATTTGAAATAAGAGTTTTATATATATAGTGCCTTTCTGTGTTATATTACATAAAAGTTTCTGAACATTCTAGTAACAATTTAATAATATAGAGATGTAAGTGATAAATAGTAGGCATTGAAATTGATGAATTCAACTATTTTCAGAAATGATGAAAATTACTTTGAAAGGCCAGTGAAGAAAAGACATTTCAAAGATTTACGCTTGTTCTTACTAAATATGGGTCACTGGCGATGTATTTATTACAGGTACCTGCCTTGAACTGAAGTTGATTAAATAAACCTTTCAAAAAGGAAGAAAATACCAAAGGATACAAGGGCTAATTCAATTTCAAGAAGTTACAAAATAATATTACATTTTTTCTAAAAATATAATTATTTTTATTTTTATTACCACAACTGTCATACTAACATTTAAGGATGCAGCAGGAAGCTTTTCTTGCTCTAGAAAGGTTGGACTTTCATTTCCTTTACAAGCTTAGTGCATATTGTATTTCGTACGGAAGTTACGTACTGAATATTTTACATTACATTATGATATCGACACCTTATTTTTGTTAGGAGTTTTTTATAAAGCATTTTATGATATTAAATCTATGGCGTCACGTTTCAAGATCCTTGAAAAGTATTTGTAAATTCAAATCTTAAAACTTCAAGCACTACATTTTTTTGTCAAGAAATAGTAATTTACGTTATAAGTCCTGGAAATGGAATTTTACAGTCGAGTAAGATGTTACGGACAAGGCGACGAAGGAGCCGAGTCCGGAACATCGAAACGAGACTGTAAGACCATTTCCAGGACGTATGACGTAATGCGTTTTATTTCATACTGCAATTATTAGAATATTGGTTTAATTTAAATAAAAATTATATAAAATTAATTTCCGAATGCAAAATATGGACATCTATGAAGAATGAGTTTCCATGGTAACTGATTACTAAAACGTTGTTTAGGTGATTGATTGTATTTGCGTCCGGTAAAATTTTTTACAGGACAAGTGACTGTAAAATTTTTTACAGGTATACTAGACCGTAAAATCGCATGTTCTGGACTAAAAAGTTTGACGTAAAACTGACAAATGTGACACAGTATGAAATAAAGTGATATACATCATAATTAAGTACATACATCACTATAGAAATACTCAGGACAAAAGGTAGTTTAAAAAAATTAATTAAAAAATAGATAAGAGCGATGATTGATGGAATCCAAAGTAAAAGAAAATTAATTAAAATTAGAAACCCTCCACCGAATGGTAACTGCATAGTATATTACCTGTTG
The DNA here is from genome assembly GCA_929113105.1 of Agrypnus murinus. Lineage (NCBI taxonomy): Eukaryota > Metazoa > Arthropoda > Insecta > Coleoptera > Elateridae > Agrypnus > Agrypnus murinus. The sequence continues at coordinate 148,528,851 of OV816028.1, forward strand.
AGTTGGTAAAGAATATTTTTACAAGCCAAGCGATAATTGTTTGACCACGACTGTACGTCGAGGTCAAACAATATCGCGAGGCTTGGAAACTTTACCAACGAAACATGTATACTATTGTATTCACAATAATTAGATTTAAATAATCAAAATGAAAAGTAATTTTAAATTTTAAAATAAATTTTCTATAAACTGTCATAACACGGCCTACTAGATTAATATAAGCTTCGCTTAGCTTATATGAATCTAGTAGGCCGTGGGTCATAATTTCAATCATCGCCATCTATCGACCAAAAGAAATTTTAAGTAAGGTTTCATTCTTTACCGCTAGATGGCAATGTATGCGCTCAGTATTTTAACATTAGAAATTAATTAATTCCATTGTAATTATTAAATATAAAATGCGGAAAATAAAACTAATATTAAATAAAAAAGATGTTTTTAGCGGAAAATACATTTATAAAATCCCAAATTTAAATCGGATAAAATGTCCTGTTTTAAATGATTCACAAAGAAAATTTGGTCAAGACTTTACATGTCGGTTATACAGACATGTAAAGGAAATTGTTAACCACTTTGGTGTTGATATAGCAATAGCTTACTTTCGAAGGTTTTTACAACATATGAAATGTACATATTGCAATATGATTGTGAATAACAATATATTACATAACGAGCATGGAAAGTGACATATTTCGCACGAACGTAGTGAATGTAGACGCACGAGGCGCTAGCCGAGTGCTGATATCACACGAGGTTGGAAAAACACTTTCTAGCGAATTATGTACACTGTTTTTCCTACGACCCCAGAAAAGACTGATAATTTCCTTCGTGATTTCTCTCGATTTTTAACTTAAATTACAACAAAGTGAAATTATTATAGAGTAACAATTTTTTAGTTAATTCTTAAATCTTTTTCATTTATAACATATAGTAACGGTTTGTTAATAAATACGTGATATAGAATTTCTTTTATATTTATAAGTTTATTACTGTTTACATTTACCAAATTACGTCAACAGCAGCAGACGCATATATGACATACGAACCTAACACCCCTCTTTTAAACAACTTGAACTCGACCACACGCATGTTCGGTTTCACGTGACGCCTTCTTGACAATTGACATAGCCAGTACCCTACGTCTACTCAAGCAGTAGGTACTGGCCTGCATTACATCTATAAGCTATAATTATTTGGCATTATATTAATTTAATAATTATTGAAAAAATCTGGTGTTATTTTCGTTTTCATTCATTATTTCAAGTCATTCTAACATATTCTTATTAAAATTTATTAATATTTTACGTTACTGTTTAATCTTTGGTGTTCCTTTTCAAAGTATCCAGCAGGTAGGCGAAAAACTTATATCACTGACAGAAAATCATTTGCAATGCTTAGTTGCTTTCTGCCCTCGCTTTGCTCTAATGTTTTATTATTAGTTAACATTTAGTAAAAAAAAGTTTTTTGACGTGATAAATGTTTAATAAAATATGAAATAATTTAAATTTTGCGATGTGTAGTGACATTAGTGTGCGGGAACTGATGACATTTGTGTGCGGAAACTATTCATATCGCACGCAAACGTCATTTATCAATTGATTTTAGAGGTTGATTGATATTGCCAACGTTCATGCCTACCTTATTGTGTGATATTGTTAAATTTGCTATAGGGTCGTAGGAAGAATTTATTACGTAACAAATCCAACAGGCAGGGATATCTAAAGACAAACAAAGTACACATTTCTACATAAATTAATTGAACAATCTTGGACAATAATAATGCAAAGCTTAGGGCTTTGATTTAGTAACAAAACAATTAATCAAAAAGCTTCCTCGCAAAGGTTTGGTTATGTTAGCAACTATTTATAATGCGGTTAGTGTTAAGTCATTATGATACTTAAGCCCAGAGAATTACCTAATGAAGCAGCCTCCTTTAGACCAACCAGTCTATTACCTACACTCAGAAAAATACTTTAAAAGTTACTTACCAAGAAGTTTATAGCTACCATAGAACTTTTGGTAATCTTGTACCAGCACATCAATTTAGCATCAGAAACGAGCGCGCGCGCACACACACACACACATCCGTTTGATCAAATTTGGCATGACAGCCTTCTTTATAAATTAAAACACACATTGCCTCACTCTTACTTTATCATTTCTAAATTCTAGAAGAAAGATTTTTCAGCTAAAATATGAACAGCACCTAACTGAATTATGTCTTATACGACCTGGAGTTCCCCATTGTAGTATTGTAAGCCCCCTGTTATATCTCCCTTATACGGCTGACATGTCTACTAACATGCAATCACTTAAAGCCGCCTTTGCTGGTGACAAAGCCATCATGGTAACACCAAGATCCTATAATAGCTACCGGAATACTGCAAGGCAATCTAAGCGACGTACTGAAATTGAACATCATCTTTACAAAGTGTAGAGGATTGGTGGGCAAGTGGAATTGCCCTAAGTATCAGAAGTGAAATATTTGGACAACTGTCTGACACAGAAGTCTCACATCTGACATAAAACAAAACAATCGTGGACATAGTTTAGCAAACACTACTGGCTACTGGTACTCGGTAGGAGACCCAAACTGTCTCTCCGCAACCATTTTGGTTTATAATGTCGCATTCAAACCGATCTGCATCTACAGTAATAAGTTATGGGGGTATAGCAGCTAATACCAATATTCAAATTGTTCAAATGTTCGTGTTCTGTAACGCTTCTTAATTTCTAGGAAATGAGGACATCCTGATTGACTTGAAAGTTGCTACAGTGAAAGAAACAATAATTAAATGTAGTGAAAAATATTTAAATAAACTAAAATATCTCAGTAATCACCTTGTTTTAAACCTTCTTGACAATAGTTCAGACAGTCAAAGACTAAATAGAGTCAAGCGACTAAATCTACGACATAGGTTTACTTACTTTAGTTAACAATGTAATTTAACAAATTCTTTTTTTTTCAAAGTAATTTCCAGATTTAAGTCTTTGGAATTTAACCTTCAGGTCTGTTCATGTCACTTTCAATGTATAAATACTTAGATGTGTGTGTGTACCCAAGTAGCAAAGGTACGTCATAATGAAGTCAACATCTGGTTATAACTCATCATAAAACGTCAGTGAACCAAAAGTGGACGAAACAATGACGTCCCGTAAATGACATAAAAATGACGTGACATATATATCACGTCATATTGTCGTCTTTTTTAGGTAACAGATTTAGTTATACCGATTTGTTTATAGATTGTTATTTTACCGGTTTCCAAAGTCAAAAACCAAATGTTGCGATACGACTTTTGTATTGTAAGTAATGCACTATTTCGAAGATAATTGTTCTCAGTTTGTGTTATATTCTTCATAATGGTATATGCTTCAATGAGGCTATTTCAAAGGCTCGTTGTGTTTAAAACGTGTTATTGCGTCAAAAGCAAACATTTATCTAATTATATTATTTTCGTACAAATATTATTACTTTTAGTACATTTTTAATATTTGATAAATTCCAACAGTAATTCATGACCTGCAATGCAATGGTGCTACTTTGAAGCGATAAGCGCGCGCAGTCCTCGTGGTTGTCAGTACCAGTTTTTGTTCTGTCGTGTAGTTTGCTTCCTCCGCCAATATTGATTTGAAAATTTAAGAAACGAACATTTTTGTGGTGGGATGGGAAGAATGGATGGGATATTACAGAAATATTTGGCAAATGCATTGGTTGGGATTATAAGGAAACTTTTGTGGCGATGCTTATTATTCATAGTATTTGGTTTGTCTTCTTAAAGGAAACATCGTAACTTTAGATGTCATTCATTAGAAATAATGTGACAATGATCAATGAAACTAGACTGTGAATTATGTTATCTGGAATTTAAATGAGTAAATTCTTGTTTGTAATTTTTTGCATATAACTTTTCAATATATGTTACATTTTTGTGTATTTTTTCAATATATAACCTTGAAAAGTATTAGTAGCTTTATATGTATTTCTGAAAATCTGGGGAAGGGGGGTACCAAATATAACTTGAAAAAAGACGTTGAATTAACATGTTTGTAAGATCGTGAAATTAACGTCTAGAATATGACGTCATCGCTCCAAGACATTAGAAAGTTATTACCACGTCATATTTACATCATACAAGGAGAACGTAATAATAACAATTAGTAAAGGACATACTTACGTCACGTAGAGGCCAGTATTTTACGTCATTCTCACGTGCCTTTACTACCTGGTTATATGTATTGAGATGATATCATATCATCTATTTGAAAAATTTGTTTAGTTTGTAATTTAAACATTAACATTAAGAACATTTAATAGGCTCCGGAAGCTTTCAAATAGTCAAATAGCACTTATACGAAATATTCATGCAATAAAAGGACACAATATTTCCACTCCTGGCTAATTTTAATTTACTTCCTTCTTATTTTTCTTCCTTTTATCTATATAATGAGATTTTTATATTTGATATTTTTATTTTACAGTTTCACAAAGAGAAAGTTTTATAGCATAATTTCTAATAGTTTTTATCCAAATTTACAAATTTCATAGAATTTCTTTAATGTTTTAAATTTTAAATTTAATTTATCAATAGATATTAAATTATTATTTTAATTGTCTATACTTAGAAAGCTTTATATTTTAATGTTCACTACAGTTATCCTTGTATTACGATATTTTCTTTTATTGTAGGTGGTGATGTGTAATGATGCTTATATCTAACAAAGATTTTCTCGGTTATAACATATGTAACTTGGATGTTTTAGATGGTCATTTGAACAATAAAATCAAATTAAAAAATTCAACAAGTTAAAATACCTTTTTGTATGAATATTATATGCATGGCAAGATACCATAGCAGTATGTATTGTTGTATTATTTTGTCGTAAATAGGATTTATTCAAAATTAATAAACATTATATAATCAAACTTTATTATATTGCATTGTTTTAAATTAAATACAGCGAATAATTTCGTTTCTAGATACAAAAAGTAATAAAATATTCTAGGTACCAATTATTTATTGAACGGTCTTCGTATCATGCGTAAATTTATTTAAATAAATGTTTGGAATCAAAAAGTAAAATCAGGCTAAGATATTTAAAACAAGAAACTTTTATTTTTATTTTTAAAATATTATTACATTGGTGATTAAGAAAATACTAAGTTCTAGAGAACATTTTGTTTAATTAATTAACACTAAAATTTAATAGGTTGCCAGTCATAATGAGTAATTCGTATAGAGAGTGGATTTGGTGATAATATCTATGTTAAGAAAAATGTGTTTAAATTCTTCAAAATTTAAAAGAGTGCCTTTACCTAGAAAGAGATAAAGAAATGAAAAATAAAATTGTTGTTTGGCAGTTGTTTTTGAGCTGTAGTAGTATGCAGATGTACAGCAGAGAGAGTACACTAGTACAGTCATGCATTTTGAAAATGTAGTTGTTTATTTAAAATGTATTTAAAATGTTAATTAGAATTTAAAAAAGAAAAATTATTATTTAGAAAATAGTTAGTTAAGAAAGCAAGAAGGTTATAAGTGTAAAAGAATTCAGTGGATTATTAAAAAGGAAAGTGTTTATAAGAAAATCTAAAGTGCGGAGTTGTTTGTTTTAAAAGGAAAAGGTACTGTGGAATTTTTTTTTTTAAATAATCAATGACTGATTATGTTGGACATCAACAGTTTTTAGTATACAATTTATGAAAAACCACACCGGTTTATGAAAATTTATTTCTTTAAAATTGTACAAAGGTCATTTACAAGTGTTGTATAATAAAAGGTTAATTTTGGTTTTAACAGTAGTGTATTATTTACATCGAGAAGGAAGTCCTGAAAAGTAATTATTGTTCTTACCTGACACAAAATAAAAAAATTTTTTTTTAAATAATAATAAAAACACAGTTTATAAAAACAGTTTATCCAAAAGTACCTACTGTTGGTTATGAGCTTCTGGTTCAACATATTTGGCGAGCTTCTCAACAGTCGAGGAAAGCGGTCCATCATCTGGCAGCATCCAACTGCTATCGAATGGGGGAAGCCGATAACACAGTTTCAGCGTCTTCGTGGCGGTAAGAAATAAATTCTGTGAACATTTACATTCAAAGTTTGGACGCATAGGTTTAATAAGCAATAAACAGCAACTATAATTAATTACTTTATCATAATACTTACTTTATTAAATGTTGTTTAAAGGTAAGGCAGATATATTTGTAACACAAAACTGCACTGTATACGAATTTCTTTGTTTTTTTAATTTGATGAAGATTTTTCTGAATTTTGAAAGTGTTGCAGAGCTGCGAATTTTCGATCCTTGATAATTTTAAAAGGACCCTTTGAGTATCAGTCTCTTGCTAAGATAAGCTTAGCTGGCGCCCAACATTGTTTTTTTTAATTATATATAATTTTAATATACAGGGGGTATCAGAATATTATTCTTACTTAGGTAATTATGCTTTTTCAATATTATTAAAATAATAATAATAGTTGGTTTGATTGTATAATTAAATAATTCAACAGTATATATCAGATTTGTTTATTGTGAATACATATTGCAAATAGTTAATAAATAAATAAAAAATAGTAATAATCACCAACTTAAATTTGTCAATACAATTAGCGCCTGCATGGGTAGGCAACATCATAGTCGTGAACATGTAAGCATTAAGGTCCAAGTGTACCAAAAAAAATTAACGGTACATTCAAAAATTCTAAACAAAATCACAGTGGATATACTTATATTGTAAATAACTATACCAAATTTAAAAAAATCATTACAAAGGGGTCATTTAGACTTCACTATACGGTACCTAAATCTTAAACGATCAATAATCGTTGTTTTTTCATAAATAATATAATAATGTGATAACTTTGGTTTTAAGTTAATACTCTAGGAATGTTAAAACTTGCTTACCTAACTTTTTTTTATAAAACGATGTTTATTAATTAAAGTATTTCACATTTTTTACGTGAGAAATTAATTTTAGAGAAACTGTACATTCAAAGTTAACCAAAAAATACCACTTAAGTGTCATAGTAGTTGAACTATTTTCCCAAAATTTTAAGAAAATCGTAGGTATAGTGACTAAATTATTACCAAAAAAACCTGTTTTCTTGCCAAAAAACTGCTTTTTTGGCAAAAAAAACAGGTAATAATTTAGTCCCTAGACATACGATTTTCTTAAAATTTTGGGAAGAGTTCAAATACTATGACATTTAAGTGGTATTTTTTGGTTAACTTTAAATGTACAGTTTCTCTAAAATAAATTTTTTACGTAAAACGTGAAATAATTTAATTAAAAAATTTTTTTTCCAAAACATGTTATTATTTATGAAACAGCAACACACGTTTTTCTGGGTACACTTGGACCATATATATACATAGATTTCACTATAATTAAATTAAAAAAAAAAGAAAAAGTATAAAATTAATACTCTATGAATTACTTTACGAAATACTACTTTCTTTTGATTCATTTTTAATTCCTTTTGTGTCATATTATCTATCTTTTGTTTCCTTTTTGGCAGGAATTTCCACAGTAATAAATTTAAAATTTAAAGTACAAAAGATAAATTATGAAAAAATTAAAAACCACATTTTTTAACGCAGAATTTATTAATGAAAAACTAAAGAAATTACATAGTACATAATACATAAACACATAACTATATTAAATGCTATTACTATTACTATACTAGTAACTATTACTATATACTATACTATTAACTATACTATTACTACATACTAAACTATTACATTTACTATTACACTTTTACCTTAATCCTTTCTTTTTAGTTCTTATATTCTTTCAACAATACAAATACAATTTTCCAAAAGTAGTAAAAATATCTATTAGGTACCTTATAAATTGATAATTTATTGTTTACTGAATACAATGCTTTCATCTAAAATAATATCATGCTACAAATTTATTATTCGGATTATTAGGTTTTATTTTTAAATTGTTTATTTAAATATTAGATTTAGGACTGTTACAAATATTATTTGTATTAATTTTTAAATGTTCTACATTAAACTTTGTTAGAAGATTTTTCAGCTTATTAATTATAACTTCCTGGTCAACTAGTTTATTGGTTTTTAAAAATTTATCAATTAATTAATTCTACCATAAAATCTAATCCAAAATATATTTAATAATAAAATTAACTATTTAGTTCAACAACCAGTAATAGATTAACACGTATTTATCAACCCCTTTTAATTTTCCAAAATAATTTTATGTCCAAAATATTTTTTCAATGTCTAATTATTGTTCATATTAATTTGATTCTTAAACGAATTAAACACATTTCACTTGTTTCTGCTTTTTTTTGTTTGTCTGCGATAAATTGATTTAATTGTGATTAAATTACAAACATAAAATATTTTTTTCGCCCTTTTACTAGCCCATTTTTTATTTCAAAAAATAACTTAAAGCTGCATGTTTTAAACAGTACATTAAAAAATTGTCCTCTATTGCAAGAAATAGTGATGTAAATGAAATTTTGAAATACATTAGGAACAACAACGAAAATAAACATTATAAAACACAACATGAGAACCGAAAAAAATAAAAGACATTGGAAAAGCTTTTAACTTTAGCAAAATAGCAATTATAAAAATGATAAACTATACAAAAAATAAATTGAAAACAAGGAAATCTTTTGTGGATTATGGTTTTGAAAATAACAAATTAGAAATTTTTAAGCAATTTACTTTTTTGTAAATAATAATTCGTTTTTCCATCTTTTTCTCCTCTCAATGATTTTAAAAATTTACTTTTCAGTTGGCCTATGAATGATTGCCTGAATAGTATTTAAAACGGCCTTTAAAAACTAACAATATTTTTGCAAAATCTGTTTCAGACAAAATAGTATTGTTTTGAAAATAAATAATTACTGAGTGTCAATTTTAAAATTTTTTGTAAATCTAAGTGTAAATATAAATTTAAACAATTACCAAAAAATTATTAAGAAAATTAATTTTATGATAAATGCCATTAAAATATATAAAAACATTTTTAAAATAAAACCGTAAACGTTCAAATAGCAATATTATTTTGTTATTGTTTTTGTACGATGAAAAACTAGTTGATAATTATAAATTTCTTAGTAGATAAAAGTATTACTGTACGGTATACCATGCGTAAGTAGCAATAAACAATCAACCGGTTTACATGTGGAAGGAGTAACCTATAGATAACTAATACCACACCTTAATCTTTGATTCATTTATTTATTGGAAATCAATAACAAATTTGCAAATTGTAAATATTTTGTACTAACTATTAATTCAATTGTTTATACATTTTGACAAATTACGTTTATAGAATCTTACTTTTACTGAGTTTTTACTCCACTATTTTGACTGTTAAAAATGTTTATATGGTTTATATTTTAATACAAATTTTAAATATCAAATTAATATATAGAGTAGAAGAATTATTTTAATTTATAGTTGAATATATCAACTTATTTAAATATTTAAGTTTATTAGAAGTAATTGTTAGGGGTCCGTAATTTAATTTTTAAATATGATTTGTTTCCTGTTTTTTTTTTATTGAAATCTGTACACTTTTAGTTCATTAATTATCCTGCATATATAAAATAAATTTGAAGAATATAAGAATTAAAAAATTAGGTAAATAAAATTTCAATACAAATCTTGTTTTTTAACTAATAGCAGAGAAAACAATTGAAAAAGAAACTTTGAATTAAATACTAAGACGTCAAATTACTCAATTATTATAGTAATTAGAATGTACTGATAATAGAATCTTACAGTCTTACCAATCTTAATTTTGACAAAAATAAAACGTCAGTTGATAAGGAAAATGCCAATAATACAATATAATAATATATAAGTAAAATAGAATATATGTTGAATGAATATATAAAAATATATATAATAAAATAGAAAAAGGAATAAAAAATAATTATATTCAGATCTTACATGCCTAAGCATAACTTCCAGATCGACTCTGGCTTTCGTACTGCTTCGATATAAGAAGCACTAATTTCAATATCTTCCACAAAAATGAATCTCGGATCCATTCTTTTTTCAAATACCGTTACTCTATCACCAACCATTATGTCAATCACGAAAGGTTCGTAGTTTTTTTTGTATCCAGCTGCAACCTTTTTTTCGTGAAAACTAGGGGAGTTTACTTGAAAAAAAAACAATTTTAGGTTAACTTGTTTGCAAAATCAAAATAAAAATAGCTTTACCTGGCTCGAAGACCAAATGAAGATAATGAAGAAATTCTATTCTATGAGTCATTTTATCCAAAGCAAGCTTTAACGATGCCTTCATCGTAAAGGTCAGTAGAAGATTGCCGAGGTTTACTTTGAATGATGACCATTTCATTTCAGACGAAGCTTTAAAATCAATAGAAGTTAAATTATAAACATTGCCAAAAAGGCTAAAAATATAAAATCGAAAAGATGCCAACCTTCTTGTAGAGAATTTCCAACACCATGGCTCATTCTGTTTGTTGCATTTTTGTCATACCTTGAGAAGAAAATTTAGAAATCAAATTTAACTACTATTTAATTATAATTAAAATATATCGATATTAGAATCTTACAGTTGTACAAATCTTAACTTTGACAAAATAGAACGAAAACGATTAAAAATAAAAAAATAAAAAAAATAAAAATAAAAAAAAACAAATATAATAAAATAGAAAAAATAATACTAATGAGATCTTACATGCACATTTCCCAGGGTGGATTGGCCATTGGCATTGGTATGAAATTGTTGTTATAAGTGGTTTTAACGTCAAAACTTTCAACTAAAATAAATCTCGGATCCATTCTCTTTTTAATTATTGTTTGTCCACTACCAATAACCTGCATGGTAATTTCGAGAGGATCGTAATCTTTTTGGAATCCAAAATCAACCTTTCTTTGGTGAAAATTGATGGAGTTTACTTGAAAAAAAACAGTTCAAGATTAATTGTATGTTAAAAGCAAAATAAAAATGGTGTTACCTGGTTCTAAAACCAAGCAAAAAAATTGAAGATCTCCTACTGCTCTACGAAGCATCTTTTCCAAAATAAGCATTTCGGACGCTTCAATCTTAATGGTCAATAAAACATAGCCGAGGGTTACACTGAATGTTGACCACTTCATTTCAAGCACCGCTTTAAAAGGAATAAAAGTTAAATGTATTAATATTGCCAAAAAAAGGCTAAAAATGGAAAATCGATCTTAAAGATACCAACCTTCTTGGGGGGATGTTTTCAAATTTTCAAAGGAATCACTCATTTCTATTATTGGATTTTTGTTATAGGTATCCTTAGAAAAAATAAAATTATTATTTAAATGCAACAATCGAACAAATCATGGCTACCTTTTTTAAATTAATAAAATAATTAAAACTGCATTTACTCACGTAATAAATATATTTGCAGGGGCTCTTGTTGCCAAGGAATCGTTCTGTATTGCTACCCTAATTCCTTTGTTTAAATTCCCGAGTTGCACTCTAATAATTCTTTTTTAATTCTGATAAATTAAAAATGCACTGTAACTCTGAGGCACCTGTTCAACAGTGGATGAGAACCATTAAATAAAAGGAAATTACGTCAAGATCTGCGCATTGCAATTTTCTGGAATTATAGTAATTAGATTCATATTTATAATTTTTAATCAATATTTTACAAGAATAAATCGTTACCTTTTAAATACGGATATTTATTTTGGTAAACTCTGGCCAAAATTAAATTTCACGAAAAATTGTCGATTAATAATGGAACAGATCTTCTCCAATCAGATTTAAATCCGCACAGCGCGCCATCTACATTTAAATTTGATTCGCTGGCCCTGTACTTGTGATCGTCGGTATAAATCTACGAGCAAATAGAACCAGGAGAGAACATTGCATTATATTCCACGCGACGGAACTGCTAGAAAAAGTGGTTTATAAGAGTGAGTGAGAGAGGGTACGAGTGAGTGAGAGAGGGTACCGGCACCCGATGAATATCGATCGATTGTATACGTCAACAACCCCGACCTGACACGGACAATATCGAACGTCGTACGTCAACAACCCCGACCTGCTCAACGTGGTTTATATAATGGCCGACTTCCGTCGCGTCGGTTCCTTACCCCCGACCATTGAAATGTTCTCTCCTGTTTCTATTTGCTCGTAGGTATAAATGCACTCGGGTCTCGTATTTTTCAAGCGAAGTCTATCAACACGTATGATTAATCACAAATACATGCATTTATCTCGCATTGCTTTATTTAAAATCTATCAAAGTGTTACTGTTTCTTAACTTTAAGATAGGCTCAAAAGTGTAAACTATGACGTACTTCCTTTCTTTTGTTTAAATGACTACCGATTTGTTATTGTTTTAACAATCGATTTATCGGCTGTACTGTGGAGGAGTGTTAGTTAATACCTGAGGAAGAGCAGATAATTTCTCTTATATATTTATTTAAGAACTTTAATTAATTTTCATTTTAATCTTATTTCTTTAATAAAATATAATTTAACAAGAAGAGTAAAATGAACAATTTCATACTCGAATACACTCATTTCTTATAATGTAAATATAACTTTGACCGTATATCTGTGTATATTTTCTATTTAATTCTGTTCTATTTAGTAGGTGTCACTGTAACTTCTTTTGGTTGTATATTAGTAATAAATAAATTGCTATTTAGTTTTTAAAATTTATATTAATTAAGGTTAAGGTGGTTGGTCTAAAACTTAGTAGTACCTAAAAAACAATCTCTTACTATATTGTTTATATACAACTCTCAAATTAACATTAATATAAAAAAGAACATGCATCAACATTTATTTGATGCTATGTGTATTAATAAATTTAGCAAACATGCACATTGTTACATAACAGAATGGACTTAAATACTGTCGATGGAGCAGTACACACACTACTTTGTTCTTAGGTAGGTACTAATGGCACGATGTTTAAGCTGACATATTTTTGGAACTGTGTTATATGCTTCATGTTGATAGTATTATAATCAAATCAGCTATGACTTTATTAAACTTTAATGAGATTTAAAACATTATGGAACATTATTATTCTGTGTATATCTATAAGTTTGGTTAACATCTCATCTTGTTATGTAGCATTTTTAAATTCCTTGCTTCTGGTGATTATACCCTTTTGACACTGTTCTAGATGACATTGATACTAGTAGTATGACATTATACATTTTAAATTAATTTCTCTTTTTTTTCAACATGCAATAAATTGCATTCTTTCATCGACATAACATAATTATTAATTACTAATTTTGGTTACTACAAGTATATCCATGTAGGTACTGATAGAATGTATAATAATAATAATATAATAATAATATAATATTTATTCTGAATAGTAATTTTACAGAATCACAAGGAGATGATTCAGCATAAGCTGCTCTTCCATCATCCCCTTGGAGTACAAGAACAAAAAAAATAGCAAGATTACACAGATAATACAATCTATACAGAACACAAAATAAGATAAATACAAAAACTATAGTATATATATATATCAGTATACATATATAAAAATATCTTACAAAGAATGAATTACATAGACTATTTACGAGCTGGTATATCAATTGGTTAATTAACTTTTTGAACAAAGCTTTTTTAAATTGTTTAATAGTAAGCGTTTTAATGGAAAAGGGTATCTCATTATAAATATTTGTGATAGTATAAGTAAACGAACGTTGATAAAAAGTAGTATTATGTTTGGGGATGGTCAACAGACCTCTATGGCGCAGATTTATATTGTGCACATCTGTCCTGTACCTAATTTTATTGTATAAATAGGGAGGCTGCTTGTCAGATATTATCTTATGGTAGAATGCAGCTGTTTGTAAGTAAAATCGTTTTTTCGTATTAAGCCAACCGGTATCCATTAGTTTATGTGAAATATGCTCATATTTCGGAATTCCATAAATAAGACGCAAACAAGAATTTTGAACACGTTGCGTTGTCTCATAATCCAGACATGGGCTATACACTATACACAGGAACACAATAATTAAATTGTGATAAAACCATGGACTCGCATAGTAAAATTTTCGATTCTTTACTTAAATAATCTTTATGAGGAAAAATAAGTTTTAAATTATAATAAGCTTTTTGTATATATTTAGAGACTTGCTTTTCAAACCGAAATGTTTTGTCAAAAATTACTCCCAGATTCTTAGCATTTTCTACTATAGGTACTTCAATTTCCCCAATTTTAATAGGTGGCACTTCAAGAGCGTCACTTGGTTTTCCTAATAATAGTGCACACGATTTCGTTGGATTTAACATAAAAGAATGTTGTAATGAATATTCAGAGACGGCTTTGAGACCATTATTTAAAATTTCAGTTGCTTTTTTGATATCACTTGGCTTAAAGGAAAAGTAAATTTGAGTATCATCAGCATACATGTGAACACTACAGGTCCCCACACAACCACAAAGACCGTGCGTGTACAAGGTGAATAACAGAGGTCCCAATATGGATCCCTGTGGCACCCCTCTGATAACATCGACAGGCGAGGATACCTCATTAGGCATTTTGACTCTTTGTGTTCTATTACACAAATACTTTCGAAACAGACCAATCGCATTTTCACTCAGACCTAAATAATGTAATATTTTGAGAAGTAAATCATGATTTATGGTATGTTACCTAGTAGTTTTACTGTAAATCTAGGTACCATATAAATTTGTGATTTTACATTTGCTATGTTTATACATTTACAAACTACTTATTGAACCTATTTTTAGTCATTACATTTACTTAGGAACCTAAATCAATTTTATATTTAATAATATGAGTCCATATTATAATTTCTTCTAACCCTACTGAGTGAGATACTACTAACATTTTGAATTTTATTTACAATATTTACCTATACTTGTTACATCTAAGTCAGATAACTGCTCATTAATTTCTTTCTCCTCTGATTTTATTTGTCTTGCTCTGCATGTAACGACAAAGTGATTTACCTTCCCACACTTTCTACATCTTGCTGAAATTATTTTGATGATTGTGTATCAATTAAAGTACTTTTAAGTACTTTCCGTCTATTCTAATCTTATTTACATTCCACAACAAAAATATTACCCAGCTATTAAATAATGCACTAAACGAAGCTGTAATTTTTGATGCAAGTTAGTGTGCATGTTCGGAGATACCATATATCTACACCGAATACTTATATTCTTAGGCTAATAATATACATATTATTTCGTACTAACAAAGCAATTTGAAAATTAACAGCTGATCCATTTTGTTTACTGATGAAAATAGCAATAAGGTATATGCATGTTCAATATATGTTCATTTCATAGCATTTTCTGTAATTAACTAGTTTTTATTTCTTAAATAGCAATATTTTAACAAAAATAAAAATTTTCAAATTTTTCAAGTGCAAAAAGCAGTCACCCGGCACTTACTATTAGTAGAGGTACTCTACTTGTTCTCCAGTGACCATCATCCCTTATTGAGGAATCAGATTGCAGAATATTTTGTGTAAGTTAAGTGTGCTAATATTAAAAGATCATTATCTGCAAAAAGCTTCAGCTCAATCAAAAGTATTAAAGTCAAGAAATAATATTCCAGTATAGTAGGTTACGATACATGGTCACAGACTGACTAATATGTCTTATATCTTAAAACAAATAATATTATTTTGTATACTAACCTAGAATTCATAAACATGTAGAACATTTAGAATTTTTTAGTAATCTGATACTTCTTAAGTATTCTGTTTTGCTATTTTCTGAGATATCTATGATTTAAAGTATAAATGTTAACCTTTTTGCTGATGCTTGTAGTATAATACTGTTAATAATGCCATATACCGGTACATACATCTCAATGTCAATTAAAATACAAATGGTTATAAGTAATACCTCCTTTTAATTTGTACTCCCTTATTTATTAAAATAATAATTAGGATTGAATTAGGATCTTTAGATAAAAAAATTATTGGAATTAAATTCAGAAACCTGTATGTCCATTGTATTAAATTTGGTAAGGATAGATAAGATAATTATATTCTATAATACTCTATATTAGGCTGGTTCATATTTGGGTCATTTTGGAATTTCGGTTTTGGTGCCCATTGGATTCCATAAGAATAAACAAAAATTTTAAGATCAGTTTGAACTTCCTATCTCTATTCTAATCATTCGCTGTAACGAGAAGAAAATTTTTCTATTTAAAATACATACTTTTTTTAATTCTCATGTTGTTGAGAAAAAATTTGAAAATTAATTTTTAAATTTTTTCTCAACAATTTTTCCCAGAGGTCAAATACATACATGAAAATTGAAAAGTGTGTATTATAAATAGGAAACTTCTCATTACAGCGAATGATTTGAATACAGATAGGAAGTTTGTATTGTTTTTTTTGGGATCAGATAGGGACCCATCAAAACTAAAATTCCAACAATGACCCAAATAAGAACCACCATACTGTATCAACTATAATACGAAATATTTATAATTATATTTTATTATACTAAATATGGCTTGGAAAGATAAATAGATATCGGTGGGGAATTCCACAAGAATTAAAGTTTTTCTAACTTGCACCAAAAATAACCAAGAGATAATACTCTTCGACAAATTAATACTATGCACCTACAGTGTACATGTTGCCAGGTTACAGACTAAAGATAGAAAAAAACATTATTATACGTATAAAGTAAAGGTTGGTACTCACAGCAGCGGATCCTCAGAGGGATATCATACGATTGGTCGGTTTGAATCAAAGCGACCAATCGTATGACATCCTGTGAGTACCTACCTTAAGGTACATTCAATTTAAGTATATGTATGTACAGTGGCGTAGCAAAGAGAGGCGTGGGAGACGACCCCTCTGGCACCCTCCTAAGGGGGGACACAAGATTTTTAATTATACATATTATTTGTAAATATTTTAAAATTAAAATTTTAAATGTTCATATTTTTCAATATTACTTACAACTCAGGAATGCTTACTGCGAAACACTTAACAATGATTATAAACAATTACCTTTCCTGAAAAGAAGATAAAACCGCAGGATGACGTTGTTTTTTAAGCTATAGGAAATATTGAAGTAAATTATGATTATTTGCAATTTTTGATTACCTCTCTTTACCTCTTTTGACCAAAAGAATTGCCAATAAATTCACTGTTAAATAAATAATTTAAGAAATAAGCAAGCTTTCATATTATACGTATTTTCTACAAACTATGGAATTTCTCTCTAAAAGTGGATGTTAAATGGTGTTAATGAATATTTACTAACCTCATTTGAAAATACTTTTAACCAGTTTTCTTTTGACAGTATAATCTTCAGCCCCGGATCTACCATTAGGCTGAAAAGGCTTTAACCTAGAACCCCCAAGTTTGAGGGGCCCCGCATTGAAGTTGCAGTAGTTTTGAAGTTTTAATGAACTTAACTTCTGGTAATATTTGTATATATTTAAGAGAGAAATTATATATTAAATAATCTATTTCGATTTAAAACTTACTTACTGTACTTTTATTGTATTTATGCAAAATATGAATTATAATAATAAAAATTTTATTAACCTTGTTCTTCAAATAGATTCATCTTACTTCTCATTTTTACAGTAAGAGTCTGCTTTGTATATTCAGCTAAGGGCCCCATATCATGTAAATCCGGCATTGTAATGCCAGTTGTTATACAGAGAATGTACTGAATAATTTCAAATTGAACATTGCGAATTTAGTTAAGGTTGCTATGTTTCTTAAAATCACAGTAAATAAATTAAAAATTGTACATTAGGGAAATTACATAATACAAGTACAATAAGCGGTTGCAATAATTGAATCAGCTCGGTCAGATCACTATTCCTATCTTTCTCTTTTTAAAATCAATAACAATATGACAGGAATTATAGTAATTTCATCAACCTGATTTAATTTCCGTAAATACCTAAATATTACACAAATAAAAAATTTGCTTCCACAGGTTATATCGTACAACCATAAAATAATAAAAATTATTGTCAATGATGACACTGATTCTTCATTGGTAAAAGACTGTGCGGATACTCCTTATAGTATATATTGCAGCGGACCGCTACCATAGGGTTGAGAGCCAATCTTGGGTCGCGAAAGTTTTAAAATGGTTCGCATAAATATTTATTTTTATTATATCATTTAGGTTCAGGTTAAAAATATATGTCATAAGGTCCTGTAATTTTAAGTCACCCCCTCTCCCTCTCGTATAGGTTGCCTTATAGTTTTATTGATATTTTTGGGTCTCTAGATAAAAAAGTTTGCGGAACGCTGGTATATAGTACCGATATTGGAAGAGATTCATGAGGGCCATGAGGAAGAATCCGCCCCAGGCCCCAAAAGGTGTTGCTACACCACTGTGTATGTATATCTATATACCTGTATTAAATTATAGAAAAAGCTATTTGTTGCCATTGCCATGTTAAGGCAACATTATACAGGTAATGCACATTACCTATCTATCATATTATAATCTGGTGCAACATCGTACTAACTGAATTACTATCCACTGATCAATGAACTATCCGATTTTTAAGTTGAAAGATATGCAGCTTAATTCCTGGAGTGCTTGAGGTATTAATAAGTATCTTTCAGGAGTAAGTTTAGCTTTTATTAACCATCAGCTGGTATGTTGGGGTATTTGAACATCTCAATGCAGTATTTTTTTGAATGTTGTGTATTTGTTTTTCATGAAATAAATAAAGATTATTAAAAGTTTCACAGTTTTATTAAAATATACCTGACAATATTGTTTCCTATGCTGTCATTATCAAAGGTAATATAATTATAAACAAACACGTCGCTAAGGTAGATACAAAATAGGTAACTAGATAAAATAATAATAATAAAAATCATAATTAAACATCTAATACTTCCAGTAACGGAGAATTACTGAGCTCAAGTTGTTCATTCATTAAAGGTACTCTGAGTTTGTGTTTGTATATCTCAAAGGCTTCTAAAATGTCTAATTTGCGTTTGTTATTACAAAAATGTAGGAATTTAATATTATTTTGAGGAGTCATTGTGTGATTTTGTTCTAAAAGGTGTTTGTTTTTCTTTTATTTTAGTTAATCTATCACTGCTTTGAAATTAAATACTTGCTGTATTAATGAAGACAATAAACTTTAACTATGGTTGATATATTTGATAGTGTGTGTGTTCAAAAAACTATATTATATTTTTTCCTAAGTATATTTGTGAATTATACAGTGATAGATGTACATATTTAATAATAATTCATTTTTACAAATATTTATTTATTTATTATAGGTACTTAATATCTAATACATTTTTTTACCCAATCATGTATAATTAGAATATGGTACGTTCAAATAAAATCTTCAGAATAATACTTTGCACATGAATTATGCAAACTTTTCAACTTAATGTATTCATTATTGCAACCCAACATTTAGCCAAAGGATTGGATAGGACATCAATTGGAGCACTACATTGGATAGCACCTAAAAAATGAAACATATTAATTTAATAAATTAAATTTACTATGGGCATAAATGGAGAAACTTATTTCAGTTTTTTAGTATCTGTACTTATGGTTCACCTTTTGTCCCGAATATCAATAACTCAAGTGAAATAGTACTATTATCTATTCATTTAGTGACTTTTCTAGTGTAAGAGTACTCGGAACTCGAAATGTTGTGTGAATCATGCTCCTGCGTTGCAACTATGTAGGTTATGAAAAATAGTTTTTAGGTTATGTTAATTTGTGTCAAAGTTTTGTCTAATATTAAAATGTTGAAAGCTTGTATTGCGCGTCAATATCAACAAATATCAAGTTTAGGATGATTTAATAATGATTTATTTCGTTTTTAATGTGTACAAAATATTATAATAAATATTTGACGTTTGATTAGCGTTTGTTTTTCAAATTTTCATACACCATGCTAATGCCAACTTCAAGAAAAGTACGAAAAGTTTTAAACGGCTAGGCTTAAAAACATTACAAATCAAACGACTCTAACAGTTACTTTTCCTCTGAGCCAATGGATTATAATTGAGCTATGTAGTTTTTATAGAGAAATCACCACCATATTGTTTGTGGCATGGCATCAATGTCATTTGAGATTTTCTATAAAGGCTTATTTATGAAATATGTATTTTAGGTTTTTTGTTACACTGCCTTTAGTAAACTACAGAAAACATCAGATTATGTTGGACCAGTTAGATTTAGATTGATATTATGAATATTTTTCGTATCTAGGTATAACAAAGAATTAATGATATCATACACAGGTGTGATACAATAGATACGGTTAGAAAAGAATTCTTCATTATTTAATCACAGTAAATTAAGAAACCACCTGGTAAGACCACTGCTTGTCGTCTTACTAGTAGTTATTAGGTGGTTTTGGAAGCTTTATCAATTACTGCTTGTAAAGTCAGGGCCATATCAAGCGTATGAGGGCCATGGAGCTTTATGAGATTTGGGGACTATACATATATACTCCATGCTATACATATATCTCCATGTAACAATTATTGAAATTCTCTTTTGATTACTCTTATTTTTAATTTTGTCACTACCTATATATTTTTTAACCCTGTCTATAAATGACCCACTATCGGAGGCCCCCTGAAATCTTTAGCTCTCGGGCTTTAATATGTGTGGCCTGGGGGCTCCAGCTTCCTTAGTTTGGTATAATTGGCACTTATTCTTTTACATAAGTACATAAATACATAAGTACTACCAATTTCTTATTTCTTAATATGAGAATAAGTATATAGTAGTATGGTAGCATATTATCCGTCCAACTAAAGATGAACGCTGGTCATCGATGCTCTCTGTGTGGTATAAGATTAAAAAATTCCTAGTCAAATCAGCATCCATAGTTTGACAATTATTGATTTTTACCGTGTTTACGAAAATGTCATAGAAGGTGGTTTTTTGAGGTTAGGGATAAGGAATTTTGGGCGTTTGTAACCTTCTTTTAGATTTTAACATTGATACTTGTTGTTTTGGAAAGTTTTAAAACATTTTCAGTAGGAAACTAAGAATTAGATTTTTGCGAATACCTACCTATTAGTACTGTACGTTTTCTAGTTTTACAGAACTACCAAGTACTAAAAAACAAGAAATCACTTTTACTTATATTTAAGGAATTAACTCATTTATAACAATTGTAATACTATAATAGGTACCTTCAATATGGAAAAATATATTCTTTTCAAATACAGTTTTACATTTAACAAAACTCTGCTATTTAATATTTTAATCAACTTAAATGCTATTAAAGTACTTAATTATAATAGAATTAACACTGTAGTTTTCCTTATCCATCTCTTCTCTTGTATATTTATTATACATATTAAGTACATAAAACGCAGCGTCTATCTGTCTGTCATTCTGTATGTTCGCTTTTTCTGAAACTATACAAAACATAGACTTTATAAAATCAAAAAATATCAAACGTCTTACTTTCACTTATATACAGTTCCTCTGGCGACCATTTTAGAAGAACTTGCTAGGTCTGCAGTTTCCAACTTCTTGCGTTGTCTTTTTTTACCAGGACTAGATAAATCTCGCTGGTTTCTACTACGCGCCCCTTTTAACAGTTGAAACAGAAATTTTTAAAGCCTCAGCTGCTCGCTGCAATAAACAAACAATTGTAGTACAATATGATCATCAATAATAATTAACGTTTCTTACCTCTTGTACACAAAATAAAGGAAGTAAATTTCCACGGTTTCCCTTTTCCCTCTCGAACTAGTTTAGTAAATTCAGGAATAACTGACGAGACTGCGAATGCAGTGTATTCCCTTATACTGACATATTAATATGCATTCCCAAGCAGCATTTAAGTAGCAGTAACTGAGATCGGAACTTTGATTGAGTAGTTGTTACGTAACTGCAACTAAATTTATGACTTTATAGGTTTAATTTCTTCAATTCGGAATATTTTAGTAATTGTGTAGTTGTTTCTACTATTTATTGGAACTATGTAGTTTCATTACTTCTGAGTAACTATTAAAGTATGTGGAACGGTATTGCCACTTAGTGTACTTACTTTAAAGTCGTTGCAACTTCAAAGTGGTATTATGATTGTAGCAGTAACTTGCCCGAAGCTACTTTAAATTTTTTAAAACCTTACAGTAGTATTGAATGTAACACTTACGTTTTTGCTACCCAGAAGAATCACATTAAAGTAATTTTTCGTAAACTACTCCATCTCCATATTTACTTGTAAAATGTTCGATTAATCAATAATCATTAATCAATTTGCAATTTGTTATGATTGTTAATAGATGTTTTACTATGTAACCTGCAATAAAAATAACAAATTGGTGCCAAATTGTGCCTTAGGGATTGTTATGTATGTAGCTTGAAGTTGGCAACATTTATTTGTAGTGATGTAACTAACCAATCCTGGCATCCTGGCCCGTTCCCTGGGCGAGCGTCAATAACACTCGAGCCGGCTTAGAGGATACACGTCTTCTACAGTCTATAGGTACATTGTGTATGTAATTCGCCCTGCTCACTCAATATTAATAAAGTTAATTAATGGCAATAATTGAGTATCTTTTATTTCAACACATAAAAGAACATAACAGGAATAATATAAAAATGGTTTCTATCATGTGTATCAACTTATAAGTATTTCGTGTATATTTATCATGTTTTATTAAAGACATTTTTTTACTAAAAAATATATTTAAAGAAGGCGCGTTGTTATTTTTCGATCTATCATCATCATATTTAACAGAAAAGTTGCAATGGTTTATAATTTTGGTGTACTGGAATGACAAAATAATCAAACATTTCATCGCTCTTTGTATTAAGTACGTATTACAAATAAGCTGGTAATTCATTTTGTGACACGATCCAGCATTATACAGTATAGAAAATGATAAAATATTTGTTAAGTTGCAAGAGCAAGAGAGAGCAACCACGCGACATAATGTGTCAAAGAGAAAAGAAGTTCCACGAAAGTAGCAATTACTACGCCGCCACGTACCTGCTACCCAAAAATTGTTCCCCATTTTGGTTCCAGGCACGTAACAAAACCGTAGCAATTACGTGCT
The DNA here is from genome assembly GCA_929113105.1 of Agrypnus murinus. NCBI lineage: Eukaryota > Metazoa > Arthropoda > Insecta > Coleoptera > Elateridae > Agrypnus > Agrypnus murinus. The sequence goes on from OV816028.1 coordinate 148,551,893, forward strand.
TGTGACTAGTGGCTAAAACTTAATAGTTCCACCGGTAGTTGCTAGTACGTAGCGATGACTAAAAATGCTGCTTGGGTTATATTAGGTAAAATTGCGATTTTCTGCCAGTTCTGAGAACTGAGATGCTTATTATTATTGAAACACTATAACACTCACGAAAAACATGTAAATAAGAAATAACTTCAGCAAATGTCACCTGTGCCAATCAAATCTACAGTCTAATGTATCAGAGATACCTGTGACATGTTTTACAATAAAGTCACATGTTCATAACCGCATACAACATATTGCCTATAATTTTGGCATTTTCTTTCAGAAATCTGTGAAATACCTTAAAGAATCCCTAAAATTGATCAACTTTATCTGTAGTGACGACATTAATTTTTTTCACGATAATTTTGCCAATAAATGTAGGTAGTTATTTTTACTATTTTGTGGCAATATGTTAATTTGATCTAGGAATTTATTTGTAAGGTTGGCCACTCCGTATTCTACACTCTGCAGAGCTAGTCAAATCAACTTCCAACGACCCAGAGAAGTGATAATGTAATGCTATCTTCGTCATACTCGTATATAATGAGAGTAAAGCGCAACAAAACGCTTTCTGTGATAATTTCTTGCAAAGATGACGCAGAGCTCATCTTTCGGTGGACGGATAGTATGTATAAAGTGTGAACAGAGAAATGAAAATAATGCAACTTTTTATTTTTGCAATAATTTTCAAATAATTATTGTCATATAAAAACGGATGATATGAAATTCTCAGATTTGTTAAAAATAGATATTAGTTGATTTTTTTCTGTCCGCTGTTTATATGATACAGTTATGATTTTCATAAAGGCCTGTAGTTCAACAGTATCTGTTTCTCTGGTTATGTAAATGTCTAGTATCCTTTTTCTATCCAAAATTCTTTTTCTCAATCAAGAATAATACATGCTTATAAATATATTACAACAAATAAGTAATAACAGAACACTACTCTTAACCCAGATTCAAACTTGTGTATCCTGGTATAAGAAATAAAATTGTTTATAAATTCTACTTATTTCTTCAATGTAATATTTACTCTTGTTAATTTTATAATAAATTATATTTTTCAGGACTAAATTTATATTGAATATTTTTATATACTCATGTGCAGCGACTGAACTGTGTCTGTTATATATGTTTTTAGTACTTAAAATAATTATTTTTTTCATATAATAAGTGTCACTAGGCACCAAATCAAAAAAACTATACTTTTTGAATTACAGCCGTTGAACAATGAAAAAATTGCTTAAAACGTCAAAAAACTATAATTCTTTGGGGTTTGTGCCCGTTGACGCTTTTGATCTACACATTTAGGGACTATTATTTACAGAATTTCAAGAATTTTGGCGGAGATCCGTTTTCCACAAAGATTCTGCGGAGTACAATTTAAAAATTATCAACTTGAAATAGCTGTAATTCGAAAACTATAATTTTTACACTTTCTGCCTATTGACTTTTTTCATCTATACATCAGGGATATCATTTACCAAAGTCTCAAGAATTTCAGCCAAAAACCATTTCCCATAAGGATTATCCCAGGTGAAGAAATTGTCAACTTTAAACGGCTGTAATTCGAAAACTATAACTTCTTAGAGTTTCTCTCCGTTGACACTTTTGATCTACACTTTAGGAACCATCATTTACCAAAGTTTCAAGAATTCTGGCTAAGATCCGTTTTCAACAAAGATTCTGCAGGGTGTAATCTAAAAATTATCAATTTCAAACTAATGTAATTTGAAAACTATAATTTTTTACACTTGCTGCCTATTGACACTTTTGATCTACACATCAGGGACTACCGTTTACCAATGTTTCAAGAATCTTAGACAAAACCTATTTCCCATAAGGATTCTACCGGGTGCAAAAATTGTCAACTTTAAACGGCTGTAATTCGAAAACTATAATTTCTTAGAGTTTGTTCCTATTGACACTTTTGATCTACACTTTAGGAACTATCATTTAACAAAGTTTCAAGAATTCTGGCTAAGATCCGTTTTCCACAAAGATTCTGTGGGGTGGAATTTAAAAATTATCAACTTCAAACTGATGTAATTTGAAAACTATAATTTCTTACCTTTTCTGCTTATTGACACTATGGATCTACACATCAGGGACCACCGTTTACCAATGTTTCAAGAATTTTAGCAGAAAACCATTTCCATCAGGATTCTATCGGGTGCAAGAATTGTCAACTTTAAACGGCTGTAATTTGAAAACTATAATTTTTTAGAGCTTCTTTCTGTTGATATTTTTGATCTACACATTAGGAACTATCATTTACCAAAGTTCCAAAAATTCTGGCTAAGATCCGTTTTCCACAGAAATTCTGTGGGGTGTGTAATTTAAAAATTATTAACTTCAAACTGATGTATTTTGAAAACTATAATTTTTTTACATTTTATGTCTCTTGGCACTTTTGATCTACACATCAGGGACTACCATTTACCAAAGTTTCAAGAATTTTAATCAAATACTATTTCTCATAAGGATTCTACTGGGTGCAAAAATTGTCAACTTTAAACGGGTGTAATTTGAAAACTATAATTTTTTAGAGCTTGTTCCCATTGACACTTTTGATCTACACATTAGGAACTATCATTTACCAAAGTTCCAAAAATTCTAGCTAAGATCCGTTTTCCACAAAGATTCTGCAGGGTGTAATTTAAAAATTATCAACTTCAAACTGATGTAATTTGAAAACTGTAATTCGTTACACTTTTTGCCTATTGACAACTTCGATCTACACTTCAGGGATTACCATTTACCAATGTTTCAAGAATTTTAACCGAAAACCATTTCCCATAAGGATTCCACGGGGTGCAAAAATTGTCAACTTTAAACGGCTGTAATTTGAAGACTATAATTTTTTAGAGCTTGTTCCCGTTGATACTTTTGATTTACACTTTCATGTTATCATTTACCAGAATTTCAAGAATTCTGGCCAAGATCCGTTTTCCACAAAGATTCTGTGGAGTACAATTTAAAAATTATCAACTTCAAACTGATGTAATTTGAAAACTATAATTTTTTACACTTTCAATCTTGCTGCCTATTGACACTTTTGATCTTCACATCAGGGACTACCGTTTACCAATGTTTCAAGAATCTTCGACAAAAACTATTTCCCATAATGATTCTACCGGGTGCAAAAATTGTCAACTTTAAACGGCTGTAATTCGAAAACTATAATTTCTTAGAGTTTGTTCCTATTGACACTTTTGATCTACACTTTAGGAACTATCACTTAACAAAGTTTCAAGAATTCTGGCTAAGATCCGTTTTCCACAAAGATTCTGTGGGGTGCAATTTAAAAATTATCAACTTCAAACTGATGTAATTTGAAAACTATAATTTCTTACCTTTTCTGCTTATTGACACTTTTGATCTACACATCAGGGACCACCGTTTACCAATGTTTCAAGAATTTTAGCAGAAAACCATTTCCATCAGGATTCTATCGGGTGCAAAAATTGTCAACTTTAAACGGCTGTAATTTGAAAACTACAATTTTTTAGAGCTTGTTTCTGTTGACATTTTTGATCTACACATTAGGAACTATCATTTACCAAAGTTCCAAAAATTCTGGCTAAGATCCGTTTTCCACAGAAATTCTGCGGGGTGTGTAATTTAAAAATTATTAACTTCAAACTGATGTATTTTAAAAACTATAATTTTTTACATTTTCTGCCTCTTGACACTTTTGATCAACACATCAGAGACTACCATTTACCAAAGTTTCAAGAATTTTAACCAAATACCATTTCCCATAAGGATTCTACTGCGTGCAAAAATTATCAACTTTAAACTAATGTAATTTGAAAACTATAATTTCTTACACTTTTTACTTGTTGACATTTTCGATTTACACATCAGGGAGCACCGTTTACCAATGTTTCAAGAATTTTAGCGGAAAACCATTTCCATCAGGATTCTATCGGGTGCAAAAATTGTCAACTTTAAACGGCTGTAATTTGAAAACTATAATTTTTTAGAGCTTGTTTCTGTTGACATTTTTGATCTACACATTAGGAACAATCATTTACCAAATTTCCAAAAATTCTGGCTAAGATCCGTTTTCCACAGAAATTCTGCGGGGTGTGTAATTTAAAAATTATTAACTTCAAACTGATGTATTTTGAAAACTATAATTTTTTTACATTTTCTGCCTCTTGACACTTTTGATCTACACATCAGGGACTACCATTTACCAAAGTTTCAAGAATTTTAATCAAATACTATTTCTCATAAGGATTCTACTGGGTGCACAAATTGTCAACTTTAAACGGGTGTGATTTGAAAACTATAATTTTTTGGAGCTTGTTCCCATTGACACTTTTGATCTACACATTAGGAACTATCATTTACCAAAGTTCCAAAAATTCTGGCTAAGATCCGTTTTCCAGATTCTGAGGAGATTCTGCAGGGTGTAATTTAAAAATTATCAACTTCAAACTGATGTAATTTGAAAACTGTAATTCTTTACACTTTTTGCCTATTGACAATTTCGATCTACACGTCAGGGATTACCATTTACCAATGTTTCAAGAATTTTAGACGAAAACCATTTCCCATAAGGATTATACGGTGTGCAAAAATTGTCAACTTTAAATGGCTGTAATTTGAAGACTATAATTTTTTAGAGCTTGTTCCCGTTGATACTTTTGATCTACACTTTCATGTTATCATTTACCAGAATTTCAAGAATTCTGGCCAAGATCCGTTTTCCACAAAGATTCTGTGGAGTACAATTTAAAAATTATCAACTTCAAACTGATGTAATTTGAAAACTATAATTTTTTACACTTTCAATCAACACATCAGGGAGTACCGTTTACCAATGTTCCAAAAATCTTAGACAAAAACCATTTCCCATAAGGATTCTACCGGGTGCTAAAATTGCCAACTCGAAACGACTGTAATTTGAAAACTGTAATTTCTTAGAGTTTGTGCCTGTTGACACTTTTGATCTACACATTGAAAAGTATCATTTACCAAAGTTTCAAAAATTCTAGTCAAAAGCCATTTTCCATAAAGATTTTGAGGGGTGCAAGTTAAAAATTATCAACTTGAAACGGCTGGAATTCAAAAACTATAATTTTTTAGAGTTTGTACCCTTTGACACTTTTTAGAGACTATGATTTACCAAAGTTTCAAGAATTCTGACCAAAAGCCATTTTCCATAAAGATTCTGCAGATACAATTTAAAGCTTATCAGCTTCAAACGGCTGTAATTCGAAAATTATAATTTTTTGGAGTTTGTGCTCTCTGACACTTTTGATCTACACATTGAAAACTATTGTTTAGAAAAGTTTCAGAGCAATCTGGTGAAAGTCATTTTTTATAAGAATTCAGTGTTGTTGATTTTGGAAAATCAAACCACCTCACTATGAATAATTGGTGTTATTCGAACCTCTCCAAAACAATATGTAGAGGTTTCTTAATTAACTAAATGCTCCTTGCAGGTATTCATTAGCCTTAATTGGTAGTGTAGGGACTTCTCTCACCCAAGGGTTCGACTGCTGGTACTGGCAGGTCTGGTAAAGGTTTTCTGCAGTTTTAGCTGTAACACAAATGTGGGATTTGTGCTAAATACCATCTGATAAGTCGGCTGCAGCCGCATGTTAGACCTGCGTGATAGTAATAATCGCCCCTCCCTCCTACACAAGCCTTATAGCTTCTAGGGCCTGGTTCACCAGGTAATGGGTATTATTATTATTATTATTTATTATGTAGTTTTTAATGGTATTATTTTAGATTTGTATTTTCCTTACACTAATACTATACATATATAATCACTTTTATTAACATTTCGGGAAAGATCGGCTTCATGTTTGATAGGTACCATTGATGGGGACACATATTAGGTCTCGCATACAGCTAAATTTTAAAAATCTAAACTAACTGGAATTTGGACTGTTTCAATGAATATGATTTGTGACATATAGTGTTTTTCTTAATATAGTTACATTGCCGTGTGTGTATGTAAATTTCAATTAGGTTTTATTAACCCTTTCGATACTACATGAAAATATATGACATGAGGTAGTAGGTACAAGTTCACACGATTGTTAAAGTATACAAATAAAAAAAAAATAAATAAAAACTGTTTAATATTTATTTTAAACAAAAATAACTAACAATCTGTAAATGTCAATTCGACCCCAGCAAAGAAAAAAGAACTTAAAAGAGAAGGTCTAGTTTCGATATGGATATTGAAAATTGATGAGGTTATTTGAATAAGTTTCCTGGTGCCAGTTTTAAGAATTCACTAAGTTTTTTTTAAGTACTAATTTATAATATAGTATATCTATACCATTGCTACTGTTCCTGACAGGAATACCTACCCATACTACCTACGACTAGAGAATTTAAGGATCGTACACATCAGTAGAGTTGCATATTGACCTAACGTAGGTTTTGGACTTGACTTGATTAATGTTTAATATGTGGTTTGATTTATCTTGTATGATTAAAACAATATTTAATAAAAGTCAAGCATTTTTATGTAAAAAAGGCAAACATTCTTAAAATATTTCTTCAAATATACATTCAAAGAAAATAATTAGAGAGGTTAAGATTTGAGTATCTTTATTAATAATAATAATACCTATTGTTAAAATTATTATTATTAAAAAACATTTTTAAAAAATGCATTGGTCAAAACTGCTTAACATTTATTTTAAAAATAAATAACACTTAGTATTTATGAAAATGTAAATTAAACTAGCAAGACGAAAGTACTTATAAAACTTAAAAAGGGAAGCTATTATATAGCTGATATGGTTATTGAAAATTGGTACAGTTATTGCTAGTTTGCTGGTGCCAATTGTAAAGATTTGCTCAGTAATTTCTTAAGTATTGATTTATAATACTGTGTAAGCTATGCGATTGCATAATTTACTCAAGAAGAATACCTAGGCTTTTAAGAGGCTTCATAAGAGGCTTTCATAGTTAAATAATTGAACTGATGGTTTAGAAACAGAATAAATAAGAGATGATAGGTAAACATCATTAAGGTTTTATTTCAGACAAGCATGTTAGCAATAAGCAAATCAATATAAATGCAAAGAACAATGCTGGGCGCCTCCACCATTTGTTATAAAGAGCATAGCTCAAAACATGAGCTTTAATGATATGAAATCGTGTGAAGTCAAACATCTATCTATGTTCTGATCATCTGAAAACTATATCAAATATAGAAATTAATTTAAATATCAAGCTGAGATTTGAATGTTTGCCAAAACAATGCAAAATTTTAAATTTCACTTGACGATATACTTATTCATAATGGATAACCATCCTAACCGTGCTGGCATAAGTATGGTATATCTGCAAATAACTTTAAATAGATACTAGCTACTTAGTAATGCAGTGCATTTTTGTCAATACAAGAACTACATACTGTGCAAAGAAAATTTGATGTATTTTATTAGAAAGACAAACCATTTTTCAACAACTTTATTGATCTTTTTTAAATTTAGAATTTGTAATTTTAGGGTTGTATCTAGACTACAGATGCCTCATTTGCTTCTCTGTGTTAGGTTTTTACAAATAGGATGACTTGTTTATATCTATTCAAAAATTTCCTACTTGCTTATTTGCTGAAAAGATAACTTGTGTCAAAGCGTAAGTGTAAAATTTGTAAAAATTTTTCTAACATGCAACAGTCTTTCTGTTACCCTACACTGTGTGCCAAAAAAATAAGCAAAGTGAATTATATAATATTACATGATTATTTGAATTTTTATGACTCCTTGCTCACATGTTAAAACATATGCATGTAGTTACATACTTACTGTTAGTTATTACTTTACTGTAGTTTCATACACGACTTTGGCAAACTTTGAAATTTGCATCTGGTGCACCTATAAATGTTACACCTATGCATAGCTAGATTAGAATTTGTCCAAGACAAAAAGCTTATAAGGAGCTATTCAATAAGTTTCAATCAGTTCCTATTCAAGCTTAATCAATGTCTGCCCATTATAATAGAATGAAATAATTTTCACCAAGCAGAACTGCAACTGAATGCAGGTAATTAAAGGCCGCACCACAATTGTCTATTATTAAAACTCAAAGGTTATTATTGAAATGTTCATTAAAACTGAATTTTTCTTTATGAAGAAATTAAAATAATTTGGTTAATTCATTTCTAAAGCCTAAAACAATTTAGTGTTGATTTTATATAAATGTGCTTTACTTTATTTCAAAAAATCCATTCATCGTCTTTTGTTTTTAGAATAATTTACAGCGAGTAATGTGTGATTTTTTTACAACACTACACCAACCAAAGATTCACCGTTCCAAAGCTTTATAAAACTATTAACTCGTTTAACTAATTTTCATTATGTTTGTAATTAAGTCATTTATAACATCAAAGAAAGCTCTTTTGTTAATAATATTTATTAATGTATTACAAAATGGTATAGGATAATGTTACAAAAAACAGATGTTACAAACTTGATACTTATAAAAGATGTACACTTATGATTATATTAAAATTGTTGATTCAAAGAATAATATGATTAAGTAGTATGTAGAGTAATTTTATGAAAAAAAAGATCAGTCTTCTTAGCATCTTCTGCATTCACCGTCACGACCAGGGTGCACATCATTATGTGGTATATGGATATGGTGCTCGGGACGGTACTCATAAGCAGAACAAACTCTTTGTTGTGCATCTCTTAGTTCAAATCGAATGCGATGAATATTCATATCCTCGTTAATATCAGGCCCTCCTTCCACTGAAATATAGTATAATTTCTATCTTTAATGAAAACAACAAAATATGAGGTTTTTACCACTTCCAAAAATTTCTCTAAATAGTGGACCAAAGATGGTATGTCTCTGAGCAGTATAAATAAATGACTTTACATCAACTTTTTTCCCACCTCTTGTTTTAACATTTATTTGCAATCTACCCATAGGAGTTTCGCCTGAGAACGACAATACAGTCTGCCATTCAGCTGAAGAAGGACCGGATTCTAAAAGAACATGGCATATATGTGTTGAAATACTTCCAAAAACATATCTGAAAATATTCAAAAAGCCTTAGAGGAGGCACTTACCATTTTGATTATTATTAGGCTGGATTGGCATTACGATGCGTTCAGCAGAGTTACTTCTGTTTCGTTTATTTGGGATAGGCTCGTCTGCAGAATCATTAATTTTTCTTTTGTTTGATCCATTTGGGCCATCCATGGATAAATCCATTTTTTTCTTTGCAGTGATTTTAAATTTGCCTATTATAAAACAACAAAATAGCTATTTATGTATAAAGTTGCAATATGAGCGTATTTTTTGCACGATACATGATATTGGACTACGATGCACAGTAGTTCTATTAGAATTAGCTGCCATTAAGGTGGCAGCGTGCGTCGGTCCACCATATTGTATTCGCCATTTTGTATTTAATATAGTGACGTCGTGACCTTAAAAATTCCAAGAAACCAATTTTTGTGCAAATTAAAATAGACTTTCATTATTTAACTGGTTTTCTGGGATTTGGGACCACTGTGCGACGTTAGGGAGTGGTCCAACACATCCGTGTGCAAAAATTTCGGCATATTGCGTAATATTTCATAACGTTACATAACATGGCTTTCTGTAATCTTTCATAGTGACACTGAAAATAGTTACATTATGAAATTTCATCTCATAATATCACTTGTGTAAATATAACAATTATTTTGACATTTAAAATGACAACGCATAGTCACTATAAAAAAATCAAAATTAAGAAAATGGCTCCCTAAAATATATAATTGCAATTGCGTCCACTTTAGATTATACTCACGGTTCAAGATGAATTCTCTAAATAAAGGAAATCACTGGATTATCGCAAGCGCCAATAATTTTTTTATATCTACGTAGATTTCTATCGTTTACTTCTCAATTTTGCAGACTATGAACACAACAAATAATACCTTGACGTTCCACGACCAGACACACCCTACTAATGCGGCCTGCGTTACCAGCGGCTAATGAGCAGATAATGAATAAATTATATGACGTTAACAATTACGTTTCAGTCTTTAATGTGAAGATTCTGAAATAATATACGTTTAATGGTTTTTAATCTATAATATAAATCATTAGATTATTACAGAATGATTAGTAATTATCTTTTATATAATCTTATAATAAATAATTTGAAAATTAAGAAAAGGCATTAGTGACGTAAATATTAAACTGACTTATTGAAGAACTCTATACGCGTGCCCTGAAAATGTCTTTGCTCGTGGTTCCCGAACTCTTCGTCGGTTACTCCCGACAGTGGAAGCGTTATCAGTAGAAAAACCTTATTTATTTACAATCATATTCTAATATTTCCTATTGGTTTCATAATGATCTAGGATAGCAAGGCTAATATGATGCTATTTTTTAATAAATAGGGTGGAATTAATTAATGAATTCCCAGTCTTAAAATACTGAGAGCCATCTAACGGCTAACAAAGAAATCTTACTTAATACTTATTTTGTTCAATAGATGACGCCGATTGAGATTTTTTATGACAGTTTTCAGAAGATTTACTTTAAAGTAATCATTTATAATTACTTTTTATTTTGATTATTTAAGACTTAAATGTTAACAAAGTATGGGAAAAACCCTTAGAATATAAAACTGTAGGAAGGAACATAATCATTTACCACATACGACCGGGATGGGGTCTTAATATGGCGGAGTAGGTGTTTCCGGTTTTGTAATTAGATAGTTCTATTGACGGTTCTCACTGTCTCGAAATGCGCACATAAACTACATAACCTCAATTTTAAAACATAGTATTTTGAAATTAATCTTAGAATATAAATTTTATATTTAATATTTTAAACCAACAAATACTTAATCATGAAATGTAATTCCCTTTTTCATATTTGTCGGAATTTAAGAGAAAGGCAGATTTAGGTGGTGTCTAATGGCGGCCAGTGTGACGTCATATCCGTCGTTTTTAAAGCTCATTGCACCGGGTAGTTACGCTGCTTCCTACAGTTTTATATTCTAAGGAAAAACCCCATTTCGCTACCTGAATGAATTATAATTAGTCGCAGACTTTTTGAAATATTTCACGGTGGGACATGTGTTTACTTTTCTAAAGATATTTTGGAGACCTTTTGGAGTTTAGAAGGTGATAATGTCACATGGGCATTCAATTTTTTTTTTGTTTCTATGGATTTTAATTTTTCAAAGTTTGTTAATGTGTCAAATAATAGTTATTTATGTAACAAATTTGCAAACTACTTTTTTGGAGCACTAGCACGAATTTATGCAAACTCAGCTTCACCTCGTTTGCGTTTTCGACCGTGGGCCAAATTAGGATTGAGTACGTGTTGCCCACATTTTTTATACCGCCGTACCACTACTGAAAATGAAGTAAACGCGTTTTAATTTAGGAAATGTTATTTTATAATAAAAAATCATACCATGATTATGAAAACTTAGAACCATAGTAACTAAAATATTTGCACAGTAAATTATTGCACATTCCTGTCACCATTAAACTGTTAGTGTAGTAACTGTGTTATAAACCGGAACGTCTAGAGAATGTATTACATTAAAACAAATATAAAATAGAGACATTGTTTGTTTAGGTTACCGCACAAGCGCGCTAAAATCAAGTAATACTTTTTGGTATCCTGTCAATTATTGAAAACATATTTGATTCCACCACACCTTGACATATATTTATATGGTGTTGTAGTGGAATGCCTATTTTTTTTCCTTTCTGGCCATATAGAAATTGACGAGAATCATCTGGCCAACCTTGTTTGGCTTTTGTGTGGGGGTTAGTATCGCAGAAGTAGATTGATACATGGTATCCTAAATAGGTATTTATAGGTATAGTTGGGTCGAATGTTTATTTATACTTTAAATTAAAATGATGTTTCGTTTGTTGTACTGGAATCATCATCATCACCATTTAAATTTAAAAAGATCCAGACGAGTCTTTCAAACTTTACAAAACTGTTTCTTGATAGAAGAAAAATTCGTCATTATCCCAATTTAAACTGCTCTCATGTTGTTTGTACAAACTTTGCATTCTAGAGTAAGCTACGCTCATTCTTTTTGAAATGGTTTGGTTTTATTATTATTATTGTTAATTTGAATCTATATTTGAAAACTGATAACATTAAATCTATGATATCTATTAACGTATTGCCTGAGTTAGATGTTAGGCTAGACGTTAGGTTAGTAAAGGTCCAAGTGTACTCAAAAAACGTGTGTTGCTTGTTTCATAAATAATTTAATAATGTGATAACTTTGGTTTTAAATTAATACTCTAGGAATGTTAAAAACTTGCTTACCTAACTAGTAGAGAAGAAATGAGTCTAGTGGAGCCACACAACCTTGAACTCTCATTTGACCTCCTTTCACTTTTCAAGCCACACTTTTTATAAACCACGCCTTCAAATTATTTCACATGTTTTACGTGACAAATTAATTTTAGAGAAACTGTACATTCAAAGTTAACCAAAATAATACCACTTAAGTTTCATAGTATTTGAACTATTTTCCCAAAATTTTAAGAAAATCGTATGTCTAGCGACTAAATTATTGCCAAAAAACCTGTTTTAAAAAAACTGTTTTTTGGCAGAAAGCAGGGAATAATTTAGTTCCTAGACATACGATTTTCTTAAAATTTTGGGAAAATAGTGCAAATACTATGAAACTGAAGTAGTATTGTTTTGGTTAACTTTGAATGTGAATGAACTCTAATTAGACATTCAGTTAGAGCAAAAACTGTCTAATAAACTTTGCTATAGAACAGTCGTGGAAAGCTTTATAACGAGCTAAAAATCTGTTTTTCTATCTCCATCTAGTGTACAATTGATGGCGGAACATTTATGAACATCAAGTTTAATGATTAGAATGCACAAAATACAATACTTCCAGCTAGTTTTTTTCTTAATAGCACTAGGTTACATAATGATTTTCGATATCAAGGTGAGAGTTGTTTAAATAGGATGTTTAATCCTTGCTTTGATCTTTAAATATGAATTCGATGCAGAATTCTACGCTGATTACAAATTCTTCGAAATATACGACTAAAATTTAAAAATCAAAGGGAGATCCTCATATGGGCTATGCACATCTCTAGGACATTCATATCCACTTCTAAAATATATGCTGATCGTTTTTAATCAACTTATATTTAAGTTTGTCGGATATTTAGGGACTGTCGTCAACGACTGTATGCTCAGTTGAGAGCCCGACAGTATCGGTTTTATGAATTTATAACAATTTGTCTAGTGATATAACATTTGGCCCAAATTGAAGTTTGTTATGATAATGTTTGACTCTCAATGGAAAGTTTACCCTTTTTTTTCGTAAACCTTATTATGCTATCATGTAGTCTTTGTCTACTGAAAATGTCACCTAGAGCTATATAGAAAAATGTGCTAATTGCAAAAATAAATTAAATATACAAATGGTGCTATTTAAAAATAGAAAGTTCATCGCTATAACGACGAGACCATAACATGTCAAAATTGAAGGTTGTCAAATTATGATTGCAAATAAATTTTAAAAAACTTTTAATTACGTGTTGCTTATAGTGATATAAGTGCTAAATAAAGGATTTTATTATGTGAGTGAGGAAGCTTGAAAAAGGCAGAGATGATGATTCCAAATTTAAAAAAATATTACGCAAATATTCTTATTAATTTTTGACAATGACATTATTTAAAAAATTTAAAAAATCATTATGTTCATCAACTCAAATTATTATTTATTGGAAAATCTATGCTTACATACTTATGGGAATTATTCTAATTGAAAAGTTTTTTATTTGAATCTTTCTCCAGGAAACTATTTTAAGTTAACAAAAATCCATGTTGTGGCTTACATAATACACTCAAAGGGTCAACACAAAAGAACCCGACGTATCTACCACGTTAGGCTGAATTTTAAATAATACTGACAACTAGTTCCACTGAAGTACTTTGTGTACGACCTAACAATACTCTATAAATTCTTTTTAAGTTTAGAAAAGTTCTGAAGCTTTCTCCGAGTTTCCATATTTTATTAATAAACCGGAAGAATCTTCTTATAAAGATCAATACATTTAAAAAATTCACATGAAAAGAACTTACATTTATGCTATACAACCTATTCTTTCTTTTTCCAAGAAATAATAGCAACTGAAGAAAAAAAGCTCATACTAACCATTAAAACTTAAAAGGAAACATCTCCCATTAAGGAAGCGGTATATTCTTTCTGTGAAATTTTAAACAAAATAGCGCATCTTCCCTAAGGGTCAATAATACCACACCAAATTGATGCATCTAACACACCACCAAAAAAATACAAAAAGTAGCAGGAAAAGAAGAGGGTACCATTAAACAAAGCATTTCATATTTGTGGATGTGTGTTATTAAAAAAAAGTGGGTAAAAATAAATTGCTGGGTCTTCTGTGGTAAAAAATAATTAGTACACACACACAGCAAACAATATTATCTTCCCTTTGAGGGCATGCATAACCGTGCAGATTTTTCCCGCAAAAAAATTAGGTTCAGCGGGATAAAAAGGTGAAACCGGGTTTTTTAAACGGGATCTTGAACGATTCTTTTCAACGCTAGGGAGAGAGAAACTAATAAACTTTTTGTATGAATGGGAATGTTTTGCGAATGTCGGGCGGCGCGCAAAAAAACAACAAAACTTTTCTAAGAAAATACGACGTTAGGGTAAATAAAATTGATCGAGTTAGTTAGCTGACCCTAACTTGTCAACCCCGAAGTAAATATCCTACAAATTAGATTCGCAAGACTGTAACTCGCTAACTTAGTTACTATCGAACAAATGCATGTCCCTGGAGCGTGCGCTACGAGACACTAAATCAGATCGAGCGCAAAGAAAAAACCTTATAAATTTTACAACTAATTTGTTACAAACAAAACACGTAAAAAAAATTCATGATCAAAAAAATTATTATTCTGCAGCAGCATAGATAGAAACAATGAAAGGCCAGACCGTGTGGTCAAATGCTGAGAGCGGATATTCGGAAAAAAGCTCCACTGAAAACCGGGAAATATAGGCAATTAAGATTATTAATTGTTCTCCATGCGGGTTGGGTTGAAAGGGAAAGCACCATTTACTGCTTGCTTGCTATTGCTATGGAATGCGTTGAAATCCATCTAGATGCTATTCATTTTAATATTATGCCCCTTTCTCCCCTAACCTTGCCTAGATATGGTAATATTAATATTTATATCTCAAAATCCAACAACAGTTCTGGTTGTATATAAATAATAATGATTATTAAACAAAACAAGAGTAACGGAAAACCAACCTCTATATTATATTTGATTATTTATATTTTCTTTATTTCACCATTTTATTTCCCCTCTTCACTTGTTGCCATACAGTAGGTATGCCTACCCACCTGCTTTTATATTATTGAGAAAAGTATAAAGAATTCCTATATCACTTTTTACTTCCATTCCCTCTTCATGGAGCTTTAAATATTTTCCTTTGGTTATTAAATTTGCTTTATTACAAAAAAAAAAGCTTTTCGAGAAAAGTTAATAAACGAAACTCATACAGAAATACTTTTACGTTTTTAAGTAAAAATAAAGATAGAAATGAAATAAGCAAGAAACATCGTGTAAAGTGTACAAATATTTGATTTTCTTAAAGAGCCTTTCAATCTTAGTAGAGTAAACACATACAAAAAATTGTTTGTGAAGTCGATAGATTAAATAAATTCAAAAGAAAAACTTGTATTTTTAATAATTTAGAAACACGATCAGGGGTTTTTAAGCGTTCTACATTTAACAGCTAGCGGCTACGTTTGAGCCTACACATCGCCGTCTACAGCACATCTACCAGTTTGCGTTCGCGTCATTATAGATATATTAGAAATTTTTACTTTTTCCAAACTAAGTAAGGATTATACTGTCATGAATACATATTTAAATTATTAAATTAGTAAACTAACTTAGAGTTTATTAAAATGAAATAAAATGGACGATATAAACCGCAGAAGAGGCTGATTCAAGATCTATAAATAAACCACAAACATTTGTGCATAGGTTACTCTGGCATGAGGTCATGCGCTTAGAGAGTGAAAATATACTTTGTTTCGGACGCTTCAATTGGTAGTTCTGCCGGTACCCGCCAGCTCGAATTTAACCTACCTTTTTTTATGAATTTTACTCTTTGAAGAAGTTTAAAATGAACGAGTTTTTGTTGCATCCAGCACATTTTTCCATGCATTCAACTCATTATTTTGATATTTTTTAAAATATTAAAGAATTTTTGATTTAAAATGTGTTAGTTTCTACACTGCAACACTATTGTTTGAAATTCTGGTACTCTCTCTTTCTGTATATGCGCATGAAATCCACTCATTCATTTATGTGCCACTAATAATTACTATTGTCACGAACAGAATAATTTCATAATTCCTCAACTTGCATTTCGTCCAGTGGAAATGTTACCAAGGTTACACTCGTCTTTGCAGCGGCTACCTACGCGACAAGACCACCTGCATGATGCATTGCATGCAAATCACCATTTATATGATAATACATATCAAGATAATATATTCTAATATGTATTTATATATTCATCTCATTATAAGTAATATATTCAAATATACATTGACGGCTTTCGCAATATTTATGAAGATACAGTATATAAACAGCTTGTTTTAAGTCTTCAGCCAGTCGTGAATTGATTCTCATTCGACCATGATTTTGCACCAAGCTGGTAAGTAACTTAATTAAATTGTTAATTATAGGGAAAATAAAATCTAGAAGCTGGCGTCCAGGGGCACTGCTTCCCTGATTCCACCCTACCTCTTCGTATTAGGAAAACCAGGTAAGCGATGCCCCTGCACACTAGCTTCTAAGCTAGAATGGCATGCGATGCTTCATCCAGGTGGTCTTGTCGCGTAGGCAGCTGCTGCATAGACGATGTAACCTTGGTAACATTTGCACTGGACGAAATGCAAGTTGAGGAATTATGAAATTATTTCATTCGAAATAATTCCGTTTGTGACACTGTATAGTTACGAATAAGCCACTTTTGTCTGAAACAAAAAAAGGAACTTTTTTAATGTGTAATGACCAAGACATCTTGGTCTACATAACTGACAGTGTTGGTCTACTATTACAAATTTCCATCATTCTAACATTCAACGTTGTTGCTCTTTATATATAACTGAACAACAAAACCAAAAACTTTTCAATTGTATGAATATAGGTTTAGGTACAATATCATCAGCAACCTTTAGATGTAGAAAACAAAAAAACTATTCCGAAAATAGTATAATTTTAATTTAGCTATTTTTTTGAACGTAAAGTATCCAATTATCCATAACTAACAGGGCTGAACACGTTGTGTCGTATATATGTGACGTTACATAAGTGACATAATGTTTCTTGACTTTAAATTGAAGTTTTAAAATGCCAGTGAAATCTTAAGATGTGAATAAAAGAACTTATAACTAAAACAAGAAATCAAACAAAACATAAAAATGAATACATAAATATTGTTACCTTTAGAGCAGTCAAGTGAACGTCAGTGACGTATAATGACGTTGCACACCTCATAATTGTGGCTTTATTATTTAGTGGTAATGAGTTAGCTCCTGCGGTTCTCCTAAACAGGTTAGTAATAAAGAATAGTAATCGATAATCAATAATTAAATTAATATATTAACAGAAATTATCAAATATGTAAACGCAGTTAATGTTTAATTAATTTATCTTAAATAGGTGTAATGAAACACAATTGTTTAACAATGAAGTACAAATAGTTTTAACTGGATACTGGTAACAACTGACAATCTATTGTTATTGCCTTCGCTATTTTAGCTTTTGTTGCTCGGGATGGAAACAGAATGAAGTGAGCTACGAAACGTGGCTAGTAATTGACTTCCAGTGAAAGCTAGCCAGAGATTAAAAAAATAACAGTGCTTAATTAGCGTTCATAATTTTAACACAATTGACATATGTTCAAATGCCATTAATTTAATTGTCCAATAACCAATACATACATTTGTTAATACACAACCGAACTAATAATATGTTCTTCTATGGAAAAAACCGCAGTAATTTAGTAAATAACTAAAATACAATAACACAAAATACATTGTAACGATAATTTAATGTCCTACCGAATTGTTACAACAAATTAATTTTTAAATTTTTAGCTTTGAGGAAACACAATGATTGAGGAACAACCTTAAAAAAATATTATATCTGGCGTTAGTTTTAGCTTAAATTTCTACTCATGAATTTATCTTTAATATTTTTCTTTTATAATATATATTTATTCGATTTGCTTCTTTTTACATTTTGTACAGATAAAAATATTATTTAACAGATTCTTGCTACAGGTTGACGTTTCGTTAGCAGTTAATACATTAACTACGACAAATCACGTTTGTACGCTAATTTGTTAATCGATAACATACTGTAACGGGAGAGAAAAGGAACGAACCTCTTTTCGAGCGACAGGTGGTGTGTTCTGCCGCCTTCGAGAAAATGACGCATCGTACAAGCATGTAAATCAGACGTGGTTTATTCTAGCATTTTCTAAGAATACATAGAAGGTTCCAGCGATTTCTGGTGCGTTTATATGAAGATATAAAAGCGGATTGCGGATAAAAGAGAGTCAGTCAACAGCAAGTCATTAACTGTGTATTACAAAATAAATAGTGAATATAAATGTTGTATTAGAAATTCATAGTCTGTAAATAATAGTTTTTAATGGTTTATAATTATAGCGTTAATTTATAGTGTATTCATTAGTGTATAGAAATAAATATTTGTTTGTGAATAGACGATTTAAACAGCACTTGTGTTATTATTTTTAGAAAGAACGTTACAGTGATGTCAGGTGTGGTGTTGTAAAATAAATAAAATCGCGTAATAATTAATTAAAGTGCTGTGAGAATAAAATTTTTGGTGTTAAAACATAATTTCAACAAACAATTAAAATGGTGATGAAACTATTAAAGGATCTCTTAGTAATAGATTTGAAGCGGGAGTTGGACGAGAGGGACTTGGATAGTAATGGAAAGAAAGAAGTTTTGATAAATCGGCTAAGAGAATGGCTTTTAGAACAGAAGGAAGATCCTGAAAATTACCGCTTCGAAATACCTGGACCCGCAATTGATACTAGTTTGTTGTTAAGTAAAATGGAAGAAAGTTCTAGAAAAGCCGAAGAAAATTCTAGAAAGTCCGAAGAGAATTCTAGAATTTTAAAAGAAGAATTACTGCAAAAGTCCGAAGAGAATTTTAGAAAGTCTGAAGAGAATTCTAGAATGTTAAAAGAAGAATTACTGCAAAAGTCCGAAGAGAATTCTAGAAAGTCCGAAGAAAATGTTAGAATGCTTAAACAAGAATTACTTGAAAATACTAAAGCACTGGAAGAAAATGTTAAAATGATGAAAGGAGAATTGTTGGAAAATGTCAAAGCGTTGGAAGATAAAGTTTTCGAAGAATTTTTGGAGAATGCCAGTGCGTTAGGACTATTGGAAGGTAGATTGGCGGAACAAGATAGGGTAATAAAGATGGTAGAAGAGAAAATAGCCCAAATGCAATTACCACCAACAACTAAGAAAGACGATATGATCGAAATGTTGGAAGATAGAATGAGGCAACTACGGTTTCCCTCAACTTCTGAGTGGCCGTTTAATGAAGTAAAGAAACAATTTAAAGAAGAAAAGGTTCCTGCCGTAGGGATAAAAGTAAAACCACCCACGTTCGATGGAAAGATACCTTGGTCCACCTACTACAAACAATTTGAGGCGGCCGCTGGGGCCAACGGATGGACAGGCAAGGAAAAGGCCGTTTCTTTAACTGTGGCTTTGCGTGGAGACGCGTTGAACGTCCTGCAAACAATCCCAGTAGGACAGGAAACTGATTATCAATTGTTAGTGTCTAGATTGGAGATGAGATATGGAGACGCGCATCTTCAACAAGTGTATCACGCGCAAGTGAAGAATCGTATCCAGAAGAATGGAGAAAGCCTGCAGGAGTTTGAAGCCGATGTTGCGCGGCTTGTCCGATTGGCGCACCCTACGGCACCCGATTCATTTCTGGGACAGCTCGCTGTGCAGACGTTCATTGATGGGTTAAGAGACGGGGAAACACAACAATCATTGAGGCTAGCACGACCAAGAACAACTGATGATGCGCTTGCTCACGCCTTAGAATTTGAAGCTGCAAAGCAAGCGTCCCGAGGTCACGGGCGTGTTCGGGCCGTTGTGGAGGAAGAAGAAGGTTCTAAAGATCACCTAGAGGAGTTAGTACTGAGAGTTCTTCGGAAGGAAGAAAGCCGTAAGAAGAATCATCAAGAAGTTCGAGGGCCTCGTTGTTGGAACTGCGGCGAACAAGGACATGTAGAACGCCGTTGTCCCAAAATAAGAAAAGTACAACCGTCGGAAAAGTTAAAAAGGGTTGGCAAGAGGGGGCGAACGTTGACTGCGAGTGAAGATGCCCCGGAGATCACGATCCATGCCGTAACATCAAAGAATAGTAATGGCAGTTTGTTTGTAGATGGAAAGATTGCTAACCGAACCGTTCCACTACTTATTGATACGGGGGCGACAAAATCCATCGTACGCCCTGATGTTCTACAATCAAGTATTAAATTGTTACCGACAACTACTCAACTCCGTACAGCAACAGGTGAAGTGATACCAACACGCGGAGTGGTGAAGATGAAGATTGGCATTGGAAGTGAAGAATGTGATCATGAGGTGCTGGTAGCCGATATCACTGATGACTTCATCTTGGGAATGGACCTCCTGAGAAAATTTGGTTTTACGTTGGATTTGAAAGAGGGTGTTTTGAAGGTCGGTAACGAAGAACTTCCTTTGCACCCACGAGAAGATCCGGTTGTAAGGGTTTTGTTGACTGAAGATGTGATATTGCCGGGTCAAAGCGAGATGGTTGTCGAGGCGGGTTTGGATGGAGATCTTCGGGTAGGGTGTGTGCGAATGATAGAGCCTGTTTGTTATAAGAAGATCCATAGTGGCATACTGGTGGGAAAAGCGCTGATCAAGGTTGGAAAGAGAGTACCGGTGAGAATTATGAACGTTAATGTGGATCCAGTGACATTGAAGAAGAGTACCCTTGTGGGACAGTGTGTGCCAGTATTCCGAGTAGCCAGGTGTATGGCTGATGTTCAAAAAACCAGCGCCCAAAGACCATGGTGGAAAATTCGTGGGCATGGTTACTAGTTCGTGCGAAGACCTTAACAGAACAGAAGTGAAAGAGGTACAGGGTTTGGTTCACCGATACCAAGATATCTTCGCTCTTGACGATAGCCAGAAGGGACGAACAAATATAGTAAAACATAAAATCAATACAGGCAACTCTATGCCTGTCCGTCAGCAGCCGAGGCGTCTACCTCTAGCAAGGCGAGCAGAAGCCGAAAAGATTATTACTGATATGGAAGAACAAGGGGTCATCGAGCCATCCAGCAGTCCATGGGCATCACCGGTGGTCCTGGTCAGTAAGAAGGACGGGTCAACGAGATTTTGTGTGGACTATCGGCAGCTTAATGACGTGACCAAGAAAGACAGCTATCCCTTACCACGCATCGACGACACGTTAGATACCCTGTCTGGTTCACGATGGTTTTCGACTTTGGACTTGAAGAGTGGTTACTGGCAAGTTGAAATGGAACCTGAAGACCGGGAGAAGACCGCGTTCACTATTGGTTCCGGACTATGGCAGTTTACAGTTATGCCTTTCGGTCTATGTAACGCTCCGGCCACCTTTGAGCGTCTAATGGAGACCATCCTGAGAGGGTTGTCGTGGAAGACCTGCCTGGTATACCTAGATGATGTGATTGTAGTCGGAAAATCATTCAACGAACATTTGAAAAATCTAGAGGAAGTGTTCCGAAGACTACGTGGAGCCAATCTGAAACGTTTGAGCCTACACATCGCCGTCTACAGCACATCTACCAGTTTGCGTTCGCGTCATTATAGATATATTAGAAATTTTTACTTTTTCCAGCTATCCCTTACCACGCATCGACGACACGTTAGATACCCTGTCTGGTTCACGATGGTTTTCGACTTTGGACTTGAAGAGTGGTTACTGGCAAGTTGAAATGGAACCTGAAGACCGGGAGAAGACCGCGTTCACTATTGGTTCCGGACTATGGCAGTTTACAGTTATGCCTTTCGGTCTATGTAACGCTCCGGCCACCTTTGAGCGTCTAATGGAGACCATCCTGAGAGGGTTGTCGTGGAAGACCTGCCTGGTATACCTAGATGATGTGATTGTAGTCGGAAAATCATTCAACGAACATTTGAAAAATCTAGAGGAAGTGTTCCGAAGACTACGTGGAGCCAATCTGAAACTGAGTCCGAAAAAGTGCCACATATTCAGAAAGGAAGTGAAATATCTCGGGCACGTCGTATCACAAAATGGAGTGGCAGCCGACCCCGATAAGATTCGTGCAGTTCAAGAGTGGCCAACACCGAAAGATAAACACCAAGTTCGTAGTTTTCTTGGGTTATGTACCTACTACAGGCGTTTCGTTCCTGGGTTTGCCAATATAGCGAAACCTCTGACAAGGTTAACTGAAGATGGGCGCGAGTATGTTTGGAGCGGAGAGTGTGAAACAGCTTTCCAACAGCTGAAGCGTGCCCTGACAACCGCACCAATATTGAGCTATCCACGGACAGAAGGGAAATTCATACTTGACACAGATGCAAGTAATCTGGCCATTGGGGGTGTACTTTCTCAGATACAGGATGGACAAGAAAAGGTCATCGGCTATTTTAGTAAGGTTTTGTCTAAAGCCGAAAAGAATTATTGTGTGACCAGAAAAGAACTATTGGCCGTCGTGAAGTCCGTTGAGCACTTTTACAAATACTTGTACGGACGGAAGTTTTTATTGAGGACGGACCATGCAGCGTTGAAATGGCTTCTACAATTCCGTAATCCTGAAGGCCAGGTCGCAAGGTGGATCGAACGATTACAAGGATACGACTTTGACACCGAACATCGAGCGGGCACTAGTCATCGAAATGCCGATGCTCTTTCAAGAAGACCCTGTCCAACGGATTGCCGTCATTGCTCTCGTTTGGAAGAGAGGGTTTGCCAAGTATTAAGGACTACCATCGTCAACGACAATTGGTTGCCGGAAGAATTGCAACGACAGCAGGAGGCTGATCCCGAACTAAAAATGGTACTGGAATGGAAGCGTGTGGGAGAAAGGCCTGCCTGGGAGGCCGTCAGCCCTTTTAACAGAACGCTCAAAGCATATTGGGCCCAATGGGAGTCCTTGAAGGTGGAAGACGATCTCCTGAAGCGAGTACTGGAGAGTGAAGATGGCACCACCATTAGGTCTCAGTTCGTGGTTCCAAGAAGCCGAGTGGCTACAGTATTGCGACATCTCCATGACGGTGCCTCCGGAGGACACTTCGGTGTGAAAAAGACCTTGGAGAAAGTTAAGGAGCGTTTTTATTGGGTCAACTGTAAAGAAGACGTGAAGGAGTGGTGCCGGAAATGTGAACTATGTGCCACTGGCAACGGACCCTTGGGGAAACGAAGAGCACCTATGAGGCAGTACAATGTGGGTAGTCCTCTGGAGAGAATAGCTATAGACATTGCCGGACCATTTCCCGAAACTGACGATGGGAATAAATACATCTTAGTGGCAATGGACTATTTTACCAAATGGCCAGAAGCATATGCCCTACCAAACCAGGAAGCTGCGACTGTTGCTGACGTACTAGTCAAAGAGTTTTTCAGTCGCTTCGGAGTGCCCATGGAGCTGCATTCGGATCAAGGCCGCAATTTCGAGTCTGTACTCTTTGGAGAAGTCTGTCGATTGTTGGGCATTCGCAAGACTCGGACCACACCGTTACATCCGCAGTCCGATGGAATGGTAGAACGCATGAATCGGACAATGGGCAAATATTTGGCCAAGGTCGTCTCCGATCATCAACGAGACTGGGACCAATACCTGCATCTGTTCCTGATGGCTTATCGTGCATCGGTCCACGAAACAACCGGTCAGTCACCAGCGTCTGTAATGTTTGGACGCGAGTTACGGTTACCGTGTGATCTGGAATTTGGGTCTCCACCTATAGAGCAGGAGGTAGCTGGGAATGATTATGTCATCAACTTAAAGAAGAAGTTGGAGGATATTCACGACCGAACCCGAAATAATAGTCGAATCGCGAGTGACCGGATGAAGGCTACGTACGATGTGAGAGCCCAAGAAGGAGGGTTTCAACCTGGAGAGCTTGTCTGGTTATACAACCCGCAAAGGCGTCGTGGCTATTCTCCAAAGTTACAGCGAAATTGGGAGGGTCCATACCAGGTGAAGAAACGAATAAATGACTTGATTTATCGCATCCAGAAATTGCCAAGGGGGAAACCAAAGGTGGTACACTCCAATCGTCTGGCGCACTATGAGGGAAATAATGACGCAGTCCCGGATCGGAAAGATGAGGCCGAGGTGGCTATCAAAATCGTAAGGCCTGAAGATGATCAGCCAACCTTTAGAGAATTTATGGCTGCGTTCTCTGGAACTAGAAAAGCGCGATTCGGAGTCACGACTGAGATGCAACAAGATCTCTTCCGGGTCCCTGGTGATTATTCCATTGCCCACTGTGTCTCCGCGGATCTCCGTATGTCCAGGGGGATCGCAGTAGTGTTTAGAAATAAATTTGGACGGCTGAATGAACTTCGAGAACAAAATCCCTCTGTTGGTAAATCCTTACGCTTGCCTGATCATGACCGATCCATTTACTACTTGGTAACCAAGCAGTTTTACTACCAGAAACCGAGTTACGCCGACTTGTGGAGGGCACTATGGAATTTGAGAATCGAGTTGCTTACCAGGGGAATTAACAAATTGGCAGTTCCCAAACTCGGCTGTGGGCGGGACCAGCTGGATTGGAGAATCGTTAGAAACATGCTGGAAGTTGTCTTTAGAGGTACGGACGTCAAGATCTTCGTCTGCAGTTTTGACCCACAGCCCGCATTAAGGCCAACGAAGAGTGTAGACTGTTATTTCTACCGTAATGGAACGTGTAGTCGAGGTGAAGACTGTCGATATCGTCATGACCCGTTCTACAGGAACCAGAGCATAAAACCTGTTCTGGGACAGAACAGACTTGAAGAGGGGGGCAGTGTAACGGGAGAGAAAAGGAACGAACCTCTTTTCGAGCGACAGGTGGTGTGTTCTGCCGCCTTCGAGAAAATGACGCATCGTACAAGCATGTAAATCAGACGTGGTTTATTCTAGCATTTTCTAAGAATACATAGAAGGTTCCAGCGATTTCTGGTGCGTTTATATGAAGATATAAAAGCGGATTGCGGATAAAAGAGAGTCAGTCAACAGCAAGTCATTAACTGTGTATTACAAAATAAATAGTGAATATAAATGTTGTATTAGAAATTCATAGTCTGTAAATAATAGTTTTTAATGGTTTATAATTATAGCGTTAATTTATAGTGTATTCATTAGTGTATAGAAATAAATATTTGTTTGTGAATAGACGATTTAAACAGCACTTGTGTTATTATTTTTAGAAAGAACGTTACAATACAGTAATGTGACTGTCGCAAATAACTTCCATCCATCACACTACATGCTGGCGCGTGTCGGCAGTATGCAGACAGCAGTTCTGTTTAAAACACGCAACAGAACGTATCGAAATTACCAGAGCCGGATAAACCCACAATCGTGCAGTATTAGTGCCAGTAAACAATGCATAGTGTTAGTCGTTGTGCCGCCAAAGGCTGTAAAAATACCTCGGAAAGAACTACAATTAGTTTTTTCAGGTTTCCGATTTCAGGTTATTTTTTCCTACATACTATTATTTTTTAATAAATACGCTCGTAAAAACAATGCCGTATTTAAGAATCCACTTTTGTATATATTTACCAATTGCTTAAAATTGAATTACTAACACGTAATAGAACAATTAAGCGATTACGAAATCCTACATAATAAAATTTTTTATGCTGATTTATTAAAAGAGTTCAACAATAAAGAATCTAGGTCAACGCCTTATTAACAGGTGTGAACTACAGCGCCTTTTGTTACTCTCAACTGTTAAAAAAGTCAAAGCGTGCGTTAGGATTGTACTTTTTAGCATTTCGTTTGTCATTGTGTCTTTAATTTAATATGAATGAAAATAAATTTTATTATTATTAATTATTATTATTATAGTGTAAATTGATTTCAACTCCCCTATTTTGTACGTATGTGATTTCGGTGACCTAGATTCTCCATTTGTTTGTTGAACAGGTATTCAGATTGTATACAGCTATGCATTTGTTCGTAATTATTTATAAATAAAATGAAATGACTATTGCAGCGCAAGAATATGGTTAATTGCTTGAAAGAATAATGTAACTTTAGTTGGTAATTAACGATGTAACAAGAAACAACTCTTCTAATTTAGTTTAATAAACGTTTTAAATATCTAAATTGATTATCGTTTTATTTATTAGATTCTATAAGTAAAACAACTTCAATCAAATGGTTCACGACATATAATTCTACTTCATATTTTACTATACTATTATATAACAAGAGATTTTGTTTACATATTTGTTCGACACGTTTTACTGAATGCGGCTCTGCGTTTTATTTACCGGCGTTTTATTATTATTCGTAGGCGATGCCGACCGATAAACGTCGATCCACTACTTCGTTTATGGGCGATATTCGAAGGTGGATTAATAAAATGAATGGTGCCGCATGCAAGTGAACCTACTGATTGTTATATATACTGTGCTAACGGTATGCATATAGCACACGTTGCACACGCTGTATTCTGAGGACAGTGATGCTCCCTACATCAAACGTCCTACTGCCGTTATCGCATTCTCAAGGTGCCGGTCTGAACTGTGTAACGTATTCAAGTTCTCAACTTTATAGAAATGTAATTTTATATGCATTAATAGCAAATAATCTTAGTTCGGTCCTGCGTATTTCAATATATTTTAGTTGAGTTAAAAACTGTGGACTTTATTTAAACCAATTGGTATTCCTTAACGTCAGGGGTTACCCTAAAATGTTTTCGTCTAAACGACATTCCTGCTGGAATAAAAATTATAGATAATATTGCTTCTAAAAGCAACATGTTGACTTCTTTGTAAATGTTATAAATTCAGTTCAAGGCATTCCCGCGGTTGCAAACTGCGTCTCGTAGCAAAAATATAGACAAAATTAAATTTATAAATATTTAAAAATTATATCGGCTTTTCTTACAATGGAATGATATGTCTGAAAACGCATTAAACCTTAAATTTATTAGTTCCTGTACGTGCTACTTGAACAGATTCTTCTAAGTGCAGATGTATAAAAAAGTATCTTGGACTACGTATAAAAAGTATTGAGTTATTCCGACGATGCAGATTTCAAGTTCGGTAAATTCCTTTCGAATATTAAGAAGCTTCCAGAAAGTTCCTTTCACGGTCTATTCTCCCATTAGGTGAAGAAATATCAACTCTTCTTGGATAGGCCAGTTTAAAATTCATTTCTTAAAAGATTATGGCGCGACCATATTCTACACACAACCCTCCACACAGTCCTGATTAGAACTTCATACGGTGTAGATTGAAGCTTCACTTAGAGTTTGAAAAAACACTAATTACTTGTGCTAATGCCGTTTTGTGTATTATCGTACAGTACAGGGACAAGTTATCGTTTAAAATTTTTGATGTTAATAAATTCAACACAAATAATTCGGTTTAACGGATTTTAAAAAAAGTTGTGAGGAAAATTTGATCTGGAATTGAATTTTAAAGCTTCTCGTTTTGATTAACGAACTTAGGTTTAATTTAGTGTTATTAGTTACAAATTTAAGAAGATTGGTTACAGCATTCGGAATTTTAACGTTAATAATCCGTACTTTTGAGGGTTTTCGTTTTAATAGTAATACAGTGGATTAGCAGAATTTGTGTTACCTCTACAAAAATTATGTCGAAATGATACAACCTATTAATAACAAAATTTGGTTAAAGAATAAATTTTGTACCTATTAAATCAATTACTGGAATTATTGCAGTTTAAGAGTTTTAGTATTGTGGATTAGTGCCGAATCAATACGGAAATAATTTTTGAGATATTCATTATGAACGTTCAGTTCGTTGTTGCAGCATCTTTACAACTATTTACTACTTATTTACAGATAGAGTACTATATGTTTTACAGTTTTAATCATGTGCAGTGTATCAAGGACTAAAGCATATTTTGTTTGATTAGAGTTAGTTTATATAAAACTATTAATTTGTATCATTTTCTTTCTTTAATGTGTATTACTTTTAAATGTACGTATATATTTTTTCCTTCAAGAAGAATTCTTATAAAGGTATTTTTAACAACACCATTATTATTGTCTTTCGAGACAAAAGACTATTTTATTTACAAATAAATTAACATTTGAATTAAACCATACTATGACGAGGTGAGACCATTTATTTGCAAAAGCTAATGAAACAAATCATTTTGCATAAAAATAATTCAACTAATAATGACTAGTTATTGAATTCCATCAATACATTCAGCATTTCTTTTTGGTTGCTAATCGTTTTTATGAGTTTTATAGTAAGTATTGAGCAATCTGATTTTTGCGTATTCAGAATTTTGTGTGTATAGAAATTTTATGTTTCATCTTTTGTGTTAAATAAAACTTAAACGTTTCAAGAGGAAGGTTTTTCTTGATTTAAGACGAAATCTAACAAGAGTTTGACCAAATAGTGGATATTGTAGCTGTTTAGAGCGTTCTGTTACACTGTTTGTAGCACACTGAGAAAATAGAATTGATTAACTGGAGTGAATTTTAGACAGCCAATTATTACGAAGAAGGCTTTGTTGAGGAGGCAACGGAAAACAAAGTAGATGCCGATGTCCTAATTGTGTGAGGGTTTGCTCTCCATTTAGTATGGGTCAGTTTCCAAGGTTGTTACTTGTGGAAACTCCCTTCAAAGTTTGATACAATTTAGAGTGTTTGAGAGTGTATTTCTTATCACAGGCGGAAATTACTGTGTTGTGTGGCGCTAACTAAACCGAAGAAAAGGCTTCTAGTATGAGGTTCAATCGGATGATCGTTAATAATCCTTTTATATAGGATAGGCTCTAGGACACTACTCTGGAAAAGACCATTTGTCTGAATATCTTACGGAACCGTTTGCCTCCGGGATCTGCAGTGAACCGTCTGTTAAAGACAAGACTGGATCTGACTTGAGTTAGTGATTTGGTATAGCTTTTTAAGGAATCGTCCATGGTTTGCCGCGTTTTACGGTTGATAACAAATTAACAAACTCCGCCGTGAGCAATTCGTATATTAAGTAGTTCAGATCCATGCATTATCTTACCTCTAGCAAGTGATTGAAAATCTGCGTTTTATTCTTAATTTGAGATTTCGTAATTGATTTTTGTTTTTTTAAATTTATTTCTAAAAATTGTTACTATTTCATTCAATAATCTATAAAATAACATTTTCCGATAAATATTTATGCTTAGTAGTCCTTATTCTAACATAATTATTAATTCTGCATGCGATGAAATTACTTGTTTGTTATCAAAATACATTTGCCTGGAACAACGAGTTAGGCCACAACATGCAAATAAAATAAAGTTGTTGCTCTACAATACATTAAAACTTAAAGCTGAAGGTACTATAGCTTGATTGAACGTTTATTATGCTCAGTTTTTTTATTAAATTATCTTGATTATAATTGACGAATACTAATCTTGTTTACAAGAAACTTATATTCTGATTATATAACTCTTATTATTTTTCATTATTTAGAATACTAAATGTTATTTCTTAACAGGTTGAGCGCCACGGCATTTCAGTAATTTTTTCCCTCTGGACCAAGATAATTTTTTGCATTTATTCTATTCTTTATATGTCTGTGAATATGTTTTGAGTATTTTGAAATGTTGTTTCATTAATTTAATTAGAAATTAACTAAGCAGATCCCGGTGTCCGCCGTGGCCTAGTAGGAAGTCCGGCGGACACCGGTGTCCGCTAAATACGATTTAAGTCGAGCGGACACGATTCGAACCGATGTGTCCGCTCTTCTAGTTGCTGCCTGTTTATACTTGTATCAAATTATAAACACCTGCATGCAAGATGAACATGCGTGATGAAAAGATTTTGCAACTTGCTCTTGCTCAAAATTTGGATTCCGACGGTAAGTTTTTCTGTAAAACTATCCTTCAGTCATATTTCAATAGTCTTTTTATTAGATAATAGTGAACCGTATTCCGCAACGTCTGAACTAGAGCCTGAGTATTTACCATCAGGAAGCTCTGATGAAGATTATTCTTCAGACAGTGAATGTGATTTTGATTGTCCTATAAACAAGAAGCGTAAGCTGTCATGTGATGAAGAAGCTCAGTTATCAGCAGGTGAAGAGCAGGAAGCTGAACTAAGTAGTATTCACAATATTGGTGAGATACAGCAGGAAGATGAACAAATGGAGGATAGTGAGGATTCTGACGAAAGCGAATCACGCAGTAGTACATCAGGGATGGGTGACCGAGAAGAAAATGGGGAAAATCAGAATCAATTGGGAGACGAAAAGGAAGAAATTGACGATCTACCTCTATATAATCTAGATCAATCTGTCTGGGGACCTCCAGTTGGAAATCACTTACAGTTTCCCGAGCATTTTGAAGTAGGATTGAAAGAAGAATATCTTGCCGCATTATCTGGACGTGAACCAATTAATTTTTATTTCGCCTTTGTGGATAACGATATAATCGATATGGTTGTCGATCAAACAAATCATTATGCTACGCAGTTTGTTCTCAGCAATAAGAACATGTCCAACAATTCTCGTGCACACAAATGGGAGCCAACCAATCGAACCGAAATCGTTCATTTCATAGGCCTATTTGGATACATGGGCATTGTCAAAATGAATAACTTGAGGGATTATTGGTCTAATAAGTGGCTATTGAAAAACGATGTTGCGCAGCGTGTTATGAGTCGTAATCGTTTCGAAATATTGTTGAAAATGCTCCATTTCTCGGTCAATGATTTATGCCCTGAAGGAAACCGGTTGTACAAAATACAGCCACTCTTTGATAAACTAATCAAAAACTTCCAAGCAATATATACGCCAGAGAAAACATTTTGCATAGATGAAACAATGGTTCCTTTCCAGGGAAGGCTTCATTTCCGGCAATACAACCCTCAAAAAGCCCACAAGTACGGAATCAAGCTATTCAAACTTTGTTGTGGTCGGGGTTACACTTGGAATATCACCATTTACGCGGGCCAAGAGAAAAATGAGAGTCATCATGCTGCTTCCACACTTAGCGAAGGATCTGTTAGAATGTGGCAGAACATGCGTAATTGATAACTGGTATTCCAGCCTCCAGTTAGCTCACATAATACTAGACAGGAAGACTCATTGCTTGGGTACCTTGCGTGCGAATCGTAAAGGCAACCCTTCTGAAGCTGTGAAGCAAAAAACTGAAGAAAGGGGAAATAGTTGCGCAAGAAAATGAAAGAGGAATTTGCGTTCTAAAATGGCGCGATAAGAGAGACGTACTTATCTTGTCAACCTGTCATGCGAATGAAATGATCGAAATACAGCGACGTGGAAAAGCAGTTCTAAAACCACAGTCCATAATAGACTATAACGCTGGCAAAAGTTCAATCGATCTGTCAGATCAAATGGCCAGTTATAGCACAGCCTTGAGAAGATCTTTGCGGTGGTACAAAAAACTAGCTGTTGAGGTTTTACTAGGGACTTCTATGGTCAATGCTCATCTCATCTACAAGACTGTACAAGAGAGTACAATAAAAATTACTGATTTTTGTATGTCTGTGGTGGAGTCCATATTGACATATGAAGATCCTGGAGAAGAAGCGCGACCCCGCATTTCTGGAGCTCAAAATGTGAGGGCGCATAAATTCGACAAGTTGGATTGCAAAGCACGAGAGAACCGACGGTATTGTAGGGGATGTTACGAAAAAAAGGTGCGAGGATTGATTCCAGAAAGTAGAGTAAAAAAAGTGATTATCTACTGCCGGGACTGCAATGGGAGTCCTAGATTTTGTCTTCCATGTTTTAACGAATTTCATAAGAAATAACTTTATTTGTATTATTCATCAATTAGTTGTTTGAAGTAGTGATTTTCTAGTAGTCTCAAATCGAAATAAAATACGTTTTCTCTATAAAAATCGCATTTCATTGTCTCGGGGGTATTGGGTGATTTACAGAAACTCAGAGGCCCGTACAAGAAACTTGGCCCCGGGATGCTACTCTCTAGGACCACACCGGTCACACTACCGTGCCGTATCCCACATAATTGTGTCTGCTTGGCCAAGAGAGTTCGACAAACTTTCGGAAGGAGACCAAACAACGGTGTCCGCCGTGACCCTAGAGGATAGCAGGCGAGCAGACACCGGTGTCTGCCATGGCGCTCAACCTGTTAAAATGCTCAATTTTATTTAGAACAAATTCTAGTATTTTTTATTTTATTATTAAGAATTAATTTAGTTGTAAAAATTTAGTAAAAAGTTAGTAAAAATAGGTTGCAAAGTTTCCAAGTTTGATACCATGATTATTACCCCTGGATTTTTCTTCGTTTTTCAATCTTATAACGATGGTAGCCTAAGTAAGAGGTGATTCGCGGCAGAACAAGATTCCGGGATTCGATGAAGGGCTTTACGTGAATATAAAACGTACATAAGAATGGTATACCAAATAACCTTCGAACATCAAAATCCTTTGCTAAATCTGTATTCGAATTATATCCACATCAAAACGATATTAGCTAATTTTAAATGATTTCTATTTCGTACATTTATTCTGTCATAGAAGGCTACAAGTAATCTAAAATAAATAAAAATTGTTAATTTCTAATTCTGTAATTGAAGACCCTGGTGCAAGAAGCGGATAAATAACAATAAGCAAATTTTACAGGAGGGACAAAAACTCTTTTATTTTTAATTTTTTATTTACCAGTAATTATTCATTAATTAAACATACCGAGTTACCATCGTGCTTAGATGAAAAAGTGTATGGTTTATGTCTGGCTTAGAGTGAAATATTCGCGACCAATATTATAATTAGGGCCTAAATTTAGTTCATGGTGCAAAAACGGGATATGTTACTACATTTATTTATATTTCTATAAAATTTAAGTTGCACCAGGGTGGGGTCTTAATTACCAAACTGGTAATGGTTGATTCTGTAACTGTTGATTTGATGTAACAACAGCTATTAATTGCAGACCTAATAAAATATAAAACGAAAACGCCAAATCAGGATAAAAATAAAGAAAAACTATGATTTCATACCTAAGCTGGCATGCGGCCAATTAGTGAATGCAGTGGTTTAAGTTCCATCAAATTCTGGTAAATAAGGCAGAGTAATACATAGTAATTAATAACCTAACGAAATTAATTGTATAATATTAGACGTTTTAGAAGGGAATAAAGAGAACCTCCAAATACGCCTTAGACAATTTTTCGAGAAGTTAGATGAGCAACAGTCAAATTCAAAATTTACAGTAATAGCGCACTTAGGCTACCCAACAATTGCAGAAATTCTTTATATTAGTTGAAACTGTGACAACCTAAGTACCCTTCATTTCAGCTAGTTATTTATCAGTTTTAGAAAGCACCTAATATATTTTAATACATTTTACTATTATATTATTCCAACATTTTATAGTTGACTTCCTTACTATTTTCTGAGAATTAATTTAACATAAAATTGTCTATTTATGCTGTGATTCTCAGAGATTTTAATTCAAAGAACTTAAATTATTTACCTACATTAAAAAGTAATGGTTTAATAAAAAATGTAGTGCTAAGTGATGCTTTCAGCCAATTGTTGTTTCATGTAATCTGAAGAGGTACTGTTGCAGTACAAAGAAGTTAACAAAACCTAATGGAAAATATAATAAAAAGATTGACTTACCAATTAATTAATATTGAATCGCCATTTAACTCATAAATTTTATATTGTTATGCTGGGCGTTTCAAAAAAGTTTTTCAACGTGTTACTTTTCCATATCCATGGCAGCTTCTAAGGTATTACAAATATTATGAACGTGCTTGTACTCTTACCGAAGAAATTATGTTTTAAGCTCAAGCAATGATCCTTTAAAACACACTCAAAATACCTCACATCTTCCTTGTTTACTTAACGATTTTATTATTTACACGTTTAAAATCCCTTACAGTTCATTTCAAGAATAAACGTTTCTAAAAGTAATTGCTCTCATATTTGCTATTGCCTAGTAAACTAAAGCTCTAAATGCCCCTAGAGGTAGTTCTCATTAATAGGGCTTAGTTGCAGATTAGAGTAAAGCTGTTGACACATTATGACCCGTCATCAAATTACAATATCGAAGGGTCACTATCTACTGGTTACGGCAGCTGTTATCACTACTGGAGTTCAAATTAAAACCTCTTCAAAATCCAAAACGCTTAAAATAAAATTGAGAGAAGCCGCGCACGAAACTGTTGCTTAATATTTGCTTCAAATATTTACTTTCTTGAAAAGTATATAGAAAATATGAATTGTGTTACCTGTTACCATCCGGGTGGAGTTTTGCTTTAATTCAATCATAAATATTGAATTTCAATCTGTGGGAGGCCTTGACAGCCAATCAAAATGAAAATCCCCTAATGGTATAACGTAAGACATTAGACACCTGCGTCTTTATCCGGTAGCATTGCAAAACGTGAATTTTCGTTTATTCTGAATGATGTAGGTGATGATATTAGGAAAATAATGAGCGTTGTCATATTTTGGCGAACGTAAAAGGCATTTCTTATCATTAAAGTGACATTAACTCGGGATATAATTTTACTGTTTTAATGTTGGGAACGTTTTGCGAAACGGTTTCTTCGCCTTCTGTAGTTCTTATGAGTGCCATCATCTTTTTTTTTGTGGAAACAAAACGTTTTTAAAGGACTTCATATTTATGAAAGCGCTATTATCAGGTTTTTCTTTTTTTAGATTCGCTTTTTTGATTCATAAGGCTTGTCTAATCCTCAAATTCATTTTCTTAATAAAACAATACAAATAACGTTTTGATTAAATAATGGTTTCTCTCAATTTTATATATTTCATATTGTATTCTCTTAAAATAGAAACCTTTAAAAACGTAGTAATGTACGAAAATATAGAATTACGCTTCAAGATTATATCACTCAATAATAGGTAGTTAATTGGGAAATCGATAAACAACTATAAACCATGGTTAATTCTGTTGGCCTCCGGCTAACTAGCGTGAGATCGGGGTTCTCACGATGTGTCTTTTCCTTGAAAACTTTTCCAATAATAGCCAAGAGTCGACTTCAACGTCCAAAATGCTTCTACGACTTCTACCAATGTGCTGCGCTGTAACGTCACGTTTTTGTCAGTTTTCAAATAATTCAATTTGGTATGCATATTTAATAAAAAATTCTAAAGGCGGTCCTGTGTATTCATATATTTTCTTTCAATTTAAAATCACCGTTAGTATACTGCATAAAATAAATCCCACAAAATCCAAAAGGTCATCTCAAAGAAATATTCCAGACTAATAAAATTGTTTTTATAAGAATTTACAGACTTCGTTTCAGATAAAGGTATTGTTTTCACACGTGTTAGCATCTACCATTTCATGTTGTTCTTGGGAAAAAGAATATTCTCGAATATATTTGTCCTCTAAATTTTAAATTGTCAGTAATTTTCGTCGATGTGAACGAGTATCTGTAAATATTTAAATAAGTTGAGTTTCTACGAAAAACATACTGATAAAACCCATTTGGTTTAAATTTACGATTTCTTTGTACGTGCTTGTCAACCAATTCCAGACAAACAAATTTTCGTTCTCAGAGTATTTGGTTTTTGCATGTGTTGCAGGTTTTAGTCACTAGTAAAGTCCCGAATTTTTGAGCGTTCTTTGTGTAAAATAATCAATTCTTATTGCTTTACCAAGCCGCTCTGCTTTCTCGTTGGTCTATTTGAAAGTTTACCCCTCTTAAAATCCCGTCTACCGTCAAAATATCTTTCGTTTTTGCAGTCAGTTTACAGTCAGGGTTTAAAAAAGCAAGTAAGAGAACATACACACAGGGCTTCCCGCCTTCACGTGTTAGGCCGTGGTCTCGGATCCCGCGCCATGAATTAGTACTTTCAAAGTCAATTGCCGAAGGCATTTTCAGAATAGCTTTGCAGCGTTTTAGTTAATGTTAACGTACAGTAAATACAGTGATTGTGGAGAATTAATTTGTACCAAAACCTAAAGTTTAATACCGTACAGTTTCCCGATAAAAAATAATAGAGTGGAATCAGTTGTTTTGGTGGTCGCAATTTAGTTTTGCAAAGGATCTCGTTAAGGGATACAGTAATAATATGAATGACTATCGTCGCCTAGTTGAATTCTTAATGAATTAAGATTTTATAAAATCTTGTCCGGATATAATTTGAAATCGGATAACGTTAAAACTAAATAAAATTTAAATCGTACATTTTATCGGACGTGGCTGTTAATAAAGGCAGTCCTTTCTTCCTACAAACTTTTTTAAACAAGTAATTTTATTCAAGTTATTTGGTTCTACCGGTTATTTGAAAGAGGAAATTTTACTAATGAGTATTTCCCTAGAAGTACAGTATTGAGAATTTTAATTTTCGTAGTTCCAGTTTATAAGTGATTGCAGAATTTAATGAAGTTCTCCAGTTTCTATAGTTTAGTGACAACTGTTTATTGGTGTTTGTGAAAGGCAATATTGTGTAAGTTCGCCTTGATCCAGTTTTGTGAATTAAACGATTTAATAAGGTATTGTGATTTATCGACTCTTTGAGTTTTGTGAATGTTATGTAAGTTTTTTATTGTTGATGTATCGATTATTTGTTTTGGAATTTTCTTTTATGAAAATTTTCCCTTTTGCTAAGAACTATTAAGTCCGTATTGTGCTTTTAATTGTGATGATGTTTGAAATGACAAGTTGTCATCTCTTTTTTAAATTTTTGGTTTATGAATAAACATATTTTTTTAAACCTAA
This sequence comes from Agrypnus murinus, assembly GCA_929113105.1. Lineage (NCBI taxonomy): Eukaryota > Metazoa > Arthropoda > Insecta > Coleoptera > Elateridae > Agrypnus > Agrypnus murinus. The sequence goes on from OV816028.1 coordinate 148,588,891, forward strand.
CTAGACTGAATAATAATAACCCATATAGTTAGAAAGTTTTTATTTATATCTTTGCTCAACCTAACTTTGACTTAACTAAACATGACTAACAAATTGATTTAAATTTATTAGATCTGACATTATAGTTTTTGATTACTGGTGTCAAATAAATATTTTTTCAAAAGAATCATTGACTTTCCTAATCAGATGGCGCTCAACATATATGCATTTTATTGTGTCTTAAAACCTTTATCTATTGCTTTTAGTAATTAGTGAGCTATTGGAAACAATACCTACGACCTGAAAATTAAATTTGTAATGATAAGATCTCAAGCTGTGGCAATTTTGTGCATTACCGTAACGTAAGTATTAATATTTCGAAGGTTTTATGGGTTTCAGTCGTCCATCGTGCGACGTATATTCTTTTATGTCTGAGTTTTACATTATAGTAATATGTTTTAGTCTGGGAAAATAATGAATGTTTCACAGCCGCCCATTCGCGGGGTATTGTTAGATGAAGTAAAATTCTAATGTTTCAGTGTTCATTTCAAATTATATTCATCTACCAACCTAAAAGCTTCCTGCGCAATGCATATAAATAATAATAATAAAAGAGAAATTAAATAGGTTGAGTAGAGCGAGGTCTTCAGATATGCTATTATTATATCATACGAGTTAGAATTTAAAGCCTAAACATACAATATCTTGATTATTCAACGATAGCAATCGTTAGTTAACATAATTAACTAATTCTATAACAATCAATATAATAATTGATTTTTACACTAGAATTATTGAACCAATGCGAGCGCGGGTGCTTACTAAGAAAAGTGTTTAACTTTATTAAATTCTGCAGCAGTAAAACTTCGATCAGGATAACTTGTCTACCGGCGATAAAAAATTGGCCAACCCCAAATAATAGCAATCGATTATAAAATTGTTAATTCGTTTGAATTAAAGTGATTTATTTGTTGCAAATATCACACACAATTCAATTTTCAAGTGAGTTACGTAAATCCGTCCAAGTCACGTATGAGATATGATAAGACGCAGCAAGGACATATTGTTATCATACTTAGCTTGCACGTTTAATAAGATACCCACATTGCTGATTTATTTCGCATGTATTTTTAAATGTCTCCAACATTTATTTAATAAGTCAGTTTATTAAAGCTTTCTGAATGTGTGCTTCATCAATTGCTCTGTCAGAAACGTATAGATTCAATTCGTTCAATAGATTCAACGAATTCAATAGATTCAATCGCGTATTAATTAAGTTCTGTTTCTAGGTGTAGGTTCCAAATATACTTTGTTAAAATATGTATGTAGATTCAAACTTGTTTATTTAAAACTCATTTGAACTAACTAATTAATATAAATAATGAAATAATAATAATGTTCCATTAAATATATATAGTAAATGTAAACAGTTTTCGTTTTAATAAATTCAATTATAATATTGAATGTTTTTTTAACTTGAGTTTAACTTTTATTAAATAAAGTTTAATAAAACTTTTATATATTACTATAGACTGTATATAATTATGGATTCCACTAACGTTTTGTAGATTATGCTTTTTATGCGTGAGAGTAAAATTATTTATAATTGGTAAAGTTTAAAAAATAATAGTTTTATTTCATTCCAAATATAATCTGTTTTTTAACATTCCAATCGTGTTGAATAATTAATCTAAGATATTTTGCGTTATCAACAAAATTTAATTTTAATCAAGTACAGTTTAGTATATTAATAATTTGTATTAAAATTTCCACATGTTATTACTTGGATCTTTTTGTTATGAAAAAGTGCATATTAAGCAATTTTTTGCGGCTTTTCAAAACATATAATTTCTTTTGTATCGATAGACAAAATCGCCGTATTGAAGAATATTACATACTAAACCACTCATTCTAGATAAATCCATTAAATAGATGTCAAATAAAGTCGGTAATAATATACAACCTCGAGGGACCCGTAATGAGTTTGCTTTAAATCACTAAGAAAGTTACCAATTTTGACTATTTTATGTTGGATCAGAAAGAAAACTCTTGAATAATTTATGAATATTGGCCCTTATTCCAGAAGCATATAATAAATTTAGTAGTACTATGCGATCTAAAGTATCGAAGGCTTTGAAAGGTCTAGAAATATAGCTGCTGTATGCGTTCCTTTATTTAGTGAAATATTAATATATTAATATTGTGAATTTGGCATTATTTGAAATTTTATTAAATATTAATATTTTGCCACATAGATACTTTTCTAAAATTTTGTCTAGACTTGAAACATTAACAATAGGCCTGTAATTATTAATATAATTTTATAAATTGATGTAATTATAGTGATTTTTAATTTCTTGGGTTTTTAATTTTTAATTATATGATGAAAAAATGTATGATTCTGTATAGATTTGAAATTCTGTATATATTTAATTTGTATTCTATTGTATTTCTATCTTTAAGTTTTCAGTAATTTCATCTTTTTGCATGCAGGAACATAAATTGTGTTTTAAGATAAATAACTTTATGTTATAAATGTAAAATTTTTAAAGAATTATTTAAAAAAAATATTGAATTTCTTAATTGATCTACAGCTGATATAACAATTTATTAAATTGATTGGCTAACGGTTTTGCATCTTTATCTATATATATCTTTGAAGTTTTTTAAACATGATTGTTTGGTACAACTTTCCTGTCCAAGATTATCTTTTATTAATGACCAAGTGTTTTTTATATAATTAAGACTTTAATTAAGTTCTTGATGAAAATAGTTTTCTTAATTAGTAAATTATTTATTTAAAATAAAGTAAATACTAAATTTTTTACACTATCACAAATCAATGATAATGCTGCAATTATTTTTACCATATAATTTATTCGCACCATTAATATGTAACTAGGTTCCAACTGCTTACCCTAATCAGTAATTTGCTTTTGTTGAAATACGAAAAAATAATTCAAGCTCGGATCCTCACCTCTCTCTCTTACATCGCGCAGTTCAATAGGGTTTGGGTCATCCAGCGCTAGGTAGCGCTGGCTGTCTCCACAGAAAAAATGTACTGAGACACATGAATGAATGAATGAAAACACAATGCATGTACTTCAAGAGTAAGAAATGATACTTAGTCTTTCCCAATCTTTTTAATCATATTATTTATCTAAATATCACATTTTGGACTTTATTTTTATAAATATTATTCTTATTCAAAAACTTAATACCAGTTATATAATGATATGTTATTTTATAAGAAACCATAAAAGATTCAAATAAGTCATTTTCATAACGTTGTCACCGCTTTCGCCCGCTTAAACGGTAAAGGTGATGTTGTTATCTTGTTCTGGCTTAACTAGCTCACTAGATGTCGGAGAGGGGAAGTGGGTGAAAATAAAAGGAATTAAAATCAACCACCTACCTATACAATCAAAATAAATGCTCGGGGCGCCACTTGGTTTAACCCTAGTTTAAGAGTAAATATCAGACTCAATTTCGAAATGCTTTCTTACCACCAAGAACTCCAAAAGCACCCACCTAATACCTAAAATTAGTTCGGACAAGAACAAAGGTTTCATACAATAATAGATATAAGAGTACCCAAAAACACAATGAGATTTATTATATCAATAAGTTTAAAAATAAAGCAAACAATTTACCACATAAAAATAGTAAGAGAAATGATCAAGTTCATGTCATATAGATAAATTAATGAACTGAATATGTAATAACATACATTGAACAATTAAATAATCAATATTAATATTTATAAATTTAAACACCAAAAGAAATAATATAATTACCCAACTTAATTTGAGGCAAAAAGGTAAAATATAGTTGATAGAATTTTTTAGATACGAGAAGTACCTTATTTATACAAATGTTACTTCCATTCAATCAATCATACACCAAACACAACATTTGAATCAAATAAGTTATAAATTAGATAAGTAAACAAAAATTACATTACCCGGTTACCAATAAATAATAATTATAACCCTCAAAAGAAGTTATCGGTTTCCTGTGAATTGTCTGTTATTACAAAAATTGATTGACAAGATTGAACTTCTTGATTTCCATATCCATATGGTCTCCAAGGTTACTTCAAGATCTCTACCAAGTGATCTCCATCTGTACTAAATTCACCAAAGACCCATACAAAAGAAAATAAAACAGCTCCAACTTCTTCACTTATCAAAATGTAATTTCCATCCAAATATTACATTTAATCTTCTTAAATAAAAAAGACGACGATTGTATTGTCAATACCAATGATACGATGAACAACAATTAAATATTTAACAAATTAAGAGAGGTAATAACCACGATGACGATAACGACGATGATAACGTCGATGATAACGACGATGATAACGACGATGATAACGACGATGATAACGACGATGATAACGACGATCCCTACGAAGAACAAAAGAATTAGTCGTAGAATTCACTAGGTTATACAAAAGATAAAATAATCAAGCAAAATATGCGTACCTATAGATAACAAACGGGATCAAGGTAATAAATCCACGACGTATGCACAAAAATCAAATCCTCGAAAGATGAAAATTAACCAAACTAATCTACCAAATAGTTAATCTTCTTATTAACTGAAGAACTTTAATCCATCTAAGATGCGGCTATAACAATAATCGAACCAATTCCAATCAATTTAATAAGCCAAAATCCTTCAGCAATATGTGCGATACGAAGCAAACTTAAATCGGAAAGAAAGAAGGAACAATTTCCTTGCGATTGACAAATGACAACCCTCAACAGACGCTAATACGCATGACCATCTAATCTCAACTACAATACGGTTCATCGGATCTCAACGCTATACCGCAAATAAAGGTTCATGGGATATGAAAATCTTAGATCGAAAATATACCGTAACAACGTATTGTAACCTACCCAAGCCAACCTGCTAAAGTTTGAGTACATACTGTGTTAGTATGTTTGTACTTTTTGTTTTAAGTTTGACATTTTGAATATAATATTAGAAACGTATTTCTTGAACACATAAATTGATTTTCTAAAAAATGATATTTTGATACGATCCTGTCACCAGCTCTTTATTTGGAAAATATGTTAACCGTAAAGCATATTTAGTAGCAGTCTAATTCATACACTTTGGGTTCTTAAACAAGTTCCTGTGAGAACTGTTCTAGCAATGACTCAATATCTATCAAATTAATTTAGAACGTAGGTGAATTAAAGCATCGGTAAATTGGTTGAAGAACTATGGAGATGGGCGCCAGCACAATTTTTTATTGGTTTATTAACACAAATAGATTATTATCATTAGTCAAATGGTGGTTACAGAAGGCCTTCGTATTATTTAAAATTAAGGTTAAGTTTATATTTCCTCCATATCATGAATTTTCAACAATAAAAGGTACTAGTCAATACACAAAAATTTGTACAGTAGAAGCTAACGTATTTACCAAATAGATTAAAATTAGTATAAAACTATTTTACCAACTAGTATAAAAATGTACGTTGATTTCAAATTGATAGATTTTGATTCCAAAACTAGTATAAAATGTAATTTCTAAAAATTATGAAAATTGTTCGAATCCCAGTAACGTTATAATGACAATGATTATAAATATTAGAATAAAACTAGTTTTTATAAAATTTTAACTTTGATTATATATTTTTAGACACTTTAAAATTATAAATAAAATTGTATTACTAACCCACCTCGTAGCGATTTATCATAAAAATAAAACATGCATTTATAGACATGGATTAAAACGTCTACCTCGTCAAAGTTGACTTAATAGGTTTACCAGATGCAGCCACGGGGCAGACGTCCGATTATTATAATCTCATACTGCAAATACTTCGGCTTGACTTACCAAAACTTCCAGCTTGTACTCAAATCCAAAATCAAAAGTCCAAGAGAAATCAATTGAGAATGATTTCACTACAGTGAAAATGACATAATTCGACGATTTCAGAAGTAGAATTACTAAAAAAAACTAACCGCTCGAATTTATTCAAACCAAAACAGTTAGATAGACAATTTATTTTGGTATGATAGTAAATTTGTAAAATTATCTGATTTTAGATTTTTGAATTTTTGCAAATTATGTTACAAAAAGTCTGATTTCTTAGGAGTTTTGACATAAAGTGTGTCTTTAATAATTAATATTTCAATAACTAATTGACATAATTAAATGTAATTTTATATGCAAGTAGCTAATAGTGTTGCATGTGTGTGGAAATTTGTAAATTGATATCTGTATATTTTCTCTGTATTTTTACTGTCATAAATATTCAAGAATTAATTAATTAAAATTTTTTTAAAGAATTATTTATTAAGTAATTCTTGAATGTTTTTAAAATTATTTTCAAAGAATTATGTATTTATTAATTCCTGAATAATTTCAAGATTTCTTGTTGTATTTGTTGTTTTATTAACAAAATACTATCTTTTGTGTAAAAAGATTTTGATTAAGGCACCAGAACACCAGAATAATGCATTACTTTCTGTTTCAAAGAATAACTTGAGAAATAATAAAGACATAATTTTACAAATTTACTATTTTATACAAAAATAAATTCTAACCGTTTTTGTTTGATCAGATTTGAGTGGTTAGTTCAAACTCAGGATTCAGAACTTTTGCATTCGATAGTATGTTTTAGTAAAAGAGTTAAATAAATTTAATAAATAGGTCACAGAAAAAGGGAATTTATTTAAAGCAAACGTATCTTCAAATTATAGGGTTCTAAAATGGCAATCCATGATCCATTTTAGAAAAATTAAAATCTGCGTAATCTCGTATTCCAAAACGACAAACAGCACTTTATAAAACTATGGGTTTTACTTTATGCAGTTAATGCACACTATACGCTTCCACGTTAAGGGAACACAATTATTAACACTAGAAAACCAACAATTTATGTCACTAACACACACGTGTGATGGCTACTCTTATAATGATTTAATCAAGTATGGGTTCTAATCCATGGCCAGTGTGGCTTTGAGCAAGACGGAAGTCACCTGAATACTCAAGCTTTTCTTTGATAGGATAATTTTAACTATATCTTGTCGTGCGTTCTAACACAAATTACAATAAATTGAATTAACTTCGAATACATCCCCAGAGCAAGTCTGATAAAGAGTCAAATACTCGAGGAAAAACACGCACCACTTGAAAACGCACCAAAAATACCAAAATCTCAAACCGTCATAACTCGGTGGATTTTGGACGAAAATGGATGAACCTTTGAGTGCTAAAAAGTTTAAAGTATATAGTTTAAGGGCGTGCGAACGAATGTTACGTAAAGGCCTTTCCGCCCCCGCGACCGCCCGCGGAAAAAAAGGCCCTAACTAGACACTTTAAACTTTGAGCACTTAAAGCTTCATCCATTTTCGTCCAAAATCCACCGAGTTATAACGGATTGAAATTTTGGTATTTTTGGTGCGTTTTCAAGTGGTGCGTTTTTTCCTCGAGTCTATTATGCAATTTTATTAATGTAATATGCACTTGAGAAATTTAAATATTTTTTACACCTGTCGATTTATTTGATAAATCAAAGTTAATGTTACCTATTATTATTGTATTTCTTTGGTTATCTACTTTATTTAGCCGCTCAAATTTTAGTTCCATAAGAAAGTTTATTTAAAGAAGATGATCTATAAATACAATTTATTAAACCATTAAATAAAACTTTGTATTTAACACTTTTTTAACTTGTAATAATACATTTTCAGCAAATTTAAATTTGGTTTGATTGATTACTTCAAATTTTAGATTAACTTTATTTTATTTTATTTTGTTATTCTACGTACAATAACTTTTTAAACTGAATGCAATGAATAAATTGCACTCTTTCATCTTAATCCATGTTTATGTTATAATCAATAAATTTTATATAATTACTTACAGTGCCCGATTACCAAACAAATAAATAAAAATATTTAGTTTTAAATTTTTGCCATTCTAGAGGTTTAAGTTGTTTAGAATCGTTTCTTTCAATCATTTCTATCATCATGAATTACACAAAAAATAAAAAATAATTAAATAAATACATACATAATCCATTCCCCTTTTACCGCATTATGTCCGCATAGTGTCGGGGTTATATATAAATACAAAAATTAAAAATATAATTAAAAAAAGTTAAAATAAAGATTTTCAAAATTACACTTTGTTTAAGTCCTCCGGACTGTTGATTTGAAACAGAGTGCCCCTTTCTTTTTTCATTAGCACAAGTTTTCCACTTTTAAACCAAATAAGTTTATAATCTCTTTTTTTCTGTCAGGCTTCATTTTGTTGTAGAAAATATGCATAGTCGTAACAATACTTTTGATTTATCCTTTAAAAATGTCTCTAATGATGCTCTTTGAAAACTCCTACCGTCTCAAGTCGTACTAGGACCCAAGACCTCTGGAATACGACCCAAGTATTCACACTACTTGTCTACCGAACCGGTCCCACAATTGAGAAATCGTTGAGTAGACTATTAACCACAATTGCTTGTGTGATGTCTGAGTAGGCAACCTATATCAATCTGGCGGGTACATATTGGCGAAATTTAAAAAAATTATTTCATAGTTTTTGACTATTTTAGTGCTAATTTAATACCATAATTTTAATTTTTTTACTTTGAGCGTAAACGAAAAAACATGTTTCTGCGAGCGTGAGTTCAAGCTAGCGGAAACATATTGAAAATTTAGTAAAAAATCAAGTTTAAATATATGTATTGTTCGCCAGGAATTAATTAACATACTATTTAATTACTAACAACCATTCACATAAATATTTAAAAAAAACTATTACTATATTATATTTTTTTAAGTGCGGTTCCGCTAGCTTGAATCTTAACGTGGCAGAACCACCAAGTGCGTAAAAAGCTGCTAAAATTTGTTAGGATTTAATAACTTCGCGATTATAATTAATTACTAATCAGTAATTTAGCCATATTGATGAATAATAACAAGCGTTCAAAAAAACCTGTGGTCAAGTTGGCTAGTGTTTGCATTTGTCAGCGTTACCGTATGTCGTGACTAGAGCCACAGCTGGAGCTCTAATGTCTAATGTCAAATGTCAAACGTCATTTTACATATTTTCAGTTATTAGTTAGTTCGTAGCTTTCTGACATTCATAAATAGGGTTATGTTCCAATTGTAACATATAAGCTGCGCCCTATGTTTGAAACTTTTCCGTAGGCCACTTGACCACAGTTTTTTTCGTTAGTTATTTAAGTATTAAGGGCGGTAGGTACGCTTTACCAGTCAAGGCTAATAGTGTGGAGACGCGTAGCAGAGGTCTCCATATTAGCCGAGACCGGTAAAGCTTACCTAACACCCGTAATGCTTACACTATTTTTTGCCCGATCGGATCTATGAGTGAATTTTAAATATATAGAGTAAACATTAAACACATCACCCTGAAAATGTGAATTTTCAGTCGGTTGTTATGGAATTGAATAAACAAAAACATGTTTTGTCTCAATCCGGGCGAATTTTAGAATGATATTGAGTGTTTTTCGACTTAAATGACGAGGTACTACTTTATTACCGAGCCTTGGGCTGTAAGTTGAACTTACCGCCCTGAGAGCAGAGCTTGTAAATGAACCGAAATCCTCGATCGGGCAAAATAGTTATTTAAGTATTAAGAGCGGAAGGTACGCTTTACCAGTCGAGGCTAATAGTGTGGAGACCGACGCGTAGCGGAGTCCATATTGGCCGAGACTGGTAAAGCGTAACTAACGCCCGTAATGCTTACACTATTTTTTGCGCGATCGGATCTATGAGTGAATTTTAAATATATAGAGTAAACATTAAACACATCACACTGAAAATGTGAATTTTCAGTCGGTTAATGTGCCTGGTTGTTACGGAATTGAATAAACAAAAACAATTTTTATCTCAATCGGAACGAATTTTAGAATGATAGTGGGTGGTGTTCGACTTAAATGACGAGGTACTTTATTACCGAGCCTTGGGCGGTAAGTTGAACTTTCAGACCTGAGAGCAGAGCTTGTAAATGAACCAAAACGCCCGATCGGACAAAAAATATACATATTTATAAACATACTATTTTTCAAACATAATTCCACTGGCTTGGATCTTAACCCGGCAGAACTGCACCATTGGATATTAGGTAAATACTACTTTAAAATATTCTACCCGACCCCGTCCGAAGCCCGATTATTTTTTAATAAAGTCCGAATAACGCCCGGATTCCTTATAATAAAAATAAATAAAATAGCAACAAAAAATTGTGAAACATTGTATACAGTCTTGTTTTATATAAAGCGCCCTGCTTTGTAGCAGCTCTATATTCAGTCAGAAATGGTATAAACATATATATAATTCAATGACATAAAATTCTGTTCTGTTCAGACATAAAAATGTTCTGGTTCAGAAAATTTTGTATTTACTAAATCAGCGTGAGCGTGATGACGTCATCCAACTTCTTTTTAAATTACATGATAGGTATTTTTTTACTGAAATCGATAGAGTATTGTGTTATCTTTTGAACTATAATAAATATTTGCTGAATAAAGCAGGGACAACCAAATCAACACAACCAAGTAAAACCTACTTTATAATTTTTTGCTATTTATTTGCTAATTAATTGCCACAATACTGATACTATTACCATCTGTTAAAAAAAATAACCATGGTTGTGCTAGCTTGATATCAAGCTAGTACAACTATAAGGTGTTTTTAAAAACTAGCGGCGAACACTACGTTATATTTTTTTTGCTATTTATTTGCTAAATAATTACCACAATACTATACATTTTTCAATTTAATTACCATGCAGAAATTATGGTGAACACAGGACACCCTTAGAAAGCCGTCGTTACTATTACTCGTCTTATGCAACCAAGCAAAGTTGGGTGTAATATTTAAACACCACATTACAAACAAACTATTTGCGGTTTAAAAAGTAGATTAAACTCTAACCTACTCATACATATACTTTTCAAATTAATTGCCACTTGAAAACTAGAGTAAACACCCTTCGAATTATTACTAGTATTACACGACTAAGCAAAAGTGCGTTATAACAATAATTTGTCACAGCACAACCAAACTATTTGCGTTTTTTGGGTTGGTTGGTTGGTGAGGTTTGTGACAGGCCCACAAAAAAAAGTTTTGTAGTTGAAAGCTGAGGTACCATACCGTATGTTTTTTGGTGTGCTGAAACGACTCCGGGTTCAGAATGGCCCATCACCCAAGGATTTTTTAAGACGTATTTTTATAAATTTTTATGAGGTGCTTTTTGAGGTTATGTCGAAATCCTTGGGTGATGAGTCAATTCTGACCCCAGATTCGTTTTCAGCACACCAAAAAGTATAGGAATGATACCTCACCTTTCAACTACAAGACTTTATTTTTTTTGTGGTCCTGTGTTATTATACCGCACCGCACCTTTTGCTTGGTCGCGTAATAGTAATAGTAGCGTTGGCATTTGAAGGGTGTTTACTCTAGTTTCCAAGTGGCAATTAATTTAAAAAATATATGTATGAGTAGGATAGAGTCCAATCTACTTTGTAAATACCAAATAGTTTCGTTGTGCTGTGGCAATTAATTATTATAACGCACCATTTGCTTAGTCGCGTAATACGAGTAATAGTAGTAATAGTAGTACAATAATAGTAGAGTAATAGTAATAGGCATTTTAAGGGTGTTTACTCTAGTTGTAACGTGGTAATTAATTAGAAATCTATATATAAGTGTAGTTCCAAGTCGAATCTACTTAGTAAATCACAAAACATTTGGTTCTGCTGGAGTAATTAAATATTCCACCACGATTTTGCTTAGTCGCGTAGTACGAGTATATATGTCGACATTATAAAGGTGTTTACTCTAGTTTTGACGAAGTAATTAATTAGAAATCTATACATAAGAGTAGTTTCGTGTCGAATCTACTTAGTCAAACACAAAACATTTGGTTCTGCTGGAATAATTAAATATTCCACCATGATTTTGCTCAGTCGCGTAGTACGAGTATATATATATCGACACTTATAAAGGTGTTTACTCTAGTTTTGACGAAGTAATTAATTAGAAATCTATACATAAGAGTAGTTTCGTGTCGAATCTACTTAGTCAAACACAAAACATTTGGTTCTGCTGGAATAATTAAATATTCCACCTCGATTTTGCTTAGTCGCGTAGTACGAGTATATATATCGACATTTATAAAGGTGTTTACTCTAGTTTTGACGAAGTAATTAATTAGAAATCTATACATAAGAGTAGTTTCGTGTCGAATCTAGTTAGTAAATCACAAAACATTTGGTTCTGCTGGAGTAATTAAATATTCCACCACGATTTTGCTCAGTCACGTAGTACGAGTATATATATATCGACATTTATAAAGGTGTTTACTTTAGTTTTGACGAAGTAATTAATTAGAAATCTATACATAAGAGTAGTTTCGTGTCGAATCTACTTAGTAAATCACAAAACATTTGGTTCTGCTGGAGTAATTAAATATTCCACCACGATTTTGCTCAGTCACGTAGTACGAGTATATATATATATCGACATTTATAAAGGTGTTTACTTTAGTTTTGACGAAGTAATTAATTAGAAATCTATACATAAGAGTAGTTTCGTCTCGAATCTACTTAGTAAATCACAAAACATTTGGTTCTGCTGGAATAATTAAATATTCCACCATGATTTTGCTCAGTGGCGTAGTACGAGTATATATATCGACATTTATAAAGGTGTTTACTCTAGTTTTGACGAAGTAATTAATTAGAAATCTATACATAAGAGTAGTTTCGTGTCGAATCTACTTAGTCAAACACAGAACATTTGGTTCTGTTGGAATAATTAAATATTCCACCATGATTTTGCTCAGTCGCGTAGTACGAGTATATATATCGACACTTATAGAGGTGTTTACTCTAGTTTTGACGAAGTAATTAATTAGAAATCTATACATAAGAGTAGTTTCGTGTCGAATCTAGTTAGTAAATCACAAAACATTTGGTTCTGCTGGAGTAATTAAATATTCCACCACGATTTTGCTCAGTCACGTAGTACGAGTATATATATATCGACATTTATAAAGGTGTTTACTTTAGTTTTGACGAAGTAATTAATTAGAAATCTATACATAAGAGTAGTTTCGTGTCGAATCTACTTAGTAAATCACAAAACATTTGGTTCTGCTGGAGTAATTAAATATTCCACCACGATTTTGCTCAGTCACGTAGTACGAGTACATATATATATCGACATTTATAAAGGTGTTTACTTTAGTTTTGACGAAGTAATTAATTAGAAATCTATACATAAGAGTAGTTTCGTCTCGAATCTACTTAGTAAATCACAAAACATTTGGTTCTGCTGGAATAATTAAATATTCCACCATGATTTTGCTCAGTGGCGTAGTACGAGTATATATATCGACATTTATAAAGGTGTTTACTCTAGTTTTGACGAAGTAATTAATTAGAAATCTATACATAAGAGTAGTTTCGTGTCGAATCTACTTAGTAAATCACAAAACATTTGGTTCCGCTGGAGTAATTAAATATTCCACCACGATTTTGTCAGTCACGTAGTACTAGTATATATGTCGACATTATAAAGGTGTTTACTCTAGTTTTGACGAAGTAATTAATTAGAAATCTATACATAAGAGTAGTTTCGTGTCGAATCTACTTAGTAAATCAGAAAACATTTGGTTTTGCTGGAGCAATTAAATATTCCACTACGATTTTGCACAGTCTCGTAATGCGAGTGTATATGTCGACATTGCAAGGATGTTTCCTTTAATTTTTATTGCAAAATTAAATAGAAAAATGTATATTGTTGGAATTAATTACTTTTAACATGAAATAATTTCTTTAATTACTTTCTCATTTCTCTTAATTCAAATAAAAAAAAAGATACTATGTTTCATAAATTTTGTAATCAACTAATACACTTCATTCGACTCTTATATATAATATACTTACATAAAGCTACAGAAGAGCAGTATGTCAACCAATTAGCTGTGTCTCAAAGAAAGTGTAACATCAAACCGATTCGATACATTAGGAACATCAAAGAACACTTTCCTTATTAATTGTAATACATAAGAGGAAACTCAAATTATGGAACTTCTATTTACTTATTTTATTCTTTATTTATTTATTTATTACTTAATTGGTCTTATTTTTATTACAAACAGATACAACTTTGCAGAGATTACTATACGTTTTATCATAATGATAATATTGAGTCTCTCATGTAAAAAGATAAAAAAACACTAATTGTAAGATACTCTGTTTCTACATGTAATTGCCAGAAAGATTATCATGGCTAAGATCACATAATTTCTAAATAATTACCTACCATAGAATATAATATATTTTCAAAATGTACATTAACCAATACCGGGCAGTCTTCCAAGTAGCAAACATGTTTCAATTATGTCAATGCACACGGACCATATGTGTGCAAGCATCCTCTACATTCATGTAATTCTGATAACTTGTATACAAGTTGAAAAGTTACTAAGGAAAAGAAAGCAGTTGGAAATTATAAAACTGCTTCTGTACATTTATTTTTGATTCAAATATTTTAAACACAGCTCAACCTCGATGTATTCGCAATTTTATATAAATATATTGTTGCATTATTTTGTGGTAAATAGAATTTATACAAAAATAACAAACGTTATATAATCAAATTTTATTAAATTGCATTTTTTAAAATATAATACAGCAAGTAATCTCGTTTTCGTAGTACATGAAGTAGTAAAAATATTCCAGATACCAGTTATTTATTGAACAGTCCTCGTATCATAATAATTTTTATTTAAATAAATGATTGGAATAAGTAACTTAAAATCAGACTAAGCAATATAAAGCAAGAAACTTTTATTTTTATTAAAAATAATGATACATTGGTAATTACGAAAATACTAAGCTCTGGATAACATTGTAATTAATAATAATTATGTTAAGGAACAGAAAAATCTTGTATTGTTTATAATGTGTTTAAATTCTTCAAAATTAAATATCTGCTATTGACTGCTAGGAAAACGTAAAAGATTAACAAATGAAAATAAAATTGTTATCCTTTTGCTTTGGGAAAGCATAGAGAAGGCATGTGCACGTTAGAGTGCAGACATGCATTTAAAAAGTATTATTTTATTTATTGCTAAAATGAATGCAAATTATGTTAAAAATGAGGATTATTGTTTGAAAAATGGTTAACTAAATGGAATTTGATTGATGAATTGTAGAAGTATTAAGTTGATAATAATAAGTTAGTTAAGTGAAAGATTATAGTGATTTAACGGAAAAAGTGAATTATTTGTGCAGATAATCTGAAAGTGTTGAGTTTTTTTAAAAGGGAATCTACGAGATCTACGAGAATTAGTTTGTTGTTTAATCAATGAATGATTATTTTGGTTTTATCAAGTTAAAGTATTGATAATTTATAACAACCACAATTGGTTAATTAAAGTTTAGTTTGTAAAATTGTTAAAGGAGGAGGTTATTTACAAGTATTTATGAAATAAAATGTTGGTTTCTGCTTAACTAAAGTGTATTATTGACGTCATAGAGGAATTTACCTAAAATAAAAGGAAAGAATTAATGATAAGAAAAATGAAATAGTAAATAAAAAAAACATTTCATTCTAAAGTACTTACCATAGTTTCTGTTGGTAATGAGCTTCTTGTACAACATCCTTCGTGTGCTTTTCAACAACCGGACAAGGAAGCCGTTCCAGTACCACTATCCAGTAGCAGTCGCATGGGGGAAGGTGATTACGCATTATAGTTCAGTATCTTCGTGGCGGTAAGCGAAATAAATTCTGTGAACGTTTGCAAATTAAATATTGGACGCATAGGTTTAATAAACATAAACAATAACTAATTACACTTACTTTATTTAATGTTGTTTAGGGATAAAGGCATATTTGTAACACAAAGCTGCACTTTATACGAATTTTTGTGGTAATTTTGGTGAAGAATTTTATAAATTTTAGAAAGTGTTGTAGAGCTGCGAATTTTCGAACCTTAATAATTTTAAAAGACCCTTTGAGAATAAGTCTCTTGCTATGATAAGTTTAACTGTCGCCCATACATAATATTTAGTATTTGTAATCTTGATATACAGGGAATATCAGAATATTATTTTTACTTTATGTAATATTTATTTTGTTAGATATTTATGCTTTTTCGATATTAGCAAAATAATAAAACAGTTGGTTTGATTGTATAATCAAATAACACAACAATATATTTTAAATCAACAGTTAGCTCACCCTCGCTCAGAATCATCAGCATGGCATACTTAGCGCACGTTAGTAATTTACAGAACTTTAGAAATAACATGAACTGCAAATGAGACATTTATTTGATACCAATGGTACTATAATTTAACGAGTCCAACGTTTCTGAATCAAATGTAGAGTATAAGTGTGAAAAACTAAATATTTTTCATGAAGTAGTGGGAGATTAATTCAATGCTCATTTGCATTCGTCGGCATAACTTCGTCATCTTTATCTGAAATTTTAACATCTGGTAAATCATTGACCAATGTGGATGCTATCGTCCTGTATAATTTAATACAATTCTATTATATTTTTTATCTGTACAAAATATGTATATATATAAAATCAACATAAAATCTGCGAACAGTTAGAATTGTTAGGGTTGGAGAGTTGGTATAACAATGGCGTAAGATAAAGCAATGGAATAATAATAAAAAATAATGGTTCAAAAACCTAGCAGCGTTCTGAGAGATAGTTCCTCATTGAGTTCCCGAAAGAACTTTAACCACTAAGAATTTTTGTTATATATTCGAAAAGACCAATTATATAAATTCATAATTTAAGAAAATGAAGTCAATTTAAGGAACATATCGGCTAGAATCTACCTCATAATATATATATTCTTATCTCTTTCTATCTCAAATCGTCAAAAAGGTCTTTATCATTAACAATGAGTCAACTGTCTGGAGTACATTCCGCTACATTTATCAATATTGCGTTGAAGCTTTTTAAATAACTTTTGCTTGTTCTCGGGAATTGCTAGTAGTATACTCAAAATGGGAGTGAATTATACGCTATTTGTACATTGGTCCCCGGAGACCTATATCCTTTACTATCAGAGTGCGTAAATGTTTTTCATAAATTTTACCTACTTATACTCCGAGTGAAAGCTATATTTTTATTTATTACCAGGCAACATTATGTTACTAAGGCAGTAAGCAATTGAAGAATGTTTACAGGAATCATCGGACTCCGGGTACCGACACCGCACTAGAGTAATGAATTATTTTTAAATTATGGTATCGGTTTCTAGGGATCTTTACAAACATGTACGGACAAAATGGCACGTATCATTAAATAATAGCTGATTTTAATACGTATTCAAATTGCAGGCAACCGTTTTATTAGTTCAATTGTCTTTAAGTTAGTGCGTGACTGCAGTTGCTGTGTTTGTTTAATTAAGAAAATAGTCTATGCATATGTATGTGCTCATTTTATAAAGTAGCTGCTTTATTTTTATTTTAATCTTTGTTTAAAGAAATGCTAGTTTAAGTAGTTAATATATTTTCTTCACCAAAGAAATAAAAAATAAACCATTCAACAACTGTTTTAATTTATTTAATACAAGCATCAACTTATTGGCGCTGTTATGCTCTTTGGAGGTCAATACTGCTTTAAGGTTAAGTAGATACTAAATACAAAACTGTAAATATATTAATCATTTCTATTAGGTTGCCGCTAGATACGGCTTTGGATCGTAACGATCTCCAGCGACCGATAATATATATTTGTAAAATTTGTTATCGATTCTGGGAGACCGGCAACACACAGCTTAAAGAATAACGTTATTACCTTGCAGGCAAAACGTTTTAAGAGATAACTTACTTTGGAATATAATACATTATACTAAAGTTACCATGCCTGTATTAAACTTTGTAAATTAGTTATTATCATTTAATTAATTTTGTTTTGCTCGAATTAATTTTGTAATTTGACGATTTAATAATTTTAATGATTTTTTGATGGAAATGGAAATATAATTACTTAGCTAAGTAAGCGAATGATTGCTATCGTAAAATAACCTAGCTGTTATGGTATTTTTGAGCTTTAAAATCGCGCTGTAATATTACACTTTTTCTTAATAAATATTTTAACAAATTTGGTCGTTTTGTGACGGATTGTTTTAAAAGTAGCAAATTTGACGGATACTTGTGTCTGTCAACTTTGACTTGGTGTATTTCAAGTAATTTTGGAAGCAGAAGTGATTGCCCCGAAAGTTTTTTACAATCAGAATATTAAAAACCTTTCTGATATGGATCCAACTTTACGGAACACACTGTATATAAATATACATATACAATACATACTACTATAATAAGACGGTAACTAGTAGAAAATAATAATAGTCCCCTTTTACAGGAATATTTTTAAAAATACCTGGACGTTATGGCGATCCTGGGAATCGAACACAAGATCTTGATATTGGTAGTCAAGCGCTATAGCCGCTTGTGTTGTGCACTCTTGTCGTTCATTAATGACTTTTCATTTAGTAAATCCGATATATATTCGTTTGGGTTGATTTCGTAGTTTTTAGTTTTTGCTGCAGTTCTCAGGATTTGGGTCTTAGTTCCCGCTTTACAGTTTTTGTTCCGGTTTAATTTTTTTCCGTTCGTTTATTTAACATTCTGTTAGTTACTGAATGTTTGAAATGCTGCATGTATTAATTAAAGTTCTTTTAGCTCATTGGATTTGTTGTTTTTTTGACGCGTTTTGTTAGATCTGTTAAGGTACGCTTCACTCTCGTGGAAAGTAAAGTTCGGCTGTGTTATTGTTTAACTCTTAAGAGTTAGTTTAGTGTGAAGACTACCCTGTTGATGGTTGTGTACATGTTAATTCAAATTTTGAAGATAAGGTTAGGTTATAGTGCTTATGTGCGCCTAAGCATTGGTTTCGTTTGTTATAACTTGTGTTCTGCCATTTTATATAAATTTAAATAAAACGTTTTAGTTAAAGGGCAAAATTTCTTACTATTTGTATACACACGTTAATGACAACAACCTTTATGTTTACATTTCTTCTAGTACTATTATTATTTTTTTGAAGGAGGTTGTAGTTATCTTTAAACATTATCTTTTGTTAGAAACTGGGCCTTAAATACTTGTAGAATCTTGGATGTGCTTTTTTTATTTTTAAATTCTTTGTAAGCCCATGTTGATAAACATAACTAAATTGTGGCCCACAACAAAGCTTCCTTCTGAACTTGCCGAAGCAGCATCTAGTATTATTATTTCCATGTGTCTGAGTCGCATCACCAAGTAATAAAAAGGTAAAAAGCGCAGCTCTTGTACAATTTTCTCTACAATTGTTACTTAGCGTAGTCTATAATTTAGTTGACAGTTGCCTTTTTTATGAATATCAAATTTATTGCTGTTTCTAAGGTTAATTGTTTTGATAATACTAATATTTATACAATTGCTTGTTTTTTGAAAGTAGCAGTTACTAGTTCCCAAAAGTAGTTCATTTGTATCTAATGAATACACTGCAACGTTGTTTATTCTCAACGAAAAGTTTAAAGTGCAACTAATCTTATTACGGTTTCAAACATAAAATCTAGAATCTCTCAGTATCTAAAGTTGCCAAGACAATGCAACGATTGTTGCTAGTAAACAACGTTTTAGTACATTTCTTAATTAAATCCTAGAAACACGTAACAAACTATGAAAGTCTCACTTTAAAAACCTTTTCTATGCGTATTTTCTTTCCATTTAAATAAATTGTTCGTCCAAAGACTATTGTAAAGTGTACTCATTCTATAAGAAAATGTTTTCTCGTTTTTGTTTCATGAGCAAAGAAAAGCAAACTTCAGAGAAAGAGCGTCATAACAGTGAAGTGTTCACAATAAAAACGCTAACGTTTTGAAACGCTCATTTGTGATATCTTCAGACCGGAAACAAATATCGATTTTAGGCCGCAAGTTTTAGCCAGAGTGTTAATAAAGGAAAATTGGGAAATGATTTTGGAGATTACATTGTGATGCTTGTTTTGCAATTACTTTTTACACGGACACATAATGGAGACCCTTTTCGGTAAACTGAAATAATTACGCCCTAATCAGAGGTCTATCTGTACGTTATCAAATATTTATAGAGCAAAATAATTATTCCATTAATTTCTATCCCGCACACATGGCCACAAACAATCATTATCGGTGAGCCAAAAGTTGGCGGAAATTAGAGAGGGGCGAAATACTAGTTGTAAATTACAAAACCGCGTCCAGGACCGTAATAAAGGAATTATTCAAACCCCCGTTTTGTGTACACTTAGCAAGATACAAGACACCGCTGAACTCTATGTTGGCCTCTAATTGTTGTTTTATCAATTAAACGCACTTCGGTTCCAACCCAGACGGGCTGGAACTAAGCCTATTGTCATTAAAGTACTTAGTGATTAAAGTTTGAACTAAAACTATTAAAACAGTTTCCAGTTTACTGTGTTTTGAATGATTCATTTTTAATCCTATTCAAATGCGATACGTCTACACAATTTTCAAGCTTAGTAAAGTATCAGCATTTCTCGATAAAACTGAACTTTCAACGCATTATTAGGAATTACGGAAGGGCTTTCCTCGATCCTTTCCGTTTGGACATGATAAAAGATTAATGACACATCGAAAATGAAATACAAGGTGTAAGGAGGTAACATGATAGAGAAAATCGCATCCTAGACGGGAATTCCCAATGGTACTGATCATCCAATGATGATACTTGTTCGGACTTAGCTCCTTCTGAATAACTCATGAACTAATCTTGTATAAACATAAGGCTGCTCGGGGTCGTAGGCTCTGAACTCCTAAATTGCTTTGCACTTCTATCTCGCTCTTTCATTCCCTTATATATGTATATACACACTTAAAGAAACGCTGTATCACACTTTTATAGTGGAAAATTGCGTAAGGTAAAATCTTAAAATCATAACCATAAAGTATATTTTTTGCCTACTTATTTATTTTTTAAATTGCTTCCACGGAAGAAATCTGGTAAGGATTCAACGACGGAATAATTAAACTAATTCTAAACACCATACCAGTACATTTTAGATTCAGGAAGGTTTATTAAAAATAAATATTAAATACTATACGTACATTTAAATTTTACATAAGGGTAGGTCATGAAATGTAAACGTTTCTTTGGTAAATAGTTGCAATTATCGAGAATTTTTCTTAATAACAATTAATTTATCTTTAAATCTAAAGTTTACCTATAGGTGTCTCTTTTATTAATTTTCATACGTCGCTATATATTATCGCACTATACTCTGCTTTTTCTATTCAGATCATAAATCTCCAGAGTTGTATTACCTCGATATTAAACGTGTTGATTTAAGTTGGCTGTATATCTTCTAATTGCGCTGGCCACACCCTTGATTACTAGATCACGATGGACATTACAAGTATGTACGTACCACGGTGCATTTACAACTAATATGGTATGATTTGGCACAACCCCAGAGTTGTATTCCATACGCCCATACTGATTTAATTATCTGATTATATACAGGATGTCCATTTAGTGCGTAATTCTTCTATATCTTGTAAACTATTACATATCAAGACAATATACAAGTAAAAGTTGCTTGGTTGCCAAAGATGCACACTCTAAATATATTTACAACTATACAGGGTGTTCTAGAACAGCAAAAAAAATTAAAATACATCAAGAACAATGTTCTGTAACTCTAAACTAACTATATTGAGCGAGTTTGTTAACAGCGTTCGCCGTTTCTTATTGGCCCCTATCTTGTAGGTATTCCTGTATAAATTGCTTGCTTTTCATGGATTCTTACACGTTCTTGTTTTATGTCCTTGGAGTCCAAACCCGTTGTCGAGTTTTACTCGGCATCCAATACTGCATTCTTGAAAGTAAGCGGTTTCCATACATTCCATATGTCTGTGGTAGGTTAGCACAAGCATCATTTTTAGTCATTCCCAAGTAGCACAAAATATTGGTGCAATATTGGCTGACAGTTGCGGCAATAATCGTATAATGTTCCTAACAAATATTGGTCTAATATAGAAATGTGGACATTCTGCTTTATTGGTACAATATTGATTTTAAACGTTGCTCAATAATAGTATGATATGTTGGCGAAATGTTCATTGTAGATATTGCTTTATAATATATTGCCACTGCATTGGAAAACAATATAAATAAAGGTAATATAAATAAAAACGACTAGTTAATTGAACCATGTTTATTATTAATACATAGAAAAATTAAAAACTAAGTACATACACAAGTACACAGGTTTATTCGAAAAATAAAATGTTAATTTTTAAAAATAGACAATAAAAGAAACGACGGAAACTTATTTAAATTAAATGATCAACAAAATAAAATATCTAGAAACCTCAAAAAAATAATCTTAAAATATTTTTAATGCAGGGAGGATGGTTATTCACACCAAAACTGATTGGCTGCTCAGTTCTTGTAATAAAAGATAAATAGTATTAGGCCACGACTCAATAAGTTTTGACCAATGCACTAACCACCCTTTTATGTCTGTGCGTAAACTTATCTAGATGCATACAACTAATTATGCCATACAAAATAACGGCATTGTTCCTAGTCTCCTGGCTCACTAATCACAAATGTTCGGTCCTGCCAATGTTTAATCACATAATATGAATAAATTGAATTGAATAATCACATGAATCATCACATACAAGTTAACACATACGAATTTATTTATTAAAACAAAATAATGAAGTCGCACGCTGACACACTCACTTATTTTGAACTTGTTGAATTGCACTCTAAAACATACTGTGAATTCTTGATCTGTAAACATTCACCCTAAGTAACCGAATTCTTAGAAATCTAGCTTTCTCCGATCAGGGGCACGAAGCGTAACGAAGCATTCCTTTTTCGTTAACAAAAATGTATCTTTTATTTTTGGTTTAGTTAAAATGCAACATTGTATGCCTAGTAAAACAGTAAAAATAAAAAATAACTAAAACTAGCTCTAAAGAAATTAATACTAATAATAACCTATTAGGCATCGTTTCCACTAATGGTTGGCAATATTCTCATGTTATTTTCGACCCCTCTTCCTTAAGCGCTCATTGTAATTGTTCTGTATCTAAAATTTCATGATTTCTTATAATTCTTATTGCAATTTTCAATTGACATACAATAACTTTTGGACTTTAACCAGGTTTTGATTTTTTGGGCTTTGTGTTTGGGGTTATTGTCTTCGATAGAATTTAAATCATTTACTGAGAAAATTAGAATTAAATAAATATGAAAAATATTACAAATATAAATAGATATTATAAAACAATATTGCTAGAATATTCACTGTAAGTATACATGCGATGTTGTATTTAAATAATCGTTCAATGCTAGTTATCGAAAAATACTTGTTATTATGCCAATAATGCACCAATATTGGCTCAATAGTTTAAAAATAAATACTATAAAACAATATTGTTAGAATATTTTATTGCATTAAAAATGATGCTCCAATATTCGTTTGTTATAGTAAAACGCGATATTGCATTTAAATATTCCGCCATTATTATCACAATATTGTTAAAACAAATTCCAAAATAACCAATATTGGCTGAATCATGATATTATTGCCCCAATTATGCAATATAGGTTCAGTATTGCCCCAATCATTTGCCAATATTGTGTGCTACTTGGTTTGCTACATACCAGCAGCTACCGATGGAACTATTAAGTTTTTGTCACTAGTAACTATTATTTCTAAAACTTCTTTAACTTTTTTTTAATAAAAAAATGTCTTGAATAAAATATTACGACAAAAATACTTATAAGTTAACGCACATGATAGAAACCATTTTTATATTATTCATAAGACACAATTTGGTTATTTTTATTAAAGGTTATACTAAAATACCTATTAACAAGTGTAAAAATTGCAAATTGAATTATAGCCCTCAACGATTTACAAGTAAATATAGAGTAGTTTTCAAAAAATCATCTTAAGTAGTATTCACTGTAATGTTCATTAGAGGTGCTTTGTCACAAGCCTTTCGAAAATCCACCAAAACAATGGGGTTTCATTCCGTTTTTCTGATTTCGTCTTGGATAGAAAATGTTATCTACAGCTTACTTGTTTCGAATTTTTTTCTTGTTTTTAATTCTAATTTTGAATGATTCGACCATATAGACTTTCAATAGAGCTCTGGTGATCTCTCTATAATTAGATGGTACATACTTATTACAATTTTTATGTATTCGCTTTTTACTCTATCCGCACATTCTTAGACGTCAAGTTCTGAATCTTTTTAGGCTAGGTTACTTAATATTGGGCAAGTAGATTATCTGATTATTTAGGTTAGATTTGTTTACATTCGGTAATGTTAGGTGAACTAGATTGATTTGAATTCATTCCAGATGTCACAAATTCGGCAATAACTGCATTTAATTATCACATTTACATTTTCTTGTAGATTGGGTTAATTTTCTAGTGGTTAATATAAATTCCAGATAAAAAATCTTTGATCAACTTGCGACTATAGCAAGTTATTAGATCTGCCGTTTTTTTTGCTTTGGTTTTCTACGGATAACTGTAATGTATGAAAAACAAGTGTTAAATTGATCATTATCGTAATGCGAGTACAGTTTGCGTAACGAGCCGTTAGGCGAGTACGTGTAGCAAAGTACGTGTTTTCCTACGTTAATACACGTTAATTTACTTTTCATTTGTTATTAGAAATGTAAATATTTTGTTACTAAATAAATTTTAAATTTAAGTTAATTGCATTGAACACAAGAACAGAAATGTTTCAATAAACATTTGAAACAACGAAGTTCTATTTTCTTGACATTTATTAAATTTTATTAATTCAATTTTATCATTTGGGGTGTGTTGTGACCTTCGACTCAACATTGCGTATGCTCCATCTGCTACCCAATATTGAATTCTTACGAAGTTTTTTCAGGTTTTAGTTATCGATTTATTATTGATAACGATGGACTCACCATTTAAAAGGATACCTTCTGCTGGATACACAGAAAAATAAATTTGGACAATAAAAACAGCACCTTAATTACACTAAAAAGCACGAGCATTGCACTGAATTACTTCCATCTTAATGCCTCACGGAAAATGAGGAAAGATGCAGCGCATTAGTAATGAATGAAACTGTTGTACATTTAAAATGGAATTCTGTCTAAGTAACTTTTATATTTCAACTTTTACATTATTTCCTTTGGTAAAGTTTTCCAAGAATTTAAATGTAAAGAAAATTACCCTTTACATTAAATTAAAAAAATAACAGTTTCTTTGTATGCTTAACGTCACATTAATATTAACAGCGCATTTTCTTGATTCAATAAAAATAAGATAAATATTAACAACATTGTTATATTCACGTTTAAATAAAAACATATACTTTTCTATGGTATAATTTTAAAAGTGCACATTCACAAAAGGAGAATGTGCTGTATAACGTAAACTTGAGAAATGTAATTTGGTTGTGCCGGTACATGTTTGCTTTTTATTACAGAAGGCAGTCAAATGATCTCCACTACGTTTTAGGTTTTCACAAAACATAAAAGTGAGACAGAATTGCAAGTTAGCTCAGAATTAAATTTCTGTGTCACGTAGTAGACGAAAACTAAATTTAAACAAAAAGGATGATACAGATATTTAATTGTAACAGAGCAAATACTGGAAAATTTCATGTTTTCTCTCCTCGTTTGTGGAGTGCTTTATTTTAATAGAATTTTTGCATTTTTATATAACAAATTTTTAAAATTGCAAACAAGAAAATTGAGCTAAAAACTCCCACTAGGGAAGAGTTGCTGAAAAAGTGAGATAAATACTGTTGCATTATGTTAAATCAAAATAAAAGGGGTAGCGAAGTGTAGAATAAGAAATAGTAACAAAATTGCAAAATAAACATTATATTAACTAGAAAGAGTATGCTAAAAATTTCAACATGGAACTGCATGTATGCTTGCAGCAGCTCAGTTTAAATACATACAAGGCTTATATAGGCAGCTAACGAAGCTATTTTTTTGTATTTGTACGTACTAATATTTAATTCTTATTTTGTATGCGTTTTCTGTTTCCGATCAGATTCCTTATGATTATACCAGAGTATAGATCGTTTGAACAGGTGATATTATTACGCGGTTACATAATAAATATGTTAAGAAAAATCGAATTTCACATATATAGAACTTTATAAGTTAGTTTTGCTTTTATGTATGCATCTAATGTATAATCTGAAGCTGATTCCCAACCTGAAACCTATACTTTAATATGTTGAATATTTTTCGAAATATTCTACTTAAATTTAAGAAAAGGGAGATCATTATCAAACTATGCAATCGTTTTGGATATTTATATCCATTTCTAAAATATATCCTGTTCTTTTCTAACCATAAATTTTATAAAAAAAAATTGGAGACATTATCTATGACTGTTTATTAGGGTGGTTTTCCCGTATAAAATACATGGTAAACTTTAAGAGCTTTGAGGCACCCCTAAACATCGCCCGATTTCAAAATAAAAAATAGGGGTACTTTTTTTTCGATATACAATAATCCTAGGGGGTGAGAGCATAAGATTTCCGACTTTGCTTTTTTGTTGGGCCACCCTACTATTGTTTATTCATTTGTCCAATCAGTTTTATGAATTTATGACAGTTTTTTTGTGATTTTCTTTTTATATGATCAAATTAAGTCAAATCAAGTCCGTTATGGTAATAAATTATATATTAAAAACAAAGTTGATTGTTATAACAGGTAAGAAAAATCAAGGTCATTGAATACTGACAAAAAATAAATAAGAAACTTAATTAAATACTTATTCCTTACAAATATTTAAAAAATTTCGGGCCCTGTATTTTATATTAAGCAGGCTTATTTATAGATCTTATATCATCGTTTGCTCTTGTTTGAAGGTTATTCTATTTCAATTTAAATAACTTTTAAGGATCCTTTTTATTCATAGAGGAATCCTTGTAAAAAGAACAACTGGTAGGTACACCTTTCGTGAAGGGCTCGTTTTTTTAAATAAGGTTATGATTGATTGTAGCTACCTTACACTTAATATAAAATAATTAAAACTGAGTTAAATGCGCTCGCTTTTTAAAAGCTTATCATATTTCTAACTCATTCATTAATTGTCTGTCGATACAATTTGGTAATAATAAAACTTTAACGCTGCTGTCAAAAATCTTTTTCGAACTAAGGCCCACACTTAAATAAATCAAAGTGTTATAAATAATACAATTTTCTTGACATAACACAGATAAAACTTTGTAAATTAAGTACACAAACTATTTACTAAACTACAAATACATCTCCTGAATAACTTAGTTAAACTTTATTTAACAACGTACCAGTGCTCCCTAGTGTAAGAATTTCTGAATAACACTATTCACTCTGCTTGTTTACTAACGAAAACTACTACTATACACTTTTATTTACTATAAACTTGTCGAATAACGTTACCGACGCTGAGCTTAATATAAAAACCATTAGTCTGCCGTTTTATGGATTGTAAATACAGGTAATAACTTAGTTTTAAGAAGTAAAACCACATTTATTGCGATTAAAAGTTAAATCTCGTAATCAGCGTAATCTGATAATGTCTATAGAAAATCGAAGCTGATGCGACAAAATAACAATTTAAATCATATGTTTTGATTAAATTGCCTCTTTAATGATATTTACTCATCTAAATTAAGACTTTTTTCATTTGATGGAGTAAATCTTTATAGAGCGATATATGTTGTACTGGTATTGATATGATATGCTATTTTCTATCTCTAACCTCTGGTGGTTAGAATGAAAGTCACGCAGGGATAAAAAACAAACTAAAACTACCAAAATGTATGCTAAGAAGTAGAAAACAACAGATAAGAATATAGATTTTATTAATCTAGAATCTCGTCTTTCATAAGCGTTATCAATGAAAAAATATTCGCTAAGAATTTAAAGCTATAAGTAGCCGTAGTGCATGTTCGCTAAAAAATAGAATTTGGGATTTTCGCCTTTGTAATGTGAAACGTTTGTGAGTTTTAAACTTTTTTCAAGGCAATAAAAGATACTGGACATACCGAATTGGGGGCATATTTGCTCATAAGAATGAAAACATCAGGTTGAACACACAGTGAGACATGCTAATAACAAGCCCTTTTGATTAGCTATTAGCTTGATCATGCCAGGTATTTTAGGTAAGTCATGGTGAATTACTTTGATTTTGTAGCTTCAGACGCCAACTCATGGATTTTGGTATAAAATATGCTCAAAATTGCGATTGAATCTGTCTAAATGATCCCTACGCTATGACCTTAATTTAAGTCGTATCTTGTTAGAGGAGTTTGGAAAAATAACTTCGTGCGCCAGACTAAAAGAAGTTGAAGCAAGCCGTTTAAGATCAGAGCTGGTCTTTAAGATCTGTACTTTGTCGATTTCAAGTAATTCTGGAGTCTAAAATAACTCCTAAGTATTTTACCTCTCTCGACAGGGTGATTTCATTTCCACAAAGCTATAGAGGTCTAAGGCCTTCCACATTTCACCTTTGTGTAAACGGTACTACTGTGTTTTTTTCAGGACTGACTCTAAAGTAAGTCCTTCCTGTTGAACCCATCTAGCTACGAATAAAATTATTTATATATTCACAGTTTTCGTGATAGCTGCTATAGGTTGCAATGGCTTATTGTGTGACAATGAAAAATGTTTTTCAATTAATTGATGTAGATTAGAATAAATTTTTTATTTTAATTTTGGTTTTCTCTTGTTTCAGGTATAAACCCTATATTATCATCACCATCAGCATTTAAAATAAAAATTATAATCGAAATCTTCCAAAAATCGTAAGTATTTATTGTGTAAAACGAAGGCAATAGCCTAACGCTTAAATATTGACAACATTACCATCGTCTTACTCCAGAACGATTAAAAAAAGGTTGTCTTAACCAAGAATTAGGTATACTTATATAACTGCTGGGCTCTTATCTACTTATACACATATTAAAAGCAAAAGGCTCATTTCTGTAAGACCAATTTGCATTATTTTTTCATATTGGAGCTTTTACTGTGTATCCTAACCAAAAACTATTAAATTGTTAAATTTTGCTAGTACTCACGCTAAAACACTACTGCTATCATCTATTATTGTGTATACATGTTCGAATTTTTCGGATGTATAGACAAACCTGCATGTCGTCATAGTTCGCCTTTCTACAACATCGACTTGCATGATTTTTGTTTATATTAAAGCTTATACTATTTTTTAGTTTTTGAATTTTTAAAACCATAAATTTAAAATATTTTATACCCATTATCTAAGTTTGAGAATTTTACTGGGCCGATTGACAGGATTCCGAGTTAAAAGTTTTATGCAGAAGATAATATACCTACTAGCACTCCTTAGTTTTGCGATGTTTTAATTATTTATATTTTTAAAAGCATTATTTGTAGTCAATGGATTGTCCACTTGCAGCACTCGCTGTAGCACAAAGACTGTAACGGTATTACTTGGCTGATGAATTTAAATTATTTGGGATTTAGTACATGAACCTCGTATTATAATACTTCGAATTCACTTTCCGCTAGTTAAAACATATTTAATGCGACCCTGTATTACAATATTTCGAATTTATTTTTTGCCTGTTACAATAAATATAAAAGTAAACTGATTTTTTAGATTTATTTATGACCCCATTTGAAAAATATATTATGTATGCATTTTGTCTGTTACCCTTATGTTATAAGTTTAATACTCTGAGAAAAAGCTTCTTATGTTGAGATTAAACATGTTTTATTCCAATAGTCCGTTTACAAATATTAACTAAATGTGAGAAGAGAAAATGTTTATTTGACATTAGTGGATAAATTCTTTTTTGTGTTTATCCATTCATCTTTAGAAGTGTATTTCTTCTTTTGTAAAATCTTGACCATGGGAAGATCAAGTGGTTGGTACCGAAAGCGACACGCGGAATCACAGAGGGTAATTTTGAGAATTTTAAGTCCATTCTGCGTCGACTATTTAAAATCTGAAATTTAAAATAATTGTTAAAAGTTAAACGAACTCTTGCCCTATCGTCTGAGGGTTAGTAATTTAAATTAGTCGTGATTCTTTAAAGTATTCTTACTTAAATAGTACTTAAATTTACACAATTTCAACTTCTGGAAGCTTCCCCAAGGTTTCCCCATCACAGTGATAAACTTATTAACCCAATTAATTGCGGTTGTTAATTTTAAACTATTCAGGCAAGTACAGAATCTGATAGATTAACTTACCGAACATTCCTGAAGTGGGTGGAAATGAATTGCGTTTTGTGGGAAAATTTAAGTGGAGTGGTTAATCCAGTTCTTATCCTGGTTTGGGTAACAACAAACAAAAATTGTTTTAGTAATGCAAGAAAACTTCGACATTGTGGATTTGATTGCATTTTAGGTGAGCGAACGAAGTCTTTGTTTAAAAGATTTAAAATAAGATTGATGCAGTTCAGTGTTTATCTAAATTTTCTATTTTGTGGTATGTTTACAAAAATGTAATTTTGTTATTGCGTATTTTGGCCTTATATTCGTTAGTTTAAAAATTATCGATATTAACTGTTAAATTGTGAGCAGATCTTATTTAAACATCATTTTATTTACGATTGTTTATATACAATTTGGTAGCGCCCAATACATTTTTTAAATAATTTTTGTTCTTGCATAAATCTTAAATAATTTTTCAATTAACATCTACGATCTGAAAGCGGTTTGTTAAAAAGTAATCTCTGCTTTAAAGCACAAGCCTCTTCTGATTTTTAAACATCATTGCGAAGTAGGTATTTAATTTTTTAATATAGGTTGTCGTTACGAGACAACATTTATTAGATAAGGAAAAACGAAAAGAGAAAGGAACTTTTAAGTTGGAACTAAACAACAAATATGAAGCACTTAAGAACAAAAATGGCAACAGGGTTGGTGAGGATAGGGGCTAGTAACGTAATAGATTCCAGCAGCGCATCATACCTGTTATTTATACATTTTAGTTATTTCTAAATAGAACTGATAGTGAAGAATCAATTAAAGACTGACTAAGAGTGCAGTTACTTAAAGGCTTTATTTTCTTTTTAGTACATTAGAAAGCATTGGTATTTGGCGACTTTTGGGCTGCACAGAGCTATTAAAATTCTTCCATGTGTCTAATTGCTCCTCAGAGTTATTAGTTGAGATTCGATTATTAAACTTTTTTTCCACTAGAAAACTGATATTAACGTCTAGATATGTGCTTAAGTGTTTTTAAAAACCGCTCGATTTGTTACTAGTCTTTCATATTTTTAGTTATTTAATAAATGATTTCCTCTATTGTTAATTACTACCAAAGAATTAATTTGACGTCATTATATATGTACATAATATTATATCCAGCGTGTTCTACTTTATCACGTAGAAATAGGACTGAATATTAACATTAAATAAACCCCTTTGTAGCCTGTCGGACCTGATTGTCTGTCACTCCTACCCGTATATCGTTTGATAAGATTTTATAAAAGCTATCTTAGCGACGGTAACCAGTCAAACTACCCTTCAATTTCGGTTGCTTTGTGGTGTGTAAAGTCTGCAAGATGCAGATACGCAATGGGTTGTTGGTAGTATAAAAAAATTTAATGTTTAGTATAGGAATACTGGAAATAAACCATCATTGTTTAATAGTGATTATTAAAAAGTCCACTTAAACAATAGTGTCACTTTATGTTAAAATATTTCTCAAGCATTTTAAACTAATTTAAAACTGCTATCTCCAGAATAGAACAAAATCTATAAATAGGTAATCTACTGCATTAGCAAACAAACATCTGTCGGATGCAGCTGAACAAAAGATGATGCGATCGACTAGTTGCACGAGATTGAATTCTATATTAAGAATGACTTTTAGCATGTTTAAACTAGGTTTACCAAATACCTCAAGCAGGAAAGTATTATATAGATTATTTATTTTTAAAAAAATTATTTTTAGTTTTCGTTATTTTTAATTATAAACATAAATATGCATTCGGATCGTTTCTACATAATGTAATAATATAATTATATAATATATTAGCACATTTCCTCGTGCATGGTACTGCATTCAGGCCAAACATAAGAGCGAGACAGAAAGATGTGACCTCGTCATGCGTGTCCTGCCTCGTATTCGTAAGTTGGCGACTGTGCAATCTTTACATCGCCTACTCTTCAACCTCGACACGTTTTGCTTTTTCAACAACCTTCCCACGTTCTTCTACCAACCTGTTAGGTGACATAATTAATGTTTTGTCAGCTGTCAGTCAAACATAGCTTTAGATTGTATTCTTTATACTTCATAAAATGCAGTTATATGTTAATTCAGCCAGTTGATGCAAATAATATGATCAGTTTTGAATTTTCTAACTTATTGCTATATTTTAATTAATTCATAGCACATATTGACCTTGTCACTTGGTTTCTTATGTATTACCCAAATTTATATCTTTTACAATGTTGAAAAAAGAATTATGTTTGTTTTATTTTTTAATATCAGGCAATTTCTTTTCAGCTTTCCGCCTACCCTCTAGCATTTTTGGCTTAAAGATTTCCTTAAATTAAATCATTTAAGGTTTTTATGTATACTTTGCAAGAGAGTGAAATTGCACCCGTATTAAGCTAATTTATCTTGTATTCTTTTATTATGTAATTCTACTTCCTCCTTTTTCTACGGCTTGTAGTGAACAGGTGTTTTATTACTACTCCTAATGCACTTAAAGCTGCCAACATTCGTCCTCATTCTTCATTATTCCCTCACAAGCACACACGTTCTCCTTTTCAGGGTGCCCAATAAAGTAAACCAATTTTTATGAAGTACAGGAAAGCCAAAAAAATGTAGCTGGTAATATTATGGGAATCCTTTTTTTTTGTTAAAAAGATCAAATTGTTAGAAATTTAAATAACCTGAGAAATTTTCATTACCTGCATGTAATATAAAAGGTATTCTACACTCGTTTTCAGTTTTGCGCTTTGAAGTCCCTACAGTTCGAAAAGGCAGCCGAAGTAAATGTGGACGTATTTTTGAAGATAATTGCGAAGCCGTGTTGAGCCTTTGTCTCATCTATTAATTTAGCACTTGCAGGCTTTCATTCGGTCTGCTTTTAATTAATACTTGAGTTCAGCTTACGCTGAATGGAGGAAAATAAAATAACGCAGCGATGCTTCCTTCCACCTGTCGGTATAGTATTTTTCAGATAAATAGCCGATTTTTTGATTCAAGATGGATACTGAACAACTGCCCTGATGTGCAATGGTTTTGATGGCAGTGATAGTGGCGATGATGATGATGGTAGTACTGGTGGTGGTGGTGGTGTGGTGTCAAAGTCAGCTTCATTTACATTGCTAATGCTAACTGCTCTATAAATCCTACAGAATGTGCTCCCGTCAACCGATAGACCGCTATATCTTATGGATATAATTGTAGTTCTATTACAGAAGAGCACTTCTACTATCACAAGTCAATTACTTGAGTTTATTAGCGTCCAGATGTTCCGAAAGAAAAAAAGGGAAAAATGTCGAGAAAATTTAAATTTTATGGTGTACTTCCAGGGAAATCAAGAGAAATTGCAGGATATGGGTGGTTTTAATAATCCGGGATGAGTTATAGCTAAGATTATAGTCGTTTAAAATTAAAAGCTATAAAAGACTTTTCTGCAAGTACTATATACTGCATTTTTATTATTTGAAGTTTTTAAATAAATGAATTTAAAAGTCCATGCATGTTTAATAATATAAATTAAATTAAAAAGTGCAATTTTACATTTAGATGAATTTGCTTAAAGCTCTCACATTATACAAACTTGCACATCTCGGAAACTTGTGGGTGTAAAATAGATGTCGTAATATAACGTGACTTTTGAGCAGTTTGTTACTGATTCAATTTTCGTAATTTATTCTCATATTTCCTAAATGTTGATAGAGTTTAGAAGTGTGATCTATGATATTTATGATTTTTTCATTACAGGTTTTTAGAGCATCATTTTTGTTTTCTTATCTAGAATGCTGATGACAAACTACTTTATTAAATAAGTTCCTCTTGTAAATTTCATAACAATTAAACTAAAGACACACCTCAAACTCCGGAACCAGCTTTGACATGTAATGGACTGTTATATATTAACCCGTGATGATAACATGGCCAATTTAACATTATAATAAACTAAACTAAACTCTCACCTTATAACAGGCTAACACGTTATTTAAACACTTATACAATATTTCCTTAGAGTCTCAAATTGAATCTTAACTTATTTACTTCTAAAATAATTTATATTTAGATATGCAATTGAATCTACCGCAGTGATTGTTTGTATCATCTATTGTTTGATGCATCCGGCAGATGTTTGTTTACTTATGTGTCAGATTGGCTATTTACAAATTCTATTCGTTCTGTTCTTTAGTAGAGAGAGTTAGTTACCCACAAAATGGGGACTGCTTATTGGGAAACGGTAACAACCTTTAACCGCAGTTAAATCTGTCGGCTGCCAGCTAACTAGTGTGAGGTCGTGGGTCTCACTAAAGGTCTTCTGTAATGGGCGCCAATAATCGTCTAAAATAGCTACAGTATTGGCCGACAAAATCTGAAAAGATTAACACATTTGCGACTACTACCAATGTGGTCGACTTTTCCCAATATTGGTTCCTTGGCAGCTGTAAATATAAACCCCAAGTACCCCACATAAAGAAATAATAACCCTTCAATAAGAGATACAATGCTTTATTAACAAATGAATAAATCGGCAGGTAAAATATTAACACAAGTTAATCGGTGTGGTGATCAATGTTGACAGCCTTGGCAAAAATAATTATTTATATATTTACAAAAGATTCATTCTTAATAATTAATATTCTTAATAGACTGTTTTATAAATCAGAATTCATGCGAGTGACTAGTTACTTTAAATCTGACTAATCTTCAAGTCACAAAAGGCAATAAACAAGGGCACGGTAAACTTATCGCCACTACAGGTACCAATTAGATTGCGCAACCTTCAACACCAGTAGTGAGCTATTCAACTATTACGGAGCAAAGCTTATTCGTTTTGACACTCGTAGAATATTCCTAACAATGTAAGGTGATAAAATATTATAAATGAAATAGGTACGTAGGTATAAGTGCTAAACGCACACTGGGGAATAACCATTTAACATTTAAAGTTATTACACACAATATATACTGTAAAGCTTTAATTACAGAAATTAAAGATTATCAAACGTTAATTTTGATGTAACCAGTTGCTATATTATAACTGACTCACTATACAGGTGTCTTCTTTCACTCGAAAGAGTTACGCCACCACCCAGTTTGAACGTAGGGGTGTTTGAACAACCCACACATACTCGAAGTGTACGTAATTATTGTGACAACCAGGAAGTTATAAAATGATTAAAGGTAAACCCAAAAGAAAAAGGTCTGTAACAAATAGAATCAAACTACCAGAATACAACAAACAAACACTTTATAAATACCTTCGGTGTAATGTGACCTTAGGAGATATATTATCGCCTCCATATGCAGCTAACGTCGATTATACATCGAAACCTATCAAAAGAATTAAGTATAAGAGACTGAATGATAGAAAAGTTAAAACAATAAAAACTTACGAGAACGTGCTCCTATAACATCTAAAAAGAAGTAGCGGAAAAATCCCCAAAAGGTTCCAAAAAACTTGGAATTCATCACCAAAAATTAATTATTGGTCTGCACAAATGCAATTCCCATAACACAACATAAAGGAAAAACTAATTTAACGGTGATGCCACTAAAATATTCTTTAATGAATGTTCTTCACACGAACGAGCAAAACGAAGTGAAGTCTCAGGTCTCTTATCAAGAAACAACCGGAAGTTAGTTCGAAACAAAATGGGAACTAAAAGGAGAAAGAATGCGAAAATCCCTAAACGCTATACAAACTCACACAACAGCATAGCTATACAGAGTGCTACGAAATTAGCACGTAACAGTTAGCTTAAAACACTTCAGAAAGATCGTAATGTAAAGCGATTCTATTCGTAACTGAATATTATGAATACAATTAAAAAGGAGAATAACAATCATTACAGAAAAACAGAGTCAATGTAAAAGTATAGTTAGTCATAGTGTCTGAAAGTCTAAAATATTTTCACGTTTGACAAAATTGCCACGTGACGAGTAATGGAAATTTTTCAGAGGGTTACATGCCATTTGAGACATCTTATCGAGTTATCCTCTTTGCAACTTTTTGACATGTAGCAAAAACTTAACAACGTGTTATTTAGCTGCATTGTACCAGATTTACATCTATGGAGAGATCAATCGTTTAAGTTATTTTATTTATTTACAGTTGTCGAACGTTGCTCCACAGTGCTCGATCTATGGTAACGAAAACCACATGCTGTGATTTGCAAAAGAATTAGAATTACGTAAAAACGTTAAATTCCAGAATTGGTTGATATAAAACAGGTTTAAATTTTATAATCTTTTTCTATATACAAGGTGAGTCGTTTTGCTACTGTTACCATCAACTGTTTTATTTTAAATGGAACACCCTATATATTTTAATATTGTAATATTGTTAAATTGATGCCTAATTTTAAATAACTCTTTCAAAGTTTCCAGATAATCTTAAATTAACTTCGAATAAGAATTAACTAAGAATTTCGATGATCAATCTTTAAAAACCCTAGATTTACAGTGGAATCCAGTTGCTGATATTTTCTTTTTTAAATTTTTTTGCCTGATATTTTCTGTACTACAACATATTTTGAAAGTTAGGTGTTTAATGGAACCAATCTGCTTCAAAGGAGTTAGAGAAAACCGAGGCAGAACATGTATGTTCTGTTTGTGTCTCCTACTCAGCCAAAAAGTGTGACACTTCACCAATCACAGGCTACAGTCCTAGGCGGCCGCAGAAAATTGTTAAGTGGAGGGGGCAAGCCTAGAATAAATGGCATGTCATACAAAATATTTCAATAAAATTCACATTGTTCTACTTCCAGGAAGTGGGATCAAGTGCCCCTCCTTGTCCCAATCATTTGTCTGTCTAGTTATTACACTCAAAATAAATTCAAAACGTGTAGCCATCAAAGATAATGAATGAATCCGGGTGTTATATAGGCAAAATCTTAAAAACCTACTTTTGCCAAGCAAAACATTTCTTCCCAAATGTCGAGTTCAGACCGACAATTTGCGAGTTTCTGATTTGGTGTGACAACCTAAAGGTTGAAGACAAAACATTTGCAGTTGATATAAAAATGGGTTCAGCATACACAAACCTTAATGGAAAGTGCATAACTGAAAAAATTCCAAAGAGTTTCAATTTTACTCGCTTTAGCAAAAGTTAAACCTTAAGACCGTTAAACACTCCTACAATAAGTTGGCAATTTATTTTACAATATTTCATTTACATCCTCTGGCGGTACTAAATAGTGTTTGTGCCTGAGAAATTCCCGGAACATGTCTCAGGTATTACTTAATTTTTAATTTTCTAGAATCTTGGGAAAAATAACCCGAGACATGAGATTATATAGTATTTAATTGATTTACATATACTTTTGCTAAATATTTTAAGTAATTTTTTTCCTTTCAAGGTCTTGTAGAAACAATTTAGTCCCATTTATTGTAGATAAGCAACAACATATGCATTTATTGGAATTGTAGAATTAAAATATTTTTCTTGTTGGCAATTTTACTGAATGTAGACAATGTTAAACAAAATCAATTCCAGGTTTATAGAAAATGTGCTTGTAAGGTTAAGCTGATAAATACGTGGAAAAGATTCTACTCAATAATCTAGAATTGATATTGTGAACACCAGGTACCTTTTCTAGAAAGTAGCAAAGTTGTTCACATGGATGAATGTATTTAAAACTTTCATTATTTTGAAACTTGAAACGAATTGATACTCGGCTGAATCACCATATTCAGAAAATATCTATTGTGAAATCTACGAATGACTTAAAACTTTCACAAACACTTAACATTAAACATTAAAGGTTTTGCGATACAAGAGAGAAAAAAGAAAATTTATATGCCCACCTGTTATGTTTTTCATTTGCTGCAGTTATTTTTCAATGGGAACCTTTGGGGAAAATAATTGAGTAATTAAAACTTTTGTAGGTTTCTACAAAGAAATTACTATCCGGAATTTATTGGATATTCTTGGAACTTTTAGAAAAAAAAGCTCTTGAGTCACAAACATAGAAAAATTATGGAGACTGAGAAACTCTAATGCAAAGGTATATATTTAACTATAAGGTGAGATCAAATTAAATGTAATTTCTAAACACTTTGCTCATGGTTACAATCTTAGTAATTCAACAATCTTAGCTTCAGTCAATAATCAACATTTATTCAGATTTTCGGACATTTCTAAAATTGCTAAGCCTTGTTACTATATGTATGTATTTGAGTGAATTTAGTCCATTAACTGTATAATTGTAATTTGGGATTGTTACCTATGCTTACACTAAACAATCTTTTTTTTTATATTATATTAACCTAGATGAGAAGTGCTGCTTGAGACTGCTGTTTCTGACTGTCTGGTTAGTTTACCGACATCTACACACGTCAAAGAAGAACGCCAGGATGTAAAATCTGTAAGGATACACACATTGACAGTAAATGGCACAGTTCGTTTTCTCAAAGGAGCAGTTTCCTTTTGAGTAGCAAAACTAAAGATCTTCACGGATATTCCCCTCCGGATTTTTCCGATTGGTACGCATGTAACCTGCAACACATTTCTATCAACAAATATATTTCTGTAGGTGGCTTTGCAGAAAATGCAGTAAATACTCGTAACATTCTATTGCTGTGCACACTCTTGGAGTGGTATCGTAGTACGCGTGGCCATTACATCTGTCGCACGGGACACGTGTTTCAGACCCTTTCTGTAATCGCACCTGTCCAGTTTTCTTCACACCTGAGGCAGTTCGGACTACAGTGATCTTTTTTCGATGCCACCCCGGTACCATTTCTATCTAGTTTGCAAAAACCTTTTGGTGGAACCTTATTATCCCAATAAACTGAGCTGCCCTACACATTAAGGAATTCATACCTTTTAGCAGGCTTTTGATGTTTCTTCAGCGATAATTCCAGAGCTTGTGATAATGCCTATCCACCCTTACTATTTCGTAAACTACCTCAGAATGCACAGTAAGATCTACCCTTTATGGAAAAGAGCAAATAGTACGACGAACTTACCTTCGCTATACAACATTGACAATGGAGATGACTGATTAGTACACAAAATGTACATTTGATCCAGGATATCGCTTTCCTCACCATCCATACTTGTGAAAGTGACGTATATTGTACAAGTTTGTTAGCTACTTGAATTTAATTATATTTTTTTGCTAGATCTACAAGTTAAAATCTTTACTAACTCTCTAATCTCCCATCCATTAATTTAAAACCAACCAGATTAATCTTGCTTAATTTTGATTGCCTTGTTTCAAGATTTTATTAATCGCTAATGGTTTAATTTCCTCGCCCATTTATATTGTGATAGGATTACTGGCGTACTGTTTAATTGCTTTTGTTTAAACATCGTTTAACAGAGATTCAAATAAATTTAAATTATTGCGATTAGATTACAAGGTTTTGCATTATGCTAAGGGTTACCTACACTCCAAATTCTTACTTATTTAGGAGCAAGGCTTTTTGTCTTATGTATAGTTCTTTTATTTAGAAGCTTATTGGTGGCACAGATTATATTATTGTGTAGCAAAAGACGTGCTAAAGACCATGTCGTTCAAAAGACGCTATCGCGAAAGAAGTCCTTGTGTCAAAATAGCGTTTGTTTTATTAAGTTTGAATAAAAGATAGGTCTATTAAATAACGAAAAGGTAAAATCATGTAAACGCAAGCGTGAAAGTTTTGAATTTCAAATTTTCTTCTGTTCACTTTTATATTTTTCCAATAGAGAAAATTACAAATTAATTTTTGCGAAAGCTCTGGAAATTCCATTTAAGCTTTTTATAATTAAAAGATTAGTTGAAGATTTCACCAAAGTCGCATTAGAGTAGCTACTACCGTATAGAATATAATGCTATTTTCGTAAAGCTATTTGTTGATAACTAGTAGATTTGTTGATAACTAGAGGCAACATCAATAGTAAAACACTGTTAACATACTTTTTTCAGCAACGGTAAACAGAAATTTATCACCTAAAAAAGAATAGAATGAAAGAAAGTGAGATTTTTCCCTTTTCGTACAGACCATAAGAATGAAAGTGTCCCCGGGGAGCATTATCTCTTCTTTTTTATTTATCGTTTTCATGATCGACTTAAATCAATCTCTAGCTAGATAATTTTCGATTTTTTGGTTTTTCTTTTACTTTACACAAGCGATTATTGTCGAAAACTTTTTAAAATGAATTAGTTTACAGGATGAAATATGATTTGTAACTATTTAATTACAATTATTGGGAAACTCAGATAACTTCATAAGATAAGAATATTTGTAAATTAGCTATTCCATGGCAAGTGTCACACCCGTTACACACTTTCAAAGTCTTTACTCTAAAATTAATCAATGTTTAATTTAAAAATGGATTAATAAAGGCATCATAAATATATCTTCAATTTTATTTTGCTTGGTTTTAGAATAAAGAACTTGCTAATGTGTAACGGGTGTGACATTTGAGACATGGATTGGCTAAAATGCGGTTTTCTTAGGTTACGTTATTATTCTTCATCCATTATTATCCTGTACCGTTCAAGATTTACAGCCTATACTCTTTTAATAAATAGTATGTAGGTGTATTTTCATGGAGTGTAGTAAAGCATGTTCCCTTATCGTTTGTAACTGTACACTTCTTTAGCCTGATATATGATTCATGATTGAATATTAGTCTCTGAAACACAGAGATATCGATTACCATGGCGTACTTCATAATCTAAACATGCAAAGATATAATCGAACTGAATGCACTCTCAGGAGCTCTAATTCCCAAAGTGCACTTAGTTTAATTTGTAAAAAGATACCCGGATCTAGAGCTAAGAAGAGGAATACCTTCCTCAAATTCCATTAATAAGATCCTTCAACGGAAACCGAAGATTAGGTAAAACTGTAAAACAATGGTAAATAAATAATGATAACAATAAAAATAAAAAGAAAAAAGGCGAGCTTTTAAATCTACACGTACAAGAAAGTGAGATTAATAAAAGTAATTAATGACTCAGAGCTTAAAAGGTCTATTATAATATAGTACCCGACAATTTATTGTTTCGACGCGTAACTGTCACTATCAAAGATAATATAAATGTAAACCAACTAGATAAAATACAATCTAGACTAATTGGTCGAAAGCAATTGATTAAACGGACAACTTGGCGAAAACATAAGATTTTTATTCGAATATTTTATACAGTAAATGAATACATAAGTTATATAAGTCGTAAAAATTTAAAATAATTCAAAGATAATAATTAACCAAAATAGTTGACAAAAACACGTTTTTTGTTCATTTTAATTTTAATCAAAAGATAATTTAATCAAAAATATACTAAGACTGTCTATAAAAGCACGTTTTTTATATATTAAATTTAATTTTACATATATATAGATATAAATAGATTAATCATCTAAATCGTAGATAAATCAGTTTAAATATAAATTTTGTTGTGAATGTCATATGTTTGCATTTGTCAATATTTAGACTTAATTTGTTATTAATACTTCACTGATACAACTGATATCATCTGCAAACATAAGACATTCACACTCTTGGATTACTAAAGGAAGGTCATTGACAAATAATAAGAAAAGCATCGGTCCCAAATTGCTGCCCTGTGGTACACCAGATGAAGCGTGAAACATTTCAGATTGATGGTCTAACATCTGCACAAATTGGAACCGGTTGTTTAGGTAAAGAACTAAAAAATTTGATTAAGACAAATGAAAAGCCATAATTTCTAATCTTTACATAAATTTTATTGTAAATTAATTGCTCAAAGATTTTTGCAGGTGCTGATAGTATTGATATATGTCGATAATTCTGAACTTTAAATTTATCGCCGGCTTTACGTATGGGAACTACTTTTGCCATTTTCCATTTATTTGGAAATGTGTTTGTCTTAAATGCTAAATTAAATATAACCCATAATGGATAGCTGAATATTTCCCAACACGCTTTAAGTATATAAGGGGGAACTAGGTCAGGTCCCACAGACCTTTTGGGCTTTAACTTACGTAACACCTCCTCCACATCCTGTATAGTTACACTTTCTATATTAATATTAAGATTATTATATGAATGCGGGCCAGACTCCGATATTATTTAATTAACGTTATACAGAGAATTTTGCGTATAGATCGATTGAAAATAAGCAGCAAACAGATTTGAAATTTCAAACTCATTATTAGTACTTCGGTCATTCAACTGATATGTGGTAGCATGAGATGAGTCTTTCCTTCTCTTATTATATAGTTCCAAAAACAGTTTGTGTCACGAGTGATGTTATTTTCAATAGACATGATATAATTATTATAAGCGACCTGTATATCTAGCTTAGTCTTTGTACGTAATCTGCGAAATTCCTGTAAATGGTGATCCGATATCTTCCTATGTTTATGACGAAATCATTTTAATTTAAGACTACTAATAATCTCTTTGTTAAACCACACTGGATATTGAAATGTGGTACCGCTATTTGCTTTTGGAACTGCTTGATCCGTTGCTTCGTACAATATTGAGTAAAATTTATCAACAGCTTTATTTAGATCTATATAATTTTCAAGTGCATTCCAATTGGCATTTCTCAATAAATTATAAAGTAATGGGAAGTTCGCTTTTTTGAAGTTATAGTTATCATGGAAAATTTTGGATATAGTGTGTACCACATCACACAATTTACTAAAAAATATTGTTAAAGAGGAATGATACATATCCTCAGGTAGTAATTTTTCTTCGCTTTCAGCTACTGTCAATTTCATGTTATTAATTAACTAAGTCAAGAGTCCTTCACAGTACATTGCATATATATTGTTATACATAGAAAAAATAAGCAAATCATTCTTCCATTCTTCCAAAGATTACATTCTACAAGTCTGCATTCTACGCCATTAACATATTGTAA
Organism: Agrypnus murinus; assembly: GCA_929113105.1. Classification (NCBI taxonomy): domain Eukaryota; kingdom Metazoa; phylum Arthropoda; class Insecta; order Coleoptera; family Elateridae; genus Agrypnus; species Agrypnus murinus. The sequence goes on from OV816028.1 coordinate 148,631,950, forward strand.
ATTAAAATTGTCTAAAATAACTACTTCACTAGATAAAAACATTTCTGAATTTTCAAAAATATTTAGATATTCCTCATATGTAATTAACTGTGAACGCGGTTGAAAATAGACGCTACGGATTACGAGATTTATTCCATATAAATTAACTTTAATAAACAAAGGATCAACTGCTGTATTTAAATTTCAGATTTATGTTTATTATGACATCCTATTGCAACCCCACCCCCTCGTCCAAAGTTACGATCTTTTCTGTACACCATATAACGAGAATCAAACACTTCGCTACTGTGTATATCAGAATCTAACCAGGATTCGGTCAAGACAATTACGTCATATTACTATGTCACCTAAGCTCTCGTCGAAAAACCGTGCAAACCTAGGATACTTCTATTTGACGTCAAATGAAGCGAATAAAACGATCTCCCGCTTTCCAACTTTTATATCCACCAACGGATTCTATTTTACTGGCCTATTCTAGCTTCTGATATTTTTTAGTTAATTGATTATTTTCTTGAGTAGCTATTTGCACCGTAGTGGAAAATCCATCTAACTTACTACTACAGAAATCCACAAATTTCTAGATTTTTTTTTTCATTTGATTGCACAATATTGGCAGCATAATAATGAATTTCTTGCTTATTTTGTTTAATTTTGCACCGAAATCGATTTTATCTTTGCTGTGACCGTCTAAGTTAGAATGTGATATCACGGTTGGTGTATTCTTACTTTTGCAGTTCTCACACTTCCAATTGTTTAATGCATTTATTTTCTTCATATTTTCAATCATTTCTTTGGTGATTTTTCACATGCAATGTGAAATATACCATTACATTTTTTGGCACGTTATTACTATATCATCACTTCTACCGTACCTTTGATTGCAATTTTTACAAGTAGGCATTTTTAAGCTTTAAATTTTAATTTCACTGTGGAGCAATTTAAATACACGTTCGTACTTGACGACCTCTGCATGAGTTATACAGGGTGTCATGAGTTAGAACGCATTAATTTTAAGAGGTGATAGAAGACATCAAAAGGAACAAAAAAGTCTGAATAATTTTTTTTCCATGTTAATAAGCTTTCGAGTAATTTAGAAAAAATCATTGCCATATCTGGTAACTTTGCTTAAGTATAATCGCAACTGGGTCTTGACCTTGTTTTAGAAAATCAAACAAACAAACTGATGATGACAGCCGTTGTTTAAAAATAATAAACATCCGAAGCAGATTAGTCGGGTGACTCTACGATTTTAATAAAATTGTAATCGCCACTGATCTTCCGTAAACAAAATTTGTACGTTGTACGTTAAAATCACGCTGATTCATAACAAACGAACTGTAAAAATAAGACAATAATTGATCTACATTTTATATTTATTAATTTCCGGAATATTTTCAAAATTTCTTGACGTATTGGTTTTTTTTAATAAAAATATAATATCTTATGTAAAAAATTTGATCAAGGCACCTAATTACCATAAAATTAAAGATTTTTTAATGTAGCCAAAACAAGGTGTCAACAAAATCCCTTAACCTAATTACCTAATTTAAATTAGATAAATCTTCTCTCTAAAAGATATTCTCTTATAAAAGCATTAAAAACTGTTATTAAATAAACAAAGTACTTTATTGACAAATTATTATTTCAGAGTTCAACAAACTATCAACTCAGTATTATCTCACCCTAATAAAAAAATTGCATTATTTACACAGTTGCGATTAGGCATTGACCCAAATATTCTTCATTAAGCATTAATAAATTGCGAAGTTCTAATCAAAACGTGCTTTATTTCAATGTCAACAAACTTCCACATCAGCATTTTGTGCGAATGTGGAGCAAATTTTATACAAACTTTACAGGATTGTCACGTTTCTTATTTGAGTAAAATGAATTTGTAATTGTAAAAAAAATTAAATTTTACGTGGAAATGACATACGATAGGATAAAACGTTATTAAGGTTTGTTGTTGTGATAGATGAGATGCATCTGCCGACAAAGCACCATAATTAAAGTACTATTATTATCGCGGCAAAATGATGTTAAAGTTTTCTACTTTCTTATTTTTTTCTGAAATAGTAGTACGTTCTAGAACAAAGTTGTACAAGACTTTTTTGTTCCTTTTGGTGTCTTCTATCACCCTTTAAAATTAATTTCTAACTCATGACACTTTGTATACAACAAATCAATAAATAAATCCGTAAATAGGTTAAAATAATGCAAAGATAATAATTAACCAAAATAGTTAATAGAAACACGTTTTTGAATCATCTTTATTTTAATTCTAATGAAAAGATAATTTAATAAAAATATTACACTGTCAGTAAAAGCACGTTATTTTAATTTTAATTTAACATACTTATATAAACATAAATAGTATAATCATATATATATGGTAGATACATCAATAGGTAAATCAAAATAATCTAGAGATAATCAACCAAAATACACAATGATGTTTATACATATACAAACTGGTCTTTTTGTACATTTTGATTTTAATTTAAATCAAAAGATAATTTAATGAAAAAAATATCTACACTGTAGATAAAAGCACGTTTTTTAGTTATATTTTAATTTTACATATATAAATATAAATAGATTAATTATATACATCGTAAATAAATCAGTAGATAGGTTCCAATGAGTGAAAGATAATTAACTAAAATAGACAATAATGTTTATAAAAGTTGGTCTTTCTGTTCATTTTTATTTTAATTTTGGTCAAAAGACAATTTAATCAAAAATATATAACAATGTCGATAACAAACGTTTTTTAGATACATTATATTTTAATTTTACACATATAAACACAAACAGATTAATCATATAAATCGTAGATAAATTAAAATAATCAATGAGATTTTTAATCAAAATATAATCAAGAAGGATAATAAAAGCTCATTTTGTGTCATTTTATTTTAATTTTTGATACAATGAATCATTAGATAAATCATACAAATCGTAGATACTTAAGGTCAACATAATTAAATGATAATAATCTGGTCTATTTCGTTCATTTTCATTCAAATTTTATATTAATCCATTATATGTATATACATCATAGATAAATCAGCCGGTAAATCAAAACCAGTTAGATAATTGATTGAAGTATTGATAAAAGCGTGTTTTTTATTTTCTTCTTCAAAATTTCTTTGATTTGTTCTTTCAAAATTTGTACTTGATAGAATGGTGCCAAGTTGTTTTATTTCATTAGTTGCAGTTTTATCGCCAATTGATCAACTGACTTTTTGCTATTTTATTATTAAGGAATATTTGTTGAAAATGGAATAGTATGTATATTTGAAGGCTAGGTTTCAGTCTGTAGAAATAGTAGCTCGTAGCGATAAAAAGCACGAAAAAGGGTTCTTTGTACAGGCGGTGGTGTCATTTTGAATTATTACTGTAATTGTAATTCTTATATTTTTTATGTCAATTTTTAGTCAAAATGAAGTCGGACACTTGGTAAAGTAAAGGTAATAGAAAATCCTCGACTATTATTTAACACATTCAAAGCCACCACATCATGCATTTTACTGAGAGTAAGGACGGTTAGTTTTTGCTGGTCGATTAAATTCCGTATTTGATCGTTTGTCGGAATACCGATAAAATAAGAGTAGAATTAAATATTTAACACTTTTAGTAACGAATAATTACAAAATTTAATTTTTTTGTTTATTAAAACTACCTACCCTGTTTGTATTCTTACATATGTCTCGAAATCTTTTGAAGTGTCTAATGTATGGTTTTTGTTACAGTTGTAGAAATTTGACGCTATTTGGGGTGCCATTCATAGTTTTCTATCGGCCAGTTTTTATATTTTATTTGATGGCTCAGTAAGGAGAAATACTATCCTAAATGCCGTCCTTTGATAGAATTCTTTGGTAATTTCTTTAATATCCATCGAAGTAATCTCCTTCAGGGCGTCTTCAATATGTTCTGGGTTCAAAAAATACATAGCCGATTGCACAGAGTGTAAACCGAATCCCCTTCTGTTTTTAACACACTCGAAAATGTATTTTCTTTTTGTTTATCTAAAGGACATGACTTTCACAAAAGCTTTCAAGTACTCCTTGAGGCTACTGAAATTTCTTATGGTGTGTAACGGTATATTTTCTATCGGCCTCAAATATGTGTAATTTTGCATGTATTTTTATTAAAAAACTTAAAGTTCGGTCCTGTAAAATTATATTTTATTTGTAGCTAAAATTTTGCCGTATAAACATATTTACAACGAACATTTTAAAAAGATTGTTCTCGAACTCCTATATATTTAGAGGACGTGGAAGTAATAAATAATATTTTTAGAGCTTTGTTTGTTTACCCATAGGAACGGTTGCGTTGCTGAAAAAATTAAAAGATCTTGATAAAACATAAAATGTATTTAAGTCAACTCGTTTTATAAAAATATTCCTGTCTATATTCTGGGAAAGTATTAGAGAAAAAACAAACTTCTCTTTTGTTTGGAAGGTGATATCTACACGTGTTCAAAATTCAGCTTGGCTTTTCTGCGCATTTAACTTGAAAATTGCACCGTCCGCAAGTCTAGCCGGCACATGTGACGCGGTTGTTCCCGCGTTATTTTTCGATCCCTATTTCTGTTTGTTAGGTCGAGAATCACGCGTGAATGCTAGTAGAAATTTCTTTATTGTATATAAAAACATAGTTCCTCCGCGCTAAAACAGGGGTCGAAATGTTAAGAACACTTGCCTTTAGTTGGTGGTCCAGACACGCCACTTTTGATCCAGCTTTCACAGAAGACGGTCGACTCCGGTCGACACTACAGATATACCATTTCACTTTAGTCAAATAGAATTAAAAGAAAATTCTAAATCTAGTTTTCATACAGTTTAATCGACTGTCGGTTTCGGATGCTGGCAGAGTTAACTAAAAAAACTTACAGTTAATAATTATATCGTTTAATTAAGTGTCAGGATATTAATCAATAATGCGTGGTTAATAAAAGTACAGTTATGTCGCTAAACACTTTTCCGGATGTGTGTGCTTTTGAAGAATGGGAAAACTAGCTTTTCCTATTAAAGTGTAATAATGTTAATACAGTCTACAGTACCGCATTCTCATTTAAATAATTATCGTACCGAAATACAGTAACATTTACAGACTTTCTCTTCTGTAATTGAAACCTCGATTAATAAGTAAATTTGTGTTATGTGCCTTCTAAATCCAGTTCAGATTTAAAGAATATGTGGGTTGTTTTATTGAAAACATCGAACTTTTGTGATGGTTATCAAAATTAATTTAATAACCAAATTTTATGGAACTTTAATGGTTGCATTCAGTTATTGCATTTTGGGGTGAATTAATGTTTCACCATATATATCGATACTACGAGGATTATTCTCTTACATCTTTAATTTATGAAAAGAAAAATCTACTGACCTTCCAGTTTCCATTTGCGGCGATTGCTTGATGTATGCTGTAGTCAAATTTATGCAGTTTACCGTTGATTTTGTTTTTGATTTACAGACAACTAAAGGTATTGTGACTTATGTATTTTTTAGTGTTGGACATTTATGTAAACTCGTTAAAATCTCGTAATAATTTTTTATAGTTTGTTTGTCATTTAATTGCATTTCAATACAATTCTTTTTATACATTAAATTTTTATTATTAAAAGAAGCTCTTAGGTAGGGACTTATTATTTAAATTTTTTAATGTAAAATTTGTAATCTTTTATATTTTTATACTTTTTCTGGTGTTTTCTCAAATAAATATGATTTTAAAGTTAATTAAAATCAGTAAGATTGAACCATATAATTATGAAAGTTTTTATTCATATTTTCATTAATCAGAATTTTTTAACTTTGTTGAAATTAATCAATATTTTGTACTAAATTTTTATCGGTCTGATTTCATTTTCTGATTAGTGTTTTCAGACAGATTTATTAGCTTCATTTAATCTACTTGATCTACTTAATTATCATAATAAAGCTTCATAATCAGATGGCGCCCTTCTTGTGTATGTTTTTGTGTTTTTTAAAACCTTTATCCATTACTTTATAAATTAGACAACTGCAGAACCAATACCTACGACCTGAATTCAAAAATTTGTAAGATAGAGCTAAATCTCAAGCCGTGGTAATCTTGAGCATCTTTTAAAGTAAGTATAATGTTTATTGATTTTTTATCGATTTTGTAAGTCATTTAGTCCGGCAAAAAACTATCGTTTCAGGTGGTCATTGCAATGGATAAGATATCTACAAAAGGGTATGAGATTGAAATACATCATGTTGTTTCTTACTAAAATTCCTTCTGGGCATGGGGAAATTGAAAGGTTGGCTGATCCGAGTGGAACTGTAACTGTCGTTGTCATTTGATCTTCGAGTTCGCTAAATACGTATGCTCTTTTAATCATTGATAAATTTCTCCAATATGGGACTCTTTAATAATAATTATTCGATTCAAACAAGCAAAGTTTTCAAACTTAATCAAGTTTTTAATACAGATTAAATATACGACATACGTATTCATAAGTTTATGTAAAATTTATTAATAATTAAATTGCATTTTTATTTTAAATATAGAAATAGAATCAAACTATTGTTCTGATACTTTGTTATCTATTGCATCGCAGACTTAGACTTACTACAATTTACTATTACGCCTTAGCTAGTTAAGTTCGACTGAGACTTCTCTGAATTTCTCACTAAGATTCTTTTGGGTATGGGGAAATTGAAACTTTGACAGATCCGAATGGAACTGTGATTGCCATTACTTGTTTTATCTTAGAGTTAAATACGTTCTTTTAATCATTCTTAGACTTATCGAATATCGGAAGGCATTCTTTAATAATAATTAAATTCGATTCAAATAAACAATGTTTTCAAACTTAATCGAATTTTTTTAATACATATTAAATATATACGACATCTATGAATATACGTATTCATAGGTTTATGTGAAATTTATTGATAAATAAATTGAATTTTTATTATAAATAAATAGAAAATAGTCAAAAATACATTCTTATACACACAAATGTTATAGTAAAGAATCAATCTGGTTTTCAAGGCCTTTAGTAAAAACGATCTACGATCAAGCTATTATTTTAATACTTAGGTACCTGAAAGTTACCTAGACTTAGTTAGACTAGACTTATACTTAGTTCAATTTACGCTACTAGTTAAGTTTAACTGAGTCAATTTCTCACTAAAGCTGCGGTTGCCTAGGACAGTCGGCCGGTGTAAACTGACATCGACCGATGCGAAAGCGGAGCGGAAACCGAAAAAAGTTTTTGACAACTAACTAAATCTTTGTAGAGTCTTAATTTGCAATTATAAACAGCAGGATACTGTTTCACCAAATTAATTAATTGTTTGTCTTTATTAAACAAAAATTTCTGACTCATTGTGCATGAAAAATGTAAGCCCACATGTCATATTATTAATAAAAAGTTAATTCTTATACTGAAGCGCTCGGTGTTTTTCCGCTGGAATCTACCTTCGACCGAACAGAACCGACGACGAGAACTGACAAACAGCCGAACTTTTCGTAACGGATGGTAGCGGATTTTAAGAAACCACCTGTATTTATAATTATTCGCGTTTGATTTTCGCGGATGTCGGTCGGTCTCAGTTTCCGCCGGCCAACCGCCCTAGGAAGCCTCAGCTTAAGATTTCTTTGGACATGGGCGGAAATTGGAGTTGGCTGATCCGAATAGAACCCAACCAATCAAAAGTTTCTAATGCGAAGTGTGTGGAGGTAAATGAATAAATCAACCATTAAAATTGTATTGTTGTTACACTTTATTACAATTGTTGCAAAAATACACTTTAAAATAAGAAAAAGAAATCAAATTTGTGAGGTGAAAAACTTCTGCTAGGCGCCTGGTCGCAGTGCGGTATTAAACGAGATCGTTACCACCCAATTATTAAAATCACCAATTTAACACCAAATAGTGTTCCCATAAATTCATAAATACACAATAGTTTTTGTGCTTGTCTTAATAATCTCAAAATGTTTATATCAAGTGTGTTTCATGCCTGTTGTATATTAATAATTCGCTTTTTGTAGCTAATTAAACCTTTTGCAAGACTTAACTGGTTGCTTAATTACAATTGGAATTACAATGGAAATTAATAACACGACACCACTGTCTAGAATTGCGGAATGTCTACAACCAGCTGGTAAATACAAATCTAAATCTAATGCTAAACCGGATTTTTCGGTTGAAGCCTGTTCTTGTCCGTACCCGCCAGCTTTAGAGAAGTTGGGCTAGAATATCTTTGTTCCCATGCACGGACACGTACTACACTGGTTATGTCCTGAGGATATTCAACGGTTTTTGCGGAACATTTTACGGACTGGTTGGGCGGACAGTTCAAAAACTGATGCCCGCATACCTCTAGCAGAAAAGTTGAACGTTTATAAAAATGAGAAACAAGTGCTTTACAACGGAATATATTTTATTCAAAATGCCCGTTTTTATTATTTACTCTAAGCTCCCTCAAACGATCTGGCCACTCGTCTATCGTTATAGACGCGGATTTCTAATCCCTGAAAGCAAAGATTATTTCGGCTCCCTACTGGAACGGCGAACGATAGTGCAGTGATGTGGACCAGAATGGTAATAAAGGGGGTACCGTAGACTAGTTAGCTCAATATGAAGTTTGAAAACAAATTTGAGAACGGTCTCCAAATTCTAGTATAGCCTTCAATATCTCTGCAGGCTTACCAAAAACTGGAATATAGATCAAATTTTCAAACTCATTGTAAAACAATAATGCAAGCTTGTAAGGTACTTAAATGTACAGATCCTGAAGCGTTCAGGACGTACATATTTCCGGCCGGGAGCAGCTTACACAATTCGCTCACTGTAAATGTACTCACTGAACATTTCAGGGTCTATATATGTGCATATCGCACTATCAAAATGAGCAAGATAGAAATAATTACAAATATAAAGGTAAATCGCACATAAAACTTTCAATAAATATTCATGATGGTGATTCATAAGTAGTAAATCCAACGGAAATTGAAGATTTCTCTTGCGGAATATAGTCTAAAATTTTTAACTTACCTCGAATACCAAGTTGCACCCCTGGGGAGAGGTATAGCTCTCTAGTGTCCCCGCTAAGATTTGAAAAAATAACTTTTTGTATACGTAAGTAGTAGGTGGTTATTCGGGATGGATCACCCTTTAGATTCCATAGAACTAACTAAATATTTCATTCATCCATTAATTTGAAAAAGTTAATAAGAAGTAAAAAAAGTTTCAGAATAAAATTCTGCATGAAATGAAATAAATTTTTTTCAAAATTAATGGATGGATAAACTGTTTTTAGGCTATTTTAGGGCTGATCCACGCTCAATAAACGCCTTATATTACTTTAATTAAGTTTGAATTATAACATTCCTAAATTGTGTACCAAATTGGAATCTGGTAAGTCATACAGTATCCGAAATATTATTTCTTTTTCTAGATTTTAGCGGAGACTTTGAAGGGCTATATCTCCTCAGGAGTGCAACTTGGTACAGAGGTAAGTTAGACTTTTTGATCTTCTATTCGCATGAGCAATCTGCAATACTCGTTTGATTCAGTAATTATGAATCACCCTGAATAAATATGTTCTTTCAGTCTTGTATAGAGTCTTGTATCACAGAGCATGCATATAAATATTTTTGGTATTCTGAAAAAAAATTTAACAAGATATAACCAACAATTCAATAATCTTCTTAAAAAATAATCACCTTAGAAGCTTCTAGTTACCTAACTATGTGCTTGCTTAACTAGTGAAAAATTTTCCAATAAACTCTAATTTCGTGTTATATTCTTTAATCTAAGTCTTTACTGACGTGTGTAAATTTGTCTGCTGAATTCTCGTTAAACAACAAACACTGTATTAATTAATAAATTACTGATAAATCAATCAGCTTACTCCACACTTAACAGCAGTAAAATATTTTATATGTTAAATAACCCCTAAACAAACTCCATTACTTAAAATATGACATTACTTAAATAAGTAGCTCTAGTTCGGTTATCGATATTTATATTCTACATCCTATACATTGCTTTTCTGGTGTACTTAACTAGCTTCTATTAATAAATAACCCTTTTTCTGTTAATCTTAAGGAGGAATTTTGGAACCGCTTCTGCAGTCGGCGGTATAAGCTTTTCGGAGGTTCTGCAGCTTCGATTGAGGGAAAGACGGTTAAACAAATAATGTTCCGCTAAATAGAATTTAAATAAAGATTCTGCCCTCACGTTTTCCTGAGAAAGATAATATCTTATTTCACACCTATTTAAAGGCGTCATTCGTTCCAACTATCAAAATAACAAATTCAAAAACTATTTACTAGCACAAACTTTATCAAAAAAAAAACCGTTTTTGAAGAATCCTGGAGATGAAAGATGTACAACTTCCACAAAAAGTCTTGCTAAATATTGTTCCCTCATAATATAGGAATAAACTTAAAAAGTCAAGAGAAGTGAATATAATAAAATATTTTTTTATCAAATAAAGCGTAAGGCAGATGAACTACCGCAAAGGCAAAATGCCTACTAGTTCATTTAAACTAAAATGAGAGATTTTGTCGGCTGCTTTACGAATACTTTTTTTTTCAGGGACTAAAAGTTGGCATGACTTATCTTACAAACCATATCTTTAAGAACATCCAATAATCGATCATCTAACGGGTTCCTATTTAGATGTTACTAAATAAGAGACGTTACTAACTACGTTAGTAACTTACGTTACTACGTTACGAACGTTACACTAAACCAGTGTAATGGTACATGCGCATACCATTAAAGAAATGTATGTAGACAGCGTTGAGATTAATTAAGAATATTTTGACAACATAATTTGGTGTAATTTTTAACCAATCTTGTTATTTATTAATTTTAATAAATAATAGCGATTCATTAATAAGTAATTCAAGAACTACCCTTATTTCCCACGCCTTGCAAGAGTGTATAACATATATGTTAAAACATGCTGGTACAAGTGTCTGTAACAGTAAACATCCAATGGTAAGGTTGTTGTGAGTCATTACAATTAACCAGAAATAAACGGAATCGTAACAGTTTGCGCCCAACGTGGGGCTCGAATAATAGGGTTCAGTTCAGACTATTAGGTGATCTAGAAATAAAAATAAAAGTTAATAACTTTATTGAGTACGTGGCACACCGAGTTTGGCTAAACGAAGCTATATTAAATTAAGTGGTGGTTTAATGAGATTATGGTCAGGGTTAAACATTGAAGAACCAAGAATGGAGAAGCTAAACAGTGTACCGCAGGAAAAAGAAAGAGAACGAGGGGATATCCCTGACAACAGTAGTACAACGGGTCAAGAAATTTTAGATAGTACAGTAAGCATCCAATGGTAAGGTTGTTGTGATTCATTACAATTAACCAGAAATAAACGGAATCGTAACACCAGGAATGTTTTCTTTTATCGTTTTTGCTTTAAAGGTGGATGCTGAGTCTTCTTGGAAGACCCAGTCTTTTCCATTGAACAAAGTGTTATTCAGGAGCTTAAACAACAAGTTCTAGAATGTTATCCTCATACACTTTGACACACACTGATTTGCAGAAATGAAAATGGAGCCCGTAGTAGACATCCCACCAAACCATTTCAGACGGCTGAAAGTATTTATGGCGAGACTGTGTACATAATATATTATTCACAGTGTGGGGTAAATCAGTTTTATGATATATTATTTGAAATGTATTTAAGTATTTTCTTTTATTTATCGTACCATGCGGCTTAGAGGGTCTGAGGCTTCTTTAAATGCGCTTTTCTATGCATTTTTCACGAATCTTAATGTTAGCTAGCTTAGATCATTTTGACTTTAAATAAACTTCGTTAAGTCTCTTCTAAGTTACTAATTACTTTTCATGTACATTTTCACTATTTTTTGAATTACTTATTTACTAATTGTTAAAATATAAGTACATTTCAAGTGCTAATAAAATACAGAACTGTAGCGTCTCAATATTATGAGGTGTAAGCAGAAACTCGAGAAATTGCACTGTTCCAAACTACTTCGGAAACGTTTCCTCTTATTAAAACAATTTTGCCAGTCATAACTTTCGCGAAGTTACAATATTTAGATACCTATAAGAAGTGTGGTGTGATACCGAAGGTAGTTATTCGATTTTCCACGATAGATACTTCGGCAGCTGGCAAAGTTCCACGATAAACTGATTTCTTCTGTGTAAAATTCAGTTATGCACTAAAAGGGGTGTTGAAAGAATGGGGGTTAGAATTGGGTACGGGGTAAAGGTTTTCAGAAAGTAACTTATTGATTTGCTAATAGAAAGTTGGAGCATCTCTCGTGTACGATCAAGAAAGCTCTTTAAGTCTTCATAGATGACTAGATCCACCAGAGTGGGAAAGGCATACTCGAGTTAGGCGCGTGCATTGTTTCGAAACTTGTTTAATGGCATCGCTTTTAGTTTGGGTGAGCTTTAACTCGCGCCGAAATCGCTGGTGCGTAACGAATTATTTAACGGAATTAGCTTCGGTGAAGTAATATCGCCAGACAAAAGAAATAATCGCGAAAACATACAGGAAAACAAATAAACTGAAAATGTTAGAAATATAGCCGTGGACAAAACAAACTCCCGGTCGCCGCGTATATCAAACGAGGGTTACACATTTCTTGGGCCTATGAAAGTGTCATCGTATCTTATTCCCAGCAAGTCAACTACCCTTAGTTCCTGCAAGCCTGCCACCCTAAATCGCGCTTCTTAAAGCCGAAATTCCTCGGCAAAATAACAACCGGATTTTGTTTGGTTTGTGCGTTTATTGTGGGGAACTTTACGGGTCAATTTTCGTTGCTACTTTCATAAGCATTGTTGTCCTTTTTAGTCGCCATGTTTTACAGGATATTAGACTTTATCTGTTATTTTTTTAAGCGGAAAAATTGATGTCGTCGCAAAAATCGACGATGATGAAATTTTAGTATTTGTGAGTATAATCCTAGCGGTAACACGTGTGTGAAGTCGTTGGATGGTCGTCTGGGGTAGGAAAAAATTCCGATGGTGCGAATTAGGTCTGGGAGTTTATTTTCTTTGTGCTGTTCGAACCCTTTTAAAATCCTCTTCGACGTCAGTTTTGACTAAAGGGCTTAGAGGGAAAATAAACGATTATAGCTTGAACCGAAAACCTTTTAGCCTACTTTTTGATGTGGAGCTAAATATAAAGATATTTTCTGGGAGAAGTTATAATATTTGAAGAAACTCCCTTTTGTGTTAATCTGACCTGTAAAAGAAAGGAGATTCTTATTTTTTCTTATTAATGTTTGATTACGGATGAAAATTTAAACTGGAAGAGAATTAAAGGAAGAAAAATAAAACCGAAAATCGTTCCCTTGATTTTCATAAAAATGAGTTGGCGAATATCCAAAAGTTTTATTTGGAATTGTGTATCTAACTGCAATAATAAAAGTCGTTTCCTCCTAGTTATAGAAGACAAATCAATTTTTAACGTATATTGCGGTTTAATAAAAATGTGTTTCATTCTTCGCCATCTTTCTTTCCTGCACATGAGGAAACGAAATGTAATTGAACGTCCCAAAAAGAAAATGAAAGCAAACCTTTTTATTTTCTTCAAGTCAAAAGTCGAGAACGACTGTCTTTAATTATGTAAAATTAAGGTAGTACAGAAGAATTACAAATCCGATTCTTTTTGAAGGCTAACAGTTATTATTTATTAAAAGAAAGTTTACAAATTTAACTTGGTTGGAAAACGTAATTGAAAAGAAACTCGAAAAGTTCAATTGCTGAAGTTCAATTTCAGAGTTGTTTTTTCTTTACTTTATTCAGTAGTATTAAAAGTTCTAAGTCTGCGCACACACATTCACATACATACATGGACATATATTTTTAGTAACTTTCTAAAAGTGCTCTTTTCTAGTATAAAAGGCTTGGCATTTATGACCTGGCACCAGAAAAACTTTTTTCTGGTGGCTGAATCCTTTGTAGGCTGTTATAATATTGCAGCATAAAACTTAGCTTTATCTTGTTCGCAATTTTGTATTTAAATATGTGAGATTTAAACAACGGGATCTGTTATACGTATTGTCATGATATTTAATGAATCATTAGCAAATATAAGCATCACTATGCACAACAATGTTAGTTGGGTTGCGTAACTTCCAAGGGAATTGACTTTTTAAGACAAATTTTAATTAATGTAATTTAACTAGGTTTCATTTTCTTAAAGAAAAACTTTATAATACACTAAATAGAAAAATGATAAATTTTAAACTTGAATTTTCTCTTAATTTTGGTAAATTTTCTTGAACAGCTGACGATTATATATCGTTGCATGATTTTTGTAGATAAATAAGTATTAAAACAATTTCAAGGTTTGTTTTGGCCTGAAACAAAGAAGGTGCATGTTATTGAAGATGTATATAAAGATTTATTACCTTACCAGCTAGTTTAATTTGTAAAATAATACAAAAGATTTCATAAGTAGTAGTAGTTTCATAATGATTTTGTTATTTTTCAATATTAAAAAGTCTGATCTGGGTTTATATATTATGATGTTGTCAAGTAGTTCCTTGGACACAACTGAGACATATAGGTAGATGTGATTTGATGATGGATAATTTCTAATTGAAGATCTATGGGTTTAAAAAAACACATATTTCTGCATTATACTTTGATAATCTGAAAACATGTAATTTAGTAAGTTATTTGATATTTTTGATGTCTAAAAAGTTATAATTATTGTTGAATATGATATAAGGATAGAATTTGTAACAAGAAAAGGAGCTAACAAAATGTTTTTAAGCAAATATTTCAAATTGGAATAAAATTGCATTGTAATGCATTGTAAAATTGATTTGGTTGACTTTCTCTGGTTGAGTTTATTTAGTGTGTTAACAGAAGTTTTGCATATAATTAACTAGAGGAATTTTTTCTATGTATTTATAATATTTGTTTCAACAAATAAGTTAATTATAAATAACAATATGGTTATGTAGATTTAGTTACAATTTTATTCAATTTTTTACACTAAAATTTATTAGAAATTACTAGAAAAGTAACTAAGCATTCTTTTGTTTCGTAAAAACATATAAATTGAGCTGAAAATTTGGTGACTCTTTCTCTCTGAAAAATTTTGTTACACAAATTAGAGCATAATATTTTTAAAAATTTAAGGTTATGTAGTGAGTAGAAATGTCAAACTTAACCAAACGTCGAAAATTTAAGATTATATTTTGATGTTACACCAAATGCTTTGTATCATTAGAGTTTTTGAATTTAAGTACTGCAAATAATAATAATCAATTTCAATTAAATAAGTAAACAGGGCTGTGAAGTTAATTAATGAATTAAATTGTATTTGTGGAAAGAGAATTTTTTATTGTAAAGATTTATTCAAATTTAGTAATACAAATAATAGAAATATTAATTTTAAAGATAAAAAGAATTATACTGTCTTAGAATTAATTTTTCTTTTAGTGAAGACATCTAAATATACTTTTGATTTTGTTATAATTCATAGCATTTCAATTCTAATTTTGTTTGTTTATTTTCTTGTGTGTTGTGTTAAATAAATTTTGTCATTTAAATACTTTAAAAGTTACCTTTGGTTTATTTATTTTATTTGTGTGTGTAGTTAATAATATTTAATAGATCCATATTTATTCATAGCCCTATTAAAGCGACTCGCCTAGTAGAGTCTCATTTGTGACCAGAGAGTAGGTTCACAATTAATTTAGTTTAATAATAGCCGGCGCGTTTTTTCTATATGGTAAAGGTAGGTGATTTATATTTTGCATATATCTTCATTGTGCTTTTACCGAAGTTTGTTTTATATATGTGTGTATCCTCAATCATTAAATCAATTTTAATAATTTATCAATTGTCAATCATCTTTATTTATTTGGGCCTTTCCTAAATAATTATATGTGCAGAGTGTAAATGTCGTATTAATATATAGGTGAACTGCACTGCACTGTTTATTGATTATTCAGACGAAACTTTTGAGGAGATTTTATTGGTTTCTTAAAGACAATATTTTAGCTGCATTGATTGCAGCAATGCCTTGTGATAATTTTTAAATGCAAATCCATAAATTGATGCTTAACGCTCTCTAACAATCTGAACAAAAACTGAAGTAGCTACAGAGTATGCTTCAACATTACTAAATACTCTATTAAATCTTTACCTAAATTGGTTACTTGCAACAAGATTAGTTTGTAGAGAACGCGCCTAAACTTTGGTACTTGCATAACTAACTAGTATGTGCTATACTTAGGTGGTTTATATTTAAGCCTTTGGAATTTCATATGTTTACACTTAACTTACCTATTAACTCAAAATTAACTCATGTACAGGACATTATTAATTATGTATTACTAATTTGCAAAATGCTGTATTTATTTACAAAAACTGCAAATAAAGTGCATGCATTTCCAGTCAAAATTGTGATGATATTTCTACCAGTACACTTATAAAAGCATTTACGCCAGTTAAAGTTAAAAAAGTGATTTAATTTATTAGTGCTCATGAATTCTTATTGATGCACATAAAGAATCGTTAGATATTTACTACTTACCATTTGTTAATAAGAAACATTAGAGAAGCAATCTCTTTATTAAAATAATGTAATAGAGAATTAATGCAGTTGCATAGTTTCAATGGATTTTACAATAACACAGGCCTGCGATGGAAAAAATACAAGGAAATTGATAGTTGAACTTCATGCATGTTTTGATGCTGATTTCAAAAAAATAATGAAAAATTTCTATCACGTCACGTTTTCTTGAAAAATTCAATTTTACTTGGATTTTTATGAACATTTACCATAAACAAATTCTTTCGGCATTGAATACCTTCCCTTCCTGCCTGACCATTATTCTACCGCGGTCAAACCTGCAGAATACCCCTCTGTGACACCTCCACGTCGCCATGCCTCCCTCACCATCACAATCCCTCCCTCCCCGTTACATTCTCTCTCTCTCTCCCAATAGCGTAGCGCGAATCCTATCTCAGATCATTCTCTTTTCTTTGTGCGTTTCGTGAAACATGGCTTCGAGTTCGAGACGTTGTGAAAATTTGCCAGATGACTTTTGTTACATATGCGGCGAATATAATGTTATTAAAAATCGCATGAGGAGCATTACAGACTATGTTAGACAACTTTATCTTGCGTATTTTGGCATGAAACTCGGAGACCAGGAGAAATCGTGGGCTCCTCATAAAGTGTGTGCAGTGTCTCAATGATCTACGCTTCTCGCTCAAAGGAAAGAAGACTGCTTTACGATTTGGAATTCCTATGAGAATGAGGGAGCCCAAAAACCACTGTGATGATTGTTACTTTTTTTCTTGCCATGTCCGTGGGTATAATCGCAAAAATCAAAAGCTAATCTCTTATCATGATAACATTTCATCGGCCATGCGCCCCGTTTCTCATGGACCTGATGCGCCAGTGCCTTTGCCTCCAACTGAATTGCCAGTCATCTCTTCAGAGTCTTCAGACTCGGAACATCCAAAAGGTCAAGGCTCCGATACCGAATATAAGCTCTCTGGAGGCGATTCACCTCAGCCCCTCTCAGGTTGAAGTTAATGATCTGACTAGAGATCTGGGCCTTTCGAAAGAGGCAGCTGAATTGTTAGGCTCCAGATAGAAAGAAAGGCCAAAGGAACCTCTTTTCATTGGTACAGGAACCGAGGAAAGGAATTTGTTAAGTACTTTGAGGAAGAGGAGAACCTGGTCTATTGTTCTGATGTTCCCGTATTGATGAGCAAATTTAATATCACCTACGATATAGATGAATGGAGGCTGTTTATAGATTCATCGAAAAGGAGCCTTAAAGCTGTCTTTCTTCATCACGGAAGCCAGTATGCATCTGTACCAGTTGGACACTCGGTGCATTTAAAAGAAAGCTTTGAAAACCTGGCTCTCGTCCTCAACAAAATAAAATATGCCGACCACGGCTGGACCATTTGCGGTGATTTGAAATCTCCAGAACAAAGGTAAGGTCATTTTCGGAAGCAGCACACCAAATAACATAAAAATCAGCAAAAACTTCTCTTGTATTTTTCAAAAACTTCAATTTCGCAGGCCTGTGTAATTATGATGAGATAATGACCTAAGCCAGGTTAGTTTGTTATGTAAAAATAAATAACAGTAAGAAAATAAAAAATGCAATCTAAAAAAGGGGTTTTTATGGGTAGTAAAAGTAAATAAGATGGTTAATTTTTGTACAGGGAGAGCGTAACATGTAAAATTTCTAATTCTGCAAAATTTTATAAAATACAAATAAAATAAATGTTCAACAGTGTTTGACCAGTTTTTTAATAAAAATAAAAAATAGAATCAGTAAAAATAATTTAAAGAACTTACCAGAAAAGAGGAGATCATCTGATAAATATAAGAAAAGGTAAAAATAGACAGGGGTCTATCTACCTCGATAGTTTTAGCAGCAGTTGGCGTATACATGTGGAGTAGAATTTCAGTTAACATGATACATGGACAGTTCCAGTAAATTTCACAGTTCCACATAGCAGGCTGTGCAGAAGAAAAACAGCATTAGAACATAAATTTTGTGCAAAAATCAAAACTCTCTAAATAAAAACAGAGCTTGTGTTTTGTTTTAAAAGAAGTGAAATTATTTCTCAAAAACTGGATATATATTAAGGTTAAAATAAGTCACCTTAAATTCACAAAGTACTTCCTTATAATTAATATTTCAATTTACCCAAAAATCAGAACTTACCTGAATCATATCAGCTCTGCTACACAATTTTGGGGTTCTGATAAAAAATATCAAAGTTTAACAATTCGTCATCTATCAAGCATTTCCTATCGAGTCAAAATATCATAACATCAACGATAACAAAATATGTCATTAGTTCAAATTTCTTTTATATTAATACTTGTAAAGTTACAATGAAGGTTAAGTTATAAACGGGAAGTCATAACACAATTGACGGTCTATTATTTAACCCGAGATATATATTTTCTCCACGACCACTATGGAATTTGTAAATTCTGAAATTAATTTTGATAATAAAAATTTAATATTCTAACTCTTGTTTTAGAATAAATATTCTAAAACACTACCCTACTTGTGTGTTTTGAATGTTTTTCATTCCATCACTAGATATGGAATGAATATTCTGTAACAGTATAATAAATAACGGTTAGCCTTGATTTCATTGTTTACATTAAATGTCATACTTTTTAAGGTTATTGTGCTTGTTTTCAAATTGTAAATACTGCGAAGTTTAAATTTTCTTGTGGTCTTGGAGAAAGCACGGTCTGTTACTCGGTTAGAGTCGAAATTCGATGCTCGTGGTTCCTCACACTCGCTTTCAGCTCGCGTTCGGAATCTTCCACTCGCATCGAATTTCTTCTAACCTCGTTACAGAATATACTATTCTTTTATTAAGTTTGTGTGCAGTTATTAAAAACAATATTTTATTTTGTAAACAAAAATAAATGTCTACAATACTAGAGTATACAATATCCAGTTGTAAGTTCGTATCAGTTGCCTCTATCCCACTATCACTTTTATATCCTATATCAAGCTGATGCGTTCCCAGTCTTTATATAGCGAAGTATAGCATAAAAAGTTGAAGTACAACATCTTCTAAAATTACATCAAAAATTTACAAATCTTCGAAATAATTGATAACAGTGTGTATAAATTATTGTTTGTGGTTTACACTATGAAATAATAAATATAAAGCAATACTAAAATAGTCTTCCTGAGTTGTATTCATATACTGAAATATTTCTATTTACGATATATCAGTCATTACTAGAAAAGCAATAAAATATACAGTTTGGATATATTATATTCCATTTGTAGAATAATAATATATTGATAAAATTTCCTTAAATCCTACAATATATGAATAACCGTATCTTAGCTATCCTTCTAAATGTAAATAAATGCTATTTTCATCTTTAAATTCAAATTCTAAATAATGCACATAAATAAAAGGTAGAGTATAATTTTGTTTAAATAGTTCATATTCAGGTTGAAGTTAATTTGTAGGTTGGATTAAGGGTGGTGTCGGACAAGGCGTGAACGGAAAGGACGACACCTCCAGGCTACGCACAGTGAAGTCTCGAAAATGGGGGTAAGGGATGAGACGATCAGACCTCCAGGCTACGCGCAATGAAGTTTTGGAAAAGGGTAAGGGATGCAAGAATGAAGCCTCCAGGCTACGCACAGTGAAGCCTCGGAAAGGATACGGTACGGGATGAACGGAAAGGGAATCGGAACTACGATAACAGGATCTACTCTTATATTGCCTGGAATCGGTTCGGTCTGCTGGGCTGCTGGCTGGTTCTACAGGTCGGTTTCAAGTCCTGGGAACGGACTGAATAAAACGACTTGCGCACCTACTCATATAGGTGCCCTCGGAGTGTGGGGGAAATGGTAGGAGTGAAACGGAGCGGCATACTCCAAATATCGGTTAGGGAAGGGACGCGTGCTCTTACTTAAGTCGGCGGTTTATCCGAGTGGTTACAGATCACACCGATGATAAGCATATTCACTCTTACAGCCAAAATAATTAACCAAAAATAAAGTAACTTCGCTACAAATTTTATGTTTAAATTAGAATTTTGAATTGTTCATTATATAAATAATAGATTGCGTATTCACTATATAAATATACTCTTTATTATATTATATATCAATGTAATAATATAATTAAGATACTAGTATATTACAGATAAACGTTTTTTAATTTTTAAATTCCAGTTCTTAAATCTTATCCTACAGCCTTTTACATAATTATAATTCATTAGTAATTAGGTACATCTAAAGTTCGAAACATGAATTTTAATTTTGAATAAAAAATTGTTAATTACATTTTATATTGTAAGTTATAGCTTCTTAGTATACATTCTGAATTATTAAAATCAATTGTACAGTTTAATTTACATAAATCTGTGTTCTAGATAATAGTTAAGAATTTTACTAAAAATTCCTGAAAATATTAATTCTAATTTTTTTAAATTATTATTTTTCCTAGTGCGTTGTTTATGGTCGAATTGATTTGTGCTTAATTGTTTAACAATTTCATGTTCAAGTTCAACATTATTTTTAAGGAGTTATAAATTGTAAGTAGGAGTTATAAACTTTATATTCCAAATAACTCATTTTATATTTAAAGTTAAAAATTTTAATTAAATTAACATATGAATGTATTATATATTTAATGTATCAGTAAGTTGAGTATTTAATAATTTCTAAATAATCGTCATTCACTAACTCTAACAATTTCAAAAGATTTTTTGGAAATTTTGAAAAATATAAAATTTTACACTATATATTATAGCTTCAAATTTTTAACTCCACAATTTGAATATACTCCCAAGGAACACAGTGTCATCTAATAAACATTTACTTAACATCTAGCATATATGTTTATCGACTGTATTTTCTAGATGCATTGTAGACCACTAAATGTCCGCAACTTAGATTGTATATACGACGTCTAAGTTGTACTATTTTTAGATGTTCTAATAAGACTGCAAATCTGCAGCTGCTTAGGACCTATATCTGACGTCTAAGCTATACTGCTTTTAGATATTGTAATAGACTACAAATTTGCATTTGCGTAGAAGGAATATCCGACGTCTAACTTATACTATTTTTAGATGTTCTAATAGACTACAAATTTGCATTTGCATAGACGGTATATCAGACATCATGTTAAAAATAATACGTACAATAATCTGTATAATCTTTATTAAAAAAGTCAAATGGAATCTTAACAGTACTCAATACTTATAAAATACATCAAATTATGTTTCATCTTTTTGGTGTCGTTGGGGTGTCGTCTCACGGTTCCACCTCCTATTATAGCCAGTCTGTTTTTCTGTAAATGAAATATTTCTTATTAGAGTATAAAATAAGAATTTTTTACAATCTCAAATATAGAGAGGATGTTTAAAAAGTAAATATTATTGATATAATAATAACACTTACCTTAGCAAGTTTACAACAATAACTTTTTGCTGTTATATTATAAATGCAAAAACTATATACCCAAAGCAGCAGAGATACTTCTGGTAGTTCTACAAACGAACTGAGTACCGAACAATAACGGTAATTCAACAATAACTACCCCCTGCCCCCATCCAAAGTTCACGAACAGGCAGTATGGCCATCACGTGGGTGCAGGGTTGCAATATTGGGGGTTTATTGAGAAAGGCGATGCCCTTTCTGATTATGTTTATTATTAGAATGTTATTGTTATTTAAATATGAATACAAGTAAAAATACAAACAGGTACCGACAGGCAAATGCCGAGGAGCCGGGGTCGGAAAACCCTGATCTTTTCTTTACTAATCTCCAAACGTCCCTCAGGCAAGGTTAATTGAAAATGTTTGGTGCATGTATGATAATTAAAGTTTGAAATAAATAAATAAATATTATTTCTGTTATTTTTACTGGAGGCGATTGGAGTGTCAAAATTCTTACTTTAGATAACATTAAAAAAAAACAAAATTGAAAAATAAAGATTATCATTATTTATGAAACCATTTTTAAGCAAGGGTAGACTTTTTATCAGGTTAATCTTAAGCATAATTAACAAATTTTTGAAAATTCTAGATAATGTCTAATACAATGTGTAAAATATATAGCTTTATGGACCAATAAAGTAGCATGATTAAACTACATCTATTAAATGTAATAGTTTTCGGTCAAAAAGTTACATCAATTAGACGCATTTCAGATAACATTAAAAAAAATTTTTTATGAAAAATTAACATTATTTTCCCTAACAAACTATTTTTAAGCAAGAGGCTGAAGTTTTATCAGGTTAATTTAAAGCATAATAACACCTTTTTTAAAATTATAGATAATGTCTATTACATGTCTAAAAGATATAGCGTTATAGACAGAATAAATTACTGTGTCTAAACTACAGCTATTAGATGTAAGATAGTAGATGTAGATGAAATTTATATGAGGTAGATGGTAGATAGATGGTCTATAGATCACTATGGGTTTCTTGGGCTATCTTCAACTTTTAAATTTAAACTTTAGACTTCTAAACTGATTTCAAATTTTGTATACTAAATTCTTAATTAAACTTTCTAAATTCTTGATTTCAGTACTGTAGTTTAAAAGTACTTACTATAAAAATTGTTACTGGATTTAAAATAAAATAAAATTTTAAGTTGCAAAAGTTTAAATAAAAAACTAAACAGTACAATAAATTGCCTATTAAATTAAAAAATATACGAATCTTAATAAATTCTTAACTATTATTAATTTAATTTTTATAATGGGAATTCTTAAAAGTAGTAACTACATTTCTTATTTTGTATTTTAGATCGAAATTGTACTTTTTAAGTCCTAAACTTTAAATATGCTTTTCTACGTTTTATTTACGATACTTCCATTGCGCACTCTGAATTAATTAAGATAAATTTAATTGAATCTATGTTTTAGATACAGGTTTAAATTTCAGCTGCTTATTCCTAAAACAATAAAATTTAATTTAATTTTTCTAAAATTATTTTTGTTCCTAAGTTCTTAAGTTTATGAACGAACTGAATTGTGTGTTTTTTATCTTGTTTGTGATATTCTTTATCAGAGACTATTAGATTCTCTACCTTCCAGATAAATAGATTCGGTACGCTTTTGCGATGGTTACAAGATTGTCATTCTTACAGCACTAGAAAGTTATAGGTTTGACGAATAAGTTGTGTCAACCCACTTAAACCGCGCAATCCTACTGGGAATAACCCAACTCTTTGTGTGCCTAGTTCACCCAAATCTAAGTACGAAGGATAAAATAAGTAAAATGCTTCTTAAATATTCGTAAAGCTTTTTAACTTAAACACAAACTCAGGGTACCTTTAATGAATGAACAACTTGAGCTCAGTAATTCTCCGTTACTGGAAGTATTAGATGTTTAATTATGATTCTTATTATTAATTTTTTTATTATTATTATTATTATTATTTTATCTAGTTACCTATTTTGTATCTACCTTAGCGACGTGTTTGTTTATAATTATATTACCTTTGATAATGACAGCATAGCTGTCGAAACAATATTGTCAGGTATATTTTAATAAAACTATAGGTTTAGCTGTAAAATGTCTAGGTAGACGCTAGATAAGTGCGTGGTTCATAGATGGTAATCATTCTAAAGTATCAGAAGGCTGATAAAGTATGTGTTAACGTAGCATCTTCTAGGACCACACGAATTAATTACAAAAACGGATATTATATTGTGTTTGTTAGATTTTTAAATTCTTTGAAATACAAATCAGCTCAGAAATTAATGATTACGAAGACCTAAAATATTTTAAGAAACTTAAAAGTTCGAAACCTGTAACTCAAGAGTTTTACTCACACTCAAAATACTATATCAAGAAATTCAAATACGTACGGCAAAACTCATAAATACGATACTTACGTTACTTTATAATGGACCGGCTGAATACTTCTTAATGACAAATTCTTGCTCGGGATGTAGGTACTGATTTTCATAGCTTATTAATTATAAAGAAAAATGAGGTTTGGTGTAGATACAAAAAAATACATGGGCGCCATCTGCTTGCAAGTCCTTAAACTCAGTATTCACAAACAGAAAGAAATTAAATTCAATTAATATTCATGTTTAATTACGTTAATATTAAGTTGTTTGAAATATTTTAAAGACTTTCACAAGTGAATGATCCAATACTATCACGGTAGGGTTTAATTCAAATATTCATTTATTTTTAAAGTATTTACTTGTCTCCAATGACAATAGTAAAGGTTTCTATAGTAATACCCTAATAAGAATTCTTATTAAAGGGAACTATAGACATAAATTTATAAAACACAATCATTAGGGAGAATGGTACAAATAATTTTTACATAAGACTTACTTTAATCAAACAAGTATCCTTTAGTCCTGATACATTGGTAGAATTTTACAATTCTTTAAAATCCCAAAAAACAACACTTGCACAATAATGCCCTTGTTTCACTTAACATTAAATGCAAAGCACTTCATAAATTGTTGATGTGAAGCAGAAAGAACTTGGAAAGTATACTCGCTGGTACCGCTTTTCCACCCAAGATCAACGTACGAAAGTTCACAACAATTGTCACTTAATTGCAGTTTCATTAGCAATCTCTTTATGAGTAACTAAAACCATATAAGTTTAACAACCACTTCTATTGGTTATAAAAGAAAGATTACCAAAAACACGATTTTATATCTGTTGATATGGTATTATTATTACCTTCTCGATTTATATTACTACGACACCCAATTAAACAGTGTTCTAAATTATTATGGCACACCTAAATCGAAAAGTTTAATAAGTTTATTTTCGAAATCAACTACCCATTACATTCTCTTATAGATTTTAAATTGTAAATCCTTGGAATAATTTTATTGGTTATTAAAACATTTCGTTACGCGTTTTAAGGTTAAACTTCTTCTCAAATTTCGATAATTTACTAATTAAATCATCTTGAAAAATTAAAACTGCATTACCAGTCATTAGTACCATTTAACGGTAAGTTCATGGGCTGCATTAGATTATTGATTTGAGTTCATTTTAAATCGCACACATAATTGGTTTATCAAACTTTTACATAACTTTCTTTATCGCTTGTCTAATCAATTTTTTAGATCACGGTACGATACTGAATTCACATTAACAAAAAACTCCGTACGGTATTCAAACTAATTCGTTTAACTGGAAGAACGTGCTGTATTCAATTGCCTTCGGCAAAACTGACCCTGTAACGTATTCGAGTGTCTCGCTAACTAACTACTTAGGGGTACGGATTTTTCATGGCGTGATATTTAAAAAAAATGGGGAATTTAAATAAATCTATCCGAACGAAGTTAACATTTCTTCAGCCAATCACCAACTAAGCCAACCGCGTCAGGAAACCTTCTAGAATATTCTGTTTAAATTCGCGAGACATTACCGCCTAAAATCTGCGTTTTTATTTTGCAGGTGGCCACATAATGCTTTTTATGCTTCTGCACTAAGAAAAATCTATTCATCCGAGTTAAAATAGCACGTACAAGATCTATAAATTTAACGTTTAATGCGTTTTCAGATAATTTATTCCCTTGTTAGAAAACCGATCTTATTTTTCTACCTTTATAATCTTAACTTTTGTCTGTATTTTCGTTACGAAAAACGATTTTTAACCGTAAGAATGCTCTGCAGTGAACTTTGATATTTACAAAGACATCAGTATGTTTATTCTAGACGCAATGTTATCTGTCATTTTATTCTAGAAGGAATTTTCATCTTGTACGAAAACATTTTAGGGTGACCTATGGTATTAAAAGAACATCATTTAATTCGAAATATCGTCTGGATTTTTAATCCAACTGAAATATAATGAACTACACAAGACCGTACTAAGGTTTTTTAACCATTTGTGCATATAAAATTGCATTTCTTAAAAATTGGGAATTTCAGCACGTTACAAACCATGAGATTTAAAACATTTAAAATTTCAAGATTTTGTAATTGCGAATTTTTTGATCCGCCAAATCTCACAATTTGTCATAGAGAGTCCTTGAATATTACAACTACGAAAATCTGGTCTATAAATATTTCAATTTATAGTTATGAAATTTTAAGTATGAAAAAGGGTATTCACAAAAACGATAGTCATTGAAAAAATATAAATTAGATCTCACAAGACTTATGGGACATTTTCTGGTAGGCTACCTTTACTTAGAGCCGTACTGTACACGAGGGTGGTAAAATAGCTTGGTTTACAAATAGTTTCCCTGTAAACAAACACTGTTAACATTTGCATAAAAATATTTGTGCAATGTTAAAACCCTTGCAAAACCGTTTGTAAACTGTTAAACATATTAAAAGCTATCGATTGTACTCCGTATAGGTATTGTCTGAATATTTCAACCCTAATATTCACGTAATTACTGTAACTGATATATGCGTCCTTTAGTGCATCTGTACAACTATGTTAGTATAGTCATCAGTAGCGCACAATGATTATACCAGGATAATGTAGGGGATATCGAATTTCATTTACGGAT
This sequence comes from Agrypnus murinus, assembly GCA_929113105.1. Lineage (NCBI taxonomy): Eukaryota > Metazoa > Arthropoda > Insecta > Coleoptera > Elateridae > Agrypnus > Agrypnus murinus. The sequence continues at coordinate 148,658,951 of OV816028.1, forward strand.
AACAATTTGCTTGTTATGTTTCTATACAATCTAATTTCTATTTATTAGTCAGTAGCAGAGTTTCGCTACAAATTTTATATTCTACATTAGACGGACCTATATATAATTAAATTAGAAAGTTTAGAAAATCCTTTAATTCTTACTAAAACCTAAAGAAACTCTAAAAGAGAGGAGCAGTTTTGTTAATATATCTTCATGAACATGTTAGATAATAAAAAGGAGATAATCCTAGGATACAAAACGTATTTTATGTTGCCATTTAGCAACGCAAAGGCCTATTTGAGTTTAGGGATTAGATACTAAACGTCAGGAACAGCAGAGGAGGCGGTTTAGTTAGATACATATTTTTGAAAAACGTGTATAATTTATAGAACATCTGATGCTGAAATCAAGAGTGTTAAGCTTCTGCTACGTAGTATACGAGTGGGAGCTAAGTAATCTCTTAAGAGAAACAAAAGGTCTTGGTTGTGTTGTGCTAGTATATAATTTTCTATTAATTTATGAACCACATAAAATCTGCAACAGTTTGTATCTCGATAAATTAATATTAATTCCAGAATTCAAAAAAGGTAATATGTAAATAAAAACAAATAAGAGAAAGTTAAAATATACATTAAACAAATCAAAAACACGTACCCTTCTTCAGCTAATTCTTTTTTCTTTATCTTTAGTGTTCTCTCATTTCAGCTTGCCCATTTACTGTTGAAAAATGCTTAAACAATGCTGTAGCTTTCCTATTTCTTTCAACAAAATAAATTATCTGGCTAGTACGGCCTTAAAAAGGACTACTGCTTGAATGACCCTAAGATTTATAGTTTTTAACAAAGCTGGTAGATACAGATTTTGAAAGTCATTGCTTCACCACCTTTTTCAATATATTTTTATTTTGGTTGTGTTCTCTTAATCTGTGACATTGAATATGTGACATGTTTATCAAAGATCATAATTATAGGTGTGCACCAACCATCCGTCCACTTTCCAAAGTTCTGAAAATTACGTCAACAAAGTTAATTTGCCCCGTCTACCGCTTTCTGAAATGACGTATACTGCACTGTTTGGTTCATCAATACATCAAATGCTGCATATTATCTTTCGCTGTATAAAGCTAATTGAGGAACCAACTATTGAACCATATGCAGCGATCGCTTCGGCTGTAGAAAATTAACCTCCTGGATTTCCTGACTTGAATTTTTGGATGCTTTTCTGACTTACAAATATGGAATTGTCGATATTAAACAGAAGCGAGTAAAGTTTGAGAAAAATGGTCGGATTTTTTTTGATATCTTTTCTAAATTTAATTTTCATTTGATTCAACCTGCGACATTTTTGTTAATTGCAGCATTTGTTTGTTTGTCGCCGTTAGTCCAATAATCATAACACCTAACATAAGACCATTCATTAAGTAAACTTGTACTTTATATTTAAACGAGATTTTTATTCAGAATCTCCTATCTTATTTATAAAGAGGTACTACTATTTTTAAATAGTAGAGTCTTCTTAAAGACCTAAACAGAATACTTTTTACTAGTTTACTTGTCAAATGTTCATATTGAAGGGTTTCAAGAAAAATTGATATGTTTATAAATATAGTAGTATGCTTTTATAATTGTTTAAAGTGTGTTTACTACATTTCTAAATTTGCTTTATTTGACTTAAGCTTATAACCACTCAATAAACCAGAAATAATAAAAATTGTGGGTGCAATACCAGGTATTTCTTTTTCTAGGAAATAGGAAAGTGGTTGACAAGGATGAATGTATTTAAAACTTATATTGCAATTTCAAATCAATTTTGAAATAATACTTGCTTGGCTAGATCATCCTAATATTCAGGAAATGTTTTGTAAACGCTGCGAATGACTTAAAACTTGCCGACAAACAATACAACACTAAACAGAAAAGGTTTTGTCATAAAAGAAAGAAGGATTTTGTGGTAGGAGAATTTATTTATGTACTGCTTTGCTTTTCATTAAATATAGTTATTTTCCCATGGAAGCTTTCGGGAAAAAGTAATTAGACGATTAGTTAAAACGATTGCAAAAACGAATACTTGGGTTTTTGTGTTAGATAAAAGTACTATCTAAGATTCTTTAAAAAAAAGTCTGGAGTCGTGGAATAGAAAATTTGTCGAAACCCAGAAACACCAGTTCTTACCCTGTATGTACTGGTAGAAATTACATCCTGTCTTGTCCGTCGTGTGTTACTTATTTTGATTTCTTGAATCTTTCTCCCTAAAATATTTAAAAAAATCTAATAATTTGCTTTAGCCACTACTTAACAACTTCTGACTTTTTCTTATGAGGTTAGGATGTCTTCCAAAATCCATCAAACTACCCAGTACCAGCTACGTGGAACTTTTGCGAATATCAATTATACTTCCTCTGCTACGGCCCTAGAACTTATTTTTAAAGTTTCATAATTTAGAATGTCGCAATTTTAAACAATGTATTTATGAAGTTTCTTGATTTCAAAAATTTAAATTGAGTTATACAGAGTTGTGTTGTTGTTGTGTCACCTATTGCTTGCACTGGATACTTGCAGGGAATTAAATTTTAAATAGTTTAGAGTTGAAATAGTTGCACAAATTATTAAACAAAATATTTTAAACAATAGCTTGTATTGTAGTATTCTCATAAAGTTTTCAAAATTTTAAGAATTAATATCATCAAAGTCTGAAAGTTTTTAGGTTTGTAATTTGAACTTATTTACATAGAGAAAAAAATAAGGACCATCTAACTAAAGTTGAGCGTTAACTCCATATGCATTCTTTAATTAGTGAGTTAATATTACACCATAGTGAATATGAAGTGAACCTTTAGTGAAGTCACTTATAGAATGAGTGAATGTAACCTTCAAAGTAATGTCTTTATAGAGTAAATTGCCCTAAACTTTTATGTTTACCAACTTTATTAATCATTCTGTAGTACAGATCTTACTCTTTTAGGTAAGAAGGGGAACTAAAGCAATATTTCGTTTTACAAAAATAAATGTTTATGATTGGAACATCAAGAACTAATGATTTTAATTAAATTTAAATTAAGATGCGTAACATAAACTTAATATTTACGGTTTTAGAGTATTACAATAACTTTTTTTTAAATGTCGATAGAAATGATTTAGAGTGGTTAATCAACAATAGCTAACAACTTAAGTTTTTTTTTTACTTTTTTCACTATAAGTTCAGTTCTAAAATTTTAAGGCAATTCAACGTATTTAAAGGTTATAATTAATACTTCTACGTTATGTAGTATGGAGTTTCAAAGCAATTCAATTTGATAATTTCGAATGACCAAGTACTCAGTAAATAATGTACGTAATGTAATGTAATGTAATATAAGTAATGTAATCTAAATCTATATACTAAAAGATTACTCAGATACGTTTACATATGGCTAATTCATTTATTTGTTACAGGTATGTTTACTTCAGAGTATTTTAAGTACTGGTAAGTTATTCAAAGAGAACGTAGCATCAAACTTTCATAACAAAAAGAGGGAAACGGTTAATCCAAATATCTAAAGATGTATAAAATAGATAACAAAGAGTAGTATCCTATCAAGCAAGCATTAGATAGAGATTAATGAAATTTTTGTGATATATTACAAAATAAGACAATTAACATAAATCAGTCTTTGAACTTTCACATTTTCAATGATCAATTAAAAGTTTACATTTCAATTTTAACCTTTGGAGCTATACCAAAATCCTGCATACGTTATGTTTCATGTTTTAATTCTTGTGAATTGATATTATCTGAAACAATCACTAATCAATAGGTACTATGCTCATTTGACCTACATTTACAGTAATTATATTTTTTGTGCCATCTTCATTATTGGGCTTATCCTTCATTCCATGGAATATCGACCAGGTGTTCTATAAGTAGATATAAATCAATTATAACTTGGTTGTAAGGTTGTAACCTATCGATTTTATTTATCCTTCAATTATCGCCTTGATCTCTTTTATTATCCTTAACATATTTTCTAACAAGTTAATCTGTAGTATAGGAGTTCGTCTACATTATAATTAGTCGGTGAGCTTATATTAATGAATATTCATATATCGTATGTATATAATCTTACGTTAGAAAACTTGAAAAGAGGCTAATTGGACGATATTAATAATACGAACTAGCTGAACCAAACTAGTTTACATAATAATGAAAAGGGGTGTTTGAAAATTTCCAGAGAAAACTTAAAACTTGTTAATGCATCAGCACAGCACAAGTAGACGTTAGCTTCCGCCATATTATTAGACAGAGTTTTGAATTAATATAAAATTATCAAATCAACTTACTATCCATTTCTTTTCTAGAGTCCTCTGACTTTGATAAAAAAAATCTCCGATTTCGTACTTTATAATTATAAATATTGAAAAGTTTTAGATTTTAAAGTTCAGTTTTCAAAATTTTACAGCTTAAAGTTTTGAGATTCCTGCCACAGGTCTAATATGTACCTCTACTAAAGTTGAAGGAAGCTGATGGTTCATATTTTCCTTATTTATAATTTTTAGCGGTTCATATTATAAGAATTGAGGCAAAGATTTTATAAATTAATAGTCTTGGTTTAAAAATATTAGAGATCCGGATTTTCAAAACTTTAGATACATAAGGTATCGGAGGAATTTCCTGAAAGTTTATATGGCAATTTACGATGTACAAAAGTTGTAACACCACTCGGACTCAACAACGCAAGGACAAGAATAATTAATGGCAACTGCTCCGGCTCATTCTGAAGGAAGCGTTGCCCGTGGATTTCCAACTTGGTTATGTACTTTCAAAGAAGTTAACCCTTAACTACCCAGGTGCGGTGTCTGTGACCGCAGGTATCTGTGTGAGTTTTGGTTTTTCCTATTTCTAGGAAGAATTAAAATTTGTGCCGTTAGGTATTCCTAAATAGCATCATTTTCAGTTCGTAGCCCGCTGCACATCAATCTGTGTTCACGCGTTGCGTTATTATTTAAATTTAAATATTTCGTGCGGCCATAGTGACCGGAACCGGGTATTTAAGTTATGGCTAGCTCTTCACTGAAGGTTCGCTTTGGTGATAAGGATTTTGAAAAATCATTGCTAGATATATCTATTGTAACTTAGACTGTTTTTTCGTAATTTCCACCGTTAAATCATTTTTTTAGTTATATTAATTTCTGATTATAAAAATTTAAAAAAAATCTTTAAATGAGAATTCACACTATTCAAGGACTATAACAACAAATTTAAATGACTTATTTTGCATTTTTTTTAATTTTATAGCGCTTTAGAGAGCAGCGGCCACCGTGACCGGTCCAGGCATTTGTGTTACTCTTACAGCACCCGGATAGTTAAGGGTTAAACAAACATTTATAAAGAACCAACACATACCATGTATACAATACCAGCATCCGTTTAATGCCCAATATGTAGATTTATACAACAGTACTCAAAGCCAATATAGAAAATTTAATAATTTTTAGTACTTACTAGATCTAATTACTTATATCAAAGAGAGAAATATTATTGGCAAGTAACTGTTGTGCAACTAAGCCTTCAAGGAAATATGTTTGATGATAACCAAACCAGTCTCGATTTCAATCTCCACGTATAAAATTCTTATCATTCGACAGCTTCGAGAAAATGTAGATACCACTCTAACGTACCACGGGTCAGACTACGTTAACCTTGACCAGTAAATTAATTCAAATTTTTATAAAATTTCACTTTCAAAACTCGGCTAACATGTAAAGTGTTGGATCATCGAATTTGATCAAAGTAAGACGGCTAAAACAAAATAAAATAATTAAAGGCTATCAGAGGTATATTTGAAAAAATTAAAATGCAAAGGTGTTGAGAGGTGTTTCCAGTTGCTTTTCACTTGTGAGAGAAGTAAGATATAATGGGTAGATTGTGATAAGCGTACTGCACGAAAAATTAAAAGTTGTCGATTAACTCACAATGAGTCGATTATATGGCCTAGTGCTACTGATGGAGCGGCATTAAGAGTTAGGCGCGGTTGACCCGGGCTAGAAGTTGCTCGGGTAACTCCTATTAATGGTATAAAATCGCCACCGGCTGCGCTTCGAATGATACGATAAATGTTACGATAATATAGTGTTACTGCAATGATAGTCGTTAGGTCATGGATAGGAGCATTAGCGCCACCTGAAAAATCTGACAATAAGGCATCATCAAGTTGCCGGTAATATTACAACTCCTAGTGCATAAGCAGTATTAACCGGACACATCGCTTGCCTGTGGAGATGCGACCTGATTAAACTTATAAAATCAATTGTATATTAGGACACAAGACATAGGAAGGATTTCATTTTAAAAACGCTAGTTTTCAGAAAAGGTTGTCACTGGTTTTATGTCAGGAAAAACAAAATCAACATACTTCTGTAGGTGGTTGCAGAAAACTGGAATGTTTTCGCTGTGGTCAGAAATGAGAGAAAACGCATTAGTAGAAATTTCGAAAATTAAAAATTTTTAAAACATCTGCTTATGCTGCTGTTGCGGTGCGAAAGCATAAAATAATTGGTTTTGCTAGAGGTCGCGTTATATCTATTATGAAAAAGGAAATCCCTGTTTTTGCAGCACTGGGTGCTTTAGGACTTTGGGAGGTGGAGCACCATCGGTTGCGGAAGCTGTTCGTGTTGCAAAAAAGTCGCTCTACTAAACGAAACGGCACAAAAAATTGTAAAGGAAGTTATAGTCGATACAAAAATAATTAGCATTCTAGTTGCGTCCGTATTCAAAAAGCTACCGTTGGAGTTAGAAATACCCCATTTTAAAGGTCTTTTCATGGGCGTTCTCTCTGTCCACACGTGTCAGTAAGATTATTAAAAAATCCCTGCTCCAAATAGAGAGAGTATAGACAATCACGCATAGAAACCAGTTTCCGTTATATTAAAAGAATGGTTTCAAAGCACATTCTCTACGTAGTCATGCGATCTCATCCGAATTAGCTTAGATTTTCTTGGCCATATTACTTTTACTACCATTTCACCTGATTATTTCAATCGCTCAATAATTATAAAAGTTTATATCAATTTTGATGTGCTAAATTTCCTTTATAGTGTCTTAAGTACCAGATTATGCTAACATTATAATTAAAACTAATAATATTAATATTAAAACAAGAAAAGATTAACTAAAAGTAATAGCAGACAGAAAATGTGTATAAAAAATATTCAGAATTGACATGAAAATAACGTAGCCATCGAAAACAACTTTAGGGAAAAAATATTAAATCACATTGTTACGCCCTTTTTCTTTATATAACAAAGAATGACTTGGAATTATTAGTAGAGTGTGAAGTTGTTCCCACATAATAATCACTAGCTCAGAAGGAGTCGATGGTCGAGGGGGTTAAAAACTAACGACAGCGAATAGTGGTCTCACACTAACGGAACTAGACGTTTTGGATTTATTACCCAAGCAATATTATCCCACAATCAAAAACACAAACTTACCATAGACCACTGTTTCAGATTACCACTATACCTAGTGGTAAATACAGCAACAAGAAAAACATGTAAATATAAATTTCATAAACACAAATAAATGAGAAAAAAACGTTTAATTGTAGCCACGAATTTGTAAATATACAATAAACAAAAGAATACAAATAATCATAAAGATATAAAATCAATAGCATGATACGAATAATAATCATAAAGTTATGTATATACACGATAATCTTATAACTTGACTAGAAAAATAGTTCAATATGGACCACTCTTGGATATATCCAGTCGTTTCACAAAAAAAAGTAAAATCTCTTTTTATTTTCAACTGCTATTAAATTCAAAAGTAATGTAATTGATTGAGCCTAAATTAATTCCTTATGTTATACCTGAATATCTGAATCAGTTTCTAATTTAATATTGCAATTGAGTATTGTAGTAATTATAGCTTGATATTTAACACTTTTAAATTCATGATAAAAAATCAGTTTATTTCATTATAAAAATAACACTTATCTGTACTAAATCTAACTCAGCGGTCTAGTTTGGTCGAAATCTACAGTAGTTTAACTTCTGTATTTTCTTGATTTATTATAATCGGATTAACTATTGATTAACCCATGCTGACGTCTGGTACAGCTACTGTGGTACCAATCAAACAGCCAATGAAAAGAACAAGTAGGCAGGAACTGAAAGCTCTGAAATTAATAATACTTGCAATAACCAGTCTGAAGTAATGGGAAACAAAATCACAAAGCTAATCAATGAATTTACTCTGGGTTAAAATGGTTAAAAGGTATTGCAGAAGCATGTGCAGACTTTCCCGTTAGAGCTCCCAAACGAGGTCGAACATGGACGCTACCCTGAAACGTTGCTTAGGTAGTCAACAGAAATGTTTACAGGGAACTAAAATATTCTGTAACAGGGCAACTAAAGTATTTTCATCGCGAATTTCCATAAAAAAGTTTTCCTCTTAACAGCACTAAAATTGCCCCATATATATTAACCAAACAGATTTTATCTAAACTCGCCGGAAACAATATAACGGCTAATCACCTTCTTATCAACATTCCATGATCTAATGCAGTTGAAAATGCAAGATTTTTTATGTAAAAATACTCAAGGCCTGAAGTATTAAAAGTATAAAGTGTGGCCTAATTTACAGGAGAAAAATTTATAATAAATCGAATTACATTGCTTAATCTTTAGTTTTAATGCTAATGATGAAAGACACGTAACAGTATTAATGCCAAATAAATGTAATTAGGGTTATGAATAATTCTTGAGAAGGTGTATGTAGCCCAATATATGATCTTGAATAGTAATTCATATCATTTTAGTACTCCTGCTTTTGCAATGCTTGATTTACGCAGGAAGATACAAGCAGAAATGGGGAAGGATTACATGTATATTAAACCATTTTTGTGTTTACGAAGCTATAACAAATCATTCAAAACTTTGACCATTCTCTCTCATATATTTTTTTTACTTTTTCTAACGATAGATAACTTTTGAGTGTATTCTATAGAAGTTTCAAGAGCAGACCCGCATATCTGTTTTCCTTGTATAACTTTCAAGCCTACTGGACAGAAAGAGATCCTTAGTTTGGTCACTTTAATTACAATGAGAAGTTATTCGCCCATTAAAGGAGGCTTCAAGAAAGAAGTTTTAAGCGTCCCCCTTTAAGAAAATTTTCCGTTCGAGAAAATGGCTCTCGGTTGATAAAGTAAAAGAGTTGAAGATTAATTTTGTGATTATTCGTCTAAGTCGTTTGGAAATAAATAAATGCTTAGAAAAATCGCAAAATCACCAGAATTTAACACAAAAACTAAATTTATCACAAGGGCAGGCGTTAAAAGCTTATACTAATCAATTAGATGTGTTTACGGAAAACGCGCTGAAAACGCATCGTTAAGTATGATTCAGATACATTCAGGGAGATGAAATAGGAAAGCTAAAGTCTTTCTTGGTTTATTTATTGAAATTCAATACAGCTTCCAATTTATTAAATGCCATTACAGTTTACAACTACTTGTAAAAATTTTTACAGTTCAGAAAGTTAGCTCTTTTATTAGACGCTTTCTTTTTTGTATTGTACACCATTACAGTGCTAATTTAAGTTTGTTGTAGTTTAAAATTTATCAAAAGAAGTTTTGAGCACTTATTAAAGCGTTCAAGTTCTGCCGTGGCGTAGGAAAAGTTGTCGAAAACACAAGCGGTTACAAAATTTTATTAGAACTTTGTAAACGATAATTAAATGTTTTGTTCGTAACCCTGTTACATAATTAGTTCGATGATTTAAGTTTACGTGTCTTGCAAAAAAAAGCTGTCTCTGAATAATGAAGATTTTTATCATCACCAACACAACAAACAAACGATGTAAATAAAGCAAGTAACTCTTGTTAACAATTGAAAGAAAAAAATAACTTAGACAAAATGGGCGCCTCAAAGTAATAAGAAGAGAAGTAATAACAGGGCTGACGTCACTCAAACGAGTGATTAATCACTATTGTTTCGCCGGAAGCGTTGGTAGAACCACGCGACAGGAAAACGGCGCTCCTACAAACGGCTTATGCTAACATGACTTTTTTCTACCTTGTTAATTTCGTGTCGTTCTAATTGAAAATTGTCTCTAATGAACGCCCAAAGTTTACACAACTTTACTGAGTGAAGAGGGAAAGTTAACTGGATCAGATATTGTTATACGACGACAAACATAAACAAGAACTAAAATTCCAGGAACCCTCGGAATTCTTTGTATGAGGTAAATTCGAAGTTTTAGCATACTACCTTAATTTAACCAACCCAGGGTAAATATTATCTTTCTGATATTCTAGCTTTCGAATGTTGTATTGTGGATTTGACTGTAGAAATAAAAACTAATTTAACAATAATAATTTTACGCATACAACTTATGTACTGAAGCTTGTAAAGGTTCTTTATTGTTTATATTTTGAGAAATATTGATTAACCTTTCTAACTCTAATATTACTTGCAATGTAGCTATTTTAAATTAGATTTCGCCAGGAAACCTTTCGTTTATAGATTATAAATTTTAAATTACCTAACTAACCCGTTGTTTACATAATTCTCACATCAAAAACCTTACTGTTATTGATTTTTATATTTCTGAAAAAATTATAATCAAAAGTGTTTGGCTAAGAAGCACTATTATTAACCATGATTCTGTTATCTAAAAGTCAACGGTCAAGTTCTACCCTCCATAAAACAATCCGCTGAAAAGCGAGCTGATAATCCCTCCTACATGCAACTTAGGATTAATCTTTACCTGTAGTGTTATATCTATTGCATTCCACATTACAGACTGACGAGGCATGTAAATAGCCTCAACAGAAAAATTAAGAATTAAAAGATTTAAGAAAAAATGTTGGAGGAAGATTGACACTACAACTCTATGCAAATAATGAGAGGCCAAAGTACAAGGGACTCACCAGTAATTACTCCTCTTTCTTCTCACGTCTATAGTTCTTCCACTTGTGATTGTTGCTTATAGAATTCTTGTAGGGCAGCAAAGTTTCAGTAAAACCAAATAACCGAATGATTTTGTGGGGTGCGGGCGGTTATATATGATTAAATTTTGAAGCACATAAACTGTAGGAGTTATCTTTCTTGTAACTATTCTTATACGTGATTCACAAAGAAAAACATAAATTATATTAAAGTTCTTTTTTATTTTCTCGTTGCTAAGGTCATTTTTGTATTATCATTCAAAATATTTGGTGGCCATCATATAGTGGACACGCCATCGACGCTATCCAAAAATATCGAAAAGCGGCGAAATTACAAAAGAGCGCTATATCGCGTCACCTGAAATATCCGGTGAGCGCAGCGCTACCACAGACCTAAAAGGAATTTTTATGTATTGACCGCACTTAATATATTTTTCATACTTTGAACTGTCTTTCCGCTAGCATTTAATGATACACCGATTTTTGCAGCGAATCAAGTGGAACAAGTCCAATAACTTCGACGCTACGCGATTTAAACATCCAAATCCATATCCACACGATCAAGTCTGGAAAGAGTCTGTTATGCATTGAAGAGTATCTGAGTATTTATTTATTCGAAGAGTATCCATATACATACGACGATGCTTTTTCGATTATCTGAACAATAAATAATCATAAAGACCATAGTTTATGATTTTCTTTACAGTTCATAAACTACTACTTTACGGTTAGGTTAGAGTTTAGGTTATGTCGCAGGTTAGGTTAGAAATTAGATTAGATATCTGGTTGCAGTTTTAGATTGGTTAGGTAAAGTTAGTGTAGATAAATATGGATTAGATTAAGTTGTTCTAGAGTTTATAATGGAGTTAAGGTTAAATAATGGATTAGGTTAGCAGTTGCCTTAGGCTGGGTTAGATTAAGGGGATTTTGGAATAAAGGTAAGGATATAAAATACATTGTAGCTAGTTAGCTAATAAAAAAGGTTAGTTAGCTGTTAGGTGTTCGGAAACTTTGGGATCGGATAGATCCGTTTTAATTGGGTTACAGATAAAGTTGCGTGCTAGATTAATGATAGATTAGGTTAGAAGTTACTGCAACTTGCGTTAGATTAGGAAGAATAGGTAAAGTAAGGATAAAGGTTAAGCTATGTTAGAGATTTGTTTTAGTTAAGTTAGAGTCTAAGTGAGATGTTAAATTAGGTTAAGTGAGGCTTGATCTTACATTAGGTTACATGTTAGGTTAGGTTAGAGGTTAGTTTAGATTAAAGGGTACGTTTCAAGTTAGGTAATGTTAACGGTAGGGGTCAGTTAGGTTAAGTTAAAAATTAAGGGAGGCTGGGTGAATCATATAAAGAAAATCAAATCAAATTCTTTAATGTAATGAAAAATTAAAAAATGAGACGATTTATATGCTTCAAGAAGTCGAGATCTAAAAAATTATTACGAACGAAATTGCGAACCATTTATGAAGTACAAAATTGCAAAAAATGAGTCTGTTTTAAGAGAGCGAACATGACAACACGAGAAATAACCGCCAGAATAGAGGGAGCAGAAGAAACGCCAAAAGTATCTAAAAAAATTGTAAAATCAGCAGAGATAAGCGATATTTCCTCAGAAATAGCAAAATGCACAGGAAAAGTAGGAGGAAAACAGCGGGATTTTGTCATATATTTTAGTAAGATAACGAAACAAAGTAAAATGCCAGTGAAGGTAGGCCTACCAGGCAGGTATAACTGTATTAATCTAGAAAAATGAGACAGTTAAAGTTGTACTACGTGAAACACTAGCTTTTCTGTACGGCAAAATAAACAATATAAAAGTTATACTTACGTTAAAAAGATGCTCAAGATTACCACTGCTTGAGATTTAGCTCTATCTTACAAATTTTTAATTTCAGGTCGCAGGTATTGGTTCTGTAGTTGTCTAATTTATAAAGAAATGGATAAAGGATTCAAAAACAAAAAAACATACACAAAAAGGGCGCCATCTGATTATGAAGCTTAATAATGATAATTAAATAGATCAAATAGATTAAAGAAATCTGTCTGAAATCACTAATCAGAAAATGAAATCAGACCGATATAAATTTAGTGCAAAATATTAGTTAATTTCAACAAAGTTAAAAATTTAGATTAATGAAGGTATGAATAAAAACTTTCATAATTATATGGTTCAGTCTTACTGGTCTTAATTAACTTTAAAATCATATTTATTTGAGAAAACACCAGAAAAAATATAAAAAGATTACAAATTTTAAATTCAAAAATTCAAACAATAATTCCCTACCTAAGAGAATTTTAATGAATAAAAGTTGTATACTAAATTACATATAAATGAAAAACAAACGGTAAAAATATTTCAAAGATTCAAAGATAATTTACATAAATATTTAACACTCAAAAAAATACATAAATGACTATACCTGTAGTTGTCAATAATTCGCAAACCAAATTAACTCTAAACTGCACAAATAAGACTCCTGCATACATCAAACAGTCGCTGCAGACGGAATGACTGCCTGAACTGAATGCAACCATAAACTTTCATGACATTTGGTTATTAATTTAATTTTGATAACCATCGGCAAATGTTCGCTGTTATCATTAAAACAACCGACTTATTATTTTAATATGAACTGGATTTATAAGGCACATCACTGAAATTTTATTATTAATCGAGATTACCATCACTGAAGAGAGTCTGTAATTATTAATTTGTTTTCGATATTTTGGTACGAGAATTGTTTAAACGAATGTACGATACGGTAAACTGTATTAAAGCTGTTACACTTTTAATAGGAAAAACTAGATTTCCCATTCTTCAAATACACAAACATCCGGAAAAATATTTAACTGTATAACGGTACTTTATCAACCGCAAATTCTTGATTAATATCCGGACACTTAATTAAACGGTATGATTATTAACTGTAAATTTTCTTAAATAACAATGCACGACATCCGATACCGGCAATTGTACTATATCGGAACTTAAAACTGAAGTGTCTCGGACCAGCAACTAAAGGCAAGTGTTGTTCTCTTTACCGCAACTCAGAAGCAAGTGTCGTCTGGACCGCGCTCAAAGCAAAAGTTTCTTCCCTTAGAAAACTAAAAATTATGTTATTGTAAATTTAAGGTTTACAGATCGTATGCGCCAATCGAAAAGACTCCCGGTCTCGTCTCAACAAATCAAGACTAAGTAGTCCACGTGGACTCGATAGGGAGAATTTTACTAGCATTTACTATCAGAATATGACCACAAAGAACCAAATACTATATATTAGCGGGCAAGTGGTGCGATACAGATGATGTTTTTTCCAAGACTGCAGACACATTAAATTATTTTTTAAACACGAAGCAAATATGAATTCGATGAAGGTGACTTCAATAAAATTTATTATGAGCCATATTTAATAGTTTCCAAAATTTTTAACAAAGAAGCTACGTTAACCAAAGCACACGTGCATAAACAGAATACAGAAGGAAATAAATTATTGCCCAAATGCTTTTTATAATATTAAGAAAATTTGAAACCAACCTTTCTTTAAAATATATTTTATGGGGTTGTTTATATCGAATGCTAACGCAAGTTTCCATTTTAAAATGACGTAGATTTGCGGAACCGGACTTAAGATTTTTGCAAATATGTGGACAAAACCACAATTATTCAGAGCTGATAAAAATATACCGTTACATACGAACGTACTAAAAGAATCCTAGAAAGAGATTGATATAGCAAATAAAACCATTAATTAAACTATTAAAATTATTAACTGTTATTGAAAAGTGGTGCCACTTTAGGAGTCAAAGAGGAACAGAGGACTGTATCGTATGACAATTAGAAGAAAGAACGATAAGACACAAAAGAGAATTACATGTGTAGCTTCACTAATCTTGAGAAAAAGTTTGAAAAATTAAAGAGAGGAGAAATATAAAAAAGCCTAAGCCTAATAAAAAGAGACTGTAAAGTAGCCTATGTCAGTCTTAAATTATTATTGTAAAAATTGAATTTCAAGTTACGGGAAATAGATAAGAAATATCTAAGACAAATAGTAAAAAAACCAGGAGAGAAAAAATACAAAATAAGCTAAATAATAACTAATTAATTGAAAACTACACCAATAAAAGAAAAAAATTGAAGAAAGACAGCTTTGTTGGTTCCGGAATGTAAAAAATGCAAGATAATGGAACTGTAGTGAAAGCATCACGTTATATTTAGCTTAACTTGGCTGAATAAATAAAACGAAAAGTACAATTTAACGTTAGAATAAACTAAACTAATTTTGCTAAACTAACACGTCAACCTGTAACGTAACACTTTGATGTTAGCCCGTTTCTGTAATCGTCGCCTGGCGCCTCCACCAAAAATGTCATGTTATAGGGTGAAGTGACTGGAAATGCCAACCTACAAAAACTCTTTAAACTTTTAAAATAAGCAAAAGTCCACGATTGAACCATCATTTGTAACACATTTAATTTCTTTTAAACAAAATTTAACAAACAAAACGGAATGTCGCAGATCCGTATTTACTTAATATTCGTCCAAGACAAACTTGAGTTATCAATGAAGATAACTACTGTAAACTATAGCTCCGGCTGAGATCTCTTTATTATACTAATTATTTTCAGGATCGTAGGTGCTAGTTTCCTAATCACCTTTTTATATTGTCATCAATAATCACAAAAGTTAAATGATTGAAGTTATTTAAAGGACGCAAAATATAATTATTATGGACATACTTGAATTAGATTAATTTTACTAATAAAGACAGATTAAAATTTATTTAAGTTTATTTAATAGTACCTTCATGTTTGTTCCAACAATAGTAGGGATCTATTTTACCATAGTTCACTAGATACCTAATTAGCATTCTAAATTCACAATTAATAAACATCGATCATGAGGTCTATATTAGCAAGTACTGTAACCGTTTTAGAATATGTAGTTAAAAAAAGTTATAAGACAAAAATGATTTGAAAATTCTGTAGAAAACCTAATTCAATATCTATTAAGAAATAAATGATATGAATTGACGTAAACAGTCCTATTGTTTTATTTAACTTTTAAATTAATTCGAATAGTAGGATATTGAATTAAAAGTAAATTGAAATGAAAGGCAAAAGTTGACAACTATTGTATATGCGCTATTTGAAAATTAAATCTGACAGCAGAATTTGTAATAGAATTTTAAAAGGTATGCGCTCGAATGAATTTTGCAACTAAAATATCGATAATAGACTATGTAAATGTGTTCGTTATACAGTGCGCGTCTAAAGTCCGTTCCCCCCCTACTAATTTTTGAACCACCTGGTATACCGCAACGAAATTTGGAGAGCTTAAACAGGAGATAAGAACCTAATTTTTTATGGAAAAATGACAGCTAAAAGTTTCAAAATGGCGGCTGAACGCCCTCTTGAATTACTTTTTTAAATAGAACACCCTGCATATTATTCCGTTTTCGAAATCTGCTCATAATTCTTAACATTTTTCTCTAATACACTTTACTTCTAAATTTAATTGATTTTCAAATATTAACGTTTGAAAAGTGACATTTTAATTAATTTCAAATCCAACAAAGACACGAATTCTGCTATCAATCAAGTTTGCATTGAAAACAAAAATCGTTGTTGGGGTATCTTACATCTTGTTTACTGTCAAACTTAACTGTTAGCTGTCAAATAAAATTTAGTTAGAAAAATGTGTTACCGGAAATGACCAAAATCCCTCGCAAAATCCATACTACATTTTAAACCGGAATGTCACTTTTCAAACGTTAATATTTCGAAATCAATTAAATTTAGGAGTAAAGTGTATTAGAGAAAAATGTTAAGAATTATGAGCAGATTTCGAAAACGGAATAATATACAGGGTGTTCTATTTAAAAAAGTAATTCAAGAGGGCGCTCAGCCGCCATTTTGAAACTTTTAGCTGTCATTTTTCCATAAAAAATTAGGTTCTTATCTCCTGCTTAAGCCCTCCAAATTTCGTTGCGATATACCAGGTGGTTCAAAAATTAGTAGGGGGAGAACGGACTTTAGACGCCCACTGTATATAGAATAAGATAGTATGAGACTATACAGGATGAAAAAGAAATAATGCGCAATATTAAAACTTCTTTACATATTTAAGCAATTTGTAAAAGGTGCTTCAAACGTTATTTTTCGAAACAAGGTTTGGAATTGAAAAATGTTTTACTATACAGCAAGAGTTAACATTTCCCGGTAAACAAGGTGGCATTATTAGGCAATATATCAGCGGTTCTCAATCCGTCCGTTTATTAAAACTTTGACATTTCTAAATACTAAAACGCTTTATTAAGACAATATTAGTTCTAGCGTCGTCCTTTACTTAGTTTCGTTCACAATTTTATTTGTAAACATAATTTTTTTCTTCCTGTATAGTTGAAAAAAGAGGTTGAATTTTAGAAAAATAAAACAAATGGAAAAGTGAGATCTATAACCTTTCTGATTCAATAAAAGAAAAAAACAATATATCAAGTCACTGAATTTATTAAAAGGTATATTTTACAACTTCTCATAAACATAAACTAGGCTCTTTATCGATCACACGAAGATTTTCAATTCTTAGAAAACTACCCTACTAGGTATTTTCTCATAAGGGTTTAACGGGTGCACGCGGTTTGTATGTGGAGCGTCGTGTGTTGAATTGTTGATGAATAGCCCTGCTTATACTTTAGATGGACGCATGACAGGATAGGCATAATGCATATCTCACGACAATGTTGTACTATTTACTTCCTCACGCTTTCAAGTTATTATATCACGAAGATTAATGGAGGAGTCACCTTATAAATGGATAATATTATAAATTTATTGTTAAATAAATATCGACTAGATTCCAATTTCCCTAAAATATTACTCTTATATACACATATAGAGTCTCTTTTCTTTTGTCTTTTTTCTTTCTTTTAACCTCCAGTTTCAAAATAATGCATGTAGCTGCTTCCTGTTTCCCGTTAATGAAAAATAACCTATTGTTCTTTGGATTGGTAAAAGGCAAAAACATTTTTCACGAATTTCCCACATACGCCCTTCGATTTTCTAAGTTTGTGCAGACAACATGTATTGTATGTGTAAGTTCTAGATATTCAAATGCCGATGAAAAGGAGAAGCTGTAGTAGTGGTTGAATATGGGTATACCTTGCATGTTTGTTTTCTCTAGGCGTATTATATAGTTCTAAAAGGAACGTTCTCCAAGTATACCAAATAATGTGCTGCATGTTGTTTAATATGCAAATATTATGAGAACGCAACATGTAGCCCTGTTCTTTCTTACGAAAACGTTGATATTTTAGAAGCCCTCCGTTTGAGTAAAATTACAAGCACATGTATGAGCATGAAATCTTTGTCAGCTTTTTTGTTTAATTAAAGGATGTCAACTTATTTATGCTATCAGAGATAAATTACAAATAGTTTCGAGTATTACTAATACTGCTTCTGTACACTAAACAGTCTAATTGTAGTCTAACTTTAGACTTA
Source organism: Agrypnus murinus (assembly GCA_929113105.1). Taxonomy (NCBI): domain Eukaryota; kingdom Metazoa; phylum Arthropoda; class Insecta; order Coleoptera; family Elateridae; genus Agrypnus; species Agrypnus murinus. Next base: position 148,677,361 of record OV816028.1, read on the forward strand.
ATGAACTTAACAAAAATCAAGTGTAATTAGTATTAGCACTTAGTTATTAGTGAAGTTTATTAATTTTTTAAATTAAAACACAATAGTACCGGCATTGCCAAAAAATGAAAAAAGTCGTTGAGAAATTGTTGCAGTATCCACGTTGAAAATCTCCCCTAAACGTTATCCTCCATGTTTTGCATGTATTTCCATAGGGTACCTTTAATAATTTATTTCAATAGCATAAATCATTGTATGTATCAAATGTTTATTTATTTAACTTAAATGTAAAATTACTTAGCGTATATGATTAAAAAGCTACGATTATTTAAATAATCAAATGGCTGACTGATATTTAAATATTAAAAAAAATATTACTACTTAAATAATTATGTTAAATCGTAACGAAAAGCTTTTTCCCTATAAATAAGTCGAAATAATACTTTCAGTGATTAAGACATACCCCTAAAACCTAACTGGTTTCTATTTAAAAATTCAACCTAATCAGATCGCTGGTACATTATTAAAGAGTTTGCATTATGATATTGTTAGTTAGAATTTGCAACCAGAATCATATACGAAAATGGGCAGAGAATTTTGTCACGTGGGGTTTTCGTGACTGGAGGACTTAGCCGGAGGTAGAGAGAAATTAAACACAAGTCGTAGAAAACAACTATATACTAATAACAATAAGAGAGTATAAAGGTTCACATACATACAGAGAATACATCGTGAGGACGTACATGTCCTCCTAAACTAATACAATCAAGAGGGAAGTCGGAACCAACCCTGTTCTAGCACTAGGTCTACAAACTAAGCGTAGGAGTTAAATTCCTAGTGATTTACAACTAAGCTTGGGTAGCCCCTTAGGTCACAACTTCCCATAATTGCGCAGAGAGTGGGCGTTTAGCGCAGCCCACTCAACTAACTAAGCATTACATAATTTAAAGAGTACTCACCAGCTTGCTTGTAGATGTAGTGTTGTTGTTCACTGACTGATTTGAATAGCTCAAGCAAGCTGGTTATATACTGCTGAACGCGGAAGAAATTAGCATCGTAGTGGGAATCAGTGGGTTGAAGTTTCTCGTATGAAACTAAGGAAGTTCATGCTTCCTGGTTGCAGGCTTGTGGGTAGTTTGCATTCGAGCTGCTGGTGCCTGGCACGAATCTGCAGCTGTGCGGAAGTGTGGTAAATTCTTCTTAAGGAATGTGCACCTGCATGCAAATCGTGTAGGTTACCTCGCATATACGGAGTAAGTAGGCGGATAAGTTGCATGCCAACTAATGCAGTTGTGGGCGAAGCGAGCGCGCTTCTTCGAAGACCTAGCAGCTGCCCGCGCACATGGCTCCAAGTTGTCGGCGGTGAGACCGCAGCAGCTTAACTAGCGTGGGCAACTGAGTGTGGCCTTGCACGCTATATTGTACGAACGGAAGAGAAGTTGAGTTTTGTATATAATATTGAATTGTAAATATTTCCGTTTGTGACAATCTATATACTGTAATATGTAGCTGAGTATACCAGAATTATTTTACATTAAGGTCAAAGTAATGTATTTCAAATTTATATGTGTTTACAGTTCATAAATTTCGCAAACTGTGCCCACAATGTCTAAATCTTCTAGATTGTGTCTATAGTTTCTAATCGGACAATTCATTAAAAGTTACCAAGAGGGTAATTGTTTTAATTAAAGTAAATGTGTGTAAATCCAATAATATTATACAGAAGGCATTCTACAACCACAATAAACGCGAATACAAGCATGTAATCTTGTTTTACAAGCACGAACATGACATAACTAATTACAGTTAATTTCATTATAAATAAGCTGTGCAAAAACAACAGACGATAGAAGATATATAACATCAAAAGTAAACTATGCTATAAAGAGGGAACTACAATATTTTTTCGGTGAAAACACACTAATAAAAAGAAATCCTTAAATGCAAATAATGTTCCAAATTGATGTAAGAATGTAGTTTATGTCAATATATTGAGATGATATAGGATCATCGATTGAAAATTTAAAACATTAATAAAACATAAAAATTATTTAAAGGCTCAGATTAGCCTCCAAAAACACAGAAATAATCATATCATGCATTAAATGAAAGATAAACATGCGAGGATACTAGGTTCATTTAATCTAAAGGCTACATGCTAGGTTACAGATAGATTTATCAATTTTAAATAGAATTTATAGAAGGAAGTTTTCAATGTAATTAGTTTTTAATGAGATTGGTGACAGCTGATCGTTTTTCTTGTTTTTCTTTGTTATTGTTCAAATTAGTCGTCAAGTGTGTTATGTCAATTTAATCGTCTCTTTGCCAGCTACCTTTCTGTCCTTTTAAATTTCAAATTAGCGTGATTTATAAACTTATGTTTGGATTCATGACGTCATGACAGTTTGTGATGTTCAAGTGTTTTGGAAAATTTCGTTGTGCCGTCAAATGTTTTTCGTAATCATATTGTCATAACTCCTCCTAGATAGGAAGGGCTTAAAATAAAACGAACTACATTGAACTAAATAAACTTTATTTCCTTTCTGTTATGGCTTAAACTCAATCATGTACTCGATAATAATGTTGTTATATAGACAAGTTCTTTGTGTTTTAATTATTACAAAAATTTATGATTTAGCAACTTTAAAGTTCAACGTATCATATTTCCTGCCGTCTGAAGATCCTGTTAAATAACAAGTGCAGCACATTAGATGTTGTTGATCTTTCAATTTGCTTTACAATAAATTCCACTTTCTTAACTAAGTTTTTTACATAATAATTAATTTATTTGATCATTTCAAAATTTGATTAATTGAGTTTGTTTAGGTCACCACAATATAAAAGGACCTCGGAAAAAGAAGTCAGTCGATAAAACGCATTGGAAGAATCCACGTTTGGCTCACATTTAATTTTCCGAAAAATAAGTTAGGTTATTGTTTAGCCTGATATTTTTTTGTAAACAAACGTCAAGTTTACTAAAATGACTTTGTGAATTGAATATTTACCTGCATTTATAAAGCAAAGGGGATTTGTTTTTTTTGTTTACAACACAATCAATGGAAGTTGTGAAAAATTTTAAATTAAAATTAAATCAAGAAGATTTTATCATCAATTTGGTTATCGACCTTGTATGGTTTTTGATATCAGCTGGTTGGAAGGTTGCTGTATTATTGATAATATGATATTAAAAGATTTTGAAGTGGATTCATGACGAATTGTTGTATACAAGGTGGGTCAAAACAATAAGGATTTTGTTTTCTGGAAACACATCATTAAAATAGTCGGTATATGTGACCAAAATTCGTTCATTCATTGAACTTTCTGAGAACTGCGCGGGTATGTTTAAACTTGCGATATGTCACACCATCTTTGTATTATAACTTCTGTTACTGTAACAATTTATTGTAACATTTAGTATTGTTTTCGAGCAAAAAGAATTACACTTATTGAAAATACACGAGGTAGTAGGAATTATGGAATGAAAATGTCTCTGGGCGCCACAGGAGTATGAAAAATTCAAAGAGTTAATATTCAATAGACTACCAAAGCATTAATTGTAATTTATGTTACGACTCTTAAACCAGAAATAAGCCAAAATCACATCTATAGTTATTACATATGGAATAAAAACACAAGTGAACTCGTTCCAATTAACTCTTTCTCGAAAACTTTTTACTAGAATTTTTTACCGAGTTTAATATCCCTCCCGAAATTCCCCTTAAAGAAAATCCATCAACCTCAGTACTACTGGGACCAGATCTCCATTATGAAGTAGCTTTTATAATAACTTATTCTAAATAACAAGTTATTATAAAAACTATCAAAGCAGCGTTGTACTCTCAAGAGCAACAGAGGTCGTTACATGTGAAATGGTATTATGTGTGTGGTTTTTGTGAGTGTTTGGAAACTTTGTGCTTAGAAAACAAAGCTGATTTTTTATCCGTTAACTGTCTCTGTAGGCGAAAAGGTTTTTTTTGAGAATTTTTTCCTTAAGCTGAGAAGGAAGCTGTGCATCGCTTTCGGGACGAATCGATTCTGGGTGTTTTGGCTCAGTTTTTAGATATTCTTGTACGATATCTAGGGCGTATGTTAGTAATTTCTAGTTAAGCTTAGTAGGTAACTAATAGCTAATTAAATACGCTTTTGTAATGAGATGACTTAAAAATGAAAGTGTATTTTTGTAGTTTAATTAGAAATACAACATTTATTTACCTAATGTACAGTAAATTGTGCACTCTGAATGTATTCCTTTGAAGAACTATAGTAACAGTAATCTTCTGATCTATTCTAATTCTAACTGAACCAGATTTTCTACTTTATCTTTCCCTGCGCACGCGTTTTCTTTTACAAAATTGAGATAGTACAGGGGAGTAAAACTGAGAACATCAAATCTAAAGATCATTAAATTTTTACAATAGAACATTTTTAATAAATGAAATAAACAGCTTCTGAGATTCCGCCACTTCAAGACACACGTTTTAAATTATTTTATATTATAGTTAAGTTAAACAGAATGAGCTATGTAAAAGTTACATAATCCTATAGTGGATCGTATATTGGAAATATTTTTCAATGTGTATGTTAAATATTTATAAAATATAAAGACTTAAATGTAAGTTTCTTGATCAAAAACAAACATCATTTTATGTTAAGTTTTATTTCTAGATTAAATGATTATCAAATATACAGGGTGTAACTAATATAAGTACAAACCTTGTAATGGTGGGCAGCTATAATGATTTTAAACATATTTTCTTTATCAAATTATTATGTTTGTAAAGGTATATTTACCGTAAAATAAATATTATTATTATTATATCAACATGCGGTATTTTAACTATTTATATCGTCTTTAAAAACTAATCGATTATTACCGTTATTACTTATATTTATTCATCTTATAATCAATCCTCGGAGAGACGACCCGTCTAGCTACAAGTTTCATACAGGGGGACAATACACTAAATTTTGAAAAATTATTATCAATTAATTAAATATAAGAACTATTTACAATTTATTTTGTAACAATCAGTGTTGTAATAAAATAAGATTTTTCGTACGTCTCCTTGAGAAATGGCGCGCACAATCTCGGCTAGACGTATCATGCATTATTGTATAGACGCGCAGAATACAACCTGCAACATGACCTTTCTGATAACACTTAACGTCCTCATTCTCATTTGGTATAGTAACAAATTACTTGTCTAAGTCTTACATCTGCTATATTATGGTAAACCTCTGCTATCAAAACTGCACTTGAGTTTGAAGCGCATACACACATAAAGTGGAACAACATCAAAACAGTATTACTAAAACAACTGCATTACCAAGGTGAGCGTGTAAACTTCTCCGACCCATAAAGCAGTTACTTTTCACGGTTAATTTATATTGTTACTGTATAATAAGAGTAACATGTAAATGCATAAAATGTGTTGTGGTGCATTTATGAACACTTTAGAATAAATTTCCCTTTGTAACTTTGAATAAAGTGCAGATAAACACGCATTTCTACTGTTAAATGCTTTGTAAACGTACGACGTTAATTTAGAAAATTAAACACAAACGTCGTCACAGGTAACGTTGCTAACATAATTTACAGTACTTTGTACATAGTACTTAATAAATCATTACCCAAAGGCAAATTTGTAGATAAAAAGGTCCTAGGGAACAAAACTTAAGATAATTCTGCATAGACTCGATCTTTTTCATAGGAGCAGCTCGGTGGCGAAAGCACGCCTGACTGTCAGATGTATACAAAAAACTAATGAAATCTATATTCCTGTATTTATTCTTTGTAAAATAAATAAATAATATGTCTTTAGGAGTCTAAACTATATATTGCGGTGTATTAACTGAAATAATATGCCCCACGTTCAGGGCAAGCCATAAAATATATGCGGTGATTTAAATGATAAAATAAAATGCACTCCAAATATTTTTCCTTTTCCCAATCGGCTAACTCAGGTTTAATTCGATAGAGCATGTAATAGTTGAAATAATAACATCTTATTGATTCTTATACCTGAAAGAAAAGAAAAACTTACAATGAAGACCCTTGGGCTTCCGCAACTGGACAACAGGAAGCTAAATTCTAAATATGAAGAGAAAAAGAAATGGATGCTTGTATACACAACAATTAAACACATATATAAATTTAAAAACACAGTCTTTATTTAATTAATGAAAATCAAATTCAAAGAAAACTAAAAAGAAAATTATTCAAAAACAAAACAGTAAAGAAGAATAGGAAATTATTTCCTAAGCTTGCTCAAGTGTGTTAATTGGTCGTTAATAACCTGACATAGGGCTATAACAGTTCTTCACTTGAGCAAACTAACACAAATCAATGTAATCCAATAAAAATATTTGCAAATGTTCAAATAACTTTATGGTAATTAAATTTTAATAAAGAAATTTAATTTATTTTATTTATGAGAAATAAATTCTTTTAAAAACCTTTAAAGAAAAAAATTGGATTCTGCAATTATTCAAATTATGTTTATAAGTTTAGTTATTAACAAATCAAATCAAAACCTTTTTTATTTTGACCAACCTGGTATATAAAGTAAGAAGAACTCGTTCACACTTCCATATAATTGTTGATTCACAAATAAATCTTCTTTGATTTTTAAATTGTTCAGGTAATTATTCTTCAAACTTAGTTCAATCTTGTTTTGTTGACATAAACCAAATGATTACTACATAACCCAACTTAATTTACAGATTTTCAATCCGGAGTCGAGCGTAGGTTTACTCAAAGCTTTTGATCGACTGACTGTTAATTTTGGCAGGAGTTTATATAGGTTTTGTAGAAACAAATGCCGATTCTGCCACTTTTCTCAAACAACCGCATCGCGAAAGATTTTGACGTCACTATTTCCACACAGCTGATAAAATATTCCGCGGATCTAAATTCTATAAAAATAGGATTATAGCTGGTAAAACAACGATCAAAACAATATAATACACTCCTACACTACAATGTACCATAACGAAGATATTTGACAAAAACGATCAACAATGAACAAATCTCATTATGACCTAATTATACACAAAACTCATTAAATCCAGCTTTATCCTTTACAAAATGGATACATAATTACACAATATAGTTAATACATATAAAATTTACACAGGAACATCATTACAATAGAAGAAAAACATACATGAAAATTCCTCTTTACGATCAGGATATACCCAATAATGCATCTACAAAAATCCATTTTCAAATCAACTTAAATGAAGTCAAACTATAGTCAAATTGTCTAGAATACAGTCCTACAAGTGTTTGCATTAAAACAACGGTGAAAAAAGTTGCACAAGAATCAATAAGCGTGAAAGACGAAACATATCAAAGAAGCCGAAACCTTCAGTAAAATAAATGCTCAGGATTATTAAATAAGAGTTTATTGTGCTATATAAGTCTATACAAGATTGACCTAATTTACATATTTTTAGTTAAATATCAGCCCGAAACTGAGTCAGTCTCTTGGAAAACAGAAAAATTCATCCTACGTTAATAATCGTAGACCTGAAATTTAATCAGGGAAATTAAATCTTCCAGACAAATGGAAAAACCATCCTAATATGTAACTTGGGTTGCATAAACATGTATCATCATGAAACAATCTAAATGATTGATATCCTTTTTTAAAAATCAAACCTTTTAAGTATAAAAATTTTAGGTTATGTTTGCATGAGATTTTATTCTTGATTCCTATTTTAAAAATTGATCAATCTATCTGTGACCCAATCGTTTACGATCATATCGTTTATTTTCATGAGATGGATTCATATCATCTCAATATGTATATACAGAGTGGCTCACATAAGATAACTCTGTTTGTTATCGTATGCTATAAATTAGATTAGATTAGACTCATATTTTTATTTAAATTTTTTTACATAAATTATATTATTATTATATTATATTATATTATTATAACAGTATATAAATAATTTTTTTAGATATTTGGAAGAAAAAGTTTAATTTTATCAAATAGTGTAAGGATTTAGAATATTATATTGTGATGAATTTTATTTAGGATTTTTTTTGTGATAATATGAATGGTTTGTTATGTTTATAAATACCTTTGTTTGTTAAATAAATTTCATCAAACGCCTTCTACAAAAATAGAAAAAAATAGTTTGATTTAAAAAGAAAAATAATTAACATTTAATAATAAAATAGAAGGAAAATAATTTAAAATATGATAATTTATTTGTACACAAAATATTGTTTTTGCAAACACTAGTAAGAAAGGTGTTAAAGATGCAATAGTTTAATTAGAAGAGTTGAAAGCAGTAATTAGGTGCTTAAAAAATTTGAAATGGAAGCAAGAAAATAACTCACAAAGTGAGTGTTTATAATAAAGGTACAGATAATGAACGTATTTTGCATAATAATGGATACAATTACTCTCGTAGACGATAAATAACAGGTGAAAGGTATTGTTAGTGACACTAGTAACTAATAAATAAGTGGTGGTTGTAAAAAAACTACAATAAAAAACTTAAAATGAAAAACAAATAATAGATAAATTCAGCTAAAATAAAATAAGATTGCTTTATTAAAACAAAATAAGTTTAATATAATTAAGAAATAAAAGTCAAAATTCACTTTTAAAGACATTAGAATATAAAAAATATAATCTTGTATTAGAGAGATTTAACATACCAAAAATTGGAGGTTATATATTGTTTTGTGTCTCATAAAACAGAATTCTGTTACAAAAGAAGTTTTGAAGGCATTTCTAAATTTAGGTGCAAGGCAAGGTGTAAAATTTAAATACAAAGGATTGTAGAGAAAGAACCCTCATTTACAATCCAATGTTGTCTGTCTCTTTCATAAAGCTCATTTACAATTTAGTATAGATTAATGAATAAAACGTTTTTAGCTTATAAACCAAAGTATTTATAGAGTCTCATTAGAAAATAAATTTAAAATAAGTCTGACTTAATTTTGTTAATTTATTAAAATACCGAGTTAATATTTAGCCATTAAAAGTATATAATTCAATAAACAAAGTACTTTATTTGATTTTTATATAATACAAAATATCATTGCTTCAATACATAATATTTCCAATACAGAAATAATTTGGCATCTAGTTTGTTATAATATAAACTTAGTTATCCCAGTTTAAAATGCAGATTTATGATCCCATAAAGTTGGAAGTTCAAATCATAAAAGTCAGTACAATATGTATTAACCAGAAAATTATTTTTAGTTTTCAAGGTGAGGTAAACAGGCTCATGTAAATTGAGCCACTCTGTACATCTCACTGCTTGTCTACTTAGTACAATACTATATAGTAGAATTTCTTATGTTCATTGCGATAAGTGAGCTGATCGATCTAATATTAATTGAAACTTTCAAACTGGAAGCTAATAATGCGTTATTATCTGAAATGATGATCCAGAACAGGATATATCCTACACCTACAATGGCCATTCTAAAACCAGCAGCTAACAATTATTAGCTATTTCGAACGGTAGATAACACAATAGACGTAGCCTTTCCATATGCTCTTGGTTGTGTGTGTTAATTAATTGACGTTTGTTTAATAAATCCATTTTATGTAGATAACAAGAATATTAATAATGACGCTGACTATTTGTTTAATTTTATAGCAGTGATAAATCAGGAATTACATAGTATAAGTTCTATTATTTATAGGAATTATGTGTAATTATTATCTGTTTGGGTATTTTAAATCTATAGTAATTTATTATGATAATGATATAAAGCCTAACTTTATGTTAAATGTAACAACACACTAGTATGCCAATATTAATTTAAAAAATACATTAACGCTATTAGTTAAATGTCAAGACAGATTCTAAATACCGCATTATTTCAAATAATAGAAATACAAAATTTATACCTAAAATAAATCATAGATTCTTGGTTAGCATTACTTCATTGTTCCCAAAGTTAAATTATACTTAAAAGCTTTGTAGTACTATTGATTAGACAATTTTTTCTGCATCGGACAAAACGTAGTTTACCAGTAGAAAGACAGATTGGCAGAATATTCTAACGGTAGAAAAATTTGATAGGCCACGAAGTAAAATATAAAATATAATATTTGAAAGAAAGTTAGAAGAAACAATCAAATCTTGGGCATTTGGAAAAGTACATTTGAATTTTCTATATACAGAAAACCTACACATACAGACATTACTATTCCAAATAAATCCTGTCATCATAAAACGCAAAAACTAACGATTTACAGTATATAGACTGTGGAATGTGAAGTGTAGAATAATTTATTACTGGTTCAAATTACCTTTTCCTTTTCTTAATATCTATATTTTTCTACAGACACCTAATAAATTAAATGTCACCGGCTACTGACTTATTTTTACAGTGCTGACCTTTTCTGGGGTACTACTACTTATCGACGTTTATTTTCTACTTTTTCAGAATAAATACTAAATTGTCGGCTGCGTAACTAAGAAATTTATCATCGAATAAAATAAGTCATAATCACATGAAACAACGTCTGCACTATACGCTGGGCAAGGCAAAACTACAACTCCTTGAACAGTTCTAAATTTTTCTTACATCAAACGGGATGTGTATATACATTAAATTGCATTGAAATTAAGCTCCTGTTGATTAGCGTGGGGTAATCAGTACGCAGTATTTTATAAATTCTATCAAGCTGCTTAGAATGCAGTCTTACATCTACAGTTCGACCCTCAGAAACCAGTTTAAAATGCAAAGATTTTTTCCTTTATTATCATTTTTCTTTTGTCTAGATTATGCAGAAAAATTTACTTCTCATTTTCGTTACAAACGTCGGTGGGATTTTCAGCAGTTCTTCGTAAACCTCTACCTTGCGTAGAACTTGTGCGTCTGTTGATATATCACGGGGTTCATTTAAGGCTGTATATCTAGTTGCCGTTTAACATGATTAGTAGCTAAGGAAAGAGTAGGAATAAAAACAGTTCCAATAAGCTAATTAACTCAGACAAAAGCTTCAGTTGAACACAATAACCCACCATGTCAGCTATAGCAGAGGTGGAACTTTCCTAAGTAAACTGCAAGCAAAATAATATAATAAGTCACTTACCGAAGCTCGCTCCAAGATGGTTGTTAGTTTAATTCCCAAAGATAAACTGAATTTGCATAGAGCGAGCCCCGCGTTATATACGGCTCCTATATTTATACGCGCTGACTTAAGTAATTTTGGAGGTCGCACGGTCAGCGATTGTGACGGCGTGTGGTAACTGTATCTGTGACACATTAAATTCATTTTCCTCAAGTATCGCTCAATTTGATATACCTGATGCAATGCTAACTTTTGAACCAAATTGCTGCAGTGTTTCTGTGGACAGTACCGTCTCCTTAGCTCAACTGCAACATTAAGTCTTTTTGCCAATAATGACGCAAAACGGCTGTAACTGATATTTTTTCTTCTTGGCATAACAGTAAAAATATAAAAAAAAATCCATCTAAAAGAATGGGCGTTTCTAGGAGTTAATATAAATAAGGTTGTTGATATTTTGTTCAGAAAAGAGTAACATATAATTTTTCTAACTCTGTAAAAGTGGTAACCCAGTGTTTTAAAAGTAAGAAAGGAAAATAAGTAGTAAGGAAATTATTTAAAATAATAACTCACCTGAAGAAGAGAAATTATCAATGGAGGTATTCTGCAACAAGTTGGTACGAGAGAGCTTCATGAAGCAAGGCAGTGGCCCAGAAAGTTTAATTAGAAATTGAAAGCAGATAATTTGAACTTTATCTGTAACATAAAAAGTTAAAGGTAAAGTCAATTTACATTAATAGTTTTAGCAGTAGTTACTGTAGAACTCCAGAAATACCATCCAAGAGCGGTTTCTGTAAATCCCAGAGCTCCATGAAGCAGTCTGCGCAGAAGAACATCATTATCACAAGATCAGATTTATGCATAATCAGAGTATGTAAAAAGCAGAGTTTGTGTTTTGTTTTACACAAGTGAAAACATTTCTTTAAAAGTGAATTTGTTTTTACTGTTAAATAACTCACCTTGAGTTCATAAAAAGGTAATCGATTGTAAAGTTGCAAGTGAAACATCACATCACCTCAAATAATTAAAATCAGCAATAAATATCCTTCAATTTAATCAAAATCAAAACTTACTTGAATCCTATAAGACTCTGATGCGCAATTTTGGGGTTTTAATATCAAATTTCAAAGTTTGACAATTGATCATAATAATTTCCCCATTGAGTCAGAGTATCATTAGGTCAATAAATATTTTACTATTAGTTCAATCTTGTCCTATGTATTTAGAGTGGATCTCCAATGAATAGCCCAGTTTGAAGTTCGATAGTTTCTCATTCTCTGTTAAAGTCTCATAAAAGGTTAATGTATAAATCAAAGATTGTAACATAAACAGCGGTCTGTTATATTTTGCACCAGATACTTTTCTTATTAGTATGTGTTTGTATACAATTAATAAAAACAAAGTTTCAAACATAACTAATTATAAAAAAATTTTAACACATCAATATATCGGTATTACTAATATTTTTCATTAATATATTTATCTGGGGGCCTGGAATGTTGATATAAAGGGCGCAAAAAGCCCTGAGTGACTCTCTGGTTTTCACCTATCAGTTTAGATTTCTCTTCATTATTTTAGATCATGTTAACAATATTGAAAACACCCTAATAAAATAATTTGTAAATAGTTTTATTGAATGCCTTTTACAACAAAACATGTTGACTGCGTTATCGGTTCCCGGAGACCTACATTCTGCATGTACACATTCAACAGTCTACATTTTTCTTCAAACAATGATTACATTTTTATTATTTAATAGCCAACACAATTTAAATTGATTTGATTTTTTTTAAATTAATTTCTTAGTGCCTACAAAATTTTACTTTCAAATTGGTAACAGTTAACTTTGACTGTCAGGTATAAACAAAAACCAATAGAATTTGTCAAATAAATTAAAACAGAAGTAATTTAAGCAATACAATAAATGTTTTTAGAATAATAGGTCTGTTATTTCATTATTTGCAGCCACGTGTAGGGTGGCTTTTGTGTCGGAAGGAATTTTGGACAATCGAAGAAGTCAAACTAGTTATACAGCTTCTAAAAGTTTCCTCAGATTGGTGTATCTGAGTAAAGAGCTAATTTAAATTAATAAGCAGTTCTAACTTTTCGTAACAAAATGAAATCTACAGCTGACGCATGTATTGAAGTTCTATAAATATTTTCCAAATAAAATTAAAATTACTAGAATTATTAATAATTCATTAATTAATTATTATTATTAATTTTATAATTATACTAATAACTAGTAGAAATCACCTACTAAGCAACTGAAATCTTGAAAAGTTAATTAGTGAAATACTCAAAAAATCTAATACCTAAAGAATTTCCACAAGCACATGTCTAGACTAAAGATGGAAAAAGGCAGATGACTATGATAGCTTTTGGGAAGGTATATGCAACCCATGCATAGGAAAATACAAAAATTTACATAATTTGACAGATTTTGTTTTGTCTAAAAAATCTTAGATATGAAAAACAATAATTTGTAACGGAAGTCAAAAAAAATAATGAACAATATTTAGAATTAACATTTTAAGATACTTGTTAAGTTTTTTTTTTAAATAATTGGTAAGTATTATTTATATTATTAATTATTCTTCTCGTTAATTCTCCAAAACGTTTACTCTAATAAATTATTTCTCAACTGCCTTTTCCAGGTATTATTCATTCTCATTAAAACCTCATCATTGAAAGATCCTTAGCAATAATAAAGCAAAAAATAATTAATGCAATCCTCTTTACTTACCAAAATGGAAAATAATGATGGTAAAAAGAAGCTTCCCAGATTAATTATTCCAGCATTTATTTTTGTTTAAAATAATTAATTACACTAAAGTACTAATTTTCATAAATTCAGCTTACTATTTACTTGTCCTATGAACAATCGCAGGAAAACTGCTCATAAAGTTAAACTGTTTTCCACAACATGTGTTGAACTGGCGGTTTTCAGTATTGTTTACCACACTCTTCATATTTGAATAATCAGATTTTCCCTACTCACTCCGACCGAATTACGCCAGAGACCGACCGACCCTTTTATATTAAATTTTATTCGAATGCTAATATATGTTTTTTTTTATTTTTCAGTTTTTATATTAAAAATTTGTAATTACTTGAATAAATATACCATAGGCAGAACCAAGTACAAGGATGACGTTATAAACGTAATACGAATTGAAAGTTTGGATTGTTAGTAACCAATTTGGAAGCTTCCATTCTTATAAGCTTGTGAGTTTGTAAACTATTTCAGGATAACAATGGTTAACCGCTTCGATAATGACAGAATGGCTTATACAGAAATGTTATTAAAGAGGATAATTTCGAAACGAAAAGCAAAACTTACACAATGCGAAAGGTGGTGTATGTATAGGTTAAAATAGGACGTCAGCACGTGGTTCATACAGAGTCCCAAATTAATTAATTACAACCCATACAAGGTTGATCCGTGCAAGCCGTGGAAACAAGCCTCCCTGAAAACACCACACCACCGAACCTGACGCCTATTTCCATCTCCATATTCACATATCGTGCTCTCTGTTACAGCTATTCAATCTGAAAGGCTAAGTGTTTACCCGTGTTCTTGTCAAATATAACCGTGTTATAAGTCAAGGTATTAAATGTAAATTTGGTTTCGGTGCGCAGTTGGTAATGATATCATCGTGTCCTTAAAACTTAAACTTCGAACCGAAACACCCGAGACGGGCCTTTAAATACCTAGCTATGTTTACTGATGAATGGTTTTCGGTTGACGTTTAACCCTGAGAGATGAACGTGAAACTGAAATAATACATACTTCACCTCGACCCCTTATATTGCGAAATATTATCACTCCATTGTGGACAATTCTATTGTCCATTTCAACGCCAACTCTTCACACAAGTATGCTTCTTCTAAAAGTCGAGAGTTCTATCTGTCTGTATCAAAATGAATTGCACGCTTCACTCGAGAGGGTTTATTTACTGAAATATTATGAACCACTTTCAGGTTACAATGGAAGCCAACTGTTTACAAACTATTTATTTAGTTGGTTGCATTATTTCTATTAGGTTGGCGACGGAAAATATCTAATTAGGTTAATGGAACTAAGAAGATTAGTTTAAATGAATATAATTAAAGCAACATCTTACGGTGTAACACAATCTGTGGAGGTTTACATAAAAAGGACAACATACATAACCTAAAAATAAAATAACGATGGCTGCCAATAAAACCTGGGAATACTAACCTAATTATATATTCAATCGGAATCATACTCTGTAATTTGCGTTTTAGTATTTCCACGAATTATTTTGGTCCAAATCTATTCACAATAGAATTCAAACGCAACTGATGCATTTCTTATTTTTCACCAGCGGCGTCCTACCAACTTGATTGCTCTTGTGCAAAAATTACCATTACTGATGTATCCAATTTACGTAGGTTGATACCTCCCCACTCCTCAATTGATCGATCATACTCGTAGAACATGGATTACCTATGAGGGTAACCTAACACTGGGAATCGACTAATTTTGATTAATTAATACATAAATAAATAAATCTAATTAGCCAGGGTAAACTTGTGTTACGCTACTTTAAGAAAATTCGAGTACCTTTGGAAGCGTAACCTAATTCCTTTGGGAATCGACTAATTATTATTAATTAACACATAAGTCGTGGAAATAAATCTGATGTATTAACCGAGTTGCGCAATTTTGAGGAAGCGAGCGCCCGCGTGCTTGTTGTCAAAAACAGGTAGAGAAAGTAACGCTTCTCGGTGTAGCCCAGAAATCGCCTCAAAATTATTTAAAATAATTATTTATCGTGTTTATAAATTAAACTCAAAAAGTACAAAATAATGAATTATTATCGGTAAAAGTAGCAACACATAATAATAACTTTCGGGTACAGTTTCTATCATTTGATTTATTAATTAGAAAATTGAATCAATTGCCCAATTCTGCCTACAAAGTTGTTACATTATAGGTTTAAAGTTCTTGAGTGAGTTTTAACTATCCTCATATACAATATTAAATCCTGTCTGACCTTCCAAGAACAGACTTACTTGGGATTGCTTAAAACCGAGTATTGCGTATGGGACTTCTTTATCATGTCAATTTTACTACTTGTTGTAATAAAATTAACTACTAAGGTATTTATTATTGATTATAGAATATTAACGTTAAGAACCATTATTTTGTCTCCTCGTACACATGCGTCTACAGCAACAGCGTCTACTTTGCCAGCAGTTTCTTCTCCTAATTAATTAGATTTACTTCTTCGATTTGTCTATTAGAGTACTAATTAATTGTAATTAGTTGACACTTAACGGAGTCTTTTATTGCAGCTCTCGCTATTATATATTGTTTTTAGATTTATTTGACTGTCCTTGGGCGTCCCTGCTTCTCAGTATAGTTCAGAAAAAAATAGCTGCGAATTAATTTTCGACTACATAAAATCTAGAATGCACTCAATTATACATTTTAAAAAATTCTATGTAGTCAACAGTGAAATTGAAAATAGCTTTACATGATAATTTTTTAATTAAAATTCCATGTGTAAGCAACGCTATGGAAATATAATTTTTATACTTTTTTATGAAGAATTTGTGATATTTTTTTAAATAGTTAATAAATTATCTGAACTATGTTTATTACAACCAGAGTAGTTGATTAATTAGGAATGAGCTAGGACCACACTTAATTATGTAAAACTAAAACTATCTTGCAGTTCGATATTACCTGGTGGAATTATATAAGCGTTTCTGTGGAAATTTTCATCCGTTATAATTTCAAACTCAAATGAAATAATAATGAAATACTACATTGAGTAAAGTTTTAGATTATTATTAGATCGATCACGCGATAGATAGTTAAAATGTTAGATTACTTCTCTTTGTTTCATTTCATTTTGTATACTGTATTTCTAGAACATCAAGAATTATCTTAGAGACTCCTAGAGCATTCTTTTAACAAGGATACTTTATCAAATCTTGCAAATTAAACTATTTTTAACTAACATATGTTTTTCAAAGCCTACATTTATAGTAGAATGGCGAGCTAAGAGCAGGGCCAAACGTTAAGAAAACAAGCAACGGACACAAAATAAAGCGACAATAATTAGCGAGGTGTGTGCATTTTAGAAGAGCAAAACAAAGAAATTAATTTAATTTTTTAAAAGCACACAAACATTTTTTAGAATATTGTTATCATTTATTTTCTTTCTTCAAATTAAATATAATAGGTACTCTATCCCAAGTAGCACAAAATATTTGATTGGGGCAATATTGAACCTATATTGCATAATTGGGGCAATATTAGCAAGATTTAACCAATATTGGTTTTTGAAAATATGTTTTAACAATATTGTAATAATATTGGCGGAATATTTAAATGCAATATTTTACTATAAAAAAACCTATATTGTAGGATCATTTAAATGCAATATCCCATAAATGTTTACAATAAATATTCTATTGTTTTATAACTATTATTTTTAAATTATTGAACCAATATTAAAAGATTATTTAAATACAACATAGTATTGCATCGCATACATATTTATAGTAAATATTCTAACAATATTGTTTTATAAGATCTATTTATATTTCTAACATTTTTTCATATTTATTTAAGTCTAGTTTTCTCAGTAAATGATTTAAACTATATCGAAGACAATAACCCCAAACACAAATCCCAAAAAATCAAAGCCTCGTTAGTTCGTAAATGTCCAAAAGCTATTGAAACTCACTTCAATAACTACCTCAAACTTCAAAGTCCGGACTTGAATGTTATTGAAAATTTATGTCAATTGAAAATTGCAATAATGATTATAAGGAATCATGAAATTTTAAACAAAGAACAACTAAAACGAGCGCTTAGGGAAGAGATATCAAAAATTACACCAAAATATTGCTAAACATTAGTGAAAACGATGCCTAATAGATTAAAAAATATTGTTAGCCCTGTTAATGATTTTAGAGTTAGTTTTAGTTATTTTTTTTTACTGTTTTACTAGGTAGAAAATTTTGTATGAGTGTTACGTTGCATTTTAACAAAACCAAAAATAAAAGATACATATTTGTATTTAACTAAAAAGGACAATTCGTTCCGCTACCTACCCCTAATCGGAGAAAGCTGCATTTCAAAGAAGTCTATTATTTAGGGTGGATGTTTACAGGTCAAGCCTCAAGAATTCACAATATGTTTTAGGATGCAACGCAACAAGTTCAAAATAAATGAGTGTCTGAGTGTACGACTTAATTATTTTGTTTAATAAATAAATTCGTCAAAGTGTTAACATGTGTGTGATGATGATTCATGTGATTATTTAATTCAATTTAATCATTTTCTGTGATGATTGAACATTGACTGCTGCGAACATTTGTCAGTGTTGAACCAGGAGGCCAGGACCAATGCCGTTATTTTGTGTATCACCATTATTGTATGCATGTAAATTATGTAATGTAGGTAAGTTTACGCACAGTCATAAAAGGGTAGTTAGTGCATCGGTCAATACCCTACTTATTGAGACGTTTCTCCTGCTGTTTATCTTTTATTACAGCAACGGACCAGTCAACCAGGTTTGGTGTGAATAGCCATCCTTCCTTTTATTAGATGTTTCTTTTTATTATAAGTTCTAAATTATTGTAAGATTAATGTTGTTTCAGGTTAGATATTTTATTTTGTTGATAATTTCATTTAAATAAGTTTCCGTCGTTTCTTTTGTTGTCTATTTTTAAAAACCAACATTTGATTCTTTCGAATAAACTTTTGTACTTATGGATTTAGTTTTCAATTTTATTTTTTATGTATTAATAATAAATATGATGCAATTAACTCATCGTTTTTTATTTATATTACCTTTATTTCTCTTGTTTTCCAATACAGTGACAACATTATAAAGCAATATTTACAATCACTTCGCCACCATAGCATACTATTATTAAACAATGTCTAAAGACCATATTGGACCAATAAAATAGAATATTATTGAACAATATTTAAAATGGACATTGCACCAATACAGGATACTATTATTGAGCAATGTTTAAAACCCATATTGGACCCATACCTTAGAGTAGAATATTATTGAGGAATATTTAAAATCAATATCGTACCAATAAAGCAGAATGTTCACATTTCTATATTGGGTCAATATTTGTTAGGAACATTGTACCCTTATTGCCGCAATTTCTAGCCAATATTTAACCAATATTTTGTGCTACTTGGGATTCCATAAAGATGTTTGTTATGTATTCCAAATCATCAATGCGGATTGGGAACCAGATGCTATATAAACAATATAATAATGGCCTGTCTTTACCTATTGCACATCTTGTTTTTCTGTTTCGAATTTAATTTCCATTTATTAAAAATTTAGTATTCAATTGAACCTCGTGAGATAAGTATCCTTAAATTATTAAGTACAAGCATTGTGTTTTTATTCATGTGTCTCGGTATTCGCCGAGACAGCCAGCGCTACCTAGCGCTGGATGACCCAAACCCTATTGAGCTACGCGATGTAAGAGAGGTGAAGATCCGAGCTTGAATTCTTTTTTCGTATTTCAACAAAAGCAACAAGTTACTAAAGCTTACCCATTAGGGTAAGCAGTTGGCACCTAGTGTGTCATTAAAGTGCAATAAATGATAATTAGCGAAAGGTTAGAATAATGGTTTGCAATTTTAGTGTTTAACTATACTCTATTTCCTGTTATTATTTAAAGTTAGCGTTATAAATTTAAACCTTGATTTGAAGATTATTTAATGTGCTCCGTGAATGTGCGGGAGTGATACTAACTTTCTTCTAAATAGTGTAATGCCAAAAGACTGTAGCAAGAACCCCGGGAAAGTGAGTAAGTAACAAAATATTTTCTCAGGGGTGTACATACTGTTGGTTGATGTTACCAAAAAAATAATACCAATAACACCATCTCATAGAATCGCTTCTGCTTCACAAGAGCCTTCGCTAGGTAGGTACCCCTTACGTACTACATAAGAAAAATGAAATTAATTATTTGATAGCCCGCTCCCACTCAACCCAGGTAAACCGATGATATTAGGTTGTAGAGAAAAACTCGGAGAACAATGATAATAATAATAACTACTACAACCCATAACCTAAAGCAAGACCCCAGAAGCTATAAGCTTGTGCGGGAGGGAGGGGGCGATTATTATTATGTAGGCCCAATATGCTATTGCAGCCGACATACAGATGGAACAGCGCAAATCCCACATTTGTGTGCTAAGGAAAACTGCAGAAAACCTTAATCAGATCTGCCGGCACCGGGAGTCGATCGTGGGCCGCTTGGGTGAAAGTCCGGCACGCCAGACATTATACTACCAAGGCCGTAATTACTAAGAAAAACAACGCTAAAGTCGCTATTTTGATCTTAGCATGTTATGAGGTTAGGTTACAGTTAGTAAAAAAGGTGGCAGCATTTACGAGAAAATGGTGTTGTTTGAATCATATGACATGAAGATTTTATAACTTTTACCTGTTTTAGTGACGTTTTTCCAATGAAAACCCCTTAGCGCTCGGTATTTCAGTGTTTTAAAGTTAATAGAATACTTTTGGTAAGTGTTACTGTTTTAAATAATCATATACGATAGGGGACTGGATATGAAATAATTACCATTTCTACAAGCAAGAGTTTATTAGTATTTAAAAAAAACATTGTGGGTGTTGTGAGACACCATGGGCCGCAATCGACCCACTCAAAACACACTATTAATACAGAAAGTACTTGATTCGGTAATTTATAGTATAAGTCGATTAATTTTGTGTAACAATTCCTGCTTCCGAAACCCACCCCTGGCAATTAAATATAGGTATAATCACAATAAAGCACGTAAACATTCTATACCTTTATACAGTAAAAGGCACTGCAATTTATGTGTAATTCATAAGATAAGTCGCTGATTTTTGTGTAACTACCCTTACTTCAGAAACCCACCTTCAGTACCGAACTACCGATATATTCACAATAAGTAACTGAGAAATTCTGTTTCTCTTCTTTTTTTTGGTAATGCGGTTTTAAGTAGGTGAGGGTTGTGGCTCACCGGGGACTCAGAACCCCCAGGCGTTTTTTCTAAATCCAAGCCATTTTTATTATACAAAAATTTTGGAACCTACACATAAATTACTCGTAATTTACACTTAATTCTGGGATAGTTTATTTTTGATTGCCTTATTGTGGGAGTTGTAGCTCGACTGATCCTATGAATGAAATTATTTACTGTAACTGTAGTTACTGCATTTTTTAATAGCTAAAAGTTTTTGATAAATAACCCAGTGTTGTTACTAATTCCCAATTCTCACTGTACTACCACTATATTTAACAGTATAATTACACAAGGTTCCGAAATAAAACGTGTTAACACTTTCCTAGCTGAATTATATATCAATCGACGCGTTTTTGTGAGTAGATGAGAATCTGATAATCAGAAAAGATTCTGACGACGCGTTACCGGTTAAATCCCGTTACATTAAATTGAAGTATATGTTTTCTCAAAAACTATATCTCAGCAACCGCTTTTCCAATTTTAATGATCTTGGGGTCTATTTAAAGATAAGAGTGAGTTCTAAATGCGTGTATGAAAATGTTTCTGAAAAAAGTTCTTGAACTTGGTTCTAAGATTTTTAGAACTCTTGAAAAATTTTAGAACAAAGTTTTAGAACATTTTTCTTAAAATAATGTAAATATATAAGTTTCTAAAACAATTCCATAGAAAAACATGAAATTTATACTTTAAATCTAAAAATTTCTATTTGTTTTTCTACATAGAAATTTTCAAGAATTTTTCTCTCAAGCACTTTTTTTTCTCAAAAACTACTTTTGTTTTTTCTCAAAAACTACAATAACTAATATGCGCTTTACAGTGGGCATATTAAAAAAGAGAGAAAACATATTTTGTGTTCAAAATTGGCTCATTTGTTGTGTTCCACATTATGCCACAAATTTTGCTGCTCTTGGTGCTTATTTGTAATTGTTGGGAATAGTCGATAAAATGGATAATAAGGCAGGTTCTCCAATGAACAATTCGAAGTGTAATAAATCACCTAATCTATTCTGTTTTCATTTTACTGTGTTCTTTGCTACTAAATCTAAAAGTTATCCGTTAACTGAAACAAATAGTGCGTTGTAATCAGATGGCTATCGAACGAATGTTTTGTGTTTCGTGTATTACAAATATGAAAGATCACGTCAGTAAAGTTAGCATCCTTAATTTGTCAAATTTCTAAAATTTTAGTGCCATAATTTAATTTTCTATCAAGCCCTATTAATCAGAAATGAAAATGTTAAAGTACGGGTGCTGACTTGAGCTCAAGTTAGCACCCCCACCATCTAGATTTAAATAATTTAAACTGGGCTATAATTTTGGACTAATTAAAGACTATTCACTAGCATATAATACATTTTCGAAATCAAACCCTAAATAGAAAACTACCCCATATGACTAACACGAAAAAAGTAAAAACGATGAAATTCAGAAAAACATTATATCATAATTTCGGACTAATTATGAATTTTTGGAATCATTCCCTAAATTGGTAAATCGCCCCTTGTCAGTAAAAATATGAAATTAAATAACAAACCATGCTGATAAAACCTATGACTTCGGATGGATTAAATTGGTAAATTCTCAGTTCCTATGAATAATGTCACGATTTAAAGATGATAAGAATCAGAAAAAAACCGTGCCACAATTTTGGACTAATTAAAGATCAATCATTGGTATATAACCCATTTTTGAGATCATCCCCTAACTTGGTAAATCCAGGGGTTTATATCAGAAGTGTAATTTATGCTAGTGCATAGTGTTTAATTAGTGCAAAATTATGGCCTAGTTTAAATTGATATATTATTTATATTTATATGGTAGGGGTACTAGCTTGAGCTCAAATCAGCACCTCCACTTTAGCAATTTTCATTTCTGATGAATAGGGGTTGATACAAAATTTTTTTGAGTTGGTCCGAAATTATGGCAATAAAATTTTTGAAATTTGACAAAGTGGCGTTGCTAACTGATGTTGAAAGATCATATGAAATCAACTGCAATTTGGAATCAAACAAATTTTTCATTTAGTAATCATGAAAATGCATGTTTTTTGTGTTTAGCAGAAAAAGTTCAACATCGTTGTTTTCAAGTTTCTTATCAATGGCCTAAAAATTGTCAACATTCACTATTCTGAATTTGTTTTCAACCATCGAATCATGTTCTGCTCCAAAACAAGCTCGTTATGAATATCTGTTATCACCATCGTCGTCATCATCTTCTGAATATGATTCTGAAACCGAACAAAATTATTCTACTCATCCTCCAAGTAATCCAAGAGAATGTGCTCCTTATGATCAAGCAGCACTTTATCAATTAGTTAAAGAACTTGATTTAACTAAGGACCAATCAATGGCACTAGTGTCTAATAGGTTGCACTTACGACTGATTGTCGACTTGGTTATTTTTCAAAAAGAAATCATGAAATACTTAATTTATTTGATAAACATAATGTTACTCCATATTTAAAAAATATTTGTGGTCTATTTAATTAGTTAGATTATGAGTACGTACAAGATCAATGCCGTTTATTCATCGATTCAATTTACTCAGCTTTTAAAATTTTTCTACTTCACAATAGTAACTTACTTTCATCTATCTCTCTTCTCTATTTACTATCATTAAAAGAAACACACTGATGTTCAATACGCACTTAATTAACTACGATTTACGCCGTTTGAAAGTTATTGTAGATTTAAAATTGCTTAACGTGCTGTGTGGTATTGGTAGTCCATCAGTATTCTTTGCGATTGGTATGGTACCTAACTTAGTAATAATCAGTACCTTCAGTATCACCAAGAAAGTATCCAAACACGTTGAAACTTCACTATTGGTAAAAAATCTGTCGTCGCTGAACCTTTAAATAATCTAGCTGATAGTTTATTACCACCTTTACACGTTAAAATTGGTCGAACACAATTAATTAAAAAAGTATCAGTTGCTGCTGGTATCTGTAATTTACTTAGTTATAAATCATCAACATTTCCCAAAATCTTTAAATTATGGACAAGCATATCAAAAACTACTCTTCCAATTATTCTCATTTTCTGATATTTTACTAAAACGAATATATTCTTCACAGTGGACTTCTTAGAAAAAAAATCTTTTCAAAAAGTTCTAGTACCTTTCTAGTAAGTTCTAGAAATTTTTTCAGAAACATTTTTATACGCGCATTTAGAACTGACTCTAAACTTTAAATAGATCACGAGATCATTAAAATTGGATAAGCGGTTGCTGAGATATAATTTTTGAAAAAACAAATATTTAAATTTAATATAACGGGATTTAACAGGAAACGCGTCTTCGGAATTTTTTAGATTTTCATCTACTTACAAAAACGCGTCGATTGATATATAATTCGGCTAAGAAAATTTTTACACATTCTATTTCGCAGTCTTGGGTTATTGAATATGTAACCCACGGATTGTAAAGTTACAATTGACGTGTGGAAACAGACCAATTTTTTTTCCTAGTCATTAGCACTGACGAAATTCGAACCTCTTAAATCTATTTTAATCTATCTGTGTTAATTTTTTGTATTTCACGAACATATAATTCACAACAAATGTTTAGTAAAATTTTATGTACTTACACAGTGAAACCTTAATGATAAAATTACATTATCATGAAAATAAACAGATTAAAAGATTGATTTTAATTAAACACATAACAACTGCATTAACAATAATTTTCAAACCACAGCTGATGTGAACATCTTTTGTTTATTTTAAAATTTTTAAACAAAAACTTCTTTTGAATTTCCCAATGATGTTTTTAAGTTATGCACACACGTAAATAACCTTTCAAAGTTTCTCTGAATAATTGACTCATCTTCGTATGAATGCTCGTCTCGTTGAAATAATCACATGTTAAATGCGATTGTTATCCAAGCTTTAGGAAAGTCAGTGAACTTCAGTAACTTAACTCACTTTAAGAATGTTCGATCAGTGAATTTATCAATTTCGGCACTTGATTCAAATGGTTTGGTTTTAACAGAGTTTCATCTTAAACAGTCCCTGCGACTTAACTCAAAATTGTTCATATTTCACCGACATTAATTATCACTGGACGTGTTTTAAGCAACCGAACTGCATAAATTAATACAGCTCGAACAGTACGGAAATTATTTGTTAAGCCCAACAAAACACTATAACCTAGAATGAATTGTAACCACTCAACAGACTCGAATTCAAAAGCGCCTCTCAGCACAAATATATACTTAAACGAATATACCAAAGTTAACTAAAAACACGTCTTGCCCCAGCGATAGATCAAAACTAAAATCAACAAATATGAAATTTAGAAGGTAGATAACATTCTCCGTAACAGGAGTTGAACGATATGAAAGAGAATTATCAAAAATTCTGAAACATTTAATTTATGTCACAATTATCTAATGACAAAAAAAGGTGAAATTTACCTCTTAAATTTAATATTTTTATATAAAATGGGTTTTCCGAAACAAAATAAAACATGAAATAAATAAAGATTAGTAAAAGTTTCACAGCTTTATTAAAGTACAACCTGACAATATTGTTTCGACAGCTATGCTGTCATTATCAAAGGTAATATAATTATAAACAAACATGTCACTAAGGTAGATACAAAAATAGGTAACTAGACAAAATAATAATAATAATCAGAATTAAATATCTAATACTTCCAGTAACGGAGAATTACTGAGCTCAAGTTGTTCATTCATTAAAGGTACCCTGAGTTTGTGTTTGTATATCTCAAAGGCTTCTAAAATGTCTAATTTGCGTTTGTTATTACAAAAATGTAGGAATTTAATATTATTTTGAGGAGTCATTGTGTGATTTTGTTCTAAAAGGTGTTTGGCGTAATTAGATTTTTCAGGATGTTTATTTTTGTAATGATGTACGTGTTCTTTATATCTTATGACAAAATTTCGAAGTGTTTGTCCAATATATACCGAACTACAAAAAGAACAATTTAAACGGTAAATTAGTACACAGAGCTTTAACTATTCCATTAACAAAATCAGATTTTAGCAAAGACATAAGAGAAGATAAGAGATTTCATGATTATGGAGTACCACAAAGTAAGGCTGGAAGCAATAAACATAAACAAAAATAAAACATGCTTGTTTTCAACCACAAAATGCTCTTATTCTTAGGCTATTACATTTTGATAATGGGTCACAAATTAATCTAAAAGTGAGTTTATTTTTTAATTTTGTTTTAACACGCAGCAATAAAATTTTAAATATTGCAATACAAATGCGTCCAATTTTACTACAAATCGTGTGAACGAAAAATTGAATATTGATCTTAATTATCAGAAAATAAATTTAAAATATTCCATAGATTACGCGAATCATTACACATGCAAGGAATCTGCTTAAATAATCAACCAAAACTGAACCTCTTACAATATCAGACGTAGATTATTTAAAATCTAAATTACAGATACCACCACTACCTTACATAAGCCGTGATTGACAATATAATTTGAGAAAGTCTTATTGTCTTTTTAAACAGAAGGCTTTTAAAAAACGTTATTTATTTATTGGTTATAATAAAACAATGATATTTTAGAAACTCTTTATTTTGAAACGGAGTTGACTATAACATGGTTATTATTTAATTAAATATCTTAAATGAATTTGAATCGTTGTCCATTTATAATAAATAATAATAATAATAATAACTACTGCAACCCATAGCCTAACCAAGGCCCCAGAAGCTATAAGCTTTTGCGGGAGGGAGGGGGCGACTATTATTATTATGTAGGCCCAATGTGCGGCTGCAGCCGACTTACAGATGGAACAGCGCAAATCCCAGATTTGTGTCACAGCTAAGGAAAACTGCAGAAAACCTTAACCAGATCTGCCGGCGCCGGGAGTCGATCGCGGGCCGCTTGAGTGAAAGTCCGGCACGCTAGACATTACACTACCAAGGCTGTCTTTTTTTTAGCAGAGTAATTGGTAATACTCACATCTAAAGAGTTTACAAAGAACTTAGTTGATATGCAATTGAGTATTACAACTCTCCCTAACGTAATTTTTTAACTCACGCCCAAGGAGTCTGCAAGGAACTTAATTAATACACGATTGAGTAGGTATTACAGACTGTGATAGAGCAATGTGGAAGCTAACACTCAAAGAGTCTGCAAGGGATTAACTTACAAATATTATAATTCAAGATTTATAAAATGAATACGAGATAAACAAAAAATGCTATTACCTATTAAGTTGCAGACTCAGGAATGATAACATTATCTTTTATACTGTATCCTATCTTATCTTATACGTGAGTAGCGAGTGTTGTCTTACGATAATAATGAATTATTCAGAAATACATTGAAAGGTATATGCAAAGATCTTTTCAAAGATGTGAAGACATTCGAGATTTTTCATTCAACGTTTTTAAGTAAGGTCAGGGTGAAACGGGTGAATCTAAGTATAGCTATCATCGGTCCTTTACATAATTGCTTTGACATCGCCTAGTCAAGTTTTCTAATACTTTTGACAACATTTTTTAGTTTGAAAGTATTTGAAGTAAGAATTTCTATCATACAGAGGTTAAATATTCAAATCATAGATGCCGACTCAAAAGTTTTAATGAGGTCTGGCCAGTTTAGAGTTTTTTCCACAGTACTAAACGCGGTCTGCATACTTAAGTATTTCCAAAGAATTTATTAATTAAACTTTTACAAATGATAACAATTCAACGTAAAAATCCAAAATACTCAAATCGAATTTAGAGATTAACCTGGTGCTTTTAAATAATTGTTCGTAGGATCTCCCAGAGTAAATAAATTTATTATTTCTGTTTATCATTTCGTTTATTAGTTTAAACAGTACTCATTTCCTGAAAAAAAAGAAAAAAAATTAGTCATTTTTTTAAATAAAACCATTTAAATTAGTGCAACTTAAAATGAGTGTGGGGCGTTCAAGAGCCGGCATGATTCTATAGTTCAGTTAGCCGGAGCGGGGCGATGATAACCCCAGTCGCTGCCGTCCCAGGTTCGATTCCAACTGACAAATAACTCCACCTTTTTATATATTTATACAAAACGTAAAATATAAAATGACAATGGTTTATATAAACCAAGAGGTTTGTTTTTTTTATATATGTGGTTTCATCTTGCTTTGAAACTTTCTAAACTGACTTCTTGTATAAAGCTGTCTACTACATTAATTTATTAAGATGTGCAGTTTACAGATATGGGATGAATCTTGCGATGTCTTAACCCCTACGTAAGCCATAGAATCATCGCCCTAGTGTTTAGTCTTGGGGCGTAAAAGTTGAGAGACTTATAACCAACCTAAGCTGTCGAGTGTAGTTCAGGCTTATATAAGATACAAATCAACGATACTCATGGATTCTGAATATGTTATCTTTAATAGCTTCACACAATTAAAAAGTAGCACAAAAGCTATCAATATAAATGACATATAGATTTAATCTTTTGTTATTTTATTTATTTAATTAATTGATTGCAGTAGAAGCCACTAAGACTAAGACTTTAAGATTTCATAGATATCTTTGACTTGGGTTTTTATTGCTCTAGGTATTTTTTTATTACTTTTCGTACTGTTTCATTATTTACTAAAGAATCTTTGTATGATTTGCCAGCTAAATTATGTAAATAGTGTTTAAATTTTAATTTAAACAAGTACTCATACTCAGATCTGTCGATTAGAAAGTTTAAATCCAGTCGTACGCCAACAAATAAATATGATTTTATAAAATAAGAAATAGAAAACGTTGTACCGTACATGAAAAAGGAAATAATGGATCTTTCCTGATAGAAATTATTAGTTTCATTATTTAACGTTTCTTTAGAACAAACACGTAAGAAAAATTCAACATATAAAACAATAAATTGTACCGGAAATAACTATATTTTAGAAGCAAGTTCTAGTTTTAAATTTATTGGAGATTTCTGCCGCATTTCGCAGGGAAGACTCTAGATGTAAACATAAAAAAAGCGAGTGCTAAGTAACATTTTAAGAATAATAGCAAATTGGTAGTTTGAATTGGAAGAAAATGTGTTTACTTAATATAGTAACAAATAGAGTCTAATGGCATGTTAAATGTTTATTTTGCAATAAGATGCAGGTGTAAGCAAGCCTTAGAAGAATTTAGAGACATAATATATTATATAGCGACATATATTCCCATGGGATAGAGTTGTTAAATGCAGCAAACACAATAGCATGCTTATCTTATAAACTCCCATTCACAAAGGGTTAATAGTTGCCACCGTAATTAATAAGGTTAAAGCCCTACAAATAGTTCTGCAGTATCGTTAGCTTGCTATAATATTATTAACATGCTAAGTCTAGGAAAAAAGTGCTATTAGTGTTTGTATGTATAAAAAGAAATTAATTCTAAATTAGTATAAAATTATGATTAGAATATACCACATCATGGAACTGTCTTTGTCAGCAATTGAGGAGCTGAGTAAAAACGGGCGTTTCCTGAAATGTGCTGTTTTTCAGCAAATCATTTATTTCAATAGCAGGATTTTTATTTCATATCATGGCATCCATTTTGGTAAACTTATGATATCCACATTGAAAAAAGTTATTTGTGCGGAATTAATTAGTGTATAAAAATGGGATCTCACAAAGTAAGGTTAGAAATAAATGTTAGAAATAAAAAGCACTTATTAGTTTATTTGAATGTACGCGCAACTTTGTGCACAGACTTTATGCTAACTTACATTTTATTCCCTAAATCTCATTAGAAAAATATGTTGCATACATTTTTATTGCTCACCTAAATTTTTCATCTGGAATAATTCTTTTTATGTCGTATAAAAATTGCATTTCGTCATATCAAATTAAAAATACACAAATTGAGCACAACATTTTTCAACTTTATCCCATTCATATTCAAATATAAAATGTGCATAAACATACTTAGGAAAAGTTTTAAAAGCGATTTAAAAGTGCACAAGAAGTTATTTTTAAAATGATAAATCCCAGAAAAATCTTTTTCGAATTTACTTTTTAAGAAGTTTCCTGTAACGTTTTCCAATACTACCTAAAATTTATATTCAAATATGAATTGCAGTAGCAGATTGCAATGGGAATGTTCGTTGAATAGCGAAATATTTATCAACGCCAGCTTTGAAATGCAAAACGTTGTCCAAGTCGAACGCCTTCGACAGAATAATGCGCTTTTCATTCAATCTAGCGGAAATAATTTCCTCGCATGCAGCTATTTGTCGCACGATGTGCATCTAAAAAGTATTAAGTAAATTTAAATAAAGTTAAATGGGAAAAGTTCTTAGAGGTAAGCCAATACGGATATTGTATGTAACTATCGAATATTATTCCATCCATGTTGGCTTATTTGAATTTAAATGAAATTATGTCTAAAATAAGAAAGAGTCTAGAGTCCTACAATAATGCACGCGACGTTTCAAAAGCGTTCTTCCCTCGAAAGGAAGAAATGTAATTTTTAAGACATTATGATTTGTTGGCTAGGTTGAATATGAATAAGGCCGTTCTTAATATTGATTTTAGAAAAAAAGACCATACACGGTTGACATATATAAATTGAATATCCTATTATGTGCTACATAATCAACATTCTTGGTTATAAATATAAGCGTGCAGTTCCTGCCCCTAGAATTTTAAATGAGACTTGAATTCAAAAATAAATTATATCCTGACAACATTCTAAATGATACAATCAGATGGTAACAATTTCAGTTTAAGTGGTACTATTGTGGACGTCAAAGTACATGTAGAGGTGGCATTAAATCAATCAATTTAAACGCGACATCTGGTTGGGTTATTCACAACTCCGTGACAAGTGGACTGTATTAATTTAAAATAATAATAACACTTAATTTAGCGTAAGAATTTAATAATAAACTAGCCATCTGGCTTACAATACAAAAATGGTCTTAACCATTAGAAAAACAAATGCATACTAAAATTAGGTAACTAAAGCATACTACTGCAATTTCTTAACACACCACTAATCGGTCTTAAAATAGAACAGTAAGGGTGGGAAACATTTGGCTTAACTATTGGGGTTAGTTAGCGTCTTTAACATCTGGCTCTAACATCCCGTCCACCTTGAAAAATCACTTTTCAACAAACTTAAATCACTGACTGGGTAAAACACACACTTTAGTCAATGCACGTCTCAATACATATGTAGAAGTGCGGACATCGGCCACTCTGCAAACTCCATCTCGTCCAGGAAACATCTTCTCTACCCTACCAAGCCGCCAACGAAGAGGAGGTAAATTGTCATCTTTAATAATGACTAAATCACCAATCTTAAGCATCTGGCTAGCATCTCGATTCCATTTATTCCTGATTTGGAGTTCATTCACATATTCCTTACTCCAACGAGTCCAAACATTCTGACTTAAAGATTGAAGCTTTTGGTATTGATTAAGCCGGTTCTCTGGAATGGCAGTAACATCTTCTTCGGGAAGTGCAATTAGGGATCGGTTAATTAATAAATGAGCAGGGGTTAAAGGGTTTAAATCATCAGAATCAGAGGAAAGAGGACACAGAGGTCTTGAGTTTAAGATACATTCGACCTGACTTAAAAATGTATAAAAATCTTCAAAAGTAAGGATAGATTCCCCGATTACCCGCCTCAAATGAAATTTCAACTGTTTATGCCTGCCCCCCATATACCGCCAAAAGAGGGAGACCGGGGGGGAATAAAATGCCACTTAATTCTCTCGTTTACTAAAATATCTGCAATAATAAAACGCTTTAAAGCATTTAAAAAACCATCCGTAGTTAAAGAAGAGACAAGATCCAAATGCACAGCTTCACTACTCATACATACAAAAAGGCACACATGGGCCTTTGTCACTTTAGCTCCGCGACCTTTCATATCTTTAATAGAGAAAGGACCACCGTAGTCAACACCGACATTTACAAATGGAAGGAATTTATTTACTCTACAACCAGATAAATCTCCCATTAAATAATTATTGTCTGTAGGCTTAACTCTGAAACATTTGATACATGATCTAACAATTTTCTTACAAGTATTTCTGCAAGACCGAGGCCAAAATTTTTCTCTTATTGAACATATTAGGTTTTGAACACTACAATGTAAAAGCCTCTGATGTTCATAGGTCAGAACTAGATTTGTAAATGAATGATTGCTGGGTAAAATAAGTTGATGTTTTTTCTCAAATCCACATTTACTATTTTCAAGTCGTCCACCGACTCGTAAAAGGGCTTTAACGACAACAGTTTACTTTTAGCATGTAATTATTTCCCTTTTAATAAACACTTATACTCGGATGGAAAACATTGAATTTGTACCGTTTTTCTAATAAAATTAAAGCTGCTTCTAACTCGTGCGGATTTAAAACACCAAGAATTTTTGTATTATTAGCTCCTTTCAAGTTATTAACAAATCTTAGTATATATGCCGTAACACGCAATAATTTCGTAAATGACGAAAATTTCTTAATTAAGTCTGCAACAAAATCACAATTATCAACAGCTACACAAGCAACCGTTACATTCCGACTTTCTGGGATTGAAATATCATTATCATAATTATAAGATTTTAAATTCCAATTATTCTTATCCCTTAAAAGAAACACAGGAGTGCCACCATAATCGAGAAGTAGCTAAATTTTGAACATCTATACCGCGGGATAAAATATCCGCAGGATTGTCCTCTGAGGCGACATGGAACCAATCGCTAATATTTGTTAGGCTTTGAGTTTCGCTAACACGATTCGCAACAAAAGTTTTCCATCTACTTGGCTCCGCCTTCAACCATGCAAGCGCAATAGTAGAGTCTGTCCAATAATATTTTGATGTGAAACAAATTTCTAAAGCCGTAATTACACGTTCAGTTAAATTACTCAATAGTACCGCGCCACAAAGTTCAAGCCGTGGCAAACTAACTTGCTTTAATGGAGCTAAACGCGATTTTGAACAAAGTAACTGAGAAAAATATCCCTTTGTAGAACAAAAACCTCTAATATAACAACACGCTGCATATGCTATTTCAGACGCATCTGAAAACCCATGTAATTCGATAAAAACATACTCGGATATAAGACATTGTCTCGGTATTCTTAAATCATTAAGTAACTTTAAATCGTTATGAAAACGTATCCAATATGAGACAACATTTTCAGGAACTTCACTATCCCATGAAATTCTTAATTTCCACAAGGCCTGTATTATAACTTTCCCTACAATTATAAGTAGATTAATTAGACCGAGAGGATCATAAATCTGGCAAATAATTGATAAAATATTTCGCTTTGTTATTCTCAAATCTTCAACGTTTATAACCGTCACAAAATATTGAATACTATCTAAAGTTACATTCCAATAAATACCTAAAGTTTTATTATTTATGTCATCCCCCATTGGCAGAAAATTAACATCGAGATTTTCGTTTATCATAATTTTGTTCATAAGATTAGGGTCATTGGAAACCCATTTTCGCAATCCAAAACCCGAACTAGACAAAATTGACGAAACGTCCCTTTGAATTCGCAAAATTTCACGTTCAGCATCTGCTCCGGTTAGCAGATCATCTATATAAAAATCATTCGCGATAATTTTACTTGCAACAGGAAAAGTTTCAGAATTTTCTTTTGATAACTGTAATAGGCATCGTACTGCGAGATAAGGCGCAGACGCAGTCCCATACGTCAAAGTATTTAATTCGAAACATTGCAACCCTTTATCGGCATCTGATCTCCAAAAAATCCTTTGGTACCGCCGCTGACTCGGGTCGATTAATATCTGGCGATACATTTTAGAAATATCACCTGCAATCACGTACTTGTATTTCTGGAATCTTAACAAAATTTCAAAAATATTATTTTGTAGAGCCGGTCCGGGGTATTGTACACTATTTAGTGACAAACCGTTATCTGTAGGGCAACTAGCATTAAAAACAATCCTACATCGCGTAGTAACACTCGATTGTTTCACCACAGCATGGTGTGGTACATAATAGCCATGGGAATTATTATTTACATGTTCAATTTGCGTCATGTGACCGAGTTCTTTATATTCTTCCATAAACTCGGTGTACTTCTTTAAATCAGCATTTTTTAGTCTTTTCTCTAAATTAAAAAACCTATTAATCGCAATTGCACGTGATTCACCCAATTCGCTAACATTATTTTTAAACGGAATTTTAACGACAAACCTACCAGTAGCGTCCCTAGTAAGATTGTTTTCAAAATATTCTTCGCAATATTTTTCTTCTTGAGTTAAAACCACGCGTTTATTAATAGCTTCTTCAAGAACCCAAAACTTACTTATTTGATCGTTAATATTATCTTCGTCATTAATAACATGACAACTTAGAGAAGCATCACAACCTATGCCTAATTGGCCGGAAATAATCCAACCTAGCTTTGAGCTTTGTATTGTTGCCAAATTTTTGCCCAAATTTTTGTGCCCTGAAGTTAAAATGATCCAAAATACCTCGGATCTTAACAAAATATCAACATCATCAGATATATTGAAATATGGATCCGCTAATTTATAATTTGAAGGTATATTAAGATTATTCTTTGAAAAGGTTATTCTAGGTAGTTTCTCTGTAATTTTATCAATAACTAATAAGTCAGTTCTGAATTCAAAATCATTATATAAAGAATTTAGAACTAATTGAACTTTGTAATTAATTTTTTGGGTACTTTGTCCTACTCCTTTTATTGTATGATGTATAGGAAGAGATTGATCTACATTAATCTTCTTGCAAAAACTTACGGTAACAAAATTGCATTGTGACCCGCTGTCCAACAACGCACGTGCCCTAAAATATTTATCATTTATTTTTATATTAACAACCGCTGTAGAAAGCAAAATTTGGCCAGCCATTGGTACCATGTGCGAATCAGCCATCTGCACGGTACAGTTTAACAAATATTCTGAAATAATAGGCGTGACAGGTTGAAATTCTTCTCGTTCCCGGGAACCTGCCGGTTCCTGTGTTTGTATTTCTTCCCCTCTGTCAACAGATTTACCGCCCATCGTGGTTTGTCGGTATTACAAATGCAGTAAAGTATTATGTAATTTATTACATTTAAAACATTTTTTTTGTTTGCATTGGTTCGTAAAATGAGAGGCAATAAGACAATTCAAACACAACTTACGGTTTTTAACCTCAGCAATCCTTTCCTTTACAGACAGTTTTAAAAAATGTGGACATTTGTAAATCGTATGTCCATCTTTACAGAAATAACATTTTATATCTGTAGCTGCTACTAAACTGTTACTCACAGATGATTTTTTAAATTTATTAACCTCAAAACGCTTTGATTTATCAGATTTATCAGATTTTTCAGATTTATCATTTGCTAACTTTTCTAACATTTGACAATGCTCGCGTAAAAATTCATGCATATGCTGCATAGTCGGTAACTCGCCATTAAGTTTTTGCGACTCCCACGCCCTACTATTATCAAATTTTTTGGCCAAAACATAAATTATCACACGATCCCAGGTTTCTACACTCTCCCCCAATGTTTTAAGTGACAACAAATGATCGTTTATAGAATCATACAGATCTCTTAATTCAATGTGGGATTCTTTGAACATAGTAGTTTTATCAAAAATACCCTTTATATGATTATGGATCATTAAGACGTTATTTTCGTACCGCTCTTTTAACATTTGCCAAGCAACCTGATAATTGTTAGCTGTTGTATCTAATTTTCCGATAATTTTTCTAGGTTCGTCACTTAATGATGTTTTTAAATGATAGAATTTTTGAATGGGAGTTAATGAATCGTTTCATGAACTAAAACTGTAAAAAGGTCTCTAAATTCCAACCAATTATTGTACTGTCCATTAAACGATGGTAATTTTATAGAAGGCAATGTAATTTGATTGTCGTTACTATTATTAAAACCAAAATTTCTTTCAGAAGGTTCATCTTTATTATTACTAGAATCCTGAGTATTTGAATTATTTTTATAAAAATTCACAATCATTGTTTCCGCCTGCGATGTCAAAGCGAAATAATGATTTTCAAATTGCATCATTGCCTCATCATTATTCGCCTCATCCGGTGAAAGTGACTCGATTTCATTTTGCACATCCTCAAATGTACTATAACAATCTTGAATTTTATTTAACCTAGAACTAAATTCTTTTATAATTGGTAAGGTCAAAGTATCTCCCTCAATACTCGTAAAATAACTCTCAAAGCGCGTTAGCTGTGCTTTGATATGCCCTCTTTTAATTTTAAGACTTTTTAATAATTCTTGCGCCGTTGTAATCGGGAATCTAACCTGAATATTCTCAACCGAGATCAAATTACTTATTTTTTAAATAAATGTCAGGTTAAAACATCTCAAATTACAAATAAAAAGGAACAAACTCACAGGAAATTTTCTTCTTGTCCCGATACTGCACACTGCTATCTGCTTGTGGATCGGCGTATTCCAAGAAAATACCCATAAAAACCCATAAATTGCCGATCAAATCCGGTTCGACAAGGACCAAACTATGGTTAGGTTATTCACTAAAAGGTGGTAACTTCGGTAACTAGGTAACTAGGTAACTAGGTAACTTCGTGACAAGTGGACTGTATTAATTTAAAATAATAATAACACTTAATTTAGTGTAAGAATTTAATAATAAACTAGCCATCTGGCTTACAATACAGAAATCGTGTTAACCATTAGAAAAACAAATGCATACTAAAATTAGGAAACTAAAGCATACTACTCCAATTTCTTAACACACCACTAATCGGTCTTAAAATAGAACAGTAAGGGTGGGAAACTTTTGGCTTAACTATTGTGGTTAGTTAGCGTCTTTAACATCTGGCTCTAACAACATCGATAACATTTTAAAGCTAGCGTTACGTTAACGGTTATAACTTTATCGAAGGCAAAATTAAATTACATACCTTTGAATAAAAAGAAAATTAAATAAATTTTTTATTTTAACTGAAAGTGTAGTAATTATAATGATTATTAAATACTAGGGAAATCCAGTTAAAACATGACATAGATCCAAGATTGTTTTACGTGGGGTACCCGTGTTAACATACCCCCACGTTCCTTCCATGAGGAAGTGATTGGGATACGCCCAATCAGCGCGCAAGTTGCACAACCGACAATCGTGCAATTGCTCCCAGATTAACTCACTGGTAGGAGCGAGGTTGCCTATCCACCCTCTACTAGCTAAGCGTTCACTAGTGACCGAGCAGTTGACTTAACACGCTGCTCACCCGCCGGCACCGGAGTACCTCGTCCAGCATAGGACTATTCCCCAGCTATGCCCTCTTGCAAAGTGGGACCACTGCCCGATCGAATCCAACCTCAATTGTGGCAGGACTTGGTTTTTAAGCGGTTTTGCCACCCCGATCTACCAATTTTAGGCTTGGTGGGCCCTCGACAGAGCTTCTTTAAAGTCTACACGTTATAGACTCCCGGTGCGTACCCGATATTGGTGAAGTTGTCTTAATAGTGAGAGGCTATATATTCGCTTCAACTATCCTTAAGTGTAATGGCTTTCGGAGCTTCTCCCAATCACCGTACCCAGCTGCAGTCCGGATCAAAGAGTGGCCAGGACAGCTCCTAAGCTCATTTACCTGGCGGCTTGCAGTTTCCCAGCACATGGGATGAACCTCACTTCTAGTCACCGCACTAGAGATTCCGTCAAACAGCGGGTTCCTTTGGTGACCATAAATGGCCTCGGGCAACAGCGGGTTCCTTTAGTGACCTTACATGACCTAGGTCATGCAGCGGGTTCCCTGGTGACCATGATTGCCCTCGGCCAAGCAGCGGGTTCCTTGGTGACCATAAATGACCTCCTCTCTTAGGCGAGATTCGAATCGGCCCACACCGGTCTCATCTACCAGGGCTCCCCCTGATCGGTATGAGTAACCGTCGAGAATTCTCACGAATTTCTCTACCACACACTTTATCTGACAGCTTCGTCCATTGCCCTTGATAGGGATAGGGTAGAAGGCAGCCAGTTCTAGGGGTGAACGTCGTGTGGTCTCCCGTTCACCCGTAGTTAAAACATGACAGTCAAAAGGTTAATTATTTATTGAAGGAGTTCTTTATACACAACGTTCGTTGTGCAATTACACCCATTCGGGTTTCCATGTGCAATTATTTATTAGTTTTTTACGAACTGCATTTGTAATTAGTTTTAAGTAATTCATTAATTCTGATCACATATTAAATTTATGTGACGTCATTAACAATTGAAGTTGTGAAAAGTTGTTTTTCGATTTTTTTTTAGTAAAACGTATAGATAATGAATTACAAGAGCAAACAAATTGGGTTAGCTAAAACATGCAAGCGAATCCACGTCGGTTAACTCTAAAAATCTGCATTATTTAAATGTGGTTTATGTTGCCCCATTCATTATTTTCTAAACAAACATAGAATTTTACGTATTGCAAGATTTATGCGTATCCTTGTGTGTATCAATGGATTCATGAAGAATCATTACCATTATCTGTTATAAGTTATAGTGTTATGTTTACTAGACCTCTTAATTCACCAGCGGGAATTTAAGACGTTATCGTATTAGGATTATGTTTCGAAATTAAGATTTTGAAAAGTCAATTTAAAGAAAAGAGCTCATTAAAAATATTTATTATTCTTTAAGTATTTTTATTTTATCTAATGGCACAAGGTTTGCAGAAATGAATATTACTAGCAACACTATTGTGATGTTGTAAACAGATATAACTTCAAGCTGGAACAATTACTGCATTTATTTTTATTTTCATGAAGTTGTTTTTCATCTGTGTTATTTTTTTATTTATCAATAATAAATCTGCATTAATAATTCGTAAACATTTGCTTATTTATTTATGTCTCACACACTCTTATTAGCTCTTTATACATTGCAAAGATTATTTAAACTATTCTCATCAAGCTGCAGAATTCCAGGTGTTTTTGGAGTAAAAGGAATGATACGTTTTTTGATATTTATTGAGTTATTGGAGTGTTTAACTCATTTTATTTTAGAAAGCTGAACTCCAAGAAATATTAAAATTAAATTTTTATATTTTTTTATATATAAAAATTGAATTTTTAATAATGCAAATATTTTGTATTATATTTTTTGATTATTAGATTTTTATCTTTAATATCACCACATAATTTTATGTCTGTCCCAAAGTGGGGCTTATGCAATTAAATTATGATTATTTTAATTTAAATGAATTAACATCACAATATAGTAAAGTTATAGATAAAAGAGATAAAATGTAGTTAAATAAAAATAATCAATAGAATTTAAATAATCAAAAATAATAAGAATTTATAACAATGTTGATACAAATACGTTTTTTAGTTATATTTTTATTGTAATTTTATATATTATAATAAATCGCCAGAAATAAATAAATAAATCATATGATTGTAGATAAATCAGATAAATCAAAATATCAAAAGAAAGAATTAACAAAAATATTGAGATGATAATATCATATCGTCTAATTGAAAAATTGTTTAGTTTGTAACACATTAAGAACATTTAATTAGGCTACGATAGGCTCCGGAAGCTTTCAAATAGTCAAATAAGACTTATACGTAATATTCATTAAATAAAATAAATAGATACTCATGCTAGGATATTAGTTTTATTCATGCTTAAGGATGGATACATGCTTGCATACAGATAATTTTATCAAGTTAAAGTAGGAAAATAGGAGTACGATTATCTTAAAACATTTAACCTCACTTTATAAAAGGTTTATAAATATAAAAAGGCATATCAATCAGTTAGATTGTTTTTGCAGTAGAACATGGTTTATGTAACCCATGTTACATGTTCAGGATAGTTTGTTCATTTTTTAGAGGATATTATCTTTCTTTCTTTATATGGGGTTTGACGATAATTAACGTAGAAGATAATTTTCTTGATCCTACTAAGCTGAACCAGTTTCGGAAAATATTTTACTGGAAATATGTAAAACGGTTCATTATTGTAATGTCTATAACAGTACATTTAACTTACAATCTCCTGTATTTGAAAAATGTGTGTTAATCTTTGTGAAGGTATTGACTTTGCTGATATGCTTTAATTTTTCCAAATATTGATTTGTTATAATATTTTACACTGTTGTTTGAATGCTGGTACTTGGAGGACTGTATGCTGGACAAGTTTGAGTATACTTTGATTTCATTTATGTTGTCATTTGTATGGGAACTTGTGAAGCATCATTTGACCTTAAAAACGTGTTATCAGATTTTTTATTTAAGTTTTTCTTTTATTGTAAATATTTTTCTATGTAAACTGCATATGTCTGAATTAGCTTGGGTAGCTATGTAGTCATTCCTCGTATAAGCATAGCTGGAGTTAATGAGTTTTCATTGTAATTAAGTTTTAATGAGATTTTTGACCGTTGGTCGTTTTCGTTGATTTTCTCAGTTATCGTTTATTTTAGACCATAAGTGTGTCATGTTATTGTCTTATGGCCAGCTACATTTCTGTCTTTTTAGATTTAAGATTAGTGCTAATTATGAACACATGTTTTTCGTTAGTGACGTCATGATAAAATTTTGATGTCTGATTGTTTTTCGATTGTTTTGGTGAATCCTATATAAACTACGGGGATAAAGAACATTTTCAGTCTATAAAACGCATTGGGAGTGTCCATGCTCGACTACAGACCAAAAATCTGCAAAATAAAGTAAGTTTAAGTGATAACCATATGTTTTTTTTGTAAACGAACGACGATTTTTAACAAAGTGTTTATGGAATTGAATAGTTACCTGAATATTTAAATCAAAAAAGTACCTAACTTATAGTTATAGTTTATAAATGCTTTCAAATAAATTTTAATTATAAAAACCTTGGTGAATTATTAATTCTCTCTATATTTAGCTAGCTTATCTATTTATTTTATTTATCGGTTATAAAATAGCTAAACTAATTCTTGCGATAGCGCAAAAATACGTAATCCCGCACAAGACGAGTAAAAGAACCTTGCGAGGCTAATACTCTTTGATTTCAGGTGGTCGAGCTTCTGATTTTAGCCGGAACCCTAACTGACATTAGCTTTTTGCCTCAACTGAATGACGCTCGCCGTCTCTTAATTCCATGCTGGAACTGAACTAAACTGAAGGGGTACTCTTCTACGTAGCTTTTTCTAAGTGTGGTGATTCGTGTGACCGGTCGAATTGCAACATGACGGTATATTCGGCCAATAACAAAATTACAGAAATTCCTTTGTGTAAGTATTTTTTTAAATTGCACAAAGCAACGGATCAGAAGTTTGATTCCATGGAAACTTGCTAGGTTAAGAGAATTGCGATGTTTTTAAGTAACTACTTAAGTTCTCTGATTTGAGATTTTTAGACGAACAAAAGTTTGTTCTTAACTAAAAACACAAAGGAATTCAAACTGATAAAATGCAATTTTAGCGAATATTAAGACATGAATTAAATTACATTTAGTAACATTCGTGTTTTATTACTGCGAAAGGAAACTTAGCTTGTTTTTGTTGTGAAGGATATTTTAGAGAATCGTGTCTCCAGGCAAGATTGCTAGCTTAAGAAATATATTATTTTTATATTAGGACTGTCTACATTTCTAAGTGTTTATTTCAATAGTA
Source organism: Agrypnus murinus (assembly GCA_929113105.1). Classification (NCBI taxonomy): domain Eukaryota; kingdom Metazoa; phylum Arthropoda; class Insecta; order Coleoptera; family Elateridae; genus Agrypnus; species Agrypnus murinus. The sequence goes on from OV816028.1 coordinate 148,718,976, forward strand.
GATGCCTTTTACATTTGACAAGAAAATATTTTGCTTTTGCGTATCGACTTTAGTATTAACTAAGGCGAAATATATATTTGTTATTAAAATGAATATCCAACTTTTAAAACATTTCTGGAATCAGATGCTTCAGTTTTGCGTTTATCCGGTATTATGGCTAATTCAGATACATCTTGTCCTAAATATCCAATCTGTCTCTCAAAGAAAACACAATTCTAAGAGAAACACAAGCGTTCACATCTAAGTTATCTAGAACACAAAGATACTCATAGTGTCCGTCGGGTAGCAAAAAAGCAGTTTTTTAAATAAGATATTTTGCAAGGGGTAGTGTATCCAAGATCCGTATTCGAAATTGTAAAGCATTTACTTGCATCAATTGATCTTGCATCAGTGGCATTTCCTTTATTGGATTTTTTAATAGCTCTATAATCAACACTCGTCTTTTTTATATCCTAACATCCGGCTAACATACAGTGAATTACTTCCACAGGTGATATTATTAAGCAATAGCATCACTGATCTTCCGATACTTGATCCTTGCCTTTTGATTAGTGTCATGTGGTTTTTTTTTCATTAGTTTTGTGCTTTTTATTAATGATCTGCCTAACTACGTTAAAAATTCTAAATGTTATATGCAGATGATCTGAAAATTTACAGAAACATTAAAACTATTTATGATGCTAACTTACTGTAAAAAGATATTGATGAATTGCTTCGTTGGTCTAAAAACAATAAATTATCGTTCAATGTCTTTAAATGTTCAGCGATGACGTATTTATTAAAAAAATCAGGTCTTAATAACAACATATAACATAGATAACATTGTTCTTAACAAAGTGGCTACTATTAGAGACCTTGTGGTACACTTTGATAGCGTACTCTCTTTTAATTATCATGTGGAAAAATAGTGAATGAAAGTCTTCGCAATCTTGGTTTTTTAATAAGAAATTGCCAAGGTTTTAATAATACGCAGTCACTACTTCTCCTTTATAAGTCTCTTGTCCGGACAAAACTAGAATATGCTTCACTAATTTGGAATCCTTCTACACAATCTAATGTTCATAAGATTGAAAGAGTCCAAAATAAGTTTTTAAAATTTTTATATTTTAAGAGATTTGGACGTAATCCTGAGTATGAATATTATAATCCTATAAGACATTTATTCCATTTACCCAAACTAGAAAATCGGAGGTTACCTTTTAAATTATTATGTTTAAATAAAATTTTTACTAATTGCATTGACTCGCCTGAAATATTATCTTAAATTTAAGTTTAATATTCCGTGTCATGGTCTGAGGTTCAAATGTACTTTGTATATATCAATTTTTAAAACTAATATGAGATTGCACTCGCCAATTTATTCTCTTTCTAAAGCTTTTAATGACTTTCACCACCTGTTAAAGTTTTGTATCTTTGGGGTAAATAGCATCATTATACGTAATGAATTAAAACAACTTAATCTGTAATAACCATGAAACTTAGTATATACCAGATAATATTTTCATTTTAAATTTTTCTTAATAGAAATAGAACTAAGTACATTTTTATTTTTATATATATTTTTATAATAATATGTTTAAAATATTTTATCTACGACCACCATAGAAAGTTACATATTCCGCACAATCTAGTAACCGTGAAAACGACCAATCTCCAAACTCAACGCTAAAGTATGTGAGGAAGGAGTTCTCAATAATCCGTAGTTCTATTAAAACGCCATAGATGTCACCACTTGCAATATTTATAATATTATTAATTATTTGAAATATAAAATGTTATAAATTTTAGATAAAGGTTAATTTATTTTGTTTAATTAATATTTTACATTAAATTATATTTCGAATGGAAATCCATCTAGAAAAAAACTAAGGTCAGACCCGGGGAATTGAACCCGGATCGCTCGGTTAGTAGCTAAAGCGTAACCTAATTGAGCTATCGGACGCCTTTCAATGATGTTTTTTTCTCATTATATAAAGTTACAATTATTGTTATTCAATTAAAACGTAAAATTAATTAATGTTTAACATTATTATATAATTTTTAATGTAATTTTATTTATTATTATTGCTAAATTACAATAAAAACACTGAAAACATTTATACTTTGCTACATAATGCGAGAATATTTGACATTTTGCGCAGAGGTTAATAACCTTGACAATTGAATTGTGATTTTTGTACATATAAATTATTTTTTGAAGACGAGTACATAATTATTTAGCTGTAAGTACTAAATAGTAGTTTGACTGAAATTATACAAATTGTAAACGTATTATTACTATTGTCTTTACAAATTTAATGTTTACTTTTGTCGTTTTTAAAATTCTAGATGTATCATGAGTAAATCCGATGAAGGAAAATTGGGGTGTACACTCGTACACCTCCAAACATCGTGGAAGCGGCTCACATTACATCTCTTAATTTATTGCCAAATATTTCACGTAAAAATATGAATGCGAGTATAAATTCTAGGTTAAAAAACTTTCTTAGCTGTTGGTGGTTTATTGCTTTTTTTGTTGTCGTAGATAAAGTATAGTGTGTAACGCGTGCAAAAACACCAATTTCTCACTCGTGTGATAGCGGCATTCGACTACGTCTCATGTCGCAAAATCTTCACACTCGTGAGAAATTGGCACTTTTCTGCACTTGTAAGACAATATACTATTTCATTCAACTTTGGTAATCTCATTAAAAGTGTTTTATTTTATAGTGTTTATTTTGAAATGTCTGTTTTGCTTATTGGCGAATTGTTTTAATTTTTAGTATATGTAAGAAACATGTAATGAGGTTTTATTAACCTGTTTGTTTCTTGATATAAATAAATAAATAAATAAATAAAATGGTCTACCAAAATTTTCTCAAACTTTTGAATAAACTTTTACACTCGTTTCCTCGTAGCCTGAGACGTACTAAATAAAAAGTAATTAATAAAATAACATATTACTTCTTTATAATACATTTACTTAGGTTACATAACAAAATATTAATCATCAATCATTAACGATATAAAACCAAAATAGCAACATCAATCCAAAAACAGGAAAACCTTGAAAAAATATAAAAACTTACAAGAAATTTTTAAAATAAACAATTTTTGTATCAATAATGTTACGGGTCTCTTTCCTTTATTATTAAGACTCTGAAAAGCACTAAAGCTCATATAATATTCAACCCTTCAAGTATAAAATTTTCTTCTGTTCTGTAATTTTGACCATATAATAACTATTTCCTAAAATTGATTACAATAGGATACTGTTTATGACAGTACTTGAAAACTTTAAAATTTATGATTTTTCCGTCTGTAAAGCAAAATTGTTTGAGAATTTAATCAATAAAAGTTGCTATAGAATATATATATATGTGCATGTGAGTGTGTGTATATATCTACAAAGCCTTCGGCATTTCAGTTCCGATTATATGAAAACCCTTTTAAACGCTTCTAGTGCAATAAATAAAGACCCCCATAAACCGTATCGTAATACATTCCGTATTAACCATCAATACTAGTTTAATATTCCGTAAGAGGTATTAGTAGATGCGTATAGCGTATGCATATTTAGAGCTGCTCCGCCATCCAACCGTGGTGTTTGAAAGTTTATTAGACCATTTATGCACAAAATGCTTCATATAATTTTATGGCTCTTTCCGGTGGATCTCACTTCAAAATAAAAGTTTCTTTTTTAATATCAACATATAACTACATTTAAAAATTGTATATTTACAGCGTTGTGTGCGCTACAGGAAATTGCAAAAGCTTCATAAATGTAAATATATGTGTTGCTTTAAGCCGAGTGGATAACGTTTCGATCTGGATAATTTGGTTAAATAATAAATGGGGAAAAATGCAGAATGGGTTTTACGTAATACTCTTTTCAAAGTAGTCATTCACTGATATTTGTATAAAAAAATCTTTTAAATTAGTGTCATTCGTTGAAAAGCAATAACTTTCAAACAAGCGCTTGCTATTAACAAAAGTTATAACAGGATGTCTAATACACATATTATTTTTTTTTTATATTTTTTATTAACATTTTTATATAAATTTAGGCTAAATTCAAACCAAAAAAATTAATTTAAAAATAATTGGTGTACGAACTGTTAATAGTTGTTATACTAGTTTATGTTTTGTTTCAGGTAAGATTTGCTTCTGCGTTGGGGTTCTTTCTAATAAAGAGTCTAATTCTGAAAGAGAGATAAACAGGTAAATGTTTAATTTTGTTTATAAATAGCACTTTCAGTAAGATAGTTTTTACCGACGACGGCGACGTGGTTACATCTTGAGCTACTGCGCTATTTATTTTTCTTATTTTGAATATTCACTTAATTCGTATCACGCGATATAATCCTGGGTATGTCTATTTATCCAAGTCTGGACGTGGAAGTTTTTGTGTTCAATTACAATTCAATTCAATTACACTAATCTATATTGAATTTGGAGCGCCAATATTTAGGCCGTAGGACACCAGAAAATAAGCCTGAGAACTAAAAACGTTTTTTTTCGGATCAAGGCTCAATGTCAGAGGGCTCATAAGCTAAAGAAATACTCATAAGCATAAGAAATACTATGATATTTGCTTAGTACACTTACCGCTCCGCTACCCGGACTAATTCTTAACTATCTAAGTTGTAAAATAGTTGGCATTTCTATTGTTTTTACTTCAATATAACCAATCTCCTTTTATCAATATATATTGTGATGGTATGATTAGGGCAGATTCTGGTATCAATTAGAAAAACAACAAAACCTTATGATCACGTAGGAGATAAATTTGATTAAGTATGTATAAATTAGGTCTGTATAAATTACAAGCACTGTTTGGGATTTTCCTATTTTTTGTTTAAAAGCATCCAAAACATAAGCCAAAGTGATACCATCAGAACGTTTGATCGCCAAAACATTTTGTAAAGTTTCTCTTATATATTTAGGAGTACATGATCTAATTTTATTCAGAAAAATTGTTGAATGGTATGATGCAGCTGTACCATATCATGTTATTTATGGCTTGGGATCCTGTATTTGGAATATAACGTTTTTGTTATGAATTTGGCAGTTACCGTCAGAGTTGATTTACAGCCTAAGATGTTAATTAAAGACATGTCATATATCATTTTGTTCAAAATTTCATAGGCTAACTTTTCTATGTAATTATTTTTAAGAAATTCGACAATTTTTATTGTTTAAATTTGCTGTCTTCACACGACAGCGTCAAGCCAGAGTCGAAAATTGTTATTTTTTTCAACTGTTTTTTGTAAAAGCATAAATACACCACCAAGCTAGTAAAAAGATTTTCTTCATTTAATATCCTATTATTTGGAATTAAATAATACACAGAAAATCAAATCAAATCTTTAACAAATTTTGTTATAAAAATGTTTGATTTGGTTTAATTTGATTATTATTTAAATTAGAAATGTTTAATTAAATTTGGAAAAACTATTAAATCAAACTATTGTTGTTATTGAATTTCAAATTAAAATAAACCTAAATTAAAAACAATTATATCATCTTTTACAAAAATAGGTTCATAACCTTACTTTTTATTATAATTTTGAATTAGCAACAAAATACCTCTTTGCCTAGATTTGTAAAAATATGCTAACTTGTTTTTCCTTGCAGAAAGAACTATACTTTTACAAAAGCTGTTGAAGAAAATAACAGTTTTAAATGCTGTGACGTCAGCAAATTTAAACAATCATAAAAATTGTCGAATTTTTCCTAAAGATCCAAAATAATCCCACCAGGTTTAATGAATCAACAAGTCGTTTGATTCAATGCAAAACGTCAGCAATTGTCCCAGTCGAGTCATGGTATTTTTTCATAAAGATTAGACACCAGTGGATCAGAGTTTCAGTTTCAGTTTTCAGGTTCTATGTCGAGCAGAGATTCAAGCGAATACAGTAACGGTTCTGTAATTCTCCAATGATAGATTGCGAAAGCCTAACTCAAGATTTTCAATTTCGCCAGAAAACTTAATAAAAAGATCTAATCTGTCTTTTTTTAAAACAAGAAAATTTATTAATTTTTCCCAAAAGTACCTACGAAATGTATTTATTCTGAACGGCCAAATCGAGATTGTAATAATTATATTTAGTCTTTTTAACATTTTGTTACGACAATCTTTTTCACACTTCCTTTTAAACACTTCTATAAACGAAATGAGTTTTCCTCATTTAAATAACTAAAAATACTGACTGATAAAATTTGGCCAATCTACAAGGTTTACAAGGTGTCAAATAATGGTAATGATTATCTAGTAAGAATTTTATTAATTCGACCAAAAGTAATTTCATTTTGAGAGCAAATGTTGGTTAGTTGCGTGTGGGACTACTAACCAAGGGCTCCGGGCTCAAATCCCGTCAATATATCACTGGATCTTTAAAAATTATGTTTTTCTTGGAAGACAATGGTAAAACACCGAGGTTTGTTTCTCTCAGGAAGTTTTCGTAAAATTAATTTAAAAAATTCAAGTACTATGTACTTGGGGTGGTTCTGCGTCCAACTTATGCTGTAGGTCCCCTGTACATGTAATCACTGAACACGCACAACACAAGTATAGGTGGGAAATGCAGACGCTCTGCAACAAAGTACAACGTTCTTAGAAAAAGAAGAATTTTATTTGGACTTTTTGAAATAGAAAGTATGTCTGGACTGTAATAAAAAGGTTATCTTACCAATTCTAAATCAAACAGCTCTTTCCGTTTCTGTTCTTGACTGTCTGCCTATAGAACGTTTTTCTTCGCTTAATTCAACTTCCGTCTTTTTTGCCATCAAGGCTACAACTTCAGATGGAACTATTTTGGCTTGTCTCTTGTATTTTAAAGATTGGCTGCATCTCAATTAAAAATATTATATACTGTTTTTTTTCATAATTGTTATCAATAGGTAACTTGGGTATATGATAATCTCACGAGGATCTCTTTGTGGCTGTGGTGTTTTCCAGATTCTTCAATTTCATCGAGCGATCGAGTTTGGTGATATGTCTTTGTTTTGATGGAAACGCAATATTGTTTCAACTGTTTTGTAAGGTGAAATCGGATTAAAATATCTGAATACGGTATTGTGACTTAATGAATTTTACTTTGTTATTATTAATGTAATTTGAACCATTATTTCTGTATCGAATATTTTTGACTGCATCTTTTTTGCATTATTGCTCTGTCGTTAAGAATTCTTACGTTGGGTATCATTTCTTTACATATATTTAAATTTTGTAACGATGTTTTATTTGGAAACTTCATTTTTTTATTTTTTCATTGATCATACATACATACATAATCTTTAACCTCATATACCTTTCGGTGTCGAGGCGTCAGACACAGAGCCGCAGAGTGGATATGTGATTGTGAGACGGCGTTTTTCATTGATCAATAAAGCTATAATTAAAGTTAATTAGTCTGAATATTACAGGACCATATATTTATGAAAGTCTTTAAATATTTGATTCAACCTAACTTTGACATAACCGATTGTGACTAAATAAACTAAAATTTAAATTTATTAGATCTGATCCCAGTTTCTGGTTACTGGTATAGAGTCAATATTTTTATAAAAATTACTGGACTTTCCTAATCAGATGGCGCCTTAATAATAATGTATTTTCTGGTGTCTTAAACTTTTATCTATTCTTTTATAATTAGTGAGCTATTGGAAACAATACCTGCGACCTGAAATTAAATTTGCAAAGATCAGACCTCAAGCCGTGGCAATCTTGAGTTGTACAGTAAGTATTGAATATTTTGTGTTGTACAGTTTGCGTAAGAACTTTTGAAAGTTAAAGTAATTTGTTTTGTTTCGTTTCCGGAAAAATAACCTTTTGTTTCAATTCATTACCTTGGTTTTGTTCACGTTGATTTTCATTCCATATTTTTTAAAAACTTTGTTCCATATGGATAGATTATGCTGTGCAATCAGGTCGTCTGCGAAGACACATTCAGAAATTCCTACTGTCTGTAAGTTTCTATATCCTAGTTGTAGTTGTTTTTGCCTTGGTTTGCACTATTTTATAATGTTGTCCATTAGTAATATAAACAATACCGGGCTCAGGACCCCACCCTGCCTCAATCTTTCTTTTGTTTTAAAATTCTCTGAAATCATGCCTTTGTTAGCCAAATAGTTTTAGTTGTTTTGGTAGAGACTCTTGATATATTCAATTAGTTTACAGCTTACCTTTCTGTTGCGTAGGCTTCTCCACACTTTTTTCCTCGGCAGACGGTAAAACGCTTTTTCCGAGTCTATGAATGCAAGGACTGCTTTTTTCTTGTACTGTCTAGTTTTGGCTATTATCTGTTTCAGTGTGAAGATGAGGTCCTGGACGCTGTAACCCTTACTAAATCTGCTTTGCGGTTTATCTAATAACTGTTCTGTGCTTTCTTTAATCTTTTTTCTAACATTCTTTCATAGGTTTACCTTTAAAGTTGTGCTTAATAGAGTTATTCCCCGATAGTTAGTCCCCCACATTCTGTAGGGTCACCTTTTTTTAAAATTGGCAATATAATCCCTTTCTTCCTGTCCTCTGGAATCCGTCTTTCATTCCAAGCCTTGTTGATAATTTTTAATGGCATTTTTTCTCCATCTCTTCCCATATATTTAAGCATTTCGGTCGTTATTTTATCATATCCGGGTGCTTTCCTATTTTTCACTTTATTTAATGCATATTTTAGGTCTTCTATAACTATTGCCTCTTCATCTTCTTCGCCTACTTCTTTGTTTCTGGTTATCTTCAATATTTTCTTCCTGAGTTTGGCAGAGTAATTCTTGAGATTTCCTTCCATTGTTTCATCCTATCCATACAATTACTTAGTATAACTCCTTGTTTGTCCTTTATCTTGTCGGTATTTGTTTGTTTACCTATTCGGAGCGTGTTTAATACTTTGAAAAACAGCTTTCGACTTCTCTAGCAGTTTCAAGTATAATATTTTTAAATGTAATCCATATTTGTTTCTATCTGGTGTTTTTTTCATTTCATTTATTCTCTTGTTTATTATCTCACTGTACTTGCTTAGTCATTTATTCATTTTTAAGTTTATATGCATTGATAGATTGGAATTATATATTCTCATTAGTCTTCTTTTCACTTGTGGATGTGTTTATTTCTTTTTTTTAATTTTAGCTACTACCAGGTGGTGGTCACTATAAATCTCTGCTACTGTAAGTACCTTAATATCTCTTGCAGCTTTTCGATTTGTCATTTCGACTACAATATAGTCTATTATTTTTCTTAGACTTTTCTTTTCTATTTGGCGTATATCTTGTAAATTTATGCATGTCCCTATGTTGCTAAAAGGTGTTAGTTATTATTAAATTGTTAGCACTACAGTAGTCAATTAAATGTTTGCCATTATTGTTTACGTTTTTATCACCGTACCTACCTAATACTGTTATGGGTTTATCCTTTCTTTACCACACCCTAGCGTTCAAATCACCCACTACATAATGTTCTTCCCTTAATATTTTCGGTTATTACAGGTAGGTTTTTGATTACTTTTTTTTTCATCTTCATCTGGACTATACGCTATTACTATCGTTACTGTCTTCTAACATTGTCTTGGTTTAGTTCCACTGTAAGTAATCGGTCTGTCCATGCTTCCCATTTCTGTATGTTTGCTACTAATACCTTTTTAATGATATATCCAACTCCAGAAGCCGCTCTTCTGTCTGTTGGGACTCCACTATAATCAATACATGTCCGTTTTCTTCGTACACCAATTAGCTTTCTTTTCTTGTTAAACTCCTTACGTTCCAAGTCGCTAGTTTCCATATTATATCCTTTTTGTTATTATTATAACCGTTGCCTGTATCTTGTACTCGCCTGGTCGTCCTCATTTTGTTGCTATTATTTATCAAAGCTAGTTTTTTGATATATTATAATTTATAGTATTCTGCTCTAATTAATTTTTTTTGTTCCAAGTCCACTTTACTCCATCTATGGTTATTTTATGATCCTTACTGTACATTATGCTTATGCTACCCACTTTTCTTCCTTTTTGTAAAATGTGTTGCCTATATTCTTTATTAAAAGTGTGTTTTCTATTGGCTGTTTTCTACTGATAAACTCCTATCTATTCTACGCTACAATTTTATGTTTCTTTGAACTTGTTTTAATTACGTCTATATGCCAATATCCTGGAATTTTTTTTTATTATTTATTTGTACATAAACGCTATTAACTTACTATTGAGCCAAATTTGTGTGGCATGAACTCGTAATAATCCTATAATTTGGATTTAACTACGTAGCCTCCAACACACACGTGCAACTCGTTTCACCGTTTTCACTCCCTCTAAATGTTTATACGCCTAAAGCTGCTAAGGCCTTGGCGTAAATCAAATAGTTTAATGTTACTAAATATTGTACTCAATTTAACTACTACCCCCAAAATCTTTATTAAACCAATTAATGAAAACATGCTAATATTACAATCTTTATAAAGAAATAAATTTCATTGATCACGTAATAACGAAGTGCAGTTCCCGATCGCATCTCTACAAGCACATGACAAGTAACTAAATGTAAACAAACATTGTTAAATGGTTAAACTAATCTTCAATATACATATTGCCATAATTATATAGTTTTAGTTTTTTTATTAACCACCTTATATTGCAGCTTTATTAATTTTAATTTCACAATATTGTTTGACAGATAAGTAAATATATTTACAAAAAATAAAAGAAAGAAATCGTGTAATCTATTAGTTGTCTTACTTGAAAACACTGGAAGTAAATGTGTTTAGGTGTTCACGAGAACCTGAATTTGGCTGTTTTAAAAGAATAGCATTATGTTCATATATGAATATTCTAGGGTCCATGGATTAACTCAATGTAAAAACGGAAGATCTCTGCTGGAGTTGTTGAGTCTTCGATCTTTCTTGAATACTATTGCTTGTGAATCGGTTCCAAATAAAAGAGTAAAGAGGATAAGGTAAATGTAGCCCCAAATTGAAAAATACTGTAATATGAGTATTAATATGACAAAGACAGTTGAAACAAACATATCGTTGAAACACTTTTTTACACCTAATTAATCCTAGCTAAACTAGCGGGCAATTTAATGTGGTAAATGTTGCTTTGAAAGCTTTATTGTCTTGAATAGTCTAGATATACATTGATTTTTATTAAAGCACTACTTAACAGAAAACTCAAACTAATTTCAGATAATTTTAAAAGCAAATGATTTTACAAAAGCACCTGAGAAATACTCTTATTTCCTCAAAGCAGAAAGAGGAAGTATAAAATTTTAAAAACTGATACCCGTTAACAAAAATTGATGTACAAAATACTTTCAAAATGGAGAAAAATTTCCTAAAATAAAATACAGATTACTAAAAGCCTTGACTTTTAGATGGGGAACATAATTTACAGTAACGAAACGAAACACTAAAGACCTCCATATTAGGCTGAATTTCAACCGTATCAGAGGCGAAAAGAAAAAAAACTTATTTGTAAAAGTCGTTTTATTTGACGCTTCCGCGTCTCAACTGTCTTTATTTGGAGTATATATCCTCATGTCAAATCCTAAAGGAATAGGAATTTTAATATATGAGTATAATTATCAAGAAAACATTGAATGCTTGATTACTCATTTCTTTTTTTACTACAAAGTGGCGCATAATATGTGAAAAAGAGCCAAACTTCACTCTCTTTGATGTAGGATCCTTTTGTCATACAGTAATTAATGTTCGTGTGATAGCAGCAAGAGAATAAATTAGTTATTAACTTGCCTGGTCTCTTAACGAATTTTAAATATTTATCGACTACTGTCGAATAGTCTCCATATAATTAAACTACAAGGACTTGAATTAAACCAACTTTTTGGTTGCTTTAATTATACAATTATTAGAATCTACAAAACGAAACTAGAACCGAACCCAATTTTCCCGCAAGAGTTTGACGAATTAAAGTTAGTTTTGCGACCAAGTCGCAATAATGGTTAGCACGGCTCTAATGCAGATGGCTAAACTTGCAGTCCGCGACAGCGATCGACTTTAAAAACACTTCTACTATAAACGCTTCCCATCGTTTCTTGCTGCGACTCGATGATTGCGTGATTACGATGATATCTTAGAACATGGTTCCAGTCATGTAACCCGCGACAGCGACATAAGCGCATTGTTTCTTAATTGAATGCACTTTTCTTTAAATAATGAGAGACAGCATTAAATAAACTAAGCGAAGTATAGGTACTGGTGGGTCGTACTAAAATAACCTTAAAATAACCTTGCCATCTAATAATAACAAAATTCATTCAAATCCTGTTTACTATCGCCACATAGCGCATTTCTTTATTGGGAGCATTCCATTGGAAGACAATTAATTTTCTTGACTAGTTATTTTGTTAGAAGGATGCACCGTAGTGTGTCTTCACTTGGTAAAAAAAATGTTTTTGAAAGTCGTTAAATGTAACGATTTATTTAAAATTTAAAGTTAATAATTGTTTTGAATATAATTATGGCGTTATTAAAAAGACTTTTGCTCTTGTGCTAATAGATAATTAAAGAACCTTCTACAATTTGTGAATTCCAGTTATTCATCTACTTTTTACGTAAAGTAAAAGTAATTTGCAACATTTAAATAATCTAGCTTAATCTTTGTAATACAAATAGTGCAATCTATATAAATTTATTTAAAGGATTATTTAAATAATCTTATGGAAATGGGTTTCGGTCAAATTTTCTGAATTTTTGATATGTTGTATATTTTGTCATCCTGAACAAAAGTCTCCACGGGCACAAAGCTCCAAATTCAATATTTTGGCAGCTACGGAGCTCCAAAGCTCCACAGATCCGTTACAAAACTATTCATTTTTAATACTATTTATAAATGTCAAAAGCATATTTTAATTATTTAAATATATAAGTTTATGTTTTTGAGGTCGCTGAATTCAAATCTGATGTCAGATTTGAAAAATTGACAGTTGACAGCTGTCAATTCACTGTCAAAGTAGGATAAAAAATGTCAATTAATTGTCAAAGTAGAATAAAAAAGTAAATATTCTCTTTTGACATTGAAAGTTGATGTTTTTGAGGTCGCTGAATTCAATTCTAATGTCAGATTGGAAAAATTGGCAGTTGACAACTGTCAATTAATTGTCAAAGTAGAATAAAAAAGTAAATATTCTCTTTTGACATTGAAAGTTGATGTTTTTGAGGTCGCTGAATTCAATTCTAATGTCAGATTGGAAAAATTGGCAGTTGACAACTGTCAATTAATTGTCAAAGTAGAATAAAAAAGTAAATATTCTCTTTTGACATTGAAAGTTGATGTTTTTGAGGTCGCTGAATTCAAATCTGATGTCAGATTTGAAAAATTGACAGCTGTCAACTGTCAATTTTTTCAATCTGTCATTAGAATTGAATTCAGCGACCTCAAAAACATAAGCTCTTGATGTAAAAAGAAAATATTTACTTTTTTATCCTGCTTTGACAGTGAATTGACAGCTGTCAACTGTCAATTTTTCAAATCTGACATCAGATTTGAATTCAGCGACCTCAAAAACATAAACTTATATATTTAAATAATTAAAATATGCTTTTGACATCTATAAATAGTATTAAAAATGAATAGTTTTGTAACGGATCTGTGGAGCTTTGGAGCTCCGTAGCTGCCAAAATATTGAATTTGGAGCTTTGTGCCCATGGAGACTTTTGTTCAGAATGACAAAATATACAACATATCAAAAATTCAGAAAATTTGACCGAAACCCAATTTCCATAAGATTATTGAGGGGTCCTTTCTTTGAGTTCTAAAACGGCTAAGTTTTATATAATGCAAGATATTTTTGATTATGTAGGTAATATGAACACTTTTCCAGTGGATAGTGATGTATAACTGTGGATGTATAGATCGCTTTACAGTTCGTAAGTTTTGCATACTATTTAGCTTCATTTACATTTTAAGAATTGGCTGTTTTTATTGAAAAGCAAATTTTCACCTCGAATTACCAAACACGAAAAGGTCGTGTGTTTTGTAATTTAACACTTTCTTATGATTTTGGCTTGTTTGTTTTGGATATGGTATCAAAACATCGACAGACTTTATACATCTTGGCAGCTATTTTATTTTTAGTTATTTGCGTTTTAACTGTAAGAATATACAATGCATGTTAAAAATTAAACACAAAGTGCCACGCGACCCAGCTTTTCTGTACAGAATTCGAGAGCTCTGAAACAATGACATAATTTGATACCCGCATAATTCGATTCAAAGCGAACCAATTGTAACCTCAAAGAGCAGTTTTTACGCTAAATTTAATTTCCGCGTCATAGAATAAAGACGACAAGCATAAGATAAATCTAAAATTCGGAAAATTTATTAAAGGAGTAAAGGGAAAATTCTCTTACTGCTCCACATTCATCTTTAAATTCATTCATAGTGCAATAGATTGATACATATCTAACGGTTCTAAAAAACATTAACATTAAAATATCTACTTAAAATACCGTAACCATGTTATTATATAGTGTTTTATTACAGTAATATTAGCTTTTACGATCTTTTCATGCCCTTATATTTTAGAGGTACAATAAACTACTTTCCAAGCACGCACATAATAATATTGGAAAAACTATATAATGCTATACTAGCATACACTCTAGAGCTTTAATAAACAACGATGGAGCACCTTCCTGTACCGCATACACGTGTATAGAGCGTACTTTAACAGCCTTTTATCTTAATCTAAACAGAAAATGCATTACTATTTCTTGAGTTTATAAAGCCATACTTTTCTCTCGGCTTGTTATTTCTGCAGTTTTGGTTGCTTTTTACAGGTCGGTGTCGCTCTGTCAGCGTCCTTCCCTAATTGCAGGCTTCGTTTCCCGCTATAACAATAAAAACTTTGTTACAGTTGCGTTGATTGGATCTAGTCCTCTCTTGAAGCTCACGCAGGTTCTTGTTATTTGTCCTTGCGTTCGTTCTTTTCAGATTTTCAGGAAAGCTAATCTTTATTGTACCGATGAATATTTTATGCTTGTTGGAGGTCTAGTTTAAAAGTGGAAGCAGAGTGCAATGAAGTATGTTTGTTATTTTTTCCTTGTCAGTTTTTCATTATTCAATCAAAAAAAGATTTAAATTTCTCTACTCAAATGGCAAACAATAATTTTGGACGTATTTGCCTAAAACACTAAATTGAAGCTCAACGATAATGAAGCTAAAAATAAATTCATTAACTATCAAGGGTGGTTGGGAAACAAAAAGGTGAGCTTTACCTTTGTATGAATTTAACTATTTGTGTATCAAATCATCAAAGCATAGATGTTACATTCTAAGTAAGCATGTCTTTAAAACCATACATAGACATACATACCATCTTCTTAAGATATTATATTGCGGCTGTTGTGAATTCGTGAGAATTTACAGATATATGCGGCCTAGCAGTTCCTGTTTGCACCACCTCTCTTGTTAGTGGCTGCTCTTCATTAAATTGCTTCCTTTTGCTATATTGTTGTTCTCTTTGTAATTTTCGTGTTTATATATATATATTTTATTTAATAATTACAAAAGAGGATTAGATATGTTGTTGCCACAGCCTACGCTCATTACTCATTACTACGCTTATTATTTATGGGCGCTATAAATATTCTGTTAAGTTTTCTGCAAAAATATTATTGTGTATTTGTTACAATCTTAGCTTTTTTGGTTTAAGTGCTTCAAAGGAAATCGCTATATACTATCTGCGCCTTAACAATTTTATTTAATTATAACTAAATCTGCTCTTATACTAACCACGCGTCACTTAATATTTAAAAGACTTATTTTGTGGTAATTCGCCCTGTGTTTGTAGGCGAAAGTCAATGTTTAGTAATCCTACCCAAGATTATCTGGGTTGTTAGTAATACTACAAAACTGGGTCGGGTGGCATAAATTTATCTGAAAAAAATAAGTAAAAATGCAATATTGAAAAAATACCTTCCATGAGGAAAATAATTATCACTATCAGCAAAAAGTTATATCACCTGCCGGATTAAATATTTCTAAGCTAACAAACGGGCTGTATTTTTTTCCGTTACAAATTATACGTTCATGCTCAGTAACAACCTTTTTGTAAGAACAGCTGTATGTAATACCAAATTTCTGTAAAAAAATCTCTAATGCATATCTTCAGATAACGGCACCACCACGCATGAACAGGATTGTTTTAATTTTTTCTAAATATTTGAGAAAGATGCAATTTCTTATGTAAATCCTCGGAATTTTTTTAACTTTCCGTTGTAAACAACGGATCGGAATATCTGAACATCAAACCTTTTAACCAGTTCAAGTTAATGCCAGGAATAGGACACACACAATACCTTTTTCTCTTCTATTGTTTCTATTGTGGAATTTGTGCAAATCTTTTCACTTTTTATATTGTGTATATAAGTAGCTGCTTTTGTTGAGATGCCGTTTAACAGAAATTTACATTGCAGCACGATTTAATTTAATGTGGGCTTATTAATTATTTATATAGAACCACGTAAGCCAATATTAGGATGTAGAGAATGACTCAGGAAATAAGAATCTAAACAAGAATAACAAAAGATTGTCTATTAAATTATTAGCTACCTTTTTTGTAGAAAAAGTATTTCTTTAAGTACTATCAAATTTTCCCGTTTGATTTTGAAGTAAATTATAACTTTATTTTTGGTAATTATTGACAAATTAATTATTTTTATTTATTTAGTTATTTTTATTAAAAGTAGTTAATAGCTACATGTCACGTGAGGTTTTAATGACTGGAGGACGTAGTCAGAGGTAGAAAGGAAAATAAACACAAGTCATAAAAACAACTATGTACTAACAATAGAACAATAGAATACAAACGGTTACACACACATAGGTTATACAGTGTGAGGACGTACATGTCCTCCTAAATCTAACATCATCATGAGGGTGTTCGGAACCACCTTGCTCTAGCACTAAATCTATAAACTAAGACGAACTCCTGGTGATCTACAAACTAAGCGAGAGAGAGCCTGAGCACAACTTCCGCATAACTAAGCTAGAGAGGGCCTTGCACAACCCACTCATAACTAAGCAGAACTAAGTATTAGATAAATTTAAAGGTACTCACCAGCTTGGTTGGAGATGTAGTGTTGGAGTCATTTTCACTGACTGAATTGTAAGCTCAACGCAAGCTGGTTATATACTGCTCGATGCGGAAGAGATTAGCATAATAGTGGGAATCCGTAGGTTGGTGTTCCAAGTATAGTACTAAAGAAGCTCACGCTTCCTGGTTGCAGGCTCGTGGGTTGGAGAGAAAATTCTTTGAAGGAATACGCAGCTACTCTGGCTCTGGCTTGACTGCATATGGACGAACGTGGGTTCGCAGCAGCTGGTCGCGCAGATAGTCGAATAACGTGGGTCGTTGTTGCAAACGGTTGAATAACGTGGGCCGCTCTAGTAGATATGCGCATAATCTTGGCGTACTATTGCACGAACTGAGTATAACTTTAGTGTTGCAAGTAACGTACGTAGAATCGCACTATAGATAAGATCATGTTACATGAGAATTTCTTAAGATAATAAAACTCACGATATCAAATTACAGTTTTTCTGCTAAGTCTATGTTATCTCTATGAGAACTTCTTTGGTATTTATTCTCTCATGACCATGAGAACTGTGTAGGCAGATAAGGTATAAATACCTCTGTTTTAATCTTAAGTCTTTAGTCTTTATTAAATATTCATTCAACACACAAGTCTTTATTAAATATTCATTCAACACACAAGTCTTTATTAAGTATTCAACAAGTGTTTATCCTGAGTGAGTATTAAAACTAGATGTGGATTTTAAAATTGTCTTGCTAGTAAAAACATAAAGGCTCATTCGAGTTTTAATTAATTATTTTGCTTAATGTCATTTAAATGTAAATTCTAAAATTGTTTTGTTAAGTGTGTTAATTCAAATTTAATTATTTAAACTCGTCTTAAACTCGTTAAATAATTACAGACAAAGTAATATTAATATTAGTATTCTAAATGTTAAAAGAGATAAAGTTTTCTCTCGATTAAAAATAATAAAATATATTCTACGACTGCAAACGAAATATATAAATGTGTTTTATTATATTCAATAAATAAAGTTTTAAAAAGAGCTTCGGCCACAGAATATAATCAAAACTTGCATGAATTATTTAATTCATTATTTAGCGAATTGTCGCGGATGCTTTTCGGACCGTAAATAAATACCAATATTCTCAGGATTTTTTTTAAATAAATATAGCGGGACTGACTCTCTTTTAACAACGCGAGCTAGCCGAACAGGAGAGCTCTGTTTTAAATTTACATAAAAACTCGTATAATAAAGGCTGTTCTGATGGTAATTTACAATTTCATTTACTAACAGTTTCAAACCGGAACGGCGGTAATCTCATAATCTTGAGATGATAGAACTAAAATATCTGTTGTTCAAATTTAATCACTGAGTAAAACTTGAAACATTTTTTTGTAAGAATCAAGATTTATTAAATGATAAATTAGTCAAAGTGTCACAACTGGACATAAACGTTTAATACCTAATAGTTGAGCTAGTCAAAGAGATAATTTCTAATTAAAATCCTTTTTGGGCATGGGAAAATTGAAAGTTTGGCTGATTCGAATTGAACTGTGGTTGCTTTACTATGAGCAAAACTTTGTTTGCAAACATTTTTAAAAATTCTTTAATTTATTGTTTTCCAACCTAGAAAAACAATTTTAAACAGTTGGTAACAAATAAATAAACATCAGAAAAGTACAAATAATTATTGTTTATACATTTATTTCATACAAAAATTCTAGGAATAAATCAACAATTAAATTGTGTTGTAAAAACTCAGAAGCTGTCAATAGGCTAAAATAACAAAATATTTTCAAATAAATAATTTATAAATATTTTATAAGTATTATATAATATAATATTTCTAAGGCCTTTGCGTGAAATTATACAAATGCAAAACTTAGATTACTATTATTAAATTCTTAACCGTTTCAGAAATAAATGAAGTTTAACATACTAATGCCACTTTTAAATGATCGGGTTGTAATTTACTTGAGAAGATTATCTCGAAAATAATGCACTAACTAGGAGTTTATAACAAAAGAATGTAAATTAAAATACTACATAAACAAAGATTGATTAAGAAGCTTATTAAAATGAAAAGTAAATAAATAACTCAAGAAACGTATCTTCCACAGATTGTAAGAAGGTTTAATAATTCACTATTCGCACAAGGACAGCTGCAGACAAGCCCGTTTTTATTAATTCGCCGATATTCTTTCAAACAATGCAATAATTATACCCAAAACAATCTTTAGCCACTACGATGGATTAAACTTCAACTAAATAATTGGATTTAATGGTAAAACAACCACAAAAACAACTTTTCTCTTTACAATTCATAACCGGTGTACCCTTAACCATACAGTCTTCTAGCGAGAGATGTTTAATGGAAATACGTCATATCTGCAGATGATTTTAAAAAATTGAAATACGTTAGTTCCAAGATATTTTTATAGCATTATTTATCCCAAAGTAATATTAGTAAAATATTACCTTATATGGCGATGTGATATCTGATACTGTTTAGTAGATTTTAAGGACTCCGGCGAGGAGAGGGGCTTGTAAACAGCCTTTGAGATCTTATCAGTAAAAAATTATAATATGTTAATAGCTTTTATAAATTCAAAAGGAAATATGACATTAGATATGTAATAAAACTACAAGGTAGATTTTCTATATAATACAGCCTCATTTAAAGGATTTTATTAAAAATAATATTTGACGTTCAGAAATATGACAAAAGGCGGATTTGTATGTACTGGAAAGAGCAGAGAGTGTTATATGCATATCTATCAAATGAATACTTCGAAAACGAATTAATTTTAATTGCAAATAAAATTAAATGAATAATTTAAGCAATAAAAATTGTCCAGTACATCTTATTAATTAGTAATACACGAAGTTTATTTCAGCCAAACAGTTTTTGTGATGTATTGGTAAGAGGTAGATGTGCTACTTAAAACATCACTAAAAAACAACAAAGCCCCGCGATGGGCGGCATTGAAACAACGTTATTTTAACACAAAAATTGCTCCGCGATCAGACGTCATTTATAACACTCAAAATTCCTCTAAACACAAAATATTTAATACTTACTGTACAACTCAAAAATGCATCGGCTGTTGAGATCTATATTATGCAAAATTAAACACAGGTGTGGGCGTTAACCCCAAAAGCTTCTAATTAAATAATGGAATCAGAAACAAAATAAAAAACATGTTGAACGCCACCAAATTGATAACAAAATCTCAGAATCTCAATTTAGAAAGATTCCTTATTTAAAATTGACGTTAGATTAATCAAAAACGCATCAATCGATACTACTCAATTTAAATAAAAAAACATCAGCAATTTGGTAGGCCAAACCATATCATACGATAAATTAATTTGAAATTTGTGTATTAAAACATAATAAAAATTTGAAATATAAAAAATCAAAATACAAAACTATCATAATCAATAAACTATTACACAAAGAGTTGATTAAATTTCGGGATCCCAAATATACTTTACATAAAAACTTAATTAAACAAAAAATAATACCTTACTTTTTCAATAATCCAACAAAGTTAAACAATAGTTGACAATACTGACATTAACTTAATTTTCACAACAAAACTCCTGTCCTGGAAAACCAATACGGGAACAAATCTTCTGAATTCTGAACTATTATTATTTTTCTCGTTTAACGACGAAGTTCAACGTACGATAATTTCACAGAACTAATAATTCTTTATTAGCATTATCATAACTGGAATAATTATTATATTAGCACTAACTTCCGAACGGAACAAATTCTCAAGAATTATAACGGTAACTGTACTAAAAAACTGTATACATGAAGATTACTTAATAAATCCTTAATCGTTAATACGGAATTATACTTAATTTTTAAATACGACAAGACAAGGTATTATTTTCTTTGTTAAACTAACAAAGTTTTACTAAACTATTCTTATTTTGGATCTATTTCCAAACGGAATCGGTATGATACAATACTAACTTAAATTGAGGCATTAACGATAGTACGGAATATTTTGTGAAATTCACTAATTCCGAACTAAATGTTTATTAATAAGGGCGTACAATCATTGTAACAACCCTTTTTGTATCACCAGAGCGCAGAGCGCCCGGATATGCCTTGAGGCACCGGCCTTGCGGTCTATTGCAAACTTTTAACTAATAAAACTTCAACTAGAACTCTAGTTGCGGAATAATTTTATTTGATAATAACACAGAAAACAAAATACTGGGACAGGCACGTGTACCCGACCGGCTACATTGATTTATTATAATTAGCTAACCTGATTAGTTAATTAGTTTGTATCATTTATTCCTAAACTATTTTAGCTAAAGTTCATATTTACTTAGTTTTGCAAATCATAATTGCATTTATAATAATATATTTATTTAGGGTTGAATAAACTCAAAGATACAACTTATTAAAATTTAAAATTTAGTTTTTCCATACCTAATATGAAGAAATTGCAAAATTTAGTTTCCCACGGGAAATGGAAATTCTAAAACGTAAAACATTTCCCTTTTGCTAAAACTTTGAAATTCTATATTTTATTCAAAATGATGATTCTTTCATATGTGATAAGGCGACTTCCTGCAAGGCGTGCAGAGTTGCATTTTTCTAATACTAATCAAAAGTTAATAAGTTTTGTCTTAGGGTTTATTAAACACACGTACACTGTTAATTTAATTAAATTTGTTTTGTCATCTATACTGTTTTCCAAATGTTTTCATTTTTACATAGGGTTTTAGTTTAAGACAGTTCTGATTAGGTCCTCAAGAAAGAAGGAACTCACTTTCGGTTTAAGTTTTATAATTTTTCAATTTTCAATTATTTAAATTCAATATATTACTTCTTCTACGTGAAAGTAATAAAACTTCAATAATTTATGTTGGTTGAGAATAATGTTATAAATTGACTTACTAATTTAATTATAAATAATAAATAAATTCGTTTTTAATTAATAATTAGAAACTGTGCTTATATTATTTGGATTACCTCTCTCCCTTTCTGTAAGAAAGCGAAATTATAAGGTAAGTGCACTCTTCTATTATCTAGCTTAGCACTTCAACCCCTGGCCTCTGACCACGACGCTATCAACCATAATTTATACCTTAGTTTTCAGCTTAGGGGTACGTGCTGAAAAGGGTTACACCCGCTAACTTGGGGTAGAACACCCACTGTCCGAACGGACGCTACATTAGGGTACGAGTCCCGCTGTCCGACTGACTTGAAAATTCAATTAAACAAAGAAATCCGAATGTTTAAGGAAGTGATCACGTCATATTCTTCTAGAACAAGTTATTTTAGTCTACCAAACCTTTCGCATGTTAAAATCTGCGTCGTCGGGATAACTCAATATCACTTACAGGTATAACCTAGACATCCTGTTTTGGAGAATATTATTTGTCGGTACTAGAACAACTGTACAACCACCATTTCCTAAAGCTAATTAAAAGCCTTAATGGATTTTTGACGCGAAAACCTTTGATAAGTAGAATAATCTTGCTTTTTCAGCCTATATAAATACAATATTGAAAACAATTTTGTTCGAGAATATTCTATTCCACAAGAACAATTCCTGTTGTCTATCGGAACATGAAATGGAAGATGCTAACACGTGCAAGGACGGTACCTTTATTTTAAAACGAAGTCTGTAGATTTTTCTAGAAGCAAATTTTATTAGTCTGGAATAATTCTTTCGAAAGTGACCTTTGATATTTAGTAGGACTCATATTTATACAGAATACCAACGTAATCTTAAATCAAGAAGAAATATACAATAATATGCAGGACCGTACCAAGGGTTTTCTATCTATTATACATACAAAATGATATTTAGTATGGTTAAAAAAACGTAACGTTACATACTTTCGACACTAGTGGTTACCGTTTGAGACAACTCTACTTCCACCGCTGCGGATCGCTATCGGAAATTACAACAGTCTTTAATTGGTATATTGGGGTGGCAAATTGTACGAATAAGAACCACGCTTGAATTGAATTCGATGGGGCAAGTGGAAAACCCTGGGACTAAAACTAGGGATACAAGGACTCCCGAGAGGTTGTTGGCTCCAACGGATGAGCACGTTAATAGCTCCAGCACTAGTCTGGAGAGCAAGTAAAGGTCAGATAGCAACCTACCAATGAGAGTTGGCAGCACTCTTAAGGCAGCTAAATGGCCGCATCTTAATTTCTCGTCCATGTCCAAATGGTAGTTAAGCTAAAAGTTAATGTGGCCATGTAACAAAAAAAATCTTAATGCAACGCAATGTGTTGTGGTTTAAAAGATTGTTACCCTGTATATTATACAGATTTAACAAGCTGTTAACATCATAAAAATAGCAATCTTTGCTGATGTATTTTAGACTTTCAAGATCACAGAAGCGTAAAATAAACTGCAAGCAGCAACACAGTCGAGAAATAGTACAAAAATTGCTCTATTTAAATAAATCCCAAAACGACTCATTGTATAGTATATTGTAAAACGTTTACCAAATTTGGAAGGACTCAAACACTCAACTGACTAAAGACTTGGTGTCAACCTGTTTAAATGTGGTTTCTATATTTATAGTATGCTGACAAAAGTTATTTATAGACATGTGGCAGCGTCAGCAATTTAGCTCCTCTTTCTTGTATGTAGAATCAATGTACCAAGCACATGGAAATGTGTCTAATGCACCGTGTGAACGACATGGAGATGTGCCAATAAAAATATTCATGAATTACATTTACAAATACTAATACACTGTTGTGTATATCCGTCGTGGACACTGAATGATGGGAGGAGGGTACGAAGGAACAATAGTGAAGAAAGTCAGGTCGTATTTAAAGAAATATAAATTAGTAATTGTAGCTAAATAGGGGTATATGAGGGTGTTCCCGCAAAATAAAAAATATAAGATTGCCTTAAAGAACTTTTCCGTTATTTGATCTTAACACATTCGCACTTACATGCAATATTCTAAAACATCGATTTTTGAACTATCCAATTCTAATACAAAATTTATATCTTTCACTTCTGAATAAAACGCAACAACAAGTAGGTATATGGGATTTAAGGGAACGAAACCAAGTTTATTCAGTGAAATTTGTTCGTGCTAGTTGCTTCTGTATAGCAGAATAGCATGCCATCGTCAGCTTATACCAGCTTATCCAAATCCGCGTCTAAATCCCAACTTCGAGATATTTTATTGTAGAATTTGGTTCTATTCTTTTATTTAATTTCACATAATATACTTTTCCGAAGTTGTGCGGTGTCGGTACGGTGAGGTACGACGCCGCTGACGACGACAGCGACGAAGATTCCGCCGCACGGCTCCAGTCCCCGAGGTTGAATAATAAATCTCAGGTGGCTGCGAAAATGCATTGAAAAATGGCAGCACCACCTTCAAATGCGGAGAGATTTTAAATTGCGGGTGTCATATTCAAGAATTATTTAACGTCTGAGATATCTCAGCGTGCCATGATTCCACAGGCTTCTATTTGTCATAATCTCTATCCCGAATTTTTTTCCTCTACTATGTAAAGAATTATTGTAATTTGTGGAATCTTAAAAAATGGCAAACCTCGTTCTTGTCTCGTGAACATCTTTCATATTAAATGTGGGAATTGCACAGTTGTCTGGTAAATTCTTGGTGGGAGGATTTAAAAAGGGATGTATTTTCGTAGTACAGTAGAGAAATTGTAATTAAAAACAAGCCTGCTTTTCGGGGTTATTTATTTTGCCAAATATTTTTGTAGCTATTTTTGTTCCGTACAATTACGTTTTATGTGGTGATGAACGAAGCAAAAAAAGGAGATGTGGGGAAGGAAGGTTGTTTACAAAAATGTATTAAATTTTTTTTAACATTGGATTTGGTGCGCAGATAATACATCATGGTATAGTGTAACATAATCTGACGAATGCCACATTTTATATCCGAATAATCAATTTCTACGTCAACCTGAAATTTCAGTGTTTGTAAAAAAAGCAGAGGCCGTAAATCTGAGAGGGTGATTTTTTACCATTACCTAAAAATGTATAATCTAAAATTCGTTTCTTTATAAAGAAATATGTTTTGAAAAAATATATAATGTTAATCATAAAACTCGGATAACAAGATTTTTTACTAGTGTTGTTAAAACTACGTTATATAAAATCATTTTCTGGATATAGTACATTTTCTAACTACAAATATGTCAGTAGTCTGTAGTAAAGCCGCTGCACTAAAATTGACCAGTGCGTTCCTGGTATTTGAAATAAAAAAAACCTTAATATTTTTTTTATTAAAGAAAGTGATCGTTTTGAGTAATTCTGGACGACATTTTTAAAAGAATACAATTAAAACATAACGTGCGTGTCAATGATTTAAACATCGTTCATAGCCAACTGGAGTAGTAGTGGTAATTATAAATGCTAGTAATTTGAGAGTGATACCAACATGATAACGAATTGTAATTAATT
Source organism: Agrypnus murinus (assembly GCA_929113105.1). Lineage (NCBI taxonomy): Eukaryota > Metazoa > Arthropoda > Insecta > Coleoptera > Elateridae > Agrypnus > Agrypnus murinus. The sequence goes on from OV816028.1 coordinate 148,744,456, forward strand.
AAACGCGTGTAAATAAAAAAGTGGGTGCATTTATTTTTACAGACCATCTACTATTACAGAATTTTATTTGATTTTTATTCTGAAATTGGTAACATCTAAAATTAATTACTTGCCCCACAATTGGACGACAATTGTAGTATATACATTTTTTATCAAAATTTATAAACAATAGTCCCACGAATGGACTGTCAATCGTAAGCGACAAAAAAATCTATACCATTCTCTAACAAAAAATCCTTCTATAATTACTTTAAATCTTATTGCTTCGGTTGAGATTTCTGATTAATCAAATTAGAGCTCAGGTTGGTAGGTACTGATTTCTTAAGCTTTTAAATTGCAAATAGGAATTACTAAATATTAGTCAATAAAAGAATATGGGCGCCACTTACTTTACAAGAAGAGATTTCTGATTGATTACATAACATCGTAAATAATGTTTACAAGTTCATTGACTTGAATAAAAACAAAACTTGTCGATTGCACATTGTTAGTAAAATTTTAGGATCTTTTAAGAAAGTTTTAATTTTACAAACAGGTTACTTATTACTAAAAGAACAAAAATTATCAAATGTTAACTTGGTTGAGTTGCATAAAGTTAACTTACCTAAATTTATAGGTAACATCCGGTAGTCCTTGTTACACGTAATCGGCTAATAACCGTTACGAGAACTAATCACATTCAAAGGCCTTTATCACTAAACACTAGGATTAACTGGTGACAACAAAAACAAACACTTCGTTTATTATCCATCAATTCCAACTTTTAAAAAACTGAACTTTGAATACTTAGTTGTGCAGTTATTGATGGAACAAACGAATTTACAGAAATAATCCTGACTTATTTGGTTATTTCTAAGTTTACTATGTTTCATAAAATGCCAACAATCGGAAATGAATTCTTCCCGATCACATTTCCACACACAAAATTGTATATCAACCTGTTTTATAATTGTTTTCTTATTTAACGCTCTTATTATTTTCTTCTTATTTGACACCTACACTACAGTAAATTTTTCCGCCGTAACTCATATTTTATTTTTACACGTTTGGCATCCATATTCAATCCCAAATACTTAGCAATCTTTTTTTGGAAATCTCGTTATTCTTTAATTCCGTTTGAGGATGTCCTATTTTCCAGTTCGTAAGGTTAATACAATCAGACTTTGTTCTTATTGAGCTTTATTCTGCACTTCATCCATATATTGATTTTTTTATTGCGCAACTTTGGAAACAATTATTTTATTTAGGTCTGTTTATATTATTTGGTTCGTTTATTTACTAGTTATCGCTATACAATAGATTAAAAAAATTCGGTAATTGCGATCACCTGTTAAAATTTGCGACGTCATAAATAACTTCTTTCAAGAAAACTTGAAGCTTTTCGATTGTTTTTAACCAAAAGTATAAAAGGATCTGCAAAATAAAACAACTTCGGTCCGTTAGAATCAAAGGCCGAACCTATACCTGTTTGGACTGAAAAATTACCAAAATAAGTTGGGTTGCGTTCCCTTATGTTGTATGTAAACAAAAGTCAAGTACGTAAACTTGTATGCATTTCGCCGTACTTACGAAGAATTAACCTCACTTTTATAAAGCAACTGGATAGATTTGTGATGGAAATTAATTATTGAAAACAAAGAAATCTTTCCATCGATTAACGGTTCGATAATATTATTGAAGCAATAGCTGTTTTCACCATGCTTGTGTAGTGTGTGTATTATCGCTTTATTTCTGAGCGGAAATTTAAGGTAGTGTCTCGCGCAGGATAATTATTATAAAATTGGAAACATTTTTCTGATCAGAAATTTAAATAAACAATTTTATTAAATTTTAATTAGCATAAATAATGTTATTAAATTTCAAAATAAAAAAAAACTTACAAAAAAGACTAAAGCTCTTGTACAACATTTATAATTAATTAAAATTTAATATTGGCTAGTTGAAATGAACTTTGTTGTAGCACCTCTACCATGGTATCAATAAAACAATATTTCATTTTAGCAAATTTAAATTAAATTTCTTTGAATTTATTTTGCGTCTTATTTTATTTTTATCCTTCTTCTATGCTTAATAAAGAAAACTTGTGTTTATAATTTTAAATCAGTTGTTTATTATTCATCATGAGTTATACAGGTGTTACACAGCTTATGAAATTGTTTCTAGTCCAGCAGCAGAAGTCCAGGTGTGTTTTCATATAAGTTTCTTTATTGAGATTGGCAAGAATGATTTTGGTGTTTATGTTAGTTTTATACTCAAACAATTTAGTACTGAGTTAGTCTACTGGGAAAGAAAAATTTATTGGGGTGATTATATTTTAACTTTATTAAAGCTAGCTGAGTCAATTAAGTTTAGATCACCACATAATTGTATTTTCGGTCTCGAAGTGGGGCGTTTCAAAAATAAGTCGTTTAAAATTATTTTAATTACAAATCTTTATAATTTAATAACATCTCACTATCACGATCGAGATGGGTGTACTGAAGAAATTAACTTTAAGGGATATCCTGTAAGTCTATTGAGCCTTCTCCGTACTTACTTCTTTATCAGAATTTCAACCATCACCTCATAATGTTTTGATGATTGTTGCTATGGTAACGCCTGAACCATTGCGATAAAGTCTTTATCTCCGCCTTAATGAGCTTCAAAAGGAAATCATTCCATGATTTTTTGTAATATGTGGTTCGACAAAAGCAACGGCTCTGATCTTTGCCTCAGACGCTTAAGGAAAAAGTCTTAAAGGTACCTAAAGGGTGTGGTAGAAGTAGAAATAATTCATCTAAAGATTCCATGTGTCAGGATTGGGGTTTCAGTTTTACAAAAAATAATACAACAATTGATTGTATTTACTTTTTAGAGGTTTTTGGCACCTTATCTTTTCTCTGTATGTTAAAAAAATCTGTAGCCTACTGTATTCTTCACTAAAAATTCTTCTAAAATTCTCTGTGGTTTAGTACTCTCTACTACTACTAGACCCAAGATAGAATTCTTAGTGATTACTAATTGTTACACTCTCTAACGAGACTTGAGACAAAGCGCTTTGGAACCTTACCCCTCGTTTTAATTAATCTTAAGGTTTTCTATATTTGTCATATTTACTTGTTTTCTAGCATAACTTCGTACTAGCGATCCCGTACGAGTTACTTATTTACCTGCTTATCCGAATTACTCATAACCGTAGCTGTAATCAAAACTTAAAAAAAAAATTAAATACTGTTCTTTCAATGCTTTGAGCGTTTTGCAGGGACTAAAAATAATATTCAAATACTTTTTATTAATATCCATTATTTTATATCTATAGAAATTCATCATCTTCGACCCATTTTCTTACATACAGTACCAACAGCAATTATACATTAAAAACAAGAAATTAGAGTTACGGAACCTATGAGATATCGCTTGTACTATTAATTACATTAAGTAACGAATTCTCATTTTTTTCGCTCCTGGATAGGAAGTATCATTTCCCAACTGCTTATACCTAAAGGTATGACCGCCAGAAACATTACGACAAAGCTGTTCCAAGTTTCTTTCTTCTTAAAGGCTTTAACTTTTGCCTCAGACAGCTGAAGGAAGAAGATTTGAAGGTATCTAAAGGTATTGAACTCTTTATGCAGACCTGTGACATAATAATTGTTTTAGTTGACCCAATTGGATATGTAGTTGTGGCATTAGCACCTTCCGGGGGTCCACCAGTGGCTTCCACTTGACGTTGTTCTTCCCTACAGAGAAACTAATAGTATGAGAGTGTAAGTGGTGGCAAATGTGGGAGATATACTGTCGTTAGCAATATCGCTCCATTAAGTATTATCCGTAATAATTAATAAATGACGTTGATAATATAACATTATTGTAAATAATCATTTAAATGTAATAAAAATGTGTTTAACGCTACAGATTATTATTATATTATTAATTTAATAATTAAATCAAGTTTACCTTGACAATCAGAATAGAATAATTTGCATATAAAAAAAGGACCAAGTGAAGTAAAAAGAATTTAGTAGTGGTTGGAAGAAAGTAGACAATTCATGTTTGTTTTGGAATAGATAAAAAGGATATCTTGCTGGTGTAGCAAAAATTGAATTAGTCTAATAAGAATTTTAATACTTTTTGTGATATTTATCTGGAGGAAACGTAGAAGCAACAAACTTACAAAATTGAATATTTGGAATAATTTCACCTGTGTTTATTATTTCTAACTAATGGATATTTGGTATCTAACACTGTGTATCTTGCCTTTTTGCTTCTTTTTGATAACGTAAAACCTGCTATGAATTCTTTTTAACTAAAGAACTTGTTAAATATTTATTTTCTTTGTTTATAAAAACTCATATACATTGTCTATTCCGCACAAAAACCGAAGTAACCATATATAGGTATTTTATACATATTTTATATGATATATAAATCAATAGTATAAAAGCTAAATATATTATAATAGAGAATTCGATAAAGCACACAAATCAAGCAACAACCACATACAATCAGAATTATCATAAAAAATTCATTTCCACTAATTATCAGTTGTTTGTGTCTAGGTTTATTGGCTTATTTAGCGATTCTATATGGTAATAGTGGAGTGGTTTACGTTTGATTGCTGTCAGGGACGTGTCAGCTTGACAGATAGCAACTGCAACTGTAACTAATTTAGGCTCGTAGGTAAACCTCCAAGTTTACAAACTGAATTTCGCAAACATATCGAATGCACTCTGATTATCGAGTTGAGAGGGTACACTACCAGAACTGCATCTCTAAATAATGCAGTTTCCCTTTAATAATTCCGCATTCGGGTTAATGTCGTTAAATAAATAAATCACAGAAACCCTAGTTTTATTGCGATAAATGTGTAATAAGCTAGAAACAATAATTTACGGGTGTAATGTTCATTGTAAGAACTGAGACATGTAATACAACATTAAATGTCAAATGAAAACACGAGAAGATACGCTATTCTATTCTTAACAAATCTGATTAATGACTTGAAGATGATATGCAATTCATCAAAGTATGTGTGACATTAATTTAATGTTTTAGAGGAAATGATGTAGGAAGTTTAAAACTATTCTTATCAATTTTAGAGAAACTAGCAGAAAAGTTTCGGGTTGAAATTTTACCTTGGGGTATAAGTATTCATAAGTTTATGGAAGTGTGAATATTATTTAGTCGCGTTTATTGCTTTTGGTTTGAATGGTCTGCGTCTATTTAAGCTAGCTGAGGTGATTATTTATTAGGTTATTTTGAAGACGTTACCTACAGCAACTTCCACATAAGTTATATATTTATGGTTAAATATTTTAGTTGCGTAGCATGCTTCAATAGATAGTGATCAATCAGTTTTTCTCCTTTAATTAAAAGCAATCGCGGATTGTTCTACTTTCCAACCAATGCAGCTATGAGAAACGACAACGAAACTTGATAGAGAATTTCATTTTTAATAATTTATAATTAAAGGCAACAACTAATTACCAGAAAAGTATTTTTATTTGACCAATCGTCCCTTCTTCCATTAGAAAATCTGTTCGAGTTGTTTCTAACTTCCTCCTTGCTATAAATGACTAACTTTCCAAACAGCAACTCTGACAGAGAATTCCTCTAAAAATAAGGAACAACACGTTACATAATACACTCCCCGCTCATAATACACACTCAAACCAATTATGAATCTTAATTATTATTGTGTTTAGAAGAGATTTGGAATTGTCTTGGGTTAGGTTCTATTCCATTTGTTATCACTAGCCGCTCTTATTTTCCCTTCATTATATGTATTTTATTTTGCTTCTTTGTTTAGCTTGTTCTTTTTCATCGAAGCCTTTTGAACAGACACCTCATAAATTATCTTCGATTATGTTATATCTACGAAAAGGGTCGCTGATTGGGGCATAGTTTACTAGTGTGATGTCGTGGTTCCCACGAGATCATTTCTTTAGGAAGGCACCAAGGGTTGACTATAATAGGTCTCCAGTCTAACGCCAACAATACCTGTAAGGTTCCAAAACACATTAATTTGCGACTGCTATCACTGTGGCAAGCTCTTTCCAATAAAGGCAGCTTCCTCTGCCAAGAACTAAACCACTAAAATGCACTTAAATAATAAGCCACATATATGAAGAGATGTTTTATTACAAAAAAGGAAAATAAATATCTTGAGTAGAACAAAAGCTTCACTTACGTTAATCTTATAATATGATAGCGTGTCTTTAGAACTCAAAAATAACAAAACAATTAGAATCTTTAGTGGTAGCAAAAATCCACTAACTTAGCAAAGTGGTTATAACTCAGTCATCATAAACTTTACAATTATTAGATCATTAAATTGCGGAATTAATGCAAACGCGGTTAATTACCTAAAAGGGTCATTAACTTCTTGTTTATCAATAATAAACTAATTAGTAGAATTGGAAGATTAGGCCAGTGCTAACGCGACTACCTGTACAGAGATAATTAATCAATTGTTCCATATGTTTCAATGGGTAATAAAATGATTCTGTATATTTTTGCAAAATAAACTTGTCCCAATATGAAGAATAAATAAACGACTGAATACATAAAAATGAATCATACTAATTATTATTAATATTCTACTGATCAGAAATTAAACCCTAAACAAATTGCACCCTACAGGGGTTTCCGAAAATACATATAACTAACGATTGCTATCTTTTACTAATCTCTAAAATCGGTTTCAGCAGGTACTGCACAAAATAAAATTCTCTAGGTGTCAGGAGCACGAGTTGAATGGTATACCAGAAACACCAGTACCAGTGCCATAATTTATCTCAGAGTTACTAAAGGGAGTAACTAAAATAGGCCTATAATAAACAAGCGAATCACCAAAATCTAATTGCAATGCCACTCAATCTAACTGGTCGGCATTTCTTCTTTCAGTTTAACGTTAGTTTTAAAGCGCCGACGGTCCGCCTAGGAAAGGAAAAGTGATGGGGAAGAAATAGATAAGAAAGGGGAGGGGAATGTCGTTATAGCAGGAAAGGGAGTGTGGATTAAAGATCAACAAATATAAAAAAAAACTGTGAAGACGCTAAGAATGTTCGGGAATAAGTAAGGTATATTTTAAGAATTTATTAGTGTGATCGACGGCCGATAGGTCATTTACGAATGTATAACAGTAAAATTACCAAGAATAATTGAATATGCTCCAGGATATAGTAGAATTAGAGAAAGGTCGCATGTAGCGTGACAGATGATGGGGTGAAGTGATGCTCTTTTATAGATTTCTTCTAATATGTTTTCTCAATTGTTGCAGTGGCACTTTAGTTCAAAATTTCACCCTCTAAGCTTTTATATTGTCACGAATGGAAATGTGTTTCATTTCAAATCGCTAAAGCGTTTTATTCACAGCAATTCTCAAATCATCTCGTCACTTACTCATCATATAAAAAACAAGCTGACTAAGCACCCACATAAACTTTACTAACAGTATATAACCAAGCTGCAGCAAGCTTAAGTTCAGTTTTGGAATTTGGGATTAATCTATTGTATGCAGCTCGGGTGAGTCTTTAAACATTTTATGTACTCATTTTCAGTTAATATGATGATTTTTATTTTATTAGCAACAGCATTCGCATCATGCTTGCTCTAAGAAGTGATCATTATGCAGAGCACATTACATCTTCTTTACAATATCTCTGTAAGTTTTGTTCTTCAGTCAATAAATCTAAAGATTGTATTAGAATATTCTAAAAAATCGGTTTTTTTATTAGTTTTCTTTCTACGACTTTTTAAATGCTTCTATACTCACGAAACATTGAAATGTAATCTTCATGTGGGTATGAACATAAATTCTTAAAAGAAATAAAGCTAAGGAAGAAAAAGGAAAAATATTTTAAATGTACTCCTACATGCCAGAATATGAGAGCACCCAGACACCAACCTACTTTTGAATTGTAGGCCTGTCTTTACACCCCTTTTCCTGTCTGCTCTAGAAGACGGATTTTACACTTCAGTATAATATTTAGAGACCTTAATATAAAAGCTTGTGTAGCTGACATTCTGGAATATAAATTGGAATCTGATTTAGGGAAAATAACGAACAGTTCAGCAGGAACAATGACACGGAACCGTATGCAATATCCTTTATTTATATTGGATGGAAAAAGGGGCGCGGAATGAGTATGTGATGAAATGGGAAGAAAATTGAAGTTCTCTTATTTTTCAGTTATTTATTCTCTTTTAGACATTGCGCTCACACGAAATAAGAAAATCCCTTTTGCAGGAATGTCAGAAACGATCGGAATTTCACGGCTATTGTATTCATTTAATTCGCGCCTCGATATAGCACCGTTTAATATAAAGATGTTCACGAACACACATACATTTTCCTTCCTTAAGCGTTTATTTCCCCTTTTTGTGTTTACCGAAAAATAGGAAAGCGCAATTAAAAACATTACTAATTAACTTGTGGTGCATTCTTCCGCGATTAGTATTAAGGCAAACGAGGCTGAAACACGCGAGACTGACATTAAAGATGGCGCTCGTTGCTGGCAACTATGGTGCATCGAAGAGCTTCTCTCTCTATATATATTTCATACATATTTATCGGCGAAGTTTCGCGAGCGCTAGAATTATATGAACGGTTGCAAATGGAATATGTCATTCGCAAATTGTCTATCTGCATGTACTAAGGCACATTCCGCACATTTTGATTGATGTTTCGGAAAAGAAATTTTCTCTGGTTGTTGCGAGTAGTGATGAGACGGTTTTTGGCGGGGTGAAGAGAGTTAATTTTGCGCTCCCGTGCGTTAGATAGTGCTGTTATGTATTCATAGCTTTACACGAATAAATTTACCTAAATTGCCTAAAACGCAAAGTTCTACATGTTCTACGTGCTTACAATTATTTTATGTCATGTTATAAATAGGAAAACGCAAAACTCATCTTCATGGGGCCAACCCTTAAAATTAAACTAATGTTTCCTTTACATAACCCGCCATCATTTAAAACGCCGTCGTATTGTATGTGAACGACCCTACATAATAATCATCAATTCCATGTAATAGACAAAGCCTGGATTTTTACTTTGTACCCTTATTTATCGCAGTCCATTAAATATGCATGGTGAGAATGTATAGCAGTACTGTATTTTTCAAAGAGAGCTGCTTGCGTTACCAAACCGGAAGTGGAAATTGCTTTGAATTTCTAGGTAATGCACTGCTAATTGTACAACATTGTTATTAATTATGATCAATGCATCTCTATTAGTTTCAGAGACGATCACCTATCACAATGCCTATGTACTATGGTTAACTATTAATCGGTATATGGACACTATACATAGTGTAAATCTAGAATTAATATACTGGATGTTGTAGGTGTTGCTTTTAGTAAACCTTACTTAATTACCTGAAATAGTAGTTATTTCAAGCGAAACTAAAGTAGATCACTCACTATAAGCTCAGCGGTCAGTCTCGATGTCAGCCGGATTGATAAGCGCAGCTGACAGACCATGATAGATGACACAAAGTTTACATTTGTGAACTATATAAGGTGACCTGTTGAAACGGTGGAAACGGTTTGTAATTCACAAATTTATTTAAATTGTGTCTATCAAAATAAAATTATGATCATTGAGTTCATAATGTCTACACGAATTTTTATTGTATCTATTGTAGTTCGATTTAATTAATTGTTGATGTGAGAAGACACAAATCTTGACAACTTTCTTAACAGCTTCCCTTAGTATTACATCTTTTATAGAAAAAGCTATAAAGATGAGAAGTAAAATTTCTGTTTTACTTTTATATACCTAACTAGAGTTATCAGGAAGGTATATAAGTAAGTCATTAGCCAATCCAATCCAATCTTAGCCAATTAGTCATTAGTCAATTATTAGACTATTACTTTTTTACTTCTATCGTTGACTAGACCTTTTATAGGCTGATTTCTTAAAAATATCTTATACGTATGTTAACTAACTTAAACTTTATCTTAATATGTTAAATATTGAGATGATATATCATCTAATTGAAAATTTATTTAGTTTGTAATACATTAAGAACATTTAATAGGTTACGATAGGCTCCGGAAGCTTTTAAATAGTCAAATAGCACTTATACGTAATATTCATGCAATAAAAAATAGACACTCATGCTAGGATATTAGTTTTATTCGTGCTTAAGGATACATGCTTGGTTACAGATTATTTTATCAAGTTAAAGTAGGAAAATAGGAGTACGATTGCCTTAGTACACAATTAACCTCACTTTATACAAGGTTTATAAACATAAAAAGGCATATCAATCAGTTAGATTGTTTTTGTAGTAGAACATGGTTTATGTAACCCATGTTATATGTTCAGGATAGTTTATCCATTTTTTTAAAGGATTTTATCTTACTTTCTTTATATGGGTTTGACGATAATTAACATAAAAGAGAGTTTTCTTGATCCTACGCAGCTGAACCAGTTTCGAGAAAATATTTCACTGGAAATATGTAAAACGGGTCATTATTGTAATGTTTATAACAGTACATTTAACTTACAAACTCCTGTATTTGAAGAATTTGTGTTAATCTTTGTGAAGGTATTGGCTTTGCTGATATGCTTCAATTTTTCCAAATATTGATTTTATTATAATATTTTACACCATTGTATGAATGCAGGCACTTGGAGTACTGTATTCTGGACAAGAGTGAGTATACTTTGATTTCATTTATGTTGTCATTTGTATGGGAACTTGCAAAGCATCGGTTGACCTTAGAAACGTGTAAACAGTTTTTTTATGTAAATTTTTCTTTTATTGTAAATATTTTTCTATGTAAACTGCATATGTATGAGTTACCTTGGGTAGCAATGTAGTCATTCTTTGTATAGGCATAGCTAGCATAGAGTTAATGAGTTTTCATTGTAATTAAGTTTTAATGAGATTTTTGACCGTTGGTCGTTTTCGTAGATTTTCTCAGTTATCGTTTTTTTCAGACCATAAGTGTGTTATACTGTTTTAATTGTCTTTTCGCCAGCTATATTTTTGTCATTTTAGATTTAAGATTAGTGCTAATTACGAATACATGTTTTTCGTTAGTGTCGTCATGATAAAATTATGATGTGCGATTGTTTTGAAAATTGGTGGTGTTTTTCGATTGTTTTGGTGAAACCTATATAAACTCCGGGTTTTTGTAGTTATTATATATATAGTTTTCTTCCAGCTGGTTATTGTGATTATTGTAATTTTTTTTCTCGCTCTTTATAGTTATATGTAAGAAATAATAAGTTTTGTTACTTAATCATTCTATTAAGTTTTTTTCTTTTGCAAATTACACAATTGCAGAATAAACATACATTTATTTATTTATTTATTTAAAAAGAACAATCTCAGTCGATAAAACGCATTGGGAGTGTCCATGCTCGACTCCAGTCCAAAAATCTCCAAATAAAGTAAGGTTAAGTGATAACCACATGTTTTTTTGTAAACAAACGACAATTTTTAAAAAGTGTTTATGAAATTGAATAGTTACCTGAATATTTAAATCAAAGAAGATTTATTTTCGTTCTTCAACAATTATATGGAATTGTGAATGATTTATTTAAATTAAATCAAGAAGATTTATGTTTATTTAATTATTGATTTAGATAATTCGATTTAGATGGATTTTGAAGATCAACTGTTGAATTGAAGCTGAACACATTACGTATACACTGATATCTTCATCTTCTATACAAATATTTTGATAACCAGCAATATTATAAAGTATTTACAAATGATGTTCGTAACTATAGGTGTTTACGAAGATTTTCTGACTCTTTATCGTTTTATGCGTGTATAACAACACATGCAGTCAAGAGTGCCAAGAAAACCAATTGTTAATTAATTTAAAAAGGCACCTTGGCGTTGATCAGGAGCAACTGTTAAGAATTGTTGATCTTAACAATTTTGGCTTTTAAAATTCATTCTCCTGCGAACTATAATGCAATTCTGGAACTCATAAATCTAAAGCAAACCCAATTCTAATTACAATTGCGTAGGATTGTTTTGACCAAGGCAGTTTCAACGTCAGGATATAAATGTGGTAACACGGTAAGGTTAGATAAGTTGGTAAATGTTCCGCAATCCGCCAAGCTTCTTAGTGGGCGAGATCGATGTATTTCCACTACTTGACGAGTACATTTGAGGGCTTTATGGGTTAAAAGATTTATAAAGTTTTGTAGTTTTACGTTAATCTCGGTGTGGTTCCACACCGTAAACGTAACCTACCCTAACTTAATCTACTTTACCGCAACCTAACCTAGCCTGACTTGACTTGGCCTAACCTACACGTATCCAAATTGAGGAACTCGTAGAGCTGTTTATTTTGAAGCTTTAGTTGTAGAGTCTACGCAGATGGACTTGAGCTGGTACAAACGGTAAATCTAGCCTAATCTAATCGAACTTTAATTGTTACTGGCCGATTTTCACTATCAATAGTGTTGCCCAGGAAGCAATGCGTGGAATCTTTTTATTAATTTTTAAGTTTAAGTTTTGATTGTTAAGTTTATAACAGATGAATATGAGTGAATCTAAACAGTGAATCTAACCCAACCTGATCTAACCTAATTTAACTAACCTAATTTTAACCTTAATCTAACTACTCTAACCCAATTTAATGGTTAGTATTAATCTATCACCGGCGGTGAGTTTTGTTTGCCATAGACTTAATATTGAGAATTACACTTAAGTGCAGCTTTTTAAAGTTTCGTTTTCGCAAAACGAGGCTGGTACTAATGCCCTTTGTTCATAGAGTAGAGTTTAAGTATGGTAGCGGTTCTATAATTTTTCAATGGCGGATTGTAGAATAGAAGAATATAAAATGATACCGATGTTGTTGCGAAGCTTTTCCCTAATTTCGCCAATTAAAACTACCCTTTTATATTTAAATTATTGTGACTGCTTGGGCATGTATGTATACTTTTGTAGCTTCATTTTATGTCATTTTTCGGCTTAAAGTTGCATTACAAAGGCAGAACGGTTGTGTATTTCAAATCTATCCTAATCATAAATCGCTAATGTCAAATACGTAAAGCCTTATCTATATTAGTTAGTTTGACTATTGTAGCAACAACATTGTATACTACTTTATAAATAATCAAAACCCCTACGATTGGGTCGTCATTTGTAACAACGCAAACCTCAATAAAAACAAAGTTTATTTCTCAAACAAATACTTACTCTACTGTAGCAGCTTCAACATGCTTCAGCTTAGTTTAAACAATTTCAGCAATGGCTCTATCTCTATTGAAATTAATGTAGATCGTAGGTAAATTGAAGTATCGGTAGATTATTTGTATTCTCCCAGAGTATTTTTAATCCTCCACAAGAACGCAGTTCTATTTCTGTACAATGAATCAGCCTCAATTACGCATAAGCCGAATTTCTTAACTTCGATAGCGTGTAAATATGTTACACAACAAACCAGAAAATAGAAAATAAATAACACCAAGTATATCATTTATTGGTTTATTAACACTAATAAAATAAATTAATTCAGTAGTTAGGTCGTGTACTGGAATGCCTTCCTACGTTTTGACATTCCAGTTAAAATTTTATATAAATAATGCCGATCAAGATAGTAATGGTTACAAAAAGTACATATGATCAGCAATTAATCCTTTTATAGAATAATTTAAATTAGATCACTAACTATTTTATGCAACATTTTAAGGTAGGTAATACCTTGATCATAATTCATTTGAATGGAGTACTTTTAAAAAGTTAAATTAATCTAAACAAATCGTATATAAAAATGTTGGTTAAGAAAGGAATATCAACAGTTTTTCGTGCTATAGTATATCAATAATTATTAAATTTGAAATTTATATATGGAATAAAAATAAATAGAAGATTTATTACACATAAAAACCATGGGGCGTCCGCTTGATAATTGAAACTTCCTCACTATAGCTCCATACTGAAGTCTAACATTAATTTCGTTACGGAACTCGAGCTAAGCCAACGGGACCGCTCCACCACAAAACACCTACACTTGGGAAGCCAAGCGTCGCGGGAAACGCGCCAGGCAATCATCCGTTTATTGCTCTAGCTTGGAAATAGCTCGAAAAGATGATCTCATGATTCTTCTAATCTTAAAAGTGGAGTGATTGTAAACAATCGTACAAAATAAAACCTGACAATATTTTGACCAATCCCAAAAATTGCAGTAAATCTTCTACATATTAATTTAAAGTTTGCATATCGTAATGAAACGGAAATTTGAAGTTATAAAACTTGCTAACTTCTTCTTCTTCTTCTTTTACGAGATCCTTAATGCCCCTTTCGAAGCGTCGGATAATGCCAACTTAAAAAAATTATTATCTTTTTACATTCTTAAATTTTTTTAATATAGTTATATATTTATCTAGTGATATATATATTAGACCAATTGTTGATACTTCTATGTAGTATAGCTCTGAGTATAGCTGCGTTTTATATTCGACGAGAAAACATTTTTATGTTTGATTTGACATTTATCTTAACCAAGACGAAATATTCTGGTATTATAAGGTGTTATAGGAATTATTTTACACAAAATGAGCACTACAATCTTACTTAAGTGATCGAAAGAATTACGTGTCCATAAATGGAAAGCACTCATCTACGTTCATACCTACCTCTGGTGTACCACAGGGTTCGTGTCTTGGGCCTTTGCTTTTCATTTTATTCGTCAAGGATTTACCTCAAGTTATCTTACATGCAGAGTGTTTACTTTACGCAGATGATTTCAAAATATTCTCGAGAATGAACAGTATATGTGATTATGAACTGTTTCGAAAAGACCTAAATAGTGTTTCGCGATGGTTTACAAATAATGAACTTTCTTTAAATGTGAACAAGTGCTATGTTGTGAATTACACCAAAGCATAGATTATTCAAAGCTATAACTTTATATTAAATGGAGTAATTTTAGTACAAAAAAATCAAGTAAAGGATTTGGGAGTCTTGTTCTCAAATAAGTTTACATTTGAAGCTCACGTGGATTATGCTGTTGCTAACGCTTACAAAACTCTTTTCTTTATTATAAGAAATGTTTATAATTTTAACAATGTAAGGTTATTATGCAGTCTTTTCTATGTATATGTCAGGTCGATACTTGAATATGCATCAATTATTTGGTTTACTGCAAAGTATACTCTCATTGAGGATATCGAGAAAATACAAAGAATGTTCATTAGATATCTTTATAAGAGATGTACGGGTATCTATCCAAAATACCCTTATCTGATAACGTATTTTGACCAACTATTGTATATAGAACAAATAACCAAATCCTCAGTTATCACTTTGGCTAAGAGATGGGACATTGCAATAACAATTTTGATATATAAGTTAATTAACAGTCAAATTGATTTTCCATTTCTACTAGAAAAGCTTAAATTTAATCTACCCTTGATTCACTTAATATGTAGAAAAAACTGTTTATTTAAAGTTTCACTAACTGCAACTCCTCTTTCTTTTGCGATAACAACCACTAATAGGATCCTACTGTCACGAGACATTCATCTATTTTCTGATTCGAAAAATACGTTGTTTAAAAAAATTGTTCAAAACTGACAATATTTTTCCACAGCATAAAACTAATATGCATTATTGTATTATTTGTACTCTTCAATTTTTATATGTATTTTTTTAATCTTTTGTATAAGTTAAGTTATTTATCTGTATGTTAATTTGTAATTTATACTTGTAACTGAATTGGTAATTTGTCACCAATTGCATGTAAAAGACATTTATGTCGTTTGCTTTTTGGTTAATAGACCTATTATTATCACGTTACACAACTTATATTTATTATTTATTATTTTAATTTAATTTATTTTAGGAGCATGTAAAACATAAAATCTATTACAAATTTGGTAACTCTAGAAATTTCATATTTTTGTATATAATCCGTAATGAAAAATTATCACTCCGGCTGGGAATCGAACCCAGGACGTTCTGCACTCCGGGCAATTAAGCTACTATCTGCGCCACCAAGGTGATTTATAAACAATCGAACTATGTATTTAGTTCTCTTGTATATAACGTTAATAATTATATAAGTTGATTAATTTCCAAAGATATAATTTATCTGGAGCACATGTAAATGTATTGTATTGGTGATGCAAATGTATACTCACACTTACCTGGTGGAATTTTAGATAAAAGTTTGTTTTCATATTAACGATATATCTTCAGATTGCAGTTGGTATGTGTTTCATAATTTTAAAGCTGTTTGCTAGCTTAACAGAGAAACATTATATCCACAGAATTGATAAACTTTTTTATGTAAAGACTGAATTTTGTATTTTGTTGATAGTAGCACATAGAAAAAAGTTGTTGAGCTGCTATTTCCTAACATTCAAGTAATTTATGTAAATTGGCTTGTAAGTCAAAGTTTTTGGCATCTGGCATCTATAAACATTCAATTACGTTATTAGTGATGTAGTGTTCAGTTTTGTGATGATAAGAATGTGTAAAAAGGTGTTTCTATGTATTTAAGCCATTAATAAGTATCAAGAAATTGTCATTTCATCAACTGTAAGGTTAATCTTATTTGTTGATTCAAGTGTCGTATATTATTAAATTCAGAATTTCATTTTCTACAAGACTTCTTGTTTAATTAGTTTTTGTTTTAATAAATTTATAAATAAGAATTTGGTTATTGTGTTATTGATATGTTAAGATTCAATTGTTTAGTTGAAATTTTTCATATAAGTCATTTGTTTTGGTCAAATCATATAAAAGGACGGCCACTTTTTCATTAAATTATCTTTAATTATTATTAATTATTTAATTATCCAAAATAAATATAAGGTTTTGTTGAGAAATGTAAACAATTGTCAAATATTGGAGGTTAGAATTATTTTTGAGAAACGTCAAAGTGAATTAATTAGAACGTTATAAAAGAAGGTGTTTAATTAACAAGTGCCAAAAACGAGTTTTTAATTGGACTTTTGATTGATTAATGTTAACAAGTAAAATTTATGGAAGTTTTATTTAATAATAAATGGAATTGTATTTTGATAAAAATGTGTTACTTACCATCGGTGTATAAAAATTATCTGTATTTGGAATTTTGTTTGGTAAAACCTTTTTCATATTAATTTAATTGTCTTCAACTGTTTAAATGGATTTAAATGTCAAACTGTACTGAAAGCAACTGGTACAAGGGAATTTGGAAAATAAAGTTGGTAATCTTGTGGCGCCAATTTTTAAAAGCAAATAATTTGGATAGTTCATTGGATTCAAATTATTACGGTCTTAGAAATAAAATAACAACGTGAGTTTTTCATATTAGTTAATTTTTATTAGTTTAAAAATATATGATACCAAAATAAACAAACATTATAAACAAATTATAATCCTTAAAAATATGTATTAAAAGAAATATAACTTTTTGGGATTAATTAAATTTAACTATAGAGAATGAAAAAGATAAAATTTTGTATTAAGATTATTCCCATGCAATTTAAATTAAAAAGTTTATACATAAGAGAAATTTTAATTTTTTTTAATTAACATAGAAGAAAAACGGTTCTTCCGGTATCAGTTATATATTTTGTCGTTTCGTTATTTTGCGTTAATAAAAATATAAAATTGTGTTGTTATTATCTTGGAGATTTATTTGTGTATGTGTTTCCCATTATTTTTTCCATAATTAATAAGGTTTTAATTACATCCTTTAAAGCGACCCGCCTGAGAGAGTCCCAATTTTGTGGAAAGTAAAGCTTTTCACCACTGCAATACATTTAGCTGGAGCATTATTTTAAGGTAACCAAATTGTTAGTTGTACGCTTTATGTCATTCTTATATGCAAAGAATCTTTTTTTGTCATTTATTATTATTATTTTTAAAACCTCCATATCATAGCAATATGTGACTATATTTAATGTGTTTTATTTATTTTATCTGTGCCAAACCCTCGTTATAATTATAACTGTGCAGCATCTCTTGAAGTATATTATCTAAATATTTGTAATTATTTAGTTATGTTTAGCTTAAAATTTTGAAATTTAGCTGTCTTGCAATAAAAAAAGTGCGAAAAAGTTCTGGCGAGATTAAATCAGCTAGGTCAATTTTAGATTCATAGGTTCTAAACATAGCACTGTTCTGTATCAACAAATCTGTATTCATAAATCCTTAAAAGTAGAATACTTACCACCACCTCTCTTATTTAAATTCCTACATTTATGAGTACACTAATTTTACGCCTGATTAGTTTTTGAATAAAAGGAGCCGATAATTTAGTAGGGAATTATGAATATTCAAAACCAAGGTGAACATTGAGTGGATGCTACTGCAGCCAACCACTGTATTTAATTAAACCACAGCTCTGAATTATAAAGCCTGAAATCCTGAAAAGTACCCCCATTTAAACACTACACATTTCACAAGTATAATTGAGTAGTAAAATGTTTAATTTGCAAATTAAATTTGAAAAAGTTAACCTTGCTAAAAAGACACTTTACTTCTTAACAATTCTGGGTCATTACCTCTTCTGAAGAATCCATTTTTAATCTTATTAATAATACGAATTTTGACAGTAAAGAAACTTGATTTGAACTTCAATAACTGGCCATATTGAATTATGAATTGTGTTGTCAAAGTGAAAATGTCAAATGCTTATAATACAATCTTTGCTAACGAAAATCAGGCCAACCTTGTCGATACTTTCAGTCCTTTTAGTAGTAGAAGTTACAATACCTTTTTCACAGGAACCGACAGCATTAAAAAGAAAAAGAAAAGTATTTTTGATATTTAATGTTTGAAGGGCATTTAAATTAAATTTTTGCTGGAATCTATTTTGCACCCACCTTTAAGATATTTATATTTTCTAGTATATTTTACCAGCAGTTTAATAAAACAAACTTGTTTCTTTGCTGGCTTTATGTTCCAAAATATTATTAAACTTTAAATTGGTTTGAAATCAAAAGGAATGTGCTGAAAGTAAAGATTCATATTTAATAATAACCACAAGCAATTCTTTCAACATGAGGCAATAAACCTCTATTATTTTGTTATTGCTTCGAAAAATTTATAGCCAGCACACGCGGGAAAAATGTGAATTCAATAAGGGCCCAATATGGCAACATTGGAAAAGTTTTGTGTTTGGAAAAAAAAGTTATATAAAGGAAGATCCTTTATAATGATGTATATTAGGACACATGAAACTTTTTTGCTGAAAATCGTCAAAATAAATTACTTTTACTAAACAATCAAAAGCACTTTCCAGTTGGTTATGAAAAGGGGAAAGGAAAGAAAAACGAAAACATTTCTAATAAAAAAAATAATCCGAAAAAAGAAGGAATGATTTAAAATTCTCGCATATAAATAAAATGTAAATGCTGTGAGAAATTGACCCCAATCATTTTATAGTTTGCTGTTCAAAATTGTTGTGATGCAAGGGGGAATTTATCATAAATTTCCATGTAGAAGAACAAAATTAACATAATTTCAATCTTTCCGGGTCCGAATCCAGTCGTTATTCCAATAAAATTATTTACATTGGCCATTTATTTTGATTTCAATTGGATCAACGCTTTCGCAAGCTGTAGCTCAGCCTTTTTCCGATATTATGGGTATATTAAAATATACGACACGAGGCGGCGGCTACAACGGTCGTATACAACCGATATAGGCCGCAGAGAGGCCAGATAATGAGATCAAGGCGGCCGAATAGAGAAACATTGAGGTTATGTACAATAAAAAGTGGTCATTTCGCGTAGACGCCATTTTGGTAACAGGTTTAGGTTATGGCTACAATACGAGCACGTACTCGGCGCATTGGCACTTTATTAGAGCTACTTTCTCAGATTAAACTGTTAAAAATTGCAGTTTTATTGACTCGTAACAGAAACGAAAGAAATCGCGCATTTGCATCCAGAAAATCGGAGAACTGTGCCGTATACCAAAAACAACAGGATAATTATTCAAATTTATTTATAAAAACGATTCTATCCCGCTGCCAACTGCTTGCTAATGGTTTTTACAATGCATTACCGTAATGTTGTTTGGTAAAAAATTATAAAGCATTTAAAATGTTAATAATTTCGGGTTCATAAATGAATTTTTTGTTATAATAAACAATTTTATCTTTATTTTATTACCAGAGAATGCCGACCTTTATTTTTTATATTCATCCCCTGAACAGTACTGAAATTGCGAAAGCTTTCTTAATTTCTTATTTCTCTACAGTTTTACACTCTAGCGAAAAATATATTCCATACAAGTAAATGTCACACTAAATCTAATAACGAACAGAGTTAATAGCAGAGACATTTTCTTCATAAATGATTCAAGGATCGCAGTATTAAAAAAGCAATACAGTGCTAAACGAAATTACCTCTTTCAACACTTGCTGTGCTTCTCTATATTAGTTGCAAAAATAAATGAAAAAAGAAAGATATTAATTTTTGGAACTAAAGAGAAATTTGTATTGCTTAAAATCAAGGATTTTCTGTAATGTTTGTATTGATCACAAGCAAATTATACAGTCCTTGTTCTGTACAGTTTGACATCTGAGTAATCTACATAGATTTCAAACTTTTGAAAAAAATGATCCTTGAATTAAAAGTTGAGCATGTAATTTATTTTTAGAATGCACGATTTCTCGTCTTCCATTCGTCTTCCAACATAAAAACTTCGAATAACCAATAATGAATTATTGAAATCTTTGAGAAGTCGTTTTATAATAAATCTCTATTGAATAGCAAATTTTTCATTCTTGTATCCAGTTTTTTATTCATCTGATGGAGGGGTTTCCAACTTCTACTTTTCTTTATTCATGTCATGGTTCCAAACTTTCTTCTTCTTCTTCAGCCCTTTTTTATATAACTCTTCTCTACAAGAGTTTTGCTATATTTGGATCTACATTTTTTGATACCCCACCTCTCTTTTCGTATTGTCCACTTTTTGCGTTAAGACCATATTTCACGCAAAGCGCTTTACAGATCTATACCTTAAATCTAATGGTATTTTATTTGCTGTAAGTAGTCTACTAACCTTTCTTTCTACTTTGTATTTCCAGTACAAGCCCTATGCAACTACCCACCCAACTGGTTACCACAAGAAGCTAATTGTTTTTTAAATTTTCTTATATTATTTATGACCGCTTGTTCCAGTGTATCCTGTTTGATAGGTATTATTTTTTAATTTATGAAATATATATATACAAAACACGACACCGTAAGGTAGAAGGGTATACTTGATTAATAATAATAATAATTTATGAAATATATGGAACATCGTCATGGAACAATTAAGCGTAGTTGTAGTGTATAATTGTAGTGAATTAACGCCAGATAGATATAAATATACCTAGAAGTTACGTACCACCATTATCAACTCGCTATCCTCACTGGCTGGAGACTTCCTGCTCAACCAATTGGCTACTCATTCTAGTTTATCATTACACAACACTTTGGAGTATTTAAAGTTTGCCCTTGCAGTAGAAGCAGGATGTAATATCACAAGCACTTACAGAATGGGCTACAAGGATGGTATATTTCATTTTTGGCCACTCCTTAAAATTATAGTACTTACTTTTCAATGATGATTAGACATACAAAGTGTAACTTACTAAAATTACACTAACGAAAAGGTCTTAAACTGAAACAACGCTGATTACCCTTCAGGGCGCAGGTACTAGTCTCTCTATCTTGTAGATTATAAAAAAATAAAGTTTGTATAATAAGGAATATGGGCGCCATTTACTCAAAGTCATTACAATTCTTAATCCGATTCCCCAAGTAAAAAAAGATTCGGATTATATTGATCGAAATTAAATTAAATAACTAATCATAATTAGTTAAATTAACGTTAAAGCATGTTAGATTATTGTGTCACGTGTGGTTTTCGTGACTGGAGGACGTAGTCAGAGGTAGAGAGATATTAAACACAAGTCGTAGAAAACAACTATATACTAATAACAATAAGGGAGTACAAAGGTTCACATACATACAGAGAATACATCGTGAGGACGTACATGTCCTCCTAAACTAATACAATCAAGAAGGAGGTCGGAATCAACCCTGTTCTAGCACTAGGTCTACAAACTAAGCGTAGGAGTTAAATTGCTAGTGATTTACAACTAAGCTTGGGTAGCCTGGTCACAACTTCCCATAATTTCGCAAAGAGTAGGCGTTTAGCGCAGCCCACTAAAATAAGCAACTAAGCATTACATAATTTAAAGAGTACTCAACAGCTTGCTTGTAGATATAGTGTTAGAGCCAACTTCACTGACTGATTTGAATAGCTCAAGCAAGCTGGTTATATACTGCTGAACGCGGAAGAAATTAGCATCGTAGTGGGAATCAGTGGGTTGAAGTTCCTCGTATGAAACTAAGGAAGTTCATGCTTCCTGGTTGCAGGCTTGTGGGTAGTTTGCATTCGAGCTGCTGGTGCCTGGCACGAATCTGCAGCTGTGCGGAAGTGTGGTAAATTCTTCTTAAGGAATGTGCACCTGCATGCAAATCGTGTAGGTTACCTCGCATATACGGAGTAAGTAGGCGGATATGTTGCATGCCAACTATTGCAGTTGTGGGCGAAGCGAGAGCGCTTCTTCGAAGACCTCGCAGCTGGCCGCGCACATGGCTCCTAGTTGTTGGCGGTGAGACCGCAGCTGCTTAACTATCGTGGGCAACTGAGTGTGGCCTTGCACGCTATATTGTACGAACGGAAGAGAAGTTGAATTTTGTATATAATATTGAATTGTAAATATTTCCGTTTGTGACAATTGAATAACGTCAATTAACGATCGGTCCAATATATGATTAGAAGGATCCCTTTTTAAATATAAATAGTAATTGTTCACACTAGCAAGTTGAGCATAATGGATAAATATAAACCATCTTAAAACTAAAAAACAACTTACTTAACAAATAGTCTTCATCAGATAATCCTGAATAAATGTTAATATCTATTTAATCACTTAAGATCTCACTTCACTATAATGGCTTTTGTATTGACATCAAATCGCAATAAACTATAGACACTAACTGCATAAAGATTTTTCCTGAATGAAAAATTATGAACACTGGTTTCAAAACTGAAGCTTGCGGGAATAATGTCGTTAATAAATTGACTATTAATTGAACTCATGTGATTCCAATAGAAACAGTACTTGTAATTGCCCAACGATAGAATCTTTTCTATTCTTCCAACTTTGGCGCGAAATCTGTACTTATACAACATATTTGTTGTAATGGTAAATCAACTGAATAAAGGCTCAATTTATTATTGAATTTTCTACATAAAATGTCAACTGACGGCACACTGTAGTGGTTATTGGAGTGATAATACGAAATGCTACA
Organism: Agrypnus murinus; assembly: GCA_929113105.1. Classification (NCBI taxonomy): domain Eukaryota; kingdom Metazoa; phylum Arthropoda; class Insecta; order Coleoptera; family Elateridae; genus Agrypnus; species Agrypnus murinus. The sequence goes on from OV816028.1 coordinate 148,767,728, forward strand.
CTCAAACTTACGATTTAAAATTGAATTCCCTTGTAAACTGTCGCAACTAACTGCACGCTGTATTAATTGTTAAAATTATTATACGACGGACCAAACTGTATTATAAAGCATTTATTAGCTTATATTTATTTATTACGGTAAACGAGACGAAAAGAAATTGACCGCAAAACAAACTCAAATCTCAACTGGTTGACTTGACGGACCGCACCGGAATCTTGGTTCATTTGGCGAATTATCAACAAGCCTTTTCTATGCCCCCGACTCGGCGAAATAATTTCGACCCTCTCGTGCGTTCTGCTTAACGAATCCTTTCCGACTTCTTCAAAAATTTCAACTTTTCTTCGAGTAAATAATATTTTTAAGAGAGGTTAATAGACAGCCACCCTATTAGGAATCAAAGTGACACACCTAGGGCTAATGGGAGATTTGTTCCGGAATATTCGATGGGGCTGTACAGCGACCAGATATTGAAACGTGAAACCTGATATTTTAGACTTGACTGCAGGCTGTTTTTTATTTGTATGTTTCAAAGAATCTATTCATCCAAAACAAAAATAGGCACGTACAAGGAAACATAAATTTGAATTAAATGCATTTTTAGACGTATCATTCCGTCAAGAAGGCAATTTTATCTCTATATCTATATCATCTGCCTGAGAACGCTTTAGATGACCTTTAATATTAATGAAAAACTCTTTTAGATATGAAATATAGTCTGCAATTTTAAACCAACGAAAATATACTTAAATGTACAGGATCGTACTAAGATTATTTACAATAAATACATTTACAAATGCATTAAAATAGATTCGGAAATTTTAACACATTACAAAAGCGGCTTATACTCTAAAATCAAAAACTCTTTTTGTTCTTTTGACAAATTACTTTCAGGTCGTAGGTGTTTGTTAATTGGAAGGCATTTATTTCAGAATTAAAGAGGGATAATAATTATATCAAAAACAATATGTTGAGGGCCCCCAAATTATGTATATAAACGATCGTAATTAAAATGATGTTAAATTGTCAATAAAGAAAAAGGATGATATATATGTATTGGGTTTTAAAAAATTAAACCAGTGTCTCGACAATTTGATGTTCTCAAATGTCGTTTTGTTATTATTGTATATGCTTTATTCATCTTTGCCCTTGTTGACACAATTAAAAATAAATTCAAAATGCACATTTGTAACAAAATATTTGTGAACAATATTTTTTCGTTGCCATAGAACAGTTAAAATTAATTTTCACTAAGTAGTAAGAAGTGGAATTTCATTGCATTGAATTCGCTAAATTAATTAGTGAACTATTACCTTATTTAAAAAAATATTTGCTGGCAATATTTTCCACATAATTTGTATTTACAGAAACATCGCTAAATTTTATACGTTTTACAAACAACTTTCTCAAGAGAAAATACTTTTCCATATAACTTACACAGTAAAAATTCAATAATAAAAGCAAAATTTCTTTGCCCAAAATAAAAAGGAAAATGTAATTAAACATCGCGCTATTTCAATATTAATTTGGAAATGGGTTGACACGTACATAAATCTTTTATTTGCGGTAAGTTTGAAGAAAAGAACTCCATTAGTGTTCCTAAAATGCGGTTTATAGGTTATATTACATCAACGGGGCCAACCAAATTCTTAAACTTCTGGTCTAGTTGAAAGCTCTTTGTATTAGCTCGTCATTGAAACCGTCTTGCATTTATATATCCTGTACGTGCCAATTTTTAACTTGGATGAATAGATTTTTAAAAGTACATACGCATAAAAAGCATCATATGGTCACCTGCAAATTATCAAGTACCCCAAGACGCAGACTGCAGGCGGTAACGTCTCGCTATTTAAACGGAATATTCTAGGAGTCTCTTTACGCGGTTAATTTTCTGATTTATTGAAAGAAATGTTAACTTCCTTTGGATTGGTTGGTTTTGTTTTCCATCTTTTAAATTCAAGCTTAGCATAGGGTTGCTTGCTTAATTTCAGTCAGTCCAGTACAGAGTTTAATAGAATCAACAAAGATACAAGTGACCGGCCTGGCGCTTTCTCCTTGGAGAAGGCCTAAGTAAAATTATACGTTAGTTGGCGTTCCAAAAATTCTAGTTTTATGTATGGAACAAAGTTACAGTTTAAAAATTGTGAATTGGTTGTGTAATTAGCGTTTTGTGTAGTTCGTTCTAGCACAGGAAGCTTACTTGCTTCACTTTATCGTTTAATTTTCGGTGCTAATAAATTAACACAAATAATTCAGTGTACCGCCCTTCGAAAATTTGTGAAGAAAATCCTATCTCGTATTAAGAAGTTCAACGAACTGTAAAATTATACCAAAGTACCAGGACTAATGGATGCTTTTTTGATTAAAGTTAGTTGTATGTAAAAACGATTTTTCCTAATGATTGTGTTTTGTAAATTTATGGCTATATTTTCCTTTAAGAAGAATTCTTATATGGGTATTACCATCAAACTTTTTACTATTGTTATTAAAGACAAGTAAATAATTTATTTTTCGCTAGAAATTCTGCTTTCAATATTAAGCCATATACATATTTAAACTTATTTTTGGGATCCCAAACTAGGTATATTTTGCATAAGCGAACTTAATCTATAGATATTCGAAAATTTTGTAAACAACCAAAAACAACTTTTACCTATCATTCTTAGACACATAAATATGAGTGACCTTAATCCTTAGTAACAGTGATTTGTAGCAATCCTTAATTTTATAAATGCTTCATACAAATATGGCTCGAATCATTAACACAAAAGTCAAATGACCAAACAAAACGAAACACTCACTATTATTCTTCATTAAACTTCACTATTATTCACTAAACATGCAAAATTAAGACAACGCTGCTGGAACACTTCTTTAATTTTGAACTATTTTCCAATATATGAAATCTATAAATATTACAATAACTGAAGTCTTTATTATTAATAATTTTAAACTTGAACGGTATTTAAACATTAATTTGAATGTTGCTTGAATTTCAGTAACTGCCCCTCTTAGACAATGTTGGACGTTAATTTAATACTAGTAAAACGCGCCACTTTCAACGTAATTACACTGTTTAATAACTGTAAATGAGTTCTTTAAAAGTCTCTAAAGACTTCATTTAAACGGTATGACCTTAACACCAGCCTCTACAAAACTCGATAACACTATACCAGAATGCAAATAAATTCTATGAACGATATAATCACTGTGGGGAAAAACGCCAAAATAGAGAAAAGAAAGACTTAATGTAACTTGAAATACCGAAGCATTTATTTGCAAGATCTCATCTGAGATGAAAGTCGCCTTAAGAAGAAATACCGTTGTCAAATATGTATAATTGCTTATAACCTGTCTGAGTTAACTTGAACGTCAATTTGATTACGGGATCTTATACAAGAAGAATTACAGAAGCAACGCTTTAAAGGAATTTTTCAAATTGAATGTGTAACGTGTTCTAGCGTCTAGAGAGTGGGAAGGCTATGCACACTCGCTAATTCAAATGCGAGCTGTTAATCAAAAACTAAGTGCCCTTTTCTTGTAACAATTGGTTTGGAAGATTCAATAGTTAAGAAATACTTAAAGTTATTTACGTATCAAAGCTTCAGATGTTTGAAAATTCGGTATTTCATAGTTTCAGAATTTGAACGTTTTAGTTTGTGAGTTTTAATGAATTTGTATTTTGGAAATTTTAAAATCTAGCGCGAGCTTTCTGCGAAAATCCAAAGCTATGTAAAGTTTGTTCATTTCAGTCAGACTAAGATTAAATGAATGGCCATACTTGCGTCAAAGAAATAAATAAAAAAATTAACTTCAGATTTAAGATTGAGATTCTACCACAAATGCCTAAAATAATCAAAATTTAATTCTGATGGTCTTTTATATGCCTTAGAATCGAACAAATATTTACAGTATCTATTTTTATAAAAGAAAACAAGCTTTATTTGTAACTCCTTTTTTTAAACATTAATTTGAAGCGGAAAACTTGTTAGCTTGTATTTGACAAGCTATTAACCTAGAAAGTTTAAAAGTTATTTATCGGATAATTTTAAATCGCAACGCAGGTTGCGTCATCAACACAGGAAACTGAAATTGCATAGCTGATTAGTTTCAGAGTTTAGCTGTGCAGTGACGTGTTATCACTATGTAACCATAGCGTCAATGTCCATGTACATGTAATTATTATTAGAACCTAAATGTACAGTGTTTCATGTATTATGATGTGCAAATTAGGGTAAATGTGTATAGTAGAAGTGCGTTTAATATTTATTTATATTTCTTTTATGGATCAGAAATGCACAGAATATTTTCTGCCCATCTAACACTATTTAAAAAGTATTAGATATGTTCTTGGTTGCATTATACCTGGGGTAAAAGCATGATAAAGATATTACTTTTATTTCAAGGGTAAACTCTTTGAGCGTTTATTCTTAAGATTTGGTAGTTTTAATTCTGACTGTAAATATTACATTTCACAGAACCTTTCGGATCGAGTGACTGCTAACTTGTTGCTGCTTGCTTACTTTGTGGGCGTCGACGGTTAGTTGATACGCATTTGTAGCGACAACTTATCTATGAATGGTAAGATCAGAATGTAAAGTACCACAGACTCAAATTTTGGCACAACATTAAAGGAAATTTACATTTTCGACGCTCATTATTTACATGGAAATAAACTGTACTTTCGGGGGAATTAGGAATCTTCGTGCCGCCCTACGTTGCTCCCGTGTGATTGGGGCTTTTGGAAGTAAAATGCTTTAGTGCACTACCACGGTGACTTAAAACAGATTCTTATCGCTCTTCAGGATGCTGAAGAACTAGGTGTAAAATCGTTATGTAGACATGCCCCTGAGATCGCCCCCATACCCAAAATGGAATTGACATTTAGTAAACTAGGAGGGAATAAGCACTTTATACGAGAGTGTTCTTACTTATGTCACCCAAATTGAAGCCGGACGTCAGGGTACTCCGGACATCTATGTAGTTCTTAAAAGTGTCGCGCAGAATAAACCAAATACATATTTTTACAACACAACAAAATTAATATATTACATCAACATGCATGAATACACAAGTCAACTCTATGGCGCTGAGTAAACCGTTTCATTAATAATATAAAATAAACGTAAAACAGGCACAAAAGAAATTATTTTGAAAATGTAGACGCTTGGTAAACCTATGCCACACTTTTCTTGTATATGTATATAAATCTCGCGCTATCAGTACCACGACTGAAACTTCAAATTTTGGATTATAAAAATGAATGTTATGAAATACTTTTAATGAACGTTTAAATTGATATGAAATATAACCTCAGTTATGTAAACTCTGATATAAATTATTAACGATAACTGGTAAGACCTGGATATAAAATTAAAATTAATATTTGAAAATAATGTAAATTAAACGCAAAATTTTTAACTCAACGTGATGTGAGGTTCTTAAAAGGTGATTAGATGATTCAAAGTTATCAGAAATAAACTATCCAAGACCAATTATTCAAAACTGATTTACTTTTATTTTTTATACCACGTAGCAGACCCGCTACGAGAGGGCCCTTTTAGTGTTACCGTCAGTCTCCCATAAAATCGCCGACTAATTGCCTTATTTTTGTTTCTTACACTTAAGAGCGTGAGGGTGTTACTAATTTATTACGTTACATTCGTTCATTTTTTTTTAATATATTTGGGGGTTTTATACAGAATTCAAAGCTTTAATGGTGAAACGTTATAAAAACAAGGCCCACGATGAACCATCAGTGAAACATAATAAAAATCAACAAAGAGGCCCTGCGGCGGGCGCCAGTGAAACGAACGTTATTTTTCCGGGAACAAAAGCAAAACAGATTAATTAACTTCAAAAAATCTTTCGCAAACTGTACAACACAAAATATTTAATACTTACTGTACAACTCAAGATTGCCTCGGCTTGAAGATATCTTTCTACAAATTTAAATTCAGGTCTCAGGTAATGTTTCCACAGCTCACAAATTATAAAAGGAATAGATAAAGGTTTAAGACATAAGAAAATACATATATTTGGGCGCCATCTGATTAGAAAAGTTCAACAATTTTTATAAAGATATTAACTCGGCACCAGTAACCAGAAACTGGAATCAGATCTAATAAATTTAATTTAATTTTTGTTTAGTCATGTTCGATTATGTCAAAGTTAGGTTGAATAAAATATTTAAAGACTTTCATAAATATATGGTCCTATGATATTTAATTTTATTCAATTTAAGTATAGATTTATTGATAAATGAAAATAAAAAATAAGAAATTTCCAAATAAAACATCGTTACAAATTTAAATATAGAAACGATACCCAACGTAAGAATTCTTAACGACAGGGAAAAATATACATAAAAAAATTGTGATCAAAAATATTCGATACAAAAATAATGGTTCAAATTACAATAACGTTCATGCGTCAACGCAATATGTTTTAAAACTATAGATTCAAGGTTTATTATATTTTTACCATGAGGGAGCTTTTATTAAGGCTAGTATTATATTTTAGCCCTAAAGGACACAAAATTTAAAAACAAATTTGTTCTAGCATAATCCATTTTCTCCAAGAAGAAACATTTGGTCTACGTGGGAACGCCTTAAAATAAACACTCGCATCATTAAAAAATCTTCTGAAATATAAAATACTGCTTACGGATATGATTCGAGGTGACTCTTTTGTACTTGGGGAAACATTATTTAGATTAATTTAATATTTGCAGTTCAGACATAATTGAATTTTATTAAACTGCCAGGACCGCACTGAGATTCCTTTAGTATTTATTGGTTTCAAAAAAACGTGACGTTACAATGGATTAACCTATACATACTACTCTTTTATCTAGGGGAAAATTTAATAAAATGTTAATGGATACAGACAAAATGTGGAGTTTTAACTTACAACTTGCCTACCTTATAATACTGTAATGCTTCGGATAAATGTATAGCAGTTGTGAAAAGCTTTACTTTCCACAAACTTCAGACACTTTCAGGCGGATTGCTTTAACGGTCGTCTATATTCTTATAATTATGTGCAAAATAATAAACAAACATATACACAAATAAATTTCCAAGATAGTAATAACACAATTTTATTTTGATTAACATCAAACAATGAAACGACAAACAAAAAATAATAACTAATATTAGAAAATAGATTCTCTAAAATGTGAATTAAAGAGATTGAAATATCTCTTATTTATGACACTTTTTACATTAAATTACCAAAGTAATTGTAATTCTGTAAGTAAATTTAATCAACCTCAAAATATTTAAGTTACTTTTATTTGGAGATTAATAATTTTTGTTTTAAAAACACTTCAATTTCAATTATAATAAACTATCAAAAAAATATTTCTTAAGGAATATAATTTGTTTATAATTTTAATGTATCGGTATCATAATTTTTTTAAATAGTAATAAAATTTAATTATACTTTTTTAATACTCACGTTTTTAATTTAATTATTAAGATTGTAATACTTCCTTTTAAACATTGGCCCCACAGGATTACCAACTTTCTTAACCAAATCCTCAAGGGCCATCTATCTGCTTCATTAATTGTTTGACATTGAAATGCAAAGCGTGCGTCATCGATCTATTCATAATTAAATATGTTTAAATCAAAACGTTTTACAATCCAAATCCCATTGATTTAAAAACAATTCCATAAATTATTCTTGTTAGCAATTATTACCAATCGAAGAATTAATTAAACATTAGTTTAATTTTAAGCCACTTCTTAATTAAAAACACTTAGATTTTTAAACTTTTCAACTTTAAGCACTTTGATGTTTCTCAAAAATAATTATAACATCAAATATTTTATATTTGTAAACATGTAAAAACAACCTAAATTTATTTTCTGCTCTGCAAGATGTGTGCTCTGTTTGAATGATGGAAATATAAGAGAATCGATTAAAAAATGGCTGTTCTTGTATATGTGTCGATTAAAACAAATGACTTCTATGCAAAACTTTTTAGAAAATAAATGAACCCTGACATGTAATTTTTAACATAACCATATTATTATACAAAAATTGTCGATGATGCAAAAACTAATTTATTAAATAGTCTTGCAGGAAATTAAATTCCGAATTCAATGATAGATAATAATAGGCCGAAAAATAGAATTAAGCTTATAAATAGAATGCCGATAAACACACATCTCCTTAAAACTAATTATTGACTTTATTACCTAAAAACACTTTCTTACACATCCCTATCTTCACAAAACTAAACATTACGTCTTTTATAATATTGTTTGAATATTCTCGGTTACCAATATTACTATATGGTATTTCACTGAACTGACTGAACGTTCTAAAGGTGCAACCTAATTACATGTTTTTATCCATTTACAATAACAATAATGCAACCGTTATATTTAAAAACGTATCAATTTTGTGGTTAATGAGCTGCCCTTCAAAAGGCAAAAAAATAATCCAGCCAAAAGCTTTAAAGTTCAAAAATACTTGCAAACTGCGAAACGAAGGAAACTCGTTAACATAAAGACAAAGTTTTATCTATAAATGGACAAGGTAAGTTGCTAAAAGCTTGCATTAAAAAAATCAAGATTTCCACATATCCTATATATACTTAATGAGTTCTAGTGTGCATGTTTGTTCTAATTACATAGATATAATTTCATAAAGGAAAAATTATTCAAATCTTCAATAGTTGAAAAGTACGGTTATGCAACCCATTTAACGTTTAATATCTAAATTACTTACAACTGGCTAAAATAATAATGCAAGTGCATTCTCTATGTTGAAATATCATGACAATATACACTATAACCAATAGCTATAGATGCTAATTTACACAAAAATGCATTTATGAATTATGTTTACACGTAAATGTCCCATGCTGGGAATTGTACTGGTGCATTTCGTGATGCTTCTCATCATTAAAAGAATCTTGCAGAAAAAGCGTATGGTTTCTTTGTGGAAGAAACGTTTAATATTTTAACTTCTTACAAATTTGCGATAAAAATCAGTATCAGTACAAAATACATTAAAACGGCCCGAAAATCTATCAACTTGCAAATATCTACACTTTGATATTTTTTTGTTGATAGCAGTCGATATTATCAGGTATGTTAGGAAGATGTGGAGTTCGGAGATTATTAAGAAACCTATTAATTCTCATTTCATTACTTTAGGAGGCCCTTTAAGGTTAAACTACACCATCACTGGTTTTCTTTTCTACAAAAAAGAAATTATTACAAGAAAAATTGTATCGGTATGAAAGAAAACGGTAAGCTCTTAACGAAATTACTTACGCTTCTTACTTTTAATGAAATAACTAGAGCAATTCTGCTGTATTATATTGTAGGTCGAACTTCTTCTATGAAACCAAAATCAATATTTCGTTCCATCAATGTAGTTCGATGTTTCTAAAAATAGCCGATTAAATATGGTTAATTTAGTATAACCGTCTACTATGTCTGGGGAAATCTTTAACATTGTCATAGTCCCCAATCATCGATTCAAACATTAAATAAAACAGCAGCAGCTTATACACATTCTCTATTCTTTTTCTTCTTATCTTATCTCCTTTATTGCGTCTTCTTTTAGCAAGGTCTTGGAAGTAGTTTTTGTTCGGTTGCCTGAGCAATAGTTATGGCTTTGTGCGAGCAGTAGTTTTTTTTCTGCAAGACCGTATTTTCTCACGCCTGGCTGGGTCCTGTTTTTGCTAACTTCAGAGTATTGGAAATGGATAAAGTTTTGTTGAAAGTTTGCTACTTATTATTTTAGTGTTGTATTAAAAACGTGTTGTTACTCAAAACTTACATAATATAACTTCAATATTTGAAAATATCCCAGAAGTTATTTCAGCAAGTCCTCCCTTTTATGTGTTTGATTTTTCTTCTACTTTTTTTAGAGCTAAAATAAATTATGCAGAAAATCTCGAGTTTGAGGCTTTTATTTGGCACGAGGTTTGTGGTGCTTTTGCCAAGAGTAAGTTTGCGTTCAATTATTTTGTTATAATATGGTTCGCAATGGTTTCAATAGTGTCCCTAGAGAAAATTATAGTTAAATTAAAGTATTCAATAGATTATAAAGATGTTACGATTTCACTTTAATATGCAAAACTCATCTCGTATAACGACTATGTGTTAGTGCTAGGGTTTAACTAGGTTAAAGGATTTAAATATTTAGTTACGAGTAACGTAGTGTAACCTAGGCCAGTCTGTTAATAAATGGCTACCAAAGCCACACGAGAGCCCTTGGAATAAAAATGTTCATTTCACTTCAAAAGTGTTTTAATAATAAAGTTATATTTTATAAAATGTTTCCTTTTTTGCGATTCGTGCTATTGAGTGATAAAAAGGAGAAAAATAATAATTTCGGCTTTATTCCAATCCCTACACACACATTGTTAAATTTATTTTACCCTCGTCATAGAATTCGTTAATCGATTCTTTTTGATATGTTATTATTTACCTATCAAACGCAACAAAACTGATTCTCGAAAAGAAATTAGTTTTAGAAAGAAAAGAAAACCGAACAAAAACGTATAACAAACAACGACCAGAATAAGTCAGCAGAAATGAGGTTTTGGTAAAATAAAAAGGTTCGAGCTGAGGGTGAAAATGAATTATAGGCAGAATCAAATTTTACACTAAACGAAGAATATAGCCGCATGATGATTTCTGATAACTTTATGGAAAACTTTTAAAACAATCCTTAGACTAAATAGAAAACAACTGAGATGTTTAATTTACAGCCCTTCCATATGTCACACCCGTTACAACTTCCTTAATCCCAAACTAAGCAAAATTATAATGGAAAAAACTGAAAATACCTGTATTACTATCAAGTTACCGTCTTTATTAATATCCACAATTTTTTAATTTTAGTTTTGATTACTTTTTATAGTGGCGAACTTGAAATAGTGTAACGGACATGACAATTGACATGGAGTGTAAGTTTATGAGAAATTAAATGATCTTAATATACTTTGTACTCGTAATTTGCGAGTAAAAATTATTTAAAATAAATTTAAATTGGACAATTAAAGGCAATTTTCGACAATACTTTCTTTTAAATTGTATAATTTTTTTGTATAAATTTTATTGTACTTAACATTGCCAAACCACTGAAGTAAATACACACTTGTGCGTGGTATAGGGCGGTTATTTTTAACGACAACCGCAAAAAGAGAAAGTTTATGTGATTGTCGAAATCGACTGCTTAACGTGTCTATCTGACAGCATGGCATATAATAATGCATAAAATAATGGTGTGACGTAGACACAATTAAGGTTGCAGTAGAATCTAGTACAATTATTTCCTACTAGATGGAAATCTTCCCGAATTCCCAAATATCCAAACAAGTTGTTTCTTAGAATACTAAAAAATGTAAAATACCCTTTAGGAACGTATTGTAATGAAAAGGTAGAGCTACTACATCTATAACATATTTAAATTGATGCCTTAACACCCTTCCATCTAAGGCATAGGTGTTTATGATCGTCTAATATCTCTCAAATTTTTAATTAAATGTTTTAGACGAATCACCTGTCGCCTTCTTGTACGACTTGGTTTTAGTACTCTTCTTTTATACTTTGCCGTTACAACACTATATAGTGTTCGGTACTCTGCTGTTATTCGCTCATGCTTCCGCGCTATCACTAGTTAATGAAGTTGAATCCATTTAGGTTTGTGCATAGGGTTTTCCGTTGCAACAGGTTTTGCATCTCCATTCGATTGTGTTAAAATTACGCATTCCATTAAAAATATTCTTTAGGTAGGTTGTAGTAACTGTCCCTGTACACAGAGCAGTACCCGCTGGAGGGTTGTTATTCTTTCTACGCTACTTGTTTCTACGTATAATCTTCTGTCGCTCTAATCACTACCCGATTAACCTTCATGTGCACAGTAAGGTACCCGGGTACCTTTCGCATTTTCGAGTCCTATTTTTTATAACTTTTCGACGAGCTACGTTGTTTAAACTTCTGTTTAGCCTAAATCAATCCCTCTCATGTTGATTACACAATGATACAATCATACAACTCAATAAAAAATTGAGTTTTTGCATAAAATAAAAGTTTACCCCTTAAACGCACAGTATAGGTAACGTGGTACCTATAAACATTTTCTATAGGTTTATCCTATTTTTATGAATATATATAACAGTATTATCTGTAAATAAGGTAACTAGTCGCAAAACAAGAAAAAAAGTAATATAAAAAAATTTATTGCTCTAAAAAAATAGTTTATTACATATAAGCACGATTTAAAAATTACAATGACAACATTTCGTTATTGTTACACAATGTTCGTTACAAATCGGTCGTTTCCATATTTCGCAACATTTTCGGGTCTTCCTTTGAAATGACGATGTTGATCTACAGACAAAACAGCTGCCAGCATGTTTGCTGCGTCCAGAAGCATCCTTTGGTGGTGGCTCTGTCGAGGACTGTGGAGGAAGCATAACAGGATGGCCTAGTATAGCCTCTATTCCAGATTTAGTAGCAAAATGTTTCAAAAACTTGCTCGTTTTTGAACGCGAATTGTTTTCCCAGATCCTCAAGAAAATTCCGCCGGCTGTGAGATAACTTGCGTGTTGTAGAGTTGTTTTCGAAATAAATTATACAGCGTGGAAATAAATGATTTTCATCAAGTTCCCTTAGAAATTTTTTCACATGTAAATTTTTCTGTACCGCTCTACTCTTTTTGATTTAGTACTAGATTGGTTCTGTCAATAAATGAAATCAATCTGTAACAAATTCATAGTAAACAATTCATAGAATTTATTGAATTAATTTATTTTGAGGTTATGGTACTGCCTTCTCTATTTTCGTAGAGCGGCACGTCGTGCTTTTAAATGGGGAATGCAATGGTAACTTGATGAAAATCATTTATTTCCACCCAGTATAAGCTGCTAGGGCAGCTACGTCTAATATATTGAAAAACATTGCTTGTGGCCAACGAAACGTCTTTCTTTTTGTTGAATAATGAGTAACCATTTTGTGCATATTGTCAACACCTCCTTTAGTTGGATTGTAATACATAATAACTTCCGGTTTTTGTTTAGGTCCGGTGATGTTTACATTGTTGTGCATTGTTGATAGTAAAGTAACAATGCGTTCCTTCTTTGGAACATAAGAGCAAATGGTAACTTTACCATCTACGCTGAATCCAAATATAGACGACCCTTCCTCTTTATCTTTACTCTTCTTCATCTCCTGTGGGATGTACGACTTATTTTAGTGTTTAGTGCTTTAGTGTTCCAACAATTGAAAGGTTCCAACTGAGCAACAGACGAGCCAATGGTAATGCCGTGAAAAAGTTGTGCATGGCGACATTTCTTCCAGATCCTTTGAACTGGTAGCACAAGTCCTTCACAACTCGCTGTCCCTGATCCTTTTCTGGACCGTTTAGTCCTTTACCATGCATCACAAACCCACCAAACTTTAATACCGTACTTTGCAGGTTTGGACGGAATGTACTGAGTAAACCTTGTCCTGCCCCTGAAAGGGAAAAACTGCTCATCTATCGTCACACAATCGGTTGGCATATATTTGGATTATTTATTTGCGGCTTAGAAAGTAGGTAAATCATTAACGATAATTTACAGACAAAAATTCCTACAATTAGCTGCATTATAGGCATTCTTCAGGATAATGGGTAATTACATAGTCAAATATCAATTTGGAAATGCATTTTATAAAGTAACTTAAAGTAAATATGAATGCTAAATACATATTGCTGTGATTTTCAACACTGGTAATTGGATGTGTCATTTGGGTTGCCTATAAATTTAGGGGTTTAGATTGAACTTTCCTAAATATTATAAAAAAATAAATTAATTGTTGCTTAATAGGTAAAGGATACACTTTACATCACTTCATAATAATAAGAAGTAGATCTTAAAAGGAATTTTCACTTAAAATTAAAAAATTATTTTGACAAGTTACGATTTGCATATCGTTAGATCGGTTGTCTTGGTTTTTCATATTTGAAACCATCGTAAGGTGTATTTTCACCTGGAAATTATAAAAGGCATAATTGGAAAGGTGTATGCAAGTAATCACCACAATACTTACAGTTTTTATTCTTAAATTTCAAGTAAATCCCATGTTGGTTTAACGATGCAACAAATTTCAGCATAATTTCATAATTCTCATTAATCTTTGAACTTGCAGCCAAAATGTTTTGCTGCAATATTCTTAATTAGATTCTAAAGCACCTTTAGCAATAGAATTTTCAAGTGGGCAGCTCTATATAGAGAAGGTTTAGCCTGTTGAAGTTTATAATTTGTATAGTTCCAACCTTACCTGGTAATATGATAAAATTCTGTTAATATTTAAAATGTTAGTGCCAAAATTGTTGTAAATATTGTATGATGGAATATGTGGATTTAGCTAATTATTAAAAAAAGGAGGGAATAAGGTGTGAAAATGTAGTTATCTATAATTTTATAAAACCATGTATTGTCAGGAAATTCAAGATGGTTGCCATTGAACCCTGGAGTAAAATTTGCTTGGTGTTAGACATGCAATATACCAAAATGTAAGGAGAATTATCCTCTTTCCGATTATGTAATTTGTTTAAACATTTAATTTAATTTTTTAACAACATTTTGGTTATGTAGTTCTTATTAGGTTAGATGTTCAATTGTTTCTAGTTACTTACCAAATTTTTGTTGGTGGAGAAATGACGATCGTCATTTGTTTCACAAGAAAACATAAAAGCAGATCGAAAATCTGGTTACCTGCTTGTTGATTTTCATATGAAGCAGAAGCCATGTTGGATTGTTAAAATTTTGGGGTTATGTGTGGCAGATTTTACGTCAATGAGATGTCAAAAAAGTAAGGTTATGACAAATGTCATACAAATTGAATAATTCTTTTTTAAAAGTGTTTAATAATGAAAATAACATTGAACAATTAAAGTGATTTAAATAAGAAGGTAAAGTGAAGTGTTAATTTGGTGTTTGGACTATTTATTAATCAGAAGAAAATTTTTTTTGAAAACGTTTTATAACTTTATTTCTGGATGAAAGCAAATTTTATAACTGTATGTAATAAGAATTTTTGAAAAATAGTCAACTGATGTATGTACTCACGTATTGGAGGTAAATTGTTCACAATTTAATAGTTGTAATAAATTACAAAAGATTTATTGAGAGAAATTGTTCAGCAATGCTACAAATAACGAGGTAAATTTACAGAGAACTGCCAAATAATAATAGTGTGTGCAATAATCCAAGAATGGCGCAAAATTTTTGAATTCAACAATTTATTTTCAAAATTTAACTTTGTTTTTATTTCGTTTCCTTTTTTTTATTATATTATAATTTAAGATTGTGGGATTGATCAAATAAAAATCAAGCGAGACAAAGAACATTAACACTGTCTTTTGATTCTTATTTTGTTAAATCAAATTGGCACCATTAATTAAATGAATCCATTTTAGATAATAAGGATTTTTTTTGTTTTCGTTTATCTTTTCATTTTTTTTCATGTGTTTATTAATGAAATATTTAAATGTTTAAAAGCAGATTCATTTGTGTATTTTTCTTGTTTGGTGTCCATTAATAGAATTTCGCAGGTAAAAGTTGAACAATATTTTATTTTTTTGTCAAAGAGCGACCCGCCTGAAATTTTCTTGAGCTTGTCTTTGGATTTTAAAATCATAGCCGGAGCAAATTTTCTTTTTATCACAAAGGTAAGTGGTGTTTGTTTCTGTACAACTTTTCAGTTTGCCTTGCTACACTAAACATAAGTGAAGTAAATTGTTAGTCAAGTGTTGTAAGGTGTATACTAGTACAGCGCATATCACCATAAAATTTAATGTGATGTTTATTTAAACATTAAAATATAATATACCATAGCAATATGTAAACACAACTTTGCAACAAAATCAAGCAAATACTGCTCTTCCCATTTAAAACCTATGTAGGTACCCGGGTACCCTTACTGTGCACAATAGGTATAAAAGTCGACTGTGCACATGAGGGTTAAAAGAGTTACCGAAACCAACAAAATTTGTACCGTTGTCGCTGTAACAAGTTTTTTGGGACGAACACGTTTGGTTACAAAACCGAAAAGTGCTTAATAATAATAATAATAATCACAATATGTTTATATCAAAAAAAATTAGCACCACCACAGTACACCTCTGCATCTTTGCCATTCGATCAAAAGCAACAATACATCTACTCTTCCTTTTGATCTAAGATAGAATCTCTGAATCTAATAGCACTGTCATGGAATCACTTCAAAAACTTTTCTTTTACCGATAAACACAACCGTGCAGCTAATAAAGCACCCAGTAGCTGCAATCGTAGTATGATTATATATTTCAAAGCTACTACTTTGGTTTTTCGAAGACCCTTAAAAACACTATTGATGTGTTCTCAAAACTCTTAAAACTCAATGTTCTGCGTTATTCGGCTCAGCAAATACCTACCTAACTTTAATAAATAGGAGACTTTGTAAAGTATTTTATTAAAAGTCATAAAATTAGCTTTAAGACTAATATACCAATTAAAAATAAATCGCACATGTGCCAAATGCAATTCTAAACCATATGCTAGTCTAATAATAAAAACAGACCATATAGAGCAACTGCAAACGAACATTTCCCGAATGATTCTGTGAAGGTGGCACAAATAGACGCTTAAATCGTGCTTAGCATGCTTCCAGCAATAGATCCACCATACTGCTCAAAGGGTACCGATGTAGACATCTATTGCATGCTACATTATATTGCATCTAGCGTGCAGATGCATGGAGCAGACAGTATACCTGATCTCTAGACATGCGTGACCTCGCCAAGTGTAGATGAACTCTTGTAGTGTCTAGTCGTTATTCAACTTGCTTACAAGCAATCTTGCCACATTTCTACAAATTGTTTATGTCAGCAGGCTGTAAATATACAAGCCGTATTTAGACAGGCTCACCACAAGCAGACAACTAGTTCATTTTTTGAGCTCATTTAGAAATTGTCTTGTGACTTTGCTTTTATTTACTGTTTATCCTACGTTTCTAGCCACATCAACCTACATATAAGTGACAGTATGGCAACTCTTTAATTCAGTTATTAAAAAGCAAATCTAAATCTACGAGTCCATCCCAACCCACTTATCTCTCTAAGATTTTTGCAATTATAATTTTGGAAGTAAAGTGATAGGGCACATAAATCGTATAGGATCTAAGATACATTGAGCACATGACAGTGTAGTCTTTCTAGTGATAGTATGTATCTTCACTCAATTTCTCTAGGGTTTCTAGACTCTTGTTACTTGTACTTATGTCATGTTGTCATTAATTTTGTTCCAAGCAAGACTTGGTACACCTATGTACGTCGAATTCAGCTTGACGAGAAAACTCCTACCATTTTCTGCAGTCAACGTTGCGGATCAACATCTGGAACGTTTGTTAGATAATTAACGGCTTAGAAACAATAGGTTGCATCTTAGAAATCGCATCACTTTCTTTGATCCTACCGGTGTGTGTGGTAAATAATGGCTTTGACTGCAATTGCCCACCATTCCTCAAAATCCATCATTATTCAATCCTTTGCCAGTATTTTCGCAACGTAGTAATAAATTGTTAGACAGTGGTGGATGTCCTTACGAAGACAGTGTAATTTAATGTCCTTTTATTTACTTTAACAGTCTTCAGAAAATGTGATTTTACTACAAGCGCCGCCTTTTTGCGGATTTTCTTCTTGGCTATTCTTGTGAGCCCCCGACTGAGTCTCTATTTTTGTACCAGAAACAGCATTAAGTATGAACAATTTAAGAAATTTTTAATTTCAAACTTTTAAAATTATTAGTTTTGAAATTGCGTGTACTGACATCTATGACATTTTAATAAACCCACTGAAAGTGGGCAATTTTTGCGTACAGCCATGACCGTTACTGATTGGAGATCAGGCGAGGAACGTATCACCTTCATGATTATTACTGGACTCGTAAAAAAATAAACTGCAGTTCGAAAGATGGGCGGTGCTAGCTTTTAAAAACATGGCATTTATATTATGCATATTTTATTATCAGGCATAGACGGTGTCGACCCTCAATATAGTCCTCAATAGTTTTCAATCAAACTATTCATTTTTCACTATTCACTATTTAATTTGCAAAGAGTGGGTGAAGTACGTTTTCCACTGTTATAAAAAAGTGAATAAGGAACGCCCTTTTGACATGAAAAACAAACAACTAGTAATTGCACAAGTTCATTTTTAATTTTGTGAAGGAAATACAAATAATTTTACGATTCCTTTTTATCCAATCTGTTAATGGTACCGAATATCGCGGAAGCCCAGCAGTTTTTCTAAAACACAGGACAAACCCTATGGCAAGCCATTTATTTTTACTAAATTGCCGGCAGATAAAACATATACGCAGCACCTTACTACTTTCTTGCAGTTCTGGTATAAATTGTCACAATATTTTGTACTGTCGTTAAGTTACCTTCGAATATAACGCTCACAAACGAGTGGTAGATGAGGCTTGCCGATCGTCTGCTTATGCAGTAGTAAACAACAATTATTAGATAAAATTATATTAAAAACTGAAAACTCTTGTTATAATGGTAGTAAAAGAGGAAATGAGATTGTGTGTCAGAACAAAATTAATTAACGCCTTTGAACAATTAGTTTTTATTAACTTAAATAGGTACGTATTCACTATTGACAAGAAAGTTACAAAATTGAAGCTTTCTGCTTAAAAAATTCTTTATTATAACAATTTTGTATTTTGAGGACTGGCTGCCAATAAAGCATTACTACTTTTCGCATATCAATGTAGGCTTTTTCAAGTAACTTTTTTATTAGTGAGAAGTTATTAGTTAAAAGTTAATGAACTGAAAATAAAACAGAGCACATTTAGATTTGTGAACGTGTACAAATTTCTTTATTTTATCATTATAGAGGTTTTCTTATTTTATTTGTTGAAATTAAAAAGTTTATTAGTTCACGAAAACTATTTTAATGTAAATATCAAAATGTACCGTCTCAGTTCCAGCGATTTTAAAATAATCGAAGTGTACGGGGATATTTAAAGATTAAATACTTTTATAGAATGCAATGTAAACCCATTTGTAAAAGGATCAAGTTACTTTATGACTCGCTTTTTACTTTATGTACATCTAAACGATTAGATTATATAACAAAAAGCTGACCTTACATTTAGTATATACTAACAGTTTTATTTGTTTACTATTATTACAATAATAAAATTTAATATTTACCATAACTTAATTCTGGTTCAACATAACTGGAAGATCCTTCTAACGAATGAAAATTACAGGAATAGAGTGTTTACATAACTGCTGTCAACGTCCCCCTAACGTCTCGATAATTCGCTTTCAATACTTGCGAGAGTGAGCCTATTGGTTATTATTATACTGTGGTACTAGCTTGAACTTCAAAAATTTGTTGATATATTTTGGCATACAGAGTCAATTCTATCTCTGTAGTTGCAAATTTCCTGCATATAAAACTCGTTTGTTCAATTATTCAAATAATAGGTCAAATGCATTGGTCATAACAGATATACAACCAATTTTACCTATTTTGACAATTGATCCAAAAACCCAAAAAATTTATATCACCAACAAACAATTACATAAGAGAAAATTCATAAAATCATCTTTATATGGTGTTACCTTGGAACACGTTTAGTTACCTTAATACAACTTAAAATAAGAACATCTTATACAATTCGTGTACTTCATATAATATTTAACAAAGCTCCATCAATACACTTAACCAATGAAATAAAATAATTGGTAAAATTTCAGTCAAAACCGTTTATTAAAAAGGAAAAAAATCAAATAGACAATCCTTTAGTACAGCAAGTTAATTTCATTTTGAATATAAATAATAATCCGTGTTATTAAATTTCAGATAAATTACAACTCGAAACTACATGTGTTTATGGGTAAAGTAAACATTTCATTTACGGTTTATAAAGGTGTGAAACGTTCACAAAACATTACAATCAAAACACCGGTTAAAATATCCATCCTACACTTGGTTTTATAGCTATTAAGTTCATGTGTTCAATGTTTAGAACTAAATGATTATCTAAAATCCCCTATTAAAAAGTCAATTTCAAAAAGGCGGTTAGATATCAGCGATAAATCGGCATACATTGTTTTTGTTCTAATTAGCTAATGTTTAATGTTAACATAACAACTAAAATAATTTAAATTAATAAACTATAGCCCTAGCATGTTTTTATTACTAGCATTTAATTAAATCATATTAACAAAAGTGTGCTAAATCAATTTATTCCTATATCGAAAAACGTAGTTTAGTAATTCCCTATTGTTAGGAAATTATACATTGGTATTTAACAAAAACAGTTTAGAAAAGTTCGGGATCTAACTACTGCTAAATTTTCTTATAGGCCAATAGTTCTTCTTGGTTATTGTTTAGAACAAACAGGGGTGAATTTTGAATACCTACTGTGAATTGTTTGTGTCCACGTTTAGGGCTATTCATATTCATTAATATTATCTTGAGATAATAAAATCATGTTTGTGCTTCTTCGATGCAACAAATAATTATTTTATTATTATTGTTAAAATACTGCATTTTATTAATAAAATACTTAACATTATCGTTGTGTAAAGCTCAATAACTTCAACAACGTGCATTTTAAACAGATCGAACTTCTAATCTGACTGTAACTCACATTTGGCATGTAAGAGTAGTTACATAATTGTTAGGGGTGATAATACGTTTGACTTGTGAAATACTGCTTATTTTTCTGGACTAAAAATATTACTTTAACTGTAAAACTCAAACATAAGAAAATATGCGTCGCACAATGGACGTCTGAAACTCATAAAAACTTCCAAATAATATACTTACGTTACGGTAATACTTAAAATTGCTACAGCTTGAAATCTTATCTTTACAAATTTAAACTTCAGGTCGTAGGTATTGTTTCCAATAGCTTCAAGTTGTAAAAGAATAGATAAAGGTTTTAAGTCACAATAAAATGCATATAATTGGGCGCCATTTGATTATGAAAGTTTGATAATGATGGTAATTAGAATAATGACCTGGCACCATTAACCAGAAACTGGAATCAGATCTAATAAATTTAATTCAACTTGTTAGTCATAATCGGTGTTGTCAAAATTAGGTTGGATAAAATATTAATAAAGACTTTCATAATTATGTGGGTCACTATCATTCAGTCTAATTAAGTTTAAAAATCTTGTTTATTCATGAAGCTAAAAGTTAAAAGAATAACAACTAGTCATAAAAAAATCATTAAGTAAAGTGACAATACCCTGCGTAAGAGCTTTTAGCAAATGGAAACGTTTTCATACAACAAAATGACACAAATAATCGGTACATAAGCAACATACAACTTACACAATGTTCACAAGATTCAAAAATTCGATAGTTCACAATACCTTGTTCAAGTTGTTATTCACAAAACTAAATCAGAACCAACTTACACTATATTGCCCTTTTACCAACACAAGTATAAACAGTGATCACTAAACTATAGAAACTGGAAACTTAATAAAATTCTACAATCACTAAAACCCTAAATTGCGAGAATTAAAATTCACAATACTGTAGTACAAAGAGGTATTCATTAGTAAAATTCACTTTTTCAAATAACCGATACAACCAGACAATTTCGATGAATTTTCTTATTTAGATTATCTTGTAGGAAGAAGAGACTGCCATTATTAACAGTCACGCGCTAAAACGTACGATTTAAGTTCTATTTAAGTTTAACATTATCCGATTTCAAATTATATCCGGACGAGATTTTATAAAAACTTAACTCAATGAGAATTCAACTAGGCGACGATATTGCAAAACACTAATTACAATTTATTATTTTTATCGGGAAACGGTACGGTATTAAACTTTAGGTTTCGGTAAAAATTGATTCTCCACAATCACTGTATTTACTGTACATTAACATTAACTAAAACGCCGCAAAAATATTCTGAAAATGCCCTCGGCAATTATCTTTAAAAATACTAATTCATGGCAGGGGGACCGAAACCCCGGCCTGATACGTAAAGTTGTTTCGACCTGTGTGTCTTCTCTTCTTGCTTTATTAAACCCTGACTGTAAACACTAAAGATATTTTGACGGTAGACGGGATTTTAAGAGGGGTACGCTTTCAAATAGACGCTTTCAAAATAGGCTTCACAACAAGATTTGCAGACATGATATCTTTCGAAGCGCAGATGTGTTTATTTGAAACTTACCAATAAGCACGTACAAGGAAATTATAAATTAAGGCAGGAGAGGTTTTAATGATATTTTTTCATTGAATTTCAACTTGGTTAGATGGAAATATTTGCAGATTCTCTTGCACATTGACGAAAATAGTTGACAATTTAAATTTTAAAAGACTAGTCTATTCGAAAATATTATTTTTCCCACGAACAATATGAAATGGTAGATACTAACACGTGTGGAAACAGTACCTTTATTTGAAATGAGATCCGTAAATTCTTATAAAAACAATTTTATTAGTCTGGAGTGCTTCTTTGAGATGATCTTTGATATTTTATGGGGTTTATTTTATGCAGTATACCAACGATGATTTTACATTGAAAGAAAATATATGAATACGCAACACCGCATTTAGGGTTTTTTATTAAATATGCATACTAAATTGCATTATTTGAAAACCGACAGAAACGTAACGTTACACTTGTTACTTTAATAGATGCTTATACATGCAGGAAAATTGCATATTTAGATATAAAATTCGCACTATATACAGAGACTATATATTATAATAAAATATATACGGTACCATAACTGTATTTCTTTCAGCGAAGAAATAACGAAGTAACTTTGATGTGTTAACATCAACCTTATAATAATAACAAAAACAATTAAACTAGCAAAAATGTATAAAGGTTCAAAAACTTACAGTTAGTAGAGGTAAGCAACTTAAAAGTTGTTTTTTTAATTGGAGAGACTAAATTATGACTCATGATAAACTGACGTATTTTTCTAAAAGTTTTATTCTTAAAATGAATATAAATGGTATCAATGTTCCCTCTACTTACTGTACGTAATTAACCGATAAAATAACTAAACACTCTAGAAAAAATAAAAAACGCGCACATAAACATTTACATGTTAGAATAAAAGACTTGAAATGTCAGTTCACATAAATATTGTAATATTCAATACAAATCATAAGAAATGCAATATATAAATATAAAATTCAATAAATGCGTTAGTATTAAACGATCTCTCTTATACTTAATATTCAGAACATTTAGATACATAAACAGTTGCTGTACACCTGTTACAATTTAGTACTGTGTAGTCTGTATTTTATATTTTCTGTATTCCTTTAAGATAATCCTTTTTGTCTCAAAACTACAGATATATAAAGTTTGGATTTTTAAGCTGTATTTTATTCTGTGCCATTCCTGAAAAATGTTTTCTATTTTCTATGTACTAAAAATTAATTTAAATCGACAGTTGCAAACAAACTGGATAAACTCCATATTCCAATATTTGAGTTTTTGTTTTATCAAGAAATTTATCAAGAAATAGAATAAATATCTACTAAAGGTGAAGTTCTAGAGAAAGCTCGTTGCTTCAGAATTTTGCTGGGTCATTACCTTGGCAGTTGTATTTTTCAGTGTCAGTTAGTATGCGAGGATGCTCCGAGGAAGGAGGATTTTCTATCGAAGTACAAGTGTCTGTAGTTGTAGTTATTTTCTGTGAAGTTGTTCAGTTCCAGCTTCATTCATTTTACATACTTGTGCGAAAGAATGTTTGGCGTAGACATAATTAAATGTAGGGATATTTGAGCTGAAACCAACCAAAGGACACGTTAGTGTTAGCAGTCAAAACATAAATCCAAAAATTTAAATTCATTGTAAGTAACATGTTGAACTATTGTGTATCAAAAGGTAAAAATTATTTACTAATCATGATCAGGACATTTGTTATCATCACTTGAATGCTAATAGGTTTTGTGGTTCTAGTTTCGGAATTTTTAAATACGAGAACACAACTCTGCCATAAGGTTTGTTTTATTGAATTCCATTAAAAGAACTTTTGAAATTTCCAGGTACGAGTATCTATTTTGTTTTTTTTTACCGAAGTTACATTTATGCAGGCTGTTCACATCATCTGCCCTAAATCGACTACCCCTGTAATGGAGCAAAAACTACTGAAATCTGTACTAGCTTTCAAACCTACTTTTTCTTTAAAAAATATGTTAATACTCATGTTTGCAATCTGTTCTCTGTAACCTACGAAATCTCAGCTGCCTCTGATTCTTAAAAATATCGATCAGGAGACATACTTTTCTGTAATACAGCTGCAATAAGTATCTAGCGTTCTGCTCCCATTCTTTCAAATTATTCTAGACACGAAATAAGAAATGACACATTTTAGATTAAAGATTCGCGTATGAAATTATACTACCTACTCCAACCACCATCAATAGAGACCCCATAGTTGTGATTTTGTATATAGAAATAGGAAATTAAGTGCTAACTTTAGAAAATATTCTGGATCTACCAAATAACTAAATTAGCTCATGGAATATAATAAAAAAATAATTTCACCCTAAGCTAGTGAGAGAAAAGATCCGATTCGTATGTGCAGCTCTTATCTATACTTATAGATACAACTTATCTATGCCTCGGCTTAGCTTATATACCATAAAATGAGAACTCTCTCTCTCTTTTGAGATTAGGACAGGTCATAGGTAAATTGGAACATCATCATCAAACTCATAGAGCTATACGGGCGCCAGCATAATCGATTTAAATTAATAAAAGAGTACCGTTAATGCTCCACAATACGGAACTCTAGATCTTAGTCTCAATTATGCAAGGACCGAATTCCAGTACGCTCTTATTACACAAAAAAGAGCACATAATAAAAAATAAGCAAGAAATAACATAAATAATACCATTTATTTATTTACAAAAAAATTATTAGATAGTAAAAAAAGAACTGGGAGGCCTTCAGTTGTTACTTAAATAAATTCTTAACATAGTTAAATAATATCACAACTAAATTAAAAAATAGTTTAAAAAATTCGTACTATGATGGTTATTATGTTTGAAGTTTATCAATTTTACTTGAAAAATTAAATTTAGAATCTCATAAAAATTTAATTATTATCATATCAAAAGTTTTCTTTAAATTACAACTTTAAAATTTCATCACAATTATAACAATTCATTCTTAAATTTTGATAAAATGAACTAATTAACGCTTCCACAAAAAATAGGATATAAAGAACCCATCTGGTTATTTCTATAAACTTAATTCCATTTTCAAACGTTACTTCAAATGACTCGTTGAAGTTGATCCCCAGGTTATTTTGGAACCTTTCGGAGAAGACTTTTAGTCCTCACGTATAGGAATTCAAAATACTGCTGCTTACAAGCCCAATATTAGAGTCTCATATTCAAATGCAGCTTTCGAATTTTACGAATCAATATAAAAAACGAATCTTTTTTTAAATTAAAGAACAATGAAAGGAAACAGCAAACTAGGCTTTAAAATCTGTATTGATTTTAAATCTGCCGATTCTCTTAAAACCCTTTAAAAATGTGTAGACAGTCTAGTCAGGTTTATACCGTTTAAGCATGTTTTGAAAAATTGCAATTCTGCTGCTAGGGCACATTATTTCATTTCAGGACTTTTTTGGGAATTGATGACGTTCAAATCAATTCTATCGTGTACATAATCCAGTGACAGACATCAAAGTATATGCAATGATCTAATGGTCTTTATATACGGAAACTGTTGTCCTGGTGTCTCACCTTCTGAAGCACGTCGTCTGCTACATTAAATTAAATCAATTCTTTAGATATATAGATTTTTTCTAACTCAAAAACAAGAATATGCACCTTTTGAGAACTGATTTACCAATCGTTTCATTCTGTTTTATTTCCATTGATCAGGACGGACGGACGGGCATAGTTCAAAAATTCAAATACCGACTTAGAACCTAAAGCGCTTATAAGTTGACCATTCAGTTCAGGATGTTTTAGACCAAGTGCATCTTAATATTTTTTCCGTTTGAAGCTTCTCCCCTTCTAAATGACACACCTGTTGGATAATTACCCAACATGATATATCCAAATCTGTATGAAAACAACATAGGTACCTTTATTACTGGTATATCTGTTATTTATTGCCGTAAACTACACTAAAATGTTAATGGACGGATTCAAAGACAGTCAACTGCTTAACTAAGCATACAATTTTACTAACTGCGCTGGATGTCAGCACTGTACATAATGTTATCAGTGCAGTTTGAGGTTATGACAATGCATCCACTAACCTCAAATTACTCATTATTTCTGAAAGCGCTGGCAAAATAAGCATAGCTGACCAAATTAGCCAACAGGATTTGGTTGTTTATTCATTCAAGGGAACCGCTTCCTGGTTACCTCAGCCAGTTAGTGTCCCTAAATGCAACAACCATTGTTCCGACTTAGGGTATCAGTATAACCACTTTCTATCGAAATGGCGTCTTATATTTAAATGGCAGTGACTGAGCCTTATTATTCCATGTTGTTTTTTGTCTCACACTTGGAAAAGAAGCTTGATGAATTTAATTCTTTCTAAATGTGCCCATGTCCTAAAATTTGCTAGTTTTGCTTTACAATCATAGCTTGGATGCTATGAAGTTCAATTTCATGGCATATGGTTTCTATAGAAAGTATGTATTTACCCAATTCCCCTAACATTACTGTCAAGTAACCTTCTTATTTGTGTCTTAAGCACACGTCTGAATGAATAGTAATTAGAAATGTTATGTAACAATAACGGTACGATTAATAAATTAAATTATTTGCTCCCTGACTGCTTCAAGAAATACTGTTGCTCCTAACGGTTTTCACGAGCTTTTGACTGAGATTTAACTTTCGTAACTACGTTAAAGAATTCCAGAGAGAATACGATGACCATACTTTAGTGTAGTGGCTTCCACCGATACGCTACATACCACATAAAGTATTATTTGTAAGTTGGAAAATAGTATTACGTGCTATAATAAAGTCAAGACCAAGGCTAAAGTGACGGTTAAGGCTAGAGACCACGTCCTTGGCATTGAAGAAAATTATGGAGGTAGGGCTTCAAAATATCAATTTTCTCTCTACTGATATATACTGTCTACAGAAAAATGCCCACAAACAAGACAAAATGATTTATAATTCTGAAATGGATACAGAAAGAGAAGGAAAAGATAACAGGACTTATGCTTTTCACAATAGTGAGGACATAAAAGTTCATTAACGATACAATAAGCTGCTTGGAATAACACAGTTATGCAATTAGACACCTAATAACAGAAGGTAGGCAAGTCAGAAAATGGGGCAACGTATGGGGTGTATACTGGTATATTGGTATACCAATATGAAGTTTGGAATGAGTATTTCTTATGGTCTACTTTTCAAATCTAGGCTGGGGCCAACCCTTTGTTTGTACCCAAAGCCCATTAATTTCAGGTTGCATATCAATAAGCGATAGTTATTCAAGAGAGGCGACTCGCACTCACTCTTTCAGGTTTCCATCGGTTCTTTTAGTTAAAATCCACATAACAATGCTTCTCAGCATGAAAAACAAGTCCGAGAGAGATCATACAGAGAGAAGGTGAATGAAGGCTGTTAAAATTTCCGCCAAAAACAGTTGGGAACATTAGTAATCTGCTGAGCTATTGCTGCGAGTAGTTTAAAGTTGCATACACATTACAAACTTTCGTTATGAATGGGGAGTTGGTATCATTTCGTCGGTCTGTAGCATTACTTACGTTCAAAGATATGTTTGTTGTGAACGACGCTATTGAATCCTGAAGGGGTAGCGATTTATCTCGTATTTTCACAGTAAACAATTGCAGTGTTATTTACTTACTTTTTTATGCTTTTTTTCGAAGGAAGGTACCGACCAAGCCATTTTATTAAATTTTGGTGTTCTTATTCTGGTATTGTATGATGTATCATTCCGAGTTGTGATTGGCTATGATACCCCTTTTTGCATCAGCTTTTTTAAGGTACAAGCTCCAGGGCTGCTTCAGCTCACAGTACTCAACTCGAGTCATAGGGTAAGCCAAATAGCTACTGAAACCACAATACCTGGTGGCATGCGGTTGGTCCTGTTATACCGACCAGAGCCGGGACAAACCTCACTTCGATTCTCCTCCTTAAAATTCAGCCAAGTAGCGGGTTCCTTACGGTGATCATATTTGACCTCCTTTTAGGTAAGAATCAAATCCACCCACTCCGGTCCTCATGTTAGCAGAGCTTCTTCCGCAACGTTTATGAGTATTCGTCGAGAACACTCACGTGTATCTCTCCCACACATTTGATCCTGGAAAGCCTAGGCGGGGAACCTAGAGGCTTATTGTACTAAATAACCAGTTATATGGGTAGGAGCCGTGAGGTCTGCTCCGCCTACCCAGGGTAGTCAAGTAATGTAGGAGACCTTAATTTGGAACCTTGATTTCCATGAGGAGGCGAGCACGAGTCTTTGCTCTAAAACTACTTCAAAACTAAAGCAGAGGTACTTTTAATTGCTATGATATGTATCCATCAGCTATAGGGTATTCAAAGTTGCGTGTTCACAGTTTATTCGCGTATATTCACTGGTGTAGTGTGACATATCAAAGCACATTTCTAGTGCATAGTATATGGATTTCAGCTTTGTTCTGGGGCCATCCCCAAACCAAGAGTTCGCAAAATGCAGGGTGCCTTACTAAGCCTGGTGTCTAGATACCTAAGCCACCTGACTAAATACTTCGACTATAACTTAGGTCCACCAAAATCACCAATGTAATTGAAAAAGTAACCAAAAAGCTTGTAGTGCTATATTTCAGATGTAAATACAGCACAAACGTTCAGCAAAGTTTGTCATAAGGGTTTTTTGTGAAATTTACTTTATTATAATAATAATAATAATAATAATAATAATAATTGCTACAACCCATAGCTTGGAAACCAGGCCCCAGAAGCTATAAGCTTGTGCGGGAGGGAGGGGCGATTATTATTATTACGCAGGCCCTAAGTGCGGCTGCAGCCGACTTACAGATGGAACAGCGCAAATCCCACATTTGTGTTACATCCAAGGAAAACCTTAACCAGATCTGCCGGCACCGGGAATCGACCTCGCACCGCTTGGGTGAAAGTCCAGCACTCTAGACATTACACTACCAAGGCTGTTTTATATGTACACCAATTTAGCATACCACAACTGGATACTGATACAAATTATTTAAATTTTTTAATTTAAAAACTGAACCCACCAAAAGTTAGGTGGACCGGTAGTATTAGCTTGACTCAATACATATAACTTTAGATTTTTCCGGCTAACACTAGAATTTCGGAGAGTGGCTGGGTCAGATAATGGCAAATAAAACAAGCGCAACTCCATTCTAAAAAGAATACTAAAGCTTCAAGCTTGTACGCAACGGAGAATATATACCAGATAAGCCAAAAGAATATCGACACACTTCCACAGATTTGGTGGAGCACTACTTACAGGTTTTCTGAATGGATAAGCTATAATAGAAAATATGAAAACAGAACACAACAAAATAAAAGTTATAAAAAAAGAGGCCTATAATGTTAATAATCTAGTAAGGGCTTGATTGGATTCTACGCAGTATTGTAAAAAACGCGTTCTCAGTTTTGAATTTGCGAATAGAATAGTAAAATGGTTTAATTTAACGAACAACATCATATTAATCATTCCATTTATCAAATGTGGAAATATTTCTACTAGATCTTAATGGCTTACTTGATTTCTCTTTTAATGGTGTCGTAACTTGCAGCATCTGGTTACAATCAGTTCCTTGCGTAGTTGAATGTAGTACTTTACATGAATTAAAAACAACTTTACCAACAATTACCAAGGGAAAAAAGTTTTCCAGCGAGAAGGGACTGTTATATAAACGTAAAGGAATAGACCTCTCTTAATCATGAGAAGCCTTTAATTACTTGTTTTTAAAAAACTTGAATCGATATAAAATAATGTTTTACGTTGACGAACTTGCAAAAAACAGGAACCACGCGAGATTTCTTCAGCAATAAAGCGATTGGACTTAACCCCTAACGTAATATGCCAAATGGGTTAATTCCATAAAACGGATTGTTATTATAATCCATAATTTTAACAAAATCTTACATTTTAACTTCACAGCCACATCCGTTCACTCTCTCAATTCATATCGATATTTTATTGTTGTTTTCTGTTTATTGGAAAGATTAAGGCTTGTTAGTTTAATAGAACATAACATCACAATTAAAATTGGAAGATAACAGAACATTTATTTGAGGTTAGAAGAGTATGCAGCAACATCAATAAACGGTAGTGTCTACCCAAGCAGCATTTTTAGTCATCGCTACGTACTAGCAACTACCGGTGGAACTATTAAGTTATTGCCACTAGTCACAAGTACGTAATTGCTACGGTTTTGTTACGTGCCTGAAACCAAAATGGAGAACAATTGTTAGGTAGCAGATACGTTGCAGTAACCTCTCTAGAACTTGTCCAGCTACGTAGCGGGAATGTGGCGGCGTAGTAATTGCTACTTTTGTAAAACTTCTTTTCTCTTTGACACATCGTGTCGCGTGGTTGCTCTCTCTTACTCTTGTAACTTAGCAAATATTCTATCATTTTCTATACTAATGCTGCGATCGTGTCACAAAATGGATTACTATTTTATTTGTAATGCGTACTTAATAATACAACGAGCGATGAAATGTTTAATAATTTTGTCATGCCAGTAAACCAAAATTATAAACCATTGCAAATTTTCTATTAAACATGATGATGATAGATCGAAAAATAACAACGCTTCTTTAAATATATTTTTTAATAAAACATTTCTTTAATAAAATATGACAAAAATATTTATAAGTTGATTCACGTGATAGAAAGAGAAACCATTTTTATATTATTCCTAAGGCACATTTGGCACCAATTCGTTATTTTTATTGAAGGTTATATAGTAAATCATCTATTAACAACCATAACAAATTGCACATTGGTTAATGACCTCCTACATTTTACAAGTAAATATGGAGATGGAGTAGTTTGCGAAAAACCACTTTAAAGTGATTCTCTTAGGTAGCAAAAACGTAAGTTTTACTTTCAATACTACTGTAAGGTTCCGTGACTTTAAAGGGCTAAGCAATGGTTTCATGGCGCTCATTTCAAAAATTCTCCTTTTTAAATAAAAGTAAATCAATAGATAATCAAAAGTAAAAAATAAGGAAATACGTGTTCCTGCATTTAATCTCGTACAGCTTATTTAAAAAAATAACAAATTGTCACAAACAAGACCTAACGTATTTACTTGGAATAAAAACGTTACTTGCAACAGATAAGGTGCTCGCATGGTTAACGTAGTACCTTTATACACGGTCGCCTAGTGTTCTGTTCCCACTGACTCCGTTGCTTTTTTTCTTAATTAGGGTTTTTAGTAAAAATGCATTCCTGTTTACAGTTGCGCTTTTTTTAGACTTTTAAATAATTTAATAAAAATTATTACGATTATAAATCGTAATTGTAACTCTCTTTAATTATTATGCAGAAAATTGGAACAAGAACCTACGAATAGTACATAGTTAAGATTTACCATAAATTTAATAAAATGATGTATTTATTTATATTCGAATAATTGACATAATGTTTAGCATTTATTGCTTTTTAAATTATCACTAAAAAATGAATCAAAAACTATAAACCTGCGAATTTACATTTTGAAATCGGCGACACGTCAACTGTAAGGTCCCCTTGTAAGTGGCAATACCGTTACACATACTTTAAAGCTTACTCAGAAGTACTGGAACTACATAATTCTAATAAATAGTAGAAATAACTACATAATTACTAAAATAATCCAAACTGAAGTAATTAAAGCTATAAAGTCATAAATTTATTTGTAGTTACGTAACAACTATTCAATAAAAGTTCCGATCTCAGTTAGTGCTACTTAGATGCTGCCTGGGCATATTTCACACCAACATCAACAGGAAGTTAAGGTAATTTTGTGTATGTTTGGAAAATATATAAAAAGTTAAAGATGCAAAGATAGACACATTGAGAAAAATATAAAGATGTCTCTAATTAGTAATTAATCAGAATGACAAACCCTTACAAACCAAGATATTGTAGTTTTCTGCCAGAACTGTCAATTTGATAGTTTAAAAATCTAAATATTTTAATGAATCAAGAAGGCAAACCAAAATACTACAATAGTTTATTTCTTAGCATGATGCTTATATTATTTTTCTTTATTTACAGTAATTATTATATGTATAATTTCTGCATTCGAGCATTTTTAATAAGCAACATAAGCATTATGTAAAGAACTTAATAAGGGATAGTTAGGTAATTGTAATTAATGTCTAATAGTATCTGTACGTTAGAGAAAAATACTGAAAGAAGCACCATTTAAAACACATCGATAACATTTCAACAACTTCTTAACAGTTAATCAAGTTTAAAATTGATTCTTTTAGGGTTAGAATTACAGAACTGCTGTTTTTAAATAAATTTTTGATCATTGCCAACCGATGAGAGTAGAAGTTTAGTTATTTCTAACGTCTTAGATGCTCAAAGAATTATTTTTTCATATTCAATATTTATTATATTCAAATGAGTATTAGGAATATCTACGAATAACTAGGAATTTAGAGTCACTAACAGCCAACAATTTCGATTTAACTTTAATCCGAACCAACAAAGGCTTTAGTAGTAAAAGCCAAACTTTATACACAAGTGTAATAATTTAGGTGTTAGTGTTTCTCGCATCGAGAGAGAAAGAGGCGACCTTTGGCACGGTCTTTGATAGTATAATCAGGTCCGCATGTAACCACCATCAAAGACGGTTTTGTTACTGACGTAGTTTTAAAACAATAAGCCGATTACCCATGGGTTAAGCACGGACAACTGGTAACAGAAGGGGGCCGCCATCCGACCACCACCCTTGTCATTAGCAGCCCAACAATCATTACCGATCAGAAAGGGCTTTTGTTCGAGTTCATCTTCAATCTCCTTCACACTTTTTCCACGCCACGGTTATTCTTTATGTGTTTCTGATCTATACGTATCTAACACACACACAAACACAAAAAAGTTGTAGTATCAAAAACATACGTGAAGGATTATGGGTTACGACAAAGGCGCTTTCTAACGCAATTAACATCCCACCTTTTTACTGCAATCTATAAAACTGAGAAGTCTCTGAGGATTTATTTTTGAAGTAAAAACAAATAAATGGGACTTTTTTAATTGCTAATTAGTCCTATCTGAATGCGGAAATAAAAACAGACAATAAACTACTTAAGAAGTGGTTTTTCTCATGCGAGGTTAAAGATTTATCAAAGCGGATTTCTCATTCTTTGCTCATCTTCTTAAATCAAGTAATTTAGAAACCTAATTTAGGATGAGAATCTTAAGGATTCCGAAAATATGATGAAGAGCGGATAGGTAGGAAGGACGCAGACCGAATTATTAGGTGAAACGACCGAAAGCTCTCTCCGAGTTATGGGTTAAAAGTTTGTAAACATTATGTAAACGTGGGGTACACGTCTTAACTTTAAGACCACGTATATGCTAACAACGTTAAACAAAATTCAACATCTTTTTAGGGGTTCATTAGCAGAATGGGTTAAATGTTGTTTTTGGGTAGATAGGTTAGGAAAAGTTGTTTTTTTTTCTAATTAATGTCTGTTGTTGCTGTTGTTTTATCGCGTTTCGGGTTACACAAATAAAAACGATGCGTATACAAAAATAGAATCTTCCCCAAAATAAATTTGATGAAAAGAAAAGTGGATATGACGTTTGTGACAACTCGATTTCATATTTAACCACAGCAAATGGCATACTAGGTGAACAAAAACCACACATAAATGTTGGTTAGAATTCTGTACGTGCCGTCAGTAAAACAAGAAATTTGCTTTTTGTTTGATAAACGTGCCCCCGTGCTAGTATTTCGTGATGACGACATATTTGCAGAGGTCTTCTGCTGGCAGTTTTAGGTTATCACGGTCTCGATAATGTTTTATTTTGTATAAAGATCGGATTTATAGACTTTTATGAAAGATGAATGCAAAGATATTTCAAATATTAGAATGTACTTATTCGAGGATGGTTTTCTAATAAGTTCTTTTTTTGTTACAGGTGAGTGGAATAAGGTCTTGGAAAATTGAAAAACGGAGCGCTGGGCATTTGGGTTAAGTAAATATTAGTATATTTGAATTTCAAAACTTATTCAGATTTTTATCTTATACCAAACATTATTACCGCATCATATAGATATTCCTTTTTACGAAAGGCTTTTGAGTTTTTTCTTCAATATAGTTATTCTTAAAGAATAACTCGAGATGTTTTTCCTGGCTTTTATTGTTTAGAAGGTTGACGCTAGACTTGCTATTACTTACTAGCTGGACATGTACTTATGAATTTAGTACACATCACTTATTTATTGCTCAAAATTGGTTTTATTAACAAAATTTATTAACTAGTTAACTTAATTAGTAACATCTTAATAAATTAAATAATAGTTTCTTTTTTGTAGTTTGAAGATTCGTTTAAATCGAACTATATTTTCTTTGTTTTTTTTTTTATTTAAGTAATTCCGGGTAAAGAAAAATATTCTTGATAATAAATAAATTCAGTCGGATGACAATGTGTATGAATCTATAAATTCTTGTTATTGATTTGGATAATTTTTAAATTAAATATGTCAATCATGGATACCATCCTAAAAATCGGAATCGTAATCATGATTATTAGTCAATTTATGTCCAATTTAAGTCATTGTACTCAAAATTATAAACGGATCAGTTTGTAATCATCAATTCTATTGCATTCAATCAAATTAATGCAACACAAAACGTGTTTAGAATTTCTATATTCGAAGTATGCTCAAATTGATTAATCAAACGTATATAGAAGAGTAGAAGTTTATAAAATTCTTATTGTTGGTATGAGGAGAAATTCAATAATTCAAATTAATTTTATGAAGCATCCAATAAGAAATAAAAAGCAAATAAAAAATGTATTCAAGTTATGAGCAATTCTGAATTTTAAGATTTCAATATTTTGAATTAAAGAATTTCTCAATTTCAACAATATTTCGTACATGTATAATATTGATATTAATTTTGAGAATTCCATCTTCAAGTCTTCTAGTATAAAAAATTTACAGTATTAATTTTAGGGGTTTTAGTATTTTTAAATATTAAGTTTGAAATTTAATGTTGTGTAATTTTAAAATCACATAATATTAAAATTATCGAAATAGAAAATTCAGACATATTAAAATTATTTTTCAATTTCCTTTATAATTAAAATTTTTATATTTTAATTACGCAATAGCTGTAAATGTTAGCATTACAAAAAAATTTAAATGATGAACAATAAATTTCAATATTCTATGATTTAATAAATTTTGAGATTACAAAATATTAGAATATTACATTTTTCTAAACAAAAAATAGTAATATATTTGTTTGATATTTTGTTGGAATTTTCATTATAATCAAGAATTTAATATTTTATTTATGCAGGGATTTAACCAACCGCACTACAAAAAATTAAATGATTAATGATAAATTTTAACATTTTCTAGTTTATTTTTGGATTTAAAAATCTTAAAATATTAAAGTAATCATTGCATAAAATGACGCTATAAAAACCCACAAATATAATGAGATGTGTGTAATTCACAAGCAGCACCCTAGGACATGTTTCGAACTGTTTGGTTCTCTTCAGCTGAATAAGCTTAGTGCAGTATATTACTCTATAGATGTCGTGTTTTCTCTTGGTATTAATGTTAATTGCGGCAATATATATAAGCCAAGAATGGGTGTGTGTTATTCACAAGCAGCTACCCCTAGCTGAAGAGAACCAAACATGTCCTATGGTGCTGCTTGTCAATTACACACATCTAATTATATTTGTGGGTTTTTATAGCGTCATTTTATGTATTGTAATATTTATCCGTCTTAATTTTATTTTTATAATGCAAAATTATTTTGTATTATATTGTATGTTATTAAAATTATCCAATTAAAAATTTTTATATTTGATATTATTTGTTAATTTTCTTGGGATTTTCTTTATAATCAAGATGTTGAAATTTTACTTACGTAGAAGCTCTAAAAATTTAACATGAAGAATGATAAATTTCAATATTTTATTTTTAATAGTATATTAGATAGATACTAAACATTTTCTTATTTATTATAAGTTTAAATTTTGGAAGTTTTCAGATTTTGATATTTAAAAATCCAAAATATTAGTTTATTTATTAGAGATTTTAGAACTTTACGTTCTAGTTAGGAGAGTTAAGGTCTTTAGATTTAAAAGTTATTTAGTTTCACAATTAAATATCAGTGTTTTTAAAATTTAATTTACCCTAGAAACCAAATAAATTTTCTAAAATTGAGGCCCGCAATGATCGTCAATTTTCGGCATACAAATACTGTTTTATTTCCAAAAACAAGAGTCAAAGGTGGCCGTCAATTGTAATAGAATCAATTGGTCTCGGAATAGAAAGCACGAATCTTTCTATTTTTAAATTAAAGCAGGTCGTAGGTGAATTGAAATGCAGCTAATTATAGAGATATAGAGATATAGAGCTATAGAGAACGGGCACCAGCATGATTAGTAAATGTTACACAACAAATAATAGGAAATAAATAACACCGATAATCTCATTTATTTATTTATTTATTCAAACATAAAAATCATTATCCAGTCATTGAATTAATTATTAACTAGAAGGCCTTCAGTTGTTATTTATCTAATGTTTACTAGCGTTAATAATAATGTTACATAAAAAGATAACGTAGGTCTTCTACAAATTAATCTAAACTACTCATAACTAGTTTAAAAATATTTATAAAATCAAATCTTGATTGTTATTAAACTTCGCAGTTACTCAAGAAATGAACGTCAAAACTTTAATTATTCATATAAAATGATTTTTGTCAAATTAAGGATCTCGTTAACTTGCTAATTTATGAAAATTCTATTAGTTATGAATTAAATAAATTTACTTTTAAATTTTAATACAACTAAGTGACCTTTCCACATGAAAATAAAATATAAAGAACCCACCTGGTTATTTCAATAAAATAAATTTGGTCTACAAACGTTCTTTCTGGTGACTCGTAGTAGATGATCACCAGGTGGTTAAGAACCTTTTGGAGAAGGCTTTCAGTTACCACGAGTAGGTACTCAAAATATTGAGGATGATAAGACCATTATTAATGCCTTGCATCCAATTACAGCTTTAGGAATTCCAGATCAATACAATAGCAATTCTTATTTTAATTAGCAACCACGAAGGTACATTCGCCATTATCACCAAACAACTGAGAATAAAACTCGCAGTTTTAAATTTGAAGATCAGGGATCGAGATACGAAACTGGATTAAAAGACAAACTAAATTTAACGCCAAACGGAGCTTCATTTCAGATTCGAAGTGAAGGTATCCAAAATGATCTTCAAAGCGTCACACAAAATATTATAACGTATGTATTATATATACTATAAATATAGTCTAGAAAAGCCTGACAATGCAAACCTAACACGCTACAAAAATTAAAATATTATTAAAAAGTTAAATCTTTTGTTTATTTCTTTATTGAATAATAAATAACTTGTAACTTTCAAATCGACAATTTTAAAACAATTAGAAAACTTTAATGAGAATACAGCAGGTGAATAAATGAAAATGTTATCGGGTAATAATGGAACTAGGACCTAAGAATCAATTTATGTGCAATTTGGTACAGATATATTATGCACAATTTTGGATTTACTGATAGGTAGAAACAAAATGGGCGACTTCCGGTTTCGTCGGAAATACCAATAATCTCGGTTTTTTAAATGGTCAAAAGTCAAATTACAACCAATATGTTGCCAGATTGCCGGCAGTCGGCAGAGTGGTTATAGTGGATTATATCGCTTAACAGAGTTAAGTCGAGTTTACTCCGTAAAGTACTCGGATGGATAAACTACGAGCGCAGTGTACTTGCCTACATGGCTGCCTCGTCTCACATCCCCATATCCACTCTGCGGCTCGGTGCGCCCGACACCTCGACACCTAAAGGTATAAGGGGTTAAAGATTATGTATGTATGTATGTTGCCAGATTTTCATGTTTTATCAAAATTTCGTTTCTGTTTTCAATTTTCTTTTTTAACCAAACATGTCATGGTCGGGTAAAAACTTTCTTAATGCATTCTAGTAAACCAGACAAACAGCTATTTCATCAATTAGATCAATATCAGTAGGCACTCCAGGAATACTACTACAATTCTGTTTTATTAAGCTTAAATCTATGTATGACCTTTTTTTGTTATGTAAATACAATTTTATTAATAATTTGCTTGATTATACTATAGCTACACTAAACTGTAATTAGATAACGCTCATCCTATAAACTTCGAATAAACGATCTCAAAGTATACAGGGAGTAAGTATTCTCTATACTACAGTATGCTACAACAAGCGAGCTACATTATACAAATATACAAAAATAATGATCTACAAGGGTAGCCAGTGTTTACTAGAAAAGTGCAACATTACTTAATTAATCGGAATGAAAAATTCAAGGATTACAGGGGGAATAGTTAGAAAGATAATGTAAAATTCACGTACAAAATGCGTTGATAATTAATTACTACCGTTCAGTATTTTTATACTCCGGAACATAAGAGGCTCCCAAGAGCAAAAAAATTAACAGGGAAAGTTCCATTTTTAAATGCCCAAAAACTTTATATACTAAACGATCTAAAAAAAAGACAATTTAACGTCCGCTTAAATTATTCATTCATAAACATTCTGAATGTACGTTGAAGCTTTTTCGAATTCATAGCATTTTAATGCGTGGGTAATAAAAATCAAACTAGAATAAATCGTTTAGAATTTTAATTTAGAATTAAATCTATATTACAAATATTGAAAATATGTTGAGTATTCGATCAATCTGTTTGGATCTGAATTATTTACCGTGTCACCGAATAGTGCTTTTTAATATTCTAGTAATTAAATGATTTTTGTTAGGCTACGGTTTGTGAAGAACGCAAAGTCTATATATTTGTAGACTATTATATCTTAACATGTAGATTTTTTTACCTTAAAAGCAAGAACAATCGTAAAAGTAGACCATTCAGAAACTGTTACTCGTTACCATAGCAACTGTACAAAAAAGTAATCATTTTTTGTACTAGGAAAAAAAGTAATCTGATGTTACGCGTGTCATATATTTTGTGGTACTAACATTTTATTTTATACCAATAATGCGAAATAAATAGAAATTTTCAATTAAATAATAATCATTTATCTTTGTTTTGATAATATTAATATATTAAATTATTTTCTTAAGACATAAAAAACAAAAACAAATTTGATGTTTCTATAAAATCTTATTTGCTGCTCGCAACTACGTCACAAAAACAAAAACCAATCCTAACCTCTTTTCATTTAACGTATATCTCCGTCCGTCGCCTGTCGAAAGTTCTTCGAATTTTCAGTAAAATGAGAGTGAAGATTTTACACATTCGTTTGTCCTTTTTTCCAAGAATCGAGAATTCCTTAAAAAGTTACAGTAAATAAAAAGCAGTTTAACGTTATGCTGTTTATTCTAAGCAGTCCTCTCACGGAGTTAACGAGTAGAAAAATTAGCATGTTTAATTTATACAAAATAATGCGTATTTGGGAATCATAAGATTGCCAGACTCCGCTAACGTATTGTCCGGCAACTTTCTTGATCGTCCCAAAACATGCATTTTTTGTACTAACTAAACAAATAAATATGAAGTTTATTTGCGCTTGACTTAATATTTCAAGCCACCCATTAAAAGCTATAATAAAGCTCGTTATTTTTAAATTTTCGGCTGTTTCCAAAGCTTTTCAATTAAATAAAGGTATGTTTTTCTTTCTGTTTTTACTGAACCAATTGTAAACTGCTTGGTCAATCGCCAATCCTTTAGTTTTTAAATTTTTTTCTTCTGCTCTGTATTGAAATATTAGAAATATGGATTTAAGCCGGATTTGTTTTTTATAATTTCGTCGACTTGTATCCTTCCAACTCCAAAGTTTTCAGTCAACTTTCTAGCACTGGTATTGACCTTTTCACTTTCCACAGAAATATAAATGTTTTCTTTAAGAGGCAAACTTTCTATCGACATGATGATTGTAATAACAGAACAGTTGAACATAAACTAACTCGAAATATGTACAATAAAAGCTTAAATACGGTTTTAAAAACTAAGAGGGTTTTTAGTAATAAGCTTTTACTATTAAGCTTTTTAAGAGGTAACCGAAAATAGAGGTTTTGCTATATATGCAAATGTCTTTATATTAGTTAAAGATAAATGTTATGTTGTAATTTATCATATGTCATTCTTTAGTTACGGTTAAAGATGATTTTCTTTATTTACTAGATGTTTAGGGTAATTTCTATACTGAATACTAAACTATTAATAACTAGATCAAGTTATAGTTTAACTAAATTTCAAATAAAGTCAAAAATTATCAGAAGGCGAAAATATTTACTTGAGATTTACAAACTACATTAGAATACCTAACTGTTATAAATACAAAATCTGACTTATGAAAAAGTGTTATAAGATAGTCGTATATTTGCGTATCATATATACTGTCATGATATTTTTTCATGCAACATAGAGAATGCATTTGAATTATATCTTGGCCAGTGTTATGCAATTTAAATATTAAACGTTAAATGGGTTGCATAACAGCACTTTCTAACTAGTAAAAATTTTAATAATTTTTTTCCTTTATGAGATTGAATCTAAGTAATCTTGTTTTTCCATACAAAATACACTATTTTCTTGACGATTTGGGCGTCGTTAATATATTTTTCAACTTATATAGGGTTGATTGATTTTCAATCTAAAATTTCACCTGGAACAGGCAAATTGTGTATGCATAAAAACATGTAATTAGTTTGCGCCTTTAGAACGTTTAGCGAAATATTGGAAATTGGCTTATAATTCATTGTTGTTGGTATCTGAAAATATTCAAACAATATTGTAAGTGATATATTGTTTAAATTTGTGAAGATAGAAACGTGCGAAAAGGTATTTTTGGGTAATTAAATTAAGTATTAAGTAGAAACGAATCTCATCGACATTCAAACGGAAGGTTATTTTCGTTCAATAATACTTGTATTGTATAAAATTAAATTCAGAATTTTAATTCCTACCACTCTGTGTGCTAATTAGTTAAAGCGTTAATTAAAACTTATATACAATAATAGGGTTAAGAATAATTAGAAATGTGTTAAAAATAATTAGAAAGTAATTGTTTTAACCAAATCGTTGAAATAGACAGTCATTTTTTCAACAAACTCTCTTACAATTCTATCTTGCAAAGAGTGGACACCTGTTGTAGAGCATAAGTAAGTTTAATGTTATGCTAAAAAATATAAACAAATTAAATGTCAAATATATGAGGTTAGAGTTATTTTTGAGAAACGTCAGTGTTTTAATGTGAAAAGTTTATAAATATATGTGTTTAATTAACAAGTGTTTAAAGTTAAACGAGTGTTTAATGAATTCTACGATTGTTTATTGCTAACAAGACTAAACTAATTGAAATCTTACTAAATTATAATTAGATTTGGATATTAATAGAGTTTATTTACTTACCATTGATGTATAAGATTAGTATGAATTTGGAATTCTATTTCGTAAAGCCTTTTTATTCGGAGTTATTTATGAATGGATTGATGACACATGTTTCTTCAATTTTTTGTCAAGTATAATGAAAGCAGGCACTTGATACCAGGGAATTACAAAAATATAGCTCGTATTTTTGTGGTGCCATATTTTATAAACGAAAGAATTACTATCTTAATAAATAAAAACCGTGATTTTTTTCGTAGTAATTAATTTTATTATTAGTATAAGAAATTTTATGATACCAAAAATAAATAAGGCTCCAGCTGATAAATTATATTATTTATTCAAAGATCTAATTTTTATAGTTAAAGAAAACAAGTATTTGTTTGAAAGAAAATTAATTATCTTCAAATAAAGAATGTTTATTTATTTTGGAATCAATTAAAGCTAATCAAAAAATTAAAATAAAAAGCATTTTATAGTCAAATTTTTCCTTTGCAATTTAATTTATAAATATAGGTTCATAATTAAGATTTATTTCTTTTACTTCAGATAAAAGAAAATTTAGTTTTTATATTTTTTTGTTGGTACCATTTTTTTTGTTTATTGTTTCTTTATTATATGATAATAAAAATAAGAATTTGTGTTGTTATTAACTTGGAGATTTATTTATGTGTGTGATATTCGATTGTTTTGTCCATAATTATAATAATATACAGAATACCCTTACAGCGACCCGCCTGAAAGTCTCGAATTTGTGGAAAGTAAAGCTTATCACAACTGTAATACATTTAGCCGGAGCATCATAAAAATCTTTATTAATATAAGCATGTTGTAAGTTAATAATTCTTTATGCACTTTTTTGCAACATCGTTTGTGTCTATCCGTTATAAGTCCGTCGTATATTAAATCCCTATATAAAAGTCGTATCAATACCTACACACTTTAATTTTAATTTAACTATGACAATGAACTGTATAGAATATACTTACAGAATGGTGAATTAAAATGCAGTGGTTGCGAAAAATTGGACATATCGTTTCAAAACGCCTAAATCAATGCTCTTCATTAACAACCTCATTAACAGCACAACGAATCGGACGTTAACTGTTCTTAACAAAAAACTCGAAAGATGATTATTTGATACAAATAGTTTAGATAAACTAATTAACGATGACCATCTCTGCATCCCATACAATTAAAGACACTATATAAGGAAAATAGAAACAATACAGGGGTTTTCCACGGTGTAGGCCATTTTTTCCTGAAGAATCAGTAAGACTTCATCTTTATGACAGTGATAATTTTAGACACTTTTTCTAATCAATTGAAACTGGTACTGTAAAAAAATGAAAGTAAAACTGACACGCTGGAACAATTTTAGCAGGAATTTAAAGAAGATGACTTCCACTTTGACAAATCACTAGCTATCGACAAAATACCAAAGTAGCACAGACAAAAACAATTAAAGTTGTAAAACTTATTCGCTGCCATAATGGAACCATCAATATAAAGAGGACACCTAATTTCTGACACCTACCGCAGGAAACTTAACGATACGCAAGAAACCCAGAGCTGTACCCAGAAGGATCATCAAAGAAATCAAACAGAAATTAAGGTTTTATTCAATAAATAAAGTCTTCTTTAACACAGTCCGAAATTTACGGGGAACTTCGATCAGTCAACGGAAAAATTCTATTTCACATATCAGCTTTACAGTCTGATACAAAACTTATTATTTATTACATCGCTACAGGATAAAGTAAACGCTTTAAGCGAAGTTTTTGTTGACTCCTCATGTACAGAAAACTACAAAGAGGTTATTAAGTTTTTAAACGAAGACGTTATAAAGTGTTTCTCAAATTTACCGATGCTATTAATAAATATTGCGATATGTGGTAAATAAATTGGTCGTGAGAGAAATTAAATTTACCAAAAAAATAATTTCGAATTGTTTAGATTTTTAGTCAGTAGTCACCCACAGAAATTAAGGAAGTACGTAACTATTTAGAATAAGTACTCAGTTGGCAATAAACATCTATAAATCTTATTCTAACTTGAATACAAGCACCGAATTAACATTAATCACAAGATGTCACCAACTGACCATTACTATACAATGTCAAAACGCACTTAGCGGTAAACAAAAGTGGCAAATAATAATATTTTAAAATAATTTTAAAGTCGGGACGAGTAATCTTAGAGTC
Source organism: Agrypnus murinus (assembly GCA_929113105.1). Taxonomy (NCBI): domain Eukaryota; kingdom Metazoa; phylum Arthropoda; class Insecta; order Coleoptera; family Elateridae; genus Agrypnus; species Agrypnus murinus. The sequence goes on from OV816028.1 coordinate 148,811,562, forward strand.
TACTCTCACATCAAGAATGGGTCTTCACAAAACCTTCTTTACTACAATTTTAACAATACGATACAGTTAAATCTAGATTATGCAAGTTACATCCGGTAGTGGCAACAAGTTGATACAATGTGTGTATATTGTGATGATATTAGGACATATTTGGTATTAATTAGGGAAATTACAAAGCTTACGATGATAACATAGGAAATAAAAAAAATGATCAACCACAATAAAAATAAAAGTATAATAAATATTAGTAGCGAAACATGCCAAAGAAGATGATTTATTCATGTTAAACATTTTACATGTATTTGTAATATTAGAAATAGCACATCATAATAAAGTAAAAAGTTTACGTTTTATCATGCAAACATAGGTTTTTGAATTTAAATTTCAATATAAGATTAAGGTATAAAAATAAAAATTTTAGTCTTTAGATTCAATACATGCACTTAAGAGCTAATTAAACAAGTGTAGGATACATTATCAGCTGTTTAAATAAAAAATATTTTGATTTTCACATACGTGAGATATCGCAGGAGGGATTTTGCATCTACCGATGAATTAACCCAGTGACGGGGTGCAATTCACCTGAAAACAAATAAAAATGGTTGTTACCTATAGATTTATAATTATAGAATCAATTTACTTGATTTCAAAAGTTGATTAATTTGAGTGTTTTTTTCTTTGACCCAACGATGTGTTTATCATTAGAATTTATGATTAATTTTATGGATTTTCTCCAAAGGATTATTGTACAAAGTTTGAAATTTTACTAGTTTAGTGTTTTAAGGCATAAAAAACCTTGACTCAAAATTACTTCATCAAAACGTTTTATCGTCAAACTACTACTATTTAAGTTTTTCTTGTATTAAATTGTACATAATGTAAATTTATTCAGAAAAGTTGCTAAATGATGTAATGCAGCTGTGCCATATGTTGTTGTCGATTGGAGTTCAGATTTAATCATTCATTTTTGTAATCCATTTGACAGCTACCGGCTACATTGATTTACAGCCTTATTTGTTGATTACAAGTCTCTTTATTTTGTTCACAATTTCTATCTTTCTGCATTTCTTTCTAATTAGAATTAAGAAATTCGATAAGTTTTATTATTGTGAAAATCTGCTGACGTCATTCGCGTTTAATTATGTTAACATTTTATTTTTTTTTGAAGGTTATAAATAGGTGAAACGAAATAAAAAACAGAAGGTAGCTCAAACTACAGCCTATTGAAGTGCTAAATATAGAGTTTGAACTAACAAATCTACGCAACTAGCAATTCTATAAAAGCCGAGTCTGCTTATTAGCCGTCATCCTTTATATGCAAATCTCTTATATGTATGTCTACTAAAAACTTTTTAATTGCTGCTAAATCAAGCCGCTAATTTTTATTAAATTTCCTTTGATTAAAGAAAATCAGCAAGTAATCTTTTAAATGCATCTAATATCCATTAAAGTTTGTACCCATTCAAAAGTAGTATTAAGTTAAATTGGTACCAACAACTTTATATATAAACATAGAAATCTAGATTCTCTACCCCAGTTTCAAAACATTCATTTAAAACATTTAATTAAAATTAGTTTTGCAAAACTGGCTTTATGTACTCACTACTACTACTACAGCAACTATTTATTGTATACATTAGTGTCAGGTCATGTCTGTTCTGATTTTATACATGATATTATGTTAACTTAAGTTTCATACTCGTGCGTGTTGCATTATATATTATATAATTTATTTTTGTAATATATAATTATAATAAAAATTAATATAACTAAAATTAATGCAATTACTAAATTAATTACTTCTTAGAACTGATTGCTATGCAACATTGTCTACTCTAACTGGATTTAGCCTAACTTGGGGGAATATTATCTCCAGTTTGATGCAAAAATTTGATGCATACTATTTATTTCAGCAGAAAGCAAGCGTTGAGACTTTTTTCCGATGTAAAAATGGAGAAATTCGACAATAGAATCTAGTAGCTATTTTTAAGTGTTTTATTTTTCAAATATCCAATATTTTTCATTGTTAGCAATTTGTTGTTCCGTAATATTATTCTTAGTTTATCAATATTTAATAACATTCATAATTATTTTCTTGTTCTTTTATTACTTCTTGTTTAGTTACTTGGGCAGTTAATTGTAGTATAGTTTTTTGAACCCCATTTTGTTGATATAAAAACTAAATATAACTATTCTGAATTTTGTTTGAATAAACCGATCGGATTTGCTTGCACATGATTTGATCGGAGTCTGCAAAACCTTACCAAGGTCTTGGTCAAACTTTTACTCAGGCGGTCCGTCCCGAGTTCGATTTCCGTAATGGACGAGAGGACTTTTCTCGCCGACATATAAAAGCCTCAGAACACTTTGCCGTGTTATCAGATGAGCACGTTAAGCAGTCGGTCTCGACAACACATAAACATCTATCTACGGTTGTCGTTAAGAATAACACCCGCCACCTGCTTTGAATCACCCTAGAGACAGGATTTCTATGAAAATTTGCATTGTGGGATACCATAGAAGATTGTTTGCATAAATTGTTTTCTGGAAGCGACATTCTTGAAGATAATCAAGAAATATAAATTAATTAGTATAAACTATAAATTAATTTTAATAATAAGTTTAATAATTATCATAATCTGATATTTTTACTGCGGACCCCTTAATTCAAAATATTTTATCAGTAATCAAATGGCTAAAATCTATACATAAAAAAGTAGTTTTCATTTGGATCCCTAGCCATATAGGAATTTCAGGGAACGAAAACGTCGATGAGGCAGCTTGTCAGGCTGCAGAGATGCATAACGATATATCTTGCCACCTTAAACAAAAAGTTATATCTATGTGGCAAAATATTTGGTCCAATAACCAATCACAATTAAAGGTGGTTAAACCAAAAGTATTGAAGTGGCGATATTTACCAGAGTTAAAGAGACGAGAGCAGGTGGCAGTGTGTAGATTGAGAATCGGACACACTCGTCTGACTAAGACATACTTATTATCGGGAAGGCAACCTCCAATATGTGATAACTGTGGAGGACCACTTGGAGTCGAACTTGTACTCCTAGACTGCCCGCAATATGCGAACAAACGAGCAAACCTGGATCTTGCAAATAATTTAGAAGAGTGCTTTAAGGATAATTCAAGTTCTGTTAAGAAATTAATCTCGTTCCTAAAAACTACTAATTTATTACACAAGCTATAGATCGTAATATATATATATATATATAAACTAATTCAATCGTCTGTGATAATAGTTAAAATCGTTTTATTATTTATTTATTTATTATATATACTTGTTTATTGTTTCCAGCCTTATTTTGTGGAACTCCATAATCATGAAATAAATAAAGATTATTAAAAGTTTCACAGTTTTATTAAAATATACCTGACAATATTGTTTCGACAGCTATGCTGTCATTATCAAAGGTAATATAATTATAAACAAACACGTCGCTAAGGTAGATACAAAATAGGTAACTAGATAAAAATAATAAAAAAATAATAAAAATCATAATTAAACATCTAATACTTCCAGTAATGGAGAATTACTGAGTTCAAGTTGTTCATTCATTAAAGGTACCCTGAGTTTGTGTTTGTATATCTCAAAGGCTTCTAAAATGTCTAATTTGCGTTTGTTATTACAAAAATGTAGGAATTTAATATTATTTTGAGGAGTCATTGTGTGATTTTGTTCTAAAAGGTGTTTGGCGTAATTCGATTTTGCAGGATGTTTATTTTTGTAATGACGTACGTGTTCTTTATATCTTATGTCAAAATTTCGAAGTGTTTGTCCAATATATACCGAACTACAAAAAGAACAATTTAAACGGTAAATGCCCGATTTCCTGATATCATGTGTTCTGTCTTTAGCATTAAATAAAAATGAAAAAGTGTTAGTGTTGGTTTTAAATGTTATTTTATAATTGTTGGTTTTTCTTAGTATATGTGCAATTTTTTCTGATATTTTGCCAAAATATGGTATAGATATGTAATTTGTGTCTTCTGTTTAATTGTCAATGGGATATATTCTTTTGATAGCTAACCTATAATCTTTTTGTTTAATTAAAGTGTCAATCATGTTCGGATTATAATGATTTGCATGTGCTAGTTGTTTAATGGTTGATATCTCTTTACTAAAATCTGATTTTGTTAGTGGAATAGTTAAAGCTCTGTGTACTAATGATCTGTATGCTGCTATTTTATGTGTATTGTGGTGACAAGATTCATTTGGTATTGTTATGTCTGTTTGTGTTGTTTTTCTGTATATGGAAAATTCAAAAAGATTGTCTGCGTTGATTTTGATATTTAAGTCTAGAAAGTTTATAGCCCTGTTTTGTTCTGTTTCTAGTGTAAATTTCATATTAGGATGGATATTGTTTATAAGAATTAAAAATTCATTGATAACCTCAAAAGAACTGTCAAAACAAGCTAAAATGTCATCAACATAACGAAACCAGAAGATAATGTGTTTAGAGAGGTTTAATTCAAATATTCGATCTTCAAACTTGTCCATAAATATGTTAGCTAATAAAGGTCAAATAATTGAATTAACTCTAACCTTTTAACTAATTCTATATTACTATTGATCAAGAAACTATCTAATAAAGGAATACATTCTTGTTATTCTGGAGAACATGTTGCAAATATCAAAACTAACAAGTTTTGAATGTGGTGGAAGATGTATGTTTTGCAGCTTATCTACTAATTCTAATGAATTTCTAAAAGAGTATTTCGATTTGTAACCTATCGTGTTAATAATCTGGTTCAGTTTTTTGGATAAAATGTGATTAGGTGCATTGATGTATGATACAACTGGTCTTATTGGCATATTCTGTTTGTGGGTCTTGACTAATCCATACAGTTTAGGTATTTGTGGGTTTTTATTAATGATTTATTATTGAAAATTCTTTTTGAATTTTCCATATACAGAAAAACAACACAAACAGACATAACAATACCAAATGAATCTTGTCACCATAATACACATAAAATAGCAGCCTACAGATCATTAGTCCACAGAGCTTTAACTATTCCACTAACAAAATCAGATTTTAGCAAAGAGATATCAACCATTAAATAACTAGCACATGCAAATCATTATAATCCGAATATGATTGACACTTTAATTAAACAAAAAGATTATAGGTTAGCTATCAAAAGAATATATCCCATTTACAATCAAACAGAAGACACAAATTACATATCTATACCATATTTTGGCAAAATATCAGAAAAAATTGCACATATACTAAGAAAAACCAACAATTATAAAATAACATTTAAAACCAACACTAACACTTTTTCATTTTTATTTAATGCTAAAGACAGAACACATGATATCATGAAATCGGGCATTTACCGTTTAAATTGTTCTTTTTGTAGTTCGGTATATATTGGACAAACACTTAGAAATTTTGACATAAGATATAAAGAACACGTACGTCATTACAAAAATAAACATCCTGCAAAATCGAATTACGCCAAACACCTTTTAGAACAAAATCACACAATGACTCCTCAAAATAATATTAAATTCCTACATTTTTGTAATAACAAACGCAAATTAGACATTTTAGAAGCCTTTGAGATATACAAACACAAACTCAGGGTACCTTTAATGAATGAACAACTTGAACTCAGTAATTCTCCATTACTGGAAGTATTAGATGTTTAATTATGATTTTTATTATTTTTTTATTATTTTTATCTAGTTACCTATTTTGTATCTACCTTAGCGACGTGTTTGTTTATAATTATATTACCTTTGATAATGACAGCATAGCTGTCGAAACAATATTGTCAGGTATATTTTAATAAAACTGTGAAACTTTTAATAATCTTTATTTATTTCATTATTATATATACATTTATTTACATTTATATTTATCTATATACAATTTTATTTATACATTATTTCTCCATCCCATCCTTTATAACCTTCCACCACACCCCTTAACACCTTTTGCCACCCAATGCTCACGTCTATTATATGTCTATTTTAAATCGAAATTGTAATGTTTCTGTTTTTTACATGTATGTACGACCTGTCTATGATTTATCATCTAGGGAGTCACGAGAGTAGAGTAAGATCAAATTCTTATTTAAGCGGCTAATAGCCTCAGATGCCGCTAAAACAAAAAAAAAATAATAATTGTCATAAATGAATAAAATAACCTTTAACCGTAACTTAAGGATGACAGCTGTTATAAATTACAAGATAAAATTTATATTTAACTAATGACAAATAAGATTTGTTTATAAATTATGAAGCAAATATACACTAATCCACTAATCCACCGAGGCTGGTTATTATTTATTTATTTATTTCTGGGCTAGGAATCAGAATGGCGGGGCATCCTTCGTACCTCATGGCACCGATTGCTATGGTCATTTGACCGACCGTACTAGAATTTAGCCGAATCTAGGGGAATTGCTCCTCAGTAGGGATTTTTATTGTGCCAAACATTGCACTGACAAGAGACCTACAGTTTTACTTCCTATCCCCGAAGAAGGCACGTTTTCTAATTTTTCTCCGCTATGAGAAATTATCAGCTCGGCCGGGGAATCGAACCTGCGACCCTTGAATTATGAAGCAAACATGCAACATGTTAGTTGCTACCAAAATGGAAGAAGTAGAAGCACAGTACAGTTATAACCAGTAGGTGCACTCTTGCAAATATTGAAAGCTGCCGTGTTGATTGATTCTGGAGCTCTTAGATAACGTGCTGCGAGCTACGGAACAACAGCTATGTTGTGATATACGATCCTCGTTATTAACAGCATGCAATACGATGACGAACGGCAAGCTTCTGGAAACTGGTTGTGGTTTGTGACTGTTGTGTGGAATTTGCGAAGCGTCTTATCAACTTCAAAGTGTCGACAATCGAGAGGTATGCTGTATATTTTTATGCTGTGGTAGAAACTACTTTTGTGTGGAATGTGTCAACGCATTTTGATGGTATGATAGACCAACTAAGATAACTACAGCACTCACGTTAAACATATTTAATTGCACTGTGCTCTAATAATAGCTTACGCATTAACAAAATAATATTTGTATTAATAAAATATAAGCATATGGTTCAGTTAATTTGTTGAGCATTATACAATACGTGTTAAAATATAATAGTTATCATTATTATTCTCTAAAGGACTTTGCGTTCTTCACAAATAGTAGCGTGATAAAAATTATTTAATTACTAAAATATTAAAAAGGACTATTCTGTAACGCATAAATAATTTTGATTTCAGCAGATTAATCGAATACTCGACATATTTTAAATATTTATTATAAATTTAATTAAAATTCTAAACGATTTATTCTGGTTTGATTTTTATAACCGACGATTTAAAATGCTATGAATTCCAAAAAGTTCCAACGTACATTTAGAATGTTTATGAATGGATAATTTAAGCGGACATTGAAGTGGTCTTTTTTACATCGTTTAGTATTATACAACGTTTTTGGGTATTTAAAAAATGGCACTTTCCCTGTTGATTTTTTTGCTCTTGGGACCCTCTTATTTTCCGGGGTATAAAAATACTGAACGGTAGTAATTAATTATCAACGCATTTTGTACTTGAATTTTACATTATCTTTCTACTCCCCCTGTAATCCTTGAATTTTTTACTCCGATTAATTAAGTAATGTTGCACTTTTCTAGTAAACATTAGCTACCCTTGTAGATCATTAATTTTCTATATTTTCCCACTATTAGACGTGATATATGTTTGAACTCTAAACAAAATTTATTTCGTTAGCTATTTGAATTGTGAAATTTGAAAATTTAATAAAGTTAGTGTTTTTTAGAAGTTTTAAACGTTTTAGAAATTATTCGAACTGAATGCATGTGAATAATATTGCCAGAATAATATAGAATTTAATTTAGTTTTAGGAATTCTTAAACCTTTATCTCGTTTGTTGTGGCACAGTAGAGAGAGTACTTACTACCTGTACAGTGTACAGACCTCGAGACCTTACATTCGAAATTTATAGGATAGCAGTACCTAATTAAATACAATTTCCTAATTAATATTGGTTCTTTATTTAAATTAAGTGGAACTATTGAGATGATATCATATCATCTGGTTGAAAAATGTTGTTAGTTAATAATGACAAGAATATTTTAAGGCTACGACTTGATCGTAAACACAGACATAATCAATTCATACAATAAAAGAAAGATAGACATGCTAGGATACCAGTTTTATTTAATCTAAAGGCTACATGTTCGGTTACAGGTAGATTAATCAAGTAAAAATAGAATAAAAGGAAGGGAGATTCTCATGCAGACATAACTTCAATTTTTATAAAAATATTTCATAGTTTTAAAAAGCATATAAGTTAATTATGTTGTTTTATAGTTCTTGATTGTTTTATATTCACATTAGATTTGAGATTGACGCTAGGTTAACGTAAAACAGAAGTTTTCTTTCTTCCATAGAACTAAGTCAGTTTCGGGAACATATTTCACTGGAAATAGTTATAGCAGATCAGTACTTTGATGTTTATAAGGTTATAATTAACTTACTGAATTATGAATAACTAACTTACAACCATTTTATAAATTTGTAATCTTTTTATCTTATTTATGTAAAACAAAGCTATATCTCATTTAAGGAAATTCTTTTTTGTAAATTTTATTCTTGAGAATGACTTGTTAAAGTCGAAACTGCAGTTGGACATATTTTATATTTTTTAATTTTAATAAATGCGGAGAAGACTAGGAGTTTTTGATTTTACTATTCAATTTAACTCCACTATGAGAAAAATAGAACGACATCAAGATGTAACTTACTGAATCTTGTATTTGAAAGATTTACTTACGGTCATATAAATGCAGATATCAGTTTTGTAAATATTCATTGATTTTTTAAAAATGTTGGTATTATCTTGATGTTTTGCTTTATTGTTTGGATTCAGTCACCTGGAGTACTGTATTCTGGACAAGATTGGTTGATGTTTGAATTCATTAATGTTGTTATTTATTCAAAACTTGCAGAAGCATCGTTTGGTTTCTAAAACGTGTAAACAGATTTTTAAGTTAAGTTTTTTTCAGTATGTAGATATAATTTGTATGAACTCCCATGTGATTGGGTTACCTTGTATAACTATGTAAATATTTCGTGTACAGCGATAGCTGGAGAGTGATGGGTTTTCATTGTAAATTAGTTTTAATGAGATTGGCGACAGCTGATCATTTTTATTGCTTTTCTTTGTATTGTTCAATTTAAACTGTAAGTGTCTTATGTTATTTTAGTCGTCCTTTTGCCAGCTAATCAGAATTAAGATTGCTGTTAATTATGAACACATGTTTATTTTTGTGACGTCATGACGCTCGCGTGGTTCGATTTTTTTTAGTGTTTTGTGATGTTTTTGGTACGAACATTTAAAAGGGCCTCGGAAAAAGAACAAATTCAGTCGATAAAAGCATAAAGGCGAGGCCACGTCGGCTCACGATTAATTTCTGAAAATAAAAGTAAAGTATTAACTGTAAATATTTTATTTTGGTTTGGTTAAATTTATTTTGATATTAGTTTGTTTAAATGAAACCAGTTGCAACCCCCATGTCAGGTTGACAACTACCTTTAATTCATTTAAACAAACTCAAGGAAGATTTTCCTTTGTTGTTTTTTCATTTCTTTTTAAGAAATTTGTTTTCTTTTCTTTTATAATTTTTTAATTATTTTTAATAAAATAAAAATCTGTGTTTTAAAATTATAAAAGTGTTTGTTTTGATGTGGATGCAAGTACCCAATTCATATACAGGGTTAAAGATTATTTTAATTGTTTAATTTTAATTTTATTAATATAAAAAAGAAAATATTAGGGAAATTACTTTGCTACAGTACAGTACAGTAATGAAACAATTAGTATGAAAATATATTTTATATATATATATATATATATATATATATATATATATATTGGTTTAATCGACGTTGTCGGACCCGCTATATGGTAGGGTCGTTAGTAGACCCGCATTTCTTGATTTTTAAAATGTGTATATTTTACATAATATTGATCTATTTCTGATAAGCAATATTTAAGATCCTCGAGGGGTAAAAATATATGAAAAAAAAATATTGGTAATATTTGACAGTCGTTCTTGAACCCGATACATATTACAGTGTTTACAGACCCATTTGTATAATTTTAAGCAAGCCTACCTACCCTACCGAACCCAGCTACGTTGCCGAATGTATCAGAGATAAAATTACGATTGACGTAATGATTTCGGGATGCTAAGCACATAAGTGATCTTTATTTTTGTTGATCTGTTCGTAAATTCCATAAATAACCTTAAACGCAGAAAAATTAACGTTTTCCGTAAAACGATGTAACTCTGAAAATTATTATTAATATGAGAAAACAGCATTGAGCCTCTTTTGTTCCAAAATACATAAGGTTTATGCAAATAATTGTTTTTTAATAATTTGTTTTGAAATCATTTATTTTAACATGATTATTTTTGTTTACAAGAATACAATTAAAAGTTTCGAAGACACGTCATGTATATGTGTTTTGAAAAAATAAATGTTATAACCAAATCTTTTGACCTCCTGAACATTTTACTGTTATGTTTTTAGCACAAATGAACAGTTTCTAATATATGTATATTTTAATGCCACGGTAACAGTTCAGTGAAATTAGTAAAAATAGAGGGGAATTGAGGTAGATCCTTGGATTTTTGATAGGCCTTCTTTGTGATATGTTAAAAAAAACCCTTAAAAATTACTACTCAAAAGTGGTGAACCAGAGAAACTGATGTGGGTAAGCCATGCCCCCAGATGATTTTTACTGTTTTTTCAGAAACTATTAGGTTTATCAAAATGGAGCCAGTTAGGTAAAATAGGATTTTATTTAACTTTCATACCAAAAAGCTAAGAAAACTTTATGCATGTTGTCTTGTTTCTGTGTAATCTAAAAACGAGCATATGTCACAAAGACAAATAATTTGTATCGGTACATATTATACGAGAAGCTTCGAGCATAACTTTGTGTGATTTGATGTTCATCACGAAATAGCTATGGAAATCTTGTGGAGCATCGAACGCGATCCTGGTTCAGTCTTCTTCTATCTCAGCATCTCCAGCAAAATCTACGAGGCGATATTATCATTATTATTGGAGCTAGTCATATGGTAATTCTCGTATTGGCAAGATACATTTTAGGGGTATACCCTGTGCTAATCAATTTTTTTAGTGAACCTAAAACGTACAGGGTACTTCAGGGTTTTTGGATCTCTCTTACTTCGTTCTTTATATTAATATTCGTATCGAGTAATTTTTTTCTTGAGTGGTTTTTGTTTTAGAATTCTAAGTTCACGACTTAATTCCACGCCTGCTTTATTATGTAGCTAGATATTTAACATTAAATGGGACTTCACCCATTTTAGATGTAGGATATCTAGAGCAGATGATGCCAGTTCCTGAGGGTCAATGCCTTTGATCAAAATAGGCCATTAAGCTCAACATATCTATGTTCAAAAATGAAATGTTACAAAGCTATAGACCTTCAAAGTAAAAAAGTCAAAAATGCAATTTGGATAAAATTTTGTGGTCAAGGACAGTTGTTATTAGAACATACATTAGTGTTATTTTGAGCTTGTGGTAGCTGTAGCGTACCCGCTACCGCTAGATACGGAATTCTGTGCTAGTGGTATGTTTAATGAATACACCATTGAATGCAAAATTTAATTCTTCACAAAACAGGTATACTTGACCCAAGTCGAATAGTGACAAGTCAAATAATGCTCTATAAAATGCAGAAAGAAAATAAAGGTAAAACGTCATGCAGTATGACGTACAAACGAAGTAAGAAAGATTTCAAAACAAGGTGAAATGTCCTATACATTTTGGTTTCTATAAAATAATTGTCCAGTACAGGGTATTCTCCTAAAGATATTCTTTTTACTGCAAAATTATCATAATACTACAACCAACAATAACAACAACATCGCTTCATGAATTTTGCAGAAGTGATGCTAAGGTTGCACTGCAAACTCAACATTTTTTTTCTTAGCTAAGTACTTGATGGCGAATACAAGATCGCAATAAGTTATGTTCTAAAGTTGCTCCGTCAAATGTATTGGTAGAAATTGTTGGTCTACATACAGGGTGTTTTACTCAACTTTCGTATAAATTGCATGTGTGATAGTATTCATCAATAGGAACAAAAACTCTTTTTGTTTTTAACATACGCAAATCGACAAAAATTTGTTAAAATTGTCAACTTTTGGGAACTGCTGGAAATTATAGTCAAAACAAACTGCGACATCACCTAGCAGCAGCTGCGTCAATGTATCAGATAGGCACATCCAGCTCCAAGTGTGATTCTTAGACCAATGACCTGCTACCCACTTTTCAAAAACCATTCTTTTGTCGGTTATTATGAAAGATAGACACTAATGATTCTGAGATTTTTTGTTGCATTTTATGTGTACTACCACCTATTCAGAGGATACGAATCTTAAGTGAAACATCCTATGATATATATTCATGCGCCAATTAAATAAGCTTTATTTTATCTAACACACATAACAACCAGTCCATAAACCTAACAGTTTTTGAAAATAAAACGACAAAATCCATCTAAGGGCGTGGTTTAATATTGATATTTTACAAAGTTCAGGATATTATCTACTCGTAAACATGAACAAATCAAGCATAAAGTCATTTTCAAGTTTAGCTGACCAAAATACACTACATTTGATTAGTTTAACCTAGATTAAAAAAATAGCAGTTTCTATTTTTACTGTGCGTTTGTACAGTTACAAGAAAATTATGGAATGTTCGATCCCTGCTCTCTGTTTAATGAATTTGAAGGTACAAAACAGTATACACTATATGATGGTTAAGTGCCTTTAACAGAAACATCGAAAGACAACGAAGAAGAGAAGAAGTTTTTTCAAACCTTGCTCAATTCCGTTATATTGCACTTGTACTAAGTTAAAGATCAATTTTTATTGTATTCTGAAATAGCTATTTGTGAATTGGAATATGTATTTATATTCTTAGTGACGAATTGTACACCAGAGATTTTCTGATTACATTTGAAATATATGTAGTTCTAAATATACCAGTCGCAAATCATATTAGTCCACCCAGTTTCATTTTTGCTAAAAAACGTCCCACAGAATTTATTCCGTTTATCTTTTTTTCTATGAGGTGGCCGTTTCTTGTTGCTGTAGTGAAGTGCTGCTACTGCATCTACCCCATACCAATGTTCATGAAATTCAATTGGGGGTTGCAACATACACTGCCCCTCCGAACCTTTTGAATGCCCTGTTTCCATTAAAAGTTCCATTAAGTAATCTTACAAATTACAGACGAGAAAGTTTTCCTTCAGCGTTTTATCAAAAAAGTCACAAATGATGATCAACTTAGTTCGCCCATTTTAATTTTTGATAAAGAACACCTCACGATTTTTACCCTGAATGGTCTACGACGTTGCTATTTATTGGTGGTATATAGTACATATCGTCGCTGTTAATGCATATGAACTTAATTCTTTGAAATGTTGTAACTAGCAATGTTGCTAGTTGCGATTTCAAAGAATTCATCATGCCATCTGTAACAAAATCTTTATAAGCATTTAAACCGCGCTCCTGGAAAATTGCTAGAAAATAGTTCCGCTAGTATGCATTAACGTCGACGATATGTATGAATGAGTACTGTGATCGAGTGATAAATATGTATGTGTGAGTGTAGTATCCAATGCAACGAATATAAACAAGGAGTCAGAAAATAATTCAGAAACCAAATAGTTCAAGCATTCATTCTCTCATCTTAACAGTAAAAGAATAAAGCTTTAATTAACCACAAACATTCCTTCAAACAAACATACAAAGAAGATATTACAGTACTTTTATACTAAAAAATTTAATCAAGTTCTTGAAATTTATCGTTTGATTACTACGGAAAATGACATATACTTTTCCACCTTATTTGGAAACCATCCACTTTCCCCAGAAATTAACTTTTCCGTATTATGTTGCGTTGTCTCACTTGTTTGAAAATCGTGTTAACCTTACTCTAATCATTTATATAAAAAATGAATTCAGTTATAAAGTCCTACTTAAAGATACCATTGATATGAACACATGGATTGTAGGTATTAATATATGCTTTCAATCATACAAATATAACTTTAGAAAATATCACTCTCCAAACTCTAGTGATGCTCAATTTCTAATGAAACTTGAAAATTTGTTTGATGTATATGCTAGTAGATCAGAGACCTTACTAATTATCGGAGACTTTAATATTGACCTATTAAAGGATTCATATTATGAAAATAGGCTGAGAACTTTAATTAAAAATAATGGACTACATCAGATTATCAACCAACCTACAAGAATCACTAAGAACAGTGCTACACTCATAGATTTTCTTGTATCTAATGAAAAAAACCCACAATACAACACAGAGACATGAGCAACTTCAATGAAATGCAATTTCAATTAGATCTAATGGATCAACCATGGAATCCGGACTGTACAAACACCAATCAACTAGCAGAAACATTAGTTAAAACCATAATGGACACACTAAACAGGCATGCTCCAACTGTAAAAAAAACCATTAAATGGCAATGGAGTTGTAAGCGTTGGTGGACCCCAGAAATAGCCTTGGAAATTGAAGAAAGGGACCGATTATATAAAAGAGCAATCTTTACACAAGAAGAAAGTGATATGAATAGGTATAGACAACAAAGAAATGGAATTATTGTTAGTTTGATCAGGAACCATAAGAGAAATTATTATTAAGAAAAAATAGATGATATGAAAGATAACTCAACAGAAATGTGTAAAACAGTTAAAGAATTAATTAAAGGAGGCCATAACAGACAAAAAAAGGAAGGTATTATTTTTGACAATGAGTTAGAAAAAAAAGGAAATTCCAATTGCAGAAAAATTCAATATTTACTTTATTAACAGCATACAACAAATTATTACATTAACAAATTTAACCCAAATTGAAAATGATTTAAGCCACATTAATGTACATCAATGCAAGTTCCAAAAATTTTTACCAATAGAGTTTTTGGAGTTAAAAAAAATTATAAACAATTTACCTAATAAGAATAGTAGTGTCGATGGTATTACAGTAAAGATTCTTAAATTAGCTTTCAATGTAATAGGACAGAGATTTTTGGATCTAATTCAAATGAGCCTAGAATGTGGATCCTTCCCAGAAACCTTGAAGACATCCCATATTATCGCCATTGAGAAGATAACCAACACTAACAAATGTGAAGAATACAGACCGATCAACATGGTGCCAACTTATAAAAAATTATTAGAGACCGTCGTAAATATCCAGTTTCGTGACTACATTGAAGTGAACAAACTGTTAACACCTTTTCAATCAGGGTTACGTAAAATTAATTCATGTGAAAGTGCAATACAATCAGTTCTTTTGAAATGGAAAAATGCTATTTACAAGAAGGTGATAGGTGTAGTTTTTCTAGACTTTAGACGTGCTTTTGAGACTATTAATAGAGATCTATTATTATTGAAATTAAAAAGATATGGATTCGGCCCAATAGTTATAAAATGGTTTAGTGAATATCTCAAAAACAGATTTCAAAAAACTAGATACTTTAATAGTACATCTTCAGCTAAAAAAACTACCTTTGGCGTTTCAGAAATGTGTAAAACAGTTAAAGAATTAATTAAAGGAGGCCATAACAGACAAAAAAAGGAAGGTATTATTTTTGACAATGAGTTAGAAAAAAAAGGAAATTCCAATTGCAGAAAAATTCAATATTTACTTTATTAACAGCATACAACAAATTATTACATTAACAAATTTAACCCAAATGGCCCTGTACAAACTGTATTAGGCCCTGATTTATTTGTACTATACATAAATGATATTGTTAATGTAATTAAAAAATGTAGCATTCAATTATTTGCAGATGACACTTTAATATATTTTATAGGAGATGATGTTAAACAGTAATAAATATCGTCAATGATGAATTAGTAAATGTATATAACTGGTTAGGTAAAAATAGTCTTTCTTTAAATGTAAATAAAACAAAATTCATGATAATAAAAAATAAGTTTAAACGAAATTGATACATCTAGTCATGTGAGAATACAAATTAATAGTCAAGAAATAGAACAAGTTTATGAGTGGAAGTACTTAGGCGTAATAATAGATTGTCACTTAACATTTTCTAGTCATTCAAACTATATTATCAGTAAAGTTCCAAAAAAAGTAAATTTCATGGGTAGAATAAGCCAAAATCTTAGCAAGTGATCTAAATTATTACTATATAAAACAATAATACTTCCCCATTTTAATTATTGTGCTAGTATACTTTACCTCCTAAATAATACTGAAATTAACAATCTTCAAAAAAAAAACAAAATTGTGCGTTAAGAATAATATTAAAATGTAGTAGGTATACTAGCATGTTGCAAGTTACATCTTCGTTAAGCGTCAAGTAAAATATATTTTATAATACGATGACAATAATATTTAAAATAAAAAACCAAATATATCCAGAGCACATTTTAAATGAGTAACTATTCGTAGAAGATCTTCATGATCATAATACTAGAAGTAGAAATAATTTTTATGTTCATACAGTAACAACAAATATAGGACAAAATAATCTGTTTCATAAAGGTTTAGTTGAATATAATTCACTGCCAGCTAATGTAAAAAAACGGTACATCTTTAACATTATTTAAGAAACAATGTTAAAAATATGTAATAAATTACATTAATATTTAAGAAATTATAATGTATTATATGGAATTTATCTAGTTATATGCTATAAATAATGTATATTATTATTATTAATAAATATTAAAACCTTCAATTTTTTAAAGCCAGAGAATTATTTACAAATGTGAAAAGAACTCGCATACGAGCTGATGTAATTCTTACGTCACTTTTCTCCATCAAATATTAAATTCGAGCTATTATAACCAAACGTTTATAAAACAAAGCTTAACATATGCGTCATGGCAATGTTGCCAGATCCAGGGCTTAGGAAGTCTGTAGAACATAGCGGGTTTGAGAGCGTCTTGTATAAAAATATACGATATACACTTGAGAAAGGCGCGACGCCCCCTATAGTTCATTGTGATGAACTACGGTTGTATAAAACTTTTTACAGACCTTACTTTTCCAAACCCAAATTGTATATTTTTTTATTGCAGTTTTAGGTAAACATTATCCTGTAGACCTCGAAAACATAGGAGAACGTTGCCAGACCCAAGCCCGGGTCTGAGAGCGTCGAAAATGGTTCGACAAGTCGGTAGAATATAGCGAAACGGGTGTGTATAAGCGGTTAGACAAATATATATATATATATATATATATATATATATATATATATTGCTGTGGATGGTAGTTTCAAAATTTTGGAAAATTTTGAAAATTTTGTGAAAATATAAAATCGTTGTTAAGTACTAACACTTTTGAAATATTTTTATCAACTTTTCCAGTTAAAAATAATTTTAAGTTATTTAATGGTGTGTCATTGATTTTGAAATCAATGTGTATACTTTTTAATAAGGTTAAATAATACATGTTTCTTTATTTATTATCAAATAGCTTACTCATCGATTACTTAAGTATACGTAACATCCAGTTGTTCGCAAGTTTGTTATGATGTAATTCAATTATGTATAATTCCAAATGTGTATATCGACGGGTTATGTGATTTTTTAAAGGTTTTTATTAATGTAAATAGATCGTTATTATTGCATAAAAGTATTGTGTAATTAATGTGTAATAGATGTGTCACTTTTATAAGAATATTAATCTGCTATTATGTATCATATAAGTGTACAGTTTGTATTAGTTCGTAAGGTGACGTCAAATTGTGTAACATAATTATGTAAATAGTCAATAGTATATAAGCTTAGAAAATAATAATTTTAGAGGCACTTACTGATAGAAAGCGACGGTGTAAAGTAGTGTAAGATAAAAGACACTTACTGTTAAACGACGAAAGAGTAAAGATATTATAGTATATCAAGCGACAAAGTAAATTCGTGGCTGATAATATTGTAAAAATTCAAATAGTCTAGAATTAAGTAGACAAGTTAAGTTAGTTGGTGATTTGAATACGGCGAAGGTGTAATAAGTATAAATTGTAAAAGTGTATATGATTATAAAGAACCACCTTTAAGATAAATTACTTGCTAAAGTTAGGCAAGATAATAAATCAACGTTAAAACCATAAACGGGTGTTTTATTTAATTAAACACAAAAACAACTATAAGTATTCTACGAAAAAGGGAAATTGAACCCGCAGTTAATACACAAAAGTGAGTTCCAAAGTCAAGTGTGTGGATGAAATTATATGGAAAATCCATGCAAAAGGAAGAAAGTCAACCCTGAATTGGAAACCAGCCCTGGGTCAACATAAAGTGATCTACTCTGCCTATGGTTTGGGAAAGAGGACATCTATACTAAAAGAAGGAAAAAAGAAGTATTATAAAAAGGTAGGAAGTTATTTCCTTTTTGTATTGGCATTTGCTGAAGAAAAGACTATCGTTTGTAAAGTGTAGTAAAGTGATTTGAACAATTTAGTAATAGTTAGAATTAATTAAGATTTCAATTTTAAAAGTGATTTCAAATTTCAATTTGTATATTTTTTATACCACAAGAAACCACATTCACCCTGAGATGAGTCTTTATTAAATATAATTCTGTTAATTTAAGTTATTTAACTGGCGCCCAATTCTCTTACGTAAACTTGAGTTAATCAAGAACTAACGTAACATTAATTTTATATAACCATTGCATTATTAAATCTATTAAAAGGTAATTTCAAATCATATTAGAATTTATAAAAGAGGGAAGTTGAGAAGCATTTCCAAAGTTCACAGTCATTTTAAAAAATCAATTTAATTATAAAGTAATTATCTACGATCGAACGGCAATTATTCACAGTTTCAAAATATATTATAATTTTTTTTAAAAATAATTTTTATTTTTAATTAGCCAATATTACTGCATTTATATATGGCGACCGGCAACGTGGGGCTTTTGTGGTACATATACCATTTGTGGTACATATAACCTTTTGTGGTTTATATAATCTTTTGAAAAATAGTAGGCTTATAGTAGCTTTTAATAGATTATTTGACTTTTGATATTATTTAGTTTTTGTAGGTTATTTTGCTTATAGTAATAGTTAGCTTGTTAGGATTATATTAGCTTGTTTAGATTATAATAGCATAATTAAAAGAAATAGAAAAGATTTTTAGTGGTTAATGTATGACGTCAGTTAAAAATATATATTCTGCCGCGGAAAGTAATTTAGTATTAAAAAAGAAGTATACAGATAAAGAATTAGTTGTGTCTGAGAAGCAGAAAGCTTTAACCAGTTCAGTAATGGAGGGGAACGGCGAAGAAGGCAAGCCAGCGCAATCTGAACTATCACAACTTATAGCACTTATGCAGGATATGAATGCTAAATTCGATGCTAGATTCGATAAACAATCAAAAGAAAGGGAACAAGACAAAGAAGAACTGAATACAAAATTTGACAAACAGTCTGAAGACATGAAAACCAAATTAGACAAACAATCCAAAGATCAAGAGAAACGTGATAAAGAAATGAAAGAAGAAATAAAAATTGTATCGGAGACAATAAAACAAGAACTAAAAGATAATACTGAGACGATTAAGAAAGAGATAGAAGCGCTAAAAGTAGACAATGAAAAAAAGTTTATAGAATTAGAACAAAAACATGAATCCGTTTTACAAGAGATAACTAAAGTTAAAGGAATTCAAGATACGCATCTAGTATATTTTAAAAATAAGATAGGCGAAGTTCAAGGAAATTGCATTCAAAGATCCGAATGTATAGAAGAGGATTTAAAACAAATTACTGTTCAGGTTAATGAATTAAAAAGTATCCATACTGAATCAAGTTTAGGACAACCTTCATTCGCACCTATTTTGTTACCATCTTTGAGTGAACAAAATATTACCAAATTTTATGGGGATAAGAGAATGCATCCCAAGACCTTTATAAAGAATACTAAATCTTATTTGGGTAATGTGAAGATAAGTCTTAAACAATCATATAATTTTGATTACGAATTATCAATTATTCGTGGACTGATGAAAGGAGAAGCAGAAAAATGGTTTTCAATAAATGAAAACAAAATACTTAATTTTGAAGATTTCGAAAGGTTATTTTTGGCGCAATATTGGGGTTTATCAGAACAAGAAAAAGTCGTAGAGAATTTAACATTTGGAAGATTTAACCCTCTTCAAGGGACTACAAGAGAAAATTATGCCTTGAATAAAATGTTTATGATTAACCAATTAGACAATCCGATAGAAGAGGCGGTAGTAATTAAACAATTAGCTAAACATTTTGATAGGCCTATTTTGGAGAAAGTATACACTGATGATGTAAAAGATTTTGAGCGATTTTTACAAATACTAAAAAATTTTGACGTATTAGATAGTCTTAAAAGGGAATCAACGAGGCCTGGTCTGAGAAATGTGAATTTTACACAGTCTAACTCTAGTTTTTCATATAGAAATAGGGATAATTATCGGGGAAATGTTAGAAATCCAGTTAGTGATAATAGATTTGATGAACGGGATGAGTATAGAAAATTTGAGAAACATGATAAAATAGAGCAGGAGCACGGAAGGGATGATAGATACGGTAGGAATAGTAAGGAGGGTAATTGTAGTAAATATAATACGGAGCGTGAGGTATCACGTAACATGCCTAGTCATTTATATAGTCCTACAAAGGAAAAATTTGTAAGTTTTAAAGAAAAGGAATCGCAACACGATAAAGAAAATTTTTAATTGCTTGTACCACTACTCAACACAATCAGGTAGAACCACAAGAATATTTTCATTTTTCTAAGGTTGGTGGTACAGAATCAAAAGATAAAAAACTAGTTATAAATTCAATAAAATTAGGAAAGATAGATGTAGTAAATAATACCAATAAGGAAATAGTGATTGACAAATTAGAATGTAGAAAAAAATCTAAGAAGGAGGCTGTTGTAGTTAAACATATTAATAATATAGAAGTGAAATTAACAAACAAAAAGAAAGTGAAAAATTTAAGGGAATTAGGAAAGGTAGATTATAATAGAAAATGTAACAAAAAGGTTGTTATAGGTAAAAAATGTAGGAATAAGAAAGTAAAGTTGAAATACAAAGAAAAGAAAAACAAACGTAATAAAATCATGATTAGTAATTTAAAAATAGAAAAGAAAAATAAAAAGTTTAATAGAGGAAAGGGGAAAGATATGAGGATTGTAAATAAACCCTGGAAAAGACAAATATTACCAGTTGATAATATTCATCTAACGAACTATAAAAGCAGAAGAAAGAAATAAAGAGTTTTAGGATAATTATTTTAATTAGAATTTACGTAACCGATTGTGATAATATATCCAAGCATGATAAAGTAAACTAATTCAGACTTTATATAACCGATTTTGACTTTATGTAACCGATAATGACTAACAGGCTTATGGAATTTTATACTCAATTAGGACTTATGTATTATGTTATTAAAAATGAAAGAGGGAAAGTGTATGAATAAATTGAAAAATAAAATATAGATGAAAAATGTTTATGAAATGTTTATAGGGGAAAATGGGGATTAGGAAATGATATTAAAATAAAATTATAAAGATTAATGAATAATAAGAAGATATAAGTTTATAAGGTGAATAGTGATTAATTTGATTATGATTAGTGTCAATGTTTTATTAAAAATAAAAACAAAAGTAGGATTGTGGTTAGATAAAATGAAAATTATGATTGAAATATGTTATTGATGAGGAAAACATTAGTGAATTTATTAAGAGTAGATTTATTAACAAAATGAATTAGGACATTTAATGATTATGTCGATATAAAGCAAAAGAATTATGAAATAATTAAATGAATAGGATGGAGATGAGGATTGATGAGATATAATTATTGTTGTATATATTGTAGATAGTTTAGTTAGCAGATTTAGAATAGGACAAGTTTATTGGGATAAAAGATTAAAATACAAAAAGATTTTGGTGTTTAAAAATATAAAATTAATTATTTGTATAACTTATATTGTTATTATGGTTGTTTTAACTTATTTGTGTTTAAAAGTAAAATTGCATTTTACAATTTTATTTGAAACAGGAGGGGATAAATGCTGTGGATGGTAGTTTCAAAATTTTGGAAAATTTTGAAAATTTTGTGAAAATATAAAATCGTTGTTAAATACTAACACTTTTGAAATATTTTTATCAACTTTTCCAGTTAAAAATAATTTTAAGTTATTTAATGGTGTGTCATTGATTTTGAAATCAATGTGTATACTTTTTAATAAGGTTAAATAATACATGTTTCTTTATTTATTATCAAATAGCTTACTCATCGATTACTTAAGTATACGTAACATCCAGTTGTTCGCAAGTTTGTTATGATGTAATTCAATTATGTATAATTCCAAATGTGTATATCGACGGGTTATGTGATTTTTTAAAGGTTTTTATTAATGTAAATAGATCGTTATTATTGCATAAAAGTATTGTGTAATTAATGTGTAATAGATGTGTCACTTTTATAAGAATATTAATCTGCTATTATGTATCATATAAGTGTACAGTTTGTATTAGTTCGTAAGGTGACGTCAAATTGTGTAACATAATTATGTAAATAGTCAATAGTATATAAGCTTAGAAAATAATAATTTTAGAGGCACTTACTGATAGAAAGCGACGGTGTAAAGTAGTGTAAGATAAAAGACACTTACTGTTAAACGACGAAAGAGTAAAGATATTATAGTATATCAAGCGACAAAGTAAATTCGTGGCTGATAATATTGTAAAAATTCAAATAGTCTAGAATTAAGTAGACAAGTTAAGTTAGTTGGTGATTTGAATACGGCGAAGGTGTAATAAGTATAAATTGTAAAAGTGTATATGATTATAAAGAACCACCTTTAAGATAAATTACTTGCTAAAGTTAGGCAAGATAATAAATCAACGTTAAAACCATAAACGGGTGTTTTATTTAATTAAACACAAAAACAACTATAAGTATTCTACGAAAAAGGGAAATTGAACCCGCAGTTAATACACAAAAGTGAGTTCCAAAGTCAAGTGTGTGGATGAAATTATATGGAAAATCCATGCAAAAGGAAGAAAGTCAACCCTGAATTGGAAACCAGCCCTGGGTCAACATAAAGTGATCTACTCTGCCTATGGTTTGGGAAAGAGGACATCTATACTAAAAGAAGGAAAAAAGAAGTATTATAAAAAGGTAGGAAGTTATTTCCTTTTTGTATTGGCATTTGCTGAAGAAAAGACTATCGTTTGTAAAGTGTAGTAAAGTGATTTGAACAATTTAGTAATAGTTAGAATTAATTAAGATTTCAATTTTAAAAGTGATTTCAAATTTCAATTTGTATATTTTTTATACCACAAGAAACCACATTCACCCTGAGATGAGTCTTTATTAAATATAATTCTGTTAATTTAAGTTATTTAACTGGCGCCCAATTCTCTTACGTAAACTTGAGTTAATCAAGAACTAACGTAACATTAATTTTATATAACCATTGCATTATTAAATCTATTAAAAGGTAATTTCAAATCATATTAGAATTTATAAAAGAGGGAAGTTGAGAAGCATTTCCAAAGTTCACAGTCATTTTAAAAAATCAATTTAATTATAAAGTAATTATCTACGATCGAACGGCAATTATTCACAGTTTCAAAATATATAATAAAATTTTTTAATTATCCAATATTACAGCAATTATTTATGTCGCTGTCAACGTGGGGCATTTGTTAATGTCGGGCAAAATACAATATTTTTTTTATGAGATATCACTGCAATATATATATATATATATATATATATATATATATATATATATATATATATATATATATATATATATATATATATATCTATAAAGGCCTACCATGCGTCCGGACCAAAAGCGTAGCGCCCAGCGTCCTGCGTATATAAGTGTATATAAATGATGGTATCAGTCAGAGTCTTTTGCAAGCTATAGGTTTATTCAGCGTCTGTTTATTTTATGCAACCTATAGGTTTATACAGCGTCCATTTATTTTTTCAGTATTGGCCAGCCTGCTTGAATTCCTTTTGCCTGTCTGCGGTGTCGAGTTACTCTCAGCATTTCTGAGTAAAGATTGCGTCATCTCAACTGGCAAAAATAATTCTATTTTATTAACGCTATTTAATAAATACTTTTAGTTTCGTTTCTGTATGTATATGAATTTTATTTAAAAGACTTTCAGATTTAAAATACTATATGCATAAAAACATCATAAAACTCGGATATGATATAGCTCTCTGCGTTGTCAAAGTACTATGTGTATTTCTCAGTAAGTATTGCGTCATTAAAAGTGACAAAAATAATTATGTTTTATTACAGCTACTTAATAAATCTTTTACTTCCATTCATTGGTGTCTGAATTTTATTTAAAATGTTTTAAATAAGTTTTAAGGTACCATAAACATAAAAATGTCGTAAAATTAGAAATTTTATTGGATTTGTATAAGATTTTGTACAAAGGGGTTTCTAAGGTCGCTGATATCGAATTCGACGGTAAGATTTACAATATGACGATTATACTTGAGATATGGCACAGTTATAGGAATTAGGATTCTTGTAAAGAAAAAATTAAACAATGTTATGTCAACCCCCGTACCCCCTTTTAAGGGTTGTAAATCTTTTTTAGATAACTTAGAAACTCGAAATTTGGTGTAATTATAGGATTTAAGATTCTTGTAATGAAGAATATTTAAAAAATCTTATTATGTCAACCTCTGCATCCCGTTCGGGGGTTGTAAGACTTCTAGATAAAATAAAAACTTGAAATTTGGTTTAGTTATAGGGTTTAGGGTTCTCGTAAAGAATAGTATAGAAAAATATTATTATGTTAACCCTCCGCAACCCCTTTAGGTTTTGTAAAGCTTCTAGATGACACAGACACTTGAACTTTGGTACAGTTATAGTTTAAGATTATTGTAAAGAAATATATAAAAAAATGTTGTTATATCATCCCCCGCACCCTCTTATGGGATCGTAAAACTTGCAGATCACACAGGAACTTGAAATTTGATATAGTTATAGGGTTTAAGAATGTCGTAAAGAAAAATATAATTTTTTATATTAAGTCAACCCCAGCACTTTATTTGGGGGTTGAAAAAATTCTGAATGACATACAAACTTTAAATTTGACATAGTTATAGAGTTTAGAATTCTTGTCAAAAGAAAAATAAACAATGGTAAAATTTCTACCTCCCACCCAAATTAGGGGTTGTAAAACTTCTATATGATATACAAACTTGAAATTTGGTATAGTTATACTATTTAAAATTTTCCTAAAGAGAAAAATCAAAAATATTAAAATATTAACCCTCCCACCCCTTTTGAGTTATAAAACTTTTAGGTGACGTACAAACTTGAGATTTTTGACATGAGAGTTTCGAATTCTTGTCAAAAGAAAAATAAACAATGGTAAAATTTCCAACCCCCACCCATATAGGGGGCTGTAAAACTTCTATATGACATACAAACTTGAAATTTGGTATAGTTATAGTATTTAAAATTTTCCTAAAGAGAAAAATCAAAAATATTAAATGGTAAAATTTCCAACCCCCACCCACATTGAGGGTTGTAAAACTTCTATATGACATACAAACTTGAAATTTGGTATAGTTATAGGGTTTAGAATTCTCGCAAAGATGAAAACAAGAAAATGTTAAAATGTCAGACCCCGGCCACCTTGGGGGTTGTAAATCTTCTAGATGACGTACAAACTTGAAATTTTATATAGTTATAGTAGGCCAGTAACCGGGTAATTTATTTCTGCAATCTTCTACAGAGTTGATTTTCTTGTTGGAAAGTGTTCGGAGGTGTTCCATGAATGTAACGGTTGGGAATGAAGTTGTCGGGACGGGGGCGGTTTAGCGCTAGCCGCATTCTTGGAAAACACGTTTTATCAAATATCTCGTGAACCGTGCATCGTACGACAAAAATAGTACAGATCATTTCTTTGAATTTCTGTTTAATGATGAAATATAATATAAATACAAAGATTAGTTAAAGTTTCACAAGTTTTATTAATATCTTAACCTGACAATATTGTTTCGACACTATGTGTCATTATCAAAGGTAGATAAGATTGATAAACAAACACGTTGCCAAGGATAAATACATACAGAAAATAGGTAACTAGATACAATATATAACAAAAATTAAATATCTAACACTTCTAATAAAGGAGAATTACTAAGCTCAGTTTGTTCATTCATTAAAGGTACTGTGCGTTTATGTCTGTATATTTCAAAAGCTTCTAAAATGTCTAATTTGTGTTTGTTGTTGCAAAAATGTAAGAATTTAATGTTGTTTTGAGGTGTCATTGGGTGGTTCTGTTCCAAAATGTGTTTGGCATAATTCGATTTTTCTGGATGTTTAAGTCTATAAGAGCGTACGTGTTCTTTGTATCTTATGTCGAAATTTCTAAGTGTTTGTCCAATATAAACCGAGTTACAAAAAGAACAATTCACACGGTAAATGCCGGATTTCATGATATCTTGTGTTTTGTCTTTAGCATTGAATAAAAATGAAAAGGTGTTGGTGTTAGTTTTATAGGTTATTTTGTAACTGGTGTTTTTTCTTAGTATAGTTGCAATTTGTTCTGATATCTTGCCAAAGTATAGTATTGATATGTAGTTTGTGTCTTGTATTTGAGTGTCAATTGGAAATATTCTTTTGATAGCTAACCTATAATCTTTTTGTTGAATTAAAGTGTCAATCATGTTATGGTTATAATGGTTTGCATATGCTAATTGTTTGATGATTGAAATTTCTTTATCAAAATGTGATCGTTTCATTGGAGTAGTTAAAGCTCAGTGTACTAAAGATCTATAAGCCGCTAGTTTATGCATTTTATGATGACATGAATCGTTAGGTATAGTGACGTCTGTGCTTGTGGGTTTTCTGTATATGGAAAAATCAAATTCATTGTTTGTATTAATTGTAATAGTTAAATCCAAAAAATTAATAGCTCTATTTTGTTCTGTTTCTAGTGTAAACGTGATGTTTGTGTGAAGACTGTTAATAAGAATTAAAAACTCATTGATAACCTCAAAAGAACTGTCAAAACAAACTAAAATGTCATCAACGTAACGAAACCAAAAAATAATGTGTTTAGAAAGATCTAATTCAAATATTCGATCTTCCAAATTATCCATAAATATGTTAGCTAATAGAGGACTTAGAGAATTACCCATAGGTAAACCATCTTTCTGTAAATAAATTATACTATTAAAAGTGAAATAATTTTGACTGATACAAAGATCAAATAATTGAATTAACTCTAATCTTTTTTACTAATTCTACATTATATTAACTAGGAAATTATCTAACAAAGGAATACAGTCTTGTGGTGGAATCTTTGAAAACATGTTACAAATGTCAAAGCTTACAAGTTTTGAATGTGCTGGAAGATGTATGTTCTGTAGTTTTCTACTAATTCTAATGAATTTTTGACAGAGTATTTCGATTTGTATCCTATGATGTTAATAATATGGTTGAGTTTCTTGGACAAGGTGTGATTAGGTGCGTTGATATATGATACTACTGGTCGTATAGGCATGTTGTGTTTATGTGTCTTAATCAGTCCATATAGTTTTGGTACTTGTGGGTTTTTATGTATGATTTGTTGTTTTTCTAATTCGTTAAAGCAGATATTGCAGTTTGCTAAAGCTTGTTTTATTTCTTTTTGGAATTTTGTGGTAGGATCTTTGTTTAAAACATCTAAATTTTCTTTATTAATAAAATCATTAACCTTTTGTGTGTAAACATCTTTCGAAAGGATTACCAAAGTGTTACTCTTAAAAAACTTTAACTAATCTTTGTATTTATATTATATTTCATGATTATGGAGTTCCACAAAGTAAGGCTGGAGACAGTAAACGTTCTGTTTAATGCTTTATATAAATGGAAGTATGTCTGATTAACGTTCAAGTGTACGCAAAAAATGTGTGTGTCTTTTTCTTAAATAATATAATAATGTAATTAATACTCCAGGAATGTTAAAACTTGCTTACTCTATTTGTTTTGGAAAACGATGTTTGTTAATTAAATTATGTCACATTTTTTACGTGAAAAATTAATTTTAGAGAAACTGTTTGTTCAAGTTACATTAGACATACAACTTTCCTAACAGTTTGGAAAAAAAATTCAAATACTATGAGACTTAAGCTGTATTTTTTGGTTAACTTTGAATGTACAGTTTTTCTAAAATTTATTTTTCACATAAAAAATGTCAAATAATTTAATTAATAAACATCTTTTTTCAAAACATGTTAGGTAAGCAAGTTTTAACATTCCTAGACTATTCATTTAAAACCAAAGTTATCACATTATTAGATTATTTATGAAAAAATGGCGATTATTGATCATGCGGTTAAGAGCGCTCTCTACGCGGCGTATCAGCAAATTACCTATCACATCGTTAAAAATTGAGATAGAAAGATGCGATTTTTAACAAAATGTTTTAAAAAATTTTCTTTATGTGGCAAAATATCTAAAGAAAATTTTTATTAAATTTTTGATTTTTATTTTGCTTATTTTAAAATATTTTTGACTTTATGACATTTTGCCACATGAAGGTATTCATTTTATAATTTTCGAGCGGAAAATTTTGATCAGAAACCTTTTAACAATTAAATAATAAGTAATTCCCATAAATTTCTTAAGCGCTCAATAAAGTGGCGCCATCCTGTTATATTTCTAAACTAAACTCGGGTTAATTTTATGTGGCAACACTGGACATGAAGATTTGGCGTTGGCAGCTTAAGCGATAATTTAAATGTGGTTAGTTGCAGGATCACCTTTCATTAGTTAATTCATAACAGTTATATAAATGTAATATCAAACAATAACTGCAGTTTAAAGATTTTATTTAAAAACACCTAAGTATTTTGTTCCTGCTTTTACTTGCAATCATAATCTTTTTTAATTTAGACGCAAAGAACTCCTTTTTAGCCATAATTTTACGATCTCGGTACTTGAGCATAATATACGAATTAACTACTATTAACAGCAAATGAAAACATTTATTAAACGTAAAGCGAGAGTAAATTAATAGGGTCGAATAAAAGTATTTAGTCTCGTCTCCACGAAATATATTTAAAACAATAAATTTTAGAGTTGACTGCAGTTTCATTCCCAAAACATTTTAAAACCAAAATATTTATTAGGAACAAGAAACATTTTTTGAACAGTCTATGTTTTGTTATTAGCAAGTTGTAGAAGACTTGCACTTCTCATGAATTTTCTTTAATTATAAAAATCATGAGAAAAAACTTTAAAAAGAGAAAGAAATACAAGATATCAGATTATTCTATTTCCTGATCATGTAGTAGTTTTAATTTTCTTTATATATTTAAACATGGATTGTTTAAAAAAATGTTTCTTCTTCCTAATAATACATATTTTTGCAGTCAACTTTAAAATTTATTATGTTTTAAATTATTTCGCGGAGAAGTTAAAAGCTTTTATTCAACCCTATTTATTAACATTCAACTCCATTAAAAGAAAACGATGGACACTTTCGAAGATTTAATAAAGCGATAAATTATAAGCCACTACCCACAAGGTGCAATGAGTATTAGTTTATTTAAAAACTATAATTTTTCTACTCCTGGTGCCCATCGTATAAGCAATTTACCTATAACATGGTTATAAATTGAGATAGAAACATGCGGTTTTCAACAAAATCTTTTAAAAAATGTTGTCTATGTGGCAGAATATCTAATACTTTTCTAAAATAAATTCTCGATTTTTATTTTCGATATTTTTAAGTATTTTTGACCAAAACATTTTACTGCAAGGAGGTATTATTTTACAAGTTTTAAATCTAAAAAAATGTCCATAAAACGATTAGCAATTAGTAGTTATTTATGTATTAAGGGCATAAAGAAGCTTTTATGGCCAGAAGCGTTATTTCTAGCCCGAGGCGTTAAGGTAAGTACCCACAGCAGCGGATCCGCAGGCGGATGTCATACGATTGGTCGGTTTGAGACGATTTGACTCAAACTGACCAATCGTATGACATCCGCTGCTGTGAGTACTTACCTTTAGCCGAGGGCTAGGAAAAGGCTGTAGGGTCATAAAAGCAAGTTATGCCCGCTATACCTACTCTGTTTTATGCACAGATTAGGTTTTTATCTCAAATCTATTGTTGTGTAAAAAATATAATTAAATCAGTACGTAGGTACATCAAACCGCTGTGCGTATACTTATGTGCTTATACGAAGTACGTTACTATAGTTACTATTCCAAAATTTTTAATTTCAGTTTATTTTCATTGGTGATAAGTTTACAAATTATATTAAGAACCAATCAAGTTCTACAACAAACAGCTCTGACATTTAATTGACGTTTCTTTATTGACCGTCGGACCATAAAGATGACCTTGGGCCATAAAGAGACGGTTATGTTTAGATGAGTCTAGCAATATTAGGCTAATTATAATGTATCTGTGCATAATAGTTATGTATGTATTAAGGGCATAAAGAATCTTTTATGGCCAGAAGCGTTATTTCTAGCCCGAGGCGTCAGCCGAGGGCTAGGAAAAGGCTGTAGGGCCATAAAAGCAAGTTATGCCCGAAATGCATACACTATTTTATGCACAGATTGTTTTTATCTCAAATCTATTATTGTGTAAAAAATATAATTAAATGAGTACGTAGGTTACATCAAGCCGCTGTACGTATACTTATGTGCTTATATACGAAGTACGTTACTATAGTTACTATCTAAAATACTTAATTTCAGCTTATTTTCATTGGTGATAAGTTTACAAATTATATTAAGAACCAATCAAGTTCTACAACAAACAGCTCTGACATTTAATTGACGTTTCTTTATTGACCGTCGGACCATAAAGATGCCCTTGGGCCATAAAGAGACGGTTATGTTTAGATGAGTCTAGCAATATTAGGCTAATTATAATGTATCTGTGCATAAACATATTAATTTCCCTTATATACTGATTATATGGAATCTATGATTTTGCTATGCTAATATATTAGTTTATGTTCTTCTATTCTGGTAGAACATAACATGAAGATTTTTTGAGAAGTTGAAGTGTTTCTCTTGAGACTTACTTTTATATAGGGTGTCTCTAAAAGGTCTGTACAAATGCTAAGACATATTCCTGAGACCAAACTAAGACGATTTAACCAAACTCTACCCAAAAGTGCTTCGTTAATGCGCTATCGAATGTCAAAGATCTTGAAAAAATTTATATTTTTCTAAATAACAAAATATTGCTTTTGCGCAAGATGAGAGTATGTACTGAAAAACTAGTTTTTTGACAACATTTTTTTAATAGTGGGTGTTACGTAAGATGATCTACATGTAAAGGAGCTCAAGTTTTTTTTAACGGTTTGGTCAATATTTTTCAAACTTTTTCTACAGATAGAGATATTCTAATTTCCAACATTTTTTGTCTGTTGTTCCATGTTGCTGTCTACCATAGTTTAGGCAAAAAGAATTAATTTGATTTGCTTGCTATTCACTGCTGCCATACATTATAGTTAGTTAAAACTTTGCCGAGATATGTTTTCATGCATGGTGGGGCACGCCTTCATTTCACATTTATTATCCGTAACCATCTAAATCAACTATATCCGAATAGATGGATCGGTAAGTGAAATCATGTTCTCGTAAACTGGCCACCTCGCTCTCCTGATATGATCTCTATGGATTATTTTTTATGGAGAGCTTTAAAACCCATGGTATTCTCCAGACCTGTAAATACAGAAGAGGAATTGTGGAGACGAATTCAAAATACGACACACTAAACCACTAAAAGACGATGCCGAAATGATGAAAGAGTATAGTTTAATTCTTTATGTCGTATTAATTTTTGTATGCATGTAAATGGTAGCCACTCTGAACATTTTCTGTGTGTTTGCATTAGATTTACCAAGTAAGATAGTTATTGTTTTATTAACTTTTCTTGAACGCCAACACACTTTAAATTAGATACATTATGGCTGCAGTGCATGGCATGCAAACCAAATTAATCTTTCTTGCCTAAACTATGGCAGATAGCAAAATCCAACAACAGACAAAAAAATGTTAGAAATTAGAATATCCATCTGTAGAAAAAGTTTGAAAAATATTGACCAAACCGTTAAAAAATCTGAGCTTCTTTACATGTGGATGACCCAATGTTTATCATTCAATTTTTTGAAGATCTTTGACGTTCAATAGCGCCTTTACGAAGCACTTTTGGATAGAGGTAAGTTTAGTTAAATCGTCCTATTTTGGTCTCAGGAATATGTGGTAGCGTCTTGCCAAGACTTTTTTTATAAGACAGTTGGTAATATTTAATAATAACTAACATGTAGGTGAAGCGATGAAGACAAGAGAGAAGCGACGAGATTCGAATATTGCAATGTATTTTGAAAAGAACTGCAGGATGTCATATAGTTGGACAGTAATTTTGAATTACCACTCAGTTACTGAGTCGCATTACCTGTTGAAAGTCCATTTCAGTTTGTAAAGCATATGTACTAAGGTTTACAATACAAATACTTTATTTTAGCATAAAATGTGTGACAGAAGTTGTGTACAAAATTATAAAAGTATTATTAAAGAATGTCAAGAAATAAGAAATGTCGATTTTAAGATTAAAGTCTTTTAGTGTTGTCAACACAAAAACTCTAATGCCGAATATTTATGGCCATTTGCACTAGCTTCGGTTAATCCTAATCGAAGATTAATTACCATATAAGTAATATACGTTTATCAATACAATCATATCCATAATAATTAGGGCTAGCGTGCACTATGAACTTTTTTTCAGTTTACAGTTTGTTTTAGTTTTTCAGTTTAGAACAGTTTAGTCGACCGAGTGAGATAGTTGCAACATACGGAGATGCGCACATTTACTCAACTTTCCTGTTGAATCTTGTCAGAAACCAGAATACGACTGAACTGTTGGCCGACACACACCTGGATTTGAATATCTCGTGTGCGCACTAGATGATTACATAGGCAAGGAACTTCGCTTGGACACTCATTATTACTGTGCTTGAAAATCTCTGCGAACATTGTGGAACAATGTGACTGGATCAAAAATGTATTTATTTATTGCTTATAGAAGATCCAGTAATGTTTAATACTTCGTCAAAACTTGTGATGCTCATTCTATGGAATCCCAAAAAACTCTCAACTCCTCGTAGAGTTGAAACTGACCCTCCAGTAAGCGTTGACAGGTTATTGGATGAACCCAATATCTTCTGTTTTGATTTTCTCGGTGTCTAAAGCTAAAATCGCGAAGCAAACTACCTCTACCAAGTTCATTTTGAGAATGGAATACATGACACAACACAACAGTTTACCCGCATTTGTACCAACCACACACACATAGTGTCCCCAGGTGCGGTACACAAGAGGAAAAACTTTTTTATTATTAATTTTATAACAAAGTCATTCTCATTCAAGAAAATTTTTGCTTGATTCAAGATTACTAAAAAGTATAACGGAATTTTTATATTACTTATAATAAAATAAAAAATTTAAGAAAATGCATTTTTTCTAAGGAAAAAAACGACCAATGTAAGTCTGTATTTACTATATTTTTTATCATGATGTCTTGCTTGAATCAATGCAGTAACAATCAAATAGCAATATTAATAATATTGAGAAATATTACTTTATTTCATTTTACATACGATTTATTCAAGCAACGAGATTTTATTTTTTGAAGAATATTGAACTTAGTTGTCTTTTCTTTAAGAAATAATGCATTTTTTTATTTTCTACTTTATTCTAAGTACCTAATATTAAAATTTCGTTATGCTTTTAAGTAGTTTTAAATCAAGCAAAAACTTTTATAAAGAATGTCTTTTTGTCATAAAATTAATAATAAAAGTTTTCCTCCTGAGAACCGCATTTGGGGACACACTGTATGTACTATTGGTTTCATAACTATCTATATCGGACAGCAAGGCTCATATGGTTATTTTTCTTTATTAGAAAAATGGTTAAAAAATATCATCATATTAGCATTGCTGTTCTAGATCATTATGATACCAGTTAGTGGCAATAGTACTCAAAATGCAGTTTCAGGATTAGTAAATATAAATAATAATAATTGTTGATTGGTTAATCAACATAGAATCACTGTGAATAGAAACAATAATATTTCGACTGACAAGCTCATTATGGCTTTTGTACGAACATATTTTTTGTTTTAGTTTAAACGAGTGAAACAAATTTTTCATAATATGTGCTGTAACTTTCTTGCAGATTGATATGATGATTAGATTGATTGTAACGCGAAATTTGGTTAAAAAGCTTTAGAATTTACAACTGTCAAATGATAATTATAAATTTTTTGTTTACGATTGATTTCAAAAAACTTGCCTACTATATAACCTTGTATATAACTAAAAGTAACCAAATAAAGTACATATATAGTAGTCCTTGATAGTCACCATAGTCACCTACAGCGAATTCCAACGAGATAAAGATGTAAAATAAAATAATATTCATTTAAATAGTTATAACAGTGCACCTAATTATGAAAGTCATAGTTTAAAGAAAAAGAGACTTTCATAACGTGCTGTACACGACACTTTTTTGCATAGGTATTGTAAGCTGAAAAATTTGTCTTAAAAGGATTTATGCAAAATTTAAAAAATCAGGAAAACATATTATTCTTTGACAATAATCTCCAAGGAGATTGAAGTTTGTTTTTTACAAACATAATTGAAAAAGGTGCTACTTTCATTAGGATTTTTCGTTAAAAAAACTTTCATAATCAATATGCAAAAAAGTTTTACTTTATGTTTAAAACTATGATTAAGAAAATGAGATTTCGTCATCAATATGCAAAAAAAAGATATTTTACAATACTTTTTGTTAGGTGCTTATTACAACTTAAATAAAGTAGTATGTATTAAAAGGTTCTTTTTATAATTTGTCTGTTTTGCTTTTTCTATTTTTTCAATATTTTATGGTAACCTGGAAGAACTATTACCTAGCATTTTAATTCAATAAGGAGAATGCTGCCACCTAATGACCTAAAGTACATTTATGTATACTCGTATTAAAAATTGGTTAAAATCTCAAATCCGCAATACGACATCCACTAATAAAATAATTAGCATAACCCCAACAAGTTTAAAGTGTTATTACTGAAGTTTATCGATGGATATAACGATATAAGATGCAGATTGCAGTCACGTGTTTGCGCTATTGCCGCTGTAACATTGACGGCCTTGCATCCGAACAAAGAAATTTAAACGTTACGCGTCTTCAGCACTCGATAATTTAAAGAGGAAGAAAGATGCCATAATACAGCAAACGTCTTTTCTTAATTATTGAGTTTGTGGATGGTGAGGGGTGTATTGGTGGCTTTCCATACTTTGATCAGCTGAGCTACAGCGCTCTTAAGATTTATGCACCGTATTTGAGTGTCTAAATGGCTTCTTTGTACTGACTTTTTTCTTAAATTTGGTATAGTTATTCACAATACATATAAGTAAATCCACTGTGATTTTGTTTAGATTTTTTGAATGTACTGTTAAATTTTTTTTGGGTACATTTGGACCTTAAAATTACTCAAAGATTTTGCTATATTGTTATAAAAATGAAACTTCAGGACAGGTAACCCTCCTATAAACGGGTTGGGTGTGTTCAGTGTTGTAACAGATACATTATTTTGTGTATCTAGATACAGATACAGTTACTATCAAAAAAATGTACCTAGATACAGATACAGATGCTTTTGCTGTGAAGTATCTAGATCCAAATACAGATCCTAACATAATGTATCTAGATACATTTGTTTTACTGTAATCACCCCGAAAATAAGAACTTCTTAGTCAATTTTTCGTTCTGAAAATAGTCATTTAACTAAGCATCAATTCCAGGACTAGTCTAGGACAGCAATATTTATTAAATTTTATACATACTAAAAATGAATAATTATTAAGCAGAAACCAGTATCTAAAGATAAGTACAGTGTGCATTCAAACGTTTGCACTTTTTAGAATTATTAGGTGCTCTTTTCACATATAATTTGCATTAATATCTTAATAAAAATATAAAATAAATAAATGTGTAGATCTTTTATCTTCAGTCTTGGTGTTGTGCAGATTATTAATAACTTGAATAAACTTCAATAGTTTTTAGTGTTTACAAACCTAGAAAATGTTTCATCACTTTAACAGAAACCATCATAGCCTAGATATTATTTCTGATAACCTAATATCAAAGTAGGTGTTGGTACGATTCACACTACAACAATTTTCCAAGTTCCTAGTACTGTTACACCACAAAAGTCGCTAAATCTGGTTGCTTTTAGTGACCCTTCATGTAACCGAATATATTATACTTACTCTTTAACATATTTTCGAAAGCACTTTATTAGGATAGTTCTTTAGACTTTGAAAGTTCTCAAATTGACTGTTGACAGAAAAAAATTGGAGTGTGTAACAATCCCGTATAGTGCCTTTACTGTACTCGCAGACTTAAAGGACTCACTTATGGCTTGTTGTGATACTTATCTACAAGTCCAGTAAAATATACATTCCAGAATTGTTACGTAAATATTAAATAATCACAACATGTAATAAAGAATTTTTATCTACCATCCTACCACCAACTAACCTCCTATCTACCAACGTACCAAGTTGGTACAAGCTGTAAATTATGGTACAGAGTTGGCAACGCATTGGAAGAATGCGTCTTCCTCACACTTCACAATCGGTAATATCATCATTCTGTAATAATATCCATTGTTTATAGAGTTACTACATCTAGTCAGCCAGGACATGCTGTATGATCAGAGTACCACAAACGACGCCATTTTGTGGCGAGAAAAGCCCAAAATGGTTAATTATTATTATCCCCATTGAATTTAAGTATATCCACGTTTAGTTTAAAAGATTTTTCTACATAGTTTTCATTGTGACAACCCCAAATTGTAATATGCCAAATACGCAAGATGCGATTTTAATTTAGGAATTATTAGATTTCACACTTCCTTTGTCATATAGTGCCGTTTGCGGTACACTGATACGTCAACTTGGCATGACTGATTAGATGTAGTGACTCTAATTGTTTAACAAGATGATTATCATCTAGTAGATATTAAAGAAACTACATAATAAAAAATTTGTTTTATTATGTTGTCGGTTTAAAGCCTTGGTAGTGTAGGGACCTGCGTGCACGTTTTTCATCCAAGCGGCCCGGGTTCAACTGCCGATGCCGGTACCAGCAGATCTGGTTCAGGTTTTCTGCAGTTTCCCTTAGCTGTAACACAAATGTGGGATTTGTGCTTATACCATTTTCCATGGTGTGGTTTCCAGGCTATGGGTTGTAGCAATTATTATTATTACCATCTGTCAGATCCTGCAGTCACAGTCACACGTTGAGCCTGCATAATAGTAATAATCGCACCTTCCTCCTGCACAAGCTTCTTAGCTTCTGGGGCCTGGTTCTCTAGGTAATGGGTAGTAACTATTATTATTATTAAATTATTTCAAACTTAAAATTCTACACATCATTTATGGTAGTTTTTGTATTATAAAATTATAAAAATATGAAAATAGTATCTGCACAATACAGATACACATTTACTACAGAAAATGTACCTAGATCCAAATACAGTTACAAAATTTTAAAAGTATCTAGATATGTATCTGGGTACCATAAAAGTATCTAGATACTGTATCTAGATACTTGTATCTAGATACATTACAACACTGGGTGTGTTACAAACCCACTCCTGGTCTGTGAGTTTTCGTAAGGTTGTTTATTGTAATTGTCGTTGTACTCGTAATTATTTTTTTAAATCTTTAGCTTTGTGTAGTTTACTATCATCTTTAATGAAAGTAAACTAATTTTGAAAAATTCAAGGTCAGTTATGTTTACAAATTTTTAAACGTGTTCCTTTTAACATTCGTTTTTTTAGGGATTTTCTTGTTCTCTTTTAAGCAGCAATTAATTAAAGAAAAAGGAAATACATTTTTAGGTGTATTTATCAACCTAAGAACATAGACAACTGCTGCGCGAGGAGGTCCGAAACGTAAGAGGGGCTTATCGAGGAGTAGAGACGTCGATACAATTTAAATTGTGTTTGGTGTTTAATTTTATTCTTTTACGGAATTATTGTAATGTCTAAAAATATAAATGTGGCACCGTTAGAAGCGAAAGATCGCGCTCTACAATTTTATACAAACGATTTTTTTTATTAAAGGCTTCGTTTCTGAAATATGAGTTGATAAACGCGAAAGTACCCTAAAATTAATTAATTTTTGAAGCTTCGTAAACGAAGTTACAAGCATTTAAAGTTTATAGTTCCCGTAAGACTCAATGCTTTGCAAAGATTTGTTTATTTTTTTTTAGAAAAATGACTACAAACTTAAAGTCGTAATTCGTAAAAAAACTATCCAATTTTTTTAACTTAAACCTTTGTAATAACTAACACGAATCGTGAAATAGCAATGTAATAATCACTGTTATAAAAAATACATGACTTTTTATAATAAAAATTGGTCAGACATAAATAAAATAAAACTTGATTTGCCTTTTAATTTTACAACGGTAGTTTTGTATCAAATTACGCATCCGAATACCCATTGCATTCGTTTTACTATAAACAAGCCTTGAGGAACAAAATTTGCTGGGCAGCTGCGATAAGCAGTAATAATATATTTGATAGGACGTGTCGACGCGACGTAAAATTGTTGATCATATAGAATTCTTATTTAGAACGAGTTTATTTTAAGTTATTTAAATTTTAAATGAGTGTTGCATAAATAAATTGTTTTTTACATTTACTTATATGAACGTACAACTGTAAAAGGTTTATCAAATTAATAATTGCACGAGAACCTATATCTATTCCTTGGAAAATACCTAAAAAACGAGTGTTAAAAGGAACACGTTTAAAAATTTGTAAACATAACTGACCTTGAATTTGCCAAAAATAGTTTACTTTCATTAAAGATAGATAACTACACAAAGCTAAAGATTTAAAAAAAATACAATAAACAATCTTACGAAAACCCACAGACCAGGAGTGAGTTTGTAACACACCCAACGCGTCTATAGGAGGGTTCTTGTCTTGAAGTTTCATTTTTATAACAATATAGCAAAATCTTTGAGTAATTTTAAGATCCAAATGTACCCAAAAAAAAAATTTAACGGTACGTTCAAAAAATTTAAACAAAATCACAGTGGATTTACTTATATGTACCTATTGTGAATAACTATTTTAGTTTGAAGCCACTATTAATTTATTTTTATTCCTTTTGATTTAAATACGGCAGCCATATTTGTTTCGTGGTGCACGACATTTCTTGCATTTTCTATGTAAACGAAAATCTTCATATCTCAAGAACAGTTGGACGTAGAAAGTCGCGGTATAAACCATTGCATTCTTCACATTTCGAACTACATTTGTTGTTATAAACATGAATTTTATAAGATGCTTCCTTATGGGCGCAAATTAAGTCCGAAGTTTAACGCTTTTTTGCAAAATTTCGGCTTTTTAGAGTGTCATATTTCCAGACAATGGTGAAGTATCAGCGTTCATTCTTTTTAAAAAACTGCACAGTTAAGGCTAGGTTATGTTTAAAATATTTCAAATCTGAAACTTCATTATTTTGGTATTTATGGGCTTTTGAAATTCTCGTTTTCTTCATTTGTGAGTAACTTTGGACCTCAACATCTCTTATGATCATGGATGGATTTTTTTAATATTACGTGCATATGAAGCAGCATATGATGGCAAACTGTGGTAATAGTATTTTGTGTCTCAAGGGCAGAAAATTAGCATTTGTAGCTCGCACTTAGGGCTACAAATGCTGTTCGGTCCGAGTGACATACAAAAGTTTTTCGCCTACCTGTTTGAAAGTTTAAAAAAGAATTCCAAAAGTTAAACAGTAACGTAACGTATTAGTAAATTAAATTGGCATATGTTAGAGGGAATGAATGAAAATGAAAATAACGCCAGACGTTTTTAGTAATTTATTAACTAAATTAACCTAATAATCATTACACTACATACAACACGGCCGTATAGTAAATGTTTTTATTATTATTGGTAAATAAAAGGAACAGGATATGACTTTTAATTAGGATGAGTAATTAATATATCATTGTATAATTTATTGAAATTACAATTTTCTTTTTATTAATTAATTGTCACAACCTCCATTTATACATACAATGACACTGTGAAAAGAAAAAAACAAACGACAAATTTATCGACGAAGACATGAAAATCAAAGTTATGATCTAAGAAGCCTAGAAAAATTTGACGTGTTTTTTATATTTTTAAAGGTTAAGTAAAAATATGTTTGAGATTACATTTTCCGTCATATTCAGTTGCTAAAAGTTTTACGAATGAGTTATATTTTTAATGTTAAAAACTAATGATTTCATTTTTGATTAAAATCTTTTTAGGATAATGCACAGGAGTGGTCAAAGTATGACAATTTAAAAAACAATTACAATTTTTACAGTATCTCCAACTTAACATAAATAAATCGTGCTTTCATCTAGTAGTAGTATAGAGGTTATGTATTTGACATAAGAGGGCAGTAAAAAGTTTGACATAGAGCCCCGCAAAGAAGCCTTAACTGCCCTCAAAACAGGACATTTAGAAAGCACTTTCTGATCAGGTAGGCGAAAAAAATTTTAACTTTGTTATTATCGTGAGGAAAGCGTTATGCTCAGTTGAAAACTGTAAATGTATACAATTTCCATTAGTATTAGTATTACTGAGTAAATGTAC
Organism: Agrypnus murinus; assembly: GCA_929113105.1. NCBI lineage: Eukaryota > Metazoa > Arthropoda > Insecta > Coleoptera > Elateridae > Agrypnus > Agrypnus murinus. Next base: position 148,852,394 of record OV816028.1, read on the forward strand.
TTTATTCTGGTGCTAATATTGGTTTGGGAAAGTAAAATTATTATTATTACTATTATTATATATAGTTATATGCTATTCATAAAAGTCCTTGCAGTGATAACTAAAGTTGTTAAATAGCAAGGGTGCTTTTTCTTCGTATCTTTTTCCGTGACCGATTTCCTCTCAATCCGTATAAATTGAATGACAGCTAACATGAGCATAACTCTGTTCTCAAGCTAATATCAAAGTTACCATTTTCACCATAGTTTACCATCATATACTGCTTCATATCCACATAATATAAAAAAATCCATTTATGCCCATTAGAGATATTGAGGTCCAAAGTTGCTCAAAAATAAAGAAAAGAGAATTTCAAAAGCCCATATATACTAAAATAGTGAAGTTTTAGATTTGAAATATTTTAAACATAAACTAACCTTAACTGTGTAGTTTTTTTAAAAAGAATGAGCGCTGATACTTCGCCATTATCTGGAAATATTAGACTCTAAAAAGCCGAAATTTTGCAAAAAAACGTGAAATTTCGGACTTAATTTGCGCCCATAAGGAAACATCTTATAAAGTTTATGTTTAGAACAAGAAATGTAGCTCGAAATGTGAAGAATGCAATGGTTTTTACCGCGACTTTCTACGACCAACTGTTCTTGAGATATGAAGATTTTCGTTTACATAGAAAAGTGCAAGAAACGTCGTGCAGCACGAAACAAATATGGCTGCCGTAATTAAACCGAAAGGAACAAAAACAAAATAATAGTGGCTTAGAACTACCAATACATAGATGTGGTAACACACCAAAAATTATCTTGTTCTGAGATGGTCGAGCAACCGGTTATGGTTTTAGGTTATCCGAGTTTCACCACATTTCCCGTTCTGAGCGTCAATTCCTAATTTGTAAAAGTTTTACTATCTTATATTTACAAGACTTAAAAAAAAATTTATTCAAATCGAAGTTACTCCACTATTTATTAATTAAATTATTTGACATTTTTTATGTGAAAAATAATTTTAGAAAAACTGCATATTCAAAGTTAAACAAAAAATACAGCTTAAGTCTCATAGTATTTGATTTTTTTCCAAAATTTTAGGAAAGTTGTATGTCTAATGTAACTTTGAACGAACAGTTTCTCTAAAATTAATTTTTCACGTAAAAAATGTGACATAATTTAATTAACAGACATAGTTTTCCAAAACAAGTAAAGTAAGCAAGTTTTTAACATTCCTACAGTATTAATTTAAAACCAAAGCTATTACTTTATTATATTATTTAAGAAAAAGACACATACGTTTTTTACGTACACTTGGACGTTAATCAGATATACTTCCATTTATATAAAGCATTAAACAGAAATTCAAAAAAACGATCTATACTATTTTTGTCGTACGATGCACGGTTCACGAGATATTTGATAAAAGGTGTTTTCCAAGATAGCGGCTAGCACTCAACCGTCCCCGTCCCGACAACTTCATTCCCAACCGTTACATTCAGGGAACACCTCCGAACATTTTCCAACAAGAAAACCAATTCTGTAGAAGATTGCAGAAATAGATTACCCTACTATAACTATATAAAATTTCAAGTTTGTATGTCATCTAGAAGATTTACAACCCCCAAAGTGGCCGGGGTCTGACATTTTAACATTTTCTTGTTTTCAACTTTGCGAGAATTCTAAAGCCAATAATTATACCAAATTTCAAGTTTGTATGCCATATAGAAGTTTTACAACCATCAATGTGGGTAGGGGGTTGAAATTTTACAATTTTTGTAATTTTTCCTTTGACAAGAATTTTAAACTCTGTAACTATGTCAAAATCTCTAGGTTGTACGTCATCTAGTTTTATAACTCAAAAGGGGGTGGGAGGGTTGACATTTTAATATTATTGATTCTTCTCTTTAGGAAAATTTTAAACACTATAACCATACCAAATTTCAAGTTTGTATGTCATATAGACGTTTTACAACCCCCAATGTGGGTGGGGGTAGAAATTTTACCATTGTTTATTTTTCTTTTGACAAGAATTCTAAACTCTATAACTATGTCAAAATCTCAAGTTTGTACGTTATCTAGAAGTTTTATAACTCAAAAGTGGGTGGGAGGATTGACATTTTAATATTTTTGGTTTTCATTTTTAGGAAAATTTTAAACACTATAACTACACCTAATTTCAAGTTTGTTTGCCATATAGAAGTTTTACAAACCCCAATGTGGGTGGGGGGTAGAAATTTTAACACTTTTTATTTTTCTTTTGACAAAAATTCTAAAATAAATAAAGATTATTAAAAGTTTCACAGTTTTATTAAAATATACCTGACAATATTGTTTCGACAGCTATGCTGTCATTATCAAAGGTAATATAATTATAAACAAACACGTCGCTAAGGTAGATACAAAATAGGTAACTAGATAAAATAATAATAATAATAAAAATTAATAATAAAAATCATAATTAAACATCTAATACTTCCAGTAACGGAGAATTACTGAGCTCAAGTTGTTCATTCATTAAAGGTACCCTGAGTTTGTGTTTGTATATCTCAAAGGCTTCTAAAATGTCTAATTTGCGTTTGTTATTACAAAAATGTAGGAATTTAATATTATTTTGAGGAGTCATTGTGTGATTTTGTTCTAAAAGGTGTTTGGCGTAATTATATTACCTTTGATAATGACAGCATAGCTGTCGAAACAATATTGTCAGGTATATTTTAATAAAACTGTGAAACTTTTAATAATCTTTATTTATTTCATGATTATGGAGTTCCACAAAATAAGGCTGGAAACAATAAACAAAAAAAATTCTAAACGCTATAACTATGTCAAAATCTCAAGTTTGTACGTCATCTAGAAGTTTTATAACTCAAAAGGGGGCGGGAGGGTTGACATTTTAATATTTTTGATTTTTATCTTTAGAAGAATTTTAAACACTATAACTATACCAAATTGCAAGTTTGTATGCCATATAGAAGTTTTACAAACCCCAATGTGGGTGGGGGGTAGAAATTTTACCATTGTTTATTTTTCTTTTGACAAGAATTCTAAACTCTATAACTATGTCAAAATCTCAAGTTTGTACGCCATCTACAAGTTTTACAGCTCATAAGGAGATGGGAGGGTTGACATTTTAATATTTTTGATTTTTCACTTTAGGAAAATTTTAAACACTATAACTATACTAAATTTCAAGTTTGCATGTCATATAGACGTTTTACAACCCCTATGTGGGTGGGGAGTAGAAATTTTACCATTGTTTATTTTTCTTTTGACAAGAATTTTAAACTCTGTAACTATGTCAAAATCTCTAGTTTGTACGTCATCTAGAAGTTTTATAACTAAAAAGGGGGTGGGAGGGTTGACATTTTAATATTTTTGATTTTCCTTTTTAGGAAAATTTTAAACACTATAACTATGCCTAATTTCAAGTTTGTATGCCATATAGAAGTTTTACAACCCCCAATGTTGGTGGGGGGGTAGAAATTTTATCACTTTTTATTTTTCTTTCGACAAAAATTCTAAACTCTATAACTATGTCAAAATCTCAAGTTTGTACGTCATCTAGAAGTTTTATAACTCAAAAGGGGGTGGGAGGATTGACATTTTAATATTTTTGGTTTTTCTCTTTAGAAGAATTTTAAACACTATAACTATACCAAATTTCAAGTTTGCATGTCATATAGACGTTTTACAACCCCCAATGTGGGTGGGGGGGTGTAGACATTTTACCATTGTTTATTTTTCTTTTGACAAGAATTTTAAACACTGTAACTATGTCAAAATCTCTAGTTTGTACGTCATCTAGAAGTTTTATAACTCAAAAGGGGGTGGGAGGGTTGACATTTTAATATTTTTGATTTTTATCGTTAGAAGAATTTTAAACACTATAACTATACCAAAGTTCAAGTTTGTATGTCATATAGAAGTTTTACAACCCCCAATGTTGGTGGAGGGTAGAAATTTTACCATTGTTTATTTTTCTTTTGACAAGAATTCTAAACTCTATAACTATGTCAAAATCTCAACTTTGTACGTCATCTAGAAGTTTTATAATTCAAAAGGGGGTGGGAGGGTTGACATTTTAATATTTTTGATTTTCCTTTTTAGGAAAATTTTAAACACTATAACTATGCCTAATTTCAAGTTTGTATGCCATATAAAAGTTTTACAACCCCCAATGTTGGTGGAGGGTAGAAATTTTATCACTTTTTATTTTTCTTTCGACAAAAATTCTAAACTCTATAACTATGTCAAAATCTCAAGTTTGTACGTCATCTAGAAGTTTTATAACTCAAAAGGGGATGGGAGGGTTGACATTTTAATATTTTTGATTTTTCTCTTTAGGAAAATTTTAAACGCTATAACTATACCAAATTTCAAGTTTTTATGTCATATAGACGTTTTACAAACCCCAATGTGGGTGGGGGGTAGAAATTTTACCATTGTTTATTTTTATTTTGACAAGAATTCTAAACTCTATAACTATGTCAAAATCTCAAGTTTGTACGTCATCTAGAAGATTTATAACTCAAATGGGGTTGGGAGGATTGACATTTTAATATTTTTGGTTTTACTTTTTAGAAGAATTTTAAACACTATAACTATACCAAATTTCAAGTTTGCATGTCATATAGACGTTTTACAACCCCCAATGTTGGTGGAGGGTAGAAATTTTACCATTGTTTATTTTTTTTTGACAAGAATTCTCAACTCTATAACTATGTCAAAATCTAAAGTTTGTACTTCATCTAGAAGTTTTATAACTCAAAAGGGGTTGGGAGGGTTGACATTTTAATATTTTTGATTTTTCTCTTTAGGAAAATTTTAAACACTATAACTATACCAAATTTCAAGTTTGTATATCACATAAAAGTTTTACAACCCTCAATGTGGGTGGGGGGTAGAAATTTTACCATTGTTTATTTTTCTTTTGACAAGAATTCTACACTCTATAACTATGTCAAAATCTCAAGTTTGTACGTCATCTAGATGTTTTATAACTGAAAAGGGGGTGGGAGGGTTGACATTTTAATATTTTTGATTTTCCTCTTTAGAAGAATTTTAAACACTATAACTATACCAAATTTCAAGTTTGCATGTCATATAGACGTTTTACAACCCCCAATGTGGGTGGGGGGTAGAAAATTTATCATTTTTTATTATTTTTTTTGACGAGAATTCTGAACTCTATAACTATGCTAAATTTCAAGTTTGTATGTCATCTAGAATTTTTACAACTCCCAAATAAAGTGCGGGTGTTGATTTAATAAAAAAATTTTATATTTTTTTTACGATAGTCTTAAACCCTATAACTATACCAAATTTCAAGTTTGTATGTCATCTAGAAGTTTTAAAACCCTCAAATGGAGGGCGGGAGTTGACTTAATAATTTTTCTAATTTTTTTTACGAGAGTCCTAAATGCTATCACTATCTCAAATTTCAAGTTTGTATGTCATCCAGAATTTTTACAACTCCCAAATAAAGTGCGGGGGTTGACTTAATAAAGAAAATTATATTTTTCTTTACGAGAGTCTTTAACCCTATAACTATATCAAATTTCAAGTTCCTGTGTCGTCTGCAAGTTTTACAACCCCATAAGAGGGTGCAGAGGATGATATAACAACATTTTTTTATATATTTTTGTTACAACAATCTTAGACTATAACTGTACCAAATTTCAAGTTTCTGTGTCATCTACAAGAACCGTAATTCCTATAACTGTGCCAAATCTCAAGTTTGTATGTCATCTAACAAATTAGAAGTTGTAAAAGTTATTTAATTTCAATATTTTAATGCATAAGGAGAATTCCCATTTGAAATGATGTCACTGTCTGCCTCACAAACATAACTAAAAATTTTTAAATATAATAGGGGATAAGATAGTATTTTAAACAGCCAGATTTATTATTAGCTAACAGCAACAGTGATTGATTAAATACTGAATGATAATATAATAATGGTTAACGTTTGTTTCAATCAATAAAGCTTTGAATTACGTGTAAATATCCCACAGATATTTTGTGAACGAAAGAATGCCTTACATTCTTATCTATCTTATTAAATCTTACGATCTTTTTAAAATTATCGCCCATTTGTAATAGCAATTAAAACAGGTTTAAACGAAATTTACATGACGCATAAATGAAATGTATTATTAAAAGTCTTTATTAAATAGCTTTAACAAAATATAATATGTAAGAATTTTATCACTTTAAATGACGCAATCTTTACTCAGAAATACAATGCATATAGTGAAGTCCCGTTGAAATGACGTCACTGTCTAGCCACAAAGCCATCAGTGTTACCAACACAATTCTTGTTAAATATGCGGACGCAGGGTAAACCTATGCCATAAATTTGTATACAAATGTATACAAATCCTGCGCTATTAGCGCTGCGTGTGGCAAACGCTCGAACTACTATTTTATACACGAATCATGAATGGGTGTCAAACTGCGCACAGCTAATTTTTACATTTTCGTCATCTAGACACTTTAAGCTTCATGTGGTGCAATTTTGAGGCACAAGTCACCCTGCGTCCGTATATCCGGACGCCGAGTGGCTTCGGACGCTGCTTGAACCTAAGATTTTACATGGGGGGACGCTTGGTGGTGCCCTATAGATATATATATATATATATATATATATATATATATATATATAAACGAGAACGGTACACGGCAAAATTAAGCCTGGTGTTGCCAGCTGTCACTGAAGCAAAACAAATAAAAATGTCAAATCATAAGGATTTGTGCTTTACCTCACGCCAGCATAACATGCACTTGTAAAAATCATAATTCCGAATACTACAGCATGCTGGCAGCAGAAAAAGATTAAAATTTATGAAAATAAAAGGCTCTATTACAATATCTAATTTCATATTAATAACTATACACACATTGCTCTATTTGAATTTTATTACTTATTTCATTTAGTGGAGGTTTCAGATAATAAGCGGTAGTTGTTTATAATAAATAATTAGACAAAATTGCAACATAAAGTTCTGATCTATACTAATAAACAATTACTTGCGTTAAGGGTGCGGAAATCCTAAGAAGTTTTCACTTCGATCAATTAATGTTGCACTTCCGTAACTGTGCAGGTCTCCATCTATTATATCATTAATTTTCTATATTACCCCACTATTAAGCATCCTAGATGGTTCGAGAAATCCAGGTATTAATACTTCGTCTGATCCCTAGACAAGATTTCCTAATAGGTAATCGCAAGAGTTAAGGGTGTGGAACTCTGGGAATTGACCGGCCATTAGCGAGATATAAATTAAGAGCTAAGTGCAAGGGATGCAAAACCACAGCAGCGCACCAATTAGATTGACGGTCGATAAATCAGCGTCTGCTTTGCGGACATCTCAAGTTTCCGCTCCAACCAAACGGAAAGACATTTTCTCTTTATTTATTATTCGTTTTTTTTCTCTCCCCTTCTCTGTGTGCAGCGACTAGCACTTGTTTTTACCGCAACGTAAATTCTGTGCTTGGTAGTTTTTTAAATGTTTCAGCAACAAGAGGAAAAAAGCAGTGGGAGGGGAAACTAACCTAAAACTGCTGGTAACTTTGGTTTTCTTATTCAAACACGCCAACACGAACGTCTGTTGCATGCGGTTAGAGTATCACGAAAAGTTAAAGGAAAACTGCAGAATTTAAAAAATAAAACGGATTCAAAAGGTCGCTTGGATGAACCGTTTACCGCATAAAATAGTTTTTTCTTTTCAGAAACACTGCACTGATAAAACGATCAGGAAGTGTGAGATTGAGTCAAAGGGGTATTTTCATTAATACTTGCGGAATATTAAAACATGCACAGCAAACTGCTTTTTGTAATTAACACAGGCAGCAATTTCAGAAAAAAGGCGAGTGCTGCAATATCTTGAAAATTTGTAACTTTAAGTTTTACTATACACATTTGCCGTTTGAGCGTTCAGGGTTGATATCGATTTAGATGTATTTAAATTTAAAAAAAAAACATATTTTATATGTGAACTAGGATTGAAAGTATAGGCTGATCAGATTACAAACTAAGATAAAATAGAAGTTGACATAGTCTATAGTTTAAACTCTGTCCTGTATACCGGAAGAGCTGCTAAGCATTGTCTTCTCGTTTATAAATTAATTAACTGGCACCTACGAGGCATAGCGGTCAACTAGTTAATTAATACTGGTAATACAGAGATACATGCTTAGCCTTTGCTGTTTGTCGACCATGAGCACATGCGTATGTAGTTTTGTTATTAAAATTTCTTACGTATGCAAGTCACAGAATACATAAGTAAAACTTGGTTTTGGATGTGAGCAAAAAAAAATTATCGAATAGCTTATTCATCTGAGAAAGATTATTTATAGCGCTCACTTTTACTTTTAGAAACCCGGATTTATCATGGTATGTGTACGGTTTCATGCAGTCAACATTTCACCAAGTTCGGAATTACATTTTGAGTTCATCTATTGAAACCTACAGTATTTTGCTGCATGGTATAATAAAATCACCGCTACCTAGTATCGACTGTAGCATCGAATATAGCATCTCGGATAAATATATCGCTAACTCAAGTATACCCCAAGGAACCAACCTTGGCCCTTTATTATTCATTATTTTTATTAATGACTTGCCCAAAGTTCTTCAACATACAAAATGTCTGCTATACGCCGAGAGTAAATTAATAGTAATTAATGATGAAGTATTACTTCAGAATGATTTTATTAGAGTCTATAATTATAACGTCGAAAATAAATTGTATTCAGTTCGTCTGTGCGTCATATAATCTTATATCTTTAAATAACACATATTCTCTAGTACGGCTCTTCGTATGTTGGGATACGTAATTAGCCAATCTAGATATTTTCGTAATATACATACCCTGGTCAGCTTGTACAACTCATTAGTACATCCCTTGTTGGGGTATGCCAATGTGATTTGGCACTCAGCATACATATCTTATGGAAAGGGAATGTAGAAAGTACAAAATAGATTTCTACGTCATATTTATCTTCTAAAATTCGGTGTATATTACAATATAATTCGATCATTAAATAGTAAAAACAAGAATTTATGGTGCAAGGGCTGTGTTCCAAAAGGAAAATTGCTTTACTAATGTTCACATATAAAGTAACAATTATTATTTCCCCTCTTTCTCATTAAAGTACCTTCGTGGTCTACTTACTCGAGAAGTAGTAACTTCTTTCATGCCCCAGTGACATATGTATGTACCTAAGAACACTTTATTACTATATTTAAATTATTTAATGAATAATACATATAAATCTTCATATAACTTTTGTGGAAATTCTTGATTCACAGTCTTCATTTCTGCTGTTTTTAATTCTATTTTTGCACGTTTGATCTTTTTCTGACGACGATTTTACTTCTTTCCTTGCTATCAATTTCTTTATTTTTGGGCGTATATTTTGATTGCTCAATGCAAATTTTCTCTCACTTTATTTTTTTATTATTATCTAGTTATTCGATATTTTTTATAAAATTGAATAAAGTGTTGACCTAAAGTTCAATTTTGGAAAATGAAATGGAATAGAATTTACAACCTTTTTTGTTCTTATTTTCATTTTATTTTATATTTCCGGGCTTTCTTGCCTATAGCTTCCAAAGTTTTTGAAAAATTACTGCTAAACCGGCTACTTCCAATTATTGAAAATACCGAATCCATTCCTGATCACCAATTTGGAGTTAGGCAGATGCATTCCACTGTCGAACAAATCCATCGTGTTGTACAAAAAATCATTGAAAGCCATGAAAAAAAAACAATACTGCTCTGCAGCTTTTTTGGACATATCCCAGGCCTTCGATAAAGTAGGGCCATTTATTCAAGCTGCGTCCTCTCCTCCCTATAAACTATTTTATTGTCCTTAACTCATATCTACATAACAGACACTTTCTAGTCAAGCTTGCTACTGAGCACACATAACTCTACCCCATAAATGCTGGAGTACCACAAGGTAGTGTCCTGGGGCCACTGCTTTACCTATTATACACTGAAGACCTACCTACAACAACAAATGTCATTACAGCAAGCTTTGCAGACGACACAGCAGTACTAGCTTCTGACACTGACCCAGTAATTGCTTCCCAAATATTACAAACTAATCTAAATAAAATCGAAACATGGCAAAAGAAATGGAGAACAAAAACAAATGCAATCAAATCTATCCACGTGACGTTCACCACACGAAGAGAAACCTGCCCCCCTGTCCAACTAAATAATCAACAGCTGCCACAACAAGAAGCAGCTAAATACCTGGGGTTATATATCGATAGGAGGCTCAACTGGAAAAAACACATCTTTACAAAGCGTAAGCAGCTCGGACTGACTCTCTCCAAGATGTATTGGCTCATTGGACGTACCTCTAAACTTACCACCGAAAACAAGCTGCTGATTTACAAAGTTATATTAAAACCAATTTGGTCATACGGGATCCAGCTCTAGGGCACAGCATCCACATCCAATATAGAGATACTTGAGCGTTTCCAAGCAAAAGTATTGAGAATGATAGTGAACGCACCGTGATTTGTGTCCAACGCAGCCATCAGAAGAGACCTCCATATCCTCTCGGTTAAAGAGGAAATACGACATTTTAGCCAGCAGTACAGCGCTCGACTACATGCCCATCCGAATGACCTAGCAGTTAACCTTCTAAATCAGCCCATAGCCAGCAGAAGGCTGAAACGATATCTACCCAGCGATCTGTCTACCAGATTCTGATTTGCATGTTTTATGTTAGTTCTACTTTTTAAGTTTTAGTATGTAAGTATGATATCATAATACACATATCGGATATAATCCATTTGTTACAGAAGCTTGCCACTGGGCAACCTTCTACATATTGTTCTACCATTTGCTAGATGTACATAGTATAGATTGCAAATTAAATAGGATGTTAATTTAAAAAAATGTTCCGGGCTTGTTTCCTCTCTCCGAAAGGTTGTGATTGTAAAATATGCAATTTTATAATAAATATAATAAACTAATAATGTTTATGCAATAAGAATATAGACATATTAACAGAGTTACAAATATGAAACCATATTATTCATTTAGTTAACAAAGAATGCTTTTAAAATTATTAAACAATTACTTACATTATTTAACAATTCATAAAAGTGAATATCTAGTTTTATTAGATCACCTACTACTATGAATAATACACAATTTATACTTATTTATTAATACACATAATACAATTTTATAACTGCAACTAATTCTAAATTTATAATTTCTTAGGAATGTTTAGTTAAAAATAAATAACATATGAATTATCTACGTACATGAATAAATAATAATAAATAAGATACATGTTTTAAAAAATTTAGATAAATAAAAATAAAAAAATCTAGAATAATCCAGAAAATCCTTGAATTAATCGTAGTAAAATAACTTGTAAACATCTCGTGGACGTTTTACATTTACTTAAATGAATTAAGAGAAGTAACATACAACTAAAATGTATCATTTAAACCTGTATACTCAAACAACTTAATACCAAAAGCTCGTTAGCAAAGGAAGGAAGGCATCTTTATTTACAATCTCAGGATTTTGCTTGCTTGCTAATAAAGAAAAAAATGTTTGCATAAATTTTAACAAACCAAAAGAAAAGCATGCTTACTCTTGATCGAGGTACAATAAAATACATAAACTAAATATAAAAGATAAATCAGAATATTTAATAATAATAAACAAATCAGAACTAATAGTAAATAAAAGTATCATTAAAAAAACTATTCCTGCAATATCTAGCGTCTTGATTTTTAAATACTTATGTCTATGAAGAAAAATCCTTGTTTATTAAGTTAGCCAGGCTCTAATGACAATCTGAATTAAATTAATATTAATGTAGTATAAGATATAAAATCGGGGGTCCGAGCGCCTACGACGCGCGATAATTTAATTATAAAATATTGATTAAAATATGATTAAAAAATCATTTTCGATTCACCATGTTTGAGATGCCAGATTAACGCAGTTAATTTAAAAAAATTCCCAACTCTGAAAAAGGGCTGTGCGGGAGGGGAAAAAATAGTTTTTTTGACGATCATCCCAATCAGACAAAAACCATACAAAAGCCTCTAATATTAAAATAATTCTGTATCTCAGAAACCATAAAAGTAGGAACCATAATTTTGGTGTTATTTTGCTTCTCTCGTTGCCCCTAGCTTATATCTAGGTCGCCGCGTAAATTTGATCTTTCGTTCCCGAGATCAATTGGCGTTTTAATATAGTAGGATAATATGTAAGAAAAAAAACTATCAATTTCTTTAAGCTATAAAAGGTGTTCTATTCCTTACAATTCTATTAATGGTACCTAGTAATAGAATATTTCTTAAACCCACCACAGACTAGGCTCCGCGTTCTGAGTCCCCGACGTGAACCTGGATCTCGTCCGCGTTCTGAACCGGGTAATGACGTAATGTTTAAATTTGCTGTAATTTATTGCATATAACAACTTGCGCTACGAGTATTGTATTTCTTTAAAACGTGTTTATCAAAACGAAAGAAATCGTTATTGAGTTCATAATGAAATCTACTGAAATTTCTGGTAGGTTTTACGTTTTTTGAAGATCGATTTATCGTTAGTGCGTAGGTAAGTGATATTCTACTCCCCAATAATAAGAGATGATAACAGTGTGTCCTGGATCTGGCTTTTATGTTGTCACTCCAGAAGAATATAGATATTAATTGTAAGTATGGTCGATGTAAAAAGGAACCAAAAAAGGTCTAAAAAGAGAGGCTATCGTACAATATATTTAAGGCTGTTTAACCAAATAGCAAACACGAAGTTTGACCAAACAGAATTTAGTATAAAAAAAATTTTTTCATTCGACAGAATAATGAATTACCTGCTTTCTTGAGGCCTTTTATACTACCAATAATAATATTCCTTCCAGTAACTAGTGACGTGAATAGTGGTCATTTCCAAAATAAGAAGCGACTTGACTTTCCCCTAAAAGATTTATAAAAAAAGACGATAAAGATTTGGCTCAGACATGTTCCAGAAGAAGTCAACGTACCAAGTTGAAATAAGATTCCGTTCAAAACTGATTCTCGACTCAAAATATATCTTATAGATGATAATATAACAATTCCAAATTAACAAGTCGAGATAATAATGCAATTACTGAAAAAGATCCCCAGATAATGGGTGGAAATAAACCTCCAACTCAATAATTGTGCAAACAACAACGAAGGCAAGTGCAAATCTGAAAACTCTCTCTAGGAATGCCGAGCATAATGGAACAAAGCCAGCCATATCAATGGTATCAAGTTACACTTTGATAGCGCCTTAACAATAATAGAATTTACTAAATTTATAAAAATTTGAAAAGGAGAACTAATTCCTTAAAGATATACCGGGTGCCTCGAAGAAGGAAAATTTTCTTGTTTGTGCTATAAGCACTGGGCAACCAAAATAAAAAATAATTGAGATAGAATTCCTATAACATAATGAAGTAAAAAAAAAACCGTAACAAACTGTAAGCACTTTTAATTAAATAAATTTCCTTTTACTTATGTGAAAGTTAAAATTTATTTTAATATTAATATTAAAAATTATTATTAATTTTAATATTAATATTAATTTGTTATTAATAAAAGTTTTGGAAAATCGAAAAAATTCTGAGATGAAAGCCACAGCATTTATCCCCTCTGTTGTATAATAAAGCAATAAGATTGTAAGCAACTTTACTATCAAACACTTTTTTTAACCTAAAGTAGCTTAGCATAACTGACTAAGCTATCCTAATCTATGCTAAACAATTCAGATAATTCAAGTTTTGCTGAACATATTTTAAATACAGGACATAAATTTAATTATCATAAAGATTTTAACATTTTACATACTAATAATCAACCGAAGAAAATAATTATTCTAGAAGATTTTGAAATTAACAAATATAATAGAAATAAAGATGTTCAGATAGTAAATGACAATTAAAGTCACTGCATCTAGTTACCTAGGCCAGCTGGTCGACCAGAGTACCGCAAACCACCGCCATATTGGGGCAAACGAAGCACGAAATTGTTCATTATTTGAATTTATTGAATTTAATCAAAGCCACGTTTACTTTGAAAGGTTTTTCTATTCTGATCTTTTCTTCTTTGATCGACCAGCTGGCCTAGGTGACTAGATGCAGTGACTCTAATGACAATATCCCGATGATGCCACCTATTCTAAATAACTTGAAATTAAAATTAAATTAGTAAATATTCCTTCCTTTTTGGTTTTTGTTCAACTTATTTGGTGTAGAGGTCTCTGTTTATAACATTTTTTGTTGTTTTATGTGAGAAATTTGTTTGATCTTAATTTTAAAATGGTGGTCACTTGACACACAGTTATTTATAAATAATATTTTTGTGCATGTTTGGTGCAATCAAGTGCAAAATGAAACAATTTAATTAAAGAAAATGTAAGGGATCTTTCCCAACTAATATTTTTTAAATAGAGAGAGTTTTGGTAAGAACAATAATCAAATAATCAGCTGAACATGTGATTTATTGTTTTATTATATTTCAGTATTATTTTTTCAGTATTAATTAATCTGAAGATGGCCTACAATGGTTATACCATTGATTTAATGCGGCCGAAACAATTGTAATTTAATTATTATAATAAATTTTATGAAGGAGATTTTGAGTTTCATAATTTTATTTATAAAAAAAGAACCTCCATTTGAATATGGATATTTTATCTAATATGCTAAACAAGTTGATCTTTAAGATTATACATTATAACCTGTACATTCTTTCGAACGATTCTCAAAAAATTTTTTATTTTATTTTGACATGATAATCGTCTTTATTGGCACTCAATTGCGGGCGTAATTTGGCTTTTTTAGCCCGAGGGCGTATAAAGTTGCTAAGATACAAAGAAAACGTTTCCATAGAGTTCTAACAATTTTAATAAATAATTATAACTATTACATTTTTTCAAAATGAAATGTGCAATTGCTTGCAATTATCCTTTCCATGAAGCAAAATAAAATAAAACGTTGTATGTACCACGGGCATAATCAAGATAATGGCCCTCGAGAAATTAAAAGCCCTCCTTCGTCGGGCTTTAAACATTCTCTCATGCCATAATCTAATAGATTATGCCCTTAATACATAAATAACTATTATGGTAGTTTAAGTTTTATTAAAATAACCCTTTTGATTAACTTTTAACCCCTTAATATTATCATTTAACTGCCTATAATTTTAGTAGTAGATTTAATATAATTTCTTTAAATTTCATCTTTATCATCATTATATTAATAAAGATTTAATTTTTTTTTTCTATTGATGATTTCCTTATACATAATTATTTTTAATTTGCTTATTTTATTTGAATTTTCTTTTTACATGTAAAGTTGAAAGACCTTTTCTCAAAAGCGAGAATTTATTACTCAATCTTTAAAAAATTGTTGTTGAATTCATAAAATTCTATTATGGAAATTTTTCTATGCGTTACAACAAACTAATGAACTCTGATAGAAGGTGCTATTTAAAATCATAGTACGTATTATAAAGATAAAGGAAAAACATTTTATTATTACTAGAATTATTTTTAAAATTCTGAATGGTATCTTTTTTCTGCAATCTCTGCAAATCACTGTCCTCCAATTCGAATTTTATGACACAAAAGCGCATAAAACCCTTGATTCTGTTTTTATTCTACATAAAAAACAATTAAACCTTCAAACAATGATACCCCTTTTTTTAGTTCAATTAAATTGTTTGTTAAAAAAAATTTGTATTCTACAACAACTCACATGCAATAATAAATACATTTCTCCCAGACATTGCATTTTACATAAATCTGGAACAATGTGTGCATGGCGAGAGTAAACAATAAATCAGGGTCAGAGTAAGCAAATGCAACTAGAGCTTATTATTCATATGGGAGCGTTTGCTAGTCAATAATATGCAAACTTAATTAGATGGGTGAGAAGGAATAACTTATTTAACTAGGGTAGGTTTGCCCCTCAGTAGGGTTTTGTGTGGCTAGCATAGTTTAATACATGGAAATTATTCAGTGTGAAATATTTAGTTACGATAGAGCAAACGTTCAAGACGCTTTCCACCTTTAAATATTCAAGCTTTTGTAGTTTATTTAGTTTATAAATAATTCTACAGTTAGCTATTGCAGGACTCCGTAATACGTACAACCTACTACTGTTATCCGTAAATACATTTTCATCTATTTTTAGCGAGACGCAAATTCAGGGGATACATTTTAAAAAGGGTACTTCCGGTTAGTAGCTCTTTTAAATTGCTTTACTACTAAAACGTAAGGGACAATAAAAAACTCGAAATGTATAGGGGGGTTGTATAAGGTACATAAAAATAAACGTTTAGAATTAATCAGTATTTTTAGTAGCAATAAAGTAAGGGGTGTAATTTGCTTATCTGAATCGGGACAGCGACTAGAGACCACGGGGACTCGATGTATGTTTACTTTACAGCCATTTTGTGGTTGCTGCCATTTTGAGATAGTGTTTGCAGTACAATATGGCGGCGGATGTGTATGTATGTAACGGATAATAAGGATCTTCTTGTTGTCGTACTTGTGGTTACGTGAATAGCGGAGATTAACATTTTGTACTAGTATAAATATTAGCAGCTTACAAGGGGATTAAGTATCGTCTGCTGATACCTAGTAGTTAAATCGTTAAATCCAATTTAAAAGTGCTAAAATCGTTTGACTTTTAGTTGCTTTAGAATTGATGCTTTTTTTAGAGAGGAAATTACCAACTGGTGGTTCCAGATGTTACATTTTTCTTTCTGACCTAAACGTGGTTATTAATTCTGGGAAAGTTTTTTTCTGAGATTTTTCTTTCTTTTTGTAAGCATTAAGAATTTTAAACGTTCCAAAAATTTTATTTAATTGGCTCTAAGAGGCAAGAAATAAAAAACTAACTAAAACTTTGTTAAAAAATAATGTCTAAAAAGTGTTTTAGACGTTTTAATTAACAGCGCAAAAAACAGAAAAGGCTTTTAGGTTTTTAATTGTTTTTAATATTGTTTTTCAATGTTTAATGTAACTTTTTATATTAAATAATAAAAAATTAAATTAGAAGTTAATTTAGTGCCACTTTTTCTTCGTTTATTGTATTTTAAAGAATATTATACCTACAGTATGGAATGGAACCACTTGCATAATATACATTATACAAATCCACAACTGGTCAACTATAAACACTTACTACCATCATAGATGCAGCAAGTTGGCCAATATGCAAACCCAGTTCCAGTGTACCTGGGAGATGAACGTAAGAATATTGTCTTGAAAGGAACTGGCTACGAACAAGTAATTCCATGACGAAAAGTTGAACCCTAAATCCAACATATTTGTTTAACGGGGCTCTATGAATTGAGTT
Organism: Agrypnus murinus; assembly: GCA_929113105.1. NCBI lineage: Eukaryota > Metazoa > Arthropoda > Insecta > Coleoptera > Elateridae > Agrypnus > Agrypnus murinus. The sequence goes on from OV816028.1 coordinate 148,869,758, forward strand.
GCGCTCAATTAGCGCGTCACTTACTTTTGTACGAGCTACCAGTTCACATTGGATTAATTCCACTCTTCAGTAGAGATTTTTAAAATACCAAACATTCTTTATTCCAGAAGAAGGCGTATCTTTATTTTTTCCGCTATAAGAAATTATCGGTTTGAATGGAATGCCTTTAGAACCTTGGATCTTTACGAACTAAACATGATAATTCGCTAATTCGTTGGTATTTTTAATAGCTTCCACGGTGTCACGAAATATAAATCACAAGATCTTTCGTTGATGAATAATTTTTGATTTTTTTGGTACGTAAGATTTTTATTTCACACTATGACATGTGTGTCGTAAATGCATGGTTGCTTACTTTGACGCCTTAGGATTACGATTTTAAGTTGGAAATTACTGAATATTTGTGTAAGGCGGGTAGTTCAACAAGTCGTGTTGGTGCTTTAATAAATCGTACTGGAAACCATCAACTCTTGCAGAAACTGCGACTGGTCGTAGCGGAGATTTAGCATTTCCATCTAGTTAGTATTCTAACTAAAGTATTCCAATTGTTTTGTTTGAATCAATCGGGTAAAATTGGCATTTTTACTTTGAGTGTTTTTTAAAATTCAATGGAGAATTAATGAAAAATACCTACGAATCGTAAGATTTTTTGTCTGTCTACAAAAACATAAAATAAATTTATTTCTAGAATCGACTGGGAATATAATGGGGAATTGATCCTGGATCCTGTAGATACTTTTAGCAGTTATCATAATGAAGAAAATTAGGAACTTTAAATAATTAACGTAATTATCTCATTAGCATTATCATATAGTCATGTGGTTAGGGAGAATATTATTTCTTTTTGTTAATTATGTAGCAAAGATATCCTGAGTGGAGCAGCGGAACCTTGTTTTGTTTTCTTTATCTAAAATAAAATGTTTGGTTAATTGTTTAATAAAGCGGGATGATAAAAATTCAACTTGTTACCTGCTCCACACTTTATATTTATTCTTAAAAATAATACTTTGAATTGTGAAGTAAGCTGCAGTTTTATTGATACTTGAATTCTAAACAAAATAGCTTTCAATATTCAATAAAATCTTGTTACGTACTAATTTTGTAGAACCCTGTATAGCTATGCTTTTTTGTTATATTATATAGCGTTAAGGATTTTCGTATTTTGTGACACTTCGTTCTTGGTTCGTGAAGCAACTTCTTTAAAAGAATGTTTTAGTCGCATCGTTGTTAAATTGATTTTCCCTTTAAGTAAGAAATGGGAATTGCATTTGTGCAGATTTATAATTAATTTTTGGTTGATTTCCAATTTTTTATTGGTACCGTAAGGGATTTACCACTAGTTCGTTTGGAGGTTAGGAACACGATCTTGAAGATTCGTAGTTTTAACTCTTCTTTACGTTCAATCCCTTATATTATAATTCTTTTGACAGGATTCGATATTTCATCGCAGTTAGCCGCATTTTGAAGCGGTATAACTATTTCACAAGGTCCCCTTTCATCAGAGGTACTTATTCAATGTTTGCTAGGTGCATTCTAGTGATTGATTCTGTTTTTTACAGACCTTTCTTTTTATTTTACCTTAACGTCATACACTTTTCGTTGTATATTTGGGTTGTTAAAAGGCGACTACGCTGAGCCTCTTGCTCACGTACAGTTACTTGGTTGCTGGTTGTCTCCTTGGATCACGCTACGTTCAACCTGGTTGGTGACGTTCTTCTTACGATTGATAGAACACACCTGCATCGTGAGTCACTTACATTGCAGCGACTATTGATGGCATCAGTAACGTTTGGTAACCTTTATTGTAAATAAAACATCACTGTACATTTGTACATTATAATTTTTTGTTTTAAATAGTTTTTCGCCTGTGTGTGTGCAGCACTTGGATCTATGTAATCATTTCTCTTATCTATCATTCTGAAATCTAGATATTTATTTCTTATATACTTATAAACTACTATTACATATACGGTATATTATCAGTTTAAATTTTTAGGAATGTTTACAATACAAATACCTTTGCTCCGTAATCATTAAACGATTTACTACGGGGGTTAATGATTGCGCAATCTGATTGGTACCAGTAGTCACGTTAATTTTACTGTGCCCTTTTCATTACTTTGTTTTGAGACTTGAGTTTTAGTCAGGTTTAGAGTAATTAGTCAGCTCGCATGAATTCTCGCCACGTTCAACTGTACATAAAAATTAATAACTTGCATATAATCTTTGCCAAGGCTATTTCACCTTGATTAAAAATTACACTTAATTGATTTAGCTGTTAAATTTGTTTTAATTGATAATAAAGCACTGTGTATGAAGACTTATTATTCGTATGTGTGTTATTTAGGGTTTATATTTACAGTTATCGAGATACCTATATTGGGAAAAGTCAACCACATTGGAAATAGTCGCAAGTGTGTTGTTCTTTGCAGAGTTTGTCGGCAAATACTGAAGTTATTTTCGACGACTCTTGGCGCCTATTACAGAAGACCTCTTATGAGCCCCACGTTCTCACACTACCTAGCTGGCAGCCGACAGATTAAACTCTAGTTAAAAGTTGTTACCGTTTCCCAATTAGCAATTCCCATTTTGTGAGTAGCAACTAATATTTTGGGCGCCAAAATATGAGTTTTAAAGAAATTGGTTCATGAACCAATGAACGAAGAGTCAGTCGACTATCAACAGGAAGTTACTTAACCATAAATGGCAACTGAAAGGAGAGAGAGAGAGAATACGAAAATCCCTAACGCCATAAAAAGTAATACAAAAGCATAGCTATACAGGGTACTACGAAATTAACGCGTAACAATCTATTATTATAAGCTAATGTTTATAAAGTGAGGCTATGTACATTTGTTTAGACAAGAGAATAATTATCTTCTATTTTTACTTTAAAGGTTAGAGGTCGTGCTTGTTTATATGGCGGACATTATTAAAAAAAATATATTTGCAGGTATGGTTTAAAAAGAATAGAACGCCCGCTTTTCGACCGATCAAAAATTTAAAAAAATCCAAACTTGGGATTGCTGTCAAATAAGTCGATCCCCTACAAATATTGTTCGGTAAAATATCTTTATATACTACAATATAAAAAGTTCGTCGGTATCTTTGTTCTTTTATAGACTCGGCTTCTGTAAGTCTTACATTCAAACCAACTATGTGGTTGAACTCAGCATGGAATAGAGAAATGTAATAGCTGGGTCTGAAAGGTTAAGTATGTGTCCTTTTTGTAGACTCGTCCCATGTAGGTGTCACTACAAACACATAATTATGATTATAAGTTTGTTAATTTGTAATTAATTATTTTATTAAATAATGGGAATTAACTACGCAATCCATAACTAAAGTCCGTTGTTAAGAGAGTATTTAATGTTAACTTACTAGCATAAGCATACCTTATTTTACAAATTCTCGCTCACATGTTCAAGAATTTGTACCACTTCTTTAATTGTTTTCTTTATACGTTAAATAAATTTTGTTTAAGTAAAGTTTGTTTCGTAAAACGGTTTAATTGTGGTCTATAGACGAAAATCACGTTATAGGCCCAAACTAACTATACGGCTGAAGTCAGCATGGACCGTAGAAGTGCAGTAGGTGAGGTTTCAAATTAAATGCGTGTGGTAAATTTTGTTGTATGTTTATTTTTTTCTAGACGTAGCTCATATAGACTCCATTCTTCAAACCACATACATGGTAGAACTAAGCATGGGTGTGAGGGGCTCAATGGATGGGTATGGTGGGCGTAGCTTCTTGTTGTTGGGTGTAATAAGTAAACTAAAGTCTATATAGAAGTGAATAATAAACATAAAGAGAAAGAAATACCTTTCTTATTTTTCTTCTTTCTTGCCTCGTTGTTTACCTAAATCAGTGTCTTATCTTCGTTTAGTGAATTTGTTGATACATATCATTAACGCCGAAATATCTTTTTGCTTTTCAAGGTTTTGTAGAAACAGTCGATAGCTTTCTTAGGTGCATATGCAAGGGAACTTTCGTGCGATTTGCATAAAGGGCAGAAGCCTAATGTTAGCTTACTTGTTTGATCAGATACGAACAAGTTTATTAGACGCATCTCTTAAGCTACAGCTCTCTTTGCTTTTAAATCCATCACATGCGATTGTGCTGGTGCAAAATAAAAGAAGGTACTGAAAGATTATTTAAATTAAATCAACCAGTTACCAGTTAAGTACAGTTTGGTGTGTATCTTCTTCTGCTTCTTCGTTCCTGTTGGTCCTCTGGGGATCATAGGGCGTCCAAAGGGACGTTTCACTGACTGTTAATAAAAGTAATAAGGTTGTCAGCCTTACATTCTCAGTTTACTACACTTTAATTTAACCCGTTTTTAACATTAATGGTTGAGTAACTGCCTTCAACTGCTGCAAGGTGACTCTACGAACTCATTCCAAATATCCTTATTTTTTGCTAAAACTTTCACTTGATTCCAGGACATATTTCGGCACTAATTTTACTGTTAATATTTTTTTTTCATGTCCGGGCTGGTCTTCCTTGTTTTCTTTTGCCTTTGATGGTGTATTTCATTGCCTGCCGTGTTATGTCTGCTACCGGTTTTCTTAGCGTGTGTACTATCCATTTCCAGAGTCGCCTTTTTATGGTGATTTCTACCGGTTCTTGTTCGGCTCTTTCCCATAGTTCAGCGTTGGAAATTTGGGCCGGCCAATATATTTTAAAAATTCTCCTTAAGGCTTTATTAATAAATATTTGCAGTTCTTTTGTTTGTTGTTTATTCAGTGCCCATGTCCCAGCTCCATACAGCAGTACGCTTATTATATTAGTATTGAAGATTCGTAGCTTCGTTTTCTTGGAGAATTCATTTGAGGCATATTATAGGCGTTTTCTGCTTTACAAATTCTTGTTTTAACATCTGCTTGGCATCCTCCGTGTTCGTAACTGTATTACCTATTGATCGTCTCACGATGAGACTACAGCGTGTGTTCTTATGGTCAACGGGGTTGCCAAACATCTTGCAAGCAACTTTTAAAAACACTTTCTAAATATTGTAGTTGTAACTGCATAAACCTTTATAATCCCTAACGTTCGAGCAAGTTATATTGCAGGTAGTCACTTCTTCTGACAGCGGTAGTAAAACAAAATTTCAAAAGTTGCTGCTGTTCATGTAGTGCGCATATAAAGTCTGGAACTATCGAAATAAATCTTTTATTAAATATTTTTGAGAAAAATCCTCGATTTCTATAGATTCATACAGTGAAATAGATGGCAACAACGAAGCACAAACTCCCATAAGAAATACATTAGCTATCTTTCCTTCACTGTAGTCCCAACGTGAGACGGACAATAGGTACGTATGCTTTTTAACATTTTGTATATTACAATTTTCTAATACTATTTCTTCTGTATCTACCGTATTTATACTTAATGTTTTGGTTTTGACTGTGTTAATTTCTAACCCAACTGTATATGCTATGTTCTTCAGTATGTTTAGCTTTTCCTGCATGTGACTTATTTTTTCATATATTAGACAAACATCATCTGCATATTCTAGATCTTCCAGTTTATATCTGAACCTCCACTCTAAACTTTTCTTATTATCTGCAGTTTTCCTCAACACCCAGTCTGTAACTATAAGAAATAGAAGGGGAGACAGGATGCATCCCTGTCTAACTCCCATTTCAATGGCGAATGTTTTCGATCTTGAATTATTATGTTGAATACATGCGCTATAATTTTCATATAGTAGCTTAATTAGTGTAATGTATTTTCTGGGTAAACCGTATTTTCTTAGTATCTGCCACATTTTTGCTCTATCAATTTTATCGAAAGCATTATTGAAATCAACAAAGTCCAGGTGTATTTCTTTTTGCTACTCGTTACCTTCTTCTAATATGATCCTTAAAGTACCTATTAAATTCGAGCAAGATCTTCGAGGTCTGAAACCTCCTTGATTAGTTCTAAGTAGGTTTTCTATCTCACCTTTCATTCGTTTTAATATAATTCGGGTGACGTCCATGTTGTTTTAAGAATGGATTTGTGTGGGAAAATGCTGCCCCCCACGTGCGTTGTCCTTTCCAGTCTTAGCATTCATATCTCCTAACATTATTATTATATTTCTTTTATGCTTATTACGTATGTTGTCGTGTACTTCTGTAATTGCTCGTAACACTCTTCTTTTTTCTCTTGTGGTTCTGTGTTTGTCGGGGCGATTATATTTATTATTATGATGTTGAAAAACTTTGCTTTGAATCGGACCGTAATTATTCTTTCAGAAAAGCTTTCCCAGTCCAAAAGTGCTTTTCTAGCTTCTTGACTCAGCATCAGTGCTACTTTGTATTCATGACCAGCGTCTTCCTCACAGCGTATTTCACCATTGCCTAGCCATCTGGTTTCACTTAACCCTAAAATCGCCATCCTGTACTTCTCCATCTCTTTTGTGATTTGGTTTGTTTTACCATACATGGTTCTTACATTCCAACATCCAATGTATTTTGTGGATCTAGTATCGAATTCTTCCACTTTCTCAGTTATTTCATTATCATAAGTCCTTGAATCACTGCGGTCGTCATCGAATGGTTTTTTTGTTGTGGGTCTAATGTTCGTTAGTTTTTTGAGAAACTGGCTTCAGTCTTGGATGTTTTAGTTTCTCTTTTTTCCAGTTCTCTTAAGTTCTTGTTCCATATCCATTCAGTGTTTTCTACTATTACTTTGCTGTAACCACTTTTGACCATTTTCCCTTTTCCTTTTTCAGCATGCGCTAGCTTCCTAATTTTCCATTGTTTTTCTCTTTCGGCTTTTGTTTGGTCGTCGTTTATGTATATCTTATCCGGTTCTATATTCTTTAGTTTTGCTTTGTTCTGCATTATTTTCCTCTTATCTGCCTCATTTCCTAGTTCAATTACACACGTATTTTCATTTATCTTGGTTGCCTTCTTAAGTTTAATCTCTATCTCTAAGTGTTGTAAAAAGTTTTCCGTGGTTTGATTCAATGTTTCCGGTTCACTTGTATTTATCTTTATTCCTGTCATCACTGCATTGTTTTTTCGTTTTCCCTATAATTTCCATATTACTTTTGATTTCCCTCAATTACTTTTTGATTTTGCAGTTTATTTGTTTTATCTTTTCGTTCTCTTCTCTCAGGATTTTGTTTTCCTCTTTTATTTTATTAATCTCCACTGTGAAATCTTTGTGGTTGTTATTCATCTGTTGTATTTCCCCTTTTACTTCATTCACCTCCTTCCTTAAATTGCGCATCAACTCTATCAAGGTGTCTAATTTTTCTTCTTTCTCTTCTTTTGTTTTAGTTGTGTCTCTTGGTGTTTCCGCTGGGATCCTTGATGTTTTCTTACTCCTATCGAACCCTTCTCTATCCTCTTTGCCATTCTTCCTCTTTCTTGTATTCTCGTCTGCTGGGTATTTGTCGCTATCCATTGTTTCGTTTTACTTACTTTCTTTTCCTGGTCTTTGTTGTACTTTATCTTTCTTTTATTGCTGCCTGCGTAAATAGGCGACCCGAATCGACTTCTCGGAGGTAGACCTAGTATCGGTTCAGCTAAAATTTCTTTAGTATTTGTACTTCTGTTGCGGTTAAGTATCCTGTATTTATGCAGCCCGCTGTGTTCTTTTAGGTATATTGGGTTGCCTATCCAATAGTAAACTTGTTAGGGATTTTGTAGTTGTAAAATTTTTGTTTAACACTTTCTTATCACTACTGTAGCATGCAGAATTGTTCCTTATTGCTATTACACATAACGTAAATTATTGTTGTATCTAAATTAATTTTTACTCACAGTTCCATTAAAAGAACATATTCTCTTATTTCCACTTCTTCCTATAAGAGTCCTCTTACTACTGTATCCTTTCCTTTTAATTATATTCTCTCGATATGGTCAAAAATTGAATCATTCATTCACCATACCGGTAATCAACTTCCTCCGAGAATAGCACAAGACACACAAGTTTGGTGTGTATAACTCACAAATATTCAGAACAGTTTTTATTTGGTTTGTGGAAAATTCACTATTCAGCAGCATAGGCGAAATATGACACCTACAATTAGAGAAAGTGTACTATACTACGTATTATTGAAAATGATCCCAGAGTGATCCCATTTATTAACAATAGCCATGTTGGATTTTAATTTTTATTTCCAAAATTTGAATTTATAGGATCTTATTCATAAATCCTTTGTTTGGGTTATTGTTTAAACAAACATACTTACTACTAATTTTAGTTCAAGGTAACATCATTAAATAGCTGTTGAAATTCAATCAGTAAAAAGGAGCACATTACTTAACCTATCAGTGAATCTTGAAATTAATTTGACAACTGTTGTCATGGCTAATAAGATTTAATAAAAATAAATTTCTTTGAGAAATCTTATATTTCTTCCACACCAGTAGCAATTGTAATATTCTGATGAGTGATTTTGCCCCATGAAGCTGTGCTAAATAATTCTTGCATTTACACCTAATGTCTAAATCTAACGCGGTAATTGCTATTAGTGAATTTCCGATTTACAATGTTAATTTCCTTTACCAGAAAATCACTTATATCTTGGAAACTATTTAACACAGATGCTAAAGTAAAGGTGTTTTGAACAGTATTCAATAAGGTCTACAACTTTGCTATAGTGACTTTCCCTCTAAAATAATTAGGGGAGCCAATATTTGAGAAATTGTGTTTTTACATGCTATTCCCCTATGTTACAAAATTAATAATACACCCTGTATATTTGTCTTGAGATAGTTACAGCAGTTTTTCGCTAATATCTCAATATACGAAATCTGGAGATTGCCGCCTTTGTTATTAGTACCTTCAAATATTAAGTGATGGTAATTGCTTATTTATCGCTGTTTCATATTGTTTGGTGTAAATCATGGCGAGATGCATTTGCAAATTGTTGTAAATGACTGGGAAGATTACTATAATGGCGATCAAACTTAACGTATTCCCATTAACACTGCTTTAGATTACGAAAATACACCAGCCATATTGAACTTTATTCTATAGGTCAAGAATTATTTACTAACTGTATATTTAAAACTCGTTTCATTTTTTGTTTCACTTCGTTTGCAAGTTCTAAAAGACCGATTTGTTTTTTTTTCTTTTTATATTAATAAAGCTTTGACTCTGTAGATTAGTCAACACTACTTACTTTTTATTTTTAAAACCCTTTCTTTTTTAGTCTGAGGAGTTTTAGTTTTGTGATTTTTTAATTAATTATATTTTGAATTTAAAATCATTCTCGGGGGTCGTTAAGGTCGACTGTATACTTACAGCGCTTGCTTCGTCACGTTTTGGAACTAAATATCCTACCTATACCTGATTAGTTATGTCACCACCAGTTCTCAGTCTAGTTTCATAGTATTTCCTGTGGAGGATTTTCACGAAATTTGATATCTCTGTCTGACTCTGTGAGTGTGCATTTTTGCAGATTGGGATATTTCATGAAAAAGCAGAATAGGAATTTCTACGAACTAATGTTTTATCTCTTAAGGAACATAGACAAAATGACCGACAAAGTTTAGAAAGCTGGTATATTATGGTATATTAAGCATATAATATATGAATCCAATGTAGAATCTTATGGTAAGAATGGATGGGTAATTCGAGGAAGGAGTCGGAGAGGGGGTTAGCTGGAGGGGGTAAGTCGGAAAAAGGAGTAAAACGAGGGTAACTAAGGAAGGAAAGTGGGATAAGTCGGGGGTATTTGTTAAATAACGCGTTCAAAGGTTCGTCCGAGAATGGTAAGCTTTGTGTATTTTCAAATGTTTTGTTCGATTGTTTTTATTTAATAAATATTAATATTAAATAGTCACTCTTGGAAACCTGAAGCATTGTAATCACACAACGATTTTATTAATTAAATTAAACTTTAAGTAACGATTACCTTAACCTCAAACTTTTAATGTTGGTAATTATTTATAAGAATAGCAATTCATGCAACTACTTTTCTGATACTTGCCATTGATACTGCAATACGAAGTAGTGTACTGTAGCAACGCGGTAGATTGGCTTTTAATAGACTTACTGTATAACAAAACATGTTTTATAGAATTCACACATTAAAGTATTTGTGTTGTTGAATGAATTTTTTTATTTTATTTTACAAGCACTATTACGTTCTTTATTGGATATCTTTCTGTTTCCACTAGTTAAAACTCCTTTTTTATATAGCATCCTCTTGTGGGTTTCCCCATGTAATCGGATGATCTGTAATTACATTTTAAAAATAACGCAAAGTCATTGTTATGCAAGTCTCTGTCTTCGTTCGAATTTAAACGTTCGGAAAAGCTAAATAAACTCTGCAAGTAGTTGTAAAATAATCCTGTGATATCAGACAAGTTCTACAACAAACAAAATATATTTTATTCTATCAGCACAATTCTTCTTCCACAACTACAATCACTAATTTATCTTATTTCTAGGAGAACTGTTATCTTTGTGAAATAGTGCACTCTTGAAAATAACACAAAAATAATAAAACCAAAGTCCTCGTTCTTGTAATCAAAGAATTGCATCCTAGAGTAGTGTATTGCAGAACATAATTAAAACTGGTTTGTTTTTCTCATCAGAGAAATAAAACTCCTTACATTTCTCAGTTTTAGACATGTATTACCAAATCCATTACTTTAATGCTTGCGCTATTACACTAAACAATGTGATCAGTATTAATTGCAGTCGGTGAGGGGTTCATTTAGGGGGTGCTTTTTAAGAGGCTCTACGCCATCTAAGAGAAGCTTGTCAAGTAATAATTAAAATAGATAGAGCTCCAAGTAGGTCGGTTAAAGAAAGGCGTCTTGATTCCCCTAGACATCCAAATTAAATTTTCTAGGAAAGGAAATAAACGAGAAAAGTTTTCACCTCTCTCTACTATCCCGGAAAAAATCGAATAGCTTCTTTTATTTTTTAGGAAAAGAAAAGAAAATAGAATTGAAATTCGAATGGCGTGTGAAAAACACGATTATAGTTAGTTTTAATTTAACATGTGAGCTGCAGTGGTAGTTATATTTTGTTTTAAATGCGGGAGTTAATATATATTTAGAGAGCCAACAATATCCATTTTCATCAAAGAAGATGCATTGTTCTTGCCTGCGAATTCATCGTTCACGACTGATGCTGAAATAAGGATGAGGAAGTCTTGTGTTTCTAAGAATGGGGCTTTCTAGTTAGAAAAGTATAACTGCAACTTTGTGTAATAACGTGCAGCATTAATTTTTAGACACTGCATGCCATCTTTTGAAAGCGCTTACACAGTGCATCTTATTAACATATTGCGGTGATATCAAATCACCTCATTGAAAATTTTATTAACGACAGAACGGAAACGTCAAAACAAATATTTCACATATCTGATTTAAATCAAAAGAGATATATACTAAGTCATAGGTTTAATTAATATAAAGGGTATATATAGGACCACAGTTAGGTTCATTAATATTTAAATTAAAAATTAAGAATAAAAATTTTTTTTGAAGTTTTTTTATGTATAATGAATAGGTTTCATTTTTTTGAAAAAGGATATCATTCAGTTAGATTGTTTGATCATAAATACGTTTATGCAACCCTAGTTACACATTGGGATGAGTTCTCCACTTGTAAGAAAGAAGTAATTTTCTTATTTAATTTTAGAGTTTACGATTTTTAACGTTAGGTAAATTTTTCTACTTTCCAGGAGACCAGCTCAGTTTCACGCTGTTAATTAACTGAAAACAGATAAATTAGGTCAATCTTGTTATGACTTATATAATACAATTAATTTTTGAATTTGGTTATAAAATTTCTGACCATTTTTATTACTGAGAATTTTAATCTTGTCGTTTTGTTTCATTGCGACGATTACTGACTCTTATCCTATTTTTTTCAACCATTGTTTTTATGTAAGTGCTTGGAGTACTGTATGCTGGACATTTTGATCATAAAGTGATTAATTTTGAATCAATATTTAAGCTGGAACTTGCAAATGCATTAATTGGTTTTTTCATTGTAGTATCTTTCTCTAAAAATTATATTTGTTGTAAATTGTAAAGATGTTCTTATGGAGAATTTATATGTATTACTTGTATTGTGTATTTATGTAACTAGTTTGTAAAGGATAAACCTTGATTTGTTGAATTCTATATGTATTTAGGTCGTAACGAGATTTGTATATTGTCAATCGTTTTTCTCTTATAACTTCGTTACGATACATTTTGGACAAGGGATGTATTAAAGTGTTTTGATCCTTGTTTTAAGGGCTACAATCCTGTAATCATAGAATTAAGATTAGTGATGATTTAGAACAGCTGTGCGGATTAGTGACGTCATCAAGCATACATGATTTGCTTTTATTTTGAAAATATGTCATCGCCGGTTTTTGTTTTAACATAAACTATATAAGCTGGAGCAAATTTTAACAAAGTCAGTCGATAAAAGGTTCAAGGCAAAACCTATGCCCGACTCCGAATAAAATATCTGTAATTTAATTTGAGGTTAGATATTTCAACCATGTGATTGACGTATATGTCATATATAAAAGGAATTTGAATTAAATTAATGTGTTACCTGAACAATCTTTAGAATTTAAAGATTTCAGTATTGTTATATAAATTTTTAAAGTGAATGTGATTAATTTAATCATTTCTGGGCGAATTTATTTTTTCGACATCGATCTACGTATTGGTGTTTTTGAAGACAGGAAATCAGAGTCTCGTAATTCAAATAATTTATGCTTTACCGACTAATCCTGAGCTGGCTGGAATAAAGAAAAATATCTGTGGTGTATTTTTATTTCAATCCACCGTATATAATTCATGTTTTATTTGGAACGGTGGGCATACTATATTTTATTTTAATAGATCACCCCAATATATGTATTTATATTTACCTTGTATACTATTTAAGGTTGAAAATTGACAAACTCCGGAAAAATTGCCGTTGGCGAACTAATTTAATTTAGTTAAGAGAATAATAATCACTGCTGCGAATTAAAATTAAAAAGACCACTAAAATACAGTAAAAACATGCTGCAGCTACTGCGCCACCCCTTTCAGAGTAGCTGAACTATTGTCCACCAAAACTGCCTAAAAATGATAACGATAATTGAAACTGTAACATGATTATTGTTGTTATAAATAATCTTTTATCAATTAAATTTGTTGATCTGTGAACTACTCGAGTACTTTCAAATTATTATAGAGAGATATTTTTGTTTTAAGGAAGAAAAAATATTTATACTTCTGGTTACAGTTTCTATGTTTATTTAGTTATTTTCGGACAAATTTTAATAATTCTTTTATGAAAGTATAGTTCATACCTTTATCTACAAGATTCTAATGTTGGATACACAATGTATGATAAATTCTTTCTTAAAATAATGAAATCCGGAGGCTCTGCATAGCGTATTTTTATACAGTCACTTCCCCTCTTAAGAAGTTTAATATATATTTGAAGTAATAGTGAAGTCAGAAAGACAATAATATTATGTTAGTCGTTAATACTGTTTTCTTCTTGTTTTAGGTAAATACTGTTTTCTTCTTGTTTTAGGTAAGATTCTTCTTTGAAAGAATTCTGGCAAAACATGAGTTAAATAGAAAGGTAAGGATTTGTTGTAATTCGGACAGGTTGTCTTCGTAACATGAATTCAAAACAGCCACTACTCGATGATATTGTTTCGTTTTACTCAAATTCCAGGCTATTTTAATGATTAGTGTGCTGGTATTATTAAAGTCTTAAATAGTATTATACTTTTTACAACACTTAAGTTTGTAAACATTTAAAGATTGCATCCATCATTTCAGAAGTTATCAGCAATGAGAATCTCCTCAATTGAGTAAATTCACAATAAAGAGAGAAGTATAATTTTTAGCTAAAGTAAAGACCAAATAATTTTATTTCTATATTATTAATTATTTTAAAATGCAATCTCGATGTACTATACAAGCGAAAAAAAATTATTATCAAATTCCCGTAAAGGTATCAGACGATAGAGACCGATTTCGATATATCCTATGGGCAATATATAATACAATTTAATTACTCCAGAGTATTTTGTGCAAATTTATACATATGCAACACAACAAGCACTACAAGCTAGTAAGCTAGGATTCTATTACTAAATAATAATAATAAAATTTGATGAAATTGTTTGTATTAATTAAATTCATGTTAATTAGTTGTTGATATTAAACCACAATTTGGTTTTCAGTCAGTAAATACATCACAAAACGTGTTTCTCTTCTAATATTATTTTTGTTGTGTAATTTTGTGTAATTAGTAGCTAGTATTTAATCCCACCGTATATAATTGCAGTTGTCAGCTTAAGTGTAGTGATCAATTTTATAGTGATTTAATGAATTTGTCCATATAATTTTTATGAATGAGATCCTTAAACGTAACAATTAATGTTTATTTAATTTTGTCGGAGGTTTTATATTTCAATACTTTACTTCTTTAATATGAATAAAAGAAAAAACTCGAACTGTGGCGTAAAATTAGTAAAACGATACTTCACCCTCAACACTTTTAATCACTCTGGACACGCGTTTTCATCGACATCTTCAGCAGACACTGAAAAACCAGACTAAAATCTAAAAATCTAACCTTATATAGCTAACAGAACCTTATATAGAACAGAAGCTACAGAATCAGAGTTAATTAGCGCTTTTCTATTCCTAATAATTTTTAATGCTACTAATAGCTGCTTTTAATAATTGTCGTGTCTTTTAAATTTTAAGCGAGCTAAATGCTCTTTGTACCGAATCTTCAAAAATCTGCCCCATACATATATACTTTATTACAGTTATTACATGACATTTGAGATATTCCAGTTTATGCTTTATGGCCATGGAGTACACATCGCATAGCTAATTTCTTTTCTACGCGACGAGTATTGGTTAATAAAATGCAAAATATGTCTTTCTGTTTTTAAATCTTACTGGGCCATAAACGCAATTTATTATTATGTTAAATATTTTAAAATCGATTAGTTAGCTCGCAGTGATAATAAAGAATTCTGCTGCATTTAAATCTATAGAACAAAACAAAAAATTTAAAAATTTTAAACCCTTGCAACCCTGACTCTTGAACGGTTTTTTGCAAGCAACCTTATACTATCGTTTTGCAAAAAATAGCTTCATTTTGACATATAATTTATTTGGTTACTCGATCGGTGAAGGTATCACTTTCAATTCACTTATTTAAACTTGGCAACTGTATAGCCTTGAACAGAAAAAGGTAAGAAACCCTATACGTCTTCTATAGGGTTTGCACTTTTAATTAGTGTTAATTTTTTTGGTTACGAGATCAGTGAAAGTATTTTAAAAAAATTAAATATTGAATTTTTAATTAAAAATATCCTTGAACAAATTTATTTAGGCAACTCATCTACGTTACTTTCGTTAACATATCTTATTTCATAAAAAATACATTTTATTCGGTTACTCGATCGGTGCTCAACGACATCAATAACGGATCCTGTACTATCAGCAAGCAAATAAGATCATATTACATTTCAAGATAAGAAGAAAGTATTATCTTACATGGGAACTGCTTAATATGTAGTATTAACTTTCTCATGAGAATTGCTTATCATGCAGTTAACATTGTATTACCTTTCTCGTGAGAACAGCTTAGTAATAGTTTATTTAGATAAGAGAATCATATGTATAGTGTGTTAGACAGTAGATTCATCAAGTTTTGATCAGTTCATGGTTAAGTTTAGATCTAAGCTCTAACGAGCATTTATATTCTTGTGTTTTGTAATTGTTATTACATCCGCTGGTTTACAATAAAGATCCAGGGAAAACAAAAATCTTTTAAAAACTCGTCTCATTTGAACACAAACGAAACTTGTTTCTTTATTTATTATCAAACAGTTTACTCACCAAATACTTAAGTATACGTAACATCCAGTTGTGCGCAATTTATTGTTATTATGTAATTCATTTATTTATAATTTCAAATGAGTAATATCAACGGCAAATGACATTCTTTAAGGTTTTTTTTATGTAAATAGATCATTATTATTGAAAATGTTGTGTAATAAACTGTAATAGATTGAGTCAACTATTATGATTATGTTTTAATCTGCTATTATGTTTGTAAATAGTATAGTCATTGTATTAGATCGTAAGGTGACGTCAAATTTATTGATGATGTAAATAGTAAGTAGTATATAAGATTAGAAAATCATAATTTTAGGACACTTCCTGATATACGACGAACGAGAACGTATGTAAAGTTCATGATAAACGGCGTCAAATTAATATAATGTAAAATGGACACTTCTGAAAATAAAGCGACAGAGTAAAGTCGTGAATAATAATATAGTATAAATGTAAAAATACGACACTTCCTGCTATACGACGAACGTGAACGTATGTAAAGATCAGTCCTGTAAATAAAGCGACGGAGTAAAAGTCGTGAAAAATAATATTGTAAAAATTTAAATAGTCTAGTCTCAAATAGACAATTAAGTTGGTGGGTGAATTGAATACGACGAAAGTGTAGAAAGTTACAAACTGTAAAAGTGTATATAAGAGTATAAAAAACCACCTTTAAATTAATTTACTAGCTAAAGTTATTGCTAGTCAATAAACCTTCGTTAAAACCATAAACTGGTGTTTTATTTATTTAAACACATAAAACAAATATTCTTCGAACAAGGGAAATAAACAAAAGTGTATTACCAAAAGTGTGTAATCAATTATCAAGTGTGTGGATGGTGTTATATGGGAAATCCATGCAAAGGAATGTCAACCAGAATTGGAAACCAGCACTGGGACAACATAAAGTGACATACGCTGCCAATGGTATTGGAAAAGACCAACTTTATAAAAAGGTAGGAAGTTATTTCCTTTCTGTAACTGGTACCTTGAGAAAGAAAATATAATCTGTGTGAGGTGTAGTTAAGTGAATTGAACATTTTAGTAATCATTAAACTTAATTAATATTTCAATTTTAAATGTGATTTCAATTTCATTTAAAACCACAAGAATCCACATTCGCCCTGAGATGAGTCTTTCTTAATAATTTAATTCAGTTATTTTATGTTATTTTTTTGGCTCTCAACTTTCTTACATAAACTTGAATTAGTCAAGAACTCACGTAACTTTATCTTTATATAACTATTGCATTATTTAAATCTATTAAAGGTATTTCTTTAATCATATAATAATTTATAAAAGAGGGAAGTTGAAAAGCATTTCCAAAGTTCACAGTCATTTTAAAAATCAATTTAATTATAAAATAATTATTTACGATCTAACAGCAATTATTCGTTATTTGCAAGTATATAATGAAATTGAAGTAATTAATTTTTATTTTTAAATAGCCAAATGCTAGCCCGTTGGCTAGCAAAATAAATGCGATGATTTATTTTGCTAGCCAACGTGAGGGAAAAAGTTCCCATTTGCAGTATTTTAATTTGATTGTATGAACTGAATTTCATATTGATAATTAGATAAAATTGTGATAAACTAAAGTGAAAGATCTACTATGAATATTGATTAAACCGTGAAACTCCAAAAATCACAAGCTCCTCTTTTTCCATCTGGGAATATTTTTGTTCACTGGTATTAAAAACTCCAGATGTGAAAACCATCCGCAAAATCTAGATTCAATATTGCTAGAATGGAATCGTAGTGAACCAAAATACTCGAAGAAGACATTACGTTTTAATTTTAAGAAAAACATTCTTTTTTAACAAGTTATATAGTGGATGATTTTTAAGAAATTAAAATAATTAATAATTAAAAATAATTAAAAAAATCATTTTAACTGCGTGAAATTTATTTTCAATAACTAGTATTTTTTTAATTGTATGCAACTCTTAATCATATAATACACATCCTAAAAATTCTATAAAAACTATTTTGAAATAATTACACTTTTTGGACATAATTTCAACCTAGCTTCATTTAATATTCGTTTTAATTTCTGTAAATGGCTAAAACTATCCGTCACTAAAATGTCATTTAAAAATACAATTAGCCCTTACAAACTCCCCAGTAAGAACTCCATTACTTTTTGGAACTTGGATAAAACTGATGCCAACTCGAAAAAAATCTTGCCTAAATAAATCCTTAGGTAACGATAGAGTTAGTAGTTTTTTGAAGGCTTTAATTAATTTACTTGATAAGCTTGTGACAAATCCAGTTTGGAAATTTGATTTTCTCCTTGTAGTTTGCAAAACAAATCCTCTGTCTTAGTAAACGTATACTGATCCACTTCAATGATTGCGAGCTTGAGATTTTTACACAGCCGGTGCCGTCCTTGCAAACCGGAACCATTGGGGAGGCCATTTAATATAATCAATTGATGTTAGGATGTGTACAGAAACAAGCCTTTCAATTTCTTTTTCAATTTTATTTGTTGTAGCATAAAGTATGGGCCAAGTCCTACAAAATGTCGGAGTTACATTTGAGTCTTTCAGTTTAATACTAGACAAACCTTTATTAAAATTCCTTAATTCGTTTGGAAAAGCCTTATTATATTTAAATAACAATGTAATTAATTTTAAAATATTATTTTCAAGAAAATGTAATTCGTTAATTTTAAAACTGTAAATTGCTAAAAAATTCCGTCCAAGTAATGAAGACATTTACTAACAAATAAAAAATTAAAAAGAACCTAAATACTAGCTCCCGTCCCTATGTGACAAATTAAAGCTACATTTTCAACACTTTTTTCATTGTTCATTTCAATTTCATATGGATTGTAATTCTGAGTTTTTAATATGCTGGCAGTAGAAAAGACAGCTTGATCAAGAACTTGTTTGTGATCAAGATTAACTCAAGTTAATTCGTCATTCGGGTTAGCTTTCTGATTACTACATCTTATTTTCATTATTATTTACAAATACAAATGCAGCATTCACAGGCCTATCAGGCCCATTGCTAGTTAGTTGTTTACATTTCTTCCTGTCTCTTGCAATTGTATTCCAGTTTATGATCCTCTTTTACTCTAAGTCCTCTTGGACTGCTTCCCACCATTGTCTTCGTGGCCTACCTCTTTTCTTTTTTCTTCAGGATTTTTCTATGCTATGTTTTTGACTGATCTGCTTTCTTCCATTCTTTCAAGGTGTCCCAACCACTGTAGTCTTTGTGATTTGATAACTTGAGTTACCGTTGGCGCTTTGTACATGACGTAAATCTCGGCGTTTGATCGTCTATGCCATGTACCATTTATTTTCTTTCCACCAAATATTCTGCGCAATAATCTCCGTTCCCATATCTCATGTAGCTGTTCGGTTTTCTTAGTCATGTTCCAGGCTTCGCACTCATACAGCAGGGTAGGCCTTAACGTGGTCTTGTAGATGCTTAATCTTGTGGCGCGAGAGGTGTTTTTTGATTTGATTATCCTGTTTGGCAATTCTTAGGTTTATTTCTGTCTCCTCCTTACATTTGTTGTCTATAAGCACACCCAAATACATGTACTGTGCTACTTCTTCAAATGCACTAAGCTCTTCATTCCCGATCTCTATATTTAAGTTTCTTTTACTGCTCTCATTTCTCCCCTTTTTCCCAACTTCCATATACATTTACTTTTGCCCTTATTAATTTCCAAACACATTTGCTTAGCTGTCAATACCAGGTTCTTAGCTGTCGCTTTTAGCTCTCTTCTTGATCTAGCAATTAGGAGAATGTCATTTGCGTAGGCAAGACATTGGTGACTTCTATTGAAAAGATCTCATTTTCTGTTTATACCGCTGTTCCTAATTATCACCTCTAGTACTAAGTTAAAAAGTAAAGTTGATAGAGGGTCCCTCTGCCGTACTCCTCTTTTCAATCAGAAACTTTCTGATATAAAACCATTGGCCCTAATTGCGCATGTGACATTGTTGATTGTTATTCTAACGAGTCTTATTAACTTTCTTGGGACGTCAAGCATTCTTAGAGCCTCAAATAGTTTTTTCCTATTTACTGAGTCGTATGCACTCTTAAAATCAATAAATAACATATGTGCCGGCATTTCACATTCGTAGACGCCGATCAGAATTTGTTTGAGCATGAATATTTGGTCCATCGTAGACTTGTTCTATCTGAAACCTACTTGGTACTCTCCAAGTATAGGTTCCAAGTAGGGTTCCAGCCTTCCCTTGATAAGAGTCGCTACTATCTTGTACGCGGTATTCATTAGAGCTATTCCTCTATAGTTATTGCAGTAGGACCGTTCCCCTTTTTTAAAAGCTGGTATCATGACTGCCTTATTTCATTGTTCTGTCATTGTTTCCGTGTTCCAGACTTCCTTTATTAAGTCGTATGATTTGCTTATTAAGACGTCGCCGCCGTACTTTAGATCTTCCGCTGTCACGCCATTTTCACCTGGATTTTTATTGTTTTTCATATTGTGTACTATTTGTTCTACTTCGGTTTTCGAAGGTTTTTTGCTCTACATACATCTGTTGTTGTTCTTCTAGGGATACTTCATTCTCAGTTTCTTCTCCTCCTCCTCCTGCGGTTAGTAGCTCTTCGAAATGTTGTTTCCACCGCCTATTAATGTCTTCTGTATTACCTAGCAGCTCTTTGTTTTTATCCTTCAAGTATAGTTGTCTTCCATGATATCCAGTTCTAATGTTCTTCACATCTTTATAAAAGTTTTTTATTTCTCTATTTTTATACTTTTCTTCTATGAACTTTAGTTTTTCTTCCATGCGTTTCCGCTTTTTTGTTCTACATATTTGTTTTACCTTTCTTTTTTGATTGTTATATCTGTCTTTATCTTCCTACGTTTGTGTTGTTAGGAATTGTAGCCATAATTCCCTTTTCCTTTCCAATTCCCTTTTACATGTCGCATCCATTCAGTGATTTCTCTTGTGACTTCTTCTTCTCGTTAAATTCTTCCTAGTTGCGTTCTGAATGGCTTCTACAATTTTTCCCCAACTTTGTTCAGTGCCTTCGTTTTTCACATGATATCCACTAAGGCTCTTTCCAATACTGTTTCTGTAGCCTTCAGCTGTTTCTGTGTTTTGAAGGTAGTCCAAATTGTATTTTCTTCCTATTTTTACTTTCTTTTATTGTTCATTCGTTATTTTTAGCTTTGCTATTACCAAGAAGTGGTCCGAGTCGGCTACCGCTCCTCTATAGGTTCTGACGTTGGTGATCTTTTTCGCGTCGTTCTCTTTTATTAATCTATGGTCTATCTGATTTGATTCGTTGCACCCTGGTATTCCCCACGTCAATGTCCTTTCTCTTAAATTGCGTACTCATGATTTTCATTTTTTGTTCTATAGCAAAAGTGACTAATCTTAGCTCGTTTCCATTACAGTGTTCGTGCTTGATTTTGCCTCCTGTGATTTTTGAGTACATGGCTTCTCTGCCTATTTTTGCATTCGCATCCCCAGCTACCATTTGAGGGTCGGATTGCCGCATCATTTGTTCCATATCTTCTTAAAAGACGTCTTTTACATCATCTTCGTTTTCTTCGGTGGGCGCATGCATATTTATTAGGGTCAACAGCCCAGGCGATGTCTTAATTATGGCTTTGGATCGAAATTCTTAACTTGGTTTTCTAGGGTATCTTACTAAAAATCCTACTCCAAATCTCCTATTTTCACTTCCGCTTGTAAATAATGGATAGTTTTGCACTTTTTGCACGTTTGTGCCTTGTAAATGTGTTTTTTGTAGTGTTGTAGCTTTCTTGTAGTAGCTATAGTTACTTTATATCGATTCATCTAATTCACTAAGTTGATAATTGCGCCCTCTTCAGAAATGCCGCGCAGATTCTATGTCACTATCTTCATAAGTCCTTTGGATTCATTTAATTCGTTTGTTCCCTGGCTCGTCTTTTCTTCCTTTGAATTCCTTAAGTACTTGTTCATTGCCTGAGTCGTTATCCTTAAATTTAAATTCTTCTATCATTTCTATTTTTTTACCTTTAATGTTTCTTATGTTCCAGGTTCTAATTTTACTATCTCCTCTTTGTACATTGTTCTTTGCGGTTTTCTGTGTGGTTGTATTTATTATGTTTCCTTTTTGTTTCATATTTTCCTTGTTTATCATTTGCCCGTATTCGATTACCGTGTCCTATTTTGTCGCCGTTTTCGCCTATCTTGGTGTTCTAGTTCTTAGGCTTTTTATTTATTTCCCTTTTCTCCAATTCTCTTTTATGCTTGTTCCATTTTTACTCGGTATCTTCTACTGTTACTTTGCTGTACCCTATTTCGACTGTTTTTCCTTTTCTTTTCTTTTCTTGCGCTAGTTTCCCAAATGTCCACAGTTTTTCTCTTTCTGCTTTTGTTTGGTCGTCATTTATATATACTCTAACTGGTTCCATATTCTTTAGTGTTTGTTTATTCTGCATTATTCTTCTCTTATCTATTTCGTTTCCTAATTCAATATTATGTTTTCCGCCTATCTTAGTTACCTTCATAATTTTAACCTCTATTTCTAAGTGCTGCCATATAAAGTTCTCGGTAGCTTGTTTCAGTGTATCTGGTTCGCCAGTATTTATTTTTAGTCCGTTCATAACTCTATTATTTTCCGTTTTTCCTTCTCTAACCTTTCTATATTGTCTTTAATTTCTCTCAATTCATTTTTAGTTTCTCCATTTTCTTGCTTTACCTGCTTAATATCTTCTCTCAAGCATATATTTTCATTTTTTATTTTATTGATTTCTTCCACGAAGTTTTTGTGGTCGGTGTTGATTTTCTGTATTTCCTCTTTTATACCTGTCATCTCCTTGTTTAGGACATTACTATTTGCTTCTAACAAAATTGTCATTATTTCTTATAAAGTTATATTTATTATTGTGATTATTTTAAACATAATAATTATTTCTTGGCACACATTTTATCTAAATGGTCTTTCCTTCTACAGATATTGCAAGAATGATTTTTAATCCTATGTACCCCTTATGATGTATGTAAAGTAATAGCAAAACGAGAATAGCCTGTTGACGTCACCTGGGTACTAGACGAAACTACGGGCCAGTTTATCCTTTAATAGATGGATGTTTTACTTGTCAAGTTATTCTAGAGCGTTCCTCTTACATTAACCTTTCTCTGTCGTATAGTAGTAATTAAAAACACTATTTTTACGTCACTACTGCGGCGTTAACGCGAGGACAACACGCATATTTTATGACGTCAACAGGATTTTCACATTTTGCTACTACTCTACCCTATGTATACATTTTTTGACTATTTAATTGCATTTTAAACTGTTCAGACTTAAAAATCGGCTTTCAAATGAGGTTTTTAGTAGCATGAGAAGCTGTTTATTCTGAAACTGTAATTCTGTAGTTCTATTGTGTGTTTGTAGTAGCTAAGAAATGGATGTGAGCTCTATAGACATTTTTGTTGGTATCAAATTTGATAATTTCATCTTCACATGGTACGCGCTTGGCGGTGTCGCAGCTTAACGTACCATTTGTAGCGGTCAATTCTGGTCGATTATTTAAACCGCCTTATTTCACGTAAAATGGTCATCGAATTGTTTAAAACGCACAAAGCTTTAATTTCTATTTTTGACGCTTTGTAGTGAAATTTGTACGAACTTGTATTGTATTGCAACATTTTAATTTCTAACAATTAAAACAATTTTTAAATATATTTATGACCCATTTCGCAAATAACGAATGTATTTCTTCCCACTTATCATTGCTATAAAAATTTAATAACCTGAGATAAGGGCATTTTATGATCAAGCACAAGCATGTTTTATTTCTGGAAACTAGATAAAAATATTAAATGCAAGCAGCAAATCTTTGTTTATTTTGTCATTAGTTAATCGTGACATACGCCAAACATTTTGGAAATTACTAACCTTCTCTTTTTATTTCAATTCGTATTATTGGTGTATTTTTCCCCTTGTGAAATTGTGGCGGTGGGGTTTAGTTTAGCTGACCGGAAAGAAATGTTTTGCCAAAATTGTCAAAAGCAACTTGTCATGTACTCTATACAATCTGTGATGTCTTTTAAGTCAATTCTGCGGACTTGTTAGAAAATTTGTGCCAAATTAATATATTTTATTAAAGTTAACCTTAAGCTTTGCAGTTCAGTGTTGAATATAATTTTTTTCTATTTGTTGTATATTCATGGAATCACTTTAACATTAAATTTTGACTAAAAAATTTATGAAATCGTTATTTTGCAAAATGCTTGTAATATGTCAAAGTTTAATAATCTTTTTATAACCGACAATTATATCATAGATAACGTCGAAAACTCATTTCCTTAAACACATGTGGAATGTAGCATTAGTTTACTAAATAATTCATTGAAATTCCCATTTCTTAATAGAAACTGTACATTGAAATTAAAACTTTTTGTTAAAATATTTAGTTACGAATGTATGCTGTTTTTATGTTAGAACTTGGTCTTAGGTTATTGACAAATAAAGTGTCTTTTAAAGATAAAAATGCGACGTCTGGGAAACTTTAAATTGTTTGTCGTACAATCCTGTTGTGTATTGATTAAATTTAAACTATTAAACAATTTCACTTTTTTCAAATTGGGAGTTGATACAACTGCAATAATTTTATACATAGTTACAATTTGATGGCACCCAATTAAGTTTTTACTCAAATAATGCCTATTCCTTCTGAATCTAAAATCAGTAGGCTTTTCAATTAACGCCTACAACCTGAAAGCTTTTTGCTGAAATTTGTTCTCAGGAAATAACAGTTTTTTTAAGCATAAGCCGCTTTGGGTGTCTAAACATCATTTAAAGTAAGTGATGCATATGTGGAATTTGACTTTATAATTTTTGCCAACCCAATTGTGAGGCTTTTTTGTATTTATGCACATTGCAGTTTTCATGGGCTGATGCACACAATTGCTGAGCATGCTTTAAGTGAAAGGATTTTATTTATACACCGTATTCGTTGTAACATTTGCTATAGGGAATTAGTATAGGAAATCTGAAATATGCCAGATATTTCGTTCTCGAATAAAAGTCGGCGACGTTAATAGTTGAAATCGATAGATAAGATATTCTAACGTACTGTCCAAAACATTACCTTTAATAACAATCCCAATTCTTCAGAAGTTATAAATTCATGAATTATTTGCAAAACATTAATTTAATAGCCGAAACCTGAAAAGTAAACGCGACTTGCCTCCGTGGTTCAATGGCTAACGTTCGGCTTGCTAAACTGCACGTGCTCGTGGAATGCAAGATCGAGCCCCGTTACAAGCAAGACTTTGTTTTAAATTTTATTTGTCATTAATCTTTAATTTAATAACAATTTAAATAATTTGTTATTATTCTTTTATTCAAAAAACGTACAAGAAATAATAAATTAGAAATGAAACTGATGATGCTTTTTCATACTACATACTACAAAAGCCATTTTTACAATACTAGTTTACTAACACTCAAAATCCTGAAGATTTAAATACATTTAAAGTCTCAGTATTGACAAGTACTTATTTTCCAGTTTATTTATTTTAATTTGAAATAAATACGCAATGAGAATTCTTGAACTCACTTTCTATTAACTGGGTATCATTATTTTTTATTTCTAATTTATTATTTCCTGTATGTTTTTCAAATAAAAGAATAATAACAAATTATTTAAATTGTTAGTAAATTAAAGATTAATGACAAATAAAATTTAAAAAACAAGTCTTGCTTGTAACGGGGTTCGATCTTGTATTCCACGAGCCCGTGCGGTTTAGCAAGCCAAACGTTAACCATTGAACCACGGAAACTAGTCACGTCGACTTTTCAGTTTTCGGCTTTTAAATTAATGTTTTGCAAATAATTAATGAATTTATAATTTCTGAGGAATTGGGATTTTTATTAAAGGTAATATTTTTGGACAGTACGTTAGAATATCTTTTCTATCGATTGCATCTATTAATTTCATCGACTTTTATTCGAGAACGAACTATTTGGCATATTTCAGATTTCCCATACTAATTCCCTATAGCAAATTTACAACGAACACGGTGTATAAAGTCTGTAGTACTGGCTTACCGATCTCGAAGTTAGGTCGAAAAAATATTGTTATATTGTTTTATTATTTACGTAGAGCAATAAAATACATCCTACCGAATTTCCTTAAGTGACGGATACATACAAGGAAATTTTTTGATATACCTTTTGCAGCTGAATAAGCATTTACAAGTAATGCAAAGCCTTCAAAAGGTTATTAAAGCTAAATGCTATAACAAAATACATCTTTAATCTCAATAAAACTGAACAAGTGTATTCCCGAAAATGTGACAAGCTTTACGTAAACCTAACAAATCAGATTGTCCAATAAGAGAAAGGAAACTGTTACACACCGCTTGAACAAAATGACAGCTAAAGTGATAGATGTGTTTTGAAATATATAAAAACGTTTTCTCAAATAAAAAGAGTTTACTCGCAATCAACCAATATTTTAAATTAGCCACTCTTAGTAAAGAATTCAAGAGTCGTTGGGTACCTAACTAGGAAAAGTAATTCTTTGTTCAATCACTCCAACAGACCGACAAATAAGGGACTGGCTTTAACCAGCTAGGTAGTAGCAGGATTAAGTTCTAGAACATCAATTTCCTTTTAAAAACCATACGTCAGCATTATTTAACCGATAGTTTCAAAACTTACAAATTTAAAGTGATTCGTCATTTTCTTTAAGCTCTGCTACATTGATGAAGATAAAATAAAGAACCTTTCCTAAGGCAACTTCCAAATAATGACCCTATAAATCAAGTTTTATAGTAATTTATTATGTTAGGAAACTCAGTGCCATCTGTTTTTGGTCATTTGACCATCGTCTGTAAATTTTACATCAAACCACCAAGAAGACGTCTGAAACCGCACAGATTAGACTGTAAGTAAGAAATAGGGGTAGCCTACGCCACCACCGCCGCGTTACTAGTTTGCTACGCACACTTGGTTTACGGTCGTTGCTACTGCTGCGGGTCTACAGCGAGAGTTGCTGTGTGGGCATTCCCAGAGGGATTTTCTTGAAAGCGGGCTGCTTTTAAATGTAAGTAAAATAGAAATAAAAACTTCCGCGGTATAAAAGCAAACAACCGGTTGTGGAATGTCAACGCGCAAATTAAATGGAAATTTTGACACACTTTTTCCTTTTCGGGTTTTCCGGTTGCGACCACAACAGAAAAGCTAAACTCTTAACTTGCACCATTTATTATTGATTAAAAGCTTGTTAGATGCTCGAATCGGTGCAGTCTTTCAGTTAATTAAAAGTTACACGTCTCTTAGTTTTGTTTTAGACTTAAAAATGTCTTCGCGATTTATTCATATCCTTTGCTGCCTATAAGACAAGGAGTTCGTGTCCTGTAATTTTCAGTGCAAAAGCTCTCACTAAGAGACTGCAGTGGAGTTTCAGTTGACGACGAAAAGGAGGCTAAATATTTGTTTTGTATGGTAGCGTCGCAACAGCAGCAGCACTAACTTTCCACCTCTTCCTCCCTCTTATATAACAGAAGTTAACTGTCCTCACTAATCTCAAGCAATTAAACTAAATTACTCCAAGAACGTTATTCGCGATTATAAATCACCAGCGATATTATAAACACGTATAATTACTAAAGTTCGGGTTGAGGCGAACCCCGACGAAACTGAAATATGCCACGATGTGAAAATTTTTCTCAATAAAATCCCTTAAATTATGAGGTTGTTAACTGGAGGGGAAAAATACTGAGCGTCAGTTTCAAGTAGAAAAGAATTAAATACGACTGCTTGTTTTATATCAGGTAATTAGATTGGGAAAGTTGACAAGAAACGTTATCTCAGGAAAAAATATATACCTATAGGTATAGGTTGAAGCTGTATATTTTATTTTATTTCAACTTTATTCTTCTTCATGAAGTCTATTAAAAGAGAAAAGTCAAACTTAAAGTGTTTTAATGAAAGTATAATATAACAGGGATAAAAGTAATGAAGGTATGCAGATTTCGTGAAATGATTATATTATAAGAGTGACATTTTCATTTTTACGAACAGCAAATAATTAAGAAGGTTATTAAAAACTTTTTAAATAAACACAACAACACAAAAAATAAAGAGACATTGTCAATTTGGAAGTTTCGCTCTTGATTCTTTTCTTTTTGTTTTAGGCAATCACCGGAGAATATTTTTCAGATTCAAACAGCAATAAAAGTTTAATTACTTAAAGAAAAGAGAGGAAAACTAATTGTAAATAAGACATAAAACTTGAAGCAGAACAAATGCTGGTCGTTTATACGATACTACGGCTACGTTTTAGGTGTATAAATAAAAGAAGTGCACTAACTTTTTATATATACACCTTACAGTACTGTATGGCACTAAGATATATATTTGTGTATACTGCGAAATGCTAGACGTACGAAAGTGTTATTTTTTGTTAGTAAATTTCTTAGTGCCATCATAAATAAATAATTGCAGCTGCTGCGTTAAGAAATATTCTCCGGAAAATTCTTGCATTTCTTTTGGAAACATAGGTTTTACAATGAATCTGCACACATTCAAGACATCGAATACTTACTTGTTCATGATTTACAATTAAAAGATAATGACTTGATGAAATTTAAGATTGTTATTTTCAAATGGTTAAGCAACTTCAATATTAAATTTTTACTTGAATTATTTAGATATCAAATTTATTCACCTTGTTTGATAGCGTCTCCTAAGGCGATGTTGTTAGTATATTTAAACATTTTGTTTTATGTCAAAATAACTAATGACAAAAAGGCGAAATATGCCTCTTAAATTTAATATTTTTAACTAATTGAGTGCCTAGAAATAAAGCATACATGTTTTCAACCCTAAAATAACTTCATATTTATATCACAAAAGGTAAATAACGACAAAATGTATTTATCCTATTTTGTAAACAAACCTAAAGAAAACATTTATCTTTAAAATTTGTTTTAATAAGCAAATAGTAAATCTGAAAAATTACATTACAATGTATTATTAATTTCACTGCAATGCGTGAGAATCTTAGGCGCTTAAACACACGGCCACACTTGCTTTTATTTTACTTCGTAATTATTACAATACAGGGCCGTGTTCATTTGGATTTTTACCATCGAAAAAATAAATTTAAAATATTTATACATAAAGATTTTATGTGAAATGATGTAAATAATTGTGAAAAAATGAATCCGTTACAAGCTACCTCGTAAAATGCCCAAAGATTTTTAAGACAAATAAGCCGCAAAAATAAAAACTTACGTGTCCCGAAGAAAAATAATTCCATGTGACGCTTCTGAGCGTTGCATCATATTTATTTAGGATTTTTTAGTTATGTTGTTATGCATGTTTTGCTATGTTTATACTACCTTTATTTGTAAAATAAATTTTATAAAGTCCCCTTTAGAAAAATAAATTGATTATTAAATAGAAAAAGAAAAGAAAAAAAAAAGAATTTAATATAAAAATAGAAGGAAAATTTTATAATTGATAATATGATAACAGTATTGAGTACTGAAAAAGGAAGTTAATGAACAGAAGGAAGTGACACAAGCAAAAGGAAACAACACAGTAGATGCTTATAATAAAGGTACAGATAATGAGTGTATTTGCAAATAATAATAATTTATTAATGGTGTAGGCGATAAATAGTTTATTAGGCGAAAGGTATGGTTAATTATACCTGGTGACTAAAAAATAAAAAGTGGTAACAGGTTGATTATAGAAAATAAATGTTGCACAAATGTTGGACAAAAAATTCCTGCTGATTAATATGGACCCAGTGTCTTAATATAAAATTTAAATACTGCCTGAAAAATATTTCTTGCTGTAATGCTGGAAAATCTACATTGCTTAAACTGTTTTACTAGTCCATAAATACAAATTCATATTTATATAGCATCTCGTTGCATAATAGCAATTACAAATAGTAACTTAAGTATGAGATTGCATTATTAAAATCAAGTTAATAATGAAAATCAACTTCTTAACGCATAAGAGTTTAGAAAATATAAAACTTGCATTATACACATTATATACACGTACACACGTTTATGGCATTATTTTCTTGTTGACAGGTAAAACAGATTTCTCTTGTAAATTATGTTAAATATATTTGTTACATTTGCTAATTAAGCGGTAAAATTTCATATAGAAGGGATTGTGAAGAATGAACCCACATTTTCAATCCAACAACAGATAGTATTATTCTTTTATAAAAATCATTAACAATTCATAAGGGTTAATAATTAAAATATCTCTGACATATAACCCTGAGTATTTTTAGCATCTCATTAATAGAATAATTTTGAAATACGTCAGAGTAAATTTTATTAATTTATTAAAACAAATTTAAAATTAAATCATTTAAAATTATTAATTTAATAAATAAAATACTTTTTATAGAAAACAATACAAGAATAGAATACAAAGTCATACCATTGCACCAATACAAAATAATTTGGCTTTCAACGTGTACTAATATATTATATACCTACGTAAATATTTCAATTTAAAATAGATTATAGATTTGTGATCCAATCAAGTTGGCTATTTATTAGAAAAAAATCCGTTGCAAAATGTATTAAGAGAAACAATTTTTTTCCAAAGTAATACTTAATATAAAAGGTGCCATCTTATAGTCTACATCTCGATATTAAATAGAGGGAATTCCGCTACTCTTAGATTTATCAAAACAAAACAGTAAATTGAATTAATAAGGGCCCGACTAACGTTTACAGTTACAATTAACAGCCGCCGCGAAACTGTACTTTTTCTGAAAGGAGCAAATTGAGACACAAGAACTCACACTAGAAAGAGATAAATTTAACATTTTACATAACACATTTTAGTATCATAGTTTCAAAAATTTTTCTTTTTTTCCAAAAAAATTCTGCATCTATCTTATATTTTACTTAAAGCATTTAACGCGATATTTATGTTTAATTAATTGCAGTAATAATTTGTCTTAATTGCTGATTCCTATCGATACGTTCAGCAGACATTTATGCATATTTGCTCTTTACGGCAATTAATTGCAGCTTGGTCAAATTGCTGGCACTTATAGCAACGTAAAGGAGCAGATATATAGCCTCATACTGCAGGAGAGGAAAAAACTACTTACCTTAAACCATTCAGGAAGAACAGCTTTCTGTGAATGTTATATCATATGATAATGTATTTATTTATTACCTTACAGTACATTTTAGTGGCGGTATTTTTTGGGCTCTCGGGTACTTCACACTTCTTCGAAAGCAGATCCTATTTTTTTATTACATAATTATAAATGGAATCCATTTAGTAGTAAAAGCAAATACGACTTTACTGTCTACCTGCTCTTGGGGGTTGACCCGTCTAGTTGAAATAGTGGTCTAGCCAAATATTATAACACACGGCCACTAATTACTCCTTAGTGAAACATATTCATGTCTATTAGTACATCAAAATAGATGATGTTAAAGGGAGAGTTGTCCGGAATTTTTCCTTTATAAACTCTGCTTTTGTAATCTTTAAACAGTTCTTATTATAATTTTAAATACTTCAATATTTTACATTTATAGACACAGTCGTTAAGGCCAATAATTATTTTAAATTTGTACTTCCGCCTTTTACATTATATCAATTTTAACAACATCGCTATTAATTCTTCATTTTAAAAGCCGTACTCTCAGCCAACTACTAAATTTAACATTTTAATTAAACAAGAGCAACCTCATAATAAATTCTTTAAGTTCCTTAATCGCAGTCGTTACAGCTAAAATTATTATAAATAATTGTTATGTCCTGGTGCATAACATCTAACTAGTTGGTAGTAACTTTGCAAACTTAATTTTGGAACAAACTTTAATTATCTCCCGCAGACATCATCAAACACCAAATAACTCTCATGTTTTGATTAAATTTGTTATCAAAACTCAATTACTCTCATTCCTATTTGTAACCATTTGTAACCTAGCAATTAATCAGTAAAGTTGTAAGTCCTACAACATAATAATAGTTTGCATTTCTGGTTTCACTTTGATTATCTACTGAGAAGATCAACGCTAGCAATTACATTTGAAGTTATCGAAATTTCTCAGTTCAGCAAAAACTGTAGGTTTGAACAGATATTAATTTATATAATTATATGTAGGATAGTAACTCTTGTTTGATATGATGGTCCTTTACCACTTCTCGACAGATTCTGTCATCAAGTATTGATTACATATAAGCTACTAATTACGCTTCGATGTGCTGGAAACACAGCCCAGCGGAAATTTCTGCAGACTTTGGATTCTCTAGCTCGCCACATGCAAAGAGAGTTTCAATCTAACATAAACTGTATGATCTATGCAGTGCTTACGTAACTGGCTAGCAATACGGTGAGCTAGTTTAAAACAAACATCTTGTATAGAAAGTGCAGTGGCTATATTCTGACTAAGGTACACCTATTTATTCAGGACAAAGACTGGATCACATGAATAAGGGTGTTTGGTTACAGAAATAGCAATTGAAAGAAAATTGCGATACAGAAGAGGTGTTTTCATAATTTCAACTTCAATTAAATTAAATGGTCTGTTTGGTTTTTAAAATATCTTGCTATTTGAATTGTGTATAATTATACACACATAACACGACTGCTTGACGGAATTTTGAAAATCAAATTTAAAATAAGTGAATAAGTGAAAGATTAAGTGTGTGTATGAAATTGTCATGATTTTTCAATAATAATATTAATGAAAGTAATTGCTTCAGCTGTTAAATTAAGTTAAAAAAAGAGTTTGTTAGATGATTCGCGATGCTTACCGATATCTAATAAAAAAAGCGTTAACTATTTGCGCTTATTATTAATAATTGTCAATTGAACATTTATAAAAAAAGCACTATAAAACGATTCAAGGTTGAATTGATTTTTATTGATTTAGTACATGTACACAATAATGATTAGGTTAAGAGAGTGATTGAGTGATAGGTTAATGATTTGGGTTGAGAAGATTTTCACTTGCAGTTACTTCTGAAAAAAAGAAAAGGTATTAGTTTAGTAAAATTATAAAACATTACATATCTGATTGACATTGATGTAACATAATTTGGGTTTAATATAACAAACAAAAATAGGCTTGACTACGGTTACTGGCAAGCCAAAATAAGTCATGAAATAGAATTACATAGTTTACAATAATCATGATATTAAAATCATAACCAAAAGCAGGCTAATTTGAATTGAAATATAAACAGTGAGATATGAGAAACAATTGCAATCTAAAACAATGTTTAGTTACTAAGAGGCAATTAAGTAAAGGAGTAAAGGGAAAAAAAGATTGTTTTTAAATGAAAAGGTTGCATAAAAGTCAATTAAAAGAAAGATAGAAAAAAAGTTTAGCAGTTCTACAAGTGTAAAAATTCTTATGTTTTATTTTAAACGAATATAATAAGAGAATTTATAAAAGAAGAAAATAAAGGAAAATTAAGACGTATCAATAGTTCAGACATAAAGAAAGAAACATAAATTTTAGTTTTGAACTTTATGCGAAAATATTGAAAAAGTAAAAAAAATTAGGTGCAATTTACCTCAATATTTTAGCTGCGGTTAAGCATCATATCCTGAAGAAAGTTACGGAGCCTCATAAACAGTAGGCAGCTTCCGGCGTGGTGATTTTCTCAGACAGCAGGCTGCAAAAAGGGAAACATAAAATGCATCCAGATACCAGGTTTGTGGCAAGTCAAAAAGTGATAATAAAGGCAAAGCTAGTGTTATTCTAAAAAGAATCAAAAGTGAAATCAGTTCTATAACAGTAATTTTGAACAAGGTTAACTTACCATAAATTCTTCAAGATCCCTTGTAACACTGTAAGTGATTCTTTCCTTAACCTAAAATAATAAAAAGTTCCATATAAATATTTCTCAGTAGTAAAATAAAAATGTACTTATTTAACAGCGTCACTTCGAATATTCCGATTGTAAGGTTTGGTTAAGAATCGAATGTCAAACTTGACGTTTCGAGGTAAATACAGGTACCCATTTATTCATGATATCGTAAAAGGTAAGTACACTTCCAATATATTGTCATGATATTATGACGCATTGGAACTTAGGCTACCCCTATTTACAAACATGTTTGATGGGTTGCATAATCTCAAGGAGAAATTTTTTTAAATAATTTTTATTATATAAAGCCAATGAAAATGTTTTAATTTAATAAATATGCACTTTGGAATACACTCGGCAGTAAAAGGATAAAGTCTAGAGTTGATTTATCTTGATAAATTGTCATTTTTCAGCTCATTCATCTCAGCCATTTATTTTTGTGCATAGAAATGAATTTGAAACTATTTCAAGGCATATATGACCTAAAATACACAAAGTACACGGTTGTGATGATGTATACAAATGTTTGGTACCTTACCTACACGTTTAATTTAAAAAAAATATGTTTCACGTTAACGATTTGGTGAATTCGTTAAACACTTCTTCTGTAGTAAGGTTACTTTAGCTTGTGGCTAAAGTATTTTATTGAGTTGTTGTCAAGTAGTTCCTTGAGCACAATTTTAACATAAATGTAAATGTGGGGCCTTTCCTAATGGTATACACCAGAATTATTATAGCAATATATATTAAAATCTGATATATTAGAAATTTAAAATAGCATTAAAAGATTATGGAAAATTATTTTCATTATAATTTAACTTACTTCAACATCCTTCTTTTACTAACTTTTTAATGTAAAAAATTAATTATATTATAGCAAAGTTTTAGTTCTAAACTTTAGATTGAAAGCTTCAATATTTTAATGACACTTAAATTACAAAGAATCTCTTAAGAAAGTTTTCAGTGTGTGTTACATCATCCAGTTAAACGCTAACATCAATTTTAAATTTTGCGATCAGTACATAATTCCAGTTTTTCTAGGCCAAGTTGAAATCTTAAGTTTTTAATTAAATTAATGATATCCTAAGTTAAATCCATTACTACCTACTTACACAATTTTTAGTTATATTATTATATATAGTAAGAAACTTGTAGTTACACTATTAGCGTTTCTAAATTAAATTCAGGCAAACGGTTTTTTATCTTCAAGTGTGAAAGACAAATCTTGTGCCTAAAGTAAACGAGGATGTCGTGAAACTAAAACAGAATTCTGACGTGAATTTATTCAAAACATAAATATTTTATCTGGAAGATTATTTTTCTTTTGGTATAATTCAAACTTTGGTTGGTAGGTACCGTTTATACAAACAGGGAGAACGAAATTATAAAATAAAATGAGGTATTTATTTCAAGTAAAATTTACATATTGCGACTACGCTTATAAAATGTTTGCCGAAATAACAATCTGAAATAATTAATAAGTAAGAATAGAATTTGTATATATTCAGCATTTTTTTTAAATAAATTGAATTTAATTATAAAATTTAATTTTAATTTATAAATTAATAATGAATTCAATTTTGATTACGAAAAACTTTTGCTTCTTTATTAATATTTATTTTTAAATATAATATTGTTATAAATGTGTTTAATTATTGTAATGTGTTAATATTATATTTTATTACGATTTTTTTTTATAATTTTTGTTTAAATATTAATTGATTCTAGTAAGTAGTTTTACAATCATTTACTCAAATTTTCTTATTTAGTTAGCACGTCCTATGTTGAAATATTTTACTGTTATTAATTATACATTTTAAAATAAGCTTGCAGTAACTTTAAAATCCCGTTTACCTTTAAATTTTTAATTTTACTTAAAAGTTCGATCGAGAGATTGAATTAACTTTGAAAGTGTAATTAATATTCAAAAAGTTAATATCTTTTAAAAGGCATTTCCGGAACATTCGGATCACTAATAACTAAAACTAATTTACTAAACATATTTAGTGTTATAATAACGTAAACAGTTAATACCGTTTTCAATGTTTTGTCTATAGTTTTGTTATTGTTTGATAATATTAATAATTGACTAATAAATTATTTTGAAAGACTTCTGTTTTTTTTTGATAATATTTAATTGATAGTGATAAAGAAGGTTCTTTTTACTTTTGAAAATCTAAAAAATAGTACACTAGGTATGCCAAATATGTTTCTGCTCATTCGTCTTGTTCAACTGGGCAAGCCTCGCTGCGAAACTTTTACGAATAGTGAAAAGAACACCTACATTTTGCAACATATTGCGATGATAATATAATTAAACCAGATTTGGTAATTAAGGGAAATTAGAAAACTTGATATAACGTGAGAGATAAAAATTTATTATGCACAATTACTAAATTAAAATTAAGATTAGTAGCAAAACAGGCCAAAGCAGCTAGTTTATTTATGTTAATCATTTTGCATGCAATATTATTGTTAGAAATACCATATTAAAAGAAAGTAAGAACTTTACGTTCTATCCTTAAACATAACCTAACTTTTTAAATTTAAATTTTAATATAGGATTCTTTAATTAAACATGTTAATCTCATAAATTCAAGACAAGCACTTAATAGCAGGCTAAGTATAGAGTACTATATAAGCTGTTTAGACAAAAAATAATTTCCATACCTCATATGTGAGGAACCGAAGAAGCGAATTTGCCTCCACCGATGTTCGCGAATTGTGATTCACCTAAAAACGAATAAAAACGGTTATTATCCAAAGATTTGTAATGATAGAATTAACTTACTTTGATTTAGTGAAGTGGATTAATTTGATTTTTTTCCTTTTTGACTTAATGATTAAACGATTGTTTATTAACAGAAATAATGATTTGTTTTATGGATTTTATCCAACGTTTTATTAAGTCTTCTGGATTATTGTACAAGCAACAAGAACTGTTTGGGATTTTACTAGCTTAAGGTGCTTTAAAGAATACAAATTATGATTTAAAGAGACTCCATCAGAACAAAGTTTTCTCTTATGTGGTTTGTTGTCTATCATGTAATTTAATTTGGAAAGTTGCTAAATTGTATGATGCAAATGTACCATGTGATGGAGCTTAGGATCCCCTATTTAAAATGTAATCAACGTTTTAAAATTGTAATTGACAGCTATCGTTGACGTTGATTTACAGCCTTATTTGTAAACCAAAGATACAAGTATATCATTTTGTTTGAAATTTTTAGGCTACATTTTCAAGTAATTATAATTACGAGATTTGAGAATGTCTATTACTGTTACATGACACGCGTCGGAAATTGTTATTTGCAATTAATTTCAAAAAGTGTATGGGTCTGCAAGAAAAACAAGTTATTTGGTGTATTTTTACAGACGCGAAAGCACGGTTTGTTGGTAATTCAAATTATGCTAAAAAGTAAGGTTATGGGATTACTTATGTAAACATATAGTATGGGAAGTAAATTAAAGAAGAATACTTACTATTTATATTAATAAAAGAAATCAAAAGATTTTATTATCACTTCTCTATGCAATTTATTGAATTTCAACACGTGATAACCAAGAAGGAGATTGATTTTTACTAAATAATTCCATTTGTTGTTACTATCGATATTTTAATTTGACATTCTGGATTTTCTCACAGAGAAAAGCTGTGTTTGGAGTACCGGTTTATTCTCTAACGTGAATATAAGAAGCTAGTGTTTACTTTCGCCGACAATTTAAGTGCGCTTTATTTATTACTTGTACCAGCAAATAATAGATAAATATAATCAGTGTTAGATTTTGTTATTACAAAAAATTTGATAGTAAATAATAGTATTTATTATTTTTTTTTGTTTAAGTTTATTTGAACTCTAACTGAGTCACAAGTATAATTGTTTGATTAGAAATTGTTAAAAGTTTTGTTAAATATTTATTTGATTAATAAATAAAACTTTTGTCGTTTTTTGTAAGATTGTTTATTTATTTATTGTGTTTTAAATAATTCACTTTTGCTATTTATATCTATAAGAAATTATCTAAACAGTTCTCGTCGAGTATAATCCAATCCAGGTGATTTGGGAGTGTCATAATCAAAGGTAGAAAGTTCATTCTACGGCGTTCAACGTTTGTTTCAAGCTCGAACAAAAAGATAATAGTGAGTTAACTGATCGAGTCAAAGAATTATTAGGGTGTTTTATTTATTAAAGTTAGCCAAATTTAATTCATTAATTCAATTTAGTTAATATCATCTCAAATTAAATTGTCTGTGGAAATGTGAAATAAAGCAAATTAAATAAATTTATTATTTTTTAACATAAATAATTAATAACTGTTTACAAATTTTAATCTACTACATTTATAATTACTTATTAATTACAAAGTTTATTATAATTTGTAAATATTAGTTTTAAGTAACTTTAAACGATGTAACGATACTGATAATTTAATAAATATGAACTATGTACATTTTAGTTTTAGATGTACATATATAAAATTAATTAATTAACTTTAGTAGTTTTAATTAAAGTTTAATGCTTTGATATATTTTATTTAAAATTGGATTTAAATTTTCCAGCCTTTTGCAATCTACTCGTAGTTTAAATTAAATTAGTCTTGAACTTTTATATCTATTATTTTTATATTTATCTTTTATTTGAAATCATTTAGAAATATTTTCATTTAGAAAACATAATATTAGTACATATATTAAAGAACTAATACTTCTTCGATATATAAGCGTTTGTAAATAATTTCCTGACTTATACAATATAAATGTATCATATTTTTCTATCTTGTGCTTCTATTTTATCTTGTCCATCTATTTGCCTTCGTAATGCATGCGTAATGTTTAGGAAGGAAGCCTTTCAATTGCAAAAAAAACTATATTATTGTAGGTTTTCATATATTTAATTATTACAAATTGATATAATTTTAATATATTTTAACTTTTACCTTAAACGAAATATTTAATTATCACCGTTTAGCTCCATGAATGCTTTTCTTGATAAATTCTACACTTTCAAAAAATCTCATCGCACATATTTCAAACAAGATTCTCATTTCATATTTCATTCTGATACGAATTTAAAAAATCCCACTTCCCGGATACGTTTACTGCATGCAAAAAATTCAAATATATAAAAACCCGATATCTCTTAATAACTTACAAAACGACAAACAGAAATATTCGGAATTCCTGTATTTACAATATCAATAAACAATCAAAACCAAAAACCACCGATAAACAAAAAAAAGAGCTTGTAGAGAGAATCTTTATGTTCGCATCTCATCCTGAAAGTTAAAATGTGCTGACAAAGCACGTCCTAGGCAAGATACCAACAAAGAGGGCGATAAGAAGTTTGTCTTGGTTTGTTGAGACGTGTAGATTGATTGGGGGTTCCGTAGGGATCCTAGATTGAAAAAGCAAGGCCGAGGCTAGCAATAAATGTGATTGGCCCCCAAATCAGATTAACCGCTTGCCTGCATCAGGTACCGGGTAGAATTATTTGTTATTTTTTTCTTCTCCGTTCTCTTGTTTCCTTTTTATTGATATAATCCTTTATTCTTGAGAACATGTTATTAAAAATTAAACAAGCTATTATTACATGAAAAGGAAAACTAATAGAATTATATTGAGGATTTTATTTATTTGAAAGGTCGTCGAACATGTTCAACCAATCGCTTGTTAATGGCAAACAGGAAGGAAAAATAGCGAAAAACAAATATAGTTTTCAAGAAAAGTCTTATCGTAAAAGCAAAGAGACGTTGTTCAAAATAGCCTGACAATTTCTTTATCTCGATCCATATCCTCGTGCACACTGATGCTTGGTGCTAGTATAAATCAGGGAATAAAACTAGAACGAGGCTCTACTCCCTTCCAGTCAGCATCCCTGCTCTTGCTGTTGGTGCAGTAGACTACAACGAGATCGACGATGTGTTTAGTTAGGGATTTTTTTATGCGAAACCTGTCAATTCAATAAAGCTTCCAAAAACCAAAGCCGATTATTCGTTTAATGGTATGAACATTAAATTAAGCTCATATGCATTATCTGAAAAACGTCAATCATGCTGATTAGTGAATCAAGCTGATAAATTTAATCTGCTGTCACATTTCTGATGAAATGAAACATTCGTTCCCAATTATAAATCTCTGTAATAGAATTATGCTCTAGCAAGAGTGGCCCTTTGTTTTAACCTCGGTTGTCGTTTTAATTTATTAATCGATTTAATAACATATTCTAATTTATAAACATCGTAATGACATAGATTGTGAATTGATAATTATCTGGGATGAAATTTGGGTTCTCATTTTGCAATGATTTGTATCGGATGCTATATGCAAATGATGTAAAACATTTGAAAATGTTTCATTAGTTAAATGAATCTTTAAAGCGATTGGCTAGTTTAGTTTATTTGATACACGTTAGAGCGGGTTGCATAAAAGTGGAATTCATCTAAAGCAAGTTGATCAATTTCTTGGTAAAAATTTTTAATAACAATTGTTGGCCACGAATTAATTCCAGTTCAAAGTTTTATGCAACCCGCAGCAAATGGTTACAAGGTAAAGAAATCCTCAGGAATGGTAAACAGTTTGCGAAAGTTTCTAGCATTAGGAATAGCAAAAGATATAAAAGTTTAATTGAGTACTTAAAATTAAAAGTTTTTAATGAAATAATATCTTATAGAACCTTTAAATACAGATATTGAAAAAAATCCGAATAAAAACTTTTATAATTCTCAAATGAGGCAAATGATTGATGAAATAAATTAAAAAGTATTTATTTTAGTTGTACATATGTAGAAAATGTACAAAACATATTTAGGAAATATTATTCATTCTAAAGGATTATCTAAACATTTTCCGATTTTAGTCTAAATTATTTATGAAATATAATATAGTTATTACAATAGACAAGCTTTTATAACGCACATGCGAACAAACCACTTGCGGTAATATTTGTTAATCATTAATTTAATACCGACGTACTTTTAACTAAAATTTTGAATTATTACTGAATATACTCTTCTGAAGTTATTTAACTACAATGATACATACATAGATCCAAACCAAACTCTCAAGTTAATTTCAGTCTAAAAGAGAACCATAAAATAATAAAAATGAAACTATATTCTAATCTAAAATCAGAGTATGCTTGATAGGAAGATTATCCATATGTACATGTGCAGTAGCATTAAAAAAAGATAGCTTCTTTCGTTTGTGCCATGACTCTCGGAAAATAAATGACGGGACAGAATAATTAAACTATGTAACAAGCTTTTTGTTCTAACTCAAAATACTCTCATTTGGATTGTCAACTGTAACATCAATATAAATTTACTGAAAGCAATGAACGATACCTACTGTACCTACTGTACTTATGCTTCAGCGGAGATCTCTTTTTGACGAATTATTATTCAGGACAACTACTGGTTTCTTAAGCTCATATTTTGTAAAGAAAAAATAAGGTTTATTGTAATAATAAGAAATATATTCACTTGAAGTTATTACAATACATGATCGGAATCCACAAGTGAAAAAGATTTCGATTAGATTGATCGAATAGAGTAAACTAATCTTAGTTAGTCAGGTTGACGTTAAAGCATGTTAATGCAAATGAATAAAATGGTTGATCCAACATTATCACAACCACGTCTAGTTTAATTCTCATTTATTCATAGATCAAAAATTCTTTTTTATTAAAAAACGCTGGAACCATATTTTATTAATATGATAAGAGGGATCCCTTTACATATAAAGAGGAATCTGTCATAACAGCAGGTTTTAATGTAATGGGTACATACAAAATCTTACTAAGACGACCTACGTAAAAATATTGTTCATCAGCTAATCCTTAAAAGATTGTAAAATCTGTATAAACACGCAAAATCTCTCAACACTATATTGCCTTTTGATTCACTGTAAACTACAGGCACCAAGTACCTAACAATTTTCGCTGAAGGAAGAGTTTTGAATCCTGGTAAAGATGCTGAAGATAGTAACTGGATTTAAGAACCACTGTTTGTTGAAATTATGTCTTTAATAACTTTACAATTACCACTTAATACTAAAAATTTTAACTCATAAAATTTCAATTAAAACGTACGTTATGTACAAGTTTTCATGTTAACACAATTTTAATTACCAGACGGTTGCATTGTTTTAACGTAATAATATTTCGATCAGGCACAAATTCTGCAAATCCACTATATTAATATTATAACGTAAAACAACGGAATGAAGTTTATTTACATTTAAATTTTCAAAATTATTATTGAATTCCTTTCGCTAATCTTCAACTAACAGTACACTGGATTAAATGTTAATTTTATTAACACGCGGACTAAATTGTAATATAAAGCACTTAAGCTTTCCTGCACTGTAAATGGAACGAAAAAAACAACCGATATCGGAAACTAACTTATTTGCACTTTTCAGACCGTATCATCTTTTGGGCTCTGAGAGCCGATGTAAGACTCTTCGTTTTCGACTAGACTGAAAAATTGTCCCTGCTTGCTAATTTTTAAGAAAGGGAAAATAAACACCGTATCGAAAACTATAGTACCATACATTGCACCTGCAACCAAATACATTGAAAATACGTCTAGAATATTCCTAATTTTATTTTATTAAGACGAAGAAATACGTTCTCACGGGAGCACTGGTATAAACAAATAGGAGAGACTTATTTTAAATCTGTAAGATTAAAGAATCTATAAAGCAGACATGAAATAAGCACGTAGCGGAAACATAAATTTGATTTAAATGCATTTATGCGTATTATTTTATCTATAAAACAATTTTATCTCGATATTTTTGTGACTAAAAACAAATTTATCTACATGGAAATGCCCAAAAAGCCTTGTTACAGCTGCTTCTAAACTAACGAAAAACATTATTTTGGTCGGAATAAAATCTGCAATTTTAAACTGGCAAAAATATATTCATATATACACGGCCGTACTAAGATTATTCTTAATAAATACATTTTTAAATGTATTAAAATGGACCCTGAAATTTACGCACGTTACTACTTTGGTGTAATGGTTTTGCTACACAAACTGGACAATATGAATTTACCAAATTACTTTTCATTTGGAAGAAACTCGCCAACAAAGGTTTAAACAATAATGCAAATTGTATTAGATTAATTACTAGAACAGAATTAATTGTAGTTTATCTGAGGCAATTTTATGTAGTAGTTATATGTACAAGGAATTTAAAATGTTTAACACTGAAAATACTGAAAAACTTATAGACGATTATAATCTTAAAGTAAGTTCAACAAAATGTGAATTCTACGTTTGGGGTAGACTTGCTTTCAGAGAGAAATTGATGAAATCTGAATCAGTAGAGAAGATAATAAATATAAAAATATCTTTCGATTTAAATCTTTGCAATGTTTTACAGGACTGAACAATCGCTTTAGAGCTTTTATCAAAAATAATACACAGATAATCCGTCTACTCTATCTCTATCCACTAAATTAGTGAAACTTCTAACCAGGATGTTTAAGATCAACTGTAAATAAATCTAGTCTAAAAAGATACGAAAAAACGTTTTTTACTAAATATCTGGATCTTGTTTCACTTCATTAAAAAACTGTAATATACTAAAATCTATTAGAAGATATTGATAAGGTAAATATTTTTAATTCTATAGCCATCTTAGAGCTTTACCTCAACTCGTTACCAGTGACGTTTTAAGGGATCATCTGATAGGATTGCAATTATTTCTTAGAAGCTTTAAGATGAAAGTTAATTATAAAAAGGGCAACGAAATGGAAGATGCAGATGACACATCAAGACTGTATTGACATTGTATGACTGTATTGTATTGACACAAAAAAACAAGAAATTAGTATCACGTTTTAGCGTAACTTAACAGTTGAAGGATTGGAAAAAGTCTTCT
Organism: Agrypnus murinus; assembly: GCA_929113105.1. Taxonomy (NCBI): domain Eukaryota; kingdom Metazoa; phylum Arthropoda; class Insecta; order Coleoptera; family Elateridae; genus Agrypnus; species Agrypnus murinus. The sequence continues at coordinate 148,913,303 of OV816028.1, forward strand.
TATAGGCGATATATTGTAAAATTAATGGATCAGATGCGTGAAATATTGTATTTCTCCATTTTTGTTGCCATTGACTTGCTTCGTATACTTTAGCCTCAACTTCTATTAATATCATCGTCGTGTTCATAAACTTAATTGTCATGATTCTTGGTATTGTGTTCTGCATAACCACGTATCTTAGTCGTTTTAGTTTTCGCTCACTTTCCAATCTTCTTTTGTATTTAATTCTATCATTTCCCATCTACATCTTCAATTAATTTATTATCATTTTTTTCTCTATTCGTTTTTCTTATTGTCTTTGTAAATCGCTGTTTATTATTGTGGGCAAAATTTAAGAAGTAATGTTTATTTATTTATTGACTTCATTTCCTTTGTTTCTCGTCGCCATTAGAGACTATCTGGTCTCTATTATGTTCATCATTTATTATATGGTAAACCATATAAATGCTTATTTGTTACTTTTTCTGGTTGGTATCTTTATGTTTCTTCCTTTCGTAGTTAATGTCTTTGTGATTATTACTAATTCGGCAACTTACTTATTCTAATTGAAGGTAATTGTATCGCTTTTGTCATCGCCATCTTAGCCAACATCGTCTACATACGAGATGTGACAATTTAATTCCGTAGTGTCTCCCGTAGTGTGATTTGGTAAAAATTACAAGAGTAGATATGTTCGGACATGTTTTCAACAACGCTTACATATCAAGCCGATGAGATGATTAAGTGTGAGATTAATAGCCAACGGTGCTATTTAGAGTTGCTGACAAGATTACTAGATTCTGTTTGGAGGAGAAGATCTGAATTATGGCTTGACAAATGGATCATCCATCACGATAATGCGCTGTCATAATGCATTCCTCATGAAAGAAGTTTTGACCAAAATATCGATAACCGAATTATCTATGTAGATCATCCTGCTTATTCATTCGACTTATATCCCTATGATTTTTAGCTGTTCCCTAAACTAAAGACTGCGCTAAAACGACAAAGATTTTTTGACATAGCCAATATCCAGCAAAATGTGATAAAGGAGAGAGTATTTCTGAAACAGAGTTTCAGGCCAGTTTTCAAAAATGAGAGTAAACTTGCAAGAGTAAACCAGAGTAAAGTTGCACAAGGGAGTACTTTGAAGGTGACAATAGTCACTAGTAAAGTACAGATTTGAACATATTGTTATAAAATATATGGGGGGGGGGGCTATGTAAAATATGATATATCTTTACAGTTAAATTGATTTTATAATCAACAGAGTACACACATATATGAAACAGACTTCGGTAAAAGTGAAGACATACAAAATATAAACCGCCTACCTTTACCATAAAAGAAAAATGCTCCGGCTATTATTAAATTAATTGTGAACCTCTAGTCACAAATGAGACTCTACCAGGCAGGTCTCTTCAATAAGGCAATGAATAAATATGGATCTATAAAACATTATTTACTACACACACAAATAAAATAAATAAACCACAGGTTACTTTTAAAATATTTAAATGACAAATTTTATTTGACACCAACACACGCAAAATAAACAAACAAAATTAAAATTGAAATGCTAAAAATTATTAAAAATTACAAGTAATTTGGACATCTCCAATAAAAGAAAAATTAATTCTAAGACAGTATAATTCTTTTTATCTTTCAAAATAATATTTCTATTATTTGTATTACCAACTTTAAATGAATACCTTATATTATTTACAAAGATCAAATTTTTGGCACCTTTTAAAATTACAGGCTGAAATTATTAGTAGCATGTAAATGCTTGCTGCCACATGATTGAATGTCAAAATGGTTGAAATGCACCAAAATTTCACCTCTCATGAAAAAGTTTCGTATTACTGGATAAAATTAAAATTATAAACAACAGCTGTATTTCAAACATAAGGTAAATCCATTTAAATGTATTAAAAGTTCCAATGACCAATATCAATCTGATAATCCAAAAAAAGATTTCTTTTAACAAAAAAAAGTCACTATTAAATCCACTTCACTGTTTCTTCATTTAAATTAAATTGTTTATTATTAAAATCACTGACAAAATTCAAAACTTTCATAAATACTAAACATATTGACTTAACATCAAAATATAACCTCAAGATTTTGACGTTTAGTTATCGCAGACATTTCTAACTCACTACATAATTTTATTTTTATTTTAAATATTATTTATTGTTTTTAATATTATGCTCTGCACATAAACGCGAGGTTTGTACAACAAAATTTACAGAGGGCGAGTCGCCACATTTCCTAATATATTTATATGTTTTTGAAAAACAAAAGAAAACTTGGTTAAATAATTAGTTTATAATTATTATTAATTGTTGAAACAAATTATATAATAAGATTTCTCTCTCTAATGGTGTTAAATACTTATGCTAAAACTTAATCATAGAGTGGCTATTTCATGTCGACTTATTCAATTTTCAAATGCATTCAAGTATTCATTAAAATATGAATTAAATAATTAATATCCTTGTTTTACTTTTTTTTATGATTACAAAAACCTTTCTTATATTCCATAGAACACTACTTACACAAATTTAGATATCCAAACTACAAAATAACAATATTGATGGTATCAGCCAAAATTGTATAATGATAGAAGAAATATCGAGAAACGGTCCAAATAAAAATTTAAAACATAAATTAATTGTTGTTAGCAACATAGTCTCCAAAACATGTTGCTAACAACAATAAATTAATGTTTTAAATTTTTATTTGGACCGTTTCCCGATATTCCTTCTATCACTATACAAAATAACAACTAAATCACATAATTTCAGATTATCGCAGTAAAACGCAGAAATATGTTTTTAAACCCAAAGATCTTCTATACGAAATCATCCCCATATTTGTATATATGTATCAGTTATACCCAAGGAACTAGTTGACAACATAATAATAAAATATTTACGCCCACTGACTTTTTACTTTTGAAAAACAATAAAATTATAATAAAACTGCCCAAATCGTTAACTGATAAGAAAATATTTACAAGTCTTATAAACTAAACCAACAGGTAAGGTAATAAATATGCCTTGAAACGGCTTCAATACTTATTTTTCTTCCAAAATCAAGTAACGATAGAAAATCGTCAGGTGACAAAGAAAATTTGCCAAAATTAAGAGAAAAATCAATTTAAAATTTATCCTTTTTTTAATTTAATTAATTCACTGTGTTATAGAGTATTTCTTTAAGAACATGGAACGTAATTATTTTATTTTAACTAAAATTTGTCTTATTAAAAATCATTTCCCTTGGAAGTTATGCAACCCAACTAACATATTTATACATCGTGATGCCTATCATGACAATATGTTTGTTACAAATGCATTCCAGGAATCAAATTGTCACACCTCGTACGATCTTCTGTAAATTGTCCTTTTCTTTTAATTTGGTTTATTACAATCATCTCTTTATTGTTATTACTATTGTCATTGTTTGTATCATATTGGTTTATCTTGAGTTATTTATTTTCGTTGTCGCGTTCACAAAGATGCATTCACTTCGTAGTTGTCACATTATCGTTTATATCATCTCCATCTTGTTTGTGGATCATTTTTTGTTTCATTCTTTCATAAGTCTTCGTCATTGCCTCTGTCATCGTTTGTTCGTCTTTCCTCACATTTGCTATCGTAGTTCCTTTGCGTCTTTGTTATCATTGTACTTGTCTGTATTCTTGCTGTTTTTATTTCTCTTAATCTCCTAGAACTCTTTTTTGTTTTTCCGTTGTTACCTCCCTTTTTATATCGTGTCTATTATCATGTTTTATAAGTACCGTTTCATCATCTTTCCATCATCCGTTCTGCTGTTCTATATATGAGTCTATATTGTTGTTCTTCGTCAGACTATGCGTCTGGCTATGTCTATGTCTTACTCGAGGTTGTCTGGCTTTCATTGACTTAATTGTTGTTTTTTACAAAGTCTTTGTGACCATTGTCGTCTTCATAGTTAATTTAGTGCAAATTTATATGCGTTTGAGTGTGGATCATTGCCTTCATCATCTCTTTCGTTTACTTTATCTCTTGTTCCTTTTTGAGTAAGCTATTTTAATTACCTTTGTCTTTGTTGTCATAATGTATGCATATTCGCTTTTCGACTATTTTTAGACTTAGTTATGATTCGTCTATTTGTTTTATTATTGTTACCTCTATAATAATTTTCCCGTCGTTTTCTATTTCGTCATCGTGTTCGATGTTCTTGTTTTCGTATTCTCTGTATTGCTCCAGTTTCTATCATCTTTATTTTACCTGATGTATGTATGTCGCTGTATGGTACGTCGAGAAATTATCACTTTCCTCGTTTTAGATTTTCTCTTTTATATCTTGTTTCGTCTTTATACTTATGGCTTTCACCTCTCTACAGAGAAAGTCGTCTTTGTGACATCGATATATTTTTGGAATTGTCGTGTAAGTGATTTAGTCTTTTATTTATTGTAGTCATTCTCAAGAATTTTCTCTTTGTTGTGTTTGTTTATTATTATCTTATTTATCGTCATCTTCTTCAACACCTCAATTTATGAAACTTATTTTCCATGTTGATTTTCTATTCCATTGATATATTTCCTTTTCTTTCCGTCTTTACGAACTTGACCGCCGAAGGGTTCATTGTCTTTATCATGCACAACTAGTTGCTGCTATCTTGAGATGGAATAGGAAGATAGAATGGTAATTCTGTGACTGTTGGTGATCTTATGGAATCTAGTATAATTGGTCAAAAACAATTTTCAAAACAAATAGACAATTTATCTGAACCAATTGCTTAAAAGGACAGATCGTTGAAAAGTTAATTTATCAAAAGATAATCAACCAAAATATAAAACAATGTTGATAAAAACATGTTTTTTTGTAATATATTTATTCTAACTTTATAGATAGTAAATGAATAGATAAATCAGTAGACAAACTAAGACATATTATAACTATGTTTAATTTTATATGTTAATAGATTATGTAAATCATAGATAAATCAAAATTATCAAAAGATAATTAATCAAAATATATAATAATGTTGCTAGAAACACGTTCTTTGTTATATTTTTATTTTACATATAATAAATCAAGAGATAGATAAAATCGTTAAAATCGAAGGTAAATCAAAATAATCGAAAGATGATTAATAAAAATATATAATAATGTTAATAAAATACTGTTTTCTGTCATACCTTAATTTTAATTTTATATGTAATAAACCACTAGATATATCTTAGATAAGTAGTAGATAAATCAAAATAATCAAAAGTAACAAAAAACCGTTATTTTGTTTTCATTTTTATATTGTACATAAATCGTAGGTAAATGAATAAATATAGTTCAATAGATTCATCAAAATATAAATTATCCAAAATATAAAACTATATAGACAATAATGCGTTTTTTATATTTTCTATATTATCCTATATAAAATAAAACATTAATGTAAGTAGATAAAAAAACTCGTTTTTGTTAATAAATCAAAATAATCAAAAAATAATTAACCAAAATAGATAACAAAGTAGATAAAATCACGTTTTTGTTATATTTTTATTTTAGTTTCAAATTAAATTTAATTCTTAATTTTTATTTTATTAAAAACGCATTTTTCATTGTTTTCACATATAATTTGTTAGTATCTTTTAAATTTGAATGTTTTTATTATTAATATTATATAAATGTGTGTTTATTTATTATATGATTTATTGATCACTAGTTCTTTTATTTGATCAATTGAGGTAATCATCAACTGCCTCTTTTATTGCTTTTTGATTATTATTAAATGCTTTAAGGATTGGTGTTTGATTGCTTGATGACAAGTTATTTTATTTGACCAATTGTCGTTTTGAGCAAATTCCGTATTTGTTCAATTATCTCAATTGCTCAACTGTTATTTGATCATTAAATGAATTTGTCCCAATACCGTGACCATCTCGCATGACTAAACTCGTTTAAGCTAGGTAAAGTAGGCCGCGTAGTAATACATGCCTAATTATGATGATATTGATGAATTCTTATTTAACTGAATACTCAATGTAAACGTTGTCCTATTAGAAAATCAGCATTCACCCCTCAGTGTTAATTTTAAATGGCACTTAAATAGTATATTCGCTTTCTATATCGTATATTAGATTGTGTTTAAACAGATGCATTCAATATTAACGCGAACAGGAGGACATCAGGGCAGTATTTAGCATGATGTTGAAAGTGAATTAATTTATTGTCAAAATATTAAATATGGCGATGATATTAAGTTTTAAACTTACATTGCTGTGATGAACGAGAAAATGTAAAAATATAATTCAAGAGACAAGTAATTACTCATACAAAGATCATAAAAGCTGTACCGATCCAATTGATTAGCTTAGCACATCTGCAAGTCATATAGGCTTCTAGAAAACCGAGTTAACTGCACCGCAATGCGTTAAGATTTTTTTTATTACGGTTTAATTTATCGGAATATGAACCCATAGATTATGAACTTCAAGTTCGTGTATGGGCAATTGTAGTCCGTTTATTATTTTTATATTCTAGTGCTTTACACTAACTACTTTGTATTAACCACACCTTTACTAACCTATGATATTTATTTTGTGGTGAGAAACAAGTATACACTCACAATTAACTATTCACTTCTCCCTTTCTTTGTTTCAGCTAAACAAAAAACTCTAGAATGACATATCAGCTTTCTCGATAGAGAAGTAACACAATGTAAATCGTGTCATGAAGACATAACTCCACCTGGACACACTATTTCTTCCTCAGGCTAATTAAATTTACACCCTTCTTATTTTCTTCTTTTTAATTATACGACTTTATATTTTATATTGTTGCCATTTAATTTTTGCGGTTCCACAAAGAGAAAGTTTTTGAACATAATTTCTAACAGTTTCTATCCAAATTTATATCCAAATTTTAACATGTTTTACATTTTATAAAGTTTTTATCATCTCAGAATTTTTTTGTTATTTTTATTCAATTATTTTTATTAATGCGTTTCTAAGTAGTTCTCTATTTATCTCTTCCTCTTATGAATAGATAATGAATTATTATTTTAATTGCCTATACTTAAAAACCTTTATTTTAATGTTCACTATAGAAGACCTTGTATTATTTTATTGAAGGTGATGGTATATAATGATGCGTACACCTAACAAAGAATTTCTCTTTTACGGCCTGAAACAATGAACAAGAAGCGACTTACGGGTTTGTACTGTGTCATATTGTTAACAACGCAGATACATTTTTCTTTTACAAAACTTCTAATATTAATATTCTTTAAAGGAGGCTACCAACAAATCAATAATATAACTTGTTTTGTTTAAAAATGCGAGGGTAAGTTATTTTTTCTTTTTTTTTTAACCAACGCGAAGGGAGCTTCAATTAAAATGTTACGGCAATTTTCTTTTAACTTTTATCTTACTTTTATATTTAAATATTTAAGTTCATTAATTTCGTTTCTGCAATTGTGCTTCTGCAAAATAAAATATTCATCGCAAACAGAAGGGTCAGAATCCCGAAAAAAGAAAGAAAACAACCCTTCAGTTCACGAAGAGCACATAATAAACCAGAAATATGGCGAAAAATGTATTTTAAACCTCGAATTTAATCAAACAACTTTTTTTCTTCTCTTTTTCGCAAATATACTGTATAACTTTCATTTATCCAGGTGAAACAGCTGCGAATAGTTTTAAACGCTCCTTAGGGAATATAGAGGAAAGCATGACCTTGTGCTATTTTAAGGTTTTACCGCAGTAGTGGTGGTGGTAGTTGCTGTTGTCTATTTCGAAGATTAAGCCGATACGATTCAACCATTGTGTCCGCTTGAAAGTTTAGCAATCGAACAAATGCAATTGACTTTAGTAGTTAATCAGGGAAGTGTCGACACAGCGGAGACAAATGACTGACCAGTAAAATCAATTCGCTAGCCATTTATTACCTTTTCGGTCCAGTGTTACCCTTTTTACGAGCACGTCAACAGGGGCCTCTCTGGTTACTTGTGTGCGAAACCCCTTTTTGTATGTAACAAGAGTACAGAAAGCTAAAAGACTTGTTTTAATTATATTTAGGAAATAATTAGGAAAGGGAACATTATTTCTGGCAGAGCAGGGCGAGCAGAAAAGAAAATGTAGAAAAAGGAAAATAAAAGCAATTACTGGGAGACAAAATTGATGTAATACGTTTACTCCCGAACTAACGAGAAATGAAAGCAAAAAACAGCTAACAAGAGAAGTTTATAATTATATAGACACTAAAAAATGTTCAAAAGTTTTAAAGTTGTCCATAACTTTGTTACAAATCTTGAATAGATACTTACGTCTTTTCACAAACTCTTTAGAACTTTACAGTAGAGGAAATGAAAGGAAAATTTTGTATAGCCCCAAGGAACAATCTCATTCTGAAGGTGGCATTCATAGTTTTTTAGGTTGGTTTTTTCAATTTTTGAACTTGCTGGAATTTTATCTACCACCAACTAAAAGAAGTTAATAATAATAAGTGAAGTCTTGCATTAAATCTGGAAGAAATCTTCAAAATTTCTTGTATTTTTTCATTTTAAAATTTTTAATAATATACTTAATATATTTATTGATGTAATTTGAATATTTAATTATGTTTAGGCCTTTTAAATTTCGCACCTTTAAACTAAATTTAACTCTTAACTCAGTTTAAGGTTTAATTAATTATACATTTTAATCTGCAAAGTAACTATATTTCAATAAATTTTGATTTGCATAAATTCCTGAAAAACAATTAGTTTCTAGAAAATATTAAAATAATGTTTTACTAAAAATAGTAAAATATATTCCACTTTTATTCATTGTGCAAGAACATTTTTTATACCTACTCATACCTGGATTATTTTTTCAAATTTGGTTTTTGCAGTCTTTTGGACTTTTATTCCATCCAATTCGAAGGTAAAATCCAGGTTGATCCACTTTCAAACAATCGAATTACAATTTACTCAAAAGGAAATCTCGAAAAATTACTTAAGGTGAAGCAAAAATCTTTGTTAAAAAACCTTTAATAAAACTAATTTAAATTAGATTATTAAATAAACATAAGATTTGCTAAAATTCTTTTTAATGTGAGAAATAGATGAATAACTAAATAATCTTACCTTTTTGGTTATAACAAATTTTTAAGTCGTCATTCACTCAAAGACAGGTAAAATAAAGATTTTATTAAATTGCCAATAATCCTCCAAATAATGCGATAATTGTATTCAAAACAATTGTTTATCGCCACAAGATGATCTAGCTTTAAATAAAAAAATATATTAATTGCTATAATTTTAAATTAAGTTGTGGCAAAAACAAATGCAGGCGAAAAAAAATTGTTTTTAAGACAAACGAAACAAAAACAACGTAATACAACTAAATAGTTATTCAACTATAAATTGTAGGTAATGCTTAAAATGCTGACCGTTATAAGTCAAGTACAATCAACACTGCTTTGCAACACTGCTAGTTGCTTAAGTAGTTGTATTAAGTAGTTGTGTACAATGTATCGTGATTAACGTCGCTAAATGCCTCCACTACTGCTTCATGTAGTTCTACATTATTATAATTTAAATTACCTCTATACTCTTTATCTGTTAAAGTGTCTCATAACTAAAAGTCAATGTGACTGGCCACTCAACAGGTATATTAGTCGCCATTACTCCGTTATTAAAACGATTATTTAAATAAGTGTGCTATCTATAACATTGTGTGCAGGAGCACCAGCTTGCATACACCATGTCGGAATATTTTGTGCCAAAGGTGAATCGTCTAATAAGTCTTCTAAAGATGTTTAGAGAAAAAAAGAATTAGAGAATTTCTAAATAATGTTGAGCAGTTAAGGTTTTATCAAATATTATAGGAGGAAGTAAAAGTTTCCAATCTTTTATAGTTACGACTTCTTAGAAAACCGCATTTTCAGTTTTTTTGGAATAATTTCTGATCTGTAGGTATGGTTCAAGATATGCGGAAAAACACTATACGCACCTAATGTAATTTCATAGAAATGCGTCGAAAAGTTTACATTTCGCATTATCATTCTCAAGTGGCCATATTTGAAGTTTAGTGTTCGATCTGACTGTGCTGACCTAAACTTCCTAAACTGACCCAAACCTAAAAACCGGCCGATCGGTTACAGAAAACCAAATCGAAAAGCGTCCGTAAATAACAAAAGCTTAAAGGTTAATTTGAAAGACTTTTTTTATTATAAATCAATGGTGGGAATAATGAATTTGTTATTTAGAATTGCCCTGTATGCATTTGGTCACTACATGTGATACAGATGAGGGAGGCCACGTAAACTGGTACTTAGGTATGCAAGTGATAACGATGAAGCATTACACTACACATAATAAGCTATTTATGCAGTTATGTCCGGTGCTGCTATTCTGTATGTTTATGTACATTAGTATATCATTGCATGAAACAAATGCAAGAAGATACCAAAATGTATCAAGAGGAGTATTGTTCCTTCTCAACTCTCAAAATCTTTAATCACTCAAATACCCAAAAGCTTTAATTTATATGCATATGCAATTACATTGTGCTGCATTTTTCGTAACTAAATAATCCGATTTGTTTGTTGTCAATGTAATTTGAATTTGCTTTCACTTTATTGATGTTAGGTTATAAATAATTTAAACTTCAAGCTTTGTGCATATGTGTATAATAAAAAATAGAAATTAATCGATCAACGATGAGTTAACGAATTACACTGTTGTCTTTTATTTTTAAAATAACTAAAATTCTTTATGAAATAAAAAGAATTATTAGACGCTTTAAGATTAGCTTTAGTTTATTGTTATATATTTCGGTATTTCTTTAATAATAATTATTTTTATATTTTTGAGTTTACTTATAGTACTGTACGACCACAAACACTTAAAGTAATCAAGACGCCATGCTGGCTACTAAACCTTACCCTAATCCCATGCTTGTTACGAGCCTGTTTAAATGTAGTTTTTATATTTATAGTATGCTGATGTAAGCGTTTCACAGACACATGACAAGGTCACTTGAGTAAGCAACGTGAGAAATAGTCGCGTATAATAGTTAGTTGCAGAGCCGGCGACTCAAATTCACGAGGTTGGATCGCGTATCGCGAGGTTAGGTCATCTAACTCCGCGGATAGTAGTATGGAGCAATTTACAGTTGTAAGTTATTATCACGCCTTGGGTGCCACAACGGGAACAGAACAGACGGGCCGACAATTTGCTCTCAAGTGTCCTGCTTGTCCACATCGCCAACAAACTATTGAGCGTTGGTTCGGTTCCGTTGAGGTGCGGTGGTTAACTCGGCTGGTCTGTGGTCGGTTGTCCCGGTTGGTCTCTGGAACTATAATCCTAGCGGTTTGGAGAGGTTGACGAACGGTGTGACTGACTGGAACGGTAGACGGCGGATTGTTCCTAACGGTGGGACGGCGGTCAGCGGCTTGGAGCTCTTTTCTCAGCACTTCGAAATCACGGACTACTTTTGAGAAAGAGGCGACATCCCAATAGTCGCTACAGCGTATATACTAGCGGAATTCTGGTAATAAGTTGCGGTATAACCATTGCAACTCTTGGCCTGGAGTTATTTCCCCATGGCGGCGGACCAGTGTCTGCAGGTCAGTAATATAGGCTGAAGCGGTTTCGTTGGGCTTTTGCAAACTGCGACTGATTTCGGCTTCTATATCGACTTCATAATTGACAGGGAAGTAGAATGTCTTGAAGTCGACAACGAATTGGTCCCATGTTAGCCAACTATGGCGGTTGTTCCTATACCAAAGTGCAACTTCGCCTTGCAGTAATTCAGGCATATGGGGTAGTAGTCTATTCATGGTTATGCCTCGTGATGTATAAATTTCCTCCAACCTTCCGAGGAAAGTCGCCGGATTTCCCTTGCTATTAAAGTGGACTTGCCACTTATACACCTTTACGGTTGGGCTCATAACGGGGGAACTCGGTACTGCTACATAATTCACTGCTGGGCTGTATTGGGTGTTAGGAAACATCGTTTGACGGGCTCCAGCGCCTAACGGACTCACTATCGACGTGGTGGTCGTGGTGCAGGTTTCGGTAAAGCGGGTGGAAACAGGATGAGACCCCCAGGTACACGCACAGTGAGTTCTCGGGTAAGGTACGGTAAAGAGGGTGGAAGGTAGGATGAAACCCCCAGGCACACGCACAGTGAGGTTTCGGTAAAGCGGGCGGAAACAGGATGAGACCCCCAGGCACACGCACAGTGAGGTCTCGGGTAAGGTACGGTAAAGAGGGTGGAAGTAGGATGAGATTCCCAGGCACACGCACAGTGAGGTCTCGGAAAAGGGGTAAAGAGGGTGGAATGCAACGGGCGGAAAGGGGATCGGTTTATCGGTCAGAGATCTTACTCTTATATTTCCCCAGAAACGGTCTGGTCGGTCGGCTCTGGCTGGCTGGCTGGGTGGCTGGTCTTGCTGGGAGTCCTGGATGCGGACTGAATAAATCGTCGCTCTGCGCCTGTTTATATAGGCCGTTTATATTATCCGAACGGAATAAGATTGTACGAGAAGATATGGGTTTTAATTCATATACCCAAAATAAACAACCAAAATTAAGTAACTTCGTTACATAGTAGACCGCCTGTAACAAAGCAGATCCAGATTAAAATCGCTATATGGTTAAAGATTCGCTCCAAACAGTAATCGTGTTACTGTGCAGTACATCGTGCGTTCGCGTGGCAAATATTTCTGGATGTACTGAATAAATCGTCGCTCTGCGCCTCTTTATATAGGCCGTTTATATTATCCGAACGGAATAAGATTGTACGAGAAGATATGGGTTTTAATTCATATACCCAAAATAAACAACCAAAATTAAGTAACTTCGTTACATAGTAGACCGCCTGTAACAAAGCAGATCCAGATTAAAATCGCTATATGGTTAAAGATTCGCTCCAAACAGTAATCGTGTTACTGTGCAGTACATCGTGCGTTCGCGTGGCAAATATTTCTGGATGTACTGAATAAATCGTCGCTCTGCGCCTGTTTATATAGGCCGTTTATATTATCCGAACGGAATAAGATTGTACGAGAAGATATGGGTTTTAATTCATATACCCAAAATAAACAACCAAAATTAAGTAACTTCGTTACATAGTAGACCGCCTGTAACAAAGCAGATCCAGATTAAAATCGCTATATGGTTAAAGATTCGCTCCAAACAGTAATCGTGTTACTGTGCAGTACATCGTGCGTTCGCGTGGCAAATATTTCTGGATGTACTGAATAAATCGTCGCTCTGCGCCTCTTTATATAGGCCGTTTATATTATCCGAACGGAATAAGATTGTACGAGAAGATATGGGTTTTAATTCATATACCCAAAATAAACAACCAAAATTAAGTAACTTCGTTACATAGTAGACCGCCTGTAACAAAGCAGATCCAGATTAAAATCGCTATATGGTTAAAGATTCGCTCCAAACAGTAATCGTGTTACTGTGCAGTACATCGTGCGTTCGCGTGGCAAATATTTCTGGATGTACTGAATAAATCGTCGCTCTGCGCCTGTTTATATAGGCCGTTTATATTATCCGAACGGAATAAGATTGTACGAGAAGATATGGGTTTTAATTCATATACCCAAAATAAACAACCAAAATTAAGTAACTTCGTTACATAGTAGACCGCCTGTAACAAAGCAGATCCAGATTAAAATCGCTATATGGTTAAAGATTCGCTCCAAACAGTAATCGTGTTACTGTGCAGTACATCGTGCGTTCGCGTGGCAAATATTTCTGGATGTACTGCCGCGTCTGAATCGGTCAATCTCAGCAACCATAAACCCAATACGACTATGCCTAGTATCATTTTACAGCTATCAACGAGATCTACTCAAATATACGAGAGAATTTCGCAGTGGTTCGAACCGTACATTTTAAAAATTGTTTTTCTTTGTGAACCGATGAACACAGTCGACAATATCGTGGTTTGTCCGGACAACCGTGAGTGCAAACGACTGGGCGTAGTATCGTTTTAGAACTTTTGACGAGATTTATTCAAATGTATTCAAAAACCATACCCGACTAGTTCATTTCAACTCTTCCATCTGAAGGTCGTAGCCCACGGACGGCTCGATTAGAACTAAGCCTACTTGTTATTTTGTATGTGGTCTAATTGCAGTACTTCACATACATTGAGCATGTAGAAACGTACGTACGCTAGTACTGTGTTAGCAGCACCATGCAGATGTTTTTCTGAAGATGCTTGAACAGTTTAATTTAAATTATTCCATTCGTAACAATAAACTATGAACATGTTACATTAATAATTAAACAATTTTAAGGTTCCGAAAAGCTTATAATTCATGCTTAAAATTATTATAATCGTCATTCCCCCAACAATAACACCAGTCCATTTTAATAGCACTACATTATTTCTTTCATTAAATGCGTCATCAACTACATTATTAGAATAAAAATTCCAAGAGGTTCCTTACTTTTTTTTAAGTATACCGCAAAACACTTAAATAAAAATTCACAAATTATACTCGAGCTCTCTTATTGTGCATATTCTGGATTCATCCTTTTAATCTTCTCCCTTGTTGCCTTCAAAAACATAAAAATGTTACAATCTCAAATTCGATACTTAAATATTATCAGTCTCGGAAAAATCGTTAAACTCAGTAAAAAACCGGGAGGAGGTACAGGATCAACAACAAGTCCTTTACTTTGCTGGACATAAAACGTTTTTGGCATAAATTTATTTTATAACCCGGCAGTAAATAAATTTTCAGTGTCCTTAGAGATTTCTGACTGACTTAGCACTACATTGTACGGGGTCATTCTGCGCCCTAGCAAGTATGATAGAAATATTATATCGATTAAACGCAAACATCACAACTGTTAGACTGATGTGATACTATTATTATAATACTTCCGTCATAAACAGTGTCAGTTAACATTTGTGAAGGTTGTGGTAGATTATCAAGTTGAGCTCTTTGTCTTCGAAACTGATATGTCAGAGACAACTCTTGTAATCCATACGTAAATGTGAGGGTTAAGCCGTAGAAAATTGCAAATAAAGCTTGGCATATCCAAAATTTAATATCAGGGTACAAGAAATATAGTATGTACGGAAGGAATTTATTTGAAGTTTTTTTAGCTACGGTATTTTGTGCCAAATAAAAGTTTAGATTAAATGGTTAGATTTAACAATAGTTTTCACACAATCACTTTTCTTTTAAATTGTTTTGTAATAATATATACTTTGCGTGTAGTAACGAAGTGACACACTTCATGATGAATGGAATAAATATTGATTTCACGTTTGTTTTTAGATTTTAACCGAATGACCCTGCGACACAGTTTTAATTTTTTATATAAGTACTAATTATAATCGTGAGATGAAAGGATTAGAAATTTATATTAACTGTCAATGCGTGTGGAAGCAGAGGTAACGAGTGGAATTTCAACATATCACATTATCAATTATTAAAATTGATAAGGGTTGCTTGACCGCATTTGTTTTTAAACACCATATTGTAATTATTTTTCAATCGTATCAGTTTGAAAGTAATTGCCTCAGTTGTGGAAGTTTAAAAAACCAGTTGGTTGAATAATTCATGGATTCTTATTGATACACAATAAATAAACGTTAAGTGTTGACTATTTGCCGTGTATCATTAATAATTGCCATTTGAACATTTATAGGGAATTTACGATAAAAAATAACCTTGTCTACGGTTACTGACAAACCAATCTCTGTATTGAAATGCAAGTACATAGTTTTCAACTAAATTTACAATTATCCTGAAATCAGATAATTACGAAAGGCAGGCTAATTTGGAATGAAATATGAACAACAGTAAAATAGAAGAAATAATTGCAATTTAAAAGGAAGAGTGTTTTTAAGAGGTAGTTAGGTAAACAAAGAAAAGAGAATAATGAGAAGAGAATTTAGAAGAAGAAAACTATCTATACACTTCTTTAAAATAAAGCTTCGTAAAGTACCTTAAACCTAATCTGTTAGCGGAGGTGACTATGAATCTCTTTTATCACTGGATTGGCCTCTACACCACTTTATGGACAGATGGTCGCGGATTAGGTCTGGATCATGTACGGATATGCTATCCAGCTATATCTCGGTCAGTGGATCCCTGGCTACTGTCACTGCGTCGCGTTGTATTACCAGGTAGTTGACTGGTAGGGGCAAAACAGTGGATCCTCTATTCTGGATGATTTTAATGGTTAGATAGGTTGCCTCGCTGCAGAAGGTCGTAGAGCAATTATAAGGAGTTTTAAGTGCGTTTGACTTCTATTGCAGCACCTACCAGTACGAACCGAGTAAGTCCATCTCAAACACTACTCTAAGCAATCCTGATATCCATGTCTAATTCAGTGAGTTGTATACAATGGGGCCGTGAAAAGCGCTCTTGTTCTGTGCTGGGCGTACTGGACTTGGAGGGAAGGATGACTTCGAAGGCTAAGCACGTAAACAGGTCTGGCACTAACCTGGAGATTTAGAAGATGAATAGTAACATTGCTTTTATAAATGAGAACTGGCAGCAATCAAATAAGTTGTGAGCGCTAGTGCCCAATAAGATCTGACCAGTAACATATCTTCTATACCGTACATTGTTGCGTTTATTCAGGTATACAAGAGGTGTGATACGAAAGGGCTTTCATTTCATGAACTATTGACTGCGATAGAAGAAGGAGATACCCTTTCTGATAGAAAAGGTCTTTATCTATTCAATGATTAAAATTCAGATATTTCAGATGGTAATTTTGAGCGATTTTAATTGTTTTTCAGCTCAAATGTTACGTTCCTAAGTTGTTCAGCGTTACTCCAACGAGCGAATCAGCAAACGATTTTAACGAAAATAGTGTCTTATCAATGCCGTTTACTTCAAAAACAAACAAGAGGCAAACATCTACCAAAAAATCTTTTAAGGAACGAAGATTAAAGGAAACAGTTTGGAAGAAAAATAAATGTAATGCTGGTTTCAAAATAGAAACTTCAAAAACTTTTATAAAACCTACCGCCGAAGATTTTTTATTTGAAGCATATTGAAGTTTCAAACAAGGAAATATTGATATTTGTATATATTATGCTTCTCTGAAGTTACCATTCTTTTTCTTACATGAGGCTGTACTAGATAGGAGCTGAGCCAGATGTTTAAGAAGCTGTAAGTCAGACGATAAGGAGGAATCGGTTTGGTGAACTTTTGCATTATCTCCATTTAGCTGACAATGACAAACTCGACAAAACTGATCGAATGTACAAAATTCGTCTACTATTTAATAAATAGAACAACAACAGTTGACAGTACGAAATAATACAGCATCGATGAATCCTAAAATGAATACTAAACAAAACATTACAAAGGTCCGTACTTACTTTATTTAAATTGATGCCATAAGTTTGCTCAACTCCAAACGATACTTACTGTATTTATGCTTCGACTAAGATCTCTTTTTGAAAAAATTTATATCTCAGGGTAGGTACTGGTTTCTTAAGCTCGTAGATTGTAAAGAAAAAATAAGAAATATGGGCGCCATTCACTTGAAGTCATTACAATACATTTTCGGAATCCACAAGTGACAATAGATTCTGATTAGATTGATAGAATTGAGTAGACTAATAGTAGCTAGTCAGGTTGACGTTAAAGCAGGTTAATGTAAATGAATAACTTCAACAACCCAAGCAACACACAATAGTTGAATAAACGTGTGATTTTTGTTTATACCAGTAGTATAATTATGGTTGAATGTCAACTTCTTATACAGGATAAAATGTCCGCGAGATAAACGTTGAAATATAGTGTACAATATACAAATAAATAAGGTTTATGAAACACGCTAAATAGTTGTTGATGCAATAGGTTTATATTCAGTATCAATTAAACGTCAATGCAGGTAGGTAGAATGGACGTTTCATGTTTATTTTGTGCACTGTAATTAAATAAAGATAAAAACAAACTTGCAGAAAAAGAATCCGGCACAAAATTCTGCAATCTCACTATATTAGTATTGCAACGAAAAACAGAGAGATGAAGTCTATTAGCTTTAAGTTTCCATTTATTATTAAATTCCCTTCACAAACTATCAACTAACGGTACACTGGATTAATTACTGATTCGTTAACCGATGTGCTAAACTTTAAATTTGCAGAATTTAAGCTTTTCATTACTGTAGACTGAACGGAAAAAATAAATAATACGAAAAATAAATTATTTGCACTTTCCGAATTACATCAGTTTTCTGTTTTTAAAAATGCCATTTTGACCGTATGCGATGTAAAAAGCGTTGGGGCTAAAGCCCTTAACTTGGGCTCTGTAAGCCGCTGTAAGACTGTATTAAAAATTCAACTTCTACACAAATAGTTATTATTCTTAAGAAAGGGAAACACATATATAACCTATCAAGTGCCAAAGTGACGTACTTCGCACCAATGGGAAAATACCTTCTAGAATATTCGATGGGTATTTACGAAACGTGTTTCTAGCAAGGGATCTGATTTCAAAGAAATTTATTGCAGACTAGTTTTTCATCTGTCGATTTTGAAGAATCTATTTAACATTTTATCTATAAAACAATTTTATCTATATTTCGTTGCTAAAAACAAATTTATCTGCGTGAGAATGCCTTGAAAGTCTTGTTACAGCTTCTAAGTTAACGAAAAAATATTATTCTAGTTGGAATAATATCTGCAATGTTAAACCAGCAAAATATATTCATACACTAAGTTTATTTATAATAAACACATTTTCAAATGTATTAAAATGGATCTTGAAATTTTAGTACGTTACAGGGTGCCCCCACTCTTAAGATCTCCCTTGTGCTAAATGAGAGATCACAACGATCATGTCTTTTAATTGATATATAGTATCTTCAATTGTCAGTATTTTAAAATTTTAACAGAATTTGAAACGCTTAAGCTGCTTAACTGAGTAGCTCTCCTCTCCTTCTCTTGGTAGAAATAATTCTGTATGTTCTAGCGGCAAAGTTGTCTTGAATTCTTTGCTCAAAATATTAAAATATTTCTAGTCTGTAAATCTGTTTTCGTTAGAAACTGGCAGTTTTCTGAGACAACAGTTTCACGCCTTTCGTCTAAGTATTTTTAAAATATCCGTTTGCGTTTCTCATTAAATAGTATTTAATTCGAAGATAAGCTGTTTCCGCACTCTCAACTCTTCATAAATCTTAGCTTATCACTTTTCTTAAGTAGCAGTCTGTCTAAAATTGTATGCCACCAGAACTCTATAAAAAGTCGGCCTCTTTTTTAAATGTTATTGTCATTTTTATTGCTTTTTCTAACTCCATATTTTTATAGGTTTTTAAGAGAAGCATTGAAACTGATTCTCAATCAGACTGTCAAAGAGGCAATAACAATTATGTGTAGAGAAAAATTCTGTAATTAGGTGAATATGTTTTAGGGCGCCACTGAATTCACTTTAAAATAAATAAACCGTACGTAGCTAGCATAAATTATAGTAAGATAAAGGAACAACTAAGCCAATAAATAAATAAAAAGGTAGATAACTGTCTATTAATATTTATTTCAAAGAATTCATGTTATCGAAGCAGTTGTTGACATGGTAATTTTAACTTCAATTTTTCTTAGTTGATAATAAACATATGAGCTAATAACAATTTTCTAGCTTATTCTAGCAATAATCTGCTATCTTAGGAGTTTGAAAGTTATCTCGCTGTCAGTTATATCGAGTGTTTTTTTTTAATTTGACGTCAACGTAGGCTGTGAATAGTCGATTGTGAATTATTTAAACACGTGAGTAACTTGAACGTTTTGACAATGACATTTATTAATATGATCAAGATCCGTTCACAATCAACTACCCATAGCCGCCTTCGACGTCAAATTTAAAAAAACACTCGATACTAAATATGTACAAGTAATGTAAAATCAAACTAAATGTTTCTACATTGAAAGAAAAATTTAAATTAACGATATTGGGAATAATTTTATTTTCTACAATTTAATCACATTAATTAATGAAGTCTAAGTAATAATAATCACTTCGGCTTAGTGTTGTTAGTAAAAAAAAATTAATTACGATACGTGGAACTCCCGTTTCATGCAATCTTTGGATTTATTTATAGCGCTAATCTCAGCTTTTTATCAGTTTTTCCAGACTAGATCGGCTTTCACAGGTTTGAGGTTTAGATTCCGTTCACTTCCACTAAAAATTTAATTTAAATTAAAGTAGCTTTCAGTTCCTAAAGTTCTTGATATTAATTTAGTTTTGTCAAGTCATATTGAAAATAATCTTATTTTCTACAATTGAATCACATCAATTAATGAACTTTAATTAATAATAATCACTTCGGCGTAGTGTTGTTAGTCAAAAAAATTTAATTACGATACGTGGAACTCTCGTTTAACGCAATCTTTGGGTTTATTTATAGCGCTAATCTCAGCGCAGCTAAGAGGAGACTTTCTCAGGCTGCTACTGAAGCTTTAAATAGTAGTGACTCTGAACAGAAGTCATAGATTTCATAATACTTTGAATAATTTCACTAAAATGTAGGTTATCTGCTAGAATCCAAATAATGTGCAGATGACTTGACTACTTAAACCTTGAACTTTCTAGATAAAACATATTTTTCTTGAAACAATTCAGATAGTGAATTTATTAAATTTAATATTCTACTCACACTATGCTGTCTTATATGTACATATTACCTACAAAGGGTAACCTTAAAAATAATGAAAGGCGCAGTATTCAGTAAGCGACACGTATGAAAATCTGTACCACGAGACGCAGAACTCTACAACAGTTAGAACATTGAACGAAAAAAGGCACCAGAGGTCGGTAGAAGATATATTTATTGATTTTTAAAAAAGTGTTTGTTTGAGGAAAAACTGTCTTAAGTAAAAGCCTTAACACCTTGAATGAAAGCTTTCGGAAAGTAGGGCGGCGTAGAAGAAAATACGTTATTACGGTAACTAAGATACCAACAAATGTATATTACTGAAATACAGTACTTGAAAATAGATACAAGCGTCAAGAATCAGTTTAAGGAGTTTTTTTTTTGTAACGGATTCTTTTTCTGCTAAAGACAAATAGTGCGAGACATGCGATTGAAAACAGCTATATTGAACTCTAACTCTTGGTAATACCTGCATAACTACAAATGGTATAGTAGCCTATGGTACTACAAACTGTAAGAACAAAATATATCCAAAATGAGGTTTCACATGTTTCCCAGGTTTTCAGTATGAGCAGTGCGAAAATCTAAAAAAGCATTCAAATACCTAAGTGTTATTATTTTTTAAACGTAAAAGCCTTTCAAATCCTCTATAAAAACTTCTTATACAATATTTTCCAAATATAATAAGCTATTGATTAACTCTAAGACCAAAGAGAATATTCAAAAGAAGTCACAGTTCGAGCCATGCGAAAAGATAAAATAGTCTCCTCGAAGCGTAAGAAGAGAGGGGGCTATTAGAAGGAAAAGACACACTTTTCCAGTGCCTTTATTAGCATGCAAGACTCGTACGAAAGTAGCACTTCACTTTACCGATAGCATATTTCACAAGTCACCCAGAATGTATTTTTTTCTTACCCCCCACAACTACTTGAATACTAATAACGTAAATGAATGCTGTAAACTACCCCTTATTTTCTGGGGTCCCTTGCCCTTTTGAGATACACGCTAATGTATACAATAAATAAGTTGTGAATGGGTCCACCACTTTCCCCTTTTTTCTTTACGAAAATAACAGCATTCTTAATGACTGTTTAGGAATTGTAGGACTATTACGTTAAGACAGGCGTGGTACACACAACACGTAAAGAAACGTTCCAGTTTGTTACGACTCATGCAGATGGTGAAATTTACATATCCTTATGGGATTGTTATTGAATGAAAAAATCGTTTCATTGTTGAATGTGTTTGCTTAAAGTGGTAATGTATAAAGCAGCAATAAAAACCAGACGTACTCTCATAAAAATTCTATAAGTTGTTAACTTCATATAGCTTTGACATTACCGTCGATTTTCTACGTGACGTTATTGAGTGCTGTACGGTCGACCGAATAGGAAGAAGAGCTGTAGTGTGCTAGCTAAATCAGTGTTGAATAAAACAAATATAGTAAATAAAACATATTCACCCTAATGCAATGAACGTAATCAGAAAACTAAATATAGACGTCCTCATAAAAGATATATCACAAAATCATTACCTATAAAATATACAGAACGTATTTATTGTGAAGGGTTAAATTTAACAAAGAAATAAATTTTAAAATTTACGCTTTTGGAAACTTTGATACCGCAACTCGCGTTTGACAAAGCACTACACATTTTTATCATTTGCTCTTCTCATTTAGTAAATTGTTCATCAAGTTTAACAGAATTTGTAATTTGAAAGAAGGTACATTTTAATAGGTGGAACACGTGAAAGGACGATGTTCGGTGTTGAGTTAAGCGCACCACCACCACTAGGTACGAGTAAAGGAGCACTCAAACATACATCGGATAGTGGGCTGTGTTATTCACGGCTCGGAAGTACCTAAAGGAAAATTGAAAAAACCTTTTTTTTATATATATAAGATAGACAAAATATATAGCAAAATGTAAATAAACCAATTCGAGATATTTACGTCATTTGAAAGAGTATATATTAAACATATCTTTGATAATTTTTTTGAGGAGCGATTGTCAATAGAGTGGAAGTTTTTCTGATCACCTAGTATCTGCACAGAACAGCTCCCTTAAATTACTGACTTTCCTGTTACTTTTGGACTTAAAAGTTCGCCCATTTTGAGTCATTCTGAGAAGCGTTTTTGATAATGTGAAAGAGGGGGGGTCGCTTTGCTATATTTATCATAAGTTATTAGAATCGTAATTATTTTGTTAACATTTGTTAACTACGATCATTATTACGATGATTATTTAATCATAGGCAACAGAAAATGATAAACACTGATAAATAGCACAATATTTTATTTATTAAATCTTTAAAAATTTTAAAGGTTACTTGTGTTAAATAACTTTGGTTATAAATTTTTATTTATTATCACTTTATCACTCACATTTCATTACCTCATTTTAATTTATTGTTGAAGTTTGACTATAACCTCACTTTTGATTTTACAATCTAATTTTACAATTTATAAATTTTAGGAGCTGCTAGTATACATCTTGTTCCTCTGATAGAATATTGATACTAAATTGTTTTCGACAAAAGCAAAAAAAAAATCACCTTGAAAAAACAATTTAAAATTTTTAAAATTTACATAACCAAGGTCATTTTTTAAAATTAACTTTTTTTTATTAACTCTATTGTTTTTGCAATCTGTCCTGTATAGGACAATAAGCAGATATCCATTTAAAATTAATCTAATCAAAAGACAGTATAATATGCTGTCTTTACAGATAGATTTGTGAGTTAGGGTTCCAGTGAGCCCCCTCTATTACAAAGTTTACTTATGCTATGGTTGATTTATAACTGGGGTTATTACGTCATTACATTTATATAATAATAGCATTATAGAAAGCGGGTATGTAAGTCTGACGATTTGAACCGTTTTAATCGTTTTGGTTCATTGTCTTCGGCCATTAAGTTTTGAAAAAATTCATTCGGGTGTACACTCAGCCTGTGTTTATAATTTTTACTATAGTTTTAGATTAGTTGTTTTACTGTTGGCACCTTTAAGTCACTTAATATTATTCTATTGGGCACATACCACTACGCGTCCACAATCACTCGAAGCACTTTACTTTGGAAGCGTTCTAAGATTTCTATGTTGGAGTTACACGCTTTCCCACATATTGGTATGCTATATGTCCAGATGGGTTTTAGGGCTACTTTATAAACAAGTAGTTTGTTTTCTAGGGACAGTTTGGCTTTTCATTCTAATAACCAATATGTTGACTGAGTTTTAATCCCAGCTGCTTTCGTTTGTTGAAAATATGTGCTTTCCAGGTTAACCTTCGGTCTATGTAAATCCCTAGGTATTTTATTGTTTCAGTGTGTTTTAACTGTTTACCGTTTAGAGTTACCGGTGGACAATTGTTTCTTTTCATTGTGAATGTTGCATGTTGGGATTTAGTTTCGTTCACCTGTAAAATTAACATTAAATAAAAAAATAAAAAGACAGAAAGGCAGTCCTTCTTTTATTGATTCCAGAAATTTACAACACATAAGGGCTATTTTGGATATTAGCATCCCTTTTGATGTCTATAATAAAACTTCAAATCACTTACACAAATTAACTTAAATTACATTTAACACTATAACACCTTTCTAAACTAATTTATGTTATTAAACACCTTCATACATAATAATTAACTAATTTATTTAATACTTTTAGTTGCATAAAATCATGATCTGCAACCCATTTTACATAAATCTATTTTACGATGATAAGACTCTGGTCTATTTCAGCAATATATATCAAAAATTAGCTTTTTCAAAGAAAATCAAGGATGCTACCGTATTCTTATCTGTATGAAGTGAATTTGTGCGGATGTTAAACTTAAATACATTTTATTGCACCACTTAAAAACCCATTTTAAAATTTATATTATAAATTGAGGTTATGTACCCTCCTAAACTCGTATTTTTCGTAAAAGAATTTTAAACTGGCCTATCCAAGAAGAGTTGATATTTCTTCGACCAATGGTAGAATAGACCGCAAGAAAAAACTCTCTGGAACCTTCTAAATGTTCGAAGGGAATTTACAAAACTTGAAATCTGCATCGCCGGAATAACTCAATACTTTTTACACGTGGTCCAAGATACTTTTTTATACGTCTGCACTTAGAAGAATCTATTCAAATAGCACGTACGGGAACTAATACACTTAAGGTTTAATACGTTTTCGAACAGTTTATTCCCTTGTAAAAAACCGATGTGATTTCTAAATATTTATATCTATAATATTTATATCTTAATTTTGTCTATATTTTCGCTATGACAAACAATTTGTAACCGTAGGAAGGTTTTGCAATGAACTTATATATTTACAAAGGCGTCAAATGCAATAAAATAATACCAACATGATTATTCTAGGAACGATGTTATCTGTAATTTTATTTTAGAAGGAATGTCGTTTAGACGAGAACATTTTAGGGCAACCCACGACATTAAAAGGACACCATTTGGTTTAAATAAAGTCTACAGTTTTTTTAACTCAACTAAAATGTATTGAATTACGCAGGGCCGAACTAAGATTATTTGCTGTTAATGCGTTTAAAGTTGCATTATTATAAAATTGGTAATTTGTGTTTAATAAGCGTTTAAAAAATTGTTTGAAGTGCTGCCTATATCCCAGAGGAATCAACCTCCAGAAGCTGTTTAAAAATCACAATCCATTACAATAAACACGACCGGTAGCTCATTTTCAATAGATTGAACTGCATTAATGATTGCACTTTTTGGATTTTTTTTTCATTTTAATGAATCCATACCAAGTAGTAATTAGAAAATTTTTTCACAAGCGTCAGGGCTGATTGATGACGAATACAGTAACATTATTTACAGTACATGTTATTAAATGCAACCGATATAACATATACTTTTAAGATATTCCGACTTAGGTACTTATTATTTCTTCTGTTGTTTCAGGTAAATCCACTTTTTGAAGCTGGAAGTGTATCTGCAAGTGGAAAAAATGTCGTAAGTCTAAATAAAAAGTTGTGGTGTCATGGATGTGGGAAATAGAATCATCACTGTTATAGCTCTAAAGTATGTTGGTTGAATGACTGGTTAAACTTTAATAAATGACAAGAAAGCTACGTCAACTGGTAGGTGATAACATGTAATTCGAATGAAACTTAGTATTGAAGCTTAACTTAGTGGATGCGTTTCACACACTTACACGCAGCTCCTGCTGATTTTTCTCAATCTATTTCAAATCTTTCGAAGACATTATGACTGAAAGCGTCCTAAATTAACTTATTAACGCTATATGGTAAATAACGTAACCTCACTAGTCTAAAGCTAGATGGACATTAATATAAATTTCGAAAGCATGCTTTGTTAGCCGATCACCAGATTACCGAAAACGCTTTTAGACCGATTCTAGCAACTAAGCTAGAGTTTTCGGTGCTAACTAGCCCGTTAATTGCAAACAAATCGACCGCGCATCAATACCTGAGATCTAACCTTATTTTAAACACAAAGATTTAGCTTATTAAGATTATGCTCAAGCGGTTGAATCAGTATTTTTAAATAATTTTCAAATATTTCTTCACGCGAGTTCAAGTTTCTTTTTCTCACTCTCCCTTAACCCGGAACTTAGTTTAACTCTACCATCTAGAAACTCTGGCCGATTCAAAGTCCCCACATAGCAAACGAAATAGCATAGAGAAGTCCCGGTTGAAGGCTGGAAGCTAACCTAATCTAGTGAGCCGATTTCGACCATTCTTAGTTATGTTTAGATAAACATTTTAGTTGCAAACAAAATTATTAGTTTTGCAACCCGAAACTGTTCTCAGGTGCGTCTGTAATTTTCAACGATTGAGGGTTTTCTGAAGTAACCTAACTGCAAACTATGTGTTCAATTGTTTAAAGTCTTATAACTAAATAATTAGCTTAAGCTTAATCTAACCAAAGATCATTTTAAGCGTATTTGGCTGTTTTCAGCCAAGAAGTGTCTTTGAAGGAGTCCGTATTGGTTCCAAATGAATGAACTTTATTGCAGCTAAATTAACCAAAGTTTATTTACTAAAGTTGGGTTTCTGGATGGTATTGATCTTCTCGACAAAGGTCATCGATTGGTCTGAAAGTGTTTACAGCTTTAGATTTTGCTTTGACTACTGTTAAACTTGAATCTAAATTTCACCAGATGGAAGTAACCACTAATATGGTGGAAATGGATGTAGATATTCCAAGCTTAATTCGAGCAAAACCATATCTGACCGTGTCAGTATTTCTCGGCTAAAGTTCATTCGAAAGCCTTCCCTTGTTGTACCTGTATTTTTCTGCAGATTTGTAAATTATTCTTTCTCAATCCCGGCCTTCCCTATATGAAGCTAATATAACCTGCTGGAAACAACTTTAGCGTTTTTTGACTTTTAGCGTAAAAGTCAGAAGTCATCCTAGCGGCATCAGAATTCACATCATCAGGTGGGAATAATAGAGCCTAGCCCGTACTTTAATTTATATCCGTTCACATCCACAAAATTGTTAACGTTTTCACGGAGGAATTAACGAAGCTACCACGGCCTTTCCCGCCTTGTTATTATTATTGTTGTTCAACCTGTCGGTAGTCCACTGATACCTCACAGAAGCCATTTGAAACTCGAACACGAAACTAAATCTCTGCTTGAACACGTTTTTCGAGGTAGAACTACTTTTAACACCGTACTGTTAAAAATCCTTATAAACGTGATGCAAAAAACTTTTAATTAGAATAACATAAGAAAAACCCTATATCGCCACGCAAATGTTGACATGGCGAAGGAGATTGGCTAGCGAGACCATTTTCACATTGTAATAAACTAAACTAATTTGGGCTCTACAGTAGGCTAAAAGTAAACACGTTAAGATATTTTCAATACTTATCCGAGGCTGCTTGTTTGTTAGCAGCCTCGTTATATAGCAAGCTGAACGCTGGTTAAGCATTAATTAAGGCACGTACGAGCTTGATAAAAGAGCGTATGAATATTATTGAATAAGCGACTGGTATCAAGATTATTAAGTAAGCGATGTGTAGGTTGCAGAGTCTGCACCGGGTAGGGTCGTTCATGACAAGGTCAGGTATACTGTCTCATACTTGTATGCGGACTAAATGTACTGTGGTATAGGTATGTAAACCTATGTGGGCGGGCTACGCATGCTATTACTTAACCTTGCTAAAGGTTATTCTGGAATATGGAATTCAATCTCGCTTTGCTGTATCCGGCAGATGTTTGTTTACTGATGATGCCTGCATATTGGCTACTTATAGATTATTTGTTTTGCTCTGAAGTAGAGAACTAGTTTAAAACGCTTCAGAAATATTTTAACACAAACGGAATTTCATTCGTGATAATATCAAACAAAGATTTGTTTGGCGCTAACAGTGTCAAGGCGTCTTAATTAATCAATCGCTAGTTGACCAACATATCCGACAGTTCTTTTGTCTGGTAAACTTACCATTGTATATCCCGTCTGGCTTCATTCATAGGACCTGCATTCCCGAAATCGTTCACGTCTTCATGGTGCAATCGGCATAGCTAACACGGTGATGACAGAATTTTTACTTTATTTATGTTGTTTAAGTGTAAATAAATCGTGGTTAAAAAACTGGAAGCTTGCATTAAATAAACCAATGATAGTTATGGAAGATAATTAAGATCGTAAACGTTATAACAGTAACGCAAGAACTAATTAGATTTTCGCGAACAATGTTAAAACATAATACAAAATGAAAGCAATACACTTTTCTCCAATTTAGGATTGTTTAAAGCAAAGTGCCACCAAATAAAGAAATAAAAATAAATGGAAACTTATTGTAATGGTGCTTTAGGTCGTAGTTAGAATGCGGTAAGCAAGAAAACACAATAACTACAGCCAATTTGAAAACATAGGCAACTAGGAAACAACAATTCAGAGACGAAAATTCTCATGAAAACCAAAGAAACTGCATAAACAGAGAGAAAGAGGGGCAAAAGCAGCAAGAGCCGCTATCATCGAAGCAGAAACTTAAAACATCCTTGATATGACTGGGTTATACGCTGAAACGTTTCTGAAATATAAAACTCCATATTATTCCACTCATGTTGTGAATAATTTCATTACATCTCGTTAAAAACATACACAGCGTTCTGTGTAATTTTTAAAGTTAAATGAGGGATGTTATTTATAAAACAATGGGACTATTCGATGGCATATTCGTCTAACTGCAAATTGAAATGGTAATTGAGTGTGCATAATGATATAGTCCTTCATGGGGATGTCTATTCTTGTTGCAATGACGCTAGTGTG
This sequence comes from Agrypnus murinus, assembly GCA_929113105.1. NCBI lineage: Eukaryota > Metazoa > Arthropoda > Insecta > Coleoptera > Elateridae > Agrypnus > Agrypnus murinus. Next base: position 148,942,181 of record OV816028.1, read on the forward strand.
ATAGGATAAGTTATATTATTATTATGCGACAGAATAAAGGTTAACAAATGAGACAAATAATCATGAAAATAGTTAAATGGCTTTTCATCACGAAATATAATTTATATTTTGCTTTTTGTTGCGGAATAGATAAATTTAACGAAATGGGGGTAATTGATAAATTTGGTTGTATTGACTTGGCGATTACTAGTTAACTAAGCAAAACAAGTTATTATGAAAAAGATTTAATCTATAAATATGTTCAAAAGCACATGTCCAGAAAAAAATTTGGAGAGAAATAAAAACACCAAAATATGAATTTTTTGGAACAAGACAGTTATAATAACTCAAAATCAGTAGGAGTAAATATTCAATTTAAAAAATAAGGTATACTGCATAATAAAACATATTTGTATTGATAATGCCGAAGAACCTTTCTTTCGATACTTTTGTAAAAATTGAAAATAAAAAATATAATTGCAGGTTGATACGTAATTGTTGTAGCTAAAAAAAATGCAAATCCGTTTCCATTAGCAAAAAGCACAAAAAATCCGTCACAAGTCGTTACCAAAATTTACTTTATGTACATTCGGCGCGTTCGTTGATAGCATCACCAAAGTTTAAGGACTTTGGCAAGGTCCTTTTCAATAGATTTTATTGATGTCCGAATCCGTATTTTATTGAGGAAGGAAGATAGGGTTTTTTATATAAGTTAAAGTTTAACGTTAAGAACAGAGCACTGCCCTAGTTATGAGAGAAAAATATTATTAGTTTTCCTTCCTCTAAAACGTACACAAATCAACTTTTTACACTCCAGTAATTTCCCAAGTAACAAGAGAACTTTGAAAGAAAAATGCAGCATTTGTTTAATTAGTGACAACTACATGAAGGTTCATAAAACATTTTACGATTTATTTAATGTGGTATATAAACATACCATTTAAATGCGGTCTTAATTTAGTCTTGGTTGGTAGTTAGTATTCTTGATAACGCGAAAAAATGTAATTAAGTACTTCTCATTAAAAAGTCAAATACAATGCTGGGATTCAAGTTAAAACTTTATAAAAAGTTTACACTAACTGTGGGTTTGTATAATAAAAGGAGATATCGCATGCTAGAAAAAGTCGTAACTGTTTCCTTTATAAAATGGGCTTTGTGTAAATCGTCATGAATCTGATTCGTTTATTGAAATTCTTTAATCATTTCCATTACTGAGCACCTAGTCATCTGGTCATGACTAGATCTTTTCTTGCAAGAGAAACTAAGGAAAAAAGAATAACCTGATTGCGTCTCTGCTTACCGAATTTCAAATTTTCGCGATCATCCTGACACAAATTTCACCAAAACGAGGACTCTTACTAGGCGTAATTAAAAGTCCAGGGTTTCCATAAAATATCAATTAGATTTTAAAATAGATTACTTAATGTTGGACTTAAATTTAACGTAAAAACCTGACAAATTTCCGAAATCTGCAGTAAGTGTTTGAAAAATAGACACATTGAGAAGCGTCCAATTCTGTCTACTTAGGATCATATATATGCTCAAGTAGCTACAGTTGTTTCTGTCTTCTCTTGAATTCGATTTTACCAGGACTAACTGATTCGTTAAAAGACTTTTTTTCACTGTGTTTACAAGGTTGTTTATCTTATTCGGAAGCATTGCATTTTAAATCATATTATTGTCTTATTCATATATGGAAAATTCTCAATTTAGGATTATTTATTGGTCGATTTAAATGTTACTTTTTCTGTAGAAAAAGTATTCTTAAGTACTATTAAATTTTTCCGTTTAATTTAAAAAATAACTTTCTTGTTGGTAATTCTTATTCGATTTATTATTAAAAATAGATAACAGATAGAACATTTGAGTTGTATACCAACTGTTGTGTTCTATAATATTGTTACATTGTTATTGATAATTGTATATTGTGTTAAACAAAGAAACTACATAAAAGATTGTGCTTATGTTGTACGAATTAATGTTTATGATTTATTGATTTATCTTTACATTGTTTCTTTGTATGTATGAATGATTTATACAGAATCCAAACAGAGCAGGCATGTAATGACTGCATTGGAAATCATTTAGTCTGTCACTGGTAGTTAACTTACACTTTTTTTTGAATACATTCAGTTTTACACCTCAAACGCGCGTTCCTTTGTGTTTAATTTATATGGAAAATAATATACTTTTTTACATTTTGGCAATTATTGCACTTTCATAATTTTAACACAATGATTTTCAACCTCTTATGGGAGCGCAATATAACAAAATGGGGAGCGCGAAGGTATGAAAAATGCAAAAAGTTCTAAAAAACTTTTTATTGTAACCAAAATAATAATAATTACTACAACCCATAACCTGTAAACCAGGCCCCAGAAGCTATGAAGCTTGTTCGAGAGGGAGGGGCGATTATTATTATTATTATTACGTAGGCCGAACCGTGCGGCTGCAGCCGATTTACAGGTGGAACAGCACAAATCACATTTGTGTCACAGCTAAGGAAAAACTGCAGAAAACCTTAACCAGATCTGCCGGTAACAGGATTCGAACCTGGTCTGCCGGTATCAGGAGTCGAACCTGGAAAGAATACCTTATATTAATACAAAAATAAAATGTCACGGATCGCAACTTCTCGGTGAAAACCGAGAAATGCGGCGGGGGCGACATTGTTGCCATATGTGGCGTAATTTCGCTACTTGTGCGGAATTTTAACATTGTTGCTTCAAAAGAAAAAAAGATATTGAAAAAATATATTAGATATACATAAATATATTAAAACTGATGTGAGAAGTTGGGTCCCAAATACTAAAAGGTTGAGAACGGCTGTTTTAACCTTAAAACTCTTAATTAAAGAAAGATGTAGATAAATCTTACCGTACTCTATTAGGCAATCCAGCGACCTGTCAAATGTTGTTATTGTAGCGCTATTCGGCAAAAGACTATTAATGGCTTTCTTTATTTCAATAAAACAGTCTTATATACTAGTTCATGAAGACAAAGCTACCGGTCCTTTTTTCTCGGTCCCCAGACCACTTTGAAACCTTGACAACTGTGGGTGGTCTCATTTTGAAGCTAAGACCCGCCTGGCGTCACGGACTGGATGACGAATTTTTGTAGTTCTTTTTTTAATTCATGAATGGGAGGAGGAGGCGGAAGAGGACATTAATAGTTTTGCTCTTTCAGGGACAGTTTAGTTAATCATCATTCCGACCTTATCGGCGGCGATTTCCAGCGTAGTGTGGTGTCGCGAGTTAGTCATCACTAGCGTAACAAGCCCGCCCAGTCGGTCTCCATGGGTCAGTGGGTAGAAATGACCTGTAGAGACCGAAGTGAGTGTGGTTGACCCAACCGAAAAAAGGTGGGTCAACCGAGGCTAGAGTTTGGTGGCGCAGGAAAATAAGATAGAGAGCTACAACATAAGAAAGCGCGATTAGCGTTTACTAAATTTACGCAACAATTAAAGCAGAAGTAAATGGCCAAGATTACAGAAACAATCAAGCTGGTACTTCGCTAAAACAAAATCTTATTAGGTTAATTCAAAACCAAGCGCAAGGGCTCCAAAGAAAAAAGAAAAGAAGAAATAAGACGTTTTCTGTTTAATAGATTATATGGGCAAGGTCTACAAACAACAATAGGTAACATAACCTAAAATTCACTACTACAAATGTTTTTAAGTATTACAAACTTTAAGATTTAACTTAATGCGTTGTTTGAATGAACAATATTTGCAAGTTTAATTAGAAACTCCGATGCGCAACCAAACAGGACGAAACAAAATTTGAAGATTCAAATTATAGAAATAATCCTACTACAGTTCTGTATATTAAGAAAATATTTCGTCGCGTTTAAAAATTAAATATTTTCTGGTTTCATTTTAAATAAACAGTTGCAATTTCCACGGATAGAAATCATTTTGAGTGTGTAAGTTTTTAGTTAAAAAGCAATCTACAGCTTCTTATCTTGGTAATAAGACTAAAAGTTATTTAGTTTATCAAGCTTCCTTTAGTTAAAAGCATGTACCAAATCTATAAAAGATAAATTATGGACAGGCTGCATTTTAATATCGTCATTTCTCTTTGTATTTTAAGTTATAAATGATATTTACTCAGTTTAATGTATCTAGGCTTTAAATTGTATTGCTTGACATTTCCGGCAAAATAAGATAACATTTCATAAATGTAAAATTTGTATATAAAAATTTGCTTTTTTCTCGTTGGATAAAATTACCGTCAACTTATATCAGTGATGATTTAAAAAAAATTCCTCTTTTAATTTTATGAAGTCGTGATAGTTTTGGCATCCCGAAGGAGTTTAACAGAGGCAGTTGGACACGAGTCTTACAATGGGTTCCGGGCCAAGGAGTAGCGGGATTTGACCCCCCTCTCGGCTACGACCGTCGTGTTGATATTACCGTCATATATTTAAAATAAAGTTTAATACGAAGCACTTTTAACTATTACACTGTACCGATTATGTTGTTAGATAATTAATCCAGTAAAGAGGATTATTTATAAATTTTAGTTTGGTGATTTTTGTTCGTATAAGAACAGTGACTTGTATTTTGATTCCGTGTAAATGCTATTAGAGATCAGTGTTAATGTCCTCTTATTTGGACGTTGTATTGGCTTAAGAGAATCCGTGTAAAACTAATCAACAGAAAGTTTTATATTAACATTAATTCATTTTATAAATAGTAACTTAATAATCAGATAACATTTATCTTCACAATTCACATTAGATTCACAATTTAATTTCAAAAGGTGTGACTTTCAGCTGTTGTATGTAAATATTCAAAAGATTGATTGGCATTTGTTAATATCTACTAAAAATGTGAATCTTGCGGTTGATATATTTTATAATCAAATTAAGAAAGTTTTTGAAGCTTGTATTCCTAAATATCAAAAAGGTACTCCAAAATATCCTAAATGGTTTAATTCTAATATTATCCACAGTATTAAAATGAAAAATATTACAGAAGACATGGTTTGACTGATCTATAAGAATGAACGAAGTAATTTGAAGAAATTAATTAAATTAGCGTTTAATGAATATATTGAGGGTGTCGAGGATAATATCCAGTCAAATACCAATGGATTTTGGAATTTTATTAAAAGTAAAAGAAGTTCAAGTAACTATCCTTTCCAATACTCTTTTAATAATGAAAATATTAATGATGTTGATGTGACAGAGAAATTTGCTAAATACTTTCACTCGGTTTATGCTGATATTCCTCCCTCATATGATACTAATGATGTTGATAATACTCTACACAAGCATTTCATAATTAATGATTCATTTACCCTGAGAAATATTGGAAGTCAGCATTTTTATGAGGCAGTCAAAAAACTAAAGCCAAAAAGAACAACAGGTCCTGATGAAATTCCGCCTTACATTGTTAAAGCATGTGCGCACTTACTTGAATTACCATTGCTTCATATATATAATTTATATATTTTTACGGGTGTATTTCCAGACCGTTGGAAAGAAGCATGTGTGTGTCCTATACATAAAAGTGGAGATAAGAATAGACTTGAAAATTATAGGCCTATCTCAATTATATCAGCTCCTGCTAAACTCTTTGAGCATATTATTTACAAAAATTTGTTTTCATATCTTAAAAAATATATTGCGGTGATATTTGTATACATTTAAATAAATGATATAATAGATATAAAATGCCCACCGTTCCAATAATAAACATAAATTATATTCGGTGGATTAAAATAAAAATACACCCCATATATTTTTCTTTATTCCAATCAGCCACTCAGAGTTATTCGATAAAACATAAATTGTTTGAATTACGAGACTCTTATTAACTCTTATGCCTGAAAAAGGAGAAAAACTTATGTTGCAAACACTAGGGCTCCTGCAAACTGGACAACCACTGCTAAACTCTAAATTCAAAAAGAAAGAAAACTGCATGCTTGTATATGCATCAATTAAACACATAAGTAATTTTAAAAACACATAAACTTTATTTAATTCAAAAGAAAAATGAATAGCAATGTTAGAATGAAAGAAATAAAAAGAAAAATTGTTCAAAATTATACAATAAAACCAATGGGAAAGTCTGATTCCAAGCTTGCTCAAATGTAATTAAAAGTCGTAATAGCCTGACATAGGGCTATTACAGTCATTCACTTGAACAAACCAACACAAATCAAAAATTTTTTACAAATAAAAATGTTTATCTTGATGAAAAATAAATTGAAATAAAAGAAATTGAATTGTTTTATTTTTGAAAGAAAATAAGTTCTCAAAAGAACCCTTAAGATTTAACAAAATAAATTTGAAATTATTAAAGAAAAAACTTTATAACTTTAATATTGCCAATCAAATTAAAGAACCCTTTTTATTACGACCAACCTGGTATATTGTAAAGATAGTAGTATTATAAGATGTTAATCCTCTGTTGGTAACACTGTATCAATGTATTTGTCAGCTGATTTCCTGTGATAATATGTCAATACATAAATCGATAATGGAAATAAATTCTCCTGAATTTATTTTAATAATCTCGTTCACTTCAAATAGTTGTGGAACAATAATAAAATCTTCTTTAAACTTTTAAAAATATTCAGGTAACTTTAACTTAATTCAAATTCCGTTTTTATTAAACGTTGATACATTAATCACATGGTCCAAACATCTAACCTCACTTTAAATTACAGATTCTTAATCCGGAGTCAAGCATAGATTCGCCCAAAGCTGTTTATCAACTGACTTTGTTAAATTTGGCTCCAACTTATATAAATTTTGTTGAAACAAAAGCCTGCACTGACATTTTTCCAAAACAAAATCGAAGCACGTAAAGTTTATGACGTCACTAACCCGCACAGCTGTTCTTAATTATGACGGATCTTAATTCCATAAACACAGGATTGTAGTACTTAAAACAAGGATTAAAACAATATGACACACTTATATCCTGAAATGTATCGTAACAAAGATATAAGACAAAAACGATTGACAATGTACAAATCTCGTTATAGCTTAATTACATATAAAATTGAAATAAAACAGGTTTATCCTTTACAAAATAGATGCATGATCACACAATACAACTAATACATATAAATTTTCCACAGGAACATCTTTACAATTTACAACAAACATAATTTTTCAGTCCGATACGACATCGAATCAAGCAATTGATGCATTTACAAGTTCCAGCTTTAATATTGATTCAAATAAAATCCTTTTATGATCAAATTGTCCAGCATACAATTCTCCAAGTGTTTACATAAAAACAATGGTGAGAAAAACACAGTATAAGAGTTAATAATCGTCAAATGAAGCAAAACGACAAGATTAAAACCTTCAATAATAAATATGCTCAGAATTTTTATAACAAAGTTTAAAAACTAATTGTGCTATATAAGTCATAATAAGATTGACCCAAATTATCTGTTTTCAGTTTACTGACAGCGCGAAACTGAGTTGGTCTCTTGGAAAATAGAAAAATTCATCCTACGTTAAAGATCGTAGCCTCTAAATTTAAACAAGAAGATTACTTCTTCTCTACAAGTGAAAAACCCATCTCAATGTGTAACTTGGGTTGTATAAACATGTATTATGATAAAGCAATCTAAATGATTGATATCCTTTTTTTATAAAAATCAACCTTTTTATATGCATACGAAATTTAGGTTATGTTTGCATGTAATTTTTATTCTTTATTTCTATTTTAAATATTGATGAGCCTAACTGTGACCCTATGTGTAGCCTTTATATTAATTATGCCTGTCACTTAGCATGTCCCTCTTTTGATTTAAATCTGATATGTGAAATATTTGTTTTCACGTTTCCGATCTGTCGTTAATAAAATTTTCAATTAGGTGATCAAATATCACCGCAATATAGTTGATAATCAACATGGCTTTATGCCCAATAGATCCACAATTACAAATTTGTTTTTTTTTACTAATTCTATTTATAATGCTTTCGAGGATAATTCCCAATTAGATGTCGTATATACTGAAAGCTTTTGATAAAGTAGACCATAATATTTTATTATTTAAATTGTCTAAATATGGTGTTTGTGGTACAATTTTTAACTTATTAACTTCCTATTTACAAGATAGATCTTACTATGTAAAATTTAACAATATGTTTTCCACCTTGTATAAGATTAATTCAGGAGTCCCTCAAGGGTCTGATTTAGGGCCCCTATTATTTCTTGTATTTATTAATGACCTGCCCGCTGTGGTCCAGCACTCTGAATGCCTGTTATTTGCTGATGATATGAGGATATTCTGTAGGGTGAATTCTGATAAAGATTCATATAACCTTCAGAGTGATATTGGAAAAATTATTCAATGGAACATGAATAACAAATTATATTTTAATATTAATAAATTTCATGTTTTAACATTCAGTAGAAGAGTAGAGTTTCTAAAATTTAAATACAAGATGCAGAATTTTACCTTAGATAGAGTCTCTTGCACAACTGATTTAGGAATCTTATTAGATACGACATTGAACTTTAAGGCTCATTTGGAGCAGATAACTAGAGAAGCACGTAGAGCACTTGGGTTTATTATTAGAAGCTCTGTATACTTCAACCGCACAGAAACATTAATTAAACTTTATAACTCGTTTGTACGCTCTAAGTTGGAATATGTATCACTAATCTGGAATCCTAGATATCTAAATCATGACTTCATGGTAGAAAAATTCAAAATAAATTTCTACGATTCTTACATTTTAAAAAATTTAATACATATCCTGATAATAGAACAACTAGAAGTATTACCTTACGAAATGTCTTCAAGATATCATCGTTGCATGATAGACGTGAAAGTGCCACGGTGATGTTCGGCTTTAAAATAGTAAATGCTATCAACGACTGTAAAGAACTACTATCATTGTGCACATTAAGAGTACCAAGTAGATTTACCAGAAATCTAAATTTATTTTTTTATTCCATTTCGATCAAAAAACAATATGCCTCTGGTAAAAATGCTGAAATTGCTTAATTATGTACAGCTGCACTTAAATGTCGATTTATTTAATGTAACGTTCAATAAACTTCAGATTAATGTTCATAAGTTTTATACAAATAGTGCCTTTCCTTAAGCTACCGTTAACAATTATATTTTTTCTTGATATTCTGGGGCATTTAATTTGCTTTGTAAATATAATATATTGAATGCAATGGACATGCATGTAAATGCCTCTTTATTGTTAATAATGTTAAGTAATGTTTCATTTAATATTGTCTATTTTTGGTTTCTTCCTTGTAATTGGGCGTCACTGCCTGTTTGGGTGTTTTTATAAATAAATAAATAACGCGTTACGTTACACAAGAATTCTAAATTGAAACTTTCAAGCAACATTCTACTTAGTTTGACGCGCCGTTCTGGTATTAGCATCGTTTGAGATTCTAATAATAACACCGAATTTGTTTCATAGTGAAAATTAATGAGCATTCAATATTTAATATAGTTCAAAGTTCAGAAGATTTGTATCTCGTATTGCTTTTTCAAGTCAGCAGTTTTTTAGTGAAAATTTAATGTATGGTCAATAAGGTGCTTTAGTGAATATGTTTTGAGCCTTGTCAGGAATTACTCAGGAATCAGCATTATGGAGAACTGCATTTAGGATTGTGTTCCAGTTTATGTCTGTTTAGGTATGTCTAAATTTGTTTATTTGACTTGGGATCCCGAAATTAAGTAATACGCAGGAATTATATTGTATTTAGGAACGATGAATTTAACTAATATAGTTTTTGTTTAATATATGTTTCATTTTTATTATTTTTTATTCAATATACGGTCTTCAAATTTAACTATCGTTATTAGAGTTCAGCTCAACAAACTGCGGATGTTTCATTCAAATCAAAATTTATTAATATAGATTTATATGTTTGATTAATTTAACGTCAATTCTAAATGGTAAATCATTTCGCAAACTGTGGACTTCCCGTCTTATGAAAATAAACGTCTAGTCAGTTTGTGGCGCCATCTATTTTCTTATTTGTTCCTAACTCTATTCTGAAGCTTTTGGAATTAACACCCACGTCTAAATTGAATTTGAACTAATAGCATGTCTCAGCCGGAGCAAATAAGCTTTATGTAGCGTAAATATTTGTGATTAACATTTGAGCAAATTTGTGTGCATTAATTTAAAGTAAGTACATAGCCCTGTTTAGTATTTTGTGTTAGAGAAAAAAACATCGCTACATAGTAAAACCCCCACACATTATATAAATACTGTGTATTAGTATCAAAATTATTATTTCAACCAATTTAAACCATCGTAACTAGGACAGTTAAACTGATCTCTTAGCAGTTGAAGTTGCGGTCACTTAACGGGTTAGCTGCGAAGAATGCACAACTAACTATAATGAAGCTTTTCACAACAGTGCATCAGATCATACTCCTATAACCAATTTACGAAAAAGAATAAAAGTTCTTTAACAGTTAAAGCTCAAATTAATAAAAGCTAAGAAATGATCCAATGGTCAAACTCCTAAACTGATCAACTTCTAGAGTTAAAATAATTGTGTATATAAATGACCTAGTGCTGTATTAACTCAACATGTCAAGCTAAAGTCGAATTCATTAATGACAAGAAAACTACCGTACCGGAAGATTTGCGTGTTTTCTTATTTATGAAGAGCGCTTCCGTTTGGAAATTCTTAAACGTCAATATGTCTGTCTAGCAAACTGTTGTAAAATATTACTCAATATTGCAAATTTCACCAGAGACTGCAGCAAGTCACGCTGGATTCAATTTGTTTATGGATGTGCTTCGTAGACGACGTGTATGTACTTTAAGATCATTCTATTTTATTATATTCCTCTTTAAATTTTACAATTTTGTTAAATGGATGATCATCATCAAATGATACTGTATTTAGCGTATAAATAAATCAAATTCAATTTATAAATTTTACGTTACAACTCTTCTATGTCTTTGTAAACTACCACCATAAAAATGTATGATTCCTTAAGCGCACAGAAACCAATATCTTGAAAATATTTATTATTCTACAACGCGTTATACGTGAAATGTCCAAAAGTATTACACATTCAGTAAAATGCATTATACTTACATAGATGCACTGAATTCAAATGTTCGATTTATTGGACTTTTAAAAGCTAATCCGTTCCCTTTTCCAAAGATCCGTAGTTTTGTATAATTAAAGCAGTCGGTATTTGCAGTAATATTTAAAGGAACTTTCTTTACGCTCGCATCTTGAATTTACAAAATTTTCATTATTCTCAAATTCATTTGATATTCTGAATACATTCTGAAACCTAGAGATACATTTTTTATAAAAAGTTTTCAATTTAAAACGTAATTAACTATCACTGACATTTTCTTATTATTCGAAATCATCAATCATATTCTATTATTCTTTACGTGAAATGTGTAAATGATATAAAATAACTGGAATGTTTCACTTTTTTAAGCCACAAAGTCGGAAATAAAACATCTGAAACATTCATTGCAAAAACTAAATGGAAATTGCCTCTCTACTAATTAACTGCACGATCTGCATGCTCATAAAAATCTTTTCTATTAAATAGTAATGTTAATATAAATGTCTGTAGTTAACAACCTACTTCTATTTGATGTCTAGTTGTAGTTATTTCTCTACGCTTTCCCAGAGACATTTCAATTTATATTTCAACTTTAATAGTAATGAGCAGGAAGTCAAAGAAAAAAATGTTATTCTGTTGAAAAACCACTCGTTTCAGCTATACAGAGAGAAAAAGAAAATACAGAAGTACCTCTCAATCCATTCTTCTACAATAAAATGTGATTTTATTTTTTGGTTAACAATTTTAGAGATGAGAGCTATATAGAAGTATCTTCAAGTATATTTCTGAATAGAAACTGTTTGTCATATTTTCCATTTCGTTTTTATGCACAATACTTAAAAACAATTTTTAAACTATTTAAAAATACGCTACACATTATTTTAGTAATTGGCTTGCGTGTCCTGTACTCACCTGTTATTCGAGAGTACTGAATGAAATTAATCCTATCAAATCTGAAATATAGTGAGATGATATCTAATCATCGAGTTGAAAATTTAACAATTTAATAATAATTAAGAAATATTTAAATGATATGATTAGGATCGGAAGCACCAAAATAATCGGAATTATGTTATATAAAGTATTCATGCAATAAAAAGAAAGATAGACATGCTAGGATACTAGTTTTATTTATTGATTAAGTTACATGCTAGATTACAGATAGATTTATTAAGTTAAAATACAATTTATAGGAGAGCGATTCTCATGAAAATATAACCTAAATATTTATATAAATATTTGAAGTTTTTAAAAAGGCATATCAGTCAATTATGTTGTCTTATAGTAAAACATGTTGTATGTAACACAGATTATCACTAGATTTGAGTTAGACGTTAGTCAGCGCAGAACAGATTTTCCTTTGTCCCACAAAACTAAATCAGTTTCGGGAACAGATTTCACTGGAAATAGTTAAAACAGATCATTGCCTTGATGTATAAGGTTACAATTAACTTACGGATTCTTGTATATGGTAGAAGTCGTGTCATGTAAATGAAGATATTTGGCAGTATTGATGTTTATTGATTTTGGAAATTTCATATTATTTTGATGATTTTCATCATTGTTTTGAGTCTGTCACCTGGAGTACTAAATTCTGGACGAGAATAGTTGAAGTTTTATTCAGTTTATGTCTTTATTTATTTAATACTTGCAGATGTATCTTTTGAATGCAAGATCGGTGTAGTCAGACCTATAATATAGGTTGTTTCTAGTATGTAATTATAATTTGTGTAAACTCCATATGTTTGGGTTACCTTTTGTAACAATGTAAATATTCCATGTACTGATATAGCTATAAGCCATATAATTAAGTTTAATGAGTTTTGGTGACAGCTGATCGTTTTTATTGATTTTCTATGTAATTGTTAAACTTATACCATAAGGGTGTTGTTGCATAAACATAAAAAAGCGATGCGCTGGTTTCGCGGTTAAATTGATAGAGGAAAGCGGGAAAGGCAATATAGAAAAAAAATATTATAGTGTACTTACAGTAGGTAGCTCGCTTCGTCAGGATCTGCTATATTCTCAAATCTTCTTTCCGGCGCCGGAAGCTGCGTTTGTTGAAACACTATGCACCAAAGGAGAACAAAATGGATGGGAAAAATTGATAGGAAAATACTAGTTTCTTAAGAAATTTGCACCATGCGAGAATTAAACCGTGTATAAAATTTATGCGGAATCGGCCATGCAAGAAAACAAAACTTGACTCGACGACAGACTAGTTTCGACTCCATTTGTAAATTTTACCAGTTGACGCGCATATGTTTTAATTCAAACTATGTACAGTTCAAACCAAAATAAAAATAAAAGAGGATACTTTAGCCAGTTAAATTATAACTAAAATTATTAACATTAATAGTTAACTCAAAAAAGGAAAAGAATAAAACATAAATTAATGAGAATTCATAACAGGTGTTATGTTGATTTGATTGTCTTTTCACCAGCTATCTTTTCATCTAGTTAGAATTAAGATCGGTGTTAATTATAAACATATGTTTTTATTTGTGACGTCATGAAATTTCCGATATTCAGAATTTTTGTACGATTTCAATGTTTTTTCATATGTTTTTCGCTAAACGTATAAAGGCACCCTCAGCAATGAACAAAGTCAGTCCCTCAGGGAGTAAAAGTGTTACTTTACTCCCTCTTTTGGGGTACTAAAGTACAGCCTTATATATAGGACGTGCAAAAAATTCTATATTTGATTAAAAAAGAATACAGTAATTCTAATAATAAAAAGAGAGTTACTATTGTTTATCTTCAGTTATAATGTATGGATTTTGATTGTTCTTATTCTTGAAAATATTTCTTTATGATTGTTCTTTCTTGGAACTCTATAGCGTGCTAAAAAATAGAAATTAAAATGTATTAGAATTAGCTTGAATTTTGCAACAACATAAAATACAATAAAATATTAGAATAAAAATTTAAGGTTATACAAAAGGTAGTAGGCATTTAAATTAAATATGTGTCTATTCTATAATGAATGAGGAAGAGTTGTAGCTATCTTTTAAACTATATTAAACTATAGCGAATAAACTATAAGGATGACAATACCTTCTTCTAGGAAGGCCAGCGATAATTGTTGCCTTAACGGAAAAACAAAAATAAAATAATAACAAGCTTGTATGAAAAAGATAAATGACACAAATTTAAAATCTCCTTAAAAAAATTTGTAGCAAAATATATAATTGAAAACGATTAACAAAATAAAATATTGTTATTTAAGTATTATATAGAAATCTTGGAATTTATGGAATAATAAAGAAAACGTTTACCTGTGAATAAGTGGTCCTCTTTATTTCTTAGTTAAAGAGCAGATGTAGGAGGTGCTGTTTAAGATGATTTTAATGTAATACCTTTGCGGCTAAACAAAATTGTATAGCAAAGTGAAAGTTAGTAAGAAAAGGTAAAGGGTAGTAGCAGGTCATCTAAAGAATGTCAATGTAGTTAAAGTGTTGATAACGCAGAGTAATAACGATAAAATTTGTGGAGGCGTTCACTTTTGGAAGATAGAAGATTAAATACTTACAAAATAATCCTTTTGGAAGATAGTAGTTGAGTAAATCTAATATGAAAAGTTTGTTAGGTAAGCTTCACACTTTCTTCTTTAATAAAGTAATAGCTGAAATAAAAGACTGAAATAAAGAAATTAATAAAAGGACAAGATAAAACCATACTCACCTATCATTAGCTGCGGTTATACACTATTGTGTTAACAATCAACAACTTTTATTTACATCCAATAGAGAGCGTTAATTATTATTTTAATACTAAATAAATCGGGTGAAATATTTGAATTTAGTTTGGAGGGAAAATTGAATCCCATTGTCTGGGGTTTTATTAATTACCTTTAATTATTTTCTTATGTTATATTTATCATTTGAGTGTAATAAAAAAACTCCATAAACATCTGTCAATAATTAAATTTATTAATTTTCTTATATGTACTAGAGGTTGAAGTCTCTATTAGAGGAGGGCAAGAGAATAATTTTATTATTGAAGTCTCAAGCTTTCATTAACATAGAATTAATATTATTTAGACTATAAAATTAATTTCAAAAGTGTTATAAGCTTTAACACCACAATAGATTATCTTGTTTCATTTTCATGCAAAACTAGTCAAGTTCAGTAAGCGGTTTTTTTCATAATAAAATTCATTTTCGACAATTGCAATATTGCTTGATTCAAAAGGAGCTATTGTCCTGTAAGTGCCACCTTGTCTTATATTTATACTTAGTTCTCCAAAACAGTTGTTAGTAAAATGTGTGGTGGTCGCTTCTAAATAAAGAAAAACCGATTATAACCTTTAGAGTAACCATTTAATAGAACATAAATACATAATATATAAATAAAACCATACAAAGACAATTTCGATTAATTTATTTTCCAGACTATTAAAGGTTTAATCGACAATTCTCACTAAACCAATTTCAACAAGTAGGATTTTTAATTGCCAATAATCCTCAAGATAATACATGCATTATATTCAAAACTATTAAACACTACAATGGTTTCAGATTTAACTAAATCACTACATTTAACCATAAAACACCAGGCACAACGCTTTTCTTTATAATTGAAAAATAAAAGCATCACCTTGATGCCTTTTTAATAAAAGAAACCGTACTAATGACACGTTTTTTAACAAAGCGGCTTGAGGTGACGATATGTCATGCAACAAAAGCAAATGGGGTTGTTGAACAATTCAACAGCGTTTTAAACGCGATTTGTCTGACTCCTTGATTCTAATGACCTTTCTAACCAATATAACAATTCAACATTTTAAACTCTTAGATGGAGTTTTAAATAAATATTATTTTATAGCATAAAATGTACTACCTTAAAATTAAGAAAAATAAATTTCTACTTGCAAACTTTCATTACCTTAGAATTTCACATACTAAAAATTCTTATGAAACAGTTTTAGTCAGAAATTTTAGAGGGTCTGTTCTGTAATTTCATAATAAACAGAGAGCAGACCTGTGATCAAAAATTCTAAAAGTAAGAGTTAATTTTTTAAGTTTTGCATATGTAACCTATGTATTCTTGAATAACAGCATTCAACTATTACCCTTCTGAAACTTCCTCAAACTAGCACACGCCTTAACTTATTTTCAATTGCTCAAACTCGACCTACTTAGAACTAGCGTATAGGCACATAAAGCTAATACAAAGCCACATGAACTTTAGGTAAGCACCAACAACTAAATTCGCAATCGAGGAAACTATCAATGAAAACGTTATGCGGTTACCTTCGATGACAAACATACTACAACGCACATGTCATTTTCTGTGTACATAATGCAAATACGCTTTTATGTACTTACTATAGCACTATGCGTATGTGCTCATATGTGCGTTAAAACCATTCGCAGTTTAATCTGTTTAATCCTGAAATATTCTCGTATCGACTAAATTATGTTAGTGCGGAAATTTACATTCTACGTAATTTCGATTTGTAATTATAGTTTCAAATTGATTCTCGAATTTTGATTCTCATTAAAATAATAATGTAAATGGCATTTTCATTCTGTTAATTAGGTACTTATCAGAGTGAGACTAATTTTCTGTAATAATTTAATTTATGGGTAGTTAACGTATGTTCAGTCATTTATACAATTCAAGGTTGCCAAGCTCAATCGAAAGCTTCATTAAGCATTGTTATTGTCAGATTTATAATTAATTCACAGCATTTTGTAAGCTTTCAAACAAATTAATTGGTTGAAAAGTAATTACGAGAAAACTATCTCAAAGAGGCAAAATTATATCATAAAATTGAAACAAAAATATATTTAACTATGAGCTATATTTTAATATAATAAAATAGAAGTTTACACATTTTTTCTGGCGATTCTTTGAAAATAAAGCACATTATCAGGAAAGTTTCGACTTTTCACGATTATTAAACTGCCTTTGTGTTAAACTCATGTTTGTTGGTCTCTCTCCTGTAAACGATAAAAACTTTTTTTATTATTGATCAACAGAAAATTTCGTCGATTAGTTTGTTGAAACTTTGACGAGTAACGACAGGACTTTTCTAAATTACAAATAATAATCTTTTCAAACAAAGTTTTTAAATTTACTATGAGAAACTTGTATATAATGCATGTACGATATTTTCTACTTCGTTTTGGACTATGTTTAAAAGCTGTATAATAAAAGCTATCGTATAATTAAGATTTGAGTCTTTATATTTCATACATTTCTGGACAAATATAGAAAAATCACATATATATTGCTGAACACATATCACATATTAAGAAAGTTGGGCGCCAATTAAATAATTTAAATTAACTGAATTAAATTATAACAAAACACTCATCTCAGGGCGAATGTGGATTCTCCTGGTTACAAATTGAAATTTAAATAACTTTTAAAATTGAAATCTTAATAAAGTTTAGTTATTACTAAAATTGTTTAAATTACTTTACTACACTTCACAAAAATTGTCTTTTCTTTCTCAGGTACCAGTTACAGAAAAGAAATAACTTCCTAACTTTTTATAGAGTTGCTTCTTTCCTTTTAGTATAGTCGTCTTTTCCTTGTCATTGGCAGCGTATGTCACCTTATGCTGTTCCAATCTGGATTCCAGTTCCGGTTTGATAACCTTCGGATGGACTTTCCATTTAACACCATCCACGCACTTGGTATTGATTACATACTTTTGGTTTAATTAATAGCGGGTACTATTTCCCTTGTTCGAAGAATATTTGTTTTATGTGTTTAATTAAATAAAGCACCAGTGTATGGTTTTAACGAAGGTTTATTCACTTGCTTAACTTTAGCAAGTATTAATAATTATTCGATAAATTGCGGTTTGTACCTTTCCAATAATCTACACTTTACACACAGTGTCTAATTTTATAATTATTTCGTCGACCAACTTTTACATTTTTACTATATTAATTCTTAACGACTTTAATCTGTCGCTTTACATATTTACTGGACTGAACTTTACATACGTTCACGTTCGTCGTATATCAAGAAGTGTCCTAAAATTATATTTTCCTAAGCTTAAATACTAATATTTACATCATCACATTACACAATTTGACGTCACCTTACCATCTAATACAAAGACTGTACACTCATATAAATACATAATAACGGATTAACATAATTATAATAGTTGACTCAAACTAACATCATTACACAACATTTGCAATAATAATGATCTATTTACATAAACAAAAAACCTTTAGAGAATCACTTAACCCGTCGATATCACCCATTTGAAAATTAATCATAAATAAATTACATAATAACAATAACTTCGCACAACTGAATGTTACATATTCTTAAGTATTTGGTGAGTAAACTGCTTGATAAAAATAAAGAAACATGGATTATTTAACCTTATTAAAAAGTACACATTGGTTGTTATGTATAATCAATGACACACCAGTAACTAACTTAAAAATATTTTCGGGTATGGGAAAATAGAAAGGTTGGCTAATTCGAATTAGTGATTTATCGTTAGATTTTTCAAACATGAGAACAATTTTAGGCGGCAGATTTCGAGTTAAGCTAACAAACTTCCAAGCAACTTTTAATAGTAATATTTCAAGTCTTAAATTTACTAATATTAAACTCTTAGCGTTTTCAAAACTAAATAAAATTCGAACAAATGTATTTCACTTCTCTGGGAGTGTAACCAAGATTAATCTGACTTTAAAATATTATTATTTACCGAGAATGAAATTACACTTGAAATTAAACTCATTATTCATATATAATATAACGAGCTTGTTCGAGGTTTATATCCTATATACTTTGGAAATTAGCTATCAGAGGCACCACGGCGCGGTGAATCCGGGCGTATTCTACAGATTCAAGTGGTCCTTACAGCTAGCGCTACTGCGCAGTGTAAATTGTAAGTTTAAGCGGAGAAACAACCCTGATATAAAATCAGTTTACTTTAATTTCTTAATTTCAAGGTTCATACCCACATTATAAATAATTATATATAATTATAGTTAAGGGAATAAAATGGTCAAGGTTTGAAGAACCGGTCTAATACTAGTTAAATATATTAACCTTGACATTGTGAGTTTAGCTTAAGTTTCCTTGTTTATAAACCTTATTCCAAGATAGTATAGTAACCTAATAGTCCAGTCGGCAAGGAACCAAAAGTATCTGTTTTTGGTTCTTTCGTGTTAACAGTTATTTTATTGCAAAAAACCTATTCAGAATAGTGGGTAGAGCAATATATGTAGTTGCGTACTAAATGGTAGTGACAGCAGAAAGGTTATTAACAATTTAAGACGCCATCAACCGTTTTCGAGGAGTATTCATAGAATATGAAGATTTTAATATAAATTCTTTACTCACAATTAAACATCTGGGAAATATTTCTAATCACGCTAAATTTTATTTAAAGTTTTGTTTGTATATTAAATAAATGTTTATCAAATATAAATCTTTAAATATTCTTTTTACCACCAAAAAAACATTTTATTTATATTGCTGTGGATTTTAGTGTCAAAATCTTGGAAATTTTGTAAAATTCTAAAATCTTTAGAAATATTTTATCAACTTTTCCATTTAAAAATATTTTTAAGTTAGTTACTGGTGTGTCACTGATTATACAACCAATGCGTACTTTTTAATAAGGTTAAATAATCCATGTTTCTTTATTTTTATCAAACAGTTTACTCACCAAATACTTAAGAATATGTAACATCTAGTTGTGCGAGGTTAATATTATTATGTAATTTATTTATGATTAATTTTCAAATGGGTGATATCGACGGGTTAAGTGATTCTCTAGAGGTTTTTTGTTTATGTAAATAGATCATTATTATTGCAAATGTTGTGTAATAATGTTTGAATCATGTTTGAAAAATCTAACGATAAATCACTAATTCGAATTAGTCAACCTTTCTATTTTCCCATACCCGAAAATAATTTTAATGACAATTTTTCTTAGAGGGACTTTCACTAGCTAAGCCGTGGAAGCATATTTGCGTATAACGTAAGTATTAAAATTCTAGGACGCTGAAAGTATTCATCTTTTTGATATATTTGTTTGTTACTGGTTAGGGTTGGTTTATTGACTTATGATCAAAGATATTTTGCAAACATTTGTGTAGCAGAGAATATTTTACTAACTTTGTGTACATGATTCATATTAAATAATTCGTGATTCCACAAGCATTTGAATTTAGTCTAAAAGGGCAACTAACTGCAGAAGTCCTTTGTCCTTAAGAAGAAAATTAAGCCTGCGTTCTTCACACAGAAGGAATCAAATATTCAATTATTTCACACTAAAATATTCTGAATACACCATGTAACTTAAAACAGTTTCAACCAATTCTGATATAAAATATATGTTATTTGTTTCTTATTTTTTTATTTGTTTATTAATTTTCGTGTACGTTACACATAACAAATACAGAAGATTCTTGGAGGTTATTTTCTATGCCTCGTTCCAAATATATACGCGTGTATTTAGAACACTTGTGGTCCATGAATACGAAATCATATCATGTTATTTATAATGAAGTTATTTTAAGTGACTGATTATTTCTAGATCTTGTGTCAACCTTTATTTTTGCGTAAAGTGTAGTCCCTCCTAGTTTAAATAAATAATTTACTAACTTACAATAATTCGAATACCCATTCGTGACATTATCGTCAAAGTAGTCGGTGCTAAAACTTATATAGATTTTACCTTTGCTTGTTTAAAATTATTTATTTCATACTGTCCGGTAAAAGGGTATTTACCGGACTCATTTGAGTCCGGTAAATGAATTATTACGTTACAAGGCCGGTAGAAAATTTTACCGGGCTGAAAATCTAATTTGAGTCCGGTAAAAAATTTTACCGGACTGAAAATTTTAAATGCATTTTTTTAAAAAATGAACAATGTGAGGCAGTATGAAATAAAACGCCTTACGTCATACTTCCGGTAAACCATTACAGTAGCTCGTTTCAACATTCGAGACTCGGCTCCTTCGTCGCCTCGTCCCGAAACGTTTTCAACTCGCTACTGTAAACTTGGGTTTACCGGACTTATAACGTAATATACTATTATATACAGTTTTACAACGATATGCATGTTTATGTCGGTTCTAAAGAATTTTTTTATAGTGAAATTAAAACACTCCCTAGCGGGTTCGACACAAGTAATATGTTTCCTGCTCAAACTTAGGTAATAATTTTTATGTGAATGCTTTGCATGTCTAATTTAAAATTGTATTTGTCGCAAAATTAACAAACAAGAAACAATTAACAACGTAAAAATAAAGCAAAAATAATATTTGGTTTTTGCAGCGGGATTATTTTTATGCATACATAAATGCAAAAATAATTAGTAGCTCTAAACACAATTTTTTTAAGAACAATTTTAATCCTATTAACATTAACCATAAATTCTAACAAAATACATATTCTTCACATCTTTACATTAACGTTAATAAGAAAAACACAAACTACATTTTTTCTATGTATGTATGGGCAATATAGCCTTTAACGTTCAGTCAACTGTTATAGAGTTTGTAAATATGGTACCAATTTAGATCAACACAAAACATCAACGCAACTATAAATTCACTACATTTATCAATTCCTAGTTGTCGATTGCTTCTGAAATAGATATAACCAAGCTTTTTGTTCACAAACATACAAAATATAGTGTACTAAATTAGTACTTGACATTGTAGCTTGATACAGTATGACATACGATCGGTTTTTACAAGTTTGATAAATTGCGTGACACACGTCCAACGTTTCATTGATATGTGCCACTTAGAGAATTTAATCATATGGATTAGAATAATTTTCAGCGGTACGTAGAAATTGCCAGTAAAAAATAAAGATGTCAAGTTTTTGAGTTACTTATTATTTATAATATTATAAATACTTGATGTTATAATGAAAAAGCACTTCCTAAACCTGCATTTTCGATTTTCCTTTAACAAAAGAGTATTCTATACGAGAAATATTAAAGCATATATGCAGAATCTAAAATGAAATCACCAGAGGAATTTTCAATAATGTTAATCTTACATGTTCTACAACTACTACCTACTTCATATAACTCAGTATATAACGAGTAAAATGGGTGGTTGCGCGGTAAAGAGTCTAACTCTTACTCAGGTGGCCCGGGTTCGATCTCCGGAATCTTTCTCGTCGATAAAGCCTCAGTACACTTCACCGTGCTATCAGATGGGCACGTTAAGCAGTCGGTCTCGATAATTACATAAACATCTTTTTGTGGTTGTCGTTAAAAATAACCGATAATAATAACCGATATAAAATAATTTTAAATAATTAACACTTATACAATTTATACAAAAAAAATACTTGGTTAGCTTATTACGTAAGAAACAAGAACCTAATAAAAATTTAGTCTTACAACATGCGTGCATTTTAATGTACCGACCAAATAAGCCATTTGTTTATCAAAATAAAAACTCATTTTTTTCTCATTTCCATATGCGTGTAGCCACCAATA
The DNA here is from genome assembly GCA_929113105.1 of Agrypnus murinus. Lineage (NCBI taxonomy): Eukaryota > Metazoa > Arthropoda > Insecta > Coleoptera > Elateridae > Agrypnus > Agrypnus murinus. The sequence goes on from OV816028.1 coordinate 148,964,678, forward strand.
TCCGGACCATGAAAAAATAAAAAACGTACGTGAAGTTGTAATTAACGATGCAAGTTTGCAGACATATGAATTTGTAGAAAATCCAAACTCGAAATGTACAGCTAACGTTTTACTCTACAAAACCCGATTCGCTATTAGAATTTATTTGTCTATGTTTTATCATTTCTGGCACGTCCAGAACCAGCCAGATATAAATTATCGTACACAATATCACATGCAAAAACATTGATCAATTGCATACAATGGTTCCCTTTTGCCACCCACACCCACACACACATACAGACACATTTGGCCCCAGTAGTAATTTATACTTTTCATTTTAATTGAATGGCTAAAAATGTTCAATTCAAACTCTAAAATGTGAAATTTTCTGTATAATACTACTACAAAGAACGCAATCCACTTAAAAACTTTATGTAATGTGAAATTGCAAAAGCTTCCGTCTTCATTCTGTTGTTATTAATAATGCATTGCTAGCTTTCTTTGCGTTCAATTAGTTACTTAAGCAAATGAATCAGTTCTCTAAATTTAATTGAAAACGAGATTAGTTCGTAAGGATATGCTTTCTTAGTTGTGTTCGTTTCAACTGCAACAAAATGACGACGACGGGTACAATTAGTTAAATGAAATAGTCTGGATACTTTACATGGCGGAAGCATTCGAGTCTTCTGAACGTTTGTGCAATTACGAGCCATAGTGTTATTTTAGTTGTCTTTTGTTGAGTGGGGTATATAGGTAAACAGTTACAAAAGAGATGTTCTATATTCATTATTAATTCTATCTGAAAAACGTTGGCTATAAATACCTGACTTTTGTAACTTTGTTGCGATATCTAAGAAGGGGTAATTCGGGTGATTGTTCCTAGTAAAAGTTTGAGATATCAGAGATTTCAGAGCGATCTTCCTTTGAATATCTAACAGTATGTGTAATCCAAGAGTAAAACCTTTTAAAATGGTTACTGTTGTAACGCAACTGTTCTATTACAATTCTAACTAAATAGAAATCTTCAATGGTTTTCTAATGTATTCTGTTGAAGATGACTTTTAGCTTAAAGTTCTGTTAGGCCTAGGTACTCATAATTGTACTAATTAAAAATGAGTGTATTTTATTTATTTAGCCACTTAACAAATCCCTTATTTCCTTTTGTTCTCAGTAGTTTTCTACTAAAAATTATATCTCATATCTTTCTACAAACTTTTGTATTAATTAGTATTTCTTAATTCTTTACGTTTGATAATCACCTGTTTCGATGTTATACACTTTTACAAAATCTGTATTTTTTTAGTAAATTTGATAGATCTTTATCAACGGCATTATAATTGCAATTGTGTAGCATTCGATAGGATGCCGTAGGGTGGCTTGGCTTGTTAGCGCCAGTTAACATTTGTTGATTACCCAAGCGAAGTGCGACCTCATTATAAATGTATGCGAGCTAAACGCCTCAAGCGCGGCGCCCACGATTGCAGGCGCGGTATCAAGCCCACGGCCACGTGTGCGCATAGCGGGCATCTGCAGTACGCAGAACTCTATAAGGAAGTCACGTAGGCCACAGCAGCTGCAGTACTTATCAAACCCACGGCCACGTGTGTGCATAGCTAGCATCTGCAGTACGCAGAACTCTATAAGGAAGTCACGTAGGCCACAGCAGCTGCAGTACGCAGAACTCTATAAGGAAGTCACGTAGACCACAGCAGCTGCAGTACTTATAACTCTATAAGGAAGTCACGTAGGCACACGGCCACGGTTTCACGCCCACAGAAGGAGTATATAAAGACCAGCACCTTATGGGACAGTTCAGTCTGAGTTACAACGAAGCTCGAAAGGTAGAAACTGTTTACCAGGGTAAATGTTTACCTCCTTTCAAGCAATACTCACCCAGAAAGCCGTAGAAACTGGTAGCTATGGTTACTGTTACTGTTTACCTAGGTCTTTCTGAACATCATAATTACCAGCTTTAAGTTGAAATTGTATAATAGTATCTAAGTGATTATGCAAGTGCATACTGTGTAAATTCACGACGAATAAATATCTTATTGTACTTAACTGTAAACTGTATTCATTTTGTAACTTGGCCTCCGTCTTTTGCGTTTCTAAAATAAAGTACCATTTTTAAAAACGTGTTTCTTCGGCAAGAAACGTTAATTCGCCGGATGGTTTTTTATTATATAAGTTTAGTTATATGATTTGAAATTATTAATAAGGAAACAATTTGTAGGTAGTTTCTTATCTAAATACTGCAAATTATCTATAAGACTAAACCTGTTGATTTTTGTTAGTACTAGTAGATGTGCACAATTTCAAATAATAAATAATTTGAGTTATTAACATTATAATAAATGTAGATTGACTGCAAATAAGTGAAAGTAATTAAAGTTGTGTTTTTAATTTTAATTGTAATAATTAATTTTTTTAAGTTTGAATAATAATTATTAAGACCTTTTAATTAAAATAATTAATTAAATTAAATTTTTTGCTGGTTTGTTTTAAGGTTAGCGTTGTTGATTACGTTCTATGGTGATTTGAATATTGATGGTGATTTGAATATTGATTTGAATATTACATCTACAACAGTGATTATCAACGTGTGGGGCACAAAATAACAAAAATCATTGTAAGGGAGGCGCGCTTAAGACTGATTGGATAAGTTGGGTCCCAAATACTGGGTGATTTTTTAAATTTCTGATCTAGAAAGCCATGACATAATTTTAAAACAAAAGATGCGGAAAACGTAGGGCGTAGTTTGAATCGTTCGATTTGTCACAACTGTCAGATTTCAAAAATGTTTACATAAACAGTTAATTTGTGTATAGATGCTGAAGGTCAACATTTCCAACAGTTGTTGTAAATTTTGAATAAATATTGTGTTAACAATGTAAATTGTTATAATTGTGAATAAATCTTGCTATTTCTTAAATCCAAGGAATAAAAATTGAAGCGAGTTGTAACCATAACCTAAACTTCTCAAGTCAATAATCACATCGAAATTGCACTTAAACTCGCAATAAAATGCACACTTTGGTAAAAGCATGTTTCGCAAATGATCACTGTTTAAATATTTATCAATTTGTTTAATAAATGTAAAAGTAAGTAGTCAATTTGTCACATAAATGACATTTGGAATAGCAGTGTGATCAACGCTACGCCCTACGTTTCGGTGACCTTCGATACGGCGTAAAAATCACGGCTTACTAGATCAGAAATTAAAAAAATCACCCGGTATTAAAACCTTGATAACCGCTGATCTACAATAAGAGTTAGCTATTTCACCTCAGCATTTCGGTGCTATTCGGACGTCATTTGCAGTATTAATATTTAATATTTCAAGTATTTGTCGATTATATGATTGTTTAACTGGTGTGGTGTTAAGTGTATGGTTTAAGGCATATTTTCCTAACCAATGTTTATATTCTTTTTTACGTTAAATAGTTTTTATTTCTAAACTTTTAAACATGTTATTAATTTCAGAATCAGGTTCTTTTTTGTTTACAAGAAACAAACTTATATAAGCTTACGAATTTACTTTGTGTTTTACATGATATGTTTTATGCAAGTAAATAATTATTGTGGACTTTCTGTTTTATTCGTCCCATTAAAAAAAAACTAAGCCACTTAACATATATGTTACTACCTTACTATTTTATTACTTCTTCTAATAAATATAAGTTCCTATATATATTTCTCGTTAGCATTAATAGATATTTTATAAGTAACATCATCTTTCTAATTTCAAATATTAATAATTTTATTTATTTCACACAAACATAATTTTACCTTTTTAAAATTGAATTGGTTGGGAGTTGGACGACTGTTTAGACTTAGTTTTGTAACGTACTAAATTTTCTGTGTAAAATCCAAATTACTCAACACCTACTATAAAACTCATAAAGGCGATACTTACGTTACTTTCTAATGCTCCGGTTGAGAACATTTTAATTACAGATTATAATTATGGCGTTGGTCCGATTTCCACAGCGTACTTATTATAAAGAGGAACAAGGTTACTATAGTAACAATAAAACAAAAGTCGAGCGCCATTTGATTGCAAGTTGTAACTTCAGCATTATCAACAAAAGAATTCTGAATGTAATGATGGAATTCAATTACTAATCATTATTAGTTGAATTATTATTAGGCAAGATGATTTATTTCATTAACTTTTGCAAATAAATGGTCCCGCCTTGTCATAGTATGGTTTGATTCAAATATTAATTTATTTGTGCATAAAATATTCTTTCGTCTCGAAAGTCAATAAAAATGGTGTTGTTAAAAATACCCTAATAAGAATTTTTATTGAAGGAAAAAATAGACACATACATTTACAGGTAATAAACATTAAAGAAAGAAAATGGTACCGGTAGTTTTATGTAAACTTACTCTAATCAAACAAGATATCCTTTAGTCCTTGATACACTGCTCAAATCTTATAATTCTTAGAACTTTCAAAGGGAAACGCTCACATAAAGATGCCCTGATTCCACTTAATCACAAAATACAAAACACTTCACATGATCATAGCTATAAAACAAGTAGAACTCTGGATTGTAGTAAAGATGCTGCAACAACGAACTGAATGTTCTTAATAGATAACACGAAAATTATTTCCGTATTGATTCGACACTAATCCACAATACTAAAACTCTTAAACTGCAATAATTCCAGTAGTTTATTTCATAGTTGCAAGATTTATTCTTTAACCAAATTTCGTTATTAAAGGGTTGTATCATTTCGACGTAATTTTTGTAGAGCTAACACAGATTCTGCTAATCCACTATATTACTATTAAAACGAAGACCTCCCAAAGGTAAGGATTATTACCGTTAAAATTCCGAATGCTGTAACCTATCTTCTTAAATGTGTAGCTAATAACACTCTGAATTAAACATAAGTTCGTTAATCAAAACGACAAGCATGAAAATTTAATTCAATATTGAACATTCCTCATAACTTTTTTGAAATCAGATAAACCGAATTATTTGTGTTAATTTATTAAAACACTGAAAATTTAAACGATAACTTGAAGCAAGTAAGCTTCCTGTGCTACTCGATATTACACAAAACTGTATTGACACAAATAATTAATACTTTATAAACTGTAACTTTGTTCCATACATAAAATTTATATAATTTTAGAAATGCCAACTATGTTAATAATCTTGCCCGAGAAGAGAGTCCCCGCACTCGACTCTCCAAGCGAAGCTTCAATATACACCGTATGAGGTTCTAATCAAGACTGCTTCGGAGATGAAGAACTCCTATATGCATTGTAAATAAAGTTAAGGAGGGAGTTTTTTAACTAGCTTATTGCGAAATAGCCTGACTTTTAAAAACCAATCAGGAACAAGCATTCAAAAAATCTTCCAGAAGTTTCGAGGGAATTTACGGTGGCTTAAAAATGCCAAACGAAGAGCAAACCCACAACTGAACATGTGGCCTCTACTATTTTTTATATGTCTGGATTTGAAGAAATTATTTGCGTAAATTGAAAATGGCACGTACGGGAAATAATAAATATAAACTAAATATCTGTTTTGACATTTTTTTCCCTTGTTGAAAGGGTGATACTATTGCTGAATCTTGGTAAATTCAATGTTATCTGAATCTTTACTAGAAAAAAACAATTCGTAACCCTGACAACACTTTAATATTTACGAAGACGTCATTACTTTAAAATAAAATCTGCATTATTTGTTCTAAAAGGAATTCTATCTATACGAATACATTTTATGATGTGACCTTTGACATTAAAAACATCGTTTGAATTAAACTGAAATCTGCAGATTTTAACCTAATAAAAAATACATTGTAGAATGCAGGACCGTGCCAGGGTTTTTATTATTATTAACGCATACAAAATTACATATTTTAAATAGGAATTTGAGCATGTTACAGTTTTCATCAAGGCAGTTGTTGCAAATTTTTCATCAACTTTGAACAACTTTTTTGAAGCCAACAATAAAGACTCTACAACACTCTTACTTTATCCTATTTAGTTACTGAGGGGCCCTAGCTACTTAATACAATTTTATGACCTTGCCCACTAGGGCAAGGTCATAAAATTTTATTACTGCTAACCTGTGTTATTGAAAACAGGTTTGAATAATTTATATTTTGTATTTTAAAATTTCAAAAACTTCTTTCAGTAGACAGTTTTAGTAAGTGCTCTACAAGAAAGTATTGTTATTTCTATTCTTGTTATTATAAGCTATCATATTTTATTTACTTAAGGCGAATATAATTGTTACTTCGATAACTTCGATTAGTTTGTAATTTTTGAAATTAATTATTTCCAACACTGCAATGGTTGCAGACGATTTGACATAAAATAATATTTCATTATTACACACATTTTTAAATTTTTTTACAAATATCCTTCAGATGGCACAGTCTCATGTAACAATACTATCTATTTTAGTTTATGTTAATGCTACACTGTAATAATCAAATCAATTACTCAATAAATCCATTAAGAGTATTAAATAAATTAATTTGATAAGCAAAAGTTCTTGTTGAGAAAAATGTAAAAAATATTTGAAAGATCAACAATATTAGTTGTGCTACATTAGTATTTCGACACAACCATCAGTTGATTGGAAGTTAGATACGTTGAACTTTCAAATTGCTAAACCACACATTTTAATAGAACAGTTGTAACGTAGCAGTTTCTGATTTGAACAAGAATCTCAGAAAAAATACATTCCTTATTTAAATTTTCTTTATATATACAAAACGGCACTGCAACACTAGTTCAGCAGTTAGAAGATTTAGTTTTGGATATTGAAGAAATAGAGCCAGTTAACATATGCTAAACTACCTTTTCTTCTTAATATCTGTTCTATCAAATAGGTCTCGAAAGTATTGTAATTTACTTTTTTGTAGTGCAGGATCAAAAAAATCCTTCCTTAATAGACTAATAAAGTAATAAGAAATATTTTACAAAAATGTTTTTCTGCACTTTTTAATTCTAGATATTTACTACCATACCATTTAATTTTGAAACATTTTGAAACGTTATAGCAATCTCTTGTAAGATTTGCACTATCATTTCTGATAAGTTTAGTAGATTCATTGATAATTGCACATGATTTGTGATAATGCTTTTTATTTTATCGATTTCGCCAAAGACGCTATTAGTATCTATTATCTCCATTGTAGATGCAGATTCGCTTAGCTTTAAGTTTTCATTATTGTTGAAGTGTAGATAATGGCATTAATCTATGATTTTTGAATCAGAATTTCTCATAATACTATGTTGTTTGTTTTAAACTTTATGCAATTAAATATAACTTAAATATTTTTAAATTTTAAATCTTCTTATAAGATTTATTATTATTATGTCAAGTGTTTTCTAATGACTCTTCTAAACTTTTATCTCTAATTTTTATAATTCTTGTATAATTCAGTATAGCTACCAAAATGAAATTCAATCAATTCAAGGAAAGCTGCGCTTAACGTCGATTACATTTATAAACTTGATGTTTATACTTGAAATAATTAATGTAGGGCAATTTGCCAAAAAAGTAAAATTGATTTTAAGAAGCTGCTATTACGTGTTAGAGGAAACGCTAAACGGTGATATAGATAACATAATGCCTAAAATAAAACGAAATTAAAACTACGTTTATAACATAACTTAAAATGGCATTCTATTTTCTAATACACACGCTTCTTTACAACTTCAATTATCTGTTAAAATGCCAGAAAACCTACATAAAACAGACATATTCCCAGGCTTATCTCCTTTCGACATATTACAGCGCATAATTTTTTGTCATCTCGGCTTTGGACAAATCACCTATATCCCTAATACCCACCCATCCCTGACCTCAATCCGGTACGATTTTATGTAAATCCAAAAAAGGCATTCCGTTATTGTGACCCCTCTTCACATTCGGACATATAGACTTAATATTTACATAAAATCGAAATTTTATTCATTACAAAACGTTATAATTAAATTTAAACCCGGTTAGAATTTAAAAAAGCTTTTTGTTATCTGTGTATATAATCTGCATTATAAGAATAAACCGAACCATATCCAAATTTGACGTGACTAAATTTTTTGATGGTAATCAATTATGAAATATTCGATGACGTAAATATTACTTATTTTTAAATAAGAACAGGACTGCTTTCAGCTAATATTTTACAAAAATATATTATTAATAATTGTATAATTGTATAATAGTACGTACAAAATGTGCATAGAAAAGCCTTTTTTACGATCTACGCCGGTTTTAAAACGTATCATTTCAAGTGTTTTTTTTAGTTAGTTGACAAATCCTTTCTAGTACCGCTTTATATTGTTGACTATTGAGAATGCCAACACGCGCGTACAAAAAGGAAATTGTCCACACTAAACAAAATGTTGTTTAGTGAACTGGAAGCATACCAACAGCGTTTGAACTGTTTCGAATTTTGCAATTTTGTTAATTTTAAAGCTGCTGGAAGGAAAAATAATTTAAATAGCGACACAAAGACCATTGACAAGAAGATCGTGTTCCCGTGAGAAAGGGCAAAATCAGCAGTTGTTTTAAAAAAAATCCTTATGTGTTCTATACAAATTAATGGTCTAATTTATAGACTTGCCAAAATTTGAAGCTGTGACTTTAAAGAGTACGTAAAAACATATCTAAATAAAACAATCTTTTTAACAAAATGAGAGTTAAATAAAGTAATTAATTATAAAGATGCACTGTGTTAAAATTAACTTAAGGCAGTAATTAACAAAGCATTTTAAAATTTATTTGAGAGGTGATTACATGGATTTTAATACATGGTGAAAATTTCTTTTAAGCTTGAAATTAAAGTTCCATTACATTTTGCAATGGAATAAATACGTTGCAGAGTTATCGTTCAAGTTCAACTTCAAGATTACGCAATTAAATTGTATTACTTCTAAAAAAAAATAACTGAAAGAGTAAAAATTTTCATAAAAAAACTATCTCAGGTCGATGTTAGATTGTGGAGGTTGTGAGGCAATAAAGAACTACTTGACTATTAATATAAGACTAATAAATAAATTCAAATGATTACATTACTAATTAATTGTCACTCTACAATGTTCTACGCCAGATTCCAAGTAATTAGGAAGGAAAAGTTTCCTACCTTTTATCTCGGTAGAACCAGTACTTCCCGTTTTATGTTGACAATCCAACTCGAAAATTTTTAACCAATCAAATTACAGAATTTTTCAAATTGGGACCAATGAAATTAGTTTTATAGTGAAAAAACCACTAGTGGTTTTTTAAGTTTAGTTTTTTAATTCTATTAAAATTTCTCTACCATTTGTCTGCAATTGAAATAGCGCAAATATTTTCTTAAAGAAAGTGACGGTACAAACGATTCTATTCATAAAAAATAAAAATTTCTACAACTTCATCATATTATTGCATCCTCGAGTTCATTTAGATAAAATATAGTCGAGATTTGTATGCATATAACCTTTTCGGCACGCCACTGTGCATTCACTGCATTTCATTTTTACATTAATTTGAAATATGAGCTCTACCCCCATCGCAACGCGGTGAATTTTCATATACAGAAAATTTATTTCCCTTCTTTATTGAATGTTATTTTTATTGACATGTTTCTTTCAGCAATGAATTTGAAACGTAATATTCCCCCCTTTTTATAAACGAAAAGCCACTGATACGATGTTTGAATAAGTATAAAGCATTTCAGCATAGAAAGTAAAAAAAAAGTTTTTCCCTGACGTTATATTGAAATTTCGTATTATTGTATGATGTATAAAATTTTATTCTTTTTTTATATTTTCTATATCACTATATAATTTCCCTGATGGGTATTTCAAAAAAATATAAACACCTTTTTATATTGTTCTACACGCGGATATGGTTACCCTCGTATATACACACCCTCACGCAACATGAACCCGTATGCTTGATTCCAAGATCGTGTTGAATGCTTCGTAATCGAATGTAAAATCCGGGAGACACGTGGTTGAATTGACCACCGGGGTGTTTAGTCCTGTCAGGAATAGGGAGTTTCAACTGTCCCGGAATCCACAGACACACCGCAAAAACTGCCACTGCGATTCAGACTGCTAATCTTCCTAGGTATAAAGCTATTTAATTAATTAAGGTAGTGTACATGGTGGAGGAAAGATTTTAAGCTTAATGCTCGGGGTTGTTTAATAAAATGATATTACATGTAATATTTTCATTATGTTAGTAACGCATCCTGTAAGGGTTAAACGAAAATTTTGTACCTACTAAAATTATTAAATAAACATGCTAAGCAGTTTTTTCTCTAGCTTGAAATAAGCTTCCATTATAAAATATATGGATAAAATGTCAAAAAGGGAAAACTATAACAAGTGAACTTTTATGATTTTTTAATTAATGCATTAATGCTTCTATTAATTACACTGTGCTAGTCGAAAATAGAGACAAATGGGGCACTTATTGAGTGACGTTCTTATGGATGTACTGAGTTCAGATCCACCGGCATTAGCTGGATTGGCTCTAGTTTCGGAGAAATCCGTCTTTGAATTTTGCTGATTTCAGTCGGGTTCGTCGCTAAAGACTTCGATATTTGCATGTTTATAGGTCCTAAACCGTTTTGAATATCGCTATAATGTCTTTGGCAAAGTTGTAGCTATTATTACGACCAACAAATTTGCTGGACACACCAACACAAAAAAACACATTCAAACAGTGTTTTCGACTATAATGTCCAGAAAACCCCACTTTTTCGTCGATTTCTTGGAATTTTCCGCCTATAAATGCCAAACTGTAAGGAATTTCGCTTTAAAATCTCAAGAAAAAAAACAAACAATACTTTTTTCCCACAATTCAATAAAAAAATTAGACGCACAATCATGATTTTAACTCGAATTTTAATGCAGATTCAAAAACTTTGAACAGTGAAACATATATTTTCATGTTTATTCTTCTTCATCTTCTTCTTGTTGCAAGTTCCAGCAAATGTCTCCTAGGAGAGCATCGAGCTTCTTGCCACTATACCAGTGCTCAAGTCTTGCCGTTACTTGGTGAAAACGTTCTACATGCTCATCGGATTCGGTTGGTGATTGTTCGGCGAATTTGTCCATATGGCAATGTAAAAAGTGAATTTTTAATGACATTCTTACATTGATATTGTGGAAAGCATCAAGCATGTTTTCAATGTGTATGCGCCAATTTTCATCACGATGAATTCCAAGAACATTTTCAATGACTACTTTGACACAATTCCAAGCCACTAGCTCTAGATCATAGAGACAGGCTTCAAACCGTTGATCCTTCATCAAACGTCGAATATCAGGTCCATTGAGAACGCCTGTGAAAAAATCATTCAAAAATATGTGTTAAATATTGAACAAGAGAGCTTGTTTGGTACGAATGTATGGTTTCATACAAACCTTCTTTTATTTTCATTCCGCTTAATCTTGGGAAAATCCGTGTTAATTCATTGAATGCATTGCCTTCAGGATTCAGTATCTTTATGAAGTTTTTAACAATTCCAAGTTTGATATGGAGCGGTGGGAGCAAAACTTTTTGAATTGGCACAAGTGGAGCCTCAACGATGTTTTCTTGGCGCAATCTAAATCCTACTCTCAGAGGCCAGTCCTTATTGGTGTATTGATCGCCAGAAAATCGAGTATCCCACAAACACATAAAACACATGTGTTTTGTGTATCCCGTCTGCATCCCTCTCAAAAGAGCTACCACTTTCAAATCAGCACAAACTTTCCAACGATGGTCTTGGTATTTCACCAAATCAATGATTTTTTTCAACGATGCGTAATTTTCTTTTGTGTTTGTGCTGATAGCGATCGGGACACTGTTTTTTGCATTTGCGATATGAAGCAAAACCGCCTTGAGACTGCTCTTACACGAATCAATAAACAATCGCCAATCTTCTGGGTTATATTCATTGTGCGTCGTTAAAACCAAACCCTTGATATCAGTGCAATATGCTACTGAATTGTCTTCGATGGCTTTGAAAAAAACAGTGAAATGACGATGACGACCGATTGCTCCATATATATTCACATCTGGTGCTAAGATATTCGATTTTTTCAAATCTTGAGCCAAAAGAATGGACTGACGCTGTGATAATTTGAGGCGACGAATCATTTTATCCAGACCGCTTTGAGAGATTTCGACGTGATTACATGGTGCGGTCACATTGGATGGTACGTAAAGTGATGCAGACGATTCTCCAACAGTAGCGAAAGTAGGTGGATTGTACTCTTCTGTTGGACTTTGTCTTTTCGGGATTGGAATGGAATTCGAATGTGGTAACGGCAACTGAACAAACAGTGTTTCTCTGTATTCCACTTTACGTTTTTTGGCTCTGTTTATCCCGACCACACTATTAACACAAGCATAACACTCATCTGGATTGTGCAGTTGAGGGTCTGTCCAAATCATTGGAACGCCAAAAGGCATAGATTCGATTTCACCTTTAATAAAAAAAACATCATTAATTAAAATAGTTTAAAAATAAATAATAAGTTATTTCATTTTACCTTTTTTCCATTGATTCAATCTATACAAACAAGTCGTACAAATGATTGATGGAGCCCAAACCACATCATTAACTACAGTTTGGTTGAAATATTGCGAGTACAATTCAGCCATTTCCGGGGTAATTGCGCGCTTGCTAGGCATTATAGTGTGCTTTCCACAAACATAACAATATTTATTAAATGAATGTCGACCGCATTAACTCATTCTTGATATTTTTAACGAATTTATTTTTTGACTAGATAAAATTACGTTCCGAAACTAATAAACAATCAAGCTGTAACAAGATATGTTATAATTAGGAATGTCAGAATTAAAAACATCAACAATGGTTCAGAAATACGTAATACGGTCATTGACACTGACCGTATGAATTCATGATTTTAACTCAAATCAAGGTCCGTAGATGCAAAGCAAGCTTTGAAACATAGGTCATCGCAAAGCCGTCATTTTCGCGCTTAGTAAAAGTTGCAATACGGCTGCTATCGAAGCCGACACGATCGTCATATGAGGCGCATGCCGTTCTAAAACGTTGAATTAACGCTTAGTACCCAACTGAAAACAAGTCGAGTTGTCGATTATTCCTGTTTTCATGTTAATTAACATGTTCCGCCATTTTCGCGCTACTGGAAGTGGAAGTGTATGAGATGACCTATATTTCAAAGCTTGCTTTGCATCTACGGACCTTGAACTCAAATTACCCTATTGTGACATCTGTGATACAATAGGGTAATTTGTATCACAGAACCCTATTATATCACAGATGTCGCCAGTATACTGACCAATGTCAGTATAATGGCGACATCTGTGATACAATAGGGTAATTTGAGTTAAAATCATGATTGTGCGTTTAATTTTTTTATTGAATTGTGATAAAAAAAGTCTTTTTTGTTTTTTTTATTGAGATTTTAAAGCGAAATTCCTTACAGTTTGGCATTTATAGGCGGAAAATTCCAAAAAATCGACGAAAAAGTGGGGTTTTCTGGACATTATAGTCGAAAACACTGTTTGAATGTGTTTTTTTTGTGTTGGTGTGTCCAGCAAATTTGTTGGTCGTAATAATAGCTACAACTTTGCCAAAGACATTAAAGCGATATTCAAAACGGTTTAGGACCTATAAACATGCAAATATCGAAGTCTTTAGCGACGAACCCGACTGAAATCAGCAAAATTCAAAGACGGATTTTTCCAAAACTAGAGCCAATCCAACCAAATGCTGGTGGATCTGAACTCAGTACATCCATAAGAACGTCACTCAATAAGTGCCCCATTTGTCTCTATTTTCAAGTATCAATTTCAAGCACAGTGTTATTATCGTCATACAGCATTTTTATTTGTAATTTCATGATTGAATTTCATTGATTTAATTTTCGTTCCTATTTTTTAATCTCTGCTAATAAATCTTTTATTCAATTTTTGTTACTTTGATGAATAATAATTTATTATTGTTTATTTTATTAGCCTTATATTATGAAACTAGAAACTGGTGAAACTTGGTGAAAGCGAATTTTTCCCTTTCGTCGTAGGGGAGTGGAGGTGGTACTAGAAGGTGCCGGACTTCCCACACATTCCCCACAATCTTCCAGAAAACGCTTTAAGTCGGTGTTATGGCCGCCGAGACATAGGCAAAACAAAATTGACAAAAATGGCAATTTTGAAACTTTGATTATTCGAATTTTAACCAAGTGCCCTTATGCCTTTAAGACTTTAAACGCAGCTGCGAGATTCGGCAACCTGCGTTTTCCTTTATCTTAGGGTCTCAGATGAACGTTAAAATTAATAGATTGAGACCAACGGGTTTTTAATACGGAACACCTTTTGGCGCCTGTACTATTAGTGAAAATTTGTTGAAACGGTTTTATTGCAAAGAAATAAAATTGTTCGTAATTCTTTTTCTACAAATGTGTATTGTGTTTTTATGTTTTATTGTGTCAACAAGGGCTAAAAATAAATACAGTGTTTACAATAATAGAAAAACGACGTTTAGGAACATTGAATTTATTCTCGTGACAACTTTTATAATATTTTTACCGTATATTAATTTAATCTTAAAGTCCAATCTGAAAAATCCCTTTCCAGATTGTAAACGGATATCAGCGCGTGAATGTTTAAACTTCTTGGTTTCTGGATTGGTACTGCAGCAAGTTTAAGTACTGGTCTTTCAAATATTCTCCTTGCAATCTGGACTTGAACTCTTCTTACTTGACCATTAGAAGCCTTTTTAACACCGTGCTATTTACTTTAAGCGAGTTACTTATAGGAAAATCCTTATCAAAAGTAGCAGCAATACCTTCTTTCTTTATACGGCTTAATTATTTCTGGCATTTAGGCCGTTAATAAAATTTTTGGAATATATTCATACGCAAAGCGTTGTCAGCATTATTTATTTGCCCTTTCATTCTCTACTATAGAAGAAGTTAATCTTGAAGGTATTTGTTTCATCTATAAATTGTCTTATGGACTTTCTTCGGAACAACTCTTTCTAGAAATGATTTCGCATTAACCTTACTTACCTCCTTACCTCCCACCCAGCCAAAAGCAAGTTAAAGTGAAAAGTAATTTCTAGACTAACAAAGCCTTTAGGAATGCGATTTAGATTTATTTTTGTAAAATTTTAGGGGCAATTTAGTTTAGTAACAATAAAGTTAGTCCCACCATCGCAACATGTATGACGTGGCCATTCTCTGTTTATAAAATCTTAAAGTATACGGTTGTGGGTATGTAGTTTATAGGCTACTTTTAAATGAATAGCTTTTATAGTCAAGCACGTAAATAAAGTAACTTGCCGTTTTTAATCTTCTACCTACAGTGGCACTTTTAGGACTGAAATCGTCCACACCAGTATATGTAAATACGAGTGGTATATGCCGCAACTATCAATTTAGATAGCGAAGAAATTTCATGTAAAACAGGTTCGGTAAAATTTATTTCACATTAATTCTTTCTCAACTTTATTCACTAATCATCTTAATTTTGCGATATAGAATTATTTGTTATTAAAATGAGGTCAGGTAGTAGTTCAGGTTCGCAACTTTCATGTTACCATATATTTTTGATGGTTAAATCAAATTAAACTAAATTTTCAATTTTTTTAGTATTTAGAGGTGGTTGTTGAAGAGTCGTTTAATAGTTTCTATCCTTTGCTCGGGGTCTACTTAATATTATTAATAATCTTAAAATTCTTTGAAACATGTAGTCTTATGTAGTCTTATGAGATTTTCCTAATCATCAAAACCGCAAATCTTGGTGGATCTTTTTAACTGCTTATAAATAAATCTGCTTATAAATCTGTTTTCTTTTGCTATAAACTAATTCTTTATTTGTTGTATTTATTGATAGTAACTTATTAAATAATTAGCTATCAATTTCATAAAATTTTGAATTGCTTATTTTTTGACTGCTTGATTCTTCTTTTTAATTTGTCTTCTAAATTACTTTTCTTTGCAGGTTGTACATTTAACCATATTTTCATCTGCATAGGGTCTGCTACTTATCGACCCATTTGTTAAAAAAGTGATACAATTAAAGAAAGGGCACCCTAAAGTTACATTCCATTTCTACGAGACATTGTTATGTTCTGGAGTTTCCGACTTCCCGCGTTTTTTAAATAGTTTTTTTGTTAATTGCATCGTAAAATTCTTTAGAATCTCTTGCCACATTTAAAATATTTAAACTTCATTGGTGTATTCTTACCGCAAAATTCAAATAATACCACGAGATTTTTGAAATCCTTACTTACGATTGCCTTTTTTACGGCAAGATTTAAATGTTAAATAAAACCGCTACAATCGAATTCTATTCCTATGATTAATGACTGTAATAAGTTATAATTACACATACCTCACACATGTTTTAAATTTATTGCCGTTATATGACGCAGCTGTGATTTTTTCTTTAGAATTTTTTATTAATTAAGAGTACAAAAATTCTTCATAACTTATATTCTAATATAACGTTTATCGAGTTCGTGTTGTGACATTTCATGACGTCCAGATTCCGCACTTTAAATTAATGCAGAAATATTACATAAATCCTTTATTGTTTTCATTTTTGAAATTTTTTTAATGCTTTGCGAAAATTTTAAATGTATTTTTTTATTAATTACTAATTAATTTTAATTTCTAAATTAATTTTATTAATTTCGTAAGGTTAGAGTACAAAACGTTGTTAAGGTTAGAGCGCACAGATATTAGTTAGGTTAGAACATAAGAACATCTTTTAGCGTACATTTTAGCATGCGAATCGGTTTGAATGCAAATAAGTTTTTTATTAAATCAGGTAGTTAATTAAAACAAAAAATGACCAAAGTAAACATAAATAATTTATAGTATGTTGAATTTTTACTGTGGAAAGTTTTATTTTTGTCATAAACATAATTTAAAAAGCTTCAGTTATAAATTAAAGGCTACTTTGGGGTTTAAAGGATATAGAGAACTCAAGTTTGCTTTTTTTGTGATAATATTCGTTGTGTTCTCATATGGAAGAATCGAGTTTCCATATATACTACAACGAGCTTGTTCAGGGTATATATCCTATACTCCGAGTGGTCCTTATAGATGGCGCCACTGCGCGGTGGAAATTGTAAGTTCTAGCGGAAAAGAACCTGACATAAAAGCAGCTATCTTTTGCTATGAAAACAGTGTTCTGAATTTCAAGATTCGTACCCATAATATTATTATATAACTAATATAATATTAGTTAGGTGAATTAATTGTTCCTGAATTTGTAAATTTGCTTCGTCAAGGTTCGAAGAACCGACCTTGTTCGCTAGTACTAATTAACTGAAATTGACAATATTCTATTAATTTACTTGCAAACTATTTATGATAGCTGTACATAAAATTAATAAAATTGATATTCGTTATTTTCCAGTACTAAAAAGTTAACACAATGAGATCGTTATCCATACCGCATACTATATTACAAACAGTACATATATGATTTAAATTTTTTTAATTTGTTTTGTTTAAAATATCTTTTCTCCCGAGAATTAACTTTTTTTGAAGTTACAAAAATATATACAGTTTACTATTAACTACAAAAGATGTTTATTCGTCGTGAAATTACACAATATGTACTTGCATAATTACTTAAACACTATGATACAGTTTCAACATTTAAAACTGGTAATAATGCTCAGAAGGCCGAGGTAAACAGTATCCCTGGATACCAGTTTCCACGGCTTCTGAATAAGTGTAGCTCAAGGCAGGTAAACACTATACCTGGATAGCAGTTTCTAACCTAGAGCTCGTCGTAACTCGAACTGATCTGTCCCATAAGGCTCTGATGTTTATATACCCTTTTTGTGGGCGTAAAATCCTTCAGTTGCGCGCACGTGGCAATAACGTTTTGCTTCCGTTAGATAAAGTTCATGTGTTGGCGGTCTTTTATCGTGCATCTATCTGCTCTTTGCTTCTGCTAGCGTTTCATAAAATGCATTCGATCAAGTTACTGCACCTGCACTTGTGGGCGGTATTTAGATCGCAGCTGCGGAGCGTTATATTGCACGTGTCTATAATGAGGTCATACTTCTCTTGTGTGTATTTAATAATGAATAAATGTTAACTCGAGTTAGTTTTTTTTCAATTGCATTGTAGGTAATAATTGAATTTTAAAAAGTAATGTGTGGTTTGAACGAAAAAACGTTTTACTAACTAAATATGATTTTATTTTATTTTACAAATGCTACTTTCATACATATGCACAAATTTACGACATATAATAGGTAAAGATAAAGAAAACTTTTTTTTATACAAAGTTTTGAACTATAAAAGTAAATTTAAAAAAAAGGCAGACTGCTTAAATTTGTATATTTTTTTATATTTATTCTACATGAAATTTTTTGTGAATTTAATGAATTTTTATATTTGTAGTTATCTCTTTATTAGTTAGTGATATGTATTATTATAGGATTAATAAACAGAAACTTAATGGTGTTCTTAAAACAATTTCTGTATTGTTATGCTTACACATGTAAAGGAGATTTAGCAACACAAAAATATCAATGACTTTGTAAGCCGACAGAAACAAAAATAATACCTAGCTTTAAGCGAATTAAGTTTTCTTGATGTAGAAATATGTTTTTAAAAAGGTTTGACTTTATTTAAAAACATGACAGACGGTATCAAATTTATACAATGAAAATTTATTGACGTTAATTTACAATAATATATTTATTCGCTTCTTTAATTACACAATATGAACTTGTATAACTATAAATTGTAATAACTTAACCAATATAATAGTATACCAATACAGCTTTTAACTCAGATTACGAGAGATGTGTTAACTGCAAAATGCAAACTCGAACTTAGCTTATTCAATACATTTTCGCCGCTGACGTGTCTAGTACACCGAAGCTTTTATATGATCCATGTCGACTGGTGGCTCTATTTTTCTGCGGAAGTCTTTAAGTCACACTTGGTCAAATAAGATCGAATATGTTTCGAGGTTGAATTTATAATTAACTTCACCATCTTATGAGTAAAGTAACATATAAATATTGTTACGTGCTAATTTCGGAGCACCCTGTATAGCTATGCTTTTGTGTTATATTGTACAACGTTAGGAATTTTTGCATTCTTTTTGCATGTTTAGTTGCTATTTCAACGGAACTAACTTCCTGTTGATAATACGACTTACATTTTGTTGGTTCGATCGTGAATAAACTTCTTTAAAAGAATGTTTTAGTGACATCGCCGTTAAATTGATTTTCTCTTTATGTTGTAAAATGGGAATTGCATTTGTGCAGATTTATAGTTAATTTTTAGTGATTTCCAATTTTATTGGTACCGTAAGGGATTTTTTGCTAGATTATTTGGAGGTTAGAAGCACGTTCTTCGCACTAGGCTCGTATTATTTAGCATTTCTTTACGTTCAATCGCTTATACTGCAATTATTTTGACAGGATTCAATATTTAATCGACGTTAGCCGCATTTGGAAGAGGTATAACATTATCACAGGGTCGCCTTCCATCTAAGGTACTTATCTGAACTTTGCTTGGTGCATTCTGGTAATTGATTTTGTTTGTTACAGACCTTTTTGTATTATCCTTTTTATTCTACTTTCACTTCATACACTTCGTTGTATATTTGGGTTCTTAAAACATCTTTACAGGTTGCGCTTCTTGCCCACGTACAGTTACTTGGTTGCTGGTTGTCTCCTTGAATTACACTACGTTCAACCTTCTTGGTAGCGTTCCTATTCAGATTGAATGAACACACACATGTATCGTGAGTCACTTATATTGCAGCAACTATTTATGACATCAGTAAGGTTTGGTAACCTTTATTGTAAATAAAACACTACTGTATACTTGTATATTAAAATTTTCACTTAGATCGATGTATCTATTTCATATATTTTATTATCAGTTTACATTGTTAGGAATATGTGCGAGTGAATACGTATAACTTTACTCCGTAATGGAATGGTTAAACAATTAAACTATGAGGTTAAGGATGGCGCAATCTATATCACACAGGTAGTCGCGTTAATTTACCGTGCCCGTTACTTTTTTGGGACTTTAAGTTTAGTCAGGTTTAGAGTAATTGGTCCCGCTCGTATGAATCCTTACCCCGTTCAAATGTATAGAAGAATTAATAACTTACGTTTAATTTCTGCCAAGGCTATTTATCCTTGATTAATATATAACTACACTTGATTGATTTGTTTCAATTAACTACTGATAATTTGTTTTAATTAACTACTGATAATTTGTTTTAATTGATAATAAAGCTGTATTTAAATATACTTATAGAATAGAATAAATTAGTTATAATTCATCATAGGTTATGGCAGTCCATAAGGTTAATCAAGTACTAGGTGCCAACTGCTTACCCTAATGGGTAAGCTTTAGTAACTAACGCACTCTTAAAACACTGCTTGTTGCTTTTGTTGAAATACGAAAAAAGAATTCAAGTAGCGCTGGGTAGCGCTGGCTGTAAAAAATGTACCGAGACACATGAATGAATGAAAACACAATGCATGTACTTCAAGTATTTAGGATTAGATGTACTGGCCGAATGGACATGGTTTCCAAAGCCAAAGAACAACAAAAAAAATCAAGTATGCAACAAATAGACAGAGGAACTACTTCATACATAGTAAATAAAAAACTTTATAATAACCCCTAAAATTCTTGAACAGACACCAGGGGCGAAATGTTAAATAAAATATACCTGTAGTAGTTTCTTAATTATTTTGAAGAACCCTATTTGGCCTTAAAATTGAATAAATAAAGCTGTATATCATACCTGAAGACTTATTATTTATATGAGTGTTATTTGGGTTTATATTTACAGCTTTCGAGATATCTAAAATGGGAAAAGTCGACCACATTGGTAATAGTCGCAAATGTATTGTTCTTTTCAGGTTTTGTCGGGAAATCTGTAGCTATTTTCGACGACTCTTGGCGCCCATTACAGAAGACCTCTTGTGACTCACGACCTCACACTAGTTAGCTGGCAGGCGACAGACTTTTAACTGCGGTTAAAAGTTGTTACCGTTTTCCAATTAACAGTCCCCATTTTGTGTGTAACAATATTATAAAGGCAAAAACTACAATATGCCTTGTAATGGTTACAATGTTATAAAATGGGAAAATATAATGAAAAGCATATAAATATTATTTGTAGTATCTTTTGAATAAAGTTTTTTTATATATTTAAATAAAATTATTTCATGTAACTAACATACTCAAAATTAAAATTACCTGAATATTTTATATTACAGTTAATTGGATCGACCATGCAATCGTAGCAGTAGCTATAGCAGCTATAGAAGAAGTAAAAGAATTTAAAAATATTTTTAAGAGACTAGTAAAGATATGAGACATATTTCATATCGTTAATGCATATTCATTAAGCATCTTAGCAAAATTTGTTGCCACAACGTAATTTATCCGATTTTGCAAATCATTATTATTATGGGATTGAAAAACAAGCACACGTCCAGGACCAAAGTAGCTAGAAAGCCAAAAAGTTTTGGTTTTATACATTTATTTGCTAATCTGCGCGCAAAATTGCTGATGATACTGAACAGCTTTCTAAGCACATGTCCTGACCCAAAGTTTGCAGTAAATAGACGTCGTGTTTTCATTGTAATCGTTTACTTAAGAGCAAACGACCTGTTGGCACCCATTTTTGTATTCTTAATGAAAGGAGAATTGTTAAGTAATTTCATAAGCAATAACATGAACGTATGTAAGCAAATTAGGAATGTAACACAGAACGGAGTAACTAAGAAATTTGGTTTATGAGTCTCATATTCAGACAGGCATTGGCTAGATGAGAAGGCCTGTTGTAGCTAAGTCTGTGCTTTGATTGTTAATTGACTTGTGTAATTTTTAATCGTTAAGATAACTTTAACCTATAACACAAACACCTGAAAAACTTTTGGAATCAATAGAGAAAACTGACTTTTATTGATATTGTCACTCTGGGACTCACACAATAATTATTTTAGAGTCCGTTTTGTTACACCTATAACCAACATCGAAAAGAAAAGAGAGGGGGCATTACGTATTAAACTCCAGGTTATTCCCTATGCTATCATATTTTTAAAACTTCCCTATACTAAAAAATATCGTAGTAGGCCGTAAATCGAAATGGTTGTCACATAAATATATTGTTTAGTGCCGGGTTTGTTCACGATGTAAAAAAACATCATAACATTTTACAATCGGCGGGCATGCAGAAACTGTGTTACACGCCCCGTGTGAACGGATGTTGTATTATAAGGATTTATTACCGTGGAAATATTATGAGCGCGTATGAAGATTATGTGACCAAAAAGATGTGTAGCCCATTGGTTTTTGTGTCCAAATTTTGTTTGTTTGTCAAAACTTATGAAGTGTAACATTCAATTTTTATTTTCTTTTATGAGAAGGTATAAAATAAACGTGGACGTAAATATAAAACTTTCTTTCTTTTTTATCAATAAAACGTTCAGAAAGCATTATTTTTAATAGGTTCAACAGTGTGGAAACTTAGAATAAGTATGTAGCAGGTAATTTCAATATTTCAGACGCATCGGTATTCATTCACTTCCTCAATTGAAAACTTCCATGATTCATTCTATAAAAAGGCGAGCCTTCTGCTCTGGTCTAATCTGATAATGCGAATGATGTAAAGCAAGTTGCTGTTTTGTATATAACGTTGAGTTGTTGCAAAAAGCTTACTGTTCAACGATGTGGAAAACGTCGAAAATCTGAGCCTGCCAGAGATTTTTTCTTCTTGTTTCTTGCAGAAAAAGAAACTGTAATATTTATTATTTTGGCATACAGTTTATATTATTTCTTATTAAATACGATCTGTTTTAGGTTTCACTCCATAAAATGGCCAACAATTCAGGGTTTTAATCGGATCTGAAATAATTGAGCACCCTAATACAAAAAGCATCCGTCGTACATTGTCACCTTCAGATTATGCAGACGCTACGCAATCAATCAAACCGATATAGGATAAAACCACCAACCTAGATTGATCAATGGCTATGAATAATTTCGTGCAATTCGGTAATTACTCCATTATCGGGGTGAAACTGGTCAGACAGTAGGGTTGTAACAATACATTCAATGGTCCGCTTAGTTGGTGATAGGACGTCTCAGTCGGATGCGTCTGTTGTTACGTTCCCGATATATCATCCACCACCCAACACATCTATTGTTTGTACAGCAGACCAAACAAAATTCTGGATGACATTTTCCGAGCATTTCTGCATATTTCTCAAGCGTTTTATATATTTTGGTCTACAATTTTCACCCCTTTTCTCACAATGCCTGCCTGTATATTTCAAAAAGACAAATTACGAATGAATTGTTTTATTGTATCATTTTGTCGGTTTTGGTTTTGTGGGTTTGAGATTTTCTGTTGGAAGATGTCGAATATTTGCCGGTAGCCGGCGTTCTGATTGTTGATACACGCTTTTGTAAAAGCGAATCATTATTCGGCTTGTTAAAATTCTGATTGAATTATGAGGACTAATTAATTAAAGATTGTCGCTATATGAATCAAATTTTCCGGAATAAAAGGACAACAATGATGTAGTGTAACGAGTTATTGTCATCCACGAACACGCTGCGTGTGGTATTTTAATTTTCATTAGACGAATTAATCAATTTTGTCCGCATGGGTTAAAAGGGGGATCATTATTAGAGGTGTCCAATAGTCTAATACAAACAGTACATGTTTTAAAGTTGTTAAAAGTTCGATTAACAAGTTTTCTTAAATGTTCTACTGAACTAGTTTAAAAGACATGCGAATTTTATTTAAGAAACAGGAAGATCACATAACTGAAGGATTTCTTAAAAGTGTCAATCTGGTATCAATCTTATGCTGTGTTAGTCTTTGTTAAGCTACTGCCTAGTCTAGCTCAATGCACATATGATGTTAGTATATCAACTCAGTTTGTGCATGACAGGTTTCATATATCAGTCGTTGGAGCTTTATCTCTTAAATTTTGCGAATAAATCAAAGCAATATACCAGAAACGCAAGCAATATGGTCTTCCAATATCGTTTACAATCGTGTTAAGCACTAACATCCGATTACAGTAACTAACAGGTTCTTCATTCGCCTAAAATATGTAAAATAACTATATGTATAAAAAGCAGCAAATAGAGACTGTTCAAGCTTGTACTGCTTACCGCACGAAAAACTGTTGCACACCGAAATACTAGATACCTTCTGAATAGAAGGTGACAGTGCAATGGAATCATTGCACTGTCACTCTTCCTCCATCCTGTTACTCCGACTGCAGCTCGTGCTTCAGCTCTTATCTTTGTTGTTACTATCATATTTAGCTTAATTTTCGTTTCCACTCTACCTCATTTTAACTTACTGTCTCGTATTTCCCTTTTCCACCACAATTTGTACTCTTTTACATTTTCATTTTTATTACTACTCTGACGTGCAGTCGCACTCCAATAACACTATCGCTTTAACTAGCATTTTCATTAACACTATCTCAACTCCTCTCTTCCGATCTCACTTTCGTCCCCATTCTTATTTCTACTCATTTTCCCACTTTTATTGCCGCACTCATTCCCACTGGTACTTTCCACTCCTATGTGTGTTATAGCATTTCTCTAGTGTCATTACCACTACCATGATTGCTGCAAATTCCACTTCTAGCAATATTCTCACCCTCATCCTCAATCTTACTCTTTTACCCACTACCACCCGTTCTCCCCTATCACTACGCTATGCTTCTCTTGTTCTTAGCCATTGTCTTGATTTGGATCTTAAACCGCTTTATTATTATCTCAAACGTCTCTATATCTGTCACCTTGTGCACATTAAATAAAGGTCTACCAACTATTCTTAGTTTTCACTTCCAAACTCATTTCTCCTTTATGCATCTTCGCGACTCAAATGTCCACGCGGACGATTCCGCGGACAAAAACTAAAATACCGTCTAATGCTGATAGTACAATATAAGACAGGTAATTCGAAGTGAAGCAACACTGTACATTTCTCAAATTTATGCTACAACTTGTTTGCGGTGATATTTACAATTAGCACAGTTGTTGCGGTTTACTTACAGGCATCACATTTTTGAAATTATAAAGGATTTTCAGAAGTTTATATATTTAATATTCTTGGTCACAAAAGGTACATCGCCTCTGTTTACCACAGTTAACGCCACAATACACTTTTAATGCCTATTGTAAGCACCGGACGTCATTCCGTAGTTGCCACCTTGTAGTATAGTCCCGTCCACGTCACGACAGATCTGTACTTCGTATGGCCTCCCTACACCGAAGAATTAGCATTACCATCCGACGGATCCAACATCCGCGAGTTAACATTACCAATGTATGCATCATATCAGAATTATAAACCTCTTTATCAACCTTATCGCCACCTGCAGGATAACACTTCGCCAACTGCAAGATAACATCGCCAACTTGTGCAGTATTCAGAAACGTTATCGCCACGTGTGTGAATCCATACAAAGGATTCTGGAACACAGAATGGTATATAAAGACCTCAACTATGTAGAATACTTCAGTTCGAGTTGCAGTCGACATCGCTCAGAAAGATTAGAAGTTAGCGTCCAGAGACGTCACTTTATCTTTCTTTAGATTTCCAAATTTAATTATCAGTTTAATATTAAAACTACACAGTATTATACAAGTGCGTATTGTACAATTACGACGAATAACATCTAAAATTAAATTATATAAATACTCAAATAAAATATTAATAGTATATAAATAAAAAGTTTTCTTGTTTACAAAAGTCAGCTTAATGGCTTTTCGTGTTCAAAATTCTACCCGTGATCCTATCTAGGACCCTTCAATCAACTGACGTATCTGTCGAACGATGTACGTAAATCATCGAAAAATTATATGAATTAAATAACGAATCGATTTATGAAATTTTAAGTCTATACGTATTTGAATGAACTGATGAATAAATGAATAAATTCGGGAAATAATGAATGATTGGAGGAATTGATGTGTAAGTGAATGAATCTATGAAGGAATGAATAAATTGATAAAGAATAAATTAATCGGTGAATGAACGAACGAATCGCGGAATGAATAAGTAAATGGACAAATGATTGGTATTAATCAAAGAGTAAATAAATGATTTGGTGCAGGAATGAGAGTGTCAATGAATAAACAATTCAGTCTATGGTTGAATGAATAAATGAGTAAATTCATGAATGTGTGAATCAATCGACAAATCAATTGATGAACGTGTGAATGAATGAGTCGATGTATGAAGTATGAGTCTGCTATAAATGAATGAATAAGTAAATTAATGGAAAAATCGATAAATTAATGAATACATTGATGAATAATGAATAAATCGATTAATGACGAATAGGTGAATGAATCCATGAATTATTGAGGAATCGGTGAATGAGTGAATCGGTAAATGATTGAATTAATCGATGACTTAATAAATCGAAGTCAAATGAATAAACGTAGCATTGAATAAATAATTGACTCAATGCGTGATTAAATGAATTTACGAATGAGTGCATCAATCGATGACCAGACAATGAACTTATGAATAAATGTATGATATAACGAAAACTTCCTGACCAATTAGCTCGTGGTGTTAATAAGGTGTCCAGCTATATTCAAAGTTAGAGCACAAAAAAACATTAACCTGAAACTTACTGAATGTTTGGGTCCGGCAAAGTCTGCTCTAAGAAAACATCCGCCGTTTAAACTCATCATAAGCAATAATAGAAATAAAAGACACAGAATACAGAAGCAACAGAAATAGATTCAACTTTTCAAAATAGCACAAATAATAGACATAAAAGAATGCAAATATCATAATCAAATAATCAAGTTAAGAATTATAATAGTTTCTTCAACAATCGATTGCAATTATGTCATTAATAACCCCCTATCAGTATAAACAATAATCTATTATATAATACCGGGTGATTTTTTAAATTTCTGATCTAGAAAGCCATGACATAATTTTAAAACAAAAGATGCGGAAAACGTAGGGCGTAGTTTGAATCGTTCGATTTGTCACAACTGTCAGATTTCAAAAATGTTGACATAAACATAACCTACTCCAGTGTTGTTCTCTGACATTTGGAATAGCAGTGTGATCAACGCTACGCCCTACGTTTCGGTGACCTTCGATACGGCGTAAAAATCACGACTTACTAGATCAGAAATTTAAAAAATCACCCGGTAGTTACTCAGTTCTAATAATCAAATTCTAAAATCAATGAAATTATAGAGCTAAACAGAAAATTGGACTCATTATTCACGTAGATGATTTTTGCAGAAACGTAATGCAGATTAAATCTCTAATTAACATCATCCACTAAACAACGCCTTAAGGAGGGAAATTATATAAACTTCTTAGATGAATGTAGCACACTACTCGCAAGATAAGTTGCAACTAAACTGCACAAAAGAGAGAATGATTATCTTTTTCAAAGTTTCTAGAAAAACCGTGATAAGCAGAATTTATCAATAAGGAAGCCGGGGCAGAAACAACCAAATAAGGGATATCCAATAACAAGGTCCGCTCACAAGCACGACCAAACTTTTTTTTATAACATCCACGTACTTTTACAATATGTTCCGGTGGTAACAATAAGTAAAAAATTGACATTCAAATAAGACATAGTAGACAGAAGTACATTGGCTTACTCCTTAGTTACTCGATACAAAACAATGTTAATATATGTATTTATGAATGTATGAAATTTAATTACACATTCTAGACTCTGTTTGGATGATCCAGAGGGTCAAGTCTCTTTAGTCTTCTAACACTCGGTACGTTAAGCACAGCTCTGGCAAGGGTGTTCGGATGAATTTAAAAACGAATTTTCTATTTAGCGCTAGTGTTTTTAATCATATCTTTCACTGTTTTCACTTTAAGATCATGATGTAGCACTGTATTTGGAATAAACCAAGGTGCACACACGATGGGACGTAAAACCATTGAGTTTAATCTTTTTAGAATTGCTATGTTAGATTTCCTTATAGAGCGCCAAAGCCCTTACCAAATTTGGAGTGACAAAATTGATAATAACACAATGGCAAAAAGCCCTTTAAGAAGAAAATGTTTAAGTTAAACATGCAAGTGCAGCAAAGCAGTAAACGACAGAATAGACTAATAAATGATTGATTTTGTTTATAAATCGATGAACAAATGCATGAAAATCGATGAAAGGTTTTAGTTGCTGCTTAACCAGGTGATGTTTTTTGATCGACTACGAGCAAAACGAGTACTTGTTATATTATCGACAGTTGGCATACTAAACAAAAGAGCTCAAAGACAAAGTGCACTTTTGTGTTGAACCAAACCCTAATGTTGGCACTTTTGCTTTAGTGTGAGCCACTCTGCTTTTGGACTCTTGTGCAAAAAGAAAACACAATGTCATTGATGCCGTTCGAGTACAAAAATAGTTTTTCAGGTTCGTCGATCAATTTTCGGGAAGCAAATTTTAGAATATTGCGATTTCCTGTGCTTTGGTTCTGTAGTGACGCAACTATTTTGCGTATTCTGTAAAAATTGTAATGGAAGTGTTCACTAAGGTTAAACTGTGTTGATTTGAAACGAAGAGTTTGTCGAGATATATAGGAAAAGATCAAATAAAGATTCCCGATCTTTAATTTGGACAAGGAAAAGCCACTTGGAAGTGTTGGGTGGTATTCATGTAAAAAAACGCTACTCGTTCGACATTTAGACACCGACTGAGTGACATAAAGAGCAGTAAACTATACTTACAACCAATCAGAGACAATTGTGGCAAGTCCATTTTTACGAATCGCCTTTTATGGGTGCGCGCCACCACTATTTCTTAAGTGCCTTTTACTCCTGTATCTTGAAGATGGAAGACTATATTTATAAGAAGAAAGTATCTTGAAGACTTTTTTTGTTCAGCCTGTCGGGATCAACATTTTTAGACTTGAATATTTTGGTACAATAGGCTGTGCCAAGCTTAGAAATCTGAAGGTAGTTCAGTTTGTACGAGGGTATCAATTGCAATCATGGCAACAAGATTAAGAGTATCGGATAGAAAACGGTGAGACTTATTCGATGTTAAAATCCATTCTGGTGTCGATATCTTCAGAATTCTCCCGCCTGCAATTCCTCAACAAGATCACCAGTGGATACAATGAGTCCGCGACTAATTTTTGTCTCTTCTTCTATTCTTTCATCAAAGAGGGGTGAGCGCGGTTTCTTTGGTGGTCTTTTAGATCTGCACCTAACAACCATGAAGTTCAGAGATTTCGGACTGTTTAGTAGTTAAGTAATTGGGAAGAAATTCTCTTTCGCTATCGGCGCTTAGAACTAGATCAACAGTTGATTTGATAATGGTATGTATGTATGTATCTTATGTATTATCTCGACATTTCTACTAACTACTAACAACAAAGTAACTAAGCTTGTTTTTGAATTATCATTTTTTTATGAGAATGTTCAGCAATGTATATGTAGGGGAGATCCGGCTCTGAAGGGCCCGTGCATTATTTCAGATATCCTGAGTGGTCAACACCGATATGTGCATGGTAGAGTGTCAGGTAACTAGGGGCCTTACGAGAAAAAAAATTTACCGTGAATGTTAAAAGTTTTTGATGAAATATTTTGATTTGTTGAGTCTGAAACATTTTTAATTTATATTTAAAAAAATATGTTTTCATAAGAATTTTTGTTTTAATATTTTTTCTGTTAATATGTTAAACCTAACCTTAATTACCATTGCGTAGTGGAGGGTTTATGTTATATCATTTTGCTTTTATTGGGAAAAATCTAAAATCTATACAGCTCGGATAAATAATAATATATAATATAATAATAATATAATATTTTTGACAAATATAAACTAATTTAAAAAGAATAGGTGTTTGAGTGTTGTTGTTCTTCTGGTAACAAAAATTCACGTTTTCCAAAATATTTCTTGAGTTTTTAATTTTTTTGTTCTCACATGTCGTTATATGTCAATACGAGATAAGATATGATTTATTTAAAATCTTAAAAGTTAAAATAAATACATTTAGGTTTTTTTTCTATTATTTGTTAATATGCTTATGTGTCCCTAACAATGTCAAAAAAAAGTTTATGCATAATTTCTTTTAGTTTTCTGCTGAGGGTGCCAACATTACATTAGATAAAATAAAAAATATAAAAATCAAGCAGTTCTTTTTTGCGTCATTTATTAAATAAATATCCGTTCGAGGCAAGACTCTTTTATAAAAAAGATGTAAATGGTCATATTTAAAGATTAAAGCACGTAATTCAAAAAGGGGTCCAACATTGCCGGATCCCCCCTACGTATAAAAACGACACAAAGTAGAATAACAGATATTTATAGAAAGAAGAAAATGTAGCAAAAAAAGTAGATCCCAAACGAATTGACAAAAGGCTACAAAAGATCAAAGTAAAAAGTAAATAACAAAAGAAAATTAAATATTCAACAAAAACCAACGGAAAAGTGAAAAGTTATGCTTTGATGACATCTAATTAAAGCTTTGAAGGAAAAAAATTACATTTGAATTTTCTGCTTCGAAGCAAAGTGGCAGAACAACTCTCAATTTTCAAAAATATACATTCCCTTTTAATAAAAACAAAATTATTAATTAATCAAATACAAATAAATCATAATTGAATTGAACAATTACGACTTTGTCAGCTTTTTAAATTGCTCGGTTTGTTTACAAAATGTTATACTAATAGAAGAAACGACAACATTGTTTTACACATTTAGATCTACAAACATTCTGGTGTTTGACAAAAATAAAAACGGAAACATTGGTATTGACGGGTTAAATAGAAAAACTTAATAAGCTTTCAAACAATATTGACAACTTTATCTGGAGGTATCAGATTAAGGATTTTACATTTCAAATGCACGTTATTACAAATACATGTGTACGAACGTTTGTGGATTCTGTTTTGAGTTGCGATGATTTACATATATTTTTTATAATTGATTGAACGGGAATTTTCAAACGAAACACACCCGCTGTACAAAAAAGATTATTCATTTTGTTTCCATTTTAAACACGAATCTACATCAAAGTTTTTGCTTCATACAGTTTAAATAAAATGTATCATTGAATTTATCGAATACGTGTGTGAGAAAGGGTATGTTATGTAAAATTAAACATTTCCTCCTTTCTTATTTGCGTCAGAAAGAATCAAAGGCACCCATAGCAACGTATTTTTAGTACATTTATAGATTTTGATAACTGTACTAATTAGTGACAAATTAGTTTTATTGTATGAATAAAATTAGATTTGACTGACTTGTCCATTCAGTTTCTTAACTCGCACATGACTTAATTGCATATATTTTTCAGCGTCGTTGGCATAGTTGTTATAATAGAAATGTAAAGTAAATATGTTAATATACCATTAGTTATTGTTGTGATACTCCTGAAACTGCTTTTACTAGTCAAGTAGAAGTTATAAATATTTGGTTGTTATTAATCGGCACAGAGAAATGCACGTGCTTGTATTAGTGACAGGTTAGAAAAACAATAAGATAAATATTATTTTTTTTATCTTTATAATACTATGAAGCTTTTAGTTATTAGGAAAACCCCACGTTCGGACAACAACTTTATTACGTCTTTATGTAGAATTATATAAAAGTGCAAACAAACTACACAGCAACAGATTTCGGTGATAACACAGTGATGATGCGTACGAAATACAAACCACCTATCTATACCTTTAAAATAAATGCTTCGGCTAATTACAATCGTGGTGAAGCTTCAAAGTCTCCACCACACTGAGACTATCAAGCAGGTCGCTTCAATAGGGCACTGAATAAATATAGATAGGAACACAAGTAATTTACACAAAAGAAATATAAACCAATTTTTCTTAAAATTTGAAATGACAGAAATTTATTTAAACATGAACACAAACAAAAATTAAAATATAAAAGAAAATAAATTTTGAATACCATGACCAATTGAAAAATCAATCCCAAGGTAGTTGAAATGCATTTTATCCGAGTAGTAATATTTCTGGCATCATTAGAATCCTAACTAAGATTTTCTTAAAATTATTTAAATACCTTAACTTCTAAATTAACCCAGTATTTGACGCCAACAGTTTGCCAACTCTTTTGTTTTAAATCTGCAATCCTCTTGCTTTATTATGGTTATAAAATAAAATTGATGGAAGAAGGTCAAACACCTCTCTTTCAATTACGCAAATAAATTGTTTTAATAAATCAAACTTAAAATCCATTTGCATGTTCAATTTGTGGTAAGTCCATATTATAATTATATTTTAAAATTCCCATCCAACATCAAATTGTAATGAAGGTTGATAAAATTTATTGTCAAATAAAATTTTTTTTATTTGTATATAGAATTGCCCCATTCATAAATTTAAAGCACTGATTATTATTTTAATTAAACGTTGTTATATTTAAAAACACTTGAATTCGCTGAACTTTTATCAAAAATAAACTCTTTGACGTTTCATCAAAATATAACCAAACATTTTTGACGTTTGCATTTGTGTACATTTTTTAAATTCACCATAACATAACCTTATAATTTAAAATTTTTACTCTCAAAATGTGTGTACTGTTTGGAAGTTCTAAACTAACAGAGAGTTTGTTACTAAAATAGTCGCTCCTTTTATACCCTTTTTGAAATAAAAGACTACTACATTGATTATCTGGTGACAAACAAGAGAATTTTTTACTAAATAAAACATAACCAGATAATTGATTATAACTATTAATCATTCTTTAAATAAGTTGAATAAATAGATAGCGATATAAAAATTCCCTATTCATTGATATATGACATTTATATTGACATATAAAAATATAGCCACTAGAGAATGTCGACCAAAACACATTTCCTACACAACTGTCAAATAACTAAAATTAACTTAATTACTTAAAATTACCTATTTACACCTTCCTATCTTGACAAAATTCAGCTTTATATCCTCATAAACATTATTTACATACTTTTAGATATCAATAACATTAAAATAGTAATAATAGTAATAATAATTGCTACAACCCATAACCTGGAAACCACGCCCCAGAAGCTATGAAGCTTGTGCGGGAGGTAGGGGGCGATTATTATTATTATTATGTAGGTCCAACGTGCGGCTGCAGCCGACTTACAGAGCAAAATTACATTATTATTACACAGTAGCTAAATTACATTATTTCAGATTGCAATTAAAAAACGCACATACTTGCATTTTATTTCAATGATATTTTAATACATAAAGTTTACTTAATATCTTGATACAAAAAGCAACCCCACCATTCGAGATAGTTTCAAATTGTGTTTAAGAAACTACTTGACAAAACAGAATTTTGCATAGAAGAAACAATTTAACTATAACAATATCTCGTTAAGTTGAAATATAATCTTCTCAAATAAATAATTCAGGTAAGGGGAAATACTTGAATACATCAGCACTACATACACCTTGTCTGCTTTATGTCAAAACTTGTTTTAATTTGTCCTCAACTTTATTTTAATTCCCTTATCTCAATTAGGTCTCGATCTCACATCGTTAGCTGATCAATGAACAATTACCAATATTCTGAAAATCAACTTGAAAAATATTCTTTTACTGCCTATTATGTTTATTAAAATAAAACCGTTTTATAGTTTGTTAAAAGAAAATTTTATCAAATAATAATTTTGACAGTGAGGTTAGTCAACCCATCTAACGTCTCGTTGGAAATATCTTATTTAAACTTGGAAAAACCTACTCAGTGAGTATTTCCCTTATATTATATGTCAAGTATCATGACACTATGTTTTTGTCAATTAGTACGCGGTTTTCTCGTTTCCTTTTCTGTAAAAACGCTGTAAAGTGATTTTTCTGAATTTTTATATTTCAAGGTTTCTTTCTAAGTGGCTTCATACATTAAGGTTTAGGCAGATCGAATTGTAGCACATATAAGACTATAGGAGAAAAATAAGAATGTCGCAGATACCCAGAAATTGACTAACATTTTGCAGCGGAATGGGATAGTTTTTGTTGCAACAAAACTCCAGACCAAAATCAATTTAATAGTAGCTTTCATGGAGCGTAGATGTATAACAACGTAAGTAGATATTAGGTTACTTGAGCGTGAAAAAATATTGAAGATCGTGAGAAGATTCTTATCTCCTCAGGTGTCATCTTCATTATCTTGTCATCAGTGGGAATATTTTAAAGGCGGGGAAATTTTCTATCTCCGCATGTGTCATATTTGTGATTGTCTGTTACCAGTATCTGATTAAAAGGGTGAGGTTACCTGTGATATGATTAGTAATTACCTGTGATATAATTAACGTGGTATGATTAGCGGTTGCCTCCGATATGATTAGCGGGGTGAGGTTATCAGTGATCTAAATACGTGTTTTATATGTGCAAACGGAATTTTAGAGCCAGCTGGTTGCTAGCCATCGTCTGCTACTGAAGTAGACCATGGAAAAATATCTATAAGCATGGGACAATTTTTATACCCGTCATAGGACTTGTCGTATAGGTTTTTATGTTGTAGTCGTCGTTCCCAGAGCGTTTCAGTGTCCTCATGAATTTTATGATTTCATCGCAGCACCATAGGACTTCACCCAGAGGGGCATCGTTTGAGATACAATAACGTTATTACGAAGAATATTTTAAAATGTATTTTAAACCTCCGCATTTCTCGATTTAAATATATGCATATCAACAACAGGTTGTGCTTTAGTTTATGTTTATTTAAATGGGAAAATATTTCTAGTCACTTGCTGTGTTACCAGGTAGTAACGTGGAACGAGAATTTAGGTACTGACACTGCTCTGCATTCTTAATCTACTGAGTCGTTAATAGTCACGTAACCTAATAAGTCAATCCATGGGCTTACTTCACTAACGCTTACTTTGCTAAGAGGTGAAAATTTACACAAGGGTTGTAGTAATAATAACGGTGAATAAAATAATATATTTAGAGCCCATAAATATAATGAAACAGAAATAGAATAACGAAATATATTGCAAGTACACAATTTACACTAATAATAATTATAATAGGCGAAAAGTTAAAACAATAATTGTGTTCAAAATAAGAAAAAATAACGAATGTGAGCAACAATTAGAGAATAAGCGGTGCGATAGCGACCAAGGTCTCAATCTATACTTCTTGGTGCTAGTTGACTTGGGCCTCAATCTGCCTACAGCCAAGTAGATTCCGAGTGCTGGACTAGAATGCTGTTTGTTGGCCGGATCGGCATATTTGTAGCGAAGTGGAACCGGCGTCTTATTGGTTGGAGGTTGGAGTTATTGTGCGGTTGACTCGGATTGGTGCGAACGAGGAATGGTAACCATTACCAACAAAGGCGATGTATGTTTACCTTGAGCATTGATTGTTGGTAAAGCTCTATCTAAAAAGAATCGTAATTACAACAACATCAGAGCTAGCTTCAAGCAGAAAAATGAATGAAAAAAGCGGTGTTATATCTATTCCCATAGATGTAATGTTTCAAGACCATTAACACGAAGAACAAGAAAGAATCCCACATATATGTTGTGAAATTTATTGTAAAACATGCCAATCACACAAACCAGAAAACTACTGCTGCTACATAAAAAGGCCCTCCCAAAAGATGTCTGATAAGACCTTTATTAAACCATAGCTTATAATGAGAGGTAGTAAGATCTTAATGTTAGAAGTGGGAAACTTAAAATTCATGCATTCTATGAACTATTTCCCCATGTACTTCCTAAAGCGTTTGGATTACCAACACCCAAAGCCTACTTTTCGTAGAAATTCTTATAGAATCCTTATTTCTTAGACTCCAACCTCTTGTTTTCTAAAATACCTTGTATGACTGAGTAAAATAAATTTAATATTTAAATGTTCTTCATCGTTTGGTATTAAATTCTAATTAACTTATGTGAAATATAAAGAATATAATAATAATTTTTAAAAAGTATGGCATTCTGTTCTCTTGTTTCAAGAACCAATCAACCATAGATGAAATTCCTTGAAATAACTTCCAATAGTGTACAGCTAAGTAATATTAACTCTTTTTCTCTTATACCAATTTTTCCGTATTAAACTCCATTACTATATTTCAGCATTAAATCATCGTCAACTTTTCACTAGGATAATAAGTATGATATAAGATATGAGATCCAAATCTTGTTTTTTTACTAGCAGTTTAATTTCATGAATAACTTAAACACATTTTATGGTAAATACTTCTATTCAATAAACTATATTTAGATTTACAGTATTTGAAATTAATATAATGTTATTTTACACTTTGTAATAATTAAATGGAATCTTTTATAAATTCTTTATCATTCCAAAAATTGTATGTGTTTATTTTCTTTTACTACTTTTTTTAATTTAATTTTGTTTATAACTTTCCAAGGGTGATGTTTATTACGAAATTTATCTTTCAAGACTAACCCTTAAAATTCAATTAATCGTCTTGAAAGATAGTTAGAATATCTCACCTGTAGAAATTTTTTATTATTATAAAAAACATTGTTTGTATGAGATTAAGTCTACCAGAAAACGAAGATTATTTCTAATTTTATATTTTAAATTACTATTTGACTTTATGTCAAAGCATGCTTGAAAAACGTAACATTTTACAATTTATTTTTTTCTTTTTAGTGAACTTGGATGACCCAAAATATAATTAAAACAACTTTAATAAGGAAGAAACGTTTATATCAATATAATATAAGTGTATGTAATAAATTAACAAATAACTCTAATATATCCTTTGTATTTGATGATGGCTATGCATGAATATATCAGTCTGCGAAAATATCATTACAGCATATACATAAATCATCTTTTGTAAAAAATAAATCAGATTCAATCAAAGCGTTGTTTCTCAATAATACAAAGTTTTCTTTACTTAAAGGGGCGAGGCTGCTCTTTACAACGACTGTTACATTTTGTGCAAGTGTGTGTCATCTTATCATCTTGATTAACCACACTTTTTATTTTTGTATTAGCATTCACTGCAATACTCCTTTAGAACCATTTACTATTAGTTTGCGAATATTTGCATTGAAGGAATTTATTAGAAAATCTTTGTGTACTAAATCTGAAAAACGTAAATAATGCAATATTATAGCTTTCTTGCATGCTTACCTTACTACGAAATGTGGCCTTGAAACATAATTGCAGAATGCAAAAAGGCTTATTGAAACTCAATATTTCGCAAAATACAATTGACAAGAAATTTCAATTTAATTAACAACGTTTAAAAAAATCGTTTCATCCTTCTACAGAAAAATTCTAAAACAGATCTTACATTGTTTATATTACAGCATTTGCAAGAAAAAATAAAATAAAATTTTAAAATTAGTTTTCCTGCATAAATATTATAAAATAGATTTTATGTTTCTTTACAAGGGATGTTTTCTTTTTTATAATTAAATACAAAAATGAAAATTTACATATACCTTGTTTGCAAAGAAAATTACTGTGTATTTAGTTAAGAGTTGGAAACTGAAACCATAATTTATTATATAATCAATATGAAGAGAAATACATGATTTTCCGGCCTCGTTAGACCTTTACAAAGGCTTTAAATTACCCTTCATTATATATATGAGGAAATAAGGACGTAATTACGAATTTGCTAGACAATTATTGAATAAATTTTCTGCCACTTTTAATTACACCTCAATTAATAATAATTAATTTTGTTGCAGGTAAACCATTCTTCTACCTAATAAATTAGAGCCTCAAAACGAGTAAGTACTACATACATAGTGTTCTAATTTGAATTAAAAAACGAAATTGGATTTATAAAAATGAACAACAAGAGTAAAATGATAAAATTGAGACTATCGGTAAAATCCCATAATTGCTTGTCAGTTGAACCCCATCTGGCTCTCTCTATCTCCCTGTATTGATCTCAACGTTTTACAAAGTGTTAATTAAAGGTTTTAATTCGAAATTCTTTGATCAAATTCCAATCTGCGCATTTTATTTTAACTTACTTTTCGAGAGATAGGGTTCACTTTGATATTTCACCCTTAATTATGTGATCATTTTTAACCATATCAGAAGAGTCTGTGATATTTATGTACATATATATTTATTTTTAAAAATACTGCCTGTCCCTTTCCGGCAAAAATTAAGAAAAATGGTCAAGTTAGTTTTAAAACTTAAAAGTTTAATAACTATTTAAATTCAACTTTTGAACAATCGGTTTTGTAATTTGAATAGATTTACATTTATTTAATGTTCAAGGTGTTAACAATGATAAGGTGAGCACAAAACAAGCATATCTATCTGTGCTGCCTTATAAAATCAGTCTCCATATGGATAAACCACAGTAGCGAGATGCGTGGGAGACCCGGTTTTCTCATGGAAAGAGCGTGGAGCGCGTGGAAAATGGGGTAGCGATGAGAGCACCCGGATCGATAGTCCGGACCCGGAGCCGCCCTGCCGAGGCTGATCGCTATCACAGCAGCCGCACGAGAAATATGACGCTGTAGCACCTTATGCGTTGATGACACTTCTAGTCTCCCTGGACACGGTGACGCGCGAGAAAGTGTTTGTGAAAGCAAGTAAACACGGATGGATAAATTCAGTATCAATTATTCAGTTATGATAATTGCCACCCCAGAACATGTCTATATAGTAGAACTTTGCTAATTGGGAACAGAGTTCACCCGTAGCCTACTATGTTAAAGTTGAGAGGTAGTTACTGATTATGATTACCTCCACTGTTCTGTAATGCCTTTCACCCCCTTATAGTTATGTTTTAATGCACATACACGGACAAGAAGAGAGATATAGGCAGGCAAGCAAACTTTCCTGGATTCTCTACTAAAATAAACCGAAACTTGCAGAATAAATTAATTGAAGAAAACAGGGTGTGTTATAAATTCCAAATCAGAACCAAGCAGAAACAAATATAACTGTTAGCTTTGATGAAAGTTGTAAGGGCATCAACCCTCTTGCTATCTGTAATAGGTATTGATTGACTACCTTAAAGTGCATATATTCTTGGTTGGTACACAATCCTGCATTTTTCACAGAAAAACTTTCGCAGTTTTGCGATATTCAAAACGAAAAGCAAAACAAATTAAATAGATATTTATATGAAAAGCTTTTCTGTTTTTAAAAAACACACCCTAATAATACCAGCATAACCCTTATTTAATTACGTTCACACAAACTCAAAGTTCAATTTTCTCACTGCCTTCCGAGCCTTAATATTATTAAAAGCTTTATAGATCCTCACAACAATACCAATAAATATAAAAGAAGAAAATAAAATTAAACTACTCAGACCACACTCATTTTTTCTTTTAAAGCGTTGAAGTAGTTGTCGCATTTAATTTGCTCGAGGATTACAGCAACAAAACTCTTGAGGAAAATGGAGTCGTGAGTACACTTTAGGATGTAAAGATTTCTTAAAAGAAAAATAAAGATCATTTTTAAAAAAGGAAGAATGATGGCGTAATAACTGCCTCGTTATGTCTAAACAAAAAAAAGCGAGCAGTGGCTAAAAAGAAATGAAAGGCCTCTAGGAGAAAATGTGAAAATTGAAAAAACCGTAAATGTTTGTTGAAGGAGGTTATGTAAAAACGCCTTTTCATTTTGTTTCTTCTTTTAGCATATAAATTAGTTTTTCTTTTGTGATAATTACTAGCGGTTAATATATTCTCTGGAGTTAAATACTTTATTACTACTACATTAGTTGATGAATTTGGTTGGCAATAATGATTACATAAATGCACACATTGTTTGCGTACACAACATTCAATCAAAGCTTGTTAAACATCATATTCTGATTTAACAACTACTGGGCTGACATTAAGCACATCCCATTTATTCAAGTGATTAAATTGCGAAAAAGTGATCGCTGCTTTAAAAAAATTTCTTATCTAGGAGTTGCGACCTGTAAACTTCGAAAAATGTGTTTGAAAAAATAGATCCTTAAGTGCAACCCTCTCATTCAAAGGACCCCATTGGGAAACATCAACGA
Organism: Agrypnus murinus; assembly: GCA_929113105.1. Lineage (NCBI taxonomy): Eukaryota > Metazoa > Arthropoda > Insecta > Coleoptera > Elateridae > Agrypnus > Agrypnus murinus. Next base: position 149,004,605 of record OV816028.1, read on the forward strand.
CCTAACGGTTTTACCACGAATTAAAGCTTTGTTAACAGCTGCTTCTTTCAATATCTTTAGTGTCTTCTACTTTTCGGCCAAAGTTTCTGTGTTACCGAATTTTCACCTACCCACGCTAAAATTCTACTTGAAGTAAAATGAGCCACAAAGAGTCGAATAAGGACGAGAGAAAAGGAATAATGTGTTCCCACCAAAGAGTTTTAAATTTAATACTGCTTATGTCACTGCTTTAGGTGGTTAATGAATTAAATATTTAGAGAACAGTTAACCACTAATAGTATGACTAACAAATTCTCTTCCTAGCAACGTTCCATAACATTTAACACGTTTACAACACTGGTCAAACGATGCCTCTGAACGTCAAGTTCTTAAATATGAATAGAGAATAGTAAAAGTTGCAGCAATAGCTTTTTTCATTTTGATCGTAAGTATTCTTCAAGCGCCCCTTGTTTCGTGAACTCTGTGTAGAAAAAGCCATACAAAAGGTGATTTTCAGCACCTTCGGAATGTTATATCTCCAAAACAGTGATCAAATGATCAAAATTGTACGATTATCTTTAAAAAGAAAAAACTTGAATTGAAAAGTGCTACTTCAGCATATATTATATCAAAAACTTCGTTTCAGTTTCAGAAACGTTTTGTTTCATCAGGTAAATAAGTCCCAAGTATGACATTGGGATGCCAAAAAGTGGCAATTACCAATCTTACTTCAGTCTTGTAGAAAGAAGGATTGGTCGGACTTTGGTCTACATCCGACCATGGAAAAGTTTCACTCTGGTAAGAAGTGGAAGTGAATTTTGAAGTAATTGACGTCACAAAAGCCTATTTTTAGTATCACTCTATAAGACTAAAATCATTTTTTGCCCAGTATTTTGTTGGTTTTTTCCTAGTATAATACTTTGATTTTCTTTGCTGACTTCTTGAATCGAGAGGTATTCATGATACAAGTTGCAGTTTGCTTCTCGGAAGCATCAAAACGTGCAATTTAATTTTAATTTCTCAAAATAAGAATAATTTGAGGAAAAATATTTAAAAATCTTCCTTCTACTGTTTCCGGTCTCAAAGGTTTGTCTTTTTCAGTAAATAACTTTAAATCAATAGTCTAATCATTTCACCAAAGAAATATTTCAAATAAACAAATTCGTTAAAATGACATCTCAATGTCTTCCATTCCCAAATGGTATAAAAATGTTGCCTATTGCTTAATGTCGTGGTATGTGTATATCGAATCCTTGATCTAATTATATTGCTTGAGTCTACTCTGTTTGTTTAATTAATTGTACAAAAGCACTGAAATGTCGCAGAAAATACCAAAAGTTAGAAGAAATTACGGTGATCAAATGGAGGGGATAATTGCTGTGGTTATTACCTGCTATGTCTTCGTTATTTACAGGTTCATTAACGCGAGTCATTTGGTTGGTTTTTAACTTTATAAAAAGTCGACATAAGCGGCTTTAGTGGGAAAAAATTGTTTATTTTTATCTTTTTTATTAATTTAAGCCCACTTGTGGCAGTCTTTTAAGTCGTATCGTACCGTTGAAAATGGTTTTTTGCGTTTATCAGCCAATTTTTGTTTGTTGTCCGCATTGTTGACTGCTACAATAAGTTCCACTTATCGAATTCTTGTTGGTTGTTATGAGAACAGAAAAGTAGCAGAACTGTCATGATTTATAACGTGTCTAGATAATAATAATTGCTACAACCCATAACCTGAAAACCAGGCCCCAGAAGCTATGAAGCTTGTGCGGGAGGGAGGGGGCGGCGATTATTATTATTACGTAGGCCCAACGTGCGGCTGCAGCCGACTTCCAGATGGAACAGCGAAAATCCCACATTTGTGTCACAGCTAAGGAAAACTACAGAAAACCTTAACCAGTTCTGCCGGTACCAGGAGTAGAACCTGGCCAGCTTTGGTGAAAGTCCAGCAAGCTAGACAATACACTATCAAGGCTGTTATGGACGGTAAAATTTTGACTCACTATGATAATAATCATAGATAATAACATAATCATGATCGTCTACGATCACTTAGATAAATAGAGTGGTCGAAATGCAAACTGCAGATTATGAATCTGCGTACAAAGTTCACAAAAAACAGATTTACGATTGCATCCTGGCTGTTAATCCGATTTGTGGCAGGCAGACACTAAAATGGTTTCGTATCTTTCAATTAATGGCAGAAAGCCCACGAAATGCATGGGTGTAGGCAAGTCCCAGATTTGCGTTTGTTACTTAAAACATTAACAATTGTTACGTGTTGATTTCATGACACTCTGTCTCGCTTTGTTTTTGTGCCATCCTGTGTGTTTTCAGGGACTTTTTGCATTCTCCCTACTTTAGTTGATGTTATATCTTTTCAAAAGTCTTTTCCTTACTTAATAAGTCGGCTTTACGTTGTTTTTCGTTGTTTTGATAACTTTGTGGAGAATTTTCTGGTGACATCGTCTTGGAAAATTACGTTGCGTGATTTTGGGTGGTGTAATTTTCCATTTGTTTTTGGACGCCTTCGGGGATTTTACACTGTTATTCATTTTGAGGTTATTAACACAGTCTCTTAAGGTTTGTAAAATAACTGTATTTACTTTAGTTATATTATTTTATGCAGGAAAAATTTGTTAATAATCCGTGATGTCGACTCCGGGAACAGTTTGACTATTCATTGAGGCCGTCTTTTAACTGATGTAGTTATTTGAATGTTTGAAATGTGCGTATTTGATAATTGATTTCTTTTGTTTTCTTTATTCCTTTTTCCCTCTTTTTATTAATTTTTCGTCCTATAATCCTTCCGTTTATCTGGGGTTTGGTTGCCTGTTGCATAGTTAATGGCATTTCTTCCAATTCAACATCTGTAGAATTTTATACATTAACATCGCAGCGAATATAAAATAATTAAAGAACGTAGAGGAATCGTGAGTTGTATCTCAATAAACTCCTGCGTGCGTTTAATTATATTATTTAGCAATTACTTTATTAATGTAATAGAAGTATCGTATAGGTTTTCTGTCCCAAATGATTTTTCCCAGTGTGAGTTACGAGTTACACGTATGAGTTTAGGAATTTGTATTTATACCCTGTTAGGATTAATTCATGCGAGTGTGCACGATTATTTTGATATAAAAAATACACTGGTCGGCAAAAGAATTATTTTTTCTGCCCATGACACCATTCCTGCTGATTCTTATGTAAAATGACCTCCTGAATCCGAATATGACCTCAGTTTTCCCCCATCACTCACTCTTTTCGGGACATGACCCTCCCACCTATTTTTATCACTTTTCCATAATTTGGAGGGATGAAAAGGATAATTTTAGCCTTTACATTTCTTCTTAGGGGTAGAGAGGTGAAAAGTTCTGAAACATGAACATTTGTAGCAAGGAGGTAGATTTGACTTAAATTGTAAAAAAATTATTAAAAATGATCAATTTTTCCGGTTTTTTTACAAATTTTTTCACTTATTTTCTACTTACTCCATCTTCCAGCCCCCCTCATCCACTCTCAAACACCCCCAAATAATAAAAATATATAGCAACAATAATAAAAATATATAGCAACAATAATACAAATATATAGCCACAGTTCGGAAGATTTCCAATACCCCGCGCGCCCAGGTTTGCACAGGAATTTTAATTCTTTGACAAGTTTAAACTTGCATTGCTCTTGTCGCTATAGTCCTGCACTGTAATCCTTATCTTCCCTCATTTTTATCACTTTTCGATTTTTATGACCATGAATTTGATATGGAGGGGTGAAAAGGATTATTTTAGCTATAAAGAATAATAAATAAAAAGTAAAATAATAAATGTAAAATGATAAATGTAAACAATAATAAATAAATAAGATAACTGCCTTCATTTGGTGCTTGCTTTCCTTTTATACCCTGATCTAGAAGTTTCTCGTACCAAAAACCAGTAGTACTCTGCCAACATGCTCGCATCTCACGTCCCTGAAAATCTCATCTCGAACTTATTGATGTCTTGATGAAATCGTTAACCGTGTTCATCCGAAACTATATATATATATTAGTTTAAGAACTTATAAACATAATGAAAAATTATCATCTCTGACTGGGATTCGAACCCAGGAATCTCTGCTATCCAGGCAGATACTCTACCAACTGAGCTACCTGAGACGACTCCCAATTGAAACGACAATTTTTCATATAAGATGGAAATAATGTTAACAAATGAAGTATACTAATTATTTGCTATGTATATTTTGCTTATGTATTACTCGTTTTCATTAAGCATAATTAAGCTTTAAGCATAATTCTACATTATTAGAAATGCAAATCTAATATATTTTTATAGTTTTTTATATATCGTGCACTGCAAATGGAATTGGTCAAAATCGACTCGCAATTACCAAACAGGAATTCCTGTTCAAAAAAACTAAGCCCTAACCTTAAGACCTTTAAAGCCCTAACATAGCTTTTTTGTTACTCTAAAATTCCAAATACTAATTTAAAAGTCCCACAATGGACTGTCACTGTAATCTTAATAAAAATAATAATGTAATGTATTAATCAAAATCAATAAATTACCATTCCTGGAAGTTGATTAATTTCGGGATCCCAAATAAATTTTGCATAAAAACTTAATTAAAAAATCAATACCTTAGAACATTTTCATTAGTCCAACAAAGTTGAAAATTTTCTTGCACAAATAACTACAAACACAATACTCTATGAAAAAAATAATGACCATCCACAAAAAACCACAATAACAAACTGCTGACCTGGAAGTTGCGGGAACACATTATTATCTTGAATTTTGAACTATTTTGTCTTAACGAGATTCATCAAACTTTAACATAATTATTTGCAATAACTTCCAAACGGAACCTTCCTACTTCCTAATCGGTAGTACGGAAATATACTTAATTTTCCGATATAACGAGGCGGCACTAATTTTCTTCGCTAAATTAACTAAAGTTGCGAAATAATCCTTATATTGGATCAATTTCCAAACAACGAAATCGGTACGATATAACACTAAACTTAAATTAAGGCATACACGGTAGTACGGAATATTTTATCGAATTCACTAATTCCGAACTACATACTTAATAATAAGGGCATACATTCACCGTAACGACCTTTTTAAAATATCCTTGGAGCGCAAAGCGCCCGGACGAGTCTCGAGGCACCAGCCTCTTTGATGGTTCTCTTTGACCGTCTTGTTAAAAACTCCAAACTGAACTAAAGAATCTGAATTTTATTATATCAATACAATTAAACTTAAGCGGGGACTTTTTAAACTAACTTATAGCGAAATAATGCGACTTTTTTAATTCAATCAGGAAACAAGCATTCAAAAAGCTTCCAGAAGAATTCTATGTAATTTTAAAAGTGTTTTTACCGTGTTTCTTTATACGTCAGCACTAGGGAGAATTTATTCAAATAGCACGCACAGGAACTAATAAATATTAACTAAATATATTTTTTGAGATTTTATTGCTTTGTTAAAAGGGTGATACTATTGCTGAATCTTGATAGATATTAATATTATCTGAATCGTTACTAGGAAAAACATTCGCAACCGTGAGAATACTTTATTTAATTCGAAATACTGTCTGCATTTTTGAGCCAACTGAAATATTCTAAACTGAACAGAACCGTTTTAATGTATTTATGAACGGCTGACTTGTTAAATCGGTAAAAACTTATAAATATTGATGCTATTATTGAATATATCATAGTCAAGTAACTTAAGTCAAGTAAGGTAGCTAAATGGACATATAGTTCAACCATAGTACGTAGTAACCGTAGTAAACGGAACCCAATCCTTGATTGCTAGTAATCTAATTTATAAATACTTTAATTGTAACTTAGGTAATTATAGGTCTAAAACAATTCACAAATAGCAAGTCAAAAAGAAGTGAAATAAAAACGAAAAGAAAAAAGATTTTATACCTTAGATAGCATGGGGCCTGATATATAATGCGATCCGATTAATATACCACTATATCTCAAATTAATGAGATTAAATTAAACTACACACACAACTCACAAGGGTTACTTTTAATTTAGTAGAGTTTAAATCAAGAATCCACTTTCAAGTATTGCAACCAAAATAATCTTAAAACACGTCTTATGGTATCAGGAGAAAAAACTGCAGATATAATGTTTTGTAATGAGTAAAAAAATGAAATGAGTCGAGATAAGAAAATCTGTAAATTTCCAAATGACGATAAATTACCAACCGTGACTTTAAGCGTTACTAAATAGAACCACATGAGAACCCATCAAACGCAATAATTTTCAACAATTGAGTAAATGAAATTAATTAAAACCTCAATCCTAACATTATTTAACTTTTTAACTTGTTTTGTATGTATTTAGCAAAAAAACAGGTTACATAATAATTTGCTTTTTACAGCTACAGATTTAATGTTGACTTTTCATGTACTAAGTCTACCCAGAGAAAGGGAATTCTTTGAGTAAAATTATGTTCGACCTACAAAGCAATTACGACTAACAGTAAATAATTCGATTGAACCGCATCTTTGTTGTAACCTTCCGACTTACGCGTTCGGAATATCAAACCAAATATCAACGAATGAATTCTTTTTCGGTTTATTGTTCAAGCAAAAAGTACAGTAAATGTTTTTTGATACATGAAAACATTTATTTGTGAAAGATATTGATTGCTGAGATCTGTTCTGCACATATTAGGATATGCAGGTATATTTTTAGTCTGGAATTTCTGATTGCAAGCAGTTAAATAAATTAAAGAAGGTTATGTCATAAGGTGTTCTATGCCAACAAGTCCCAAATTCTGCACTTGACATGATCTGTGCTACCTACTTTGCTATGTTCTATAAATTTCATATTAATTTCTTATGCGTTAACGTCTCAGTGCAACGTTGCTACAATACATTTGCTGCTTTTGACGTTTATGTATATAATAACATGGCGGAAATACATCTAGTGGGCTTCACCCATGAATCTTCAAAGCAGACGTTGACGACCTCTGCGATACGATTAAGTTTTTATAAGACTAACTGACGACAAACACACTTTTGATAAGATTATACTGATCAAAGATTGCAAATTGCTGCAAACTTTTCAAATAATCGGTCTTTAAAGGGTAGCCCATAAATTTTATTCATAAATAGAAATAAAACTTCATGGGTTTCAGTCTTTATACTATTTACTTGTCTAATTCACCACTTCATCGACGTTTCGACAATAGGTTCATTGTCTTTATCAAGATTTATGATGATTTGTTTAATATATGTTTGATAATATTGAGCAACAATTATATTTAATGTGATTTTTTAATTTTAATAAAATTAATAGCACGTAATACCAACAACGTGGTGTACAGGAAGCAGGTTCTTAAGGAAAAAAACTGTTTTTTCCTTAAGAACCTGCTTCCTGTACACCACGTTGTTGGTATTACGTGCTATTAATTTTATTAAAATTAAAAAATCACATTAAATATAATTGTTGCTCAATATTATCAAACATATATTAAACAAATCATCATAAATCTTGATAAAGACAATGAACCTATTGTCGAAACGTCGATGAAGTGGTGAATTAGACAAGTAAATAGTATAAAGACTGAAACCCATGAAGTTTTATTTCTATTACATTCAACAGTCGTGAGAAAAAACAAAATTTATTCATAAAGTTAAAGTTGTCTATCCTACAGAATGGGTTGCATATACCTTTTCAAATTATATATTTTCTGGGTTGCAAGTTTATTACAATCTTCTCTTTTAGATAATTGATATTAAAATACTTTTGTTATATATATTGCCTTTTGGACATGTTAATGTTAATGATATGTTTTTCTAATAGTTTTAAATCGATTTTTTGGTATGTGAATCATAATCAGGTTACCGGAAAGCTATCTTTGTTTTCATCTTATATTCACGAATTGAGACATGAATTCCCATTATGAACTAAAATTAAGGCTGAGTGGTGTTTTAACGTAAAATAAGATGCAGTTATTTAGATTATATTTACAACATAACAATATCGCATACTGTTAACTTGACCTCATTAAGAGATTATTTATCTCTTAGCCATAGAAACGTTCATTGTTACTTTTAACCTCAATAAATCCAGTTTCACTAAAAGGGATTTCTTTCTCCTCACAAAGTTACATTCAAATAAATCAGCTGAACTTTTAATGAAAAAATAATCAATCACTCGCTCGTAAAATAATGCAGAAAAAAAGTTGTTCGAAGCATCGAAATTAATTACAACCGATACTCTGTATAATTTTTCTTTTCTTCACTTCTTCGTTCTTAAATTTATTCACAACCTCGCAAAATCGTTTGTTTAACGACTTTGTTTAATTATAATACAAAAAAAGTAGCCATGAATCAATAACTAATTGCAGTTAGATATAAGCAGATTGTGAGGTTACCACAAGTTTGGCAATTGCTTACCACTAAACAACTCCAGATATAAAACAGCAAATAAATCTTCTACTTCCATTTTACTGCTCCCAATACTAACATTAAGTTAATTAAAGATAAAGTTATAAAAAGAAAAGAACGATTCGAATTGAACAGGGAATATTGTGTGTGTAGGTGTACTATATAAATGCTCCAAATAAGTATCCTAATGGAAAGATAAAACGACGGTGATCATTAGGGCTATGCAATTTTGATGGAAAATGTTAATGCACACATATGGGAAACACCATTTCATGCTTTTAACGTTATATCATCGACGTGAATTTACAGCCACCAATTTACAGTTGATGCAAACGTTACAAAACCAATACATGTGCCACTTTGTTTATCAACAATTTCCATCTGTGTCGGTTTTCAATTTGCAGTCGAAACACGCTAAAATATACTACTTTTAATGTAGGACATACTTGATCATACTATGTTTAATGTAGCTTGTCCAATATGTAGAAGTCAGTCACATTTTTAAAAAAGCAACGTATGAAGCTGACCACCACAAATAAAATAAATAAACCCAAAGTTAATTTTTTTTAAATTTTTAAATATGAAAATGTTATTTAACTCAACATAAAATCGACAACTAAATTAAAATTGGAAGAGAAAAAATTACTTAAAATTACGGAAACAACAAGAAAATAAAATATCTATTAAAGAATGAAAGAAAAATGAATTATTAGACAGTATAATTCCCTTTGCCTTGTTAATTGATATTTCTATCATTAATAAAATAAATACCTTACATAAAGTATTAAATTGAAACCTTGGTGCCTTAAAATATTTACCCACTTGCATTAGTAGTAAACTGTAAAGTTTTCATTTTTCTACATGATACAGAATGAAAAAGGTTGACATTCCACAACATTCCAAATTACATCAGACGAAATAAAAATCTTGGATTAATTAAAGTTGATTTATAAATGCCAGCTGTATTTCAGTGATAACGTAAATCCATTTAACTTTGTTTATAATTAAATTTCAATTTTTCATTCCCATTCCATTGATCCTTGTTAAACTTTATAGAAAAAATCTCTTTACAAAAAAAAATTTTAAACACTAATTACCTTCGTAGCACTGTTTGTTTAATTAAATTTTAATGATTGATTATTATCATAATTTCTTAATTTCAAAATGCTTTATAATTGTAAACATTTTGACGTGACATTAAAACATAACCTTCAATTGTTGACATGAGGTTGGCTTTGACATTTGTTAACACAACATAACTACAAATTTTTCTAAACTTTCCTTTGCATAAGAACGCGTGTTCTTTATAATTGAAATTTTTCGAGAGCTTGTCTTGCTATATTTATACAATTTGAAAAAAAACAATCGAATAATTTGGTAATTTACCTGGTTCCAACTAAAATTCTTTAGTGTTTTTTTCAGTGACAACTAAATCTTTGTTGGAAAACAAATGGATAAAATTGTTACTAAAATTACATAACCATATTGTTAATAAATATTATACTAATTGTTTATATTAATATTATAAAATGGTAGAGAAAAATCTCCCCTCTTTAATGATATCAAACACTTATACTAAAATGCAAACATAAGCTCAGTATTTAATGACAACCAACTTGATTTTCCCCTAGTTAGAAACATTATTAAAATTAAAAATAAATGTTTATAAACACTTTGTTGCTTTCTTTTCCTATTATAAACTTAATCCTAGAATCCTATAGAACAATTATTACATAAATTTTTGCACCCAAAACCTAAATAAATGCTATTTTTCATACATTCAGGAAACTATGTCAAATTTCAGCAATATTTTGAAGTGCCCAGATCTTCTACAACAAAAGATCTACATATTGATATTTGTGTCTCAAATGAACCTACTCGAGAACTTACTTGACAACATTACAATAAAGTTCAAGTTCAAAGACTTCTCAACAATGGAAACTACAAATTCATTATCAAAACACCACAAATCGTTAGGTCTGAAGGAAATTTCCAAATTTTCCACAATAAAAACAGCAGGTAAAGCGATAAATACCCGTGTACATCTTCACAACCATATTAATAATAATAACAACCCTTAATTCATTTCAGGTGAAAACAAGCCTTGTAATGGCTTTAATATTCATTTATAAGCAAATTTCAAACAACGATAGAAAATCGTCAACCAATTTAGAAAAATTATTAAATTTAAAGGAAAAATCATTTTAAAATTTATCCTTTTTCCACTTAGTGTGTTATAGGAAAATTATAGATATAGATATGGTATCTATGTAAAGCATGTCATATCATGACAGTATGTAAATATTACAGACATAATCTTATTTTTGTTTAGAACGCCATAAATTTAATTCCAGCAGTAATTAAAACAGCCGTATATTCAAGGCTTAAAGCCTTGCCTTTGTACAGCAATATTTTTAAAAAATATATAAACTAGTGTTTAAAATCACATCGACTTTCACAAGTAAATTTCTTCTTAGGAAGATCAATAAGCCTTGAGAGAAAGTCACCATTCAAAAAAAAAATAAAATCTAGAGTATGTACTATTAATCTGCCCGTGATTCTTCTCTCCGTGGTTTCGTAAGGGGTCATTATTACGAATAATTAATTCGCTCTGTTTTAATGTAAAATTTGGTTATTGTACAAAAGAAAAATTATTTTCTCATAAATAATTACGTATAAGTTTAAATTGCAGATCATTTTAGACTATTTACGACCCTTTAATGGCTAAATACATAGTTAAAATGTTTAATTAAACTACACTTCTTAACGAGGTTTATTTATTGATTTTAGTAAAGCGAATTCGTTTCGCGCATTATTAAGTTGCTCTCTTAGTTACGTATCGAGATCACTTTGTTTATTGTAATAGCTAGTCAACAGAATTGTTTTAAGCAAAAATTATTCCTTTGTAGTACATTAATAAGTTTTCCGTGTCAGAAATATAGAGTTACGTATGGCATGTTTTTAGACAAACGGTGTGTTCATTTTACGCCAAACCCTTTTAGCTATCAAATCTTTCCATTTTTTTATATTTTACGTGGCATAGTTACACCAAGGATTGGATTTTATTTGGATAAATTTACCATTTCCCATTTTTTCTGCACGTATCTGCGTTTTTCTAAAATATGACATGCAGCTTAGTTGTTATTGGTTACAATTATGTCAGACCCAACTTGTGGTTGGATAGCACCTTCTGGAATAAAATCGCTCCTATTTAAATTTTTTAAGATACGAGACTCCACTTCGCTAATAGGTCGCGTAGTTCTCAGAAACGACGGACTTACGTTGAACGGGACATGTAAGTTACGTATAGAATGTTTTTAGACAGTGTGTTCATTTTAAGCCAAACCTTTTTAGCTAGCAAATGTTTACTAACTATTTTTTTATGATTTACGTGGCATAATAAATTACAGTAAGGATTGGATTTCATTTGGCTAAATTTAGCTTTTCTTAGGTTTTCTGTATCTGTCTGCGTTTTTCGAAAATATATGAGAGACAGTTTAGTTCTACATTTATTATTTGTTACAATGAAGTCAGGCGCAACTTGTGGTTGGATAGAACCTTCTGGAACAAAATCGTCCCTCTTTAAATTTTTATGATACGAGACTCTACTTCGCATCTTTTTAAGCAACTGTGTGTTCATTTTAAGCCAAATCTTTTTTAATTATGATTTTTATTATTAATTTTTATTATTATTATTATTATTTTATCTAGTTACCTATTTTGTATCTACCTTAGCGACGTGTTTGTTTATAATTATATTACCTTTGATAATGACAGCATAGCTGTCGAAACAATATTGTCAGGTATATTTTAATGAAACTGTGAAACTTTTAATAATCTTTATTTATTTCATGATTATGGAGTTCCACAAAATAAGGCTGGAAACAATAAACCAAATCTTTTTAGCTATAAAATGTTTACAAAATATTTTTTTATATTTTATGTGGCATAATTAATTACACTATCGATTGGATTTCACTTGGCTAAATTTAGCATTTCTCACGTTTTCTGCACCTGTCTGCGTTTTTCGAAAATGTGAGAAACAGTTAAGTTCTGTATTTGTTGTTGGTCACAATGATGTTAGACCCAACTTGTAGTTGGATAGAACATTTAGTAAACCTAAGTGTTTTTTGTGGAGTCTCTGCGTAAAGAATTTATAATAAATTTTAGTTTTTTAATGATTTCCTACTCTAATAAGGATGCAAATCAACGTTTATTACTGTCTTTTAGAAAACCACACAACTAACAGTGATTTGAATACGTTCTAGCAATAATTCAATTGATCAAGCAATAAGAAAAAAACTTTAATAACTTAAAAAGTGGAAATGATTGTAAAGTTTAAAGATTTTGTTAATGAAGAAAAATAACGAGTTTGTGTACCAGCATAGTTTAGATCTTTAATAAATCTGTTCGTTCTTCAGGTTCTGTATTGTGGTGTGAAAGGTTTTGTAGTGTTGTTCAAAAAAGGACAATTAAGTGTACAGGTTATTTAAGAAAGGGATCCTGAATTAAATTTAATTGTAATTTCATTTTTAATTTGGTGTATAAAGAAGAATGTTTGCTTGAAACCACCTGTTTGTTTTTGTGTTTGGGATGTTAATGTTACAAGTTGGCTAGCCTAATCGTAAGGCTCCTGTTTAGACTTTTAATCAGCTCCAGCTTATTTATTACGGAGACTGGCAACTGGTTTATAATGCTCTCTAATAAAATGTTGGTTTTATTTTGATATGTTCCAACAGAGAGAATGCAACTTGGTATCACATTGGTATTGGGGCTGAAGCTGTAGCTAAGGAATTAATTGTAAAACAGTTTAGAGATCATAATAGAGCAGGCCCTGGCTTGTATTTCGAGAGCTAAGGTCAGAAAGCTTAGTTGCGCTTGTCTTACTGGTTACTTTTATATTTTATAGTTTCGATTTGAGTAGAAAATTTGGTATGCAGACCTTTTTAGCATCATCATCATCGTTAACTTCGGATTTCATTATCTGGTTCTATTGCAGGGACTACGACACTACATAGGTCAGCAATTTGCCTTTTTCTAGTAGCTTATGTTTTTAAATTATTTTAACAGACACTGTAATCTATTTATATTGTATCTCCGATCCGATTGAACTGCGAATGAACGTTTAGGTTTTATCTTTTAAGGCTACCAGATGTATCAAGATATATCGAAGATTATTCCTCTGGTTAATGCTATTTTTAGGAAAGGTAATGCAATGGCAATTGAATCGAAAGTAACAATGTATTCCCTACAACTGAGCCTCAAAAGTGTTGCATAAAATAGATCAAAAGCAATACTTATTCAAATTTGATTACTACAAGAGAGCCACACATAGTCGACAACAGACAAGTTCTGATTAGATTTTTCTTGGGTATTGAACAATTGAAAGGTTGGCTGATTTAAAATGAACAAACTTTTTTTAATCTAAAAATAAATTAATAATCAGAAAAATACCTTGCTTTCAAAAATTAGAAATTGTTCTTAGTTAGTTCCATTCGGTCAACGACAGTGCTAACAAAGAATATTCTATTTTTTGCCAATAATCCTACAAATAATGCGATAACTACACTGAAAGCAATCGTTAAGGACAACAATGGACTAAAATTTAACTGAATCGTTACATTTAACGATGAAACAACTTTTCTTACAATTCACAAAATGAAGGCACTCTATACTGCACCTTGAGAGTAAGAGAAAAATGCGTCATCCAGCTAAAATTAACAGAATTTGACCGCTTTAATGGATTCGAATAGATATGGCGACAAGTTTACTTCTCTGAAGCAATATTAACAATGGAACCTAATGCGTTTTGCTACGACTCAAAATCAGCGTGCAAAGTAGTAAAATTATCAAGAACCAATCTGTAAAAGATGTTGGAGCCGTCACTATACACATAACTATACATGACGTCTTTCTAAGTCTCAAACGTTTTTATTTCTGAACCGATTTCAGTTCAGCTTTTTTGCGTTTTTTTTACAGAAAGGGGTACAAATGGAGAAAATGGTAAACGTAAAACGTTTTTGAGAAAAATTTGTAAGTTTAACGTTTAATCCTGGTCGTAGTTTTAAAGAATTATTCGAAATTCTGCTCAAACTTGATTCATGCCTCAGAAGTTCTTTAACCAACTGGCAGGTTTGTGGATTGTTCGTTTTACCAGGTTTCACATATATATGCATATGGTCTCCAAAACGGATTTTGAATTGAATAGAGTCAGAGCAGATCAGACATTTTGATGGAACACAAAAAATTGTTATTAGTTGGACTATGTATCCTAACAACTGTAACTACGTCAGAGCTTCAATTAGAGAGAAAATACGATAATTTTTCCATCAGCATTCACCTTCATTTCAGCAGCCGAGCAGGCCAAACTAATTAGGGAGGAACAGATGTACATTAGAACACTGTTAGATGTTCTTTAAAGTATTTACCTGAAATTTGGAGAATTTGCTGTGAAACGAGTTGTTCTTTGTTTGATTTATTTGTACTGCTTTCACTTAAAGGTTATAATCTAGTTGCACATCGTGACTATATATTGCTTAAATAATGTTTGTTGAACCTTAATGCCTCTAATACTTGTAACGTGCAGAAAATTTGAAGATTTAATTTATAAAAATAATCTTACTGTATATGAGACTCATTCCAGTTAAAAAACATTTTTAGCTCCTTATCTAAGCAATAAAGGTATCGAGTCTTCTTTTTGGTTAAAAAGCACGTACACTCTTCATATAAAAAACAATTTATGTGGCTACAGCAATTAAAATGGTCATATGTTCGTTTGTATTTCAAGCTACGAATAAAATCCTAGCAGTTTGCAACTAAATATTTTGTCTAGGCGCCAAATTTTATCGCTTGGTACTTTCGGTGGAGTTGATTACCCTTTCTAATATATTTAATATGATTAGCATTTCGGTGATTTTTCTCATCGGTTAAAAATGATGTCAAGTTTAGTTTTTTACTGGACCGTTTAAAAAATCCCTCTCTTAAATTAATAAAGTTCATATAATTTTCGCATCTCTGTAAATTAGTCTATCAGTAGCTCTCCGAGCCAGAGCTTGGGGTCTTTTGCCTTGACGTTTTACGTCGGCCGTTTGGCCGCCGTGGTTGTCTGTACTTATTGTCTTACAATTAATATAAAAATTGTTATGAACTTTTTTCAGTGTTCTGTATTGCTGAATATGTTGATTGCGAATTAATTTAGAGACGGGAACTAATAATGAATTTGATATTGTGAATCGCATTTGGTATCAGGCAGTGCAAATTTGTGTTTTACCGTTTTGTTCTCGTTCAGTATTTTATTCCGCTACAAGTTATCGAAAATACGGCCTAGTGTTTTGGCTATTCCGTTTGATTTTTAGTAGCTGTTAAAAGAATTAGCTAAAGCTCTTAACCATGGACATTATGTTAAAGTGCGTGTTTACGAACAAAAATATGACGCATCCTACTTTTTACGAGGACTTATTAATAACAACTCCAGTAATATTCATGCATTTTAGAGAAATTTTACGTACCGTTCAGTTTGAAGTTAGTTTTTAGTATTATTAAAGTTAATAATTCTAATGAATGTATTCCCTAATGGAACTCATAGCAAAAGTCATTGGAGTTAAAAGTCGTTGAAAGAAATAAACATTACATCTGTGTTATTTCCGTATTTTTTATTCAATACACTGATTTCAAATTTAATTATCGTTTTATATAATTCGGCTCAATAAACTGCTAATGTTTTTTGTAGTATCAATTTATTATAATGTCATCAGTTTATTATTATTATAATGTCAATTTTAAAAGGAAGGTCATTTCCCAAATAGTGAACTTCCCGCCTTTATTCAAATGAAGTAACACTTATTCAGTTTGGTACCGTCCTCTTTTTTCTTATTTGTTCCTGGATCTATTTTCTAATCAGCAGTTTTTGTGTTTAACACCCACTGCGCCTGAGTATAATTTGATTAAATAAGATGTATCGGCCGGAGCATTATTTAGTAAGTATAGTATATACTTAAGTTACTTTACTTACTAAAAGATTCTAATACTCCGGCCGAGACATCACAACATTGATTATTATTTATTGACCTTTATTTTTACCTTGGAGCGTTATAAAGCCTTTGAACACGCCTGTTTGTTATTATGTCAACTTGTAGTACACGTGATCAAGGAAGCTTCTCCACTAGAAGATTTAATTGCGGGGATCCTAACATTGGTTCTGCCTAACCGCTTTAAAATGGCCTCCTTATCTACATGATATGTGACTTTCATTTACTTATCTTTACTTTAAAATCTGTACATAAGATATAAATATAGATTATTTATTCAAAGATGAACGGTTTAAAAAGGTAAAACTTTTTAAATATACTTACTGATTTTTTTGTTATAATGATTTACTGATAATTGATATTTTTCGATTTATATCTTTATACATGTCTTTTTGATGTGTTGTATATGTAAGATTTATGGTAGTCTTCATTATTTTATTGAAAAAGGAACGACAATATTTGTCTAAATTCGACGAACCCTATCCACGACCGATGTATGTTAGCAAAAATGCGTTCTACTCATTACGTTATAACTCATGCCTATGCCTGAAATCGGACAATTAGTGATAAAATTATGTCCATGAAAATGAAGAGTGAGCAGTGTTATGAGCAACAGCAGCAACATTAAAGAAGGTAAGACAAATACCTATCAGATTCTCTGAAGTTTCTCCAATGTGACTGATGAAAATATGTGAAAAATGAAAATAAAATTGCTATGAAATTAAAAGTCTTTAAATTCAAAAATTATTTCGGTTAACCTCGAACGCAAAAGTATAAGGGTAAAGATGATTTTTATTATCAAACTTTGTTTCATAAAGAAAACAGTTATTAGGTGCACTACTTTTGATTTTTAACCTTAAACTAAAACCTATCTGTGTTTAATAATCCGAAAAGTACATTCACTACTCTATTAAGCAGAGGAATTGAACCGTTAGGAAGCAATACTACGACAGCATTAAGGTAAAATCATTAATCTCCCCGTTTCTGATTGAATTATCCTATTTCAAATAAAAACCAGTGCAGACCGTATTGTTTCGTAGGGTGTATAGACTGACTGACGGGATTATTAGAAATCCCGTCTCTGGAATTCTAAATCCTGGAAATCCTGTAGGATAACACGCAAACCGGTCGCCTGGGACTGCACCACCAGTCTCACGCAAAAGAGGACTGTCACTATCTAGAGAATTTCCCAGTGTTTGCAAGAGAATTAGGGATAGTGGAAAATGACCCTACTAGCACCACTTTCTAACTGAACTGAGCATTCGCAATGCTGCTGACAGGAACGTTCTTAACACAAGAAAGGCATTATAGGTTATAAAATGTGCGTTAAACTGGTTGCAATTTTCTTGATGCTCAGAGTGTTTGCTTTTATTATATTGTAAGCATGTAATAGGTACTGCGGCGGCGGCTTCGTTTTACAACGTTACACGCAATGTTATAACTAGCTAACTTTATATGTGTGCAAACTAAAACGGTACATATACATAACAAAGGAAGATGTAAACTGAGAAAGCACCGCAAACATCTCGACCAGCAAGCAACAGCAGCAAAAGCAAGGAAGTTCATGGCAATCTGCGATTGAACTTGGTTCTAATTGCTTGCTGGTTAACTTGAGAAATGTGACTCCTGCAATTAATTCTGCGGTAGTAATCTATACGCGAGCAGGTATTGGCCCAACTAACGCATTAGTTTCCGTGGGAATTCCTGCTGTGATTTAAAGGGGCGTTAAGACGTGCAAATTCGGTAAAACCTCTTTATACATTCATATATACCTAAATACTATGGCGGCACGTGAATACATAGAAATTGTTTTGCTGTTAGCGAGTTTGGGCCTCTTTGCGGAATATTAATCAGTTCATTAACCAGTCTTTGATGGTATAGTTATTCCTAACAGTCAATATTTGGTTGATTTGCTATTCTGGTTAAGTGTAAATACAGCACGGCGGCGGCAAACAAGCACGTGGGGTTATTTGGGGTTTAGTTATTTCAAGTCAAATGATGCCATAAGCAATAACATTCTCGTACTAATGTGAAGTTGTAGTCTGTGGTTGGCGGCGGAACCCCTTTAAGTGCCTAACATTCTTGAAAATTGCGCTTATTTTCGTTTTTCTGTGATTCCGGACGGCCTCTTAAAAAGTTTTTACAGAGTTTTTTTTCAATTATTTCCGGAAGTATAAGAGCTTCAGAAAAATCATGAAAGAAGAAAAGGTAGAGTTTGTTTTTTATGTAGATTTTCACATGAACAAATATATTTTACAACAATTCCAGGTATTGAATTGTCTTTGCAAAATTTAAGATCTCCACATAATGACTGCATACTGTATAAATATACTAGAGATATCCCCCCATTATTGTGTTCAATATAATGGTTATGGCTTGACACGTGTCAAACCGCTTCAGTCTGTTATATAACGGCAGTAATAGACAGAATGTTCCGATAATGATGTATCTCTAATGAGAATAATTAAACAAACTTTTTGTTAATCTTTACAATTATAAATTGAAACAATTCGAAACGTGAGATGAGCTCTGGTATAAAAAGTAAGAAGTACCGGTGGAAATTCATTGATTGCAGTCTAATGGTATAACTTATTTCATGTAAATAGTGTATTGTAACTTATATGCATTATTATTGATACGAAACAATGTTTAAGCTGATTATGTATTCTAACATTGCATAAATTGACTAAATTGACACTAGACACGGGTTTGTTGCAAAAGCAATATCCTAATTATGGAAGGTATTAATGAAAGCTATTTGTGTTGTCGTATTCAGTAGTAATCATCAGTAAATATGAACGAAATATATAAAATATATTATGGGCACTAATTAAATATGCGATAGTGTGCCTCACGTTCGGACAACCAAATATATAAACATAAAATGATTAAATGAATAATAAATGCCATAAGTTTTCTGTGGCATTCCAAAAGAAATCTGAGAAACAAATAATCATAACAGTTATTAAAAATCTCTAAATTACGAATAAGGAGATGCTAATTTTAAAGTCAATTAAAGGGTTTCAAAAAGTTTATACAAATCAAAAAGATCGTATTGTAATACTATTGGTATATTACTGATTTTTTGTTTTATTTAACCAAATTAAATTAACTAAATAAAGATGTACCCTGTGGAAATTGTGGCATGGCTGAAAAACTTAAATTATTTTTTCTTCCCATTAGATCCAAAAGTTTAATTACTTGTGTTAATAAAAATACGCCAGGTTACAGATAGATTTATCTATATAAAACGGAATTTAAATGAGTACGATTGTTTATGCATACATAACATTATTTTTATAAAAAGGAATAAGTTTTTAATAAATATGAGGAATATCAGTCAATTATGTAGTTTTATAATAAAACATGCTTTAGGCAACAAAGGTTACAAAATTATGGTAGCATGTCAACTTTTTTAAACCTTTTGTCTTCATGCTATATTTGAGCATTGACGTTCGGCAACGTAGAGGGTACTTTTTCATTTACCTGGAAGCTAACACAGTTTCGGGTGGATGTTTCACTGAAACTAGTTTAACTAAGTCATTGTATTATACTACAATTAACTTACCCAAATCTCAGTATCAACGCATATTTGTGTTTTATGCGAGAAGGTATCAGTAAAAATCTCATTTCATGATTTTTTAAATTATTGATAATTATTTAATGCTTTTCATCATTGTTTTGATACAGTCATCTGAAGTAATGTATTCTGGACGAGAGTGGTTGCTGTTTTCATCAATTTATGTTTTTATTAATCCAGGACTTTGCATCATTTTGCCATAAGCGGTGATGGTGAGATTTATAATTTGAGTTTTTTGATAGTATTTAATTGATATCTTTGTAAGATTCCTTGGAATAGGTTACCTTGAGTAATAATGTAAATATTCCATATACATAAGTAGCTGGAAATTATATAGTTTACATGTAATTAAGGTTTAATAGATTTTATGATAGCTGATAGTTTTTGTTAATTTTCTTTGTAAATATTGACTTGACCGTAGATATCTGATGTTGTTTTAGAATTAAGATTCTCGTTAATTATAATCATATGTTAATTTTTGTGACGTCATAAAACATTGGCGACCACAAATGTTTTCATGTTTTTTCAATTGTTTTGTCCAAACATATAAAAGGGCATTCGAAAAGAAACAGGTTCAGTCGGTCAAAGTTAAAGGTTGAATCCATGTCGGCTCCGGATTTGAAATCTGTAAAATAAAGTTAGGTTAGGTGCCCATATGATTTTGTAAACAAACATATGTCAAACATTGAAGAAAATGATACATACCTTTATGGTTTATGGAACAAAGAAAAATTAACATCACTTTCTTAAACAACCACAGGGTATTGTGATTTTTTATATTTAAATTAAAGAAGAAATATTTTTCCTGTCATGGATCAGTTCGATTTATAAAAACAGCTGAGTGAAGGTTTGTGTAAGTGTGTTTAAAATTTCAATTAAGAACACAGTTCGTTTTTTTATTTACGGCTTTTCAAATTTGTTTCATGTTGCTTTGTTAAAATGAAACTTGTTATAACACTCATGACATGTTATTAACAAAATAATAATAATTTTAAACAAACTAAAGAGAGGTTTACTAAATTTAATTGATGTATCTGAATTCATTTTATTTTCGCCATAATTTTATTTGTGTTACATCATAAATAAATAAAATTTGTATTTACAATTTTAAAAGTATTTATTTATCTTTTATGTGGTATGCAAGTATCCATACATTTTTTAGTAAAGAGCTTGAATTTATTTCTCGTCCAGAAGCAGAATTCCAGGTGTGGTTTGTAATAGGTTTTTCTTTTTTTTCAAATAGATTAATAAAGTTGATTTTGGTATTTATGTTAGTCTCATCTTCGACAAAATTAAGACTGAACCAGCCTACTGGAAAAAGGAAAAGCTATTGGTGTGTTGTATTTTTATTTTTGCTAAAGGAAACCGAATTTGTTTTATTAATTTTATTATTTTAGTTAACCTCATAATTTATTGTTGCCCGAACGTCGGGCTTTCTAATTTATTTTTATTTAACTCACAACCTCTCAATATATATAATATTACTGATTCTAAGCTCATAATTTCATACAAACGTTCAGTTAAATATATGTAACAAAAGACTTAACGTAAATAAATAAAGATTAATAAATAAAACTTAACACGATAGCTTCAACTGGATTTACTGGTATAACCATTTTTTATAATAAAAGATTATTCTTTAGTCATAAACACGAGTTTTTTCAGAATTGCAGTATTGTTATTTTGTTCTTAAGTCTATTTGTTTCATCTTCTTAAAATACCTTCTCTCCAGTTAAAGTCATCGAAATGCATTTCAAAGTTTTTCTTTGGTTGTGAATATTGACTCTTATATCGAATCGCTGTATCGTTGCCAATACGTACCAGTTTAGGCACAATAAAGTAAAGATCCTAAAATATTGCCCTGTGGCATCCCAGAATTGATGTTGAAATTAACAAACTTTGATTCATTTAGTTACTTTAGTTCTGAATCAATCATCACTTAGATATGATTTTTTACAGATTGTAATATGCTGGTTGTCTTTCACTAATTTTCAATATGAGACCAACTGTATCAAACCTTCTTTTAAATATTTGACTCACATCTAAATAATTTTGTCAGAATGATTAATTGTGTAAATTAGATGTAAAGTGAATTTGTTTAGTAGTGGAATGCATTTTCACGACTACAAATTGGTAACCTGGTAATGTATCGTCATAGTTGATCATGCGTATCAACCACTTCAGATGATATGGGTAATAGTCATGCAGGTCGATAAAACTACAGTATTTTAGTAATTTTTACATATTCTTGTCTTTAGTAATTCATTTAGCATTTTACTAGATCCTAGGTCTACTTTAACCGATTTATTGACATTTAAGTTGTATTTCATCTTGGATCTCTTTTGGAGTACGGATGGAGCAATATCCTTCTGTTTCTTGACCGGGTTCGCCACTATAGGCGGTGAATACTTTAACCAAATAAGTCGTTCCTTTCTTTATGGCTTTTTGCCCATGGTCTTTTGGTATTTGTGTTAGTGTAGAAAAAAACTGCGGAAGAACACTATGTTGGATCTTTTTTAAATATCTTTTTAATTTTCAATGAGCGTTAACAAAATTAATGAATTAATTGTAATTAATTTTTTATCAGCTTTGATTAGTTACCAGGTATGACTAACGATACATTTTACCTATTAGACTATTTATCGTCTACACGATTAATTGTATGTAATATTATGCAAACACACTCATTATCTGTACCTTTATTATAAACACCCATTATGATTTTTTACTCCGACTTGTGGTACGCTACATTGTTTTCTTACATTAACTTTAATTTTCTTTTTCGGAAATCAGTACTATTTGTTCACTCTTTTAATTATACTTTTACATCTTTACCCGTGATACTGTGAATTATTTTTTGCATTTTTGTTAAAATATTTAATTTTATACTAGCGTTTGCAACGATTACATTTTAAGTAAAAGGAATCATCATATTTTTAATTGCAACAGTTTCTTTTTAAAGCTATTTAAATTCTTTTAAAACACTAACGAAAACCCTTAAATAAGAATAATCGCAATGCATTCTCTCCTTTCGTTAATCAAAAAGTAATTACTATTATTAGTATTTTTTAACTATTATTATATAACTGGTATAAAAAATGTTTGTACATATTGCAGTACATACAGAACCGTTAAATGCAAAAGTTATCCAAATAAATTATAACATTACTATGGGTATTAACATTAAAACCAGGTCTCTGCTAATGTGAAATTTCATATTTTAAAGCGGGAAAAGTTATATTCGAGTTTCATTACGTTTAGATTAAATTAATTTAGTGTTAAGAGCTTGTTAGATACAGTTATTCCGGCAATTTGAGGTATTAAGAGTATTTTAAATCTACCGTTGATTAATGTTTCATGTTATATTAAACTTAAATATGCTTATAATGTTTTCCAGAATAATACAATAGCGGTGTGTTGGTAAAATTTATAGTAAATAAACATAATTTCAAGTGCTATCTAGTTATTGATTTTAATTAAGTGGATACAGTATATTAGAAAGAAATGCTAAATAATTAATCATTTTATATTAACTTTCCTTTTAATAAGTACTTTTTGACATTAATCTGTTGTTGTAAGTGTTGACGTTTTAAAAACCACGGCAACACCTGCGTAAGAGGGTATAAACGAAGAAAGTGTATAATAGGTTTTCTTTAATATTTTAAAATATTACTTTGAAAGGCTTCAGGTATAAGGCTCATTACTAAGAGCAAGTCCTAAATTAATACTTGTCTAATAAATGTTAGCTTTTACAAACGATCCACAATGAAGAATTGTTTTCAACTTTCTTATGACGCCTTTTTGTCTCGTTCGTAATTAATGTGGTTGGTAATTAGACATGCTAGCAGTATTTACAAAATTTACATTCCCTAAGGTTGCTTTAATCGGTTTATAAAAAAGTTGAGATTACATTTTATTTATTTAATTACTCATGATTTTAATCCATAATACACAGGTTGCATTTGATTCGTAGAACGCATTGTATACATTGGATACATGGGATACATAGGAGACATAGGATACATAGCATACATAGGATACATAGGATACATAGGATGCATAGCATGCATAGCATGCATAGGATGCATAGGATGCATAGAATGCATAGGATACGCAGGATGCATAGGATCCATAGGATGCAGTATAATAAAATAGTATAAATAAAATAATACAAGAATGCATAGGATACATAGCATGCGTAGGATGCATAGGATGCATAGGAAGCATAGGATGCATAGGATGCATAGGATGCATAGGATGCATAGGATGCATAGGATGCATAGGATGCATAGGATGCCTAGGATGCATAGGAAGCATAGGATGCATGGGATGAATAGGATGCATAGCATGCATAGGATACATAGGATACACAGGATGCACGGTATGCGTAGGATGTATAAGATGCGTGGGATGCATAGGATACATAGGCTACATAGGATACATAGTTACGTTATATTTTGACATACAAAATAAGGATTACACCCACTCAATAGTTTGAATCAAACTTAGATATGAAATTTCCAACGACACGTTAGATTAGTTGCCTAACCTCACTTTCTAAATTTTAATTTTGAAAAATTTATCTTTTATGAAGCTAGAAAAGGCGAAAAGCGATTTTGGATTGTGCATTGACATAATGTAATTTGTTCAATTTTCATATTGTTGAGGACTGAAATTATGTAAATAATGTTTGTTAGCATATAAAGCTTAAATTTGTGAAGATAGTAAAGTGTGAAAAAGTATGTTTATGTAAATAAGTTAATAAATAGTTGTGTAAAGATTAGGTTTCATCGACATTGAATGAGGACTTTATGGGGTAATGAAAACATGAATGTTATATAATTAAATAGGGGATTTGACAATCTATCAGTTTTTCTAATTAGTTTTAGGATTAATTAAAATTTGTAAACACTAATTTGGTTGTTACAAATCAAATGTCAGAATTCTTTTGTTTTATGCAAAATTATTTCCAGTAGCGTTCAATTGTTTATCAGAAAAGTACAAAAACTCGGCTACTTTTGTAACAAATGTTTTTTCAATTTACATCTTTAGAAAAGTGCACATCTGTTGTAGAGCAAAAATAATTTTAAGGTTGTTTTCAGTTATGAAAAAACATGTAAACAAAGCATATGTCAAAATATGAACGGTTTCCAGGATTTTGATTATCTCCTACGAGGAAATCTTTTATGAATGTGAAAATACACATTTTAAATGCTGCTTTCTCTCTTCTCATTTCAACTGTAACAGCTAAACTATATAAAATTCAAAATCATACAACTGAAATATAATATTGTACTTTTCGTAAAATTGGAAATTTTAAATTGTTACAGGAAAAACCTATATTTTATTAAAATAATAGAAAACACTGAATTGTGCATTAGAGAAAATATTTTTTATTAAAAACCACTCAAATTCTAGTAATGTACCTGTTAGGGTTCAGTTTTGTCAGATAATATAAAATAATACATTTATAACATTTTTAAATACTAAAAAATATACGACTTAAAAATATTTATAAATTTACATAAATATAATCCACATAATTACACTGAAAATCTTTAGTTTTACATGTACGGTTATTCTATCGTTTGATTGCTTTTGTATTGTTTATCTAAAATTTATTCTAGACCGATTGTAGTTTTGATACAGCCAGTACACTTACGCTAATAACTTTTCTTAACGTTGAAAGATTTTTTAAAAGCATTCTTTATTCAACAACATGAAAGACGGAGTCCAGGTTACAGAATGAACAGTTTATTGTTGTTAAGTATGTTTATGTAAATAAGTTAATAAATAGTTGTGTAAAGATTAGGTTTCATCGACATTGAATGAGGACTTTATGGGGTAATGAAAACATTAATGTTATATATCATTAAATAGGGGATTTGACAATCTATCAGTTTTTCTAATTAGTTTTAGGATTAATTAAAATTTATAAACACTAATTTGGTTGTTACAAATCAAATGTCAGAATTCTTTTGTTTTATGCAAAATTATTTCCAGTAGCGTTCAATTGTTTATCAGAAAAGTATAAAAACTCGGCTACTTTTGTAATAAATGTTTTTTCAATTTACATCTTTAGAAAAGTGCACATCTGTTGTAGAGCAAAAATAATTTTAAGGTTATGTTTTCAGTTATGAAAAAACATGTAAACAAAGCATATGTCAGAATTCTAAGATTATTATGTTTGTAAAACGTCAAAGTGCTTTAAAGTTTAACAAAGTTTAGTAAATACAAGTGATTTCTTTTAAAATAACAATTGCTTTTAATTAATCAAGTGACAATTTATTCTGCAATAGAATTTTTAGATTTTGTAAATGGCTGTGATTAGAACTCTAATTAGAAAGTTTAATTGACTTGCAATAATTAGACAAACAATTGGATTTGGAATTCAATTCAACTTATTAAAGCCGTTTATACGGGAAATATTTGAAAGCGGTCAATGACATACTTTCTACATTTCATTGTTCAACCGAATGAAAGCAGAGAACATATGCCGGAAAATTAATAACGATACAGTGAGCAAGCTGGTGGCGCCAAAGTTTTAATATTTCTAAACGTGAGTTTTTGTAACAATAGTTACAATTAATTATAGTAAGTAAGAATTATGTTGATGCCAGAGGTATTAATCCCCAAATAAGGACAATTAGACTATTTTGTGATTGATATTAAATAGAATGTTGGTATTTAAGTTTAATTTTTTTTATTTCTCTATTTTGTTGTTTGTTAAATTTTTGTTAAATAAATTTGTATTGTATTAATGGAAAATTGCTTTATAATTGTTGTATATTACTGTATTCCTAGATTTATATATTCATTTAGTGCCCTATTGAACCGATCCGCCTCAGAGTCTTAATTTGAGTGAAGAGCTAGACTTTTCACAATTGTATTTAGCCAATTTTATTTATTTATTTTATTTTATTTAATATTTTTACCAATATTACGAACCTCGATATTACTTTTTTAGTGACATAAATCATTTAAAACGATAACTTCAACTCTTGAGTGTTTTCACTTTGCATTTTGGTATCCAGTTAATAGTTTCCCTAACACTTCCCTTCTAATCTGAATTCCAAAAATAATTATTATTTGCAGACTTTGATAACAATTAAGTGAAATTGAAAATAAGTAATTGTGTTTAATTACATTACGAGTATTTTATTTATCAAAATTTGCAAGCTTCTAGTATAATCATTTTAATCTAAAAGCTGCTGTTTAACATTCTTGTTTTCGACATTCTCTGAGAATTACACATAACCTATCAAAATACATTTAAAGGGGGAATTTTAATATAGCTTAATTATTTTCCAGGTAGGTAGGTACTACACAATGAAAATCTTCAAAGTGAAACGAAATTAAATAAATTACATTTCCCTGATAATGAAAACTGGCCTTTGCTCTTTGACAACGGTACATACCGTGAAATATGATTTAGTTATATTAGAAGTAAGTAGAAGTAAGAGAGACAACATATATGAGCATAGTTTGGTCTTTCTAAAATAAACATTTTGGTGTACAAAATGTTTATACTACGAAAAAAGGACAATTTATTAATAAGTTTAGTTTATTCACTCCGTGAACAATATTAACTTATTTGATAAAAATAAAAATTATTTTCATTAGTAATTGCTGAGTTTTTTTAAATTTCTTTTGTAAAAAAATATTTAAGTTAATAAACTTCAGATAATAATATCAACAAGATATAAAAATACACAGTGAAGAGTGTCTTTGTATTTGCAGGACTTTACTTGACACTCAGTGTTTACTTGAACTCCATTCAACTACAATCGTCAAAAACGTTTCTAGTAAACAGATTACAAAAACATCCGAAGAAAGAGGTTTCAGATTTATATTGCTCTACGGAAACCTATTATTAGCTTAACCGTTCTAGAACTGCAATTTAATTTAATTTGTATTCTCAATTGTAAGCAGTATTTTAAACCTGGTAATTTTTAAATGGTGTACTAAAGGTGGTGTAAAAATGTCAACGTAAAAGTATGGATATTATGTAATCACCTCAGATTAATTGAGTATGTATAAGGATTATTAGTGAAAGAAATTTGAGTTATTGTTAAACTAATTAAATTGTTTTTAATAAATTCAAATAGACCTATTAGTCAAATTAAATCGTTAAGAATAGTTAGTCTTCGTTAAAAGCTAAAAAACTAAAAACTATTTTTGGATGCGAAGAGTAATTTAATCTAACTTTTATTACTGTAGATACAAGTAGACGAGATATATTAGAGTCTACAAACTTTCCATATTGAATTTAAGTTCAAGAAGGTTTCCTTGAAGCCTTTATACAACTAAGTATCCTTAGGTATCCCTCTTACCAAATGAAATAAATTATAGTTCCATTGTTTATAAAAACAATAATACTTTTGACTTATGAATAAAGTTAAATTTAAACTAGACATGGTTTTGATAATGTTGGCTCAAGCACTTGTGAAAGTTATTAAATTACATTGACCGGCCTAATGTTAATCTGACTAATTACGATTAGTTATTAAATTAAATGAATTTAATCAGAACCTCTTTTTACTTGCAGATTTTGATAATGTATTCTAATGACTTGCAAGTAAATGGCGCCCGTATCCCTTATTATTTCTAAAACCTAATTTTTTCTTTACAATCTATAAGCTTAAGAAGCCAGTACCTCCACCCTGAAGGATAATTTGTCCACAGAAAGAGATCTTTCGCCGGTGCATTCAAGTACAGTAAGTATCGTTCTTGGTGTTAAGTAAATAATTTGCAGTAGGTATTAAGTATTTTGAGTTTGAGATTAATAAGTTTGTTACAATTGACGCCTGATCGTGGGGCATTTGAGTTCAGTAAGAATAATATCGCTACAATATACGTACGCGATGAGATAACTTTCTATTTTATACGGTTGGTGGGTGTGCTCACGTGATTTAATAATTTATAGAATTTAAATATGTAATCGCAACAACAGAAACATTGTCTGACTGCTAAGACCACCTGATATTAAACTCCTTATGGGAACACAAATTTAAAAATTTGCGTAAATTAACCACGTACATTGCAAGACATAATATGAATACAAAGGTAGCTCTTTAATTACAAAGAGATAATTCCTAAATGGTATCTAAAGGTTTTGTTGGCTTTTTAGAGGTGGTCGCTTCAAGGAAAGCTTAAACAGGAACGAGTCGATTTCCTTCTTTAGGATTGCCAATACTCTTTCAATTTCGTTTGTGTTATTTCCTAAACATATAGTTCTGTTCCCAGAAGGTTAAAGATCTAAAATCCTAAATAGCTCCATTCAGTCATACTTTATTCAAACATTTTCCCATCAGTGAATAACAGAGAATTTGTTTTCTTCTGCTATTATCTCCTCTTATCCATTCAAAGATCTTTGATGCCCCTTTCTCTGACCTTTGATATTTCTCTTGGTCTATTTTTCCTTTCTCTATCTAAGCATTAAGCATTTGCGAATCAAATCACGGTCTGCTATTGCAATACTGACGACGACTCATATGTATACATATAAGCTTTCAGCCTACGTCGGTCGCCAATATTGTGTTTTCTCCTCTACGTTGTTTTCCCCCTAAAATGTATTTTGCAAAGCCGGAATACGATCACTAATTTCCTGTTGTTCAATAAACATTGTGTACCCTTGCTCATCCGCCTTTCGCAATGAATTCCTCTAAACCCACTTTATGTTAAACCATGTTAAACGATATTTATTCAACTCCCACTAAATTGTTAACAAGTGAAAATTTTCTAAAATTAAAACGTATGCAGCTTTACAGAATTCATCCATTCCCTAAATAGCACCACAAAAGCGTTTGAATTATGAAAATACTTTTAGCGTTTGAAAAAGCGGAATGAGTCTACATTGATACATGTGTGCCCGTGCTTGCATCCAGGAAAACAGGATTAGAAATTTCAGACAAACATGATTTCCCCTGCATATAGAAAAAGCTCCCGGTTTTCGTTTATCTCACGCAGAATTTTTAATTAGCTCGACCTCTAACGGTTATTAAAAAATAATCAAGGGCTTCCCACTCAACAACAGTTGTAGATAGTCAGTGGAGAGGAAAAGAGCTTGACTATTTTTTATTCATACATTATGCTCTTATGATTTTTTTTCGTATTTCATAAGGTAGCTAACATTTGAAATCCTATTCGTAAAAGGTAATAAATAGCGTATGTCTGGATTTGTGACAGGGCCTAGTCATAAAATTCAGCGGTAAAAGATAAAATACGTTGCTATTGAAACAGTTTTCTATGGAAGCCATTGAAAAGTAGGGAATAAATCAGACAGTGACTAAGCTTTTCTGCTGGTGGACTCGTTACCCCTCGTTATACTACTCTCCAATCATCATTCTCCGTAATTACAGAGAAAATATGAACGGTTTCCAGGATTTTGATTATCTCCTACGAGGAAATCTTTTATGAATGTGAAAATACACATTTTAAATGCTGCTTTCTCTCTTCTCATTTCAACTGTAACAGCTAAACTATATAAAATTCAAAATCATACAACTGAAATATAATATTTTACTTTTCGTAAAATTGGAAATTTTAAATTGTTACAGGAAAACCTATATTTTATTAAAATAATAGAGAACACTGAATTGTGCATCAGAGAAAATATTTTTTATTAAAAACCACTCAAATTCTAGTAATGTACCTGTTAGGGTTCAGTTTTGTCAGATAATATAAAATAATACATTTATAACATTTTTAAATACTAAAAAATATACGACTTAAAAATATTTATAAATTTACATAAATATAATCCACACAATTACACTGAAAATCTTTAGTTTTACATGTACGGTTATTCTAACGTTTGATTGCTTTTGTATTGTTTATCTAAAATTTATTCTAGACCGATTGTAGTTTTGATACAGCCAGTACACTTACGCTAATAACTTTTCTTAACGTTGAAAGATTTTTTAAAAGCATTCTTTATTCAACAACATGAAAGACGGAGTCCAGGTTACAGAATGAACAGTTTATTGTTGTTAAGTACAATAATATATTTATTCGTCGTTAAGTATAGAATATGCACTTGCATAACAACACTATGCAGTTTTACTATTAAATTGATAATTAAGCTCGGAAAGCCAGGTAAGTGACGTCCCTGGACGCTAACTTCTAGGAACTAAAAGTATCCTAAAGAGATCAACGTTATTTTTAACACTGCGAAGCAGGGTGATGGCTATTATAGGACGGAGCCTCTTCAACCGTTGCTCTCTACTTCGCTTCCTGACTTTGTTGCGGGTGATATTGGCGGAGGCAAGGTGACCAAGCACGCAGCTGGCCGGTGGCGGTAGTTGGAGGCAGGTTGGTGTTGGATGCTCTTCCGGTGATGTTGGTAGTAGCTGGCTTTCTAACTGAACAGATTAGCAGTGCTATCTTGCAGGTGGCGATAAGGTTGATAAATAGTTTAATGGTTCTCATTGTATGATTGCATACATTGGTAATGTTAACTGGCTTTATCTTCTTTTTTCTTACTTCTTTTGGCTTACCTTTTCCACTGGGTACATATTTATATACTTAATTGGTATTCAATATTTGTATATTTTATTGTGTATTGTTTGACTGTTTGCAAGATTTCTCAGAAAAAATTTGAATTACGTTTTTAACTCGAAAAATAAAAGGTGGATGGAACTAGGTCTACAATGTTTAATAATAGAATGTTAAAAATGAATTGTTATAAAATATTGCATGGCGAGATTCCCGTTCTAGCAGCAGATGAATCATTGTAGTCGCCTCTATCAACTAAGTAATTACTAATGGTTCTAATTATAAACTACTAACAGCTTGAAACTCTATGAAACACTAGAACTACGACACCAGTAAGACGATTTTTCTAAACTACTATTATACATTTAGATAAAAATAATAACAAAACTGGTACGCCTAGTTCTCATTTTCTACTCAATTTGTCTTCTATTGGGTATATCTTTGAATATTTGATTTTCAGCAACTTTTCCGTAATTTTGAATTTAGTTTGTTATATGTCAGATCGATTGTTTAGCTTCTTAGGTAATTACAGTAGGCCGAGGTAACGAAATCCTAGGTGATCTAGGGCTGACTTAGGACCAAGCCTAGCCACACTTTAAATTATACTCGGTCAGCGGTAGGAGTGAAGGGATTATCTCGAGAGACGGACCCCGACGGGTGAGCACGTTAATAGTAAGATTTGATAAATAAGTTTCTTGTCTTAATTACCTGTTGTGATTTTTATTTGTGGTTGCAGATTTTCTGCAAAGCACCTTACAGTAGCTTTTGAGAGTAAAGTAAATTTAAATATAACACTTTTAGTTTAGTATAAGCACTTAATGTGTTTCTTTCAGATTAACAGCTTAAATAGAAACCATTCACAAGTATTAATTTTCTTGTAGTAATGCTTTACGAGTTTTGTAAATGTTTAAGCCTGCCTTCCCTATTGGTGAAAAGCCTCCAGTAATTATCGTTCCTATGTTCTATTGGTATTAAAACTTTATGAAAAGGATTACTGCGTGTTTTATATTCCTCCAATTTTCTTTTTTAGAACATGAGACATGGCAAATCCGCATCACGAGACTTGTAATTCGTTGAAATAGCAATGCACCCATCTCTGTGGATTGAGATGAACCAGTATTCTCTTCTTAGTACTTTTTATATATGAATATGTCTATACTTTTTTCAATACACTCAATTTTATTAATCTTGCTTGAACAACACAAAAAGAGTAAAATTTCGAAGGACCTTGAAGAGTAATTAAAGTGATGGGTTTCTTCACCTACCTGAATAATTAAATGAACTGTTTCCATAGGATGTGGTCCGGGGGTTTATGAATCTCTTTGACTTGGGTCTTTAGTTCTTATAGGGGACACTTCCACTAACACGTGTCGTTCAAATAACAACCAGAGTCCTGTTTTTCTTAGGATGTTCGAAATAGGGTTTTTACCCGTCAGTTTGTTAAATTTTGTTTTTGTCTCTCTCTGAATTTATAATAATTTATCCAAAGGCGACTTTGGAGACATAATAACGATTGTCGCATACATAGCAACTATAAAGAGGGTACCTGTCGGTAATGGAACAATAATGAAATAACAAATGAAATACATAAATTAGGCTGTAACATTAACAACAATAATGAAAGAAAAATAGAATACATAAATTAGGCTGTAACATTAACCGCCCACCTGAAATATGGAATATTTCATTTAAAAAAACCAACTAACTTATACTCGATGACCCTTTCACCTTAAAATTTTCTCTACTAGGTCTACGGTATTTATTTATGTTCACGAATTTTATTGCCTCAAGTGATTTTTTGCCATTAAAGTTTGTATTCAAACTAATGGTCAAATTAAACTTTAAAAAATTAACATTGCTAAATTAGTGTTGCTAAGTTTTCCCTTTATACCATCTTTTAAAATAACATTAGACAAGATTGTTTTAGACAGCAAAAAGATAAACATAATACATTGATCTGAATCTAAATCTGTGTAGTATGATCCTACCAAGATTTTACACTAAAGATAACCTCAAGAATTACCTTCTATGATAATAATAGACCCTTTTTGGTAAAAAATTCCTTTAATTGCAATCACTAATTTTAATTGGAATGCATCTATATTCCGGTTGATTCTGCCTTAAAATAAACTCATTTTTTCGAAAGCATTGTATCACATCCTCTAAGATGTATGTAAATGTGTATCATACCTTATTTTCTTGTTGTCTTGCTAGGCTTTGTTAGAGCTTTGTTATATAAATTAATCATATTCACATCTTATTGAACGAAGTTCATGTTCAACAACCTCCGAAAGATGCATAATTTTATTTTACCGTTTACCAGTTAATTCCAGTTTTCCAATGAATTTAATTAAAACATTTCTAGACTACAAGAAAATCAACTGCGTGTTATGCATAACGAAATTGGGCTCATTAAATGTATTAACTACAGCGCAAGAATTATTTGTGAGAAGTTTGTCGCAAATCGAAGTTAAATGATTGTGCATTAATTAGTGCATGTTTACTCCAAAAATATATAAATAATGTAATTTATTCTATAATCTCAAAATTCTCTCGCCGTAACATATTTTTTAAATGAATTGTTAGCAGACTATTTTCGGTTATGTGCGGTTATTTATGCGATTTAACACCATTGCAATTTAAATTTTAAATAATCGCACATTTAACCTTAATTCGTAAATATTTAACGCTGAAAGGTCGACTGCTCTATCAATATTTCATTTAAAGACGAAATTAGAAATAGGAAGAGAAGAAGGAAATTGTCTATTACACGAGAATGGTGTTCATAGTTAAACACTGTTATTATTAGGATTTCTAAACTAGTTTGTTCTATTGTACTTGTTCAAACTGTAAATATTGAACTTATGAGAAACTAATATCGCTTTAGGATAAAATTAAAAACATAAACTCAAACAAACCGAAACGCGTAGCCATACTATGTAAACAAATTTAGAATTAGATAATGAACTGTATAAATTTCACAAACCAGATTATTTATGTATTGACGTACTGTACCTTCTTCACTTATTTTCTCCCCTTTTCTCCCTTAATTTAAATAATTTACTGTAAATATTATTCATGCGTTCGTTTCCGAAATAAGACATTTCAGATGCAAAAATTCGAAAAATTTTATGTGTTATAAGGTCATGGAATTTCCTTTTCTAAATTTAACTTATTTAGCATAAAACTTCCAGATAACGTGTTTAAAAACTGTTTGAATAAAATTCGTGACTAATAATTTCTACTGTCGTTTGTTATTTTCGGGTTTAAAATTTATACCATAGAAAAAATATATTGCAAAAACCTTAAGCTATAAAAAGGGGAACTTCTACCACGATATGAGGTTAAATGTAGCGCATAAAACTCACGAAATATTTTAATTGTACTGAAAATGTAAGCCAAGGACGCAATTTCTTACAGAAACGTGCATTTCCAGGCTCGACTTTTATATTACATGAATAAGCTTGTCTTTTTGCTTGGAAATTATCCTTCGTCACGAACTACCCTTCTGTGGACGCAATTGAAAAGAGTTTTCGGGGGCAATATCAGGGCAGTAACAGCAGCAGCAGTCGCATGCAAGAAGGATGTGGGCGTGAACAAAACCGGAAAGAAATTTTTGCTTTTGCATTCTGTGTTCCTCGTTTCACTTTCGTTTGATATATGCTTATTTTCCTTGACAATTGTTGACAAGAAAATAAATTTAAAAATGTAAAAGGAATACACGAGGTGTCTCGTTTCCGTGAAAATTGTATTCTTCGGCTAGGCTGGCGGGTGTTGGGAGCCTGTAAATGGTGAAAACTTCTATTTTGACACACTTCGTGTTTATAGCTTCGGGAAACCATAAATATCAACAGTTTTCAGATTGATGGCGCTGCCAATGTTTACGATTTCTCGTTAGTTTTAGATGTCCCGAGGGTGAAAAATATATTACGTTAAATATAAAACTAGATGTAGCTCAATCGCATCATTTTCCTTCTTCTTTTAATACATTCTTTGCTTTGCTGAATTAAACAGCATTAGTTAAGTGCTTAGTTGTTTTTATATCATTTCCAACATCTTATACCAAAAGAAAATTATGCAATTTTTTGCAGATTTTCCATTCATTTGTCGCTACATATGGAACTGTCTCTAAACATCAAGTTTAGTGTGGGAGGGAAATACCTTAATTTTCAATCATGTAGAATGTTACTTTCAAATATTTGTATTGAGATGATATCGCAACTCGATTTGAAAATTTAACATATTAATAATAATTATAAGAATATTTCAACGGCTACGATTGGATTGTAAGCACAGACATAATCAATTCATGCAATAAAGAATAGATAGACATGCTAGGATACTATTTTTATTCATGCTATAGGATACATGCTTGGTTACAAATAGTTTATCAAGTTTAAATAAGAATATAGGAGTACGATATTTTCGGACATATTTAACCCCACTTTTAAAAAAGTTTGATCTTATAAAAAGGCATGTCACTCATATATAAATGCAGATATATAAATGCAGGTTTGGTAGATATTCATCGATTTTTACAAATGTTGGTTTAATTTTGTTGTTTTGCACCGTTGTTTGCATTCAGTCACCTGGAGCACTGTATTCTGGACAAGATTGGTTGAAGTCTGGTTTAATTTATGTTGTTATTTATTCAATACTTGCCGAAGAATCGCTTGATGTCTAAATCGTTGTAAACAGATTTTTAAGTTTAGTTTTTTCTAGTATGTAATTATAATTTGTGTAAACTCCATGTGAGTAGGTTACCTTGTGTAACTGTGTAAGTATTCCATGTACAGAGATTTGGGACAGTTGTTCGTTTTTATTGATTTTCTTGATAATAGACCATAAGTTCTTATGTTGTTTTGATTGTATTTTTGTCAGCTATTTTCTATCTTTTTAGAATTAAGATTAGTGTTAATTATTAATACTTGTTTATTTTTGTGACGTCATGACGCTTGCGTTATTTGATTGTTATAGTGTTTTGTGATTGTTTTTGGCTCGAACTTATAAAAGGGCCCCAGAAAAAGAACAATTTCAGTCGATAAAAGCACAAAGGCGAGACCCACGTCGGCTCACGATAAAATCTGAAAAATAAAATAGTGTTAGGTTAACCCACACATGTTTTTCCGTTTGTAAACAAACGTCTATCATATGGAATTCGATATTTACCAGTATTAGTGAAACAAAGATTTGTTTTCGCTTTTTGAGTTTGAGTTGCCAATCGACAGACGCATTTCCACGGTTTTACCTTTGCACATTCAAAGCGCGTACTTTGACAGTAGGCAGGATCAACCGACCCCACATACTGCGGAGGCCTGACGTTCTGAAAAACCCGTCTAAAAGACGTCCCTATGGTTTACCAATTATACGTAATCAGTGAACTCTATTACGTTCACCAGCGGATCTTTATGTACCTCGATAACGAAGACTGCCAGTACAGATGTTGAAGAAGACGGCACTTGCATTGTGTG
Source organism: Agrypnus murinus (assembly GCA_929113105.1). NCBI lineage: Eukaryota > Metazoa > Arthropoda > Insecta > Coleoptera > Elateridae > Agrypnus > Agrypnus murinus. The sequence goes on from OV816028.1 coordinate 149,041,573, forward strand.
GCCAGTTTTCTCGAAACCCCTTTAACGACTGTAAGACCGATCCTCGAGATCTTTATCTCTAAAAATTCGTGTATTGGTGTTGATTATCAACAATCTTTCTGAAAAAAGTAACGAGCCAGACATCGGGCACAGCGATCCATTAATCTCGTTTATTGCGCTAGGGCAAACCAATTCACAGTAAATGTCCGCATTAAAGTAGCCAATGAGGCTATATTAATTATTGAGGTAATCACCACAATGAAAGTTGATCAGACGAGCTTAAAATCTGCAAGCACAATAGCCAAAATTCACAGGAACGGGAAGGCTCCAGGCCTCGATTTTATGACGATTTTATGTTGTACCTCTAGGATAGAACTTTCCGTATAAAGATCTCTGTGAGACAGATTAACATGAATATCTCCCAATGTTCCCAATAATCCCAAACTGTTGGTCAGTTTAACACTCCTCGATCCAAGACTGCAAAGATGGATGGATAAGTTCGAAAAATGATTTCGTGCCTAGCATATGGAGAGAAACGCCAAAACTAGCTGGTTTGTTTAGTACCTCTATGTTTGATCGCGAGGTGTTATTTCGAAGTAATTCTTAAGAAGGATGTAACCTGGCATCTGTGCATTGAGAACAACGCGAGTTGTGCGAGTTGGCTACTGCTCCTTGTTACTCTCCAGCCACATTTCCGTTTTTGACAACTCTCAGTTAGAGCTCTAAATCAGAAATCAGGTGTAAACCCCAGTTGCACAAATTATTTTCTTTTGATTGCATGTTCCTCACATACATACTCTGTGACGAAATTTGTGATACAGATTTGCTTTGGATTTTTGAGTGAGGACACAAGAACCAATTAACTTCTTCGAAAAGCTGAACGATCTTTAGAAGATTTTGAAGTTGGTTTGGTACTCATTGTTGCTTAACTAGCAGAGAAATAAATTAAAAGTTGAATGAAATAAATGTTTAACAATGTTAACATGTGTTTAAAAAGGTCTACATTATTTATAAATAAAAATAATAAGTAAAGAAAAAATAATTTAAAATAATAACTGACCTGAAAGTAAGAGATCATCAAAGAGGATATTCGGTACGAGAAAACTTTCTAAACTAAGGTGTCCAGGACGTTCAGCTAAAGCAGTTTAAAAGTGAATTAAATTTTAAATTGAAATTTTATCCCAAATATAGGAAGTAAAAGGTAAAATAAATGTGGACATTTTCCCCAACAGTCTTAGCAGCGGTTGTTCATTGTATCCCGAGCAGAATCCCATACAAGGACCGTTCCAGTAAAACCCAGAGTTCCTGAAAGCAGGCCGTGCAGAAGAAAATCAGAACATCATTAGTTCAAGACACACACACACGTACAAGACAGTGGGTAAATAAAAGCAAAGCTTGTGTTTTGTTTTACAAGAAGTGAAATTATTTCTCCAAGACTGAACACATTTACAGTTAAATAACCCACCTTGAGTTCACAAAGTAGTTCACTGCAGAGTTGCAAGTGAAGACAACACATAACCTAAAATACTTAAAGTCAATTAAAATTATAATTCAATTTTAATCAAAAATAATAACTTACTTGAATCGTATCAGCTCTGCAAAAACCAATTATAGGGTGATAGCCAATGTCAAAGTTTAACGTTTTATCACTTAATAAGAATTTCTCAATGAATCAAAACATCAAATATAAGAAAGTATACCATTAGTTCAAATTTCTTTTATGTGAATTTTCAATAAAAAACTCAATTGGGAGTTCGGAAATTTGTTTTCATTCAAGTCTCATAAAAAGATTAAAATATAAACTAGAGATTATAAAACGCAACTGACGGTTCATTATTCACACAATCACTGGGAATTATGATCGATTTATATTATTTTAATTAAAAGAAAATTTTTCATTTATCATCAATTCGGATATCGACATTGTATGGATCAGCTGATTTGGATAAATGCTGATATTACCGATTGTGCACAACGAATTAAAATAAATTTAGAAGTGGATTCATTGACATATTTGATGTGTCAAAAGTTTTTTTGATATACAGGGCGGGTCATAAATAAGATTTGTTGCCTGTTGGGAACAATTGTTAAAACAATTTAGTCATTCTTGTCAAATTCAAGATGTTCTGTCTAAACAAAATTTGTTGTTTTTCAACAATCTCAATTTGTGCGTAACTGTAAATATTTTTTTGTTGTTGGATAAGTTTGTTCAAATGAAACCAGTGTCAGCCCTTATATCAACTACTTTTATTTCATTTAAACAAACTCAAGGAAGATTTCCCTTTGTTTCTTTTTTTATTTCTTTTTAAGAAATTTGTCTTCTTTTCTTTGATAAATTTTGTACTTATTTTTAATAAAATAAAAATCTGTGTTTTTAATTTACAAAAGTGTTTATTTGTTTTAATGTGGTATGCAAGTATACATTTATTTTCTTTATATACAGAGCTTAAGATTACCGCTTGTCCAGGTGCGGAATTCCAAGTGCAGTTGGTAGTAAGTTTCTCTTTCCAGGTACAGGAATCAATAAGATCAATATTTTTATTTCATGCACGATCGAATTAAAACTGGGTTAGTCTATTGGGGAAAGAAAAGCTGTTGGGTTGTTATAGCTTGATCTTTACTAAAGCTAGCCAATTCAGTTCAAATCAAATTTTATTTTCCTATTTTCAAATAAGCTTATTTATGAAATTTCATAACGAAACTGTAGATTGGTTGCATACCTCAATTTTAAAATTATAATTTTCAGTGGTTTGTGTTTTATGAAGTTAAATATGGTTAATTATAATTAACATGCACACTAGTACACTATAGTTAGATAAAGAATATCCGGAAAACTGATTTTTCCGTAGAATTTAGTTAATTTTAGGTAGACGTGGGAGATGAATATCTAATATTGTATTTAAATCAAGTTTAGGGCGAAATTAGTGTAACATTTAGCCTAAAGCAGACGAGGTGTATTGTAATGGGGAGATATACTTTTATTTACTATCTTACTTTATATATCAATAGTTAAAAATATGTGTTCATTTTAACAAGATTGGAACTGTAATTGGTTTGAACTTTCATATTGTTGATACCTAAAAACATGCAAATAATGTTTGTTAGCATATAATGTTGAAAGTACCCCGCAATAATCTTATGGAAAATGGGTTTCGGTCAAATTTTCTGAATTTTTGATATGTTGTATATTTTTGTCATCCTGAACAAAAGTATCCATGGGCACAAAGCTCCTAATTCAATATTTTGGCAGCTACGGAGCTCCAAAGCTCCACAGATCCGTTACAAAACTATTCATTTTTAATACTATTTATAAATGTCAAAAGCATATTTTAATTATTTAAATATATAAGTTTATGTTTTTGAGGTCGCTGAATTCAAATCAGATGTCAGATTTGAAAAAATGACAGTTGACAGCTGTCAATTCACTGTCAAAGTAAGATAAAAAGTAAATATTCTCTTTTTACATCAAGAGTTTATGTTTTTGAGGTCGCTGAATTGAATTCTAATGTCAGATTGGAAAGATTGACAGTTGACAGCTGTCAATTAATTGTCAAAGTAGAATAAAAAAGTAAATATTCACCTTTGACATTGACAGTTGATGTTTTTGAGGTCGCTGAATTCAATTCTAATGTCAGATTGGAAAAATTGACAGTTGACAGCTGTCAATTAATTGTCAAAGTAGAATAAAAAAGTAAATATTCTCTTTTGACATTGAAACTTGATGTTTTTGAGGTCGCTGAATTCAAATCTGATGTCAGATTTGAAAAATTGACAGCTGTCAACTGTCAATTTTTTCAATCTGACATTAGAATTGAATTCAGCGACCTCAAAAACGTAAACTCTTGATGTAAAAAGAGAATATTTACTTTTTTATCCTGCTTTGACAGTGAATTGACAGCTGTCAACTGTCAATTTTTCAAATCTGACATCAGATTTGAATTCAGCGACCTCAAAAACATAAACTTATATATTTAAATAATTAAAATATGCTTTTGACATCTATAAATAGTATTAAAAATGAATAGTTTTGTAACGGATCTGTGGAGCTTTGGAGCTCCGTAGCTGCCAAAATATTAAATTTGGAGCTTTGTGCCCATGGAGACTTTTGTTCAGGATGACAAAATATACAACATATCAAAAATTCAGAAAATTTGACCGAAACCCAATTTCCATAAGATTATTGCGGGGTCCTTTGTAAAAATAAAAAGTTGTGAAAAGGTATTTTTAGGTAATCAAGTTAATAAAAGTTTTAAGGAATTAAAGCTGTTGCCGACGTTTAAAAGAGGGTTGATTTTGTAATGAAAACATAAGTGTTAATATACTTACCATTAGATTTTGAATTTTTTATCTATAAGATTATCTAATTAGTTTTTGTGTTAATTAAAATTTATAAACAATAATTTGGTTATGTGAAATTGACTTGACAAATTTTCTTCTGTTTTATGCAAAAATTGTATCACATTCATTTGTTTTGCCAAAATCATATATAAACACGGAAATTTTTGTAACAAACTCTCTTCTAATTTTATCTTTCAAAAAGTACACAACCTTGTGGAGAGCATAATGTAATTTGAGGTTATGTTTAAGTTAAAAATGTAAACAAAGCGTTGTTGAAATTTTGAGGTTAATGTTGTTTTTGTAAAAAGTCAAAGCGTTTAGAGTTTTAAGAAAGTTTGGTAAATCTAAGTGATTAGTTAGCAAGTGCTTCAAATTTTATTAATTGCTAATAAAGAAATACTTACCACTATTATACAAATAAATGGATTTGAAATTCCAATTAGTAAAGCTCTTTATGCGGAAATATTTGAAAGAGCTCAATAATACATTTTCTTGATTTTTTTGCCGAGACGAAAGCAGAGAGCTAATATTTGCGAATTTATAAAAATGCAGTTGGCAAGCTTGTGGCGGCAAATATTTAAAAATGATTTAATATAAGAAACAAACTAATACAAAATCGTATTGATAAATAAGATAAACAAATATAAACAAGAAATTCTCTCTAACACAGATGGGGAGGGAGTGTTCTACATGATTTAATTTCATTAATTTCACGTGTAGTATCGGCTGTAAATGGATTGGTTTTGGCGCTGCAGTTTATGCCGGTACTCAAATAGCTCAAAAAAACCTTTGACGATGGTGTTCAGAAAAAAAAGTTTTAATTTCATTACGAAAAATTAATGTTTTATGTTAAGCGTTTTGTCCACTGTTGCATTACAGTTAGCTGGATTATTGTACAAAGAACGAGAATTGTTTAGAATCTTTCTAGTTTAACTTGTTTTAGAGGCATCAAATGCTTCATCCAAGTTATTTCTTTACGATGTACCATCGTCAAAGCTATTGCTTAATCTTTCTTTATGTGTTCAATTGTATATCATGTAAATTTGTTCAGAATAAGTGTAGGATAGTGCAATGCAGCTGCACCATATGATATATTATAGCTGGAAATTGTGTATTTGTGAAATAATCAGTGTTTTAAATTTGTATTTGACAGATTTGGTTTACATCTTGTAGTGGCCTTGTGGTATATTTTAAGATATAAGTATCTTATATAGTTTTATTCGTAAATTTATGTATTACATTCCTATGTAAATCGAATTAAGAAATTCAATAATTTTTTATTTTAATTTTTATCCTGTAGAGCACCTGCGACCTTTTATGTTGCACCATTTTTATAATAAGTTTGTTTAATTTTATATTTTTGTTTTTATAATAATTTTACTTCTTTTTTATAGTAGTATCACAAGCTATTACTAATGATAAGTTTTCTCTACGCGATTATGTATATCTATTATTATGCAAACCTACTCATTATCAGTACCTTTATTATAGACACTCACTATGTTATTTTATTTTATCTTTTGTGCCACATTCTGTTTTCTTGCTTCTATTCCTTAATATATCTTCAGTTATTTTTTCTTTATTCTTCTAGTTACTAACTACTGCATCTTTATCTTGTTACAATACATTTTCATTCTGCCTTTTTTGCCTCATTTTCCTTTTTATTCTTTTGTTACAATATTTAATTCCTACAAATGAATCATCATGTTTTAAATTATAACATTTTTATTTTATTTTAATATTAAACGTTAATTTTTCTTCTTTTTAAAGCAAAATCCATTTTTTGTTTTATTTTTGTTAAGGGTTTTTTATAAAATCTATTTATTTAACAAACAAATAATTTATGTTTCTAGCAAAACATGCATGTTAATAAAAGAAAAACTTAATGAAAGATGAAAGAAATTTGTCAAATGTATATGTTACCAAAAAGGTTAAGAATTATGAATCTGGTGTAATTCATTGGCAAAGAACTCATTCTTTTGAAACATATTGGACATGGGCATGTTATATAAATAAATGTTATTTGAAATGTTTGGTATTTTGTTACCACCAGAAAAAAAATCAAGAAATATCCGTTTTAACTATAATATGCTTTAATATGCCAAAATTAACATTTCGCTCCAGTTGATTAGCGAAATCAATAAATATGCGAAGAAATGTGGCCCTTGTTGAATAAATGAATGCGGTGAATTGTGGTAGTTAATAAAAATACAATACATAAAAATTTTGTGTACAAAATACAATGTTGCTAAACAGGGTGAATAGATGCCACTAGCTCGTTGAATTTAAATAAATTAAAGATGTTAGATTTAGCTTATTAATGATATTATTATCTTTGAAAGAAACTTTCACTTCCCCTTTCCTAAATTTACATGATTTAGAAATACTTTTATCAAGGTTAATAAAGCTTGACTCATAATAAGCTGGTCTCTGATAATTAATAAGAAATACAGCGCTGCAGTCGCTATTGCTAGGTTAGAATGTTATAATGTTAGGTTACAGTTAGTAAAAAAAGGTGACAGCATTTACGTGAAAATGGCGTAAAAATGTTGTTTGTGTCAAACGACAAAAAGATTTTATAATTTTTATCTGTTGCTATGACGTTTTTCCAACGAAAATCCTTAGATCTAGGTATTTCAGTATTTTAAATTTAATAGAATACTTTTGGTAGGTGTTACTGTTTTAAATAAGAATGTACCCACAGAAGATGGATATGGAATAATTACCAAAATAACTTAAAGTAAAAAGAAACAACTTATCTCATGATGACATTAGATTCTTTAGATTGTGAAGTAAGAATAAATATAAGACTAACTGATCAAAGATTTAAAATCTAATAAATAAATTTAATTGACCAAATTGCGTAATTAAACTATTATCACTCTACGGTCCAAGATTCTTCTTCACCAGATTTCAAATAATAGAAAGAAAACGATTCCCTACCTTGTGTCTTAGTAGACCCAGTCCTTGCGGATTTGTTCTTATAGTTTACCAAGTCAGAGTATTATCAGAACGACAAAATGACTTAAAATAATTGTGTTCACTTAGCTACATACAGTATCTTATATACAACATAATACTGAATTATGGAAATATTTTATGGTTTATTTAAGATATCAATACGAATGGAAAAATATAAATTGACATATTAATTTTGACATTAAATTATTACCTTTGTTTAAAGCAGGGCAATTAAATGAACAAGGCTAATTTGCGTAAATATCAATTTCTTCAAAATATAAATTATTTAATTTATAAACAAGAAGAAATTTATATTCTCTTTCTATTATAAGATGAATTCTCGATTTGTAATAAATTGCTATTATAATTTATTAAAGTAATGAAAAGGAATTTTATAATGTAAATGATTTAACCTAATAGGAACAAATAAAGTTATAAATCAAGTAATCTATTTGTATCTTGATAACTTGATGATCTAGATGAAGAGTATTACGTATTATACTTAATCAGTAGAAAATCAAGAGCGAAAAAAACAAAATTGAATAGTTAATGTGATTTTATAATCGAAAAAGTACAAACGAAAGCTATTAATTTATTTGTAGATTCCAAAGTTGACATTTACGCATATATCTCAGAATTATTCCAGACACCTAAACCAATTAAGACTAATTTAGTAAAGATTTTAATTCGTTACTTCAGCTGGTGTACTAAAGTACAAGTGTGGCTTGAAAATAATGAAATTTCTATAGTAACTTGTAAAAAATTTTTAACATTGATATATGCAGTTAAATTAATAACCATATGTCCATTAGAATGCACATAATAGTTTTTCTAGATAAAACAATAGTCCTCTATTAAATTAACCAGTAATTGTCTTAACTAACCTCAAAGATTTATTAATTTTTAATTATCTTTACCATTAATTTAAAAAATAAATTATTACGTGCTAGTAAGATTTAATAAAAATAATATTATATTAGAGAAATCCAACAATACATTAATTTTCATAAATTTAGCAAATTGTAAATAGGGTAATATTTGAGAAGGTATATGCAACCCAATATACACGAAGATGTTATCAAGTAGTCTAGAATAAATCCAATTTTACAGAATTAACAAAGTCAAATCGAAATAATCTTTTTGAGCCGAATGTAAGGCAACGCTATCCTAGAATACATGCCTGTGCTGGTAATTTTCACAATAAAGGTCTAAATTAAAGAAATATTATAATAGATGTATTCTGAAATTAGTAATGACTTTTCTTTACAGTACAGAATTTCAATAAGTTGACTTCAGCGTTGTAAGAATTATTACTTGTCGAGCAATTGATTTTATAACTTCCACTACTACGTTAAGAGCAAACTCTGGTAGTTCTGTTAATGCTGATAAATGAATATATTTGGTAGAAATAATATATAAGCGTTATAAGTTATAAATTAACCGATATAAGATAGTAAAATTTATATGTTGATATTAAAATAAATTTCAGAATCCTCTCTGAATCTATCCGGAAATATTATAGAAATGACAGACAGCAGTAAGCAAGTAGAAAGTTCAACTCCGCAAAAAAAGGAGTGAACCGAAAGATCGGGAATAAAAAGAACAAAGATTTAAAGGATAAGCCCAAATTTGATGGAGGAATGACATTAAAGAACAGCTGGTTATGACTGAATTTTAAAAGGTAGAAGATCAATAACGATCGTTTTCGGCAGAAGAGCACATGTTCCGAAAAGATTGGCAGAGCTTAAGGATGATAACCAATTTTTTTATCACTGATTTGATTATACATATACAATTCTTTTTCATTTTTTCATTCACCTTTTTACATTTTAATCTCCCTTTGAATAACATTAAAATGAATTCAATTTTTCTTATGAATGGGCAATTTTGTAAAACATAATCTCATTAACTAATTTAATGAAGCCCGGAAATGGCTCTTTAAATTCCTATAACAACCTGAAAGCTGAAACCTTTAAAATAGAATGTTTTCATATAGCCTTTCAGGTAAAACACATAAATTAGCTAACATTAATTCAATAGCACTTTAATAATAACTCAAAACTGTAAAAGAGCCGTAAGTTACACGTTAAGTGCATATACAGCATTTCTCTGTAAAGTTGAAAGCGTACTTGTAGTATTATTGCGTCGCCTCTGGGGGTACGAGACTGCAAGAGACGGAACTCGTCGGTCGTAAGCTTCATTTGTTCTCCCTTCCTCGAGTTTTTGAAAGAGGACAAAAAATCCTGATTCATCACTACTTGTCACTCTACTGATACGCTCCATTTCTTGCACCAGACAAGCTTTAAAGTTCGCTTTTGTTGTTTTGTTTTTGAAGAACTTTTCGACGGAACAAATTTTTAGCTGATGGCGAACTTAAATGAGTTTTGAAATTTTTACGTTCTTATCACGTGAATAATAGTCGCGAACAATAGATAAAAATTTGTGTGAACTTCTGGAAAAAGTGTAAAACTATTAAACATAATGGTCGAGACTAAAGAAAGAACTATAGGTAGGTATACACATTTTCTCAGCTGTTATTTGGATTTCTTCGGTTTATTTTGAACGGATTATTTCATTGTTGCAATTTTCAATCTTTTCAATCAGACCCAAATTTGCCAACTACTAAATTTATGAATTAGTATTATTTATAACGGAGTGTAAATAATTCAAAAGTATAAGATATAAAGATGTAATAAATTACTTAAAACTAAGATAAGCTAAATCTGAAAATGATTGATTAAGCCTAATAAATCGAAACCCCGCAACATATGCAAGATCGATATTGTAATGAACGGGAGGAACCCCTATGCATTGAAGGTGAATATTCGAGATTGGCGGCAAAATGTATGAAGCAGCGATGAAAATTCTAACGCGTTCCAGCAAATTTTATATAACGTGCATAAGCGCCACCGCGAGATAAATGGTGATCAACAACGTTGATTGATTAGTCAACAACGAGTTAATTAGTAGAATATAAATTTGTATACATAAAATAGTCTAATATAAATCTTGTTGAAATGAATATTTGTGTAATTTAAATTAGTTTAAGTTTGTTAATAAATTATAGTAGTTTGTAATTAGTGTTAGTGTAAATATTTTCTCTTGATAATAGACAATTAAAACAGCACTTTTAGTATTATTTAAAAATAACGTTACAATATATTACATTCATTTAGTCGAACTATTTCTGCCTTGGTGCGCGTTTAATTCCAGATAACCGTGCACGCATAGGCATTTTGAAAACAATATTTAAAACTTCTTTTGACATTTATAGGTTTTGGAACAAATAAACCTTCCAATCCTTTATGGACGAAGTTTTGTGTTACTAGGTTTTAATTTAAAACCGTCTTCTGTTAAAGTAATTGAGTCACGCAGTACTCCACAAAATATCCGTTCCAGTGTATAGAAAATGCAGAAAACTCAAGCTCATGCACATACCCAAAAATATTTATTTATAACTCAGTATTTATTATTAGTTAATAGGAATAATAAAAGTGGTGAGTGCAATAACAAGTACTTTTTTTTAGTAAGTAGTTTACATGGATGAATGTGAATTACTTAAATCGACTGAATTATCATATGCAGAAAAATATCTTTTGTAAAAGCAGTGAATTACTCGGAACTTGCCGACAAACAATTTAACACTAAACAACAAAAACATATAAAATTATATAACAGGAGAATTTATTTATGTGCCTGTTGTGCTTTTGGGAACTTTTGGGGAAAAGGAATAAGACTAGTGAGAATGATTATCCAAAACTTCGCATGCCTGATTATCAGTGAAGAAATATCACAAAAACACCAGTCACAAAGCTCGCAAAAATATTTCAATATCTCTTTTGCGATATTTTTTCTTTAATATAATTTTTAAATAATGTATTTTTTCCTTAATATATTTTTTATGTGATATTTCTAACATAATGTATTTGTTCCGCGCTATTGTTTGCTTAATATGTTTTTTCCGCGGTATTTGTAACGTAATATATCTTTTCCTAGAACCGCAAACAAGTGAAAATATCGCGGAAGAAATATATGAAAAGAAAAATCTGGTTGGTTGTTGAAAGGGAAAAATTTGCTACTGTTTGCAGAATTCGTTGTACATTAATTAATATACGAATTAAAAGTACACGGCAACCAAGAGATAATCTTTCGAACATTGAAAAATAATATATACTGAGATGATATGGAATCATCTGATTGAAAATTTACCTGACGATTTGATCGTAAACACAAATATAATTATTTTATACAATAAAATGAAATAAAGGATAGACATGTTAGGATATTAGGTTTATTTAATCTAAAAGCTACATGTTAGGTCACAGATAAATTTATCAATTTTTAAAATAGAAATTATAGAAGGATAAATTTCATGCAGACGTAACCTCAATTTGTATATAAAATGTCTGAATTTATAAAAAGGATATCAATCATTTAGATTGTTTTCATAGTAATACATGTTTTATGCAACCCAAGTCACATGTTAGGATGGTTTTTCCATTTTTTCGGAAGATTTTATTTTCTTGATGAGACCTGAGTTTAACGATGGGTAACGTAGGAAAATTCTTTCTGTATCCCATGCGACTGATTCAGTTTCGGGAAAATGTTTCTCTAAAATTATGTAAATTAGGACAATATTGTAATGACTACATTAGCATATTAAACTTACAATCTTCTGAATTCCAATAAAATGAAGTTTCGGCTTTGCTGAAATGCTTCGATTTTTCCAAATATTGATTTTAATATAACATTTAACACCTACATTTCTATCCTTTTAGATTTAAGATTAGTGTTAATTATAAACATCTGTTTTTTCATAGTGACGTCATAAATGTAGCGTGTAAATTTTGTTTTTAAAAATTTGACATAGTCGTAAATTGTTTCGCTAAAATATATAAAAAGGCCAGGAAAAATTAACAAAGTCAGTCGATAAAATGCTTTGGTTGAATCCACGCTCGACTCAACACCAAAAATCTGTAAAATAAAGTGAGGTTAACTGACAACCATATGTTTTCATAAACACGTCAAATGTCAACAAACTAAAATTCAACAAAGTGTAATAAATAGTTAAAAAAGATTGAAGTTGATCTCGACGTACTTTATATACAAGGTTGGTCAAAATAAAAGGATTTGGTTAAATTTTTCATATAACAAAATCATAAAGACAATCTTAATAAATTCAGAATTCATTTTTTCTCATTTTAAAAGTTTCTCAATAATAAAATCCTACCAAAAAAACAATTTAAATTTGTTTACAAAAATTCAATTGTCATTAGATACATTTATTTGAGCAATTGTAATCATTTTAAACTGATAACTTTAATTGATGTCAGTTTGCTCAAATGGAGAACAGTTATAACCCTATGTCAGGTCGATAACGAATAATTTACACATTTGAGTAAGCTTAAGGAAGAATTTCCTATACTTTTTACTGTTCTGTCTAAATAATTTTCCTCTTATTTTTGAATTAGATTTTTTATTTTCATTAATAAAAATAAAGACTGTGTTTTCAATTTATCTGTGTGTTTATTTGATGTGTATGCAAGCATCCATTTCTTTTTCTTTTCACATATAGGATTTAGTTTGCCGTTGTCCAGTTGCGGAAACCCAAGTGTCTTGGTAGTAAGTTCTTTTCTTCCAGGTATAAGAATCAAAAAGATTTTATTACTTCATTTATTTCATACTTTATCGAATTAAACCTGAGTCAGCCCATTGGGAAAAAATATTGGGGTTATATTTTTTTATTTATTAAATTTCATTGCATATTAAATAACACTGCATAATATGCAGTGTTGTTAATGGCAACCAACGCAAAATTATATTTTTTATAAAATATAACCTCAATACTTATTTTTCCCTATATTAGAGTAGAAGCTGTATTGACTACTCATCGTTTCCAGCTTTTACTAAATTAGGACAAAATTATTATTACGAAATTAGGACGAGTACATTTACGTACATATCTAAAACATTTACAAAACAATTAAATTAATATAATAGACGTCATTAGAAATATAAATCTCAGATCAAGTTAGGTTATGTTAGGATGGAGTTTAGGCTAGAGGTTTACGCGATATTTTTTTTATTAGTGTATTTTTCCGCAATAATTTTAGCAGAGTATATTTTTTATAGTAGGGAGCAGATTAGTCATTTTAGAAATATCGAGACTAAAATGTCTTCATTTATTTGGCAATAAAATATTTATTTCACCTATATTGGAGTAGAAGTCGTATTGATCACTCACCATTCAATGCTCTTAGTAAATTACGACAAAATTATTATTACGAACTTAGGAGGAGTACGTTTACGTAAATATCTAAGACATTTGTAAAACAATTAAATATAAACAGACATCATTAGAAATATAATTTTCAGATCAGGTTAAGTTAGGTTGTGTTAGGATGGAGGTTAGGCTAGAGGTTTCCGCGATATATTTTTTATTAGTAAATTTTTCCCGCGATATTTTTAGCATAGTATATTTTTTTATAGTAGGGAGCAGATTGGTCGTTTTAGAAATATCGAGACTAAAATGTCTTCATATATTTGTGAACAATATATTTCTTTCTCCTATAATAGAGTAGAAGCCGTATTGATTACTCACCGTTCAATGCTCTTAGTAAATTACGACAAAATTATTACTATTAAATTAGAACGACTACATTTACATACATCTAAAACATTTGAAAAACTAGTAAATATATAAACAGATATCATTAGAAGTTAGAGGTTTCCGCGATATTCTTCATCAGTTTCATTTTCCCCGCGATATTTTTAACAAAATATATGTATTTTTTGCAATATTTCTCGTTAGTGTAATTCTTCCATGATATTTTTAACATATTTTTTCCGCGATATATTTTTCTATCAGGGAGAGGAAATAATTTAGGATTAAATATTATCACATCCTTCCTCGTTTCAAGATTCTTTTTACATTAGATCAATTTTACTGAAATCTTGTGTTTAAAATCTTTGTTTTTTTCAACATTCGTAATTTTTATTTTGGAGAAGAAGAAGAAATTGCTGCAGAATAAATCAGAAAAAAAAGAAAATCAAACATTACCATTACATTTGTATCGTCGCTGTTGATCATCATTGTAGATTTTTAAACCGATAAATTCTTTAAATGCTAGGTGTTTTAACTTGGCAAACATGAGCCAAAAACTATAGCAACATAACTGTATATAAATTAAGACAGAGTGTTCGAAATTTACTGTTCTAAATTAAAACTAAACTAAGTAACTGTAAATAATATTACTTTACTGAAAATTATCTAATCGCTAACCTATTGCTTATATAATAAAAAAGCAAGCGTGTTCTTTTAAGTCAAGAATAAGTTATTCAATAGATTGCCAAATATTTAAATTAACAATATAACAATAAAATTGATATGTTTCACAACAGAAACATTTAAACTTTTAAAAAACTGCAAATTCGTTTATATTGTAAAAGGGTATAATAAAGTATTTATTATTATTATTAATACATCAATTTAAAATACGACTCCTTAATTAAACGTGGCTTAAGGACATGCAAATTTTCCGTAATCAATGTAATAGTGTTAAATTCTATTTAAATTAATTAAAAGTTGGATTTTCAATTATATTTCTGAAAATATTCAAATTTTTAAAAACGTAAATATATTATTAAATGGTTATAATTAGCGTTTTTCTTTTTATTTTCAGGTAAGTTGCAAGTTCTGCTTGTATCAGTCTCAATAGAAATCTTAAGTAGAAGACTCAAATGCGTCAGTTATTGGTAAGTCTTTATTCGAATCTAATCGTGCAATCTTTTTTGTTTGATAAATATCCCGATATTTCGGAAATTACTCGCATAACTCGTTCTAACTTTCAGATCCATTTTAAATAGGATTGATTAAAAATGAGAACTGAAAACGACCTGTTGTAAGACTATTAATTATTTCGTTAGCTGCCAGCATCGACAGACGTAATGTCTTGCATTATTTGATGATACATTTGATGTGTTTCGTTGAGTAGTTAGGTAATACATTTTACTGATTTGATTGTCACAAATTACCATTAGATTTGTGATGTGTCATATGTAACTAGTTCCAGTTATTGCAACATAATTGCTATCCAATCACTCACTATCAATTTATAAGACAAAGATGGATGAGTCTAATAAATCTATCATGTCCGAATAATTTATACGTGTTTTAAAGCATACAAGGTAACTGAAAAGTGTAGAACTGGGTAAATATTTCGGAAACTGTTTTTGTATTTTCTATGGTAATAGGCATCATTTACAACAGCATTAAAAAGTGTAATTTTTCTAGTTATGGTGATATACCTTTTCACACAATAAAAAAAATGTTATCAGAAAAATATTGTTTGGATTTCGTTTTTATTTACAAGTTTGTGCAGAGCTGTAGGTCACCATCGTGTCAACTGTTCCAGTGTCACAATGCCTAGAAATCTAACTCTCATTTCATGATTAGCAGAAAAATTCTTGATCTGGGACCTTCTGCTTCTTAGCATATAACTGCTTCTTCTACTATTGGTGGTGCTGCAGCAGCTCATAGGTTTTGATTATCATCAATAATAAATACAACATGAGAAAAAACACAGTTCTCCTGCATAGCCGATCTAAAAATATAAAATGAAATCTAGTTGAATCAATATAATCTGATAAATAGAAGACTAGTACTTTGTTGGGCCCTTTTAAGTCAATATAAGTGTAAATATAAGTATCTAGCAACTTCAAGAGAGCCACACGTTGTAGTTAACCACAATAAATTTAGCTATTGATAGAGTCTAAGTTTCTACTTTCTTTTTCTGGTGCATTTCCTGCTATAATGGAATAAATTTTCAATAAGTTCTTTTATCATAAGTACTAAGAGTCTCCACTTCGGTTAAATTGAGTCTGTTAAAATGAGCGCCCCTGAAATATTCTGATAAGTGTTTTTGTTTCCAAGTGTTGATCGAAAATATTCATGAATTAGCTCTAGCTGATGTTTTTATCATTACTTTCGAATGATACAGAAAAACCTTTTTTGTGAACATACTACATACTTTTCGGCACTTGCGCTGAAATTATCATGCTTTAAATTTCATTAATACGTAGGTTTCATTTAGTGCATTGAAGTCGCTACTCGTCACACCCTGTATAAAATAGTTTTTTAAATTATTAATTAATTAAATTAGGCAAAATTGTTGTATTTTAATGCTTCCATACATTATGTAGAGTGCTGAACACGTGTTTCGTTTTATTAGACCCCTGAAAGAGTGAGAGTAAAGTGAAGGAAAAAATTATAAACAAAACTTTTTCTAACGCCAATCCTAGAGTTAAAGAAATGTATAAATTCATTAACTATAATCTCCAAATTAGTGATAAGATAGTGTTTTTTAAGACTTTTTAGAAATAGATCGTAAAATAATAAAAAGGATTACTAAAGGCAGTCGACCTAAGCCGAGCACTTTGATTTCTCTGACAGATGCTTTTCAAGAAGTTCTCGAAAAAGGTCTAACAAACCGAAACACGTATAGCTTTTACATTTTAGACAACCTACATTAAATTTGATTTGAGTTGAATTTCTTGATTTAGAATTGCGTCATTAACTGCTCACTTTATCACGAGGCACTAGGTCTCCTCGGAATGTATGCTTTCGCCTATGCACACCTGTGGAGCACACTTTCTTAAGCGGGCGCAAAAATAACAAAAAGGGGGACGCGAAGAATGAAAAAAAAGAAAAAAATTCGAAAGAAATTATTATTGAAACCAAAATTAGAAAAGATACATTCTGTTAATACAAAAGTGTCACAGCTCGGAACTTCTAGTGAAAACTCGAGAAATACGGTGGGGGGCGTCAGTGTTGCCAAACGTGGCGTAATTTCGCTGTTTATTTAGAATTTTAGCATTATTGCGGCGTATCAGCAGCAAAAGCAAAATAGATATAGAAAAGAATATATTAGGACTCATATTTAACATAAAAAATTATTGGTGGGGGCGCACTTAATACGGTAATGAGAAGTTGTGTCTCAAATATTAAAAAGTTGGGAACTGCTGGCCTAAGCATTACTCAACTGGCATAGATTGAAATACTTCCAGTAATTAAAATGTTTGTTTTTTTACTTTTATCTGCTGATTAAAAATGGATGTCGCATGAGGAGGCAGATGTTACAAAGTGTTATCTAAAGTTTTCATTGTTTTGATAAACTTGCAAGTTGATATTTAAATTAATTTATTCAATTTCTATATTTCCTTAAGCTAATCCTTTAGGTGGCTACTGTTACACTATGGGGCGAAAAATAGGGAAGAGCACTCAAACCATAATAAAATCATAATTAAGAAAAATAAATAATTTTTACAGATTTTTGTTGTTCATATGTACCTTTTTTAAGCTATAGGAATTTATATAACAATGTTAGAGCATTATTTATTAAGTGCAATTAATAATTTATGACGTTATGTTTCATATTAATTAGAGGAAATTTATCTATTTTCTTCATTCTACCTGCAGTTTATTAGAAAAAGTAAGAGGATTAATGTTATTCCAGGAAAGGTATTCTACAATATCTCTATTGTGATCTTTTTAAAAGTGCATGCGAAGGAAGACATTCTAAAATTAAAGGTGGCATGAGTTTTTCAAGATACATAATTCAATTTTACTAATCTTGCACAGGAATATATAAGAAGTATTATTACTTCACTATGAATTTTTATACCACAATGAGGGATTTGAATATTTAAAAGAACTTAAAACCAAGAAAGAATTTAGAAAACATATTTAAGTCGGCATTTATAAAGTAATTACTATCCTTTAACAAATAACAGTTCTTGTAACTTTTTACAATAATTGTCAATATTTCATTCATAAATATTCTTCATTTTACTAAAAGGTTTTATTCATGCTGTTTATTATGGTCTTATGATGCTTTCAGCTTTGTTAAATTATTACAGTTATTAAAAAACCCCGTATATGCTTAGGTAGGGATTATGGTAAAACCACAGTACAATAACAATCAATAGGTCCACTTGCGTGTCGGCATTTTGAAGTCGTTAAGCCAATTTCGAATATCACGCCCACAAACGAGGCTTTACGATTGTCTTCGTCTGCGATTGCAGTATTAAAGAATAAGTAGGAACGTTATTAAATCAAATTACTATATTATTGTGGCAAGTAAATTTTGTAAAAACTGAAAACTCTTGTAATAATGGTAGTAAAAGAGGAAATAGAATTCTGTGTAAGAACAAAATTAATTGGCGCCTTTGAACAATTAGTTTATTAACTTAAATAGGTACATACATAATTAATTACAAAAGTTACAAAACTAAAGCTTGTTTTTATTGTGTTTATTAAAAAATTCTTTATTATAATAATTCTGTATTTTGAGGACTGGTTGTCAATAAAACATTTTATATATAAAATATTAACTACGTTTCGCCTATCAATGTAGAATTTCTCAAGTAATTAATTTGAAAATAAAACAAAATACATTTAGATTTGTGAACGTGTGCAAATTTCTTTTTTTTTATCATTAAAGAGATTTTCTTATTTTATTTGTTGATAATTTAAATTTTTTTATATAATTAACGAAAACTGTTTTAATGTAATCACAACGTACCGTCTCATTTCGAGCGATTTTAAAATAACCGAAGTGTACGAGGCATTTATAGATTAAATTCTTCTATATAATGCACTTTTTGAATCGCTTATTACTTCATGCACATCTAAAAAATTAGCTTATATAACAAAAAGCAGACAATACACCTTAAATATTTGTTTATTATTATTATTACAATACCATTTAATATTTACCATAATTTAATTCTGGTTCAACATAACTAGAATATCCTTCTAACGAATGGAATATTACAGGAATAGAATCTTTTCATACCCTTCATTTCATACGATACGGGGCCACTACACAACGCACAGCTAAAGTTATACGGTTCTGGCGTAATTGATGTTCTCGCTTACAAAAATCAAGCATAACTGCTGTATACCTTCTGCCAAGGTTCTGAGCGGCGGATTTCAATATTTGGACTACTGGTTGTTATTATACTGTGGCAAAACTTATAAAAACCCAATTTCTTAAGGGTTGGTATTTAGTTGCTTTTAACAGTTGAGATATAAGGTGCATATAAGTGTGTAATTCAAAAAATAAAAAACAATGTTGCACCAACAATTATGCAAGGATTAATACGAATAATACCGGTAAAGATTTTTTGCAGTGCCTACAATGACGGCTTTTAACATTTTAGTTTGGATCTAGTTGGATTTGGTTTTTGTGTGTAAATAACCAGGAAGCTTAGGCTCTTTCATCGATATAAATTTTAAAGCGGACAGAGCGTTTTTTATAACTCCAGCAAAATTTGAATTTTAACACAAAAAAGCTCTTAAACTTAGGATTTTTTAAAATAAAAACTACAACACATTTTCATGTTTTTTTTAAGTTGTTTAGCTGCAAATACTACGCCTCTTTTCATTTTTAATTTTGTTTCAATAAGTTACATACAACAAAAGTAATTTAATTTTAAATTTCAGCCTGAAAGTGTTTTGAAATTGTTAGTTCACAGTAGTGACAACATTAAATATCATCATTCTTATCAATAACAAAGATTTTTAAATTTTGCCACCGGTTCCAGATGTCCTTAACATTTTATAATCAAACGCCAAAATGTTTTTTATTCTTTACACAAGTTGGATTTTTACCTTAATAAGCAGTTTTTGTTAAGGCTCGACCCACAATGTGCAATACCGCGTCAGTTTTAATAAGGGAAGCATAGCAGTATCTTCTTGGAACTTCTCGTTGTTGTGGCATAGAATCTTCATTGTGCATTTGATAGATTTTCTAACAAGACCTGTAAAAAGTTGAAAATAAGATATTATATCAAAATAAGTATCAATTAGAGAAAGAATTAAATAGACTTTATAATTAACTCTTTTCAAAGATGGAACGAGCGATATCCTTGCGAGTGGAAGAAAATCATTGGTCATCTGTATTTTCGAGAACAGCTGCGATCGTAGAATTTAGTTGTCTGTGATCTTTGTTTTAGCACTGTAGAACATTTCTTCAATGTTCTACATATATATATGCCACCATTTATCGCGTTTTAATTTTGAAGAAACATCTTTGAAGACCAGTGTAACGTGTTACAATTTTAGATTAAATTTTAATGCAATTTTAAATGCAGTTATTGTAAATAATTTAAGTACGGTCCTGTATATTTCAGTACATTTTCGTTGGTTTAAAATTACAGTTTTTATTTTAAATGAAATGCAGTTTTCAAAAATACAAGATGAAATGATTTTTCCACGAAATAATATGTCTAAAAATGCATTAAATTCAAATTTGTGTGTTTTCTATCCGCTTATTTTCATTTCGGATGAATCGATTCTCTGAAATTAAACATATAAAAAAATAGTCGCCGAAAATTTCTCATGGAAGGATCTGGAACAAATCTCTGATTGGATTAAAATGTGTCAGTGCAGTTTTTGATAGGGTATTCATGTTTCTCTCTCTCTCTTAAAAAATTATAATGCAAACATAGATTTGCATCCCCAAACGGAGTTTTCAGTTCAGAAAAGTTCAGTTGAAGGCAGTATAGGAGTCTGGTAATGTCAGTTCAGTTCAGTACAGCACAGCACAGTACAGCAGTCACTTGATTAGATAAGTGATAAAAAGTTTGAAAAAAAAAGCACTATAAGGGTTGAAATTATTTTGCCCGGTCGGACACATATAGAAGGCTGGAAGTAAACTCGTCAAGTACAGTGAAATTTTGGTGTGGTTCGTTATGTGCCAATGGTTGATATTTGAGTTTGTTTTGCGATCATTTCTCTTGTCTCGTTTATTGTAAAATTATATGCTGATAGCTTATAATACTGAGAGTGGTTCTTCTAGTTAATAGATTTCACAATTAAATTAAAGAATTTATAGTACAGTAAGTTTAAAAGTAAAGCTTTATGTCTAATAAAAAATTTACATTTTCTGTTCTGTCTTAACGCGCTAATATTGGGAACTGCATAATTTGGTGTCAGATTAAAATTATGAATGAACTGATAATGCAACATTCGGAGAAATAAAATTGTGTCAACGTGGTAATTTTTTTTAATTGATGAACGTTTCTTTTGAAATTATATGGGTTCATTTCTTTATTAAAGAAATGTGCAAATGCAAGTATGACATAACTACTATAAACTTCAGTTCGTCAACCTTGGTTGTAATTCCTGCATCGACAACAATATTTCAAAGTTCTACTGTTTTAAAATGTGAGGTATTGTGTACCTAATGTTAAGTGAACTTAAGCGCATTATTGTGAAAATGAAATTTAAAGGATTGTAAAACTCAAACCAATTTAGCAAGGATTAACGGATAAACTGTATAATAGAAGTAACTTCGATGTTTAACTTTATTTGTACCATTTCTATGAAAGCTGTTTGTTAATTATGCAACCATTTTCTTCTCAATAAGGATCTATATTAGAACATGATTACGACTGTTCTTATTATTGTCGTTTTGGATAAAAGATTATTTTATCTACGAATAAATGAATCCTTAAATTAAATAATATTGTGATAGTATTGGACCGCTTATTTGCGGAAGTTATTAAAATACATTAATCGGCATAACGTTAACTTAACTAATTGCGATTAGTAATTGAATTCAATCATTATAATCAGACTCCTTTTTTGCTTGCAGATTTTGAGTATTATAATGATTTGCGAGCAAATGGCGCCCATATCCTTATTATTTCTATAAACCTTGTTTTTCTTTACAATCTATAAGCTATAGAGACCAGTACCTACGACTGTTAGATAATTTGTCATTAAAGATCTTAAGTCGGTGCGTTAAAGTATAGTAAGTATCGTTCTTAGTGTGAAGTAAGCAATGTGAGTAAGTATTCTGTATTTTCATTGCTTAAAATTTTGTTGTAACAATTGACAGGAATCGTGGGGCTTTTGTGTTATAGAGTAAAACTAATGTGTTACACTGGAAACGCTGGTAACGCTTCCTGATCCACATTCAGGAAAGTCTTCTTTCCTTTCCTGTAGCACGTATCGGTCGTATCTTATCCCCATACCGCATGAAATCCAAGTAGTGCAGCAGTTCTATTTGACTAATAGCTTGATATACAAGACCTATTAAAATCACTCGATGCTTTTTTTTAACCCCAGTTTGGAAATGCGTTCCTTTAAAGATGTGTTCATACAGACTCAGATCTAAAAGGAAGACATTCGTATCTGGTGAAAATATATTGTATAAAGATAAAAAGTGAAGCAAAATTTTGTGTGTCGTCTTCCTATCGATTCCTGTAATAATTGATGAGTTGAGTTTTTGTTTTATTATGAACTAAAAGTTTTCTCATTGGAATTTTATGAATTTCCATTACAAGGGTGATATGGTAATGCACTTGATTTGCATTCCTATTCTCCCGAATCGCTTTTTTAAAATAATTATTTTGTACTATCAAACACAGTATGCATTTTACTGTATGCTTTGTATTTGGCGCTTAATTTTTCGTAGAAACTTGTTGCTAACTCGTAACACGTTGACAGCATTTTTGTATTGAAACCATAGATGCTACCATAGCAGCAACAATTACAATGTTAGCGGTTCCTGATGTAACATTTTAAGTTTTTAATTATTTTAGTAGGAAAGTTCTCTGATAAATTCACACCTTTCAGCTTGAACAAGTTCAAAGTGGACAAGCAGGCCAGATTATTTCTTCCATAAATTGAACAGGTTGCAGTTTAAATTTAATATAACTTAATCAATATGTATGTCTCAATGAGGTAGTTCTACTAAAAAAATCTCTTTGAGAATTCTTCTACTGGGAGGACGTTATCTTCTGATATTGCTTTTCTATCTCGGCTATGCTGACTACAGTTCCTGATCGAATGAGCTTTTCCAGATTAATTATATGTTCAGCAGATGTTACAGCGAAGTCAGTATCAACGGAATCTTTTGAAGTAATTCGTAGAATGTTAGTAACATTTTTAGCCCAACATTTTTTTAGTATGATATATGTTGTGCGAATAAACAAGTGCCCACACAATTTAAACTTAAGTTCTTGATTTTGGCTTTGTGATTGTTATCTTATTTTGATTTTCTATAGCACTGAAAATGGGTGATGTTACCTCCAATTACCTACTAAAGCTTCTTGCATGCACCAAACACTATTTTGCTCCAGCTACGTCCTTCTTCTTAACAAATGGTGGAGGTGCCGGGCATTGTCTGGAATCTCCGACTGAATAATGTAAGACTTGTCTCCAGTACAAAATCACAAAGATTAGCAAGGACTGTAGTCTAGTCTATCGTGAATTTCGTTTGGTAACGATCAGTTAAGCGTTTCGTAAGATTCATCATCTCCACTTTCCCAAAATGACCAGCCAATGATAAAAAGCATTAGAACAAGTCGATATAATATGTGAAATTCTTATTCTTAAGTACTTATCTCGAGATACGCCCTTCATAATAACATAGGTATAAACTTACTGAATAATTTCCACTTTAGTGGTATTCTTCAAGATAAAAGATTAACTTATAATACAGAAACCCTAATCATGCAACATAAAATACCTGCTAGTGAATACTATTCTTGTAGGTTAAATTAAAAGTATAATTCAAAAGGTATTACCAACAATAAGATGAAAATTATGTTTCCCTCGTAAAAGCTGCTTGGAAATGGAGAAAGAAACAATAATACAAACTCGTGTTAAATAGGAAGATAATCCCAAATGTGCATTCAGAATGAACATCTAACACCACTTCGCTTATTTTCACTCGCGCTAGTTTTAACCTGAGTTTTTAATATTGACTCACAAAATAAAATTCTCTCACACATATTTAACAGACTAACCGCAGCGCATTCCATGATTACATATTTAAAATTTCATCAAGGGAATTGCATTCGATTTAATTACCTTTTTATAACACCTCACTGATGCTGGTTCGAATATTTAATTGATAAAATGCATATTGGACCGTAAAGTATTTAAATTTATTAAATACCGCAGTTTACAGTTTGTAAATAGGAAAACGTTAAAATTTTTATTTCGAGAGAAATTTGAGTGTATGTATCATGGACTGTATGTATGTATATAGCTTTGTAATGTAGGTACATCATTGAATTATATTTCCGGATATTTTATAATATTAACGGTATGTGTGTATATGGTTACTATATATGATAAATTTTAAAGCTATATTCTGTTGGATTTTATTATTAAATAGCCAGGAAATCACACGTATTTTATGGATCAAATATAAAAATCCAGCTTAAAAATTTACAACGCTATAACTCGAATCACTTTTTCATTAGTTTAAAATTATAAATTTACTATTATTGTCTAACATCATAAAATGTTTATATAATAGAAATACGCTGTATATTTATATCTTAATTGACTTGGTTTTGTAATAAGAAATTTATATATAAAATAATGTATAATCAATATTACTTACATACATTGCAGGAATTAAATATTTTGTAACTTAATATATTTACTATTTATTATCAATCAGTTGACAAACTAGGAAATATGTCTTGCATTAAGCGTTATGGTTATGCTATCTAATATTTTATGGATGACTTCTTGTCAACTCGTTCATGTCATGTCATTTGTTAGCTTGCACATACTTTTCACAATGAAATCATTTAAATTTACTTCAATTATACGTTATATGAACTAAGTCTTCTTTTATGTCACTAGCTTTTTAGTTGCTAGAACAATTTTCGCATGGTAATTGAGACAATAATAGCTAAACGATTTTCTTAGTCACTGTTTACTTATTTAAAGAGCAATATGTATACTGATAGTTAGATGTAATCTTAAAAATAAAAGAATAATGTAGGGTTAACATATTACTGAATCACCCTGTAGATGCACATAAGTACAACTACATCATCGAGCATTTGTTTATGTCTGTTGCCTCTCTATTTATTAATGCGCAAAATAATCGCTCACACATTTGTCTAAGAAGTCCAATGGTATGGGTAGATATGCATTTAGCTATATCTTAGAAGTTGTCATTGAGTATCTTAAATTACTACTCCATCCATATAGAGAATTACCACTTTGCCCTGAAATTAAAGTTACCTGTAAACGAAAACTAAAAGAGGCTACTTTTACTTACTGTCTGACCCGTTTTGGGTTTTTCTGTGCGCAGACGGACTGTGACTGAGAAGTCATCTTGAATATATAGGCGATGTACATTTGGTTAGATTTTAGAAGTTGACATTGATTATCTTAAACCAATACACTATCCGTATAAAGATATCCCACTTTATTCTGAAAATAAATTTAGCTATGCATGAAAAAAAAACAAGAAAGGCTATTGAAAGAGTACAACCTAAAAGTAACAACCTAATGTTGTGTGAATTTTCAGACCCATTTTGGATTTTCTTTATGCGGCTCTAAAAAAAATAAAAATACAATAAATAAAATAGAATACGCTATTTTTATTTTTCTAGCTTTCCACAAAGTCAATCTGCTATTTGTTATTATATGTGCTGGTTGTATTTTTAGATTCAGCAAATCTGTAGTGAAATACCTGCAAAGGAGATTCGTGGAAAAATAAAATCTGTATTCGAAGAAAAGGCTGTATTGTAGACACATACATTTATGTTCAACAACAAACGTAAAAGTCTGGATCACTTCTAAAATTATATTTCCTTCATAGACTTTATTTAAATTATAAATAATCGTAACTACTTAGTTATTTATCTACGCTCTATTTTAATGAACTAATTAAATTCAACTTGATTATAAAAGCTTCCTAATGGTGATTTATTCGCAAATATTAAAAACCTTTATTGTTATTTGGTTTTATCCTGCTACCTGTAGACATTTGGAAACTTGTGGTAATAGAAACTATTAATTTAAAGGTTTTGTTAATTCCCATCATCATCAGAGTATCTCATTACTCTCAAGTTCATCTGTGTTGAAAAGTCATGGCATGTTATTAATTAGCTAACCCAATTATGTTTTGATATAGTTTCCTTCAAGTTTTCAAAGGCTCACTTGTTAGTGAAACTAATGTACCTTTGTTTGTTTAAAACTACCACATGCAGGAGATACTTTTTAGCAAATAATTTTCATAAAATTACCATTTAGTCTGCAGACTTATAAGGAAGACGAATTACTGTAACAGTCTAAGTAAGTTTTATATTATTGAGATCGTGTTTTTACCAGTCAAAACTCTCGAAGGATACCGGTTTCATTGGTGGCACGACACTATATATTCTAATTGTAGATTGTAAGTTTTATTTGACGATTCTAACGCACATTTATCGTAAAAACATTTTAATAGTTACATTTAATAAAGTTAATAAATAAAAAAGTTTTGTTTTTTATTAGTCTCATTTGGAGATATACTGTAATGAGTAAAAGATTAAAACTAGAGGAGAAGTGGTTTGCTTTTCTTGCTTCTTAAAATATTTTTTCTTTGAATGCACTAGAAGGTATTTAGAGCTTTTCCTTGTAAAAACACTGTGGTTTGAAACGTTTGGAATTGGGCAATACAGCAGCAACATCGGAATTACAGTTTATCAATTACCAAGTATTGAAGACTTCTTCTACAAGAAAATAAATGTACGATATATAATCTTAACGGTGTTGTTGTAGCTTTATGTATGGCCGCCTTGAGCTGCTTGGAACAGGGGACCTGAAGTAATTTAAGTGCAGATATATAAAATATCGGGCTCCTTATATAGAAGCCCGAATTTATTAGCTAAAGTTTATTGTATACCTACTGTTGTAGTACAGACATAAAAATTTGGCTACAGATTTAATCGCTGTCAAAATATCTAGTTGCTTATAAACCAGCAAGTATAGATTCGTTTAGTTCGTTCAGCATTCATAAAGTTGTGTGCAGAAAATTAATGTGGTTAGTTACTTTATAAATAATTTACACATTTGTTCATTTTTAACGAAGGATTTCGATGTTGGAAGGTAATTTAATGTACTCTTCTTCTATACGTTTTTGAATTACGTAAAGGTCTTTATCGAATCACTGAAACTTGTTTACCCACGAATCACCTCATAGAGTTGAAATATTTTAAGTATTTTAACTAAAACTTATAGTTCACTTATTGATTATGCACTTATTGAATAATAATTAGAAGTATTACATACAATTTGTATTACTATAATATTGTTTACCGCACTAATGAATAATAGTAATACATTGATGAAAAAAAATTATTTTTTAATCGATCCTTGTTATGTTATCAGCTGTCTTCATTAGTGTAATATTAGAATGATAGAAAACTTAGAGTCATATAGTTACATATAAAGACGTAATAAAGATAAAAACAAAAATAAACTGAGAGTACTATTACAGCACCTAACAATAGAAATTTGCTCTTGTCATTTTTGCAACTAAAGTTTATAAACTACACATACAAAAGGAAACGCAAAAGACTCTCTACAATAGCATTCGTTACTATAATTGTATAAAATAAGCAAAACATTTTTAAACTACAGCAGCTAAATCAAAGAAAATGGCAACCAACAGTAGCAAAAACCTTGTTAAAATAACCCTGCAGTAATGCAGATAAACAGATGTTTCGATCTCGTCCTTGGATATTCAAAGCTCATTTCGTTTAAGGAAGTCTCCAACCACGTATGACAGCCGCAATATAAAGAAGAGACGACTGCAGCAATTTGCAATTTCAGTTGCCCGCTGAAAAGTTGTCTATTCTATATTGCTGCACAATATTAAACCAGCCGAAGTGGAGTTTTATTTGAGAAACCGAAAACGTTTATTTGAGTTGGAAAAAGAAGGCGAAGAAAAAGGACTTTAATTAAAATGTATATTATTACAGCATTGTATTGCTAGTAGCACAAGAAGAGAAGTCAAGGAAAAATATTTAATAAAATGTCTGTTTTTGAGGTTTTAAACTTTACGCCAGCACTAGTGCCTAGTTGTAAATTATGACGTAATTACGGCGACCTACTTGCATATCGCAATGCAATTTTGTACCTGTCGGAATGCTGCTTTAGCAGTACGTCTTATTAAACATTAATACAGTGCCTCCTGCACCTCGAGTGGCGGCAGCGGCGTTGCAGGAATGCGGAATGCATTAACCTATGCATGACCATAGAATTCTGTGTGTATGTAATACTTGTGCTCCGAAGGTACCTAGGTACCTACAACTCTATTTGAGAAAATTCGCACAGAATTATGTAGTTGTTCCCTGAAACTTGGTCCCTTGAGAACTGAACCTCAGCATGTTCTATTCAAGTCGTTATATGGTTAACATTTAAATGGATGGAATAATTTAATACTGTGATGTCGGCCAAAAGCTAACACTTCGCCCTCTACTTCCCCCCTTTTACCCTATTACTATCAAACCCGTAGCAAAAGGGTCTTTATTTACACAAACCAGTCTAAGGGTTGCTTTTTGATTCGTAATATCAATCAACAATGTCAAAATTGCAGTCTCTTCGAATGAAAACAAGGGCGGAAGGAGATTATTTTTTTATCTAAAGAAGAGAGGCCCCTAATCGCTTTTCTAATTTGAAAATTTCCTATTCAAGATTTAATTTTAATTAGCCAAGAGCAAATTTATTAATTTTCCTTGATTAAATCAGCCACGCTACCCTTAGCAAATTAAATCATTTGCTTAATTTCATTTTTTAAAGGTAATTTCTCCTTATTAGCACCTCCCAATTTTATTCTTCCTGTTGGTATAGAAAGAGGAGAAAAAATTAAAATTTTAAAACCGATAATTAAATCGAGGTAAATATTTGTTCGAAGCGCTACCCCTGGAATTTTATTCAACTTTCTAAGACTCTTCAATTCTTAAATTGAACTAATTTTATTAGATCTTTTATAATAGATTTGGAGACAAGAAATTTATTATAAAATCTCAACTCGAACATTTCAATCTTGAAAATCCTTTTTAAGTTAAAAATTGGTAAGGCAGAACTTTTTAAACAGGCAATAAATTATAATAAAAGCTTGTCTAGACTTTTATCATCGTAAATGGTTTTCTGACAGAATGAATCGTTAATGTTTGTAAAAATTAAATTCTAATCCTTCAAGAAATCTTTGTGATAGGAACTGATCTTTCAAACAATTTATTTTTATCAAATAAATCCTAATTAAATTAAAATAAATTAAGGACGCTATCGTCAAAAGAGCTCCTTTTTCATCAAAGATTCAGACAATGACTGGCAAAACCCTGAAGCTACACTTTGTTTTTCGTTTTTACCTAAAAAAGAAACACTTTTATCAAATTATAGCAAAAAAGTGAAGTTAATCCGGATACGTCTTAAGGATGTGAGAGATTAAACTGAAATTTCTTGTGCTCTTATATCTTAGACGTAGACTAATCTATCACACTGAAGGATGTTACTACACCGGCGGCGGCAGAGGTAGCTGCTGCAATATGTGATGCTCCTTCTAAATCTCAGAATGGCATTATTATTACTACAGCGCTTTAGTAAAGTTGGAGGTATAACGAATCTAAATGCCTTTTGAGAAGATTTATGAAAATCTAAAGTTTTATGAGAACAAATTGTTGTAATAAAAAGTTACAAATGTTTACCGTGTTAGGATAGTTTTACCTAAATGGAGATTTTATGTTAGATATTAGTTTAGAAAACTGTATAGTAAATTGAGAAGCAGCATGCTACGTTCATATTTCTATTTTTAGTTATTTATGTTCATTATCTGAAGTATTACTTTCATAAATATTTTAATACTTTATTAATGGTTCTTTATATGGGACTACAAACTACGAACAAGCCACCTGAATTGCCCGACCAAATTGCAAATAGAAATACCAAAATAAAATAAGAAACTGACATATTTACTTTAAATTGATGTTGATGATCACCAAAAGCGGCTTATACTTCAAAAACAGAGACCTTTCTTACTATTAGACAAATTATTTTCAGGTAGTAGATGTTAATCAAAGGCTTATACCGATTTGAAATTTAAGAAGAATTTAAGAAATTATGTCAAACAAATGAATTGAACAAAACTAAATTGTATGTAAACGATCGTAATTAAAATGATGTTAAATTCATATGCGCTCACAATTTTGAAAGAGTTGATGTACATTAATTTTTAAACTAAATCGATATTAGGCAGATTATTATTCTAGAAGCTTCTCAAGAATTATACGACAAACAATTTGATGTTTCCCAACTGTCACAATGTTATACTTAAAAATATTTTATTAAAATTTAGTTCTAGTTGATACAGTTCAAATATGAACAATACTAGTTAGTTTTAATAGAACAGTTTTAAATAATTTCTTCTAAGAAATAAAAACGGGATTCAATGCATTGAATACAATAAAAAATAATAATAACTATATGACTGTATTTATAAACTATGTAAACAAATGTAATAATAGTTGACATTAAGCTTGACCTAATTTATATTTACAGAAATGTTAACTTCTCTGTATTTCACACACAACCTGAAACAACCAGAACTGAGTTAGTTTAAAACTGACTATAGATTTTTGAAAAACCGGATACTAAGCCAATCAGAATCTGGATATATTTTCAAGTTTGAATTTAACAAGTTTTAAACTTTGCATGTAATAACCACCACCAAGTTGGATTAGAAAAGTTTAGATACGACAAGAAAATTTCGGAAATTAGCTTCTCCTTGAAATTGTTTAAATTTAACCACTATTCCAACTTAAAAAAAAACTTTAAATAATCGCAACTGAATTAGATTAATAACCATCAGGTAGTATGCAAGAATTAGTTTAAGTTTTAGCAATTATTTTAAGCTTTAAATAGATTTTAAACAATTGCCGTAGAGTAAATTTAAAAATCTCAAAGCGAATATGTGCATACGATATCCAGACAATACGGTAAATCTCAGAGAAATCCTTACTTAATTCCAATTGGTTTAAACTTAACAAACCTCTAAATTCTAAAGAATTTCTAACAAGAATTTTTAACAATTTCCTAAGATTGGCCGGGGTGCAAGACTGCACCATAACCTTGGTCCAACCGTTTGATATTGACAGATTGACAAAACTGCCTTCAAAATCTTGCATTCATTGCTTGTTCCTTTTGAGTATTACTTGTAAACGTACTCGTAGATATTTTGTTACTGAAGCAAAACGCCAACAATTTGTAGACTATCTACAGGCAGCTACTCGGTCAATATTTACTCGCGATCATCATTTGATTGTCCTTAGGGAGTAAACAAGTAAGTCCTTGCGTGAGATATCTTAGTACGCTCTGAATTCCGTAAAAACCCGTTTAAATGGCAAGCTATGTGCACATGGATACATTTAAATCGTTTGTACCAAATGAATGTAATCAACCTTAGCTGCTTTTCAGTTAAATGAGTTGTTGATTGCCTGCTTAATTTGAGAGCTCTGAGAGTATCGGTTTCAGCTGTTTCATTCTTCTCTACCCATCCACTTCCATGGCATTTTATTGTTATGGATTCCTAAAACTCCTTAATCTGACATTATGTCGAAGTTGTGGTGTCAATGATTATTGTTTTATTTTACAAACCCAGTTTTTCTCCAAACATATATTTTTTAAATAATAAGTCAATCCTGTTAGAAAAATAACGTATATCTCGACCTAAATCTTCAATGCGACGTCGGGAAGGTTTGCATATCACTGGTAAATCTTCTGTAAATATGTTGCCTCTATCGGCTGTGCTTTTAAACTCTGACTGCTAACACCTGCTAAGCCGTCAGCGTAGCTATATTTTTTAATTCGTTCTGGGTATGTCGAAAGTGTACAGATAGAAGAGGCCGATAATAAGTCCCGACCTCTGAGCTTTTCCAAGATCCTTTTCTGAGACTGCGTACCCTATTTTTGTTACCACCCAATATTATTTTGAGTGACCTTTGTTCAGTGTGTGTTTATTATGGTGGTGATTCGGCTGCATGGTATTTTGTTGAAGAATTCATACGGGAAGCTATCTCGCCTGACTGTATTATAAACGGCTGTTAGACTGTTAGCAGTTTTAAGACAGCGTTTGCTGCTAGCCAACCGTGATGTTATACTGAGGACCTGGTTCACATAACTATATTGTAGTTTAAAAACCAGTTTCTTCAAACTCTTTCAAGTTTCTTCTTATTTGATATTTTAAAGCTCGAAGTGCTTGCAGTTGCTTTCCAGTTTTTCGACATTCGGTGTATAGGTTGACAGATTTAACTACTGTTGCAGAATTTTCGCTTTCTGACATTTTTGATAAATGTGCTTGGTGTCAGTACGCTAGCATAGTACTTTAGTTCTTGCGGAAACCGCGTGAAATGTTCTTTTTAACTGTCTTTATAACTGCTTTGGTAAACCCAACGTAAATGTAGCTGGTGCTAGGAATCCATTTAACAGTCCTAACCAGATCATCTGAAAATTTGACCGAGTTAGCAATATTAAAGTTCTTCTAGACCTGGGAGTTAAATAGGCAGTTGGAGCTTGGATGCCAACCTCAAGTATGATAAGACGGCGTTGAAAAGATTAGTGTCAAGATTGGCAAAGGAGTATTGCTTGTGAAAAAGTAAATCTGCGTTACCAAATTACTCCCCTGGCCATATAGAAATTACTTATTTACTACAATAGTCAGCAGAATTATTTTAAACAAAAATTATTTGTTAAAATTTTTCGTATCAAAAATATACACAATTTATGACCCCTACTCCCCTACTATTAAGCAAATAGTGTGTTGAAAATTTTTATAAACATCACATATTTAAAAAAGAATATATCGTCTTCGGAACTATATGTTATGTTTTACAAGGCATGATTACACTAAGGATTGGATTTTATTTGGTTAGAATTTAGGTTTTTGTACATGTTTGCATTTTTTTGATAAAGTACAGTCTGCTTATTTTGGACTGGGTTAGGTTGAAATAGATAAAATGTTCTAGAAACTTTAATAAAGCTCTTTTCTCGTTAAACCGCATGTTATGAGATAAGTTTTTCTCCCTCTTAAAATTTCGATGTGCTGGATGCAGTTTTATCGAAACAGGGTACCGCTTACGATTCTGTTGCTGGCGTTTGTTCACCGCGAAAACACATTAACACGTGCGTAAAGTATAAATTCGGAAAGGAGTGACTTTGCAGGAGATTTCAGCTCTGTGCTCCGACGGTTTTGTAGCTGTTTCTCCACAAGTTATAGCCTATAGAATCACAAAGGCTACTTTTATATAGATAAATGCCAAACCTACCAAAAATATAGCTGTGCTGGAAGTATCAGCTTGACCTAAATAACACTACATTAGCTTTTGCCAGCTAACTCCAATAAGTCAGAGAGGGGCGGGGTAATACAAGATATACAAGATAAGAGAAACAAGCGCCACTTCGTTTTAAAACAATTCTCATTACTAAAGCTTCAAACTTATTAGATAAACAAAGACATAGGTCTTTTACTAACATATAGACAACTTCCACAATTTTGGTTGTACGGTACATATACTCTTACAGGTTACAAGCTGGAAAGCAAATATTAAAACCACAAAATAAATAAATAGTAATAAATAAAACACAAATATGTAGGGAAATGTAAACTTTCTAACTAGGACTTTATTGTAAACGGTAAAGGTTCTTAATTATACTGATTAAGGATTTTAATAACTCTGGTAAAATCGACAGAATGGTGATTTGTATCACAGCTGGATATAAATCTTAGAAACTACCCTATGATAATTTAACTACTCGAGATCTCGTTTGAATTAGTACTTAAACACTAACATGCATGAGTAAATAAATTGTATAAACGTTTCAGAAATACATGGACACCGATAAAATGACACAATATATATAAATACATACAGTTTCAAACAAACATCCCACCATTCGATGACCCACCGATGATACGGTTTAAAAGATTTGCTTAGGGTTTTTTTTGTTTCACATCTTCCAGTATAATCTTGTGTTACATACAACAACCCTTATATATGTATGCAGGTACTAACCCCAAAAGGGAAGGCCTTCAAGTTAAACCAAACCCAAGGTCAAAAGGGCAAGAAGAGAAAAAAGACGAACAAGAAAAAAAAGGAGAAAAGACCTAAAAATAAAATACTCTGTATGTGGTATTAATTTTAAATATTTGTAAAGAATTTTGCCTTTTGATCAACTGAAAGGTCTTTTATTAAATCATTTCTTCTATGTAAATGATATAGACTTGTTACTTAAAATAGAATATGATTTTAATGAGATTTTAGGACATGGTGGAAAATAATAAAAAAAAGGTTTACCTAAGTGGTTAACACCAGAGTCTATTCCGTCTGGTCGACGATCGATCAAATATAACCATTCAAGTGATCGCTTTGATGGACGCGAGAGTTTCTCCGCTAAAGCGAACCAACTTCCTATTTCATCTCACATTTTTCCTATTTCAACCATCCTCTAATGAAAGCCCACCATTTTGTTTTGCCGACCGCACCATTGTGAATGCGCTTGACCGCGCTAGTGCGAATTTACGATAAAGAGAGGGAGAGGGAAACCAGCGACAACCAAAGCTAACGGAGAAGCTTGGTTTTAGACAGTGACCGTAAAACAATCAATGGGTTGTGAATTTCAACGTTATAAAGTTAGGGGCGGCTTCTATAATATTGTTCATTTATTCCTGTATTTCAACTGAAATTAGTGAGCCTTTGTAATTAGGTAGTCTCATCCGGTGCTTTAAGTTTTATTGCGTACGTACCATTTTTTGTGTTTTGAATTTTAATTGTAAATTGACGTCTTTTTTCTGGGCTGGTAGTTTTGTTACGTTGCAAATTGCGACAAAAAACATATTTAAACATCTTATAACATTATACAATATACCTAAACCAATTCGTGAGAGAATGGTTGCCGTGTATGGAGATGATTAAGTTTTGGTCTAAACAGTTCAGATGGGGGGGCGTAAATCTACTAAAGACGACTCCAGGAGCGAAAGACAAACAACAATCAATGCAGACACTTACAGGGAAACCTAATAAAACTGCGTAAAGCCATTAATTAGAGGTCGAATTCTGTCAATCGTGAGATATTTCTTGTGGAAGACAATGCCATCGTGCATAACGCTAACTGATGTGCAAGAATGCCGCTTCGTGGAGATGGAACTTCTCGCTTATAGTCCGGACTTGACTACTTTACTACCAGCTGTAGACAGCTTTTTTGAAGAACAGGAAGAAAACTTTTTATAAGGGTATAATCGTATTGAAGGACTTCGTATCTTCATTACAGTTTCCTCTTTCTAAGTCCGTTTTCGAGTAAAGCTACGCGACATAGTCGCTTGTTAGGGCAAATGTGGAATAATGACCGCTGCTTTGTCTCGATTTGCAACCACTACTTCCAAATTTGTAAAAGAGAGAAAAATACATCCCCATAACATGCGGTTTAACGATGAAAGAGCTTTATCGGAGTTTTAAGTATATTCTGGTTATGTTAATGTTAGCCAATCCAAAATAAGCAGACTTTACCTCTAATACTTTATCAGAAGATGCAAATAGGTGCAGAAAGCTGAATTTTAACCAAATGAAACCCAATTCTTAGTGTGATCATGACTCGTGAAATATAAAATATGACTCCGAAGACGATGTATTCTTTTGTAAACGTTTGATATCTATAAAAGTTTGGCTTAAGATAAACACACTATTAAATGTACATAAAAATATATTAGCCAGCTTGAAAGAAATAATTTTTGTTTAAAGTAATTATGTTGACTACTTATTGCAGTAAACGAAGTGATTTTAATTCGGGACCAGGGGAGTAACTTCATAATGTGTGGCACGAATTCATTTTTTCGCACGTAATAATCTTGTTTAAAAATGTAAATGTTTGAAGTAAAACATTGTATTTGGCTATTTTAGGGATGTAAATATAACATTAAAATAGAACAAATTAAATTATTGCAATAAAGTGCTCGTTACAAAGTGGAATTTAATCCTTTGCGTTTGACACTATTTATGTTAAGGTGATGTTTGGCTCCACCCTAACAATATTTATTTCGTGATAAAGCGTTTATTGTTGCAAATAAATATATGAGTACTCCTTTTGACAGGCGTTATAAATGCGTTTTGTATAACTTAAAAAACTGTTTAAAACTCTGAGTAAAACAGTAGATAAACCGACACTTAAATTTATTATATAAACAAATTACAAAACGAAGTTTTCGTATTTCTTGCACGCATTACTACACTAACTTAACATGCTTTAAATATTTCAAATCACTTCATAATGTATTATACTGTTTTGAAACAACAAAATTGTTGTACAGCATAATAATGCAAAAGCCCACTAAAACTAATCAATGTGTGAAAACCACGAACGGCACTTCGAGACTCGAGTTTCGAGCTTGTTAGCTCTCATCAGTCGAAGATAGCCGCTCGTAGTTTTCACACATCCAACGGAGTATAAATACTAACTCCGGAATAACATTAATGTCGAGTGACACTAATGGTGACATCTATAGCCAGCCAAAACTAGCCAGCAACAAAAGATGTCGAAATGGTTATTAACCATACTAAACGAAAAAGTTCAAAAAGCAAGATAAAAGCATCTTGTTTGAAAGTTTCACCAATAGTGGGCAATACGAGTTATGAAACAACAAAATTGTTGTACAGCATAATAATGCAAAAGCCCACTAAAACTAATGAATGTGTGAAAATGTATTATACTGTACTGACTTGACCGCAATGTTGACTCTTAACCAATTGTAGTAGTTTTGCTCAGGCATAAGGTAAGGGTAGGGTAATCAAGTAAACGGAGTAAGTTAATACTGTCTACAGTACAAGCCAGGCTTATTTATACTAGATATTAAAAAAGATTTCTGCAAAAGAATAAAATTCTCTTTTATATATCAAAATATTAATTAACATTTACCTGTTAATTGAATTATTTATGAAGAAAGAGAATTGACAACACCTCACCTCTTAAGTCTGAGAATTATATCTCGGATTGGTGCAAGTTTCAGCAGCACTTGCGTGAATTTTGACAACA
The DNA here is from genome assembly GCA_929113105.1 of Agrypnus murinus. Lineage (NCBI taxonomy): Eukaryota > Metazoa > Arthropoda > Insecta > Coleoptera > Elateridae > Agrypnus > Agrypnus murinus. Next base: position 149,078,738 of record OV816028.1, read on the forward strand.
TTGGATTGGTTATCCTTAGTTTTTGAGCTTTTACATACTTGAAGGATAACGTGTTGTTGCTTCTTGACACATAGTTCAGAACAATTCTAGAATAAATTAAATATAAAATTGAAAAGCTTAAAACTAAAACAATTATATAGGATATATACAGACTGGAAATGCATGGGCTTGATATAGGGATATAAATGTGATAGTGGGATGGAAGTATTTGATAAAAACTTGCAACTGAATTAAATCCATTCATAGAAAACGATGCAGATTTAGCACCTGTACCCTGGTGCTTAAGTCACTCGCATTTTAACCCAATAAACGTCTAGTAGAAATCTTGATAGTAGAAGACGTAATACGATAGCATAAAACTCCTATCGCAGTTTTTACTCTCCCGCTACTATTTTTACCGGTTTTATATCTCTACATCAAGCCCATGCGTTTCAGTCTGTATATAACATATAATAATCAAAATTTCGGTAATGAAATTGTAGTGCATTGTAAATGCAATGGTATGATATGATTATTGATTATTTTAAAATGGAATGTAGCGAGTATATTGCATGATAGACAGCATTAAACCGCACTACTACTATTTTTTTTATGTTTTCTATAATGCATATAGATAAATTACAAGTAATATCATTGTTACAGCATAATTTATGTATTCTATTTTTCTTTCATTATTGTTGTTAATGTTACAGCCTAATTTATGTATTTAATTTGTTCTTTCATTATTGTTCATTACCGAAAGGTACCCTCTTTATAGTAGTTATGTATGCAACGATTGTTATTATTTCTACGAAGTCGCTTTTGGAAAAATTATTATAAATTCAGAGAGATAAAAAAAAATTGAAAACTGACGGGTAAAAAACCCTACTCTAAAACATCCTAAGAAAAACAGAACTCTGTGTGTTATTTGGACGGCAAGTGTTAGTGGAAGTGTCCCTTAGAAGAACTAAAGAACCAAGTCAAAGGTTCATAAATCCCCCGGACCACATCCTATGAAATAGTTCATTTTAATTATTCAGGTAGGTGAAGAAACCCATCAGTTTAATTACTCTTCAAGGTCCTTCGAAATTTACTCTTTCTATTTTTGTTATTCAAACAATCATATTAATATAAAATATTTAAAATTTCTAAAGAATAATAAAATTCCCTTTTATACAGTGGTTTTAAATTAAAATCCAATATACTCGCTACATTCCATTTTAAAATAATCAATAATCATATCAAACATTGCATTTACTGTGTGTTTATGCAACCAACAATACATAAAAGCTCAAAATGCGTTAGCCGTAAAGCTCTTTCACCTCACTTACGGAGAATTTTAAGCTAATTGAATTTATTAAAATATGCAAACGTAAAGGAAAATAACATTTATTGTAAAATAAAAATTGTAAAATTATATTTTTTATAACAAACTACGTCTGCTCGTGGTAAAATGCATAGTACTTACAACAACCAACCAATTTAACCTAACGCTTTTTCTTGGATATTTTCAAATGCAAATAGTGCAGTGTTAATATATTAATATATATTAAAATTAATTATAGTATGTATAAATGAAATTGATAAAATATCTATATTAGAAATGCCCACGTTCGAGACCAACAAACTATGAGACGATGTAAGCTAATTAAAATAAATTGGAAAACCCTACGTTGCAGGTAAGCCAATAAACTACGAGGTTAACTAAAATAATATAATTAATTTGTTTCGGCTAGCTTTAATAATTAAAAAAATAACACTCCAATAGCTTTTCCTTTACCCAATAGGCTAGTTCAGTTTTAATTTGGTTGAGCATTAGACTATTTAACTCAAATACCAAAATTAACTTTAGCAAACCCTATGTCAGGAAAGAAAGACTTGTTACAAACCACACCCGGAATTCTGCTTCTGGACGAGAAATAAATTCAAACTCTGTACAAAAAAAATTGTATGGATACTTGTATACCTCATCAATAATAAACAAATAATATTAAAATTGTAAACATGAATTTTATTTATTTAGAAATAAAGAATATACTGAAAATGAAATAAACTCGAACACATATTATTTTGACACAGATGTTCTTTAATTTGTTTAAAAGAATTATTATTTTGTTAATAACCTGACATGTGGGTTATAACAAGTTTCATGTGCACAAACCAACATTAAACAAATTTAATAAAAATTTTAATTAAGACAAAGAACTGTACGACAAAATTATTTATGACAATTATCCAGTCACGGTTTCTAATCAGAAAACGAATTTTAAAGCGACTTACTTTTATTTTGTTAAATAATCCTAAATATGTGGCGCTACACTCGTTTCAAAATTTCGCTGAAAACACAATCGGTAACAACGCACTACCACAAAATTTCACTCAGCTATAAAGTCCATATTCCGTCTATCGAGATAAAAATCGATGACACAAAAAATATCTTCTTTAATTTAAATAAAAAGATTCATATCACAATTCCCTGTGATTGTAAAAAATATGAAGCTGATTCTTCTTTGTTCCATATAATGTAAATGTAAATATCATTCTTGATTATGATTGACGTTTGTTGTTAAAAAAACCATATGGGTACTTTAACCCTACTTCATTTTTCAGAATTTCATGTGGAGCCGAGCATAGGTTCACTCTTTAACTTTTATCGGCTCAAACTGTTTCTTTTCGAAGGTCCTTTTAGATGTTTGGCCAAAATAATCAAAAAAACAAGAAAATTTCTGAACATTGCCAATCTCCTGACGTCACAAAAATAAACATGTGATTATAATTAACGCTAATCTTAATTCTGAATAGATGAAAGGATATCTGGCAAAAAGTCAATCAAAACAGCATAATACACTTATGTTCCAAAATCACTATTTACAAAGAATATTAACAAAAACGATCAGCTGTCTCAAATTTCCTTAAGACTTAATTGCCTTTAAAAACACAATTCTCAGCTACCTCAGTACATGGAATATTTATATTGTTACTCAAGGTAACCTGTCCATATGAAGTTTACAAAAATTATGATTGAATGCTAGAAAAAACTCAACTTAAATATCTGACCCTTACGGTCTCAAGCAAAATTATGCTCATGTAAGTCCTGAATTAATATAAACATAAATTGATCAAAACTTCAACTAGTCTCGTCTAGAATACACAACTTCAGGTGACTGAACAAAAACAATGGTGAAACACATATAAATATAAATTATTTCTAAAAATCAATAAACATCAATTCTGCCGTTATCTTTTTTTTAAGAAACATGAATACAATCAGAAATAGAGATAAATAAGTTAATTGTGGCATAATAGACTTCAATATAATGATTTGTTTTAACTATTTACAGTGAAACATTTACCCGAAACTGATTTAGCTTTAGCTCTAGCATGAAGATAAACATTCAGAAAAGTTGAAATAATATATTAAACTTGTAACCTGTTTTACCTAAAACATATTTTATTATAAAACAACATAATTTGCTCATATGCTTTTTTAAAAACTTATTTCTTTTTATATAAGTAAGGTTATGCATGCATGAAAAGGTCGTACTCCTATAAATTCTGTTTTAAATTGATAATTCTATATGTAACCTACCATGTAACCTTTTAAATAAATAAAACTAGTCTCCTAGCATATCTGTAGTGCTTTTAATTGTATGAATACCGTAAATACACATGATTTAATTGATTTGGTTGCTTCCGAAACCTATCTTAGCATTTAAATATTATTTATTTGTTGTTAAATAATTAAAATTTCAATCTGATGATAAGATATCATCTCAATAGAGTGTATTGCATTTTAATTTAATATCACTGTAACTACATGAATTTATTAAATAAAATTTAATTATAAATAAAGACTAAAATGTTTGCATGTTGTTGATATGCAATTAATTAATTTGTTAAAGTTGATCAGGTATTAATATGATACCATGCGCAGCTTATCTATCTAAAACATGAGAGCGAATAGAAATGCACGTGATATCAATATGTAGCGAAAAATAAAACAGGAACCTCGTTTCAATCTGCATTCATAAAACAACAAATTGTAACTTTTATTTTTGACCAGTCTGGACGTGATGCAGAAACTTTTTCTGCAATTGATTTAATCTGACAACAAAACCTTTTCACGTATAGGAAAGTTTTGCGCCCTTGTATCTATATTAGTATAACTCGTTTGGTATACGGTAAAACTTTTCGGCCGCAGCCGATTCGTATGGGAGGTAGAACAAATAAATTGCTTGTATGGATGATATAGATTTACATTGATATGACATACAAAGAAAGCAAAGAAAAACAGAGGAAAAACTTTCATATATTCAGAAAATGGCGTCTTTGCCTAGAAATAAAACTTCATATAATTTAATACCTACGCAGATTCCTTTTTTTTGTATTTTTTCTCCCCTGATGATTTATATTTTTCAGATTTAAAAAGAGCGACTAACAATAATAAGAAAGACAGTTAATGAGATTAAAATTTTAATTGCAAACGGAAATAAAAGAGGATAATGATGATACTTCTGTGAATACTGTGCAAAGTTTGTATTGCGATTATTTATGATTAAAACAGGACGTCTCGTAATTTACGTCCTTTAAAATAATCCACAGCGACGGGGCACGTTTTTTATTTAAAATTTGTTCGTGCACAATAATTTAATACTTGTCAAAAGTGTCAAATATTTAACAACATTAATTTTCAGAAAAGAGTCGTTGCTTTATGAAAATTAAAACCGATAATTCTTGCTTGTCACAGAACATTTCTCGGACCTAAAACATACGCTCTCTGAATCTACTCTTTGAATTCAGCACGTAGCCTAGTACAGTCAGAGCGTTCCTTCTGAATTTTGCTCAGAGAAATATAATTTTCGGTAATATTGTATGAAGTGTAGTTGGCCAGCACGTCATGAGAGAATATTGTGTGGAATTATCAGTCCTCTTTAGCAGATCAGCTGCGTTGTACCTCAGAATCCCGGGAGTTAAATGGAGAAACTTATAATGAATAAGGGACGGTCAGTTAGGACGAAATAATTTACATACGCTTACCTTTATGATGTTTAAACGGAGTGTAAATGTAAGTGTATTAAAACCTTCGGGCGGTGGTTTTAGGATTCTCACAATTTCTAAAACTAAATAACCTTTTTCTATTAAGACTTACTCTCTTCCCGTGATGGAAAATGGAACAGATTAAATTTTCGTCCTTATTATCAAGAAGAAAAAACTTGAAAGACCCAAGTCCTAAATTTGTTGCCTGCAAATATGGATTTAGCAAAAATCTAATAATTATAAGATCACCCAAGAGCTATTTTTCAGCTCGTGAGCACCCCGTGTCCTGAAAAGGAGCAGGGAAAGCAGAGAGAAAGATATACGATGTGAGTATTTTTAAGGGAAAAAAATTGCCTCCAAGATTTAATAACATAAAATATCAACTTATCAAAAAACGAACTTATGTAGATGGAACGCCTACGAATTCTTTTTTCATAATACAAACACGTTTTATCACATGGCTGAATAAAATTATAAGAAGTTGTGATATTATTTTTTTTTCTTATTTAATCTGAAAATAAGTAAATAAAAAATCCTACTACTACTGTAATAGAAAATTCCGAAATCATTTTAAGAAAACATGTTTGGCTGAATATTACGTATTCAAAACTCTAGGGAGACTAGGATGTTTCACATTTGGTCTAAAATGAATGCCAAGCAGATTGTAACAAAAAGGCCCCAATAATACTGTAAACCTTGATAAGCTACTTAAAATGTACAACCCATTAAGTTCTCTTTCCCCCAAAGTTTTAGTATATAGACCTTTTGTCCCTCGTATGCATAATTCACGCATCGCCTGATGTAAAACAGTTTGGTTTTACAAAAACATGGAGACTTATTAGCTTTCGTATAAATAAAAGAATAGAACAATCAATCGCTCAACCTACATATCACTGAATTATATTTGTCAAGACAAGACGAATGATTTTAATTAAATATTTTCTTGTTGATAAATAAAATTCGTTTTTGGTGTATTTTCCATAACTAAAGGTCAGTTGTTTCATGAGTTGGAGTTTTTTTAATTTCAGATGGGGTTTTAAACGTGCTATGGTTACTGATTAATAAAAGAATCGTACTTTGCAAATTGGCACCTTTAGGTCAGGCTGCATCTGTGGTGATTTATTTCTTTTTAAAAAGGACTATTTGTATAATTTAGTCTCTACAAAGCATGTATGGGTGTCTAGGAGCACATTCCACGGTACTATACCATATGATCCCACCATTGCTAATGCGATTCTTCTTCTAACAAATATACAATTCACAAACAACTTGGCTATAAATGTTTCTAACAATCCGATCCAGGATGAACCAGACGTACATTGATAAACGGGACTAAGATTGAAACAACGACTAAATAATGAACTAAAAATAAAAATAAATAACTACAAGATGTTCTTAGATCTCTAGCAAAATAAATTTTTTTCTCGCTATCACACAATTCTTGTACTTACATACATATTTGGTGAAGCATAAAGCCTTGGAATTCTATACCTTTCAAAGTTTGAAATTATAGATCTCTCAAAACGAGATGCTAAATCTTTGAGAGCTTTTAGTGTTTGAGAGTTTAACACACTGATACTCTCAAGCTGAGCAACTATGAAATTTATATTATACAATGTGAAATTTACACTTTAATACATTGAAAACTTTGAAAAATTGAAACTTTAGGATTATAAAGCTCTAAACATTGTACACCTGAATCTATAATCACTGTGTACAATTAAACTATATACACCTGAAAGTAAAATTCCGAAAACTAAACTTCGGCTCTAGATAAATAAATTCACAATGAAGAAATTTAGGAATTTTATTTAACGACGTTTCGGAACTATCGCACATTTTCCGATTATCTTAACATATCAAGTTTATGGATCTATAAAGCCCAGAAACTCATGCTTTAGTTATGGAAAAATTAAAGAAGCTTGTCGTTTTTTTATCCATTTTGATATTCCAAATTCCTACAAACTAAACACTTCCAAAATTTGTCTATGACATTGTATTCTTGAACCATGAACCTTTGAACCTTGTATATGACAATTTTTTGGCTTTTACTAGAAAAAGGTAGAGTAATAGTTTAGATAGTCTAGAATATTAATGACAGTAATTACAGTAAAGACAGTAAGGACCATGAGGACAATAAAGACAATAAGGGTAATAAGGACCGTAAAGACAGTAAAAAGATTAAGGACTGCAAGGATAGCAAGGATAGAAAGTGTAGTAACGACATAATGCACATTAAGAACATTAAGCACTGTAAGCAGAGTAAGGACAGTAAGAACAGAAAGGACATCGTGAGGCATAGCTGTCTGTGAAAGGATATCACTCCCCTCCACAGCGAACTTTCAGCCTATTACCTGTTAATATACAATAGGCCGTAAAAATTGTACTTAAGTATTTGATGCTTTATCGTTGTATGAACTTTAGGGAGCTCCGTCCCGCCTTAAGACATGCCGAAGCATGAATTGAGATACGCTCAATTAGCGCGCAATTGCTAAGCAATGATACCAGTAACTCACTGGTGGGAGCAAGATACTATCCATACTCTACTAGCTCTCCAGGCTAATACCGAAGCGATAAACGTGCTCACCCGTCGGCTTCATCTCCGAGGAGGTTGTGAGGGACGTATCACACGACCAAGGAGATTTCACCTCGTCCAGCTTCGGACTATTCCCCTAACATGCTGTCCCAAAATGTTAGGAGCCACTGCCCGATCGAATCCAACCTGAACTGTGCAGGACTTGGTTCTTTAATGGTTTTGCCACCCCGATCTACCAATATATCGGCTTGGTGGGCCCTCGATAGAGCTTCGTTCGTAAGTCTACACGTTATAGACTCCCAGTGTGTATCTAAATGAGGTGAAGTTGTCTTGAGTGTGAGAGGCTATGTATTCGCATCAACTCTCCTTAAGTATAAGGCTTTTAGAGCTTCTCCCAATCACTGTACCCAGCTGCAGTCCGGATCATAGGGTGTTCGGGATAGCTCCTAAGCACAGTTACCTGGCGGCATGCAGTTTCCCATAGGCATGAATTTACCCCTTCACAGCGGGATAAACCTCACTTCGCTTCTCCTTCTTAAGTTTCAGTCAAACAGCGGGTTCCTTACGGTGACCATAAGTGACCTTATCCAAGGCGAGACTCAAATCCGCCCACACCGGTATCGTATTACCAGGGCTCCCCCTGATTTCTTTTTGTAATTCTTATTAGCCTTGGTTTGGTCTAAATGGAAATTAATTCAAGCTTTGCTGTATATTCATATATGTTAAAATAATTTTTTATTAGCTTTGATTTTAGTCTAAATGGAAATTAATTAAAGCTTTAAGGTATATTCATATAATAAAAATAAATAGATTTTTCTAGCTTGATGTTTTTATTTAAATAAGCTGTTAAATTAACAATTTTGTTCTAAAAATTATTATTTGAGCATCTACCCTTGTTTGGATTAATAATTTTACATTTAAATAAGCTGTGAAATTAACAAAATTAAAAATAAATAGATTTTTTCTGGTTTGAATTAAGTTTTCTTTTTATAATTTTTATTAGCTTTGGTTTTAGTCTAAATGTAAATTAATTAAAGCTTTAAGGTATATTCATATATTAAAAATAAATAGATTTTCTAGCTTGATGTTTTTTTATTTAAATACGTTGTTGTTAAAATTAACAATTTTGTTCTAAAAATTATTATTTGAGCATCTATCTTTGTTTGTGGTTAATAATTTTACATTTTTTAAATAAGCTGTGAATTAAGTTTTCTTTTTATAATTTTTATTAGCTTTGGTTTTAGTCTAAATGGAAATTAATTAAAGCTTTAAGGTATATTCATATATTAAAAAATAAATAGATTTTTTCTGGTTTGAATTAAGTTTTCTTTTTATAATTTTATTAGCTTTGGTTTTAGTCTAAATGGAAATTAATTAAAGCTTTAGGGTATATTCATATATTAAAATAAATAGATTTTTCTATCTTGGTGTTTTTTATTTAAATAAGCTGTTAAATTAACAATTTTATTCTAAAAATAATAATTTGAACATATGCCCTTGTTGGGATTTACACTTCCTTTAATTATAATCGTTTAGTTATTAACTAACTTAATTATCTACCCATATTGATTAACAATTTTGTTCTAAAAATTATTATTTGAGCATCTACCTTGTTGCGATTAATAATTTTAAATTTTAAATAGCTGTGAAATTAACAATTTTATTCTAAAATAATAATTTACACATCTACCCTTGATGGGATTTACACTTCCATTTAGCTTACTACTTTAGCATTTTTTCTCAACAATCTAAATTATCAGACATTTTTAAAGACTATAGTACAACCGCTCTAATATTTCTAATACCTTTATACTTTTCAATTGTGGTTTAAACTTCCTTTGAATATGAATAAATATAAATGTATTATAAACAAGAAACACATGATGGCAGCACTAGGATGTTTTAGCGCATAAATATGTATTGACAACCCACATGTGATATCATTTGGCGGGCTTATCTAATAAGAGGATTTGTTTACATGCATACCGCCATTTAAATCAACCAATCGGCTGGTTTGTTTACATTTGGGGAAATTATTTAGTAATTTCTTTATTTAACTAAATATCATTTGGTGGTATGTTTACATATAGCATATGCTTGGTGGGCATAACCAATAAGAGCATTGTTTACATGCATACCGCCATTTAAATCAAACAATCATCTGCTTTGTTTACATCTGGGGAAATTATTTAGTGATTTTCTATTTAACTAAATATCATTTGGTCACCCTGTGTGTTTACATACAACATATGCTTGGTGGGCATAGCTAATAACCAATAAGAGCATTTGTTTACATGCATACCGCCATTTAAATCAACCAATCGGCTGCTTTGTTTACATTTGGGGGAATTATTTAGTGACTTTTAACTAAATATTATTTGGTCACCTGTATGATTACATATAACATATGCTTGGCGGGCATAGCTAATAAGAGCATTTGTTTACATTTTGGGAAATTATTTAGTAATTTTTTATTTAACTAAATATCATTTGGTCACCCTGTATGTTTACATATAACATATGCTTGGCGGGCATTTGTTTACATGCATACCACCATTTAAATCAACCAATCGGCTGCTTTGTTTACATTTGGGGAAATTATTTAGTGACTTTTAACTAAATATCATTTGGTCGCCCTGTATGTTTACATATGCTTGGCGGGCATATCTACTAAGAGCATTTGTTTACATGCATACCGCCATTTAAATCAACCAATCAGCTGCTTTGTTTACGTATGACGTCACTTCCGGCAGCCATATTGGTTTACATCCGGCGGCCATATTTTTTACATCCGGCGGCCATGTTTGTTTACCTATAACAAGTGCTTATGACGTCACTTTCTGGGCCAGGGCCCGCTTACCTGTACTACTGATACGTTTAAGGAAATTCAAGAAAAGATTGATCTGTCAGAATTGGCTGTTGGAATAGAAAAGATGAAAAAATTCGTAATGGGGGAGTAGTTATAAATTGCACAGATAATAAATCTGCCGAAACTATGAAAAAAATGGTGATTGAAGAACTAGGTAATAAATATGAGATAAATACAACACAATTAAGAAATCCTAAGGTAATAATTGTAGGTGTGGAAAGCAAGGTTGTGGAGATGAATGAAAAGGAAATTAGCAATATTTTGGTGCAACAAAACGACAGCTTGGCAGGAGAAGAAGATAACATTAAAGTATTAAAAAAATTTATGATCAGAAATGGAAATGGAAACATTATTCTAGAATTATTACAACCAGATACAGATACCAGTAAATACCGAAAAACCGTAAATTCAATCTGTTACTGGTAATTTTGGTAATTAAATGTAAAAAAACGCTATTAACTTTTAATTTTGCACCACCCAAAGGTTACCAGCAACCAAACACCATGCACTTTAAACGCATGATTTAATTCCAACCGACTAACGCTGATTGCCGAAGGTAACCGAAACTATTTTTGCAAAGGAATCGAACATTGCCGTTTAAGAGCCTTTAGTTTAAAAATATTATATTTTCGCAATAATTCGTTTAAAGGCGTTTTATAAAATGAAACGAAAGTTTTAAGACGTTTTCACATTTCAACAACACATGTTTTACATATTAGACATTGTAACTACAGAATAAGCTATGTAATATTTATATAATTTATATATATACCTAATATATCCTAAATTGGAGATATTTTATGAAAATGTACGTTTAATATTTATTCAATATGAAGATTTAAATAAATATAATATTTTTCTACTACCATAAAACATTTAATATATAATCTTGTTTATTGTTTCCAGCCTTATTTTGTGGAACTCCATAATCATGAAATAAATAAAGATTATTAAAAGTTTCACAGTTTTATTAAAATACAACCTGACAATATTGTTTCGACAGCTATGCTGTCATTATCAAAGGTAATATAATTATAAACAAACACGTCGCTAAGGTAGATACAAAATAGGTAACTAGATAAAATAATAATAATAATCAAAACAATATTGTCAGGTTGTATTTTAATAAAACTGTGAAACTTTTAATAATCTTTATTTATTTCATTTAATATATATGTTAAGTTTTTATATATTTATGCAAATATGTATTAAATATATTGCTGTGGATTTTGTATCCAAAATTTTGTAAAATTTTAAAATCTTGTTAAAAACTACCACTTTAGAAATATTTTTATCAACTTTTCCAGTTAAAAATATCTTTAAGTTAGTTAGCTACTTACTGGTGTGTCATTGATTATACAATCAATGTGTATACTTTTTAATAAGGTTAAATAATACATGTTTCTTTATTGCTTATCAAACAGTTTACTCACCAAATACTTAGGAATACGAAACAACAAGTTGTGCGGAAGTTATTGGATATTATCTAATTCATTTAAGATAAATTTCAAAGGAGTGATATCGACGGGTTATGTGATTCTCTAAAGGTTTTTGTTTATGTAAATAGATCATTATTATTGCAAGTGTTGTATAATAATCTGTAATAGATTGAGTCAACTATTATAATTATGTTTTAATCTGCTGTTATCTAATATGTATAGTGTAGTATGGTAAGGTGACGTCAAATTATGTAATGTAATGATGTAAATAGTAAGTAGTATATAAGCTTATAAAAATCATATTTTAAGGCAGTTCATGTAAGTACAGGTACAGTCGTCAAATTATTATAATGTAAAATAACACTTCCTGATATACGACGAACGAGAACTTATGTAAAGTTCAGTCTTGTAAATAAAGCGACAGAGTAAAGTCGTGAATGATAATATTGTAAAAATTTAAATAGTCTAGTCTTAAATAGACAGTTAAGTTGGTTGGTGAATTGAATATGGCGAAAGTGTATAGTTGTTATAAAGTGTAAGAGTGTTTATATAACTTTATAAAGAACCACCTTTAAATTTAAATTACTAGCTAAAGTTATTGCTAGTCAATACATCTACGTTAAAACCATAAACTGGTATTTTATTTAATTAAACACATAAAACAAATATTCTTCGAATAAGGGAAATAGTACCAGCTATAAATTAAACCAAAAGTGTATTACCAAAAGTGTATAATCAAGATCAAGTGTGTGGATGGTGTTATATGGGATCTCCATGCAAAGGAAAGTCAACCGGAATTGCAAACCAGCACTGGGACAACATGAAGTGACTTACTCTGCCAATGGTTTGGGTACGAGGACTATACTAAAAGGAAAGAAGCAACCATATAAAAAGGTAGGAAGTTATTTCCTTTTGTAAATGGTAATTGTGAAAGAAAAGACAATTTTGTGAGGTGTAGTTAAGTGAATTGAACAATTTAGTGATACTCAAACTTAATTAAGATTTCAATTTTAAAAGTGATTTTAATTTCAATTTGTATATTTTTAAAACCACAGGAATCCACATTCGCCCTGAGATGAGTGTTTCTTAATAATTTAATTCAGTAATTTTTAGTTATTTAATTGGCGCCCAACTTATTCTTACATAAACTTGAGTTAGTCAAGAACTCGCGTAACATTATTTTTGTATAACGGTTGCATTATTGAAATTTATTAAAAGGTATTTTCTAAGCATATAAGAATTTATAAAAGAGAGAAGTTGAAAATCATTTCCAAAGTTCACAGCTATCTTAAAAATCAATTTAATTATAAAATAATTATCTACAATCTAACAGCAGTTATTCGTTATTTGAAAGCATTTGATGAAATTGAATATAATTAATTTTTATTTTTAATTAGCCAAATTCATCGCATATATTTATATTATGCTAGCCAATGTGGGAAAAGTTCAAATATTTCTTTTTATGCGAATTCACCGCATATAAATAATATGGAATACAAAAAACTACGTAGGTGTCAATAAATATAGATGGCGTTGTACTATATGCATAACGAATGTGGTCTTGGGGGGGCTATCGTCCTATTTCTTGATTGTATTTATAGAGCAATTAAGTAATTTAAGTAAAATAAAATACCGTGTATTCACTTTGATCTTTTTAATAAAATCCTTTCCTATAAGTTGTTGTAGCAACCCTTTTGTACGTTTTTTACCTTCTAGATTACAATGAATGTAGTAAATCACTACAGTACAGCAACAAAATTAGACAAAATAACGTCGATATGCTGTAGCTGATCATACATGTAACCAATGAGACGCATGCTTCAGTTTTAAGATAACCTTGAAATATTTTAACATGACAATTTATCCTACCGCAAAATTAAATTTAATAAAATTCCGCTATAATGCGGGTCAACTGCTAGTTGTTGAAAGCTTCAATTAGTTGATCTTCCGCGTAATTTCTATACTGACGAGTACCTGCTCTCAAGTATTAATTATTTGCATTTATTTTAAATATTTTATTTATCTTATAAATGTAGAAAGTAAGTAAGAACATTGTGTATACGTTACCAAATTCCAATTAATTACAAAATTACTTAACTGCCTAAATGCTAGTTTGAAATTATTATTTCAAGCATTATTTTTGTTTCTCAGAGATATAATCAATCTTGGACTTCTGCGTTGTTATGTTACGGATTAAACATCACGCATTTTCGTTTGCAACATTTTAATAAATCTCTTAAAAACAGATTTGCCCTAAAGACCTCTTGCAATCCTAACCCATGTTAATTTATAACTTGACATTTTGGTGGAGGCGCCGAATATAAATTTTTTTCCTAACACAAAACATCTAAAACTTTTCCTGCTTATTTTTATTTTTTCGTTTAGGTTTTTTTGTGTCTTGATTTTCTTTTTGTTATTTAATAATTCTTTCTAATATGATGATTTTCTACAAAAATGAATGTAGTCGGTTTAACATATAAGTGACTCATATTTTACAACTATACACTTAACACAAAATCATGAAAAAGTGTGTTATGTTGTTTTTGAAGTATACGATTATGCGACTTACAATTTACAACCATTACTTTAGACGAATATTTCATCTTTCTGTAAGATAATATAAAATCGGTACCACAGATTCAAATTTTAGCATCTACATCTACATACATATTACTCTTTTAGTCCCGCATTTATTTAATATTTAAAATATTTACCGCAAATATTTAACTGCAACTTAATCGCATAGCTTTAGGGAATATTCTTGCGCATTTCAAACCAAAATTTACATAGATATTTCTGTACTTTTATGTTGGCGTTACTGTAATGTACACACGTTAAACAAACAAAATGGTCATAATAATAATAATAATAATAATAATAATAAATAATTTGGGTTGCCTATCTTTCAGGCGTTCATAAACTAATCCATGTTAAAAGGTTTATTTTATAGTTTTAAAAGTACGGTTGAAGCCAGCTAAATACAGGAGTTAAGATAACTACATCCTATTTGCGATATTTTCTTGTTAAAGTTACATTTCATGCAAGGTTATTTAACGTTCCGATCTATTCATTACATAACCTCAAATTTTGAAAATAATTTTAAAAATGAGTTTCTTTAGTGGAATAATTTATTCATATTATGTTAACATGCATAAAAAGCTTTATATTTCAACAAAAGGATACTAGTTAAGTGCGTATATAACTTTATAATTGTAATTTTTAATACAACGACTGGTACGTTGAAATATTTTCTTAATCTTCCGTCAATAGCTCAGATTTGATAAAATGCACCTATAATTAAATAAAACGTGCTATTATGAGTAGATTTACATATATAACAGTTACTTACCTTACTTAATTTTCAACAATGGGTGATTTTTCTTTTTACGGTTCCTAGTGTTGGTTTGTCGAGCCACAGTTCTAATTTAATTTATGTAGGTTTATAAAGTTATTGTTGGAGTTTTGTTGGTTAACATCTTGGCTGTGTAAGCTGTATAAAGTTTTGTAGTTGAATGTGTGTTTTTTAGCCAATTCAATTTAAAAATGTCCACAGACCTGTGCCGATAGTAAAATTTAATTTTTAGTTAATTTTGTATCTTAAGTATTTGTTTTTTGATGTCAAACTAATGGGAAAAGTTAAATAAACATATTGTGTACAGATTAACGAGTAAAATTGGTATGTGGACCTATTTAAATGGAAATTTATACAATTTTAGTCGACCGTGTGAATTTGGTTTGTTCGTCTCAAATTGTAAGTTATTGTTGGGTTTTTTAGATAGAAATGTTATATTGTTATTTTAAGGAAGTGTTGGGGTTTATTTTTATGTAATCAAATGAAAAATTTAAAGAAATTTATATTTTATTGAAATATGTTAAATGACAGTTCAATCCATGGATTACTTGATAGTATTATATTGTTTTTGTTTCTATATGTTTTTAATGTAAATTACAATGAGAAAAACAATCAGTAATATCCAGAATGCAGTGAGAGGAGGTTGTGTTGTTTCTATGTTGATTAACCTTTAAAAACATGCATTTTCATAATTTAAAAAAACAAAGGGAGGTTATGGTTATAAAACAAAATAAGATTTCGTGCAAGAAAAATATATATAACTTACGCTATCGTCATAATTTCAAGAAGAATATAAATTATAGAATCGATTTGGATGGCTTCATATCAGATCAAAAGTTTAATCTGATAAAAAAAATTTAAGAAGTTTTAATTTTATTGCAATCAAGCAATTTTACACTTCCACCAGTAAAGCGGTTGGCAGTGGTTATTAAAGCAGTCTGTTGTTCCTGGGATCGATTAAAGGATGTATCTAGTGTGCGGAAAATCGTAAGTGATTTAAAATTCATTATACTGGCCAGTCAAAAATAATTTCGGCAAACATTTTATTAAAGAGATATCGAACTACAGCGTTTCTATAAAAGACTGTCGTCAAAGTGTGCATTGGAAATATTCGTTTTGCCGCTCTCTACATAAAAAAATTAGTCAAATTATTTGTCTGTCAACTGTGACATTATCATTATCATTAGTTGTGTTGTGTTTAGAGAATAATTGTGAACATTTTGAACAGTTTTTGTAGTTATTGTTTCTGTTTAATTTTTTTTCTCGTTACATTATTCAGTTTATGAAGTACCTTAATCTTTTATTAAAACTGTTTAATTGGTTGCATAAGCATTAATTTATTTCTATCCACTATAGAGAGCAGGAGGCACAATTCATAAACCACTAGACCGGACAATCTTTTATAGAAACCCTGTACTTTACATTGAAACTATTAAAGAATATAACTGTATGATTAAAAATTTTTGAGAAAGGTTAACCTAATTTCATGAAAAAGAAAATTTACTAAATTGAGATAGTTTTTTTTATATAAAAAAAATATTTAATCTTTATTTGATTTTGGATTTGTAGATTAGATAAAATAAAAAAGTAGGTAGAAATCCCCAACAATAAGAAAAAGGCTAATTGGTAGTTAGGAGAGTAATTAGTCTCTCTCCCATTATTTTTTTTATGTTTTGTTTATTTATGATTAAATAAAATTGTGTTTATATTTATAATTGTGGATTTTGTTTGTTGTTTATTTTTTTTCTTGTGTGGAAATAATTTGTTTAGCAGCTTGTTACAATTTTACCACCCCAGGTGTCATCATTACAGGTGGACCCATTGATACAAAATTTGGCAAGGTAAGGTTGATTTATTTCAGATAAAAGAGATATTTGTCGATTGCTTAACCGAGATTAAATCTGAGCTAGTGACAGGGCAAAATTGTTATTCAAAAATTGAAAAAATATATTGTAGTGATATATTTATACTATTGTTTTATTGAATTTTACCTCAAATATACTTGGTGCCCAGAACTTGGAATTTTCTTTTTATGAGTATATCACTGCAATATGTTTACAGCTGTATATTCTGCTTACTTTTACATGTTTTCATTTTGTAATGTAATGAAAACACGTGATTTGAAACACAGTCGGTCTGTTTTTAATCCGTCATGGTCTGGCAGAAAATGAAAATTCCGCATAAAATAGTATCATCAAAAAGAGAGTGGAGTTGGCTGAAAATTATAACGAACCTTCAGGAAACATTTTCAATATTGTTTACCTTCCTTAATAATCAGAAATACTAAAATAGTTTGTTTTAGGTAGTACGGAATTGCGGTTATTTATCCATGATGGAACGTTTTCCCAAATATTGGGATTAAAATAGTGGTATTTCTCTCGGGGCACAGAAAGTTAAAGGTGAAATATTTACAAGCATTACTCAGCACACAATGCAATATTATTACTCTATTATTCGAGATACCTAATAACAATGAAGATATAAAATTAACACTTCGCCGCCAAGAGCCGCTCTTTACGAGGAAAGAATAATTAATACTACAATAGCAGCTTTACTCATCGTTCCTTCCATGTTTGCTTGCAATGTTGTAATGCACCTTTCCTTCTTCATTCTACATCTAGGATGGCTGTGAGAAAAAGGATATCTGTATTCAACAAGAGATTCCCTACCTTATTTAAGGCTTAAACGATTTTAATTATAAATATCACGAGATAATTGGACGGGGTAAACGAAATAAAACTTCACTTGTCGATGTTGTTCCTGTTCCTCCTCCTGTTGTACGTTGTCACTATAAAGGCAAATTCAGAACTTTTAAAACGAGGTTTCAAAAGAATAAAACGCTGACGTGCGCGAAATAACAGTTGCTGAATCTTGACTTCAATTTGAATCCGTAATGTTTTCGATACGTTCAGGTCGTCGGAGCCGCTGCAGTTGTGCTGGCTCCTGGCTAAAGCTCTCAATCAATATTATACGAACCGGTATATGCACACACAAATCGACATAAACTGCAAAATATGATGATTACACTTTTCTACTTTTATGTTTATCGTCTTGTTTTGAAAGTTTCTTCTTCAAATTGTTGTTAAGAATTTGTTATTCAAATAGACCAACACATACTCATTAATCTCAAATTATGTTAGCTATGGAAGACTTCCACAAAAACCTTTAAGAAGTACTAAATTATAAATATGAGGCCAAATAAATATATAGTACTTCTTCGCATCCACCCTCGACTTCTATAACTAACACACTATACACATCCTGAATTCTTATGGATTTCTTATACCCTCTCTTCTTCCTTCTTCCTTTCGTAACTTACATATTTGTTGATATGAGCACATTTTTTGAACCTTATCGAATCCAAGTTTTTAAATTATTCTTTGCTCTGTCTCTACTTCGTTTATTGCCGTTTTATCAATCTTACATGGAGTGTCGGAGAAACTAAATTGTAAGCAATTTTCTAATAGACTAGATTTCTTTTGTTATTTTTTCATCGTCGAATAATGAAGCGATTAGTTTAGAAACGAAAATTGAATGTCTGAAGGCTGTTCTTTGCTTTCGTAATTATTTCTGAATAATAAGTTTTTCAGAAAACTGTACAAGCAAATCAATTTCGTAATTAATAATACCGAGTTGTTTATGTCTGGGTACATTTTTATTTACTAAAAAAGGGTTTTGAAGGTTGCAGCAATTAACGTTATATTTTTTTCGACCTTTAAGAAATGCCGTTCGCAGCAATACTGGAAGAGCACAAAGTAACCATGCAAAAAGTATATAAGAGTTAGTTAATGAGATGAAAATCTCAACAGCACCAGTCTTTCTGTGCCGTTTAGATAACGAAATGCCAAAGTAAATGAAGCACATCTGATACAATAATAAACAAAAAACTGATTCTTATAAAAAGTAAATAACAAATAAATACACATCGTAAAATCATTATTTGATATTGGTCTATACGAGCTCGCATATTTACAAAACACTCCTGTACAAGGTGTAACTGATATAACTAGAAATCTCGTAATAAGGGGGACCCTGCAATAATTTGCAACATATTTTCCTTATCAACACGTGGTCCCTTCCTGATGGTTTTCGAAAAAATGTTATTTTAAATTTTAAGTACGTCCATTGTACTCACATTACATTAAAAATACAAAGCAAGCGAAAAAATCTATTTTTTAAATCTTAAAATATTAATAATTTTGTGCTTGTTTAATGTATTGTGATTATTGTAATGATCTTGCTGTATAAATGATCTCCACGTATACCATTTCATTCATAACTTCCATCAGGAAGGCATTGACGTATATGGATTGCCATAGCAGCAGAATAAATAAAGAAGTAATAAATAAAGGTTCTATAAGATAGACTGTTTCACTGAGCTTGAACTATTTTTACAAGAATATCTTAAAAATAGCGTTGCTACCTTCCTGTTGCCCTTGACCTTCCTTGCCAGCTCTCAGATACAACGATACCAACATCTGTCGTTTCCCCTTTGGACCGATTCCAGAAGAGAGTGTGCTTCGAATTAACAGGATTAAGAATTTTCCTTTTTTATTTAATTTTAATTTCTGGTGTATTTTCTCATCAATCTGAAACATGTTTTTTGTGTGTCAAAACGCGAATTTTTATGTAAATAATGAACCTATCTATAAACGACCTTACCGCTCAAAAATTAAAGCATTGCGAACGTTCCAATATTTGCTAATCGAGGAATTTACAACTTTGCAAGTGCTATTGACCAGACTCAAATGTTCTCGAACATTTCACACGTTCAGACGAAACTTTAGCACACGAACTTTAGCAGTTCCATTTCGCTAGAAACATTTGGCAAACATTTGGCATTATGTGTAGTGTAGTGAATTTCTAGTTTTATCACAATATCATACCCACTAAGTGCAAAAATTTAATTTTTCCACGCGAGTCTTGTCAACGCGACATTAAAGAAATCCCAAGACATCAAGAAATCGTAACGCAAGCATCACATGTTCACAAAGAAATGATTGTTAGTTGTTCCTTGATTTTGTTGATAATTCTAATTTGTTATTTATTTCGTTCTACTAAGAACTACAGAACAACTCCCAAGTGATTCCTGCACCACTATGTATAATTTAATTAGGTTAAATTTTGTAACATTACATTACCATCAGCACAACATGTTCTTGACTTGCCACCAGCAATTGATTCCTTCGTTATTTGCTATCAGCAGCTAAGACCTACCAGTTCCTTGATTAGATTAATTACTAGCATAAGTTCTCATTGTCTTAGCATGTTAAGGAATTTCTTGAAAAGAAAACATCCACCTTGAAGTTATTTTTAGTTAGAATCTATTATACGTATATCCATATAGAAGGACAGTAATACATTCTATCTTTTTCTTGGGGAATGCGTTGAAATTCCTTCTAAGTTATTCTAAATTACTGTTTAAAATATTGCGGTGATCTATTAACAAAATAAAATAAAATACAATATGTCCACCGTTCCAAATATAAACATAAATTATATACGGTGGATTATAATAAAAATACACTACAGATATTTTTCTTTATTCCACTCAGCTAGCTCAGGGTTACTCGGTAAAGCATAAATTATTTGAATTACGAGACTCTTATTGACTCTTATGCCTGGAAAGGAAGAAAAAATTATGTTGTAAACGCTAAAGCACCTGCAAGCTAGACAACCACTGCTAAACTCTAAATTCAAAAGAAAAGAAAACTGGATGCTTGTATTTGCATCAATTAAACACATAAGTCAATTTAAAAACACAAACTTTATTTAAAGAATGAAATAAAAATTCGAATGAAAACAAAAATCAATAGTAAGAAATATTGTTCAAATCAATACAATTAATAATTGAGAAATAAATTCTCAGGCTTGCTCAAATGTTTTTTTTTTATTTGACGCCTACACTACGGGGCAACCAACATCTAAGGTCATCTGTCCCCCCATCTAACATGCAACACGAATACACACATCCATAGTTGAGGTGACGGAATTTTCCAATTAGAAAAATCCCGCTGCCCCAAGTGAGATTCGAACCCACGACCCTTGGAACACGAGTGATGCACTAACACCACTCGTCCACCGCCGGCCCTTTTGCTCAAATGTTATTAATAGTTGTAATGGCCTGACGTAGGGCCAATACGGTCATTCATTTGAACAGACCAACACAAATCAACAATTATTTATAAATAAAACTGTTTGTCTAATAAAAATAAATTAAATTGTTTTATTTAATTGAAAGCAAATAAATTCTCAAAAGAACCTGGTAAACTATAGGTTTCAGAACTCAAATAAAAACTCTAAAAGGGCGCCATCTGATTATGAGATTTAATGACATTAATTAAGCCAAAAAATATTAAATTCACTAATCAGAAAATGAATTAAATATACCAGGTTTTGAACAAAAATTTTAATTATGTTTATAAATTTTTAAAATAAAAAATGAATAAAACATTCATAATTATATGGTTCCATTTAGATCACTTGATATAAACTGAAAAACATATTTATTGGATGATAAGAAAAATAAAAAATCATATACATATATAATAAAGAAAACATTGACAACATAAATTTATTAAACTTAAATTAGTCATTCAGTAGTTAATTTTCAAGTTACTCCGGAATTATTGAACACAGAATGATTCAAAACTTAGTTAAAATTTATTCAATATAAAATTATTTAGATTTTATTGAACCTAAATTATTCAGAAGTTTATTAAGATCAAAGTTTATTAAACATGTATTACGGAATTAAATCTACTTAAATATTACTAAAGTTAAAATATTTGAATTTCACTGAAAGTAACAGACTAAAATTAAATTTTATTAGAGAGCTCTCTTTTTATAGAAAACTATAAAAATTCAATTTTCCAAATAATCCGTAAACACAAAAAAATTACAAAAATAGATATTTCTTAAAGTACAATACCTTAAATCTTATCCAATTAAACCATTATTTACTTGCCACGCAAAAACAAATTACTCTTGACTGCTAGAAACTGGAAACGCCTCTCCTTGAAAGACCGTTGTTAATTCTTAATGGTTATGAATTGTTATTTGAAGGTAGCAGATCCAAAGAAATAATTTTTATTTCAAATTCAGTTCAATCACCCGAAACGTTGAAATAATCCATATGATTTCACCAACAATCTTTATTAAACACAGTTTAAACAATCCTGTTTCTGTTAGTGTTTTTATTTATAATTTGCACACGAGAAATAACGGTGATGTCTTTAAAGGCTAAATTTAAACACAGATAGCACTTGCTACTTTGAATTCCTCCATTAAAATGGATAATTGTATATCTTTATCTGCATGTAGAACGGGAATTTGTTATTTATTATAAGTCCATCTGCCAGATTTTTAATAACAAAACTGCACTAATTTTAAAGCGCGAGCGGAAAAAATAATTGTTTTTAATGGTCCATCACGATAAAACAAACCACAAGTATTTATTAGCGGTACGGGATATCCAAGTCTCTCAAACTGAATTAATCAAAACTAAACTATATCAAAAGCTCACTTCACAACAAGTATCGATTAAACTGTACGAGAACTAGATTTAGAATTTTCTTTAATTCTAATTAACTAGAGTAAACGGTAATTCTATAATGTCGACCGAAGTCAACTGTCTTCTCTGAAAGTTCGATCGGAAGTGTTTTGGCATTTTGGACCTTTCATTTACGCGGGGAAGTTATTTTCTATACAACAAAGAAGTTTTTACTAGCATTTACACGAGATTTTTGTCCTAATGAACAAAAATAGAAAAAGGATGGCGCGAGAGCTGGTACAAGGACACTAACATCTGTAGGCTAGACATGCGGACCATGCAATTTTCAAGTTAAAACGCAAAAAGGCCAAACTGAATTTGTCAACACGTGTAAGGTGTTATTTTCCAAACAAAGGGAAGTTTATTTTTTACTATGTTTTCTCAGAACGCAAACTGGAATATTTTTATAAAGCTGTACGAACTTAATGCGCCACTAACTATTTTATCAGGGTTTTAGCAACGCAGCCAGTTTTTAACGGATACACGTGAACAAGCAAAGCACTAAAGACATAATTTATTGCTCCAACGTCTTCTAGTTTTATGGGAGTTCAAAAACAACCTTTTAAAATATTACTTTGTAAATATGTTTATACGAACAGAATTTTAGCTACAAATAAAATATAGATTTGCATGAAATTTTTATTCTTAATTTTTAATTTAAATATTAATGAACCTAACTGTGGTCCTATAGCTCTTATATTAATTATGCCTATGACTTGACATATCTCTCTTTTAATTTAAATCTGATATGACACATAAGACGGCTACTTTGGGACAAAATGAAAAATAAAAGTCATTTTCTTTGATTTTTGTACTTATTTTTAATAAGTAAGCTAAAATAAGGGTCATTTTCTTGATTTCTGCGCTTATTTTAATAAGTAAGCTAAAATAAGGGTTATTCTTGATTTATTTTAAGTGGACCATTTTAAGCCAAAATGAAAATAAGGGACGTTTTGTTGATTTTGCGCTTATTTTAATAAGTAAGCTAAAATAAGGGTTTTGTCAATTGCAATTGTTCTTGAAAATTTACATAAGACGGCCACTTTGAGACAAATGAGACAAATAAAGGTCATTTCTCGATTTTTATGCTTATTTTTAATAAGTAAGCTAAAATAAGGACCATCTTCTCGATTTTAAGCTTATTTTAATAAGCAAGCTAAAATAAGGTCATTTTCTTTTTGATTTATATTGGGCTTGTTTGAGACAAAATGAAAAACAAGGGTCATTTGCTTAATTTTTGATTATTTATTTTAAGTGGGTTTGTTTGGGACAAAATGAAAAAACAAGGGTCATTTTGTCGATTTTGCTCATTCTAATCTGCTGGGCATGTTTGGGACAAAATGAAAAACTTTAAGTGGACCACTTTGAGACAAACGACAAATAAGGGTCATTTGTTAATTTTCTCATAATAAAAATGGAAATAAAATTAACTAAAAATCATGAAAAACGGCTATAGAAGCCTGGAAAAATAATAAGGGTATAACACTCAAAGTTTGTAAAAAACACTATGAAAAATAAGTCTAGAATAATAAAACCTACTCCCCTAGGAGTATATACCGACTAAAAAATTTCTAATAAATGGAACAAATAACAAAGAAATGCACGAAATGTAATATTGAAAAATCTTTAGATAATTATTCTACTGCGAAGAACTATAAAGACGGTTTTCAAAGTGTTTGTAAGTGTTGCAAAAATGATTATGCGAAAAATGTTTACAACAGTCTGAAATCGAAAAATAAAGTTGAATGTGAATGTGGAAAAACTATTAGTAAAAGAGAGTATAAATATCATAAATCAACACCATTTCATATTTTAAAAACACTATGAAAAATAAGTCTAGAATAATAAACGTACTCCCCTAGGAGTATATACCGACAAAAAAATTTCTGAAAATATATAGACAAATTTTTCTCTTAATAAATGGAGGCAATCAAGAAGTTGTATTAAAAACAAAGTTATCGAAACATTTGATGTTATTAAGGATGGACCAGAAGGTAAACAAATCGTTAATTACTTAAAGGGGAAACTAACAAATGATGAGTTAGCGTCTTTGACTAAACCAAAAGTTCATGATCTTAGTGAATTTAGGATATCGGATGATTATTTCACAGAACAAGATCCATATACTTCATCCAAATTTGATATAACTGTTGAGGGGGAGAGAGAGAATACAACGAATATTATCGAAGACATAATTTAAGATATGGGTTCAAATTAAAAGATAAACTTCCAACAGGTAAAGATGGTATAATTACGGTAGACAATATATTTTTTGAGAAAATCAGAATTGTTAGAGAGGGTCTAAATGAAATGATTAGAATTGTTAAAAATAGGACGCGTTTTCATCAAAGTGATTTAATGTGTGTAAGTATGAATTTTAGTGAATTCCATCGTCCTATTTATTCAAATTTTTCATAAAATACAAATGTTGATAATATACTGAATACTGTTGGAAGAACTCTACAATCAGACGAAAACATAAATATAAATAATATAACATTTACTTTTAGGGTAATTAATATGCCTAGAGGGGCGGGTTTTAAAAGAGTTATAAATTTAGCCGAAGACCGAAGAACAAAGAAGAATATAATAATGATAAATAATAAAGACAATTTATGTTGTCCAAGAGCTGTTATTTTTGGACTAACCTATCATACAAATATTATACTCGGTAAGGAATATGATCATAATGAAATAAAATATACTAGAAAAGGAAGAAATTTACAAACAACTTTAGCTCAAGACCTATGTAATCAACTTGGTGAATATAATGAAGAGTATTTTACTTTAGACAATATTGCAAATATTGAAAGAGTATTAAATATACAAATAAAAATTGTGGCTGTATCTCTGTTCAATTCTGTAATTTATTCAGGACCGAAAAAAGATGTAAAAATATATTTATATAAAAACGGAAATCAGTACGATTTAATTAAAGGTATGTCGGCTTTTCATGGTCAATCTTATTATTGTGAAAAATGTGATAAACCATATCAAGATAAAGATAATCATAAATGTAAAAGGGTCGATAAATTATGCATAATGTGCTTCAAGACTAAACATAAAGAAGATATAAAACGTATATATTGTGAAAAATTTCACCGATTTTGTTACAATCAAGAATGTTTAGATAATCATTCAAAAGTATGTGAAAGATTTTATAAACGTTTAGGTTGCAATAAAATACTGAAAAGAGGTGTAGAACATAAATGCGGTTGGGAAAAATGTAGGAATTGTCACCAAAATGTTGAAATACTTGAACATAAATGTTATATGCAATGGAGACGGCAACAAAGTGGAATATGTGAAACAATTATGGAAGATGATAAAAATAATAAATACAAAGTAGAAGGCTGTAAAAACTGTAGCAAAAAAGGTTCTACAGTAACTTTTCCTGATAAAACTACTAAAAAGGTAAAATATCACATTTACCAATGTGAAAAATGTATTAAAACACCTTTGGATGATAAAAAAACACCTTTGGATGATAAAAACAATTTTAAATGTCGTGAATGTGATTCTAAAAAACATACTACTAAATGTACTTATACGGAAAAGTATTTATTCTTTGATTATGAAACTAATCAGGAAACAGGAGTACATATTCCTAATTTAGTTATAGCTCAAGATTTTGACGGTAATGTTAATTCTTTTAAGACTAACGAAGATTTCTGTAAATGGTTAATTTCTGAAGATCATAAAGGATACACTGCAATTGCACATAATTCTAAAGCTTTCGATACTCACTTTATTCTAAAATATTGTATTGATAATGGTATCAAACCTTTCTGTGTATATAAAATTTATTAAACTAAGAATAATTGATAGTATTAATTTTGTTCTAGGACCTTTAAAATACTTTCCAAAAACATTTGGATTAAAAGAACTTAAAAAAGGATATTTTCCACATTTTTTCAATACAACAGAAAATCAGAGCTATGTTGGAAAAATACCTAATACATAATACTACGGTATTAATACTATAAAACCAGACGATAGAGATAAATTTTTGGAATGGCATAACCAAAAAAGAAAAGAAAACTACGTATTTGAATTTGAAAAAGAATTTTATGATTGTTGTTATTCTGATGTAGATATATTAAAAAGAGGGTGTCTTGAATTAAGAAAACAGTTTCTAAAAATAGCTAACATAGATCCTTTTAGATACGTTACAATTGCTAGTGTTTGTATGGCTATATATAGATCAAAATATATTAAAAGAGGTACTATTGCAGTTGCTGATAATCTGAAGAAAGATAATTACTCTCAACAATTAATTTCTTGGTTAAATAGTTTTAAAAACCCTGATTTAAAACATGCATTAAACGACGGTGTAGTCAAAATATGTGGGTCAAAAGTTGATGGTTTTGATGAAAAGATTAATACAGTGTATCAATATCATGGTTGTTTTTGGCATGGATGTCCTAAATGTTATAGTCCAGATTTTATTAACAATAAGAATCAAACAGTTATGGAAGACCTTTATGATAAAACAATAAAAATAAGTGAACAAATAAAAAAAGGTGGTTATAATTTAATAGAAATGTGGGAATGTACTTGGAGGGAATCTAAAGAATATAAAGAGGATATTAAACAAATTGAAGAAGAATATAAAAAATCGGAAGGACTAAACCCTAGAAATGCATTCTTTGGAGGAAGAACTAATGCAACAAAATTGAAAGTTGATGGGAAAAAATTAAAATATATAGATATTTGTAGTTTATATCCAACAGTAATATATTATGATGATTATCCAGTTGAACACCCTAGAAAAATATTCAAACCTTGTGAGTATGATCCAGAATGGTATGGATTAATAAAATGTGCTATTTTACCACCAAGAAAATTATATCATCCTGTGTTACCCTGAAACGCGTTTTTTTCTGTCAGGCTAAATGACAATAAACTAACTAAATTACTCACAAACAAAACTAGGCCCCGCGATTGGGCGACAATGAAACGCGAGTTTTTCAGCCGAGATAAAACCACAAAAATATAACTATAAAAGCTATGAAAATACATCATACTTACTGTAACTGAAAACTCAAAAAATATCTGCCACAGCTTGAGATTTAAACTCTCTCTTTACAAATTAATTATTCAAGTCGTAGGTATTGGTTCCACAGCTGTATAAATTGTGAAAAGGAATAGATAAGGGTTTAACACAAATAAAAACATAAAAGGGCGCCATCTGGTTCTGAGCTTAGTTAATGATTTATTAACCATTCAAAGATGTTGATTGAAAAAGCATTAAAATTTATTAAATTCATTAACCAGAAAATGAATAGAATATTTAGTTAAAACAAAATTTTGTTTACTTAAAATTTTGAAGAAATGAACTTAAGCAT
Organism: Agrypnus murinus; assembly: GCA_929113105.1. NCBI lineage: Eukaryota > Metazoa > Arthropoda > Insecta > Coleoptera > Elateridae > Agrypnus > Agrypnus murinus. The sequence continues at coordinate 149,106,850 of OV816028.1, forward strand.
TCATAACCAATATGGTTCCGTTTTGTAGATCCATCAGTTTGAATTAATAACATTTATTAACAAAAGAATGGGTGAAATACACATACAAAGATAAACAAATAAAACACACCTTGTATATTTTTTAAGAACGTTTCGTTTAATAAAGAAAACAAACAGGAAAAATCGGATTGACCACAAAATTATTCAAAACACATACTACCAATATTAGAAATTTACATTGACAGATCATGATCGCAAAATATTGATGATAGGGTAGTGGGTCAAAATCCCACAAAAAAGGTCGGGTAGTGGGTCAAAATCCCACAAAACCAGAACCTCCAAAAAGATGGCAGAAACCGCGCATAAAGCAAAAGGTCTCACTAAGAGCATGGTTCCCAAAAATAACCGACAGATTGGTTGGTCAACATAGACCATTAGGACAAAAAGTCCTAAAAGAAGGTAGTCGAAGGATAGTAACGGTAAGAACTACCTCTGCTTTACCAGACTTTTACTGGAACCCGACATCGGTGAAGGAATTTCTAAAGCGCCTCCCACCGCGCTATAATAGACAAAGTCTAAAACAGAAGGTCTAAAGGAATAGAAATTTCTATAAGGGGGGGAAACAGTTTCAAAAAAGAAACATCAAATTCAACTTGGTCAACGAAGTGACTCGAAGGACCAGAAGTCCTTAGGAAGAAAGTGGTCAAAAGATGGTAAAAAGAACCACAGATGCTTTACCGGACTCTTACCGGAACCCGTCATCGGTGAAGGAATTTCTAGAGCGCCTCCCACCGCGCTATAATAGACAAAGTCTAAACAAAAAGTTGGAGAGATATAAGTTTCTCAAGAGGGAAAGAATATTTCGTAAAAGAAACATACAAATTTGAATTGGTCAACAAAGTGACTCGAAGGACCAGAAGTCCTTAGCGGAGGAGTGGTCAAAGGATGGTAGGAAGGACCACAAATGCTTTACCGGACTCTTACCGGAACCCGCCATCGGTGAAGGAATTTCTAAAGCGCCTCCCACCGCGCTATAATAGACAAAGTCTAAAATTCAAAAGAAGTCAGAACCCGAAAGCTTGTTCTAAAAAGAACACGACCTCAAAACTCAATACGATAACACAAAGCTGGACACCATAAGGTCACTAAGACCTTCACAAATTCTCAAATAACATATAAATTCCAACACAGGAACACTCATACTGAATTATCACAGCGAACTGTAACGATACTGAACGGTACATAAGTAGGGGGGATAGGGGGATTCTGGCGCCTCACTTCCTCACTTCTGAAATAACCTTGAACTGGTATGCTATCTCTCTCTAACCCATTAGTTTTGTATGCGACTATCTCCCTCACACAGCAGTATTGCCAACTATTCATAGGCGTGCAAGACAAATTTTCATAGGGGGCTATCATTTTAACCATTTTTCTACCCACAGTGGCGTACAGGATCGGATAAAAAGGGGTCGAGAAATAGCCATTACGGGAATCTGTATTACCGACAAGAAATAGCTATTACGGGAATCTGTATTACCGACAACCAACATATCGTCAATAGAGGGCGTCATGAAGAAATCTGTATTATCGATTATGTATATTAATAAATCTCACCGACTTCTCAAAATAATTACCGTTAGTAATAAGTTAATCACATATAATAATAGTAATTTAAGATAACTGATCCAGCATTAAAAAATTTTTAATTCAGCTTTAAACACAAACCGCGGACCTGCGCGATATAAACGAATTTATCCCAACTACTACTCGGCGCTCATCTTGAAACCCCTACCCCTAGCGTTTAATGGCTTGCGTACCTAGCTATCTCTCCCTCTTTCTCGCTACTATTACTTACAAGTTCTGCTGCTACCTTTCTCTCTCACGCACACACTGTACTCTTTCTACCTTTTCTAGAAGAAGAAATAATAATGCTAAATAGGAATTAAATTATGTTTCTACTTTTCATGTACCCTCTCTCGCAGATAACGATCCACCTTTTATATAGTTGCCCTTCTCCCCCTTAATCATGCTAATAAATGAGACATCAATGTTTAAATATATTATTTATTTAGCTATCTCTCTCTCTCTCTCGGTAACTTTTTCGTATATATCCCTCTCTATTCTAGTAACTTTGGCTATCGACAGGGATCGAAGCCCGTCACGCGGTTTCAATTAACCCAACAAAGGTCCTTACAACGACGACGACGACGACAGCTCGATAAAACGTTTACAATTTTGAATTTGTCATTCTTGAAGTCACCATCATGGGGATTTCCCGCTCTGAATTTTATATTTCACATCTGACTAACCACCACGTGATCAAGACCGCTGTATTCTAATGAAGCTTTCTACCCAAAGAGATCATGAAATTTAAAGGAACCAACAGTCCTTGATACAACAGCGAGTTTTGCAGGCTCGTCTAACCATCATATCTATGTCAGTAGCTGCCCTTCGTGAAGGGCTTTCGGATCTCCATGTTAAGAAAATTACGTTAATAAATACACAGGCTCTTGAATCACGTTCAGGGATCGGGATGGTTTCTAACACTAATATGTATCAACGGTTGAATTAACTACATAAAAAGAGAAAAACCTAATTCTAATGCAGAAAAATGTATAGACTTACCCTTGGCGTATCATTTTTATATTAAAAACGGAAGAAAAACAATAAATATTTACACTTTTAATCACCTCTCACCAAGAAGAAGAATATTGAATATTCAGTGTAAACAGACACTTTTTTTTAATTTAAAACCAGTTATTATTAATCTTTCAAGCCACTGTTATATACCACCCGCATACAGCGTATCGAAAGGACTGACGTGAAAAATATTATTTAGCAAATATTTAGCTCTCTCTACGAGACAAAAGGGAAACATTTCATTGGTCGCTTAAAATATAATGCCTTAGGCTATATACATTCCTTTAGACATTTCGAGGGTGAAAATCAAGATTCTACTTGTCCGTTGCCGTCATCAGGTTTTATCAGCTGAGGGATCTCTCTACCTGCCCCAGAACCCAAAACCAGGTATAATTGTTTGACCCTTTTTCTTAATTTGGTTCTTTCTGTAAAAAATATCTTTTTATAAAGATAAAAATATTACATTTAATTTATATTAAAATCAACATCAAATGACGTCAAATTGCTTTGCAAAACTGCCAGCAGACATCATCGCTAGAAAGATGCATCAGTAAAGGTAAAACAGAGAATGAATTGAATTTTGTATCATTTAAGTCAGGTATATATATTTTAAAAAGCTATTATTATTATTTTTACATGTAGATTTTACTGTAATACACTATAAACGTTATGTTTCATGAATTTTAATTCGTTATTAATAAAAATTATATCAATTATCTTAAATTATTATTGGTAGAACATTAGGTAATTACTTTTATCAATAAAATTCCGTAGTTACTAAGTCGACTCATGTCATGTAACAGCGTGAAGTTAGCAGCGTTAATTCACATGCCGTTCTACTTTGTTTCTAGTAAGATATGACGGCAATGTCGCATAATCTAGGTTTTTCTTCTTCTTCTTCAGAAAAATAAACATTCACTATTATAGTAATTGGGATTGATATAATTCAAAACTATCTACCTGTTTAAATATTAACATCCATGAAGGTGTCGCCCATTAAAACAGATGTTGTAACACTATACTAGCATTACACTATAAACGTTATCTTATTTATTCTCATATATTATATTTTGAGTTTATATAGTCGAAATGCATTAACTGCGTTCGTTATTCTACCTAAAACAGACGATTATCTATTCCAGGTAAAAAACACCCTTTTCTAAAGGCCAAAACTGAATGCGAGATTTTAACTAAAGAAAATTATACCCTTGCAAATAACATTGATATAATATTTTAAAACATTCCAATAGACTGACTCGGACTGATTCAAAAAGGGATACAATGTTTATATTAAATTTTCCGTATTCTGTTAAAACAATAATTTACCGTACCCCTTCTTTTACTACTTAAAATAAAACTTTTTTTTATAAAATACTTCTGAGATTATGAACCGTGTTAATAATGTGTTTTTCTGATTCCTCAATATTGGTTTAAAGGTCAATTCATAGTTTATTATAGTGTGGTTGGGAAACATGCGGATCCTTCTACCTGCTGATCGTTATAGGTATATGGATGTTGAATTATGTTCGACTGTTTTCATGAATTTTTAATTCGTTATTAATAAAAATTATATCAATTATCTTAAATTATTATTGGTGGAACATTAGGTACATAATTACTTTTATCAATAAAATAGGTTCTACAAGTCAACCTCAATTAATTAACCCTGGGGGCTATATACTTACAAACAGTCTTGAAACAAAAATGGTAGAGCTCACCCTGTTAGGTATGAAGCCAGAGTATGGTTGTGATAAATAAAACGTCAATGTTTATACATACTAGAAAATAGTGTAAAATTACTCTTTATAACTAATTATTGTTATGATGATGAAACCTGTGTGATTGATTTATTGCCCCATGGAAATATGTTATGCTATGTATACTAAATAAATGTTTGTAAAATAACTTTATATGTTTAGGATTTCCCGCCCTTAGATTCAAATTTTTAGTACTACTACTGCCATCTATCGGTGACGTCATATGATAAATTGGAATGTATGTGTAGGAGAGAGACATCCTTCTTAAATAAAACAACATACTATATTACAATTCAATATGGTTTATTCAACTATTTTCTCAATACATAGCATATGCAATTTTAGATCTAGATAATTACACATATACAGATTTATATCATATAATTAACATATCACATATGCAATTTATAGACTAAATAAAATAATTACATAGGTAGAGGGTTTATATACAGACTTATATAATACAAGTTATACATGTAAACTTAACTAGTTTCTAAATTATCATCGTTAGAAATCCTATAATTTCCCCCAAGCTGAGGTATTAATACATATCACATATACAATTTGTAGACTAATTACTTTCAAAGAATAATTACATAGGTAGAGGGTTTATATACACACTTATACAATACAAGTTATACATGAACACTTGAAATCCTGTAATTTCCCCAAGCTAAGGTATCTCCGTTCCCGCCAGCAATAATGTATCGTTTATCATCTTTCCATGATAACGCTACTTTATTTTTTAATTCTGTATAAAGTTGGTGGTTGTATGATCGGAAAGATTGAACATGTTTATAAATATCTATATTGCGTAATACCACGTTTCTATAGTCTTCCAAAGTCAGTTCTTTTTTGATAACAGCCTTCTGGATACCTTTAGCTGTTTTGGTAAGATTGCCCTCTACATCTACAGCATATGCTTTTGCCCCTGTTCCCAGAAATTCCCAGAGAATTCTACCCTCATATTCGTCCTTCATTCTACCAATTATGGATTCATTCTGCGGGATTCCAAATTGATTATCAGCCTTAAAGTTTGATGTATCATACTTGTACAAATATTTCTTCATGTCTTCATAAAAATCGTCTGTATACGTCAGTAGAATTAATGAGTCGGTGTTTTTCTGGCCACGCCTGCTGCGCTCTGATTGGCTATCCCCTCTCCTCTAGCTCCTCCCCTTGCTTCTGATTAGTCGACGCCATCTTGAATGACACGCCTACTATTCTGTGATTGGCTGAAGGCGGCCATTTTGAAAACGCCTACTATTCTCTGATTGGATGACGGCCATTTTGGAACTTCAGGCGCCATTTTACCACGCCCTATGAATCCATGACTGGAAACTGTATTACCGGCAACATGCATGCTTCTAAGAGATAGCGCTATGAAGGGATACCGACAAACTATGTACTTTTACTACTAGGCGGCGCGTCATGAAGAAATCTGTATTACCGATCATCATTTTATATTAATAAATTTCACCGTTTTCTCAAATAATTATCGTCGTCGTCATCGTCATTAATAAGATAATAATTACACATAGTAATACTTAATTCAGCATTAAAAATTTGAAATTCAGGAGGGCGCGTCATGAAGAAATCTGTATTATCCTACGCATTGAGGCTATTAGAGGTCTCATTAAAGAATCTCCTCTCTCACTCTCTCCTATTAGAGGTCGCATTAAAGAACCTTCCGTATAAATCATTCGCGATTTAAATAACAACGCAGGTTTATTATAATATTTACGCTAAGATGTAGTTTTATTAATATACAGAGAACTACAATTCTTCATCTAACGTGATCTCTTTTAAAATATTGTTATTTAAATTTATTAACAATAGGTTATTTATCGTTTCTTTCGACAGTTTCGACCTGTGTTCAGGCAACCATGCATACACGCGAGCATACGGGCTAATATACGGTTATCGTTCTCATACAGGAGCGTACAAGAGAAAAATATGAAAGGGGCTTGAATTAAATGCTATAAATCAGGTCAGGGGTAAATATATCTTAATACTCACCCTGCTTCTACGTTTATGAATCGTTTTCATTCCCTTTCTTTATTATTAACATATTACTTTTACTCTCGTTAAATTGGAATGTATGTGTAGGAGAGAGACATCCTTCTTAAATGAAACAACATAGTATATTACAATTCAATATGGTTTATTCAACTATTTTCTCAATACATAGCATATGCAATTTTAGATCTGGATAATTACACATATACAGATTTATATCATATAATTAACATATCACATATGCAATTTATAGACTAAATAAAATAATTCTGTATTACCGGCAATCTGTGTGCTACCAATAGAGGGCGTAATGCTACAATTAGTGTGTATTGCTAAGAGAGGGCGTGGTCAAAATGGCGCCCAAAGTTCCAAAATGGCGCACGTCCAATCAGAGAGCAGTGGGCGGGGAAATATATTGTTAAAAAGTGTAATATCGATTAAAAGGTTTAAGATACACCAGGGGTATAAAGTTCAGTGTTCTATTTGTTTAAATCTAATTTAAACAAATATAGAGTTTAAATTGTTACTAAATCCCTTTGATAGATTATTATTATAAAAAATAAATAAGGAACGGCTAAAAACAACAAAGATTATATGCTGTTAATTTAAATAAACATTGACTAATTATTATTAAAGTTTAAATGCACTGCAAGCTATTAAATATTATAAATTAATTATAAAGATCAATTTTAATGCAAATTAATAAAGTCTTTTAGCCGTTCCTTATTTATTTTTTATAATAATAATCTATCAAAGGGATTTAGTAACAATTTAAACTCTATATTTGTTTAAATTAGATTGTTGTTAAAAAGTGTAATATCAATTAAAAGGTTTTATTAATTTGCTTATATGTTGTTAATTTAAATAAACATTGACTAATTTCCCCGCCCACTGCTCTCTGATTGGACGTGCGCCATTTTGGAACTTTGGGCGCCATTTTGACCACGCCCTCTCTTAGCAATACACACTAATTGTAGCATTACGCCCTCTATTGGTAGCACACAGATTGCCGGTAATACAGAATTATTTTATTTAGTCTATAAATTGCATATGTGATATGTTAATTATATGATATAAATCTGTATATGTGTAATTATCCAGATCTAAAATTGCATATGCTATGTATTGAGAAAATAGTTGAATAAACCATATTGAATTGTAATATACTATGTTGTTTCATTTAAGAAGGATGTCTCTCTCCTACACATACATTCCAATTTAACGAGAGTAAAAGTAATATGTTAATAATAAAGAAAGGGAATGAAAACGATTCATAAACGTAGAAGCAGGGTGAGTATTAAGATATATTTACCCCTGACCTGATTTATAGCATTTAATTCAAGCCCCTTTCATATTTTTCTCTTGTACGCTCCTGTATGAGAACGATAACCGTATATTAGCCCGTATGCTCGCGTGTATGCATGGTTGCCTGAACACAGGTCGAAACTGTCGAAAGAAACGATAAATAACCTATTGTTAATAAATTTAAATAACAATATTTTAAAAGAGATCACGTTAGATGAAGAATTGTAGTTCTCTGTATATTAATAAAACTACATCTTAGCGTAAATATTATAATAAACCTGCGTTGTTATTTAAATCGCGAATGATTTATACGGAAGGTTCTTTAATGCGACCTCTAATAGGAGAGAGTGAGAGAGGAGATTCTTTAATGAGACCTCTAATAGCCTCAATGCGTAGGATAATACAGATTTCTTCATGACGCGCCCTCCTGAATTTCAAATTTTTAATGCTGAATTAAGTATTACTATGTGTAATTATTATCTTATTAATGACGATGACGACGACGATAATTATTTGAGAAAACGGTGAAATTTATTAATATAAAATGATGATCGGTAATACAGATTTCTTCATGACGCGCCGCCTAGTAGTAAAAGTACATAGTTTGTCGGTATCCCTTCATAGCGCTATCTCTTAGAAGCATGCATGTTGCCGGTAATACAGTTTCCAGTCATGGATTCATAGGGCGTGGTAAAATGGCGCCCGAAGTTCCAAAATGGCCGTCATCCAATCAGAGAATAGTAGGCGTTTTCAAAATGGCCGCCTTCAGCCAATCACAGAATAGTAGGCGTGTCATTCAAGATGGCGTCGACCAATCAGAAGCAAGGGGAGGAGCTAGAGGAGAGGGGATAGCCAATCAGAGCGCAGCAGGCGTGGCCAGAAAAACACCGACTCATTAATTCTACTGACGTATACAGACGATTTTTATGAAGACATGAAGAAATATTTGTACAAGTATGATACATCAAACTTTAAGGCTGATAATCAATTTGGAATCCCGCAGAATGAATCCATAATTGGTAGAATGAAGGACGAATATGCGGGTAGAATTCTCTGGGAATTTCTGGGAACAGGGGCAAAAGCATATGCTGTAGATGTAGAGGGCAATCTTACCAAAACAGCTAAAGGTATCCAGAAGGCTGTTATCAAAAAAGAACTGACTTTGGAAGACTATAGAAACGTGGTATTACGCAATATAGATATTTATAAACATGTTCAATCTTTCCGATCATACAACCACCAACTTTATACAGAATTAAAAAATAAAGTAGCGTTATCATGGAAAGATGATAAACGATACATTATTGCTGGCGGGAACGGAGATACCTTAGCTTGGGGAAATTACAGGATTTCAAGTGTTCATGTATAACTTGTATTGTATAAGTGTGTATATAAACCCTCTACCTATGTAATTATTCTTTGAAAGTAATTAGTCTACAAATTGTATATGTGATATGTATTAATACCTCAGCTTGGGGGAAATTATAGGATTTCTAACGATGATAATTTAGAAACTAGTTAAGTTTACATGTATAACTTGTATTATATAAGTCTGTATATAAACCCTCTACCTATGTAATTATTTTATTTAGTCTATAAATTGCATATGTGATATGTTAATTATATGATATAAATCTGTATATGTGTAATTATCTAGATCTAAAATTGCATATGCTATGTATTGAGAAAATAGTTGAATAAACCATATTGAATTGTAATATAGTATGTTGTTTTATTTAAGAAGGATGTCTCTCTCCTACACATACATTCCAATTTATCATATGACGTCACCGATAGATGGCAGTAGTAGTACTAAAAATTTGAATCTAAGGGCGGGAAATCCTAAACATATAAAGTTATTTTACAAACATTTATTTAGTATACATAGCATAACATATTTCCATGGGGCAATAAATCAATCACACAGGTTTCATCATCATAACAATAATTAGTTATAAAGAGTAATTTTACACTATTTTCTAGTATGTATAAACATTGATGTTTTATTTATCACAACCATACTCTGGCTTCATACCTAACAGGGTGAGCTCTACCATTTTTGTTTCAAGACTGTTTGTAAGTATATAGCCCCCAGGGTTAATTAATTGAGGTTGACTTGTAGAACCTATTTTATTGATAAAAGTAATTATGTACCTAATGTTCCACCAATAATAATTTAAGATAATTGATATAATTTTTATTAATAACGAATTAAAAATTCATGAAAACAGTCGAACATAATTCAACATCCATATACCTATAACGATCAGCAGGTAGAAGGATCCGCATGTTTCCCAACCACACTATAATAAACTATTAATTGACCTTTAAACCAATATTGAGGAATCAGAAAAACACATTATTAACACGGTTCATAATCTCAGAAGTATTTTATAAAAAAAAGTTTTATTTTAAGTAGTAAAAGAAGGGGTACGGTAAATTATTGTTTTAACAGAATACGGAAAATTTAATATAAACATTGTATCCCTTTTTGAATCAGTCCGAGTCAGTCTATTGGAATGTTTTAAAATATTATATCAATGTTATTTGCAAGGGTATAATTTTCTTTAGTTAAAATCTCGCATTCAGTTTTGGCCTTTAGAAAAGGGTGTTTTTTACCTGGAATAGATAATCGTCTGTTTTAGGTAGAATAACGAACGCAGTTAATGCATTTCGACTATATAAACTCAAAATATAATATATGAGAATAAATAAGATAACGTTTATAGTGTAATGCTAGTATAGTGTTACAACATCTGTTTTAATGGGCGACACCTTCATGGATGTTAATATTTAAACAGGTAGATAGTTTTGAATTATATCAATCCCAATTACTATAATAGTGAATGTTTATTTTTCTGAAGAAGAAGAAGAAAAACCTAGATTATGCGACATTGCCGTCATATCTTACTAGAAACAAAGTAGAACGGCATGTGAATTAACGCTGCTAACTTCACGCTGTTACATGACATGAGTCGACTTAGTAACTACGGAATTTTATTGATAAAAGTAATTACCTAATGTTCTACCAATAATAATTTAAGATAATTGATATAATTTTTATTAATAACGAATTAAAATTCATGAAACATAACGTTTATAGTGTATTACAGTAAAATCTACATGTAAAAATAATAATAATAGCTTTTTAAAATATATATACCTGACTTAAATGATACAAAATTCAATTCATTCTCTGTTTTACCTTTACTGATGCATCTTTCTAGCGATGATGTCTGCTGGCAGTTTTGCAAAGCAATTTGACGTCATTTGATGTTGATTTTAATATAAATTAAATGTAATATTTTTATCTTTATAAAAAGATATTTTTTACAGAAAGAACCAAATTAAGAAAAAGGGTCAAACAATTATACCTGGTTTTGGGTTCTGGGGCAGGTAGAGAGATCCCTCAGCTGATAAAACCTGATGACGGCAACGGACAAGTAGAATCTTGATTTTCACCCTCGAAATGTCTAAAGGAATGTATATAGCCTAAGGCATTATATTTTAAGCGACCAATGAAATGTTTCCCTTTTGTCTCGTAGAGAGAGCTAAATATTTGCTAAATAATATTTTTCACGTCAGTCCTTTCGATACGCTGTATGCGGGTGGTATATAACAGTGGCTTGAAAGATTAATAATAACTGGTTTTAAATTAAAAAAAAGTGTCTGTTTACACTGAATATTCAATATTCTTCTTCTTGGTGAGAGGTGATTAAAAGTGTAAATATTTATTGTTTTTCTTCCGTTTTTAATATAAAAATGATACGCCAAGGGTAAGTCTATACATTTTTCTGCATTAGAATTAGGTTTTTCTCTTTTTATGTAGTTAATTCAACCGTTGATACATATTAGTGTTAGAAACCATCCCGATCCCTGAACGTGATTCAAGAGCCTGTGTATTTATTAACGTAATTTTCTTAACATGGAGATCCGAAAGCCCTTCACGAAGGGCAGCTACTGACATAGATATGATGGTTAGACGAGCCTGCAAAACTCGCTGTTGTATCAAGGACTGTTGGTTCCTTTAAATTTCATGATCTCTTTGGGTAGAAAGCTTCATTAGAATACAGCGGTCTTGATCACGTGGTGGTTAGTCAGATGTGAAATATAAAATTCAGAGCGGGAAATCCCCATGATGGTGACTTCAAGAATGACAAATTCAAAATTTTAAACGTTTTATCGAGCTGTCGTCGTCGTCGTCGTTGTAAGGACCTTTGTTGGGTTAATTGAAACCGCGTGACGGGCTTCGATCCCTGTCGATAGCCAAAGTTACTAGAATAGAGAGGGATATATACGAAAAAGTTACCGAGAGAGAGAGAGAGATAGCTAAATAAATAATATATTTAAACATTGATGTCTCATTTATTAGCATGATTAAGGGGGAGAAGGGCAACTATATAAAAGGTGGATCGTTATCTGCGAGAGAGGGTACATGAAAAGTAGAAACATAATTTAATTCCTATTTAGCATTATTATTTCTTCTTCTAGAAAAGGTAGAAAGAGTACAGTGTGTGCGTGAGAGAGAAAGGTAGCAGCAGAACTTGTAAGTAATAGTAGCGAGAAAGAGGGAGAGATAGCTAGGTACGCAAGCCATTAAACGCTAGGGGTAGGGGTTTCAAGATGAGCGCCGAGTAGTAGTTGGGATAAATTCGTTTATATCGCGCAGGTCCGCGGTTTGTGTTTAAAGCTGAATTAAAAATTTTTTAATGCTGGATCAGTTATCTTAAATTACTATTATTATATGTGATTAACTTATTACTAACGGTAATTATTTTGAGAAGTCGGTGAGATTTATTAATATACATAATCGATAATACAGATTTCTTCATGACGCCCTCTATTGACGATATGTTGGTTGTCGGTAATACAGATTCCCGTAATAGCTATTTCTTGTCGGTAATACAGATTCCCGTAATGGCTATTTCTCGACCCCTTTTTATCCGATCCTGTACGCCACTGTGGGTAGAAAAATGGTTAAAATGATAGCCCCCTATGAAAATTTGTCTTGCACGCCTATGAATAGTTGGCAATACTGCTGTGTGAGGGAGATAGTCGCATACAAAACTAATGGGTTAGAGAGAGATAGCATACCAGTTCAAGGTTATTTCAGAAGTGAGGAAGTGAGGCGCCAGAATCCCCATATCCCCCCTACTTACATACGAAGCACCATATACTTTCAAAAAGCAAAACGGTAATGGCGGTGATCAAAATCACCAAACGGTACGGAACAGAGACCATAATGCCTCCAAAAACACAGTACTAAGCGGCACTGCAAAACGGTACGATACTATATTGCCTGAGCGGCACGGAACGGTAAATGGCACATGCCAACGATACGATAATAAGACAGAAACTGTCTCCCAAAAATGCAGTACGGTGCGGAACTGTACTACAAACTGTATCACAAACGACACAAAAATCGGTAAATGGTGGATGCCAACGGTATAAATGAGAACAGAACGGCATCACCAAAACCTTACACACCTAACTTCAAAATGGTTCGAAACCACAAGACCTAATAGATCTCAAATAGATTTATAATTTAGCTTTTAGAAAAAGCTTATGGAAGTTCAACGAACTTAAATTGTACAAGGGCACAAAATCCCAACAGATTATTATGTTTCTGAATATTCAAAATGAAGTAATAACTTCACACAAATTTCTAAATAGGCAGAACTGTCAAAATCGGTAAATATATACTGGACACAATAGGGAAAAATTTGTCTTACACCCTGCGTGCGTTCCGACCAACCTACCAAGAAACACCCAAGGGATAAAAGAATATCCCCTGTACACGCTTCACTCAGACACACTCCCACACAAGATCCCACGAAGATATTCAATCACTCAAAAAGAAGAGGGCACGCAACAAATCACGTTATCATTGTATTATGTAACTCCCACAATTAAAAGAATGAAAGAAACCCAACAGTACCTGTCAGAACCATGAAAGAATTAACGCCACAAAAGGGATTAATTAATATTATTTAAAGATAAAACTTATTTAACAATAAGCATGAAAAGATTTGAAATGCAAAAATAGAAGATAACCCCAAAAGGTAATTTATACGGTAAATGTTTAATTTTTAGTTTGGTAGCGAGTAAACTCTCCTATCATCTCATACAAAAATCCATTCATCTCCCGGGACCACAATCATAAAACATACGGCAACTTACATCATCAAACATTCCCAATCATCAAAGTTAGGTACCTTCAAATACATACGCGAGCATACTTGCCGACACAAAATCATAAGTAGCCAAAAAGTATTTTGAAAAATATCATTATCATAAAATATCTCAAAGAAAATTGAATTTATTCATCCAAAAGTAAAACACATTACTGAAACCCAAAAAAAATTTTAAATCACTACTAACCATAATCGTACTCAAATTACTAAAATTCGAAAACGCAAAACCAAAAAATTTTGTCCAACATATCTGTAACCTAATTTAAACAAGGAGAATCTTTACACCTTAATAAATTTTCAAACGAACCAAACGCTCGATAATTTCTAATAAACTCAGCTGTAATATTTATTCAAATTCTAAAATAATTTTTCTCCATTAATTATTATTTACTGACAACAAAATATAATTTTGGAAATACAAGCCAGCGATACTATCCAATAATGTTACTAAAAAATTTCAACATCAACATTTTATTCACGAAAGAGAAAGAAACTCCCTGTACTTCACAATTTCTGTAATTTAAATAACCTTTACTTATTATCGGTAATTACTAAAACTTTCAAACAAAGCTGAAACTTTACACAACTGTAAATTTTAACAAAGAAAATTTCTTATCAATTCGGAAAAACTCATAATGGTTTTCTAACTACAGAAAACGTGAAATCTATAACTCGAAAAAAATTTCAAAGCCATTTATCTATAATCTGAAGTATCCTAATGATACCAAAATTAATTCTGAAATCGTTGTCATTCTTTTTAACTAAACGACATCGCTAAATTCAAACAGACGATACGATACGATACGATACGATACGGTACGATACGATACGATACGATAAATTTCAAGTATCGAAAGTTTTATCTGAAAAACTCCTAACATATTTTCACACGGTAACATACTGTAATTAACTTTACCCAATTACCTTCAACGAAACACATTACGGTACAAAGCTATCCGACGGTAGCTATAAATAAATCTCAAAAATAAACACCTTCTGACCGTTAACACAAGTGCCTTCTAAATACAAAGCCTATAAAAACTGTATCATACAAAATTTTAAATAGTTCGCCAAATCCTCAAAAACTTTATCGGTAATTAAAAATAATTCTGTAATCTGAACTACCAATACTTTGAATTTTAACTCATTGCATAATTTAACAACAAACTATATGACTGTAATTGAAGCTTCCAGTTTCCTCACAAAAATCTGACAATATTGTTGATTCCAAAAAGGAATCTTTATCTGGATACATAATACAAAATCACCTGAAATCTTAAACCAATATTCAACCAATATCTCAAACCTTTTCTTAACTGTGGAAACAATATTTTACTCAAGCCACACGTTGGCATAGCCAATGAAACGCGTGTTTTTCTGTCAGGCTAAATGACAATAAACTAACTAAATTACTCACAAACAAAACTAGGCCCCGCGATTGGGCGACAATGAAACGCGAGTTTTTCAGCCGAGATAAAACCACAAAAATATAACTATAAAAGCTATGAAAATACATCATACTTACTGTAACTGAAAACTCAAAAAATATCTGCCACAGCTTGAGATTTAAACTCTCTCTTTACAAATTAATTATTCAAGTCGTAGGTATTGGTTCCACAGCTGTATAAATTGTGAAAAGGAATAGATAAGGGTTTAACACAAATAAAAACATAAAAGGGCGCCATCTGGTTCTGAGCTTAGTTAATGATTTATTAACCATTCAAAGATGTTGATTGAAAAAGCATTAAAATTTATTAAATTCATTAACCAGAAAATGAATAGAATATTTAGTTAAAACAAAATTTTGTTTACTTAAAATTTTGAAGAAATGAACTTAAGCATTCATAACCAATATGGTTCCGTTTTGTAGATCCATCAGTTTGAATTAATAACATTTATTAACAAAAGAATGGGTGAAATACACATACAAAGATAAACAAATAAAACACACCTTGTATATTTATTACTAATCCAATCTAAATTTATTGGATTATAATTATGTCCAAAAGTTAATCAATAAAAAAATTCACCAAGAACGTTTCGTTTAATAAAGAAAACAAACAGGAAAAATCGGATTGACCACAAAATTATTCAAAACACATACTACCAATATTAGAAATTTACATTGACAGATCATGATCGCAAAATATTTCAAAAGAATCGATTAGATCAACCATAAAAATTATTCAAAACAATTTAATTTAAATATTAACCTTTGTATTGACTGAGCTTTTCCTGGACAAAATTTATAAACAAATCTCTAAAGGAGATTAGACAAATTACATCAGTTCAACAGTATCAATATAAATGATTTGTAATTACATTAAAGTTTAAAGCTTTTTAACAACTGACAAGAGTTCTATTGATAATAGAATTTAATGAGCAAAAATTTATAATGGACTTCTAATAATTGAGAAACAATAACAAAAATGACTGCAAATTCAAGCAAGAAAATTTATCTAAATGAATAACACTAAAAACAATAGTCACAATACCTTTTATTTTTGGTAAATCACAAACCAAAATCAACGATAAACTGCATAAAATTTGACGACAACGTCACAGCAACTGGAAACTGGAATATTGGTAATTTTCTTTCATACATTAAAAATGTACGAGATAACCCTCGTAGAAACTGGATATGGCGAATTATAATTTGCAAATTCACCCCAAACGGCAGTAACAAAATGCAACCAAAGAGTTCCATAAAAGATTTGGCTATTAGTTTTGATAACCATTTTATAATTTCATTGTTTTCAATAAAACAATACACATAAACATTAATTCTGAACTGAATTTAGAAGGCACACAGCACGAATTATTATTTAACCGAAATTTCGATTACAGGGAAAGCGTCTGTAATTATTAACTTATTTCTGTAAAATAATTATTTAGACGAGATTACGGTACGGTAGACTGTCGTAACCTATGTTACACAGTAATAAGGGAAACTAAATTTCCCACTTTTCTGAAGCACAAACGTCCGCAAAAATATTTAACGGAATAACTGTAACTTTTGTTAACCACGAATTATTGGTTAATTTCCGAACACTGATTTAAACAATAACTATTACATGTTGATTTTAATTAAATGCACCGGCCATCCGAAAGCCGGTAATTGTTCAAACAATATTAAAAACTGAATTTAGAGTTTTCTTTCAAACTCCATTTTACTACAACAAAATGGCATTTTTAACACCAGATCGAACGTACGCTCTCGGCGTGTGATTTTGGAAGACCTCCCGTCTCAAAATTCTGTCTGTTTGTTAGTGTCCGGTCAAAACCGAGCGAGGCCTTTTTATAAGCTCCCCTTTCGCATTATTCCGCGTCTCAACATCTGTTATTAGGCGGCTAGGGCGCTTGTTACATGGCCTACTATAGGATATTAGACCTTACGTGTAAAAAATAGTACCCAAAATTCTTCCCGCTTAAAGCACACGTGTGTACTGCTACTGCTGTCGAGACGAAAATTTCTACGCCGCATTGACTTAAAATTCAAACGCAAATAGCAGACAAAGAAAAGTGTATTTAGAATCGTATACACTCAAAATGTTTATCGAAATATTTTAATAAATGAGATGACGAAGCGCTTCTCATAGTTTCTTTTCAAGGTTTCTTTTTAAAGAAATTAATATTATTTTTTGTAAAATGCCAGGTCGCAAGATACGAAAAACGACAACAGAATGACGTTACATTATTTCATTATAGCAAATATTAAACATTCCCTTCCTAAAAGGTGCTTTTTATTTAAGATGTTTATTTGATGACAGGCTAGTTTAAATTAAGCGACGTCCACAGGACCGAACTTAGGATTTTTAACAAGAATTACTACCAAATTCTATATACTAAATACCGGTGGAAAATGTACCCGTTACAACCCTTAAAGAGTAATAATAAGTTATCATTTCCATTTTGTAGGTTATGTCCTGAAATAAATCAGGATAAATGTGATCATACCGACTCTCAAAGAATTATCAGAGGAACATGGTGTACACATGAAGTACAAAAAGCAATAGAAAAAGGTTATAAAATTATAACTATTGATGAAGTTTGGCATTTTAGAAAAAAATCATCTTATTTGTTTAGAAAATATATAAAAGTATTTATGAAAATAAAACTAGAAACAAGTCCATGGCAAGATGATTTTGAATCAGAAGATGAGTATAGAAAAGCTAGTATAGAAACTCTAGGTATAGAATTGGATAAAATAGAAAACAACCCTGGAAAGAGAGCTGTAGCAAAAGTGTGCTTAAATTCCGTCTGGGGTAAATTTGGTCAGAGACAAAATATGGGTAAAACAGAATATGTTACAGATGTTAAGAGATTTTATGAAATTTTATTAGATGATAGACTTGATAACATACATATAGATGAAATAAACGAAAATGTTACAATTCAGTTATAAATTTAAAGATGAATATGTGGAAAATGATTTCAATACCAATACATTTATTGCTACTTTTACAACCGCAAATGCAAGATTAAGATTGTACGAAATGTTAGACATATTAGGTGAGGCGGTTGTATATTACGATACAGACAGCACAGTATATATAGACGATGGTAAGAATACTGTCAAAACAGGATGTTTATTGGGAGACTGAACAGATGAATTAGGTAAAGATGTTTGGATTATTGACTGGCTCTCAACAGGTCCAAAGAGTTATTGTTATAAAACAAATACAGGTAAAGTTGAATTTGTGTTTTGTAAGGTAATGATAAACGATTGTCCACATCAAGACGGCGAAAGTCATGTGATTTGTTTTCGTTTGCAGGAATTATATAAGAATCAAATTCAATATTCTTGAAATCTGATAGTTCGTATGACCAATATCATTGGTGTCCTATTGCTTTAACTGTTAGTAGAGGGAAATTAATTTCATCAAGAAGATACAGAAGACGTAATGATGGGAGGGAAATGAAAATTAGTGTTACTGCAGGAGCAATCGTTCAAATTAATTCGATCGTTTGTCCTTCTAATAGGTATCGATGTGTATACTTGTTCGTAAACAAAGTATTGAAGGTTATATAGTAAAACATCTATTAACAATCGTAACAAATTGCAAATTGATTAATGATTATTGATTAATCCAACATTTTACAAGTAAATATGGAGATGGAGTAGTTTACGAAAAATTACTTTAATGTGATTCTCCTGGGTAGCAAATACGTAAGTGTTACATTCAATACTACTGTAAAGTTTTAAAAACTTTAAAGTAGCTTCGGGCAAGTTACTGCTACAATCATAATACCACTTTGAAGTTGCAACGACTTTAAAGTAAGTATACTAAGTGGCAATACCGTTCCACATACTTTAATAGTTACTCAGAAGTAATGAAACTACATAGTTCCAATAAATAGTAGAAACAACTACAAAATTACTAAAATATTCCGAATTGAAAAAATTAAACCTATAAAGTCATAAATTTAGTTGCAGTTACGTAACCACTACTCAATCAAAGTTCCGATCTCAGTTATTGCTACTTAAATGCTGCTTGGGATATTTAAAAAAGGTGCGAAATGAACCTCCAAGGTGGATAGACGACCATCGAAAAATGATTAGAAAATACAATAATACAATCCATACTACAATAAATTTAAAACCATCTGAAGTTAACAAAAATAATGAAAAAATGATACTGGAAACCGTATATGTTTTAAAAATTACAAATAAGAAACCAAAATTTGAAATTGGTTAGACTATCAACGTTAGTTGATATTTTTAGAAATAAATTAAAAACAAATTGGACAAAAGAAGTATTTATTATCTCTCAAATACTTATATATAATGTCGTCGTTTATAAAGTTAAAGACGAAAACGGAGAAGGAAATAAAGAAGGTATTTATGAAGAAGAATTACAATTGACAAAACTCTGATTGTTGTATTAGCTTTACATTAAAAAAGACGTGGCCGAAAAATCGGGCCACGTTATTTTTGGATATAAATTCTAATATATTACTTGTAATTAAAATTTTTATAAAATCTTTCTTTATTTTTAAACCACAATGTAAAAAACTTAATATATTATTCGTAATCTATATTGTTATCTTTTAAAAAGTTCTTAAAATCCCTTTTTATATACTTCAAAAACAAGTGGCAAAGTTTCCCACTTGTTATTTCATCGACAAATCCTATAAACTCGAGTAAATTATTAGTAATCTATATTGTTCTTTTAAAAATTCCAAATAGATGCGTTTTTTATTTCTATATAACACGTCCCCAAAATTGGGACGTGTTATTTCGTCATAATTTCGAGTAAATTATTTGTAATCAATATGTCTTTCTTATTTTGCAAAGGATGACGCCTGGGAAACTTTCCCATGCGTTATTTCATTGATAAAACCCGTAAATTCGAGTAAATTATTAGTAATCAATATTTCTTTCTTTATATGTCGAAAATCCAAGAAAATTTAATTATTCGTACAAAATAACTCAAACAAAAGTACCCATATAGAAATTTATTATCACATTCTTAGACCCACCTTGCAAGCGGGTCCTACATGAACTTTTATTAATATTATCAATTTTAACCTTGAGTAATAAAATGAACAGCAATACATTATTATCTTTTAAATATAAATTTAATTAGAATTCACTTCCGGTTAATTTATATAGAGTTATTATAAATACTTTACTTAATTATAGGTTTTCTTAATAGAGAATACGACAAGTTCAGCATGTAAAAAGCGAAGACAAATTTTCTTAACATTTTTTTGAATTTCTGAACGGTTTTGATTTAAACGATTTTGAAAAATTTTTTTTTCGTTTTGAAATTTTATTTTTAGAAATATTTAATCAAAATAATTAATTCATTATTAATTTACTTTGAAAAATTTTTGTTACGACCAGGATTCGAACCTGCTGGCGAGAGTACGTAATTTGGAGCGACATGTACTATGCAATGTGCGCTACCACGTCTTAACGATGGAATGTGTTATAGCACTTTTAAACAATAACTACTAATTCTGATTCATTTATCTGACTATATCCTAAAATATAATGCTTTTTAATTACAAATTTATTCAATATGGTATTAAAAATAGATACGCAATTATTATAAGCTGAAACAATAGTTTATCTGTCAGACTAAATGACAATAAACTAACTAAATTACTCACAAACAAAACTAGGCCCCGCGTTGAAGCCAGTGAAACACACTAAATTCTGGCCCACATTGGACCGTCAGTGAAACAATCGTGTTTTTCTACACAAAAATACAATATACAAAATGCTATAACAAGTTATGAAAATACATCATACTTACTGTAACTGAAAACTCAAAAAATATCTGCCACAGCTTGAGATTTAAACTCTCTCTTTACAAATTGATTAATCAAGTCGTAGGTATTGGTTCCACAGCTGTATAAATTGTGAAAAGGAATAGATAAGGGTTCAAACACAAATAAAAACTTAAAAGGGCGCCATCTGGTTCTGAGCTTAGTTAATTACTAATTAACCATTCAAAGATGTTAATTGAATAAGCATTAAAATTTATTAAATTCATTAACCAGAAAATGAATAGAATATTTAGTTAAAACAAAATTTTGTTTACTTAAAATTGTTGAAGAAATGAACTTAAGCATTCATAACCAATATGGTTCCGTTTTTCAGATCATTCAGTTTTGAATTAATAACATTTATTAACAGGAAAATAATTAAAACACAACCTTGCATAGATAAAAATAAAACACACCTCGTATATTTATTACAAGTCCACCCTACATTTAGTAGGTTATAATTATACCAAAATTAATCAATAAAAATTCATTTAAAACTTTTCATTAAGTAATAAAAATAGACCAAAGAAATTGATTAGATCAACCACAATTATTATTCAAAAAACATTAACACAAATATTACTGACTCATCTTATTCTGGGCAAAAAAATAAACGAATATCTAAATGAGATTAGACAAATTAAATCAGTTCAAAGGTATCAATATAAATGAATTGTGATTAAATTAAAGTTTAAAGATTTTTAACTATCAAGGAGAGCTCTCCCTAAAGAAAATTCATAACTATGACATTCTTAATACTTGAATTACAAACAAATACCTACTTAATATTACGGTACCTTGCATTTTCATTCATTAAACTCATGGAATACCATACACCTAGTTCGATAGAAATTGGAAATTCGCCTTTCCTGCGGGGAACTTACGGTTGAATTCGGCTCAGCATCGAAGTGTAGATTCTCCATACAAAAACGCGACCAACTCCATTATTGACAACAGCCCATATGATTACAGAAACCAAGAGAGTCAGGCACAAAAATAACCAAGATTTTAATTTGCTATTAAGTAATATCGTAATTATTTTCCCTCGGAAAATTAGCGAAAATGCGTCTTGAGCTTCAAATTGTTTTAAATCACTTATATCAATAAATGCTTTCGCCTTCATTAAGCCGAATTTTAATGTACAAACGCACAAAAAGTGCTCACTAAATTTAGGATTACTTCAAGAGATTCTTCTCTCATTAATTAACTGCACTTATCGGTAGATCGGACTAAAGGAAATACTTGCTATTACACATTTTTCATCAAAGAATAAACCACTGTGATTTATACGCAGTACGGAATGACAAGTCTTTCAAACACAACTTAATGCACGTAAAACCTTTTCAAAAGGATTACCACTTAACGGCATAACTTTAAACGACAAAGCACTATAACTAGAATATCTTGCAATTCTATAGGATTAAAGAACTGTAATCCATTGACACTACATAAGAAAAATGATCAGGCCTATTGACCACAATGTCGACTGCATGCCAACAGCCTGCAGTCACGAATCTTCAGTCTCGAGTCTTCAGTCTCGAGTTTTCAGTCTCGAGTCTTGTTTTTTAAAACTAGCGAAGGCTTTTTATAAACTCCGTTCTACGTTGCTCCGCGTACAGACATCTGTTTTTAGGCGGCAAGGGTGCTTATTGCTTGCCCTACTATAGGATTCACGACCTTACGTGTAAAAAACAGTACCCATTCTTTCCCGCTGAAAACACACGTGTGAACTAAAACACGGCTGACTTGTCAACAATATTCCTACACCGCATTGACTTAAACTTTGAAACGCAAAATAACAGACAAAGGAGAGTGTATTTAGAATCGTATACACTCAAAATGTTTACCAAAATATTTTAATAAATGTGTTGACTAAGCGCTTCTCATGGTTTCTTTTCAAGGTTTCTTTTTGAAGAAAGTGATATTATTTTTAAAATGCCAGATAGCAAGATACGAAAAAGCGACATCAATATGACGTTGCATTATTTCATTATAGCAAATACGAACCAATCCTTAAATAAAAGTGCCTTTTATTTGAGATGTTTATTTGATGACGTGCTTGTTTAAATTAAGCGAGGTCCACAGGACCGAACTTAGGATTTTTAACAAGAATTAATACCAAATTCTATATACTAAATGCCGTTGGAAAATGTACCCGTTACAAAGCTTATCTCAACAAAACTATTTTTAGAAAGCGATAAGCCTGCGGTGATTTCTTTGCATAAAAAGAAGTTTCACGTACAATTCATTTAAAGAGTTGAATATTATTAAGAAAAACATCCAATATTCAGTGGGGGGGGGGGGGGGCTGTGAACCCCCCACCGAAAATCTGGGTAATTTATCTAACATAGTAAAGAATTCATTGGGTGGTTGTGAACCACCCGATGAAACAGGATGATTTAACCAAGGTAAAAGTATTTACATTAATGAAGCAGGATTCTTATTTTAAATTGTATATCGTATAAAAAATATGTAGTGAAAGATTATCATTTTATTAATAGAGATAACGGTTTAAATTATTTCTTTTTATTTTTTATAAGGTATCCAGATACAGTGGATTTTCGACAAAATTCTAATATATTATTCGTAATTAAAAAGCATTATGCGACATCTATGTAATAAAAAGAAAACGTTCAATTTAATGGAAACTGTTTTATAGCTTGTTAATAATATATAGCAGATTCGTTTTTTTAATTCCATATGAGTTAATAGCTCATATAATAAACCGGATGTAGACAGTAAATTGAATAAAAGCTGTCTTGGTTCGAACCCCGGCCGAACCTTTTTATTAATTGAGAATACAGTTTCTCTTGAAAAGTATTTCCTGGTTTGCATCCCCGAGTGGCCATAGGGGTGTAGCTAAAAAGGTGATATTTGATAGAGAGGCTGAGAGCGCCTTATTCTTAAAACATTCTTCGCTCTTCCTTATAATTCAGGACTTACAGTAATACCGAAATAATGACCCAAATCTGTTAATTCAGACTAGTTGGTCGTGTTGGTGTACTACTCAAAATAGGTACCTACCTATAAACGGTAGAAGCTACCGTGAATGAGTAGATGCTGTAAAGAAATTATAAGGATTGTAGCTAAAAAGGGTAATGTTTTGCACTTTTTTATTATCAATATTCGGCTTTACCTCTGGGTCTTATTTTTTGGATATATGGATTCCTTTGGAAAATAAAAAAGAAGTATTGATTACAAATAATTTACTCGAATTTATGGGATTTATAGACGAAATAACACGTCACAATTTTGGGGACGTGTTATATAGAAATAAAAAAGGTAAATATTTGGAATTTTTAAAAGAATTTTACCTTATTTTAGCTTTACTTATTAAAAATAAGCATAAAAATCGAGAAAATGACCTTTATTTTTCATTTTGTCCCAAACAAGCCAAATTAAAATAAATAATCAAAACTCAAGCAAATGACCCATGTTTTTCATTTTGTCCAAACAAGCCCAATATAAATCAAAAATAAAATGACCTTATTTTAGCTTGCTTATTAAAATAAGCTTAAAATCGAGAAGATGGTCCTTATTTTAGCTTACTTATTAAAAATAATCGAGAAAATGACCTTTATTTGTCTCATTTGTCTCAAAGTGGCCGTCTTATGTAAATTTTCAAGAACAATTGCAGTTGACAAAACCTTTATTTTAGCTTACTTATTAAAATAAGCGCAAAAATCAAGAAAATGACACTTATTTTAGCTTACTTATTAAAATAAGTACAAAAATCAAAGAAAATGACCTTTATTTTTCATTTTGTCCCAAAGTAGCCGTCTTATGTGTGATATGTGAAATATTTATTTTGACGTTTCCGTTCTGTCGTTAATAAAATTTTCAATAAGGTGATTTGATATCACCGCAATATCTTGCTATATAAATGATCGCCACGTATATCATTACATTCATAAGTTTCATCAGGAGTTCCATTCCTTATGAGAAATGGATGCTGGTCAAATTGTTTCAAGTTTTGATATTTTGTAGCTGATATCATGCTCATCAAAAGTTCTCATGGCCACAAAATCCAAAAGTAGATGTTTTTCGAGTTACAGAGCAAAAACTGAAAGAAAAATTAATTTCGTGTTTACCTGGGAGCATTTCAATATCTCTCCTATTGTGTGTTTTTACGTGCAGTTTAGCATACGGAAAGAACACACAAATGGAGATATTAAAATTCTCCCAGGTAGACACGAGAACACGAAATTTATTTTGCCTCAGTTTTTGCCCTGAAACTCGACAAATATCAACTTTTGGACTTTGTGCCAACGAGAACTATTAATCAGCATGATTTCAGCTTTTGGCATTAATTTTGATATTTACTTTTTATAGTTTATTCTTTGTTTTATTTTGAATAAATTTTATTCTGTTTCTTTTATATCCTTGTGTTTTTCTTAATGGCTTGTTACGGTTTAAATTTACTAATAATTTATACTAATAATTTTATGACGGGCCATTATCAAGAGTTTTAATATTTCAATTGATTCATATTATTTAAACATTTATATTAAACATGAAAGTTATGCAGCTATTAAAAGGGTTTTAGTAGGATGAGTTGCTTGCATAAATAACTTTTCTCTGCTTTTCTAGGGAATTATGCTCGTTTATTTATTTTTGATTATTGTTATCTGCTTTGAAGATTCTCACTTGCTTTTCCTGTTTGGAAAGGAGCAATTTGTTTTTCTGCGGATAGTGTTAAATAATTTAGTTTTTCAAGTAATCCTCCAAAATCAAAATTAATTTCTATAATATGTTTAGAAGGTTAAACCATCTGAGGTAATTTAAGATTATTGCGTATTTCTTTCAAAGTAATTATAACGTATTGGCCGCTGCTCATTAGGTTTAAGTTTCTTATTAAGGATCGACAAATAGAGTCCCGTTCCAGAAGCGATTTATGAACAAGTGTCTGATTTACAATCAAGAGACTGACTTCATCTGTGAATCCGAGAAAATTAATCATCCTGGTATCAATCTAAAAACAGTAATGTATAATCTATAATCAACTAATACACCCGTTTAAAAGTATAATCAGAATTGATAGATTAATCTTGTTTTATTAAGTAGAGAATTATCACTTCTTTGTCAAACGATATAAAAAGGTTTGTTTACAATCTTATCTGTCATTCACTTGTGGAGATGCGTTCCCAAACTTCATATTGTAATATGTAAATACGTAAGTGAGATCAATAATTATGATTGGTTATATATAATTTTTGGAAATCGAAGGTTAATTGTGTACTATAATTGAGTTATACTATTCGATTTATACCAAAGCCTTAGCATGATCTGCTAGTTTTTATTTTTATGGCGAAAATTTAATTTTTAACAGAAACTTTTTGAAATTTCTTAGTTTCGTAAAGTTCTCTTAAATTTTTCACAAATTTATCACAAAATATTTAAATTAGCTTTTTTCCTTAAATAATGCTTGGCCTCCTTAGATTTGACTGAAAGTCTCAGGTCCTTACAAAGTTAAAGCGGTCAAAAAGTGCTTTTAGAACGCCTTATTTTTTATACTTCATAGTTGATGAACCAATTATTCTTGGACGCGACTGGTAGGAGTGCATTTACGAGTAGCACTTCCAAAACCACCGCGTGGTTTTCTCCCTCTCTCTTTTCCATTTTTTTCCAATTACAGCAGACGAATAAAAATTATAACAGTTGGTATTATAAAGCACCATTACGATGAAGAGGAGTTTGTTCTTTTGGACATTGCGACTGAACTTCTTGCATTATTTTCTCTATTTTCTGTCTTCGTTATTTTCTAAAGATGTTAGTTTTTTTTGTACAATTTTCAGTTCTGTCACCAATGATCGTAACAAGTTAAAACTTTACACGTCTTCATGCCTAACAAGAGAAAAATAGAAGTAACCTAGTCTTGTAAATTACTATATCCTGTTGACAAGAAGGACTTATAAAGACTACACAAGAAGGTTAAATCAATCATTTTGACATAATTTGTTCCATTATCGCATGGCAACTGTAAGAATCTATCAAAGTTTGCTAAAGATAAGAAGCAGCAGTGAGTTACTAAAGTAACTCGAACTAGAATGTTTGAAATGCCCTTTTCAATTTATAATGAGTTTTTTAACTAACTTCCCTTCAAACTGATGACTTCTAACTTCTTTATACCAAACTTTGAATTTTGCAAAAAATCTAACCAATATTTTTTTCATAAATAGGGAAGTAGTGATCATTTTAATTTCTTGTTGTGGTAGCTTTTACAAAATTTTGACAATGATCAGGCCGTACCATTGTTTCTTTTTGTTTAGATTGAGATTTATTACAATAGCTGATCGAATTTCAGTGCTCTTCAGAGATTCGATCGGAAGATCCATTTTACAAGGAACACACTACAGAAGCTGTAGACGTCTTCTTGGATGAATTTTTCTTCTTCAGGATGGACGTTCATTGAGTAGAACTAAACTTTCCTTAAATGTTCCGCAAAAATGTACGTCTTTTCTGTATCCGTTCTAACCCAGTTGCCGTTCAGGGTTGTAATAAACGTTTTCATGTGTTGGGGTTGCTAGGTTTAACTAGCGTATTTTTGAAAGAATAGTCAGTCACTTTTGGGGGTGACAGAGTTTCTAAACATTTCCTAATGCTTTGATTACTGTCATTTAACTAAATATATTACTGTCCTGTAATATATCTGTGTTTTTCCATTAGTGGTGGAAACTACCACCTTCTTTTGTAGCTGTTTGTTCAGTTGTTCAATTCAACAACCCTTGTAATCGACCGGATGTTTTTTATTGCAGTTGACACACTTAACTTTCTTATTACGTTATTTAAAAAGGCACTGCTCAGTGGCACGATCACTAGCACATTTTACATGCCGTGGACTATGGTAACAGTACGTTTTTTTGTGTGACCGAAACGCTGGCACTAAATGTATTGTGACGCTTCTCATTATCACAAAAAAAATTTTCTAGCACACCATTTGAAAGTCGGCTTCTTTAGTGCTTACCAAAATGGAGAATCTAGGGAATACAAGATACAAGATACATTCTTTGTTTTTACGATAGTTATTATTCTAATTATTCTAAGTATTCATTAAAGTTTGTTCTATTGGAATGAATGAACTTCAAACACGAGAAAAATCTGATACGAGAGCTATAAATAAACCTTAACAATTGTCTATAACTTAGCAGGAACTCTAATATTGCCCTACAAGCAACTTAAAGACCATACTCTTTAGTGTGCATGGATCATGAGAGATCTACGTACATACGTAGATGATAAATAAGAAAAAGTGAAACAGAGCTATGTCGTACCGCGTGCATTACACAAGGAAACAGCAAGTTGCTTTCAAGCATGTAGCACTAAAAGAATTAACGTCGGCGGCAGCCTATATAAACCTTGCATGTAGTTCTTACTAAATCCAAAGCCAAAAAGTCTCCCAGCAACCCTTTGTTAACTTTCTTTTTTACATTTTTGTTTTTGATGCCCTTTAGTTGTGTTAATTAATAATGCACCATACAAAAGGTACCTGGATAAGTGTTCGGCACCTCCACCAAAATGTCACATCCGAAAAATGATTTATATATTATGTATATTATATTTTTTGTATCAGTTATATATTTAGTTATATATTTTGTATCAGTTTGTTTTGATGTTTGCGGTATATTCCATTTTAAAACAAGCATTTATAAAGAATTTTTTTAAAGCGAACAATAAAGCTCCAAGGTTAGAGTCACAATAATATTAAAGATTAAACATAAACGTTATTCTTTGTAGAAAATACTTACAAACAAGTAAAGAAAGAAAGATAAATCCTAGTTTAGGAAGTGTATTAAAAGTAATCTTCCTGTTAACGTAAAGCCTGCGAAGTTTCCGTTTAAAAATGTTTAGGAGTATTTAATCTAATAAACTAAGTCGTTACTTTAGAAACTGCTGATCATAAATCAACAACTCTAATTTTCCATTAAAATTCATCTAGAAATTGCTACAAATCTTCAGACAAGTTGGGAATGGAACAAGAAATTAATTCAAGGCAATTTCCTATTAGTGCCCGATAAGATAATTGACTTATGATTATAGAAAAAGTGTCCAATTTCGTCCCCCTCTCTTAGTAAATTGCTAAACATAATTTATATGAAGTGTTCGCCATTACAGCTGGCTACTGGGAGCATGGAGGATGGTGTGTCTAGGGACAATCTAATGAACTGCTGGCTTCCATGAGCTACCTTAACCATAATAAATCAAGGCGCTAATATCAGGCATTAGCTCACCGTCATCTTCTATATATGTTATTGTTTTCAGTGCCTTTGTGCTTGCTTAGTTGAATATTATTGAAATAAATTGGCCTGTAAGCGTTGGCCTCTTCAATAAATTCAGAATAATGTACAGTCAGATCCTACAATAATAACTCCATTATTAATGTT
This sequence comes from Agrypnus murinus, assembly GCA_929113105.1. Classification (NCBI taxonomy): domain Eukaryota; kingdom Metazoa; phylum Arthropoda; class Insecta; order Coleoptera; family Elateridae; genus Agrypnus; species Agrypnus murinus. Next base: position 149,136,403 of record OV816028.1, read on the forward strand.
AATTTTGAAAACACATGCCAAAATGAAAGCCGTTAATTAACGTCAACACTAACATATTAACCTTATTTGTTAACTTGGAATTTGAATAGCGTCGTCGTGACGAGAGAAAAAAAAACTCATTCCATTCCCGTCACAATAAATTTTTCTCGCTATGATATAGAAGTTTTCTTTCATACATTTGCCCAACCATTTTCACACCCCTCTTATATAACTGACCTAGTTGATTTATAAAGGACAGTTTAATGTGGTCTGACAAAGCAAATGGAGAGGCCCTTAAAGTGTACGTCACCTCGAAATACGTGCAGACTTGACAAGATTTGTGTGATAAGAAGCTTTTGATTTACGATTAGCCGGGCACGGTCGTTCCATCCAAGAAATTTAAACTTAACAAGCCCAGTTGTAATATGGGGTTAAATTGTGCGAGTTGAGATTTGGGATTTCCCTAGGGTTTCTGATGCTGCTACTGCTTGTACTCTAACCGAGTTGTGTAATATTTTATGAATTGGTTAAAACTTATCTGCTCTTTTGTAATAGGAGAAATGCTTTGTGTTTGATTAATTACATTTCCGCTTGCTACCCATAAAGATTAAAAATTTAAATTTAGATCGAGTTCTAAAGAAAAGAAAATTATAAAGAAGTTACCGACGTATTGTTGTTTTTGTAAAACTTTAAACTTACAACCTTCTAAAACTTTAAACTCGCAACCCTAAAAATATTTGCTTCAAACAATTGTAAATCCTTGAATCTTAAATATTAGTAGCTTTTGAAACTTTCAAATTTACTCCTGTAATTCCCTGAAACTTAAAAAAACAAGATCTTTCAGGTTTTAATTTTTAATGCTTGTGGGTTGTTTTTCAACTCATCCAATAAAATTATTTTATCTATTAATAAACAGAGACCAGAAGCTGTATGGAATAATGCTTGTAATTTGTTAAACATCTGTCAAATGAGTTTATACATATTTAATTAAAACTTTTTATTTATTTATTTTTTTGTCATAATTTGATGACCTTATTTCTTTCTATAGGGTGTTTCATTTAGTTTTGGCATACATTTAATGAGTGACAGTACTTTTCAGTGGAAACAAAAAACAAGTTGCTAAGAAGATAAATTTTTGGAAACTGCTGGAACGTGCCACTACCAACCTTATATATAAGATAAAAAAAACTAGCTTAACAAACTAAAGCGTAGGTTTAAAAACAATATTTAATATTTGGGCAGTTATACGCATTGCCGGTATTACATTTTATTTTGTTTGTGCTTTTAGACTGTGTATTGAGAAGAGAAAATGACCGATGAGGAGGCAGACAGAAATGGAGTGTTTACATTCATATAATACTTTATTATTGCATTAAAGACCAGTTTTTAGCTATAACGTAACCTTAGCCTTCTCTTTGAAAGCAAAACACAAATAATAAACAACACAAATAGGTTAATCTCCTTTTTTTGTTCGAGCCAGGTATACTCATTATGTTTAACAACTTTATCTTCTGGAAGTGGCACATTACAAAACCACCAAACATTTTATATTTATTTATAAATATAAAAAAATCATTAAGTAATTAATAGGTACTCAATCAATAAATCTCAATGTCCATTAATTCTTTGAAACATACCATCAAATGTGTTGTATATGAAATGAGTTATCTTTATTAAATAAATATTTACTACAAAAAATTACAGTTCTGTAAAACACTATGAAATGAATGATTTCCATTTGAAATTATATAATAAATAGGAGAAAACTGTGAGGAAGAAACCGTAATATGAGAAAACACATACTGTGGCGTCAACTTACTAAAACTGTACTTCACACACACTGTCTACTCACTCTGGACATGTGTTTCAACAGCTAGGCTGTCATCTTCAGCAGTCACTGAAAAAGAGAATAGTGACTGCTGTTTTTGATTATGGGATAGATAGTCGATAGTGGGGCAGATAGAAGGTAGCGAATGCGAGTAGCGCCGGCCAGCCATAGGCTATGGTGCGCTGACTGCCTGCAACGCGCTCTTTAGAAATTTCTTTTACCAAAACTATTAAAAGGTCCTATTTGCTTTTTTGCATTTAAATACAGAAATGTTCAAAGAATCTGTACAATTTTTTTCAGATTTTTAAAAATTTGACATTGCCATGTGGGGTTTTCGTGACTGGAGGTCGTAGTCAGAGGTAGAAAGAGAAAGAAAACATACGGCATAAAAACAAGTATATACTAACAACAAAGTAATGAAATATAAAAGGTATTATACATAATGGTTATATAGTGTGAGGACGTACAAGTCCTCCTAAATCTAATATTAACAACAGGGCGATCGGAACCACCCTATCTAGCACTAGATCTACAAACTAAGCGTGCGAGACTGGCTCCTAGTGATCTACAACTAAGCACATAGGGAGCCTTGGCACAACTCCCTAATAACTAAGCAGAACTAAGCAGTAAGGGGTCCGGTAATCAACGTCCCTGGACGTCAGATTCCAATCCCTTACAATAAATAATAAAAAAGTTGCTTACCTGCTTGCTCCTGAATGTGGCTTCTTCGAGTCATTGCACTGACTGAATTCTAAGTCAGAGCAAGCGGTTTATATACTGTTCAACACGGAAGAGATTAGCATAGTAGTGGGAAGCCGTAGGTTGGTCTTCCGGGTATGGTAGGAGTTTCCTGCAGAGGCGAGTTGGCCGTGGGTTGACGTGGGCTGAAGCGGAAGCGTTTCTTCAATTGAGTGCTGGCCGCGGGTCGTAGGCAACTTGACTGCACGTGGACGAACGTGGATTGTTCAGCATAGACGAGAGCAACCTTACAATTGAGATTACCATATAAATGGCCTGCCGTGGGTAGTGTGGCTGCAGCAGGTCGCGCAGATGGACGAATAACGTGAATCGTTGCTGCAGTTGTTGGAATGGCGTAGGCAGACGTGCACATAACCTTGGCGTAATATTGTACGAACGGAATATGAGTTGAAATTTGTATGCATTGTTTAATTGCGAATAATTCCGTTTGTGACAACATCACAGATTCTTCTGCAATTTTAAAATATTTCTTTTAGAAAAAACATACGTTTTGGTAACAAAAAATTATTAAGCCGTCCAAAAAGCCTGTCTTCTTGTGAGCAAAAAATCGTTTGTTCTAGAATAAATACTGTTCGAGATATTTATCTTTCTTTAAAGACATGTAAGCAGTTTTGATATTTTTTTCAGTATGAATATTTCCGAAATTCTGCGTAATCTGGAAAATTGATAAATAAAAGGTATGTTCTTTAGATGATTGCTACCTCTTAATTGATTTTCATTGAAATCCGTATGATGGACCAACTTTAGTGATCGCATTGAATAAGAACTTTTCAAAGGGTTAGAATGAAATTTAAAAAAATTGGATTTTCTGTTGAGATTACATTAATTATCATAACGATTTCCAATTGTTCTTGATTCGATCAAATGCTATTATTAATTAAAAATAGTTATAAATTGATAACACTGGCACCGTTGGACTCAGGAAAATGGAACATGTAGTCGTTGATGAATGTTTCTAAATTTTCGACAAAATTCAATGAGTTGTGATTAGAAGTGAACATGATATACTTTAGAAGTGGATATGACTTTCCTAGAGATATGCATAAAATGAATGATGATCTCACATTAACTTTTAGATTTAAGCCGAATATTTTCAGAAATATCTAAGATATCAAAACACCGTAATCAGATAAAAAAAATAATATACAAGCAGCAGTGAGCAGTACAAAAATAAATATATGTACATATACCTGAAGCTTGCAATAATAATTTACAGAAAACAGCATAAAATGAAATTGAAACACTGTACATAGAGACCCTAGCAGCAGGCCGCATAGGCGTGAGAAGATAAACAACTGCGCTATAGTAGCTACAGTAGCTTGGTATGTTCAGATGCTACCTCAGTGGCTTATAGACAGAGCACTATTGCAAAAGCTGTTCGACGGTTAAAGATGTGTGCGGGCACACGTCTCACGAGATGACACGAAAGTCAAGCGGATGTGTCCGATGCGTAACCTGGCGATGATCATTTGTATCTTGTGCTAAAACTTGACTGAACATACTCACTTCTTGATTGATGCTTTTATAACACTGAACTTGAATTCAATCGACTCCTAACTCGTTTACCGTTCTTGTAGCAAAGCTTACATAACTGTAGTCTGAAGGCCTAATGTGGCAACTTGATACCTGTCCGTCGGCGGAAATGGCGGGAACAGCCAGCCCGTTAGTTCCCGTTGATTCAGATGTACTAGGAACCTATATCTACACCACGCACTTGCTCTCCACAAATATTAGTCACGAAGGTTGAGAATTATACTTAAGGTTGGGAAAAATGAAAACAGAAAAAAATGTGCAGACGAGTCACAGCTGATAATAAAGAACTGTCTGTTAGATTTCAAACACAGAAGTAAAGCACGGCCTATAATTCGTCGGTATAAGTAGAACAAGTCAGTATGATTCGATGGACTCTGACGAGTAGAGACACGGTTCAAAGACTTGGAGCCGTATACGACCAGGTGCCTATTTTCTTTTTTAATTTAAAAGCATTTACTGTTAGATTGTTGATGAGGAGCATTGTCACGACTTAGGCGTAAATCTTTTCTGGATTAGTCGCAAGAACAATAAATTCAAATAATCTTAATATCTACCTATTCCACAACACTAGTCAAAACTCAAAAACAAAAAACAGAACAAATGTGTTTGAATAACAAATGCAGAAGTTCGGTTACTTAAAACTTAATCATATAATTTTTTATAATTATACGTAATTAAACCGTTCTGAAATTGTCTCTACGAATCCAAAAAGGATTTTAATAACAAAATACACGAGTTGACCTGATTTATAGTAAAACTGAAACTTATAAAAAACGATTTAACGCAGGGATCAAATAAATTAAATTTATTTTAATTCCTGTAATTTTTCATTTAATCTTTTTACTTGAGACAAAGAAATTTGTTAATTTAGTTAATCATATCGGCTATAAAATTAACACAATTGTGACTATTTTAACAACTTACTGTGCGTTTTATGCGAATAAATATTGATTTACAATCATTTGTTTATATAAATATTAAAATTGTCGAGTAAAAACAACCTACAACGTTCATTAACAGACGTACATTGAAAGTCCATCATCGCATATCCTATGGACGTCCTTTTTTGGTTCAATAAAAAACGTACATTTAACGTCTAGGTAGGATATCCTATGGACATCCTTTTTTGGTCCAATAACGGACGTACATTTAACGTTCATGGTCTGACATCTTATGGACGTATTTTTTTGATTCGTTTTAGGTCCACGGACATTTGGATATAAAATGGACCAAAAAAGGACGTCTCTAGGACGTTATGTGCTATCTGGGAAGAGAAGATTTCTCAAAACTGAAGAATTGGCAATTAACCAATTACATAAATAGATTACAATCTGCCGGAAAAAAAACTGCAAAACAAAGATTGACAATTCTATTATGTGCAAATATAGACGGTGACAAGGAAACCCGGTTAATCATTGGGAAAAGTAAACAACCTCTGATATGCTATAAAGGATCTCATATCAACAAGCTGCCTTTAGAATGGGTATCTACTTAATAAAAAAGCTTGTATTACAACAGAGATTATGACTTCTAAAAAGTTTTACGAAAAAATGAGAAAACAAAATCAAAGAATCCTATTAGTTCTGGATAACGCTACGTCGCACACTGGATCGTTTAATGCAAGCTAGACATAAAAAAGTGAAAGTTAGTTTCACTGCCAGCTCTATTTCTAATCGATCACAAATAACGTCTGACCTCAATATTGAATATAAAATTTACTTTCCCCAGATTTAAGATGAGTTAGTTACACCCCCAAAATTGGTAAGAAAAGTATGACACTCTTTTTTCTAAATTTCATGGAGTAGGTCTTGTAGGCATTTCCAGCATGGGGTAATTTAAAGTTTGGTGCTCTAATTCAAAATTTGAACATAATAACAATATATTTTCATATATTTCTGGTAACATAAACCTACTGAAAGCTCTTGGTGACTTTGTACGAAGGATTAAATCTAAATTAATCAAAAATAAAAAAAAATTTACCAGAAATGGAAGTCGGCTGGTTTCCGTAAAAAAGATACTACCTATTGTAACTAAGAAAAGTATATATTGAACAGGAACTGAAAGCAGTATCAAATGTGACAACTTCTGAGAAAAATGGCACAAGTTTTTCTTTTGTTTTCTGTAAAAAGCTCGAAAACGTAGATAAAGTTGGGTTCAGTCGAAATTTGTAACATACGAAAAAAGAAGCCCCACGATCAGGCATCAATTGTAACAAATTCTAAAAATTCACTGAAAGCAAAAAACGATATTTACTGTACTTAGTTATGCACCGACGGAGATCTCTTTCTGTTGACAAATTATTATTCAGGGGGTAGGTACTGGTTTCTTAAGCTCATAGCTTTTTAAAGAAAAAATAAGGTTTTAGAAATAATTAGGAATATGGGCGCCATTCACTTGAAAATCATTATATCATAGGATCGAATCCCACAAGTGAAAAAAATATTGCGATTACATTGATCAGAATTAATTAAATTAAATAACTAATAATGATTGGTCAAGTTGACGTTAAAATAGGTTAATGTGAATAAATAACTTTCACAAATGATTGAGCCAGCATTATCACAATAAAGTATAGTTTAAATTCTGATTTATTCGCTGATAAAAAAAGATCGGTTGTCTAAAAAGACAATATTAAAAACATTATTGATAATGTTCTAATAAGGATCCTTAGTTAGAAGAGCATGCTTGCTTTACTAGCAAAAAGTTTTCATAGAAATGGTACAAATAAATTTTATTTAGAAAATTGCTATAGTATACAATCTTACCTTATTTTATAGTATCTTATCTTATAGTATCAGTAAATCCTTTATTAAACGGTAGGTTTTATAGACCAATAAACCACAAATAACACCACACAGTAATGCCTTTTTTTATTCACTTAACTTTAGGTACAAAGTACCTCACACCTATGTATGTATGTAAATGTAAATGTAGAACTTCGAATAACTGGTATCGATGATAAATTTATAACCGTTGATTATTAACTAAAATTTGCCGTAATTATGTCTTACATAAATTGGCAATATCCTTTTAGTAGGAAAGATTTAAACCAATATAATTCCAATAAAACGTTCATCATTTAAATATTTTCCACGCTGACACATTCAATAAACATTCAATGTGAATGTGAATGTGGATTCATTGAATTCACAATTCAATAAACTTTACAAGTCATAAACTAACGGCACACTGGCTTACTTATTAATTTTACTAGAACAAAGTTCTAAACTTTAATCTAAAGCCCTGTTATTTCTTTTCGGTAAACGGAACGGGAAAATTCAAATTTTACTTGGCGGCCCGTAACAGACCCTCGCGTCGACTTGGCGAATTATCCAAGGCTTCCGTACGTCTTTCTGGCCCCTGTCTTTGACTGACCCTTTCTCTCTGACTTACTCTAACTGACTGACTACTTGCGGATGCAAAACTATCTTTATTTATTTAAACTAAGGGAGGGAAATGTATAGCACCGTATCAAGCACAAAAATGACACATTTCGACCAATAGGAGAAAATCCGTCTAGAATAGTCGATGGATATTTAGAACATACAAGACTAGTTGCTTATCGTGAAATCTGATATCTAAAAGGGTATTGCAGGCTTGTTTTTTATCGGTATATTTTGGAGAATCTATTCAACAGAAACGAAAATAAGCACGTAGAGGATACATAAATTTAGCTTAAATGCATTTATACATGCCATTTTATTTACAAAATAATTCTTATCTTAGTATTTTCATTGCTAAAAAACATATTTATCTACGTGAGAACGCCTAGACAGCCTTTTCTGTCAACGAAAAACATTATTAGGTTCGGAATAAAGTCTGCAATTTTAATCTTTACTTCAGCCATAAATACATGAAATGAGTCCTTTTCGTAATTACACCGTAATAAACAAATACGACCCGAGGTGAGATAAGATAAGAGTGCAAATTTCACGTTGCTAAGAATTCAGTGACGTACGCTAGAACCAACAGATTTTTATTGCTTCATTCGCATTTATTTTTAATTATAAAAGGGTTTGTTCCGCTAATGAATCTTTCTAGCTCATTTATTGTTTATGTTATCATTTAGATTACAGCGTGGCCTTCACGTAATTCAAGATTCATTTTACATTTTCGCCCACGTGTTTGTGATGACTCATTTCTTGTAACTTTGATTGAAGTATAACAAAACAATATTTATATATACAGGGCCGTACTAAGATTATTTACAATAAATACATTTTAAAATGTATTAAAACGGATCCCGGATTTTTAACACGTTATTAATTTAAATCTATTTATGTGCGTTTATTATACGGTATACAATTCTGAATAGTATTCAATTAATGACTGATGACCGCACTGCTATTGGTATGATTACTACAAATAATTAATTACTTTTTTCTACTCCCATATAAGCGAGTTGTCAATTACAAACGATTTACGTGACGTTACGTGACAGTGAAGTGTCATTGTCAACACTACTATATAATGAAAAAAAACTGTTACGTAATACCGTATATCATGTACAGTTACAGTAAACGTTGTTGTTTATTACACATTTGTGTTGGCGGTATTTTGTTATTTTGTCAAAATATTTGACAAGCACACAAATACAAACTATTATTAAAAACTGTCACAATTTGACACTTAATTTAATGGGTGTTCAAAGAAAAAGTATAATATATCGCACTAGTTGCAAGGCAACTTACTTACGCATGAAATTACACACTCACGTGGTGGCTCGTGTGAAACTTTTTTTATTGTGCGTAATTTACTAGTCACAACTCTCGAAATGTAATATAATATTCCTTTACAACATTATTTAAGCCTTTTTGTTAGTATTTATAATCTAACTAGTGTAGTAAACTACAAGTTAAGAAAGAATTGTTTTTTTTCGACACAGATGAGTTTATTATGCACCCTTAACTATTTTTTCTAAAATAGTTAATTATACCCCAATTATTTATATTGAGCTATATCTACACAGCATATAACGACTACGATCGTTTAAAGCGATATTAGAATTACTTACGTCTAGCTTGTATTAAACGGTCTACTCTGCTACGCATCCCAAAACGACACTAGAAAATGTGAAACGAATCATCTATTCATTGCAATGTTTTGACCGAAAGTTCCAATATTAGCGTTCAAGAAATAATCAGTAAATTAAGTGATAATAAAGACTGTGATTTCAACACAGTAGTGTTATGGCAAATCATGTTATCTGCCATTTTTGTGATTTTACGGGTGAAGCATAAAAATTTTTGTATTTATATATAATAATTGTTAACGCAGATTAGCATGTACTATACTAATAGTATATAGTTATTTTCAAAAGTAATTTTTGACAACTAAATCTTTTGATAAACTTAAAGTATACTTTATTTGTGGTCATTTAATGCCAAAAAACACATTTTGAAAAAAAAGGTAGATAGCATGTTTTGTCATAACACTGCTACTGATTACAGTGAAAGTGATTGTAGAAATATCTAAATCTTATACTTCAAACATTAAAGATATGGATGAAGTGTGTGAAAAACTAAGGGATGTACCAAATGTCCTATTTTGTAACGATCAAAGAGAACTAGCTGCAAAAATTTTTCAAATTTTAGCAAAATGTGAATCACATGTTTTACAAAGGAAACTTTAAAACTCAAAACAAATCTATTGAAAAATATTTAAAAAAAATGTAATATTGTAATATGGCAAACAATGCTTAAATGTGTATGTACGTATTGTCTTACATATGCCTTGTTATACATACCTTATTTGTTAGATATTTAAACATACATTTGATCATACTAGGGAAAATTTGCCCCACGATAATATTTAATAGGCAGATTTTATGCCATTCTATATCTACCTGATTTAATGGTTGCATAACCTCGCATTTAATAATAATAATAATAATAATAATAATAATAATAATAATAATAATAATAATAATCTTTATTTAGCATTCGCTATAACTTTACATATAGGTACTACAGTGTTCCCTTTCATTACACTTTCTTACAATAATTACCAACAGCACAAGTTTTAACATAATATATTTGGATAAAGTTTTTTTAATGAAAATAAATTTAGTTAAAAATAATATGCACACAAAAACTCTTTAAGCAGATAAAGGATGCGTGGGAATCCAGATTTTAATGGAAAATTGAAAATTTTTCTCTTAACGGTTAACGGTTCAGGGATCGTTTCTGCATTTTTCAAGTTAATAAGGTTTAGTTCCGTTTCAATGTTATAAATCAAGGAACAGACAAAATATGTTGTAGCGAATGTATAGCAACTTACCTGTTGAAATATAGTTGTAACATAAAATTCATGTTAACAGGATATATTTATTTTGCAAAATTATTAAATTTTCAAAATTCTAAAGCTTTTGGATTAGTTGTTTTAGTGGAAATAAGTCCAGTAACATTGTAACCACAGAATTTATACACATCTTAATGTACAGGTTGGATCGTGTTGCTGAAATTACATAAAAACGTGTTTGACAAACTGCGCCATTCACCGTTCAATTGAATTATGCAATTTGGCTTTTATGTCAAAGTTCTTGGCATCTAAAAACATTCAGATAATATTATTAATAATTAAGTGTTTAGATTTGTGGAAAAAGGAATATGAAAAAAGATGTTTTTATGAAATAAAGCCATTTATTAGTTATAAGAAAATTTTCTTTTGTTGACATTAATATTAAGGGTATTGTGTATATAGTTCGATTCCAAATTTTCTTTTCTAGAAGTTTGTACAATTAGTTTTTACATTTATGAAAGTTAATAAATTATAATTGGGTTATGTACAATTTGAAATGTCAAGATTTTTTTGTTTTTTAGAAAATTCCTGTTGTTTCCCAAAACAGCATAAAAAGGGAATACATTCTTAGCAATAAGTAGCAATATTCTATCAGAGGAATAAGAAGTGTTTCTGGTTGCTTCTAAAATAAAAATTGTAAGGATAGAATTGAACCTTTAAAACAATAAATAAGTAAGGTTATGTGACGATTAATGAGTTTGTCAAGCAATTCGAACCTAAATAGAGACGAGATATACACTCGAGGAAAAAAACGCACCACATGAAAACGCACCAAAAATACCAAAATTTCAAACCGTCATAACTAGGCGGATTTTGGACGAAAATGGATGAACCTTCGAGTGCTAAAAAGTTTTAAGTGTCTGGAAGTTATGGATTTTTGAAATTTACTCTGCATTTTGTCGGGAGTCTTTGGTCTTCTGCCAGCGACATTATTACCGGTTGACTTTGAAAATTTTTTCCCAAATTCAAAAATTTTGAAAAATGTTTTTAATTATTAAAACCATTTTTTATTAACTTTAATTTTTTTAATGTGCACCATGAGAAGGTTGTCGGTCAGATTTTGCACATCGTGTGTGTGCGTCGCATACTAACTCGTACCTCCAAAAGAGCAACAATTCGTGCACGTTGAATGTCCGTTAATTGCGGCATTGTAACGCTTCGAATATCTTTCAGATACTGATTAATTCCAAAACATTAGTAAAATGAAAATCAAAACATTAATTTAGGCACTTGCACATCGGGTAACGTTGTCGGCGGTTACACGTTAAAAAAAAACGTTAATAAAAAATGTTTTTATTAATTAAACGTTTTTTAAAATTTTTGAATTTGGAAACGAAAAGATTCAAACTCAACCGATAATAATGTCGCTGGCAGAAGAGGAAAAACACTCGACAAAATGCGGGGTAAACTTCAAAAATTCATAACATTGCGCCAAAAAATCGTAGGCACTCGAGGTTTAGAAAACTTGACAGAAAAAGGACTGAACTTTATTGCCTTTGTAGTCGATAGAGTCCACGGTTTTTTTGGTACGCCGTACAAACTGTTAAAGTTTGACATTTTTTTAATCAAAAACTTTTTTTTCTGCGGGCAGTCGCGGGGGGCGGAAAGGCCTTTACGTAACATTCGCTTGCACACCCTTAAACTAGACACTTTAATTTTTTTAGCACTCAAAGGTTCATCCATTTTCGTCCAAAATCCGCCGAGTTATGACGGTTTGAAATTTTGGTATCTTTGGTGCGTTTTCAAGTGGTGCGTTTTTTTTCCTCGAGTGTATGTGGAGCCAAATTTAAAGAGAAAAAGTGAGTTATTGAATAAAAGTTTAACTTGATTTAATTTAGAAAACTATTTTATTAATTATAGAAAATATATTTGTGGTCAAGATAATATTTTCAAATTTAAGTAATTTTAGTTTTGAGATATTCCAATAAAATACTAAATGAAAAGATTGTCCTTTTGTTTCATTAGTAAAAAAGTCTGTGTTTTTTAATTTAAATTAAATTGTACTAAGCTTTTTTTCGTTCGCTCGTTTTATTTATTTTTGATTCTCTCTGAATAACCACCACCTCCACATAACGGTCATTTTTACTATAGATTTTAGTGGCACCTATTTAGAAGTTTTACTGTATAGCAAATATGGGTAATCTAAACATTATTAGTTTTATTTTTAAGGTATGGATTAATCTAACTTTCTTTTGTTTTGTTTCAGGTAACACACGAATCCGCTAAATTTCAATGGTTTAGACCAACTACAAGTTTATTGCCGTTGGTAAGAGTTAATGTATTAATGTCAATATTCATAAACTGAATTTATTATTGTGTGAGCACTCAGGACGATTTCATTTACAACTAACACATAAACGAGAGTTTTGACGTTAAAGTTTTTTGTTATTTTAATATAACTTTAGATTGAATTAACATTAACGAATTAATACCACTCATGGTCACCAGGTAGTCCAGTTGCAAATTCAATGAACGGAACATTAAAGATCTAGACCCAGTTAAAGAGTGCTTTAAATTGAACAGGAGTGGTAGGAATGAAATGGCGAAGGTTGGAGCAACGTTTCGAAATTGAGTGTCATATAGACTTGAAACCCAAAGATTATGGGATAGAAGATCTAATCGACGAGAATGTTCTAAAAGTTCTAAAGCTTTTTGTAGCTTAAAACAAAATTAATTGAGTATAAGGAATTGATGGTTAAGAAACTTTAGGAATCTAAATTGCTGAACATTTTAAAACTGTACTTAATCGCGAATTTCAGTACGTTTGAATTAGGAAATAAGTATTTTATAAATTATGAATCTCCAAAACTAGGAAATTGAAAACTTTTAGGAACATTAGGAACATGAAAATTCATTTTTCTTGAATATGAAGAAAATAGTTGAAATTTTCCGATTTCAAATCTCTAAGTTATTAAATATCTAAAATGTTCAATGTTTGTAACTTCAAAGTTTTGCAACTGTAGAGATAATACTTATAGAATTCAAAATTCCCAATTATTAAACCTAAAAACCTAGAAGGCTTAATAGTATTAACTTAATTATTTTTAACTTGCAACCTTTTTTATAATTATTAATTAATATTTTAACCCTAAGCTGCAATTTAAAAAGTTTTTCCTAATTTTGACTAGAAGGTTTTAATTCAGGACTGATAATACTGGTTAATCTACTTTTATAACTGTTTCCTATAAAATTTGTGGGGGTTGGTTCAACAGTTTACTATCGGGCGTGTATAAAGTTTATTGTCAAGACTGCGAAGTGTTTTATATCGGCTAAAATGGTAAGAACGTAAAGAAACGTCTAGAGGAACACAAACGTGATATTTTATATATATATATATATATAATCTTTAACCTCATATACCTTTCGGTGTCGAGGCGTCAGACACACCGAGCCGCAGAGTGAATATGTGATATTTTATATAATAAAAAAAAATCCTCTGAAATAGCCTCCCATTGCATAGATAATGCAAAAATGTAAGCGATTAGATCTGCTAGAACAGTTGGAAATAAAAACATCTTAAATAATTCTAACATCTTATAAGACTTCAGCCGGGTACGTTAGTTTCTTAATCAGAAGCTTTCGAGCAGCTCTTTGAAGAAGGTGCAACAAATCGAAATACATGTAGAGCATTCTACATATTTCATGGAAACATTAAAATACAACTGTTTTTCTTAAAACTATTGTATACAATGTTTCAGACGGAGCCTATCACCACTTCAATTTCACTAAGTTAGTATTTCTATTTCCTCACGTTACTAACCAGACTCTATTAGTCTACGTTTATCAAATGGACTCTACTGACCTCTCACGACGTTGATAATTGAATTTAATTTGGCTTCTCTGCAATTAATCCGCATAGTATTCAAGTTCGGTGACATTGCTTTCATATCAAGCACGACGGACGCCGACATCATTACGTTAAAACATCCCCTATTGTTTTACCTTTAAAAATATACTCTGGTTCTAATATTTTTCAACTTTACCCCAAACTTTCCTGAATTTATAAACTGAAAGCGTTCAAATGGAATATTAATATTCCACCTACCAATCAAGAAACCCAAGGCGCAAACAGAATTTTAAACTCATGCAATATAAAACAGCACTAAAAATTGTTTGTACATAATTTAAGTAAACAACTTGCAACTTATATGGCCTACTACGATGATGTTACATATTATAATGATGCATTAAAAATTCCATTTCGCTTATTATACAATCCCATTTAATTATGAACTAATTTTGCAAGGTTTCTAATTATTCGGAGTTGTTCATAATCCATTTTATATGAGAGCAACGTATTCCTAGTAGGCTGTTATACATCCCCCTCTGCATATTATCAGGCACCTTTCTGCATCATTCTCCATCCTTTAAGCCATTTCTGCCGATATCAGCAGGAAGGTAGTATCTACAAAATTATAGCAATTTTCCTACTTATGCCCTATGAGTATAGCTACTTAAAATAGTTACGTCAAAATTAATTTCGCTAATTTAGAATTTAATTCCATACTGCTGCTCTTTAGATACTAGACCGAAAAGAAAGCAAAAATTTTTAATGCTTTTTTCTTATACTTTTACAGTTACACCTTACCGTAATGCTACTGTAATAATATAATGTTGGTAATTCAAGTGTTTCCCCTGCACTGGTGTGCACAGTTGGTAATTGCAACCAACATGTGCTGTAAAACAAATTTAAAAACGTGTTTAATTTTTTAAATTACACACGCCAACGCGTTCTCGCCACACATGAATTTTCAGCTTATTTTACTTTATGACACATTTTATTTACCGAAAAGAATGCTCACAGACTCGAAACGGGCTTTTTCCTAATGTTGTACGTGCCTCGTTACTGCAAAATTCAGCACTTTTCACGATATTCTACGACTCATTTTGAACTAACTTTTCGCGTTTTAATTACAGAAATTTTGCTTTATTTTTCTGACACAGACACATCTGAGCAATTGTTTTGCTGCTTGACGGTTTCGACGATTAGATTATTCTAGCGTCACTACATGGAACACTTTCCATGTTTCCATGTATTTCATAAAGAATTTCAGCTGTATGGGGAGAAATGTGCAAGATTTAAAATTTGTGTTGCGTCAACTAAGTAAAAGCAAATCACAAAACAACGAAAAAAGTTTTTTGCTTATTTAAAATTTTTAATGTAATGTGAATACAATTAGAGTACTTAAAATTTAAAATGCGTATTTCTCGAAAACTATAAGGATGAGACCCCATGTTAATAAGAAAAATATGTTCTAATTAATTACAGTTTACCCCCCGCTTACAAAGTTTCTAGTTGTATTAGTTACACCCTGTATACATAAAAAATAAAATTAAAGCACGGGTAATTTGAAAACTGGCTAGCTTGGTAGTAGCGTCTCTGACCCAAGAAGTTCCCCGGACTTATTTCCCGTGACTTAATTTTTGATGGTTTCGAATCCACAGAAAAATAACCGAAGGCCATATTTAAATAAAATTCTTAGCATTAAGGTCGTCGTTAAAAATAAAATTGCAATGCATTTGGCAATGCAATTAAAAAAGAGTTAGTTTGTTAGCATTCCAGATGTAGAAAATTGGTTGTATGAAAGTTTAAGCTAATAAATACGTTCTAAAATAGCTATACTAGTCAATAATAGAATTTGTGTGTGCAATACCAGGAACTTTTTCTAGTAAGCAACAAAGTAACTTACAGGATTTGATATATACTTAAAACTTTGTTTATTTTGAAATTTCAAAGTGCTCAGCTGAATCATTATATAGGAGTAGTAATAGATAGCAGGTGTACGGGATAGATTAGAAAATGAAACATCATGAAACAGACTAAGGGATGGAAGTTTAACAAAGAAATTATAATAATATGGAAACATTATAAGAATATTAACAAGTAGATATCCAGCAAAAATGTATTAACAAAAATTGAAGCGATAAAATACTAGAATTTATAAATAGCCAAGGTAGTCCATCTGCCTGATGCAGTTGCGCTAGAAAATGACGCAAGTAAACACTTGTGTGGGATTATATGTCATATCAAAGAATAATAGCTATTAACAGACCGTTTAGCATTTCCACCAAAATGTCACGTTATGGCTTTACGTAACTAAAAGGGCGTTAGGTGTAGGAGAAAACTAAAAATAAAGCCCAAATTAAGCATTATATTAAACTGAACTAATTAATAGAGAGATATTAGAAAGGTTCAGTAACTCAACATAACAACTATGTAAGACGCAAAACTCTTATAAATTAGAACCATTAGTTAATAAGAAAATGGTCAAACATTTAACGAAGCTACTTCGGATGGAAGGTCTCTAAGTCGACATAAAACTGTGCTTACAAGCAACTTGGTTATATAGCAGAAGCTTGAATGATAGCAAAAGTGTGACAGTCAAGGTTAGCAAGAGTGCACGGCGCTCACCCTTAAAACTGCCTGGACTCTACCCAATCCCAAGTATCTGGGTAACGGGCGATATAGCGAGAATAAAATGTGTGGTAGAGTGTCACGTAAGTGCTCTCGACGGGGACTCATGAACGTTGAGGAGGAAGCTCTTCTAACATGAGCACCGGTGTGGGTGGATTGGATACTCGCCTGAAGCAGATTATGGTGCGCCGCTGGTCACCCGCTGTTTGGACAAGCCTGATGAAAGAGAATTCAAGTTAGGTTTATCCTAGTCGGGAGGGGGGGGGCAAACCCCGGCCGATAGGAAACTGCATGCCACTAGCCAGAAGGATTCAGAGACGAAAGTATGAGAATCGCGCTATGGCTGTGCGGTTCCAGTCAAGTGATCCGAAGAAATTGTCTAGAGCCGCTGGACTTAAGGGGTATTGATGCGAATACACGGCCACTCAATACTCAAGACAACTTCACCTCGAAAAGGTATACACCGGGGGTCTGCTTAGGTCTTAGGTGGAACTAAACCAAGCGCTGACAAGGGCGCAGCAGGCCTATAACTGGTAGACCGGGGTGGTATAACCGTTCAAGCCTGCCACAAATTAGGTTGGTTTCGGTCGGGCAATGGTCCCACAACGTGGGGAAGGTCCTTAACTGGACTAGAGGCTGTCTCCTATGCCGGGAGAAGGAGTCTCAACGAGTGAGTACGTTTATAACTCCGATACTAGCCTGGAGAGCTAGTAGAGGTCTATATAGGTATACCTCGCTCCCACCAGTGTGTACTGATAGCTTCTGCAATAGCATCAGTGCGCTAATTGAGCGTATCTCAATTCGTGTCTACGAAAGGGGGACCGTGGTGATTAGTTTCTAGGAGCGCCGCGTTAAAATAACGCTGCCCGTCCTAAAGACCCTAGGGTACAGTGCAGTAACGAATGCAGTCAAGGTTAGCAGGAGCGAATCCCATTCTGGAGGCTGTGGTTTCAATAGTTTTATGTAAGTAATGGACCATGTAAATACTTTGACACAGAGTTTTCTGGCGTTAATGCACTTTTCAGTAAGCTCTACTGAAATTGTACGGAGTACCTGTACACGTCCAAGTATTCTTCGTTAATCGGTTGTCCATTATTACGAATACTTCTTCAACATTTGGGTCGGGTTGTAAGTGTGTAGATTTCTTTGAACAGTTTGAGTTTACTATATGACCAAATTAAAAAATTATTCGATGTTAAACTTTCAACTTTAGTATTTTCTGACGTATAAATTAACACTGTGTAACGACAAAATTTCAAATCAAATTAGAAACTGTCATACTTACTTTAAATTGATGTCTAAACACCCGAAGCAAATACGACAGGAAAATTTCGGGATGGCCCTCATTTGAAATTGTGCAAATTCACTATTTAAACTTCAAAAAGGATTACAACTGATTAGATTAACATCCCGTTTAATTCGTTAAACTTTAATTATATTCATTTAACCTTTAACAATTATTTTAAGCTTTAAGCAAATTTTTATCAATCACCGCAATGTTAATTTAAAAATCTTAAGGCGGACCACAGTACGTACACATCTGAACGGTACAGCAAATTTTATCTCCTCACTTAATTCTAATTGGTATAAAATTAACAATCTTTAAACTTCAAAAATGTACCATTCCTACAAGATTTACTTAAACGGGGTGCAAGGTGCAAGACCGTAACGCTATTTATGGTTGTGCTATTTCTACTAACCACTTAATCTTCTCACATCTTACAAGAATAAAAATAAACAGCATTTGGCATGAATTGAACGAAAAAAAAGAGTCTTATCGAAATTTCTAGAAACTTCCTTTATGTCAAAGTTCACCAATGATAAATAAACAAAATTCGTCCCTCGCATTTAATACTTTTATCTTGACTATATTTTTATTTTAGATTTATTGTTAGAATAAAACATGCTCTCAACACAGATTTGCTCTCAAAAAAATTTTTATCTCAAGGATAACGATACGAAATACGTTTCTTATTTGTCAAATGGGGTCATAAATAAATCTAAAAATCAACTTAAGTTCAATTCGAAATATTGTAATAGAAAGCTTGTATTAAGTTTATTATTATGGCTTCTGTATTATAATACAGCGTCAAGTCTGTAGAAGCAGTAGTTAGTGAATCTGGATTAATATGTGCACTGCCCTTACAAACGGACACATGTTAAGAGAATGCCGTATCTTTTCGTTCTTCTAGATTCATGCATCATTTCAATGGATTTCAAGTAATCTACTGCTCAATAAAAAATGCTCTTTTGACGACCTTTTAATTTCTTTTAAAGGTAATTTTCCATTTCTGGCGGAGATTATGATTTAGAAAAATTGCATTCGTATAATTGTTCTAACAATTCTTCTAGCATTTAAAATTTAGAAACGTTGTCTTACTTCATTAAATACTAATTTAACACCTGCATGATTTTTTTATATGATATTCTTCTATTATTGCTGCTATTATAACTGCGAACCTATGCTCATTCTCAATATCATTGGTTTGTTAATCTCTATATACTAAAATTTAATATTTTTGTCGGTATGTTTGTTGCTTTATAGACCCGATTTCTGTATGTCCCATACTCAAGCCAACTATATGGTTGGACTCAAATGGGCCAAGAAGGTGGGTCTGATGGCATTTAAATTTGCTTGTCAGTCATCCTTGTATAGACTCAGTCCAGGTAGAATTCACCGCAAGTCACATATACGGTTGGACTAAGCATGAACCAGGATGCAATGGGTGGAGGGGATGGCTTTATGTTAGTGTGCGTGGTAAATAAACTAGAATTTTTATGGAAGTGGATAATCAGTATCACAGGAAAACAAATTCGATAACCTGTCATGTAAGTACTTCAGTTCTTCATCTTCATTTAGTGTGTCTCTTTTTATAATTATAGTTTTTTACTTAACTTTATTCGAATAATTTTGCATTTGATACAAATTATCTTGTAATTAATAATTAAACATTTTAATAAATAAAGTGATCAAACTACTCAGTCTAGAACTAAAGCTTCGGTGATGGTATAGTAGGTAATAATAAGTTACAAAATACGCTTAATTTATTTTATAGAATGGGATCGTAGTATTGAACAAAGACGAATTGTGCCTTCCCTTAAGATAACAGTTAGACCCGCGTCATCACGCTTCATACCCAAAAGGGTATTGTAAAGCGTCCGATAAATAAGACATGCCTTTGTAAAAATTAACGATGAATAATAATTTATATTTATTCGTATTATCGTATTAGAAATTTCATATTTTGTAAATATTTTCAAAATTCTCGCTCGTCTTCTGACCATTTCCTCTTTTGAATAGCCCGATTTCCGCATTTGAAGAAATAAATTAGAAGACGCTCGCTTGCCTACGTATGTAAATACAATAGAAATACCTTTTACCTGCATTTCAACTGTTTCGCGTTTTATGCTTTTTTATTACTGCTTTTCTACGGGAGTATTATTATATTATATGTTATATAGATTATATATATTATATATATTATATATATTATATATATTATATATATTATATATATTATATATATTATATATATTATATACATTATATATATTATATTATTATATATACATGTCTGTATCAAGGAAGAAATCATTATTCGATCCTCTAAGAACCTTAGAGATAGCCAGGTTATCAAGGTAGGCTACAATTTTTACAAAAGTCACTTTCATTTTTTTAAATGAATTCTTTTTGAAATTTAAATATTTCAAAACAGAAAAATATAATTTAAAAATCATTAAACCTACATATACCGATGGGGGCCAAAATTATATATAACAGACGTGTGTAGAAGCGAACAAAGCGCATACTTAGTATGAAAGAAAGAGATACACATATGAAATTACGAAAATTATTTAACACAACAAATGAACAAAAAAAAATTGAAATAAATAAAAAATGAAATTTGGATACCGTGAATCAAAGAATGATCAATTCTAAGAAAGTCTAATTCTTTTTATCGTGAGAAGTAATGTCTCTACCTTTCGTATTATCTTAAACACTAAAATTAAACTAATTAAATACCTTGAAATCTTTAAAAAATATCAATGTATTGGCGTCTTTTCAATTACTAACTGATTTAGTAACAAAACAAAAATCCTCCTTCTTCCATATGGTTCATAACTAAGATGGTGGAAATACAAAAATTCACCAATTTTCATATAAATGTCCAAATTAAATGGTAATAATCAAAATTATTAAAAACCAGCTGTTTTCTTGAGATAAGGTAAGTCCATTCAATAATTAAATTGATAAATTCCATTATCCAATTTATAATTTAGATTAATAATCTCATACCTCAGAAAAAAATTTCTTACAAAAAAATTATCCACTAATAAAATTCACAGCACTGAATGTTATTTGAATTAAAAATAAATTATTGTTAAAACAAACTAGTTAAATTCAAAGAACTTCAACAAATTGTTAATCACTTGACGTTTCACCAATTTCTAACCTAACATATTGACATTTAGGTTTGTTTATATTTTGAACTCACAACATAATTTAACAACACAATTTAAATTTGCTATGGTAATTTTTCTAGTTGGAAGGAAGCAAATGCCAATTTGGAACTAAATTTACATAACCACATGATTGTTTATAATTTTTAATAATTGTTTAAATATATTCTATAGTTAGATAGAGAAAAAAATTCTCTTTTTAATGATATCAAATACATCCACTAAAACACAATAATAAGATAGTTAGGACTTCATCATTTCTCAAATGCCTTCAATTATAAATGAAAATTTACATTAATTAATCAGAACCACCTAGTTACGTCCTTCTATTTTTATAAAATCCATCCTTACATCGTATCGAACATTATTCGCATACTTTTAAATATCCAAACTATAAAATAACATCTAAATTACATAATTTTAGATTGCCATGGTAAAACGCAGACATTTGTATTTTCAAACCAATACATCTTCTATAAAGAACAATCCAAACATATACATTTATTTCTCAGTTGTGTCCAAGGAAGCACTTGACAACAACTTAATAAAATATATCAGCCCATATGTTTTTTAATTCTTATAAACAACAAAATTATAATGAAGCCATCAAATCGTTGACTTGTAAGAAATATTTTATAAATTAAACCTGCAGGTAGGGTAGTATAAATATTTACATATATCATCACAACCATGCACCTTGTCTGTTTTAGGTCATATATGCCTTGAAATGGCTCCAAATTCATATTTGTGTACAACATTCAGAACGATAGCACATCGTTAGCTAAACAATGAAATCTTATCAAGATAGGAAGACCAATCAACTTTAAAAATTTCCTATTTTCTACCTAGTGTGTGCTAGAGTGTTTCTTTATCAAACTGAAACGCATTCCTTGGTTTTATTAAAAAAATATTATTAAAAAGAAATTTCCTCTTAGAAGTTATGCAACCCAAATAACTTTTTTTTAATAGTTGCATATTTTCCAAACCATGTCATATATCATGACTAGGTATAGGATTTCTATGCATTTGCATGTTTTTTCTGCTTTTAGCAAACATATGCAGAGTTATATGTCCACATGTTTAAGCCACATATGAATCACATATGTCAATTTGAAAGTGCATAGAAATGTATGCATATTTTAGCATTTTTGAACGAGTGTGCATATTTTACCACTTTTTGAGCGTTTTACATGCTTTAATTATGAAATTTTAAATATTTTTTAAATAATTTTACCATTTTAGACAACCAACCAAGGGCGGATTAGTTGAGTCTAGGGGAAACCCATAATTTAAGCTTATTGTTAAATACTAGGCTTTAAAGTATTTTACTGCCTTAACCATCTGTGTACTTGTTAATATTTTCTAAGAAAGAAAAAGTTTCAACTAAAATTTAAATACTTACATCCTGCGGTATTGTGATAAATAGGTATTAGGAAATTCCAAAGACCCCTTGACAACTTCCTGTTCACAGAAGAATTTGCCTGTACTTTTGTTTACTAATCTTGTAATCTTTCAATTAAGACAGTTCAGAAATTGCAAACTGCATTTCAGTTTCAAATTTTAGAGTGTAAAGATGGGTAAAGAAAAACGGTCTGTGTCTGTTACACTTCGAAGTTATGTTAAAGAATTCAGTGTTCTTACAACTGACGATAAGGTGTTGTATTGTACAGTGTGCGACGATAAAGTGACTGCAACGAAACGGTTTCAAGTTACATAACATCTGAATACGGTTCGACATCAAAAGTGTGTTGCCCTGAAATCAAAAAAACAAACATTGTTACCGGGGTACCTTAACAATTCGTGCGGTGAGTCCAGCAAATCGATCGAATTTAATAAAAAACTATGTAGTGCATTAGTAGCTGCAGATATCCCGTTAAGTAAAATTAATCACCCAGTATTTGGTAATTTTCTGGAAGAAATTTTAAAAATGCCAATACCCGACGAGTCTACACTTAGGAAAGATTATTTACCTCGTTTATACGAAGAGACCATAAAATTAATTAGAAGATATGTAGCGAATAACTACATATGGGTTTCCATTGACGAATCTACTGACACTACTGGAAGGTGCGTAGAAACTTCATTTTCTTCGTTTTGTTAGTAAAATTTAACTTTTTTATTGTTTCCAGCCTTATTTTGTGGAAATTTAACTAATTAAAGACAGCAGAGCAATTTACGGATGTTTTATTTTCTATTTTGTTAGTTACATATTTAATCACAACAATATTTTTGCTTGATTAAAATATAATTTTTAATTTTTTTAAGTAGTTTATATAGTATTATGTAGTTCGATAAAATAAAAATCAAATTTTTGTTTTCAGATACGTGGCTAACGTTATAATTGGCGTTTTAAATTCGGATAACAATCCCAAATCCTATATATTAGCAATTGACGCTTTCAAGAGCACCAATCATTGTTCTGTGGCAAAATTGTTTAATGATTCAATGGCTATTTTGTGGCCGGACGGCATACAGTACAACAAAGTACAACTGTTCGTCACTGACGAGGCACCATACATGATCAAGGCTGGAGCAGGCTTACAAGTTCTCTACGAAAAAATGATCCACTTAACTTGTCTTGCCCATGCAATGCATAGAGTTGCGAAAAAGTGCGGGAAATATATCCTAACGTAAACTCTATAATTTCAAATGTAAAATAAATTGTTTGTAAAGCTCCATATCGCATACAAATATTTAGGGAAACTGCTCAAGAAGTGCCTTTCCCACCTGAGCCTGTAGGGTACTTGGCTTTCTGCAGCAGAATATTATGCAACTTATTTTGATATTATTAAAGCATTTGTAAATAAACTTAATAAACACGATGCACTATGCATACAAAGCACACAGGATGCTTTTAATACTAAGAAGGTGAGGGCAGAATTATTGTTTGTTTTGACAAATTTTCTGCGTTTAGCTAAATTAATGCAGAAATTAGAAAGTCAGGGAAATTCATTAGATGAATCTCTTGAGCATGTAAAATGGTTAGGTGTTTCTTTGAATAAAGTAAAAGGGCCAAAGGGTTTGACTATAAAACAAAAATTTAAATCGGTTATAGACAAAAATCCTGGTTTTCACTTAATTAAAAGCATAAACGATGCATTATCTGGCCAAGACATTTTAGACGAGCTAAAACATTATTCGCTTGTAAAATTAAACAATTTTAAGTATGCCCCAATTACGTCTTGCGATGTGGAACGGAGTTTCTCAAAATATAAAACAATATTTAGGGATAATAGGCATATGTTTACTTTTGAAAATTTAAAAATGTACGTCATTGTGAACTGTAACGCTCTATGTTTAGAAAATATAATTAACTAAATTATTGCATAGGATGTCTAATTAAAATAATTTCTGTAAATAAATTGTAAATAACGCTAAACAGGTGTTTTTTTAATAATGAAAGTGCATATATTTATTAAAAATTTCTAATAAACGTATATTTCATGATTTTTAAGTGCATATTTCACGTTTTTATAGTGCATAAGTGCATGCATATTTCAGCATTTTTAAGTGCATACAAATCCTATACCTAATCATGACAATACCTTATGTTATTCAAAGTCAAAGTAAATTTTTGCAACTACTGCCCATTCCTTTTCCCCTTTTAATAATATATTGTATTATCGTTCATGGAAAATCTACTAGAGTCTACTTATTCGACACAGAAGTTTTCGCATTTTAATTACAGATATTCTTCTTTCCTTTCCTCTCGCTTTTTGCAAACTCTGCCCATCTCAACCTGCAAATAAAGGATTTTCCGGCTATTACGAACCTAATAAAAAGATATAGACTAGAAAAAAAGAATTTGCAAGTCCTAGAAAGTAATTTTATAAAATGTTACGATCTCTAACCCAAACACAGAGTGGTCTCGTAGGGTGCATTTTCAGCATACAGACTGCAACGTTTTGCGGCTGACCAACGAATTAGGGGGAGCATGTAGTGAACACTTTGAAGCTACAAAGCTTTAGTAAACGTTACACTTGGTTTGGCTCAAACTTAGGGGCTACTGCAACAACTTCATAAGCACTAATTAGGATCTGCTAATTAAAGGATACATAGCTTACTAATACTAACACTAATAAGCTTAATGTAGTAAAAACAAATTTGTAATTATCGAAGGAAGATATTAATTAGTTTAAGAAAGTCTACTTTCGATTAGAACCTGGGATTTTAATAACATCTTTAAAATGTATATGTGAAAAAGCTGAAACGCCGTCAGGGGGAGATGTTCTGGGGAATTACTGAATAGGGATAGGCTGTTTAAAGGGTGAAAGTGGGTTATCGGAGCCCTGTCAGGAATATTACAATACGATGTGGTTTGCCTGACAATACCCCCTGATATTCTCCTTCAAATCCCTATAGGTTAGTTCTGAAAAAAATATTAATGAGGTCAAAATTTGAAATTTCCTCACTAACAAAAACGACAGTCAACTATTCAGTGTTTTTGTTTCAGATAAATTTATGAAAAACTGCATTAGTATTCCTAACTGGCGAATGTATAATATAAACATAAACAATTTTATTTAAATTCAGCAAAAGCTAAATTTTCCGGGTTATTCATTAAGGATAAACAAGAGTTTTAAGGTAAAGGGGGGAGAAACATGGTGATCAAAAGCGTAATAAAAATCGCATTTAACTTTATGTCTACGACCTTTATAACTTTACATCTTTTGGATAAAAAAGAGGAAGAAGCTTTCTTTAGAATACATAAATTTTAGTCGTCCTTATAAAATCATTCTTCATTTTAACGATCTTCAATTTTTCACATATTAAATATGGCGGTAATTCTAGTTTTATTTAAAATTATTGTTTTATCTTAAGAATTTGCAAAATAAAGGGAATAAATTATTTCAACTTAGCTTTTAAGAAAGTAGCTTCAGTAATTTTTAATATCTTTTGTAAGTTATAATGTTTGTACAAAATGCAAAACATTTTTAGTAAAAGAAATCAATTACTTAATTAGTTACACACGTACTTAGCAGTCTCATACAGCTCTTTCTGAGAATCTGCTTTCTGCAATGACTTTATTCATCATCCCTTGTTCATTGTTAACAGGATGATAAATTAGAGGAATATGAACAACGAATGTAATTCAATCAAATTAATAGAAAAAAATGTGGTACTACAATAGTGCTAGCGCAATAACTTAAAAGCTCACCGAAACTTAGAATGTGGCTTCTATGTAGCTTTATCAATTTATTTATTTATTTTATCAACGGCAAATCATTATAACCATAACACGATTCACACTTC
Organism: Agrypnus murinus; assembly: GCA_929113105.1. NCBI lineage: Eukaryota > Metazoa > Arthropoda > Insecta > Coleoptera > Elateridae > Agrypnus > Agrypnus murinus. The sequence goes on from OV816028.1 coordinate 149,162,931, forward strand.
AATTAAACAAAAAGATTCTAGGTTAGCTTTCAGAAGAATGTATCCAATTCACACTCAGATACATAGCTTGGTAATATATGAAATAATTGCTAGGTTACAATAATTTAATGAATCCTGTGAAATTTTTAATTAATCTGTTTATTTTTATTTTATGATTATGGAATTCCACAAAGTAAGGCTGGCGACAGTAAACTTAAATCACTTATTAGTTATTAGGCTTTTAAAAAGAAAGAGGACTTTTATTTACGTCCGTATTTGAGTCGGAAATCATTAAAATCTAGCTTTTATTTTAAACTCTTCACGCGGAACTTCTACTTACTAACTACGCCCATAACAGGTGCGATAATCTTAGACATAATGGATCTAAGAATCATTCACATTTCAAGGGGCCAGATTTCACCACTAATTTTTTTAATTGCTTGAACATTTCCATTAAACTAACTAAACGAATTTAAAATTAAAACGTAGGGAATTAAACATTTCTAATAATAAGCCCGTTACAAGAAATAAATTCATATTTAGTTATTCTACAACCTCACTGAGCCGTAGATTGGTCACATTCTAAACAGAGAAAATCCATGCCTGTGGTGATTAGTGCGCATGGTAATTTATTCGAGCCTGGTATGACCACTATGTTTAGATTAAAGAGCAATGACGCCAGAACTGAACCTTGAGGCTCCGTTGGACAGCAATTTTGCTTTGCTTTTGTTATTATATCAACAATCACTTGTAGAATTCTATTATAGAGCTATTTTCTAGCTATAGACTTGTTAACTATTTTCATTTTACTTCGAATCAAATTTTGAATAAAACATAGGTCGAAACAGAAAAAAATTGAAGCCATTCTTTTGAGATCATACATCACGTTCTTCCACTAAGTCTTGAAATTTTCTTATTTAAGCTTAACTGTTACGTAAAGAACTGCCTTTTTTCTTTTTCTGAAGCTACTCTAACCTTCCCAGAGTAACTAAAGCATATCCATTTATTTAAAGGAATTGATAGTGCTAGAGCAGACGGTGACCCTGACTGTGGGGTAATTTTGCTATTGGAATCGGCATACTGAGCTCTTTAATAATTAAGATAATAATTTAAGATGTAGATAGCACCATCAGTCTTTGCAACGGTGTCGCTGTAGATCTTCTACTCACAAGGCAATATCTGTCGATTTTGACGGAACTGTGTCTATCGTGGTTCTGTTTCTTTTGTTAAAGAATACTTGCAATTACCACCCCTTGTAGCCGTTATTCTCCGTTTCTCACCTGACGCCTTCCACTTTTTTGTATTTAAATTATTGTCACGTGGGGGTTTTCGTGACTGGAGGACGTAGTCAGAGGTAGAGGGAAAATAAACACAAGTCGTAGAAAACAACTATATACTAATAACAATAAAGAGAGTGCAAAGGTTCACATAATTGTTATCATCGTGAGGACGTACATGTCCTCCTAAACTAATACAATCATGAGGGTGGTCGGAACCAACACTGCTCTAGCACTAGGTCTACAAACTAAGCGTAGGAGTTAAACTCCTGGTGATCTACAACTAGGCGTGGGAGCCTGGACACAACTCCCATAACAAAGCAGAGAGTGGGCTTTTGGCGCAGCCCACTCATACTAGGCACTAAGCATTAGATAATCTAAAAAGTACTCACCAGCTTGCTTGTAGATGTAGTGTTCGAGCCATCTTCACTGACTGAATTGAATAGCTCAAGCAAGCTGGTTATATACTGCTGAACGCGAAAGATATTAGCATCGTAGTGGGAATCAGTGGGTTGGAGTTCTAAGTATGAAACTAAGGAAGCTCACGCTTCCTGGTTGCAGGCTTGTGGGTAGTCTGCATTCGCGCTGACCGTGCTTAGCACCAATTTGTGGGTTGAGCGGAAGTGGCTGGTTTCTTCTTAAGGAATGTTCACCTGTTTGTAAATCGTGTAGGTTGCCTCGCATATACGGAGTAACGTAGGTAGATATGTTGCATGCCAACTAATGCAGTTGTGGGCCAAGCGGGAGCGCTTCTACAAAGAATGCACACTTGCTTCCAAGTTGTTGCGTGATCACAGCTGGCCGCGCAGATGGACGAACAACGTGGGTCGTTGCTGCAGACGGGAACGTAACCTTGCACTAACGGAATAATATATATTATATTATGAATTATTTAATTCGAAGTAATTTCCGTTTGTGACATTATCCCTACAATCTTTTAATAATTGTGGAAGATTTCTTTTCCTGGTATATCTTGGTTTAATTTGTTTATCTTTTGCTTTTAATCTCCTTTAAAAATTTCCGTATACAGCATTTTTATAATTTATTTTTTTGTTTTTAAATAGTTACAAAGATAATTGGTTAAATTAGAAAATAATAAAAAATTAAATACAAAATTTCTATTAATGAATAAAAGTTTTAAATCTATATACTCTTATATTTTCTTTTTATAATTATTACACAGTAAATATTTTGGCAAGTATATCAATAATTTCTTCACATATTTGAAGATTAGCACTTGGTATTTCATCTTGACGATGTAATGAAGAGTTCGCATGGAAATATTTCGCTTTTACTTGTTAAATCGTTATTTTTGTTGGGGCATATTCTATATTAAATATAAGAATTATAAATATAGGATATAATTTATTTTTTTACTGCGTTATATAAAACATATAACCGTAAAACTTCATTTTGCTAGCCTAGAGTTAGGTTTAAATAAGGTTAATAGTAAAGGTTTATGATCAATAATAATATTGAGAGTTTTTCCAAAAACGGATGGCCTAAAATGGTTCAGGGCATGAGACAGTCAAACATTCTTTCTCTATGGTGGAGTAGTTAATTTCGGCTGGATTTAAAATGCCGCATGCAAATGCTCTATGCTCGTGCTTTTTTTACGAGTCGTTGCAAAAGAACGGCTTTTTGAGTGTATTAAAATTGATTATGCTCTATTTTATTTTTTTATAACAACTTGATAGAGTTTTAGCAGTCTTTGCGTCATTATTAATGAATTTATGGTATAATAACCTGTTATTTTAGAAAGTATTGCATTTGTTTTCCTGTTTTATGAATAGAAAGATTTTATATCACTACGCGACCTAAGACTTTATTTCTTTCTGTAAAACTTATTAAGTTGTTTAATTTAATTTTTTATGTGTTCTTGAGGGCGCTTTGCAATTATAATATCAGCCTTGCAAATGAAGCATACTTTTCTAATAAAATCTATTAAGGCGGAGTTCATTAATCATTAAAATGTTGCTGGCGCATCTTCAAGACCAGAATACGTACTTTTACGGATTTGTAATGTTATCATTCACTGTAAGAGCTGTTTCATTTATAGATTCTTTTTTTAATTCTATCTGATAGAATCCAGAACTGAAATCAATTGCGGTAAACACATTCGATCTCCAGGCTTATCTAAGATTTTCTCTGTTAGGAAGCAGATTTTATCTGCTATTATTTTTGCATTGAAATTTTTATAATCAGCTACCAACCTCCATTTTGGAATACCACCAGCATCTATCTTTTTGGGTACTACCTATATTGGCAAGTCCAGAAACTTTTGCTATGTTTAATTATTCCTCCCTTTTATAACCTTTTAAATTTATTTTTATCTTTGTTTTTATGTATTTTTGGAAATATGTAAAGCTCAGATAAAGATTGAATTTTCATCTGTTGTTTTTATATCGCGTTTAATTTTATTTGTAAGTGCAAGCTTGTCATTATGAAAGATGCAGTTTGAATTTAACAAAGTATGTATCTTTATCTAAATCTAATGTTGAATTATCACAAAGATTTATTTTGTTCCTACATTTCTTTTCCTGGAAGGTTTCCTTTTTACGTTATTTTGTTAAGTGTTACTAGAATTCCATTTTCGTCGCCAATTAAGCTACAATTCTAGATTATAAGATACCGAATTCTTAAAAGGTATGGTTATTAAAACTAAACCAAAATTTGCAATTTGAAACTGGCAATATTACAACAATGGTGAAATAAAAATTATTTAATTATTTACATTTCTTTATATAGTTCAACTATGTTTACAAAGCTGATAATAGAAGTACAAACAATTTACATTCTAATCACAATTTACTGTATTTATCTTAATTGTTATTATTTTTTTAAAATATCTAAGGTTTTAAACAGCAGGCGACTTAGAACTGATAAATTGCTTGCAATAAATGCGTAAATAAATTTAAATGTTCTTGGATTCGTTTTAACGTTTATAGCTTTTCTTAAATTTCTATAAGTTCAGAATATGCAAATTTTTTTGTAACTTCTGCATCGTTCAAACTATATATGTATATGTTAAAAAATCTTTCACGACCGAAATTAATAACTAGCAGAAAATATTCTGTAGTCTTATTTAAAATTAATTAAATCTTAACTAAGTGTATTCCGACGAATTAATATTCCTGGTAAAGAAATTCTTCCTAAAGACCTCTTCATTCTTAAAACATAAAATTCCATTCCCCCATGCTGTTACAACTTGTAGAAATGATAAAGCTTGTGTGCGTGATAAAACGGCAAATTTAACTCGAATGAAAGCTTTACCTCTAATATCTTATTTTTGAAGAATACCACTACTTATACCACTCTCATTGTGCGTGTTCTGATTTAAAACAACGTAGAACAACGTAATCAATTTGAACACATGAATTGGGGCCCTCACGCAATAAATAAATTCTTTAACAGTAGCATCTTCATCAATACAAGTCCGAATTATAAAGAATATCCATCCTGAATTTATTTTTTAAGAAAGTAAATTTTGGTAAAATAATAAAGGTAGTAAGTTCTCTACAATCTGCATTTAGATAGGGTCCATCTCTAGATTCCATATTTTAAAATTGCTTTCGCAATAGCAGACCCGAACATGAACAACACTCGACTTCGTCCAGAAACGCCATAATCAGGAATGCAAAACAGCTACGAAACTCCTACAAGTGAAAATCGTTTTGAATACATCCTGCACAGAGTGTGAGAGACCTCCAGAATTATATTCACGTTTTGCGCGAAAATCCTGCTCTGAAGGACCAAATTGTTTTAAAATTACAGGATTTAAAAATTAAATCGTCTTCAACTAACCCTAACGCTACTAAACAATCCATGTAAAACTGAAAAAGTTAATTAGGGCGGCTTAACTTTAACCACTTCTCAAAACTTTTCTGAACAATCCCTCAATTTTAACTAGTCGTCCTTTTCGGTAGTAATTACGAAATGATTTCATCCACATAAAATTTAATTAATAAGGGTAAATTTAAAATACAATTAAAAATTTCCGTCATCAGAATAATTGGTGGGAATTTCACACCTATTTTAATAAAGAAAACAATTTTTCAGAATTTTTGCACCCCCGTCAGTCGGTCTCTTGCTTGCTTGTTGGGATTGTAATTATCTTCTTTAAATAGTAGCAACGCAAAAGAGAGGGCGACAGTGGCGGCAGGGTAGCTGACCGACCTTCTAACTAAAAACAAAATAAACACCAAAACGCGATTCAAAGTCATCGGATGGAAGAAAAATAAGGGAAGAACAGAAGTCAATTTGAACAAGATAGCAGCGATGTTTATCCAACCCAACATAAACAGTTACATGTTTGTGTTTTAGCGTGTGAATCGGCTCCTGGGTTAATTTTCCTAACAAAGTGTGCACCACCCCCTGTGTCTGTGTATTAGCAGAAAGGAAAACGAGCCAACTCGCAGAAAAATAAACTTTTTAAAACCCACGTTTGCTCAAAATTCTACCACACCCTCAAATCACTTAATTAAAATATTTAAGTGCATTGCGGACATATAGTGTCATCTTGGAGTTTTAAATAAATACATGTCAGCAGAGTAAACATAAGTAAGGTAATTTTTGACGGTGAAGTATTCATTTATTCCATATTTGAAGGTATGTATTGTGAGCTTGTTCCGAGTTTCATAGATGAAACGAGTAAAAGATCCAAGTATCATTTTAAAGTTAGACAGGTGATGTAAGTACGATATTCCAGTTAGGCAAAACAATATGGATAATATGAAACTTTGTGAAAAGGAATAGATTGACTTTAACAATTTTGTTGTAATCTGAATAAAGGGGTATTGTTATTTGACATTTCTATATACAGAAAACGGAATTATAGTGTTTGACAAATTCCAGCTTTGCAGTTTGAGAATGAGATTTCGTTAATTTTACATTTAGATGACTTTTGCCATTTGAATTATACAATAACAAAAAATACACGTGGAATGAGATTCTGACTACTGGAATCTGGAGATATAGTATTTTTACGATCAATAATTAACTTAAAGAGCTTTATTGTTTGAAATAATTCCAGTCTATCATCCTATATTTCCGTTTATATGTTAGAATTCTGCAATATTTACCAGAGATATCCATGTAGAATCGCACACATTGAAGCTTCCTATATGCAAATTAGCCAAGAATATCTTTCACAAATTTATGAACTTATGAATACTTTAGAACAACACCTACTAGGTGTTGTTCTAATTATTTAAATCAAAAGTTAAACGGATAATTAATTAAGCATTAATTAAAATAAGCAAGAACAATTAATTTAAATAATGAAAATGTGTATATTTATGGTATTATACTAGATGGCAATAAGTATTCACGCTAGAATTTGTGACCACTTTCTTATCTAGGTACTGCAAATTTACTTATCACACTCTCCCTTACGGTCAAAAGGCTAATTTATTGAAGGAAGCAACGTTCGTTGTGATTACAATCCTTGGGTTTCCAAGAGTGATTATATAACATTAATATTTATTAAATAAACGCAATCGGACAAAATAGTTGAAAATACTAAGCTTACCATTCTCTGACGAACTTTTGAACTCGTTATTTAAGAAACACCCCCGACTTATCCCACCTTCCTCCCTTAGTTACCCCCGTCTTACTCCTTTTTCCGATTTACCTCTCCAACTTATCTCTTTTTCAGATTTACCTCCCCTCCCCCGGCATACTCCCGCCACAACTTATCACACTCTCTGACACCCCCTCCGGCTAACTCTCCCTCGGACCCCTCCATCGACTTACCCACCCATTCTTACCATAAAATTCTACATTGTATTCATATATAATAATAATAATAATAATAATAATATAATAATAACTACTACAACCCATAACCTAAACCAAGGCCCCAGAAGCTATACAAGCTCTATAAGCTTGTGCGGGAGGGAGGGGGCGATTATTATTATTATGTAGGCCCAATGTGCGGCTGCAGCCGACTTACAGATGGAACAGCGCAAATCCCACATTTGTGTCACAGCTAAGGAAAACTGCAGAAAACCTTAACCATATCTGCCGGCGCCGGGAGTCGATCGCGGGCCGCTTGGGTGAAAGTCCGGCGCGCTAGACATTACACTACCAAGGCTATACACTATACACTATCATATGCATAATATACCAGCTTTCTAAACTTCAACTTCTGTCGGTTTTTTGTCTATGCTTCTTAAGACATAAAACATTAGTTCGTAGACATTCCTATTCCGCTTTTTCATAAAATATCCCAATCTGCAAAAATGCACACTTACAGAGTCAGACACAGATATCGGATTTCGTGAAAATGCTCCACAGCAAATACTATGAAACTCGACTGAGAACTTTGGTGGCATAGTAACCGGGTATAGGGAGGATGTTTAGTACCACAACGTGACGAAGCAAGCGCTGTAAGTCGACAGTCGGCCTTGAGCATACTAAAATGCGTCAATTATAAATAATGCTTTTAAATTAAAAATATAAATAATTAAAAAATTACAAAACTAAAACTCCACGCACTAAAAATAGAAAGGTTTTAAAAATAAATAGTAAGTAGTGTTGACTAATCTACAGAGTCAAAACTTGATTAATATAAAAAAGAATAAGACAAATCGGTCTTCTAGAACCCGTAGATGAAGTGGAACAAAAACGAGTCGTGTTTTAAATATATAATTAGTAAATAATAATTGACCTATTGAATAAAGTTCAATATGGCTGGTGTATTTACTATCGAAGGATATAAGATTTTCATAATCTAAAGCAGTATTAATGGGAACACGATAAGTTTGATCGCCATTTTAATAATCGTCCCAGTCATTTACAACAATTTGCAAATGTATTTCGCTATAATTTACGCCAAACAATAAATATGATACAACTATAAATAAGCAATTGCCATTACCTAATATTTGAGGGTACTAATATTAAAGGTGGCAATCTCCAGATATCGTATTTTGAGATATTAGCGAAAAACTGCTGTGGCTATCTCAAGACAAATATATTAAGACTTTAAATGCAGTATTGTTGTTTCAGTTGATGATATCAAAAAACATTAACAACTTTACTTCAAAAGTTAATAGTATTTGTAAAAATTATATAAATGAATGCAGAATGCCGATTTTGTTTATAAAATGTGGAGATTGCCAACTTTGTTACCAAGATATATCTAATGTGCAGTAATTATTAATGAGACCATGCAATCGATTTAATCTGTTTTCAAAAATCTATATTAACATAAAGACACTTGTTTTGCAAAAAGATCCTTTATACAGTAAAAGGCTTTTCAATTTATGTTAAATTTAAAGGATAAATCATTGATTTTGTGTAACAGCCCTTAATTTGGAAACCTACTCTCCGTACTAAAATATCGGTATAATCAAAGTAAAAACTGAAAAGCTCTATTCCCTTATACAGCAACTGGCTCTTTAATTTATGGGAAATTTATAAGATAAATCAGTGATTTATGATAAGCATCCCTTACTTCACAAATCCACCCTTGGTACTGAAATAATTACAATAAAAATTGGAAAAATTTATACAGTAAAAGCCACTGCACTTGATGTATAATTCATGGCATAAGTCGCTAAATTTTGTGTAACAACCTTTCCTTCAGAAATCCATCCTCAGTACTGAAATATTGGTATAATCACAATAAAGAACTGAAAAATTCTATTTCTTTATCCATCATAAGGGAACTGGATTTTCTTAGTAATTCTATTTTCTAGCAATTTTGGTTATGCCCATATAAGATTATGGAGGGTGAGTTTCTGAAAGTAACAGATACTTTCCAGAAATCCCTAGCTATGCATTGAATTACACATGTATCGCGCTCCATTTTCCTTCATAAAGGGACATAGTTTTTTAGTTTTGCTTTCGGATAACTCGTATACCTCGATTTGTATAAGGGGGTAGTTTTCTTAGGTGAGGGTTGCTGTACGATAATTTAGGTAGTTACACATAAATTACACATAATTTACAGATAAGTACCGAATCGAAAACTGTCTGTAATAATGTGTTTTTAAGTGGGTGGGTTGGAATTCGCTGGTGTCTCACAACCCCCACAACGTTTTCTAAAATACTAATTAACCCTTGTTTGTAGAAAGTTTTGGTGGCTACATATTAATTACACATAATTTACCGATAATTCCCGAATCTATAGAATCTTCTAATAGTGCATATTTAAGTGGGCGGGTTGTGGCCCTCCGGTGAGCTACAACCCCTACACTGTTTTTTTAAAAACCTACCTTACTCTTTTTCGCAGTGGGTTTTGGTGGCCACACACACATTAATTACACACAATTTACAGACATTGCCTGTATCATTTTTCTTGTTAATATATTTTTAAGAGGGGGGGGGTTGTGACTCACCGGGGATTCAGAAACCCCACGAGGTTGGAAGTTTTCGAGAGTGCTCCATGCCGTCAAGGTTTCATACCTAAAACAATAGTTCCATTTAAAAAAACACGACGACATCAAATCCGGTACCAGCACAGGTTCTAATACTCATTTCGTAATATTGAAAGTTTCCTTGCTATGGCCAGAAGCTTGACGGAATTATTAAGTGTAGACTGTTAAACGGGGCTGAACTTTCTTATTTGGAATGACACTTGCCATCCATTTTCTTATTTAAAAACCTAATGTTACTACTTAGAGAAGTCGAGCTAAAGGTCGAAATACACAGAGATCTTTTAGTTCCACTGCCAAAACCAGAAGATTGTCGGAATGATTGAGTATAGAATATTAAACGCGATAGAACCCGTTAATTGGTTCTATTTCCGTTATTATGCATTTTAGACCTGCAATACCTAAATAGTTTTCTATCAAAATCATGCTTGCTATCGATTAGCTTTCCTTAAACCTGATGGTTCGAATTTAAAGAATTATGATGACACAAACAGACAGACACGAGACATCAAAGACGGGTGCTAAGACTGATTTCGTAAACTAGAGATCGAAATGTTAAAAGTTTTGTTTGTTCTGTTGACATAGCCAGAAGCTTGCCGGAATGAATGAGTGAAGACTGTTAAACAGAATACCACCCTGTATATAAAAGTGGTCCGAAATTGATTATAAACGAACAAGTCCAAACATTCTCGGATTCTAATTAGAAACCTTATGACGCACAATTAAATGCATAATTGGATTACACGTCTATATATAATAACTCAAATAAAAGTTCAGTAACAATAGACACAAAAAACCAGACCTTTATTTTATTCTTCTAAACATATTCTGAAAAATTGATTCCGTCCAGTGCTACCCTTTTTACATCCGTTGAAAGAGGTGGATTATTGGTTTTTGGAGGGTATCTTCGTTCTACGACGAGACAAAGTATGCAAAAAGTCAAGAAAATTATTCCCTATCCAAAAGGTCTTATCAAGTTTTTTGTATGGAATTTAAAACAAAAAAAGAAGATGAAGATTTAAAACAGGAATCCAAATGAAAGACACCTACATGTACAGCTATAACATACTGCACATATGGGGTTTGGGGTACGTTAGTGGAAAGACACAATGATACTACAGATTTAATCAAATAACCATTATATTAAAAATAAACATAAAAATGAAAAATGATAGTTATAATAAAAATAATAAAATCGTTACTTAGGTAATTAATAAGTGAAAGAGAGATATCTGACTATACTCCCTGATGAGGTTAAGTAACAACAATAAAAATATTTTGAAAACAAGTAAATTCAACTATAGTATAGCTCCAAAATTTGAAGCAATTGTAAGGAACGATAGTGCAAATTCTCACCCTTTGCGTTTATAATAAATTAATCCAACTTCTCTGTCTGGAATTAGTTAATTAACACTTTAGTTATTACGCTCTCGGGTTTAGGCGCCCGATTGTAAAGTATACGTTATTGTTATTTTTTTGTATGAGTTATAATTTGGAATATTTATGGTTAAATTATATTAAAATTCTTAAGTTCACTATTAAATAAATGAGTCCCGAATGTTTGCTCTTTTTGTTACAGCTAAATAGGTAGTGCCAAACCGTTCAAGTGAAGAATCTATCGGGAACTGACTTAGAAGTCAAGCTTTTTGCGCGACTCGCCAAAAAAGGCTGATGATCTCAAAACTTCAGTAGTTTTCCAACTGGTTATGCCAAATTGCAAAACTGAACCCGTGCATTGTTTTGCTTATCAGAACGCTACGAGTGAAATTGGCATCATCGTTACCTGTCTTACGATAACCAAACTATTATATTTCGTGTGAAGTGCCTATTTAGCACAGTGACATTTTATTATGTTGCATGTTATAATTTACGTTGATGCAGCTTAATGTTTCCTGTCTTATTTTAACAAAGTTCAAAAAGGTATATTTCCTATCAAGCACAGCGTCAGCAATATCTCACATTTTATGAAAGTAATTTATGAATTATTAAAGATTAATTATTAACAATTTTTATGAAATAAATAAAGATTAGTAAAAAGTTTCACAGTATTTATTAAAATATAACCTGACAATATTGTTTCGACAGCTAAGCTGTCATTATCAAAGGTAATAATAAGTAAGAGTGAAGGTTATATTTTAATAAATACTGTGAAACTTTTTACTAATCTTTATTTATTTCATCATTATGGAGTTCCACAAAGTTAAGCTGGAAACAATAAAGAATATTAACAATTTAAGTAGATATACCTGGTGTCCTAATATTTTGGTACGATAATTCAATGATTATTGGCGGGTTGTTACATAGCTGATTTCAAATAAATCTAGGAAATTCAGTAATTCCAAAGTGTAAATGTTGATTTTTCTTTTCCTTGCTGTTTAATAAATTTTATGTGGATACCTATGCAATATAATTTAAACTCCAGTTCAGACGTTGTTGAAAAACGCAAAAATTGCTCTCAAGACTTGCCCTAGATTTATTTGATTCAATTAGCTGTACTTTCCTTTGTGTTATTAATGACTATGAAATAATATAATTTTCAGGATAAAGACACTTTTATTTGCATTTCGTAGTACTTTAATTAAGTTGTTTTTTTTTAAATATACCATACAGTTATTTTTATTTTTCCGGGCAGAGGACGGCATTTACAATACTAAGCCTATTTTTCTTTTTCGGTGTCCCCGAAGTAATTTCTTTATAAAATAAACTTTCAGCATCATGGTAGCATTAATTAACTGGTATTTGCTATCGGATTCTTTTCCACTAGCTGACAGCAGCTGGTGGATTTTTTTGTAGAGATTTATCGTTGTTTCTAGGTGCTTCTTAAACAGCTCTTTTTCAAACTTTTCGTTAATTGCAGCCGGTAAGAGTTAGGTGTTCTTAAGATTGCATGGCCGTTTCAGCTTTGTGCTTCCCACTAGTTGAAAATTGAGACTGCACTGCAATGAATCTGTGTTTTTGTACTTTTTCGAGAAAACGAGTTGTTGCAACATTTCGGATGGCATTTATGCACAGTTGTTACTACGGTTCTTTTTTCTGCATATGTCAAGTTAGCAGTATTTTTATGTCTTTTTAAAAAAACAATTTAAGTCGCTCTTTTGAAGCTTATAAATACAGGAATTAGAAAGATGTGCAAGTCTACATTTACAATTCTGAAGATTCAAATTCACAATTCGAAGATTCTTTTATCCATTTCCAAGTAATATTTTACTAGAAGTTCAAGTTCAACGGAAAGATGTGGTTTTCGACCAGACTTCATTTTCATTAATTCTTCCAGAGTCTTAACTTAAGTTCCTTTCTGGGATTTAAAGTATTTTAACAGTTACTAAGTAGGTCTGTTCCCTTACGTTTTGTCGCCGTTTTACCTTTAATGTGTTTCACGTTTTACGTTTTCCTCATTCTTCTGACGTCTGAAAGAAATATGGGCTAATAAATAACTGATCAGAACGAACTTTTATTTTATAAGTCGCACAATAAGAGAAATTGGTTAATGAACCTGTGGATCTACATTTGAAAAAATGTATATTATAAAAATGGGACATAGTTAGGTACCAGTAGGTATTCCTTACTACGTAACAGCATGCACTTGCACTATGAAATTAAGTATATGGCTGACTTTATCCAAAAGGATTGTTTTGATAAGATATAATTCTTGCCTAATTCGTTTTACTACCTAAGTTTAAACGCGCAGAATATCTTAACACCTTTTGTTGTTTGTTATTCACTCTTCGACTTTAGACAAAGAACAATTAGTTCCCGCTGTTGCCAACAGATAGTAAAATCTTCTTACACAATTAAGCAGGTAGTTCTGTCTCTATTTGCGTATAACTAAATAACAAAGTAATCAGCATACATGTGCTTAAAGCACCTTAGTTGATATAGAAATTCCAGAAAATTGAGTCAAAGTGAATAATTATTTGGAGAAATTATTAGACATGAAAACGAATAGAAAATAAAAACATAATATGTGTTGAATAAAAGAACCAAATTATTTAAAAAAAACTACTTAAACTATAATTCAGTGTTTTTAATCGAGTGCAGAAAAAAATATTTTCGTTGCTATCACTAAAATGTAAAAATCGTTCTCTAGAATGCCATTGACAAATGCAACGAAATTCTCGAATGAGATGTTTGTGTAATTTAAATTGATACTGAAACGAGATGTTCCACTATGAATTAATTCAAAACACTATAATTTAACGGTGTCTTCTAACCACTCATTCTATTTGATTAATTGCCAATATTTCTCTACATCAAGCCGTTTTATTAATATAAGTCATTTATTTATATATAAGAATTTAGAAAATATAAATATTGCTTTATAGTACGTAATTACATATACCAAAATTTAGAGGTTATATTCATTGTTTCTTTGTGACAGATAAAACGCATTTTTGTAGTACAAGAATTATACCAAAGGTATTTGTGGCATTTCTTAGTTAAGCGTATAAACAAGCAATTCTGGAGAAAGAACCCTCATTTACAACCCCATATAGAGACGGTTTTCCCATTCATAAAGATCATTTACAGTTATTGAACGTTAAAATCATTAAGCTGTCTTGAACTTATAACCCTGAGTACTTATAGAGTCTCATTAATAAAATAATGTTGAAATACGTCATAGTAATTTTTATCGGTTTATTAAAATACGAACAACATTTAATCATTTAAAATAAATAATTTAATAACCCAAGTACTTTATTTAATTTTTATAGAATATAAAGTAATACTATTGCGTCAATACATAATTTTTCCAACACAAAATAATTTGACATACAACGTGTTAAAAAATACATATTCCAATTTAAAGTATAGAACAGATTTATGATTCCGTAAGGTGGGGATTTCAAATAAAATATTTTACTAATATGTAAACTAATAAATTATTATGCCAAGTTTGCCCATTAATAAAAAAAAACGCACGTAGCTATTCGCGACTGTAAAATCTTTAAAATATAATAGTGAGACTTTTTTTAGAAATGATGTAAACTATACAAAACAAACAAAATTTTAAAATACTCCCACTTGTGCACACCTTGGGACTGCGAAGCTCGGGAATTGATGGGCAGAAACCCGAAAATTTTGTAATAACAGTACTTTAGTTTATGAAAACTTTATACAATTATTAATTTAAAACAAGTTGATGCATTGAAATTTTTGAAACTGTAGTGAAACTAGAGGTGAAACTTCCCTAAATACTACATGCACCAAAAGCCAATAGAATATTCAGGACACTTACCTGGCTGGCCACTAAGCTATTGTTGGATAAGCTTGAGGAGTGAACTAACTAACGACTTGGAGGTGAGTCTTTGAAATGATTTCAGCATTTATAGTACGCTGACGTATGCAATCCATAAACACATAGCAAAGTTGCTTGAATAAGCAACTTGAGCCTGGATTATTAGATGTGGTATCATGAAAACTGCATAGTAGTATTTTTAAAAACATAACAAACAGTTGCTAGTGTTTATTTGTGTCACGTTTGTTTGTTGATGCGGCAGACCGGCTATTTTTAAGTTCAAGCTGGCATACGGTTTCGAATTTGATTCTCACGTGTGCGGCCTTAGTGGATTTATTTATAATTGCTACACTAGTTTTAAAGCATTTCTAATAAAAACAATATTTAAATAATTTAATTTGAATTATTTAATTCGTGACAATATTAATACTTGATTACAGAGAATTTAACTTTTATTCAACAAAATTCCGTAGTTATTCACATTTACAAGAGTTCTACCTAAGCTTAAAGTTAAACCTGTGCAAGCAAAATGAAAACTACGTGGCGAGAAGAAATATTAAAAGTGTTCTTATGTGAGATATGTAAGGCCTAACTACTAACCAAAACAAATTGAAAACTTTTTTCACGTGCCTAGCTCAATTCCCTACAAAATATTACGTAACAGAGCTTTACCATGACAACGACAACAGAATAAATTATATTTTACACCAGCGTTCAGGAATTTAAATTCCTTTCTCTATTCCTCTTTTGAATTTTTCTATGTCATTATGCAGACTGTACAAATATCAATATGCATTGTTTGTATGCACATCATTAAGATTCGAATCTGATACATTCTACTGCGTGAAACTACAGCAGAGGAAGAAAACCAAAACAATACAAAACGTAAAACAAATATCCTCTGATTTTAGAAGGATAGTCTTGCTTACCTCAGCCAGCGCTGCTGGGCTGTTTCAAATTTACATTTATTGGATAAAATATTGACAAGCTAACCATTTTAAGATTTCATTATAATTCCATGCGTAAACAGTTTTTATGGAAATTTTGCTGTGATTTAGAGAATCGATGGCCTACTTTGTTTTCTACAATTCTCGTGTACGGTGGTAGTTGTGAGCTTAGTCATAAAGGGTTTTATGTTGTTTTGTGCAATATTAATCTTTCTACAACTGTTTTTCTTCTGTTTAAAGATTTATCTTTGGAAAACATGATAACTAGGTGATTAAAAATTAATCCCAGTGTTTAAACAGTATTAGTAAAACTAGTCGTTATATTTTAATTTCTCTACTTAGAAAGGATTATAAATGTAACTGGTTATTTCAGCAGAAATATGAAATACGAGGGATTTTTTCCTAAAGGATTAAATTTTAAAAGCACTTTACACAGTTTGGAATTGTTAAAAATTTTAATTTATTGCTAGAAATTTTAAAATCGAGAGGTTTAAATGTTTACATTGTTAGAATTCAGTTTAGATCGAAATTTTTAAGATTCGCACTTTTAGTAAAAAATTTGAAAGTTTATGTAGACTGTCAGACTCTGTTACAGTATTTGTAAAAGCAAGTAGTTTTATTGCTTAATACTTACTATTTGTTCGTGACAGTTTAACTTCATTGTTAAAGGTAATTCAGCATACCACAAAGATGTTTAGTTGATGACTTTGTATGTCCTAAAAACAAACATTCTTTCATTGATATTGAGATTTTATCGATATTGAGATTGTTTCACTCGTGCGCAATTATATAGGTAGTGTCACAAGGTCTCAATGTCGTTTTCACATGCCATAGTGATTATGAGTTAATAACTTGAATAATAAGAAATAACTTAAACAGAGCAAGAGCTTCAGTGATGCTTAATGTTATAATATCACAGCGCGATTTGAAAAAACAATTAGAATCTTTAATAATATTAATCATCCGCTAACTTAGCAAAGTATTTATAACCCATTAAAAACGTAATTATAAAATTATTAAATCTCTGAATTAATGCAAGCGTAGCTAATTACCTAAAAAGAGACATCAACTTGTTTATCAATAATAAATTATTCAATTAAATTTGAAGATCGCAGTCTTGTATAAATCGCCAAAACGAAATCCAAAACAAAAATGAATAAATTTATCGCTAAAATTACGATATAACCGCTAAAGCGTTTCCATGCAATAAACGTTTTCGGTAATCTAAGTTCTTTTACCTATTAATCTGAGAATGTTTTAAAAATAGAAATTCCTTAAGAATATGCAGAGATTTATGTCAAGGGTCTTAAAAGTGAACAGTTTTCAGAAAGTGCTTTAAATTCAGAACATAGATTTTAAATCTCTTGGGGTTGTATGATTGTTTAATACATATTTTTAATTTTTTTCAGGTAAGGCATTTCCTAAGCCAATAGAAGTCTGATGGAGGTAAATATATTTAGATAGCACTCCATGCGATACAAAGGTATTCCTTTTAATTTTTTAGAGATTTTTAGTTAGCGTAATTTAGTTTTCTAGAAATGCAGTATAACTAATTAATATTTATTAATTTATGCCATTAAATGTAGTTTTTTAGTCGCAGTATAGTTTTTATTGTATATATTTACAGTATTAGTTACAACAAGCCTCATTGGAGCTACATGTTCATTCCGTTATGCAAAACATTTTTGTTAGCGTTAAATCATAATTGGACTAGAGTACTATGGAGAAAATATCGAAGTACTGAAGAAATTGAAAATGTTTAGAATTTTCGCTAGTAGTTCAACACTATTAATTACCGACTAAATCAAAATCGCATCCGACTTTACATTGACATTTTCTATCTCACTAAGGACACTAATACATGACCACTATTGGCAACAATTTAGTAATAGTATCTTTCGCGCCCTTATTCTTGTAATTACAACTGTCCCTCCATTGATATTGTAGCTGTTCCCGTAGGCCTTTTTACTCTTTCACTATCAACAAACACCCTCGTGTTTAAAATTCTTTCTTTATTTTCTCTAACAAAATCATATGTCTATAGTATCAACCTTGGATGCATGCTTTTAAAATTACTGTGTTCTTTTGGAGTATCTGAAGTCTCTGATTCCACCACCGAGAACGCTAATCGGTATTCTACCAGCGTTAGTAATGGCTAGAGTTGGCTGTGAGACAGTTAGCTTTATTGCAGCCTTGGGTTTTTAAGTACTGCTAAACTTCTTCTACTCACAAACCAAAATGTGCTCTAAAAGAGAAGTTGTAAAAAGCGGTCTGTATATAAACTATTGGTAATGACGTTCATGTATTCGTGTCTTCAGTGAGATGAAAATTGCCAGTGTTAAGGTAATATGCGATTTTGATGTAACATATAATCAACAGCAATTCACCATTAGCAAAAACCCTAAAACTTTTCAGTTTTTTATTGCTGCAATAGTTTCACCATGATAGTAATCCATCTAAAAGTCCAAATATGCTTTTTTATTAAGAAAAATGATTTACGTGATGAATGGAAATGTCGACGTGTGGAAATTGAGGTCTATTGTAAGCCTAAATCTTTTCCTGATTGGTTTTTGAGACTACTACCTACCTAAAGAGTGTACGCTTGCGAACTCTAAACCTAATCAGTTGCTGCAAATTACTAACTGCGTATAAAAACTTTATGTATTTGTATTTGTGTGTGAGTAAAAAGTTGTTCACCTATTATTGAACATTGCCTTAAGAAAATATTGTAGAATCCAAGCAGTATATTAGAAAAAAATCTACATTATTGAAACGTAGCTATGAAGTCTATTGATTTACCTAATTACAGATTTGATTGATTGATATATTGATTTTGATTAATTTACCTTTAAATTGTAAGTAAGGAAGTTTTTAATTTTCACAAACATTACAATTAGAAAATTTGTAAAATTTAATAGTTGTAGTATAAATGCATAAGCTGTATTGATTTACTTACGAAAAACGACCAAATCTATTAAATGTTTTAATACTTTCATATAAGTATTATGTTTTTATTATAGTTATATTTATATAGCTTTTTAAAAGGAAGTAAAGGTATAAAAATTTAAGAATTTACATCACAGAAAACCATTAGGCTCTTTTGTTACGAAATGTATATTTCGATAATCACAAATGTTAAATTTCTGCGAAATTATATGAATTTTAAAAATTTTGCGGTAAGAATACACCAATAGCGTTTGAATGCTGAAGGAGAGTTTTAAAAGAATGTTTGTTAATGCTTCTTATTTATGATTTAGAAATTTAAGACGCCACACAGTGGTTCAAATTTCACAAATAACATAATTACCTGCTAATTTATTTGAATAGATGTTAATGAACCTGAACCCTCACTTCCTTGGTGTGTAAACCACTCATAAGTAACAGTAGGATACGCTGTGGAAAGTACTATGGTTTATACATTTTTTAAATTTATTCATTAATTAAATTTATAAATTAAAAATTGTAACATGGCAGACACAGGTAAGGAGCAATTTTATACGTCCCCTTTTTATTGGTATATATGTTTTGCAAAACATAGAAAACATTATATATAAATTCCTATATTATTTCCTAATTATTTTGTAACGTATTCAAACTTAAATTTTATAGAAATGTAAGTTTACATGCATAAATGATAAAGAAACCCTGGCACTGTCCTGCATTCTTCAATGTATTTTTCGTTGAGTTAAAATCTGCAGTCTTCAGTTTAATTCAAACGATGGTTTTAATGTCAAGGGTCACCTTATAAAATGTTTTTGTATAGATAGAATTTCTTTTAGAACAAATGATGCAGATTTTATTTTAAAATAGTGACGTCTTCGTAAATATTAAAATCTGCTCACGGTTGCAAATTGTTTTTTCCTATTAAGGATTCAGATAATCTTATTTTTAAAGATTCAGCAATAGTGTTATCCTTTTAACAAAGGAATAAAATCTCAAAAAAGATATTTAGTTAAAATTTATTAGTTCCTGTACGTGCTATTTCAATAGATTCTCTGAAGGCAGACGAAAGAAATATACAGTTAAACACGTGTGGGTATGGAGTTCTTTTCGATAAGCAGATTTTAGTTGCGGTGAAGTCCCTTGAAATTATATGGAATTATCTCGAAGCTTTTTGAATGCTTGTTCCTGATTGAAGATAAAAGTCAGGCTATTCGTAATAGGTTAGTTTAAAAATTTCCCTCTTTTATAATTCAAGTATAGTACAGATTTGCATTTTAGAGTACAGTCGAAGAGTTGAGTCTCATACCCCAAAGACAGCTGCGGGCTGCGGCCTACAGCTGGCGGACGTTTTGCCCTTAGCAATTGCTTTCAGTGTCGTATTCGCGAGTAGCGATTTTACTGTTACAGAATTATAGTACAGTTAGACAAAGCAATTTTTGTGCTGTATCGTATCGATTTTGTTGTTAAGCTATTAATCCGGTGAAGAGGATTATCCCGCTTAAGTTTAATTGTGATGATATAAAATTCAGATCCCTTAGTTCAATTTAGCTTCAAGAGAGACGGTCGAAGACAACCATCAAAGAGGCTGCTGCTTCGAGGTTTCTCTGGGCGCTTCCCGCCCCGAGGATGTTTTGCAAGGGTCGTTACGGTGAATGTATGGCCTTATTACTAAGTATTTAGTTCGGAATTAGTGAATTCGATAAAATATTCCGTACTACCGTTTATACCTTAATTTAAGTTTAGTGTTATATCGTACCGATTTCATTGTTTGGAAATTAATCCACTACAAAGATTATTTCGCAAGTTTAGTTAGTTTAGTGAAGAAGAATAACACCGTCTCGTTATATTAGAAAATTAAGTATAATTCCGTATTACCGATTAAAGATTTGTTAAGCAGCCTTCAAGTATACAGAGTTAAAAAACTGTTACTATTATAATTCATGAAGAATTTGTTCAGTTTTGGAATTTATTGCAAATAATTATGTTAAAGTTCGATGAATCTCATTAAGACAAAATAGTTCAGAATTTAAAATAATAATTTGTTCCCGCAACGTCCAAGTCAGCAGTTTGTTACTGTGTTTTTGTGTAAGGTCATTATTGTTTTTATAGTGTATTGTGTTTGAAGTATTCCATTTGTGCAAGGAATTTTTGAACTTTGTTGGACTAATGAAAATGTTTTAAACTATCGATTTTTTTATGTAAAATGTATTTAGGATCCTGGAATTAATTATCTTCTAGGAATGATAACTTTTTGATTTTGATGTGCATTGTATTTCCAATTTTTTCATTTTTCTTTTATGTTTCAATATACAGATTTCAAATTTATTTATTGATTGATATAGTTAGCCTCAACAAACTGCTGATGTTCTTTTGTTGTCAATTGAGATTTTCTTTATTAACGACTATGTGTTGGATTAATTAACGTCAATTTTAAATGTGAAATCATTTCCAGTCTGGGACTTCTTGATTTGTTTTATTCTTTAATATCAGTCAGGCTGGTGGCGCCCACTATTTTTGTTTGTTCTTGACTCTATTACCTAATCTGAAGTTTTGGGGTTAACACCCACACCTGTACTCGAATCTGCAGAATTAGAGATCTCAGCCGGAGCATTACCGTTCAGTAAGCATCGTTTTATTTTTATTTATTGAGATTAGTGGCGTCCACCGTGCGGTGTATTTTATGTTTAGCATTTTTAGTAAAGTAGTTCCAGTAGAGTAATTAAGTTTGCTACAATTGTCAGTCCATCGCGGGGCTTCAATTTTCAGATGTTACTACTTGCATTAAACAGTGTATAGTTTTATACAGTCACGCACCGTCGCGTTATTTTTTATGTTTATCTAAGACGCGACTACATTTCTTTGAAATTTCGTAGCCGGATTCGTTCATATTTATGAAATATCATGTTTTATGACAACTCATGTCCAATAAAAGTCTTTTAGTAGCGGAGAGCATTCTTTACTTAAAGTTTATTTGTTTATTATTATTATTTATTTAAATTTTTATATGTACATATATCGGCTTGGTTTGTATATAATCGCGATGGCTGTGATTTGTTTATAATTGCAGCTTTAGTGATTCGGATTAATAGATATAATACAAATATTTCTTATATGAAACTGTTTTATTTTTTTTGAGTTTGTCCAAAGTTATCACAAATTGTGCTTGGCATAAAATAGTCTATATTTGTTGACATTTGGCTGAATCGATTAAGATGTATTTATTTTATTTATTTAGTTAACTATGTAATTTATGTTTAGGATTAGTCTAGGAAATTCCATCAAGAATGACAGAAAAAGTCAATCAACAGACATCTTTTGAAAGCTTGGAAGCTCTTAACGGTCCAAAATAATTAAATAACATTTTGCGGGAAATAATAGAGCATAAGAGAGCATGTTATGTCATTACTTAATTATATTACATTAAATAATTATTGTGTCGAGACCACCGGTTGCACCGCCATTGTCTAAATCAAAAGAAAATATAGATAAAAAATATATAAAGCATGCTATAGTGTGCATGCTTTAATAATTCCCAAACAATGTTATTTAACTATTGTGGAAAAAACCGCTGAAAAGAATTTCAAAAAAAAAATTATAAAAATGCTCAATGAGTCTGTTTGTGGAGTTTTAACCCTAGTGCGTCATGAAAAACCCGAGTAAAGATAAAAATCAAAATAATTAAACGACTTAGTAAATCGTTGAAACATACCAGTGGTTTTATTTATAATAATAATAATAACAATAATTGCTACAACCCATAACCTGCAAAGCAGGCCCCAGAAGCTATAAGCTTGTGCGGGAGGGAGGGGGCGATTATTATTATTACGTAGGCCCGAAATTTATATTTACATTTTAAGTCTTGATGGAAAAACAAGTGATTGCAATTTTAAAATCTCAGGCTATTTGAATTTTTGAATATTTCGAAAAGAATACACCAATGGCATTTGAATACTTTGAATTTTAGGAGAGTTTTAAAAGAATTTTGCTTATTTCTGAATTAGAAATTTGAGACGTCATGAAAAACCTGAGTCAAGAAAAAAACAAAGTAATTAAACGACTTACTAAATCGTTAAAACATACCTCTGGTTTTATTTATATTTAAATTGTAAGTCTTGCTGGAAAAAGCTAATTGCAATTAAGTATTTTAAAATCTCAGGGTATTATTTGAATTTTTAATTTTTCGATAAGAATACACCAATGGCATTTGAATATTTTAAATTTCATAAGCAATCCTAAAGAATTTTGTATAACAATGAGACTATTTAAAGAATGTTAAAAACAACCCAGAAGAACCCAGAACAAAAAGACATGAGTAATGGAATGTTTGACATCATCGCCGCAGGCTATTAAGCAATTTAGAAAGCACGTGACCTTTAAATGTTCTAATAACAAATTATGCAAAATACTTGGCAAACATTTTACATTGTATTAAATCGGAAACAGGAACCTCCAAACAAAATATATTTAGTGAAATTGAAGATGCGAATTTTTCCAAATATTTGAAAACACTTATGTACAACAGGGTTTCTTATCATTCTTAATTCTTTCATTGAGTGTTGTGGATCAGATTCCGTGTTTAGAGATTAAATTATGTTTCCACATGTTAGGTGTTGACGTTGTAAAGTTAGTTGGGAGAATCTGAACTTCAAAAGAAATTTACGCTATTTAAGTTTCAAGGTTTCGGATTTTTATCCTTTACAGTTTTGAAAATTTTAATGTTTTTTTCCTTCACTGTTTAATTTTCTTATGATATCTTTCCATCGACTTTCATTAATTACGTTTAATGACGTAGAACAGACTGTAGATTAAATAGAAAATTCAGAATTATTTAAGAACTGTTAACCCTGATTAATAATGATTACAAAGTAGGGCGTAGCACAACGAAACAAATTACAAAAGGGTGCACCTCTGTTCTTAATGACAGATAACATGAACTTTCAAAATTTATTTTTAAATAAAAGAAAAATATATCTAAAACATGAACAAGAATTGTTAAAAAAGTATAAAAATTTAAAATAGATATTAGAGTAAAATTTTGTTTTTATAAACTTAAATATTTAATTTAATATAATGTAATAAACCTTATATACTGCAACATAATTTGTTACTATATAATCTAAAGTGCCACACTAAGCTGCCTTTTGTATGTATCAAATATTTCCACCTTAATCCAAGGACGTAATTAAAGCCATCAAGAATTAAACTGAAAATTAACCACGTCACCTACTATTAGATGTTTTTTGTAACTTCACTCCTAAAAGAAAATTTAATTTCTGTCCACTAAAAAGATTAAAGGCGAATCCTTCCCTACCACCAATATTAAAGTTTGAAATTTATGCAAATGAAGAATCTAAAAATTTCCTCCGCAGTTACTGCGCGCGAACGAAAATTTTTGGGCAGACAAGTTTTTAAACGAATTTTCGGACGGATCCGAGATTTATGCGAAAGTAGATTTACTACGAGATCTTGATGGTCGAAAGTCAAGGGTCATTTGCGACAAACTGTCCTTTCCACTTTGAATATCGACTCTATTTTTCCTTTCCTGCAACACGCTTTATAGATATTTCAGTTTCATTTTCTAGCTGAATGACGTGCAATTTTATATAACGAGACTCGTTTTTTCCTCTCGGTAATATTACTTTCATGTTTTGCATGTCAAAAACACACTAAAGGAACTTGATTAAATTTTCCTAAAATTATATTATGTTAACCGAAAATATTACGTTATTAAAGGGAGTTAGTGATGGGAACGCACACAACAGAAGCAAATTGTAAAGAAAATTTTCTCAATTTATAAAAGAAATTACAAGGAATGTTTCATGGAACCCTATCGAAATCTAGCTGTTAATAATTCATAACGCAAGAAGTTCAACGCAGCTTATAAACAGTGGAAGTTGGAGCCAATAAGTTTCGGAAATTAGACGTAGCGGAAGCGAGGCGGGAATAGAGGTAAGCCGCATTGTTTAGGGAAACTGACCGGAAGGAGCTATCAGGCAACCGGAACCAGCTAGTACTGGATTACCGGAGAAATGTTCTTATGCCCTGATTTCTAACAAACTGCAACTTGGAAATGTGCTACCGACAGTTTGAAATTCCTTTTAACTACAGCAGTTGCTGAAATAATTATTTCGCCTCCTATCGTGGATGAACTTTTCCCGTTTGATTTATGCGTTTGCTGTTTCGGAGGGGGTGGGAACAACGAAACAAATTTTTTTAAATATCTGAGGAACTTATTGAAAATGTGTGGTAGTTCTATAACGGAAACTTGAGAGTTGGGCTTTCGTTGTAGTATACGAGCGTGCCTTGCAATTCTTTGTTAAGTTTTCATTATAAAGTTTTTGTCAAACTAATTTAATTTTCTGCAGTATGAAGCTAGCATAGCTGAGGTTTTCTTATTAAGATTACTATTATTATTATTAAAGTTTTAATCAAGTGAATACTGGATGCATTATTTCTTTAAGGCCCTGACGATCACTCACCCTGTATAAAGGAACCTTCATCAAATAATAATAATACATACTGTCATGATATTTAATCAGGCCAGATAGAACACACATGCACACACACACGCCCACAAAGTAGTTAATAAGCATTTTTATGCAATTTTAGAACCACTCGATTAATTGGTTGCATAACCTAACTTTCAAATTGAAACTTTTAATAATTTTTCCTTTATGAAATTAAATCTAGGTAATTAAAACAAACATGCACACTAAAGATATGTGGAAATCTAGCTTTTCTATAAAATACACACAATTTTCTTGTTAATCTGAAAATTAAGTCTTGTTTTAATAATTTTTTCAACTTATTGAAGTTTAATGCAAATTCAATGTAAGATTTTATAACATACAAACTGTATTGTATTAGTAATGTATGCAAATATTTAGCAACGTTGTAGAATTCAATGGTTAGTAGTTATCTTCAGATTGCAATTTTGATGCATTTCATAATTTTAAAACTGTTTGCTAGCTTGTTTTTGTGATAATTTGTAGAGTAACATTATATCCAAAGAATTGATACACTTTTTAATGTAAAGACTGGATTTTGTTGTTGTGATCATATAGAAACATATTATTGAGTTGCTCCTTTCTAACGTTCAAGTGATTTATGGAAATTGGCGTGCATGTCAAAGTTTTTGGCATCTAAAAACATTCAAATAATGTTGTTAATGATGTAATGTTTAGTTTTATGATAATAAGAATGTGCGAAAAGGTATTATTAGGTAATTAAACCATGTGTTACTTTTAAGAAATAGTCATATCATCGACATTAAATTATAAGGTTATTTCTATTTTACGACCTAAGTGTCGTATATCGTTGAATTCGAAATTTAATTTTCTACAAGACTGTTTAGTTAGTCTTTGCATTAATGAAAAATTATAAACAATAATAGCGTTAAGAATTTTGTCATTTTGAAGCCAAGATTTTGATTTGTACATTTTTTTCATAGAATTAATTTGTTTCCACCAAATCATACAAGGACGGCATTTTTTTCTAATAACTTCTTGTGAATATTACATAAATTTAAGGTCATGTTAAGTTTCTAAACAATTGTCAAATATGTGAGGTTAGAATTATTTTTGAGCAACGTTAAAGCGTTTTAATTTAAAGAGTTTATCAATTAAAGTGTTTAATTAACAAGTGCTAAAAGTTAAATGAGTGTTTAATTAAAATTCTTCGATTTATTTTGATAACAAAAAAATTTATGAAAATCTTTATAATAATAAATGGATTTGGATGCTAATAAATAATTACTTACCTTTGATGTATATTATATGGATTTGAAATTCCGATTTGTAAAACCTTTTTATTTGTACATAATTATGAATAGATCGATGACACATGTTTCTTGAATTATTTGTCAACTTTAATGAAAGCAAGCAGCTAGTGCATGGGGATTTGGGAAATACGTTGGTAATCTTGTGGCGCTAATTTTGTAAAAATAATTTGGATATTTTCTTGAATTTAAATTACAGTCTTAATAATAAAACTAAAACGTGAGTTTTTCATATTACGTTGGTATTTTTTTATTAGTTTAGAAAATATATGATACCAAAATAAACAAAAATTATAAACCTTATTATAATCCTTAAACTTAATTTTTTAATAGTTAATAATATTTGAAATTAGGAAATTTATATATAATTAATTCAATTTCTGGTACACAGCATGGTATTTAATTGTTATGCATCACTTTGAATACACTAACCGACATTATATTAACAATAAATGTTCTTTGCAAAACGTTTTAAATTGCAGAAATAAAATGAATTTAAAAAATATTTGTAGAATGCATTGAACCACAAAACAAAACCATTATATTATAAATTTTAAACAATACTCGAAAAGGGAATCTAGTTAAATAGTAAAATCAATTGTAACTACAGGTACCTCTACAGCTAATTAGCATAGATTTTATTGGTTTCAATTGGTTGGTGTTATTGTAATAAAACGTGCATTTAGAATGTCAATTAACAGTTTCAAATAATTTGATAAAAATAATTTAATAAATCCACTCAATTTTTCATAAAATTTTAACAATTTGTAAATTCTATATTTAATCGATCGAAATCACATACGTGCAAAATAGGTGAGATGAAATCAATTTACACTATAATAATAATAATTAATAATAATATTTATTTTCATTCATATTAAATTAAAGACACAATGACAAACGAAATGCTAAAAAGTACAATCATAACGCACGCTTAGACTTTTTTTAACAGTTTAGAGTAACAAAAGACGCTGTAGTTCACACCTGTTGATAAGGCGTTGACCTAGATTCTTTATTGTTAAACTTTTTTAATAATAAATCAGCATAAAAAATTTTATTATGTAGGATTTCGTAATCGCTGATTTGTTCTATTACGTGTTAGTAATTCATTTTTAAGCAATTGGTAAATATATACAAAAGTGAATTCTTAAATACCGCTTTGTCTTTACGAGCTTATTTATTAAACAATAATAGTATGTAGGAAAAAATAACCTGAAATCGGAAACCTGAAAAACCTAATTGTAGTTCTTTCCGAGGTATTTTTACAGGCTTTGGCGGCACAACGACTAACACTATGCATTGTTTACTGGCACTAATACTGCACGCCGGCTCTGGTAATTTCGATACGTTCCGTTGCGTGCTTGAAACAGAACTTCTGTCTGCATACTGCCGACTCGCGCCAGCATGTAGTGTGGTGGATAGAAATTATTTGCGACAGTCACATTACTGTATGTTATATATACTGTGACTGTGTCGAGGATAGGCGAAGTGTGCAGCGATATTTATTTTAAGGGGTCGGTGTCGTTTCCACGTTTGCCAAAGTGTCCACCGTTGCAGTTGGCATAGTGTCCACGGTTGGCATAGTGTCCACGGTCGGCAAAAGTGTCCACCGCTTGCGGCCGTCGTAGTGTCCACGGTCGGCAAAATGTCCACTCCTTGCGGTCGGCATAGTGTCCACAGTTGCAAAGTGTCCACAGGATACGGTCGGCGTACTTTCCACGGTCGGCAAAGCGTCCACAGCTTTCGGTCGGCGTTGTGTTTACGGTCGGGAAAGTGTCCACTAGCAAAATTCCCACAGCATAAAGTCTTATGAAATATAGCTCTTCACTCTGATTATAATTACTTAAATTACTGGATTTAGGTTTTTATCTTTTATTTATTCTTAGCTGTTTTTGTGGAATTTCTTTTTTATCTTACAGTTTGGCCTTGTTTTTTGTTATTTGTAGTAATACAATTGAGATGATGCTTTCAGTTGTGTGGAATACAATTTTTTAATAATACCTAATATTGTATTTTTCTTGGTTAGCTAGAGCTTTGATATTTTTTTTAATTCATTTCTCGTATATAAAGATGATCATTGTGATATAATTAGAATACAGATATATGACAATTGTGTATTTAGTCAATTAAATCAGGTGTTTCTTTTATTCGGTTAAATATCGTTTAATTAATTTCTTTTACTCTTTCTAACTTGTTAAATAATTAATTAATGGGCCTTGTTCTAAATCATATTCTGTCTGTAACAGAAATTTTTGAATCGTTTACAGATTTCGAGTAAATTTCAAGAATCATTAGATACGGTATTTAAAAGATCTTTAAATATTTATGGAATTTATCTACCTTACAAATCTACAAAAAAATTGATTCATAAATAATTTTTATTTTGCTGTTGCTTTAAAAATAATGTGTGTTTTATTTTGCAATGTATACAATGTGATTGAATAATAAAAACATTTAAGAAAAATATAAAACACAACTCAGACTATTTTAACATTATTTATTTGGGTTCCATTTTGTTCTAAATACTATTGTTGGAAAAACTCTTATTATCTTATTTTGATCAATCTTAACCATTGTAGCCTATAAGAACATACCTTTTCAACATGTATAGCTGCAATATATAATAATACACATGCACTACTGCCAACATAGGTATTTATTTATGGCTTCAATTTCAAATTTCAATAATTTTTTACTAAAAAATTAATTAGTAAAATTAAAGTCGCGGTAGGCTCCTTGCGAAACATTGCATATAATAGTTTTAAGAAAAACTGTTGTACTTATGGAAACATTTAAATACAACAGTTTTTCTTAAAACTAAAAAATTAATGTTCTTAATTTTATAAAAGGCGATAACTGAATTACTAAGTTGCCAAATGTGTCTAATAAATAAATAAAATTACCTAACTAACCTAATGTTTATATAATGGTTATAGCTTAAAATCTACTACAGCGCGACCAGAAGAAAATATATTTATAGAAATTATTTTTAAATAGAAAGAAGAAGAAGATAATTTCATAAGCTATCATATTAATACACTTTTTAAATAAATCTTATAATAGTTGTTACTGTAATTTAAAAAACTTTTGTATAATGCGATATGGTCTATCATTTCAAATAAAGTATTACTAATTGCATTTGAAATTATCTACATATTTTTTAATAAATGAATATATATTATTTAAAATATAATTTTAATTTACAACTTTTGATACTTGTGAGAATTTCATTTTACCTACAAAAATTCATTACAAACAATTAAAATATATTTTAACTAAATTAATAAATTAAAAGTTTAGTAACGATATTTGTTGTTCCGGACTGTTGAATTTATTCTTCTATTTATATTCATATTCTTTTCACAGTTTGATTATGAGAACACCTTCGCTTAAACCCAATGCTAGCAGTGGTATAGTTTGAAGTATTACTAATACTAAACTGGAGAACTCTTTACTGGGGTGTTAGAAAGGATCCTGAAAGGAACATTTCCAGAGAGTTTGTATAGTTTTTTTGCATAACTTCTGGACAATCACGTTCTTCACAAACAATATAAAAAACTAAATTTTAGGTTTAGCCGGCTTATAATAGATAAAAAGAATTACCTTTCGGCGCGCTTAATTTATTTGTAAATATATTGTAATGGATTATTTGAAATACCCCGCTTTATGGGGCATAAATCTATACTGTATTTTTAATCGAATATTTATTTTTATATTGTAACACGTTGAATGTCAAATTATTTCGTATTGGAAAAATTCTGTATTGAAACGATGATAACTATTTGGATTCTGTAACAATTAAATGATGGATGTACTGTGTTTATTAAATTATTTATTTTAAATGATTACATGTTCTGTATTTTAATACATTAATAACATTTACTAGTAACGTACGTTATAATCACACTATAGATAAGATCATGTTACATGAGAATTGTTTAGGATTGTGAGCACACGATATCAAATTACATTTTCCTGATAAGTCTACGTTATCTCTATGAGAACTTCTTTAACATTAACTCTCTCATGACCATGAGAACTGTGTAGGCAGATAAGATTGTAACACTGTATAAATACCTCTGTTTTAATCTTAAGTCTTCAGTCTTTATAAATCTTTATTCAACTCACAAGTCTCTTCAAAAAGTGTTTAAAACATAAAGGCTCATTCGAGTTTTAAATTAATTGTTTTGTTTAATGTCATTTAAATGTGAATTCTAAAATTGTTCTGTTAAGTGCGTTAATTCAAATCTAATTATTTAAACTCGTCTTAAACTCATTTAAATAACTACTGACAAAGTAATATAACATTTGTATTGTAAATGTAAAAACGAGATAGTTTTCTCTTCATTAAAAATAATAAAATATATTCTACGACTTCAAACGAAATAAATACATACATAATCTTTAACTTCTTATACCTTTCGGTGTCGAAGTGCCGGACACACCGAGCCGCAGAGTGGATATGTGTATGTGAGACAAGGCAGCGGAGCCATATAGGCAAGTACACTGCGCTCGTGGTTTACCCATCCAACTACTGACCGCCACAAACTTGACTCGACTATGTTAAGCGATAGAAATCCACTATAACCACTCTGCCGACTGCCGACAAAATAAATAAATTTGTTTTATTATATTAAATTAATAAAAGTTAAAAAAAACCTTCGGCCACAGAATATAATAAAACTTACTCCGGCCTATTACAAAATCATTTTAATAATGAGATTTTATAAATATTCAAGGTTATAATTTGAAAACAGTTTAATTATTAATCTTTATTATTCTTTATTAATTTCTATGGTAGATTGTAAATGAGGGTTTTTTCTCCACATTATTTTGTATGTGAAATGTAAGTTTTACCTCTTAATCAGAAATGTCACAAATACCTACGAGATATGTCTTTTACATGACTTCATGACATAACCTCTAAATTCTGATATGTGTAATTTTTATGATGTAGGTTTTATATTTTATAAATTCTTTTGTAATAAGAAGTGAGCTGACTTTTATTTTTTATTCTTTATTAATATTTCTGCTTCTTCTTCTTCCGCACTCAATACTGGTTTTTAACACTAGTGCATGTTTAGTAGTCTCTGTTACAATACTGAATTTCATACTAGTGTTTGGAAAAATATTATTATAAATATTATTATTATATAAAAACACTATTTTATTGCTCCTCAAGCAAAAATGACATTCTATTACATGTTTTTTCAATTATAATAGTTAACAAAGGTATTATAAGATATTAATAAAGATGTAATGGTAAATGTAAAACACGACAATGTTTTTTTATAATTTTAAAACTAAATATGTACATCAATATTTTAATTTTCAAAT
This sequence comes from Agrypnus murinus, assembly GCA_929113105.1. Lineage (NCBI taxonomy): Eukaryota > Metazoa > Arthropoda > Insecta > Coleoptera > Elateridae > Agrypnus > Agrypnus murinus. The sequence goes on from OV816028.1 coordinate 149,194,808, forward strand.
AATTATAATCAATTTTAATGGCTGATGACGATATTGATATCGAAACGTTCAATATGTAATAAATCATTTTTTAAAAATAGATTTATAATTTTCTTTCCATGACCTAAAAAAGAGGATAGAGAATAAGAACAAACCAAAAATACTATTATATGTAAAAATGAATTATCATATTTTAAATTATATCTTGCTTGTGTTTTTATATTAAATGTTAATTATTTTTGTTTTTAAAACTATTTAACACTTTTTTATTTTATAATATTTATACTTATACTAAGTCAAATCATAAAGTTGTTTGTTGTTTTAAAAATTTAGAAATAACATTGTAGAAAAAAATCTTGTTATGAAATTTATTCACTAATATATACATATTGTTTCGAAAAGACAACATACAACTCATCACTCTCTTACCTTTTATTTAAAATACTTGCCCCAGCTAAATAAAATTCTTGTGAAAAGTCTAACTCTCTACAAATTGAGACTCTCGGGCGGATCGCTTCAATAGGGCACTAAATAATTATATAAATCTAGGAACTCACTAATATGCAACAAGTATAAAGCAATTTTTCTTTGTTTTTATACAACACAAATTTATTTAATAAACTTAACACAAAGAAATTTAAAAATAAGGAAATTTAAACTTGGAAATTAAAATTCTATAAGATATCAATCCCAAAATAGTCTAATTCTTGTTATTTGAAGAATAATACTTCTGGCATCAACATAATTCTTACGTACTGTAATTAAATACATAACTATTGTTAAATAACTTACGTTTAAATATTTAAATGTTTGGTGCCATCAAGACCCTACTCTTTGCTTTCATTCGGTTGAACAATGAAATGAAGAAAGGAAGTCATTCACCTCTTTTAAATATTTCCATATTAATGGCTTTAATAAATTGAATTTCAAATCCAGTTGCTTATCTAATCGTAGTAAGTCAATTATTCTTATAATTATAGTAAATATACATTTACAAAATTCAATCGTAACGAAAATTTATAAAAATATTAACAAATAATGAAAATTTCATTTCTAAATAAATTGTCACTTGAATAAATTTAATGCACTTGTTATTAAAAGGAAATCGCTGGGATTCACAAGATTTTGTTAAATATTTAAACACTTCAAATATGATAACCTACAAATTCTGACATCCTCTTTGTTTACATGTTTTTTTAACTCAAAACATAACTTTAAAATTAATTTTTGGTCTTTAGCAGGTATACATTTTTTGTCTTAAAGATAAATTGAAGTAAATTGAAAGAGAATTTGTTACAAAAATAGCCGGGTTTTTATAGTCTTCTGGGAAACAATTTAACACCATTGGAAATTTTGCATGGAACAAAATTACAACAAATTGGAACAAATTTGAATTATAACATAACCAAATTATTTATAAATTTTAACTAATCCTAAAACTGATTAGATAAACTGATAGATTATTACATTTCTTGTCTAATGACATGTAACATTCATGTTTGTGTTTCACAACAAAGCCTCTATTGAATATCGACGAAATCTTATCTTTGCACAACTATCTATTAACTTATTTACAAAAAAATACCTTTTCACACCTTCCTATCTTCACAAATTTAAACTGTATATGCTAACAAACATTATTTACATAATTTCAGATATCAACAAAATGAAGATTCAAGCCACTTAAATATTTTTAGTGTACGATGCATAACCGCACATACTTGTATGTTGTTTTAGTGATATCATTTGTAAAAAGCAACCCCTACATTTAAGATAGTCTTAATTATGTGGTAAAGAAAGAACTTCATAATTCTCTATCAAAATTATTTACCCAAGAAGTGCAAAAATTTTGAAATATAAGAAATTTAATGAAATTAAAAATCTCGTTAACTAGGAAACATATTTCCTTCTTATAAAATGCTCAGGCAAGGTAGTAAATACTTGTATATCTCCCCATTGCAATACACGTTGTCTGGTTTAGGTTAAATCTTGCATTAACTAATGCCTCAACTTAATTTAAATGCCATATTAAATCATCGCCTCTCACATCCTTAGTTGTAGAAGGAAAATTACCTAAATTCTATGGAAAATCGGTTTTATAAATATTCTTTTTCTGATTATAGTGTACTAGTGTGCGTGTTACTTACAATAAACCATTTTCTAGCTTCATAAAAATAATTTTTTCATAATACTAATTTAAAAAGTGAGGGTAGGCAACCCATCTAACGTGTCGCTTTAAATTTCATATCTTAGCTTGCTTGAGGCTATTGAGTGGGTGAATTCATTATTCTGTAAATCAAAATAACATGACAATATATATTTACAATATTTTTTCCGGTATATACATTTAAGCATCGATTACTTTTGACTATAGTAAATATCTTTCACTTTTGTGTACATCACTTTATTAAGTCTTCAACCGTCGTTGAGATTTAATTATTTCTTGTTATTTCTTATTAATCTTTGACAAACCCACTTGAATGGTTGCTAGCTTTACCTTATTAACATTTTTGTAGTAGTCTTTCATTGACATCCTTTAGGCTCTCTTAAGGTAGACATTAATCTTTTTCAAATAATTTTGGTTATTACACATCAGCGTTATTAGAAATAATTCATAATTTTTCTTTTCTTAATTTATTATGTTCTATATTTTTAACTTGTATACTTTAGACGATTTATAACATAACAAAAACACAAGGCAGTTCATTTCCATTAAACATTTAAGGCTATTTAAAACAATTAAGCACTCTAAAAATGAAAGAGTACATAAAGATTAGGGTTATAAAAAATAAATTAACTAAGTAAAATCATCAGGGCTGCACGAAACAAAAAACCTATAAAGTCGGAGAAAGTTTATGGCCAAGATCATCCTACACCTTTTTTAACGTAAATTTCTGTTTCATAAAAGCTTATATAACGTGTTTTCATTAGTTACACTTATAAATCTACATTAATGGATAGGTCTCCATTAAAACTAAGCAACTTCTACATTAACAGCGAAAAGCAGAGGATAATATCTGTACGTAATAGTTATATTTATAGTACATTCTTGTTTATAAATAAACGTTAGCACAAACAGAACTGCGCTAAATAATTACTTTATTCATGTTGTTTAAAATAATTAAATATCATTAGCAACGTCTTCAACAAAGGGGTGTTTGTTAGAGCACGAAGGGAACGTTCGTGTGCTTCCGCATCCGTCATACAAAACGCTCCTAACTGGTGACGAAACGGAACGTAAATAGGTAGGTATTACACGAATATCCTCGTGAGTAGAACGGACATTGTTCAAATTCACATTTCCGTCTCTTCTTGCATTGTTTTATTTCGATTTCAGTGAGTGGCACCAATCGAGAAATTTCACTTTATATTTTGTATTTAACGGTCAGGGTAAAATTCGCAGTCATTTCGAGTTTTTGTATACGGCGAAGAGAGAAAAAAATATAAAATCCCTCGAAAATGTATCTGCTCCTAAAAAAAGCACACACAAAACAAAAAGCTAAAGTTTGCTGGCAACGCACAAAAATGTATAAATGTATTATTAATGCATTTTGTTGGTGAGGGTATGTACTCACTCGTAGTATATATTAATAATACATGGCGTGTGCATTTTTTAGTCATGAATATTTTAGTAACGGCATTATGTGTGTGGATTATCAGGGATGCAGATTCAACAAAAAGGCTTTGTGTCCATGAAACGTGCATTCGTCTAAACAAAAATAGGTGACGTTAATATTAATAACTATTATTGCAGATTGTAGTTTTAACTAAATAGAAAAAAATTATGGATGCATATTTTTTTATTATAGTAGTAGAATAACACTGACAGTTATAATTAAAATACAAATAAAATGATGAGCTTTATATCAGCCATTTTAGAATAATTTTTATTTTATAGCTTGGTTTGCAAAATATAAAACTAACATTACTGTGTATTTATTAAAATGACAATGTTTGTAAAATGACATGAGAATAAGAAGCAGAACTCATAAACAAAGCAACCAAAAGTACAGATTGTATATTGTGTTGTTTATTGTTAAAATTAGTAAAAATTCACTGTGTTACAACAATTATTATCCGAACAACCTGTTGCGGTTGATATTCAGCCTTTTATCAAGGTCTTTGGTACTTCATTTCGCCTTGTTAATTATCTCCTTTTCCGTACAGCTTTTGTCCCATTTAAAAATCAAGGCATTTAGAAATGCGTAGGATGAGTTGCCTATATAAGTATTTTTTGGTTCTAATTAGGGAATTTTCAAATTTAATGTTTTTAGGATTGTTTATACATCTATCTATTTTTGATAATGTTTATCAGTTTTTAAAATTTTACACTTCCTTTTCCTGCTTTGATAAAAGAAAAGATAAGAAAAGATAATGAGGTACTTGTGTAAATCCATTGTTTTTTTGGATTAATCTTTGAACTCATCTGTAATTAGAGTTTTCTGTTCTGGAGTATCCAAGATAATAAAGCTTCTAAGGTAATATTTACCATATTGTATTGGCCGCTAGTGTTTAACAATGATCAGGTACCAAAAAAAAAATTAGATGTATTTATTTCTGTTATGTATTTGGAACTGTCATGTTCGTATTTAGATAAACTTAAATAAAACTTAATTTTAAGTAAATAAAATAAAGAACGAAACTATAAAATAATGTTATCTTATAATCGGAAAGTAATTTATTCTTATCAACGACCTAACAATATAAATAAACTGGATTCCATTCATTTTTACTGCTTTTTACTTATTATTCCTTTCTCTAATAAGATTTTTATTTATTTATTATTCATTTCTTATGTTTATTTCGGTATCATTTTCATGAACTCGTATAATATAAGTAACAGTATTTTTTCATCTTTTAAAACCATTATAAATTCGAGACTTGGCTATATTTTTATTTGGTATTTATCTGAAAGTATTAAGGCACAAGAATTTTTAAAATGCATTTAATCTGTACGAGATAAATAGTTCAATTAGAAAAAAGTATTAACGTTTTAACACAACTAATGCGGGATATATTCCGCAATAAAGGTACATCAATATCGCCACGTAGCCGCCTCGCTGTTCCCCTTCCATTACTCTTTTCCGCGCCCGCGTTTAACATGTGTTGTATAGGGCAGTCAGACAACTTCTCATAAACTACATAACTTTAACATTCTTTCACATGCAACCATTACGATGTACTAACACTAGTTAGTTAGGAATAATCGTAGTTTGTACTAACAAACTACGATTATTCCAAGTCTTCATGGAAATTAACAGTATATTCCATACATCTATGGAAAATGGAACTACTTTGAGTAAATCTTAAACACTAGAACCACGATTCGTTTTCTCTCGATGTAAATCCAGAAAACGTCTCAAACTCTAACGCGATCGGTATTGTTTATCATGCTTGCTGTACTTTAATCATTTTAAGAATGTCCCAGGCATTTTTTGAGGACGTTTTTGATATCAATTGCCTCTATTTGGACTACCTGCACCTTTCAGCTTGTACGGCGGATTTTAGGTTTATTATGTTAGCAAGCTCATGTGTATGCCCAGGAAGAGAATTAAATAATATAGGGCGCCACCCAAATTGTGGATCTTGTAATTTAAGCACTATAAAATCTACAATTTGTGAAAAGACACCAAAATAATTATAGCACAGTTAATTATTAAAGGTGATCATTCAATAGAATTTACTTGATAAGTAACTAAAGAAACATCAAATAATATATATAGGAAATATCATAATGTGAAATAAATTGAAATAGGTTTATTGATTCAAACAAACAAAATTATTTAACGCTCCACTGATCACCTGTGAATTATAATTCTTAAAAACATTAAACAAGCAATGAAAACCTACTAAAATGAAAGAATACAGCCAAGCTTACTATTAGGATCATGTTCTAAATATAAAGTTAGTAAATTACTTCATTAAAAATACTAGAATAAATCTTCGTTATAAAACATTTTGAATATCAACATAATGTTTATAAACAACTTACTGGAAATTTGCGTCACAGTAATCCTTTTTTACTTGGTAAATGTAGTTAACCTAAAGTTACATACAGACAGTCATTAATAAAAACCATAAACTCAAAAACAAGCTTAATAATTCCGCAGAACCACCAAATAACTTCTAATTAAAGTTGCTGACTAGAACCCTGAACTTTTTATTACACATTAAACAACTCCGAACTTACCAATAATTGCCATTTTTAATATTAAAACGATTATTAATTTGGTTTTAAACTTTTAGCTGTTGCTGAAATAATGATCGAATATGTTATCGGAACGAATTTAAACTGAACTTTACCAAACATTTATTTACTTAATTTAAAAACGTTTGGATTGTTTGTTATGAAAATATTAATTTTCTCACAGATTAACATTTTTAGCAAATAGAGCTTATATCTACTTATTACGCAATCGCTTTACAAAAATTAGTCTCTCACTAGGCCTACGGTACGTGGCGAAATCCACACAAACTCACTAAAGTACTCATTAGATGTAAAAAGAAAATTCGCCGCTGAAGTTTGAGACGATGCACTCCTAGAGTCTTGTGGGCCGTTTAGCGCGGTTACTACCCAAGGGTGCCAGCGTAGGCTAGACTATTTGCTAGACAATCTTAGACTGACTCTCCTAGCTTGAAAAATGCATGTTCCTCCAACTAAATCTAGAGGGGATGCTTGTTGTTACCAATCAGGTGCTAATACCATGTTGTACTAATAGCAATATAAACATCTTTTAAAATATTTTTAAAATTGCCGGTAGGCTACTAAACTGTAAATCTAAGCAAACCCTTCAAAATACTTCTATGAAGTGATCTCATAATACTAATTAATGTTTCCTTACCAGGATTTAGTTCCTTGTGATACTATTTTAATATAAACATAGTTTGTTGTTCCCAAACTTGGTTTAATGCATTTTTTAGCTAGCATGACGGCTTAAATTAAATTATATCATTGAAATTGCGTTTATAATCATTTTTCCATAAACTAAGAGGGTAGATGTGACTGTAGACGGCATGTTTTACAGGAAAAGGAGCATCTATTGGGCACAAACATTCGAAGGATCGAGGTAATTGGAAAGATTAGATAAACAGAAATCATTGAAAAAATTAATTAAAGATTAGTAAGAGTAAATGCCCAGAATGAACTACTTGACCTAGATGTAGAGCTAGAAGTAACAAAAAACCAAAATAGGCATTTCAGATCATTCGAAAACAACCTAAGACTAACTGAAGAAAAATATCAAGAAGATTAGAAACATCAGATTAGAACATTAGAAACAGGAGGATTTGCAGAGTCAAGATAGTCAGTAAGTTTATTGAGAAAGAAGAATGAAACAGATATAAAGCATCCGTAGGATTGGGAGTATTAGAATGGAATTGCACAAGACAATCGAAGGATCAAAATCAGAATGAAAAAAGAACCAATAGCAGCAGAAGAGTCAAAAAGGCAATACACTTGCCAACAACAAAAAGACACAGAAGATTGTAAAGGACCAAAAGACCTATCGGCTACGTCTAGAAGATTTGAATCAATAGGAGGATGGCCAAGTTATTTAGATCGATCTAAAGTGTCAGTAGGATTAGAAGGACTATAAAGCTCGTATTAATCCACTGAATTGGAAAAATACAGACTGTACAGAACGTTCTTTTAAATTTTGATCTTGAAAAAGTAGCGGAAGGTTTCAAAAATGATAAAAAGGAATAGTCCAAAGGACTAAGAGGATCAAGATAATAAAATAGAGAAAATGACCAAAGTTTGAAAAAGCATGATAGAAACATTGGAATGTCTGAAAAATCGACAGAACTGTTAGAATTGGAAAAATCATAAGAGCAAAAAGGCAAGAAAACAGTTTTAGTAGAAGCAGATAATTACAGTCACTTACGTTAAACGAATTGACACCATAGACAAAAGATGGAATCTGAAAACAAGTCAGAGCAGTCGATAACTATTAGAGCATCTAATATCAGGTACTCTATTTATCAGCGCTCTAACGGATGCTGTATTGGTGATTGATTAGTGGCTATGTGGAGAATTTTACTATTGACAACAGTAAGTGAAAGGATGAGTTAGCTTTATATACATGTCATAAATCGCAAAAATTTTATGGAAATTAATTATGAAGATAAATTAATTTCTACTTAAGATTTATTAGATAAACTCTGTTCTAAACTGAACTAGTCTATACTGTTTGATCTACAATATTAGATATTCTTAGTTAGCTACTAAAACGCATGAACTATCAAATTTAATTAAACAGCGTAAATCAATCGAAGGAATATATCGTGAAGACTGTCCCTAATAAAGTAAACATATTCAAGATAAGCTATGACGATATTTATTACCAAGCTTTTATAATTTATGATTTATTAAATTTACCTAGCAATTGGGAAAAACAAAAATTGCGTTGTTCCAATAATGTTAATGTAGTGTTAAATGTCACTGCATCCATTTATGTGACCCAAATTGACCTTATTTTCTAAATGATCATAAAAGTATTTATTGTTATAGAAAGGGCAACTGTGTAAAACATCAACATTACATCCTATGTTTTTCCATGTCTAGATGATTCTAAAAGGTAACAGCAATAACAGAATCTCATGTTTCCCTGGGCATTACTGTTTGTTATGTTAATATTTACCTGTATATGCATCAGAGCAAATTTCCTTCTATTGTACATAGTACATTTTGTATGATATAAAACCATTACATAAACAAACAAGTAACTTTAGTAGGAATCCAATATCATACTTAACAAAATATTGTGCAAATATCGAATATAGAGGTTTCCCGGTTCCGTTGTTGCTGTATTTTTTCCCTTGTCGTGATTTTATAACTTGTGTTGTTGCATGCCGTTAAAAAGCACTTGCTCGTTTTCAAACTCGTTACTGTTACACATCAAATTGATAACACAATGTCATATTCCTTTAGAATTTTATGACTGCAGAAAATTGCTTTTCGTTATGTTGTTATAGAAGAGTGGCTGTTTAAAAGTTCGATCAAAACACATGAGTATCAAAATAATAATTTACGATATTACTAGGAGACTTTTCTCATAGTAAACTTTTTGTTTTCGTTCAATTCAATTCGTTGTTATTAATGTTCTGTTTATAATAGAACTTTTAGGAAGTAAGTTTAGAATCACACTTAATATTAAGTTTTACGCCATGCTCCAACTCTAATCTTTTAAGCAAAGATTCAAAATATTCATAGACAAGTTTTTTACTACCTGGAACTGTTTAATGCAACTGAAAGGTGGTTTTGTCTTAGCGCACTTTAGTTAGCTTTAATAAGATCTTAAAGTTTTATAAGTATATATTGAAGCCTTCTTCTACTGGATACTTAAGAAGGAAGAGCCTTAAATGGAAACTGCGAATATGTGCAGAAGTACAAGCTAAAGGTTTAGATAAAAATAATTCGTTGGAGAACCATCATATGTTGCATAAATATAGCGATTAAATATTCACATTCGAGTATATTAAAGATTCACCTAAAGATGATGGAGTTGAAACAATTTGTAAACAAGTTCAAAAACTGTAGATCATGGCAATCTGCCTTATATTAGTTTCAGAAAACTAGCAGCTAGACAGGGACGAGGGGACAGCAGATATTACCATGACAACGCTTGGATGTATTTTCTGCTAGTGGTTCAAGTTTAGCTAAGTAACATATAATATTCTCATATATAGCATATTTGTACAGAGATGAGGAGGACGGTCCGTTAACTTGGTCCCGCCCAGTTTATAAATTTAAAAACCTAGCACTAGTGACGACATACTTAGCACCGTCTAGTATACAAATTTTAAAGCTAGTTCCATGTCCACTCAAGGGTGAAGTCGGAAGGCGCCTAGTTAACGCCAGCCTTACGTTTTGTTTTATGGCTTTCAAAATTTAGCGCTTGATATCCTATAGCTAGCACCCATATTGTAAACCTAACGACACAATAGGGATGGTAATATAATGACTGAAGGTTTGACATCTAGCTGCTCCCGGTGACATCTCGTACATTATAAATAGATCAATCAAATGTTTGTAGCTAGCACCTAAATTTTAAAGCCGAGCATCTTCGTACGGAGAGGAGAAAGACCAGTCTGTCAACTTGATCCGGACCAGTTTAGAAATTTAAAAACCTAGCACTAGTGATGACATACTTAGCACCGTCTAGTATACAAATTTCAAAGCTAGTTCTATCTCTACTTAAGGGTGAAGTCGGAAGGCGCCTAGTTAACGCCAGCCTTACGTTTTGTTTTATGGCGGTGTTTTATTTAGCGCTTGATATCCTATAGCTAGCACCCATATTGTAAACCACCTAACACCAACTAGGGATGGTAATATAATGACTGAAGGTTTGACAGCTAGCTACTCCCGGTGACATCTCGTACATTATAAATAGATGAATTAAATGTTTGTAGCTAGCACTAAATTTTAAAACTGAGCATCTTCGTACGGAGAGGAGAAAGACCGAGCCGTTAACTTAGCCCCAACCATTTTATAAATTTAAAAACCTAGCACTAGTGACAACATACTTAATACCGTATAGTACACAAATTTTAAAGCTACTTCCATGTCTACTTAAGGGTGAAGTCGGAAGGCGCCCAGTCTTAACACCAGCTTTACGTTTTGTTTTATGGCTTTCGGAATTTAGCGCTTGATATCACATATCTAGCATTCATGTTGTAAACCTAGCACCACAATAGGGATGGTAATATAATGAGTAAAAGTTTGACAGCTAGCTACTCCCGGTGACATGTCGTACATTATATTTAGATGAATCAAATGGTTGTAGCTAGCATTAGCTAGCACCTAAATTTTAAAGCCAATACTAATCGCGATATATTTTGAAGTGAAATCGAAAACAGCCAAATTAATGCCAGCCCCACTAATTTGTTTCTATAGCTTTAAAAATCTAGCACTAAATACCTCATAGCTAACACTAGCTACCACCTGCGTTAGAAAGCTAGCATCATTATAAAGATGAAAATGTAAAAGTTGACAGCTAGACAGGCGATTTTTCGTAAATAGATTAAACAAATGCCTGTAGCTGGCACTAGCTAGCACATAAATTCTAAAGTCAGCACTAATACCATTAGCGATACCTTAATACACCACCATTATTTTTTCATTCTATACTTTGTGAGAAAATGGAAATATTAATCGTGTTCATTTAAAGTCTATATTATCTATAGATGCCTTTTAAATTTAAATACAAGTAATTTATTAACAGTTTTGGTGTGATTTCTCAAAATTAGCTGCTAGCTAGTACTAGTGATAGGCATGTGTGTCACTATTTACGATGTAAATCGATGGAGAGGTGCTGGTTGATAAACTGTCAAATTATTATAAATTGACCCCTGTTGTAGTGTTAACTATCTAATACGCTAGTTAGCTAGCGCTACTTACATAACATCTATTTTTAGGTTTCGAATGCGATAGATGACACTGTTAGGACTGCTGCGCTAAATTGTTCTCCCCTTCCGATTTAATCTTTAAATATCTACCTACAATTTAGGAACTAGCCAGTGCTAGCTAGAAGCACTAAAACATCCGTTTACAATGAACAAAAGATCCCCGGTCGGGGCTAGCTGTCTAACTTGCAATCCTTTATTTCCATCCTTTTTTTTTGGTACTAGCCTTCTAACATGGATGCTAGATAAGTGAGCTATAAGATACCTAGTATTAAATTTTTAAAACAATAAAACAAATGGGTGGATACTGTTGATTTTAAAATTCAAATACCAGCCAGTGCTAGCTACAAGCGTTTGATTTAGTAGTGCTAGCTATGTGATATCTAGAACTACATTTCGAAAGCGCTAGAAGATACTGGTGGGGCTGGTTTTAACTTTGCTCCACCCGTCTGCCCTCTAAGTAACTCTCGAACGGTTATGGTGTTGCCTTTAAAATTTGGGCCTAGACGGTGCTAAGTAAGATGACACTAGCGCTAGGTTTTGGTGATTTTTATAAACTAGGCTAATGTTTTTTCTATCCGAAACGCATACAAAAAATATTATCTGTCTTTGCTTCTTGTCTAATTACTAGCTACGCTCTTTGACGACTAACACCCTCACGAAGAGGACACCTACTTTGTCCGTTCGTTCTAAAATGGATAGTTTTCGGACGCTAAATTTTATAGAGAGTTTACCCTTTTCTAAACCCAACGAGTTATCCTCTAATCCTATTGGAGCTAACATAGGTAATAGTATAGTCACGATTATCTAGGGGTCTTGTACAGGGGTGCACGGTAATGAAAACGAAACAGGACTTTCTGACGCAGCCTCGTAATGTGCTCATGCAGTGCTTTCTTGTTGATTGCACCAAATAGCTGGATTATAATTTTATATATGACTAGATGACTGGATTTTTATACATTTTACAGCGAAAGTTGCCATTTCGCACATTACACGATCCTGATCTTGGCAATTATGTTACCTCTTACACAGTTTTCCTCGTCCACTTGCAAAATTAAAACCTCAAACTAAAGCCTAACAACTTACTAAAGGCAAGCACTGAAGATTTAAGTATTCATTATGGATTCTCTTTCTTAATATTGCAACGTTCTTTTTAAATAATACTAAAAATGCTGTTTTAATCGTCTATTAACAAAGGAAAAATATTTACATTAACACTAATTACAAACACTATATTTATAAACTGTAACGAACTTAAACTAGATTATTCACAGACTATTTATTTACAATATTTATCTTTAACATTTATCTTGTACTACAAATTTATATTCTACTAATTTACGATGCGCGTATTTACTTAACTCGTTGACTAACTGCTCTCCTTGCTCAGCTCTTTATATACCGTATAGCGGATTGCTGGAATACATTCATACATCTCATACAGTCATACATTCCTCACGCGGGTTCTAGAATGCAGTAGAAAGCTGTCGATACGGCGAGACCTCGCGTGGTTTCCCGTTCGTTACAATATTTATAAACAATTTTGTAATAAACTGCTGTTATTAAAGCAAAAGTAAGAACTTAAAAAGTGTTTTTACATATTATTAAAAGTGGAAGTATATTAAAAAAATCTATTATATTCCATAAGAATTTTTGCAATATATGTAATTTTCAAAGTAGTCTTGATGGCAAACTCTACCCTGAATTTTTAATAAAATTCTTTACAGTACACAGCAAAGTTATTCATACTTTCATAACAAAAGGTAAGCACGTAAATAAAAAGCATGTAATACTTTTAAAAAAGAAATAGTTTACGTCTACAATGATTCCACGTACAATGTTTCAAAATTAAATTTGTGTCGGGATTTTGAAGAATTCAGTATTCACTAGCAACACTCCTCGGGTCATAGACAAAACTGACTTGAATGATCTTGAAGGATGTCTCTCTACCGAGAAATAGAAGATAAGAACGGTGAACTAAATTTCAAGTTTTCGTATTCCTTTCCAGAGCCATGCACTAAAGTTATTGGTTGATATAACTTTACATTGGAGAATTTTTGTTCATTCAGTTTGATGCTTTACGTTTGAAAAATATTTATTTTATCGTACAAATTTTATATGTGCATTGAAAAAAACGGTGGATTCTAATTCAGTTTTGGATAAAGCGTTAATGTTAATGACGAATTTCCTTCAAATAGTTAACTTTAGATAGAATTTATATTAACATATTAATGAATTTGAAATTTACCTATGTTACATTGTAACATTTTCTTAGTTCGCTAATTTGGTATTTATATTATTATTAAAAATCTTCTTTTATTAGTTTTATAAAATTTTATATAATTTATACTTTCGTCTAATTCTTATTTGATCGTTGCTATTATCAATTACAATTTTATATTTTAGTTAGCAGGTTTTTCTCCAGTGCCTTAGAACTGTTCCATTTATTCGTAAGGGGTTACGTAGTAGTCCTTTCAAACGATTCGTATGACTTTCAAGTACTTTCTGTCAGATTAATCAAAAATCATATTTCCTTTGCCCTTAATTTATAGCAATTCGTGTTTGTAGGGTTTACAGTGTAGGTGTTATAAATTCTTTAATGCAACTAATTCTCAGTGTTGATCCGGCTACTTATCAAAGCACTTGCTATAGCTTAATCTGATTTAACTGCCCGAAGCAATCCATATTTCTGAATTCTCACCTCTTGCAGTTGGAGTTCAACGACCTCTGAATGCTTTACACGAAAAACGTATTTTAGAGCTATTTTACTCACTTATTTATTTAAACTATTCTTTTTATTATTAAATTTATTTTTGTCGAGTCAAAATTATCTTATAATCGTTGTAACGTTGTAATAATAAATTGTAATATTTTTAACATTATTGGTAATCTTTCATGTTCTAGCGTAATCTCAAAATTAAGGTAATGATTTAATATAACTTTGAATAATTCAATACAATTTTTATTGAAACTACATCTAACATATAGGTTGCATTTATTTATATTTTATAAGATCTGATAAACATTATTATATATTATTTTATTGCATTATTTGTCAATTCGTTTTTTAAGGAATTAGCACTATTTTTTAAATACTTATCCGGTTTATTTATTTAAATGTATTTGTTTAAATGAACTGTCTCATTGTACTTTTACATGAATTAGCTTCTTTTGTATGTACTCACGCTCTTATGCTAAAGAAGATTTTAGTTAGTTACATACATGAGCACTTATTGAAAACAACTTAAATGAAAATCACACTTATCTCTTTATACAAATTAATTAGAGATGTGACAAAAATCTGTACACTGACCAAATAGGAATTAATGATGATTAATTATTTAAAAGCGCGAAATCTGTTAAAAGAAACGTGCCAGCATATGATAATATGACTATAATTATGGATTCAATAATAATCAAAATCACAATCGACGAAAAGATTAAAATTGTAATAGGTAACACAAAATGGATAGATACTAAGAGTACATCCCTGTGAAATCGTAAGCGATGTGTTAATGTGATTTATGTTAACAATTCTTACTAGAGAGAGGGAGATTTCCTCAGATTAAGCTAAATCCTAGTAGGTGATACGAGAAATATCTCGCCACCCCGATTCCTCACACAGAGACAAACAAATCAAATAGCCAACTAGTTAAAAAATGATTAAATAATCTTAGTTTATCGGCCTTTATCAATTCAGTAGCATTCCGACTTTTTTGGAAAAAGGGAGTTTCTTCATCAGATTTGCAATAAAAAATATTTTTCAAAGCTTGTCAATGTAAACTGTCATTTTCAGGTCCAGTCTAATCATTAGACGTTCAATAATCAGGCTAAAAGCATCTAAATATAGGTAATCAGTAATACTTTCACTTATATGCGTTACTCAGTTATTAAGAATAAATTTTGACTAGAAAATCGTATGAACATATTGACTCTTTATTGGCTATGGAACTCTGATCAAAATATGTTTTGCTGTAGACTCACAAATAACACGTTAAGCGTAAGATATCTTTTCGCTTTTATGGTGTACCATGTCTCTATAGGATACTATATGACTTATGACAATCAGTTAAGTAACTCATCCAGATGAGGTATACATACAGAAATAGGACCATGACTATAGCATCAAAGAATAAATTTGTATCTCCATAGCAATCTACCTCCTTGTAATACACTAAACGACCGCTGCGTGTAAAGCGAATTGTGGGTGACAGCATCTGTAGAGAAGTCGGCATAGTCGTGTGGACTAGGTGGTGAGCACTTAGATTCTTACGCAGAGGTCGATTTTAAGATCAATTCAGGGTATTTAGAATACTGCTGATCATGAAATTCCCGAAAATCCTAAAAGTCCGGTATTTCTGCTGCAACCCGAATCATTCAATTGTGAAGTTTTGCAGGTAATTCTTGAAAATTATTTAAAATATGATCACAACAGTTCATAAACAAAAAAGTTTAACTGTGTATCGATTTTTATCAATCCTGGGGAACGAAATGTGATAATTACTATCATTCAGTACAAGTTTTTTTTTTAATAAAAATAATTTTCGTCTCATGTGTTTGACCAAGTCATTCTCAAAACGTGATCTAAAATTATTAGAAAGATGTAAGTACTTAATGTTAATAGCTTTGCAATCAACCCCTATTCTCATAATCTGGGGTCATTTTTTGAGTATGTCTGGGCAGCTGGGCACAATCACAAGCGGTAGCTGTCAAAACATATTCCTTGCGGATTAGTATTATAGCGGTAACTTCCTGGCCGACTTGCTCGCGGTGTTAATAAGGAGTCCCGCTGTATAAAAGTTTATATTACTAAACATTAACCTGAAACTATTGCTAATTTTTGAGTCCGGAAAATGTCTGCTACAAACTAACAAGCATCGTTTAAACTCAGCATAAGCAAAATACACAAAGTTAGAAGTAGAAATAAAAGACACGGGTTGTAAAAAAACGGAAAGAGATTTATTTTGTAACAAAGATATAAAGCAGTACTAAAGTAGTAAACATAAAAAATACATGACATCAAAAGTTAAATCAATTCAATAGCATGATATCAAAGAACCAAGTTAAAATTATAATAGTTAATACAAAAATCAGAATGCAAATACTATTTCACAAATATCGCCTTTAATAATAAATCAATATAAACAATAATTGTTGAGTTCTTAGATTTCTAAAAACAATCTTATAAGTTAAGCAATAATTAATATAATAAACAATAAATAAGCAGTTTTTAAATTACTAAATCAACCAGTATTAATCTATCAGAAAATTATACAAAATCTCTAGCTCTCACACGTACGATTTCTGCAGAAAACGTAACTTTGAATCAAATTTTGCAACCGTGTAAATATGTAATTACACCTAATCAAATACAAAAAAATCTTTTTATATTTAACACAACCTAAAAGTAAAGAGAAAATATTTTATAGTTATGGATTAAAAAAATTAACAAAATATATAAAAACTATCAAAAATTGATGTAAATAAATCTAATAAAATGAATTTTAGTTAAATTCCAATCAAAATGAATTCCAGTGCATTCCATCCGTCCATTTAAAAATCTTAAAAAGAGGAAAATTATATTCAAAACTTCACAAGTAAATATAAGCACACTACTACATGCTCCATGAGAAATCACAGCAAAACTGGTAAAAAGGAATAATTATCTTTTCAAACAAAGTTTTCCGAAAACATTGATAAATATAATTCACCAATCAAGAATCTCGATTCTTCTAAGCATTACCAAATACAGTAGAGCAAATAAAAATGTTTAGTTAAAAGCATGACCAAATTAGGAATGACAAGATTAGATAATACCACAGTAGGAGAAATGTTTAGAAGAAGATTTTAGATTGAACACTGGGGTGAAATCGAACTGGGAAGAAGCGAAGAAAAATTGTAATAGTATGCCACTACATCCAAGCTCACCCGAAGCAAAGGATGAAAAGCCCAAAACTATAAAAAACTTAAAAAAATAGAATTATAAACTTGTCTTTAATCTATTTATATTCTTAGAATTTTTTCAGTAGTGTTTGTAAATAATGATAATTTTTAGCATATATATTTATAACAAAGTGATACCTTTAGTGATAACATGTCATGTACAAATAATTACGTATTAAGACAGACTAGGTTAGTCTATCGATATAAACGGAACTTTATAGAAATAATTATAATTCTAAAGGTGATACCACATGAGCGTTGCTTTCCCGAAATCCACACTCTTTTGAAATTTGGAAAACTGTGAGCTAAAAAGTTATAAAACTATCACATTTAAAACTAAACGGATACATTGGAATATTGTAGTATATTTGAGTATATAGTAGTATATTGTAGCATTTGTAGAACTTTGAAGCTATTAAACTATAAACCCATTCTGAAAATTAGTAAGACCCTTCGATATTATTAATCTAAAAATATGCCGCACCGTAATAAATTCTCCTCATCCTTAAAGTAGTCTTTAATCCGTCGCATATTAGGTCGATGTTTTAATATGTAAAATATATGTAACCTATAAAACCTTAACATCAAATAACTTAAAATCTGGAGAATTTGAAAGCCTGAAGAATTGTAGATTATTAAATTTTAGATCTTTAAGGCCTTTAGGGGTTGAACACTCTCTGATACTTTGAATCTTTGAAACTTTAAATATCTCAGGCTTTAGAACTCTAAAGAAATCAGGTCAGGTTATAATAGGTTAAGTAAAAGTTAGGTTAGGTTAAGTTAAGTCCGGAAGAAGGTTAGGATAGGTAGAACAGATCTAAAACCTTATTTTATGTGTGTCAATGAAACCAGTACCGTTTGACAGGTCCTCAGGAGTATATCCATTAACACCAGTCTCGCCCTCTGGGTTTGCCCGGTGAAACGAATTTTTACCATTTACTTTTGGTAAATTATTCGTCAACTTATACTACTTTCTCTTCTTAACCTTGTGGTTCTGATCATGGTTTCTAAAGCGATTTTCGTAAAATCGGCCTCTCAAACAGTTTCTACTCAAGTGTTTAACAAAGCTAATTTGCCGTGAAAAATTTGCCCGTATTGGTCAGTTTAATATTATTATCGGAAGAACTTTTTTGTTAATACATATTTACTTTACATTAGGTGCCCAGGTCTAATAACTTCTACCTTGTCAATATCTGGTGACAGAATCGCCTTGCCATTGCCTAAAGGGGTCCTTTTGCGTGCAAATATCCTCCATACTTGGGCAAACAAGATGTGTGTCGTTCTGCTTCGCATTGCAGCCACAACGTGTGTCTCCTGTTTTTCCGTCTTTACCTCGCATTTAGATATTCTGGTCCTTCAACTGTTGGAGCGTCTTCCCAGTGGTATGTAAATTGATTTCCTGGTGCCAATTCTTCATCTATTGATGTAAGCGGAATTGTGGATTCTTTTCGCCATTTCATAAATCATTCTGCACTTTGAGCTTTTTGTAAGACTGTGCAACATCTGAAGAAACTGTAAATCTTTTGCCAATGGCTTAAATCAGCCATTAGCCAGTGGTCGGACTTGTTTATTTTTTGGGCTACTGTTGTTGTCTCTCTTCTTCTGTGCGGCGCGGCGGTGCAATGTAAGTGCAAGCAGTGTTGTATCTCTGGTTGAGGGGTGTCGATTTTAGTTTAATAACCTGCTTGGCCGACCATACAGGTACCGCATACTCTGCTGCTTAAAAACATAAACCCAACGTTGACTTTTCCAAAGTGGATCTTGTTCTGAGTTTTGTCAATAGGTTGCTTCTGAATGTTACCTTAGCCCTAATGTTAAGGCAATGATGATTAATAGTCAAGGTTCAATTCAAAGTGACACTTATCTCGGAGTCGTGTAGTTCTGAAGCTGTGGTCCACTCCAGGTTATGTTAAGGTTTGTTCAGCATTTTGTTTCTGCTTGATACGCAGATTTGTGGTTCGTTCTGCATTTTGTTGAAGACAGTTAGTTTTATAGCTTTATATTTTTTCTGTCTTTACAGCGGCTGTTTTTATCGTAAAGAGTTACAAAAAAATCTTCGGTTTTGAAAGGGTTTTCCAAAAATTGAGGTAAATATGAAGCTCTTTGTCATGGAGTGCACCTTATAAAGTAACCTGTTCACGGTGTCTTAACAAAGAGATCGATTAAAGCTCTCCCGCTAATACATCGTTTTTTGAAACCATTCTTGATATGTTTAGTGATATTAGTCACTTGGCCGCGCCACGATTACCCAGACTGAAAGAAGTTTGCTTTTGCATAAGCTTCTCGTTCACTGCGCTGACGGTTCTGTTAAAGATTTATCCTTCTGGGATCTTTATATATTTTACGCAGTTGGTTTATAAAATTCAGAAGCCACTGTAAAGTTTCAGGACTAAAGTTTTTAATTTCTTCCACAGTGAATTGTCAATGCCTGCTCTGCAAATAGTTTTCATACTTTGATAGCACTGATCATCTTGGCGATCGAGAGTTGGTTCTGATAGAACCAATGTTACTCGTTGCTTTTGCCTTTTATATTGGTTTTTGCATTTCATAGGAACTGGGATAATGTTCGTAAATTTTGTTGGTACAGTTTTTACAGTCTCGAGTCTTAACTTAAGTTTTATTTTATACCTAGCTTTTATTCATCGCGTCTCGACGCTTTTATGTTTGACATTAGGACTTCTCCAGCGGCTATCATTTCTTCTAAGAACGGAGTTTGAGTTTCTGGTACCTTTCCAAAAGAAGTTTATCTTGTGATGCAGTCAGTGATGTGCTTGATTCTGCAGCTTCATCTAATATGTCGCCTGGAGGTCACCTTTACAGTGTCGATAAAGAAATAGTTGTCTAGTTCAGGAGCTATACCCTTGACGAATTTATCGAGATCTTCTGTGCAACCTCTTTTCTGCCTTTACTCTAGGGCTTCAATTCGACAGATAATAGGTCTGCACTGTGTTCATCGTTTCCTGATGAAAAATGGTGACAATTTAGCACCTAATTAAATAACTCTAAACTCCTTCCATTGGGTTCTCCACGTAACATTACATATATGGACTTTGGACTCCATTGTGACAGTTGAAATCTCCGATTACAAGCATGATTCACTAATTTTTAAAATTTACCGATTCTTTGAATTGAAAATCCTCAACTAGAACATGTGACTATAAGGTTTTCTAGGTTTTCTAGGTTTTCTATGGTCAGTATGTGGATGTTATTTTTCTCTGACGGATATATGCACTGAATGTTGGCATTTGGTTTACCAAACGCTGCTCTTTCATACTGATCATTTGGTCTTTCCAGTATCAGCTGCATTCTATTTACTAAATTTAAGTTAACTTAATTAACATAATTAGTGAGTTTTAATTATTAAAAAAAGAACGTATGCTAAAGAACGCTTAAAAGTTTTAATCGAATATTGGTGACTTCCGTTTTTTTTGAAACTCTATTTCAGACAGACTTGCAGAATGAAAAGTTTTCTGAAATAAATTTTAAAAGTAACACCACAGAGTGTGTTTAGATTTGCTTCTAAACATACTAAGGTACATAAATGTTTGTGTTTTGTAGATGAATCTTGATTAAAAACAGTTTACACCTGTGTAATCTGAGAAAGCTGTGTAGTTTAGAAAGTCTAGCTACTTCATAACTTTTCCCAGGTTAATTGAACCCTTCTTGAGCATTAAACAAGGCTTTCTGATTGTACTACATAGTATCACAAATGTGCTACATGTGAATCATAGATCTAATGGTTTTATTATTAGTAACTAGTAGCGTTGTGGATGCACGTCAGCGTGCGGTAACTCACGTGAATTGCATTCTGACTCGTGCGAATCGAAGTTAGTTCCCGACTCGGAAATTATGAAGTTAAGATGCCTTGAATCTTTGAAACCCCATAAATATTCCCGAATAGTTGTAAACATCATAAACGTTTGAAAACTCTATAACCTTGTTTAAATTCCAAAATTTTAGACCTATCGCAATAATGAAGTTTTAAAGTTCACTATTCAATAAGAAGAACTTTAGAAATACTGACACAAAATACTGCTACTTTGATTATTTACAATTTATTGAAACTAAATAAAACCAATATTAAACAACTAAAACAAATTAATTCTACCATAACTATTTTATGGTTCCAGTTTGCTTGTAATCCAATCAAGGTATTCTGTTACTCTAGTATATATACCAGGTATATCATCATCTTCACACGTCTTAACCTTTGGTCCGTATGACACTATTCCGACAGAAATCCAAGTATCTATTCCACGTCGTCCATGGCTATACGTAAGTGGACCACCGCTATCACCCCTGCAGATATCTTCTCTACGGCCACCTTTAGCGCAAATGTGTGATCTTAATATGTTAAAGTCCCCTAATATCTTCTTATACGCTCTGTACTTGTCCACGCAATTATCATGTGAGCTGATTACAAGCTATTCCACATAGTAGGAATATGCGGTAAGCATATTGGTCTGATATAATCTATAAACATCACACAGGTGAAAACTCGTTTAATGCTCATATGTGATCTGAGATTCCTTTACCTGTAAAATTTATTCTTTTTTTAGTCTAAGCAGTGCTATATCACCATATGGTTTTAAATCTGCCCCAGGAATGTAATTCTCATGAATGATTGTGTTTTCTACTTTTACATTTAATATGGAGTCTGCGCAGTGCTTATCGATGCAGTCGGGATTCGTTTTTAGATTGTGCTCCCCCAGACAAGCGGCCTCCCTAAAAATTATTGACAGAACTCTTTTGAAGGATGATGACATAAGATGTTTTGCAATTGTGTAAAAACCTGCCTTACCATCTTCTGCTTCCAAAACTGCCAACCAGGGGTACTCGCCTAATTTGGCTTCAGAACCAACATGGATGATACCTATACGACGCCTACTAGGAGCTTTAAAAATTTGTTTTCCGCACACATCACTCCAGGAAGGAGGTTTGATGCAGTTTGTGCTGTTAAAATAATCGTTTTAATAAAATATATTAAATTAAGGTTTGCAGCAAGAAAATAAAAATGATATCTTATCTACTACCAGAAATAACGCCGGCGGAGAGCGAAATCACGAAAAATAAAATAGCCGGAATCATGGTTAACTTTAGCGATTTGCTTTGGCACTGTTTATGATTGCAAATGTGTATTTATATTTATAACTAAAATATTTTATAAGTAATTGATAACCTTTTGCCTTAATTATTGTTAAAAATTCCCTACAACTTCTTATTCATGCATTGCAGATAACAGCTGATTCGTCGAATCGTATCTAAAATAGATGATAGTAAATATCTATTAATTCAGTAGTAACCAATATAAAATACAATTAATAAGCTGTTCCACAAAAGTTAGGGATATCAAAAAGGTTGAAATGAACAAGTTTGCTTATTAAAAACTTCAAGCATTATCTTATCTAAACTTCACACTAGAGGAAGTAGCTAGTAGGAAGTAGCGAGATCTTTGTTAAATCCAAATTTCTACTATGGTACTTAATCTTGGATTTATAATAATCTCGAATTAAAATTCGATTAAAAAGCCTTCTGTAACGCTTTAAGTGCACGAAGACGTATTGAGATATTTTAAATCTTATTTATCTTATTTGTGACTTACTTAGCAAATCATGAATGCATCTCCACTTGTCATTGATATAAAAATGTAATAGCCTGAGACAAGAAGCAATTTAGCTGAAAGCAGTTATACGTTGGACACAAAAAATATCAAATACAATATTAGCCTTTTTATCATTAGTTTATCGTGACATAAGGACATTCTAAAAAATCTTTCAAACATCTCTTTCTTTATTTAACACGTATTAAAAAATGTGTTTTTTTTGAATATCCAGATTAAAGAAGTCATAATAATTGTTAGCTGGAAGCAACGCAACAAGTCCGGCAAATCTTTTCGACGGTTACAGACGTGGCGTACCCCACAAAATTTGAGAGACGTTCTCAGTCAGTCAAATCAAGATGTGTTGTCCACAGTTCTTTACCGTAGAGCGTAGAGTGTGAACAAAATATTCTACAGTTTGGTTATTTAAAACACTTGGAATGTTAATTAATGTCAGTGTACCGTTATTAAAGATTTGATTCTGGGGCCTTTAATTAGCCTTTAATTCTCCACAGGTTACTTTTTTAATTGCGCGTTCTACATTAGATTTTTGATAAGGGTTCCGCTAACTTCTTCTAAAGCTAGCGAAACCCGCGGTTTTAGAAAGTTTAGCTGAGCCTTAAATTAAAAATAGGGCATTTTATTAGCCTTTTATTTCCCATATGCTTTCCTATTATCTTCATGTATGGGCTTCCTAACTTTAGGGACGTAAATCTACCACTCACTCTTTGCTATTTAGGAAATACACAATAATGAAGACTAAAGGCGATGGAATTTGCTTCAGTTTTAACCAGGGATTTGGACCCAAATGTAATTTCGATACAGTTCCAGTTCCGGTACAGGATAACAAAAATATAAAGATTCAGGTTTTGATTCACGTATTGTTTTGGAAAAATAAGGGTTTAGATGCTGGTTCTGGTACGACACAAATATCGGTTATTGCGGTTTTTTAGTTTCCATTTCCGATTATGTCAAAGTTCCTGGTTGAGGCTTTTAATGGAACGTCCGTACAACGTCATCGATATGCAATAATCTAAAATATGTGTAAGTAGATTTCTTGTCCGTTTAAGAATGAGTCAATACTTTACAAACCGTGGTCGAAACAACAACACAGGCAGTGTCTTTAAAATATTTCAGGGTCTTTATTAAATGTTAAATTCTGAGAAATTTTAGCCAGGGATATAAAATTACCGAATAATACCAGTTAAGCATAAAACGAATATCTTTTCGATTTCGGTACTTGCTTTGAAAAGATAATGGTTTGTATTGCGGTTACGGTACGTCACAAAATATTGGTTTCGGTTTTGATTCTGTCCCTGGTTTCAATCAGAATTGACGATATGAATATCTTCTGATTTGACTCTTACCTTTTGGGAAAGGAACCATTCCCAGGACTAGTAATTGACTACAAAGAGCTTGTCAAACCTAATATGGATGTTCCCGCCAACGTAACCTAAACAGGAGACAATGACAGTAGTTGACTACTTCTCTCAACAGCTTCTTCTTGGGCGAGGAGTTTCATCTCTTCGTAAAAAAAACTTTTTGCCTATCCACAGGTCTTCAGCTTTCTTTAGTTTGGTTATCTTTAGCTATCCAATGATTTTACTTTGCTCTCCTTTAAGATTGTTGACCTAATCAGACCAGTCCTGCTGAAATTCTCACATTTGTCAGTGCATAACTCTCCATAGTTAACAAGCGATGTGCTGCTTCAGTTTACAACTCATACTTTTTAACTACCTCCTGCGATGCATTCTTCGAGATCTCCTGTCACCATTAGTCGACTGTCAATTAAAAAAATTCTAGCTCAGTATACCAACGACCTTCTTAACTAATGTACATTTTTCGTCTCTTTATCTGCTACATTTTCCAAAAAGGTACCCACTTCCACATGAATACCACTGCCAGGTCTTAAATTCTCCAATACGATGAGCCACGTAGTGTTCGCCAGCAAACACTACGCCATTTTACTCAGCCAGCAAAGTATTGCTTTGAAGTCGATACAAATGTGTACATCACTTATTTTCAGTCTGTGATGTTTGGTGATCTAGATAGTCGTACTACCACCAACTAGCTCAGCCTGTTCCAAAAGTTCCAAAGAAAAATGTAGTAGTAGACAGGGCAAAGTGCTATTCTTGATTTTTAAATGACGATATTTGTTCCAAGAAGCGATCATTTTCTTTATATAGGCATTTCCATTCTCGATATATGTCTTAAATCGGCATCTTGGAACTAATTGTGAGATGTCCAAGAAAGCCCAAAGGATAAAACATGAGAAAACTTAAAATTTCTTTCTTCGTCTGGATTCTCTGTCCATCCATCTTGGGAAAACCATACTGAAATGAATGGTCACTTTGAGTATTCCAACGCTCGTTTCGGGTTTCCGCTAGAGGTGAGTAAAGAGTCGCTCCATTTTTGGTCAAAACCAGAAATGGATAACAGAAGAAATCCTAGCACTAATGGACGAAAGAAGGAAATAAAAAAATAATTATGAAAAATACAAGAAAATGCACATTGACAGTTTCGAAAAAATTAAAAGAACTTTAGAGTATTACACCTAAACACGGGATAAGCATGATGAGAGCTGTCTAAGACACAATAATAATAAATACTACGAGCTCTTAAAAGTGTTAAACCAACCTTCAACTTCTGTTATTTAGACTTTTTTAACGACATATACAAAACTGGTATCATTTAACTAACCGTGAAGTACGTACATATTATGGCTAAAGTAAGCGAAGCGGCCCTCACAGATGTCAGGTCAAACCAGTTCGGAACCACGAAGGTCATTTTTGTTTTTAAGACTTATAACAGATATGTCTAGACGTAACTCATGAGTTATACGCTTGCTTCACACATTGGAGCAAGGCGTCTCTCATTTTATTTTTGAATTTTTCGCGACCCGGTTATTTTATTCAACAAAGTGACTTTTTGTGAATTTGTTCCTTTTTCTGAATTGTACTATGTGCTAGAATAGTACGTAGTACTAATTAGTAACATTGTGGTTGCATTCACATCAGCGTCATGTAGTTCACGTGAATATAATTCTGACGCGTGTGAATCGAAGTTAGTTCCTGAGTTAGAAATTTTAAAGAGGGGATACCCTAAATCTTTAAAAATATGTATGTATTCCCGAACAGTTGTAAAGCCGTAAATAACAAGCCTTTAATATTGGAAGCTACAAATGTTTGCAAGCTGAAATGCAGAAAATTGGGCACTTTAAAAAATACTGGTAGGTATTTTAATAAAACTTTTTAATTCACTGAGATTTACTGATACTGAAGTCGCTACAGAGAAACTATAAACTAGTTACTAAATAACTAAAGCAAATTAGTTGTACCGTAACTATGGTTCCAATTTGCTTGTAATCCAATCAAGGTATTCTGTTACTCTAGTATATACACCAGGTATATCATCATTCTCGCAGGTCTTAATCTTTGGTCCATAAGACACTACTCCGACACAAATCCAAGTATATACTCCAAGATTTTTATGGCTATACATAAGTGGGCTACCACTATCACCCCTGCAGGAATCTTCTCTTTGGATGCCTTTAGCACAAACGTGTGACCTTAATATATTGAAGTCGCCTAATATCTTCTTATTCTTTCTGTACTTGTCCACGCAATTATCATGCGAGCTGATCACAAGCTTTTGCACATAAGTTAAGTTAGCTTTACAATGATATATTTAAGATTAGCTATATACTTACATCAGCCTTCAGTTTTACACTGCTTCTCCAATTTTTTTCTGTTTTGCCCCAACCGGCAACAGATGCATCTCTACCTTCAAATGTTTCATTTACTAATTTGGGCACGGCTTGCGGTAGGCATATTGGTCTAATATAATCTAGAAAAATCTCACAGGTGAAAATGCTTAAATGTATTGAAATTTTTTTACCTGTAAAATTTACTTCTTCATTTAGTCTAAGCAGTGCTATATCACCATATGGTTTTAAATCAGCCCCAGGAATGTAATTCTCATGAATGATTGTGTTTTCTACTTTTACATTTAACACGAGATCTGCACAGTGCGTATCATTGCAGTCAGGGTTCGATTTTAGGTTATGCTCCCCCAAACGAACGGCCTCCCTGGAAATTATTGACAGAATTGTTTTGGAAGGTGGTTTTTATTATGAATTTGTTTATGAATCAAAGATTACTCTTACACAGGATGTTCCACGTCATCAACACAATGAGCAGCTGTCAGAATGTATCTATTGTTGATTAATGCTCCAGAACAATCCAGTTCGCCTGTAATAAATTGCAAAGTATTAAGCACTGAAGGCTTTTTAGAACTTATCTGACTTACCGTCGTCAGCTTGCAATAGTGCCAACCAAGGGTACTCGCCTATTTTGGCTTCAGAACCAATATAAATGATACCTATACGAGTCTTATAAGGGCTTATAATTTGTTTCCCGCATACATCACTACGAGGAAGGAAGTTTGATGATGTTTGTGCTGTTAAAATAATTGTTTAAAAAATTACTTTTAATTGAGGTATGCATCAAGAAGATAAAAACTAAATAAATATTTTACTTACTACCGGAAATAAGTTCGCTGACCGTCAGCGAAATCAAGAAAAACGATAGTACAATAAACATGTTCAACTGTAAAGTATTATATTGACACTGTTGACTATTATATTCATAACAAAAAGATTTCTTTTATAGTAACTGATAACCTTTTGATTTATTCTCATGTTAATAACAGGCTTATAACACTTAATTTGCGGAACTGCAAATAAAATAGATAATAGTAATATTTATTTGTTTAATGATAACCAGTATGTGATATGCAGTTACTGAACTGCTCCCCAGTGATTGAGGGGACATACAACATGAGCGTTCAAATCAATCAAACATGTTGTCTATCAATCAATGTATCCCTATCCAAGAGATTTACAATATGTTGACGTTTTTAAGAGTGTCATTCAATAATTTATAGTACTATTGAAAATGAATTCCAATTTTTATACAACAATGCCAAACATCGTGCTCGTGCTGTAGAAGAAAGGCTTGAAAATATTACCTTCTCGTTCTCCAGGCTTAAACCCTGTTGAACACGCGTGAGATATGTTGCAACAATTACTGCACAACCATCACCTAACACTATAAAAACACTAATTAACTAATTTGAAACATTTGCTAATCAAAAAATGTCAGAGTTTCAGACCCATAGATCCATAGACTTGTACACCATAGTACAGAATATTATAAATGTTCAAACACAATCTTACATAACCATTCTTCTAACAAAAACTCGGTTCTTGATGATGCCTCCTTATGTCCACGACTGCAGGCTGCAGGCGATAACAGGACGCTTAAAAATTTCTGATTTGTTTTTGAGGTCGACAACTTTTGGAATTCCATCCTTTGTAGGGTAGCTTTTTAAAGACTTTCCTTGTATCAAAGTACCTCGTAGTGCGCCAGGTTCTGCTTTCTTCATTGTCGTCTGAGTACGACGTCATCCTCTGATAATTCACTCTTGGTTTGAAGGTTGAAGATGGTTATTCCATACGCATCCCACGTGAAGAGAAGCTGGAGGAATAGATCTCCATTTTATATCAGTGTTGAAAAGTTCAATAGCAATCTCCTGTGAATCTACAGATTCTAGGACTTTGTTCTGCTCATTATTTTCTTCAACGAAGTTTGTAGCATTATCAAAAAGAATGGCAGCTGGCTTCCCTCCCTTTCGTACACTTAATCTACTTATCACTATAATACAGGAGTTCGTATACAGTCAGCTAGCTGCAATAGTCCAGTGTGATAGCCTCGGTTTTCATACAAGTATAGAGATACTTCGTAGTGCTTCTCTTGCCCACTTCCCACTGAAATGTACATTGGTCCAAAATAATCCCCGTCTCAATAAGTGAATGATATCTCTCCCATCTTTATTCTGGAATCTGGAAGTGCTCCTATGATGGGTTGATGAGTTTTCCGGACTCTACACAACATGGAACACAATTCGTAATAACTCTTTTCAGAACAACTCGCAACGTGGAACCCAGCACCGTCTCGGCACTTCTGTGCAATATTTTTATGTGGTAGTCCATGAGCAATAACTTAGTGACGTAATGACTGCCATCCAAAATTAGTGGTTGTAAAATATCTGAATTTTCCTTTTGCACTATACTTCTCATCTTAATTAGTCAGTCTTCTTTACTCAATTGGATAAGAATTCCTTTCCATAATAAAAAAAGGTACATAATAATATGCCGTGCTTATTTTTATCTGCTATTGGTACCAATTTGCAGTCAGTCGCCTCCATCGACGCCCAAGATCTCGCCAATTCTATGTCTCACGGATTGTTTAAATTTGTTTAAGAGTCCGTCCAGAAGGTTGTAAGTTGATACTGAGCATTGCTTGAGTTTTCGCCGTGTTGCACTAATGCACCCTGCATCACTCATATTTGAATTGATTGTGGTTTGATATGTAAAATTCTTGTCATTCTCATCACATCACAAAACACTAAAGATTGATTTCATCAGCTGTTGGAACCTCCAATAAGTAACAGTGTATTAACTTGACATTTACGCATCTTACCTGATCGTTGCACCTCTAGATTTCTTGAAAAATGGTTTTTTTAAACGGATTTATAATTAGATAATATTCCTAACGAATCGAAGGGTGACATTGATATCTTCAGTTCAAGTATATCGTAATCGTAAGTTCAAAATACCGCGCTTTGTAGATTTCTTAGTGAATACATACGGGTTTACTTTTGGAAAGCTGTGTACGAAAAGAAGAATACCTTCTGGTGCTATTCAGTGCTTTACTTTGGATTTTTCTATCTGATAGAATGGTATCCAGGACATTCAAGGATGAGTCCATTTTATCATTTCAAATCAGAATGATGTGAGTCACGTGAGTCATCATGGGATACACATAGTCATAGCCCTTTAGATGGATTTGAATAACTGTTTTGGTAGTTTTCTTTTACTAGAACTTTGTAAGAGTATCTGAATAATAATGATTAAATATGGAACTGGATTGGGTTAAATTTATCCTTCAATATTAGAAGCTACTAATATTTGCAAATTAGAGTTACTAATACTATCAAAAGATCTTTGAAACACTGATACATTACAATTTATTGAAATTTAATAATTTATTTCAAAGTAAAGATACAAAATAGTAACTAATTATTTACAGACTCCAATCGAACCTATCTAAACAATACTAAACAATATAAATTTTACTGCAATTATGGTTTCAATTTGCTTACAATCCACTCGGTATATTCTGTTAGTCTAGTATATACACCAGGTATATCATCAGGCTCACATGTCTTAACTTTTGGTCCGTAAGACACTACTCCGACACAAATCCAATTATCTTCTCCAAGTTCTGTATGCATGTACATAAGTGGACTGCCACTATCACCCCTGCAGGAATCTTGCCCACCGCTACCTTTAGCACAAATGTGTGACCTTAATATGTTGAAGTCGCCTATACTGTTCTTATTTTTTCTGTACTTCTCCACACAATCATCATGTGAGGTGGCTAAAAGCTATTTCCCATAAGTTGGCTTTAAGAAATCCAATTAGAATTATACTTACATCAACCTGGAGTTTCTCATAGCTTCTAAAACTCCTTTCTGTTTTGCCCCATCCGGCAACCGATACACTTTTACCCTCAAATGTATCATTTTCTAATGCAGGTAGTATTGACGGCAAGCATATCGGCCTGATAAAATCTAGAAACATCACAGATACCTTTTTTTACTCATATGTTTTTAGTATTTGTTTACCTGTAAAATCTATTTTTTCTTTTAGTCTAAGCAATGCTATATCACCATATGGTTTTAAGTTATCCCCAGGAATATAATTCTCATGGATGATAGTGTCTTCTATTTCTACATTTAGTACAGGGTTTGCGCAGTAATCACCGTCGCAATCAGGGTCCATTCTTAGGTTATGTTCCCCCAGACGTACAGCTACTCTAAAAGTAGTTAATAAAATTGTTTAGAATGATGATTGTTTATTATAAAGCTATTTAAAGTAGTTATAATTTGACTATTTATTGATGAAGATTCGACGATTACTCTTACACGGGGTATATTTCGTCGTCAACACAATGAGCAGCTGTTAAAACGTATCTATTGCTGATTAAAGCCCCAGCACAATCCATTTGACCTGTAATGTGCGCAAGCGGTAACTATGGTGAAATTTTTTGAATTGCCTAAAAAGCTTCAACTTACCATCGTTAGATACCAAAAGCGCCAACCAAGGATATTCGCCTATGTTGGCTTTAACACCAGAATACACGACACGAGGACGAACGTCGGTTACTTGTTTCCCGCACACATCATTACCAGGAAGAAGGTTTGATTTTGTTTGTACTGTTAAAGCAAGTAATGTTTAGACAATTATGTAACAGATAAAAGCAATAGGGTTTGACTTACTACCGGAAATAACTTCGCAAACAGATAACGAGATGAAAAAAACTAAAGGTATTGGAAGCATGTTTAACTATTAAGTATTGCATTGGCACTGTTTATAGTCACAAATATAATTATAAATATAACTAAAATATTTAAGCAAGTGATAACCTTTTGATGTAGGTTCAAGAAATTTCTTCGTATTAGTAGATTCGTGCATAGAAGATAACAATCGATTTGCAGAATTATGGTTAATATATTTGATTGCATTTACTTTAAATTTATCTGAAAGTGTATTTTATTATTATTTAAATATAAGTAGTTTTATTATTTGATGTTATCTTTTCTTATTTACTGTCTATTATTATTTAATTATTTTCTTTTAATTACACGTAGTAGTCAATTAATAATGTTTGTTTATTTATAACCTAAATTTGGATTTATTTAAAATTATCTTGTGGTGACGTCATTTATTTGAATGACGTATTCTTGTTTGTCATTCAAATAAATAACATAAACTTTAAAGATCATACTATAAATTATTATTATTGGTTATTATTTCTACTCTTACCTATATAACTTATGTACAGAGTGTATTTTAATTGAAGGTTTTGAATGGTAGATAAGTGGAATATAGTAGAGCAAATTTTCCTTATAAAGTTTGCTCTTCAAACGAATAGTTTTCGAGAAAATAACTTTTAAAGTTTTTTAAATTTCGAGTCCGGGCCTGTAACACTAACCTGCCTTATAAGTTGTACAAATTTTATTTAAAAATGTGATACCCTTTTAGTTGTACCTGCCTTTTAAAAATTGTTGTTGTATGTCACATAAAACAGCTAATTTATGGCTGTCTGCATGATTTACGTAAATAATGTGGTCCGAAGTTGTTACTGAGTAAATAAATACTTTTTAGAAATATGACCCAAACTAAAAACCTTAACAAATGTTGGAAAGAAACTTGGCATTTACTTTTTACACCTATCAGTAAGTAATTACATACTGTTATGTTGGTTTTCCAATTCATCTTTTACCGTAATTGGGTGTAATTAATTCTTACACGAGTGGTGTCATATTTCCAACGATTTGAAGGTAGATTAGAAATGTAAGAACACATTTAAGGAACTTTTATACAAATCCAGATGGCAATAATTTCTGAAAACTAGTAATTCGATAAACAGATCACGGTACATTTGAAAGGGGTGCGGCACTTTCCCTTATGCCAATTCTTAATACGTATGTTGTTTAATAGTTAAAATATAACTAAAGTTCTTTTCAATGCGGTAGGCATTCGGAAAAATCATATTGCGACCAATTTGGGTTTGTCACTTACTATTTATTGTTAAGAAAATAAAATAAAGATTTATGCATTTAGTGAAACCTGGAGTGTTTTTACATCTAACTAAGTATCTTCTGAATGAATTAATTATTACGCTGTTTTAATCAATAGAAATAATTGTATTATATCATTACCATACCATTGTTATTTTTAAAATGAACGATCTTGTACGTTTTTAGTAGTTTAATTGCAGCTATGCAAATGATAATTTCGGTATAAGGACATGTCAGGTTTTTGATATTTCGTTTTACAGCAATTTTAACTGTGTATTTGCTGACAAATTTATGTATTTATTACTACGTATAAACAGTTTAAATAGTAAATATCTTTTTGTTTGAAATTAATTGCACCAGGGCCGCCTTCAGTTTGCTTAATTTTCCGGGTGCTCAACAATTTTAGTGAAAATTTATTTTTGAGATAGTGCGGAATTTTATGCATTTTTGCGTTCTTCCTTTATTCATACGTTACCCATTAAACCAAAAACCATTATTTAAAAAATACCCTGAACACATCCATCTTACACTTACACAACAAAAAACTATAATTTGAATTTAAAAATCATACTATTGTTAAATTTATAATCTACTGTTTAGTAATTTATTTTATTTTGTTTTAAATTTATTATCTGTACCTTACCCTAATGCTGCATGTGAAAGGATATTTAGTAAAGTTCATGCATTTAAAACAAAAACACGAAACAACAACTCGTGTGAATTCAGTATATAATTGTTCGTGGAATTAACATTGATAGCGAGTGACTGTAGTGTGGCTATATTTGTCGTATATGTATGCCCACCCTTTTCTAATTTCTAATGTATCTATAATGTGTGTTTATTTGTAGCAAGGGTGAAATCTGCAATTTTTAAACACCTTGTCAGTACATGACCTTGACGTTATCAATGTTAATTCCGCGAACGAATATATAGTAGATTGACATGAGATGCACGCATTCCCTTTACCTAATGAATACGCATGATTCACTAGGTAAAAAAAACATTATTGTCTAGGGGTAATTGTGTTTGAAAACCTGTATTTCTAGTAATATATTTTTGGAACCTTATTGGGATGTACCAATAAACATAGATGGCGTTGTACAACATCAAGATATCTTCGATAGGCGGTAGTTGTTAACGTAGATTTTAGCGGGTGTTGTTGCTGTGTTGTATCCTAATGGTGAATGTATTTTGACAGATTAAATTTAATATTCGTGTTAGTATTTATGATAATTTTAAATGTAATATTTAGATTTTATATTTTTCAAATATCAGTAAAATGGGATCGCCATTCATGGATTCTTTTCAAAATATATTTGTTGTACTGGTGATTGTACATATTGCCGCGAGAGTGCATATCTGTCTTTGGCGCGTCTCAATTCCCAACAATTTTAAATCTTATGTATTTTTATTATACATTTGAAAGGTTTAACACCAAGATCATAGAGAGTTAATTATAATAGCATAAGGCCGGTTCATCGAACTTTGACCACTTCATTTCCTTAACTAATATAATTATTTATAATGTAGGTACGAACCTTGAGATTAAATACGCTGTTTTCATAGAAAAAGAAAATTGCTTCTACGGCAGGTTTTCCTCTTCGCTAGAATTAAATTAAACTTTGCACCGTGCAGTGGCGCTAGCTATAAGAACCACTTAAATTTATAACGCGTAATTGGGCCTTTGTTGGTTAATTTCCAAAGTACGATACATACCCGGAACAAGTTCATTATAGTATATATGGATGGATGGATTCGTATCCTCTGAACAGGCGATAGTACCAAAAACAAACTTAATATTATGGATGTCTATCTTTCATAATAATCGAGAAATAATTGTTTTTGAAAAGTGGGTTTGGTGGTTTAAGAATTACAGTTGAAACTGGATATACCTAACTTGCACTCTTAACTAGATATCTGATACGTTAATACAGAAGTAGGTGATGTCACAGTTTGTTTTGACTATTATTTATTTAGTTTATGCAGACCTGTTTACCAATGTGACCAATGTTTATGTATTTTAATAAACTTCTTTATCACATCTTTTAGGAAGTAAATTTTATAATATTGTGTTGAACTTTTGGTTTGACGATGCAAAAAGTGTTTCGGATTTAATTAAGTCTATGATTAAATAATTAGTCTCCATGTTTAAAATAATATACCTATAACACAGGTGATAAATAACTATGAGTAAATAACTGTGTTTTTACTATAGAATTTACTTAGTAGTTACTACTTATTACTGAAGATATCTCATTTAATAGAAGTGAGTACCATTTGATATTGTGTAAACATTAAAAACAGTTGTTTGTCTATGTGAACACAGTAGAATTCTCCTGCATAGCCTCTCAATAACATGTAACCTGCAAATTATTCCAAAAGGTCATAGTTTTAGAAATAAACAAATGCAGTCGTTTTTTATTTAGTAAAAGATATTGAGTGCGTACGTCCTATGTTTTACTTAACCCCTGCCTTTTTAAAGTTACTATGATGTTTAGTATTAATTTGCAGATATTTTCAAAGTAACTGTACATCAGGGCCGTAGCCAGAATTATTTTTTTGGGGGAAGCTAACATATTAAATTAAATAGAATTATGAGACAAAAACTCTTTTATACAATAAAATAAACTTTAAAGTGAAAAAATCCGAAGTCGCATATCTGCTTAAGGGGGCTTTAGCCTCACGAGCTCCCACCTGGCTACGTACCTAATGTACATACTTATTATTAGGATTTACCTACTATTGGAAACGTTTCCTTTGTAAACAAGGTTCGTTTTAAATGTTGTAAACAAAAACGCAGGCTGTTGTTTTAGTGTTAGGTAGCAATAAAATTATTGCAACCACCACAACCTGTACAGTGTTTTTTGTATGTGATTATTTCCCTGCTGTGTACACTTAGGTTAGTGACAGGTTTGTTATTTTGTCAGAATATTTATTTTAATGTTGATTTATGAATTACATAGAACTTTTTACAAAAGTTTTGTCGATATGAATGAATCAGAAATGCTTAATGATGATCATTGATGATGTTAGTGGGATTGTAATGTACCACTTCAAGAAAATGAAACAGTTATTAAAGTAACTCGAACAAAAGGGAATTTGTGTTGTTTATAATTAGAGTATAGTATTTAGTTTTTAAAGTAAAGTTAGTCAAGGTTACGTTATAGTGTAAAGAAACTCGACCCAAAAATGCAATAATAAACAAATAAAGTAATAAAATATTAAATGAATGTAAACATTCTATCTCTTTCAGTCATGGCTCGTTCTCATAGAATACACAGTCTAAAATCACAAACAAAATGATATTTGTTAGATAATAAGCATTATGATTTTTTTCTCTTGTGTAATACATAAATACAAACATTTAAGTTATTCTTTTTGTTTTGGGTGTTGGGTAATAAATAATTTATAACAACCTGTTTTGTTACTCTTATCACCTAGTCTCCTGTAATTTTTAGTGTAAACCATTCAGTCATTAATTTTACCTCGACAAGTCAAGTTCATTGTGTTATCCAAAGTGTTAAAGTGACTTAATTGGCAATAAGTGTTAATGAGACAACCACTACTTAATTGGTGAGTTCGCTCACGAGTATTTTGTTCATCTTTTAAGGGGTGGCTGTGGAGTGAGTTGATTTAATGGGAACGTGAGTTATATTGTCGATTTTATTGAGTAGCCACACCCATAGGGTTAGATAGTATTATAAACCTTCTTGCTTTTCTTGCAATTATTCTGGAATGCTTTTAAATTACTTTAATTGATATATTTCCTAATGACTTTAAAGAGACCCTTATTTTATCTGATCGAAAAGGCAGCGTTCAGTGCTTTGCTGGAGAGCATGCGTGGCCCAGACTTTATCTGCTCGAAAAGGCAACGTTCAGTGCTTTTCTGGGCCTGTTTGTCAGGAGTCTGTGCTTATCTGTTCGAAAAGGTAGCGTTCAGTGCTTATCCGACTCAACCTAAAATTAGTGAATTTAAGTGAAACACCCTCTGTAGTAAAATTATTGTGTTTACCAAATATAATTTTATGATTTTTTTAAATGAGCAGCCAAAGCAGCGGAGTTATTTTTGTGTTGATTATGTCTACATAGTAATCTGTGAAAGGTCTGGCCAACATAACAAAAAACATATTTTTTACAGGGAATCCTGTAAATTATTTTATATTGTTGAATATTAGGTACAGCATCATTTAATTTAACAATGCAGTTATTTTATAGTTAAAATGTTCCTTTTAATTTATGTAACGTTTTACATAATTTTAGATGTTAAAATTGGAACGCGAGAAAAAGTCTTGAAAATAGTTAATTTAAAATTAATTTTCTTAAAATTACATTTACCACTTTAATATTTTCAAATCTAATACATATTTTGAAAAAAATGACTAGAATAACTGTTTTACTTTAATTTTCTGTGAACCGTATGCGTATGGTGCTATTATTTTTGTTATAGAAATAATACAAGCAAAGATATTTGCAAAACAACCTAAAGAGTAGCGCGTCTCGTTTTTTTGTCGGTAAAGGGACAGGGATTTTAGCACGCTAATAATGGATACCTAAGCTACGTCTCACTTACCGTAAACAAAATATATTTTCTTATGTGTTTTACTAATTGTTTATCAGACACAGTGTCGTATTTATTTATTTGTTCTTTCTTAAATTCATGCAAGCAAAGATATTCAATAAACAAAAGCCGTTCTAAAATATCGCCTGTGGTTTCACATACTTACAAATAGTTAGCTATAGCTATATTAGTGCCCAAACTTGTATGTAATAAGTTAAATATTTATGTTAACTAAGAAAAGGTAAAATAAAAAAATGCATCTTAGATTTAAAATTATTCTTTAAAAAAATCATATAAATATTTAGGTGCTTACACTTTTTATTATGAATTTTTTTAGAAAATCACAAAAACAAATCAAACTTCAATTAAAAATTCATATTGTGCAATTATTTATTAACTATTTGGAAGAAAAAAAATTAAGAAAGAAAAACTGTAAACGCATTCACTCGGATTCCGAATCTGCTTCGATGTTATACTTTTGGTAAACGATTTTTATTGTTTTTGTATCATCCAGGGCATTTGCAATAAAAATGCAAAAAATTTGAATACCTTTTTTTACAATGGCATGTATACAGAGATAAAATATTTTTAGGTAGGTACTGATTCCTTGGTGTGAGAACTGGGACTATTCCGGTTTCCACTTTTTGACAACCATAATTTAAAAAGCTTGTGTGTGACTAATAAACTATTCGACCACTCTTTAGTTTGGTAATGTACTCATAAACAATGCTATATCAAAACTATCATCCGTTTTTTCGTATACCAGTAAATTGAGTGATAGTATTGCAACTCTGACCAAAAATCATAGCATGGAAGTTAAGTAAGTTTTTATAACACAGTCCCCCAAACATATTTCATGAACTGTTATATTTCTTTTTCATTCTTGGACATCTACTGTAACGCAGACGGAAGTTTTTCAAGCTAAAACACTAAGCGATGGAGGCTTGGAGATTTTAACGAAAAGATTTTTGATCAAATGATGTCAATGGTGTTATGTAATTAGTTGCATTTTAATTTTATTTTGAAAATTACCCAACGAAAATTTGAAGTTTGATTTGTAGTTTTATAAAAAATCCATGAAGAGTACCTTTTGATTTTTTTTACTAATTTTAAATCTAAGCTGTTATTTTTTTATTTTGCCTTCCCTTAGTTACATATTTAAACTTGTTAACTACATGCAATTTTTTTGTGGTTACATGCAAAGTAGTGCCTTAATATAGCTATAGCTTACTAATTGTAAATATGTGAAACCACAACTGATATCCTAGGTCTTAGGATGGCTTTTATTTATTGGTGAATATCTTTGCTTGTATGAATTTAAGAAAGAAAAAAATTAATGAACATGCCACTGTGTATGGTATGCAATGTGTAGAACACATAAGAAAATATATTTTATTTACCGTGAGTGGGACGTAGCTTCAATTATGCATTATTAGCGTGCTAAAATCAACTGACAAAATGACTTTTGAAAAATGATTTTTTTTAAAGATTGCATTGTTCAGGCTGCTTATGTTAAAGAAGATCTCCATCAAATTATTTTAATTTTTGTTTGAAAATATTTTAGTTTAATATATTTTCTCTGCCAAATAAATAAAAACTAAACCCCTCAACTTTACCAGTTTTCAAGTATCAGCTTTTTGGTACGGCTGTAGTCATTCAAGGCTAATACTAAGACTAATTTAGAATAGCCTGGTCGCTGAAGATAGTATTTAATACACTAATGCATATCGAACTCCGGCGACTGATAATGCATATTTGTAAACTTCGTTATCGGTCGTCGGAGATCGGTAACACATAGTACTAGCAACAAGATTATTAGACGCGCCGCAGCAAGCGTGTGTAGTGATAGAATTACAATTCTAGCATAAAGTTATTAATTAAAATTAAGGGAAAAACGAAATTAAATTTGTACTTACTTTTCTAGAAGTTAGTCTACGGGAAAGAAGATAAAAAAGATACATTTGTTTTCCTAAGAAGAATAATCTAACGTAACAAAACGTAGCACTTAGGACAATATAAAAAGCCTTTAAAGATTAACTTGCAGAATGTGTTATAAATCCTTTTTCCCAGTTCAAACAACATTCCATCAACAAATTAACTGATTTTCAAAAGTATTCAATCAAAAATAGTTTTGATGCATTTTAGCCAAAACCAGTTCTTAATAAATGGTATTCTCAGTATATAAATGAATGAAGAAATAGCAAAAACCAACATTTACGTGTAAAGTACATATCGTGACGCCAAATATTTATACTTCTGCTTTTATAGTCCATTAAGCAACACATTACCTAAAAACAAAAGAACAGTAATTTACTAAATCCTTTTGCCATTTCAGATTGCCATGTAATAATGAGAGGCCATTTCGGTAAAAGTTCAAGCTGCTTGGAATTCCCTCTTAAACGCGTTATAATATCCTGAGCGTCATTTATCCATCCTCTCATACCTGGGTGCATTCCGCGTAATTTACGGTTTCTTCAATTACAACAATGCATATGTTGTATAAATGTAGGTTTGAAAGGATAACGAGGTGATTAAGGAAAATCTTATCTTTCCCGGAATACTAGGTTTCCGTTTCATTCGCCCCTAACAGTCGTATTAATGTTATTAAAGCTCGTATTCCAGATTTATTCTGGCGTGACCGAACATCATTTGAGAGTTGAAACTAACATTGAGGTGTTCATTTTCTTGCACCAATCTCAGAAATTCAGCTTATTATCCTTTCTCGAGATCCTTATAAATAGTCTAGTAGAAGTGGAATACTAACGTCTTCATTATACTTAGCAAAGGCTTATCCGTACAAATAAACTTAAATTATTATGTTGTCTTTTCCAAAGGAAAACAAGAAGTTGTGGCCTTAGCTTTTATTATACAAAAGAGAGATAGATAAGATTTCGGATTATTAACTCTTGTTATTGTTCTATCTTGTATTTATTTGTCGAAAAGGGGAGAATTGTTTATTTTATTACAAAATTGCCGTTTCATCGTTTTACTGTTTCAAATCCTTCGCGAGGAATATTATTTATAGGGCAATGCTGTAATAAATTTCTGGATCCATTTGTGCTAAAAGCGAATATGGCGTGTTTCGTATGAAATTTATATGAAATTAATACGTTCAGGTTATCTCTAAACTCCTGCAATTTGCAGTTTAAGCCAAGCTGGAGCATAATAGAGAAACGCAATATACTGGTGTATAAAGTGCATACAAACGCGACAGTAACACTACTGGAAACAATGAACTGGCGGAAAACTACCGTGAAATGCAAGGAAGTGCGACAAATTTTCAGTTGGCATGCCAGAATTAATTTTCTTGGACGTTGTGCATTAAATTTTCGTTGAAATGTGTATAGTGGAAAGTGAGCAAAAGGGTAGAGGAAAAACGGTGGAAGGTGAAAAACTTGTATTAAAATTAACAAGAAGCACATATTGTAAGTAAGATTAACGAGGCGAGCTTGAACTTGGAAAGCTGGAAAGTTATAATTTAGATTCGTAATAAGCTAACATTTGCAGACATTTAACATTTCCTGTTGTTGGCAGAATGAGATTCTGAAACTAAAATACTTTGAATAATTTCTAGAGATATCTACGTTTTTCGGCGCATAGTGTAATGTCATATAGCTTGAAGTTTAATTATCTGTCGGGTGTAGTTTTGAAATATGCAAACTAATGGCAAAAGTAAAATAAAAGTGTCTTAACTTTATGCTTGAATTAGTTACAAACAATTTGTCTTGATAGTTTTCAAGCTCTAATGTTTTATATATCAATTTATTTCGATAGGAACTTGTGTCATTTTAAAGATGCTATAATGTAATTCGGCATAATATAACATCTATGGAGATTCAAACTTTGAACTTTTTTTTTGAAAATTAAAAGTTATGCTTTTCTAAGGAATGAGCGAGTCAACTTTCTCTCTCGGTCGGCAATCTATCACTTTGCGCTTTTAATAAACAAACTAGCGAATAAACCGGTTCTTCAAACCTTGACCAAGCAAATTCACCAATTTAGGAGCAATATCAGGCAAATCGTCAAAGCCAAAAGCAAGAACCATGAAACGCGAGTTTTTCAGCCGAGATAAAACCACAAAAATATAACTATAAAAGCTTATAAAAATACATCATACTTACTGTAACT
The DNA here is from genome assembly GCA_929113105.1 of Agrypnus murinus. Taxonomy (NCBI): domain Eukaryota; kingdom Metazoa; phylum Arthropoda; class Insecta; order Coleoptera; family Elateridae; genus Agrypnus; species Agrypnus murinus. Next base: position 149,236,126 of record OV816028.1, read on the forward strand.
GAAAACTCAAAAAATATCTGCCACAGCTTGAGATTTAAACTCTCTCTTTACAAATTAATTATTCAAGTCGTAGGTATTGGTTCCACAGCTGTATAAATTGTGAAAAGGAATAGATAAGGGTTTTAAACACAATTAAAAACTCAAAAGGGCGCCATCTGGTTCTGATGCTTTAAATTAATTATAAATTAACTAATCAAAGATGTTATTTTGAATAAGCATTAAAATTTACTAAATCCATTAACCAGAAAATGAATAAAGTATTTAGTTGAAACACAAATTTTGTTTATTACAATTGTTAAAGAAATGAAACTAAGCTTTCATAACCAATATGGTTCCGTTTTAGAGATCCAGCAGTTTTACAATAATAACATTTATTAAACAAAGAAGGGGTGAAATACACATACAAAGATAAACAAATAAAACACACCTTGTATATTTATTGCTAATCCAATCTAAATTTATTGGATAATAATTATGTCCAAAAGTTAATCAATACAAAAATTCACCAAGAACGTTTCGTTTAATAAAGAAAACAAACAATAAAAAAATCGGATTGACCACAAAATTGTTCAAAACACATACTACCAATATTAGAAATTTACATTGACAGGTCATGATCGCAAAATATTTCAAAAGAATCGATTAGATCAACCATAAAAATTATTCAAAACAATTTAATTTAAATATTGACCTTTGTATTGACTGAGCTTTTCCTGGACAAAATTTATAAACAAATCTCTAAAGGAGATTAGACAAATTACAGCAGTTCAACAGTATCAAAATAAATGAATTACAATTAAGTTAAAGCTTAAAGATTGTTAGATAACAACTGACAAGAGTTCTATTGACAATAGAATTTCATGAGCAAAAATTTATAATGAACTTCTAATAATTGAGAAACAATAACAAAAATGACTGCAAGTTCAAGCAAGAGATTTATCTAAATGAATAACACTACAAACAATAGTCACAATACCTTTTATTTTTGGTAAGTCACAAACCAAAATCAACGATAAACTGCATAAAATTTGACGACAACGTCACAGCAACAGGAAACTGGAATATTGGTAATTTTCTTTCATACATTAAAGATGTACGAGATAACCCTCGTAGAAACTGGATATGGCGAATTATAATTTGCAAATTCACCCCAAATGGCAGTAACAAAATGCAACCAAAGAGTTCCATAAAAGATTTGGCTATTAGTTTTGATAACCATTTTATAATTTCATTGTTTTCAATAAAACAATACACATAAACATTAATTCTGAACTGAATTTAGAAGGCACACAGCACGAATTATTATTTAACCGAAATTTCGATTACAGAGAAAGCGTCTGTAATTATTAACTTATTTCTGTAAAATAATTATTTAGACGAGATTACGGTACGGTAGACTGTCATAACATAGGTTACACAGTAATAAGGGAAACTAAATTTCCCACTTTTCTGAAGCACAAGCGTCCGCAAAAATATTTAACGGAATAACTGTAACTTTTGTTAACCACGAATTATTGGTTAATTTCCGAACACTGATTTAAACGAGAACTATTACATGTTGATTTTAATTAAATGCACCGGCCATCCGAAAGCCGGTAATTGTTCAAGCAATATGAAAAACTGAATTTAGAGTTTTCTTTCAAACTCCATTTTACTACAACAAAATGGCATTTTTAACACAAGATCGAACGTACGCTCTCGGCGTGTGATTTTGGAAGACCGCCCGTCTCAAAGTCTGTCTGCTTGTTAGTGTCGCGTCAAAACCGAGCGAAGCCCTTTTATCAACTTCGATTCAGGCTATTCCGCGGCTCAAGATCTGGTATTCGGTGGCAAGGGCGCTTATTACATGGCCTACTATAGGATTTTAGACCTTACGTGTAAAAAATAGTACCCAATCTTTCCCGCTAAAATTGTGGAATGCTGCTACTGTCGAGACGATATTCATACGCCACCTTGACTTGAAATTCAAACGCAAATAACAGACAAAGGAAAGTATATTTACGAAACGTATACACTCAAAATATTTATCGAAACATTTTAATAAATGAGATGACGAAGCGCTCCTCATAGTTTCTTTTCAAGGTTTCTTTTTAAAGAAATTGATATTATTTTTTGTAAAATGCCAGGTCGCAAAATACGAAAAACGACAACAGAATGACGTTACATTAATTCATTATAACAAATATTAAACATTTCCTAAAAGGTGCTTTTTGTTTAAGATGTTTATTTGATGACAGGCTAATTTAAATTAAGCGACGTCCACAGGACCGAACTTAGGAGTTTAACAAGAATTACTACCAAATTCTATATACTAAATGCCGGTGAAAAATGTACCCGTTACACTCGCCCACTCGTCAATGAAAAAGAAAAAAACAATAAAAAAAGAAAAGCTGTGAAGCCCGTCTTGTCTTTATTCTCGAAACTAACGAAATGCCAAAAGGTATACCAAGATACCATACTAGTATCAAAACCAGAACACACCCAAAAGTGCTTAACGCCCAAATCTATAAGACCAAAAGTGTCTAAACATTCAAAAAAAGGAAAGAGAAAAGGAAAGGGACTACCCGGCTAGGAAGATAGAAAGGAATAAAGGTAAGGAACGCCGAATAGAGCTGAAAGGAAGCCATCCTAAAAAATGTCCTCACCGAACATTCACGCAAAAACCGAAGGTGTTGGAGAAGCCAGACGCACCAACGGGGACCCCGTAAGTCATATACTAGGAAAGTCAATCTCAAAAAACACTCGCCAACATCATAACTTGTAGCAAAAGCTACCTATACTGATTCTAGTATTCGCACAAGAGAGTGCAACAGCAAGGTGCCGCTTAGGGTACCAAAAGGAAGAACGTCACTAAACTAAAAAGTAGTCAACACTACCCATTCATCACTACATACACTCTGAATACCTATACAAGGTAAGTATATACCAAACGATATACCAAAAGTGAAATTCAAGCCCAATACTTGAACGAAATGACGTAAATCATAACTGAAAGTCAAACGGTATAGAGTTACTAAAACTCCTTTTCAAATTCTAACATAAAATAGGTTGCCTATAACTAAAATTCAAACGATATGAAGTTACTAAAACTACTATTAAATTCAAACCCAAAATAGGTTAGTCATAGCTATAAGCTAGGAACTTAAGGTTGATAAAACCTCTCTCAATTACACTCCTCAGGTTATATAGAAACCTCATCTTATTCTTAATGAAAAGTCATCAGACTGTACTACAAGCTAAAAATTAAGGTTAATAAACCTTATCATATAACGCAATAACTGCAAACTAAAGGAATTAAGGTTAATAAACCTCTTCGGAATTAAATATATACAAGTGGATAAATTAAGGTTAACAAACCCTCATATTTACCAGTGAAACATGCTAAATCTTAACCAACGATTGGACGACTTAAAGTTACTAGAACCTTTTCAAATAGTCTCCAAAGTGTTAACTGAAAGAAATAAGGTTAATAAACCTATTCATAATAATTGAAGTCCGTTAACTTCAACGAAGGACAATGTAGCTGAAGGTTGAAAACCTTTTCAAAGAACTTACTGACTGTAACTATAAAATAGATGGTATCAGTTCTACTGAAACGGAAAAAGAAGGAAGCACAATAGTGCTTTGTTCTAAAAAGAACAGATTCCAACATTACTAGTTCGTCCCTTAGAACGACATTAGAATAGAGCGCAAAATGCACTAAAACGCAAGACGTTACAAACAACTGTAACACAAAAATCCCACCAAAAGGATACGGTAGTGGGTCAAAATCCCACAAAAAGGTCGGGTAGTGGGTCAAAATCCCACAAAAAGGTAGGGTAGTGGGTCAAAATCCCACAAAAAGGTAAGGTAGTGGGTCAAAATCCCACAAAAAGTTAGGGTAGTGGGTCAAAATCCCACAAAAAGGTAGGGTAGTGGGTCAATATCCCACCAGAACAGAACCTCCCAGGAGATGGCACAAACCGCGCATAAAGCAAAAGGTCTCACAAAGAGCATGGTTCCCAAAAAGAACCAACAGATTGGATGGTCAACATAGACCATTAGGACAAAAAGTCCTCAAAGAAGGTAGTCTAAGGATGGTAACGGAAAGAACTACCTCAGCTTTACCAGACTTTTACTGGAACCCGACATCGGTGAAGGAATTTCTAAAGCGCATCCCACCGCGCTATAATAGACAAAGTCTAAAACAGAAGGTCTAAAGAAATATAAATTTCTATAAGGGGGGAAACAGTTTCAAAAAGAAACATCAAATTTAACTAGTCACCAAAATGACTCGAAGGACTAGAAGTCCTTAGGAAGAAAAGTGGTCAAAAGATGGTAAAAAGAACCACAGATGCTTTACCGGACTCTTACCGGAACCCGTCATCGGTGAAGGAATTTCTAAAGCGCCTCCCACCGCGCTATAATAGACAAAGTCTATACAAAAAGTTGGAGAGATCTAAGTTTCTCAAGAGGGAAAGAATATTTCGTGAAAGAAACATACAATTTTGAATTGGTCAACAAAGTGACTCGAAGGACCAGAAGTCCTTAGCGGAGGAGTGGTCAAAGGATGGTAGGAAGGACCACAGATGCTTTACCGGACTCTTACCGGAACCCGTCATCGGTGAAGGAATTTCTAAAGCGCCTCCCACAGCGCTATAATAGACAAAGTCTAAAATTCAAAAGAAGTCAGAACCCGAAGGCTTGTTCTGAAAAGAACACGACCTCAAAACTCGATACGATAACACAAAGCTGGACACCATAAGGTCACTAAGACCTTCACAAATTCTCAAATATCATACAAATTCCAACACAGGAACACTCATACTGAATTGTCACAGCGAACTGTAACGATACTGAACGGTACATACGAAGCACCATATACTTCAAAAAGCAAAACGGTAATGGCGGTGATCAAAATCACCAGACGGTACGGAACAGAGACCAAAATGCCTCCAAAAACACAGTACTAAACTATACTGCAAAACGGTACGATACGATATTGCCTGAACGGCACGGAACGGTATATGGCACTTGCCAACGGTACGGTAAAGGGACAAAAACTGTCTCCTAAAAGTGCAGTACGGTACGGAACTGTACTACAAACTGTATCACAAACGATACAAAAATCGGTAAATGGTGGATGCCAACGGTACAAATGAAAACTGAACGGCATCACCAGAACCTCACACACCTCACTTCAAAATGGTTCAAAACCACAAGACCTAATAGATCTCAAACAGATTTATAATTTAGCTTTTAGAAAAAGCTTATGGAAGTTCAACGAACTTAAATTGTACAAGGACCCAAAATCCCAACAGATTATTATGTTTCTGAATATTCACAATGAAGTAATAACTTCACACAAATCTCTAAATAGACAGAACTGTCAAAATCGGTAAATATATTTACTGGACACAATAGGGAAAAATTATCTTACACCCGGGAAAATTGTCTTACACCCTGCGTGATTTCCGACCAACCTACCAAAAAACACCCAAGGGATAAAATATCCCTGTACACGCTTCACTCAAACACACTCCCACACAAGGATCCCACGAAGATATTCAATCACTCAAAAAAGAAGAGGGCACGCAACAAATCACGTTATCATTGTATTATGTGACTCCCACAACTAAAAGAATGAAAAAATTCAACAGTACCTGACAGGACCATGAAAGAATTAACGCCACAAAAGGGATTAATTAATATTATTTAAAGATAAAACTTATTTAACAATAAGCATAAAAAAATTTGAAATGCAAAAGTAAAAAAATGACCCAAAAGGTAATTTTCTGAAAAGACTGTTTAATTTTCCTACTAGCCATGATAAATCAGCTCCTCAAACATCTCATTCAAAAAAATTCAATTGCCACATTCAAGATTGTTCACACACCAAATATACGCATACAACAACATTCAGGGTGCACCTAACATTTGTTTATCACACATGAGCGTACTTCACCAAAACCAGACCACAAGTAGCCAAAAAATATTTTGAAAAAATATCATCATCATAAAATACCTCAAAGAAAATTTTAAGGTTACTCATCCAAAAGTAAAACACATTACTGAAACCCAAAAAGAAAATTTTAAATCACTACTAACCATAGTCGTAATCAAATTACTAAAATTCGAAAACGCAAAACCAAAAAATTTTGTCTAACATATCTGTAACCCAATTTAAGCAAGGAGAATCTTTACACCTTAATAAAGTTTCAAACGAACCAAACGCTCGATAATTTCTAATAAACTCAGCTGTAATATTTATTCAAATTCTGAAATAATTTTTCTCCATTAATTATTATTTACTGACAACAAAATATAATTTTGGAAATACAAACCGGCGATACTATCCAATAGTATTACTAAAAAATTTCAACATCAAAATTTTATTCACGAAAGAGAAAGAAACTCCCTGTAATTCAAACTTTCTGTAATTTAAATAACCTTTACTTATTATCGGTATTTACTAAAACTTTCAACCAAAGCTGAAACTCTACACAACTGTAAATTTTAACAAAAAAATTTCTTATCAATTCGGAAAAACTCATAATGGTTTTCTAACTACAGAAAACCTGAAATTTATAACTCGAAAAAAAATTTCAAAGCCATTTATCTATAATCTGAAATATTCTAATGATACCAAAATTGATTCTGAAATCGTTGTCATTCTTTTTAACTAAACGAAATCGCTAAATTCAAACAAACGATACGATACGATACGATACGGTACGATACGATACGATAAATTTCAAGTATCGAAAGTTTTATCTGAAAAACTAACATATTTTCACACGGTAACATACTGTAATTAACTTTACTCAGTTACCTTCAACGAAACACATTACGGTACAAAGCTATCCGACGGTAGCTATAAATAAATCTCAAAAATAAACACCTTCCGACGATTAACGCAAATGCCTTCTAAATACAAAGCCTATAAAAACTGTATCATACAAAATTTTAAATAGTTCGCCAAATCCTCAAAAACTTTATCGGTGATTAAAAATAATTCTGTAATCTGAACTACCAATACTTTGAATTTTAACTCATTGCATAATTTAACAACAAACTATATGACTGTAAATGAAGCTTCCAGTTTCCTCACAAAAATCTGACAATATTGTTGATTCCAAAAAGGAATCTTTATCTGGATACATAATACAAAATCACCTGAAATCTTGAACCAATATTCAACCAATATCTCAAACCTTTTCTTAACTGTGGAAACAATATTTTATTCAAGCCACACGTTGGCATAGCCAATGAAACGCGAGTTTTTCAGCCGAGATAAAACTACAAAAATATAACTATAAAAGCTTATAAAAATACATCATACTTACTGTAACTGAAAACTCAAAAAATATCTGCCACAGCTTGAGATTTAAACTCTCTCTTTACAAATTAATTATTCAAGTCGTAGGTATTGGTTCCACAGCTGTATAAATTGTGAAAAGGAATAGATAAGGGTTTTAAACACAATTAAAAACTCAAAAGGGCGCCATCTGGTTCTGATGCTTTAAATTAATTATAAATTAACTAATCAAAGATGTTATTTTGAATAAGCATTAAAATTTACTAAATCCATTAACCAGAAAATGAATAAAGTATTTAGTTGAAACACAAATTTTGTTTATTACAATTGTTAAAGAAATGAAACTAAGCTTTCATAACCAATATGGTTCCGTTTTAGAGATCCAGCAGTTTTACAATAATAACATTTATTAAACAAAGAAGGGGTGAAATACACATACAAAGATAAACAAATAAAACACACCTTGTATATTTATTGCTAATCCAATCTAAATTTATTGGATAATAATTATGTCCAAAAGTTAATCAATACAAAAATTCACCAAGAACGTTTCGTTTAATAAAGAAAACAAACAATAAAAAAATCGGATTGACCACAAAATTGTTCAAAACACATACTACCAATATTAGAAATTTACATTGACAGGTCATGATCGCAAAATATTTCAAAAGAATCGATTAGATCAACCATAAAAATTATTCAAAACAATTTAATTTAAATATTGACCTTTGTATTGACTGAGCTTTTCCTGGACAAAATTTATAAACAAATCTCTAAAGGAGATTAGACAAATTACAGCAGTTCAACAGTATCAAAATAAATGAATTACAATTAAGTTAAAGCTTAAAGATTGTTAGATAACAACTGACAAGAGTTCTATTGACAATAGAATTTCATGAGCAAAAATTTATAATGAACTTCTAATAATTGAGAAACAATAACAAAAATGACTGCAAGTTCAAGCAAGAGATTTATCTAAATGAATAACACTACAAACAATAGTCACAATACCTTTTATTTTTGGTAAGTCACAAACCAAAATCAACGATAAACTGCATAAAATTTGACGACAACGTCACAGCAACAGGAAACTGGAATATTGGTAATTTTCTTTCATACATTAAAGATGTACGAGATAACCCTCGTAGAAACTGGATATGGCGAATTATAATTTGCAAATTCACCCCAAATGGCAGTAACAAAATGCAACCAAAGAGTTCCATAAAAGATTTGGCTATTAGTTTTGATAACCATTTTATAATTTCATTGTTTTCAATAAAACAATACACATAAACATTAATTCTGAACTGAATTTAGAAGGCACACAGCACGAATTATTATTTAACCGAAATTTCGATTACAGAGAAAGCGTCTGTAATTATTAACTTATTTCTGTAAAATAATTATTTAGACGAGATTACGGTACGGTAGACTGTCATAACATAGGTTACACAGTAATAAGGGAAACTAAATTTCCCACTTTTCTGAAGCACAAGCGTCCGCAAAAATATTTAACGGAATAACTGTAACTTTTGTTAACCACGAATTATTGGTTAATTTCCGAACACTGATTTAAACGAGAACTATTACATGTTGATTTTAATTAAATGCACCGGCCATCCGAAAGCCGGTAATTGTTCAAGCAATATGAAAAACTGAATTTAGAGTTTTCTTTCAAACTCCATTTTACTACAACAAAATGGCATTTTTAACACAAGATCGAACGTACGCTCTCGGCGTGTGATTTTGGAAGACCGCCCGTCTCAAAGTCTGTCTGCTTGTTAGTGTCGCGTCAAAACCGAGCGAAGCCCTTTTATCAACTTCGATTCAGGCTATTCCGCGGCTCAACATCTGGTATTCGGTGGCAAGGGCGCTTATTACATGGCCTACTATAGGATTTTAGACCTTACGTGTAAAAAATAGTACCCAATCTTTCCCGCTAAAATTGTGGAATGCTGCTACTGTCGAGACGATATTCATACGCCACCTTGACTTGAAATTCAAACGCAAATAACAGACAAAGGAAAGTATATTTACGAAACGTATACACTCAAAATATTTATCGAAACATTTTAATAAATGAGATGACGAAGCGCTCCTCATAGTTTCTTTTCAAGGTTTCTTTTTAAAGAAATTGATATTATTTTTTGTAAAATGCCAGGTCGCAAAATACGAAAAACGACAACAGAATGACGTTACATTAATTCATTATAACAAATATTAAACATTTCCTTCCTAAAAGGTGCTTTTTGTTTAAGATGTTTATTTGATGACAGGCTAATTTAAATTAAGCGACGTCCACAGGACCGAACTTAGGAGTTTAACAAGAATTACTACCAAATTCTATATACTAAATGCCGGTGAAAAATGTACCCGTTACAACCAGTAGCACAAGTAAAATCACCAAGAACAAAAACCCTCGGCACAGCCTACTCACTGATCTCTCACAACACCAGTACCCCAGTTAAACAGAAGACTGATCTCACAACTGCACTGTTGATTACAAACATGCTAGATACGGCTGCAACCCTGCACTCCACATTAAAAAAACTTGAAGTCGCATCTAGCATTGTAATAAGACTAAGAATAAGATAATAGAAATAAAACACAATAGCTCACAACAGATATAGAAAGAGTCTCTTCTACGTAAATACAGAAACAGACAGCGTACAAACCCACCTACCACCTACCTTTGATTTAAGAAATTGTTCAGGATAATTAAATTGTTGTGAAATATCCAACTCCTCACAAAATTGAGACTCACAGGAGGGTCGCTTCAATAGGGCTCTAAAAAATAATTATACAAATCTAGAAACACAGTAATATGCAACAAATATAAAGCAGTTTTTCTATTTTAATATAACACAAATTTATTTAATTAACAACATAAACAAAAAAATAAAAATAAAAGAAAATAAACTTGGATGCCAATTCTTCAATTACGAAATAGTTTACTTCTTTTTATCTGAGGAGTAATATTTCCGATTTCAACATAATTCTAAAGTACTAAAATTAATCAAAATTATTGTTAAATACCTCAAGTTTAAATATTTAAATGTTTGGCGTCATCAGTTTGCCAATTGTATCGTTAGAAACTCTGCAAGTCTCTGCTCTCTGCTTTCATAAGATTGAATATTAAAATGTAGAAAGAAGGTCAATCACCTCTTTGCAATATTTCCAAATAAATGGCTTTAATAGATCGAAATCCAAATCCAGTTGCTTCTTTGAATTGTGGCAAGTCAAATCATTTAAAACTTATTATTTTTCATATCCATATACAACATCCAATCGTAACAAAGGTTTGATAAAACTATTATAAAATTAAACAAATTCCATTTCTATTTAAATTACCACTTTAGTAAATTTAATGCACTTGTTATTATTATTTAAACACTTGTATTCACATAACTTTGATAAATATAAAAACACTTTTAACGTTTTTCAAAAAGGATAACCTATAAATTGTGACCTCTTTGTTTATATGTTATCTGTTTTTAAAATTAATTCTTGCTCTTAACAGATGTGCATTGTTTGAAAGACTATAAATTAAAAGAGATTTTGTTATAAAAAATGGCCGGGCTTTTATACCCCTCTGGGAAACCATTGAACTCTGAACTGAACTATAAATTTTGGTCTAAACGAAAGAACTTTGACATTTGATTTATACCATAACCAAATTATTGTTGATGCATTTTAACTAATTCTTAAACTAATTATATAAACTGATAGCTTATGAAATTCCCTATCTATTGGTATATAACATTTTTGTTCACATTACAAAATAAAGCCAGCATTGATTTTCGATAAAATATCATTTTTACACAAGTATTACAACTAATTTAATTATTCAAAAATACCTCTTCACACCTTCCTATCTTCACAAACTTTAACAAACATTATTTACATAATTTCAGACAACAACAAAATGAAAATTCAAGTTAAATGAATTATTTTTTGTATACGATACAAATCCACACATACTTGTATGTTATTCCACTGATATCATCTGCAAAAAGCCGTCCCAACATTCAAGATAGTTTCACTTATGTGGTAAAATGTGTGTAAAATTTTTCAAAAGCAGAAAATTTCATGAAATCAAAATCTCGTTAACTTGAAACATATATATTTTTTATAAATAGCTCAAGTAAAGTAGTAAAACTTGTATACATCCCTATTACAACACACTTTGTCTGTTTTAGGTTAAATCTTGCATTAACTATGGCGTCAACTTAATTTAATTACCATTTTCGATCATCGTCTCACATCCTTAGTTGAACTAAGCACAATTACCAAAATTCTAAGAAAAATCAGCTTTACAAATATACTTTTTCTAACTATTGTATGCTAGTGGGCATGTAACTATAATAAACCCTTTTATAGCTTCTTAAAAGATAAATTGCTCAAAATAATAATTTTGAAAGTGAGGTTAGGCAATCTATCTAACGTGTCGTTTGAAAACTTATATCTAAACTTGTTCAAAACTATTGAGTGGGTGCATTCAATAATTTTTATTCTAAATTGCACGACAATATGTAATCAGAAATCAAATGTTATAACAACTATTTAATTATTTATCAACTATTTAATAATAAATTAATCATAAACAACAATTAATCAGTTAGTTCATAAGTTACTAAAATAAATTTGTATCTTCTTTTAAAGAAAACCGAAAAAAAGGATTGAACAGCACTTATGAAATACTTTTCTACAGAAAAGTTAGCATTAAATTAAATCGTGCAACAATGTTAATATTCTACTAATACTCTTCTATCATATTCTATAACGATAAACCAAGCTTTGTTTATTAATCACATAATGAAAAAAAAAGGTAAGAGGAATTTTTTTTTAAATTTTACGGTATAAAGTTAAGCTAATAGTAATGACCAGCTAAAAGTGTTGTCTATCGTTTTTTTGGTGTTAGTTTGAACTGGTTAAAACGCTTGCCGTTTTTGATGTTGCGGTTTATTGTTTACAACAGGAAGAATATGGTTGGGGTAATCACAACTCCGTGACAAGTGGACTGTATTAATTTAAAATAATAATAACACTTTAATTTAGTGTAAGAATTTAATAATAAACTAGCCATCCGGCTTACAATACAAAAATGGTGTTAACCATTAGAAAAACAAATGCATACTAAAATTAGGAAACTAAAGCATACTACTCCAATTTCTTAACACACCACTAATCGGTCTTAAAATAGAACAGTAAGGGTGGGAAACATCTGGCTTAACTATTGGGGTTAGTTAGCGTCTTTAACACCTGGCTCTAACAGAATATAGTAACCAAGATTCAAGGATAAAATTAAAAACCTATCAATAGTATTTCATAGTAAACTAAAGCATACCGTACAGTAACAACGACTTAGCAGAATTGGCTTAAAGAGTTATTAGCTTAAGGGATGCATACGTGTCGTTCCCCTTCGAAAGATGCCTCTGATTTCTTATGTTGCTCCCGTTGCCGACACAACTGATTTCCACGTTTCAATTTCACAAGAGAAAAACACACCCCGCAACATGGATTTACTATTAAGTCAGTGATTTAACAAAAATTCTGGAACACTTAGATTAAACGGATTTAAGATAACATCCCAAAATGTTCAAGTCTGCGTCAGCATAAATTAGTATTTTGATTAAAAGCATATTGTCATGATATTTAATTAGTTCAGATAGAACACAAACATACAAAATAGTTAATAAGCATTTTTATGCAATTTTTGCATAACCGCACTTTTTTTTGGATAAATTTTTTCTTTTCGAAATTAAATCTATGTAATTAGAACCAACATGCACACTAAAACACTTTATGTAGTTTTGCACTACACATTTTGCGTAGTTCATGTATTTCAGAATTTTAAAGCTTTTGACTGAATTGTTGTTGTGGAAAGTTGAAGAGCAGTTTATTCACTACAAAATTGATACATTTTTAAATGTAAGGGTTAAATATAAAAACATGTAATTAGGTTACGCCTTTATAACGTTTAGTGAAGTATTGTGAATTGGCTTATAATTCAATGATGTTGGTATTAAAAAATATTCAAACATCATTTTAAAAGATTTAATGTTTAATTTTATGAGGAAAGGAAAATGTGGAAAGATATTTTTGAATAATAAAGCCAAAAAATAGTTTTAAGGTTGTTGTTCATCGACATTGCATTGAAAGGTTAATTTTATTTGATGACCCAAGTGTTGTATACCATTAGAATCGCAATTTTAAGTTCTACATATAGATAATTTTCCTGAAAAGGGAAATCTATAAAAAATCTAATGTTAAGAAGATTGTGTCATGTCAAGGTTCATTTGTTTTCTTGAAACTTTGCTTAGAAGTCCTTTGTTTTGGCCAAATCATATAAAAGCACGGCTATTTTCTATAAAATTTTCTTGTAATTCCATATTTCAAAGGGAGTAACACTTCTTGTTAAGGTTAAAGAAATTTAAGGTTATGAACAAGTGTTAAATATGTGAGGTTAGAATTATTTTTGAGAAACGTCAAATTAATTTAAAGTTTATTAATGAAAGTGTTTAATTAAAAAATGACTAATGTTAAACGAGTATTTAAATAATTCTTCGATTAATAAATTGAAAACAATAAAATTATGGAAATATTTGAATAATAATTGGAATTGGATGTTAATAAAAATATAACTTGTACTTAACTTGGTTTATGAAGATTTATATTGATTTGAAATTCCGATTTGTAATTTTTTTTTTATTTCGACATAATTATGAATAGTTCGATGACACATGTTTCTTGTATTATTTGTCAACTTTAATGAAGCAGACAGCATATACATGAAGGTTTGGAAAATAAAGTTGGTAATCTTGTGGCGCTAAATTTTTAAAAAAGGAAATAGAATAAAGGAAGGAGATAGAATAAAAAACGTGAATGTTTAATATTGCTAATTGTTGATATTAGTAAAGAAACTTGTGATACCAAAGTACATTAAAATTATAAACAAATTATAATCATAAAATATAGTAAAAATCAAACGATTAGTTTAAAAGTTTAACAGGTTTTATTAAATCTTAACCTAACAATTGTTTCAACATTAAATACAACGTGTTTGTTTATTAATTTCATCTGCCTTTGATAATAACATTTAATGTCAACTTTTAACTAATCTTTTGAGCTTCATAAATTATTTAATTTTAACCTTTACTCTATCATGTGGCTTCAAATCTTTTGTTGAATTTTTTATAAATGCTTTTCCGCAATACATTCTTCTGGTATACATTGCTACCGTTAAAAAAATAAAAAATAACTAAACAAAATACCAAAATTAATTTCTAAATAAATTGATGTTAATACATATAAAGTAATTCAAAGCTCCAGAGTATATGAGAAAAGCAAAGATCTTCCATTTTGCATAAAACCACTTCATCGTACAAAACTTCGATTTTAAAACCAAAATTCCCCAAATAATTGTTAACGAAACCCCAATTAGCACTAACATTCGGAATTTTAACAGGCCAGTTACAAAGGTGCAAATATCTAGTTAAATGGTGAATTCCAACACAGGATATAGTTACGCATATCACAAACCGCTGCGTTTGCTTCGCAAACCCGCAAAATCACAAAATGTATTTGTATTTTGTTAGATATTGTTGGTTTACATACATGTGTGTGTATAACCAACAAACGACAAATTTGCTGTTCGCGCGTCCTTTGATGTTAAAATATGCCATAGATTGTGACCCCGTTTCTCATCTGATATGGTATTAATTAAGTCATTATAAACCAATACACCAAAATGCCAAGAATAATATAGCAATTACGTACTACATTACATGGACATCGAAATAAGCTGGCTCTACGATGATATTAAATTATTAAAGCTTAATCTATTGGTTATTGACTATCGTCAGAGAGTAAGTAAAGCAATTACATTTTATATTAAATCCATAATGCAACACGATGGATATTAGAACCGAGGAAATATTCAACAAAGAATTTTGAAAATTTAAACCAGTATTCACAACACACCAACCGACCGGAGGACTACCGAAGCACGAAAGTAAAGTAAATCTACTCATGATTAAAATTTGACAGTAATTATGAAAGCGTGCACCGGAGGGCAACCCCTGTTTAAAGAAAGGGCCTAAACGTGCTAGTTAATATTTCCGACACGCACTTCTGCTTCAGTTTAGAATATAAAATTTCATAAATAGGAACAAGGGCCTTACGCGGACGGGTCTGGCGTAAATCATGGCCGGATCTCATACATAAACGATGGTGGACAGTATCCGACCCGGACCACTGATGGAAGATCCGTGTTGCTCTACGCCAACTAAGACGAATAGCGTTGGTCTTGAGGTTGCCATACTTTACCTTACCCACGCTACCCTAAAACCTTTTATGTATTGTCCTCTGAAAAGAAATAAACGACATTTAATTTGATTAACTTTGAAAAAAATCATCTCCGTTTTTTATTTTTGGCCTTTTCGTGTTTTTTCACCAACCGGATAACAAAAAAGGCAAAGAAAGTTAAAACAAAGGTAATTCAGTTCTGTTACAAATAAAAATCACGGTTGAATATGTAACGGAAGATAAACAGATTAAAAAGTTTGAAACTTGTTTCCCGTATGGCTTTCAATAAATTTTAGAGTGTGTTCTCTCGGGAAGCTTTAAAACAGCCGTTTGAGGGGAAATACTTGTGTTAAATTGAACAGTTTTGTTGGGTTAAAAGAACTTTAGTACCAGCACTCTCCATGTTAGATAAATGGAAAGAGATTAAAATGCATTCGCAGTCGCTTTTTGAGGTCAAGTACGTATTTAAAAGCAAATGTTACTTAATGATAGTGAGAAAAACACACACTGGAAGGAATGGTTTAAAATGTATGATTGGAAGGATCTGCTGATGCTGATGTGCATTAGTGTTCGTCCCTAATGCAGAAATTGCATGTCGGGAAAGGAATGCAAATTAAGAAATAGGGTATAAAAATAAATAATGATTATTATCATTGTGTAGTTGAGTGCACAATCCCGTGCGGTCATGCTTATAAAATTACGAAAAGCGACACATCACTCGTTGTAATTTAATAAGCACAACCTTCGGGGATTGTGTGCACAACTACACAATCGGCAAGGTCAAACCCGGGAGTGATTCGACGTATTAGACGTTACTGTTACTTAAATTTAAGAAGTCAGTTTAGAAGTGTCTTATTTGCTGGGGTTTTTGTTTTTTTTTCTGGTTTCCATTTTAGGCTTACTAGATATATTATTAATAATTATGTGAATGTGATACATCCTTTATATATTATTTTAAGACACACCAATGTCAAATCGTTATCAAAAACATAAGTTGATTTTATTAAAATTATTTTTCACCAATTGCTGTTACAATAATTCTTTACTAATCTGTTTCTTCGTGTTTCAGGTACGTTACACCACCAATTTCAGAAATCAATCATTATCATCAATCATCAAGTGGTAAGCAGATTTAACAAATAAAACGAACATGCCTCCCCCTGATAAAAGCTTCGATCTCAAAGAAGTATTACTAAACATGTGCCACGTGCGAAATTTCTTTGGAGTTATCTTTTACTTGAAAACGTGATATGTTTTACAGTAAATTTTTCAATAATGTCACGGGGGTTTTGTAACTGAGGGTCGTAGTCAGAGGCAGAAATAGAAATTAACCACAGACCACAATTAATTATATACTAAACAATAAGTCGAAATACAATAGGTTATAAATATAAGTATGAAGACGGTTAGGTCCTCTTAAAACTAACATAAACATGAGGGCGATCGGAAACACCCTGTACTAGCACTAAGTCCTATAACTAAGCCTTAGGGAACCAGGTAATCAATGCCCCTGGGCATCAAATTCTAGGCCTCTAAATAAACTACAACTAAGCACATTAGGGAGTCAGGTAATGAATGACCCTGGACATCAGATTCTAGACCCCTAAAACTAAGCGGAGGGGAAACGAGTAATCAGTGCTCCAGGACACCAGATCGAATTCCTTTCAATAAATAATAAAAGTCACTTATCAGCTTGCTTCGGGATGTTGATTCGTTGGAGTCTTTTTCATGACTGAATGTTATACTTAAAAAGCTGTTTATATACTGTACTCTCATGAATATTGCGGAAGCCATATTGTATACATGGATATATTACGCATGATGAGATGAATATATAAATGCATGCTATATAAATGAATAAATTACTTCTAATGAGATGCATACATTATCATATAACTGGTGGTTCGCATGCAATGATTCTTGCAGGTGGTCTAGTCGCGTGGGTAGCTACTGCATAGACGAGTATAACCTTGGTAACATTTGCACTGAACCAAATGCAAGGGATTTAAAATATAAAAGATTTATAGCTTTCGTAGGATGCGTCATATCTATTTTGTAGTAGGAATAATGCCGGTACTTCTTATTTTTGCAGCGCTGTATGCTCTAGGATTCATAGGAGGTGGTGCAGCTGTTACAAATGCTATCTATTTTAATTAAAGAATACGATTTAAACGTGTTATCAGAGAGTCAGTAAATATACACAGATTTAAAATGGTAGAGGTAGATGGTAAGATATTTGGTTACTTTACTCAGAACCTTTGTAGCAAAAACTGTGGGGTTTGCACATGGTTATCTGTTATTATCACCAGTGCAAATAACGTAATTGTAATTGATCATAGAGATGATTATACGTGCCGTAAATAAATTGCTTAGCAGTATGAAGTTTACGATGGATTAAAAGTATATTTTAAATTACAAAAAATACTTGTGTTGCCAACTAAAGAAATTCATGTCATTAGTTTTTGTCCTAGTTCACTGACCTGGCATGTCAGTTGTTTAATATGCCTTAATAAATTAATTTGATAAATTTGATTTTATGTATTTTACTGTTAACTTACAATAGCTTATACGGCCATTAATTTAAATTTACCTAACCTAAGTGTATTAATAATAATTACTTAAGAAACATGTTTACAAATATTTCAATATTAATTAATGTTAACGCTTTGTGTAGCTCGCCTAACATGTATCTTGGACATTTTACGAATTTCAATGGCAGCAGGTTCTACTAAAGTGGCATATGTTTTACTTTATGTAATTTATCCTCTAATTAACACGACTGCCACGTTATATTATCTGATTTAGTTTTACCTTTTAGACATAATTCAAATAAAGGTCTCCAATAATGTTGAAATTTTAATAGATAGTTAACTATAAACAAATAATTTTTTTGTTTAAAGTATGAATTACAATGGAAGTTTTGTAGCAATTCTTTTTTTCCGCATATATTAAAATCCAATTTAATATGCTATTAACTACTAATTTTTATTCTAAAACTTTTTTTGCTATATTCAATAAAATATTTTATTCTCACCCGTAAAGATTTTTCTAGATTGTGGTGTTATGGTGTAAATAAAATACCGATTTATATTATATCTCGATCTATGTTCGTTTTATTTATTGTTTTAGTTATCGTATGGTTGTCGTTGCCATTTTTCAGACAGCATTGTTTGTAATAATAAAACATCGCCTTAAACATCCGCAGAATTTATTTTGAATATCTTCTTTGTACAAATAAAACTGTGCACAAATTTTGCTGTAGGTTGTGAAGTAAATAAAAATCGTTTGTTTCAAATGCAACAATTTCATTATAAATAGATCCTATAATATTTTATCGTTTACTGGTGAAAATATTAAGTCTCATTTTTTACGGCTTAAACTGCGATTAAATCTTAAATTTTTTATAGAAGTTACCTCGTCCGTCAGCTGCGTTTTTGAACAAACACTGGCAAGGATCGAAATTGAAGATAATTCTTGATAATTTACTGAATACAATATTGAATTAAAATACAATATCTTTATGGCCACGTGGATTATTGCAAAACTTATCAGCTATATGTTTTTGTTTAAATATTTTGTACGGCCAGCACACTTAGATTCGTTTATTATAGTCAAACAGTCTTTTCTAAGCAATTTTAACATTCATGATTTGCCTTGTATAGTTTTAGTAAACATGAAGAGTTTGTTAAAGAAGTTTCGTTTGATATACAGTTTTTTTTGTTATAATACAAATTATCTAAATACCACTTTTAGTGTAAATTTTTAGTAATAATCAACTATTAAATTATTTAAATAATCATACTTGTAAGTAAATGTAATAAAACAATTTGCTGTTTAAATAATTACTAAATTTTAAAACTTTTTGTTCTAATTTTATTATGCTGTTCATTGGTTTTTGAAAGTATATTCAATTGATTTTATTTTTTACATAAAATCATTTGAATAAAAGTATCAAAATGTCTTAAAAAAGTTTTATAAAAAGTATATACGTAGTTAACAAGCGTCTAGCCCCCGAGTTATCACTAATCTAATCTTGAACTTAACGCATGCGTTTTGTGCAGCGTCTTGACTTCAATTCGATAGGATATGTGCACAGTGTAAAAGGTTTATTTCCAAATACAAAATATATTTACTTAAGTACAATTGAGAGTTCAATTGCTGATATTCTATCTTTATTTACTGCAAGCTTGCGTTTCGTGCAGAATATAAAATATTTATTTAAATGGATTGCAGTTAATTTAGTTTTGGGATCTCTTTGTTCGTTAACATGACGCGTGCAAAAAGATGCATCACAACATATTTGACCTTTACTAAGTTTGAAAGTTGTATTACACGGGTAATTAATTGCAGTTATAGTTAATTTAATAGTTATTTGTGATTACTGATTAAGTGTTTCCTACTTCAATGAGTGACCAAAAAAGTTAAAATTCTTTTAATCTTAAGTGGAACTGGAAAGAACAGCTGATTGATTATTTTATAGTCTATTAACTTTTAAATAGTTTTATATTACACTGAGAGAAGGAAATTGTTAAATCAAAGAATAAACCAGCATATTCTAAACTTTAAATATGTGCAATGTGTGCAAAATAAAATATTAATTTCGGTTTGTTAGTTCAACAATCTGCATCTTTCGTTTAAAGGTTTAAACTGTTTTAACATTCGTTTTAAACAAAATTAACATTGTTGGGCGTATATTAAACAATTTCTAATGTTGTGAGAAATGTTTTCACCTATTCGCTTTAAGTTTTAAGAAAATATAAATATCAAACAAAACAATTATATTTAATTATCATTAAAACTTCATTCAAATTCACATTGATATTTATAATTCACATTAACTGTTTTTCTTCTACCTGCTACCTTTGTATGTGGCAGTTCATTAACCCGGTCAGTGTGAAAACGCTTTACATGTTTTCTTAAATTCAACTCTTGCCACTTGAACGGTGTACGCAAAACAAAGCTACTTGGCTACGCATGCGCTAAGCTCAGGATTAGATTAGTGATAACTCGGGGGCTAGACGCTTGTAAGTAGTTAAGATGCTAACCACTTAATAATTTGTTTCTTGTATCAAAAACACAGTGGAATAAGCATTTAACTGAATTCTAGTATTAATAGATTTCGCAGAATCTAGTAGATTTATAACTCGCAGTCATTGCAACGCCGTATACTTTACAGGTACTAATAATTTCTTCAATATTATTTTAAAAGGTTATTGTTTGTTGGAAGTTTATATAAACATATTTAGTTGCTAACGTGCGTTCCTATTTTTGGTTTGATAATAATTATTGATTTAATAATTAGTGCATTAGGGCATCTTATTAATGCTTGCTTACACCAGTACATGTTTAATTTGACATTTATTAATCTCCACTGATCGAGTACTTACCATAAAAATTGATAAAAGAAGTTTATTATGTTAAATATAATCAATAATAATCATGCATTGTTATGTTCAGCCATGTAAAAACTTTTAGGAAAAATAAACTTCTGGAAGGTAAAGTTTTCTTATTTTATTTGTAAGCGACATTGATCAATATATTTAATTGCTGAGTTTAGAAATAAACCTGAATAAAAGAAATTTTAAAATATCAATAATATGGAAGAGTTACCTTCAAATGTTCAACATATTTAATTTTTATAGATATGTAAATGGGAAGATTAAAATTTGTTAATGATGAAAGCCACTATATTGTGGCATTTTATACCAATGACAACTTAAAGTAATTTTGTGTATGTTTGAATTTTAAATATATAAAAGTTAAAAAGCAGTAATACAAATATTAAAAAACTTAAATGAGCCTATATTAAAAGTGGTAATTTGATAACACTAATGATACAAATAATTTAGTAAATAAATTGAATTTATAACAAGGC
Organism: Agrypnus murinus; assembly: GCA_929113105.1. Taxonomy (NCBI): domain Eukaryota; kingdom Metazoa; phylum Arthropoda; class Insecta; order Coleoptera; family Elateridae; genus Agrypnus; species Agrypnus murinus. The sequence goes on from OV816028.1 coordinate 149,257,605, forward strand.
TATAAAGTCTAAATTTTAATTACTTTATACTAACATAACTGTTTGATGATGATTAACTAATTAATTTATATATAGGTGCGCTAAATGGGCAAATAACAAATTTTAAACTGAAAAAACGCGGTATTGTAGTGCTTTCCTAGAGCTGATCAATTTAATTTAATTATTTGGTTCAAATTGAAAAAAATTGAACCAAACTACTGTAACTTATTTTGTCGCACACCAACGTGGGGCGAATAATTTACTATACTAGTATAGACAGTGATAAAATATTCAAACAACTTTTTGTAGTTTTTGTACCTACATTTATTTACCACATTAATTTAATTTGTTCCTTATTCTATTAATTTATTATTAATTTATATATATATTCTTTTTTTACTTCCATTTGTACCATTGAACTTATTATTTACTTTCTAATATTAAAAGAAATACTTGTATATTTATTAACACAGTACTACATACACACAAACATGTATAACTAATACTATTATGTAAAGGTGTATCTGTTTCTATAATATTAGTGAAGATTGTATACGTTACTTCAAAAGGCTGTCGTGTTGCGCCCTTTACTAGAATCTGTAATCAGTACTTTTCAAGTGACACAGCACAACGCATACCTCACTGGCAGAATCTTACGCAACAATGGAAACTGGACATTTATATCTGTTAAAAGCTCTTTCAAACTGTTCAATAAATGATTAAAGAAATTTTTCATGACTTAGTAGTTGGAATGAGCGGCCACTCCTTTTTGTCTCAATTGGTTTTTCGGATCTGTAACTTATGGCTTTGCCTTATACGTCTTTACTGTAGACTATAATGATCACCCACACCTAATGCTATTTTGGTTTGGCTGTTTCATTCATTCTATATCTTTTTAATTCTTAATTAATTCAGTCGATGAAGGGTATACAAAAAACCTCTGAGCATTGAAGAAAATTATTGGCTCGTAATAGAAATAACTATACCAATTGAGATATTATTTTATCACTGTTATTTATGGACCACTGAAAGCGTTTTTACGGGTTCCGTACCATACAGTATCGTACTAACATGTAAATAACAATTATTTATTTAGCTATTTAATTGCATAAGACAAAAATTAGCTAAAATTATCAACTTCTGAAACTTTACATACTTTGACTTTACAATGCCCAATGATAGTCGGTATTTTTTCTCGAGTCGTAAGTTTTTCTCTATTTTAAAAATGTTTAAAAGGTAATATCTTTAATATTGTAATGACTGTTTTTGTTTGTTGAATTTTTAACTTTTATGAGTCATTCCAGCTTTCGCTTTAAAACAGTATTTATTTATTTATTTTTCGCGATCAATCTCGTTATAATCAATTTATCTGGTATGTATCAACCTGACTACGGGCCTTCAAACTTGTAGAAGCCTGTAATTAAAGATGGTAATTTGGATTAGTTATTTATTTACACAAAACATAAATGAACAAATCTAATACAACAAAAGTAGTAAGCAAAAGCCGGTTTAAGCCCACAACTCCCCATGTTATTCTTATGGGAGTTTCGTTTTTAAGACAGGACAATTTTGTGAGGTTATGTGTGTCAAACTTACAATTGAGTGAGGTTATGTGTGTAAAACTTGTCGTCCTTCCCGCCAGATGTCAGCATGGGTGCGGGTTTAAGTGTTTAGGCGGGAAAAAGTCGAATGTGATGCTTGTCCGTGATTGGTCGGATCGAATTGGCGGTAAAATAGGTAGCAGCATGTGTCGCTAGATGTCTCTGTGTGCGTGGTTTTGGCGGGAAAAATCAAATCTCAGGCCTGTTCGTGATTGGTCCGAAGTTTTGGCGCTAAAGGAGGTTGCAGGTGGTGTCGCTTTGGAGCGCGTGAACGCGGCCGGGCGGGGCGGGTTAAATAGAAAATTTTGTCGCGGCGTTGCGTGGACGGGTGCCCCGGTGGGCCAGTGGGCCGTTGAAAGGGGTTAATTTGAAACGGGTTTGCGCGCGACCTCGATCGAGGGGGTAGGGGGGGTGGACTAGTGCTCTAGCCTCCTAAGGGAAACTAGTGCAGTATTGCTTGTGAGATCGACATGTGGATGATGTATAGTGCTCAGGATTATCCCGTGGTGCGAGACGCCGTTAGCGGGGTGGAATGTTTATTGAGGCAGTTCGAGGATGGTGCTAAAGACGCTATGCACGAAGCGGTTTACGACTGGCAACAGATGTATGGCGGTTACGAATATTGTATGAAGCTTCACGGAACGTATTTGAAGGGGATGGAGTTGTGTGAAGCGTGTTTGCGAATGGAAATCTCGTTGGAAGTTTTATATGAGGAATTAAAAAAATTAGATTTGACGCATCATCTGTCCGATGAGATGAGAAAGTTTTTTAAAATACCGTCCATCGATGATGATGATGAGATGGGGGATGCGGGGGAGGAGGCGGGGGATGTTGACGCCGACGATGCGGAGGGGGGCGTGTGAAGTGAAGTTTCTTTTCAATTATATATTATTAGCCTTAGTGAATTCGTTGAGTGAAGACGTTTTTGTAGTAGGGCAAAGATAATGACGATGAGTGAACCGAGTTTGACAGAGATTGCATCATCATCAGTGGAGGCGGCATCGGCAGTGATGGATGGCGTAGCAAGATTTTTTTCCTGTCTGAATAATATTGGATCGGCAGTTCAGAAACCGGTAAAGAAATTGAAAGATCTACCTGTAGATCGGGAATATCTGATGTTAGACGTCCGAGCCATTAACACGAAAACGCATAGTCGCTCGTTGCTGGTAGAACTGGAAGATTTTGTGTTATTTTTGCCGAAAAGAATAAGTGATTATTTAACTAATGAAAAAATAGCGATGTTAAACATGTGCACGTGTTATTTGGCTTATCGAGGACAGAAACTTGCACAAGATGACGTCACCGATGGCGGTGATGGGGAAGAGGCCGGTGAGGGGATAAAGAAGCAAAAATTCGCTCCTAATTCGTTCGCTCTAGTGGAATTTATACCGATGTTTCCCGAGACAACAAAGCAGTAGTAATCGAGTACGTCTCAAGTGAAAAACACGTGCATCATGTTATTGTCGACGGTGGCCTTGGTGTTGTCGTCGATTGCTGCCGACCGTAAAGTGCTTTACGTAGCTCATCCGGTCGGAGCAAAAGAGGCCTACGTTGGGTTCTATTTTAGCGAAAATGACGACACCTCATCACCATCATCATCATCTCCAATACCGGAGGCGTGGAATAGAATGCAAACAGAATATGTAAATAGTACCTTCGCATTTTCCTATGCACTGGGGGCCTTTCATCAGCGTCATCGAGAACGTTTTATTTGGATCAAATTACGTTATCTGTATCAAAATGAAAGCTGGCAAGAATCAGAATGGACACCCCTGTTGTGGAATAGAACAAATTCCTCGTCACCGGTAGGAGGAGGAGGAGGAGGTGTGGTGGATGGAACTATTAAAGTTTTGTTAATTTCAAATAATGTATTTGCCCTTGTCATACTACTGATGGTTGTATTAATAATTTTTAGATTGTTTACTTACTTTACCTTGTAGATAATTGTATGTAAAAATAAAACATTATTTTATTACATCATCATCTTTTATTTCATTCTTAGTTAAGTACACATAAATAATACAATAATTATAGCTAGTAATAATAATAAAAAGAAATTATTCTGTTTGTTTGATTAATTTGTCATTTTGAGACAGTGCGTAATATATTTGATTTACATTATTAATAGCACACCGACAATAATTGAGAATATGTGAAAAACATGGTGGTTTCCAGTGACGTAGAGGAGCCATCTTTTCAAGGAACTCTTCTTCGGACATTCGATCATCCAAGTCTATCACCGGCAACGTCGTGTGATTTCGCAGGTAATCGGATTTAATTTTACCCTTGCAATATATGGTGCTGTCTCGCGACGTGACGACACTTAAGATTTTTTCGATTTCTCGCAAATCCGTATTACCGAAGGACCATCGCAATCCGTGATGATACCTGGTGAGCCAGTTGACGGTGGTCTGTTGCGAAAGTGTCAATTCATGAAATGGACACGGCGGTTTAAAGACATAATGAGCTGTTCGTTCTCCGTCAGTAATGGCCATTTCTTTCGGAACAAAATGGGGTGCTTCGAAGCCCTGCAAATCTATTATTATCATCGTTTACAGGGTGGTAACGGTGCTCGTAACTGGTTCGTACGATACTATGGTGTCGTGAAGTAATAGAACGTACGCGTACGTGTTGTTAGCGAACGCTGTGCTCGCTTCGATCTCAATTTTAATACTAACCGTCCCCGCCTTTACACTCTCGTCCTGTTTCGATAGATCGATGACGTAGAGCGGGGATTTAAGAAATTCGCTGTATCTCATGAGAGGGTGGGGAAAATGAGGGTTGTTTCCGTAGTAGGATGACTGAAAGTCGCAGTAATTTCTGTACGCCTCCGTAAATAAGTTTTTATTAAAGTCCAAGTTCATGCGTCTATTGGGGTGAGCCACCGAATCGATATAGACCGTGATATTTTTTATGTTGGCGTGATTGAAGGTGCTCGCGTTTTCTTTAGCAATATTTTCCTTGTTCACTTGAAATCCCACGATTACATGATGAGGTCTCTCGAAGGCTTTCACGGACCCCAATTCTATAACATCCTCGCGTCCGCTGCGTAACCCGGGTATGATGTTAAGGGTTCTTTTTCGGAAAGGGATCGTGATGAATTTGCCCTTGTCGATTTTGTTTAGGAGCCGTAACTTGGCGGCGTCGCTCAACCTGAAGTGTGGCACTCGCCATTCTATTTTGCTGAGGCTAATGTTCCCATCGCTTTCTGCGCTTTGAATACAATTTGAGTCTGTACGAGCACGAATCAAACTTAACTGCATTTTGGACCATACGATTAACTTATTGTAGTCCTCGGCTATTCCAAACCACAATGATAAGGGTATAAGACATGAGAACTTCTTATCCGTACTCTCGATGGAAATGGGGAGAGTAAAGGGATCGGCACCCCATCCGGCGATCTCGAGCGATTTAATGGTGTCCTTGTTGTAAGCTGCAAGACCCCTCATGGTGGAGGTAATCCCCGGTCTTCGTATAGACTCGATCATGGTATCGTTCAGGCTTAATTTGACCTCTTCGAACAGATGGGAAATAGCGTTGTTGACTAGATTACATTGTTTTGTGGGGTCCGCAACTTCAAGTTGTCCTTCCACATACAGGAAACTCTCATAAATGCTGACGAGCGAATCTCGTTGTTCCACCGTTATGGTGACTTCATCGCTAGATTTGAAGTTTTCCGCTCGAGTCGGGGGCGTATGGGCGATCCATTTCTGTTCGATAATATCCTCATCGAGTCGGATGTCGTCGAATATGTTTAATTTTTCACTGCTCATCACTTTCTTTCAGAACTGTAAATCCGAGAGATTTCAAAAAGTGAACGTCTTGAGGTTTTAATCGTTTAACGTTCGAACGATTAGTGACGTGTAGAGCGCGAGCCGCTCTTTTATAATGGGATATTATGTCTTCATTCGTCTCCGTTTTTCTCATTATCATATTATTATTATTATTACCAGTAGTACTAGTAGTGAAGTCTAACCCCATTTTTTCTCTCGTTCTTTCTTTTTAAGCTCCAATCGTATAGTAGCGTCTTCGTGTCCGAAATTTAATCGTTCTCCGTTTTGATTCGTGAGTGATAACGTGATATTATCTATTTGATCCGCAACTACTACTGGAAGATATATTACGTTTGTAGGTTTTTCGTTCACTTGTTCCCCCGGCTCCACGTCCAGCGCGAATTCGTATATTGTATGTACCGGGGTGTCGTTATAATGTGCGCCTCCAGTTATATTACAATTTATTCGTATACTACTGGCCGGTGATATTTTAACGGGTAAATCCGATTCGTGTAATACGTCCGCTTCTAAAACTTTGGGGGAGAAGCCGAGCATGCGTCCGATAGAGTCGTCGGGGCGAAAATCAATGGCATATTTACTTTTGATTTCACACTTTAAAGTGTTCGTATTCGGTTGCAGAGAAAATATTTCTTCCTGCTTGAGAGTTTCATTATTGGTTAGCGCCAATTTTTTCGATATGTACTCATTCAACGAATTTATTTCATATGCCCCCTCCGCTATGAGTAGCTGTCTGTTTTTTTTATCGCCCGGTTTGCGCCAATAGATCTTATTATTGCCTGGATAGATGTTTCGGAGAGCGTTGTAGGTCCAGTAACCTATTAGTCCTAACGTGTACTCGTAGTCGGCATTTAAGGCAACCGGCGGATAATAGTTAGTACTCAGGTAACTGCCTGTACCCGTTAAAGTGAACGTCTCGGACATGATTAAACGAGGACGCGTCACATACCCTCTTTTTATCTCCTCAGAAATTGCAAACACAGATGTCCGCAGTTGTAGGAATTGTAATTTTGATATCGTTCCGTGTTATAGGTCATGTTTCCGGCATTTTTGCCGAAATAGTTCACAAGTTCTCGCGGCGGCTTTAAATTTCCAAATCCGTCGAAATATTCAATCAAGTTGTTGCGTTTCCTGTATGCCACCCAATGCGTTCCTTTCCCCATTGTCGAATCCAAATTGACTATTCCACTTTCGTTCTTCCAAGGTCGCGAAGGTAATCCATCGCGCATAAATACGCCTCGAAAATGGGGTATACCTGCGGCATATTTGTAGATGTCAATGTTGGTGAGAGGACGTCGAGGCAAATTTATTAGTTTTTTGTCGGCTTTTTTCGTAAATAGAGCCCTCTGCCGCCGCTTTTAGGTTTCTTGCTCAAGTACAAACCGAGGCCCGATTTACTCGACGACCGGTGTTTTATAATCATACTTCCGCCTTTTCCGATCGCTATACCCTCCATCCTCCTATTATGGTCCTTCATTTCCGCCAATTGATCTTTAGCGGATTTTACGTCTTTCACGGCTTTAACCACCTGAGTTACGCCCCCGGCCAGCGAGCCAAGCGCAGCGAGTCCACCAAAAATGGCCGGCAATAAGGGAAGTAGACCACCTTGTTTTACAGCCCCACCTGGAATAGGAATTACTCGAGGTTGTCTCACACATCTTCTACCTCCTGCTTCTTTAACGGCTCTTCTCGCCGCACCCACAGCTATTTTCGCAGCTTTCGCGATAGTTTCCGCTTGAGCACCTTTTACGGCGTTAAGTCCGGTTTTCACGATCCTACCGAAAGCGACTTTAGATTGTTTATTACCGCCGCCGCCACCTCCTCTTCCAAACCCCATTCCAAGTTTTCTTTTAGCTTTCATGACGTTGGTCACGAGCCAAGCGTTTGCTTTCTCCGAAACACTGGAATCCTTTGCTTTAACCCGCTTCCAGGCTTCTTGTTCGAGAACTGCGTCCGCAAGATGTCTCGATTTCACGTCCTGATGACTCGAATAAGCGATATCGTGTTCCTTACAAGCGGCGTCCAAGGGATTTACGCCGGGATCTCCGCGTGCTAACCTTTGCCCCAATCGTGTACCGGGACCGCAGAATTGATACCCCGGAAGGTGTAGTTCGACGGGTAGTTTATCTATAAGCTTGTTTAAGACACCTCCGCCTTCGTGCACGATCATTTGAACGAATAACTTCGTATCATGCGTACAAGCTTATTTATAGCATAATCTTCATTTTTTATTACTTGCCGGATATAGCGGAAAAAGAATGAAAATCGTGCAACAACGTGAAAGGTTAACCGTACGCGATTTGGAAAAGGAGCTGCTCATGGACTCTGGGGCAAAAGTTGATGGTGCTAAGCATAGCAGTTTGTTCCCATCCTCCATCAGGTGCTTGATAGTGGGACCCTCCGGTTCCGGCAAATCAAATGCGATGCTCTCCATGTTGGTGGAGCCCAAAGGGTTGAAGTTCGCCAATATTTATATTTATTCCCGGTCTCTTCATCAACCGAAGTATACGTTTTTGAAAGAAGCGCTGAAGCGTGTAAAAGGCATGGGGTATTTTACTTTTAGCGAAAACGAGTCCGTCATGATGCCCGATGAAGCGCGCCCTAACTCGATTTTCGTGTTTGACGACGTCAGCATGGACAATCAGAATCCGATGCGTCATTTCTTCAGCATGGGGCGGCATCACGGTATAGACAGTTTCTATCTCTGTCAGTCTTACACGAAAATTCCTAAACATCTGCTGCGCGATAACGCGAACATGTTATTGATTTTTAAACAGGACGACTTAAACATGCGTCACGTTTACGAAGATCATGTGAGCATCGATATGTCTTTTAATAAATTTCGGGACATGTGCACTCGGTGCTGGAAAGACAGTCGCTACGGATTTCTAATGATCAACAAGGATTGTGACGTCAACAACGGACGTTACAGAATAAATTTTGACGGTTTTATTAGACCCTAACCGCTATAAATTCGAAGTAATTTAGCTAACTCATCTAGTTGAACTAAAGTAGCGACCGATATTGTAACCTTATTATGGGGGACAACATCGCAGCCGATAAACTTCGTAAAAGAGCATTAATTCGAGTTGCTAATGATATACGAAGGAAATTTAAAGCCTTACAATCGGGCGCGCAACTTAAAGAAATCGCTTTTGCTAAAACGCACAAACCCCTTCTGGATCCTATAGAAGACATCGCTCGCTCCCTGAAAACCATTAACGAAAAAGGAAAAATAAGCGCTCCGATGAAAATGCCGTTGGCCTGGTCCACACCCGTTTTTAGCACAGTAGCGGCTACTCCAAGTACTTCCTCTCCTACATCAAAATTGCTTACAGAAATGCACACATCGGTTTCCCCTAGATCAAAATTGCTTAAAAAAATACACACATCGTTCAAGATGAAGGGTGAAGACGAAGAAGTAGAAAAAGTGGAAGAAGAAGGCGACGAAGCAGGAGGGGTGGACAAAAGGGTGGAGTCTGGTAACGAGGATATATATCCGGCATGGGAAAATGTGTCAACGCGAGACTTTTTAGAACAATATCACCCGCTACCTAGGAAATATCTTTCTCTTATGCTGCGAAACGATCGAAGTATAGATAACTCCCCGTACGGTGTTAAGTATGACGTTAATTTGGATAAATGGAATTTTGGAGATTCCTTCCTCGACGTTGGAAATAGAGAGAAATATTTTAAAGTCAAAGGAGTTAGGTATGATGGAACGCATGGGTTGTATGAACTTTTAGTTCTAAAACGACCCGCTAACTATACAAGGCAAGACGTTAGAAATTACATAAGTATACTTCGCGCCACCAATGTCGATAAAATACCGCTATCGAAACGTTATGTTGGCTATAAATATACGGAGATCATTAAACCGATCATTGAATCATTAGAAGAAAAAGAAATGAGAGAAACAACGGGCAAAGGTGTACTTTCCAGTATGAAGCGTGTCAATGATAATCCCATCGAATATGTGTATTGGGATACGCCCTCAGAGCTCGTTCAACGTTTAAGATTGCTCATTGCTTCTCAGAATGCCGGAAATTCCAATGTTCAAAATGAAATTGCTAGTGTTGTTGAGGAATTGCGAGAAGATGGTTATATAGCTTGAAGATGAGTAAAAATTAATTCATTTTCATGATGCCCGTGGATAAATTTGGACGGGTGGTTCATCGAAGTTCTTCTTCTTCGGGAGGTAAACAACAACAACGTCCTTTGTTTCCATTAACAAGCACCGGCGGGTTTGACATCGAACAACGACGACTTTCGAATATAGGCCATCCTTTGGAAGAAAACGATGCAGTGCCGTTAAAACGATTAACTGAAGAAGTAAAAACCTGGGAGCGTAGAGAAAAATTCTACACCGACAAAATAGACCCGTTGTTAGTGCAAATCAATAACGGGATAAATCAATTACAGCCAATTATCGAAGCTAAAAAACAGGGGCAATTACTCACTCAGCAGGAATCGATCGATTTAATGAAAACAGAAAGGCAGCGTTTCGAGACGTTTTATGTTTCACTTGTGAACCCCCTTGCCGAAAATTTCAACAAAACCATTGCGAAATTGACTGAACGTGTGGATGCGTTAGAAAGTTACCATAAAAAACAAAAAACGTAAAATATTTAAAATACTAGTACTAATATGAGCGATGTAAAGAGAGCAATCGTTAACGAGATCCACAGGCAGGCTAGAATAAATTTCCCCAGACGTTCAGCAATCGTTCTAGGGTTCGATGACCTCTGGGAAAGCGATATAGCAGTCTTTAACTCTTATGCCCATTACAACAAGGGATATAAATACGTTCTGGTGGTAATAGACGCTTTTTCTAAATATGTGTGGGTAAGGCCTCTAAAATCTAAAAGCGGGAATGAAGTTGCCGGTGCTATGCGGAGCATATTGGATGAAAACTTGCGAAAACCTAATAACTTGGCCACTGACCGCGGAGGTGAATATTTTAACACTCATTTCAAGAAATTAATGTCGGAACATTCCATCAACCACTATTCAACGTTTTCCACTAAGAAAGCATTTTTTGCGGAAAGGGTGATTAGGACACTTAAATCTAATCTCTACAAGGAGTTCAGTTTCAACGGGAATTATAAATGGTTGGATATACTGCAAGATGTTGTCGATAAGTACAACAGCACCGTGCATAGGTCAATTGGTCTAGCTCCCATCAATGTGACATTTCGCACGCCTTTAAATCGTTCGAATGATGATGATGACGGGGTCCCCCCAAAACCTAAATTTAAAGTAAACGATATGGTTCGTATTTCTAAGTACAGAGGGGTTTTTTCGAAAGGTTATCACCCCCAGTTCAGCACTGAATTATTTCGCATAAGCAGGGTGCAATCAACTAGACCGACAACCTATCTGTTAGAAGATGTGAGAGGTGCCCCAATCAAAGGTTGCTTCTATGAACCGGAATTGATGAAAACTAAACACCCAAAAAGCTTTTTAATTGAACGTGTATTACGAACAAAAAATGATCAATTATATGTGAAATGGTTGGGTTTTGATAACACACACAACAGCTGGATCAAGAAAAGTGATTTATTATAAAAAATAGTCTGTTTTTGTATATACTTTATTTACAATATAATAATAATTAGAAAATATGTGCATAAATAATAGTCTACTTATCTATATACTAAGATTTTATTTACACTAAATATTTACAATATAATAATAATAATTAGAAAATATATGTACAAATAATAGTCTACTTATCTAAATGTATAAACTAAGATTTTATTTACAATAAAAAATTATAAAATAACTCCCTCCTCTTCTTCATTTATTTTAAAATGACCCCATGGAAGGGTATCAATTTTATTTTTTAGTATAAAACGTTTATCATCACATGAATCTAGAGCTTTTTTCCTAATAAAATATGTATAAAGATTATGTTTATCAGAACGAATGCTTCTATTAACGGCATATGTAATTTCCGAATCAAATAAACTTTTGAAATAATGTTCGAAACTTAATCTATTTTTTAGAGCCTGCTGTCCTACGCCTTTGGCCTAAGCTCTTAAAGGCGAATATTTGTTAATATTTATAGCTAACGAATTAATACGACTAAAACTACCCCCTGACCCCACTTCTTCAAAGGATCCCATCTGTAAAAAAGGAAAAAAACTAATTAAAAGTGAGTTTTTAAAAAACTTCATATACGCACCTGTGACAATAAAGAAATCTCCATGTCCCCGAATATAGAAATAAGGTCGCTGGATCTTGATATAATGAAGTTGGACGTGTTAAAGTACTTGACCTGTACTGTATCATCTAGCTTCATTTTATAATCGGCACAAAGAACGACATTGGCTTTCATGTTAGGTATTCGCTTTTGGAGGGATGCTTCAATTTTATCCACAAAAATGGGCTGTGCTTCCTCGAGAAACTCCTTTGGATCTAATATATTGTTATTGATCACTATACCCGTCTTAATACGCCCTTTGAACGCTGATTCCAGCTAAAACATGCAAATTATAATCAATCAAAATGAGAATATTCAATAAAAAACATGAAAAACTTACGTCATAATACGTTACGCTGCTTTCCCCACCCTCTCCACTAACTCCTTCGCCTGTTTTAATAAGGGATTGTTTTATCCTCGCATCCAAGTATTTACATCTGTTCAAAATCGTTTCTAGTTTCCGTTTATCAGCTATTCCCCCCGCATTTGAGTAATTCCTTATCTGTTGGATTGTTAATTCCGTAGTTTCATCAATCAGGGTTGATAACCTTCGAAAATCAGCAGGTGTTGTTGCACGTGCTAAATCATCTTCCACCAATGTAACCTGATTTTGCAAATTGGTAATATCCATTATTGTTAAGACGGATTAAATACAATTCAGCCTTTCAATTAAAAAATAATAACACGTTAATTTCACAAACTGAATCGAACGGTTTTTCTAAATGAGTATGTTATCCGCACCAAACACTTGTTTCAACTAAAAACAGAGGCACTTTAGAGCGAGCTTTTTATACGAGTGCAAGGTGCAATTAATTTTAATTGTTGACACAAATCGAAAACGCAAAACACCCTCATAAAATAACTTCAAGCAATAACTCTTAAAATGGCGCGCTTTCCACCCCTAACAAGGCCAACACTTCGAACAAAATACTCCATATAACACAATTTTTACAAACTAAAATATCCCACTAAAGAAATAAATATTCTAAAGGATGTCCAAAACAACGATTCAATTATAAATGGAATCAAAGACATGTAAATAATCTTTTTATGCGAGATTTTGTACATCCCTGTTGTTTTGTAAATCAAACGGGGAATATCAAGAAACGAATCCCAGATGTGGCAATGACGCACATTTTAAATTTATCGCCTATGTTAATGTTTGCACTTAAAAAGCATTAATTAATTATGACATGACATTAAGAAAATATTTTACAGTACACATTTTAATAGCGCTTCAGTTTTAAAACAAGCGGTAAACTGTGCACATATGTAATGCGGTTTGAACTCGCGTCTTTTAATCAATAAAAATAGCATTAAAAACAATACAACCGCTTAATATTGTTTGCGATCTTAAAAATTTCATTATAACGTGTAAAATACGGGAAAAACAAGTGCAGCTAAATTGAGATTGTTATTTTACACCGAATGTATTGTTTTTTCTAAGTCGAACATCAATTCATGAAAGGATTGTTTTTTCTTGCTAGTGCAATAATTCACTGATGACATCATCCGGCGGAATATATAATATTTTGTTAGAAGGAAAAGATGCATTTTTCTTTTAATATTATTATCGTATTAAAGGAAAAAAACAAATGCGGGTAAGTTGATATTGTTATTTTATTTTAATGTAATGTTTTTTTAGCTCTCAAAACTATGCAGCAATTAAGTGATGATGAGATCATTCTAGAAAAGGAATGTATGCACATATGTTTTGAATAATTACATCATCCAGCAGAAAGATGCATTCTCCTTTAAAATAATATCATTATTGTATTTTACTGGCTTCTGTTTTGTTCATAAAGGAAAAAACAAATGCAGGTAAGTTGATATTTTTTAATTTAATGTATAAAATGTAATGTTTTTATTTTTAGTCCAACATCAAACTATGCAGCAATTAAGTGATGATGAGATCATTCTAGAAAAGGAATGTATGCACATATGTTTCGAATAAATACATCATCCAGCAGAAAGATGCATTCTCCTTTAAAATAATATCATTATTGTATTTTATTGGCTTCTGTTTTATTCATAAAGGAAAAAAACAAATGCAGGTAAGTTGATATTTTTTAATTTATTGTATAAAATGTAATGTTTTTATTTTTAGTCCAACATCAAACTATGCAACAATTAAGTGATGAGATCATCCAGCAGTACTATTCACGAGAGAGAAGAAAAAGAAGCATTCCTTTTTTTAATTATTATTGTATTTTATAGGTCACTATTCATTACTTGTATTAAAGAAAAATCTACAGTACGCTTATGTTGTTAATATTGTATTTACATCTAGTTAAACGATGATTGTATATTATTTTTTTCAGCCCCCTTTAATAAAATGTTTACCCCACCGCCTTATTATTAATCAGCAGCGAGGCAACCGCCAAATTTTTCAAATTAACCCCTTTCAACGGCCCACTGGCCCACCGGGGCACCCGCCCACGCAACGCCGCGACAAAATTTTCTATTTAACCCGCCCCGCCCGGCCGCGTCCACGCGCTCCAAAGCGACACCACCTGCAACCTCCTTTAGCGCCAAAACTTCGGACCAATCACGAACAGGCCTGAGATTTGATTTTTCCCGCCAAAACCACGCACACAGAGACATCTAGCGACACATGCTGCTACCTATTTTACCGCCAATTCGATCCGACCAATCACGGACAAGCATCACATTCGACTTTTTCCCGCCTAAACACTTAAACCCGCACCCATGCTGACATCTGGCGGGAAGGACGACAAGTTTTACACACATAACCTCACTCAATTGTAAGTTTGACACACATAACCTCACAAAATTGTCCTGTCTTAAAAACGAAACTCCCATAAGAATAACATGGGGAGTTGTGGGCTTAAACCGGCTTTTGCTTACTACTAACAAAATAACATAAAATGATCAAAGTGATTGAACTAATTATTATGGTTAAAGTTGTAAACATCTTCTGTGTTTTATTGTGCATCTTCTATTAACAGTTAAGGTTATCTGTACCCCTTGTGTCCCTACTTACTAATCGATTAATTTCTTACAGTATATATGAAATAGTATGTTCTATGTACGACGCTCTATCACTGGAATACTAGGACTAGCTAGTAAAAAAGTAACTACAGGACTTATAGATGGACCACTCTGACTGACATAGGTATGTGTCATGACTTGCTCATGACACTCGTTAGTAAAGTACAGAAATTAATTTTACATTTTGCATTTCATGCGATGAAGCAATTCCATTAACCTAAAAAATTCGCATGGGTGTAAAATATAACAGCTGAAAGGTTATATATATTAATACGTACTTTAATATAAACAGACTATCTGAACTAAAACCTTCTCCAAACCTTTGGTAGTAATCCAATCTTTTAGTAAACCGATGTATATTCCTATTTTTGTGTAATTTACAAATGCATCCTCTCAGAAAGTATTAAGTGATAACTTCAATTCAATTCCTACGATACTCATAGAATTTGTCGGCTCTTCTTGTAATGGATTTGCAGCACTCTACTGTTTGCAACTTTGTCAGTTGCAACACAAACATTACTATTACTACAGTTACCAATTCTGTTTCTATAAGACAGTTCACTTATTAAATGAACTGCAGGCAGGAAGTTGAAACAAGTTCGCGTATTCATCAAAGCACGCTTCCAGTTGTAGGAACTAACTTCATTTATCTGCGTTGCAATTTTATCTATCATCTTTAGCAGTTAGTTTAAAAATTAAAGAAAACTGTAATTATTTACAGCATTGAAATTACTAATACCCAAATAAACAATCTTTCTATATTATAAGTCACATTCTTTAATTATAAGCATCTAAAGTGAAAACTTCTACGTCTAGACTTCAATTGAAAGCTACTTAAATCGAATTAATTGTTTTTTTCTATTTTATTTATGTTTGTTAAAGCTCTACGGTTATCCTAGAAAACTACATAGAGAGAGCTTTTTTATACTATACATCGTTATCGCCGGCTTACCGTGTCGGTATTGAGTCGACTTTTTAAAACGTTAACGATTTATCGTGTACAAGAACCCTCTATAACGAATAGGTTTCAAATGCCACCGATATATTTTTAAACTACAAAAAAACTATAGAGGCAGGTTTTTCAAAATGTTGCAAGTTCTTGTAAGCAGCTTTGGGATATCCTCTGATACCACGGGGATATACATAATAGAAGTAGTAGATTTAACATTTTTATAAGTTTTTAGAATATATATACATATTTTTTTGTTGTAAATTTATAATCTAGATGAGGGATATACTAAATATGTTCTCTACAACCTTTAAATCTAGAATTACATTTGTACGACTTTTAGTCTTTAGTCTATGTGGATTATGGAAAAAAAAGTAGTAGAAAATTGGGACTAGTTTAATTTTCGATTATAATTTTTAATTAAATGTACATATTATGCGCGTAAGTCAAAAGAAGTGAGAAATAATAAGCAGATTTTACGGATTTTGTTACGGCATTATTTTTAAGAATTACTAGTTGAAAGGAAGAATAATGTATCCCACATTATAAGGTCATAAATCTGTATTGTATGATATGATAAGGATAGAATTTTGTACCGATAGAAAATTTATTAAACTTATAGTATCAAATAACAAATAAATTGATTAATTTCAATTTATTAAGACAATGTAAATAAATGTTAGTAGGGTAACATGCTACAGAGTTAGTTTATCTAGTTGAATCACGTAACATAATGGTATTTTGTTCTAGAGAGAATTATAACGTTACATTTAGAATTTGATTTTCGATAAGGGATTCTTTAGATAAACATTTTTAGTCTTAAAGATATTCAACACATTTCATTTATTAAATCGAATGTTTTATTGGAGCTTTGTCGATGATTGTGTAGAGTACTTGAACTGTATAAGATTTTCTTAGTTTATGTTGTTTTAAGGTATCCAAAACGTGTTCCAAAATAACACCATCACCATGAAGTTATTGGTTAAAGAATTGGTTTTCGCTTGTGTATTTGTTTGTATATAATGTAATTTTGTTTAAGAAAGTTGATGTGAAAGTGTAGTAAATGGTATAATGATGTAGATGTGCTATGTAATGTTGTGGCTTAGAATCATGTATGAAAAAGTACTCTACGTTCTAGTTGGGCGTTTCACATTTGTTATCGGACTTCATTTACAGGCTCATATGATAAATTAGCAGATAAGTGTCATATATCATTTTGTACAAAATTTTATAAACTACATTTATACGCAATTAGTTCTTGGTAACGTGACACTTTTTATGTTCGTTTGAATTTTGCTCACACGCGGCTTTTCAATTATTTTTTAAAAGTATAAATAGTCGTTATTTCCAGTTGTATAAAAAGTGTATTTAATTTTTTGTGCATAATAAAAAAAGGTTAATTAATACATACATTAATTGATGCAAACAAGACAAAATATTACTATTATTCAACGAATCTAATGGAAGATTTATAAAAAGAAGAATGATTTTTGGAAAATATATCGATCAGGTTGTGCTGTTAACATATTTGGTGACAGTTTTGGAATTTTATCAAAGCGAAGGTTGTGTCACTGCACTAATGGGATTCTTGGGACTAATAGGACAATTAAAAGTCTGTGATTAGTGTGATACAAATTAATATAAACAAAGTAAGTGCACATTATTTATCTAACTGGTACCAGTAAAATAAAGATAAACAAAAAATAGCGACAATCAATTAAGACTTAGAAATTAACACTGAATGAAAATAAAAATATTGTTATGATCATTTTGGTTAAGTTATTTTTGGTATAAAACTTATTAATAATTTTAATTATAAGTTTAATTTGAAAGTAATTAAATGTTATTTAATTTTCTTTAATAAATCATAACCTAAATTTAAGCAAATCAAGCTATTAAAACAAACATTTGTTAAAAGGATTATTGATTTTCTTTTGTTTTTCATGTATATTATCAACCATTGTGTTAAATAAATAAAACCTTTACTTCCTTGTACACTTGAGTTAAACTAGCCAAGTTATTAAAAATATTCATTTATTTAAATTATTTTTGAATTATAACACGTTGGATGCCAAATTATTTTGCATTAAAGCGCCTTGTTTATTAACTTAATTATTTTAAATGATTAAATGTTATGTCAGTATTTTAATAATTTAATAAAACTTACCTATCATGATATTATTTTATTAATGAGACTATAACTACTGAGGGTTATATGTTAAACATATTTTAATTAATAACCTTTATTAATTGTAAATTGCCTTTATCAATGATACAGATCTCTACATTGGATTGTAAGTGAGGGTTCTTTCTCCACAATCCTATGTACATGAAATTTAAATTTTACCGCTTAACTAAGAAATGTTGCAAACGCCTTTGACATACGTCTTTTACAACAGAAATCTGTTTCATTTGTCACTAAAACATAATGAAATAACCTGAATTTTGGTATGTGTAATTTCTATGATACAAGTTTTTTATTTTCTAAGTTCTTATATATTAAGAAGGAAGTTGTCTTGAATTTTCTTAACTGTATTAAACTTATGGAATTCCATTTTATTCTATCTAAAGTACTTTACAAAGTCTATGCAGGCAATAGGCAATAAGATGCAATATTAAAATGACTTTGCATTTATAGACTAGTAAAACAGTTTAAACTTATAACAAACCTGAGCACTTATAAGACTTTGAAAATACAAGACGAATCTTTTTCACATTCAGTTATTTCTTCCAAATTAAGAATAACTACCGGAAAACACCCTTGTCCTGGTACATATAGGTAAATGTAATTGCTATTCCATTGATTTTTTATTTTATTATTACTATGGACTATTAAAAAATTTCTTTATTCTTGCAAAGAGTTTTTTTTTATTAAATTTATCTAACTTTATTTTATTTAAGTAAAAAGTTAATTTTATTAAGTTAATTCAAAATATATTTTTTTTTCAAAATCTAATTTATTTTATTTATTTTAATTTATTTATTAAAGCTATTTATAAACATAGCAAAACATGCACATTAAGACAAACAGTAACTGCTAAATAAAAATCATCAATTTTATAACATTTTGCCGCAATATCTTAATTTATATGGAAAATTGGTTGTCAGAATATAATACGTTCTTTGGGAAGCATCCAGTATAACTGGGGTTGTCTTCTTTATGGTATTCTGTAGCCTTAGGAAATGGCATTCTTTTAAGATGCAAGACGTAAACATTATATCATTAAATCCCTTGTAGCAACGGAGTTTTAGCCGCCAGTTTGCCATTATTCATTAAGGTTTTCTTTCATTGTTTGTATAGAATGTCGACTGTGAACCCTGAGGTGCAGATATGATAAATTATACACTTTTAAGTACATAGCAGTATAATTTTGTAAAATTGGGGAGAATTTAGCACTGATTAGTTTTCTTATCTCATGTGTAATTATTCAGGTTTATATAACTTCCGTCATTGAGAAAGTAAGGAACGCTAAAGTTTACTATGTCCGTACTCGACGTTTTATACAGTAGAAATATTAGTTACATTTTTATTACTTGCAGAAATTCCAGAACATAGTTTAAAAGACTGACGATAGTTTGCAGTATTGAAGCCATTCATGAACTGTTCCGCAACTATACAGCTTCTGCGTTTTAATTATTGGTAGTCCACGAGCATTGCTCTTTAAGAAGTTTTGGAAGAATATTTCAGGAACTGCACAACGTAGGCCTTTATTCACTTATCAAGTCTCTTGATGGCCACATAATTATACAAACTGTTGGAGTTAAGAACATGTCAGTGTAAACGAGCCTTTAGTATTTAGTTATATTAGTAACTTTATAGCTGTTAAGTTTTTACCAAGATGTAACTAGGTTAAGATGGTATTTTTGACAAAATAAATAACTGTTGTACTGTTCCGAAAAGTGTGCTGTAGAGACGTTAAGATAAACTTCTCAATTGCTCCGGTGTGCAAATCAATAATCTGCTAGTTCTGCTGTCATCATTATCTTGTTTCATCACAAACGTGTCATAAATTTGAAGTTAGATTCTTCGTTTACAATCTTGTCCACGAATGGCTAAAAAAACGAACGGATCTTTATAGAGGCTTATAATTTCATTATCAAGGCGAAAAGAGATTTCCGGTATTTCCACTTAATTTTTTTAAATCCTATTCCTCAAAATTGTTCAAAGATATAGGTAGAGAGATGTTGCCTAAATAATTATAAGGCATTATTCAGCATTAAGAGAGAAAAAATTTAAAAAAACTGTTATTTGGAACAGTAGAATTTGGTCTAAATATCTTTTGAAGTAAGAATGTTTGTTTTGCCTTTTTGAGATCAAAATCGGTTAAGACTGTACATCAAGACCGATTCCAAGAGTATTTTACGTGGAGCACCTGTCGTTAGACTTAATCTCCACGTTCCTTTCGAGAGGAAGTAATTGAGATACGCTCAATGAGCGCACATTTGCTTAGCAAATGCTACCAGTTACTCACTGGTCGGAGCGAGGTTGCCCGATCTCCCAATTATAGGCCTGGTATGCCTCTGACAGAGCTTCGTTTCAAGGCTACTTCATAGGGCCCATCGAAGTAGCATTCCGGTGTGTACCGTTAGGGTGAAGTTGTCTTGAACCTGAGAGGCTATATATCTCCGCAGGAACGCCGTGTGATCTGCCCACAAGCTAGTCTCGGATACTAGTGCCTCCCGACACCTCTAACGACTGCCCAGAGCTCTGTCTTCTGGGCTAGGATACTAATAGAGTCCGACTGCTCAAACGACTGCTTGTCCGTTCACCGTGATGTGCATCAAGACAACTGACAAATACCCGCCCCCGCCCCAGGACTCTCCAAACTTTGAAAAAGTTATGCAATCTTATGGCATAATATCAAGCTCAGAATTAAAAATTGCACACCGCTATGATCAATGAATAATATTGTCGATCGTGCCGACAACGACATCAACAGCAAGCCACTGCCGAACACGATTACCGACTACAGCCGCTACCTACGACAGTTGCTTTGCCTCCGCCGTCATTTTTATTATCATCAGCACGAACATCAAATTAATGTCACAGGTTGGGGAAGGACGGAGCGCGGAGAAAAGCCTAAAGCGGTCACTGCCCTGCTGCGTAGAAATCAACATTGATTGCACAGATCATACAGGCAAAATAGAAAAGATCGCAAGCAGGATGGACTGTATTTTACACTTTTACGAAGAAACCATTGCTTCTTCCTTCTTTTTTTAGAAGTGTCCACTTACGCTCTTAAAAGTGCGATCTTAGGAATTCAGGACTCACTGGTATTCTTGTTGAACTATATATTGTATAGTGTAATCAGTGATCTGTTTTTATTCAATTTTAGTTTAATTTTTATTTCATGATAATTCAGGAGCATAGAAATTACAATTTTGTGGACTAGGTGGACTGTGGACTTCAATTAGGGCTTCTTGTGCGCTATTCTTTGAATTTTGATACACACAGAAGCATCTAAAACATATGATATAAAATATAATCAGGGTTGAAAGAGAAATTGGCTTAGCCCAAAAAACACGTTCCAAAAGCACATGTTCAGACGAAAAGTAACAGAAAAATAAAGTATTTTTGTCGACTCAAATATTAATTTTTCTTGATAGAAAAGATCTCATAACACATGTAATACAATTTGTTACAGTATATACAATCTTCTCGTTAAGTAGACAGAGTATTGCAGAATCACGTCGGATACCAATAAGAATAAATACCTCTTTGATTAACAAAATCACTTAAATAATAATAAAAAAGCGTGTAAATATGTTACAGATTTCATATATTTAAAATTGTGGAGCAATATAACATCATTCACGACTTGATAAATAAATCTGTTCTTTTATTACGAATCCTTTTCCCTCTAAAAGGCTTCCTAAATGAGGCACTAATAAGTTTATTACAAACAAAAATTGCATTCAACCTGAGATTGACCACAAAATCATCGTTGTTATTGACATATAAAAACCGACTTAAAAGGTACCATAAAAATTACAACCTTTAAAATTACTAATTTAAAAGTAATTGAATTTTCTCCAAAATAAAAAATTTATTACTACCACGAAAAATGGTGAAAATCTAGACATGCTCTTTCATTCCCTCTCCATTGTTATTTTTAGATTTTTCACCACCGTATATTTTATTTCCTTTTTAGTAACAAAATTGGGCGTGTTATTATTTAGTTACAGATTACAATGTGATTTATATACACACCTATGATAAATATCCCCATTGCTATTTTTATAAAATGGCGTGACGAGAAACATAGGCAGAGGCAGGTACTGCAAACCTTGCTGATAGAAAACAATAATTTAGTGTTCTTTTACTGTTTGATATATTTTTTCAAGTTTTTTTTTTAGGATAAAATTATACACTGATTTTATTTTACTCGTAACCATAATTTAAATTCAGAATTAAATCAATCAATTTTCAATAAAAGAGGAAATATCAGGAGGAAACTTTGTTAATGTATATTTTAAGCGATGAAAACTAAACATGATTTAATGCCTTTTTTCCCATGCTTTCACTAAACGTGTACTAAATTAAATACAGTGACCTTTAATTAATAATATATAAAAGCTATCAGCTTTTAAAAATTGCATTGAATTCGACGCTATTATTATTTGATGATTAATGGTCGAAGTTTTAATACCCCCTATAGTATACATAAATAAATCCATGTTAAAGTGGATTAACTCTATCAAATATTTATTGCTGGAATTTATTTTTATATGTATGTTTAGTTAATTTCTGTAAATTGATTTATAGGTATTACTTTTGGAGTGATTTAATATACTATTTATCCGATGCCGCTTAATGAGAAATAAATTTTATAATTTTTATTAAATAATTTGTTCCATAAATTGAAATATTTGGTGTAATTACCTTGTATTTAATTTGGGAAATTTATAATAGCCTAAATTAAATAAATTGGGGGTTATAGAATAATTTATGTATTGAACAGTAATTAATTTTAATTAAATATAACATAATAAGCATTTAATAAATGTATCGAAAAGTAACGTCTGTCAGATAATATTCCTTTAAGACTCCTTACCATTTATCCTTACCTTTAATCACAGATTCTATTTCTCTAAACATCTACCAGTTTTAACTAATAATGACGTTATTAGTATGCGTTTTGCTCCAAATTTAAGCTTGCCTATATTTCAATATAATCCTAACTTATATGCAATACAAAAATTGTTTATTTATAATTGAATTTTGTAAACGCGCATGCTCATTAGTACCGAAATATAGAATTATTGCCATTATTATTTTATTCAAAGTTGTGTAAATACACTAAAATATGGATACCTGTTGGAATCTAAACTATACATCGATAAATTAATTACACTCTCATCTTTTTGGATACAAATTATTTCCTATTAATCAGTAGACTGGAGAAAACATTTGTTAATGGTTAAGCAAAGTTTGCAGATATGGCAGTTGAACAGTTAACAGTTATGGATAGTCGCGAGTGGAACGATCAAAATGCAGAAAACCGCACTTGATGTTAAGGGGAGCAGATCTCTAGTAATAAGTAGTTTTAATAATAATTGAACAGTTTGGAACAATGGAGATAATGACATTATTAGTATGCGTTTTGCTCCTTATTTGGGATTGCTTATACTTCAATGTAACTTATAGGCAGTATACAAAAATTGCACTTTGTAATTACCCAAGCTCAAAGTACGTGATTACTTAATTCAAATAGTAATTTTTTTCTACGCATTTCTATAATTGTGTTCTATCTTTTAATATATAGTTCACATGTCTTAGTATATGCAGTGATTCCTAACAAAACCGTTTTAATATTCGGTTTGTTTGGTCTCTTTCGCTTGTTTAATCGGAGGGAAATTTGCAAAAGCAACCTTGTGATATGCGACTAAAAATTGATTAGGAATAAGTTCCAAAACTGTAATTTTATGTAGAGATTTTTAGCAATTCTGGAACAGGAAAGGCGCTCTTGCAACAGAGTTATCGTGTTCTTGGTGTTGTTCCTTACAAAAACGTTAAATATTTCTTGAAGTTTTTCTAGTCGGCCAATGAACATCAAATAGTCTACACAGCCGCATGTAAACTGACGGACGAATTAAATGAGACTCGTATAGGTAGAAAATTAGCTTCGCTCACAGGTGACTGTTGGGTTGCCTAAATATATCAGGGTCGAATTTGGAGCCTTTGTAGTTTTGAACTCGTGTGTATTATAACATCAGAAAATTATATCTAATTATTAACAACTATTAATGTCAAAGGACTCTTTTGACTATTTTGTATAGTTTTCTTTTTGTGTTATAATACACATGAGTTCAAAATTCCAACGACACTTTTGATGGATTTACTTTTTGCTCTTACTATATTAGAATTTAAAAAAAAACTTTACAGGTAGTCTTCAGGTAGCAGTAGTTTTATAAGTGGCTAGGTTATAAGGAGGATTTTAAATCGCTATTCGATGCATATACATTTTGTTGTTTTATTATTAGAATTGGTTTTGGAAAATTCAACTTTTTAGAGCTTAAATTAATTTAAAAAATAAAATAAATTTAGAAAATAGGCAGTAAAACAGTACGGGATTTGAACCGTTGATCAGTTGCACAGAAAGGTGGTGTTTTTACCACTGAGCTGAACTGGCTTTGCCTTTACAATCATCTTACCTATCTCTTCTTCCGATTATATCTTGTGCTTTTTGGTTTTTAATATTAATAAATAAAATTAGGATCTTATTTATTTAAAAATGTGTTTTGTTATAGAATCATCTATAAAGCTGCAAACTAAACAATAATAATTTTTCCGCGATTTTTCGGGTTTAATTTGAAAAAATAATAATCTAAAGGTACATTAACCCCTAACAAGTCAGGTCAGAACCATAAAGGTATCAATCTGAATATTTTCAGACGGGCATCCATAAAATGACAAATGAAATTAAATTTTCTGTTCTCACGCTGAAGGAGGTGCGCAACTGGCAGGCTAATGGTCTAGTTGTTGACAGCGTTAGAGGCTCCCTGAACTTCGCTGGCGTCACCAAAAGCTTCAACTGTTATTTCAAGGCAGTGTTAGAAAAACACTTTGAAGACAAGTTTGATAAAGTCTCGTACGCATTTGAAAACCCCGATGAAGGTTATCTATTTCAAAATTGAAGAAAGGAACTTGAAGGAACAAGTTCGAGAAAAGGCTGCCGCGTTGGAAGCCGAAAAAGGGTACATGGCACCACATGGGACATTCTGAGTTCAATAAATTCCTGCTGCCGAAGCGAAGTCCCAGGATGAACTGGTGCAAGAGAAAGTGTCAAGATCAAAGCTTTGTAAAGGTGACATCACATCAGTTAGCAAATATGGGCAATCTGAGGCATGACTGGGCAAGATTTACCATGAACTTACGAATGCTCAATTCATGTGAACAGTATTTCCTGACCTGGAAAAGGAGGAGAAATTTTTTGATGCTGAACTAGAATTCTGATAACGAAGCAGATCTGATATCTGCTTCCAGCAACCACGTAACATAGGACCCACTTGGGTGAATGAGATCACCACGGTGCTGACTCCCACTGGGGAAAGGACAAACCAAGAGAAGATGTTCGCAAAGACTAGCCAGGATAAAGAGCTTCCCTCTTTCGGTGATCACCACGAAGACCATGCAAAATTTATCTATGAATACAGACGGGCCTCTGTACAAGTTTGATAATGACTTCAGACGACAAAGAAAACCATTGGAGAGATTCCATCAAGTAACTTTTTATAAATCCCAACACACACAAAATTATAGACACTTGGAGACTTGTTTTGGACAACCATAACATGTCATGAAGGCCTTGACAAAACGAATCGAAAATGTCGGATTTAGAAGTATAATCGCTCGGCCTGGTAGTTGTAAATTTGCTCATAATGTGTTTGGACGTTGGTCACGTTTTTGATAAAGTTTTATTAGGCCTATTCCTATACCTCCTCTAAACCTAAATATAGCTAAAATATAGCAACCATCACAACCTTCGCTGACTATCCTGCCATCATCACCAATTGAAAAAGCAGCAATTAAACTTTTAAGCTGCTACTATAATTACGTCATACGTGGGTTAGCCCGCGAAGGCGAACTTCCGTTCTGATTCGATTTTTTTCTCCGTTTCTGTGCTATATTTTATAGAATTTAAAAAAATCATAATCTTGAGATAAATGATACACGGCGGAGCATTTAAAAGTGTATTAGAAAACTAAAATTTTTAAAAATAGTTACCACCATAGTAAACGAACTGTAAAATAGTTATAGTAATAGGCCCTCAATTTTTTGCAGAAAATTTTGTGCTCTACAAAAAAAAGTTATATACACGTAATTTTGCTCTATTTGCCTTAATTTATGGAGAGTAGGTAATTAATGTTTAAGTTATATATCTTTTAAAAACTGAGAAACGTTTTTCAAGTATTATTTCAAACACGATCGATTCTAAATTTTGTTGTCATCTGTTCTTAGTTTATATGTGCGCAGTATTTAAAAGTGCAACGATAAATTACAAGTGCTAAAAATAGCAAGCGCAGCGCATGTCGACGGCTATAATCCCTAGACTCTAGTAAAAATCATACTAAGTGTGTTGCACGAATTGCAGCTATTTTAAAGCACACATTTCGCGTCTACAAACCCATCCGAAGACAGGCACACTTATCAAAATAGTCTGCCAGAACAACGTAGTTACACAGCGATTTCAAGGATCCCGATCCCCTATGGCATGACTAACTAACATAGTACACCATAATAGTCAAGTATGAAGATTTTTCCAGTACAACTATTTTTCACTCAAAATCATTAAAGTACAAACGATCGCAATATTTAGCAATGAAAACGAATTAAAACGGATTTTAAAGGATCGTACTTCAAAATTCTTGTCAGGGACAGAACCCTCCGAAATCCTTCGTGCAGGTTGACGCCCTCCCACACTCACTTGCCTTTTGCTGTTGTTACCCATCTGCTACAAATCACTACTAGCCACCACTGGATGTAATTAACAAAAACTAGCTTTAAGTCGCTGAAGATGTGTTGTTTATGTTTGTCGGTATTAGCTTACTTACGAGGGTAGATTGAAAAGTTTCCGGAATGGGCAAGAAAACGCAGTAATTGAACAGGTTTTTGTTTTTATTTTTCAACATAATATCCTTGCAGGGCGATACACTTTTCCCAGCGGTGCTCCAACTTTTTTAAGCCTTCAGAAAAATATGATTTCGGGAACTCTGCAAAATAAGCTTTAGTGGCGGCGATGACCTCCTCATTTGACGTAAAGCGCTTGCCTCCGAGCCAAGTCTTCATGTTTGTGAACAAAAAGAAGTCGCACGGGGCCAGGTCTGGAGAGTACGGGGGATGCGGCACCACCTCGTAGCCCAATTCAACCAATTTAGCATTGGCGATTCGGGATGAATGGGCCGGCGCGTTGTCGTGGTGGAAGAGCACTTTTTTTCGCTGCAAATGAGGCCGTTTCTCCTTCAAAATGCCGTTGAATTGATCCAATAAATCGCTGTAGTATTGTCCCGTGATAGTTCTTCCCTTCTGCAAAAAGTCGATGTGTATCACACCTTGCGAATCCCAAAAAACGGTGGCCATGACCTTTCCAGCAGGTGGGACAGTCTTTGCCTTCTTCGGAGCAGATTCGCCTGGAGAAATCCACTGTTTCGACTGCTGCTTGGTTTCTGGTGTGTAGTGGTGGATCCATGTTTCGTCCACGGTCACGAATTGGCGAAAAAAATCCGTTGGATTACGATTTAACAAGGCCAAACACTCTTTCGAGGTGGTCACACGATTTCGCTTGTTGTCCATAGTCAGCAAACGCGGCACCCATCGCGCCGAGAGCTTCCTCATGCCCAAATGTTCGTGCACGATATTTTGCACACGTTCATATGAGATGCCCGTGGTCTCTACTATTTCGCGCAACTTCACTCGTCGATCGGCTAACACGAGATCATGGACTTTATCGACCATTTCTTCATTTGTGGCCGTTTTTGGACGTCCACTGCGTGGTTCATCCTTGGTGCTCGTACGGCCACGTTTGAACTCGCTCACCCAGAAACTAATAGTCGAAAATGAAGGTGTGGATGTGCCATGAACTTTCTGCAAAATATCTCGTATCTCCGTCGCCGTTTTCCCGTCCATCCAGAAATGTTTGATGACTGCACGAAATTCGTTTTTATCCATTTTTGCAAAAGTGCCTGAATTGCTTCACAAGATATCCTAGTAAACATAAACGGAACGACGCACGTGTCTGAAAATTTGACAGCTTTCCTAAAATAGGTTAGCCTTGACAACCATCATAACACTTTCACGATACGCGCGCCATCTCTTGCCCATTCCGGAAACTTTTCAATCTACCCTCGTATAAACATTATTAGCTACTGGTTTATAAACAAATCCTGTATGTTCCTTTTTTAGTTCGTCATCAACATGAAAAATCATTGAAGTGAAATGTCTTTAAGATATTGGTTTCTTTATTTATATTTCAGGCTTTGATTTTATCCATGTGTGTTGAACACGTATTAAGTTATTCTTTTATAAATGTATTAAGAGAAAAATAATAAAAATGAAAGTAACGATAAAGAATGTCATCCTTAGTTATGACTTTATTCAATTGAGGTTATGTGTGGAGTGTGGCTTTAGCTGGGTACATGGAAAATATTATATCGCTATCATAAAGAATATCCAATAATAATAAACTTGTTTCGCTGCTTCCTAGATGTTTCGTTTATGAACGGAAGCCTTCCGAATAAAAATATTAATTTTCGGTTAGTATTTTGCGGACGGTTATTACACGATCCCTACGAGATGTCATTTATCCTCCATTATATGGGATAGTGCTGCCCGGTCAAACACGAGACAGCAAGATTGAGCTTATTGAAACCTAACAGCGGCACCAACCCTAACAAAATGTCGGTTGGTATGACTGCAAGATAATTCAAACATAATTTCATTATATCAATCATACGTATGAGCAGCAACTGACATGATTAAATTTTAGATTTGCATTGATTTTAAATTTGTTCCGGCCATTTTCAACTTTGGTACATATACATATGCACGAGTCTATCAATAAAGGATTTCCCATTGGAGTCGTTTAAAATTTTATGCGCGATCAAAATCGGATAAACTTTGAAAATTAATTTTTAGGGAGAGAAAATACGATTTGTTGTCTTTAATAAATTGAACATACGAGATAAAAATATTGACGAACACGAATTTCTGTCTTCCCCCCCTCCCTGATTCTTTCTTGATCTCCCACTCCTCCGAGAGCTTAATATGATTACATAGCATTACGATTTGTAATCCGTTTTCGTGACCGCATTAAGTAATTTATCAATTTTCTGCTGTCGACTCTCCTTCCGATTTGATTAAAAACCAACAATGGTCCACGTGTGAAATACTGATGCCCAACAATAGGGGTTGATCGGGAAAGGAAACTAGTGATTTGAGAGTGGATTAAGTTCGTAGAGATTGTTCGAAATCCCCAGGCGTATCGTCTAGTACATTTTTTTTCTTGTTTCATTATAGAGCTGTAGTAAATATTTCAGAACTGATTTAATGTTTTTCTGCCTTTTTATTATTTTCTACAGCATGTAACTTTGTACTTATTTTTCATAAGCAACTTTTTTAATAAGAACGTCTGCAGACACTTCTTTAAATTTGAATCTCAAGACTTAAATAATGATCGTATATGTTGCATGGAATTCAATTATTAATCTATCAGTCATTGAGTTGGGCTAGATTTATTAACTTAGTAAATTTTTTTTGTGTCAGTTTGAATCTAGTCGCATAATTCTATTTGAAAAAGTTTTTTAACTACATTCATTAACTAGAGACTTACTGGAAATATATACTTAATACCAATAATTAATTAGATACTTATCCTGGTTGCATTTAAAATAGATACAAAAGCTACTTTACATCAAGATTGTAATAAAGAAAAAATGGCGAGATAATAGAGAAAAGGAGGGTTAGAATAAGGTTTATAAAGATCTACGTAGCATTAACTGATCTACACGTATTTCCTCAAGATCTTGTGATTATATATCGTGCATAAAGGAAACAAAAACCTTTACACAAAAATTATTTTTGAAGAGGATCTTGAATTTGTCTTTTAAACTTTCAAAGTAAAACCAATAAATCTTATTTGTCAATTTATATAAACGTACTGGTCTTCCCGTCCAATTTAACGTCCGAACTCTGATTAAACTAGAGCTCCATCGTTATATCAGGTTTATCAAATTTTCAGCAATGGCAGCTCTCACCTCAACTCAGTCTCACCTATTCCTAACAAAGAATCAACCTTAACATTAATGGAGCCTAATGTTTATTCGTCTCATTAAACATTCTGAGAACGCTAAATTGACCAAACCGTCTGATTTTATGTTCGTCTAGCGTTCTCAAGATCTTTATTGACTGGAATAAACGTTAAGTTTTTTAACTACTGCAGTTTATTTTTGTTTAAGGTCAATCAAGTCTCCATGGAGCTTTTGCACTGCCAGGAGTAATATTTAACTGTGTAAAAAGTTACAAGTCAGAGTAATAGCAAGCTATCCACTCAGTTTTTGATAGAGAAAAAACAGCTTCTAAAGTCCTTTTGTGGCATTTTTTTATTAAAGCGATGGAATTTAATTGGGTGGACGTTGTCATAGTCAACAGTCTTGCCTTGGGAATATTTATTGTAAATACGTAACCAAGAGCAATCGGGAATTGTTTTCTTTACTAAATGAAGGAAGAATTGTTCTCTTGAATAGAAAAATGAGGCTTCGCTAGCTAGTACCTCTAGTATCAGAATTAAGTTTAATAGAGCTTCTTTGCTAATATTCTATTTCCGTTGTAGTCATCTCTTTTATCGTTATTCTCTCATTATTTCCTTTATTTTTTAACTAAATGACCGGCTGCTACGACTACGTTCGGACCAGCCAACATCCACCAGTTGCCTACCATTGCCACCAATACCGAGTCACCCACTTCGTCGCAGATTAACATCCATCAGCATCTACATACACTGCGGACAGAGCGAACACCACAAATTTGACCGTCATGCTGAAGAGGCTACAATGGTCTATAGCAACAGTTGCTTTGCTTACCAGGGTAAGCAAAGCAACCTAAATTCACCTGCTCCAAGACCTTCTAAGCGTCAGCATCTGTAGTGTTGTAGTCTGAACGCCGAACGACCCTAGCCGCTTCCCTTGCTTTGTATAAACAATAACAAAAGAAACCGTTTTAAGCTTTGCTATTGAGGCAACTAAAGGTAATCATTTTTACAATGGTATTTAAAATGTGAAACTTCTTTCTTGACCCGATTTCATGCCCGAGACTCTCAGAATTTATAATAAAAAGTGATTGTACTTCAGTCACATCTATGAACACTTCCTTTTTCTTGTGCTCTATTGAGTCGTTTGGTTAATAAATAGAATCCTTGAGAATATCGACTTGATGGCGATTGTTTGGTTGGATTCCTTCTAATGTCATCACATTCGGGTTTTTTTCAGCTTGTGTCTGACACGGAATATAGCTAGTTAAAAATTGGATAATAATTTCATTCTTGACACGATTTTCACAGTCATTACTACAAGCAGATTAGATTAATAAAAACTAATAGAATAATACATTTATAAAATTTTTCAAATTTGTATGCGAATTCTCTTTCTCTAAATAGCGTCATAGACCAGACAGAAGTACTAATAGCTTTTATTTCTGTAACAATATCTAAATATTTTGTTTGTCTATTTCTTCTAAATAAATATCACGAAAAGTATTAAAATTTGTATTAAATTAACTTTATTTCAGATAAATTAGCAAGAAATGTATGATTTTTCTAAAATCATTGTATTTCACTACTTGATCTTTTTGTATACGATTTATTTTATTATGATTGCCAAGGTATGTTTGATTTAATTATAGAATGATACTAGAAAACGACTTGATACTTTAAATACATTTATTTTATATTTAAATAATTATTTACAATGATTTTTTATATTGTTAACAGCAATTACTAATTATTACAAGATACGTAGTAGCCTTTAACGTTTAATAAATTTCTAGAAACTTTATAAAATTGTTTCAAGATGAAATACAATATTCTTATAGCTTCCTTGTTTCAATTCTGTTTTAACACCTTTGGATACTATAGGAAATCCAATGGAATTTTATTATTCTCCTCCTAAATTTATACGCTTGCAAATTTAAGTAGAAACTGGGGTATGAACCGAAAAAAAATCATTTTACGTCAAAAACATTGTTACGTAAGATAAAAAGATATATATATCATAAAGATATTATTAACATCATAGTACGAATGCATTTACCCATATATCCGATTATCTGATAACTTTACTAGAAAATAGTTAAATTTGGCCACTCCTGGATATACCCAGTCGTTTCACAAAAAAAGGGATCACAAAGAATGGGATCAGGAAATGAATGGGTTATGACCTGAATATTTCAATTAGTTTCTACCTTAATATGGTAGTTTGGTACTTAATAATTATAGTTTACACTTTTAATTTCATTATATAGCAACAAAAATCTGGACCACGTTGGACCGTCAATTTATAACGTCAAAAATCTGTAAACGAAATGATGCCCCACGATTGGGCACCAAATGTAACATACAAAATACCACAAACAAAATAATAATTATAAAATTATTATACTTACGTTAAAAAGATGCTCAAGATTACCACGGCTTGAGATTTAGCTCTATCTTACAAATTTTTAGTTTCAGGTAGCAGGTATTGGTTCTGCAGTTGTCTTATTTATAAAAAGGAGTAGATAAGGATTTCAGAACTCAAATAAATACTCTAAAAGGGCGCCATCTGATTATGAAATTTAATGACATTAATTAAGCCAGAAAAGATATTGAATTCACTAATCAGAAAATGAATTCAACATGCCAGGTTTTGAACAAAAAAATTTGGTTATATTTATTAATTTTAAAATAGAAAATGAATAAAAACATTCATAATTATATGGTTCCATTTAGCTCACTTGGTATAAACTTGAAAACATATTTATTGGATGGTAAACATAAAAAATCATATACATATATAATCAAAGAACATAATTAGCATGAGTTTATTAAACCTAAATTAGTCATCTACTATTTAAATTTTAAGTTATTCAAACTGTATTAAACATCAAATGATTTAGAAATTTATCAAAATTTATTCACCACAAAGTTGTTTAACTTTTATTGAACATAAATTGTTCGGAAATTTGTTTTGATCAAGATTTATTAGACATGAAATCATTTGAATTTTATTAAATATAAATTTGTTAAAGTATTGCGGAATTGAATTTAATTAAATACTACTGGAGTTAAGATATTTAAATTTTACTGAAAGTAACATACTAAAATTACATCCTATTAGAGAGCTCTCTTTTTATAGAAAACATAAAATTCAACTATCCAAATCATCCGTAAACACAAACAAGATTACATAAAATAGATATTTCTTAAATTACAATACCTTGATCCTATAGATCGAATTCCAATTAAACCATTAATTACTTTCATCACAAAAAACAATTACTCTTGAATGATAGAAACTGGAAACGCCTTTCACTGGAAGACCGTTGTTGATCATTAATGGTGATGAATTATTATTTGAATGCAGCAGGTCCAAAGAAAATTGTTTTCATTTCAAGTTCAGTTCAATCACACAAAACGTTGAAATAATCCATATGATTTAACCAACAATCTTTGTTAAAACACAGTTTAAGCAATACTGTTTCTGTTATATTTTTATTTATAATTTGCACACGAGGAATAACGGTATTGTCTTTAAAAGCTTAAACGAATTTAAACACAGATAATACTTGCTTATTTAAATCCTTCCAATAGAATAGATAATTGTTTATATTTATCTACATGTAGAACGGGAATTTATTAGTTAAATTATGAGTCCGTCTGCAAATAAACTATAGTCCCAAATAAGAACGCATTTGATGTTTTTAATAACAATAACTCCGTAACATTTTATAAAAACCACTAGATTTTTAATAACATAACTGCACTAATTTAAAACGAGAACGGTAGAAATAATTGTTTTAATGGCCCATTACAATAAAACAAGCCACAATAACTATCAACTGTACTGTATATTCAAATCTTTCAAAATGAATTATTCAAAACTAACTGTATCGGAAACTCGCTTCACGGCAAGTGTGTTCTGTTTACCGCAACTCAAAAGCAAGTCTTTTGGACCAGCCCTTGAACGGAAGTCTCGCGTCTTTTATGTCTGTTTAAAAAACCCAGGGTTCTTTTTCCGCGTAGGAATACATTACCAGATGCAAAATCGAAATCAACCAATAGCAGGGTCTCACTTCAAGAACAAGTATTGATTTTTTCTTTAAACGCCGAAGGTTGCATTATAATAGTTTGTAGGGTATAAATCGTGTACCCAATCAGCGAATCGCGTGTTTTGGCTTAACGAATCAGAGCACAGCAACTCAAAAGCAAGTATTGATTTTTCCTCTAAAACTACAAACGCTTCAAGTTATTTTTTAAACACTTATATGAGTAACCAAAGAGATTTTTATAATTCTAAGTTTTGAAACTAACCTTTTTTGAAATCAGTTTTATGGGGTTGTTTATATCGAATGCTAATGCACGTTTACATTATGAAAAGAATTAAAATATGTCGACAAAATTACCTTTATTCAGAGTTGATAAAAATATACCGTTACAATTACAAAAAACGGTTATGTTAATGATGACTGTACCAAGTCCATCGCATTGGTTTAGATTGGCCGACCAAACTAGACCATGCGATCCAGTAGATCCCGAGATCTACAGTGGTTTCATTTCTGTATTTTAATGGATTAACTGTATATTTACTCAACCGGACATCTGGTACAGCTACTTAACTATAATCCGAATCAGATATCATGAACACAACCAATACAAATACGAGTAGGGAGAAACTCAAAAATGAAAAGTCTTCTGGAATTAAACGGCTAAAAGTATTACAGAAGCATGTGCCGATATTCCCTGAAAGCCCTCAAACGAGGTCAAACCTGGACGCTACGACAAAACATCCCCTAGGTCATCAATGGAAATTTTTATAGGGAATCAAAATCCTCTAACAGAGCATCTATAATATTTTAATTACCAAAATATTCTAGAAAAAGGATTCCCGTTTAACAGCACTCAAACTGCCCCATAAAATTTTAACCACACAAATTTTATCAAAAATTCGCCGGAAACAAGACGGCTAATCACCTTTTATCCACATTCCACCAGAAAAATGCATTATGACCAAACCAAAATTTTGAATGTAAATATAATTCAAAGCCGAAGTATTAAAAGTATAAAGTGTGACCTAATCTGCAGGAGAAAAATTTGGAATAAATCAAATTACATTAGTTTCAATGCTAATGAAACACAGACACGTTACAACATATTGAACTTTACTAAGAATCTCAGAGCCTGTTAAGAAAAATACCTAAAAAGCTTGTTGAAAGGTTTAACAGCCTTGGTAATAAAGTATAAGAAAAAACTTAAAGTTGTATACGGAACTAGTCTAGCGGTTAATGTATCAGACTCGAGAGTGCGAATCCCACTCCCTGATACATTTTTTTAATATCATAATCAGATAGAACTTTATTACAATCCTGTGTTAAAGTCATACTTTAGCGTTCATCACTTTACTGATTTATAACTTAAAAATAATTCCTTCCATTTGTAGTCTCTGTAATTTTCATACACTATAGTCCCTGTACCTTTTTTTTAATATTTCTTGATTTTATAATTAATTGTTATTAAAAGTTTTAGTTTTGATAGTAACAAAGGAAAATTTTCAACAATTCTCATTCAAAACTTTTAGTTTTCATAATACAAGATAACATAGTCATTAAATTAATTTAAAAAATAAGCAAAAAATTTGGTAGTGCTGCTAGCATTACAAGAACCTTGCTGGCAGCAGATAATTTAATAACGAGGGCGCGTTTCAGCATTAATTGGGGCGTTATCTAACACTAAAAACGCAAACTATTCTAATTAGCATTTAGACATAACATTCGTCAGCGTGGGATAATTTATACGAAACCGTTAATACATTGCTGGCACACAATATCACTTGCTATGGTAAAACACAAACGAGAGATATTAATGCAAATTTATTATCAAATGTAATTGCAGTAATGCTCTATAAATCTGTTCTATGACTTGCTATTCGTTTTGAATATTAAGCGATTGCACATGTTTATTGTACATTTTCGTACTTAATAAAAACTAAATTATTATAGTTATGGTTTTGGTGATTATCATTTTACTAACCTTACTTCGTGAAATTGCATTAGATACAAAAACAATCTCTTGAGACTTATTAAGTTTGAATAGTAGCGTTAGCCTGAAAATCTAGAAATTGTAAATTTCTAGAAGTTTTAAATCTAGAATTCTTTTAATATGCAATTATAACAATTAGATTCATTTCCGAAGTGTAAATTTATGCCGGAGTGGCAAGTTATTGTTTGATGTGGTAATTCTTGATCTGGCTATTATCAAACAACTCATACTAAATGCTGATGTAAGATTAGCAGCTCGTTTACAGAGCTAGTTGTACCACAATGTTTGAAACACTTAGAAGTTGTCAAAGTGCATTCCAACTTTACTTAATAAGTAGTTGTGGAAGGATAATTTCAGCAAGCAGAGATGCTAAAATAGTTCGTGTTTTTGATTAAATCGAATTCTTCTTTATGGTAGCCTGTTTTTCAACGGTTACCAAAGTAGTTGAAAGAGCATTTAGATTTACATAGAATGAACACACTTTATAGCAATTCAATATTTAAATATTATTTTCAATTAATTAATTAATAGATTGAGAAAAGCAATCACAATTATCTAAGTGTAAGTTATAATATTATAGATTATTTCTATTACGTATTATCGTCATTATAATTAATATTTTATTATAATTTTAATCATTATGTCAAATTATTTTGTTGCCAATTCAAATAAAACCAGCGGAGTTTATAGATATTTCCAACTTCGGCCCTGATATATTTAGATAATCCAACAATCATCGTGAGTACAATGATTTTTCAACTACCAATACAGTCTCATTTAATTTGTCTGACAGTTTACAAAACTTAAATGCAGTCAAAACTCAAAATTTTAAATTTATTCTTAATTCTATTTTTCATTTTTGAATATAGTATCGCTAGTTCGAAATGTGGAGTTGTAAGTAAGCAGCGGAAGTACTAAATTATTAATAGTTTAATAATTAATTAATTAAGCTTAGAATTGATATTGCGATGATGTAAATAGGCCAGATTTAGTAGCAATTTGGGAATGGACTGGCATTACTATTTAACGCAGAAAAATAAAATTGATTAAGTTAAAATTTAAAATAAAAATGAAATAAACATAAGTAGTTATATATTATAATTATTTTACATGCAATGCTATTCTTAAAATTAGCAGAATATAGCAAAATAGTTTACGATTAACCATGTAACTTTGAATTAATATTTTTTAATATAAGATAATTAAATTAAACTTGTTAGGCTTAAAGAATTAACACACACACTGTAATTAAACAAAATATCGAATATTTTATCAGTTGTTTAGGTAGACACGCTTTTCATATCAAATATGTAGGCTACCGTAGTAGGAATTATACAGTTTTCAATGAATTAACCTAGTTCAGGGACGGGTTTCATACGAAATAGAATAAAAAGGATTTTTATCCAAAGATTTAAAATGCTATTATTAACATACTTGTTTTTAAAAGTTGATTAATTTGAAGTGTTTCTGTGTGTAAACGACCAGATCGTTAGTTAAAATTATATTTTATTTTATCTCATTATTTAGATTTTCTCAGTTCAAGTTGTTTGAACGCATTAAAATCTTGAATCAAAGCTACACCATTAAAATGTAGCACAATCAACTATTGTTTATTGTTTTTATTTATATGTTAAATTTTAGATTGAAACGAAGGTTTTTCTGCACAAGAGAACAACAATAAAAAATGCCCCGCGATTGGCCGACAATTGAAACGATAGTTTTCTGCCTAACTAAAATAAGCAATAAAAATTATACTTACGTTAAAAGATGCTCAAGATTACCACGGCTTGAGATTTAGCTCTATCTTGCAAATTTTAATTTCAGGTCGAAGGTATTGGTTCTGCAGTTATCTAATTTATTAATAAATGGATAAAGGTTTCAAAAACACAATAGCATACACTAGAAGGGCGCCATCTGATTATGAAGCTTAATTTCCTTAATTAAATAGATCGAATAGATCAAATAAATCTAATAAATCTGTCTGAAATCACTAATAAGAAAATGAAATCAGACCGATATAAATTTAGTGCAAAGTATTAGAAAATTTCAACAAAATCAAAAAATTTAGTTTAATGAAGATATGAATAAAAACTGTCATAATTAAATGGTTTAGTCTTACTGGTTTTAATTAACTTTAAAATCATATTTATTTTAGAGAAAACACAAAGAAAAAATAAAATATAAAAAGATTACTAATTTTAAACCCAAAAATTCAAATAATAATTCCCTACCTAAGAGCTCTTGACTAATAAAATTTTAATGAATAAAAGTTGTATACTAAATTACATATAAATGAAAAACAAACTGTAAAAATATTACAAAGATCCAAAGAGAATCTACATAAGTATCTAACATTCAAAAATACATAAATCACTGTACCTGTAGTTGTCAATAATTCGCAAACCAAATTAACGCTAAGTTGCAGAAATATGACTCCTGCATACACCAAACACGGCTAAACAAAGAGAAACTGAATGTACGTAGATTTCTGCTTTCCATTATTCAATGATGCAATGAATTAACCCTCGTAATGTCTGTATGAGGTGAACTATTATTCACGAATTTACCCAAAATAAAATAACTGAATGCAACCATAAAACTTCTATAAGATTTGGTTATTAAATTAATTTTGATAACCATCGCAAATGTTCGTTGTTTTTCTTTAAAACAACCCACTTATTATTTAAATCTGAACTGAATTTATAAGGCACATAACTCGGATTTTATTATTGATCCGAGATTTCGATCACTGAAGATAAAGTCTGTAGTTATTAATTTTCTATCGGTATTTCGGTATATATATTTCGTATGAGAAGCTTACAAATTGCGACATCAAAATAAATTACAGGTGTAAGTATAAATATAAATAAATAATATAAATGTAGGTCACGTATCTGTAACCTAGTTGTGAGCATAAAACAAAATAATATAATATAATACAATACATCGTAACATAACAGCATTTCGGTACGAGAACTATTTAAAAGATAAACGATACGGTAATTATTTCAATCGGTAAACTGTATTAAAGCTATTACACTTTTTTAATAGAAAAAAACTAGATTTCCCATTCTTTCAAAACACAAACATCCGGAAAAATATTAAGCTGTATAACGGTACTTTTATTAACTGCAAATTCTTAATTAATATCCGGAAACTTAATTACACAACGGTATGTTTATTAACTGTAAATTTTTAAATAACGATGCACGGCATCCGAAACCGGTCATTGTCTATCAACTGTACTGTATCAAAACTTAAACTGAAGTGTCTCGGAACAGCAACTGAACGGAAGTGTCGTCTTTTTATTAAAACTGAAGGTTATTTTATTATATACTCAGGATTCTTTTTCTGCGTAGGAATACATTACCAGATGCAAATCGACTCCAACCAATAGCGGGGTCGCGTGGTTTGGTCTAAACGAATCATGGTTAAACAGTCCACGAACCATATTTATTAGTTTCCAGGATTTTAACAAAGAAGCTATTTTAATCAATATACACGTACATAAATGAAATACAGAAAGGAATAATTTATTGCCCAAGGATTTTAGTATTTATCAAGTAAAAATAGTAAAAATAGACCATGATAGGTGTCGATAATATTTAACCTAATTTTATTAAAAAGGATATTTTATATAAAGGAATATTATTTAATTTGATTGTTTTGTACTAAAACATGATGTATGTTACCCATGTTTAGGATAGTTTATCCATTTCTTTAGAAGATTTTTATCTTTTCTTAAATTTGATGTGCCGATTATGGACCGCAGATAGCATTTTTATTATCCTAGTAAGTTGAACCAGTTTCGGGATTATATTTCACTGGAAATATGTAAAATAGGTTATTATTATGATGTCTATAATAGTACATTTAACTTACTAATTCCTGTAATTAAAGGATTTGTATTAATTATCAAGGAAAATTAGCTATTTTGGATATGTTGGAGGTTTTTCAAATTTTAATTTTAATAGAACTTTTTTCACCATTGTTTGAATACAAGCACTTGGAGGACTGTATGCTAGACAAGTTTGAGTATAATTTGATTTCATTTATGTTGATATTTGTGTAGGATCTTGTATAGCATCGTTGAATTCCTAAAACGTGTAAACAGATTTTTGCATTTGAGTTTTCCTTTAATTGTAAATATTTTCCTATGTAAATTTTATATGTATGAGTTACCTAGTGTAGCTATATGTTCATTTCTTGTAACGATATGGCTGGAGATAATGTGTTTCTATTGTAATTTGAGTTTTAATGAAGTTTTCATCGTTAATCGTTTTTGTTAATTTTCTCAGTTACGATTGATTTTAGACTGCAAGTGTATTACATTAATTTGCTCGTCATTGTGCCAGCTATAGTTCTGTGTTTCTAGATTTAAGATTAATGCTAATTTTAAACATATGTCTTTATCCTGTAACGTCACGAATGTAGCGAGTAGATTTTGTTTGTGGGATCTTGTAATAGTTATCAATTGTTTTGAGATAACATAAGGAAAAATTAACAACGTCAGTCGAAAAAACGTATTTGAAAGGTTCAGTTATAACCATATGTTTTGATAAACATACGTCGAATGTAAACAAAGTATTTATGGAATAGTTACCTGTTTATAAAATAAAGAAGAAATATTTCCACATTTATAACAATTATTTGGAATTGTAAATATAGTATTATAAACAATATAAAAAAGATTTATTTATTGGTTTGAAAAATCGATTTATTTGGAAGATCGATCAGCTGACTATTAGAAGCAGTCTTTATTACCAACAATGCAATTGGAGTAATTTAATAAAAGATTTTAAAAGGATCCGTACCATTATATACAAGGTATTTCGAAAGTGAAAGTTTTTTTTCGCAAAAAGAACTATAAAATTATAAAGGCAATTTTTAGTTAAATCTAGAATTTGATTTTGATCATTTTGGATTGTTTTTAAATTAAAAGATATAACGATTACACAATTTTGAATTTGTTTATTATCAAAGATAATTCAATTTAGTTTAATAAATTCATAGTATTTGTAAATAATTATTTTATTGACTGATAAATTTATTTTATGTTAGTTTGTTAAAGTGAATACTAGTTTCAACCCTCATTATCAGGTTGTAACTAAGACCTAAAACACTTGAGAAAACTCTAGGAAGATTTCTTTGGTTAAACACTAGTGTATGTTT
This sequence comes from Agrypnus murinus, assembly GCA_929113105.1. Taxonomy (NCBI): domain Eukaryota; kingdom Metazoa; phylum Arthropoda; class Insecta; order Coleoptera; family Elateridae; genus Agrypnus; species Agrypnus murinus. The sequence continues at coordinate 149,298,599 of OV816028.1, forward strand.
CTGTTGTTTAGCTGCAGAAGTCCAAATGCTTTGGTAGTAAGTCTCGTTCCAGGTACAGGAATTATTAAAGTTGAATTAAATATTTTTATCTCGTGCTCTATTAATATAAACCTGAGTCAGCTTAAAAGGGTAAACGAAATGTGTAATTTTTAATTTTTCATTATTGTTGAATCTCATTGCAATACATTTAACTGTAACTTCAGATTCAATTTTCATTTATATACGTAGTTCGTCTTAACAAACTGCTGATATTTCTTGTGCTATTAAAATGAAGTATTATTGAAAATATGTCTTCATCAATTTAGTGTCAATCTTAAAAGGGAGGTCTGTTCTCAGACTGGGGATCGCCCGCCTTTTCATTTAAAATCGATAAAAACAACATCTTATCCAGTTTGAACGACGCTAATCTATCTTGTTATTTGTTCCTGTTTTCTATTTTCTAATAAGAAGCTTTTGTGATTAACACCCATGACGCCTGAGTAGAACTCGATTAATTAAGATGTGTCTGCCGGAGCAAATAAGTCTACGTAAGACGTAGTATCTGTAGTGGAAGTTTAACTATTTCTATTAAACAACTTTAAGTAGGTACGGAATTGTTCATATTTTAATTAGAGTAATTAAGTATGCTACAATTGGTGCCCATCTGTGGGACTTTAGTGTTTAGCAAAATAACGTGTGTTATAGCTGATAATACTTTTTAATTTACAATGTAGAATCGCTAATTTAAGATGTGGAATTTGCTTATCAGTTACATTAATTTTTTTACTTTAAAATATTAATTTAAAACCCTGAATTTGTAAAATACTAACTATAGGAATCTAGAAGGCATCCTTAGAAATTTTTTACTAATTAATTAAGCTTAGAATTAGTAATAGCAACAAAAATCGATTTTTAGTGACAAACGGTTTGGATAAAAAACTTTTTATTAGTTTACAAGCAATACGCTTTCAAAGTCAAAGGGATCTAGAAAAAAAGATAGTAGTCAATGTGCAAATTAATTTAAATAAATAATACCCAAAAACAAGCAATTTGCTAACCTATTAAGAGTTTTCCAGGTAAATTAACTAACATTTAGCTAGCTAGGGAATAGTTGAAGATGTCAAAATATAAGCTAGTTGTCAAGTTAATCAAAATATAGTAAAGGGTGAATTCTGATTTTGATAATAATTAGCAGTTAACATCGATTTTCAATAACTTGTGTAACTTTTTCAAACCGAATTGAAATGCAGCTTTTCAGCATATACACATTACTTGGCCTATATTTGACTATCTTATGTAAAACAATGTAATAAATTACAATTACACCACAAACAAATAGTAATCATCACAAAACTGAGAAATAAAAACGCCCCACTTTGAAATAGTCATCAATATTTATGATATTTTGAATTGATACAGATACGTTCGCAAACAAAGAGGTCATTATCGAAGCAACAATTGTGTGTAGGAACACATAAACACAATTCAAACAGTAATAAATCCGATCTGATAAAATCCCTAGCAATAAAATCCATCTAAACATCCATAGGCAAGTAGATTAAATTGCTATAACCTTTTTTTTTGTAGGTTTTTACCTTTTTGATTACACTTATTTAAGATTTTCTTTCTTTATAGAGATATCAAATCTATAGACTTTAGAAAAATTTATAGAATCACGGTTTAACTGATTCCAATTAGAAAGTTTAATGTAGAAAACTTTTTAAAAGTGTTCTGGCATTTTAGAAATTCATAAGTAAGGTAAGAAAATTCCATCAAGGGAATCATAAAATATTTTTATAACTACAATTTTAGTGTAAAAGATCTTGAGGATTTATTCTTTAAAAGTTTGTGGGATAGTTCAACTGGAAATAAGCAGAGTTTATAGTATTTTTATGTCGTACATAAACTGGACGATTGGTAATAACTGTATACCGGACCAGGACAGCTTCTGAAACTGAATTGTGCCATTTCATGTGAAAATTTTATGTTGTGTGTGTCTGTCTAGCTTACCTTTCCACAAATTGAAGATGGGTTACAATTTAAACATATTGTTTCACCAAAGATGCACATTTATAACCCTTATATACCAAAAAGGGGCTATATTCAACAATGCAACGAATGGAGAAGGAGATAGATCATTCTCTCACTGAAAAGAACGAGATGATGTGTTGGAGCTCTTTACTGAAGATTGCTCCACTCTATTTCATTTGAGAGTATTACGGGAAATCTCGAACTCTCAAGACAGCATAAATACAAATTGGACGCCTTAATAAAAAGTAGAACGCTAATTTAATTTTGCAACAAATAAATTCAAATAATAAAAATTTGAAAGTTAATTAAACGAATTTATCCAGAAATTATCCTTCTTCAACCCTTTTAGGAAATTTTCGCTCTCAGCCCATTTCTCTTACCTCTCTCCCAATGCGCTAAAGGTTATTTCCCAAGAGAAGTCGATTAATTTAACTTTAATTGTTGATTGACCCATTGAATTAATCTATTAATCAGCAACGCTCTAATTTAAACACTCTCAAACAAACATTTCGAATTAAAACCTTTATTTTAATTATGCTTTTAAGGTGTCTATAAATTCAAACTTGTACATGTAGGTACCCTAATTTTTTACTAGAATTGGAAATGGATATACAATCAATTTTTAATTTGCTGAAGGTTTAATCAAGGTAGAATTTTTAGACGGTCAAAGTTTCTTAATGGTAATTAACCACTTTTGACAAGCAATTTATTAAATATTAATAATGTTGGTATTTACGAAGTTTTAGCTGATGTAAATAAATTAAAGCACAAAAGCTTTTGTGAAACTTTTCAAATATTAGTTAAGGTAATATTAGGTTCTAAACGAAATTAATTTTTAATTCAATGCTAAAAGGAAGTGATGTTGATGTCTTTACAACAACGCATTAAAGATTATTTTTTCTCTTTTTTAATTTTAATTAGTTCATTATGTATGTAAATTAACGAACCGTAATTATTATTATAGCAGATGAATATAAAAGTAAGATTCGTCCTCCACCACTGATTATGAAGTCTGACAATTTAGTAGTGACACACGATCAAAAGGAGACGCTTTAATTTGATTAATGTGATGTTTGCTATTATAGTAACGTCACAGTGATGGAACAAGTCAATTATGAACACGTTTTCTTAATACAATAACCGATTCAATTGATGAATTCGATTTTGCGTTTTTTGTATTAAGATCTATCTAACAATATGATCTACATTAACGTGGTCAGGTTTATGCAAAATTTAAAAAAACACTAATTACGGCTGTTAGACATCATAGATTGTAACTAACACAAAAATCAGTCCCCCACAAACGGGCGTCAATTGTTTCACTGGGCATTGGATTTACCACACTTAAAGCAAAACTTTCGACGTTTACTTTGACATTGGCAACACTTATAATTTTCTTGCAGACAATTTAAATACCCGATTTTACTAGTGGGCAAGCTTTTCCGAAAAACTAGTTCACAAGCACACAATTCAGGTTTACGAGAACTAGAGTGTCTCTGTTTTTCCAAAATTATCTACTGTTCATCTATATATGAATCGCCCCCTCCCTCCCGCTCAAGCTTATAGCTTCTGGGGCCTTGGTTAAGGTTATGGGTTGTAGTAATTATTATTATTATTATTATATTTTCCTATACAACTCTATCAATTCAGTTATACTCGAAACATCTGACAAAGACATAGATCAGAGACAAATTTCTCCTAATGTCCTTTAGTTTTGTAGATTCAAGCTACAAAGTGACCCATTCGAGCAAAAAGTTCCTGCATAGTAGCTACAAAAATTGATACGGTTTCATGTTTACATTGAGATCTGGAACTAATCTTTTCCCAGACGCTATCTGAATAATCAGGAGGCAGCAATTCATTTTTCAGACGATCAATTAATGAATTCCAGCCATTAGTTCACAAAAGTTCCTGCATAGTAGCTACAAAAATTGCTACGGTTTCATGTTTACATTGAGATCTGGAACTAATCTTTTCCCAGACGCTATCTGAATAATCAGGAGGCAGCAATTCATTTTTCAGATGATCAATTAATGAATTCCAGCCATTAATTGAAGAACGAATAGAATGGAACCAGCACAAAGCGGCATCTGAAAATAATTAAACTGCGACGTCGAATAATTCTTCTTTCTCAACTTGTCTTGCAGCCCTCAATTCCTCAGCGCGTTCTAAGAAATTATTAAGATCTTCCCTTTTTACCATCAAAGTTCAGGTTCCATTTAAAGATGGGTACCGACTAACGACTATGTCTGAAATGATCAACTATTGTCACGGTAGGAACCGCAGTAGAGGTTGCCATATTGGGAACTCCTGAATATTACAGTAGTCAAAGAATCTAGTTGAACTCTTTCTGAAAAAAGAGCTTCAAGTTCTAAGGTTAAAACTAAACTTTCATTTGTAAATGAAATCACCTTTATTCGCTTTACCCTATTCATGAGGTGAACCACACGAGACCTGATCCATTTATCAAGTGAGTCTGATTTGGGTCCATCAAACTCACCTATTAAATATTTAATCGAATCTATTATCTTAGAAATACACACTTGTTCTAGTGTAAAATTAAAACCAGGATCTTCGCATTCCCGGTATCTTCGCTGTTTATCTTTTTCTAAAAATTTAGCTAAACATTTCCTTTTTGTGGGAACAGGTCAACAGATCGCATTAAATGGAGATCCATACTATGAATAAACAGTATCAAACAAAAACAAAGGTTCGGTATTACTCACCTGATATTAGAGTAGAGTGACATGTTAATTTTATTTGGCAAACCTTTGAGGTTGTGTTGTCTAGCATTTACTAAGGTACGAGTAGATGGCATTAGTGGGCATAAAGTATAATTGATATTTAAATTATTCAAAAGGGAAAATTGTTCTTTAACAAAATTACATAAAATTGTAATAAAATAAGATTCACAAATTGTGGGAAATAAAACAACATCCCGGAACTCAATATTAATTATTTTACTTACAGTCTGTTAAATATACAAAGATATTCATCATAAATTAACAATAATTAAAAGATTAGCAAGTTGATAATAATATCTCGCAAACCACTATCTTGAATGCTATTTTGACATCATTTGTAAGTTTACCCCATCCAAGCAAGTTGTATATAATTTTTTTTTATATCTTTTATAATTATTAGGCCAGGCAAATTAAAGTTCTGCCTTCCAAAAACAGGTGGAGTTCTGGAATTTGTTTTAATCACTCAAGTACGTCTCTGATATGAATAATCTGAGTTTGCCCCGATTTGCGAGTAGAGCTTCAGCAGTCATGTTAAAAAACCTTGACATTTCGGACTTTTTCCGGATTTTCTCTAATTCCTCTAAAACTAAGCGTTTAATCGAAGAGTCCATTATTACCAAAACCGCAGAGCATTAAATCCTGCGTCGATTGAGTACAGTACGTTGGAATTTGATTAAGTAGTCTTGTAGAAAATCTACGTTAAAAACGGCAATTTTCCGCACTTTTTGAAAAACACTCATTTCGTCTCTATAAAGCGTATAATATCTATAAATCGACCAACTTTAACGCAAGTGTTATAGAACCAAAGTTGTAGAGTATTAAATTATATTTTCAGATTGTCCAAGAAACCTATCCAGTAAGTAGATATTGGCCTCTTTCAATTTTCTGGAAATAGCATGGTTATTGACAAACATCAATGTTTGGTTTTCCATTCAATGGTTTTTTCCAACATTCAATTTTTTTAAGATTTTCACCAATTTGCAAGCCCTCAGCTACACGTTGTTATCGAAATAATAGTTTTGAAGACAAGACAATTAACAGATTAATGTTCTTACTTATTCAAATCATCGTCGAGGTCTCCTTTTCCTTCTTCCATGATGTCATCATAATCTATGTCGCAGTCATCAGCACCGAGAATCGGGATTTCAGTTTGAGCATTGGTGCAGGACTGGCCTTTGCATATTTAGTTCACAAGCGGTGGTACATTTCATGTCATTTTTGTCATGTCAACAACCTCCATGTATTCCAGTCCCATTTCAGTGGGTTGTTTTTCTAGCTTGCACCTGCAGATACGTCCTCAAGGAATGCTGTCGAGGTTAAATGATGCCATCGTTAGAAATTTCTCAAAGATTTCACAGCGAAGCACATTTAATGGCTTTGTTTCATCTTCATAATACAGGGCTGCTGTGCAATTCTGTCCTGCCTCACACCTGTAGGTTCTTGTTTGTCTTTATTGCCTTCAGAAATTTCAGTTTTCCTTTAACGTAAAACGATGAAGTCGTATCGTAGCCACTGAATGCATGTAGGAATAATATGTTGTCTTTAGAAAATTGGGAAAACTTGAAATTTAAGGGGCTGTAAGCAACATCATCTTGCCTGCCTTTGCCTGACTTCAATAGAAAGACGTTGGGGGACATTGGGGCTGAAGCATTCAAAATCACAGGAAGGACGGTGTCCTCCCTAACGACAACCACACAGTCAGAGTGCTGAGCAACGTCAACAGCACTAGCCACAATTAAGGTATCGGCGTCCTCAGCAGCTTGCTTAACGTTGAAGTGTTCAACTTCAAGTCGATTCTACAACATTTTGCGTTAGAGTTGATCGATCTATAGATATTGTACTTTTTATAGAGACGAAATGAGTGTTTTCGTGTAAAAGCGTAAACAATTGGCGTTCTTTGACGTAGCTTTTGTACAAGTCACTCAAAGTACTCAATCGGCGCGGAATTTGGATTTTCAAGAAGAATGGATTTTCGATTAAGCGCTGAGTTTCAGAGGAATTCGAGAAAGACCGGAAAAAACCCGAAAATCTCTAGGTTTCTTTAACATCACAGTTGAAGCTCCACTCGGAAATCGGGACAAACTCAGATTATTGATATCAGAGACCTGTTTGAGTAATTAAAACAGTTTCCAGAACTCCACCCATTTTTTGAAGACACCCCCTACTTTGGACGTAATTTTACTGGTCTATTATATAGAAGTTTGACTTTTTAGAAAACCGCGACTTTCAGTTTTCTTTTAAATAATTTCTAATTTGTTCGAATTTTAGATTTTTCTTAACGGAATCTGAATCAGCACACAAAATTGCACAATAGACATATTTACTGATACCGTCTTACTCAGTTTGAGACACCCGGTACATTCAGGCAATGGTCTAAATTTTATAGGGACAGACCGCAAGTTAATGGAACTAGCAAGTTGTTTACGTAAGAACTGTAATATGCTTTCTACGTTGTAATATTTTCAAAATAATGTCTAATGATATTTTAACAATACTCACTAGCAAATATTTTTGTATATAGTTTCATTTATACTTCATTTATATTTCATTTATAAAGTCAATAACAAAAAAATAAAAAGAAATACATGATGATTGAAATGAGTGATAAATTTTAAATTTGGTTTATAAATTGCGAGTACCAACAAATATGAAACAGACTTCGGTAAAAGTACAGTGAAAACATACACAAACCTAAACCACTTACCTTCACCATCAAAGAAAAATGCTCCGGCTATTAATTAAATAATTGTGAACCTTATCTTTGTCACAATTGAGACTCTATCATGCGGGTCGCTTCAATAGAGAACTAACTAATATGGATCTATAAAATTTATTTAACACAAAACAATAAAATTAAAAACAAAACTCTTAAAATTAACTAAACAAACGAAGAAACATTTGATTATCATATGAAGACAGTATAATTCTCTTTGTCTTATTAATTAATAGTTCTTTCATTAATTAAACTAAATTACAAACTAACAAAATACCTTACTTTAAATTCAAATTTCCCAAATTTTGGCGCCTTTAAATAATTACCAACATGGATTAATAGTTCGCTGTAAATGCGGTTGCAATCATCTGTTTGAATATAAAGATGGTTAAAATGTTCCCAAATTCCGTATACATCATGAATAAAAAGTTTTGTAATACATGATGAAATGTTTTAAATTATAAAGAACAGCTGTATTCTTCTATAAAGTAAGTCCAGTTAACTTTATTCAAAATTAATTCTCCAACTTCCATGCCAACTCCAATGACAAAAATCCAATTTCATCAAACAACAAAAATAAATTTTCTTAACCAAAAAGAATTCAATCACTAATTAGATTCACTACATTTTTATTTAATTAAACCAAAATTATTTATTATTAGCTGCACTACTTAAATTCTGAAACTTTATGATTACAATAAATAAAAATTGACGTAACAGGAAACATAACTTAACCTTTAATTTATGACAGATGGTTAATTTTTTTGACGTTTAATAATGTGAACGCATGTCAACGCGTGGTTTCCACAAATGAATTTTTGCAAGAGAATGTCACCAAATTTCTTCCTGTATTTATACAAATTGGAAAAACAATTGAAAATCTTAGTTGGATTTGTGGGAAAATCCCTAAATTAGTTTTTTATAAAAACTAAAAATTACTAGATTGAAAAAAGTAACTAAATTTTCGTAACCAAATTGTTATTAAAAATTAAACTAATTAAACTAATAGTTTAAACAAATATTATAAATGAATAGAGGAAAATATCCTCTTTTTAATGATATGCAAAACTTCCTTTTACACTAAAAAATAAACTTAGGGTAGAATGACAACTAACTTCATTTTCCCCTACACAGAAACATTATTAAAATTAGAAATAAACTTTTAAAAACACTTTGTTGTTTCCTTTTCTTGTTATAAACCTTATCCTTAAATTCTATAGAACAAATATTACCTAAATTTTGGTACCCAAAACCTAATTTAAAGCTAATTTACATACTTTCAGAAAACTTTGACAAAACGCGGCCGTATTTGTTTTTTAAATGCCAAGACCTTCTAGAATAAAAGATCACAAGATTGGCAAAATACTCAGTTGTACTTGCTTGACAAATTTACTATAAAATACTTAAATTCGAAGACTTCTCAACAATGGAAACTACTGATTCATTATCAAGATACCCCAAATCGTTAGATCTGGAGAAATTTTCTTAATTTTCAACAATAAATACAGTAGGTAAAGTGGTAGATATTTGTGTACACTTCCACACATATATTCCTCATCTGCCTCAGTTGAAAACAAGCATTGAACTGGCTTTAATACCATAGTATCCACAAAAATTAAGCAACGGTAGCTTAACGTTAGCTAACCAAGAAAATTTACGAAAATTACAAAGAAAAATCAACATTAAAATTTATCCCTTTTAATTTAATGTGTTATTTAGTGCTTCATAAAGCAAACATTTTTTATTTATTTAATTAATTTATTTTTTATTTATATTTATTATTTATTTATTTAAAAAATTGGATCATGAAACCCCTTACAAATTAAGCAACCCAAAACATGTAGTTGCTTAAATTTTATAATGACATGTTACAGACATGACAATATGTTATTTCCCTTAATAATTTAAAGAACTTTCTTAATGTTGTTTATACTAACTATTAAACAATACATAAAGCTACTATTGAATGCAAAAGTTCTGAGTTTGAATGCGCATAAAAAACCTAACCATTCAAATTAATTCAAACAAAAACAGTTAGATAGACAATTTATTTTTGTACAAAATAGCAAACTTTTAAAATCATCTGATTTTAGATTTTTTAATTTTTGCGAATTATGTTACAAAATGTCCGGGTTTTTGGGAGTTCTGACATAACGTGTCTTTAATAATTAATCTTTCAATAACTACTTGGCCGAATTGAATTTAATTGTATATGCAAGTAGCTAATAGTGTTGTATGTATGTGGAAATTTTTGTAACTTGATATATGTATTGCTTCTTAAGTTATTCTGTGCAATAGAGAATTTCAAACATAGAATTATTTATTAATTAATTCGTGAATATTTTCAAAATAATTTTTAAAGAATTATTTATTAATTGATGCGCTAGACAATCGGCGTACAGCTTCAAGCTTTTTTTTTATAGCTTATTACCAAAAACAATAAATCAATAAGCTTTTTAAGTATTTTTTAAGTCGTTTTTGGTTTTCTTCATAAATATGTTTTTGACGTAAAATGAATTATTCTTTCGATTGATACCAAAATTTCTATTTACATTTACAAGGGTACAAATTTAGGAGGAAAATGTTAAAATTCCTTTAGATTTCCTAAATTGTAGTTTACAAAAAGCAGACTGTATATAGTAAATTCAATTCTGGCAAGTCGCTATTGAAATATTAATATTTAAAGACGCTTTTCATCAAAACCTCCAAAAAACAGACTTTTTGTAACATAATTTGCGAATATCAGATAATTTTGCAAATCTACTATATTATACAAAAAGAAATTGTCTATCTAACTGTTTTTGTTTGAATTAATTTCAGCTGTTAATTTTTTTGCTATGCGCATTCAAACTCAGGGCTCAGAACTTTTGCATTGGATAGTAGTAGCATAAACTATGTTTAATTACAGAACGAATATCTATTCATATTGTGTACCGTACAATTAATCATATATTTTCATAATCCGTTTGCTAATAATGACAAGGGAAATTGGTCAATACAACAAGAGAGTCAGATAACTGTAGATTAATTAGTGAGTTGTTGTTTACTTTTACTAATTATTTTTAAATTTATTTAAAACTAATAATAATACTAAAATAAATAGAAAGCTAAACAAAACAATTATATACAACAAATAACACAAAATTGCAAGAAGATTACGGTTTTATGTTGTCCAAAATCCATTCAAGATATTTTTCTACTCTTGTGTATACACCAGGTATTCCCTCAGTTCCACAACGACTTAATCCGTAAGACACTATTCCAATACAAACCCAATTAGCTTTTCCGTCTTTTTTGTGCTGATACATCAACGGACCACCACTATCGCCGTGACAAGAATCCCTTCCCTTCTTACCTCCAGCACAAACATGAGATTCTTGTATTGCGAACTCATGTTTTCGATAGACCTCGGTGCAATCATCATTTGAAACTATTGGCAGCTATCATAAATTGTTAGATAATAATCAAGCAATAAGAGATTAGTTTATACCTCAACGTGGCGTTTCTCATCACTTCTCCATTTCTTTTCGGTTTGACCCCATCCTGCAGCAACCGCAAATCTTCCTGTAAAGGTTTCATTTGTTAACTCTGGTAGATGTGGCAAGCATATTGGCTTAATGAAGTCTAGAAAAGCAATAATTTGGCAATTTTAAAATTTCACAAGCTTTTAGGTGTTTATACCTGTAAAATTTACTTCAGATTTTAATCTTAGCAATGCTATATCATTCAGCAAGTTTTTATTACTAGGGATGTAATTCTTGTGAATGATTGTATCTTCTATTTCGACTTTTAAGAGTGGATCTGCACAATAATACTCGTCATCGCAATCTGGATCTGTCCTTACATTGTGTTCTCCTAGACGTACTCTTACTCTAAAATATATTCAACATAAACACATAAAATATTAAATATTGTTAATAATACACTCAAAAATAATACTTACACTGGATATCCAATATCTTCAACACAATGTGCAGCGGTCAAAACGTATCTATTGCTGATTAATGCTCCACCACATTCAAATTCTCCTGTAATAATTTAAAAATATGTACTAATATACTAGGATGTTGTAGACATAATTTAAACTTACCATCATTAGATTCCAAAAGAGCTAACCATGGAAATTTGCCTAAATCAGTTTTATCTCCATTAAAAATAATCAATACTACACCATCTTCTTCGGGATTCACTTTTCCACACACATCATTACCAGGAAGGAGGCTTGACTTAAGCTGTGCTACAAAAAATTAGTTTAAAATAGTTTAGTTTATTTATTAGGTGTGTCTGACTTACCAGCAATACAAAAGTCATTCAAACATAAGAGAAAGTAAAAAGTTAGTACATATAGTCGAATCATAGTTTTAAAATTTAAACTGTTATGTTGTAGCTATTCTACTGTAGCGATTTAAATGCTGATTTAATATATGTACCAGTATTGCTAGACTAACCGATAAAATCCTAACCTTCTTGGAGGGAATCAAAAACTATTATGTGGTTAAATGATAAAGTGTCCAAATATTAAAATGAACCATTAGTTCATTAGTCATTCATTACTCATTACACAAGGGAAATTCTACAATAAACTTGCGTATGTGCAATCTCGAGCAAATTTGTAATAATAATAATCTTTTAATTTATAAATACAACTAATATATAAGTTAACAAACATATATTACATAAGCATATATCTTGTATTGTATTACTTGACATAAATATCGTTTCGCAATAAGTAAAAAAATTAATTCTATCTAAATGGAATTTCCCCTATCGCACCAAAATCTAGGGAATTTTGTAAATAACATTTATATACGTATATTAAACAGTTAATTCAGCAGATCAAATTTAATTTGGAAAGTCCTTTGTGGTTGTTATATTTCTTTTAAGTTGCAGCTTTTGGCAAAATAAAGGACGTAAAATACATCGGTATACAAAAATAAGCAACTACCAGCACATTACAGCTTACACCTTAGAACACGCAGTATTTACATAGCGTGTAAAGGATGCAACTATTCTTGCACAATCTTTGCCTACACCTATAACTAAGATAACCAACTTCTAATTTAATTAAACCGGTAGCCCCTAAAACGATACCTTTAATATCTAAGTATTATATACAGTAATACCTCTAAATAGTCGCCACTAAAATTTTTGTAGTTATATGGAAGTGGACGTTATTGAGAGAGAGTGAAGAATATATGAAAAAAGTTTTTTATTTTATACAAGATATAACTAATATAGGTATAACTAGAAATCTCGTAATGGTGGGTAGCTGTAATTATCAAATCAAAAGTCAGTTCCATTAATCGTTCATTTTTCAGGCATAAATTCATAACATTGAGAGAAAAAAAATAAGAAGATAAAAGAATCGATTGCTGTCCCTACTGACTGCCGCGCCGGGCAGTCACACTTCGCCATAACAATTCGGAATGCAAAGAAAACTGATAAGGTCTGGTGTGTCTGTGTTTACCTTACCCCAAAGGGCACGGCCAAGCTTGTGTTTTCGCCGTGGGTACACGAAAAAAATAACCACTTTGCAATAAAACGATCATTATTTCAACCCCCGACAGCGTGCAACTTTATAAACGCTGACGGAATAAACGCTCCTCATTTTTTGATTTCGTTTTTTGTTACTGCAAATTGACTTACTCTAAAGTTATATTGTACAGAGAAATAAGTAAATGTTATGAGATGTACTTCACATGAGTTAGGTCCAACAATATATCATGGTCAAAATACCACCTGCTAATATATTACAAGCAAAAAAATCCTAGGTACAGAATGTCGTATAAAAAAATATTCTAATAAAAAATATCACTATGATGTTTAAAATATAATAATTATCAGTCCTTTATTAAAAACCTCTTTCGACATTTAGTAATTTTTTCCATTATTTTTAACTTGTTTTAACTAGCACCAACCTGACAAAAAGATTCATCGGATGTTTTCAGATGTATTGCTATTCGCTATTTTTCTTTGCTCACGCATGAAAATTCAAACCCAAAGCAAAATTTTGCCAATACTGTATACAAATACATTTACTCATATATTCTTATTTGCAACTCTAATTATAGTGTGTGCACTGTGGTGATTAGCATGCCTTGGATAGGCAGTTAGTGTCCCAGGCAACAACAAGTAAATAACAACCACAAATATATACCTCGATATTACAGTACCACAGTAGTTCTTACTTCTTTACGTAGATTATAAATATAATATATTATGGATATTTTCTTACTAAGATATTTTTATATTTTATATATTTCTTATATTTTATTATGTATAAAATCTATGATTATAATATAATTTTGATATTTTCTTAGTACGATATTTTGTTCTTGGGATATCGTTTATTATGATATTTTATTATGTGGTATTTTAACTGTGATATTTTGTCGGATGATATTACGACTGTGATATTTAGACCATTAGACGGTGCACTATTCTTTACCTAATTTACTAGGCCTTCTGGTCACATTCTTTTGAGTCGTATTCTTACTAGTGGTATATTGTAGAGTTCACTCATGAGCTAATTGCTATGATCTACATTTTTTTGATTCGTTGGCATACAAGCGATTACGTCGTTTATGAAGAGTATCTTCAGTATGTAGAGTTTGATTAGACACAGACATACCAGGGTGTTTTGAATTTAAAGGTTTAAAGTGCTTGTGTGTCGAATGGTTTGCTACATCCCCAAAGCTCATTTCCGTAAGGCTTTAAATCGGTTTTAGGATGGTTTTGTATAGTATTATTAACTTGTTTTCTAGGGATAATTAGGAGTTTCTACCAAGTAACCAGAATATATGTTTTACTTTTAAGTTTAGTTTAGTTTTTTTGGTCCTAATGTGGTATTTCCATGTAACTTTTTGGTTCAACTGGAGCCTAAGATATTTTACTACCGTGTTCTGGGATTGGCGCATTTTTGGTTGACACGCGGACAATAGGGTTAGTATATGATGATAGGATTGCTTTTGTGGGATATGATATGGGATAGGATTGTGGCGTATGATGAGGAATGGTCCGAGAGCACTACCTTGAGGTATTTCGGATTTAATAGGATGATAATTTAGATAATACATTGTTGACCTTAACTTAGAATTGTGGTTCACTATGATATGATTTTAGAATTAAATATATTTGACTGGGCAGATACATCTTAATTTTAAATAATTGTCCTTCATGCCAGACTTTATCGAATACTTCTGTACATGTCAAGGAAAACTGCAACACAGACTTTCTTATCTTCTAGACTCTAAGTTTGTTTACGATTCGGTGACATTGTTGTACTGTAAAGTGCCTTTGTCGCCAAATTGATGTTCAGGGATTAGTTCATTTACAGATATACTTCTCTTTTATAGAACAAGAAGAGGTTTTTCGAATTTTTTAGGCTTGGCAATCATGATAATTTGTGCGAACTTTTGGAGTAGTAATATGCTAAATAGACTAGCGTTCATTTGAAATGGATCACTACAGAAACTGCGATTTTATAACGTGGAAATAGTTATTTGCGTGTTCACTGAAGTGGTAATGTTGTAAAATCAGCGCTATTTGTTGCTAAATATCTTTGCCAGGCTCTACCAATAACACTTTGGCTGGTGAGCCACTGTTCGTTGTGATAAACCACTAACCTGGTACAAATTATTGCAGCACCTGGTTAGTAATAAGTTACAAATATTGTAAGACAAATAAGGTAAAATACTAATATTTTAATCATTTCGTGACAGAGTAAATTTTCAGATGTTTTAGGGTAAAGTCAAAACAAAATCATTACCACAAAATTACTACTTAGGTGAACACCTAAACAATACTTTCCACGTTATAAAATTGCCAATTTTTTAGTGACCCATTTTAAATTTTAAGTGTATTATAAATTGTTCTTAATCAACGCATACATGCCTCATGAGTCTAACTCAAACCGGTTTTTCAGGAAGTGCACAGTGAATTGCATGCGTACAAAACATGAATAGGGTTGACAGTTTTAGCGATTTAGCGCCATCTTTTGATGCTTCCTGGTTTTACAGATTTCTGTTTTAGCGCTTGGTGCGTAAATTTATCTATTATGTATTTGTATAGCGTTTGGCTACTGTTGGCTATTGAATAATAAGTAGTGTACCCCGACTCGACCTAACGATAAATAAAAATGACAGAGAGAACAACTATGACTCCCGTTCATTACTGGACTGGTCTAGGGTCCTCATCTCTTTTTGATTGATAGCGTGGATTGTGTCTAAATCAATTGCGAAGAGACTAGCTATTCCTATCCATCTATCTACCTAGTACAAGGTAAAATCTTAACAACTGCCTATTTTTAACAACTAGGTAGCGTTTTCTGTAACCAGGTACCAGCTGCGGCGTTATCGGATCTATTTACCGAAAAACAAAAATAGCGCTAAAACTTAATCACCACCAAGTAATAAATTTTGTTACCTGGTAAACGCGAAAACTCACTTATTCTTAACAACTGGGTAAGGAGTTCTGTAACCAGGTAATAAAAATATTGTTATCGAAGAACAGGAATTGCACCATAACGTGTTTAATTATTACCAGGTAATAAATCTTGTTAGCTGGCAAACACAAAACCCGTCTATTTTTAACAACTGGGTAACGATTTCTGTAACCAGGTAATCAGCTGCGGCGTTATCGGATCTTTTTATTGAAAAACAAAAATTGCGCCCAAACGTAATCACCAACGGGTAATAAATGTTGTTACTTGGGCACTCTAAAACTGCCCTATTCTGAACAACTGGGTAACGAGTTCTGTAGCCAGGTAATAAGTTTTTAACAATGACAGCTTTTGTTTACAAGGAACAAGAATTACGCCAAAGCGTAATCTCCACCAAGTAATAAATTTTGTTCAACGCTGGTAAACGCTAAAACTCACTTATTCTTAAGAACTGGGTAACGAGTTCTGTAACCAGGTAATAGACTGCGGCAATACCAGTTCTTGTTATCGAAGAACAATAATTGCACCATAATGTGTTTAATCATTACCAGGTAATAAATCTTGTTACCTGACAAATGCTAAAACTCGTCTATTCTTAACAACAGAGTAACGAATTTTGTAACCAGGTAATAAGCTGCGGCGTTATCGGATCTTTTTATTGAAAAACAAAAATTGCGCCAAAACGTAATCACCATCGGGTAATAAATGTTGTTACTTGGGACACGCTAAAGCTGCCCTATTCTGAACAACTGGGTAACGAGTTCTGTAGCCAGGTAATAAGTTTTTAACATTGCCAGTTTTTGTTTACGAAGAACAAGAATTACGCCAAAGCGTAATCTCCACCAAGTAATAAATTTTGTTCAACGCTGGTAAACGCTAAAACTCACTTATTCTTAAGAACTGGGTAACAAGTTCTGTAACCAGGTAATAAGCTGCGGCGTTATCGGATTTTTTTTATCAAACAACAAAAATTGCACCAAAACGAGTTGGATTACTACCAGGTTATAAATTTTGTTACCTGGTTAACGCTAAAATTTGTCTATTCTCAACAACTGCGTAACGAGCTCTGTAACCCGGTAATAAGTTGCAGCAATGCCAGCTCTTGTTATTGAAGAACAAGAATCGCGCTATAACGTGTTTAATCATTACCTGGCAATAAGTCTTGTTACCTGGTAAACGCCAAAATTCGCCTATTTATAACAATTGGGTAACGATCTTTGTAACCATAAGCTGTGGTAATGCCAGTTTACCATTTTTTTCATTGCCATTGTTATCGAAGATCCAGAATTGCACCGTAACCACTACCATGTAATAGATTTTGTTACCTTTGGTAAACGTCAAAACTCGCTTACCTGTATTTCAAAAGCGAGTTTTTGAACTTGAAGTGTATGAAAACCCGAAAAATCTTTTCCAACCCGAATTTTGTTGTACCGTTTATACAAATGCACTTCATACATTTCATGATTTATGCATAATGAGTCGTCTTATGTGGGTGATGAGGCAGGTCATATAGTGTTTAAAGGTATACGGGACTATTGAGTTGTGTTTTATCGTGGGGATATCATGTTCTTTGCCACTTACCACGTGCTCGTTTATTGCTGTTATTTGTTTCCTTGTATACAGAAGTATATTATAATTCTCTGGTAGTATTTTATTTGTAGTAGGTGTAACTTGCCATGCTGCATCCTAAATTGTGCAGCTTTTAAAGTTTTTTTTTGGTATGTCTTTTGTATTGTCTCTAAAAATTTTAGAATTAATCTCACTCCTAGTTTAGAGTTGAAAATGGCTAATATAGTCATATGACATGTCCCTCTTCCTAATAAATTTGACGTGTCCAGCCGTTTTTCGAAAAGTTGGGGTTTAGTGCCTCAAAACCAACTTGTTTCGTTTTCGGTGGGCCACTCTGTATGTAGTTTTTCATTCTGCATTCTGGCTTAAATACATTAGGTATATTTATGTAATTCAGGTTGATTCTAAACAAAGGACCAGTTGAATTGCTACTTTATTATGAGAGATAGGGGGAAAATACACAAAGAAAAATTGTATGGCTTCATGTGACAAATACTTGAAGAGGACTAGACAGAATACAAGACGTTCGGTTTAAGCTGTAGGTATTTCAGCTTAGGTGTGCCTCCAGACTTGCTAAATAGGACGTTAAACTCCAAACAACTGTGCAAATGGGTATTATCTTCCTTAATTTTTAAGTACACCGAAGGGAAAGACATTCTATCAAAATTAATTGTTTATTATTAATTCTTTCGATTGTCTTCTGTCCAATAGATTGTTTTATATATTGAGATGATATCTTATCATCAATCTGAAAATTTATCAATGTAATAGCACATAAAGGATATTTAAAGGCTACGATTGGTGTTCGGAAGCACACTAATAATCAAAAATCATGTTTATATGAAGTATTTATGCAATAAAAAAAGATAGTAGACATGCTAGGATACTAGTTTTATTTATTTAAAAGGTTACATGCTAGGTTATGTGTAGAATCATTAGTATAAAACAGAATATAGGATTACAATCTTTTCATGGAGACATAACCTTACTTTTATAAAAAAAGTTTTTAAGTTTTTTTAAAAACACAGGTTACAAGTTTGGGATAGTTTATTCACTTTTCTTAAATGTTTTATCTGCACTTTAGATATAAGTATGACGTTTGGTTAACGCAGATGGAATTCTTTTCCCACAAAGACAAATCAGTTTCGGGTAGATATTTCCCTGGAAATAGTTAGAACAGATCATTACCTTGATGTATATAAGGTTACAATTTAACTTACTGATTCCTGCATTTGTTTAAAATCATGTCATTTGAATGGAGATATTGGCAGAGCTGATATTCATTGATTTTTGAATATTTTAATATGAATTTGATGTTTTGCACCATTGTTTTGATTCAGTTACCTCGAGTACTGTACTCTGGGCAAGAATGGGTATAATTTTGATCTATTTATGTTTTTATTTATCCAGAACTTGCCTAAGCATCATTTTGTTTTAAAACGTAAAGGCCAGATTTTTAAGTTTTTTTTAGTGCTTCGTGATGAGTAGGTTACCTAGAGTAACTATGTAAATACTCCATGTACAGAGATGACTGGAGCTGGTGTAATTTTAAATGTAATTAAGTTTTAATAATTGCTACAACCCATAGCCTGGAAACCAGGCCCCAGAAGCTATAAGCTTGGGCGGGAGGGAGGAGGCGATTATTATTATTATTACGTAGGCCCTAAGTGCGGCTGCAGCCGACTTACAGATGGAACAGCGAAAATCCCACATTTGTGTCACAGCTAAGGAAAACTGCAGAAAACCTTAACCAGATCTGCCGGCACCGAAAATCGACTTTGGGCCGCTTGGGTTTTGTTGACAGCTTATCGTTTTTATTGATTTTGTCCTGTAAATATTGATTTTAGGCCATAAGTGTGTTGTATTATTTTGGTCTTTTTACCAGCTGCTTTTTCATCTATATCGAAATATTTGGTTTGTTGAACTATGTACAAGGTGGGTCGTTTATAAGATTTTTGTTTTCTAATAAGAAACTTTGATAAAACGATTCATTTCAAACAATTTCTAAAAATTCATACTTGAAAAGTCTATAAAGTTCGTTAAGAACAAAATTTATTTGTCTTTAATTGAATTTAAATTTTAACAGTAAATAAGTTTCTTTGTTAAATTTGTTCGTATGTTGGTTTGTTCAAATTAAATCAGTTGTAACCTATATGTCAGGTTGTCAACAAACAATAATTCATTTTAACAAGCTTAGGAAAGGTTTTCCTGTATGATTTTTATTTTTGAATTCGTTTTTTAAATAAATTTTCTATTTTATAAATAAAATAAAATATGTGTTTATAATTTATAAAAGTATTAATTTGTTATTGATGTGGAATACAAGAGTCCGTTTATTTTCTTTTATGTAAAGAGTTTAAGATTATTTCTCGTCCAGAAGCTAAATTCCAGGTGTGGTTTGTAGTATGTTTTTCTTTCCAGATACAGCGATTAGTAAAATCAATTTTGTCGTTTGTGCTAATCTCATGCTCAACCGAATTAAAACTGAGTTAGCCTACTGGGCGAAGGAAAAATTATTGGGGTGTTATAAATTACAATTATTAAAGCTAGCCGGGATTTATTTCATTATTAGTATACTATTAAAACTTTTAGGAAAGGGTGTTCAAATTGTTTTCAAATATAAATTTATTCAATAAATTAATATCACCTCAATATAGTAGGTACCATTACATGTATTATGTAGCAGGTAAATTTCAAGGTTTATTTCAATTCTTTTATATAAGAACCAGTTTCGCTTCAACAACATCTTTATAAAAATGGATAAATTTCACCAATATCAAAATTAATAAACTTTAATTAACAAAAACTTTATCGACTAAGATACAGATATTAAAAATCATTAACCATCTTAAAACTTTATAAAGCGTGTAGATACACTTGTATAAGTAAAGGATCAATTATAAATTCAATACCGTATTCTCCTCTATCCTCTTCATAGTCTTCATATTTATATTAACGTAATTAACGCTTGAAGTTAATGAAATATTTAGGCAACCATGTCAGAATACTGTGAAAAGGGCTTAATAATAATATATTTAAAATAATTATATAACTTCACTAATAAGGTATTTCGAAATTTGTTACCGAACTTAATAACCTTTTTAGATTACAAACTGTTAATTAGAATAATAATAAAAATTAGTATCAAAAATAAGCCCCAGCTGAGGTTAAAATGAAATACGTAAGAAAGTTCAAAAGTTATGCAAAGTACTCAACAAATTCTGTTTACGTCTTTAATTTTCTGTTCGTAAAGTTCTCTTCTCTTCCAACAAGCAGCTTTGTGAATGGAATTTTCGTATTAGAAAATAAAACGAACAGCAGCAGCAGCTCAACTCAAGATTGTTTCGTTCTCCAACTTCCCCCCTTTTGAAATTCTTCACTGTAATAAATAGCACTAAGCACGAACTCAATGAAAATGGGAAAACTATGAAAATTTTATAGTTAAAGTCAATTCCATTCTAGTGCATATAACCTATATTTTAAAACATAAATCCCGCTTTTATCCTTTCCATAACATTTCTGTCGTGTTCGATAAGCACGTCAGGTTTAATAACTGCAAACAGCTCCAGTCCAGTGTTGTAAATACCATAACTGAATTTAAACTGATTTGCTACCTCGATTTTATCATCATAACGCGTCATTTCCCTCAATTTCACAAAATCCAAACAGACATCTTATCGATTCTCTGCACTTTCCGGTATGGTATATACAGAAGACTTTACAGAACTAAGAGATAATTCAATCGGAAACCGTAAGCCTGCACGCTGAACGTACCATCGTAAATATGTATACACGCCTACCGTATTACTAGTTGGGTGAAACAAGCGGTATGTATGCTGTGGTGTGTATAAAGTTTATATGACGGAAGAAAGGGAAAAATTCAAAGAAGGTAAACAAAAACGTTTAATTATAATTGGATAAACTTGGAAACTCAAGGTTTAATGTTCCAAAACCATCTTCCACTCAGCTAATTTTATTAGCACAATATCGATCGATGTTCTCCCTGCGAGATGTTTGATGCATGAACGGCTCTTCTATCGCTGATTGGCAGCAAAGCTGCATGCATAGTTATACATCACTGAGCGCTCTCAAGAGACATTGTTCATCTGGTTAATAGCTCCAAGCTCAAGTTTTATGAGGAATTCGCTGGATATTCAATACCGACTTTATTATCAGTTTAAGTAGGGAAGTTTAATTGGTGTTTAAGTATATCAATACGTAACATCAATTTCATTACTGTCATTTTTGGAAATTATTACTATATCAAATACCAACATGTACTATGTAATAACAGTTTGATTCCAATGCATTAACGATCTTAGCAAACTACTTAATTGCAAGTGGTACTCTGGTATTAATTGGGTTTTAGCATGTAAAGGGTGCAATTAATTAGTTTCCAGAGTACAATACCCAGAGTTCCTTAATAAGCTTAAACGGTAACAGTGTACAAATCTATGTATTTACATTTTAAAAATCTATCAAGCGCCAGACAATACGTTACTGCAGCATGCATAATAACCCATTGAGGCATTCTATGGAGATGATATTGATCAGATTTAATAGCGCACCACAAATGCCTTTAAGGTAACTGAAGCCGTTTGCCAACATATACCTAGTAGTTAATACATACAAAGAAGTTTTCTCATTTGCATTACATCTTTTGGTGTATGAAGCTGCTTCAGCTTGAATACACCACATACACAATGAGATGTTTACTTTAGTGATCACAACCCTTTAAGAAGTTTGAAGCAACAGATTTAATGTTCGGTTAGGAAACAATTTGTTTGGATGAAAATCATATAATGGAGGTTTTTGAAGCTAAAATTACAATTCATGCAAATTTGTTAGTAAACAAAATTTAATTGTAAGCTTTTAGAAATTTAGGAAGCACTTTAACGGCAACGTGTTTGTGATAATTAAATTAACAGTTTTGTGGCTTACGATACTATAGATGTGTGAAGATGTTGTGATAGTTAAACTGCATTATGAACGAATGAACTGTTAAGTACTGATTTCGTAGCATCCTGTATGATTGTGTTTGCTAGTATTACCGTCTGTATTTCAAGTATTGAACAGTTTTATAAACTATTGGTATAATTTGGGGTTGGCCAATTTTTGTTATCGATGTCGCGTTTTTTCTGCTTGATAAATTTAGGAAAGTCTAACAAGTTGATAGAGACCCTTATTAGATAATTGGCTGAGCTCGCATTGATTTAATAATCCAAGTAAATCAATGATTATGTTGATTGCGATATGATTATTTAATTAAGCTAATGGTTTCTTGTTGAATAATCTAGCCCATATTGTATTTTAGGGTTTTGACATCAGGCTGAGGCAATATAATAATAACATATCTGAAGAACTTGTTTTTTTGTAATAAAGCCTATTGTGTCCTATTTGTGGCTTATTAAAGGTCTTTTGGAAAAGTCACCTCGTCGGAAATCCGATCGCACTCTAGTTGGCCGGAAGTCGACAGATTTAACTGCGAATAACAGTTATTTGTGGATTTCCGTATTAACGGCCCTTTCTTGAATAACAACTATTTCTTGTCGCTCGCAACGTAAAGCTTGGCCTGTTTTAGGTTGTACTAGTAGACCACACACGTTTTTAAATGACTAATTTGATATAACTTATTTAAAACACTTTCCTGCTATGGCACGTGGCTCTTTGGGAAGAAATGGAAAATATTTTTAAAAGGTTAAGTGTTAGTATTACCTGAACTTCAGCGTGTTAACTACATTCGCAACAATTTACAACCGTACTTCCAGACTTAACCGACTTTGCGCTCTGTCACATATCCTACAAAAAGGACTATACTATACAAGCTCTTAGAAAATGCTCAAGTACGTTCATTCAAATATCGTCAGGTTCCTGGACCAACTCATTACCTGCTAAAACCTGATCTACTCTATTGGAAGCCAAACAGAACTTGTTTATCTATCTACCTTTCAAAATAATTCCGCATCTTTGAGAAATAAAACAGAAGCTGCTGCTCTTACCACTGTTATACCTAATAACGGTTGCTGGAATTTGCAGACAATTCCCAAACAAGATCTATTGCTTTCAATGTGGGAAGCCAAACCGTACTACAAAGATTTGCCCTCAAGTGTTCAAGAAACTTGTCAGCCTCATGTGGCCAATTCCAATTTAATTTCTGAATTATCTACGAAGCAAAGGGCTACTAGCCTCAATTTTATTGTCGGTAGTGTCGATAATGACGAACGTTCATGTTTACAAACGGGGTAGACTTAACAGATGAGCAAGCGGGGTTATAGCCCAGAGGTGCTCTAAATAGTCTCAAGAATATTCCAAATAGCGCATTTAATAAGTTTTCTGGTTGGACAACGAAGCTTCTTATTGAACTTCAGAAAAAGTCCATAAAGCTATTTTTGCATCGAGATCTTGATTCCAATATTTTCAATAGCCCTCTCCATCTCTTTCATAATGATCTAGCTCCATGTCTTCTACGGTTCTTAATTATCTTCACGGTAGACATCTGGGTGGATCTTAGTACAAGTTTTAACGATCATTAATAGTATTTTAGAGGTATAACCAACGACGGACCCATACCATCAAACCCTTTGGCTTCATGTGTCGTTGAACAAACCATCGTTTTGCAGCACAAACGATTGTTCTGAGAAGTGTGCTTTCCTTCAATTTTTTGCGTTGTTTAAATTGTGATGGCAAATTTTGTTCTTTCTTTTCTCCCGTTAACTTAAGGTCATTTTTGAGAAATCGTCAAATAAATTCAGGCCCACTTTCCAATCTTTTCGAGTCAAATTACCGGTTACACAATTTATCTTCTTTGTATATATTCAACATCAGGAGTTCTTAAACTCCGTCGATGTGTGCCTCATCTATTGATGTATATTTCAGACGCCATCCCGTTCTCTTGACGTTGGATAGCAACCGAAATAATCTGGGGTTTAATTCCAAAACTTGCTCTCACAACTTTTCTCTTCGTTTTTCCAACTTTGATGAAATAGCACGTAGCATAGAGCAGCCGGTCGAAACCAATACCCTTGAGCTTCATACTTCTCCAAAACAACGTGATCCTCACGTGACGTGATGATGAGTATCTATTAAAACAAAAACAAAATTAAAAAAAAGATAAAATCGAAAAAATGCCAATACACCCAATACAACTATTTGTATAAATATGACAAATTGTGAAACAGTTTTTAGCATTCGAAAATCTGTAAAAAATTTAAATTTCGTTTGATCGATGATTTTTGATTTTTCTATTGATTGCCCGCATGAACAATAAATATGTGTAGTTGAATAGATCGCTTATTTTAAAATGTATTTTGGGCCAATTTATGTAACAGTAAGTTAGAATGTCTTCGATGTTTTGTAGACTCATCAACATTAATAATATATCGATATGATATTTATGAAGCTGATAAATAAATAATTGGGACATTATAAGTTCCAAATAAATCGATGACGATTGAAAAGTGATAGATTTGATTTATAATTGTTTAAAATTAAAACCACATCAAACAGACTCAGGCAAAAGTAAAGTGAAAACATACGCAAAATATAAACCACTTTGCCTTTACCATCAAAGAAAAAAAATGCTCCGGCTGTTATTAAAGTTGGAAAATAAGTTCCATCCATAATTGAGACTTTTCAACCGGGTCGCTTCATTAAGACACGTGCTAATATAATTCTATGAAACATTGTTAACGTACCAACACAAATAAAATAAATAAACCCAAAATTAATTTCAAAAAAAATCTTTAAATGACAAAATTTTATTTAACTCAACAAAAAATCAACAACTAAATTAAAATTGGAAGAGAAAGAAATTACTTAAAATTACGGAAACAACAAGAAAATTGAATATCAATTCAAGAATGAAAGAAAAATAAATTGTAAGACAGTATAATTCCCTTTGCTTTGTTAATTGATATTTCTATCATTAATAGAACTCAATTGAAAAGAAATTAATGAATATATTACATAAAGTATTAAATTGAAATTTTGGCTCCTTAAATTATTCTTCCATTTCAATTAGTAGTAAACTGTAAAGTTTTTATTATTCTACATGACACAGAATGAAGGAGGTTGACATTCCACAACATTCCAAATTACTTCAGACAAAATAAAAATTTTGAATTAAAGTTGATATATAAACACCAGATGTATTTCAGTCATAAGGTAAATCCATTAAACTTTATTTATAATTAAATTTCCATTTTTCATTACCATTCCATTGCTCTTTGATAAACTTCATAAAAAAATTTTCTTTCCACAAAAAGAAGATTTTAAACACTGATTATCTTCATAGCAGTGTTTAATTAAATTTTAATGGTTGATTATTATTATCTCCTCAATTTCAAAATACTTTGTAATTGTAAACATTTTCATGTAACATTAAAACATAACCTTCAAATATTGACATAAGGTTGACTTTGACGTTTGTTAACACAACATAACCTCAAATTATTCTAAATTTTGCTCTACATGAGAACGTGTGTTCTGTACAATTGAAATTTTTCAAGAGCGTGTCGCTAGATTTTCTGCTATATTTATACAATTTGAAAAAGCATTGAATAATTTGGTAATTCACCTGGTTCCAACTAAAATTCTTTAGTGTTTTTTCTACTGGCAACTAAGTCTTTGTTGGAAAACAAATGAATTAAATTGTTACTAAAATTACATAACCATATTGTTAAAATAAATATTAAACTAAATGTTTATATTAATATGATGAAAAAGTATAGGAAAATTTCCTCTCTTTAGTGATATCAAACACTTACACATACTAAAATGCAAACATATTCTTAGGATTTAATGACAACCAATTTGATTTTCCCCTAGATAGAAACATTATTAAAATTTGAAATAAATGTTTATAAACACTATGTTGCTTCCTTTTCTTATTATAAACTTAATCCTAAAATCCTACAGAACAATTATTACACAAATTTTTGTGCCCAAAACCTAAATAAAAGCTATTTTTCATATTTTCAGGAAACTATGTCAAATTGCAGCAATATTTTCGAAATACCCAGATCTTCTACAACAAAAGATCTACATACTGACATTTATGTCTCAAATGTACTCAAAAACTTACTTGACAACATTACAATAAAATATTTAAGTTCAAAGACTTCTCAACAATGGAAACTACAAATTAATTGTCAAAATATCCCAAATAGTTGGGTCTGAAGAAAATTTCCTCATTTTCAACAATAAAAATAGCAGGTAAAGTGATAAATACCTGTGTACATCTTCACAATCATACCCTAAAAATTATTAAATTTAAAGGAAAAGTCATTTTAAAATTTATCCTTTTCCCCTTAGTGTATTACTTAATCATAATTGAAATATATTTACTTAAATTTCTATATAAAAAAATATTTCTTTGAAATCCCCTTACAAATGAGGGAACCCAAAAATCATAGATGTAATTATTGATGCCTAAAGCATGTCATATCATGACAATATGTATGTTTCCATATTCAAATCAATAAATGGTTGTTATTCACAACCGCAGCTAGGCCTGCATATTCTTTCAAATTAAATTGATTTCCATTGACGCCACAAAATAGTGACATGATTTCGCATCGTGAAATCATCGCAGAAATACATGACATGACTTAAGTCAATATATAAGTACATTTGCACTAAAATGCGCACTACTGACTGAGAAACATACTATTTTACTATTCTATTACACTATTATAAGTTTTGCCCAAACAAAGCTTCGCCTGCGATTATAAAATCTAGCGATCTAGCAGTCCATGCGATACCACTCCTCTATCAATCTGCGAAGGAAAACTTCTTAAAAGTAGTTTTTTACTTGAACACTATTTTCCCGAGTTAATACAGTTTAATCAACTGGAATACCAATACCTGTATGTAGGGCTGCTAAAGCTGGGATTACTTGTTGAAGAAGTTTTATAGAATATTATGATCCGAGAACGATAAGCGCTTTATAACAAATAGAGAAAAAGAGACGAATTTTTCCAATTTTCGAGATCTGTAAGCACTTAACGATGAGTATCGTATGATGTTTTTTGCGCTAACAACATTCTGTAATAAAATGTAATTTATAATAATGTATTCAGTATATGGATGTTTTCTTTTTAATTTGATGTTGACGTTGGCTGCGAAACGTTCATTGTGAACATACCATAAAATATATTAACCGTTCTTTTGTGATTTTGTAATAGTAATTTGTTAAATTCTTAGAGTTGTCTGTCACCAAATAACAAAAATAAGGTTAGATTTATTTTGCGGTGTGTCCACAATGAACGTTCATACCCAGCTTCGAGTGCTTACAAGCGCGAGAGATGATCGTTTTGTGCAACTACAAGCTTTACGAAATCGACGATTAACAAGTACAGAACTCAGTAACCAGCTGGAAACGATCAGAAATGTCAGAGTTTCTGCTTTTACTGTAAGGAGAAGGTTGACAGAAGTAAGATTGAGTAGTAGGAGACCTGCAGTTGGACCATTACTTACCGCAGCACACAGAGTACAACGTTTGAGATTTGCCATAAATCATGCTGATTGGACAGTTGAAGAATGGAAGCGAGTTTTGTTTTCAGACGAGACTAGAGTAAGTTTAAAATCTCCAGATGGTCGCGAAAGAGTATGGCGAAGACCTGGAGAAAGATATTGTCACTGCACAATCTCTGACAGAGAGCCCTTTGGTGGTGGATCACGAATGTTCTAGGGACCGATGTGCTTTGATGCCCGCACACAGTTAATCCCTATTCGCCAAAGGTCAACGAATGCTGAATACTACTTAGAGAACATTATTCAAGACCATGTAATGCCTTTCGCACCATTTATAGGGAACAAATTCATGTTCATGCAATATAATGCGAGACCCCACATTGCTGGACAAATTTTGGATTACTTACAAGAGGTCAATATTAAAGTTATGAACTGGCCACCCCAAAGCCCAGATTTAAATCCAATAGAGCACTTGTGGGATGTTCTTAAAAGATCAGTAAGGCGACATTTACCAGCTCCTAAAAATCTCCAGAAATTGGAACAAGCCGTTCTTGTCAAGTGGAAAAATATTCCCCAAGAAGTAATCCAAACCTTGATAACGAGCTTACCACGGCGAATACAAGCAGTAATCAGAGCTAGGGGAGGTGTCATGCGTTATTAACTTTTATTCTTTTGTTCCATTTTTTTGTTTCTAGAGTTGTTTAACATTTTCATAAATATCGTTTTATTTCTGAATTTGTAATTGAATATGTGTCCATTAAAAATATTTAATTAACTCCAGTTTAATTGTTGCTTGATGATTTTACAAAATAATTGAACAAACAAACAATTTTGAAAAAAAATTAAAATATTATATGGCTTTATTTGAGCGGTGCGTTAATTTTGAACATGAGTTTAGTTCCCACTTACATTGGGGTAGCGCTTACATACACTATACAAAATTTGATGGAACTATTTGCTAGAATTTTCTAGAATCTTTGTCGATGTGTCATACATTCCGCCGCCAATCTCGAATGTTCACCGGCAATGCATAGGGGTTTCTCCCGTTCATTACAGTATAGTTTTTTTTTTAATTTACAATGACAACAAGTAAATTTTACTAAAACTGACATTGGATCAAATATAAAACAGAAGTTACATTTTTAACTACATGTTGGCAATGTACAGTGTGTTTTAGTAAACCATAATATAGGTAATCCAATAGAATTATATCATTTCCCATTTTAGAACAAAATCACACAATGACTCCTCAAAATAATATTAAATTCCTACATTTTTGTAATAACAAACGCAAATTAGACATTTTAGAAGTCTTTGAAATATACAAACACAAACTAAGGGTACCTTTAATGAATGAACAACTTGAGCTCAGTAATTCTCCGTTACTGGAAGTATTAGATATTTAATTCTGATTATTATTATTATTTTATCTAGTTACCTATTTTTGTATCTACCTTAGCGACGTGTTTGTTTATAATTATATTACCTTTGATAATGACAGCATAGCTGTCGAAACAATATTGTCAGGTTGTATTTTAATAAAACTGTGAAACTTTTACTAATCTTTATTTATTTCATGATTATGGAGTTTCACAGAGTAAGGCTGGAAACAATAAACAAAATCAATTAGAATAATAGTAGTAACAAAATATTATTGTATTCAGTTCAAGTTCTATACGGTTGTCGTTAAACAATATTAATCTGCATATAACAATTAATAAGGTAAGTCAAAAACCAAAATAACCTAGATCTGAAGTGGTGGAAAAGAAAAGTTCTAAACGTATACCCTAAACAGTGAAGTGGACGTTATTATTATAAGATCAGGGGATGTTCCAAAATGGGTGAGTTTAATTTACAATAATTGCTATCCGTTGTATACCGTGTCAGCTGGAACATTATCACCGGAGTTCTGTTGGATAAATGCCAGGAGCGTAAGCCGAATCAAGAGATAAATTCATAGATTAAATGGAAAGAGTAATAGTAACAGCTCTTAGGTGTTAATTACATAGAAATAGTTAGACTATAGTAATGTAGGTATTTAAATCTCCTTAAGCTGCACAACCAACTAATTATTTTTTTTAAGGATAAATCGCTTGTTAGTAAAACTTAAAAGTATCTGACCTGAATTTAGATTAAAGTTTAAAGTTGTTGCGTTCTGATCTTTGGATATTTCGGTTCGTTCATAAATAAGTCTACGTAGATGAAGAAGGCATTTTACAATTGCAACTTCCGGAGAGAGAAAGCAAGCCCGGAACAAGAAACCAGGTAACAAATAGCCTGTAAATTCCGATTTTTTTAATAAACAGGTAATTATTTTACGAAAAATCAAACTTAGAAATATCGTATGGTTAAAGGATTGTCTAACCATTAAGCAGAAACTTAAACAGAATAAATTACTGTTACAGTGTGTTATTGCCAATAAGCTTCTGGTAAATTATATACCTGCTGCCGTTAATGAAAAATACTGCAAGATTTGCAATTTGTAAGATTTTGCTAGCTTTCGTAAAACATTTACAATACTCCAATACTATAGCTGTAGACTCCTTAGAAGAACAACTGTAAAATGATCTATTACAGAATCTTAAATCATGTAGCATACATGTACGCAAGTGCATACTACAGGGCTATCATATAATCATACTAATAACTTCTTACATTAAACGATAGTTTCTGTACGTTTTTACTGCTTACTTCTTAGGCGATACCTACAGCTTCTTTACTTCGTGTTTATAAATGAGTTATAGTTAATTAAAATAGACAATAGTTAAATATTATCTACAATAAAATTGAATTAGAACAAACTAAAGTATAGCATGTTTTAGAAAAAGTTTCGTTTACAGTTAAGCAGTTGTAAAAATTGTTGAATTTAAATATTATCACTTTAGTAGAAATCTCTAACTATGCACCTTTTTTCAAGAGCATGTAAAAAGCAAATTGAGGTTTAAACTATTTTCAATGCGCATTAACTTAATGCTTTACCTATAAAGAAATTTTAACAAAACGTTTTACAATGGGAACCCGAAAGTAAAAGAAATTGATAAAGACGTGAACTACAACCCCCAAACTAATGATCGAATTGTAAAGTAACTTAGGAAAATGAATTGTAACATTTTAACATAACTTGTGGTTGCAAAAATAATGTACATAATGTCATGGGATGTAGGTGTCCTTTAGGAGATAATATGATGCATTTATTAAGATTTAACCGGCAAATATCATGCATAATAACAGATATCCGATATCTAAGATTACATAACCTCAATTTATAAAATAAATTTTGAAAGGGGGTTTCTTAAATTGAATTAAATAAGCAATTAAAAGTAACATGTACATAAATATATTTAATTCAGACAAAGGATACTGTAGTATTCAAGTTTTCTTAGCAAAAGACAATTTCTCACCGTTAGTGTAGCGATTTGCACTTCGTGCTTATATTTTTTTAAGTACGAATGTATTAATTTGTATTTTGGTAGAATTTTATCTGAAATATATAAAGTAAGTTGTAATGAAGGTGTATGTATAAGTAAACCGACTTACCTATTTAGAAGAATTGTTGTTAACTGTTGGGATTCATTGTAACCCTAGCAATGTCACATGTATTTCTTGATTTATTTTCAAGATTTTAATGGAAAGGTTGAGTCTTTTTGTTAAAACATATTTGTAGAAGGTAAACATAGAGACTTGAAATTAGAGCCGCGGTTTGTCATCGCCTTACAGATTTATGTAATGTGGGTTGCAGATCAAGTTAAGATGCAACTAAACCAATTAGCTAAACACACAATAAGTGTTGAAAGGTATAAAACAGTGTAAAAATGTGTTGAAGGTAAATTAAGTTAATTTGTATGATATAAATTGAAATTTGTCATCCACATTCGAATAGGGGTATTACAATTCAAAATAGAACCTAAGTGTTATATGTTATACAGACCTATTAAATTAAAATGCAATATCCTCTATATTGCATTTTAAAATAATCAAGTGAAAGCATTATCCATACAAAGGCAACCATAGTAAATATTCCATAGTAAATAAACAGCATTACATGTCATTTTAGTTTTGTGTATTATAATTTTAAAGTAATTTGTTTATATTTTGCTAAAAGTCAAATTTAATTTTGTTTTAATAGGAGCTTTCTTTTGTTTTTTTAAATCTATATAAGCGAAGGCTTCCGAGAAACACAAAAGTAACCATAAAACACAGAAGGAGAAAGATGTACCAATCCCTTTGGCTATTCAAATTAAAAATTGTAAAGTTATGTTACAGAATTCAGTGAGGTTATATGTAAACGTTAAAAGTAAAATGAGTGAGGTTATGGTGAATGTCAACGTTAACGTTTAAAGTGATAATTTGATAATAAAAGTGCAGAAACTCAATTATTTAAAAGTGTAAACATTTATATTTCAGCATTAAAAGAAATTTTAAAAAGGGAAGAAATTTAATCGTTAATGTTAAAATTTATTTGAAGCAGAAATTAGTAAAGATTTATTGAAAATTAAACTCACCTGTTTATAATAATTCAGATCTTCTATTTATAAACAATAACACACTAGTATTTATTGTATGGAAATGTTATTTTTGTATATCAATTTTGATTTATTGAAACAACTCACGTAGTATCAGAAAGGTACTGTAGTCAACGTCTCGTCACTGAACTATGCACACAAGAGATTAAACTAATATTGACTTCACTAAGCCGAGAATCTTCAAATGTTATTTGACGTGCTTTACCTACATACATTTAATAATATGTTAGTTATGATCGTGAGACGTACGTAATTGCTGCAGTTTTCGTTGGTTGCTGGACAGTTACTACACACAATACCACGACTGGAGTAATGCAGGAGTTGTTTCTAATATGGTTGACATAACAGGTAACGACAGTCGCAAATGTGCATAAACGTGGCTAGTAGTATCCTCCCCTTCTATGGCATACATGGTATTCTTCAAGATTTACTAGGAACAAGCGAATGAGTAGCAGATCGTTGTAGAAGCTTGAATATAACCTTCAAACTTATTTCTTCGGAATGAAGGAAACACGTCAACCTCTGAAGGGTTATTTCTTATTTTTGTGAATTTAAAACGATATTTTGTATTTAAATCTATAACATTATTATGAAGCAGAGCTCGCTGGGCTTTATAGTATTGCAATACCTCTTGTATAAAACGATAATGACTTGGATATTTTTATTACGGCAAAACGGTTGCTTCTAAGCAGCCCGAAGCACTACAGAAGGGCATTTTTTAGTAAATAAGTTAAATTTAATTATTTGTTTTTTTTTATTAGTCTACATTTTTCTATTATTTCTTGTTAAATGATTAACTAGTCGATGTTTTAAAAAAAAGAGTCTTTAAAGGAAATAAGTTTGTGATACCTTTGAAAGTTTTTTAAATAATTTTGGAAATAGTGTTACGAAGTCATGTAGCTTTATATTAAAAGCAGACAATCAAAAGGACTTTTTTTCTTCTTCAAATCCACAATGTAACTAACTATTCCTTTTGATTGTCACTTCCCATCTCACCTCCTAATCCCTATCAGAATCTCTCTTTGCAACCAAGGATGGCACAACCTGTCCCTATTAACCAGGGCAGTGTCATAATGCCAGAGTCATCATTACATACTTTTGTGAGCAACAATGCTGTGCTAGTATTATGACATACTTTACAAATTGCAGAGTAGCTTCATGTCATACTTGAATAGTTTCTTTGTTTATCTTTATTACTGGGTCGAATAATTTAGAAATGAGTTTTGTAATAATTGTTGTTGTAACATCTTTTTGGAATAATAAATTTCAAGAATAATGAATTGATTTAAATTTATAAGGAGTTGTTTTCTATTTTATCCTTATAGTTTTAGAGATTTTATTATAACTTTTAACGTGGCTTGAACAAATTTTATTAGCCCGATCAATGATTTCATCGTCAATCGGACCAACTCTGGATTGAGGGTTGTCATTTTTTAAATGTCATTCTTATTATTAATATTTTGACACCTTTAAAATTTATGACATCGACGATTTATAAATATCTTTTTGCATTCATATTTTTTATTCAAATTTTTATGTTAAATAAATACGTTATAAAGGATTTT
The DNA here is from genome assembly GCA_929113105.1 of Agrypnus murinus. Lineage (NCBI taxonomy): Eukaryota > Metazoa > Arthropoda > Insecta > Coleoptera > Elateridae > Agrypnus > Agrypnus murinus. The sequence continues at coordinate 149,332,636 of OV816028.1, forward strand.
TTAATGTTTACTTGACTATTACCGTCTGTGTTTCTGCTGCATAATCTGTAATCTTATTTATTATGAGCTGCACATTCGTACTACATTTGAGTATGGTCAACCATACTTATATAAACTGGAGACACATTACTGAATCTATTTTATGTACATCATATATATATATATATATATATATATATATATATATATATATATATATATATATGTATATATATATATATATATATATATATATATATATATATATATATATATTTATATGTATATATATATATATATATATATATATATATATATATATATATATATATATATATATATATATATATACATATATATTCACCCATTAATTAATTAATTATAATAAATAAATAAAGGTCATAAAGCAAACAAACTATAATTATCAACATGGGATTATATATATATATATATATATATATATATATATATATATATATATATATATATATATATATATATACCTATAAAAATGTCTGAAAATGTCTAAGTTTTCCCCATTCAAATGTGAACATCCATAATTCTTCACTACACTCGCAAAAACATTGTTAAAATTCCACACTTATTGTTCAAGTTTTACAATATTCTAATTTCTAGACCCTCGAGTTTCTCCTCCAACCAAAAATATCTTAAAAAAATAAGATAAATCTTCCTCAATATAACTTAGACAGAATCATTTTTCGATCTGAATAAAAAAAATAACAGCGAGAAAACGGCAGCAAGAAAACTTTTTATCGCCTTTTCAGGAGTGGTCCTGAATATTTCATTAGGCCACCCTGTTATGGTTTAGTGCGATAATGGAAAATAATACATTTTTAAAACATTAGTATTAATTTCTTTTTGTTTTTAAGAATACAAGGTATCCTTTTTAGACCTTGTTAATTATTTATGCTGTCGAAATTAATTAATTAAATAAAATGAAAAATGTGTTAACTGTATATTTTAGAGAAGAAATTAAGACGTCTATTTTGATTGATGAAAATAAAGGCGTAAAGGGAAAAGCTTCGAAGAAGCCTTCGACCCAAGTTTTTCAGCGGACAATAGCTCTTTTAAACGCTGATGTTAGGCAGAGCGCCTTCACCGAAACATAACGTGACGTATTTGAGAAAGTATTGGTACAGGTGCAAACATTTGATGAATGAGGAATGTCTTTTTACGCCATGAAAGACATCAAAATTCTCATTATTTTTGGTTCTGCCATTTACTTTCTTGAGATTTATTTATTGTTACATAGGGGAAGTTTTGATAAATTTGGATGAGTGGTAAATTGTTAAGCTACATATTTCTTTGTTATTTCAGCGAGTGGAAAATTTCTAAACTAGTTTATTTTGCAACCTTTTTATACGGAATAGTTCCTGCTAAGGTGCCACTTCAGTGAACTTTAAAATGAGTTTAAATTTTATGCGGCATATTTGAAAAGGTTTTAACTTCAGCGTTAAAATTCAAAAGTATAATTAAAGCTATTTTCTTGACTTATTCTTAAGACTAAGTGAGGCTACTTAGTGAGATTCTATTTCTAAATTACTTAAAGATAAATTAGCAATTTATGACAATATTGTGTATTAGTTTTCAAATATTCGTTCTTATTATATCGACGAATTCAGCAAATTAAAATATTTTTTATTGCAAAATAATTTCATGTGAATTATCTTAAGGACTCTTAAGAACCAACTCCATCACAGTAATTAAATCCAAGCAGAGATTAAATGCTATGATTACGTTTGTTGAAACAATCATATCAGTGATAATTAGCTTGCAATTAAAACTACCAGGGGTTAATAAAATTTAGTCTTAGACGAGTACGCTATATTCTTCAAAAAATACCATTTCAGATTGTTGTTACAAGTGAGAAAATTATTTTCTTTTCTTAAAGCATACTTAATTAATCTGTCACTTTGATTTGGAAATTGTTGATAGTCTACTCAACATGTTTTCACGCAAGTAATAAAAACAGCATCTAATATTAGTTCTGTAGTTAAATAGTTAAATAGCATACTTTAGTAATTTGCCTCGCCAGGACTTTGTGATGGATCTTCATTCTACCGTTCCACATATCCGTGAATATGTTCTCAAATTTCACTATTTTAGAAGTAGGTGATGTAGCATAAAAAATATCAACATAAAAAATTTATACTTACGTACCAAAGCTCAAAGCAGCGAATGAGACTACCTACTTATTCAAATTACTGTAAGGTGCCGTATGGAAGACGCCACCTAAATTATTCGTTGTTATTGTTGAAAAATAGCATCGGAAATTTGTGGAAAGAAATTTGCTTTGTATATGGTTTTGAAAAATTAACTACAAACAATTTGTTGTGCCAATTTATAACAGATAGTTTGTTATGGTTAGTTCTCGTTTTCTTGTTTAAAAAACAAATTAAAGAAATACAGTCTAGCTTAATTAGGCACCCCTTTCTAAAGTAACAAGGTTTTTACTACTTTACTATAAAACATGGACAAAGACGAAGTTTTGGAAATCGTACCTTAATACAGCAACCTGAAAAACGAAGCACGGTCTAATTTAAACTATAAACTATGTTGGTGCAGAAACCCGTTATTTTCTTCATATTATATCTTCAAGCTGCACAATTATTTCCACTTTTTAAGTTATTAAAGTTTTTTTTATTGCTATACTGTACACTATTACTTTTATATATTATACTTGATCGGTTGAGTTAAAATTTTGGTATAAATTTGGTTTAGTTTTAATGAAATGACGTTTATTAACTTCTTTATGAGGAAGGGCGAAAATTTGTCTTTTATTATTGATTCTTCACGAGGAGCTTCCACAAACTACACTCAGGTTTACTGAATATTAACAGGAGAGACAATCCCATACAAAACGGATTTAAGCATTTTTTTACAATTCAAAGATTCAGATTTCACCAATAATTTTTAGACGTCTTGACGCATCGGAATTAAAGTAATTAAAACAATTGATTTCCTGTTAAATGTTTAATCACAACGGTGCTGTATAATATAATACGTGGGTAAAGCTGGAATTAAACATAAAACATAATCCTTAGTGTAATTATGCCCGCAAAATATAAAATATAGTTCCGAAGGCAATTTATTCTTTCGTGATTATATAATATCTAAAATATTTAGCTCGAGATAAACTCACTATTTCTTGAGAGGGGTTTATAAATTATTATATATTATTAATTTCAGACATCTGGTATATAAAATTATATAGTAGAAAACCGTTCCATTAATTTACGACGCATTGCGAAATTTACAAAATATAGAAAGCGTTACACCTTCAAGATGGCGTGCAAAAACCGAATAGCCATGTACATGTTCGGAATGTAATCGATGAATGAAATCCAACACTACCGACTTTAGCAGCCAAAAACATACGGATAAGAATTTCGGTTCAATTAATCTGATCTGGTTTTAACTTTTACTTGATATATACCGGTAAGAAGTTAGGTTAGGTTTATACGTAGTGAAGAAAGCGAATATACATACTTATATACATACATATTTTAGACTGTACTCGATGAATGTCCAAGGTGAAACTAGCATTTTTCTACACGATAAAATAAACAAAGCTTAAACCTTTAAACGAAAAGTTCACATTACTTAAACTAATTTAGAACACAAAGTACGATACTTACTGTATATAAAATGCTCAAAGTTGCCGGTTTGAGATCTTGCTCTTTTTACAAATTTAAATTTCAGGTCGTAGGTATTGGTTCTGCAGTTGTCTAATTTTTAAAGGGATGGATAAAAGTTTCAACAACACAATAACATACACTAGAAGGGCGCCATCTGATTATGAAGCTTAATAACAATAATTAAATAGATCAAATGAATCTAATAAATCCGTCTAATCAGAAAATGAAATCAGACCGATATAAATTTAGTGCAAAATATTAGTTAATGTCAACAAAGTCAAAATTTAGTTTAATGATGATATGAATAAAAACTTTCATAATTACATATATGGTTCTGTCTTACTGGTTTTAATTAACTTTAAAATCACATTTATTTTAGAGAACACAAAGAGAAATAAGATATAAAAAGATTACAAATTTTAAACTCAAAATCCAAGAAATAATTCCCTACCTAAGAGCTCTTGACTATTAAAATTTTAATGAATAAAAATTGTATACTAAATTACGTATAAGTAAAAAACAGACTGTAGAAATATTACAAAGATCCAAAGAAATTCACATAATTATTTAACATTCAAAAAGTAAATACATAAGTCACTGTACCTGTAGTTGTCCATAATTCGCAAACCAAATTAACGCTAAATTGCACAAAAATGACTTTTGCACACACCAATCACAGCTGAACAGAGAGAAACTGGAATGTTCGTAGATTTCTGCTTTCACATCATACAAAAATGCAATGAATTAACCCTCGTAATGCCTGTATGAGGTGAACTATTATTCACGAATTCACCCAAAATAAAGTAACTGAATGCAACCATAAAACTTCGATAAGATTTGGTTATTAAATTAATTTTAAGAACCATCGGCAAATGTTTGTTATTTTTCTTAAAACAGCCCATTTATTATTTAGATCCGAACTGAATTTAAAAAGCACATAACTCGGATTTCATTATTGATCTGAAATTTCGATCACTAAAAGTAAAATCTGTAGTTATTAATTTTTATCGGTATTTCGGTACGAGAACTATTTTTATCGATATACGATACGATACGATACGATATTTATTTTCATCGGTAAACTGTATTAAAGCTGTTACACTTTTAATAGGAAAAACTAGATTTCCCATTATTTAAAAACACAAACATCCGGAAAAATATTTAACTGTATAACGGTACTTTTGTTAACCGCAAATTCTTAATGAACGTCCGGAAACTAATTACATAAAGGTACTTTTTGTTTAACTGCATATTTTCAATTAACTAGGCACAGGCATCCGATACCTGGCCATTAATAAACGATAAGAAGACCTTTATCAACTACACTGTATCGAAACTAAAACCAAAGTGCCAGACTGAAGTGTTAAACTACACTGTGTCGAATCAACAACGGAAGTCAAGTCTAGTCTTCTTAAAAACTGAAGGTTATTTTATTATATACGGAATACTTTGGCGGGTGCAGTTCTGCATACACCAATCAAAAAGTCGCCTGTTCCGGTCTAAACAAATCAGGACTCTGAAGTCCACGTGTAGCCAATTGAGGAAGTTTTCTTAATTCCACTATTAGATTTTGACCCTAAAAGACTAGAGATTACCCACTTTCTATTTCCGCTGACGAAAAATGTACACAGATGTTATTTTATACAAATCTAGCAGACACATCAAGTTGTTTTTAAGCGCATATGTAAGTAACCAAAAGAGATTTTTAACACGTAGCAGACATAAAGTTAGATTTACCAAGGACCATATTTAATAGTTTCCAGGATTTTAACAAAGAAGCTATTTTAATCAATATACACGTACATAAGTAAAATACAGAAAGGAAAATTTATTGCCCAAATGTTTTTGTAATTCTAAGAAGATTTGAAACACAACCTTTTAAAATAATTTATATAGGTTTATTTGTAGCAAATACTAACACAAGTTTATATTTTAAGAATTGCAGAACCGGACTTAAGATTTTTTTAGTAAATATGTAGACAAAACTACACCTATTCAGGACTGATAAAAATATACCGTTACAAAGGTAGCAGTTTTAGCGACCGGAAACGTAAATCTGAAAAGTTACTTGTATCTGGATTTTTTCAGGTTAAAGCTATATAAGATTCTTTTTTTAAGTAATTTCGAAAGCTCCACACCTAAACTAACTTAACCTCACCCAACCCAATGTAATCTAATATCATAACCTAACTTAAACCTATTTGTACGAGGGTGCCTAACACCTTTAGTGTTATTAACACCGATGGGTTTAAACATTACGAACAGAGTTTCTAGAAAGCACCGCATGGAGGCGGTTGTGTTTTACTCCACTTTTCCTCCATTACAAAGATTCTTCAAAAATGCCATTTGAAGCGCAAGTTATTGCTTGCCAAATGTTACCATTGAGATTGACCTTAATAGCATCCAGTAAGTTGCCGATGCCATGCTTTTGACAATCGACCTTGTGAATGTTTGTAGTATTCTAAATTATAGTTTACTACCTGTAAATATAAAGCCATGATGGGAACTTTAGGTCTTTGCCTAAAAATATTGCAAGAGAATCCGGGTGCTTATCTCTAAGACACGAATTAGCGCGCATTTCCTACACTTCACAATGCTACCAGTAGCTCACTGGTGGCAGCCAGGTTACTATCCATCCTCTACTAGCTCTCCAGGCTAGTACCGGAGCGATAAAACTCGTCGGCATCCTCTCCTAAGAGATAGTACTTCGTCCAGCTTCGGACTTTTCCCCAACTCTTTTAGAGGGGATCTAGACCTTTTTTACCTAATAACCGTTCCCCAGACAGCTGCTTGTCTGGGATAGGAGAGATCGGACCAGTTCTAAGGGCAATATCGATGCCAGAGGTATTTGCAGCAGTACTTCTTGAATTGTCCCTTTCCATAATAGCGAACCAAAAACACTTTGTTTGTAAGGCGCCATGCGATTATGTGCTGGTTGTGCCATCTACAGTTATATAATAGGAAGACAATTAGTAAACAGAAATGCAGATTTGAATACTTAAACAGACTAGTACTCAATGTTACTTGTGGATATAATCAGCACCACCATGTCCATCATAGCCCTTCCATATGTTAGTATGCATTTCAGTGCCAGGATCACATGCTTTCAATAGGCACCAGAGTAATGATGCCAGAGACATAATTACCGTTGAGAATACTACCTCGCTCAAATTTTCTGTAACCTTATAGACGTTTGTCTTTTTTTCCGAGTTTCCGGCAATTTTTATACCTGCTTCATAGAATATATTAAACTGAGTTTATGATGAAATAATAAACTTACCAATAGTGAACGGTCTGCTCGCTGGCAACTCATGGCGGACGCCCTCATATGACCAGTCCCGTGAGAAGGCATAATGGAATACTTGGTAGGCCATATACTTACTCAATGGCCCAATGTATCAGTAAATGACAATCCTCAAATAAGGTTCCCTCGAACAGAGCTATGGTCGGGCACTTGTCTGACTTCGGACAGAGAAAGCGATCAGCTGCACCAAAAGAAAGTACCGTCTGGATCCTCATGAATACTCAGTGTTATGAGTACTGTGAGTCATGAGTACTTAAAAATATATTCGGTAAATATATAATATTTATATATTATATAAATCAAATAGCTTCAACAATATTCATTTTTAAAGGTAAAACTATAATACCCCAAGCAGCATCTAAGTAGCACAAACTGAGATCGGAACTTTAATTGAGTAGTTGTTACGTAACCACAACTAAATTTGTAGGTTTAATTACTTCAGTTCGGATTATGTTAGTAATTATGTAGTTGTTTCTACTATTTATTGGAACTATGTAGTTCCATTACTTCCGAGTAACCTTTAAAGTATGTGGAACGGTATTGTGACTTCCAAGGGTACCTTACAGTTGACTTTGTCGATTCCAACATGTAAATTCGCAGGTTTATAGTTTTATAGGCCGACCGTATATAAACCTACTACGTTAACCACGCGTGCACCCTGTCTGTTGCAAGTAGCGTTTTTATTCCAAATAAATACGTTGCGTCTTGTTTGTGTTAATTTATTATTTTTTAAATAAGCCGTCTGAGATTAAATACAGAAACACACATTTCCTTATTTTTTTAATTTTGATTAACTATTGATTTACTTTTGTTTAAAAAAATAATTTTTGAAATGAGCGACACGTCATCTGCAAGCTTCCATTGTTAGTATAATTACTTTAAAGTCGTACTGAAAGTTCCAGCCACCAGTCTGAAACCATATCGTAGCTTAGCCTTTTAAAGTCACGGAACTTTACAATAGTATTAGAAATAAAACTTACGTTTTTGCTACCCAGGAGAATCACTTTAAAGTGATTTTTTGTAAACTACTCCATCTCCATATTTACTTACTTTACTTACAATGTAGGAGGCCATTAATCAATTTGTTATGATTGTTAATAGATGTTTTACTATATAACCTTCAATAAAAATAACAAATTGGTGCCAAATTGTGCCTTAGGTATAATATAAAGATGGTTTCTATCATGTGTATCAAGTTTGTCATATTTTATTAATTTTTTGTTAAATATATTTAAAGAAGGCGCGTTCTTATATTTCGATCTATCATCATTACGTTTAACAGAAGAGTTGCAATAGTTTATAATTTAGGTATACTGGAATGACAAAATAATTAAACATTTCATTGTTCTTGTATTATTAAGTACGTATTTATTACAAATAAAATAGTAATCCATTTTGTGACACAATCGCAACATTAGTATAGAGAGTGATAGAATATTTGCTTTGCAAGAGCAAGAGAGAGCAACAACGCGACACGATGTGTCAAAGAGAAAAGAAGTTCCACGAAAGTAGCTATTACTACGCCGCCACGTTCCCGCTACGTAGCTGGATAAGTTTCAGAGAGGTTACTGCAACGTATCTGTTACCTAAAAATTGTTCCCCATTTTGGTTCCAGGCACGTAACAAACCGTAGCAATTACGTGATTGTGACTAGTGACAAAAATTTAATAGTTCCAATGGTAGTAGCTGTAGCAGTAGCTGGTACGTAGCGATGACTAAAAATGCTGGTTGGAACAATAATATATTAATTTTTCGTCAGTTTTTGGCCTGTAACTCGGAAAATATCACCTTTTGGACTTTGTGCCCGGGAGAACATTTTATCAGAATGATATTAGGTATAGAATATCAAAATTTGAAATAATTTGACCAAGGGCCATTTCCCATAAGGAATGTTCTTTCTGCATCAAGCATTTAACTTCCTTCTTAGTTATTTAATATAATACACAATTCTTTAAATTATTCTGAATTATATTATTAAAACCGGTTTTCTGCTGTAATGTTTATTCAGTTCATTTTTATCTACAGTTTATTTTTAATTCAAAAATAATTAAATATTCTTATTACTTAGTTTTTATCTTACTAGTTTTCGTTAAAACATTTTAAATTGAATTGTTCTGTTCAAAATAAAAACAGTCTAACCTAATTGAATTTGCAACTTGTCTGGACCGATTCACCTAAAGGCAGGGAAATAAATAAAAATGAAATAAATCATTCATTTGGTTAAAATATCCATTAGTCCAGTTAAAACGCGGTCTAACCGTATTATCCATATTAATATGCATGTACAGTTCGCATATATCGTATAAAACTCTATATTCCGGAATTATGTTATGAAATCAAAATTGAAATGCATAATTTGGTACCAAGACATCACTGGGTCCGGCAAAAAGAGCAGCAACGCAGACGGACATAAATTTAAGCAATCGAGGCAGAAAGAGAAGGCGGTACGCGACCAATTAATTTGTCCATTTATCATACGTTATCACCAGAACTCACTGTGGCGTGGTATTTTCGCATGTAGAGAAATTTATATCACTGTGTGAGCGAACACACATTGTTATTATCTGTATTTGGCTTGGGAACAGAGTTTTTGGTTTTGTTTGAGTTTTACGGGTCCTCGGTTGGTGTTTTAAGCTTGTCTCGCGTTGTTTTTGCATGCCTCGCGTGCCCCCAATCGATCCCTGTTGTTTTAGCAGATTTTAGTAAAACTGTTGTGTATGTTTTGTTAAATGGAATTAGCGTTTCAATCGTGATTGTATTAATTATACATGGTAATATCTACTATACGATTGTTGTTCATTCTGGGATTATTTCTTCATATTCATTTTTTGAACAAGTTTTGTTCAAGTCAACTTAAACTTAGAAACTTAATAGTTAAGGATGTAAACTGAATTTAAAACTGCTTAAGAGTTACCTGTAAATGCTTCCTGCTATACAAAATTAAATTGTGCAGCAACCCTGTAAATATGTGGTTTAACAGAATAAGTTTTATTGTTTAAATTACCCATTTAATTTTACCAAGTTCACAACTAATATTCTCACTTGAACCTATTTATGTTAATAGAGATGCACAACAGTCCTCTCGTTTGAGTGCATATAATTCCGAACTCGTATGTTTGTACGTCAACGTAATATTTTTAATAAATGTTTTATATGAAGCTGTTTTGTGTAGGAAATCTACCTTGTAATTTGATTCGCCTCCAAAATCATTCAATTCCTTTAATCATTCCTTTAAATTATTTGTCAGTCCGGTTGACTTTTACCTGATGAAGTATTTCCTTTATTAGGCGCGCTCCTACTGAGAGCAACGATATTCTCTTCAAGAATTGTTGTAGTTAAGCACACAAGCGTCCATTTTGTGAATTCTAAAAAACATTTGTGAAATTATAAATGTTAAGATATAAATACGTAAAAAATTGATCATCCCGACTGGGAATCGAACCCAGGAGTTTCTGCTTGCGCACTAACGGTAATTTCTTTGAAAACCTGGCCAAAAGTCCATTTTAGGAAGTGCAAAGAATCCCGACTAAAATAAGTCTATTGTGTTATTAAATGTGTAAAGGATTAGTTGCAAGTCGTTTTACTACCTGCACCCTTCTTGTAACACCCCTACATTGGTTTGTAAATGAACGTTGGTGAAGCAAGAAAGTGCTACTGTTTTAGTTGCAATTTCTCCGTATTTTGATATTTTATTTCATTTTTTGTACTATTTGATATTTTCTATTATGGAGCCGTTGCCTGGTAGTAAGTAGAATATTTTTATTAATTAATATTATTTATATATTAGAAATTAATAGGTTTTCTATTATTTTGAACATTAAAGAAAAGACTAAAGAATTTCTTATTGGAAAATACGTTTGCAGCTCAAAAGTATTGAGCAATGCCTAGCAATGTAAGACTTTTTGGTGGATATTGTTTCTTGATGTGTATATTTTAAGTATGTGCAGGCTTTTTTGCGTTTTTGAGCGTTAACTAGACAACGCAAATTAGACATTTTAGAAGCCTTTGAGATATACAAACACAAACTCAGGGTACCTTTAATTTTGACATAAGATATAAAGAACGTGTTTGTTTATAATTATATTACCTTTGATAATGACATTTGATATTACCTTTGATAATGATAGCTGTCTAAACAATATTGTCAGGTTGTATTTTAATAAAACTGTGAAACTTTTAATAATCTTTATTTATTTCATGATTATGGAGTTCCACAAAGTAAGGCTGGAAACAATAAACAAGAAGGAAATTATTTGAAGTTTTTGTCAATTTTGGTGATTGAAATTCCAACAAAAAACTGCAACGTTTAAAAGCATACGTTCATGAAAGGGTAAACTATCAACAACTAAGACAATCCCAACAGGTTCAAGTGGACAAAAAATTAAAAGTCTTTTCAACTAGTTTAAAAGAAAAATGGAACAGAAGTTACAGAAAAAAAATCCGATCTTTTGAATAATTACAAGGAATGGTTTGAAACTGCTGAAATGTTCCCTGCAATTACATCGATTTCTTCTTCTTCCCAGGTTATTGGACGACCTAAAAAATTGTTTGAAGACATAAGCGATAGATTAAAAAGAAGAAAGTCTGAAGAATTAAGGAAATCATTGTCGTCCAATGAACTTACATTTGCGACTCAAATGAGCCCTAGAAGTTCTGGAAAAGTTGATGCAGCAAAGGTGCTTAAAGATTTGACCGCAACCCCTATCCGCGCTACAAAATATAGATCGGCCATAAAAATTCAAAAAAGTACACCGATATAGAGTGATAAAGCTTTGTCAGTTCTTCTAGAAGCTGACTTAACACGAGATGGGTACGAACTTGTAAGAGATGTTGCCAAAGATAGGTTTCCACCATATTATTTAGTAAGGAAATCAAAAGAAAAATGCTATCCTACGCTTATGACCATTACACCGATTTCCGCGGAAGTATTACTACAAAGCTTACTAGATCACACAGCTGAACGAATCTTGCAGACTCAGCAAGAAGTAATATCTGTTATGGATGATCTAGAGGCATCAAAAATATGGCTAATTAGCAAATGGGGCTGTGACGGTAGCTCTGGTCAAAGTATGCACATACAACAGCTACATTTACTAGAAAGTAGTGATGAATCTATATTTTCATCTTACTTAGTTCCACTATTATTATTTGCAGCAAAGAGTTTAGAAGCTAAAAGGAAACGAATTATTTGGAAGAATCCCAGATCTTCTTCAAAAAGATATTGCCGACCTATCCGAATGCGGTTTTTAAAAGAATCTACTGATCGAACCATAGAAGAGCAGAAATATATTGACAATCAAATTTGCTCCCTTATACCAACAATGTATAGAACAGAAGGTGTACAGATTAATATATGCCATAAATTGGTCTTTACTATGGTAGATGGTAAAGTAATAAATGCTGTCACAGGAACTAGCTCCTCTCAAAGATGCTACTTATGCGGAGCAACGTCAAAGCAATTTAATAACATAGATGAAATGTTGGAGAGGCCTATCAAAGAAAATGCTTTGGAGTTTGGATTGTCTACGTTGCATGCGTGGATAAGATTTTTCGAATGCGCTTTGCATTTATCGTATAAGTTGGCAATTAAGAAATGGAAGGCAAGAACAAGTGAAGAAAAAAAATAGTTGAAGAAAACAAAAAACGAATACAAAAATTATTTTGCGAACGAATGAGCTTGCTAGTTGATGTTCCAAAGCCAGGGTTTGGAAGCAGCAACGATGGCAATACCGCCAGAAGGTTTTTTGCCGATACAGACAAGTCTTCAGAAATCACGGGCATTAACAAAGAGCTATTGAAAGCTTTCAGAATAATTTTAATAACATTATCATCTGAATATCCAATAGATGTAAAGAAATTTAAAGAGTAATGATTTAAAACGCCAAGGACTTTTGTTGAAGATTATCCCTGGTACAGTATGCCTACTACTGTCCACAAAATTCTTATTCATGGGCCAGACGTTATAGAATCTTCGATTTTGCCAATCGGACAGTTGTCAGAAGAAGCGCAGGAGGCTCGCCATCGAGATTTTAAAAACTTTCGAAGTTTTCACTCTAGGCACATTTACAGGCAAGCTAGTATGGAGGATATATTTAAAAGATTATTAGTAACTTCTGATCTTGTGATTACTAGTTTGCGGAAATTGCCAAAAAGAAGGAATCAGCATTTTCCGAAAGAAGTTTTAGATTTGCTAATACAAGAAGAAGTGGGGACGACCGAAGATGAAGATTTCGAGGGAGACAAAAAGGCAGACTAACATTTAAAAAGAATAACACATTCTATACGTATTGTCATATTCATTCTATAACACATTCTATATATTGTATTTTCATGTTTCACATATTCTCCCATTTTATTTTTCTGAATAAATGAACATGTCTTGAACTATGCTTTCTACCAACTAAAACTATTATAAACATAAATGATCGAAAAGGTTAATTCCTCAAGAGGTTTTCAAAATATCATCTCACGAAATATGGATAGATTTCCAATTAACGTTCTTATTTTTTAAATATGGTATATTCCATTTGGTATTATAAATCACTAAGGGTTTCATAATTTTCATAGTTTCATAATCAATCTTAAGGTTACTTAGCTTAAAGTAACATTAGAATGTGAGCACTAATAACAACAGTGCAATAGAATATGGTAGTTGTAGTTAACTGGTCATAAACTTATATAATTTTAAAGTAACTTTAATATTTATTATGAAAAATAATGCTAAATTAAATAAAAACTTATTAAATGGACTAAGAAATGTGTTTTCGGTAATTATACTCAATAAATTTAAAAAATATACCTTTACAGACTTTTGGCCAGGTTTTTAAGCAAATTTCCCTTAGTGTTGCGGGTCAGCTGCTCTACCGCTTAGCTATCAAAGGTGATTCCCAACGGAAATGACAATTCTTCTACATCAGTTGGAATTAATGTATATAACCTTATATGATAACTAATTAAATACTACTCCTTTATGTTGGTTTGTTCTGTTGTTCGACAAATTGCGACTCGTTAAATTTTCAATCGAACCTATTAATTAGAGTTTTAAGAATGTTCCAGCCTACTATAGGAAATTAAGAATAATTAAATCAGTTGAGTGATTTCGTGTAATTAACAATTACAATACTATTAATTAAAATGTTAAGATGTTATAAATATGTAGGAAAATTTATTGCTCTAGATATTTACAACATCTTAACATTTAAATTAATATCGTTGTAATATTTAATTACACGAAATCCCGCAACTGAAATATTTTTTTCTGATTGTTCTGTCGTTATTTGTAATGATTTAGTTGGTTTGGTCCATTGTGTTGGTTAGGAAATGTTTTGGAATTTAGAATCGCTGCCTTATTTGCGAGATTTCTTTACAGAAAATAGAATTGTCCTTGGGAAAAAGTGTATTAATAAACACTTATTTTGTTTTTGTATCAATATAATTTGAATTCGTTTATTAAAGGTTTTTGATGTTAGATTTTGTTCCTTTATTAAATCTTTAATTTGTTTTAACGTTTATTATGTCAAACAGCCTTGGTAGTATAATGTCTAGAGTGCTGTACTTTCACCCAAGCGGCCCGAGGTCGATTCCCGATGCCGGCAGATCTGGTTAAGGTTTTCTGCAGTTTTCCTTAGCTTTAACACAAATGTGGAATTTGCGCTGTTCCACCTGTAAGTCGGCTGCAGCCGCGCCTAGGGTCTACGTAATAATAATAATCCCCCCCTCCCTCCCGCACAAGCTTATAGTTTCCAGGCTATGGGTTGTAGCTATTATTATTATTATTATAAACCAGTTTACAATAATTAAAAAAAGAGAAAGTTTTAACTGCAATTTGTCTAAAGTAGAATAAATGACAACTTTTTAAACAATTTAAAATATCTTTAGTAACACTCCTTGGAGTAAAATAAATTTGTTTCATATTAAAACGGCTATGAATTTAATATGAATAAATATTAATATTCGAAAAACGGTTGAGAAGTGTTATGACGGGTTTATTTAAATGTAGCATACGCTTTGTCGTCTTTTGCCGCAATTCTTCAAATCTAGTAGTTATTTTGTTAAGTATAAAAAGCTTTTAAATTATTTTCTTAATTCTCTAAGTAGGAAGTAATACCTGTGGGAAGTGAAGTGGTAATTTGGGGGTTGAAAATTAAAAATTGGAGTATAGTAGTAGAATCGTGTACACAGTACTTTAAGACGCACATGAGAAGACGGAAAAGGTTTACATTTGTCTATCAATTACCTACATATAATTATTATTATAATTATTATTTCAACCAGTTTAATCATTTAATATTTTTATTCCTATTTGTTATTGTAGATTGATTGATTTTATTTTTGTTTTATGCAGATAAATCATTAATCCAAATCACTGTCTTTACATTACATACTACCATAACTACTACAAATTATGGTGGCTCGCAGCCAGAATTGATTAGAACGAGATACACTAAGTATAACGTAATTGATTGTGAAAAGATTATCCTAGTTAGTGTATGTGTGACGATCGATATGGGAATAATAAAATGATTACTGTTTTAAGGCAAAAGTCAGATTGATTTGTAAAATTAAACTTTTTTGAGAAAAGAATTGTGTTTAAAAAAATGAAAATATTTGACGTGAGAAGTCATTACAAGGCGATGCTGCAAAATAATAACAACATTAAACTTTTCAAAGCCAAGAAATCTGTAAGAATAAAGAAGTGATATCCATTATTGAAGGTTTTTAAAAGTTTGTTAAAAAGATTGGGGTCGTAATTTTCCAACTGCCCAGTTTAATACAAAAAAAAAGAACGGTAGGTTCTGACAGGCCATAACGTAACTATATTTCTTTTTTTTATTGTCACACGTTCTAATCGCCGCGGTCAGCGCCGTACTAAGGTAAAATCTGGTTATTTTACTATAATCCGTGAAAATGCTTATAAAGACCGTTATTGTAAATTTAGTTGTTTTATCTCATTTGCGTCTTGTGCAAATCTCATTAATACAAATTACTATCCTTGATTACATGCTACTACATATATGTACCAACTGCAGTTAATAATATTAATGTGCTAAACAGAAATATAAAAATGCAAAAGGCACTTTTCAATACAAACTCATTATAAATCAGAAATGGTTAAACAAATCACTTTAGTGCATATAATTCAATAACGGTACTTGTTCAAGCCTTTTTCATTTTTCAACGTTTGTTTATTTATGAGTATAGTGGAAATAAGGCAAAACGGCTAAAAACGATATTTTAGCTGCATGATTTCAAATGCATCAAACGTATTTCGTTCAGTTTTCCAATTTCATGCTCTGTAAACATTTGCAGAACTAATTTAGGCGGGCAACTATGCTGCTACTACCGCTGCTACTATTACAACTAGGCATGTAAACTTACTATGCATAGAAGCTAAATTAAACTAACGTGCCGGCTTTATAAACTTTTGCGAAAATACATTTCTTTGTTAGTTTATATACGTAGTAGTGTCTGGTTCTGGTTTAAGAATGCATACACTATTGATTATCTCTGGGAATAAGAGAGAAGTTTTAAAGGGATTGCATTGGATGCAATGTTGAATTCAAATTTTTATAATATGTAAATCATCTAATTTTATAGAGCATCTGCAAATATCGTATCGTGTCCCAATTTCTAGCTGAAATACTGTTCTGAACCATCAAATAAGAGCGTCTAATAAACTGCGATAACTAAGTTGCATGTTCGATGTTTACGTTCCGGCCCCTTTGGTTACCAACAATGTATAGTCAAGAACTATTATTCTACTTCAGTTTTTACAGACGTCTACTTCTGTTTTCTCTAGCATCCATCATCTGATAGATACTTGCTCTAATAGATGTAGTACAACTTGATTGTTTTCTAAGGTAACTGTGTAACTAACTGTGTTTTTCTTTTTTTCAGGTACGGTGCTGAGAAAAGTCTTATAAAACCTTGACTAATGAAGTACGGTGAGTTCACTCTTCGAGACATGACCAAACGATATACGTATTTTAAATGATTAATTTAATTTAATTTAACTTTACAATGAATCATAAACCATTCTTGATAGTTGTTGCTGAAACCAGTATCTAGAACTAGTCCAGAAATAGAGCAAGTGCTAGTTTTACCAGTTTTTTTTTGTAGCACGCGTTATTTTGTCAAATAGAAAAAACAAAAGCCCCACGCTTGGGCGACAATTGTACCAGACAAAACACTTTACTTTACTCGGTAATAAACTTAATCCAAAACAACTAAAGTCAAACAAAACAATAAATGCATAATAATTAATTACCTTACGATTACCTTAAGATCTTTATGATCCGGCCGAGACATCTGATTAAACAAAATTATACTCGGGCGTCGTGGGTGTTAATCGCAAAAGCTTCTGATTAGATAACACATCCAGAAACAACTAAAAAAGATAAAGGGCGGCACCCAAACGGATATATGCAACATCGTTTGAATAAAGGTCACAGTTCTACATCTTTTTATCAGCAGTTTTTTGAGCTGAACCATATCCAAAATAATTACATTTGAAATCTGTATATTTAAAAGAATAAAGGTTGAAAGTATATTACCCAAAAACCATACTACTTAAATTCATTCCTAAATGCAATAATAATTCCTACACATTACTTAACTAAACATCTTTAAAAACTAACATTAACAACTTGAATTATCTTAATCCTTGATACAGTTATCCTTAACATTTCTTAATTTCACAAAACTCCACTAAATATGGCTCAAGTCATTACAACTAAAACCACTGACCACAACACAAAATTTCGCTGAAACTGCAACTGAAGCAGTAACCTTGCGCAATAGGGTGGTCCAACAAAAAAGCAAAGTCGGAAATCTTATGCCCTCACTCCCTAGGATTATTGTATATCGAAAAAAAGGTATCCCTATTTTTTTATTTTGAAACCTGACGATGTTTAGGGGTGCCTCAAAGCCCTTAAAGTTTCCCATGTATTTTATATGAAAAAAAAACACGTTTTCGTAAATTTGGTATAGAATCCTAGAAAATCAATATTTTTCAACCGGACTACTCTGTTTCTCTTCAGACATGTTCAGAGACTGACATCCAATAATTTTCTTTACATTTCTTTTTATACATTTATGTGTTAAATTTCTTATATTAACTAGTTTTTACAGACTTGCAAAAAATCCCATAAATGGAAAAAACACGGAAAAATCGTTAAAAAATATTTAATACTATTTTTTAATATAAAAGATTTTGATAAATAAATTATTGGATGTCATTCTCTGAACATTTCTGAAGAGAAACAGAGTAGTCCGGTTGAAAAATATTGATTTTCTAAAATTCTATACCAAATCTATGAAAAAGTGTTTTTCCCGTATAAGATACATGGGAAACTTTAAGGGCTTTGAGGCACCCCTAAACATCGTCCGATTTCAAAATAAAAAAATAGAGGTACCTTTTTTTCATACAATACGATATACAATAATCCTAGGGAGTGAGAGCATAAGATTTCCGACTTTTCTTTTTTGTTGAACCACCCTATTGCGCAAACGTTTCTTAAATTTTGAACTATTTTACCTTAACGAAATACTTTGAACTTTGAAATAATCTCCATTAAGGAATAAATTCATTATTATTATTAACTTTAACGGGAACGGTGCTTAAAGAATAACTTGAACGTTGCTTGAATTTTTACTATCAATTCTTCATAGAGAATGTGAATGTGAATGATCGCCCCGCTTTAAAATGAAAACACTGTCGAATCTTTTAAATTAATACTTTAAACAAACACAGTGTACAAACGAGAAACTCTTAACACTGGTCTTTATTATGTAATTCGGAAAACTAGACCGAAATGCAACCATATTCTCAACAAGGTAAAACTGATAATCCCTAATTAGATTTTATTTCATACTGTCCGGGAGATACTAATTTCCCGACTCCATTTGAGTCCGGGAAATGAGACATTACAGTACTAGGCCGGGAAATGTTGCCTGGTAATATTTCCCGGACTCATGAACTAAAACAAATGAAGCCCTTTTTTTTAACAAATTTATTGAAAACGACAAACTTTAAAACTTATTAATGATTAATAGTGATATTAATGGAACAACAAGAATTTTCATTAATGTTAATACTTGGCATGACCCCGTCGGTGGTAATTCTGGGGTTGGAAACTTCTTTTTTTTGTTGAAGCACCTCTACAAAAGTTTCTCCGCCTTGGATCATTCTTGCTACTTTTCTTTTCCCTTCATTGCATTCTTCTACATATTTCTCTGCTACCGAAGAACTTTTCCAGCCCCCATGACGCTTTAAAACGTTAATGTCGGCCCCAGCGTTAGCCAAAAGAGTCGCCGACGTACGGCGAAAGCAATGGCCTATATATTTTTCGGGGTGTTCCAACTTAAGATATTCAGCGATTTTTTTTGGTATCCCTCCAATGGTGTGGATACCAACTCTTTGAGAAACACACCTTCCTTGTCTATACGCTATAAAGAGCGCTTTTCCAGTCATAGTTTTAGGGCGCAAATGTCGGTAGTTTCTATAGAGCTCCAAAAAGTTAATTCCATCGCATTCATTAAGCACCGTAAACACCCGTTTAACATAAGTTTTTGTTTGATTGATAGTGACAACCAATTGGGATCCACTGTCCACCACGTCGTCAATACTCAAGTTGTACAGTTCATCGCGCCTGCAACCACCGGCAATGCCTAGCATTGCAATTACCTATAACAAAAATAAAACCCTTGTAACTTATTTAAAAAATTTACGACCAAAATTATAGTTATTCTTACAACCGTGATGATGACAAAGCAAAGATGTCGGTAATATCCTACCTTTATCAAAAGAAAATCCTTGGTGGGTGCTTCCTTCATAAATCTATTAACTTCTTCCCGACTAAGAACTTTGGATTGATTTGGATGATGGCCTACCGACTCCCTTTTGAGAAAAGCTGTCAACTTGCAATATTTGGAGATGTTCACATTTTCATTTACCAACAGCGTGGATTTAACCATTGAATATTTAGCCCACAAAGTAGAGCTATTATATTTTTTGGACTAAAAATAATGTTTTTATTAAAAACATTCTTTGATAAAACATATTTTCTTACCGCATCTAAAAAGTAAGCCAACATAATGTCTTCGTTGACATTCTTTTCCGCCTTGATCTTTTCGCCAATCGCAAAATAACCGGTATTCTTTTTCGTATCTTCCTATCGACTTGGTGGGAATAAGCTTCGCCGTAGCTTCGGCACATTTCGAAACTATTTCATCCAAACAATAATTACTTGACGAACATGCAGCTTCCATTTTTGACAGGAGTTTTGAAAACAAGAAAATTTTCAAACATTTCGTTGCTACCGTTACTATAAATAAGGCGACCAGATTATCCTTAATAATTTAACTGATTAAAATTATTCTCTATTTCAAAATTAAAAAAGCGATACAGAATGAAATAAAATGTTATACGTCACATGGCCGTGAGATGATCTTACAGTACTCCTTTCGAAATACCTGACTCGGCTCCTTTGTCGCCTCGTCCGTTAACTTCTCATTCGTACTGTAATAAAACATCTCCCGGCCTTATAACGTAATAGTATATTACGTTATAAGTCCGGTAAACCCAAGTTTACAGTAGCGAGTTGAAAACGTTTCGGGACGAGGCGACGAAGGAGCCGAGTCTCGAATGTTGAAACGAGCTACTGTAATGGTTTACCGGAAGTATGACGTAAGGCGTTTTATTTCATACTGCCTCACATTGTTCATTTTTTAAAAAAATGCATTTAAAATTTTCAGTCCGGTAAAATTTTTTACCGGACTCAAATTAGATTTTCAGTCCGGTAAAATTTTTTACCGGACTCAAATTGGATTTTCAGTCCGGTAAAATTTTTTACCGGCCTTGTAACGTAATAATTCATTTACCGGACTCAAATGAGTCCGGTAAATACCCTTTTACCGGACAGTATGAAATAAATAACTATTACGGTACGAACATACAACGAAAAAACACTTTACCCCAATATTACCGGATCCGCATTACTGGAATTATAAACTAATTTTCTTAACGCTCAGAAAATATTCATACCAATTTTTTATTTTAATGATATTACATTAAGAATAAACAACTACGCCGGTTCAGATGCCGACGTGTTGGTTCCGAGAGCCGTTGGGTGGGTACTGACTGCCTGCGGTGCAAATTTTCATGTATTTTAACATTTTTAGAAGAAGGATTTACTAAACTGTCCAAACAAACCAAACTTGACGATATTTTTATCCAATAAGAGAAAATGCGTTACATGTTGTTCTATAACAAAATATAATATTTATATTCTTACTGTTTACCCAACTTCTTTTAACTCAATACAGTTAACATCTACGGCTAAAATCCTAGTAGTTGAGACCCATATGCTATCATCTAGGTCTAGATAGGTCATAGGTTTGTTGTAACATTGTCCGTTCTAGTTTCAGAACTTTTTAGCAAGAACTTTCTCATACCAAGAGTTCTCATACAACTTCCAACCTAATTTAAATAAAATGCTTTACATTTATTTTTATTTTGTTTTGAAACAAGGTACCATTTATTCATTCAAAGAAAGCGAATATTAAATAACTATAACAATCTACAAGTGAAGAGTTGTTTACTTATTGGTATTGTCTTTGATGTTAAAAGCAGCTCTTACAGCTTCATTATCAACGTAATTAAAAATAATGTATCATTTACGTACTGACGTTCAGTTTCTAGTGGGCTTGTTTAGTTTTATTCTATTTTCTTCTAAAACAAAAACGGCTACAAGATGAATTTTAACAACAGGAGTTATGAAGCCTTTAAAACATCTAAAACCTTTTGTAATTTACATAATTTGTTTTGTTGCATAAAACTCATTAATATAAAATGTTGTATGTTGAGCTCTCATTGCCAGTATAAAGAAAAAAACTCTTTAGTACCATCTTGTTATGAAATGGAGTATTCCTCTAATTAAAACCCTTGTTTTTTATTTATGCAAATTTTTAACTGTCCAAAACAATAACTTTTCTATTTTTTGTGTAATTGTGAAGCCATAAAATGAAAAAGGTACAAATTGTGTAACACTGGGTGTTTCTAGTTTCTAAATGGGTCATTCTACCAAGCAAAGACAGAGAAGCAGGTTACTTCAATTTTATTTTATAAAGAAATTAGCTTTAACCTGCTAATAATTGTAAAATATATTTCTTAACGGTTACCTAAAAAAATATAGATGTATAAAGTAAAACATAAGAATAATATAATTCAAACCTGAGGAGCTTGAAATCACGTTCTGTGCACTGCTACTTTACCGAGTTGTCTACTTCTCCATACCTATGTAAATTAAATAAAGTGGTCGCTAAATGTTTACAAGATTACGTTCACACAATTTCTACATGCTCTTTTTTATAATTATGAATAATAAAAAATTGCACGTAACAGAAAATCATGAATTTGTCGGTTTTAGTTCGTTACTTATATTTGCATCACTCCTGTTTACTCCACAACTTCTGTTCGCAATTTTATGTATATTTTGAGCTTTTGTATTGAGGCAATTAAGTCGTAATATTTGAAACTTTAGCAACATAGATTACTATCAATTTCAAAATCAAAATCATAAAAATTCGAAACTTTAACTTGTGAGCTTTTGCTACTTTCAATCTACGACACTATCATTTAAAAGATTTAAGTCAGCTACAAACTTGGAACAGCCAATGGTAATCAAGGAAATGCACAATTCTATTTGACACACGATGAAGTCATGTTAGACATTTAATGGCAGCTATAGCAAATTGTAGAAATTAATAAAAACGAGAGGTTTCTATGAAATCGCTTTGTACCAAATCTCACCCGGGAGCAAATAATATAACAATTAATAATTAATCATCTTAACTTATCTGCTTTGCATCTTGCAGAATAGACTGTTGAAAGCTGTTCGATAGGTCGACCAATCTTGTACTTAATAGTAATTATTCTCTGTAACAGTATTCTTTTCTTTGGTTGTCAACACAATCATTCCAATTCAATCCAGATGAAATTTATAATATTCTTTATGATAGAGATCAAAATGAATAAAATAAATTACTTCGGATATTATCCATTTACTTTGTAAAACAAGTGAGAGCTATCAATAACTTTTCGGCAGACTACATTCTGTATAGTGTTTGTCATCACAAATTGTAAAGTTAGAGAATTGATTGACAGCAATACACCAGTGCCATTTTTTTAGAATTTTTGTGCTTGACAATGAAAATGGTATAATTACCAATTTTGCAATAGATAATTCTTTGCGTTCTTAATCAACTAGATAAAATTGAAATACATAATAAATATTACCTAGAAGCTTTCTAATTTTTTATTTTCATAACCAATTTATTTTCAAAATTAATAGTGATTAGACATCAGAAACACTGAATTAAAAATTTTCTTCCACAACCATAAAATAATACAGATTATGTCAGTGGTGACACTTATAAATTAAAGCCAAACCTAGTTTTTTTAAAAGTAAATGAATAGCAAAGCATTTATTAGTTATTTAAAAAAGTTTTATACATGGTAATAGAGATTTTATCATTTTCAATACATTTATTTAATTGCTTTATGTCAACAACTATTCTCCACTTTTTCATACCATTCTTATCGGCTTTCTTTGGAACAATATTTTTGATTTTCGTGAAAGAGGTAAACGATTCAGTTTAGCCTATGATGGAGATGATGAAATTGGTATTGAGATCTTGCTGTGGAGTGGTGAATTACACATTTCCCAAAAGGTGATTTCCTCAAATGTATTATACCTATGAAACTTAAACAAAACTCACCAATAATGCATTTTTTAAGAAGCTTGATCGGCACTATTAAAACTTTCTATATATAATCGAGCTGCGGAGAGCACATATTTAGTTCCCACTTAGAACTCAAAAAATGCACTATCTCCCAACTCTGGTCGAGACGTAAATTTTGCCACATTAGAACATTCTTCTTTTGTTTATTATAATGTTTAATTGCCAATTTATCTATTATTGTACTGCTTTATTTTTTATCTTATTCTCTTCTGGCCCCTTATCGCGTTACTTGTATCATGATGTTCTAGTGGAGGTGCCAGACAAGTGTTTGTAATTTATTTATAGATCTCGTATCAACTCCTAATCTAGTTTGTAATCCATTGCATTCCAGTTTCATCTCATCGAAGTTTTTAATATCATGAATTAGAGATACTCGAAATGTCTCAGGACAAATGACTAAATATTATATCAAGAGCTATGAGAAAGAAAATGTTAGTAAAAAATATTCTTTCCAAATGCCTCATGCTGATAAAACTTATAGTCTAAGATCCTTTTTTTCTCTTATTACCCTCCAAACGAAAGTAACTAGAAATAAAACGGTCGTTTTCTTTAAACAGACAATTATTATATCTTCCCTTTTAACTTAACCAAACACCTACTAAAATAATATTTAAATACCAAACCTAAAACAAACTCCTTTTTTGTATGAAACAACATTATTCCATAGAAAGTGAGATGTATTCCGAAAACTTCGTTAAATATTTATTTCTTCTGAGTTTGTGCCTGCCTGGAAGTCACGTTTATTTAAAAACAACTTCCAATTAGTTGCTTTTAATTAAAAGAGGAAAATTTAAAATCTTTTTTTCTGTATTTGCAAAACTTTTTCGATTATGAACAAAATGCTTCGTAATTCATAACGAAGTTTTATTAATACCAAAACAACTCTCGATAAGTATCTACACAACAAAAGAAATGATATTATTTGGTTAAGTTACAATTCTGGCAGTATTTTCTTGTAAACACGAAACTGTTTCATTACGAACTAATTCAACTGTTTCCAGAGGCTGCTGGGACAACTCTTGCGTCAATTATAAATTAACTTTACCCCTGTGATTATTAGGTTAACTATATAGGCACATTCGAAGGCGTTCTGTTTGTTTGTTTCTTCAGTGTGTCCCCCCTTTTCTCTTTATACTCTACAAGAGATTCCAAGCTCACTGTGTTTGTTTTCCGACACCATTGTTCCAACTAAGCTCTCTAGGATTTAGTTCATGGCGAAACGAGTATCGTTATGGTTTAACACAAATCGCACAATGGATATGACAATATTTTCCTGCTTCGAAATGGTTAACATTTCTCTCTCATTAATATCCATCATGCAACTTCCCGTATGATATTATTTGACTAAACTCAGATTGGAGAACTGGGTGGTAGGGTGGTGGGTGGGACGTGGACGCGAACAGCACCGAATATCATGTTGAGCAGAACAAATGAACCTCAATTCATTTGCCGAGTAAACGCACTATGAATATTGATTGTGTAACTAAAGCATCTGGCGGTAGCAGTTTAGAAACTATCTCACGGCTTGCGTCGAACGATTTCCATGCCTGTATTATCGGGGATAAGGTATGTTAGGATCAGGTTTAATTAAGAATAGACTGACTCTATTATCCTGAATTTTAAGCATCTACTTAAGCTCTATTGATTCGTTTAAATACCTACACCTTTATTATTAAACTCTCCGGAAATAGGGCTCGAGTCTTCTTCTTTGATATCAAACCGAAGCAGACGGAGAAAGTGACAAGACTTTAGGCTAGGTAACGATCAGTAATTGAGTGTTCAGCGCAACTTCAAACGGACGATATTTTTGGGTTTTCAATTTTTCCTTTTTATTTTTCAATTTCAAGCTCGTCATTAGTATTACGGAATTGTAAAGTTTCTACTGGAAAGTTTCTTAAATGAGTTTTGAAACTAGCACATATATAATTCACTGGTAGTTGTTCGTACACAACAAATAACTTAAAAGATTGAAACGGTCTCTTTAAACAAGAAGCCATGAACAGCAATTAAAACTTTCTTTATTTACATTTAGAGAGAGTTCCGCGATCCAGAATGGAATTTAATTTTCATTCTTAATCCTTATCAAAGGAATACCGTCTTATTTAAGAAATGACATTAAAACAAAACTCTAGCTATTACATCCTTTTTAGTTAAAGAAACGTGTAATAAAAAAAAGTTACAAAGTAGATAAAAGGGTGTTTATTTATTTCAAATAATAATAACAGTTGTTCATTATTGTTCACGACTGGATATTTGAATTAATTTAAATTATTAAAGCGTCTATTTAAACTTAAAGAAGAATTTGTTGATACAAGATTTATAAGTAAACTACGAATACTTGCCTGGAGACTTCTTTTCTACTAGCGATAGGTACCACCTGATAGCTCTAAAAATATGCTGTAACATGCAAGAATCACGTACAACCAGCGTGAGTACGGTGTATTAACCTTCAACGAGGAGCTTTAGTGCTGCGGAAAGTCAGAACTATATAAATTTGGTCTGTATATATAAACCGAACTGAGCCGAGAGCGCAGATGTAGTTCCAAGTTAGAACTAGAAAAAACTTCCTTGCAGTTCTGGCACAGTATATATAACATACAGTAATGTGACTGTCGCAAATTTTTTCCATCCACCACACTACATGCTGGCGCGAGTCGGCAGTATGCTGACAGCAGTTCTGTTTCAAACACGCAACAGAACGTATCGAACTTACCAGAGCCGGATAATCCCACAATCGTGCAGTATTAGTGCCAGTAAGAAATGCATAGTGTTAGTCGTTGTGCCGCCACGGGCTGTAAAAATACCTCGGAAAGAACTACAATTAGTTTTTTTAGGTTTCCGATTTCAGGTTATTTTTTCCTACATACTATTATTTTTTAGTAAATACGCTTGTAAAAACAATGCCGTATTTAAGAATTCACTCTTGTATATATTTACCAGTTGCTTAAAATTGAATTACTAACACGTAATAGAACAAATAAGCGATTACGAAATCCTACATAATAAAATTTTTTATGCTGATTTATTAAAAGAGTTCAACAATAAAGAATCTAGGTCAACGCCTTATCAGCAGGTGTGAACTACTGCGTCTTTTGTTGCTCTCAACTGTTAAAAAAAGTCAAAGCGTGCGTTAGGATTGTACTTTTTAGCATTTCGTTTGTCATTGTGTCTTTAATTTAATATGAATGAAAATAAATTTTATTATTATTAATTATTATTATATTGTAAATTGATTTCATCTCCCCTATTTTGTACGTAGGTGACCTAGATTCTCCATTTGTTTGTTGAACAGTTATTCAAATTGTATACAGCTATGCATTTGTTCGTAATTATTTCTAAATAAAATGAAATGACTATTGCAGCGCAAGAATATGGTTAATGGCTTGAAAGAATAATGTAACTTTAGTTGGTAATTAACGATGTAACAAGAAACAACTCTTCTAACTTAGTTTAATAAATGTTTTAAATATCTAAATTGATTATCGTTTTATTTATTAGATTCTATAAGTAAACAACTTCAATCAAATGGTTCACTACACATAATTCTACTTCATATTTTACTATACTATTATATAACAAGAGATTTTGTTTACATATTTGTTCGAGACATTTTATTGAATGCGGCTCTGCGTTGTATTTACCGGCGATGCCGACCGATAAACGTCGTTTCACTATTTCGTTTATGGGCGTGATATTCGAAGGTGGATTAATAAAATGAATGGTGTCCCATGCAAGTGAACCTACTGATTGTTCAATCAAAAATATAATCTTTTAATCACTAATAATTATTTGTTAAATGGTACATATTAATTACAGAAACATACAAAAGTTCAATTCATGTGAGACGGGGCTCGTATCAGGCATGCTTCTTTCTTCTTCTTGCTACCTCACAATCGCCTAATTTCATAACATGTCTTTTTCTTGGATGAGCCATTCAAGTGCTCGTTATTTATTTATAGATCTCGTATCAACTTCTATTAATCTCGTTTGAAATCATCATCAAAAATTACCCTTTTTTTATCTTCCGGCATGTTTTTTTTTATTAATTCGTTAACAAGAAAGGATATTATTTTTTCGAAATGTGAAAGGTAACTCTTCTAAGTGAGTCTGAAATTCCTGACATTTGATTTACGAATCTTGTTCTTACACTACTCGTCTACCGTCGGCCCTAAAGACTTGTTATTGGTTACTTAAAAAGACTGCAATTATTGGAATGAATTAATAATAATTGATTTGATAATAAAGAAAACATACTGCTCGTATCCGAAGGGTTTATTAATAATAATAATAATAATAATTACTACAACCCATAACCTTTTAACCAAGGCCCCAGAAGCTATAAGCTTGTGCGGGAGGGAGGGGGCGATTATTATTATTATGTAGGCCCAATGTGCGGCTGCAGCCGACTTATAGATGGAACAGCGCAAATCCCACATTTGTGTTACAGCTAAGGGAAACTGCAGAAAACCTTAACCAGATCTGCCAGCGCCGGGAGTCGAACCCGGGCCGCTTGGGTGAAAGTCCGGCACGCCAGACATTACACTACCAAGGCATCCATAGGATAATCGATGAAAATAATTTAAATTCCTAATAGTACAAATAATCTAACTTCATCAAATACATAAAAATTTATAGAAATAGAAACCAATAATTTTTCGAACGGTATCCACTATTTAATTATTTAGCAAGAGGTAATAGAGAAGGAGCCTAATTTATTTAACCGAACAATACAATTAATTTTAATTACTACTAAAAAATACTCTTGTTTAGCAACGGCTGAAAAATTGTTAAAAATAATATTTGGAAATTGTTTTTATAATTTTTTTATAAATTAAGTTGATTAAGATAAGACCCGATGTCCAGAAAAACGAAAGGACGAAAAGACGATCGATATTCTAACTACAACAGTAAAAAAATTTCAAATTCAGATTGGAATAATTTTAGAATAATTTATTCATACTTATAATGAAAAATAATAATCAAGAAACGAATTTAAAAATAACTAAATAGTTAAGAGTACAACAACGCAAGTGAAATAGTTTATTCTTATAAGTAAACGTATATATTGTAATGATATTTTCACAAGGTGATTTTATTCAGCACGTAATACAAAATATACATTAGAGTAATTTGTTAATTTATTACATTGTATTCATTCACAAAAATTGAATGAAAAAACAATTTAATTGTTAATTTATAACTCCTGTTCATATGAAGTTTTGTTCCTTATTAAAAAAATTTCTTTATTTATATTTTATCACATCCAAGTTTTGCAACTTCATTAAAAGAAAAGAAAAAGAAATTGTAAATTTATATTGCGTTTTTCTGTACATATTTTAACATAAAGTCAAATATTTTGAAGTACAGTAAAAACGGTAAATCTGACCACCTGTTTAAACTGACCCTCTGGTCATATTGACCACTTTCTTTCAGTCCCTGCAAAAATCCCATTACTTTAATGTAATTTATACTGTATAAACTGACCACCTCTCTTTTGTGACCATTGACCACATTTACAAAAAATATTTGTTTAAAAATGTTTGTGTAATGCGACCATTAGCCAAGGTATTAATTATAACAGTTATAACTAATCTTCTAAAAATTTAAGTAGGCATGTACATGTAAATTGCATTCAGAGAATTTCTAAGAATGCATCATAATTCCTTAATAGTGACCAGTTGGGTTCAGGTATTTCCAAGTTTTAAGACTTTTTTCTGATCACTTCAAAAAAAGTTTACAAAAAACTAAATTTGCAAGAACAACAAAAGGTGTTAAAGTTTTTAGAAAACCACAGTGAAAGAAAAACGGAACATTTTGGTATTAGCAAAACAACAGTAAATAATATTAAAAAAAAGAAAATTAGAATTTCGACAACGTTACGAAGAAGATGCTTTAGAAAAAGACGTTTAACAGAAGTGGTTAATCGATTAACTGTAAATTGGTTTTTAAAAATGCGCAGTGTAAATGCAAGACTTTCTGGACCAATGTTTAGTTGGTGATGCAACTGAAATTGATCCCGCAACAGTAAGTGATTTTCGTATTCGTTTTACAGAATTTGCAAAGGGCTTTAAATCAGAGGATAATTTTAATGCTGACGAGTGTGGGCCGTTTGGGCAAATTGTAGTGTATAAAGAATTCACACTTTTATAAAGTGGCCATCTGCTAAAATTGACCATTTTGGATTAGTCCCAAAGGTGGTCACTTTAGGTAGTTTCTACTGTATAAGGTTAGAAGTAACTTTGGGTTTTCAAGAAGACTTGATATGATATAAATATGTAATATTTTTAAAATAATAAACATATTTGAGAGGTGAGAAAATCCAACTTTCGGTTAAGACGATTAGTGATTTTTAAGGTGTAGTCTTGAAGGTACGTTTGGCAATAAGCGTCTTCCGTGAAGAATTTATAAACAAATTTTCATTAGAAGTTGTAAAAGAAAGTAAACAAAGATAGTTTTGCAAGGATAAAACAATTTATAACAATCAATTTAATTATTACAAAATTTAAAAAGCATATATTTTTAAAATACTGTAAAATTGAATAAAATTATTGATTATAAGTTTTTTTCATAAAAGGGTATTCAAGTTATTCATGAGGTTGAACTGCTAATTAAAAAACAAAATTTAAATCCCATATTTCTTATATAGTCTGTGCAGAAGTCAATTGGAAGAAATTTCAGGCTTTATTAGTGCTTGATAAAACCTTAATAAGACAAATGTCTTCAGGTGGATTCAAAAAGAGATAAGAAGTGCTACTGTCTCCAACCATTCTCCTATTAGAAAGGAGGTGAAAGTAGTCAAGTAAGTTTTAGTGCTAAAATAAAGTGATACGGTTTAATATTGGTATAAGAAAAGGATAATTAATATTACTTAACTGTAATTACCTTATTGGAAGTTATTCGTATTGTTAGTTAATATCAGGCCACTGTAAAGTAAGTTGCAAACTTGATTAATGAGTGAAGTTATTACCTTAAACTAAAATTAAAATTCATTTAATTGATAATAATATCAATTATAAACTTTAGTATTTACCTGATAAGGTAAAGTTGCATTCTTTTGTTGGTAGCTTGGTAATACTTATATAATTATCTCATTATAGGGCGCTCTGCTTGGTGGAGAAAATTATTGTTGAACGTAGGAACAAAATTTTTCAAAAGGGAGCAGAACCTCGTCCTTTCTAAAAAGTTATTGTTATATCCTTTATAGTTCACTAAAGTAATTAGAATTTAACAACAAACAAAAAAACATTTAAATATTAAATTATTTGATGATTTTAAAAAGTTACATTCTTAGAAGAAAAACTCTTTCGTATCGCGGTCACGCACGGTATTAGTCCAAAGATTACTGTAAAATGACTATGTTTGAGTTAGAATCTTCTTATTTGCGGATGTCGAGATATTTAAAAGTAAAACTTAATTGGGATCAAGGAATAAGGAAACCACAAGAATAGAGGAATTTAGAACAGAAATTAGTAGCATACACCCGTGTAAGATTAAAATTTAATAAAAATGAAAAAGAAGCTTACAATAACATCATTGATATAATTTGTTGTTGATACGGTTACGGTTGAGCAAGCATTCCACTTTATATTTTAGTTGAACCAACGAGCTTAGTTTCCCTCACACTCACTATTTATTTCTATATGAAGATATCGCTATAAATTGGAGCATCACCATGTTGATACGGGCAATTATTTGGGACAAGCGTGTAATATTCTAGAATTTTTTAGAATATCTTTGCACATCTTCTTTTACATAATAATATTACTCACGGTACACTCCGAAAGAGCCTTCCTGCTAAACTTAATAATGTACTTAAGTTAAATTCAGCAGGATCTTATATTTACACTCAATACGTCATTCATACCCAAAAGTATACCTAACCCACACTGGTGTTATGAAGATTATGACAAAATACTCCCTTTCTATTTCTATTTATAACAGCTTGTACTGGTGGTTAAAGAAAAATTGCATTCTTGCCAATAGACAATACGTTCTTACAACAGGCATTTTTAATTTTTTAAAACGACACTTCAGTGCTATAATTACAGATGCTTACAGAATTATTATAATTGCGTTAACTGGACATACTGAAAAGACATTAGGTCTCGGCGTACCAATCTTTTGCAATTAATTACCATTTGTAATCTGTAGCGTAGGCACGTAGGCTGTAGTACGCACGTGTTAAACGGCCTCCCTCAGGGATCTATTCTGAGTCCTCTTTTTTAATCTGTATACAACTGTACACAGCAATGCTAATAAAGCTTCCAGCATAATCCAATACGTGGATGTATGTTTGGATAGATTATAGCTGGATAGATTCTAATGCTCTTAGTACGAGGAACATTTTTTAAATACGGTCCGTTTTTATATTACTGCCGATACGACTGCGTTCGCGTATTGTGTGAAACAACATAAAAACGAAACCCCGCCATGGGCAGCATTGAAACAAAGTATTCTTAACACAGAAATGGCCCACGATCAGGCGTCAATTGAAACAACATACTTAAAAACGAAGCACCGCGATGGGCGGCATTAAAATGCTCTTAATTCCTCTAAACACAAAACAAAAGTCCCCGATAGACTGTCACTATAATCTTAATAAAATTTTTTAAATACTTACTGAGTTATATGCACCGGTTGAGATCTCTAATTATGCTAATTATAGATATAAGTGCAGGTGTAGGTGTTAACCCCAAAAGCTTCTAATTAATTAATGGAATCAGGAACAAATAAAAAAGACATGTTGAGCGCCACCAAAACTGAGGATGTTCTTAGATTAACAAAAAAGGTCGGGAAGTTATCAGTTTTGGAACTAACATCCCATTTAAATTTGACGTTAAGTTAATCATACATTTATCAAGCAATAAAAAATAAACTTACATGACAAAAAACATCAACAGTTCGTTGAGCCTAACCATATCAAACGGTAAATTAATTTGAAATCAGTATATGGAAACAAAAAAACATTGAAATAAAAAATGGAAATACAAAGAACATCATGGTCAAAAAAGTTATCATACAAAAAATTAATTAAATTTCGAGATCCCGTTTTTCGAGAATACGTTACAATATTTTCGTAAATCCTATATAAATTTTAAAAAAACTTCAAACACTACACTAAAAATACAATAATGGCAATACACAAAACACAATCACAAACTGCTGACCTTGAAGTTGCGGGAACATTTCCTTCTTTTCTTGAATTTTGAACTATATTGTCTTAACGAGATTCATTAACATGATTAATTGCAATAGCTTCCGTATAATACTTCCGAACGGAACAGATTCTCGAAAATCACAACGGTAACGGCACTTTTTAACACTGTTTACTTGAAGACTGCTTAACAAATCATAATACAAATATTATATTAATCGATAATACAAAATTATACTTAATTCTTCGGTACGACAAGACTGTGTTATTTTCTTTGTCAAACTAACAAAACTTTGCGAAATAATCTTAGTATGGATTTATTTCCAAATAACTAAATTGGTACTAACACTAACTTAAGGTGAGACGAAAACGGTAATACAGAATAAATTAGCTAATTTACTAATTCCGAACTAAATACCTTTATTAATAAGGGCATACATTTTTTGTAACAACCCTGTTAAAAATATCCCCGGGCGCGGAGGGCCCGTAAAAGCTAAAAAAGCTTCAATTTTACATAGTGACAAACAATTTTAAGAAGGATATTTTAATTGGCCAATAGCGAAACAATGCGGCAAGTTTAACAAGTCAATCAAAATTAATATTTTGGAACAAAGAGCGTTCAAAAAGAAGGGACTTCACCCTGTTTAAAATCTGCAATACTTACAATAATGCGATACCCTGGAATCGAAAGTTTGTTTATTCAAAACTTTCTAACAAACACGTACAAGGAAGTCATAAATTAAAGCCAAATGGGTTTTATTAATGTGTTTTTCTATGAAACAAAGATTATATGCATGAGAATGTCTTAAAATGTACGTTCGCAACAACGAAATATCGCTGGCCTTTTTTAATATTGTATATGAATATACCGAGATGACTCTTTTGTACTTGATAGAAAACATTTATTTACTTAACGTAATATTTGCAGTTCCGACACAATTGAATTTGTTAAAACTGCCAGGGCCGTACTGGATTTCCTTTATTAATTATACATATAAAGTGGCATTTATTAAATTGAAAGAAACGTAATGTTACAGGTGTTTATATAGTTTACTAGCTAGTATTTGTATGTGACGTTGCCATAGCCGATTTTTTGTTAAAGAACGCGTGTGAGCGATTTACTATGAACAATAAATAAAAAATAATACATAAATAATCTGCTAACTCTGACCTTCACGTTGTAATCCAACTTTTATTACAATCTCGTTTATTACAAATAACTGAACGTGAAACTTCCTAAAACTTAATAAATAACTAAAAGGATTATATAACGGCGATTTTTAAGATTCTATTCATCTTTTTCGCCTGTCACTTCACTCTGGCGGTTACTATGCCATTTGTGCGTCGTCAAACAAATGACAACATTGTCAAATCTTACTGACATTCGCAGAATTTACCCACAGACCTCACAGTGTTGCTTGAAAATGGTAACACCACTTTTTTGCTAACGGAATCACATCGCAATGAGAACGGGCAGAACTATTTTTGCTGCACTCATTGTAAATCACTCGCATGCCACATCAAGAAAGAATGGGGCAGTGGTAACATGTCAGGCAGGTAGGTAAAGATGAGATTGATGTACATATTTATTACCGGATTGGTTTCCTTAGACATATCTCTCAGAACAGACATAGTTAGTTTACATTATTATAGAATTTCTAAAACAAATTGGATTTGTAGTGTAATACTAAAATCGTTCAAAATCCTTCTTGTGTAATACTAGCTAAACTAAAAACTAGATTAGAAGAAGGCTTTGGTTACGGAGTTTTTATACTATTAGGAAGAATCCAGGATGTCATTGGCTCAACCGCTAACCAAAAAGATTCTAAGGGATAAAACGTCCAAAATTCGCATGAGGAGTTAATCCAGCAGTGGTAAATAATTTAATAAAAATGATGAAAAAACACCCTACATCATCCTTACATTACGGAAAATGGATACCTGACGATTTAATTAAATAAAAAACAAATCACTTACTTAAGAGCTTAAACGACTTGTTTGAATTCCTTATGGTCTAAATGCGAAGTTGTTTACCAAAATCCTCTTATGAGATACGACGAAATTGCCAAAAAAAATTAAAATAATACCAAGATTTTTCATATCTTTTAAAAAGTTTTCCAAATTTAGTCAAGTTTAGAATGAAAAGGAATAAGAATAATGTCACAAACGGACAAAAGTTTTACAACTTGCATTCCGTTAGTGCAAATATTGTGCAAAGTTACGCTCAGCTGCCCACGTTATTCAAGCAGCCGCGGCCACGTCGGCCGCATTCTAATGCATTTATCTATGCTCTCGTTTATACTAAACAACCACGTTCGTCCACGTGCAGTCAAGCGGCCTACGCTAGTCGAGCAGTTCCCTCAAGAATTTCCGCTTCAGCCCACGGCAACCCACGAGCCTGGAACCAGGAAACTGTGCGCTCCGTGCCTGGCACGGCTAACTTGCCTCTGCAGGAAACTCCTACCATACCCGGAACACCAGCTTACGGCTTCCCACTATTATGCTAATCTCTTCCGCGTTGAACTGTATATAAACCGCTTGCTTTGGGCTTAGAATGCAGTCAGTGCCATGACTCGAAGAAGCCATATTGAAGCAAGCGGGTAAGTGTCTTAATATTTATTTTATGGTGAAGGGTTGGAACCTGGTACCAAGCGGCATTGGTTACCGTTCCCTTCACCTCGCTTAGTTCTGCTTAGTTAATAGGGAGTTGTGCAAAGGCTCTCTACGTGCTTAGTTGTAGATCACTAGGAGTTGTCTCCTACGCTTAGTTTGTAGATCTATCAACTATATAACCATCATTTGTAATATCTTTGTATTTTATTACTTTGTTATTAGTGTATAGATGTTTTTTATGCTTTGTGTTTTCTTTCCGTTTTACCTCTGACTATGTCCCTCAGTCAAGAAAACCCCACGTGACAATAATCAAACAAAACTCATAAGCGGGATGGAAACAGAAAAGAGGTCTTTATAAATATAATTAACAGATAGGGAATAATTTAATTTACTAATTATATTAATAATTATTGGTACAAATATGATAAGCTAAACTATTTTAGAAAAAAATAAAGGCAAGCGTAGGTCAAGATTATTTGATGAGGCATCACTGCAAATACAGAAATTGCAATACAAAACCACTCGAAGCCGATAAAGATAAACGGAATAAGCATTGATGAATACAAAGTGTTGCACAAATTCGAAAGCAATAAAACTCCAAAAGCAAATTAAAAACCGAAATGCTTTAAAAATCAAATGATGATAAAGAGATTGAATGAATAAACTCTTGTTTTTTCCATATGTTCACCAGCGTGAAGTGTGAATCCTGTGTTCGATAGCATGTGTGACTATACTCTTACAAACAAATGAAGGATCTAGGTCGCCGAAATCACGAGGGCTAACGTACGTCGTTGACATTTTTAACAGCTTAAATAATATCAGTGTTGCTTGAAATCTGATCTTATATTTTATGTGTTTACCATGTGGTGATCTCGCGGCGACCTAAATTCTTCATTAGTTTGCTAGAGTATGGGTGCTAGGTAGTAACTGTATTCTTTCATACACTAACACACAATACAATATAAATAGGAATTATGTTAGCCAAGTAAATCACTTCCAGTTTTATCCAGAAGCTCACATCACTCCAAATTATTCGTGCTAAATCACATAAGATAACACCTAATAGTGATTATTACTTACATATTGCAGTGATATACTCATAAAAAGAAAATTACAAGTTCTGGGCACCAAATTATAATTGAGGTGAAATTCAATAAAACAATAGTATAAATATATCACTACAATATTTTTTTTAATTTTTAAATAACAATTTTGCCCTGTCACTAGCTCATATTTAATCTCGGTTAAGCAATCGACAAATATCTCTTTTATCTGAAATAAATCAACCTTACCTTGCCAAATTTTGTATCAATGGGTCCACCTGTAATGATGACACCTGGGCTGGTAAAATTGTAACAAGCTGCTAAACAAATTATTTCCACACAAAAAAATAAACAATAAACAAAATCCACAATTATAAATATAAACACAATTTTATTTAATCATAAATAAACAAAACATAAAAAAAATAATGGGAGAAAGACTAATTACTCTCCTAACTACCAATTAGCCTTTTTTTATTGTTGGGGATTTCTACCTACTTTTTATTTTATCTAATCTACAAATCCAAAATCAAATAAAAATTAAATATTTTTTTTATAAAAAAAATTATCTCAATTTAGTAAATTTTCTTTTTCATGAAATTAGGTTAACCTTTCTCAAAGATTTTTAATTCTACAGTTATATTCTTTAATAGTTTCAATGTAAAATAGTTCGATATCTCTTTAATAAAATGTTTGTCCGAAATTATTTTTGACTGGCCAGTATAATGAATTTTAAATCACTTACGATTTTCCACACACTAGATACATCCTTTAACCGATCCCAGGAACAACAGACTGCTTTAATAACCACTGCCAACCTCTTCACTGGTGGAAGTGTAAAATTGCTTGATTGCAATAAATTAAATCTTCTTAAAATTTTTTTATCAGATTAAACGTTTGATCTGATATGAAGCCATCCAGATCGATTCTATAATTTATATTCTTCTTGAAATTATGAGTTAAGTTATATATATTTTTCTTGCACGAAATCTTATTTTGTTTTATATCCACAACCTCCCTTTATTTTTTAAATTATGAAAATGCATGTTTTTAAAGGTTAATCGACATAGAAACAACACAACCTCCTCTCACTGCATTCTGGAGATTACTGATTGTTTTTCTCATTGTAATTTACATTGAAAACATATAGAAACAAAAACAATAGAATACTATCAAGTAATCCATGGATTTAACATTTTTCAATAAAATATAAATTTCTTTAAATTTTTCATTTGGTTACATAAAAAGAAACCCCAACACTTCCTTAAAATAACAATATAACATTTCTATCTAAAAAAACCCAACAATAACTTACAATTTGAGTAGAACAAACCAAATTCACACGGTCGACTAAAATTGTATAAATTTCCATTTAAATAGGTCCACATACCAATTTTACCCGTTAATCTGTACACAATATTTTTATTTAACTTTTCCTATTAGTTTGACATCAAAAAACAAATACTTAAGATACAAAATTAACTAAAAATGAAATTTTACTATCGGCACAGGTCTGTAGACATTTTTAAATTGAATTGGCTAAAAAACACACATTGAACTACAAAAACTTTATACAGCTTACACAGCCAAGATGTTAACCAACAAAACTCCAACAATGACTTCATAAACCTACATAAATTAAATTAGAACTGTGGCTCGACAAACCAACACTAGGAACCGTAAAAAGAAAACTCACCCATTCTTGAAAATTAAGTAAGGTAAGTAACTTTTATATATGCAAATCTACTCATAATAGCCCTTTTTATTTAATTATAGGTGCATTTTATGAAATCTGAGCTATTGACGGAAGATTAAGAAAATATTTCAACGTACCAGTCGTTGTATTAAAAATTACAATTATAAAGTTATATACACACTTAAGTAGTATCCTTTTGTTGAAATATACAACTTTTTATGCATTTTAACATAATATGAATAAATTATTCCACTAAAGAAACCCATTTTTAAAATTATTTTCAAAATTTGAGGTTATGTAATGAATAGATCGGAACGTTAAATAACCTTGCATGAAATGTAACTTTAACAAGAAAATATCGCAAATAGGATGTATTTGTTTAAATTCCTGTATTTAGCTGGCTTCAACCGTACTTTTGAAACTATAAAATAAACCTTTTAACATGGATGAGTATATGAACGCCTGAAAGACAGGCAACCCAAATTACCTATATAAAATTTTTAACTGCATGCAACACAATATTATGTATATTATTAATTATTTGCACATATTTCACTGACAGCTTGACACTTGACATTGCATGGCAATAAAACCTTTCAAACAAAATAGAAAAGGGCTGAAACGGTTTTATTTAATTTTCTTCAATTCATTACAATTCATTCCATGATTCCTACATTTATTTTAATTCTCTCAACACGTTAATTAGAACTAGAATTACAGTCGAAAAAAGCTGGAATGGCTTTACATCGCAGCTTAAAATTCTTTCCCTTTTAACG
Source organism: Agrypnus murinus (assembly GCA_929113105.1). Classification (NCBI taxonomy): domain Eukaryota; kingdom Metazoa; phylum Arthropoda; class Insecta; order Coleoptera; family Elateridae; genus Agrypnus; species Agrypnus murinus. The sequence continues at coordinate 149,371,663 of OV816028.1, forward strand.
TATTTTAACCTACCCCGCATCACTGTAATCTTCCTTTTGGGACCAAAAACATCCCAGCAGTATTAAAAGCGAAAATATAACTAGTTTTTATGATAAAAACACTTTTTGCTAAAACGCCCATGTAAAAATACAAACAAAAATAGTTACATATTTTACGTTGAATAAATGACGCTTATCCGCCTCATAACTTTCCGCAGAAACGGTTTTATGTATTATACACACTTCCCATTAAAATTCAACTACACAACAGAGAGGAGAAAAAAAACTAAAGCAATAAAGTTTATAAAATTCCCAGCGGGCCACAAACTACCACGTCCAACAGATTGTGACGTTAGATGAGAATAATAAGCGAGGTCACTAATTATGACTTCCCACGGGAGTGATACGACTATCAGAAAAGTTTGAAATAAAAAAGTATGGAACAAACTTTATTTATATTATTATACAAAACTAGGGATATATTTTTCTAGAAAAAAAGTCGTTCTCTCTAGAAGTTCCCCCTATGGCAGTTTTTTGCATTTAAAAATTTGAAATACATTTTCCCTCTTATCGCACCGAAAACAGAAGTTTTGAAAGTCAAATGTTGAAAGAAACAACAACTTTGTGAAAACAAATGTGGGGGAAAGAAGTGACCTGGAATGGCTGGATAAGATCCACTGACGCGTCTTATTATTTACGGCATGTTTATTGATTTTTTATTTCTGTTCTATTTTGTTAATGTGAGAGGAAAACTGCTAAAGTTGTTTTTTATTCGAACTTCAAGATGAGTGGATCATTTTTCATATGTTTTCGCACGGTTTGCTTAGAAAAATGTTTAGAAACCGATATCTTGACGTTTTTATTTTTGTGTTCGTATGAGATATTTTTTTTAACACATACTAACAAATGTAGTGTTTCGATGAAATGATAACATTCAATCCATTATCATTACTGTTATGGAATTAGGAGTAAATAGAAAATAATGTCATTATAGTTACATATCTTTTTTTATCGTATAAATGTTATCCATTACAACGGGAACTTGCTGACTGGATGTATTTAAATTTATAAAATCAAACAATAACTTGAATAATTGGATTCGACAAACGCGTGCTATAAATAAAACAGCCGCCGTTCAACTCAGCATAAGATAAATATAAATATAAATAAAAAATACTTTACAAAATATAGATAGAGATGTTTTATCTATGTAGTATTTTACTTTAAAAGCAACAAGAAGAATCTAATAGTACTCATAAAATACTTTTTCTGCAGAAAAAGTAACACTAATTAAATTTTGCAACAATGTAAAAATGATTTATGAATTTGACAATAGGTTGTGTGAACCAAAAAATGTTATCTATCTTTCTTCTGGTATTAATGAAATCCTTTCGTTACCTCTGCGGGTTAACCCTTTCGCTGCTTTTAACGTATAGATACGTTTTGAAAGTGCGTGCCGGTACTGCTAAAGACGTATCTCTACGATTTCGGTTTTCCCAGCTTGCTTTCAACATATTTATACGATTATCTGGTGGGGGCCAGACTTGAAGGCCAACCCAAGAGAGTAAACATTTGTCCGCGCCAATAAAAAATTGTTTAGTGCACTTCTCACTGCAAGCCAGGTTGTACGTAGGTCTTACGATGGCGGTTATAATAAAGCTTTTCTTATCTTTTCATCAGAAAAATAACTAATTACTAATTTTTCTAATTTTTTTAATACTACATGAAAGCCTATTGTCTCTTACATATAATCACATATTTCTAAAAAGATATAAAGCTCCGATATCTCTTTATGAATTTTTTTGTGAGAAGCTGCAAAGAACTGCAGCGCGCTGAAAACTCCGCCGTACTGGAGACTCGACATCGGTCCGTGACCGCCGCACGGAAAAGGTTAACAACCTTGCACCAGTTAAGGTTCTGTGTTCTACATGTTCCGGTCTGATGTTTACAAAAGGAAGAAGACAAGTTTCAATAATTCGGAGAAAAATGTTCTAAAATTCCATTTGCTTTACTTTATTAAAAAGCTTTTCTTAATTCTTCTTGCCTAATATTTCAATAGAATTTTTTTAATGTGTGTGTGTGTGTGTGTGTGTGTGTGTAGTTTTTAATCAATGCTTCCATAGATTCTGTCAATTTCTTGTCTGTAGAAAAATAATGGATCATTACACCACCTTTCTGGAAAAGGACACCTTTCTGGAAAAGGACACCTTTCATCATCTAACCGAACTTGACCTAATTCGACTATTAATACAAATTCTTAATATCTCAAATATCGCATTAATACGGAACTCTTGCGACTGTTTAGATCAAAAAATCAGAAAATAATAGTCATTTGTTAATCGCCTTACTTCTAAGAAACTGTCTTTTATACAATTTGTGCTGGCACTAAAGACTATCTGAGCTCAGTATAGCATAAGTGGTATCAGCTCGGGAATCTTTGTACACACTCAACGAAGGTTGTTGCCGATGGATTGGTATCTGCTGAAGGTGTCGACGTATTGGTAGGGGTGCTTAAGCTTTCATAAAACAGCTTTCGGATAAATTTTTGAAGTGTGTAGTGAAGTTATTCCTTCAATATTTTATTCACTTATGACCGGTTTCACAAACTTTAGTTAAGTCTAATCAGTAATTACGCAATTAAAATGAATACAGTTGTTGTGCAACTATGGCAATTAACCTCTAGTTCGTAACAATATAGAAATTTGACAACAAATACCCCACCATCAGGCGCAAATTGTAAAAGGTATAAAAATTTGAAGCCTCACAATGGACTGTCAATTGTAACACACGCATAATCTCAAACTCAAAATACTTAATAATTACTGAAATTGCTTACTTAAAACAAAGAACGATACTTACTGTACTGATCCACCTGCGAAAGATCTCTTTTTTTGACAAATTATCATTCAGGGGTAGGTACTGGTTTCTTAAGCTTATAGATTGTAAATAAAAAGTAAGGTTTTACAGAAGTAAGAAGGAATATGGGCGCCATTCACTTGATATAAAGTCATTGCAATACTTGATATATATGGTCATGATCATAGGATCAAAAGCCCCCAAGTAAAGAAAGGTTCCGTTTAGATTGATCAAAATTAATTAAATTAAATAACTAATCATATTTTGTCAGGTTGACGTTAAGCGAGTTAATGTAATTTAATAACTTCAAGAAGTGCTTGCGCCAACATTATCACAACCATAACTAGTTTTTATCCTCATTTATACATAAATATAAAAATATTGTTTTTATAAAACAATGAAACATAATTTATTTAATATGATAAGAGGGATCCCTTTTATTATGAAGATTAATCGCTCATAACAACAGTTTTAATGTAATAGATAAGTATCAAAATCTTATTAACTAAAAACAACTTACTTAAGATATAATGCTCATCAGCTAATCCGAAATAGATTGTAAAACCTATTCAAACACATAAAACTCACAACACTGTATTGCCTTTTATTTCACTTTAAACTACCGACACCAAGTGCCTTACACATGTTAATCCGGAAGAACTACGAATTCTGGTAAAGATGCTGCAAATAACTGATTTCAAGAACTAAAGTTTGCTGGGATAATGTCGTTAACAACTTGGCAATTGCCATTCAATAATAAAAGTGTTAAACTCATATATTTCCAATAGTAACGTCACTCGTTTTGATTGACAGAGAGATGAAGATTATTAGCGAAAAAGTTCAGCTTATTATTGAATTCCCTTCATAAATCATCAACTGACGGTGCACTGTATTAATTGTTGAATCGTTAATACGAATTGTTAAACGTTAAATTTTTATTTAAAATTTAATTTCCTTTAATAAACTTCCACTGACAGTACACTGCACCAAATGTTAATTTTATTAACACGAAGGGATAAATTGTACTATAAAGCCTTTAAACTTTTATTTGCAGTAAACGGAACGGGAAAAACACAAAACAATCTCAATAAATAACTAGTTGCACTTGACGGACGACTTGTCCGTGACTTGGCTTGACCCCTGTCTTTGACTGACTACTTGCTTAGGGATGCAAAACTATCTCCACTTATTTTAAACTAAGAGAGGGAAATACATAGACTGAGACACCCTATTAGGTACCAACATGACAGAATTTGTGCCAATAAGAAAAAATCCTTCAGGAACATTTGACGGGTATTTACAGCAGCCAGAATTGTAATCTGATATTTAATAGAAAATTGCAGGCTTTTTTTGTATGTATATTTTCGAAGAATCTATTCAACAGAAACGAAAATAAGCACGTAGAGGATACATAAGTTTAGCTTAAATGCATTTATACATGTCATTTTATCTAGAAAATGATTATTATCTGAGTATTTTCATTGCTAAAAAACAAATTTATATGCGTGAAAATGCCTAGACAACCTTTTCTGTTAACGAAAGTATTAGTATCGGAATAAAGTCTGCAATTTTAAACTAACAAGAACATATTCATATATACAGGGCGGTACTAAGATTATTTACAATAAATGCATTTTACAATGATTTAAAATGAGTCTGAAATGTAAGCACGTTACAAGTTAAAGTTAAATGGTTGGTGAAATTAGGTCTTGATCTTGCTAATCTCATTACAGTTGGTAAATCACTCTTTCATTGACACTCGTAACAGGTTTCTAGCAGTTTTGTACTTTTTTTTGTAATGATGTTACCTTAATCCCTGATTGCAATTATCATTAATTAATCCCCCCCCTAGACCGGGGATTCTAACTATGGATATTGCGAAGATAGCTATACTTTTTATTTCTAATTTGTTTTAAATCATTTAAATCTTGCATCGATCCTCTTAGTTTAGAATTCAAAACAATTTGCTCATTAATTGAATTGAAGGGTATCAATGTGTTCAGCAAGATACAAATAATTGCAAAGAAAGAAACGCTTAAATTAAAATACGCTATTCAATAATTCCGATTTAAATTTTCATTCCATTGGAAAGATTGAAAACCGTCTTTCAAGTGCAATACTACACAAGAATAATTTCTTCTTCTCTGTGCCCTTCTCACAAATAAAAAGAGAAACGATCGCGTATATTTGAATGATGAGAGGGAGCTAACAAATCTAAAAACTTCAAAGTCGGTGTAACTCTTAACAAAGCGCAGAAATCCCCATTTGTAACGAATGTATTTAAGCTAACGGAACAAATCTCAAAAAGAAATTCTTTGTTGAACAAAAGGAGAACAAGAACAAGAAAGATGACTCGATGACCTCGAGCAACTTCAACGTTGAACGAAGCTGCTGACCGGAGGCTTCGGGATTAAACTTAAAAGATAATTAGTACTCTCTATTTACATTATAGCAAATTACCTCTCTTCAAAGGCTCATTCCAGGCGAAAGACACTTTGAACTTTTCGATATTTCACATTAAAAGCCACAAAAGGGTTGCAATTTTTTTGCTTTTAAGAATATTGTCATTATCTCTCCACTTAAATCTTTTGAAGTGGGGTATTTTTAAATTCTCGTCTTTATTTTTTCTATTTTTAACTGTATGATAGAAATTTATTGTAAATTTATTCTATTAAAAAATATAGAAAAGTTGACGATCTTTAATAGTATTCATTTACAGCAACTGGCTTCTGACACATTGACAAGGATGGATTATCGAATATAAACCAATTAGCAGTTACCAAATCTCCTAGTGGTAATTGCCTGAACATGTTCACTGAACGTTTCAGCCATGACGAGAACAGGACATGGGTTGTGGTGAACAGTAAACGCCTTATTACTAAATAATAATATTTACTCCAACAGGAAGGAATTTGAACACGTACTATGAACGGAAGTAACTGAAATTTCTTTTAATAAACCTTAAATCCTTCTGTGTACCCTTTCTATCTCATTCTATTGGAAAAAGTTATTTTCCTTAATTTTTCTTTCGCCTCCTGAGATCCATTTTCGGTACCTTTCAGTAAATCTCCTCTCTCTTATATTAATTAATGAATATCCGCATCGTTCTCAATTAATAATCATCAGGCCATCAATTTATTTCTTTGAACAGTAACTGCTGAAAAATCAATAAAGTTCAATTTTTTTTGTATTCCCCTTTCAAAGCAGCACGTATAAAAAGCTACATTAAAGCAATTCGCTTTATTTCAGCCTTTTTAGTAGAAATTTATAAAGAGGTGTAGGAAAATTTATTAAATGTTAATAAAGTAGTAAAGAAAGGTTATTTGATCAATCACCCGTTATATAATGCATTCATTATTGACAATGGAAAATAGTCTGCCTTATTATTTAATGAAAATGAGAGCTCTTTATTTCTTTTCTTGCAATAACCTCTTTGTTTTATACTTCATATCCACGATATCCACGTGTGAAAACCAACACTGCACCATTTGTAAAAGAATATGATTTTAACCTAATCCCAATGTGATTATTTTTATTTTTAAAGATGGACAATGATAGTCTAGTCACAGTGACTGCGAGTTTTAAAATCATAAATCTCAAACAGTTAATTGTTCCAAACTTTTTTTAGAAAAGAAGGTATTAAAAAGAAAAAAGAATAGGGTGTATGTTAAATGGCTTTACTTAATTATTAAAGAATCTGTTATATCAATGCATGTACTATTATATTCTTTTATTTATATCTATTTGTGATGTCAAGATTGAAAAAAAATCGGCTTATTGAAAATTTAATTATTATTATAATATAAATAGAACTTTTAACGTCTCCGATAGTGTTTGAAAGCAAAGTAATAATGAATATTATGTTTATTTACAGTACTCGTGCAATAAAAATAACTATAGACATGCTAGGACACTAGTTTTATTTATTTAAAGGGTTCCATGCCTTTAGTAAAAATAAATAAATAAAATAATAAATATGAGTCAATTTAGTTGTTATATATTAAAACATTCTTTAGGTAGCTTAGATTTTCTTGAATAATTTATCTTCATCTTAGATTTTAGTATTATCGCAGAAGATATTTTTCCATTTCCCAAGAATCTAACGCAGTTTCGTGTGGATGTTGCACTGAAAATAGTTAAGTTAAGTCGTTATCTTGACATCTATTATGTTACAATTACCTGAGTTATCTTTATATCTGAATATAATCTTATGTTTTATGTAAGAAGCTATCGGGATATATATCATTTCACAGTTTATTAAATTATTGATGTTTATTTAATGTTTTCACCATTGTATTGATTCAGTCACCTGAAATAAGTGTATCCTGGGCGAGAATAATTGGAATTTTGTTTAGTTTGTGTTGTTCCACTAGGTCAATCTGGTCATGTAAATTTTTCATTAATATTTAGTTTGAATTATTGTAAATTTATGTAAGAAAGTTACTATGCCTTATGAGGTAACTATTCCATATTCTAGTTTAGCTGAAAATGTATAGTTTAGATGAAATTAAGTTTTAATTAGTTTTAATGACAGCTGGCAGTTTTTGTCAATTTTTTTATTGTATTATATTATTCTATTTGTCTTTTTACCAGCTATCTATTCATGTAAATAGATTTAAGAAGTTCGTTAATTGCGATCATACGATATTTTTTATGACGTCATATACAATTATTGGTGCAAAGTAAAGTTTTCAAGTTTTCGATTGTTTTTACCAAAGGTATATAAGGAGCTGCATTTCAGAAATCAAATTGATAGTTATTCCCAAGATCATGTTTATATAATGCTATGCAATCTTTATTACTTTTTATTGTATATTGGTGTTGATTTATTCCCTTTTATAAATATTGACTAGATTGTCCTATGTATGTTGCATCACAGTTTGAACAACGAATTTTATATACAGAGTTGATTATGTTTTCTTTTGGCATTTGTGGTTTTAAGTTTGAAAAATCATTTTTTCTCAAAAAAATGTAGTTTCCTAGTGAAGTTCCAACATTTAGAATGTCCTAATCTACATTGTGAACTTTCAACTAATGCCCTTGAGTGGTTTACTTTATATACACTGTTTCATGACACAACCGTTTTCCTCTTTACTGGTGGCTCAAAATTGTAAACATTGTTAAATGCTATCAACACCATTACATTATCTTTTAAAGACACTTCGCTATCTGTAATATAAATTTTTGTATACTAAGGTTTCGTCAATGTGTAATATCATCACACCTAGACAACTTATCTTATCTCCATCTTATCTCCTTTCACTGAAATGATGAGCAATAACTCCGCGCAACCTTTTCAATCCGTTTCATGCATTTCAATCGACATCTAGGGCCTGCAACACAATTTCTGAGTTGCTGCTGACAACGATAAATTCGGAGTTTATAAAAATTTTAAGCGACTACTGAAGCGGAACAAGACTTGAACAAAGCCCGAACGAACATTGGCAGTAAAATGTATAAATGAAGAAGGGCCAGCTGAATTTTTAAACTCTGAACCTTTTTAAAATCAACATATCTCTTATCGTTAAAGAAAGTTATTAAATTGTCATAAGAGTCTCGTTATATTCGTGATATTACTAGACTATAATATGAGAAGTTATAAGATGCACCTCTCCTCCTTAAGGGTTATAAAGTTTCTCGATTTTGCGGTTTTTTTTCACTAAAATAATCTATGAAGAGGAGTGTGCGATTACAAGTATTTGAAGTTGGTGAAGTTCGCAGAATCAACGCAGCCGTTAGCAGTAGAATGATTGAAAGGAATTTCACTAAAGGTTAGTATAATTATCAAGAAGCTTAGTATGCATAAATTCCATTAGTTATAAAAATGTCATTGCGTTCATTACAATATTACCGTAATACCAATTCACCAATATGCCCACTTAAATAAATTAAATAAAACTTTTCCTTTCAACTTTTTGTCGTTGTTAATTAGTATTTCTTTCACGTTTCGGTTTTATAAAAACGACGACGTCATTGTCGAGCTTATAATTAAACAAACTTTTAGGAGCAAGAACAAAACACGAAAGAATAAACACCTGCGTTGTATTCCTAAATGAAAATGCTTTAAAATAAAAATAAATTTCTTAATTTCTAAGAGTATTCGCGCAAGCTAAAACAGATAAAGCTCAACATAATTAAGAAAGGGGTTGAAAATTCCGTTACTACAAAATTGAGGTCAAGCTCGTATGTTTTTCTTAATTAAAACGAAAGCAGCTTCTTCTTGCATTTATGTAAAACAAAAAAGCGCTTAGCCCTTTTTGTTTTAATTTTCTTTTAGGTCTCTATTCGTTCCTTTTTTTAAGCACAGGACAGAGACAAGGTATTACAAAATCTTGAAATTTGGTAAATGCAGAATTGTAGTTAACTTTCTGAAAAGTTAAATCGATTTTCAGGATTTTCATGTGCTGATGTATTCGAGTTTTAGTGTAGCTATAACTAGACTTTCTAGTTACGTGATGTATTCGTTTTCAACTCTTATATGTGCTTCATGGATGAAACCTCTTCTATTGTGATTTTCAAACTTGTGTTTCTCTTTGTTTACTAACTTAGATTAGTTTTAAGTTTTCACCAAGAGTCTACTCGGTCGTTGAATATTTGAAAGGAAACTTATAATACTCTATACTTATATATAGTTAGTAATAATAATTTAATAATTTTTTCGGGCATAAACAGCTCGGGGATTCCCGTAAATCAATCAAGAATGGCGTTGTGTCCGGACACGAGCCCATCAAGTGGAAACAGAAATGTCAGTATGAAAGTCGAAACACGGAATTCACATTTGTTACTTCTTTTTTAATCCACAGCGGTTACTAGATGATTTGTATGTGCTGTGCCCCTTTTATGCGCTCCCTGAACGCTTTCCGCTACATGGAACTTTAAACCAACACATTTTACCCTGTCCTCATCTTGTTTTTCCTGAAACCGCCCTCGAGCCATTCGCGAAAATGTTTATACAGAAAATATGAAGTTGTTATTTAGAGACAAAAAAAGAAGGCACTTTTTCATGGAACATTTATTTAATGATCACTTGAATTTTAATTATTTACATAAAAACTGCGATCTCACTGGTTGTGAGGAAACGACGACAATCACATCCCTGTTACCACTAATATATTTCACAATATATTTCCACTTTATCAAATCATTTCCTGCTTTTCAATTTTATGTTTCATCTAGGTATGAGCCTGCATTTTTCATTACTGATTCTAAGAAATATGAAGAGGTAAAAACATACGCTCAAACACAAAATAAAATTCAATAAGTTTTCATCGTTACTCTAGAGAGAATATGGCGACTTTTAAAAATTTATAACTCAATTGAAAAATAAAAATCGCAAGGGAAATATGTTAAAGCTACACCTTAAAGCAAAATCGTTAAAATGTAAGAATTCGATGAAAACGTTTTCATTATCATCATTATTGTGAGCGAGAATGGAAGGAAAAGAATGTGACGAATATTTTAAGTGAAATGAGGAACATAAGATAAGATGAGGACAGTTTGTTTTGCGTTTCTTTTCCCTTGATGGTAAATCGTCGATAAAAACTTTTAATATATTTCTTAACAACTCTCGGTTCCTTAAATATATGTTATATGCAAAAGTTTTATAAATTATTGAGATTTATCGAGGTAAAAAATTCGCTTTCGTTGTAGACGAGGGATGTGAAAGAATAGCAAAAGCTTTTAATGTGATTCAATATTGCCACATCTTTTCCGACCAAGTAGACGTAGGGTGTCCTAAAAGACTGAATGATACTACCTTAAATGATGTAAGATTACTTGTTGTTGGTCCCAGCGTTTTTCACTACGTTTCCTACTACTTGGCATAAATTTGTGTATTCTTGCAAAATTCTCTTCCATATCTAAGATATCAATTTAACCTTCACATTAAATATATTTAACTTTTTTACTACTTTCGCTGTTTCAATACAATATTTATTTTTCTTCTTTTTATAGTCCAGCTTCTTGCTGCTGTACAGCAGATCTAACTTCATTTTTGAAGGTATGCTTTTTAGTTTACTATCTAAAAGGAGATTTGAGTCGGATACAAATCTGGAACAGCCAACACTAATGCCAATGGTTCGTATAAGAAGGTGAATGCAATACGGTACCTGATGAAGCCCGGATAATCTTCTAGACTGAAGTACAGACTTAAGTAATTTAAATAGCAAACGTCAAATATTGATTTAATTCTGGGTACCTTAAAGTTCCAAGTCTCTGAGGATTACCAAAGGTTAAATAATAAATCGAATTCTCCTTTAAAGACACAATAGAACAACAACTAGAGTACAATCATGAAATGAAGAATCTAGGTCAATGCGTGATCAATATCTGTGTAAATACATTAAGATAAGATAAGAGTATAAGCAGCACCTTATGTTACCTCGACTATTAAAAATGTTAGGGACGTACATTAAGATTAACTTTTTAACATTTCGTTTGTCATCGATGAATACGTACACCCTAATAACAAATTATAATTAAAGATTTCATTGCGTTTTAAATGTCATAGTGTAATGAAGCAATTTAATGAAAAGTAATTGTACAGATTTTTAGTTATAACCCGTTCGAAATACAAAATTGGATAAATTAAATCAATTTGCACTGGATCTTAGAAGTGGATATAATTATTCCAGCGATGTGCATAGCTCATAATGATCGCCTTTAATTTTTTTAATGTGCTTATCGTTGAAAATTAACGTCGAAAGATACAATCGACGTTAATGTTACCTCTTCTTAAGTGAAGTCAGTTAATGACGCTACTAAATCATTATCATTATCAGTTAAATTACAGCGTGGTGATACTGCGTGATTAGAGATGCATTTTTACGTTTTCGCCCTCGTGAGTTCTGTGATCCAGATTCTTTAGTTCATAGTTTTACTATAGTAAAATTAAATTTACCTTCCCAAGACTTCTGTTAGACAACACAAAACACATATAATATCCAAATCCTAAAATAAATATAATAATAATCATTTAATAATTATTATTTGGTTTATGGCTTATTTAATCTGTCAAACAAATTTATTTTTAACGATAGCCATTTTATACTAATATTTGTTTTCATGATTGACGAAGTGTTTATATTCTTCAAAATTAGTTTTCGATCTTCCATAATTCAAAGGATCAGATTACGCCACATAATTTATTTGAATTGTTACATCATCTTGGTATTAACTTACCTAAAATACTAAACGACAAAACTTCGCAACTGTATACCGGAACGGTATGGGACGACTCGGCGCCGACAATTCGGCGCGGCCAACTAGGCGCAGACAATTCGGTGCCATGCCAATTCGACGCTGTGCCAATTCGGCACTAGCTAATTCGGCGCCGTGCCAATTCGGCGCCAGGAAATCCTAACCAAACTGTATTTCTGTTAAATTTTACTTTATAGCTTAATTGCTTTTTCAAATTCCATTTACATCAGGTTGAGTTTTTCTTGGTAGTCATTACCTGAATATTAATCCTGTATGTTATTTACTCGCCCTCTCTAATCTTTTACTAATGCAAAATAAGATAATCATCATATTAAGATGGTTGGTAAAGTTTTCTAGGACAAACTTATGCTCTGGGTTTTATTAATAGGGTAGGTTTTTTGTATTAGTTATTTTATTTTATGTTTGTTGATAATAAATATGTAGTAAGTGCAATATTTAATACTAACAAATTAATACAAATTGAAAGTTCTTGGCAATTAAAATTATTTAACTAATTAAATTTAAGCAAATACAAGATATTTTTTGATATTCACAGCAATAAGTGACCGTCCCACGCCTCTATTATTTTAGTAAATATTTAAATGAATTTACTTGCTGAATAACGAGTGATTTGTATGACAAAATACAATGTAGTACAAATTAGTATAGCTTGGCGCCGAATTGTTTCAGCGCCGAATCGACCGCGCCGAATTGGCCACGCCGAGTTGTCAGCGCCAAATTGTCAGCGCCGAGTTGTCCTAGACACATGCCGGAATAACACTTAATTCCACATAAAAGTCTAAATAATAATGTAATCATAAAATATGTATCACAAATCCAGGCCTAAGATCTGAAATTTCCTTTTCAAGTTCGCGATACAGATTAGACTCAGAAACACCAAAACCCATTCGGATCGTGTGTGTATTACACTGACGGAGAGAAATCCCCCTGTAGTCGAAAATGTTTATCCCTCTTTTAAAACTTTAAGAGGGGCGCTTATATTCCATATGTTTGCTAACCAAGCTACAAAAAATCTCAAGTAAAACTAAAAACAAATTATCAGAATATAACTTTATCTCGATTATAATTATATGTTGTAAAACATAAAATATAGTTCCGAAAGCAACTGTTGCTTTGTGAAGTTTAATATCGAAAAAGTTTGACTCAAAATAACAGTATATTTTCCTGGGAAGGGGACATAAAATGTTACATGTTTTTGATAAAACAAAATTTATTAGTGTGCTTTGAAACTACTAACTTTAGAATGTACCAATATTTATTTTGTTCTTAATCCCAGAAATTATTTTTTTTCGCCTAAGACAGTAATAAATATTTCTTTTCTACTAATAAATATTAAAAACAATTGATACCTTTATTAAACAGTATAAACAATGCACAATGTAGAGAATACTAATTTTATTATTAAAATCGCGAATTCAAATTATTTACTTACTTTCAGAAATAACAGTTTTAAAGGCTGGTTAGGAAGACTATTTAGCATAGTACTCTTATTTCCCGAGATTCTTAATATCGAGCGCATGCTATAAAATGTGTATTCTCAAACTTGGTATATAATTTTATTATTTTTTATTATTTTATTTGAGTTGCTGTCCGTTCTTGCAGATTTGAAGACAATCTTTATTTCGAATAAACGTCCTTCCGCCCTTTTTTCATATAATTATCTCCTTATTTGCTCAAACTTGTAGTCTGTAGCTGTTAAAGGCGCGGCGGCAAAAAATTTTATCGCCATATTCTATTTCTGTCTATTTTAATTATATGTAAAACAAAGTGAGCCATGATTGATTTATTTCGTTTTGTAATTTCTCTTCTCTATATAACGTGAAATTACAAAATTGCAGAAATTTGAAAAACTGTTATTATCATAGAAAGCTACAAATCCATATGTGCGTCTAATTCTGATTTTTTTTCGAAATTTTTCTACGTAGCCGCTGAGGCCTATTAAATTCACTGCTTCATATTCTAGCTCGACTGGATGGAAATGGATGCAAAAACAGTTCTGCATCTTTTCGTCGAATTGCTTTTCCACTGATTGCAGCTTTTATTTTGCTGAAGAAGCCTGGCGGTTATACTTCTTCTTTTACCGCAATGATCTTAAAAGGCTTGATAACAGTCGTCAGCCTAGCCTCGTCTAACTGAATAATATCTTCGGGTTGAAACTCATTTTTGGCAAGAATCGTTTTGTAATATTGTTGAAGAACTCTAACACATTCCTGATGTTGAAATCCGTATCCCGAGCAACGCTAGTATTTTTTGGCTTGACTGACTTCGGCTTAACAGCTTCTTTTAAAGGTTTTTTTATAATGAAAGAACCATTTTAAATGTCTGTATAATAAAAAGTATAGTGTGACAGAGTTCATTAAAAGTATTTTAGCTACTATTTAAACTAAAGCAAGACTTAATATGTTTACATAAACTACGATTACTTATGATTATTAAAATACAACTGTCGATTCAAGATAAGTTGATTCAATTGTATTAAATTCAATATCAAGATAATAAAACCTATTAATTGTTATTGACAACACAATTAAATTTTTAATTTTACTAGTTTCTTATTTTTATAACAAAATAAAACGCTTTCATCACAATAAACATGTATATTCTAAATTTTAATATTCCAGTCGAATTTTATAAAATATTTAACAATCGTTTTGTACCTAACAAAGAATAAAATTAACTTGTCTTCAATTCAAGACAGACTCTACTTGACTACTGGTCGGACGACATGAATCTAAACTTACAATTAAAACTACTCTTACTAAAGATAATTACCTAATTTAGTATTTACATGATATGACACTACTATACAAGACAATGAACTGTACATCAAGAAATATATTAAATAAACTGCGACTAAGATACACAATAATAAATAATAAACAAACAGCCTAACTACTTAACAAGATTCTGAACAATCATTAATTTATACTATACAAAGATATATAGTCATAAATTGTCATTTTTGTAGTTAAAGAAAATTGTTTTTGAATGGAGATAAATTTGGAACTGTTATATAGTTGCATTATTTAACAATTCAATAATAGGTAATAGTATACTATTATCTGTAGTATTAAGGCCTGTATTAAGGCCTCAATTGAGTGTGTTAGAGCCCACAGAGTCAGTTCGAATCAAGTCGATAAAGGACTCTAAAACACTAATTAAGCCCGAAATGAATACGTTAGTTTATGTCCTGCCTAGGTTTAAATTAATATTTAATTTAAAACAAAAATAATTTGAAAAGTGCAAAACTTCAAGTATGTAGGTGCAATGGTATAATTACTGTTATTACTGTAGAGACGGCGTAAACAAGGGTAGCTATTTTTCTAGCGGGCTCTAAAGAGTTTTAGAGCCTTAGAACTTTTAGTTAGCAACTTACGCTCTAAAAACAGGCCCATAAATCGGTTAAAATCACCCGACCAGACATAAAACACCCTTATTTACATATATTTAACTGCCTACTACTATGAACTTACATTTATATAGCTGTGACTTATTTTAATTTCACAACCTCTCATAAAAATTAAGTTTATAGTTAGTTAAATAAATAACAAATGAATTACGTGAATAAATATAGATTAGTAAGTAAAATTCAACATGTTTAACAATTTAGATAAATAATATTTAACTGAATTAAGAGGAACAACATCCAACTATGAAACAGACAGTTTTTCTGTATATTTTTTTATTTTAAGAAGATCTTGTATATTGATAAAAATATTATTGGGTTATTCTTTAGACGACCCTGTATATTCAATTTTCAATGTTTATTTGTAACACCGTGTAGGCTTAGTGTTATGGGGATGGGACCATTCGCCGTCGCCGATTGGCCGTCGCCGATTAGACGTCGCCGGTTCGCCGTAGGTCCAGTTCGCCGTCGGACCGATTCGCCGTCGGCCCAATTTGCCGTCGCCACTCACTATTTTATTCAGCAATTTCTCTTTTGGGGAGCGATATAGCCATCTGCTGTATTAAACAGAAATATTGAAAAGATGTTCAAAAACTTCTGAAACTCTTATGCTTATGTACATAATAACAGTATAACCGTTGTCCATAATAAGGACGTTAGTAATATTTGAAAATAAAATAATTACAGTTAGACTATTAAACCATAATACTCGCATTAGTGACTACTGCCCATCCATAATCCTTTCTAACGAGTAAGATAAAAACCCATTAGGAGAGGCAAACTTGTGCAATAATTATACATATTAACCTTTAATATTTTTTAACTTTCTTTTCTTTTAAATCAAATAGTTGTAAGGACGATATAATATATAATAATAATTTTAATAACGATATAATAATTCAACTTTTGAAGCAAAACTTATCCTTTTCTATTGTATATATGTATCAGGATAGGACATTTTAGTTTCAACAGTCTTTTTTTAAAACACATTTTGTCATAATGATCTTTTGTAAATCTTTGTATATATTTTTAGTTAATATCTTCAGGCATTAGCACAATAAACACGTTTAAAACTGTAGCTAGTGAATTTTATTTAATATTAACAATCACCAATTACTTGGGAGCTTTTTAATCATTTAAAACCGACGGTGAAAGTTCTATAGGTGAATTTGTCGACGGCGAATGTGGCGACGGCGAATGTGCCGGCGGCGAATTGTACCAACGGCAAATCGGCGATGGCGAATCGGCAACGGCTAATCGGCGACGGCGAATTGTCCTAGACCTAAGCTAGGTACCTAATAAGCTAGGTACACACTGGGGGTCTATTAGCTGTAGACCCATGGACGAAGCTCTGTCGAGGGCCCACCAAGCCTATATATTGGTAGATCGGGGTGGCAAAACCATTTAAAAACCAAGTCCTGCCACAATTGAGGTTGGATTCGATCGGGCAGTGGCTCCCAACAGCTAGGGACAGTATGTTGGGAGAAAAGCCTGAAGCTAGACTAGGTGAAATCTCCTTGGTCGTGTGATACGTCCCTCACAGCCTCCTTGGAGATGGAGCCGACGGGTGAGCACGTTTATCGCTCCGGTACTGACCTGGAGAGTCAGTAGAGTATGGATAGTATCTCGCTCCAACCAGTGAGTTAATACTGGTAGCATTGTTTGTGTAGTGGCAATGCGCGCTAATTGAGCGTATCTCAATTATTCGAGCTTCGGCTCGTCTTAAAGGCGGGAAGGACCACCCAAAACGGTCATAAAATAAGTCATGAATCAAATACCTTATAGACAATTACTACGGCCTATTGTATATTTAAAAGGTAATAGGCTAATAGACCACTGTAGAAAGGGATTTAGTTACCTTTTCGCGGACAGTTAGCCTTACATGTCCTAGACCCTAGTATTATTGACTGCAAAATTATCGATTTTTTCTTTGTGATAAGTGCATTTTTAATGTATTTTTCTCTTCTGTCAATTAAATCTAACATTTTATTTACGAATAATAAATTTTTCAAAACACTTTGGTTGTCCGTGTTCATTAATCAATAACAAATCTCTGGCTTGGCATTTTTACGCCAAGATAGGATGAAATTGTCGACTGAATTCAACCAATTAAAAAGCAGCTTGTTGGTCACGAGATCCACGGTTCTTTGTTCGTTATAGGGAATCTTTTTTCCCTCCCTTTTTGTACGAAAGTGAACCTAAAAGCAGTGAATACGTGAATTAGTATGCTTTGCTTAACTGTTTCGTAAAACTTCATTTAACAAAAGTCGTAGTTTAAAAGTTGTAATATATTGAAATTATAGTTTGTCTAGTTTAAAAAAATAGATCCAGTATTTAGTTGAAGAAAGTCGATACGGGATTTAGTTTAAGAAAATCGATCCACGTTTTAGTTCAAAAAGTCGATATAGACTTTAATTCGAGAATATTGCTCCAGACTTGCAATCAAGTTGGCGTTTTAAAAAAATCGATAAATTTTAGAAACTAGTTTGCTGTTTGACCTCCATAGCTGAAACTGCGAACTTTACCTTTGTTTGTTTGATGTTAATGGTGAATATGATTTTGCAGTCCTTAGTATTTTGAATCCCCACAAGTGAATCACTGAAAGCCTTCACCAAAATGGCTCATAATAACCTGGTTATCATCTTCAACGAATTTTTTGACGAACTTTGAAAACCAAATTAAGTTTATAAAAATACCAGGTTATAGAGCCAGGTGGGTTCTTTATATCATATTTTTTGTGCAAGCGTTAATTAATTTGTTTTATCAAAATTTAAAAGTGGATTGTTATGATTATGTAATAGAATGTTTAATGTTACAATCTAAAGAAAACTTTTGATACGATATTGTGGAGTATTATCGTTGCTCTTTTATTAATTTAAATAAATTATGCTGGTGCCCCTGTATCCATAGCTCTATGAATTTCATGATGCTCCAATCCACCTATGACCTGCTTAGTCTCAAAAGAGGAAGATAGTTCTCATTTTATGGTGTTTAAGCTAAGCCGAGGCATGGATAAGTTGTAATACGTAGGTACATTTGTTTTTTTTTATAAAATTTGTTGTTACAAATTTACAGTTCCGTCGTGGGGCTTTTGTATATCAAAATGTATTAGCTACAACTACTACATATCGTAAAATCTTTTATAAATGGGCACCTTCTGTAATCTATTTTTGTTGAAAAAATTTAAATTTAATTACCTAACTGGAATTTAAGATTTGGTTCCGGCAAGCCACATTATTCCAAGAAAAATCAGTATTTGGGAATTTTTGAAAAATTTACAAAATTTGGGAACCTCATTATTTAATTTAATTTAATATTAAATTATAGTTAGTTGTGGTAAGATTATAAAAGTTACTTAAAAGTATAGTGCAAATTAAATAAAATTAATCCTTTAACATCTCTAAATATTATTCGCCAACAGAATGAATTATGAGATGAGAAGCATGTGGTAGACACATAAAACTTTAAACAAACAAGAAAAGCATCTTTCTATCTAGGCTTGATTTAAAGCTTTCAATTTTTCATAATAAAAAAAAAGATGTGACTACTACTACTACTTCTAAAGTAATTACATTTAGACCATTAGGCTAGATAAAAATAAAAAGCAAAATAATAAAATTCAACAACAGCCAGCAACAGTATCTTTTGCAAGAAATAAACCACTAAAAACTAACAAGAGAGCTTTTCTAAAGACATGTTTTTAACGAAAGAAACTATTTTTCTGGAAAGCAAAAAAAGGAATACAAAATATTTCATTCGCCACCTCAACAAAGAACTCCAGCAACAGAGAAAAAGCAACTTTACTTGATTTCAAGTAGTAACAATTCGACTGTGAAATTAACACCATTAATTTACTACCTTTTAATTAGTGTTTCCGTCTGGCATCTATCAAGCACGAACAATCACTAATGAGTTGCGGCAATAGGTGAAAAATATTATATTCCAGTACTCTCTGCTAAAGTGAGAATAGGGTATTTAAGTTTCTGTTCTGGAAGGACAAAATAACAAAGTAGATGTATCTTTATTATATCGGGAAAAGATAGTAGAGAAAACGGGTGAGAGAGCACGGGAATGTTGTTAATATTAACGAGCACTCCAAGATCTCAACAGCTGGCGCTCACAATTAATATTCTGTATTTATAATTTTAGATAATTATATTAGAAGAGGTAAAATGATATCTACCCTTAACTATTAGTAGCTATATCAATTTCAAACTGTAGCTTTATAATTTCCTGATTTTTATCAAATTTTCCAAAAAGGAAAATTGTGAATTTAGACTTAAAGAGCTTCTTAAACATACAGGTAATTATAATCTACTTTATAAAACATGTGTTCAATCTTGGAAATTTGTTTAAACTGAGTAGAAAGACAGCCTAAAGGTTCTAAACGTAGTGGGGACACTTCAAAGCAACCCCTGCTTGTACTATTACGCCTAGTTATTACAACAATCTCAACAACTTCAAGCAAACAAGGAGGGATTATAAGTTAATTGTGGGATTACCAACGGTTAGAATTATTTAACTTATTCTTATAATAATAATAATACTTTTATTTATTTACCCAATTAACAATTTACATAAATAGGAATTAAGTTACTTAATAATTTACAAAAAAAAATATATGTGAGAAAACAATAAATAATTTCGGACCTGAATGACTAATAGGGGATACACACCTTGATTTATGTAATTATCAACCTGTGTGGCTTTTGTAATCAGTTTTATGTAACTATTGTAACGAAGTTACTTATTACGGGGTATAATTATTTATTTGTATATGTATTTACTATTGAAATAACTGCCATGCAAGTTTTGCCGCGTGACCTCGCTCTTCTGCGAGAAGCCGTTGGCACTCGCTAGCGCAACGCGCAGCCCCGCCTAGGATGGAGGGTATATAAGTTGGCTCAGCGGACATTTAAATCAGTCTCTGCCGTTACATTTAAGAGAACAATCCGAACTAGAAAACCGAATACCGAACCGACCGACCAGAATCACTTAAGGTGAGCATTATAATATTTATAATACACTACCGAGTATAACCGAACCGAACCAAACATTACCGAATACAACCGTACCGAACAACACCGAATACAATCATACCGAACACACCGAACCTTACCGAATACAACCGAACCGAACACTTCCGAATACAATCATACCGAACACCACCGAATACAACCGTACTGAACATAACCGAACATTACCGAATACAACCGTACCGAACATTACCGAATACAATCATACCGAACATTACCAAATACAACCCTACCGAACATACCGAACACTCAACACTCAACACACAAATCATATATAAAGCCCAGCAAAAATTAAAAAATTCAGTCGATAAAACGCTTTGAGACAACTCACGCTCTACTCGATATTAAAAATCTGTAAAATAAGTGGAAACAACAAAGGAAAATTTAACAAAGTGTAACAAAGATTCATCTGGATATTTTAAATTAAAGAAGATTTATTTGTTATTCTACAAATATATGGAATTGTGAACGAGTTATTTATTAAAATAAATTCAAGAAGGATTTTATTTCCAATATTGATTTGGATATTCGAAGTATTTAAATTAAAAGATCATCTGACAGATTTAAATGCAGTTGTACCAATTTTAAATAAGATTGAAGTGGATCTCGACGTACTTTATATACAAGGTTCGTCAAAATAAAAGGTTTTGATTAAATTTTTCCATAACAAAATTATAAAGACAAGCTGAATAATTTCAGAATTCATTTTTCTCACTTTAAAGGTTTTAAATAATAAAGTTTTTACGAATAAAACAATTTAAATTTCTTTATTAAAATTTAATTATCATAAATTAAATTTATTTGAACATTTGTAAATATTTTTAATTAATATCATTAATTGATGTCAGTTTGCCCAAATGGAGAACTGTTATAGCCCTATGTCAGGTTATTAACGACTAATTAACACATTTGAGCAAGCCCAGGGAAGAATTTCCTATTTTACTTTACTGTTCTGTTCTAAATAATTTTTCTTTTATTTTTCTTTGAATTGGATTTTCTTTTATTCTCATTAATAAAAATAAAGACTATGTTTTCAATTTATCTATGTGTTTATTTGATGTGTATAAAAGCATCCATTTCTTTTCACATATAGAGTTTAGCTTGCTGTTGTCCAGTTGCGGAAGTCCAAGTGTTTTGGTAGTAAGTTCTTTTCTTGCAGGTATAAGAATCAATAAGATTTTATTATTTCATTTATTTCATGCTCTATCGATTTAAACCTGAGTTAGCGCATTGGGAGAAGAAAAAAATATTGGGGTGTATATTATTTTTTTATTTTATCAGATTTCACCGCAGATATTTTATGACGCTGTCAACGTGAGGCAAAAAATTTCTATATTTTATCATTATATCACATCAATATTATGGAATTATTATTAATTTCGTTGTCGAAGAGTAAGGTTTACATTTATTGTAATCAAAATTAAACGGAATTTATTAATATTTTCTTTTTTTTATTAATAACTAACCGTAAAACTCACATCAGGGGTGAGATAAATTCACTAAAAATACCACGAAGTGTAGTGCTGTGAAATCTTGGCATTATGGAGCAATTAACGCAGGTCCTGACTGAAGCCTTACAACAATTGAAAGATAACAACGCCGGGCAGAATGTGGTGAATACGATCAGTTTATCGATTGAAATTCCAACATCCAACATGTTAGTATGCTAGAAGAAATTTTAATAAAAGCATTAAATTTCAATCTCTCAGATGAACAAATATTAGAGCTTGTAATTGGCGGTATACAAGATGCTAATGTTAAAACAGCTGCTTTTAATTGTAATGTTACGACCACACCGGTTTGCTAACGTTACTAAACAACTATAAGATGAATAGAAATGATACTAATCCATTTTCTCGGAACAAATTAAAGTGTTCAAACCCATTTAAAAAAAGATGAATTGAAATTATGCTGCTATTGCAAGAATTAAGGGTTGAAATTGATAAAAAGTCAGAATGGGCGAGCGCCGTACCGAAAGTACAACTGACACTTAACGTTAGAGTACAAAAAACTACCGGGTTTTCACTCATTTATGTTTTAAGGGGCAGCTTGTCGATGATTGAAACATACAAGCTCTAATTAGTAATATTTCATTACCAATGAACAGTAACTTAAAGCGCAAAAAGAAACAGGAAGAGACTTATGCAGAAGAACACTAATATGAACAGTAAAAATTAATATCAAAATCAATATTCAGGATAAAACAAAAAATAATTACAGATCACACAAAAATTAACTTGCAAATAACCCCTTTCAATATAAAATAATTTGACGAAATCAATGAGTTTTATACAGTTCTTAGATACAATAATTACACATAATCAAAGTAACAAACTAATTACAGATCTTAACAGAAATGAAATTATGATATCACTTAAGATCTCTGCAGAAAAGGTAATGTGTTTAGAAGTCGCAACTGCGCCATTAATTACTTAAAATGACAAACGAATAATGAAGTTACTCTATTACATAATCTATCTTCTTTATGTTGTTGTAAGTTATTGGTAATACTCTACTATTTTCAGTTGTGGTTCCAATAGCAGCTTGGCTGGTGGCTAACAATATCCAACGATTTGGGGGGTATTTAATGGGGTAAAAAACTCAGCTAAAGCCAGGGAGAAAGAAAGAAGGAAAGAGGAAGCCTAGATAGAAATTCTGCATAAATTAACTGTTTACCAACGTAAACTAATGCCAACCGAAAAAAGATGTTA
The DNA here is from genome assembly GCA_929113105.1 of Agrypnus murinus. Lineage (NCBI taxonomy): Eukaryota > Metazoa > Arthropoda > Insecta > Coleoptera > Elateridae > Agrypnus > Agrypnus murinus. The sequence goes on from OV816028.1 coordinate 149,394,870, forward strand.
TCGGCTTTAAAACAATCGAAGCACAAAGGGTAGATTATCACCTCTTCTTGAAAATATATCGTTGAAAGGTATTTTTTTTTGTTGTAGCGTTTAATGATCAACCAGTTGGATTCCTGTGACACTAACAATCACCACTGTGAAACAACTGATCACCAGGAATTAATTTGTATTTTATCTGCCAATAAACTCATAAAGAGGGAAATTAGCAAAATTTCCTAAACTGGAATAAAGCACACTACTTGCAAGACAACTTACAGCTAACTCTCACAAAAGGAGAAAAGTTGTTATCTTATCAAGAGTTTCTAGAAATCGTGATAAAGCCGAATTTACCAATGAGGAAGCCTGAACAGAAACATCACCAAATAAGGAACAACCAATAAAAGGTGTGCCCACAAACACTTACTATTAGGAGTGACAAAAAATGAGTGACAAAATTCTTTTGTATAACATGTAGTTGTTTAAGATAAATATCCGAACTTCCACCCCCAGCTGAGAATTCCATATCTTAAACGGGACTCTATTAATGCGTAAAAAATGATTTTTAGGTGGTTTATATCTAATAGGTTTTTTAGATATCGAAGTTTATATAACAAATATCTTCATCTTTTGGAAATTTCATTTATATGGTGATCACAGCGGAGGTGTGAATCAATTATTACTCCAAGGTATTTCTATTTCTAGTAAAACTTTCTAGGTTTAAAGTCGAATATTCAAGTAATCCATTTTTATAACTTGCAAATAAAGTAAAACAAAGTAATGTATGGATAAATATATGAATAATGTTCTTTAAATCTTTTTCAATTTTTGTTTTGAGGTTGTCGCGCATCAGCGGGGCGTGCTCGTTTGACTTTCGTTGAACACAGACGTGCTGCTATCGGCTGTGATTAAGAACTGTGTGCGCTAGTTGACCGCGGTCAAGTGCATCGCTCTCTAATAACGATAAACATTAATAATCGATCCAACTCAATAACAGTACACATCTGTCGCGTTCCTCGCCGCAATCTCCTGATTGCAGCGTGGTAAGTACTAAGTTAACCTTGCATATTACTATCGTGGATTAACAATAACAGTGCCCACACTTACTGAAAGATGAGCGAACCGAATAACATTCACCTTAAACCCCCAACCATAATCTGCAAGGGATTCAAGTGCCCTGGAACACAATCAGAAATGGATTATCAACAACACCCACCCAGTAATACGTCATCAAACAACAAAAGACCTTTACCGTCACCGGACGACGACGTAAATAAACGATATCTTTTCAACTCGCAGACGCTGGTTACCCAAAACAAATATTATACCCTACAACCTGAACAAGACGACACCACAATAATTAACACAAATGACCCCAATAATTCACTAAATATGTTACTATGAATACAAACGCGGACCCACCACCAAAACCTAAAATACCCCCAATATACTTACCAAACGCTACTCACTACCAGAATATAATCGCAGACTTAAAAAAAATAGTTAAAGAAGATTTTTCTACTGCGCACCGAATCAATCAATTACGAATCAACGTAAATAGCTTTGAAGACTTCAGAAAACTCACAAAATGTTATGAAGAAAACAAAGTACATTTTTATACCTACCGTAATCCTGAAGAAGCGAAGATTTCTATAATAATACGCAGCGTCCCTTTATCAATTACAGAAAAAGAAATAGAAACTGAACTAAACAATCTAAAGTATCCCATACCCAAAGTAACCCGTTTACTAGACAACAAAAAAATGCCAATGCCCCTTATAGCAGCTGAACTGAGCAGCACAGATAAAGCCAAAGAAATATTTAACCTTAATAGACTTCTATATTCAGTCGTATCGGTCGAGCCAAGACGTAAGAAAAATGAGACCCCACAATGTACTAACTGCCAACTGATAGGTCACACCAAGAATTATTGCCACATGTCACCGCGATGCGTGAAATGCCCTCAGCAACACCATTTTTCCAAATGCAACAAAGCCAATGAAGCTAAGCCTAACTGCGTGAACTGTGGTGGTGAACACAACAAAAAAACCTTAAAAAACACAAAAAAACCTTAACAAAAAACACCTCCACCCACAATCCAGCCCATCAACCCTAACTCTACCATAACTGGAAACATCACTGCCAACTCAAACTATGTCCAAGTAGTAAAAACTAACCTCCATCCCTCCCATCCCATCACGAACGCCAACAACAACGCAAATACTACTGACTCGACTATATCAAAAATCCTCCAATCCATTCTCACCTTAATCACTCCCTACTTTGACCAAATCAAAAACTTCCTCTTGTCCCTCATCCCAATGCTACTCACAAATGGCGGCAAATAAATCAACCACTTAACAAGTTAACCCTAATGAATTGGAATGCTAATGGTATAAAGACTCAGAGATCTACCTTCATATCATTCCTAGCAAGACATGGCATATACATTGCGTGTATTACCGAAACCCACCTAATACTAAATGAGAAATTCACAATTCCGGGCTACCGCATTATTCGGAAGGACAGAGAGGCAGCAATAGGATGGGGCGGTTCTGCAATAATCATAAAGCAAAACATCGTAGCCACCCCTATTGAATTAACAGGCATACATCAACTTGAAGCTACCGCCACAAAACTAACCTTTAAGAATAACTCTTCAATTAACATAATTTCGGCTTCCAAACCACCCACAAATAGACTCATCTTAGAGGAACTGGTAAAACTATTTGACAACCAGCAGCCCACACTACTGGCCGGAGATTTAAACTGCAAAAATACAATCTGGGGATGCAGAGCCAACAATCCCAACGGAATTAAACTGAACACACTAGCGTCCCAACTGGATTTACAAATTTCAGCTCCTAGAGACTACACTTATTTCCCCTACCGCACAAATTACTTGCCTGACATCCTCGATATAATAATACATAAAAACCTACAACTGCCCATAAACCAAACCGTAATAACTGAACTTGCCTCCGATCATCTACCAATAATATTCACTCTTAACTGGACTCCTTACTATTACCCGGAAATCCCAAGGCTAATCAACGGACCAGTTAACTGGGAACTTTTCCGTAATATCATGGACGAACAAATCAAGTGCCCTCTTACCATACCTACCATAGATGAAATTGACGGAACCATTGAATTCTTCAAAGAAACAACAAATGAGGCTATCAAACAATCCACTCCAGCCTTCAAACACGCAAACCTGGCAATAACCAAACACCCCCATCCAGAATTTTAAAATTAATAATAGAAAAAAATTCCACCCGCAGGAAGTGGCAACGTCTTAGGAACCCTGCAGACAAACACCATCTAAATGTGCTGATCCGGCAGGTTAAAAATGAACTCGACCAGTTCAGAATAAACTCTTATAAACAGTATCTAGAATCGTTTGAACCTGGAGACGCCAACATGTGGAAAGCCACCAAACGGATCCTGAAGCAACCCACGGTCACCCCCACATTAAAATACAATGGCCAAACAATATCGGAAGATAAGGACAAACCTGAAATATACGCACAACATCTCGAAGCAACATTTACTACCACATACACCAACAATGATCCCAATCATGTCAGGCAGGTCGAAATGGAATCGCAAAATATTACTCCCCAAGAACAAATGCTAGATAACCCTATCTCCCCAACAGAAATTAAATATTGTATAAAAAAACTTAAAACCAAAAAAGCACCAGGAATCGACATGATCCCTAACATAATCTTGAAAAATCTACCGCAAAAAAGTATATGTTTATTAACATCCATATTTAATTCCTGCTTAAGATTGGGTTACTTCCCTACCGAATGGAAGCGAGCACTAATTCAAATGATTCCCAAACCAAATAAACCGCATGACAACCCTAACAACTACCGACCCATCAGCCTGCTGTCCACAATTTCTAAAATTTTTGAACAAACCATTCAAAACCGATTAAATCAGTTTTTAGAAGATAATGCAGTCCTGCCCAAATTCCAATTTGGTTTCAGAAGCGCACACTCTACTAGTCATCAAATCTTACGACTCACTGAAACAATAGAAAAGGGTTATGAAAACAAAATGCACACGATAATGGCATTTGTAGATTTGGCGCAAGCCTTTGACTGTATATGGATAAACGGCTTACTATACAAAATGAAAGATCTGGCAATCCCTGTTTACCTATTAAGCATAGTTAAATCTTTTTTAACTGACAGAACATCCCAGACAAGAATAAAAGGATATACCTCATCAGTTCGTAAAATCAATGCGGGAGTACCGCAGGGATCCGTACCAAGCCCCTTGCTATTCAACATTTTCATGCACGATGCTCCTACAACACCAAACTCTGACATCGCAATGTATGCTGACGATACAGCAATCATAACTCAAGAATACGACATTAACCTAGCTGCAAACAATCTGCAACAAAGTCTGGACCACCTTAACTCATGGTTCAACAAATGGTGTATACGAATTAATCCCAGCAAATGTGATGCCAAAATCTTTACCTTGCGTCACCCACAAGACCCGCCTAACATTGTCATCAATAATGTACCTATCCCTTGGAACCCGAAAGATAGTGCGGTAAAATACTTAGGGGGTCTTTCTCGACCGTAGATTGACATGGAGTTTCCACACCAATAAAAAACTGACTGAATCATACGCAAGACTCTTTATATCCCATATCCCATCATCAACAAGAAGTTAACACTGAAGATAAAATGTGGGGTTCTCATCTACACGACCATCATCCGACCAATTTTTACATACGGATGCAGTGTCTGGTGCGCGACATCAAAAACCAATTTCCGCAAACTCCAAGTGCTACAAAATAAAATTATCCGTACAATAACAAGTGCACAGTGGTACGTAAGAAACTTGCAGCTCCACCGAGAAACAGGAATCCTGACAGTGGATGAATTCGTAAAGAAAACAGCCCAAAAGTTTTATGATAACATAAATCAATGCAGTGGTGCGGTTCACTTCAACTTAGGCACTGAACACTTACACACCAGACTTAAAAGGAAGTTACCTATTGACGTCCTAAATAATGAGAATAACTAATTTAGCTGTCAATATTATAATGAACTATCTATTTTAGTGATATAAATGTTAATTATCTTTTAACCTTGCCATGTAATAGCAAATGTAATGCTGATCTGGCATAATTCCTATTAAAAAAAAAGTATCAGCGGAATACAACATTGCAGTATTATCTACAAAACTTAATATTACCGACCGAATGGCAATTTAGTATATTATTAATACACATAATAAAAAGTATTGGGCAGGATACAGTACCTCTTGGAATGCCAAAATTCATGTTTCTTTCATTACTAGTTTCCCTGTCTATTCTTACTACTTGCATTCTATCTTTTAGATAGCTAATCATAAGGTTATGCACACCATCTCGGATACCTGCATCCTCCAAGACATCTAACAACTGAGAATGACTAACTGTAACTTATAATAAATGACAATCTACATATCAACAAAAACTATATTGAAGCCAAAAACTTGTATTTTGGAGCTGAGAGAAAACTGCATTTACTCAATTTATTTTATTAACTATAAGAGGTATCTCGTATATCTAAATGTAATTCTAAATTTTAAAAATGACTATAGACTTTTGAAAAGCTTTGTTATTTTATTACCTACTTCAAATAAGTTAAATAAGTTGGGCTGCATATACCATCTCACACGCTATTAGATTGATTCATTTCATAAATATAAAAAATTAATAATGTTTATGTACTTTATATAAATTGATTGATAAATGAAATTAATAAAGATTGCTAATTAATTAAAAACCAAAAGCGATTGATATTGTTTTAGACATGTTTCAATCAAGATAGTAGGCAACTAAAAGCTTTGAAGCTTTCTAAAAAGGATGTAGCCATTTATGACTGGTTAATGGAAAGATTAAATTTTACGATAGAGTACGACGCAGAGTGTATACTACGTAGTGTATCGCATTTCCGTTTATTTCCTGCGCTTTAATTTTATTTTAGTTATTAAAAGTTCTTAAGTTACAAAATTGTTTCACATTTTAAAATGTAGTTGTATTTTTGCAGCTAGAATAAACTGTAACTTAATTAATAAATCCGTAGAAAATCAGGAATTTAATTTGCTTCCGTAGACATATATGTTAAAAACTAAATAACTACATATAAAACTAAATTGCAAGTTTAATTATTTGTTTTTCTCGTACAAATATTGCAATTTTCTATTTTTTAATTTACCTATAGTTAAATTTATAATTAAAACTTCAAATAAATATTAATTTCTTGTATAATTGATGTTTTCAGATATTGTTTAGGAATTACCCGCGTTATATGGTCGTGTAAATACATAATTCGCTATTTACGTAGGTTGAGCAGCTGCTAAAAAGCAAATTGCAAAATAAACCAAAAACTCGTTTTGTATCGACGTTATAGTTGAAAAGAAGAGGATGAGACGCGTCCGATATCAAACCTGTAGGAAACGAGCGAAGACTCGGGAGAAAGCAAAAAATCATAAAAGTACGTACCTGGATCGATTTAAATATTGTATAGATACAAAAGATTAAAATCGTGGCAGAATAGGAACATTTTTAGTTTTTTTTTTCATTTATTTATTCCATTTTAATGTGTTTTTCAGACTAATTCAATGCAAAGAATAGTAGGAACCTCCTTGATTTATTGACTTTTGAATCCAGAAGGGAGCCAAAATTACATTCATGATTATTACTTTTAGACTAAAATAATTATTTATTTTATTTTAAATAATTAAGTCTAATAAAAACTTAAAGTAAAAGTTAGTAAAAATGTTTTTTAGGTTAATTTATATTCTTGAAACTAGAAGTGGCAGACATAAAAATTAACTCAAGGATTACAAATTTAATTCTGGTTAATCTAAAAACTTAGGTTAAATTTAATAAACCTAATAATAAACAAAAACTGTTTATCTGAAAATATGCTTGGGCTTGCGTCCAGGACGAAAGAACAACGAAAAGAACCTAAATAGATAGTATGTTACATAACTAAATATCATATTTTCGCCTGTAAAGAATACTATTTTTCAGTTTATAAATAAAAAAGGATTTATCATTAAAGTTCAGATTCTATAGGTTCAATAAACTCTCGACGAAGAGGAACATTTAAATTTACTTCCAAGAAGATTAACTAAAAAAATCTAAATTTATCTTTTTTTACAAATTAATAAGTAAAGGAACACTCGCCGATATAGAGGCCAAATACGAATCATTGGCGATTAATTAACTAAAAATAACAAGACAAATTAAAATAAAAAAATACTTACAACAACAAAATGTCTTACCTGTGAAACTAATATGTGGTATTGATGAAGCGCAAGTTATCAAATATTTACAGGCGTAAATCATAATGAAGTCACTGGTATAAACAAACAGCTAATTTAACATGGGTGTCATTAAAAAGCCAATGTATAAATTAAAATGTAACGTTCTAAGATCTTAAATGATATTGATATTAAATTTTTTTACGGTTTTATGTTGAAAATAAGATATATGTTTTTATACGTATTAAACATTTTTTGTTTTTTTTTTTTTGAGAGTTGATTTTATATATTCTTACAACAGTTCTTGGTGATTTCACTGCACGGTGCATGTCATCGTGTCAAATTATTAGGTGAGAAAGGGTGGACGTTATTGATTATTATCTAATATTTATAAAACCAGTTTGAACCAATCGAGGTTCGACGAAATGTGAATATTTGACAATGTTCCTTAAGGTAATAGCTAAACAATAAAACAAAACTTTTTATAGTAAGCTTACACCCGTTGAGATAAAACGGAAAGTATAAGGCCCCCCTGTACGTTTTGAAATTAAGTTTTCATTGAAAAGCAAGTAAGATTATGCAAGAAATAGTGCGAACTTTGTAACACACGGATTTACGATAATGACGAGCTTAGTTCCAATTCCGGTCAACGCGGAAAAGTAGATGGCGGTACAAATCCTCAACAAAAAAATGTTAGAATTTCTTTGTATTTATATACCATAGACTAAACTAATGATAACGAAAACAAAATTAGTGCCGACAGGTCGTTACCCACATAGGACTTGCTAATTGAGAAACAATAACAACCTTCAACCGCGTTTAAATGTGTCGGCTGCCAGCTACCTAGTGCAAGGTCGTGGCTCTCACAAGTTGTTTTCTGCAATGGGCGGAAAGAGTCGCCCAAAATAGCTAAAATAGAGTCTACTGACAATGTCTGTGAAGGACTGCATATTTGAGACTGTTTTAAATGTGGTAGACTTTTCCCAATAAAACATACCTGTATAGCTGACAAGAGAAAATCACATAATGCACATAAATAATAAGTCCCCAAATAAAATATAAAATGCTTCATTACAATGGTAAATAAGGTGTAAATAATCTTTAAATGAAGTTTTAATATCCTTAGCCTAAATTAGCTAATATTTATATATTTATTTAGGATTTAGGTAATAAGTAATTATGTACAAACCAAAATAAAATAGTTAGAGAATTTATGCGAACAGAACAATCGCTTTAAACTTGAAGTACAGATATCAAGCCATGTTAACGCGACTACGAGTTTACTTCGATTCTTCAATCGATAACGCTCCAAATGAATAGTAACTAGTTAATACACTTTACAAAGCAAAATAGACAGGCACACTCGAAGGAATAAATTCCGACAAAGTTTTATATACAAATTGCAATGGGTAGTATCATCTTCCATCTTATTCCTCCATGTTACCTTATCATAGTTTTCCGTAAAACCTCGTCCAGCACTAAAATAAATAGCAGTGGAGAGAGAATACAACCTTGTCTTACACCATATGTTGTTAGCGGATGACAGTGTTCCATTATGTTCGACCTTGCATTCATAATTGTTATACCCTTCCTTAATTAGATTAACTATCTTGGATGGTATCCCTCTGCTTCGAAGGGTATTCCATATACATCCTCTGATAAGGCTGTCAAAGCTCGCTGAAAATTGCTCAAATAGTAAGTATAGTGGTGCGTTGTACTCCAAAGATTGCTCTACTAGGATTCTTAAACTATTTTACTTTTTGCTACTATTTTATAGTAGTATTCTATTGAAATAATTTAACGCACATTTTTGCAGACTAACCTTCATTCATGTCCTTGAATATTAAAATGAATTCATGAAAATTTAAAAAGGGGGAAATAATCCTTGAAACAATTTCTGTTTCTGTTAAAAGGTTTAAATATTATATAGTAGTAGCAAGGGCGTACATAGCGAGGGGCAGGGGGTCAGCTGTCAATAAATCAAATTCCCAAATATGCACAAACATTAGAAAAGTACTTTCGTTGATATGCGTCCTTGAAGTAATATTAAACCGCTTCAGAATTTGAAATATCCAGCGTCGATAAACATATCGTTGAGAACGTGTTCCTAACCCCAAAAGAAACATAAGTCCCTAAAGAACATCCAAAATGAATGCAAATCGCACCACCAGAACCACATGATATCCACAAAAATGCGTTTCCATTAAAAGCAATAGAAAGAAAACGTAGTAGACAACATTCTTTTGCAGCTAATTAAACGAGGTCGAATAAGGAAGTAAGACGTCTAATCAAAACAGGAAAGACTTTCGAAAGAGTTCAGAACAGCAACTAAAGTAACGAAAACGCAAACATCCATTAAGAAGGTATACAGGGTGGTACGAAAGCCAAGCGATGTAGAATATCATGAAGCTAACACGTAACAAGCTCCACGGGTCAGTAGCTTCCATTTAAGAAATAAGAATAATAAGAAATGCTGGAAATTTGTGGATTTCGTAAGCAAAATGGAAAGCTCACTTGGCTAGGGCAAATATTTGAATACTGGTAAATTGCTTTCTCAGCTACAAGACTATTTTATTTTTTTTTGTTCTTTTTTTCGTTTTTTATGTCTTTCATCTTTTGTGGTCTTTCTTTGTTGCTGTGTTTTTTTATAGTTTTCTTCCATTATGATTGTTTTTGTTTATGACTTGTTATTTCTTTATTCCTTTTTAGTAATTTTTTATGTTTTCCTTTACGAACAAATTTATTTTTGGGTATTTCTTATTTACAAAGTTGCTTTTTATTCTAAACAGCGATTCAATTCAATGAATGTAAGGTTAGATTCGTTGCACTGTTGTCGCGAACTCTTGCAGCAAGTTAGAATTAAAATAGCATTTTATAGTATCACATTTTGATAAACAAGAGATAACCAACTCGAATTGAATTTGTATTTGCTCAAAAGGTTAAAATTCAATTTGAAAAGCTTTCGATTATAATATTTAGTAAAACTTTGTTTAGGTAGGGATTTTATTAGCTATGTCTGTTATACGTTGGTATAATTAAAACGATATCTAACACCAAGATCTTGGGGACATCTGCGTTAAACAAGTAATTTTTATTAGTATCTTAAAGCATCGTGAGCTGCTTGCCTAACAACCTAAATAACTCTATTATAACTGTTATATTTATAATATTGAAGTAAAAGTGTAATTAATAATTATTCACCGTACATATTTTCTTGCCTGTATTGTTTTCGTTACGGTTTGATAGACAAACCAACTGTAATTCAATAAACGAAAACAAAACTCAAAATATTGTAAGATCAAATGTCTATAGAGATAAAATATATTGCTCAAATGGGAGTTAAAAGTGTTATTTATTCTCAGTGTACAACTTCTCTGCAACAGCAATTTCATTCGTTCGTCTGACATTCGTGATTTATCTTCTAATCATCGTCCATCACAATCTAGAATTTCAATTAATTTCTTGTAGCGAACGTATTTATCATTGCGTATTGATGAATTTTATCAAAATATAAAATTGGAAAAATAGTTATCAGTTACTAAAAATCTTCTTGTAAATCTTTTTTAAAACAAAGCAGGCAAAAATTTGTAAGTAAATGTTCTTGTAGTTGTAGGGTAATATTTATAACAAACCCACGAATGATTTTCTAGTGTTACTTAAACCCTTTACTATATACCACACAAAGAAAAATCTTTAATCTAAATCACTCTCGAGAGATTCTAGTAGCAGCTTCGAAGACATAAAAGAGGATACGCTTCAAAAACAGAACAAAAACCACTACCTTACGTAGATTTACTCTATTGTCAACACAATTACGTTGAGCTCGGGTGCTATCCAAAACATCTTAGTGTTTAAGCTTCTCTCTACACTTTGAAGTTTGAATCTCCTAAAATACTACAGAGCCTTTACCTAACTGCTTGCCAGTTCTCATTACTCCATGTTAGGAAATTTGGTGAGGAGTAGATAGTTCTTACTTTCCCTTGAGTATAAAAGTACATATAAGTAACCTTCGTTTAAGAAAGTTAACATATTAATTGGTGAAGATTTTTTTTTGTAAAATTTATAAATGGAATTTTCCAAATTTTACCCCTTTATTACATTATTGCACTACGTGAATTTAATTTCAGTTCACATTAATTTCATCAAGATAAATGCCCGCAAGCAAGGGGGGTGGATACTAATTTTTGCCGTTTTTCTGTTTGGTTTGAGTCTAAATCGTGTAAAATGTGCAACGTGACACAGGAAGCGGTTTATCCGAGAGCGATTTCAAATCCGGGAGCAAAACGGAAAACATTGGATATAGGAGAAAATTGGTGTTAGGAATTTAATTTTTCGGGTGTGCAAAATTTATAACGTCCAAAATATTTGGCTGATTAGGAAAAGCAGGGCAAGTCTGTGCGGGCTGTAAAGCAAACAAAACGAAAATTCAAACATTAAAGCAGTCGTCTGCAAAAAGAGAAAGCGGACTGTTATGTATTTGTGTATAGGGATCGTTAGAAAGGGGAAGTTGTCAAGCTCATTTATACTTAAAAATAGAGCAATAATAATTGGAAAAAGCCAATATATTTTCGTATTTTATATACGCTTCCCTTCACACAAAAATAATGAATTGTTTCCGATACCGATTCGCAACGTTCCGGTTCGTTATTAAATCTACCGTTTCACATGTAGTCAAAAGATGATCGATGCTAGGAAAAACCATTGTCAAGATAAACGTATTCATGAATATCGGAAATTTCTCGTTTATTCCATCCAAGTTATCCTACCTACCTGCTTTTTAAAACGGAATGGAAAAAAAGACAAAAAGGCAAACGTTAACATCCACACATAGTTACACAGAGTCTCGTTAACTTTTTTCCTTTTTTTTTGGGCCTTCTCTATTTATTTCCGAAACAAAATAGGAAATTCGTTACTTTCCTGAACGCTGACTTATTGAAAAAAGCATCCACTTTTATTTTTCTGCTCCCTCGCCCTTTCACGACGGCGAAAACGCAAAGATTAAATTCTATTAATATACTTTTATAAAAGAATAATAATAAAATGTCAGAACTCAAACAAATCAATCAGGGGCGAACGGGCGAGGCAAGTAATAATTTCAATTGCTATTCCGGCTGGGCGGAAATCATTTGTGCTTTCCGGAATTTCGTCGGAGAGAGGGAGAACGGGCGAGACTCTGGTCTAGCAAGCTTTAAAACAATAGATGTTTCCTTCCTCTTGGTCTTTGCTTGACAAATGAATAGGCGACGGGAAATCGCTTAATTTTACGCACACTATTAACGCGTGGTCATTCATTAAGTTAGGGAAAAAGGTTCTGGTAGGTGTATTTCTTTGTAATCCTAGAAGCCAGGAAGTCTCTAAAAGAACATAAACTAACGAAAAAGCTACCAAGGAAAAATAAGAGTTCATTATTTGATTTTGCAGAATTGTACTAGAGATAGATTAAAACAGTTAAACAGTTTTTTTAGAAACAAACCAAAGAAGTTAAACGTTATAAACAGAAATGTTTGTTTTTATACAAAATATAGCACAGATATAGTAGTTTGAAAAGCACTCATAGCCATATTGTTTTGGATCTAAACAGGATTTAATTGTATTAATTAAGAAAAAATTGTTTCAAGTTAACGAGATTTTGATATCGTTAAATTTTTCTTTTATGTAAAAATTTAACAGTTATTGTGCAAATGTTTTGGGATTGTGAAATGAGATTGAGAAATGAGGATTGTCAAGTAGTTTCATTAGCACAGAATTGAAAGTATCTTGAATGTTGAGTAGAATAAAATACAAGTGTGTGCGATTGTGCCTCGTAAACAGAAATAATGTATTTAGCTTAAATTTTCATCTAGTTGATATCTGAAAGTATGTAAATAATGTTTGTGAGTATATAAGGTTTGATATTATGAAGACAGGAAGGTGTAAAAAGGTAATTTCACGTAATTAAGTCAATTTTAGTTATGTAATAGTTATGTACAAATTTAATGGTCTACATTTAATGGTGGCCTTATTTTGTCATGTGAATATGAATGCTATATACCAATATACAGGGAAATTTGTAAGCTATCTGCTTATCTAATCAGTTTAAAGAATAATTAAAATTTATAAACAATAATTTGGTTATGTTATAAATAATTTATCAAAATTCAATTGTTTTTACCAAAATTTCCAGTAGATCTCAATTGTTTCTCAGAGGGGTATAAAAGAGCGACCATTTATGTAACAAATTCTTTTTCATTTAGGAACTTTGAAACAGTGCACAGAGAGCAAATAATTAAATTAAGGTTATGTTGTGAGTTAAAAAGAAATGTAAACAAACATGATGTTGTAATGGAATTTGAAACATAATCATTAATTTTATTAATGTACCACAATTTAAACAAGCATATCGATTTGGAATTTGAACACGAAAGAGGTGTTGGACCTTCTTCCTTCATTTTATTGTATAACCATATGGAAGCAGAGAATTGCTGTTTTATTACGATACTGTTGGCACTCTGTTGGCGCCAAATATTTGAATATTTTAAAAAATGAGGTATTTAAATTTAGTTTATTTAATTTTAGTAATTAAGAATTCTGTTGATGCCGGAAATATTACTCCTCAGATAACAAGCACTATACTGTTTTGGGATTGATATTTCAAAGTTTATGGTACTAAATTTTAAATATAAAATATATTGTTCGAAGTTGAAAAATGATTGAAGTTTTTTTGCCTAACCTTCAAGACATAATAAACTTGTAACTTACATCTGACATACAATGATTACCTAATCTACTATGAACATAATGATTATAAAGCATATCAACTACTGTTTTCGTGATGATGAACTGTTTTTTTTGTTTCTTTTAACATATTGCCGTGTTCTTTAACGTCTGCTTGAAGCAAGGTGTAGGGTGTAACGGTATTACCTGGCTGACAAATTTAAAATTTTTGAGATCTATTAAACAAACCTGTTATTATAATTTTTTTATAGTTCTGCTTATTAATCAAGTGATAATTTGCAGTACGATACGCAAGTTCAGTTATTTAATTAGAATAATTTTGCAAAACTGAACTATTATGTAAATAGTAATACTAGTAAATAATAATAGGTATAACACCAGAAAATTATACAAAATAATCAGAGTCCTTTGACAGCGACAGTTCTTATAATCTTCTGGTATTATAATACACATGAGTTCAAAATTCCAAAGCTACCTTGATGGAGTTGCTCTTTGCTCTTACTATAGTATAGTCAAATACTTTAATTGAATATTTTATTTTTGTATTTTACAATATATATTTTAATGAAAAATATTTATTGATGTATACTAGTTCATTGACTTGTATCGTGCGGTTTTTTTTCAAAATATATAGCGTATTTCATGAAATCTTAAATCTGTACTGTTTTTTTAAAATGAAACTCTTATATTTATAACATTAGATGCCAAATTATTTTGTAGTGGAAAAAATGATGTATAAAGCAATTATATTTTGTTAGAAATTAAGTAAATAATTTTGTGTATTAAATTATTTATTTTAAATGTAAGTCTGTATTTTAATAAAATAACAAAATTTACTCTAGCTTATTTCAAAATTATTTTATTAATGAGACTTTAAATACTGAAGGTTATAAGTTAAATACATTTTAATTCTTAATCTTTTTTGTTAACTACAAATAATCTTTATAAAATAGAAAAATTATCTTTATGTTGAATTGCAATGACTAATAAGAGGTCTTTTTTCACAATTTCTTGTATATGAAATTTAAATTTTACCGCTTCATTTAGACATGTGGCGAATATCTTTTGAGATACCTTTTCTACAATAGACATCTGTTAACTAGTTACTTTATTAATTGTAAATTATTGTTATGAAAGTGCAAGGCCTTTCGTTTGTTAGATTGTAATTGAGGGTTTTTCTCCACAATTTACCTTATCTGGCGCTATAAAGATAATGACATATCCTCTAAATTTTGATATGTGTAATTTTTTGTAATGCAAGTTTCATATTCAATGCAAGTCTAATTTCTAATGTATTGAGAAATGACTTTTATTTTTATAATTATTGCGGTGATGTGAAATCACCATATTGAAAATTTAATTAATATCAAAATAAAAATAGAACTTTTAAAGTCTCCGATAGTCCCAGAGAGCATAGAAATAATAAATATTATGTTTATTTACAGTACTCATACAATAAAAATAACTATAGATATGCTAGGACACTAGTTTTATTTGTATAAAGGGTTACATGCCAAATTACATTTTTAGAATTATTAGTGAAAAATAAAATAAAAAGCAGTAGGATTTTTTCATGCATACATAGCATTACTTTAGTAAAAATGAATAAATTTTAAGGAAGGAATATAAGTCAATTTAGTAGTTATATAATAAAACATGCTTTGGGTAGCTTTTCAACTTTCCAACTTTCCATGAATTTTCTATCTTCATGTTACATTTAAGTATTATTGTTGCGTAGCGAAGATAATATTTTTTCATTTCATAGGAAGCTAACACAGTTTCGTGTAGATGTTTCACTGAAAATAGTTAAATAAGTCATTATCTTGAATTCTATTATGTCACAATTAACTTAGCTATCTTTCTATTTGGATAATCTTGTGTTTCGTGTAAGAAGAAACCGGCTTAGATCTAATTTCACTGTTTGTCAAATTATTGATGCTTTGATGATTTTGTGTTTCTCACCATTGCTTTGATCAGTGACCTGAAGTAGTGCATCCTGGACGAGAATTGTTGGAATTTTGTTTAGTTTAAGATTTTATTAAGCAGGACTTCCATGTAGCATCAAGTATGCCACAAAGCCGTGATGGTCAATTTTATTTTTTGAGTTTTTCATTAGTATTTAGTTGTAACCATTGTAATTTTACATGAAAAAGTACTACGCCTTATGAGGTAATTATTCCATATACTGGATTAGCTAGAAATTGTATAGTTTGGATGTAATTAAGTTTTAATTAGTTTTTGTAATAGCTGACAGTTTTGTTAATTTTCTCAGCTAATATTTAATTTAGACCATGAGTGTATTATATTGTTTTATTTGTCAAGCTATCTTTTCATGTAAATAGATTTAAGAAATTCGTTAATTGCGATCATATGATAATTTTCGTGACGTCATAAGTTTTTTCGATTGTTTTCAACCAAAGGTATAAAAGGACCTACGGAAGAAAACAAGTTCAGTTAGCTCAAAATGACCTGAAAATCCACTCAGGACTAATTCAAAATTTGCATTAAAAGTAGGGTTAGGTGTACCCATGCAAATATTTTTTGTAAACAAACAATGCAGTTTTTTATGAAGCGTAAAGTTGTAAAGTAAAGTAGAGTGTTGATTGATCCAATAAATGTTTGGATTCGCAAAGAATCATATTTATTTATATTTGAAATACTAGAATCAAATAAAATTAGAAGAATATTTTTTTTGATTTGTAAGTTTGATCGACCATCGATATTGAAGTTGAGAACAGCTGTAATTTTCAAAGGTGGAGTTGTATACGATACCTCATAATTCTTCAACGGGAATATGAGGATTTGGATTATAATCTATTTCTAAGTAATTTTGAACAATTCTTTTCTTATCAGAAATTTTGATAAACAATCTTATTAGATTTTCAACCATAAATATTCTTATACAAGGCTGCGAAATACACTGTAAAAACTTTCCTAGGCGTATTATATATCACTCGACGCGTTTTTGTGAGTAGATGAAAATCGGAAAAAATTCTGACGACGCGTTACTGGTTAAATCCCGTTATATTTAATTTAAGTATGTTCTTTCAAAAATTATATCTCAGCAACCGCATGTCCGATTTTAATGATCTAGGGGTCTGTTTAAAGCAAAGAGCGAGTTCTAAATGCTTGTATAAAAATGTTTCTGAAAAAAGTTCTAGAACTTGGTTCTAAGATTTTTAGAACTTTTTGAAAAAACAAAGTTCTATAACGTTTTTCTTTTTTTAAGATGCGTATGGTGAAGAGCATATTCGTTTTAGTAAAATATCAAAAAATAATATCAGTAAAATATAGAAAAACATGAAATTTATACTTTAAATCTGAAAATTCAAATAGAAATTAAAAAAACTTTTTTTTTCTCAAAAACTACTTTTCCGATTTTGCTATTTATTGGTATTTTACTAAAACGAATATGCTCTTCACAGTGGACATTAAAAAAACGTTCTAGAACTTTGTTCTAATATTTTTTCGTGTTTCTATGACAAACTATGTCCTCATAGTTTATTGGCGCCCAACGTGGGGCATTTCAAATAATAATCTTTAATTATTTAATTTACAAATCTCAAGCTATATATATAAAACACCTCATTATATTAAACTGACTTGGTTTTAATAATACAACCTCATTAATCCTGACTAAAGTTCGTATTTGCTAATACTTTACAAAGTTTATTCAGGCGTTATGCAACAAGATGCAATTAAATATGATTTTGTAGTTGTAGACTAGTTATAACAACTTAAACAGTGCAGATTTACCAGAATTACAGCAAGAAACTTTTTCCTGGCAGTATTTATATTTTATATCAGCTGGACTATTTTATTTTATTTTGCATCCTTTTGAAGTCCAATTTTTTAAATTTTCAATAAGCATTAGCAAAATGTGACATTTATTTTATATACTAATAAATTTTTTACCACCTTTTATTTACGATAATATATAATACAACTAACGATACCTTGTACCTGCTAAACTATTGATCATCTACACGATTAATTGTATCTATTATTATGCAAACGCACTCATTATCTGTGCCTTTATTATAAACACCCTTTATGTTATTTTTTTATCTTGTGTTACACTATACTCTTTTTTCTTTAGCACTTAGTACATTAATTTCACCCTTCTAATTAAACTATTTCATATTTATTCTTATTACTGTAAATTGTCTTCTGTATTTTTGTTACAATATTCAATTTCATACTAGTGTTTGCAAAAATATATTTTATGTAAAAATTAAATCATCATATATTAAATTATAAAATTTTTCTTTTATTTTTATATTAAATTCTATTTTTTTTTCTTTTTAAAACTAATTAATTTAAAAATGTATTTATGTAGACAGGTTTTTTTATAAAGTTTATTTACCAAATAACGGTATTTAGCAAAACATGCACATCAATACAAACAAAAACTCCTAAATAAAAATCATTGCAGTATAATGGTAGGTTCAGTAATAATTTTGATAGAAATAGATTAGAAATAAGTTTAAACTTTATTAGTTCTTGAAGAATAAACAAGTAATAAAGTTTATCCAGCGTACTGTAGTAAGCATTGTTCTATCGAAATTTATGTTTTAAAGAAATTATTGGAATTCTGTTGCAAATTAAATTTTTCATAATTAAGTTTTTTTTTTTAATGAGAGATTTTATTAGCAATCAGAATCAACAATCCTATGAGCTAATGTGCTCGCTTAAGTACTAAATATTTGAAAGCAAAGATTATGTATAACTATTCTCGAACATGGGAAATTGGAAGTCGTTGATGATACAATTTGTATTTGTTTCATTGAATATGGCATGGTCGATGTATGGATCATAAAATATATAAAAAAATAAAAATGTAATTGGATTGAAATGGAATGATTATATAACATAGTTTATAAAAATGCTGAAAAGAACATTTGGATAAAATAGGACATTCTTTCCTTCTAAAAAACGAAAGGAAATTCTTGGAATCCAAGTAACTCACTACTTGGATATTTAATTTAGTTAATTATATAATTATTCTAGATACTAGTTATTGGTAGTTATAGTGTAGTGTAGTGTTTTTTTGTTTTAATTATTTATACAAGTAAAACATAAATTGTTAAGTTTTAATTGAAGAATCTAGTTAACCAATGAAAAAACGTTTCATTGATTCGATTACAAGTATTATTTTTTTTTGCTTTTAAAAATCTTCATTAAAATAAAAATGGTCCGAAAAGGGCAACGTATCTCTAAGTTAAGCAACAATTTATGCAAACAGAGAAACAATCAACGTTTCACATGCCACTGCTGAAACACCAAGTTAAAACGTGAGCAGCTTTTAAGAGTTGTTAATGGAATAATGTCGTTTCTCGAAGAGTATTAACTGTGTAGTGCCAAAAGTGTCACTGCCAAGCTCGTCAATAAAGCTTCCTTTACTAAAAAAGTGCATTATGCCAGTCCTCTTGAAACTATTTTCAGGTATATTGAAGGGGCTGTTGGTAATAATGATTTTAATCAATCTAATAAGTTCCATTAGAAAATGAGGGTTTAACGATCTAGCATAGTTGGATATAATATCCTATATCCTCGGAATATTTAGAAAAAGAAAAATTAAAAAGAAAATATCCTTAATGTTTGATACTAAATCTACAAGACGATCTTCCGTTCCAGGTTTCACTAATATCTTGTATGTTTGTAGCAGGAACCCGGGAAGGAAGCGCCTCACCAAAGTACCCGGTGATTGTATTTATCCACGGGGAGAGCTACGAATGGAATTCTGGGAATCCTTACGATGGCAGCGTTCTCGCAAGTTATGGGAGCGTCGTGGTGGTTACCATTAACTATCGTCTTGGAATCTTAGGTAGGTAAACTATAACTACGTTAATATATCATTCTGGCAGCATTAAACGCAGGAACTTCCTTTTGGGTTCTCTATTTATGATGACGTAATGTTTAAATCCAGAAAAGGGAAATTAATAACTAAAAACAAATTACGTGCGTTTGATAAACCGGAAATTCAAATCAGGAGAAAATCTTATTATTTGATAGAATCCCTTAGTGATATAACTTTGAAAGTTTGTTGTTTTAAAGTAGAATTATCGCGCGTTGGTGAACAAAAGTGTCGCTAATTAAAAGTAAATCTTGGCGTACACGGTTAACAACGGCAATTTAGACTTGCAAACATAAACTTTTAGACACCTCGGGTTATGTTTCAAATAAAGACTCGTTCTCGTTTCCCTGTTTTCTTAAACGTGTAACAATTCATATAGTAGTTGGGGAAACTAAACAGGGGAAAGTAGTGCCAACTTAAACTTCTTGAATGCTTACAATGAAAACAAATTTTCTTTGTTTTTAAATGTCAGTTTAGTACTTGCGCGGAAATTGCATTTTAATCTCTAGAAAACTAATGAAAGAGGAAAAATTTATATTCTTGATTTTCTAGTACGTCTAATAAGGAACCATCAGATAATTTTTAAAATTCCGTACGATCACTTCCGGTATAAATTTTCTGATCATCAAATACATTCAAAGGCCTGATTTTGAATTAATAATTAAGTTATTAAAAAAAGTTTTTGAAAACTTTGTAATTAAAAATTTCTGTTGTAGACATAAAAAAGGGAAAATAATTTAAACATTAATTAGTTAATCCTAAATAAACTCAAAACTTTCATGTTAAGGATTAAAAAAATTAGATTTTTTGTGTACTGGATTTGCTATGCATTGTAAGCATGAATTTTAATAATACATACTAACTTTTAAATATATTTTGATGATAAAATTTATATTTTTGTACGCTTTGTCATACTCAAATGGCTAAATATATTGTTTGATTTCATTTTGTTGTGTTTTCAGGCTGTTTTGTTTATGAAAACTTGGAAAGCTTTCTAATAATTTCTAATTCATTAAAATAATATTTGAATATTTAGTGACTTTTTCGAGAATGCTTTGTTGGTGTATAAAGGGTTCAAAGCGCAACAGGCCCGTAGTTAGTTCAAAGTCTTTATCCACCTATTAAATTATTATAAATCCACCATACAACTAGTCTTAACAAAATCAAAGCCAATTTGAAGAAAGCACGTGGGTTCGAAACAATACTCCTTTTACATTTCTCCCCATTTATTAAATTCATGCAAAAAACAATGTTCGACATAGGTACAATAACACAGATAGCACGCGAACGTCCATAGGATGTCCATAAAACATTCGCATCAGACCTTGCAATGTACGTAGTACGTCCATAGAACGTCGTCCGTACGTTCGATTTATGGCCATTTTATATCCTTCGTTCACAGATTCATATGTCTATAGGACGTCCACAAAAGAACATTCAATGCGTTCGTAAAGGGACGTTCAACGAACATACGGTATTGGACTTCCATAGGACTTCTGTTTGCGACATATTTAGGACTTTCGATATTTAATTAATGCCTACAATTAATTAAATTACGGAACTAATTAAATTCTACAATTAAATTCTATAATTAATTTTATATTTAATTAAGATACATACATAATCCATTCCCCTTTTACCGCATTTTGCAGTGTCGGGGTTCCACACAAACTGTAATGGGAGTGCAACGGAGGTAATGGAGCTATGTTGCAAGTACATTACGCTCCTCCATACTTTATCACTCATACAACTTTCACACTTTCTTCTAAGGAGCTCAAACACGATTGTACTAGATTTTTAAAATTCAGTCGCAACCAAGGTTTGAACCCCTGTCCCTCTGAAAGAGAGGTAGGATCTCTAACACTCGAGCACGGAGGGGCTTATATTTAATTAAATAAAATAATAATTTATGTACTTAGTTTTTGTAGTCGTTGTCCTACGCTCTGTTGAACCATTCCCAGTTACCTCTTCAATTAATTTAACTGACATCAGGAGGTGCTGGAACTAAAAACATAATGGTATAATAAAAATATTAATTAATTCTTTATTACTTACCAAATTTGAAAACCGTAGGTACATATAGCTTAACCAACATTCACCGTCAACGGTCAAACACAAAATAAAAACCATTCACTAAACCTTGTGAAAGTCGACCCTTCATACCTACCTCCTCTTCTATTTTAAACTGAGCAGGCTTCAAAGTGATATAGAAAATAGGTTTAACATAGTTATTTGGAAATTCCCAAAAACCGCATTCGAAGAACTTATCGGAGAAAGTTTGCGACGGGTTTACCAAACCGTTATCTATTCTATAGGGTGATTCACAGCCTTGGTAGTGTAATGTCTAGAGTGCTGGACTTTCCCGGTGCCGGCAGATCTGCTTAAGGTTTTCTGCAGTTTTCCTTAGCTGTGACACAAATGTGGGATTTGCGCTGTTCCATCTGTAAGTCGGCTGCAGCCGCACTTAGGGCCTACGTAATAATAATAATCGCCCCCTCCCTCCCGCACAAGCTTATAGCTTCTGGGGCCTGGTTTCCAGGCTATGGGTTGTAGCAATTATTATTATTATTTTTATTTGAATTCTTATTTACTGTCACAAGAACAATAAATTCGAATAATTTTAATATCTACGTATTCCACAACACTAGTCAAAACTCAAAAACAAAAACCGAACAAATATGTTTGCATAACAGACGCAGAAGTTCGTGTACTTAAAACTTAATCATATAATTTTTCATAATTGTAGATAATTGATTCCTTAATTTTAACTCTAAACCGTACTAAAACTTTCACTTAGAATCAAACAAGAATTTTATTAACAAAATACACGAGTTAACCTGATTTACAGTTAAACTGAAACCTATAGAAACGATTTAATGCAGGGATTAAATAAATTCAAATTTATTTAAATTCATGTAATTTTTCATTTAATCTTTTTACTTTAGACAAAAAACTTAATTGTTAATTAAGTTAATTATATCAGTTACAAAATTAACACAATTTTACAACTTACTATGTATGTATTTTATGCGAATAAATATTGATTTAAAATCATTTGTTTATATAAATATTAAAATTGGCAAGTAAAAACAACCTATAACGTTCATTAACAGACGTACATGGAAAGTCCATCATCGCATACCCTATGGACGTTCTTTTTTGATTCAATAACGAACGAACTAGTTTGAATATCGTATGGGCATCCTGTTTTGGTCCAATAACTGACGTACATTTAACGTTCATGGTCTGACATCCTATGGACGTACTTTCTTGATCCGTTTTATGTCCACGGCTATTTGGATATAAAATGGACTAAAAAAGGGCGTCCCTAGGGCATTATGTGCTGTCTGAGAAAAAGGTACACAAAGAAATATGAAGCCAAAATAATCATAAAATTGTGTAAACGTAATAAAAGATAATGATATCTAAAACCCTTAAAGTAATTAAAATTAGCTTTTTAGAACCCAAATTAATTATAAATAAAAATTATTTTTAAAATAAGTACAACAGAGGGTAGTGCAATTGAATTCTATTTAATAATGAATATCAAACGTACTAATATAAGGGCTTGTGTGATAAGCACAAATCAGGTAAGTAATACACAAACAATAAAATATAGTTAAATGCAATTTCAATTGCTTTGAAAAAGCAAATCTAATAGTTGAAGGGTAATCAATTATTACATTTTTTAAATCAATGCATTGACAATTTACTCTGTAAACTTGTGGGTATTGGGTGATCGAATACGGCAGGCAATTAGTCGCTTCCCAAGATTGCAAATGTCAACGAAAAAAAAATAAAAACCAGTTATTAACATCTAAATACAATAAGAAGATCTTACAAAAGAACCCTAACCAAACAACAAGACTTAAAGTTTAAACTTTCCTTGAAAGATAAAAAACTAAATAAGCCAGATTAAAACTACTTATCAAAGTGTTTCCGATCAATTAAACCTGAGAAAAGAGTATATTTTTACCAAAGGCACGAAAGGCAACTCGCCAATTACAAACAGCAACAACTGGTAAAACCTTTAAGTTTCTTCTTGCACAAATCTCTAGATACAAGAACAAGAAGACTGGCCAAAACCACGACGACCTAATAGCTCTGCGAGAGTACTACAGAGAAGCAAAATCGCAGAATCTCTTTGCTGTAAAAATCTGAAGGGATGAAATGTTGAATTTAAAGAATTAAAATTTTTAGAATTAAATTTGAACATAGGCAGCTTTCAATAATCACTTAGAAACAAAAACTTTAGTGGGTCCTTTGATTTGGCATTTTTTGTGTATTGATAGATAGATTTGATGCAGCATTTTTAGCATACTTCCTGACAGTTGGGCAATTGTACTGCAAGTGACACAATCGCGGAAAACGTGAGACAGTTTTTATAACAACCGATAATCCATCAAGCGTTTCATAAATTATTATAATATTGTTATCTTTATTGGTATCATTGAGTGAAAAGGAGGGGTACGATTTGAGGTATCTGTGCAGACTAGACTTATCGTCTGTCAATGATGATATGCTACGAATGATTGGTTATGCTATGCTATTTTTTTAGAAATATGACTAACAATAAACAAGCAAATTCCAAATAATGTTTCACCAAGAAATCAATTGATGGCTTTCGCTTTCATTTTCCAAAGATCTTCCGAGATGCAATTATGGGCGACAAAAAACACAATAATAAGGTAAAAAGGGAAATGGCAACGCAAGCAGTCTCTTCTAAGTAAAAGGTAATAATTCTCACTTCAAAGCTAGAAACAGTAGTCAGTCCGCAACGACTGTTCTTTTTAACTGCGACACTGCAACTAGTCATAAACTAAAAATTAAGGCTCTTAAAACTTCTTTACATTTAGAATACACCATAAAGAATTTACCAGGTCTCAATTGTTGAGGTTAGGGAACTGTGCTGTAAAGATCATTCTAAATACGCTCGAAATACCAATGATATTGCAAACGATTTCTATGAAAAGTATGAAGAGAAAGTTAGCTCCAAACTACAGGAGCTTGTATCAGAAGAGCTAACGAAAACTGAGAAGAAGCCGGAGTGTAGTGAAAGAGAATTTGGAAGAGAAAAATTTGGAAAACAGTTCAGGCATCTATGACTCAATGATCCTGCCTCCAATCAAAAAATCCTAAGAGATGCAGGTGTTAAGACTAAAGTCTCAATGTTGGTGAAACGTTTGCCACTCTACGAGAAAAGTCGCAGCGACTTGAAGCAGGAGGCACTGCAGATGATTACATATTCGAATCTGGTCTCGGAGTCTCCACTTATGGTCTCTAGACCTTCCTCAGTTGAACTGGTGAAATAATTTGGTTTTGCCATTCATCCTATGCGAGTCATGGTTCATTCACCAGGGTCTCGATAGTTATATTGCAGGTTGCTGGGTGCCTCTAGGCTGGTCTTTCTGTGAAATACTGTCACGTGGAGACTGTCGTGACTGGGGACGTAGTTAAGGGTTTAGTTAGAATTATACAAATACTACAATTACACAATGTAATGGATAACAAAATAGACTACAAACTACACAAAGCATGAGTACGATCGGGTCCTCATAAATAACTTATATACTAACACTAAGCATTAGGGTTGCTGAAACCTCCCTAATAACCACATACTAATACTAAGCTTAGGATAAGCAGGTAAACAATACCCATGGACTCTCTTTATATGTATACCCATCGCAAAATGGAGTAATCATATCGACTGATAAATTAAATCAACTCGAATAATCAATCAAGAGATCGAATCAATCAGAAGGAGTTTCTGGGAGGGGTTTCTAGGTCACCTAAATAAGCAGTCGGGAACCAGGTAAACAATGTCTAAACGACACCAATTTCTAGGTTCCCTGCTATTAAAGGTACTAAGACCCGAAGTCTAGCTGGTGGTGAGCCCCTGGAGAGATCTGATTCTTTAAGCCAAAAGACCTCGTTTGTATATCTTTTGTAAGTGCAAACTAATCAGAAACTAGCAGAGGGGAAGCACAATGTTGGATGTGGCAAAGTTGGGGAATTGCTAGAGTTTGTCTGGAAGGTTACACGTGTACTTGCAGATTTCTCACTAACACCGGACGGAGCTGCGTCTAGCTTGTGTTATTAATAGCAACAAGCTCGCGCGAGATAAGAGATGAACTGCAACCTTGGAGAACATTTCTGCTAGTTGAGATGATAATAAAATAATGAATAATATAGTTTTAACTTATTTCTGTGACAATACCTACTTTGATATTGTAATATTTAAGCAAGTTTTAATACTAAGTCTTTAATCTGGGTAATTCCTAACTGTAGAAACTTTTAATTGTTACTATTTAACTACTTATTTATTATTACTTGAAAATGCTTTTGTATATTTAATATTTTCAGACTTGTCTATTAAACTTTAACGAACATACTGTGCGCAGTAACTAATATTAAATTTGGTTACGGTAGTTGTCTTCTATCAAGATACTCGCTTGAATGTTGGAGTAACATGTTCACTACTATTTAGAGGCAATCTTTGAAATATTTATAATACTACAAATTACTAATTTGTAAAGTAGGTGCTTTGCTTGGTAAATCATACTTAAATACGTAATCCAAATTACCAATTTTTAATTAATTTATAATTTTTATGCCCGATTTGACCGGAATAGCCAAAACACAACACGCCATTAAAGTTCATCTTCTCCCACATTTGTATCGACAAATAGTCGCACCATCATTTTAAACAATAGTTGGTGACGAATGGCGAACACATAACAAGCAACAATTGCACAAGGGCGGCCTTGTTAGATGTATAATTGTTTAATTCCCCAGCTATTATCATTTAAACGAGCGCTGCTTCAACTGCACTGACGACGACTGATTTGCATACAATTTATTTGAGTAGTAGTGTACTGACATAATGCGCGCGAACACATCATGCCCGAACAGAATAACCGACCTCAAATTGTCATCCAATTTTCTAATACTACAGAATCTCACACTGTAACAGTAGCATTACAGCTTTACGTATTTTTCTTTTCACTTCGAATAGGGCTTTCGCCGTTTAAATTATTCTTGCTAAAAACTTAATCAATTATCCGAGTTTTAAATGAGAACTTTTCGAGGAGACGTTAACGGAAATGTTAAAAGCGTCAGTGTGTCGCTTTAAGCAGGACACTTAACAGATACTTCGAAAGTTATTATTACTTGTTACCATTCCTCATAGTTGAAAGCTAAAGTTGTAAAGGAGAAGATAGTAGCTAAATTACTCAAGTTTCATAGTGCTTCAGACATGCGGACATCAAAGTATACTGTAAAACTAACTTAATACTCTCAAAATTTGTAGCCCACGCTAAAAGCATCAGCCTGCTTAACTAGCACTAGTTGAAGTTCTCTCCTCTGTGAAAATGCCACACGGACTAAAAAGCTCCTGCTTAAACACACCATTTTAAGCGGAATTTAATTATTTGAAAACTTTTTAAATGTTAGGAAACCAAGACATGTAGATAACATAAACAGGGAATTTATTAAGCTTTAAAATGCTGCAGTAGGATAATTTGGTGGCCTGTTTTGTGTGTTTTGTACTCGGTTCAAACGATGCATAATATGAATGCAATTTGGATCGCGTTTGTCAACTTTGGTACATGTAAGTTGTTTGTATCGATTTCATTTAGAGTATTGTGGCGTGTTTGTTTGCATTAAATCAATAAATGTTGTTATTTACAAAGAATACAATGATCCACAATACTATACACATGACTTTCTATTATTCGTGTTGATTATAAACTGCTTTACAAAAAATATTTCCAACAAAATGTATATGTTGTATCTTGTGCAGACTATAATGAATGTTTCTATATAAAACGTGAACGTTGAAACCTTGCAAAGAAATACAAGTAGACAGTATTTTGATCTAATAGTTTATAAAATCTGGTTGCTTGTCACAAACGAAATTATTTATAGTTTAAATAATTCATAATTTCACAAGTTGCATTTCCAACTGGTTGCAAATATCATCCAAGGTTAATACATTTCTTCGTAACATCATATAGCGTTGGCTTAATGTTAACTACACACGCAAGACAGCTGCTCTCATTCGAAGAACCTCTTACCAGCTCATGCGATCGACCTACGCTCAGCCACAGCTGCATACCGCACAAGGAAATAAAAACGGATACGCGGAACGGCGTGCCTACAGATTCACGTTAATATGCTAATGACTTCCGCAATATACATATAAACCCGGCTACTGAGTGTCCATATTCAATCGTTTCAGCGACTCCACCGAACTATGGACTTGAAGCAGATCTGATAAGAAGCCTTTTTATTAATTAATTGTAGGGGATCTGATCCCCTCCGCTTAGTATTAGGAATCTAGAATCTGGTGTCCAGGGGCACTGATTACCTGATCCCTAATGTGTTTAGTTGTAGTATTTTAGGAGCCTAGAAGCTAGTACCCAGGGGTACCGCTTACCTGGTTTCCTAACGCTTAGTTGTAGGACATAGTGCTAGTACTGGGTTGTTCCGATCACTCTCATGTTCAATGTTAGTTTTAGGAGGAGCTACCCGTCATCATACTTGTGTTTGTAACCTATTGTATTGAGACGTATTATTGAGTATATAATTAATTTGTGACCTGCGTTTATTTTCTATATCTATCTCTGACTACGACCTCAAGTCACGAAACCCCACGTGATATGCTTAAAACTTGCTATTTAATTTCCTTGAATTACTGCAGATGTCCCAAAAGCAAAGATGGTCGCTTTCAAACTCTTTTAGCAGCCAAGAGGACCATAATAACAATAGGAACCAATAGATTATTGGAAAGTTAGAACAACATATGTAAATAACCATACAGAGAAGAAAAAGGCCCTAGAATAATAATTTTCTTTCGTTCTTCATATAATTCTTAATTTGAATGAAATCGTACTAATACTGATTGTACGAGGGTTATCTTCAAATTAAGTTTCCTTATTTCTTTCTCCGAGAAACTGTGAACATACTAACCCAAGATTTACGGTAAGTGTACAGGATGATTTATCTGGAAACACTGAATAAATTTCATTCTAGTGAAGTACAGCGTGGCCCGTCAAACGTACCGCGCTAGTGAAGTGCGCTGTTATTTGCTTTTTCAGCGCCCAGAGTAAATCGGCATTCAGGTGCAAATCAGTGCAAATTGGAGGAAGACTTTATGAAAGGACGGACAAATGTTGTGGACGAACAGCACGCTTACATTAAAAAAATTGTGACTAAAGATGAAACCTGAGTGCATCACATCACCCCTGAAAGTAAAAGACAGAGCATGGCCTAGTGTTTGCCATGAAGAACTCGCACCGAAAAAAACAAAAGTTGCATCCTAGATCATGGCAACTGTGTTTTGAGATTGTCGCGGTATGCTTTTAATTCGATGCATGCCAAAAGTTGCGATGATCATTTCAGACACGTACATACTGTTAAATGTTAACCTTATCCACGACAGTGCACATCCGCATTTAGTTCGTCAATTTAAGAACTCCTTCTTCAGTCTTTCGGATGGGCACCCACCATATTTACAGTACTTGACTCCTGGCGATTTTCACCTCGTAGGTTCTCCAACGACGACGTAGTAAAGCGCCAAGTAACTTCTTTTTTTGTAACAAAGACACCAAGGTTTTTAGTAATAGCTTAAAAAAGATTGTGGGGCTATATAATATCTAAGTGTTTAGATTTAAATGGCGAACACGTAGAAAAATAAGAAAAATCAAAAATAAACTGTTCTGAAAGTCTCAATTCGTTTTCTCCATATGCGACGAAGAAAATAAGTAAAGAAACTTACATTTGAGATAATCTGTAATGTGGTATACTTGATTTTCAAATATTTTCTTTAAATTAAAATTATGACTATTAAGAATTACTAAGTTTATGAATTCTATTAAATTGAAAAATATTCATATATTTATGTATATAGTATCGACACTAATAGAAAGTTTCTTGGAACCCGAAAAGCTGCTAAAGCGATTAGAATTACTACTTATAAATAAAAACTTACAAATTTTTTTGCGATACGAATACAGAAATCGGAGGTTTGTTAGTTATTCGGTATGTATTTAGTATACGAATTTACGTAATCATTGATGGCAAATTTAATTGTAGTTAAATCAATACACGAGTCGCCTATAATCAGATTATTATTATAACGTAGTTTGCTTGTGCTGATACGGCAATGTTTTTGCGTTTTAACAGTGTCAACATTATTTGATAGATCTTAAAGGAAATTTTGAACAGAAAAATAAATTGCAACAATTAAATACGTTAAAGAGTTTTAAACCATAAGATACTATTTTTTCTTAAATAATTTACTAAATTATTTACTAAAAATAACTGCAACTAAATAGTTGAGATGTAAATTTGGATACGCGAAGTCCGTGTTAGATCCGAGTCGAATTTAGATCAGTTCGGATATATTTGAATATCTAAGTATCCGAAAGTTATCCGATTATTCGAGAGTTAACCAAGTATCCGAAAATTATTTAATTATCCGAAAGTTATTCAATTATTCGAAAAATACCCAATTATACGAAAGTTTTCCGCTTATTTGAAATGTGTTGTGAAGATATTGTTTGAGCTTTACTATGCAAAGTTTTAAGTTGAATCCATTTTTGTAATGTTTTAGACACAGTTTGAACTGCAAAAGTTATATTTGGTTGCATTTTGAAATAAAAAAAATATTTTGTATTGAAAGTGACAAACTAAACAAAGAATGGACAGAAATTTGATTGCTATACATATACATACACGTTACTAATTTCTTATATCGGATAAATATTCACTTTTCTGATAAAACTCGGATACCAGATATAATTGGGATACCGGTTACAATTCGGATATCATATAAAATATTGATATCGATTAAAATTCGAATAGCGGATAAAAATCGGATATCGGATAAAAATCAAATATCGTATAAAATTCGAATATGGATTAAAATTCGGATGACGTATAAAATTCGGACAAGGTTGTTACAATGGTACGGATTAGAAAAGGATTCAGGTTATAAGAGACTTTGGCCCAGTTGTTTTTATGAAGACTTGCCGATTGATATAAATTCTGAAGAAATAAAGCAGGACATAATTTCCCAATTTCCAAGTTTTTGTGTCGATGCTATCGAACCCATTTTTATTATCTATTATAAGCTATGAAAAGCTCAGATACACTCTGAGGAGCAGTTTGGTCTGAATGCACTTTGGGTTTGTGATAGGGGGCTCGGGTAAGTACTTTGGATGCGACTAATAGAAGAGAGTCCGAAGGATCTTCTACACTTCAGATTTTGTGAAACAGTGTCTTGAGGTATGATACTATCCTCCTCTGGGGGTTTTCTGTTTTTTTAATTAAGGACATTTGAGGTTGCTTTGTTGGTGAGTGGATCATCCAGGTGATATTCTTTATCGTATATTAAGTCGATTACACCGTAGTCCATATTTTTTTGTGATTGAGTATTCTATAATATTTGACGAGCGCTACGTCATTTATATTACCAGCTGCATCTTTAATTAAATTCAAATTTCTTCATGCAGATCCGTAGGTTTTATTGAAGCTTTTTGTTTCCACCAGTTGTTTTTGACAGTTCTAAGTTCTTTACAAAGGTTGTTCAAGCCTGTTCTACAGTAGAGATTGCCTAGTGTGTAATTAGTCCGTCCTAGTATAACTTCGTATCAGTCATCGTAATTGTACCAGTACTCCCATTTCTTCATATTGTCCATGTCTATTATTTATTTGTTAGCAGTCATCACAGTATATTTGCTATCAAAACTGATGATTAGTTATGCCAAGCATTCTATTATTTAACATTAATAAATAAAGAAAACATACAATGTAATAATACACCAAGGCATATTTGCACCGGAGGTGCGATGAAATGGTCGGTTTTTTAAATTCAACTTCAAACTGACTATTTCCTCAGCATCTTTGTTTATATTGCAGAAAATCGCCGACTAAGCTGTATATTTGTTTGCGAATACCTACTACTCTTATACAGTATATTTTCGTATTTTGCATATTCTGTTTGCGTACACCACTGATCTAAACAGAACATCTGTTGTATAAGTTTTATTTGTACTTATGCAAAATACATCCTATATAGGGCACATTTTGTTTGCGTGCTTTTCTTCCAAGCTTTCCGTTCTTGTAAACTAAACTTTCAGGATCCTTTAAGTTAAACTGTCTTTTTTAATCCATTCCGAAAAGAAAACTTGATGAAACAAACGTTAATAAGAACTTTTTAATGTACTTTGCGTTAAGCTATCAGTAGCAGTTTATAAATTGATTTCTTGTTTGCTTTTGCACGATTTTCTCGAACGTCTAATATTCGCTAAACTTCCTTAACTTTTTAACAAGCCATTGATTATATCTTCTGAGTTATAAGTAAAAGTTAGAATCGATGTCTTGTCTTATTTTAATATCAAATATGTCGAACTTTTCAATGTTCAACATAAATTTCGTTCCTCGCCTAAACGATCCGTGTACTTGTTACCGTCAGAGGAATCGGAAGAAGTAGAGATGTACTTTTCGATTAAAATTAACAAGACACGAATGGAGAGGGTACTGGTGATAGTAGTAATGTTTTTAGTTAACGGCTGGTTGCGAATGGTGGTGGTGGTGGCTGGTTTTCTCTCGGCAAAGTTTTGCAAGAGAATCATCCCTCAGTTACAGACAGCCAATGAAATAATGTGAATGGTTTTAATTGAAAAGGAGACAAGAATCCGCTAGGTCCGCTCGTTCAAATACACATGTATGGGCCAGGAAACTTGGTTGGAATTTAATTTAGAAAGTTTTTCTCAAGTTCGGGTCTTGGAATTAAGTTTTGGGTAAATTGAACTAAAGGAACTATTCACAAACTTATTTAGCGGATTTCCTTCTAAGCCGATGGCTTGCAGTGTACTAATCTTTTATTTATTTTCATCATATTTCGTTTTAACAATGGCGAATGGATATAGCAACCAACTGAAATCTTCTACTCTGTTAATAGATGTTCAGATTAGGTTTGTTATTTCTTCTTGGGGGGAAAAGAGCGCCATTTACTTTTGCAATGCAGATATTCTGTATGAGGGAAACTTTAATCAGATATATAAGTGGTATAAATAAATGCAAGTGCAGCAGCTGTGTGCAACAGCAAGTGGTTCGAACTGGCACATATATTTGTAAATAGTTAAACGGTCAAGATTCTGGGACCTAACATTTAAAACATGAAACGTAAAATCTATCCTCATGAAACTAATGCCCGTCTCTCAATCAGCATGTACCTACATGAAGGACCTGTAGAGATATACTCAACCACATGATAAATACTTCTTTTAGAACTGAAATATATTTTTTGTAATCTTAATTGTAGCGTTTAGGGAGCAATTACTTTCAGGGAAGCAGCTGTGAAAGCAAAGTCAAGAAGTTTTGTTTAAAATCTTAGGATTTCGCGAATTTATCTTGCCTTGTATATGTATATAGTGTTATGATTTTTCTATCGTAACATTGATAAAAGTAATTGCCTCAGCTGTAGAAGTTCATAAAGGATTGGTTAGATGATTCATAGATTCTTAATGTGTACATACTAAGAAAATAGTGAAGGGAACCATTTTGAGCGAGAGGACTTTCACTCGCAGCTACTTCTGTAAAAGAAAATGTAAATAAGTTTAGTAAAAATATAAAACATTCTATATATTATTGATAATGATGTAACATAAGTTAGGTTTGATATAGCAATTCAAAAATAGGCTTGAGTACGGTTACTGACAAACCAATCTCTTGAGAAACCAATTTAGAATGAAATATGAACATCAGTAAGATAGGAGAAATAATAAAATGTAAAATAAAGATGGTTTCTAGGAAGTAGTTAAGTAAACAATAAAGGAATTTTATGTACTGAAACAGAAATGTTGTAAAATTAATATTTCCTTTAAAAAGTTTTATAATTTTTAATAAATACAAAGTTTAACAAGCGTCTAAAAGGTTACATTTACTTCAACAACTCAAAGAAGAAACATAAAAACTTACCAGTAGACCAGAGTGCAGTATAAGCGCAACCCTATTTAAAGAGAGCTGCTAGAGCCGGAAACGTATGCAGCTGGTTCAATAAAAAGAAAAAGAAACAAAATTTATTCTTGAACGCTATTCAAGAGTCAGTATTAAAAGGTAAAATTAATTAGGTGCGATTTACCTCAACGTTTTATCGTCGGCTGTGCATCCTATTCCGAGTTCCAGAGTCCCATAAGCAGTAGACAGATTTTTGCGTGGTAATCTTTCCGCATCGCAAGCTGTACAAAGGAACATCGATAAAGCAAGACAGCAGGTTTGTCATTAATTAAAGAGTGATAAATAAAAAGCAGAGCTAGTGTTTTATTTTAAAAGAAAGAGAAAAGTTCATCTCTTCCAGATCAGTTTAGTTAAGGTTAAAATAACTCACTAGAATTCCTTATAAGACCTTTTGTAAAACTGCAGGTAATAAGCCACATAACCTAAAAATAATAAAAGTCAAATATAATATTCAAATACAATAAAAGAAATCAAAACTTACTTGAGCGAGTCATTACAATTGTGTTATCCAAATTGTGGGGTCATGTTAGGAACCTAATGCCAAAGTTGATATTTCAAGGTAATTAGAGATTTCCCGTTTAATCAAACTATCACAAAAGCAAAGGTAGGTAAGCATACCATTATTTGAACCCGAAAGAACCCAATTGAAGATGCATTGACCATAGTTTGTTTCATTAAGAGGGCAAAAATTTAAAAGGTTATAGAATAATTTATAATAAATAAACGACCTGAGATTGACGTTATACACATTATTACTTTATGTAGGTTTCAGATTAGTAAATCAAATAAAGATTACCCTTTTAAACAACACTGCAGCAGCATTTTTCAAGAAAACGAATTTATTCACATAATAAAATAGTTCTCTCTTATGGAGGAATCGCAATCATTTACACTAAAGCCGCTCTCATCCTGTTTGAAACAACACCATCGAATACAAAATACGTGACACTTTTATAGCGCCCTGGCCTAAAGTCCTTGTTGGAAAGTTGTTGTAAAGAAGTGCCCCTTAGTTGACGTAGTAATTCATTTTATTTTAATCGCTTTAGAGACTTAAAGCTATTACGAGAATATCCTCTTGGGCGTAATCGATTGAAATGTATGCTAAAGATATTGATTTGTTCTTAGGCAATGTATTTAAAACTTCTGCCTGGTTGGCAGCATTAAGATAAGACGTGGATTTTTTATTGTTGTTATTATTAATCTGTTTATGGAAAAATATCCATGAGAAGCTTCAGTACTGAAATTTTCTGAAGTTTTTCTAATCTTACTTTATTTACCATTTTGAATTGTTACATTGCAATAAGGTTAGAAACAATCTTTCTTTTATTTGTGCTGAATTCTATGAATTCTAAAAGAATTCTTATATTCTAAGATTTATATGAATTCAACAGATCTTACGAATGCTGCAAAATTCATACAAAGACTTAATGAATTCCAAGAATTCTTACGAGTTCCTTGCAGTTATGGAATTAGAAAAGTCACCGAATTTTATATGATTTTACTGATTCCTCGAGTTTTTCCGATTTTACAGATTATGTAGAT
This sequence comes from Agrypnus murinus, assembly GCA_929113105.1. Taxonomy (NCBI): domain Eukaryota; kingdom Metazoa; phylum Arthropoda; class Insecta; order Coleoptera; family Elateridae; genus Agrypnus; species Agrypnus murinus. Next base: position 149,430,271 of record OV816028.1, read on the forward strand.
TCTAAGAATTTAATTTATTTATGGATTTTATGAATTATTGTAGGAAATAAATGAATTTCACATGAATTTGTACTCATTTGTTTAGTTTACTAATCTTAAATTCCATATAATTATATTACTTTTTTATTAACTGTATTGATTCCATGAATTTTAAGAGTTGGCACTTTTGAAGTTTTTTAAATTCAAGGAATTTTAGAAATTATGAAGAGAATCTATTGAATGCATGTATTATATGGATTAAAAGAATTTTACATTGTTTTTATGTAGCTTTTCAATTTTATACGTCTTTACTGATTTTGCAAATTGCATGAATTCTATGAATTTTAGGAATTTTACAGATCTGCAAATTTTTCGAATTCATTTTTTTGGTTTTATGGATTTAATGATTTTGCGACTAGTAGGCATTATATGGATTTTAGGAATTCTACAGAATATGCAGATTATTTAGGTTTTTAAAATTCACAGAATTTTAGGTTTTTACAAATCTAAGGAATTCAACAGATTTTGCATAATTTGGAAATTGTAAAAATTCTATTGAATTTATTAATTTCTTGAGATTCAGCCGATTCTAGGAATTTATGAATTCCTTCGTTTTAAGAATGCTATGAATTCTAAGGATCTTAAAAAATCAAACGTTGATGAAGATATGTATATGGATTCCACAGATTCAACGATTTAATCTTCTAGATTCCCCATAAAATTTACAGTTTCAAGGAATTTTTCCAAATTTTACAAATCCTAGAAATTCCATAATTCTGAGAACTCTTCTAATTTATTAAAATTTCACCAATGTTACACATTGCAATCCAAACACGCTTCAGGAGATTTTACGAAATTATGAATTCAATTTTGGGGGCCGTTCGATATCTAGCAAGTTCTATGTAATTCCTGCATTTTACGAATTTTGCGTTCTATAGATTCTAAGAGTTTTTAAAGATTCGAGGGATTTTATGAATTCTACGGATTATTTAAATTTTATTTAATTTTATTGATCTTACGAATTATATGGGTTTTAAGAATTTTATGAGTATTATAAATATTGTAGATTATTCAGGTTCTTCAAATTCAAGAAATTTTCGGTTTTTACAAATCTTAAGAATTGAACAGATTTTAGAAATTATAAGTATTCTGCGGAATTTGCGAATTCCATGGAACCGATTCTAGGAATTGTTTAGAATAAAAATTCCAAGATTTCCAAAAATTGTATGGATTCTACTGGTACTGCGAATTGATTGGATTTTATAGATTGTGTTTCTGCAAATCTTAAAAATTCAAATTGTTAAAAATGTAAAATTTTTCTTAGAATCCCATTTTTTTGGATTTTACTAAATTTATGATCTTTGTGAATACACTACGAATTATATGTATTTTACAGACCTAAAAATCTCAAGAATTCCTGATATTTTATGTATTCTAAGAGTAACCTCCAAATTTTATACGATTTTATTCATCTTACAAATTGTATAGATTCCATGGCCTTAATTTTATTGATTATTTAGATTCTTGAAATCATTCTTCATTAGAAATTTACAAAATCTTACGAATTCAACAGATTGTTGGAATTCTACGGATGTTATGAATTCTATGAGATTCTACCGATTTTATGAATTGTGGGGATTTTAGAAATTACAGGGTTTTTGAAAATTATGGTTTTTACGAATTTGCGAATTGTACATTTACAATTACAACAGATTTTTACAAATTACAAAGATTTTATAATTTTTAAAATTCTCATTTGTAAAAGTTTCACAGAACTTACGGACTTGAAATAAATTAGGCTCTGCGATTGGGCGCCAATTGCAACGTTTAAGTTTCGTTACTCTAGACTACTGAATTAAAACATAACATACTGAACATACGCAGTGTGATGGACGTCACTGTAACCTCTATAAAATTCAAATACTTACTGTACAACTCAAAGATGCACCGACTTAAGACATTTTATTGACAAATTATACTTCAGGCGTAGGTCTGATTTCCATGGCTTACGAATTGTAAAGAAAAATAAGGTTTTATAGACCTAATAAAAGGATATGGGAGCCAGTTATTCAAAGTCATCTCAATTCTCGTCTAAACCCTCGAATAACAACGGATTCAGATTATATTGATTAAGATTAATAAAAAACTAATCATCATTAGTTTAATTGACGTTAAAGCAAGATAGAAAATTGCATAACTTCAATTAATGCTAGCTCCATTATCATAATAGTAGGATTTAATTTAAATGTTCATTTATTTGCCTAATATTCACTTGTCCCCCATGACAATCGTAATAGTTTTGGTAGCAATACCCTAATAAGAACTTTTATTAAAAGAAAATATGGACATAAAAGAAACAATCATTAGAGAAAATGTTACAGATAATCTTCACATAAAACGTACTCTAATCAAACAAATTATCCTTTAGTCCTTGATACATTAGTAGACTTTTACAATTCTTTAAAGTTTCACAAACAACACTTGCACAATATATCACTTGTTTCACTTAACACCAGGTATAAAACACCTCACAAACTATAGATGTAAAACAGGAAAAACTTGGAAAGTATAATCGCTAATACCGTTTTCTTTTTACCCAAGGTCAACGATCTGAAGTCCACAACAATTGTTTTTAATTGCAATTTCATTAGCAATCCCTTAATGAATAACTAAAACCATATAAATTCAACAACTTCCGTAGGTTATGAAAAATTATCGAAAAGACACTTATGGGTGTCTCAAATTATTATGACAAACTGGATCGAAAAGATTAGTGCTTTATTTTTAAACTTAACTAACCCTTAAATTCTTTTTAATGGTTTTAAATAATCACTCATAAGAATTATTTTACTTGTTATTAAAACATTTCATTATGCGTTTTAACTTTAAACTCCTTCTGAAATTTTGATATTTTACTAGAGCGTATTTAGTTGAATTAATTTTAATAAAAAAATTTAAACTGCAATAAAAGCCACTTGCTACACTTTAACGATACATTCACGGTCATTACCGGATTATTGGTTCGGTAGAACTTATTTTAAATATCAATTCACTGGACTTAAAATCTGTTTCTCAGGGTGTAACTTGATATTTTGCAGGTAGCCTCAAGCCGTTTTTATTTTTATCTGCATGCAGAAAAATCTATTCATATAAATTAAAAATAGGCACGTCCAGGATCTAAATGCCTTTTTGTTACATTAAATTCCTTTGTTAAAAAACGATATTTTTGGGGTATTTTTATAAACTTAATTATGTCTGTATCTACGAAAAACAAATTGTAAGTGTGGGAATGCTTTTACAATAAACTGATATTTACGAAGACGTCATTTGCTTTAAGATAAAGTCTGAATTTTTAACCCAACTGAAATATGTTGAACTACACAGGAGCGTACTAAGATTCCTGTACTATTAATGCATATAAAGTTGCATTATTATGAAATTGGGAATTTGAATACATTTGACCTACAATGTAGAATTCTTCTCTTAGAATCCCAATTATGAGGTTCTACTAAATCTACGAATTCATTAAATTACCGAATTACCGGATTTTTAAAAATCACTTTTCCTTTGGAAGGCCATGGCAAACCACCGAAGCATACTTTGCCTAGGAGATTGTCCTGAAATTAATAAAAATCCAAGTACTATGTACTTGGGGTGGTTCGGAGTAGAATAGTACCACAGTAGAGAAAGAGAGAGACATTGTAATGATATTTTCAATTAGAAATGATTGTTCAAAGGGTTAAAACTTTATTTAAAAATCAGAGGGATACATTCCAGATCTTAAATAAAAAAAAAGAAGGTGATGATTTTTAATAAGACAAAGATATTGTATGGATTGTGTTGGAGAGTCAATTATAATCATTTTGACAGGGTATCTTGCAGATTGACTTTTCTTTATGAATATAACTTCATATGAATAATCCTTGGGTTTACAACGAGCTAAAAAAAAGAGAATTGTATTAGTTTAATAAATTAAATAATATTCTACAATAGAGAATATAATTTGAACACCATGGAGGCAAACAATTATTAATAATATCGCTATCTTGGTAATAAGATAAAAGAATGGGTTAAAAATATTAATAATTGTTTCCCTTAGAAAAATAATAACAAGAGCATTTGAAAGAAAAAATCTTTCTCAAAAAGATATTTATGATAATATAATAGTTCTAAAAGTTGAAATTACGTTACTAGAAAGATACGTAAATGTACCAAGAATAAATAATATTGTAATTGTATATAATAATAAAAACAAGTCTTTGAAAAGAAAATAAAACAACTTACCCATAAAGTGCCTCCGCTGTATTTATTTAAGGAAGAAGTAGTACTTATTGGTGAGGGGATACTAATGGTAAAATGGATGGATCGACCATCATAGTTAAAATAAAGTAATAAAGTAAAATAAACTATAAGCTGTAACAAAACATAGCAAGGTAAATTAAGTGAAAATAAGTGGGTGAAATTAAAGCAGAGTAAAGTGTTTACAAAGTTTAGTAATCAAAAGCATTAGAAAACATAATACTTGAGCTAAATAGAAAACGAAAACTAGAGTAATCGTACTTACCAATAAACCTTTTGGAAGTATAGGTGTAATAAATTTAATAAAGAAATTTGTGAGGTAAGTTGCAAACTCTTATAATCAAATTTCCTGAAAAATTCATACATTATATAAAATCTCATAAAGAAAACAAAATTGACTTACCTGTTATATAAAACAAGAATTTCAGGTTAGGTAATTTTCAAAAGTTGATGTTGATTAACTAACATCAAAAGGTGGAACTGTTGTTTAGATACAATTCCCTTAACAGCCATGAAAATTGAATTTATACATAAAAAGAAAGAACCCCGGATTTTTATGTAAAAATTAAAAGTAAAATTCACAATTAAAGGTAAAAATAATATCAAATTACTAATCTACTAATATCTGAATGACAATGACAGTACAATATATTCTACATACTTGAAGATTTTCTATATACGTATGTTTTAATCTTAAGAATTTTTAAAGCTCCGAGGATTCTTCGAATTTCGAATTCTACACGATTGTACTGATTCTACGAGTTGTATTAATTTTAATGAGTTTAAAAATTCTACAGATTTTGTACTTAGCTTAATTCTTCGACGAAAGGATCTTTCTTGGGCTTTTACAAATTAAACAGATTTTATAAATTGTAAGAATTTTACGAAATTCCATGAACTTCTACCTGTATTTTAAATGATCCATGAATTCTGATGATCTTAAGAATTGCAAGAATATATGGATTCCAAAAATTTTTGGGTATTAAATGAATTGTACAGATTATGTGGAATCTACCATTCCAACGAATTTTGCAAATTCTACTAATTGTAAAATTTCATAACTTCAAGGGTTTTATACTAATTGCAATAATTTCACGTATTCAACGAAATCGAGTTTTTCTGATACTATGTAAGTATTTAATGGATTTTATCTGTTTTATGCTTTTATTAATAAATTGCATAAAATCGACAGATTCTGCTAAGTGTAAGCAATGTACAACTTATATTGTCTCGGCACAGTCTGTTGAACTTATAACATTTTTAATTGCAGATATTAATGAATTAACAGAAATAACGCACAGCTAGTAAAAACCCTAAGATCTCTAGCAGAGATACTAGCATTTAAAATTTGAAGGTGATGTGTTGCACTATTATTATAAAAAGTAGAATAACAATATTTTTTGTTAATAATATTTCCAGTTAGATAGGAGGTTCTCTAAATCTATCCCTCTCCAAACACAACGTGTGGTGGACTGTTTGGAGAGGGATGGATTCAGGACTGTTTGAATATAGATTTGAATAAAAAGGTGTTGGATATAACGTTGTATGGCACATGTGAGTTAAGGATATTATCCACTCAAATATCACCAATCACAAAAAATTAACCCAATTTTTTGTTCGTGGATAATATCTTACTTAACTCATTTATACCTGAAATAATTAATAAAATTCAGAAGAAATGATTTTTATAAATTAATATTTCCTAGTATAGCTATTTCTAATTTAGATATCCGAGGAGAATTTGAGGTAACCCGCTTTACCAAAAATATTGAATAGTGTTTTGTGTAAAAATAAAGCAAGATTTATCTGTACCTACATTTTAGCAAAAAAAGACGTATCGGTATCGTATTTCAAACGTTTATTTTTGTAAAAAAAACCTAACATAAACATCGAAAACAAATACTACAATATAAGTGTTTTGTATTGGCAAAAGAAAAGAAACATTTTTGTTTTGACATATACGCATTCCTTTTTTATCAAGTCGCAAAGGACACACATAAATCATTCAAAATGTTTCTTAGATTTCCTCTTTAGAATACACAAATACAACATGAATACACAACCTTATACTAAATATAGGATGCATACATGTAAAAGAGAAGAAAAAAATTATGTAAGCGCTTTTAAAAAGCTTCCTCTGAAAGGTAAAGCATTAGAAGCTACATGCATGTACTCGTATAATATATATCCGCAAAAAAGAACGAACTTGTCTCTTAAACCTTATACCCGGGGATCATTCATCCATCACATCATCACACAATGCAGTATCGTTTTTCATAATTCAAGAATAACTTTCGAATTTCCGGTATTTTTTCCTTTTGAAAAAAGTTGGTAGGGAATTGAAAGAAAATATAAATAATAAAAGCATTCATTTTAATTTTGCCGGAAATAATGTTTCTTAGAAGACAAAAGGGGCAGAAAATTTCTTTAAATTGTCGTCCTTAACGAACTAAACAAAGTAACAAAGTCATCGAAATGCAATTAGAATGTTCGGATACTCGAGAGAATTCGGTTTAAACTTTTATTCGATACCGTTTAAAAACGGAAAAGCAGCGTCCCTTATAATACCCCCCACGACCCGAATTTTTACGCACCTTTGAAGCGTATTATCAGGGGAAAATCATTTTTCTCGATTTTTTTAACTAGTATTCGGAGAAAGTGAAATATGCGTTCCCTAGCTTTGGGGAATAATGTCCGGATTTGTGCACACCTGAGCTTCAACACTAACACACGGTGTGAGTGAAGTTGCGTAGAATGAGTAGAGGGAGAGGAAATGGCGTCGTTCGTCAGCACAGTCAGTAACGACCGTGTTATACGCGTGTCGTTATGTACGTGCAGATCTACAAGGGATTTGTTAGGAATGATACGGGATTAGTAGAAACTGCTTTTTTACATCCAGTTGCGTGTTTTATTAAGGAACCGCTATTAATTTCCAAAACGAGATTAAATTATGCAGATTTCAACCTCACTTTTCTCAAACGTAAGCATGTAATTTGTCAAAACAAACGACGATTCGTTCTTGTCTGCACTCACTAAACAATTCGGCGGCTCAGTTGGCGTTGGGGCGCTGTTATCGACACAGCCATTTGTGGCGTCATTATCGCTCCGTCTGTAAAGACGCCCCGTACGCGTTCGACCGACAAGATATACGTCTTCCAACGAGCTTTCAATTATGTTTTATGAGACCCTCGATGAGTTCCTTCTCTTATTGCCTCTGAAACTTCTGCTTGATGTGAATGCCTGTGTGTGTGCATGTGTGGGTGTGCTTGCGTACTTTCAAATGCTAACGTATTTGTATCGCGATTTGAGACGTAAATCTAAAATGTCATGACTTTCAGCGCAGTACTTCAAAAGATAAAGGAGTGGAGAAACACATCAACAAATCTGTTAGATCGAAAAGATCTACTAAAATGTCAGGGGCGCGAGTAGAATCTTTATCAGCAGTAATAAGAAGCAACCTTAGAGGGAAGGAATGACCTTTTGTTACATTGATTTCAATGAACTAATTTAATGTTTTTCTTGTCTAACTTTTCGACGCCCAATGATTATTAACTATTTAGTAAATTTTAGTTCTGTATTTCTTAAGGACTGCTTGCTAAAGAGAGTCGAAAGAGAGGTGTAGAATATTTTGTTCAAATTTAGTTACATATTACCTACAAAATATAGTTTAAGTATTTAGCCAACTGTAAGCCCTAAAATAATTCTCATAGATATAGCAATCGTAACAAGTTTAACATAGGCTTATGAAGGATGTATAAAATTGTAATAAATATATATATATATATATATATATATATATATATATATATATATATATATATATATATATATATATATATATATATATATATATATATATATATATATATATATATATATATAAAATACACGAACATAATAAGATGATGATGAACAACCTATCTCCATAGAGAAATGTCAAATAACTTTTTTAATAAATGAGCATATTTTGGATTTTATTAAGTTCAATTTTTTATTAGGATAATAAATATAAATAAAAAAATCAAGTATTTTAATGATTCTTTATTGGCCATGTATTTTAGTGCATGGGTTGCACTCTTCAGTGAAGCACCTTGTGATAAACGACATTTTTCGTTTTATTATCAGGCGCAAGAACAATTAACACAGATGGTCTTCCGACCCGTGAACATGCCACATATAATTGAGAAGCACGAAGTCGAGCCATACTAACGCGGCGCTCTTCACGTGCAATTTCTTGTTCTTCTTCAGTCCTTTCATTCGCAATGTTTCGAATCCTAGTTGCATTACGGCTTTGTCGAGAAAGATTTGATCGTCTTGGTCGCGGCATGGTATTGTTAATGATAATATCGGCACAATAAGCTAATTGAAACTCGAAACAAACACATCAACCAGTCAACTCCAAAATTTCAAATTATAAAATTTTCAACCATACTTAACCATAGACAACATTACGTTTAGCTGTCAGTTGTGTTTTGTTATTCCATGTCAGTTGCGTTTTGTTATACCATTTTTAACCAATGAACGGCTATGTTTTGACTGATTAATTTTTTGTTTTGCTTTCAGTTGCGTTTTGTTATACCACGTTTTATGTCACTTTCCACGGGAACGGGATAAAAAGTATCCTATGTCCGTCTCCTGGTTCTAAGCTGCCTCCCCACAAATTTTCAGCCAAATCGGTTCAGCCGTTCTTGAGTTATAAATAGTGTAACTAACACGACTTTCTTTTATATATATAGATTTACATGGCTTCATGTGACTATATCTCTAGTGACTATTTTTTGTGTCTGGTAAATTCCCATTTTTGTATAAAAGTTGATTAACGTAGGCGCTCGTGCTAACTATAGGGTGTATAATTTTGACCGATAATGATTTGAAGATTTGACCTGATTTAGCTTTTTTTTGTGAATGTTTATATTTTAACAAATGTTACCGTTATACAGAGAGGCCGTGTAAAAATGACTAAGAGCAGGCTATATACAATTTTATAAGCATATTTTTTGTATTTTATATAATCGACTATTTTATATAATTGACTATATTTCCAAAAAAATATGCAGGAGTATTTATCTGCTGCTATCATTAAGTAATTATTTATCTTGTGATGTTTTAAAAAATGGTTACTTTCCTTATTGTCATTCCTACATGACTTACAGTATCATCGTGTGGGGTCATTCTCCTGCAGCTGAGAGAGTCTTTGGATTGCAGCGACGAGAAGAGTTTTGGGCAAATTAAACTATATAGCAGATTGTCGACAGATGTTTATTTCTTTTAATATTCTAACATTGCCCTGCATTTTTATGCTTGAATGTTTATGCTATGTTAATCGCAACTTTGAGAGTTTTAGCAAGCAGGGAAGTTCGCATCATTATCTAACCAGATATTCAAACAATTTAAAATCTCAATTTTATAGATTAAAAAAGAGTCAAAACGGACCTAATTTTATTTCAGTTAAATTATTCAACCATCTACCCGATTGTATTAAAACGTTAGATATTGAAAATTTCAAAATTAAAATGAAAAAGTATTTATTACATAAAGCTTTCTATTTAATTGAAGAATTTCTAAACTCTCCTATAAATGAATTGTAACACATTACTATAAATATACATTATTTTCTACATACACCATTACCACCGTTTATATGTTTTGTTTGTAGATTTGGTTTGTTTGTTATTTATCTGTGATGCTTTTAACGTGTTTTTATTAATGAACTGTTCTACCATGGCTTATTGGAATTCACGTTTTTAATCTAAGTCTTCCCTTTCTATATTTCTCTTTCTATATCTACCAATATCGATGATATTTATTGGTGAAAATCTAAACGATAGAAGAGTGAGTACCACACTTAAATTGATCTTCATATGGGTACTAATTAGTTCCAAGTGGTATATATTTTTTGTTATACATTGTAGGAGAACAGAACCACTTAACATATACTTTATTACCATTATGACATATTACTTTTTCGACTAGTGAAACAGGTTTGAAAACGTAGTTTTAATCTTTTTGTCTTACATTTTTGTTCCACTAATTTTCTAACGTAAATATATTATTATAATAAATACTAATATATTAGATATTAATATGTTAAATATTAATACGTTATATTTATATATTAAATATCAAAATATTCTAAAATAAAATCAGAAAGAGATTTAAAATTAAATTTTTCGAAAATTAGAGGAATAATTAAGATTTGAAGACCATCATTACCCATCTTTAAAACGAAAATCAAAAGTAATGTTGAAAATATGCATATTTGAGCTAGCGAAGTAAAATAATGTAAAGAATTAGTCGAATGTAATGAATATTTAATGAATCAATGTAACAATATGTTAAAAGACATACAAGGTGAATTGAAGATATTATGAGAGTAAAATAGAATTTAAAAAAAGAACAAGAAACTAAAGGCAGAGATTTACAAGATAAAAATTTGAACAGGGAAAAACAATTTGCATGAAACAACAATTTTATAAATTAATGATAGATTTGAATCCACACAATAAAATGTTGCAGACAAAGCAATTGATCAAATACTGTTAATGCACAAATTACGAAAAATCATATTGAGAAAGCTTATAGTATCAACTGACAAAAAATGGAAAACAACATAAAATGGAATTTTATAACAAAAGGAAATCTGACAACTTGTTAGAAAAATGTAAAATGTCAAAACCGAAAATGCATGACAAATTTTCCTGTATTAAGCGCTACACCGTTTTGTATTAATGAACAACTAACTCATTATTACAAAAACTTATCTACGCAAACTAAAAATTTACAAAAGCGAAGAGGTTATAAATTTGTATACTTTGAGAATGGAAGACTTTGGCTAAAGAAAGAATAAAGGAATACTTTAATTCAAATCAACACCACCTTGTATTGGGTCTTGCTCGGGCTTAAAAATTGTTTATTGTTAGGAATATAGGATACAATTTAATATCTCACAAAATTGTTACTCTCTCAGGTCGGGTCGCTTTGAAGATCTCTTGTCCTTGTTTTGGGATACAAAATAAATAATTAAAATACCAACACACAAATGAATTTTCATATAATAATAACAAAAGCCTTTATTTTTATATATACAATTAAACATAATAACAAAAATAGATACCAATCTGAAATATCTTTTATTTTGATTCAAAAAGACTGATCTTTACATGATTAAAAATTGAATTATTAAATTTGTCAATTACTTTTTAGTGGCATTAACACGAATTTGTCTTTTTGCTACTTATTTTTAAATTTATCAATTCCACGATTCCTTAATATTTCTTTATTTGTGGATTTATATAATAAATAATAATTTTATAATTGTTTTTTTAACTATAAAAAATGTTTTTTACTTATAATTTGTTTATAAGTTTCTGTTTTATTGGTATCTTGTAATCTTAAAATCAAGTAATGTTTAACTTATTAAGAACTCACGGTTTAATATTTTTGTTGTTTTAAAAGTTTTTGACCACAAACAATCTCTATACTTATATTAAAAGTGAAGCCAATTTCGACATCAATTTCCAGTCAGCTGCTTTCTTCCAATTATATCAACATAAAATATCAAAACTAAGATTTTTGATCGATATTTGCAATGATCCAAATCCATACAAAATATTTTTATATAATTAAATTCTAGTTCCATATATTATTTGTTATCAACCGGTAAGTCCAAATTTTCAATAATTTTTATTTATTTCCATTAATTTTTATTAACTAATAATCTTTCCCTACTTTGAAATTTAACTTTCGATATTATTATTATTTTTGTTTTTACTTTTAAACAATCAACTTTAACACTTTATTTATATTGGTTTAATCACTTTTTATCTTTGACGTTTAAATTATAACCTTACTTTTTTTTCAACTGACGTACACTAAATTTCTATTATTTTTCTTTTCAACAAAACCTTACAAAAATCTAATTTGAAATGCTCCAGAGGTGCATGTTCGCCTTTCGATGGTTTAGAGCTACTTAATTGTTTAAAAAATAACTTCTTTTATATACCTTTTGATAAAACAATTTAATTTTTAATGACTTTGCTAAATTTCCTCTAACCATAACTTATTTTACATTTTCATTCAAAGAAAAACTATTTACACCAACTTGTAGATCACAAATTTATGAATCTGCCGATTTATAACATTTGGCATACATAATAGATTATTCATCTAAATTTTGGTTTCAACGAAACACATTGTATTCAAATAAAAGAACAACAAATTTATAATAACACAATTTCTCAATGTTCCTTGTTTATAAATCTATGCCTTACACCTTTTATGATCTTAATTAGCATTTTTCTAGATACTACAAAACACTATGCAGCCTAAGTTATATAAAGCTACTGCACGTTACAAAAGCGTAGCGTGTCAAACACGTTTTTCAAATATTATTCAAACCGAATCAATCTTTATATGATAATTAGTATCAATTATGTGGTTAACATGATATTATATTCAATTTCAACGAAACGCTCTAAAAATATCAAACTTGAATGTTACACAAAAGTACTAATGGGTAGGTATAAGCCACCTTCTTAAAATAAAAACAGATGTTTTTATGGAACTAAATCATAAAAGAAATATAATAATAATAGGTGACATTAACTTTAATTTATTAAATAAATAAAAAAAAGTGTAAAAAATATTTAAATAGGTAATTTATTAATTTCAATTAACCATCTCATTCAAGAAGAAAAATAAGAAATAAATTTACTTGCATTTGGTAGATTATGTTTTCATACGTTATGAAAATGACTTATTTGCATCATAAAAAAACAGCAGATCGTTATACTGGGTGTAACTAACGTAGAAACTTCGTAATGGGCGGTAACGGTAATGATTTAGAACATACTTTGTTTATCAACACGTTTAATGTAATATGAGTACAATGACCATACTTACTAAGGATAACCTTATTAAAAAAAGAAATCACTAAAATGTCATAAATGATAATAAAGTAAATTTCATTACTAAGCCGACAAATTAAAAAAACACAGATTAAATGATTTGAATAATTAATATGATAAAATAATTGCAAGCATTGTCATTAATTTATAATTTTTTACAAAAAATAATTAAATATAAGAACAGTAAATATGGATAACAAAAGAACTACAACAGGAAATATTTTTTCAAAACGTGAGCTTTAGAATGAATAATACAAAACAATCTAATGATATGAAACAGACCATGGTCATTAATAAAAGATAACTTTGGACAGTTGTTCCAAACAAATGTTAAAGAAATTTTAAAGATAAAATACAAATGAAGATACAAAACACTTAGCGAACTAATTTAACATTTTTTTAATCAGCTGTGAATTAATTTTAAAAAAAATCAATTAAAAATGTTTAAAACATTGACTTGGTTTAGAATAGGTGCCCAGAAATCTCAATATAATATGGTAAAATAACTTTCTTCTAAACAAAGTTTTGGTCTTGGACCTTTTTTGTTTTTTTGTTTGGTTCGTTTTCTCGAATTGAGAAAACAATCATCGACTATTGAGGATATATGCCTATAATTTATATCTTCTTGAATCTTTAAAATGTTTATAACTCTTTATGATGATTCTGATTTTTGACTATTGCTTTCTCGTGCAGGCTTATAAAGTTACTTTTAATAGTTCTATTTGGAATCAAGGGTCTGCAAATCCTAACTTAGCATTTATACGTATGTATAAATGTATAATAATTACTAATACCCGTTCCCAGGACCATCGTTCGGCTGTACTCGATCTATAGATGGTATAGCACAAATCCCACATTGTGCTACAGCTAATAAATACTGCAGAAAACCTTAACTGGATTTACCGGCACCGAGATTCGATGCCGGTCCGCTTGGATGAGAAACTAACACGTTAATTGCTACACTACTTAGGCTATTTACTATAATAGAATATAAGGCTATAACATAACGCGATTTTATTTAGATAAAATTATTTTGCATTTTGTTCTTATTTTTGTTTTCGCAGGTCTGGCAGCATTAGGTACACTGAGCGGTGGAGCCGGTGCATTTTTTCCATGAAGTGCAAGTACATATCATATTTCTGTCATATTTCATGACCATTTAAAATAATACTGCTCATAAAATTTGTAATTTAAATGAATAACGGTTTATTTTCATTATTTCATTTTCTACCGAATGGTCAACACCGACCTATGTACACGTTCCGCATTTTTTATTGTAGTAAATACTTTGCACCTGAAAAATACTATTTGCTAAAATTTAACTATTGCTAACTATTCTCAAAAGCAAAAATAAATATATGTTTATAGAAAAAACAATGGATTTTATTAAACTAAAACCTTTACAAATTAATATTTGTTAATTTAATCGATAACCGCTAAATTTCTTTTTTGTTAATCCAATTATATTTGAAAGCTATGTGACATTTTTCAGTGTATTATATGACATATACATGCCGAAACGTTTCTACTATATATTATTTATTAAAATCACCAAACTCTGCCAATCCTGAAAGAGCTTCGGGGAATTTCATCATAGTATAAGTATACAAAACAGTTATGTCTAATAAACACATGATAATATGTCATTTTATACAAATAGAGCTTTGTTTTATTTGTTCAATTTGTAAAACGTACATAATTAATTTACGTCAATTACGCTTGGATTGACGTATTCCATCCATATTTAAAATTATATACCGTTTGCAGATTGTAGGTTAATATCGAAACAAACAGTGAACAGTATTTAATTATAATCTGAAACTACGCTAGTGAGGAAATCTAGAAAATCTAATATGAAAATGAAATAAATAAAGATTATTAAAAGTTTCACAGTTTTATTAAAATATACCTGACAATATTGTTTCGACAGCTATGCTGTCATTATCAAAGGTAATATAATTATAAACAAACACGTCGCTAAGGTAGATACAAAATAGGTAACTAGATAAAATAATAATAATAATAAAAATTAATAATAAAAATCATAATTAAACATCTAATACTTCCAGTAACGGAGAATTACTGAGCTCAAGTTGTTCATTCATTAAAGGTACCCTGAGTTTGTGTTTGTATATCTCAAAGGCTTCTAAAATGTCTAATTTGCGTTTGTTATTACAAAAATGTAGGAATTTAATATTATTTTGAGGAGTCATTGTGTGATTTTGTTCTAAAAGGTGTTTGGCGTAATTCGATTTTTCAGGATGTTTATTTTTGTAATGACGTACGTGTTCTTTATATCTTATGTCAAAATTTCGAAGTGTTTGTCCAATATATACCGAACTACAAAAAGAACAATTTAAACGGTAAATGCCCGATTTCATGATATCATGTGTTCTGTCTTTAGCATTAAATAAGAATGAAAAAGTGTTAGTGTTGGTTTTAAATGTTATTTTATAATTGTTGGTTTTTCTTAGTATATGTGCAATTTTTTCTGATATTTTGCCAAAATATGGTATAGATATGTAATTTGTGTCTTCTGTTTGATTGTCAATGGGATATATTCTTTTGATAGCTAACCTATAATCTTTTTGTTTAATTAAAGTGTCAATCATGTTCGGATTATAATGATTTGCATGTGCTAGTTGTTTAATGGTTGATATCTCTTTGCTAAAATCTGATTTTGTTAGTGGAATAGTTAAAGCTCTGTGTACTAATGATCTGTATGCTGCTATTTTATGTGTATTGTGGTGACAAGATTCATTTGGTATTGTTATGTCTGTTTGTGTTGGTTTTCTGTATATGGAAAATTCAAAAAGATTGTCTGCGTTAATCTTGATATTTAAGTCTAAAAAGTTTATAGCCCTGTTTTGTTCTGTTTCTAGTGTAAATTTTATATTAGGATGGATATTGTTTATAAGAATTAAAAATTCATTGATAACCTCAAAAGAACTGTCAAAACAAGCTAAAATGTCATCAACATAACGAAACCAGAAGATAATGTGTTTAGAGAGGTTTAATTCAAATATTCGATCTTCAAACTTGTCCATAAATATGTTAGCTAATAGAGGACTTAGAGAATTACCCATAGGTAAACCATCTTTTTGTAAATAAATTATGTTATTAAAAGTGAAATAATTTTGACTTATACAAAGGTCAAATAATTGAATTAACTCTAACCTTTTAACTAATTCTATATTACTATTGATCAAGAAACTATCTAATAAAGGAATGCATTCTTGTGGTGGTATTCTGGAGAACATGTTGCAAATATCAAAACTAACAAGTTTTGAATGTGGTGGAAGATGTATGTTTTGCAGCTTATCTACTAATTCTAATGAATTTCTAACAGAGTATTTCGATTTGTAACCTATCGTGTTAATAATCTGGTTCAGTTTTTTGGATAAAATGTGATTAGGTGCATTGATGTATGATACAACTGGTCTTATTGGCATATTCTGTTTGTGCGTCTTGACTAATCCATACATTTTAGGTATTTGTGGGTTTTTATTAATGATTTGTTGCTTTTCTAATTCTGAAAAGCAGATATTGCAGTTTTCTAAACCTTGTTTTATTTCTTTTTGGAATTTTGTGGTTGGGTTTTTGTTTAACGTTTCAAAATTTTCTTTATTAATAAATTCATTAACTTTTTGTATGTAAATATCTTTAGAAAGAATTACCAAAGTGCTACCCTTATCTGCTTTAAACAGAAAATCACAGAGAACAATCTAATTTCTGTTAAAGCAGATAAGGGTAGCACTTTGGTAATTCTTTCTAAAGATATTTACATACAAAAAGTTAATGAATTTATTAATAAAGAAAATTTTGAAACGTTAAACAAAAACCCAACCACAAAATTCCAAAAAGAAATAAAACAAGGTTTAGAAAACTGCAATATCTGCTTTTCAGAATTAGAAAAGCAACAAATCATTAATAAAAACCCACAAATACCTAAAATGTATGGATTAGTCAAGACGCACAAACAGAATATGCCAATAAGACCAGTTGTATCATACATCAATGCACCTAATCACATTTTATCCAAAAAACTGAACCAGATTATTAACACGATAGGTTACAAATAGAAATACTCTGTTAGAAATTCATTAGAATTAGTAGATAAGCTGCAAAACATACATCTTCCACCACATTCAAAACTTGTTAGTTTTGATATTTGCAACATGTTCTCCAGAATACCACCACAAGAATGCATTCCTTTATTAGATAGTTTCTTGATCAATAGTAATATAGAATTAGTTAAAAGGTTAGAGTTAATTCAATTATTTGACCTTTGTATAAGTCAAAATTATTTCACTTTTAATAACATAATTTATTTACAAAAAGATGGTTTACCTATGGGTAATTCTCTAAGTCCTCTATTAGCTAACATATTTATGGACAAGTTTGAAGATCGAATATTTGAATTAAACCTCTCTAAACACATTATCTTCTGGTTTCGTTATGTTGATGACATTTTAGCTTGTTTTGACAGTTCTTTTGAGGTTATCAATGAATTTTTAATTCTTATAAACAATATCCATCCTAATATAAAATTTACACTAGAAACAGAACAAAACAGGGCTATAAACTTTTTAGACTTAAATATCAAGATTAACGCAGACAATCTTTTTGAATTTTCCATATACAGAAAACCAACACAAACAGACATAACAATACCAAATGAATCTTGTCACCACAATACACATAAAATAGCAGCATACAGATCATTAGTACACAGAGCTTTAACTATTCCACTAACAAAATCAGATTTTAGCAAAGAGATATCAACCATTAAACAACTAGCACATGCAAATCATTATAATCCGAACATGATTGACACTTTAATTAAACAAAAAGATTATAGGTTAGCTATCAAAAGAATATATCCCATTGACAATCAAACAGAAGACACAAATTACATATCTATACCATATTTTGGCAAAATATCAGAAAAAATTGCACATATACTAAGAAAAACCAACAATTATAAAATAACATTTAAAACCAACACTAACACTTTTTCATTCTTATTTAATGCTAAAGACAGAACACATGATATCATGAAATCGGGCATTTACCGTTTAAATTGTTCTTTTTGTAGTTCGGTATATATTGGACAAACACTTCGAAATTTTGACATAAGATATAAAGAACACGTACGTCATTACAAAAATAAACATCCTGAAAAATCGAATTACGCCAAACACCTGTTAGAACAAAATCACACAATGACTCCTCAAAATAATATTAAATTCCTACATTTTTGTAATAACAAACGCAAATTAGACATTTTAGAAGCCTTTGAGATATACAAACACAAACTCAGGGTACCTTTAATGAATGAACAACTTGAGCTCAGTAATTCTCCGTTACTGGAAGTATTAGATGTTTAATTATGATTTTTATTATTAATTTTTATTATTATTATTATTTTATCTAGTTACCTATTTTGTATCTACCTTAGCGACGTGTTTGTTTATAATTATATTACCTTTGATAATGACAGCATAGCTGTCGAAACAATATTGTCAGGTATATTTTAATAAAACTGTGAAACTTTTAATAATCTTTATTTATTTCATGATTATGGAGTTCCACAAAATAAGGCTGGAAACAATAAACTAATATGAAAACATCTTTTTAATTCTACTAAAGCAAAATCGGGTAACTGGAAAAAACTACACTGGAACTAGTTTTTGCTTGTTGTAGGTTTGTTATAAAACTCAGAAATAAATTCTTACTTTATGATTATTGGTATGTATAATCTCTAAAAAGTAATATTTTTTGGAAAGTTGTAGAATTTCTGCATTTGCGTGTTAATGTAAATTTAATCGTTTAACTTTATTACTATTATTATTATATTAAAGTTACTATTGCTAAGTTTCTTCGATTCGTGTTAATTATTACTATGTATTTCTAATTGTGTTAATGTAAAAAAGAAAATAAATTTGGACTTATTATTTACATAATGCTACTTAATATATTTGTATTTCTAAATGTAGTGCATACAACTTAAGATTTATTCTCCTAATGCATCTAGGTTTTAGTTTTTTGAATCTAAATTAAACATTCACTTTCGTTTTGCTAATTAAGGACGTCTAAAGCTATTCGCAATTCCTGATATAATTTTTATTGCTGCTAATATAATATAAAAGAAGAAATAGGACTTTAAGTACATAAAATAGTTTCTGTCCTTCGAATGTCAAATACTCATTGTGAATTATATATAAATTTTGTACACAATAACTTCATAAATACTTATGACAAAGACATGAATTACAAATTTTATTGCAGATTTATGAATTAATTTCCTCCAAAAAAGAACATTCAGGCCATAGAAAAACAGACATAAAAATCTATCACTTCCACTGACCAAAAACCGAAGCTGGAACAAAATCAATAACTAATTTAGCACCTTAAACAGCAATGTTTTTGTTTGGTATATGAGAACTGATCACGTATATTGTGTGTCCGAATCACCAGGCACGTGTTGAATCCGAGATTCGCAATGCGAAAAAGAATCGTGTATTAAATTGACAGCTCTGCGTGACTTTTACAAGGTTTACCGAAAAAAAAGGTCGAAAAGAGAAATTTACTGCTTTGATCCAAACCCTACTATTTTGTAGGGATTCTAGTTTAACTAAAAAAAACATTTAGGACACTGACTAGAAAGGGAATACCCATAGAAATTAGGCAATCACTGATAATTTCTTTGTCTTATCACGAAAGCATCGAAAGGGTTGGGCTTTTGGGGGTGAAAAGGTCAATACAGGTTGGCTTGTAGCCAAAGGAAGAGCGAAAGGGCGTCACAACAATTTTACATTCGCTAGAGAATAAATTAAACCGTTTTCCTCCTGTGAATCGGTACAATTTATAGCAGAATCCGTATGTACTTACATGGTTAGAACAAAAAAGAAGCGTGCATGTTTTATTAGACAAAGCGGGTAAGTAAAACTTTGAAAAATTACTCTTAATGCATGTTTAATTGAGCAGCATCCTTTCTCAAAAGGATAGCAGCTAGTAGTAGTAAGAAAAGCGTCCAAAATTACTTTTTAATAGTATCCCAGAAGTGGCTTGAGGGACTGTGATAAAGTTTTATGCTTTAGTTTACTATTTGATGTTAGAATTTTTATGTGTGTGTAGGATTAAGAAAAATAGCACATATAAACTGGTTGCCACCTTTACTTTTTCATAAACTGTGTTTTCTTAAATTTATACCTCTACTTTCATAAAGTTACACGTTAGTCTCTTTACAGCAAAAAACATAAATAGTTGACTCATAGGTATAGCACCATTAATATTTAGTGCAAATTTCTCTAGTATGGAAGAGGAGATTTAAAAACTATATTTATAAATATATTCACCACAGCGTTATATAAAAATATAGGATCATCTTTCATGGAAGAAGCGGTGACTACTAGTTTTTTAAGAAATGATAATATTGTTACTGTGCATCTTATTTCCATATCTTTTAGTATTTGGTATATATTTAGAAAATATGAAACCAATTGTCCTAATCTATTGTGAATGTGGCTATAAAACTATTACTTTTCTAGTTACATAAGAAATGTTTGGTTATTTTGTACGAAGACCACACCACTTAACATATGCCTGATTTCCTTTATGACTTATTACCTTCTCAATTGAATAAATGTTTGAAAGCGTAATTGCGTAGTTTTTGTTTTTCATTGATGTTTTAATGCTTCTAACAAAGTGATTTGCTGTTATATCTTTATAGTTATAGCCTATATGGTAATCCAAATGCGTTTTTGCTGATAATGTGATTTAAGATAAGAAATGCAATTTTCTCGTCGATTTCTATAATTCCTTAATATACTCTACATATTACTCTACTATTATTATCGTTAAGGCTGTCTACTTAAATATTAAATTAATGTCCCTGCAGCTAAAGTAAACCAATCACGTTTGGAAACCAATGAAGATACTGAAATGAAAAAATTAAAATACGTTTTTAAACTACTTTAACTAATCTTCTAGCCATGAAGAGCAGGTAAATTAGTTTGCTACATACTTAAAGTACCTGATTTTCAACCACAACTTTTCAACTTTAAAGCTACTAAATATTTTACAACCTCACTTTTTCTTACATTATTTTAAGTCATGAATTCTTGGGTACAAAACCTTTTGTAAGTAATCGAAACTGAAGTCAAATGAAATCCATTTGTTTAAAAAAAATGCTCAATAAAATAGCAAAATTAGTGACCTTATATAACATAAAAACAAACAAACTGCATTTTTCGTCCATGACAAAATCTGACTGCTGTCCGCTGCAAGCCGACTATGGTAATTGATTAATACTTGAATTGGATGAATTCCTTTGTGGACAGAGGATGCGATGCCCTTCTGTTCATCTATTCATCAATAAATGGTCTGATGTTTTCGAACAAATGAATTTAGCTTTTGTCAGATAATACAAGTAATTCTGATTAATTATATTTTAGATTAATCGAATTGAATCAAGTGGTATTTCCATTCGGATTTTTACATTTGACAATTCGATATTGTACAGGCAATTCAGAAAGATTAAAAAAAATTGAATCGTTCAGAATGCAGTCTGCTTAACCGTGCTTAAGAATATGAGACTTTTTGGTCATATGACAGTATCATCTGTCGTTGCACACGATGATTTCCTGAGTGAGTTTTTAAATATACCAGCATTATATTCTGGAGAGGCGTGCGTGTTCCATTTAGCAGAAAATGTATTACTAATACTCCTCAACATAAATACGACCTCACAAAATTGTTTCTATTTTACCATAATTATCTGCATTGAACACTGTTTCTACCTCACTAACTGTAAGGTTACCAAAATAATGGTGCAACATTAAAATCACTTGGTTGGATCTTTTACCTTTTACCGATCCTTCAGGAATAATGCACAACCCCATGTTTGAAAGTACTTTACGCATTACGGAAAATAAACCAATTTTATATGGGACTACTCTATATTTCGACAAAGCAACAGTGTTATTATTAGTATGTGTCTTCTTGCTATAGTTACTTTCTTAGTTCTGTACAATTTGTACGGCACTTGATCGTTTTATCTTATGGAAGCTTTTTTGTATATTTTATATGACATCAACTTTATTCAATAAACTGTTCTTCCTCTAGAACTTCTGCATCTGTCTTCTAAACAGCCAGTGTCATCGATACAACCCACATTGAGCTTCTCTTTACAATTGATTCATAAACCGATTGCCAAACTGGGGTAACAGCCGCGGAATTGTACCATCACCAATTTCACTGTCATTGTCACTATCACTTTCATGTTTGTCGTCACAAAAGTAATCGGTCAATACGTTACGAAAACTGTCATTTGAATCTAAACTAACTGAATTCAGTTTTATTTCGATCTCTTTATATCGAATCATTTCATAAATCTACAAAAAAATAAAAGTTTAAAATAACTTATTATAAGCCCAAACTTACATCTCATACAATACACAATGCAAATAATCTGCTTTATTTTATCATGTGCAAAGAGACCCTAATCAAGGATAGTCTTAAAAGAAAAATCACTGATCGAATAAATTTATAATAATAAAATCCTTTCATCAATACCTAATAAAAATGATTTTATCAAATGTAATTTTAATCGTCTTAAGAGAACCACGAAAGAAAGCAAAGCCAGCATTAAATTAAATAAATCCGATTTATTGAACAATTTGAATGTTCCAACATTACAAATAAATTATTCTCAAAGTAATTTTATTATTTATTGTTTTGGGTCTTAAATCGGATTAACGGAAAGTGTCACAAATTTATTTTAATCTACCTGACAATTGTTTCGACAGATAATGTGTCATTATCAAAGCTAATGTAAATATAAACAAACACGTCGCTAAGATAAATAAGTGAGAATATTAAGTCAAAGATTAGTAAACAAAAGACTAGTAAAGTAAGAATAGAAAGATAAACAAAATTTAAAAACAGAAAGGATGTAAACCTTAAGAATGTAGATAAATAAGGGCCAATATAAGAGTCTTTGGAAAAATTTAACCAGGCGGCTTTGGAAAGTGTAGAAAAAGCTGTGGTGTATGCAAAATAACAAACAAAAACCTAAGAACAGTCTGATGATCAGGTAAATAAAAGAAGTATCCGAGTTTAAAAAAGAAGACACGTTACAGAAGTCATAAAAGAAGAAAAACGAAGCTTCGAACGCAGCTCACAAAGAAGACCAAAAACTATTCTATTTTAAGCATATAAAGCTTATACAAAAACACGAGAAGTTGCGTGAGAACACGACACACAAAGTAGGGAGACCATTAAGAGAGTTAGACAAAGTTGCATTCTTACACCAATACTATTTTTACTGGTCCTTGCTGAACCAATAAAGAGGAATAGAAAGAGGCAAAGTTCTGCAAACTAGGCAACTGGAGAACGGAAACAGTAAAATCTCAGAAGTACGTTACGCCGACGAAATTGTCCTAATAGCAAAAGATCAAAATACTCTAAACAAAAATTTAGGAATTCTTCGAAAACAACTGGAAGAAATAAAACATAGAAATTAACAGAAATAGAACAAAAATAATGGTTATAAGCAGCGAAGAAGTTAAAAAATGGTTAATTTACATAAAAAAACAAATAGAAAATTTAAAAAATAGAAAGTATAGAAAATATTTGGGGTCAATAATCACTCAAGATGAAAAAATTGCAGAACAAAGAAAAGCAGTACGGAAAGTTTTTAACAGAATCAAGAGTTAAATGTTAACCAAGAAAAAAAAACAAACAAAAATGCAAATGTATAAAAAAAGTCCCAACATTGATGTGCAGTTCGGAATTATGAGTAACCAATAAAACCTCGTAATAAGCTAAGCAGCACAGAAAGAGGGTTTCTAATAAAAGATGAGTGAGGAGAAGTTGCAGTGGCAAAACTACCAGCTCCACAAATGGGCAAGTTGTATTATACATAAATGGAAAAGCCCCGCGATCGCCAAAATTGTAACGTTTTGTAAAATCTACGAATAAATTTTTAAAAATTATGCTTTCATTAAGTAATGTTAAAATGGACAAAAGCGGCTTATGCTTTTAACAGCATATACCCTTAGGTTTTAAAATAAATTACACGTTCAGGTCGTAGGTATCAATTGAACAGGTTTCTTAGATTTAAGAAGGACTAATAAATATTTCAATAACAATTAAGCTGGGTGCCAAACGTGATTACTATAGTCGTATATACTCTCAATTTGGGAAAAGTGAAATTAATTAATAGTTTAAATTAACTCAATATATTGCGAAATTTTTACCATAATGAACAAATGAACTGCATAAAATCAGCTAACGGTAATAATTTTGTTTATTTAAACAGATTAAACATTGTTGGCTTTCCTAAAATGTAGTTTGTAAATAATTATGTAAATCATGATATAATTATTTTCTATAGCCGACAGTAATTTATCTGAAAAAGTCAATCAAACCACACAGTAAACTTTCCAAACTCTCTCATTTAATATATAACACAAAATTGTTCATATTTCACCAACATTAATTAACACTTGACGTGTTTTAAGTAACCGCACTGCATAAATTAACACATTTCGAACGGTACGGCAAATATTTGTTGAACTTAAGAAAACACCATAACCTGGAATGAATTTAACCACTCAACAGACTCAAATTTAAAATGCTCCTTACCGCAAATGTATAAATTGACGATACAGTAATTTTAACAAACAAATAATAAAAACCTTAAAAGGTTCCATACAGGTATCTACTATTTTCACTATGAAGCGTGAGAAAGAAGAATTGAAGACTTATAGAACAGGTTCATATTAGTTGATTTTAGTTCGATATATCACAATACAGGGCCGTATTCGGTATGAATTTAACCATTGGCAAAAAGAATTTACATACATTTTACGTGAAATGAAACGGCTTTAATAATGACCCAAAAATGAACCATTTACAAGGTGTAAAATTGGAAGAGATGAGACCACTGATGCAAGATAGAAAAAGATGGAGAGAGAGAGAGAGAGAGAGAGAGAGAGAGAGAGAGAGAGAGAGAGAGAGAGAGAGAGAGAAATGGAGAAAGTCACCGAGACTATAAGGAACTGATCTTAGACAGGTATCAATTAAATAAAATAATGCTTAGTGTCATTTATAACAAATAAAAGACAAAGACCCACCGGGTCCCAACGATAACAGCTTCTTGTGTTCGTACATAAATTTGAGAGCCTCGAATTATTGTAATTTCAAGCACTTTAATTATTTGGAAGGGCGTGTGTCCCTTAATATCAAAATCGACTTTTAGACCAATGTAATCAAGTTATAATTTACCTCAGTGCATGAGACTGTGCATCGGAAGCGGTTTAGAAAGAAATTAAGTAAATTGAAGCAAATAACCAGGAATATGCTTGATATGCTTTAATTTCAATACCATTCTCGAATTACTTAATATTGTTCTACTATTTGATTGATAGTTTTCTAAAAAGAGCATGACTATATTACAGATATCCTAAATAAACTTCAATAAAAGATAGCACATTTAGAAAAATTTTATTTCCTCTTGTGTATACATACCTACCCATGAAAAACTTTATCTAATAAAGTAAATTGAAAAGCGTGATTCGTTTTGAGCTAAATTGAATTTTTTGTTTTAAATTTTCACATATTACGTTTTGACAATAAGGGAATGATGCGATATGAGCCGTTCGTAAAAGAGGGATAAGGGATACCGTATTATCCATTCTATTTTGCATTTTATTTTGTGAAACATGTTCGTGTCTGACTAGTTAATTAGATTTTAGATCCTTTTGCAGTTTAAGCAACGTTTTTTCGACGCTTTACGTATTCGTGCCTCGTAGATTTCTCTAGAGATTTGTAACAAAATTCTTCCAGCTGAATACTTGACTTTATTTACTTATGTAATTAATGTGTACCGGCATCATTTTTTTCTCCTCAAACTCGACTGCTTCTCCGTTGATTTTATAAATTTAGCCTTTAATTAACTTGTTTAATATTAAACATTGTTTTCGTTAAGCAGGGATCAAAGCAACAAGTTTTCTCATTTATGCAAATATTTCTTATTAACAGTCGCGGTTTACGTCCTCGAGATTATAAATAAGAGGTGGTGGTAAAGAAGGAGGCAGAAAATATAGCCGAAAGGCCATGCAAGTATATATCTACGTAGCATAACCGAAAAGCAAATAAGACGGATGAACCCGTATATTCCTGAAACAGTAATATTTCATGAAAGTCAAAAAATGAGCTCAATTTCATGCTTGCGGAAACAGTGTAACAGAGGTCCTGACATCTATGCAAATAACCACCACACCACACACACTAACAGTATAAGCTTTGGTTAAAATAAAGTATTAAATAAACAACTTCTGCTCTGGAACAACCAACCTTATGTCGTCGTAAATAAAACAATAAACTACTGTTGTGCTTTTCTTATTTCTTCAACAGAATAACACGAAATTTATGTTTGACATTATATTCTCCCCGCATGGCAAGAAATTTACTTCACTTTTCAATAGTTTGTTGTTTAAAGTTTTGTGTTGTTCTATTAGTGCATGTTGTGTGCTTTTGTCGAAGCGGGTTTCAGACTTTCAACTGTTGTATACATGAAAACTGAAAAAAAAAACACTTCAAAAGTATATATATATATATATTTTCTTCTGGAATCCCGCATGGTTTCAATTACAGCAAGGATGTTAGACGCGAACGGAAAAATTTAATACCGAGAAATCAACTCATACAGTTCAGGTATTTCAATAAACCGACAGAATAGAATACATTCTCTCTCTTCTGAAAATGTATTTGGAGAATCCACCACATCCACATCCTTTTGTGTAAATTAAAACCCCGACCACGATCCCTTCTGGGTGTTTACCTTTCTGTTTTATTTTTCGGGTTACATTTATGCTTGTGAGAAAATGTTAAAGAAAAATTTTATTTACATTAAACAAAATAATTTTATTAGGGTTTGTTGAAATCTGTAATAATATTTAATTATTCTTTAGTTTTTTAGTATTTATCTGTTTCCACTGTTATTTATTCGCAGTTTTAATAAATCTTCTTAACACAGTAGGAGTTTTAACCTCTGAACATGCAAATTTCTTTTATATATGTTCAAGTAATAAAGTAACACGTCAAACGCATTGGCACCCCTGGCAATTATGCAACCAATCTTACATGACATCTGTGAATACAGTGAAATTTGTTTTGCTCAATTGCTGTGAATTGTTGAATGCACGTGTGTGAGGATAGTATCAGTATCTGTAAGTACTTAATACTGTCACTATCAACAATATTTAGTAATAAATTTTGTTCGTCAAATCACAAACAAAAGCAGACATTTATTGCCGTGCAACTTCAAAAACCTTCTGCATTGAGGTGATCAAACATCCCACCATACCAGTTAAGGGTTAATAAAACTTAACACAGGAAAAGATTATATGAATGGTTAATGTTTACCTTTTAATTTAAATTATATCAGAAAGAAAATGTTTAACAATAATAACAGAACCCTAACATATCCGATTGTCATACAATAGATAAAAGAACAAGATTATTTATAAATATGTATAATTAAAATACAAGTCCTTTTTCACAACGTCATATAATAGTATATTAAAGGAAGAATTTCATAAGGCAAGATTTATTGCACGAGTCCAGATTTAGAAAACGAGCCTCTTGCGGCGAGTTTTCTAAAGGACGAGTGCAATAATGACTTATGAAACGAGTTTTTTAGGCTAATTTTTCTATTTGGCGTCTTTTATTCCCTTTTTAAATAAAAAAATCGCAATTTTGAAATTTAGGGATTTTTGTGGCAGTTGACAACACTGATGTGACATTTGAAAATTCATTGATTGATACAGAAAATTGAGTGAAGTTTTTGTCAACTTTCTATGTTTTTCAATTATTTTTTCAAAGCACTCAAATGAGCTATTAACGCACTTTTTGGGTGCTTTAACAGCTTTATTATAGACGCAAAATAGAAAAAGTAAAGCTTGTTCATATCTCGTTATGATAAGGTAAACAAACGAAAACATCGATTTAACCCCGTTAACTTTTGCCAGATAACATGTTCCGCTAGACGGTAAGCACATTTCTTCAACACAATTATTTGGTTAAGGGTTGGCCATAATGTGCCTTTATTTGGTAAATTCCAAAGAAGTTGTTTCTGTGGTTGTTTCATCGTTAAATGTATTTTAAAACGATTTTAGTTGAAGTTTAATCCATTGTGATGGTTAGAGATTGTTTTGAATATAATCATTACACTATTTAGACTGTTTGTTGGCAAAAATAAAATTTCTTTTGTTTCTACCAGTACATGCGTAAATGAGGAATTAACAATTTTTTTACAATACCGAATTCTTTTTGTGCTGGGGGCTTTGTAACGTCCCTACCACATTGTTTATTGAGTCCCTTTGCGTAAGTCCTCTTATATATTATAATGAGCCCGCTTGAGAGTTTGATAAGATTTCTTCTTGACATTGGTTTGTATTCTAGTTTGTGTAAATTTCGAAAATGTACAATGTATAATTCCGTTTTACTATATAATCTGTGTTGTACTTTCTATGATCTACTTTATACTATGTTCTACCCTCCGTGTTCCACTTTCTACATTTTGTCTTCCACTTTCTACCTATGACATACATACATAATCTATTCCCTTTTTTGTAGCATTTACAGTGTTGGGGTTCCACGCAAACTCTTATGGGAGTGCAACGGAGGTAATGGAGCTATTGTAGCAAGCCCCAAAACATTACATACTCAACATTGCTCTCCCCCATACAACTTTCATACCTAATCCTAATAACTTCAAATACGATTGTCGCAACGCAACCGAATTTATGTCCCTCTGATAAAAAGAGCAGGATCTTTGTCACTCGACCTCGGGGGGGGGGCTTACTTTCTGCCTTACCACATTTTGCATTTTGGTCTGGTTAAGTCGGAGGTGTTTGTTAAATAACGCGTCCAGGAATTCTCTGGTAATGCTGGTTTTAGCATTTTCAACTGGTTGTCGACATGTCAATCTTTAAATTCTATATTGAACATTTTATGATCATTCTTTTTTTATCCACATTCCATATTCTAAATGTTATACTTTCTACATTTTAAATTTTACATGCTATATTCTACCTATTACATTTTACATGTTGCACGATCTTACATCGTAATTTTATACGATCTATAAGTTAATGCATCTCCTACTACTGGATTATACGCTTTTTATGCATTCTACTCACTCTAAACACTACAAAATCTATGCGCCCATGCGTTCTATGCGTTCTTTGCATTCTGTGCATTCTATAAGTCCTGTTTTATATGCATTCTATGCATTCTAAACATCCTACAAATTCTATGCATTCTACCCGTTCTGCGTTCCGTGCGTTTTGTGCATTCGATGCACTCTCTGTATTTTCATTCTGCGCGTTCCATGCAGTTTATAAATACTGTGCTTACTATGAATGCTACGGCATCTTCTGCGTAATATGCATCAAATGCATCCTATGCCTTATGTATTCTGCGCATTATGTGCGTTCTTTGCATTCTGTGCATTCTATGCATTCTGTTCCGCAGTCGCGTAAGTAATCGTCATTGTATCAAAAGATCTGAAGCAATCGAATAAAAGGATCAAGTTAATTGTGAAATAAAAAAGATATGTGTTTTGATATAATTTTGTATTTGTCAATTTTAATTTTTAAAAATTGTAAACATTTCTTTTATCTGTAAAACTGAATTAAACCACATTACTTTGTAAAACCCGCATTATTAATAAACCCGCATCTATTAAGAAACCCGCATTTTTATGGAAAAAGAAACCCGGATTTTTATGGAAAATTGAACAGCCTTTTTATTGAACACCGCATCGCATTATTTAGAAGATTTTGACTGACACAGCGCTCGCCATATTTGAACACAAAAAAGATTATCCACCATTATACCAATAAGTGGTAGTTATGCAGAACCAGCAGCAAGATTTCCACCGTCAGACTGGTTAGTCCTTACATCCTGATTGTGGGTTTAGTTTTGCCGCAACATCGAAGACCCGACCAGCGTAATAAGTCAGCATATACAGTCCACTGCTCCACGCCACATTCTATTCATTAGTTTATGCATTCTATGCCCTATATGCACACTACGCGCTCTATGCATTTTAGGCCTTCTATGCATTCTATACATTTTATACGTCCTATGCATTCTATACCTTTTATGCATTCTACACATTCTATGAATTCTATGCATTCTACGCGTTCTGCGTTTCGTGTATTCGATGCACTCTCTGATCTCTATTCATTCTGTGCATTCTACGCATCTTGTAAATACTATACTTTCTATGCATCCTATGCACCTTCTGCATAATATGCATCATATACCTTCTACGCGTTCTATAAATTCTGTACATTTTGATCATTCTGTGCATTCTATATGCACTCTCTCTCTCTATGAACGTTGTGTATTTTATGCAATCTATGCTTTTTAAGCATACTATGCCTTATATGCGTTTTATGCATTCTATGCCCTTCTATGCATTGTACGCATTCCAAGAATTCTACGAGTTTCTCTGTTCATTATATGCATTTTATACAGTCTATAAATACTATGCAAATTCTGCTTAAAATTCACCCTATGCATCATATGCATCCTATGCCTTCTACGCATTCTATGCATTATGTGCCTTCTGAGCATTCTGTGCATTCTATGCACTATCTGCACACTAATCACTCTATGCATTTTGTGCATTCTATGCATTCTATGCATTTTATATTTTATGTGATGATATTTTAATGTTTGGTATAAACTCTTGTATGTAATTGACCCTATACATTTTATTTAAATAAAGTATTTCAGGGTCTATTCTTTAATTGTTAATATTCATCAGTTATAGTTAATAATTTGTATTTAGTAATTGAATACATAAATGGGGTTCGTATTCATGCATTCAAATTGCTCGCCTATCTATGATAGTGAAATCCTGTTATGTTCGTATCAGAGTTAATGCAAAATTATTTACATAACCTCACTTTTTACTTGTTGACAACTGATTATAATCTGTTTATTGTGTTTGATTTTTAAGTTATACAAAACTTTATAAATTTTAAAATGGTAAGATTTACTAAATAAGTTTCTTGTTTTAATTACCTGTTGTGATATTTATCTGTAGTCCCCGTTTTCTTACAAAGTACTTTACAATAGGTTTTGTAAGTAAACTAAATTTAAGATATATGCACTTTTATTTTATTATGAGAACTTAATGTGTTTCTTCTAGATCAATAGTTTAAACAGATACCACTCACAATTAATGATGTTCTTGTAATAATGCTGTACGAGTTTTGTAACTGTTTAAACCTGTTTTCCAATTGGTGAAAAGCCTCCAGTATTTATTTCTCCTATGTTCTATTGGTATTGACCTTTATAATAATTATAACTGCCTGTTTTATATTTCTTCAATTTTCCTTTTTAGAATATGACACATGTCCAGTCAGCATCATGGAACCTGCATTCTGTTCGTTTGCTGAAATATCACTCTGCCCATGTTTATAGATAGAAAAACGAACCAACTTTTTCTTCTAAATACTATTTATAAATATGTTGTCCAGACTTTTTTAATAAATTAGATTTTATTAAGCTTTTAATATCAGTTTATCAAAAAACATGTTTCAGTCAAGATAATTTGTTTATATTAGTTACGATTATTTTTCTATTTTTTTCATTGTATTATAAATCGTCTAGTTACAATATTGATGTACATTAAATTATCATCTTAACAATATGTTATTATTTATCAATGCATCTTAATGCATGTAGGACACATTCTTATCGTTTCTCATTTCTCAACATTTTCTTTTAGTGCTTTGCAAAGTTTCCTTTTTGGGTATAAACAAGAAACATTTTTTCAAAAATGAGTCATCTGGTTTTAATCTATTTACTATAATCGTGCAACAAACAGACCATAATTTTATCAAAATTAATAAATAAACAACTTTCTTTATAAGTACTAACGAAACTGACCAACAACAATAACTGGACCTAACTAATAATCATAACGATATATTTTACGTTCTATATACGTACTTCTATAGAATGCACACCTACAAGTCGCATTCTATATTCCACATTCTACGTCCCACAGTATTTCTTCCTTATTTTTGTCCATAGTGTACAGACGTACATTTATGTTAATTGTTATACTTACTTTCCGCTATTTACATAGTACATTTTATACAGGATGTCTTATAGCCCACACACCGGCCTTTACCACCGCATTTCTGATGGCATTTGGAACAAAAAATCTTAATAACGTTGTTTGATTAGAGAATGTTTAAATTTTGAGTAATTTTGACCGACGTTTTTAGAAAAGTACGTATAAAATTATAACGCACTGATGGTGATATTGATATCATGAATAAAAGATAAAGTTAACTGTATAAGTGCAAGCTTTGAAATTTTTAAGTCAGACAAACATGATGAGATCACATTTCGCCGTGTACAGGGTGGCCCATGCAAGATGATCCTGTACCTTATCTTGGAAACTGTAAGAGTTACGAAAAAATGTTACATACAAAAGTTGGTTGGTGTGAAACAGATTTTAACTTTATAATAGTTTTGTATATACAGGGTGAGTCATATTGCTGTGGCTACTATCAACTTTTTTATTTTCAATAGAACACCCTGTATATTTTTACTGTTTTTGATTCTAAACTTTATTTTAAGTATGTTTGCCTAATGTATTTATCAAAAGTCTGCACCGTCTCTGAGCAAATTCACTTTTTCTGTTATTATTTGAAAAATCCAAGTTTTTTCAAAAAATAAATTTACATAGAGCAAGTTACATTTAAACGATTACAATAATACACGACGCTTATATATATATATATATATATATATATATATATATATATATATATATATATATATATATATATATATATATTTGTCAAACCGCTTATACATACCCGTTTCGCTATATTCTACCGACTTGTCGGACCATTTTCGACGCTCTCAGACCCAGGCTTGGGTCTGGCAACGTTCTCCTATGTTTTCGAGGTCTACAGGATAAGTTTTACGTAAAACTGCAATAAAAAAATTAACAATTTGGGTTTGGAAAAGTAGGGTCTGTAAAAAGTTTTATACAACCGTAGTTCATCACAATGAACTATAGGGGGCGTCGCGCCTTTCTCAAGTGTATATCGTATATTTTTATACAAGACGCTATCAAACCCGCTATGTTCTACAGACTTCCTAAGCCCTGGATCTGGCAACATTGCTATGACGCATATGTTAAGCTTTGTTTTATATACGTTTGGTTATAATAGCTCGCATTTAATATTTGATGGAGAAAAGTGACGTAAGAATTACATTAGCTCGTATGCGAGTTCTTTTCACATTTGTAAATAATTCTCTGGCTTTGAAAAATTGAAGGTTTTAATATTTATTAATAATAATAATATACTTTATTTATAGCATATAACTAGATAAACTCCATATAATACATTATAATTTCTTAAATATTAATGTAATTTATTACATATTTTTTACACTGTTTCTTAAATACTGTTAAAGATGTACAGTTTTTTACATTAGCTGGAAGTGAATTATATTCAACTAAACCTTTATGAAACAGATTATTTTGTCCTATATTTGTTGTTACTGTATGAACATAAAAATTATTTCTACTTCTGGTATTATGATCATGAACATCTTCTACGAATAATAATTCATTTAAAATGTGCTCTGGATATATTCGGTTTTTTATTTTAAATATTATTGTCATCGTATTATAAAATATATTTTGCTTAACACTTAACGAAGATGTAACTTGCAACATTCTTCTTATGCTAGTATACCTACTACATTTTAATATTATTCTTAATGCACAATTTTGTTTTTTTAAGAATGATAATTTCATTATTATTTAGGAGATGAAGTATACTAGCACAATAATTAAAATGGGGAAGTATTATTGTTTTATATAGTTATAATTTAGACCACTTGCTAAGCTTTTGGCTTGTTTTACCCATGAAATTTACTTTTTTTTGCAACTTTACTGATAACATAGTTTGAATGACTAGAAAATGTTAAGTGACAATCTATTATTACGTCTAAGTACATCCACTCATAAACTTGTTCTATTTTTTGACTATTAATTTGTATTCCCACATGACTAGATGTATCAATTTCGTTAAACTTATTTTTTATTATCATGAATTTTGTTTTATTTACACTTAAAGAAAGACTATTTTTACCTAACCAGTTATATACATTTACTATAATTCATCATTGATGATATTTATTACTTTTTCAACATCATCTCCTATAAAATATATTAAAGTGTCATCTGCAAATAATTGAATGTTACATTTTTTAATTACATTAACAATATCATTTATGTATAGTACAAATAAATCAGGGCCTAATACAGTTTCTTGTGGAACGCCAAAGGTAGTTTTTTTAGCTGAAGATGTACTATTAAAGTATCTAGTTTTTTGAAATCTGTTTTTGAGATATTCACTAAACCATTTTATAACTATTGGCCCGAACCCATATCTTTTTAATTTCAATTATAATAGATCTCTATTAATAGTCTCAAAGCATGTCTAAAGTCTAGAAAACTACACCTATCACCTTCTTCTTGTAAATAGCATTTTTCCATTTCAAAAGAACTGATTGTATTGCACTTTCACATGAATTATTTTTCCGAAACCCTGATTGAAAAGGTGTTAACAGTTTGTTCACTTCAATGTAGTCACGAAACTGGATATTTACGACGGTCTCTAATAATTTTTCATAAGTAAGGCACCATGTTGATCGGTCTGTATTCTTCACATTTGTTAGTGTTGGTTATCTTCTCAATGGGGATAATATGGGATGTCTTCAAGGTTTCTGGGAAGGATCCACTTTCTAGACCCATTTGAATTAGATGCAAAAATCTCTGTCCTATTACATTGAAAGCTAATTTAAGAATCTTTACTGTAATACCATCAACACTACTATTCTTATTAGGTAAATTGTTTATAACTTTTTTTAACTCCAAAAACTCTATTGGTAAAAATTTTTCGAACTTGCATTGATGTACATTAATGTGGCTTAAATCAGTTTCAATTTGGGTTAAATTTGTTAATGTAATAATTTGTTGTAGGCTGTTAATAAAGTAAATATTGAATTTTTCTGCAATTTGAATTTTCTTTTTTTCTAACTCATTGTCAAAAATAATACCTTCCTTTTTTGTCTGTTATGGCCTCCTTTAATTAATTCTTTAACTGTTTTACACATTTTTTTGTTCATGTTTACGAGTAGATAATATCCTGAACTTTGTAAAATATCAATATTAAACCACGCCACCAGATGGATTTTGTCGTTTTATTTTCAAAAACTGTTTTGTTATGGACTGGTTGTTAAGTGGGTTAGATAGAATAAAGCTTATTTAATTGGCGCATGAATATATATCATACAGGATGTTTCACTTAAGATTCGTATCCTCTGAATAGGTGGTAGTACACATAAAATACAACAAAGAAGCTGAAAATCATTAGTGTCTATCTTTCATAATTACTGAAAAAAGAATGGTTTTTGAAAAGTGGGTAGCAGGCCACTGGTCTAAGAATCACACTTGGAGCTGGATTTGCCTATCTGATACATTGACGCAGCTGCTTCTAGGTGATGTCGCAGTTTGTTTTGACTATAATTTCCAGCAGTTCCCAAAAGTTGACATTTTTAGCAAATTTTTGTCGATTTGCGTAAAAACAAAAAGAGTTTTTTGTTCCTATTGATGAATACTATCACACATGCAATTTATACGAAAGTTGAGTAAAACACCCTGTATGTAGACCAACAATTTCTACCAATACATTTGACGGAGCAACTTTAGAACATAACTTATTGCGATCTTGTATTCGTCATCAAGTACTTAGCTAAGAAAAAAAATGTTGAGTTCGCAGTGCAACCTTAGCATCACTTCTGCAAAATTCATGAAGCGATATTGTTGTTATTGTTGGTTGTAGTATTATGATAATTTTGCAGTAAAAAGAATATCTTTAGGAGAATACCCTGTACTGGACATTTATTTTATAGAAACCAAAATGTATAGGGCATTTCACCTTGTTTTGAAATCTTTATTACTTCGTTTGTACGTCATACTGCATGACGTTTTACCTTTATTTTCTTTCTGCATTTTATAGAGCATTATTTGACTTGTCACTATTCGACTTGGGTCAAGTATACCTGTTTTGTGAAGAATTAAATTTTGCATTCAATGGTTTATTCATTAAACATATCACTAGCACAGAATTCCGTATCTAGCGGTAGCGGGTACGCTACAGCTACCACAAGCACAAAATAACATTAATGTATGTTCTAATAACAACTGTCCTTAAACACAAAATTTTATCCAAATTGCATTTTTGACTTTTTTATTTTGAAGGTCTATAGCTTTGTAACATTTCATTTTTGAACATAGATATGTTGTACTTAATGGCCTATTTTGATCAAAGGCATTGACCATCAGGAATTGGCATCGTCTGCTCGAGATATCCTACATGTAAAATGAGTGAAGTCCCATTTAATGTTAAATATCTAGCTACAATTTAAAGCAGGCATGGAATTAAGTCGTTGAACTTAGTGAACTTAGAATTCCAAAACAAAAACCATTCAAGAAAAAAATTACTCGATACGAATATCAATATAAAGAACGAAGTAAGAGAGATCCAAAAACCCTGAAGTACCCTGTACGTTTTAGGTTCACTAAAAATATTGATTAGTACAGGGTATACCCCTAAAATGTATCTTGCCAATACGAGAATTACCATATGACTAGCCCCAATAATAATGATAATATCGCCTCGTAGATTTGCTGGAGATGCTGAGATAGAAGAAGACTGAACCAGGATCGCGTTCGATGCTTAACGAGATTTCCATAGCTATTTCATGATGAACATCAAATCACACAAAGTTATGCTCGAAGCTTCTCGTATAATATGTACCGATACAAATTATTTGTCTGTGTGACATATGATCGTTTTTCGATTACACAGAAACAAAGTTTTCTTAGCTTTTTGGTATGAAAGTTAAATAAAATCCTATTTTACCTAACTGGCTCCATTTTGATAAACCTAATAGTTTCTGAAAAAACAGTAAAAATCATCTGGGGGCATTGCTTACCCTCATCAGCTTCTCTGGTTCACCTCTTTTGAGTAGTGACTTTTAAGGGGTTATTTAACATATCACAAAGAAGGCCTATAAAAAATCCAAGGATCTACCTCAATTCCCCTCTATTTTTACTAATTTGACTGAACTGTTACCGTGGCATGAAAATATACATATCTTAGAAACTGTTCATTTGTGCTAAAAACGTAACCGTACAATGTTCAGGAGGTCAAAAGATTTGGCTATAATATTTATTTTTTCAAAACACATATACATGACGTGTCTTCGAAACTTTTAATTGTATTCTTGTAAACAAAAATAATCATGTTAAAATAAATGATTTAAAAACAAATGATTGAAAAACAATTATTTGCATAAACCTTATGTATTTTAGAACAAAAGAGGCTCAATGCTTTTTTCTCATATTAATAATAATTTTCAGAGTTACATCGTTTTACGGAAAACGTTAATTTTTCTGCGTTTAAGTTTATTTATGGAATTTACGAACAAATCAACAAAAATAAAGATCACTTATGTGCTAAGCATCCCGAAATCATTACGTCAATCGTAATTTTATCTCTGATACATTCGGCAACGTTGCTGGGTTCGATAGGGTAGGTAGGCTTGCTTAAAATTATACAAATGGGTCTGTAAACACTGTAATATGTATCGGGTTCAAGAACGACTGTCAAATATCACCAATATCTTTTTTTCATATATTTTTATCCCTCGAGGATCTTAAATATTGCTTATCAGAAATAGATCAATATTATGTAAAATATACACATTTTAAAAATCAAAAAATGCGGGTCTACTAACGACCCTACCATATAGCGGGTCCGACAACGTCGATTAAACCAATATATATATATATATATATATATATATATATATATATATATATATATATATATATATATATATATCGAAATCCGCGTTTCCGCATAAATTTATTACTGAATAGTATACAGGGTGTTCAATCTGATATACCAAAAGTATAAATATTTGAACAGGAAAACCTCACTTTTTTCATATGGGACATCCTGTATATTTAAATTTTATGTAATTTAGTTTTTGATTCCTACCAATTCATGTATATACGAGGGAAGATCAATATTTACGGTCCCTGATATAGAAAGAGAAAGAATTTTTAAAACATTATTTATTTATTTCTCAACATAATCTCCCTGGACTTCAATGCACTTGGTCCACCGATGTTCCAATGCTTCAATGCCTTTCAGGAAGAAGTTTTCCGGTTGCTCCTCAAACCAGCCATTTACTGCGGTCATAACTTCATTATCGTCTCCATATTTTTTTCCACGTAGGTTTTCCTTTAATTTTGGAAATAGATGGTAATCACTGGGTGCCAGGTCTGGTGAATATGGAGGGTGTTCTAGGATTTCAAAGCCAGCGTTCTGTATGGCAGCCATGACAATGCAGCTCTTGTGGACTGGAGCGTTGTCCTGATGGAACAAAATTTTGTGTGCCAACTTTCCTGGTCTTTTTCGGTCGATGCTTTCGCGCAATTTTGGAATTAACCCTGCATAATAAGAACCCGTTATTGTGTGTCCACGCTGCAAATAATCGATCATCAAAATTCCTTCTGCATCCCAGAACACTGTGGCCATAATCTTTCCAGCCGCCCGTTGAACTCGAAATTTGCGTGGAGGTGGAGAACCTCTGTGATGCCACTCCATACTTTGTCTTTTCGTCTCAGGATCAAAATGGTGCACCCATGTTTCATCCACAGTCAAGCGAGTGAGTAATTGCTTCCGATTGGCCTTCAGGTACTCCAAATTGGCTTCCGAATGCAGCACTCTAGAGCGTTTCTGATCGACGGTCAGCATCTTTGGAACCCAACGCGCCGAAATTTTTCTGAGATCAAGAACAATTCTTAAAATATTTTCAACTGACCCATAAGAGATGTTCGTTATTTCCGCGATATGGCGAATAGTCAGTCTTCTATCTGCCATTACCATATCATGGATCAAATTGATGTTTTTGTCAACGGTGACACAGACTGGACGTCCCGCACCTTTCGCATGTTCGCAAGTTGTTCTGCCTAATCTAAACTCACGAGACATATTTTTCACCACTTTGTAAGAAGGGGCAGAGGCCCTAAAACGTCTGTCATATCCTTGTGAATTTCAGTAGGTGTTAATCCTTTTTTTTTTCAAATACTTTATCACCGCTCTGACTTCACTTTTTTCCATTTTTAAAAATTGTCTGTTATCGACCAGCTTAATTATTAATAACTTTCAAAGAACAACACGCACCTACGCAAAACTTGACACAACAAATAATTAGTAATTACAGTTCTCATAGAAAAATGAGTGACGATATCATGCAAAGCCTACTATGTCAGGGACCGTAAATACTGATCTACCCTCGTATGTTCTATCTAAAAGTGAACAGTTTCTAAGTTATCAGCGTTTTCCTGTTTTTTTCGATATTTTTCCTGCTAATTTGGATGGAAGATTTTCAGCGTTACAGAAGCAGCTCTATCTATTGGCTAATTATTTTTTTGGTTAAGAACTTCCCTACCAACTCATGTATATATGTTCTATCTAAAAGTGAACAGTTTAAGAAATAGATTAACTATTATCAGTTACTATCGATTTCAATGAGTATCGGTATTTAACTACTGTCATTTCTCACCGCCATGGTCATCCAATATACATAGCAATGCAGGGAGGTTACGCCGAAGATATATTGTAATCGTTCACTAGTTTATGTTTTACTGTAGTAATCTATTCTTATCCTTCTTATCTGTTGCTGTTTGTTTGAAATTTAAATGTTCTAACACACATCTTACAATTATTGTTCAGCAATTTGATAATAGCTCTTTAATATACCCCATTCTGCTTCGGTAAAAATCAGTTGAATCCTACTATTTTTTTTTAGATGAAAACTAATAATTAAAATGTTGAACTAAACTGTTACAAAACCGTAAAGTTATAACCTACTCTAAAGTCTATAATTTTGAAATGAACTTATACTGTTCCAAAATTAAATCGGACAAATGACAATGGTTAAATACATAATTAAATACTGATACTATTAAAATCAAAAGTAACTGAAAATAGTCAATTTAGTTCTTATCCAAAAACATTATTAGCCAATGGATAGAGCTGCGTCTGTAACGTTGAAGATCTTCCCATCCAAATTAGTAAGGAAAATATCTAGAGAACCAGGAAAACGCTGATAACTTGCAAACTGACCAAAAGTATAAATCTTTGAACAAGAAAACCTCATTTTTGGAAACTGTTCGCTTTTAGATAGAACATATATAAATGAGTAACATATATAAAAACGAAAGCGTATAAAATTTAAATATACAGGGTGTCCCATTTGAAAAAATGAGGTTTTCCTGTTCAAAGATTTATACTTTTGGTCAGTTTCCAAGTTATCATCGTTTTTTCCAGGTTCTCTCGATATTTTCCTTGCTATTTTAGATGGGAAAATCTTCAGCGTTACAGAAGCAGCTCTGTATATTGGCTAATCATGTTTTTGGCTCAGAACTAAATTGACTATTTTCAGTTACTTTTGATTTCAATGAGTATCGGTATTTAACTATCTATTTAACCACTACCATTTGTCCGATTTTCTTTTGGAAAAGAATAAGTTCATTTCAAAATTATAGACTTCGGACTAGGTTATGATTTTACACTTTTCTAACAGTGTAGTCCAACCTTCATTATTAGTTATCATCTAAAAAAAATAGTAGGATTCAACTGATTTTTACCCATGCAGAATGGGGCATTTTAAAGAGCTATTATCAAATTGCTGAATAATAATTTAAGATGCGTGTTAAAACATTTTTATTTGAAACAAACAGCGGCAGATAAGAATAAATTACTACAGTAAAACATAAACTAGTGTGAAACAAGAGATTTTTCGCCAAGATAAAACAACAAAAATAACTAAAAAAGCTATAAAAATACATCATACTTACAGTAACTGAAAACTCAAAAAAATATCTGCCACAGCTTCAGATTTAAACTCTCTCTTACAAATTAATTAATCAAGTCGTAGGTATTGGTTCCACAGCTGTATAAATTGTGAAAAGAAATAGATAAGAGTTCAAACACAAAAAAAACTTAAAAGGGCGCCATCTGGTTCTGAGCTTAGTTAATTACCAATTAACCATTCAAAGATGTTAATTGAATAAGCATTAAAATTTATTAAATTCATTAACCAGAAAATGAATAGAATATTTAGTTAAAACAAAATTTTGTTTACTTAAAATTGTTGAAGAAATGAACTTAAGCATTCATAACCAATATGGTTCCGTTTTTTAGATCATTCAGTTTTGAATTAATAACATTTATTAACAGGAAAATAATTAAAACACAACCTTGCATAGATAAAAATAAAACACACCTCGTATATTTATTACAAGTCCAACCTAAATTTATTAGGTTATAATTATACCAAAATTAATCAATAAAAATTCACCTAGAACTCTTCATTAAATTATGAAAATAACTCAAAAAGATTTGATTAAATCGACCACAAATAATGTTCAAAAGCATTAACACAAATATTAAAATTTATATTGACTGGTCTTTTTCTGGACAAAAATTTATACACAAATATCTAAATGAGATTAGACAAATTAAATCAATTCGACAGTATCAATACAAATGATTTGTAATTACATTAAAGTTTAAAGCTTTTTAACAACCGACGAGAGTTCTATTGATAATAGAATTTAATGAGCAAAAATTTATAATGAACTTCTATTAATTGAGAAACAATAACAAAAATGACTGCAAATTCAAGCAAGAAATTTACCTAAATGAATAACACTAAAAACAATAGTCACAATACCTTTTATTTTTGGTAAGTCACAAACCAAAATCAACGATAAACTGCACAAAATTTGACGACAACGTCACAGCAAATGGAAACTGGAAGATTGGGATTTTTCTTTCATACATTAAAGATGTACGAGATAACCCTCGTAGAAACTGGATATGGCGAATTATAATTTGCAAATTCACCCCAAACGGCAGTAACAAAATGCAACCAAAGAGTTCCATAAAAGATTTGGCTATTAGTTTTAACCATTTCATAATTTCATTGTTTTCAATAAAACAATACACATAACCATTAATTCTGAACTGAATTTAGAAGGCACACAGCACGAATTATTATTTAGCCGAAATTTCGATTACAGAGAAAGCGTCTGTAAACATTAACTTATTTCTGTACAATAATTATTTAGACGAGAGTACGGTACTGTAGGCTGTCGTAACATTGTTACACAGTAATAAGGGAAACTGAATTTCCCACTTTTCTGAAGCACAAACGTCCGCGAAAATATTTAACGGAATAACTGTAACTTTTGTTAACCACGAATTATTGGTTAATTTCCGAACACTTATTTAAACGATAACTATTACATGTTGATTTTACTTAAATGCACCGACCATCCGAAAGTCGGTAATTGTTCAAACTATATGAAAAACTGAATTTAGAGTTTTCTTTCAAACTCCATTTTACTACAACAAAATGGCATTTTTAACACAAGATCGAACGTACGCTCTCGGCGTGTGTTTTTGGAAGACAGGCCTCGTCTCAACATCATCTCGCGCTTATATTAACTCTGCTCAACATTGCTCCGCGGACCGACATCTGTTTTTAGGCGGCAAGGGTGCTTATTGCTTGCCCTACTATAGGATTCACGACCTTACGTGTAAAAAACAGTACCCATTCTTTCGCGCTCAAAACACACGTGTGAACTAAAACACGGCTGGCTTGTAACGATATTCCTACACTGCATTGACTTAAAATTTGAAGCGCAAAATAACAGACAAAGGAAAGTGTATTTAGAATCGTATACACTCCAAATGTTTACCAAAATATTTCAATAAATGAGTTGACTAAGCGCTTCTCATGGTTTCTTTTCAAGGTTTCTTTTTGAAGAAATTGATATTATGTTAAAATGCCAGATAGCAAGATACGAAAAAACGACATCAATATGACGTTACATTAGTTCATTATAGCAAATACAAACCAATCCTTAAATAAAAGTGCCTT
The DNA here is from genome assembly GCA_929113105.1 of Agrypnus murinus. Taxonomy (NCBI): domain Eukaryota; kingdom Metazoa; phylum Arthropoda; class Insecta; order Coleoptera; family Elateridae; genus Agrypnus; species Agrypnus murinus. Next base: position 149,473,611 of record OV816028.1, read on the forward strand.
TTATTTGAGATGTTTATTTGATGACGTGCTTGTTTAAATTAAGCGAGGTCCACAGGACCGAACTTAGAATTTTTAACAAGAATTAATACCAAATTCTATATACTAAATGCCGGTGGAAAATGTACCCGTTACAAGTGAACGATTATAATATATCTTCGACGTAACCTCCCTGCATTGCTATGTGTATTGGATGACAATGGCAGTGAGAAATGACAGTAGTTAAAAACCGATACTCATTGAAATCGATAGTAACTGATAATAGTTAATCTAGTTCTTAAACTTATCACTTTTAGATAGAACATATATACATGAGTTGGTAGGGTCCGTTCCAACCCTACTAATTTTTGAACCACCTGGTATAATAGAACACCCCGTATATTATTCCGTTTTCGAAATCTGCTCAAAATTCTTAACATTTTTCTCTAATACACTTTACTTCTAAATTTAATTGATTTCGAAATATTAACGTTTGAAAAGTTACATTTTAATTAATTTCAAATCCAACAAGACACGAATTCTGCTATCAATAAAGTTTGCATTGAAAACAAAAATCGTTGTTGGGGTATCTTACATCTTGTTTACTGTCAGACTTAACTGTTAGCTGTAAAATAAAATTTAGTTAGAAAAATGTTTTACCGGAAGTGACCAAAATCCCTCGCAAAATCCATACTTCAATTTTAAACCGGAATGTCACTTTTCAAACGTTAATATTTCGAAATCAATTAAATTTAGAAGTAAAGTGTATTAGAGAAAAATGTTAAGAATTATGAGCAGATTACGAAAACGGAATAATATACAGGGTGTTCTATTTAAAAAAGTAATTCAAGAGAGCGCTCAGCCGCCATTTTGAAACTTTTAGCTGTCATTTTTCCATAAAAAAATTAGGTTCTTATCTCCTGTTTAAGCCCTCCAAATTTCGTTGCGATATACCAGGTGGTTCAAAAATTAGTAGGGGGGGAACGGACTTTAGACGCGATCTGTATATATGTCATATTATACATTCTATTCAACATATTCTATGTTCTTTATTCTACATTAATCCATTATCATCTCAATCCATTCCGTATATTTACCACATTTTACTACATTTGAATATCTGCATAAATTCTACAAACTAAGAAGACTTTTCAACTTGTTTAGCAATGGATTTCAGTCTCTGAAAGATTTATTTAATGAACGACATGTACTACTTAATAAGATTCCATTTCTTATAGGACTGACTCTATTAAAATGTCTAGACGAAGACTTCGAAATCTTTTTGTAACTACTGCAAAATTAATTATAGCTGCTTGAATAAACAACTTATAATTTGCATTTTATATTATTCGTACTAAAAAATAAGTTTTTATATATTTAACAGAAGCATTAACTAAAGCAAATATTTTTCTTAAAGTGCTTATCGTAAAAAAAGGCTTAGCTTAGTGTGAACAGCAATAAAAAAGGGTCTGAAAAATAAAAACCTCTTCTACAAGTTTATTGCTAAAATAATAATAAACCAACATGCATTACCTTTATTATATACATTATTTGGCTGCCAATCTTAATAAGAATCAAAGAGAGTTTTCGTTATTACTCACACATGTTACTGACCGAAAGATTAAGGAAAGAATTAAAAACAGATTAAAATAAGAATAAAGTAAAATACTAATTTGCATTCGAGAAGGTATTTTAATAACAGAGAAAACACAATGCCATAACAAAGCCCGTCCAAAATCTTTAGTCTTTAACGACTTCAAACGAAATCTTCTAAACAAAAGGTTTTTGATCAACATTCTGGGATGTTCAATCCTGATACATGTTTACTCGCGCTTTTGTGACGGGAAGTCGTAATTTAATTCCGAGCATCTTTAGGAAATTGGTACGCACGCAGTTGGTAACCGTTAAAGCAGGTTTATCTTTCCCTTATAGTAACAGCGAAATTGATTCGTTTCATTGCAGCAGCAGCAGCCAGCAGCGATAGCAGAAGCAGCAGGCACAGAAAAAAAATTAAAGTGTTTAAGCAACCGAAAGAATCACCGTTCAGTTCAATCTTTGAAGAAGCAAATTTTTACCATAAAAAGGAACTTTGTAATTTTTCTTCGAAAAACTTGATCTGTAAGCGGATATAATTTTCCTAAAGATAATTTTTATGGCACGCTGGCTCTTTCCCCCGGTTGCCAACTTCCTTTTGCCCCGAGGTGACCTCCTTACATAGCGGCATCTCTAAGCGCCGGAAGTAATCGTTTTCCGCAATGTTTCCTGGCTGGGATTAATAAATTAACCCGCCCGACTAAAATATCAAACGCACCAGCTTAAGCGCAGTGGCGGAGGACGCAAAATTCAACTGGTCCAACCCTACACCGACAACCACACTATTCTCACTATTCCCATTACTATGAAAGATATGCACTCTAAGAGGGAAGCATAAATTATTTTCCTAAAGCTACTGCTAGAGTTTCGTAGAGAACTAGCGCGAGAGGGATTTTTCGAAATTAATTATGATGATGTGACGGCGTTGAATTATCGGCTTGGATAATTAATTATTGCGCGTCATTTGTTTAGTTTGTGATAAAAACAGAACTTGGCAAGCGTTTATGAAAACTGAAAATGCTTTAAACTGCAACATCAGATGAAAATATAAATTTGAAATACGATTTTTCTCTATACGTATACATAAACGTCTTCACTGTGAGATTTCGTTAACAACTTATTAGAGAGTTATTTCTGCGGATGTCTCAAGGATCTGCTCTGGGCCGATTATTTTTTATTATCTTATATGTGATCTTCTAGCAAACACTATCGTACACAAACTGTTAGGTATATTCCATGAAATTCTGCAAAATATCATTCATGAAGACCTCAATATTGTTCAGAAACGAGTTACGATTAAAACTTCATTTCTGTTGCCCTTATTACCAACCAGTTTAATCAATCAAACATTAAGTTTATCTTAGTGTAACAGTAAGTAAAAATGAAGCTCAAACTATAAGAGTTGAAAAAAGGGCAAAAATTCTAACTTACTTGACTTAACTCTTTAACAGTTTCTTTCAGTAGAACGTAGGGCCTTCATGAGATCGCGCTAGCATGTCCTGTCTGGGCTCAAGTCTCCATCTGCTTTTCAGTTCTTTTTCTGTTACTCTTCTCCACGTAGTTTTAGGTCTGCCTCTTTAGTGTGCTTGTGGGTTCCAATCCAACACCTGCTTTGATATGAAAGTGTATAGGTTTCGTAGGGTATGTCCAATTCATCTGCAGTTTTTTCTTTGATTTGATTGGTAGTAAAATTTGGTTTTTGATAATTCTTCATTTGATATTGTGTTGGGTCTACAAACCCTTGTGTTAAGTACCTGAATGTTCTTTATAATGTTGTTAGTAATATCCAAACATCACAGTCATATAAATAACAGAACTACTTTAACGTTGATTTCAAATATTTCTATCTTTGTTTTATCTTACAACCCGCATCTGGGCGGTTACTGATTTGGCTTTATTAATACAGCTCTTGACGTTAAATTATGTGCCAGCATCCTGCATGATCAGTAATGCTGCAATGTAACGGATCTGCGGATCGCAGTTGGTCGCGCCATTTAATTTGCGATAATCAACACACAAACAATAGCGAGTTACAACAATACTATACCTGTTCTATTTCTAAGTTGTCTTGCATACACATGTTCTTGCTCAGGTGTTTGACGTTTATATCTAGCTTTTCTTGTATTTGTTTTATTTAGTGCCAGATTTGTTGTTAAGGATGGGCTTCCATCCACCGAGACAAATAATTCTTTAGTCTAATTAAAGCGGAAAACATGCTTTATGTTGCAAACGTTTCTGCACCTAAATAAGATTCATCTGTTTTCGAACCATTTCTAACGTCGACTAGAATAGTGTATCTGAAAATCAACTTCACACAACCCCAATCTGCAATGTTTTCTTCAGACGGACTGAACTTTGAATGCAAGTATAACGGTGGAGAAAACACTGCACAAGAGCGTTGTATGGGGTCAATTCTCCGACTGGTATCTTAGTATGCATTCAGAATGGTAGGAAGTCAGTGGCACCTCATTTTGGCAACGACACATTAGTCCCGTAAAGAAGGTCGTTAAGTAGGGATCTGATTGTTAAACCGTTACCGGGCAGATAGTGTAACGTAGCTATCGACCACACGATGATCGTGTTGATAAAGTATAGCCGGATGCCGTCAGAAGTTGGATGGGTGGCCCGTTCTAGCTTCAATCTGCCTGCTCAGCCAGAGAATAATGGAAGATTAGAAATGCTGAATCCTACCCCATTCTAGAAATTAAATATATAAAGAAATATAAACACTTATTTAAACCTTGCTCATAATTATTGCAGACCAGAAGAACAGAAGTTTTCTGATATGAAATAACCATATTTGAATTTGTGGTAGTCGGAATTGTAAAGATAATAAGGGGTAGAGTGGACTTTTTCGTTTGTGACTGTTTGGGATTTAGTTAACCACGCAGCTTTTCTCACTATTTTTTGGGGATATTTCATTGCTAACATGAGTTTGCTGAGCCCAAGTAATGATACACTGGAGGATTACCTTTAAGAGATATTAAAGCGAACATATAGCTTCTCACATCCAAGACACCTTTACGCGGTATATGTTGGTTCTCTACGTTAGGTATAGTTGACTTGAATTTGACGGAGTTAACGGTCTCCCTCGGAAGACAAACCCCGACGGTGACCGCGTTAATAGCTCCGAAGGCTAGTACAGAGTGGATACCAACCTCGCTCCAACCAGTGTGACAACTAGCAGCGCTTACATAAGAGAGTGTGTAGCGACCAAAAAAATGAACTAAAATGCCCCATGATCAGGCGTCAATTGTAACGACTGCTTTTTAATTATTCCCAATTATTTGTATGAAAATACTAAATTGCTTATTGAACACCAAAGAAACGATACTTACTGTACTTATGCAACGGATGAGATCTCTAATTCTGCAAATTTGAATACAGGTGTGGGTGTTAACCCCAAAAGCTTCAGATTAAATAATAGAGTCAGAAACAAATAAAAAATAAAGGGCGCCACCAAACTGAATGATGTTTATTTTTACAAAAAAATGCGAGAAACCCACAGTTTGGGAAATGATTTCCCATTTAAAATTGACATCAACTTAATCAAGCATATAAATCTTTAATAATCATTTTTGGTTAACAGAAACATCAGCAGTTTGTTGAGCCTATCTAAAAATTATCATTCTTAAAGGTTACTTAATTTCGGGATCTCAAATAAATTTTACCTAAAGTACTTATTTGAACTATTAAGACATTGAAAATTTCGTATAAATGAATAAAAAAAAACAATGTGAATTAAACATTTTCTTAAAACTTACATAAACAATTTGAGTAACGTTAATCCTTGACACAGTTATCCTTAACAAGGCTCCAAAGATATTACACTAAAACACATTAATACATACACTTAATTTTTACTACAAAACTGCTAACCTGGAAAACCAATACGGTAAACAAATCTTCTGAACTTTGAACTATTTTTGTTTTATTTTAACGCCGAACTTCAACATAACTATTTGCAATAATCTCCAATACGGAATAAATTCATTATTAGTAACATTAGCTAAAAGCAGTACTTAAAAATAACATGAATGTTGCTTGACGATATTTAGTTTAACTTCTGGTACAACTGATAGCGTGCTCCGATTATTAATTTTCTATTGGTAGATGAGTTAATGTGTTCATTTGCAAATCCACTGTTGGTTAGCTTTAAACAGATTCTTTAAGCCAAAGCAACGTTCAGATAAAAGGAAATTAACACGATCCTCTATTAGCAAATACGCGGCACCGGAACCATTCTTTCTAGAATGAAAATTCACCAAACCAAAAATTATAAATAATCCTCTTCACTGGATTAATTAACTAACAACAAAATCGGTACGGTATACTACTATAGGTGCCGGTAGAATCACTTGCACGCGACGGCAGTAACCGATGCAAGCGTCGGGGCCAGAGCCCGCTACTCTTATTAGGGCCGTAGCCCGTCGTAAAACGTGACCCCTTGTCTGTCTTAGACACTACTAGACTTTGGGATGCAAAACCATGTTTTCCTACTAAATTAAGAGAGGGATATTTTGAAACGACCACTCATATAAAAGCTGACGTTAAACTTAACCAATAAGAAAAATACTGAATTTCACGTATTAATTTTATATTTAAGAAATGGTTATCACGCTTTTGCCCGAAATGCAAGCCATAAATTTGAAGCCTACACGCATTAACTACTTTTTATTTAGTTGCAAAAATACAAAATTCTCAAAAAAATGCCTAACAAGATCCAAATATGATTTTGTGACAAAGGAAAGTAGCAGTATTAAACTACAGCATGTCCATAGTTTATCATTTATTTATTTATTACGTGTTTGTAACTGAAGGTACTTGATAAACTAAATATTTTTTAGTTTTTTATTACCAACATACGAAACTGTAGACAGTTTTTTCAACTAAAAACTACTCCAAAAATAATTTTTAACCGTGGAAATTTCATTTACTTATTTAAAATGCAAATAAAAAACATTTAATATCTAGACGCGACGAAATATTTGTCTAATATACAGGATCGTACTAAGATTATTTCTATAAATTTATTTTCCAAAGTAATAAAATAGATCCTAAAATTTTAACATGTTATAAGTGACGCGTTAATTGGGGGTCCAAATAGTAGCCGTGGTAGCAAGCTTTTACGACAGATAGTCACGTAAATTCGCAACGAGATATAATGTCCAAAGTATGCATTAAAAACAATAATGTCAAGAAACACCGGAAACTGTTGAAAGAGAAATTAGGGCACCCGGCGAAGAAAATCGTGAAACTTTCTGACAACAAGTTTCTATCACTTTTAGAAGGCGCTGCTGTTTCAGAACAGTACCTAGTCGTTAGCGCCCGTGGAAGAATATCTCTTTGATGAAAAAACATTTTGGTCATTATGCGTGTGGCTGAAGACTGATTTATTCATAAATAAAATGCAATATACTCTGCCAAGTTACATATATTGCATTGAAAAATAATTATCTCAAACCATTGCAGTTACTGTGTGCTTATACAACCAACAATACATAAAAGCTAATTATGCGCTAGCCGTTTAACCTCTTTCATTTCACTTGGGGATAATTTAACATTAATTGAGTTTATTAAAAGTGCAAACGAAAATGAAAATAGCATTTATTGTAAAATAAAATATTCAAAGGTGTATTTTTTATAACAAACCACGTCTGTTTGTGGTAAACTGTATGCGTACTTGCAACATATATATAGCGACTTTTTTACAGCTTTTATTCAGTTTGGCCGTCTATCGCATCCCGAATGCCATTCATTTTTGTTTTGCCATGTGTCTTCATTGATATTTTTTCGTTCCATGGCTTTTGTTATTCCGTCTTTCCATCGAGTTCTCGGCCTTCCTCGTTTTTTCCTTCTATTTGGGGTCCATTCCCAAATTGCCTTTGGAAATTTAGGATTATCAGCAAATGCAAAGGATTTTAGTAAACAATAAACCCTTCTGGTTTTTTCTAGTTTTACTTCGCGGAACTACATAATACAGTTTGTACTTACTGAAATTATAGTATAACGATTTTTTGTCGGCACTATTATTTGTCACCAAACGCATATAAGCAAATTTCATAATACAGAAATAATTATTTGGTTTCAAATTTATCACTGCTTTATATAAAATCTGTACAATTAAAAAAGGGTAGTTTGATAGTATACAACTTGATAGTATACAATTTGATAGTATACAATAATTTATTAGTTTTAATGTTTCTTTATTTAATAAAAACCAAATAACTATAACTTGTGTCGTACTTTTTTATTTACCTAAAATTCGAAATAAAACGTTTGATTTTAATTATATTCAAAATTATTAATTTTGTAATAGTACTGGCGTTAACTTAAGCGTCCATACTTAAAGTATGGAACTATCGAAATAAATCTTTTATTAAATATTTTTGAGAAAAATCCTCGAACACGTCGAATTTTATCTTAAATGAGATATATTTTAGTGTAATTGTTATTTGCAGATTACCTTTTGTTCCCGAGTTATGGCGACAGCGAAAATATTTTTAAATGGAAACCCTAATTTTTTATGATGGATTTGGAAAGCAATTTCCGAGATAATTGCTTTTAAAGTTTCAAAACAAAAATTAAAAACAATCAAGAGTTCCAAGTTTTAATAAAAAAAAATTAAAAATTCTTTTAAGAACTGCCATAAATTTAACGCTAAGTCAATTCTTACATGGCTACTTTTCTTAAAAAAAATCAAGTACATGGATACTTGATTTTTTGAAAAAATCAAGTATCCATGTAACAAGTAACATAGCGTTAAACTTATGACAGTTCTTCAAAGAATTCTTTTTTTTTATTAAAACTTAGAACTCTTTTAAAACTTTAAAAGCAACTATCTCGGAAATTTCTTAATACAGTATCATACTTTTTTAGCATTACATTATCTTTCCAAATCCATCAAAAATTTGGGTTTCCATTTGAAAAAATTTCGATATCGTCATAACTCGGAAACAAAACACGATCTACAAATAACGATTACACTAAAAAATGTCTCCTTTAAGATAAAAATCGACGTTTTCGGGGATTTTTCTAAAAAATATTTAATAAAAGATTTATTTCAATAGTTCCAGACTTTATATGCGCACTTGAACAGCAGCAAATTTTTTAATTTTGTTTTACTACCGCTGTCAGAAGAAGTGACTACCTGCAATATAACTTGCTCGAACAATAGGGACTATAAAGGTTTATGCAGTTATAACTACAATATTTAGAAAGTGTTTTTAAAAGTTGCTTGCAAGATGTTTGGCAACCCCGTTGTCCATAAGAACACACACTGTAGTCTCAACGTGAGACGATCAATAGTATCAAATTTTGTCCTACAGTTCCAACTGACATACATTGCGTCTTCTCAGTATTTAATTGCAAGCCCCATTTGCCATATTCTTCGATTAGCTTCCTAACCATATGTGTAGCGTCTGCTATATTCTCTGCAAGAACAACTTGATCGTCGGTGAATAATAATGCATATAGATTTCTTTCCCCAATCTGGACACCCATTCTATTGATTTTTCTTACCCATTGTTTAAGAGCTGAATTTAAATATAGTTTAAACAATGTGGGCGAGAGGCAACATCCTTGTCTCAGACCTTTATTTGTGTTGAAATAGGTTGATTGTTCTGTTCGTGTTTTTATACAGCGAGTATTTTGTTCATAAAGCTTCTTCACTGCAATTATCTACTGAGGATGAATCTCATTCTCCACCATTGCTTTCCATAATTTTTGAACTGGTACATTATCATACGCCTTTTTTAAGTCTATGAAAACCAAATGTAATTGTCCTCCATGTGCTATAGTTTTTTCTATTATTTGTTTCAACACAAACAGATTGTCAGTGCATGATCTTCCCGATCTAAACCCACTTCGTTCTTCAAGTTCTTTCATTTGTCCCTCTATTCTTGTTCTTAATATTCTGCCATACAGTCTCACACTTGTACAGTCTCTGTACTTGCAACAACCAACCAAATTAACCTAATGCTTTTACTTGGTTATTTTAAAAAAGCAATATAGAGTATATTGCATTTTAATTTAATAGCACTGTAGGTAATGTAAACAATGCCTACATATTTTACACAATACTTAGACAAATTAAGAAATAACGAATTTTCCACATTGCGGATAACACACTCTAAAAGAACGTCTTTAAATGTCGAGACTCAATAAAGGACGTCCTCTTCCATAGCACTACTGCACGCCGTTTTACGATATCATGAATATTTTCCTAGAAAACTGTGATTTATACTTACTATAACACAAAGTAATTAAATTAAATTAAATTAATATTCAAGTAGTATCAAGGACGTAAATCAGTTTTATGACGAAAGCGTGTTGTTTCTTTACCCCCTTTTTTACTTCAGTTTGCAAATTCTACCGTCTCAATAAATTTTCTCGTTATTCTCCGTGCAATGCAAAAAAGAAATAAAATAAAAAGAAAAAACACTTCTCTAATGATTTAAACAACTGAAATTTACCCTCAATAAACAAACTCTTGCTTACACTGCAGCACTGTTATTATTAGTCGGAAGTTCACTTCGTAACAAAATTACAATATTTACCGTTTATGGAATTAGAGCGTTTAATTAATAAACAAGCTGAATCGTTAGCGTATGTTGTTTTAGAATATAAAACATCACGCAAACGCAGATGAGTATAAATAATAGAGCAAAACAAGTGCTGTGTTGAATATTAATGCTGAATAGAGACTAATTGTAATTATCCGGAATTATGTTCCGGATTTATAAGGGTTAAGTAGGGTCCCTCTACTGTTATTGTTCAAACGATTTAAGAGTGTTTACAGAGATTTCGATTACTGTAGGCAAATTGGTTTATCTGTTATCAGGATTATTTGGTTTTGCTCCCGCCCTGCAATCAATGTAATTTAAATGACGCACACTATTCGGGGGTGTGTGTTAATCGAAATAGATATTTTCCTTTTTGGACTATAAATGTTTCTGGTCTGCTACATGAATTTACCTCCATTTCAAAGCCAGGTCCATAACAGACGATGCGTGAATAGAGGTTCGAAACAAATTGGTAAACCACCACTCTGAACGAGACTTCAGCCTGATGAGAAAAAAGTTGAAGGATAAATGTATGTGGCTTTTGGAGAATGAAGTGCTTAGAACAAAGAACAAAACGTGCTTTTAGCAAGAAAAGAATCTTCTAAAATTTCGGAAATTTAATTCTAAATAACAGCAAAGAATCAAAGCTACACTTATACATAATAACACTTATATTAGTAAAATTAATAGGGCAATTTAATTTTCAATTACAGTAAAATCTTTATTTTCCGTCACCTTTTAAAAGCGGTCAACTCTAAAAACGGACTGTTTTCAAATTCTAAAACCAATTATACGGGAATACCCATGCTAATGACCTTCCTTAATAGCGGCGCCCCCCATAAAACGATCACGGCCACTTTGACGAAAATTTTCTTGGAAAAATACCTCCAATTTTACCTCTCATTACCGTCCATAAATTGTTTTGTTGACAACGATGTACAATGCAAATGCAACAATCATTAAAGTGGATTTTCGAGGTAATGCGTAAAAACTTATTAGTAGTTAATTTTTTTGGAAAAATACCTGCAACCTTACCTTTCAATTACCGGCATATACATACATGGCAAAGGGAATTTCCGAATAAATGCTTTTTAGTAAGAACCCTATTAGTATTTAAAACCGTATTTAAGCATTTATAGTACACATTTTGAGTTAGGGTATGTTCAACTGTGCTGTTACAATCAGATATATCATTGCGGCAGTGAAAAGTTCAGTACCAGTGCTAGAAAATTGGCTGAAAAACTTGGTGTTGGACGGACACAAGTTAATGAAACTATAAAAAACAGGTCCGATTTTTGACGAAATTGAACTTTTTACCTTGCTAAGCCAAACAAAACGTTAAGTCTAAAATGCGATAAATGTGTCGGTAAGAAAACTGCAAAACAGAGATGGATAATAATATGGAAGGTGGCAAGGAAATCCCCTTAATCAATGGGAAAAGTATAAACCCTCGATGCTTTAAAGGATGTCATATCAACAAACTGCCTTTAGAATAGGTAGCTAATAAAAAAGCTTGAGTAACAACAGGGATTATGACTTCGTGGATGAAAGAATTTGACAAAAAAAATGAGAAAACAAAATAGAAAAGTCTTCTTATTTCTGGATAACGCCATATCCTATACCAAAGTGACACTAACAAATGTAAACATTGTTTTTCCGCCTCTAAACACCACATCCCATTTTCAGCCATTGGATCAAGGAATTATCCGTAACTTTAAGATAGCCCACAGAAAATTTCTAATCAAAAGGTTTCTAACATTCACAAACAGCGAAAGTTCTTTTAACAAGGCAGAAAATAGATAGTTATGTTCCAAGGGTGTTATGATGATGTTCATGCCCGGGGGCTATGATGTAGCCCAATGGACATTATCATCAAATAACGCTCGTCGTGCATAGAAGATTTTATGTCTTACTAGGTGTTTCTTAATGGCCTAAATAATAAATTGGAAAGTTTTTAATAAAATTTAGGAAGTATTTTCCTATAATGTCATACCCTTGGGAACTACATACCGTACCTCGTATCCAAGGTATAAATAAACAATAATGCACCAGTAAGACATAATAGTTATTTATGTACCAAGAGCGTTATGATGACGATAATGTCAAGAGGACGACGATGTTCCAGCCCAAAGGCTTGAAGGACTCGATGGATGAAAGTCACCCGATGGGTGATAATGCCCATCGAGTAACGCTGATGGTGCAAACAAAATTTTATTTTTTATGAGTAGTATTTACACATACAAGTAGAAAATTAGTATTAATTTATAATTGTTAGCGTTACCAATGACATTGTTTATATTTATAAAACTAGGAATTTTTATGTTTGTCGGATGGTAACAACTTTTACTAAATTTGCAAAAGTCAAACAGATTTGAAATAATAAATTCAAATCTTTTTGTTGTTAGTTGTTATCAACATGAAAACAAAAAAGTCCTAATAGCACGTCATGTTAATAAATATTAATAAATTATAAATTATTAACTTTATCTGAGAAATTTCTGCAGAAGTCGGCTCAAAATAATTCGTGGATCACGCGACCAAAAACTTCTTTGCAATTACTTGTTATTTGGTATACTGCAACACACTACGGAAACATTGATATAATAACATATTAATGATCCAAATTACTATTGAACGTAACGTTGGATCCGATTGCAAAGTAAACCACGAACAGGCGTTATAGACTATAACTCCCGCTTATAATGCCCTGGTTGTTATGGAATTGTTTACATAGTTCGTATCACAGGTATAAATAACAAATAATATGCAAGTGAAACATAAATGGATTAATTTAATGAATGAAAAACGTTTTGCCAACTGTAATATCAAAGTGTTTTGCAAAAGCAGGATTCTTGAAAAAGGTCCAACAAAAAGATTTCGATGAGAAAGTCGAAATTCCACTAGCCCACCTAAAAATGAAAGAAAAATTAATTATAAGACAGTATAATTTCCTTTGTCTTGTTAATTAATATTTCTATCACTACTAGAACTACTTTAAAAACTAAATAATTATCTTACATTAAATTCAAAATTTAAAAGATTGATGCCTTATAACATTACCGATTTGAATTAGTAGTAATCTCCAAATTTCCTGTTTCCATATGATTCATAATAAAAATAGTTGAAAGGCCACAATTCCCACCTCTCTTCATTAAAAAGATTTTGTTTTATTAAATAAAGTTGAAATTATTAATACCATCTGTATTTCAGACATTTAAATTTATTACAAATATCCATCTTTATCATAAGAAAAAAAATTCTACCACAAAAGAAAATTCAATCACTGTTTATTTATTTAATTTAAAATGTTTATTATTAATTGCACTACTTAAATTCAAAAAAGAACTTTATAACTCTTAACATTTTGACGTAACATTAAACATAACCATAAATTTTTGACAGGAGGTTGACTTTAACGTTTCATAATACAATATAACCTTGAAATCTTCTAATTTTTGCTCTTCATGCAAACGCGTGTTCTGTGCAATTAAATCTTTTCGAGAGAGTGTCACCAGATTTCGACTCAATTTATACCTTTTCGAAAAACAATTGATTACTTGGTAATTTTTCTGGTTCCAACTAAAAATCTTTAGGGTGAAACAATTGCATAGTTTTGTTACTAAAATTACATAACCATATTGTTATTAAAAATTAAAACTAATTGTTTAAACAAATATTATAAATGGATAAAGATAAACTTTCTCTCTTTAATGATATAAAACACTTATACTAAAATGTAAACACAAGCTTAGGATTGAATGGTAACCAACTTAATTTTCCCCTACACAGAAACATTATTAAAATTTGAAATAAATGTTTAAGAAACACTTTGTTGCTTCCTTTTGTTGTTATAAACATTATCCTTTAATCCTATAAAATTATTACATAGATTTTTGGTACTTAACTCTTAATTAATAACTAATTTTCGTACTTTCAGAATACAATGATTAATCGCATCAATCTCTGATTTTTAAATGCCCAGATCTTCTACAATAAATGATCTCTATATTGGCTTTTATGTCTCAATTGTGCCCAAGAACTTACTTGACAAAATTACCATAAAATATTTAAGTTTAAAGACTTCTCAACTTGACTTGAAAACTATAAATTTAACATGAAACTATCCCAAATCGTTGGATCTGAAGAAAATCTTTAATTTTTTACAATAGAATTAGCAGTTAAAGTTACTGTGTACATTTCCACAACCATGCTCCTGATCTGTTCTAGGTGAAAATAAACCTTGAAATGGCTTTAATACTAAATTATGTGCAAATTTTAAGTATCAATAGTAAACCGTCAACTGACCAAGAAAAATTACTACGATTAAAAGAAAAATCACTTTAGAAACTTATCCTTTTTCTACTTAGTGTGTCATAGAGTGTTTCTTAAACATTATTGAAACATATTTATTCAAATTTTTTAAAAGGAAAATAATGCAGATTTGGTGCGCCCAAGAGTTATGCAACCCATACAGCATGTATGTAAATGTTGTTGCTTAAATTTTCTATTGGCATGTTAATAACATGAGAATATGTTGTAAGCTTTTTTAATGCGGTTTATATTTTATATTAGGTAAACATTTAGAGTTATTTTAATAAAGAAAACGCAAAAAAATATTTATTCTTGACTCATTCTTCATTAACGCCACCTTCTTTACATAACAGTTATTATTATAATAAATTTTAGGGGTCGCTATTTAGGGTTTTACTGTACATTTTTAATTTAACAGATATCTGATAAACTGCAATTGCACTAAATGTGCTGCTAAGGACAACTACTTGAATGTATGCTAATGTTTTTGATTAAAACTAGATTTCATTATTACCTTTTAGTCATTTGAAATTAATTGATAATATGTATGAAACCATCTTGAAAATGATTATGCAATTTAATACAAAATTCTCTAAAGCAACGGTGATGGTTGTTGTGTAGTACTTTACCTATCGAAAAGTTGCATGCTTAAATATATAGTCGCAGACCCTTCTGTTTTTCAAAGCTTTACTACAGTAAGTACAAAGCATACATCCATCTTTTTCGTTCGGTTTTTAATGATTTACTAAAATATATTTGCGTATACTATGTGTGATGCAGTTTTCTATCAGTTTATGGTAAATAGTAAAAAAAGCTTTCTACACGCTTAATACATTACTAGGGTGATGCTGTTACTGTTGACAAGTCAAATAACAGGTTCCAGGTGCTTTATTTATTATTATGAACACCTAATATTGATAAAGCAAATTATAGCCTATTAAAGTATGGCAGATATCATTATCAAATTATCAGGAGCAGTATATTATTCATTTACAAGACAAATTGTAGAAATTACACTAACCTTTTTAATATTTAGCTCTATAAAATATTTATACTAATTTAGATCAAGCCCAAAAAATCTTCACTTGCAGTTAATCAATATAAAAATTAAGAATAATAAAAGATAATTATTAGTTATTCTCGAAATATGTTACATTACGACACTAAACAGTTTTATTGTTGGTCACCTTTAATTTCAGTCTCACTCGAAATTCACCCTTCATATTGCTTCCGCTATTGCGAAGAACTAAATCAAGTAAATATGGCACATTATATCAATAGATGTGCAGATGGATAAAGATATATTTAGCTTATATAAATTCCTTTTTGTAAAAGTTAAGACCCAAAATGAAATTATCCCAAAAATTATGTTTGTTGTAAGTTTTCATGTTTGTACCCATTTTCTAAACAAACATATTCAAAAGTGTTAATTTTTCTATTAATTAATTCATTTTTAGGTACAACAAAGAGGAAAAATTAATTACATTTTTTTTCAAAACCAAAGATTAATTTGTTAATTAAATGTTGTAAAAATAGTTTTTAGTAATAATAGACATGAGAGAGAATTTAGTTACGATCAATTTATTTAAGATAATAATTCATTGGTTGTCATTTTCGTGTTTGTACACATTTTTCAAATAAACATATATTTAAAGTGTTAAATTAGATTAAATTTAATTAAACAAATATGAATTAATACCTTCTACAGCTAGAGTGAGTGTTACATACGAAATCTAACCAAACAAATTGCTTATGCATAAGTTTATATGATGATCAAACAAGATTGTTGTTTAAAACTGATAAACACGTGAAACTATTAAAAATAAATATAATTAAGGATATGAAGGATACGCGCATTGTCTTTACGAGTACTGTAACAAAGCTTTTAAGAGGCTGCCTTCGATAAACTGAAATAAATTTGCCTAGAATGGAAACATAAAAAAATTTGTGTTCTCCAATTTCCTTCATACTTTTAGGATTCTTTAGCCCATAAAGCCCGTACTAACCAAAGAAGGCATCACTTATTGATAAAGATCAAAATGCTAACTTTGCTTAGAAGCATCGTATACTCACATGCTATTTCAACTCATTTGAACGGTCTCGGCGAGTAGAACTTTTATTTGGTGCATCCGCTGTTGCCGCCTTTCTCAATTTTCTCGTAACATTTTGGCGGATTTCATTCGGATTTCCACGATCGGCGCATTTTTCTTTATCAAATTTGAATTCGTACGGATTTTTCTTATTTTTAACTGCCGTTTGAGCCGTATTCAGGTATTGACCTCTAGAGACCAGATATTCGACTGTGCACTGTGCACATCCTTCAATAGGCGCATTAACTTGACCACTTCACCAGCATCAACCTTTCTCGGTTGCCTCTTTTTTTCATTTATTCACCAATAATGTCGGAGATTTCTTGAATGGAAGATCAATGAAAGGGAAGGTATGAAGGGAATCGAAATTGAAGGTGGACGATATTGAAGAATAAGCACAGAACGAATACTTGATGAATACGTATTAAATAATGGCGGCATTCACTTGAATGTAAGCTAAAAACAACAACCAGAACGAATTGGAATTTGACAAGGACGATTTCGCCAATCTTGAAAATCCGGATTAAATCCGTAAGAATGTTGCAAAGAAATCGAGAAAAAAACTGATCTTCAAAGAGCATTAATTATTCATCTACTCGTCTCATCGTGATTTGTACCGTAAATAAACCAATGATAATAGACTAATTGGTTTGAAAATACGTGGTTGTCTAAATTATCCTCTGAGCGGCTATCAGGCTTAGGTACCAGTAGATGCTAAATAATGCCACAATCTCATAATATTTAACGAATACAACCTTCTAACAAATCTAACCTAAATCCAATTTTAACCTAAAGTTCCTACTGTAAAGGAAGGTTACTTAACCTAACTTTTCAGGGAGTGCTTGAATGCATGATTTTTTTTCTAAACTAGGTCGTAAAGGCTCTCCATGGTCGAATGGTGGAGATCCTGCTTCCCATCAAAGGGTCATGGTTTTAAACCTCGGTTGTGACTGAATTTAAAAACAAATAGTACAATCGTATTTGAACGTATTAGGATAAGACATGAAAGTTGTATGGGTGATAAAATATGAGGGAGCGTAATGTACTTGCTATAATAAATAGCTATATTGCCTCCGTTGCACTCTCATAAGAGTTTGTGTGGAATGCGATAAAAGGGGAATGGATTATGTATGCATGCAGGTTGTTTATTATTTATTTATTTATTTTTGGGAGAGAAATCAGGATGGCGGAGCATCCTTCGTAGCTCATGGCACCGATTGCTATGATCATTTGGCCGACCCTACTAGAATTTAGCCAAATCTGAGGGGATTCCACCCCTAGTAGGGGGTTGATCTGAACAAAACTTTGGAAAAAGAGTACCGCAGGGTTCTCCATTATCGCCAACTACGTTCAATTTATGTATTGATTTTGTAACAGACTGAGCTTATCTGTTTTGATCACACTTATTACTCTTAAAACAACACGTTCTAGGGCAGCAACCCGTCAACTTTTTTTGGTTTAAGATAACTCAATAAACTTCAAAAATAAAAAAATAACAATTTATGTTTGCAATTAAAATATTAATTTGTTAAAGATATTTAAACATAAATCATGACTCTGACTATTTTCAAAAAATTTTCAATTTATTACGAAAATCAAAAATGGAATATAACATTTTAACAATCATGCACCTTAAAATAAATCAGGATTAGAATGAATCTGTAGAATAATACAAGTGAAATAAATAAAAATAATTTCAATCTTCTAAAAAGTAATTAAATAAAATCTTTTCTAAAAGGCAACTTACTACTATTTATTTAATTATAAATTTATTAAATTTTTTAATTATTATTACTTTGATCGTTGTGATAGTTTGATTGTTTGACAGGAAACGCCGACATAACCGATTTAATAATCAGTCGTTAATTTTAATAATTCATGCAAAAGAACTATTTATATAATTTAATTAATTAATTAATTAAACATTGATTTATAAAATTTAATTGAATATGAGTTATTAGATAAAAACTGGTTATTTGACATTGTTGAACAGTTAATGTTGTTATTAATTTTCCAATGTCTGTAACAAGTCTCTTATATGCGCGCTCCCTTAAACCACACACACTGTACCCTTAACCGTTACATGATTAATACATTCTGCTAAACAAATGTCCGGATATAGGGCGTTTAGTCAGAAGTAGCAAGCAGTACTCTCTGAAGAGTTGCCAATACTATATAAATTTTTAATTGACTTTTGGAATGTACAAAAAAAAATTATTAATAAATTGTTTTGATATCTGATTACTCCTTTTTATTTAGGTTATAACTTTAGTTATATTGGTTATTATGATGAATATAAACTGAAATCCACAACTAGTGAGGTAGAGACATGAAACTCTTGCAGGGCGTGGTTCATAGGTTCTTTAAGCAGGAAGTATCATATCCAATAGTCATCAGTTTACACAAAACTTACCTTTAGTTTCACAAGTACAAAAGCTTATTTAAATTATTATTATAAATAAATAGAATTAAGTCTCAGAGAAGTTAAACATTTATATTCAGATTCAAGAACGAACAACAAATTACTACACAGTATAAAGGATCGACAAAAGATATTTCTACTAAATTTGTTCCTAGTGAACTAAAAATCTAAATGGTACCTCAGCTGGCTGTAACAAGCTAAATTAATAATAACACACCTTTACTATTAGTTTCTGAAAATTATTTGTATTTTAGTAATCTCTCAATTCAATAGCAAAGCTGTGTTATAACGTTTAACAATAATTCTTTTTGACATTTGTATGAATTATATTGTTTCAAATTATAATTGATTTTTGTAGTTATAATTTAGGATGTATCTTATCCAAAACAACGACAAAATATAGGAGCTTGTGTCCCAAATAAAGTACCAACAGGTACTTTATTTAATTAACCAAACAAGTCAATGTAATCGTCACTAGTAACGTACGTAGAATCGCACTATAGATAAGATCATGTTACATGAGAATTGCTTATGATAATAAAACTCACGATATCAAATTACCAGCTTTCTGATAAGTGAACGTTATCTCTATGAGAAACTTCCTTAGCATTTATTCTCTCATGACCATGAAAACTGTGTAGGCAGATAAGGTATAAATACCTCTGTTTTAATATTAAGTCTTTAGTCTTTATAAATCATCATTCAACACACAAGTCTTCATTAAGTATTCAACAAGTGTTTATCCTGTGTGAGTATAAAACTAGGTGTGGATTTTAAAATTGTCCTGCTAGTAAAACATAAAGGCTCATTCGAGTTTTAATTAATTATTTTGCTTAATGTCATTTAAATGTGAATTTTAAAATTGTTCTGTTAAGTGTGTTAATTCAAATTTAATTATTTAAGCTTGTCTTAAACTTCGATTAAATAATTACAGACAAAGTAATATTAATACATTTGTATCAATAATGTTAACAAGATAGTTTTCTACTAATTAAAAATTAATAAAATATATTCTACGACTGCAAACGAAATATATAAATGTGTTTTATTATATTCAATAAATAAAGTTTTAAAAAAAGCTTCGGCCACAGAATATAATTAAACTCACTTACTTGAAACATAAAAACCAACAGCTTATATGTTATGATAATAACAAACTTTTTCCTTACTGATGGCGATTCGATTAGTTCCTTTAATTACTTGCTCGAGTTTAATTCTCATTGCCATTATAATGAATAACTTTTTCTTGAAATCATTACAACCAATAATCAACTTTTCTTGAATCTTCAAAACTTTATAACAATAACAACTTATAACCTTCCTTGATGAAAGATCTGCTGATTTTTCTTCTTGGAAAGCTGTTTTAATAACTTTCTGAATTATATACAAGCTGCAAATTATATTTGCTTGAATTGAACATTAAAACATTTTTCATTGATTATTATGAATTATCAACCAATTAATAACTTTTTTGAACTATGTAGACCAATAGCTTTTTTGCATTATCAATAATTAATAATATTTTTCATATTATCAAAATCAATAACTTTTTTCCATTGATTAATCAAATTAAAAATTTGATCAAATAACTCTTTTGAATTATCAATAGCAGAAAACTTTTCTCGTATTAATCAAATCAAAATTCTTTAAATAAAAATAATTATTAACTTTTTTTTTCACATTAATCAAATCAAAAATTAATTTGATTTTTATTTTTATTTAAAGCTTTTGTTTTCATTCATATCAACCAATTCAAACAAAAAACAATAGAGAGTACATAGGTTACTCCATTTTCTTTTTTGACATTTTCTTTGAAATAAAACTTTTGAAACACCCAAAATCCTGCTGACCTGTATTTCTTTTTACTCTTGAATCTTGATTCTTAGGTTTTCCTTTAGGCGTGAAATGCATAAATACTGGTGTAAACATTGAAAAAGCGTCATATTCTTCCTCACCACCAACCACAGCAACAAAGAGTGCCTTTGAATAAGCTTGATAATACCTAAACGAATTAGCCAATCTCGGGAATTCTTCAAGGGCATGTTTGCACCCTATACGCTGCCGTTGCTTGACCATTGCTGTAAACATGATTATTACCGCATAATTTCTAGGTGCAGGTTTGATATAATTACGAAATCGTGTAATTAATCTGATCAATTATCATCATGAACATAATCGCCTAAACGTATATTGATCAGACTAGACAAAAACTTAAGTAGAGTCTGACGCAACACACAATTAACAACAGCTATTGATACAAAATAAATCAGCTGATTTTACCGTTCCAATAGCACTCAAAACTCATACAATCTTCTTCTTTATACAAATTCTTATACATTTTTATTCTTTAATTTTACATTTATGTTAAGTGTCTGGTACTTAGATGTTACTTTAAATACATATTTATGTACAGAGATAAGTTTTCTTATTTATAAAATATAAATTAGTTTATTTCAGAATTTTCTAAATCACTCGTTATTCACTTTCAGTATTAGAATGGTAAACATAGGAATATTTCACAAGAAGAAAACATTAGGTTCTAGTGCTAATGCTAAAGATAATAATAATTCACTTTGTAACTTTCCCAGTTATAACAATAATTAGGTTAGATAACACAATGTACGTGGTTACTTTTAAATTGTTAAGTTTTCATGAAATAAATAAAGATTATTAAAAGTTTCACAGTTTTATTAAAATATACCTGACAATATTGTTTCGACAGCTATGCTGTCATTATCAAAGGTAATATAATTATAAACAAACACGTCGCTAAGGTAGATACAAAATAGGTAACTAGATAAAATAATAATAATAATAATAAAAATTAATAATAAAAATCATAATTAAACATCTAATACTTCCAGTAACGGAGAATTACTGAGCTCAAGTTGTTCATTCATTAAAGGTACCCTGAGTTTGTAAATTTCAAAATAATATTAAATTCCTACATTTTTGTAATAACAAACGCAAATTAGACATTTTAGAAGCCTTTGAGATATACAAACACAAACTCAGGGTACCTTTAATGAATGAACAACTTGAGCTCAGTAATTCTCCGTTACTGGAAGTATTAGATGTTTAATTATGATTTTTATTATTAATTTTTATTATTATTATTATTTTATCTAGTTACCTATTTTGTATCTACCTTAGCGACGTGTTTGTTTATAATTATATTACCTTTGATAATGACAGCATAGCTGTCGAAACAATATTGTCAGGTATATTTTAATAAAACTGTGAAACTTTTAATAATCTTTATTTATTTCATGATTATGGAGTTCCACAAAATAAGGCTGGAAACAATAAACAATGTTAAGTTTTCCTTTTAACAGAACCACAACCGTAAAATCATCTCTTTAATTTTCTCACTTAATCCAAATTTAAACACATACAAATTTCAATTCTCATTCTTTCAAGGTTCTTTATGATCAGGAAAAATTGAAACTTTTTATTTTTTTAACTCCTATTAAGGTTCAGTCTCCCTAGGCTGTACAATTTATTTTTTAAACGATGTCGCACATGGTATATAGTTAACCTCACGGTGTCGCATTAAACTTTTAATACTTTACCGCCATGAATTGTAACAACTTCTGCCAATAACGCTCGAAGCTTCAACATCGGCAACAAAGTTGCACTAGTATGTGCGGCTAATACGGTCTCATAAAACCGGAAGTGCATTTTACCACGGCATTTTCGTTTAGTATCCCTCTTTCCTAATTGAAACGAATTAGTCTTGTTTTCATTCTCCAGAAAAAAGAAGAATAATACAAAACAAATTAAGCGAATAAACGAGCGAACATTTACCAAACTGAAATTTCGTCTTAACTTTGTTTCTTAAAAGAGGCGCCCTCTTTTAAAATATTGTGTCGCGCCTACGTGTTTAATTAATTTTTATTAACCTATTGAAAAGCCTGCGCCTTAATAATTAAGAGCCCTTTAAAGCAATTATTGTTTCGAGAACTTGCACACTACAACGTGGTGCTTAATTACATCCATTAAAGTAATTTGTTACTGTTTTGCAGGGTTCCTAAATGCCAACACAGATCCGTACTCTCGTAACCCGGCAAACTACGGCTTGATGGATCAAATTGCTGCCCTACATTGGCTACAAGAAAACATTGCCGTTTTTGGCGGCGATCCAACTAATGTGACCGTAGTTGGCCACGGAACTGGGGCAGCCTGCGTCAACTTCCTGCTCACTTCAAGCGCTGTTCCTGAAGGTACGACACACTAACTGAAACTTTTTTAGGGGGGCTGAAAATGTTAACGCGCGCGGCAGAGATAAATTATTGCGAAAATTCTAAGTGAAGGCTCCGGGAAATATAAAACAGGACTGACACTAAAATTTCATGAATAGATGGCGAAATGTTTCTCTCTGAACCTGAATCCTGAAAGTTGAATTTTTTTGAAATATAACATATACGCGAGACATGCTTTTGTTTCATTTTAAAGGGATTTGGGAGGGGTTGCAAACATCTATTGTAACTATACGAGTTGAAAGTGAAAGGGAAAAAATTAAAATTACAAGCAGTATTTCTCATACGGAGTTGGTTATAACAAAGCCAATTTACAACTACATATTTCATAACATGCTTAAAATTTCATTCTACCTTTAACTCCTCTCACAGAATGTTAACTTTAAAGACGTTACATTTAACATTCCAGTAAATTCCTGCTAACTCTGGAATTTCAAGTGTTTTCTGATTTTGAATAAATTAAGCACCCCAATTTGCTTGTAACATCTTAACAAACGAGAAGAGAGAGTATCTATATTTGATGAATAAACATCTTGTAACGAAAGTGTATGCCTAAATTTGTCTAAGACGAGTATACTGTTAGCACGTGTTAATTGTTCATAACAAATGTAATTAATTTGAGCATGCAGCAGGCATGTCAGTTTGTATAAGGGTTGTCATGTACTGAAAGTTGCAAGTCGTTGCTTAAATACATTATTTGTAAACAAGTGCTTTTATGGATTCCAATTATGCTTGTCATTCATTTGCTGTAAATGGCATGGATTTTTGGCGCCTGAATTGGGGCTATAAGAAATCGTCTAGTCGAAGTAATAACACTGTCATCATAAAAAGTATCTGTTTTTAAGCTATACGTAAATTTATTAGTTTGAAGACGATTAACATTGTATGTTATATAATAAGTAAATTGCTGTCTCGGTCGGTAATTCAAGTAGGAAGCTCAATTATGGTAATAAATTGATTCTTCCTGAAACTGTTGCGAGAGTTTAGCTCGAACACAAGTATAGATAGAAATTTACATATACTTAAATATTAGCTTTTGCTAAGAATTAGATCAATTAATAGATTAGTGCGTGTATGAGCACCGAATTACAAAAATATTAAAACACACGGCATGAGTTTTTTTTATTAAGGTAAAGTTGGAGCTTTTCGATTATACAGTTCTTGAAGAGAAATCGTCGACAGTGAAAGTGCAAAGTACATTGATGTGTCGTACTTAACGCGATTCTATGACCTTTTCAACTCCGCTGTACTAGTTTCACAGACGAAATTATTCAGAATTAAATAATTCATTAATTCCCAAGTTGAATTCTAACTAGCATAAATGTTCTCCAAGGTTATAGACTTCTTCGCAACGTTATACAGCGTGGGTTGGTATTAATAGCACACGCCAACCATCTGCTTCCGACTTGTTCGAAGAACTCGAGATAAGAACACTTGCGATCGACTCCTACGTACAAATGCTAGACATAGAAGTACTGGCAGCTTATGTAACCTTGCCACAAGCAACACCTATGAGTTAACATTAGTATGATAATGTATTCCGACATAAATGTTAATACATTCGTAGTTATATACAAAAAAGTCATATATTAATCTATGCATCCATTTCCGCGATATTCATGAACCATTCATCCAACCATAATTTCGTGGCAAGATTGGTAACAAACTCTTTTATTATTTAATAGTAGGGATTCTAGAAGCTAGCGTCCAGGGACGCCGCTTACCCCACTGCTTAGTTATTAGGAGCCTAGAAGCTAGCGACCTGGGACTTATGAGGGAGGGGGATTTGTGAGGTCCACCCTCGTGCTTGTTTAGTTTGTAGTAGTCTTGTTACCTATTATATTGTTAAATTGAACCTTGCGTTTCGTTTTATCTCTACTCTTAGCTACAACGCTAGTCACGACAACCCTCACGTAACACTAGTCATCACTATTTCATGACACCTGAGATTGTATGTTCTGCTTGCACTTTCAGTATTTGAAGGTTCGCTTCTTTTTTGTAGTTTATTTCTGTATGGTTTGATAAATATTAAAATGAATCTTCTGCTTTGGTATTAAATTTCGATCGTAGTTATCACCCGTATTCCTGTACGCAAGCTGCTTGTATATTACATCCGTATCCTGCTTTAAGTAATGTTACTCCACTTTAGTTGCCAGCCCTTTCATTTTGCAGGTGCATACAGCAGCATTGTATCTGCCTCTGTATGTTTGAAGACATAATCATCGCTCAGCACACCACTGGTCAAGTTGGTGGATCTCAGGTGGATACCTCTCTCTCTCTCACACAGTATATCTGACCAACGTTTCTTTTCTGTTCTTGTTGCCTGTTCCTTCACAATTCTCTGCAATCTAACCTTATTTCTTGTATTAATCATCAGTTTGTTAAACTTTGTAGCTCTTGGAATGAGTCTTCACGCTTTGGGAAAACGTCAGGGATGTGTTTCTGTGTTGTGACCCGACGATTATGCTCATCTTTGATTTTAAAGGGAAGATTATACTTGCCATTTACGAGGATGATGACGTGTGCTTCAGCATGGCGTGATAAGATGATACTATAAATCTTATCGAGGCAGTCCATCATTGGTTCTCTGTGTGTGTATGCGTGGGAGTGGCTAATCGCCAGACCAGCCTCATGTCCACGAGGCTAATGTATTCCTTTGGTTTATCAGCAATTAGATCTAGGTTGAAAGATATAGTAACTTGCTCTTCACAGTCTTGCGTATTGAGATATCTACATTGTATAGTGGCAGGCACTCCTCAGTAATTCTTCTCTCAAAAGTTGACTCTAATTGGATTATTCCTGATCCGTCTGGAAGTTCTAACAGGGTAGTACCAACTTTTCCATCTGAAACATTTTCAGACATGTGCGGAGATTTTCATTCCAAAATTCTGCCTCTTATTCTTGTGAATGGTTGCAGAGTCATGTTTCATTTTACTGAAACCTCGCTCCTGTAGAAATGTCTTAACTTAAGGATTGTGCACCAACTACAATGAGGAGACCAAGTCAGACTCTAATGATCTCAGTGCAGGTGTTGAGATATCAAGCAACTCCAGGAGGTCGCAAACTGCCTACTTATCCTGGCTGGAAATCAACATTTATTGTTTGTTGAAAACAGTTGTATATCATTCAGAAGCTGTCCTTGCTTCAGCTTACAATTGAGATTGATATGTAGTCGTTGTAGGGAAAATAGACTAGTCCTGTTATGGACTGTACAAAGTGATCGTTGAAGAAGGGCCAGAGGTTATTGTAACAGTAAGAAAGGACACAAACCACCTTCCGTAGTCATAGCTGCCATATACCATTAGTCCTGGAATTCCGTATGTTGATGAGAACTACTCTGAAAATTGTATGCATCATTATTTTTTTAGATAAGGATCCGATATCTCCAGATATGACATCTAGAAGTCAGGACCAGGTTTCTCGGATACCTTTTTGATCAGTCTCTTCACGCCAACATAGTTGTCAAGATCACTGTTGGCTTTCTGTAAAACCTCTCTGTTTGGTTCAGTCCACTCCGCTAGGATTTTTCTCAAAAGTAACTTTATCCAGAGTAGAATACAGCGTACATGCTTCGACTGTAGTGGTTATTTAACAGATTCCTCCACCACTACCTCTTCTGTAACCAGAGCATCTGCCATGCCTGGCCATTTTTTGTAGATTGATATCTGCAAAAAATAACCTTTCATTCAAATGGCCTAAGATTCAACTACAATATGAGTGGTGTTTCTCAAAAGTTCTGGGTTCTTTGCCGTGAGTGCACAATCGTTTTGTAAGTGGTCATGTCAACAAAAAGAAATAAATCAAATTTTCTTCTCTTATGGCTGCTACTAATTTCACCATAATACCAGGCATCGCTAACTTGCTTGGAAGTTCAGGGTAGATTGTGTGACGGTGAGGCTTGTTCTTCATCAACCGTGAATGGCAGTATGACTGATCTTCATTGAATGCTGTAACTTGCTGCTGTTGAGGTGGTGGTTTCGTACCATCAATTTGTGTGCGCGATATGTAATGCATGTATTACAGAGCTGTGCCATACCGGTAGCTGTACCTTGAGACGAGCTGATGGCTCACTTCTCTTCACAGTGGTATATGTACTGGTAGACTTGCGTTAGCTGTGCACATTATTGCTTCAGCTGTGCAGAAATTTTCTTTTTTTTCTTTATAAACATTGCAGCAGGCTTTTCATTTAGTTTCTTTCCACAGCTTTCTGGTTGCACGGGTATACCTCTTATTCGATGAGCTGCAAATAGTATCAATCCTAAAGTCATCATTGTCGACGATCCATCGATCATGCAGAAGCAATGTACCCGCGTAGCTGATACCACTGTAGTGCAGAATATTTACCATATTTTTACGCCTGATAATACCATGGATATTAACACCCTGGTTGATAACAGTGTTTCCAGACGCGTGCTCCAGGTGGAATGTGATAGGGCTCGGATCGGTGATTGTTTTCTTAGAATTTCTTATCCCAGTCAATAGTTTCAACAGAAAAACGCAAACCTCTTCGCCTTCTTTGAGTTGATTACAGTGCACTGACTAAGAGAGTCATTGATTTTGCTTAGACCTTAGACATTCGTAGTGCCAGGTTCTGAATTAGTTGCTCATCACTTAATCCCCGAAACAAAATGGCTTCCTCGGACAGCCGTAAACCAATTCACTCTTGGTCATGACACTTTGAATACAATTGTATCCTTGTACTCGTTAATGAGGATATTCTTCAGATATGATGATTTAACATCTTCCACTGTATAGCCGTAGTCGCTAATTATACAACGGTATTCTGCTAATAGAATTGAAATGAACGGGAATGAGGAAACACACGTTCAGTGAATTTGACGGAATTCACGTGCCTTCTTTTGTAACTTTTCATGATTGATGTGATGTAAAGCAACGCTGTAGTTAAGTATACAAGATTTGTTAGACGACTCATCAGCTTGATATCTCGATATCTTCTATGAGAACTGGGTGACACTTGAAGGAACGCCACGCAGACTGGTGTTAAATCTAAACAACTTACTACATTTTCTATTCGGATGTTTTATATCCTCACCTTGCATGCACCATACATATATTGTTTGACATGGAGAGGCTTACACGCAGATGAACAAAGCTGTTTCCATGACAATCACTCGTATCTTTGTCACCAGGCATTTCAGTAATTGAAGTTTGACTGAAACACTGAGCGATGCCACTTTCTATATTGTTACGTTGTTCAGCTTTTGTCGTTATTTGATGTTCGATACATATAAGGATTTTTGTACCATTTTTCTAAGAACTGTTATTGTGCAACGTAACTGAATTTATCTAATCCTGATCAGTTTTTTGTTTTTATTTGTAAAGTGTTCTTATGTATATTTAATTTTTTTTTATTAATTAAAAAAAATGTTTATGAAATATATTAAATATTTTATTTAAAAAAATTAAAGGAACTGCATGGGATTTGAACCGTGGTTTTCTAGATGAAAATATAGAGACCCTTTCTACAGGGCTGTACTGTCTGTTGACATTGCGTGCTTCTTTAATAAAGGTCATTTATTATCCTTGTTTGTTTGTATTTTTAAGGAATTGTTTATTTTATAAATATGTATAAAAAATAATTACATAAAATTATCCCTTAATTTTATAGTCATTGTTTAAACAAAATAATATATGTATAATATTTATGTTAATTAAAGTTAAAACTAATTGATTAAACATTATCATATTAGTATTGAATTGTAAGTTATTCTGTTTTAGAAATATTATAATTATTTAAAAAATAGATTTATTTATGAAATATATTAAATATTTTATTTAAAGAAATTATACGGGAAACTGCATAGGATTTAAACCGTGGTTTTCTAGTCTGAGGACCAACCATTTATCCACGGAGCCATGACTATTGGCCTCTGTTGACGTCGTCTACTTATTCAATGACTGTCATTTATCATCCTGTTTGGTTTGTTTCTTTTTATTAATTTATTTATTATTACTTTTTGATGATTTTTTACAATTACTAATTACCGTACATTCACTTATTAATTGGTTAATATTAATTAATCAACTATTAATATTAATTCATTTACGCACGCTGTTTGTGGTATGAATCAATATTTTCCTAAATATATCCCTCTCCAAAAATAATGTGTGATGGGGGACTAGTTCGACAGGTTTTCCTCTTGTTGTCCCCTTACCGCTGCCCCCCAGTAGATGGTTCCGTACTGTTTAAATATAGCCTTAATAGTTACAACAACCTGGGTTTTGCTTACCACGACTGAGCTAGTCAAAATCCGACCGACAATTCCTCATAAAAACTCTTTTGGGCTAGGAAAATTAAAAGGTTTGTTGATTCAAATAAAACTATGGTTGCATATGAGCACCATCTTCTTTGAGAAGACTATTACAGTTTTGTAATTTATCGTTAAATTATTCCAGGATGAAAATAAAATTTAAGCAGTTGATACGAATTAAACAAACAAATCTTACAAGCAAACACAAGCTTTAGTAACATAGAAATAAACTAATAAAAACATACTAGTTATTTACGATACGAGTGCGGGAACACAATGTTCCCGCGTGAACGCAGTTTTGAAGCACGAGCGACCGAAGGGAGCGAGGGCCTTCATATGCGTGAACGCGGGAACATTGTTCACGCAAGAGAATTGTACAATACTTTTTGAAACGAACGTAGTCATTGTTATAAATGTCAAATAAAATTTTTATCTGATTTCACAACTTTTATTTAAAAAAATAAACCAAAGCAAGTCATGACTGCAATTGACAAATGTGACAGATTGTTTTTCGGCAGAAATTTTGCAGTAAAAAAGGTATTTAAATTTTGCAAGGGTTGGCAGTTGGCACCACTGAGTGTTTCCCGGTTTACTTAACCGGGAAACAAGTGTTCCCGGTTGACTAGACAGTGCGTCGAACACTGCTTTCTAGATAGTGAGTTCAAAAAATAATTTTTATATTGAGTATGATTTCTTAAGCAACTGGATTTTATTAAACAAAATGTATTTTGCCTTACTAAGAGATATTACAAAGGTTCATCTAAATTGGTTAAAATATTGTTAATATTTACAAAAAATATAATTAGACTTCAAGTTTGCTTAGCAGTTAAAACAGATTAACATTTGATTTTATGATTTTCGCTTAATTTTACCTTTTTTATAATTTTAACTTCTTAATTATTGTAAAATAATTTTCTTAATGTATCTGTCTACATGTTTTTTTCTATGTTTGCACAATATGGTTCAAACAACTTAAAAACTATCAGTTGCGTTTTTTTAATGTTCATTCAATAACAAAAATGATCACATGGAAATTACTGAAACATTTGTAACAATCAATTCGGTCCAACTTTTTAAGCGATACAATTCAATTTACGCAAGGGGCAGTTTCCAGACAATGTGTACAGAGTAGGGTGAAACCCTAGGTCAAGAAATCTTCAATAAACAAGTTCAATGGAGTCTAGAAATCACTATATAAAGAATAATCTTGACTTCAAGAGATCACACGAAAGTTTCTTCTACGTGTGTTTGTTAATACGCGATTTACTTGAAAACAAAGGCAAACAAAGAAGATACTAAATACATTAAGGAATTTTTCCAAAAAGAATACAATGAACCAACTCAAGACAATAGAGTGGATTTTTACAAAAAAATTTATATTTAATGATACTGTCAGCGGGTTTGCTTGGCCCGGGCGCTAAACTCGGTAGACGTCTCTATTCGGGCGCCAAATATGTAAAGGCTTCTGCCCGGACGCCAAGTTGTTTACGAAGAGGGCGGATGTTTTCGGTGATCAGCGGTGATTCTCGGGCGCCAGTAATTTTAACGTGGTATGCTCCACGGATCCCGGTAGCTGCAAGTGGAGAAATGGAGAAAAGGTAATTAGGGAACTGCTACCAACCCTTCCTGGATCACTCTTACGTGTTTCCCTAAAGTCTTATATTCCCTATTGGTCGAGCGGTTGGCTGCTAGGCTAGTCCTCTTGAGTCGGTTGGTTGGTTAGTTCAGTAGGTTTTGAGTTCCGGGCAAAAACTGAACAAAACGTCTTGCAAACTCTCTTAGATAGGTGCTCGGAGAGCGTGGGAGAAATTGTAGAAGTGAACTGTAGCGGCACAGCCAAATAAACGCTTAGGGAAGGGACACGTGCTCTCGCTTGAGTCGGCAGCTTATCCGAGCGGCTATAGATCGCACGGATGATAAGCTTATTCACTCTTGCACCCAAAATAATTAAACAAAATAAAGTAACTTGGTTATCTCACAAAACCACAGGAAACATTTTTTCTACAATGCACAAAATGTATGCTTGTTACATCCTTTAATTCAAAACTACTCTTCAAGAAAAACCAGCGTCACGTTATTCACCTAGGTAAGTAGAGTATTTCTTTTATTGTTTCTGTTTCCTGATAGAGATTAAATTTCACGATCATACGCTACGAAAAAGTCAAGCAAAGAAAAGTCAGAATGAGAGACAGGTCGTTTTCAGAGTAAACATCACTTGATCTGTTTCTGGGACAACTTTTAGGTCCTGGTTATGTAATAATTAGATGAAGCCCTAATTAAAGTTGTCTTCGCTATTTGGATTAGTGTTTAACCCTTAGAATGTTTATAGTATGCGAACAACCCTGGTGGTGGTTGTGTACATGTGAATGTGGAAAAAGTGAGTTATTATTAACTTATACACCCTGTATATGGTTAAATATCAACATTATGAAGGTTATAATTGGCAGCTAATTTATAGTATTCATTTGCACTTGTACGAGTTAAGTCTTATATTTGTTAAATTTTATTTTTTCTTTATTATTTCAAATTATTAATTTAATATATTGTTAAAAAAGTTTTCTTATTGTTATGATAATCACAAATTGCTGCAAGCTATTTCTGACAGTATTTATTAATCAGGCCTACATTTAAGTTGTTGAGAAAGTATGACTGCATTTTTTGGTGGTTGGCCAATTACTTGTTTTTGTTTCATCCTGGTCAAGTTTTTGAAAATTCTACCACTAATCTAAAATGAAAAAACTAATATAATCACAGAATGTTATAAGCAGAGTAGAAACATATTATTATAAAAATCTTTAATTAATTAACCTAATTGGCTCTAGAATGTATTTACAAATATACGAGGGCAAATCAAATATAAACGGTAATTTTTTTTTCATCATTTATTGAATAACGTTATACACAAATCATTGTTTTAAAATTTTTCAATATAGTCTCCTGCGTGATCTACACACTTTTGCCACCGATTTGGAAGTTTCAGTATTCCCTGGTTATAGAAAGTTTGAGGGCGATTTGTAAGCCAATTGCGCACGTGCTCTTCGACTTCTTCATTAATTCCAAATCGTTTTCCTCTCAGTGATTCCTTCATAGGCGCGAACAAAAAATAGTCACAAAGGGACAAGTCAGGGCTATAAGGACGGTACTCGAGGAAAATGACATCTCTGATAGGCATGCCTCGTCTTTTGTTTTGATAGGTGGCTTTTGCCGACCTTAACAACTGGCAGTAGTAAGCCGCATTCACTGTACGTTGATCGTGTAGAAAATCGATCAGTAAAATTCCCCTAGAGTCACAAAAATCGTTGCAAGGACTTTTCCAGCTGAGTGTCGAGTTTTGGCCTTCACTGGGCAACCTTCATTCTTTCTTCGCCACTCCTTACTTGCCATTTTAGATTCGGGGGTGTAGTGATGTACCCACGTCTCATCACATGTCACGATGCGCTTCAAAAAGGCCTCCCCTTCTCGCTGAAATCGATTCAGAAGCCTTTCAGCGATCTCCTACCTAACCTGTTTTTGGTTTCCAGTCAACAACCTCGGAACTCATCGAGCACTAATTTTTCGAAAACCAAGTTGATCAGTTATAATGGATTGAACACTTCCATAGCTGATACCCACTTCTGATGAAATTTCTTCCACGGTTAATCGGCGATCACGTTCAATAAGTTCTCGAACGGTACGGGTATTGTCATCTGTAAGACTTGTCCTTGGGCGTCGATCATGACTTTCGTTTTCAACACGTTCTCGTCCGCCCTTAAATTCTCTCGCCCACGTATACACACGATTCTGAGACAGTGTACTGTCCCCAAACTGTGCCTTCAAACGAGTTAAAATTTCTGACGGTTTGACGCCTTTATTGGTTAAAAACTTTATGATAATCCGTTGCGCAACAGACGAATGTACCTCTTGCTCGGCCATGGCTGTACTAACGACAAAGCCAAGGATGTGAGCGAATCCGGTCGGCTCCCCACTCCTCATAAACCAAACATCTACTCCAAACAACATCAGCTACCTCGGAACTGCATTCTAAGCGGAATAGCAAAATTACCGTTTATATTTGATTTACCCTCGTATTAACTGAGAGGCGAAACGTTTCTCCACAATAAGGGATAAGAAATAATTATAAGCTAATATAAATAGACTCTTATGTCAAACAAGTAAACTTACGAAAATATAAGTCAAAATAGTGAACCGCCGATAAACGATTAAAGAATATTATAAAGTGTTGCCTATATGCCAGGGGAATGAAGCTTAATATGACTATTTAAAAACTTACTTAAAGACAAGATAAATTTTAATGAAACCCGTAATATGTTATTTCAGCACTGGAGTTCCAGAACAAGTATTTGTGACAGTAACAATCATGAGTGCCGTGGGGGTTCATCTGTGAAAAACGTCTATTTATAATAGAATAACTCTCCTAGTTAACATTGTTATTATAATGAAAGAAAATTTATTTTAAATAAAAATGCCATTAAAAAGAAGAGAACGGAATAACTACGTATTAAATAAAAGGAATGTTATTTTTAAAAAATCATTTTATGTAAATGCTGAAGACGCAATGTAAATGTTTATTGGAATAATTTCCACGATTTCCTAAATTGATTATGCTTATACAAGAAAAATCTGGCTGCTTAGATTTTCCAAATCTAAATTTAAAATGAAACCTCAGCAGAGGTTTGGAAAAACATTTATCAAAAGCTAGTTGAATGGATATAGAATAATTCATGACTTTTTTTTGAACGGGGTCTTAAAGTCGTTTGCTGGATTTAATTTATAAAAGAAGGAAAAAAAATCAAATATTATTTTTGTTCGCAAACGCACACGTTTTTTTATTATACTAAAACATATTTAATAAATCTCTTTGGTAGGATGTAATACAATAAACAAAGAAGATCTGACATAAATTTACAGAAAATATAATAACTTTAAAAAAACTGTAAACATAAAGCAAGCAAGCAACAACATCGCTGTATTACGACTTTAGCAAATATTATCATAGACAAACACACATGAATCTCTATACACGTAGAAGACCTAAGCTGAGATGAAGCAAACACTGTTGGTAACAACCGGGGAACACGCCTCAATCCCTCAGGAAGGTATTACGTGTACCTCTTCAAAGTCCCTACTGAAGCCTCGCACTTACACCACCGATATGAATCACTATGCATAAGGTAAACATATTCGTGCATACATTTACATGAATCAAGATTACCACGTGATATAGTATGTTTGTTTTTAGCCCTAAAGTTGTTTTATCAATAACAACAATAGCGTACAAACGAAAAACTCCGTTATTTAAACCTTAATCCCTGCGCTAATCCTTTGTTCAAACAATATGTAACAAAATTGAAAAGTTTTTGAAATTAGAATCTCTTAAAGTGGGGTTTTTAGCAACCTCTACATCAAACGCTCGATGACCTAAAGGGCCTAGACCTAACCCTTGAATTGAATCTATTACCTTTCCAGCACCATTTACTCAATAAAAAAGCTTAAAGGGAGATGAGAAAATCGAGAAATACTCTTAAGACAGAATCAGATTTCCATTAGCAAAAGTAAAGAAAAAAAAGTCGGCTTCGAATTCTGTAAGGATGGAGAAAATATGAAATGATAAACAATACAAGGAAATCTGTCAAAGTAAAGAAAAGGAAAAATATGGCGGATTATTTCTTACACCAAGTTAGTTCAGATCAGGTGAAGCCTTGACATGATACAGATCCCCCATGACCGTATTTTTTCCGTGTGAACAGGTGAAATGGAAGTTCTCAGAAAACGTAATACGTTGTTAGAAATACAACGGTAAAATTATTTCTTTCATTTCCTTCCTCATTTATATGCTGTTCGATAATAGCACTTTGTTTAATGAATTCATATTAAAGTTGTTAAACAAAGTTCGTTTTCGGAAAGTTTATATGACATTTACAGTTATGCAGCAGAAGCAGAAACAGTGTTATGCATGAAACTTCGAGTGTTATATTACATAAATGGTAACATGTATCTCAATCAACTTCAGCTTCTGCTCCCATTCTGTGAATCATATGCCTTTGAATGTAAGTTTCCGCAATATCCTAGGTGTTTCTGATATGTGAATTTATGGGTACTTATAAAGGTTTGTAATGTCGTATCAGTTTGTAGTAGACAAAATAAGGTATTATATAAAATGAAGAAATTTATGAAACTGAAGGGTATGTTTGGTAATTTCAAACATCTACCTTTTTTTATCTGAACCTAACTTACAGACTAACAGTTTTTCTGGCTTTTAAACTTCTGAAAAATTTATTGATACCTTTACTTTTTGAATTGATTTAAGATTTCTTCTGAAATGTAACATTTTAGAACTAATATTTTTAAATCAAAGTTTTGACAAGCAAGATATTTTATGGATATCCCTCAGTTTTTTTTTACTATTTCATCTCCTTGATGCCTTTAAACAAATCTAGTTGAATATTCCTTTCGTTTATTATTGTTTTCATTATTATTTTGACTATTTATTAACTTAGTTATCTCATTCATTATTGATAGCAGTTGCGAGACGGTCAAGTAATGAGAGTACATTATAGATTGCAATAAATTTCTTATACCTAATCGATTTGAAATATTTCATTAACTTTAAATTTAATAGGTACTAATTTTAATTTTTCTCGTTCTGTAACTTATAAGGTAAAGGTTTCGTGCAGTGTCAACTTTGAACTCTCACTTTATACTAGTCAATGTCAACACAAAAACGTCGTTCATGAATGTTCTCTCATTCGTGCAATCAAATGTCGAATGGAAAACACAACCAGAGGTCCTAATTCTAGCTGGACAGGGTTATGTTATGGGTTCAGCTGAGGTCCAAATGGCTACAATAGCATAATAAGTAATAAAAGCAATAAATCAAGGAAAAGTTAGCTTTTCAGCTCGGCACTAAATTTTGACCTTTTATTAGATATTTTTTTATTTTTTTCCTCCCATATCTGTTTTGCCTTTAAATAAATAGTTGTCATCATCTTTTTTCTTCTTTCAAAGGTACATAGCGCTACTCTATGAACCTTGGACTGTTTAACAATATTCATCCATTCTTCCATCCATCCATCTTGGGTCTGCCTCTGTTCCTTTGTCCTGTATTACCACTAAGTATCTAGCGTTGATCTCTTCAGTAGCGTATTAGTTTTATTTATCCGAGATCTCAAGCATGTGAAACTATCAACCTGTTCAAATGTTTGTTTATCAACAGTTAGGTTAGCCTGACTCCTTGCGTTCGTGTGCTTTGACACGTTAACTGTAGATCCCATCGTTAATGCCTTTGATGAAAGGTTCCTGAATTTGGAGAGTAACTCGACTTTAGTGCGACTCAAAAGCACATAATTGAGCATTCTCGTATTAATAAAGACCCTCATTTCTAGTTTCCTACTATGGATTCTAGTATTAGATTGAAAAGGATAGTGGAAAGCGCATAACCTTGGCGCACGCCGGAATTTATATCAAATGTATCTGCAGGTTCTTGTTTTACTGGCACAGTCGCTCTAGATTCAGCCAAAATAACACCAATTGGGTTTATTAATTTTTTTTGGAATACTAATAATGCTAATACTGGAATACTAATACTAAGTTGTTTTTTCTCTTTATGATATGGAAGGCTTTAAATCAATATACCTATATGTTGTATAGATCCATGTTGTACTCAAAGAATCTTTCGTGTATATTTTTTACGCCAAATATGTGGTCTGTAGTAGAACAATTGGATCTAACTCCACATTGCTATTCTTCTAGAGTTTGTCCGAAGTAATGTTCTAGTCTTTTGTAAATTATACCAGATAGAAGTTTATTAGTATCAGTTGCATGGCCTAGTGCTAGGAGTACTGGTCAAACAGTATTGTAGTTAAGTTACGCAGGCCCGGGTGAAAAATTGGGTGGGTAACCCCCTTTTAGTGATACGAAGATCGCAACCGTTGCGATCGACATGCTTTCGGAGGGCACGTTAGGTCGTCAGTCCCGGTTACTAATGTTATGTACTTGTAGTCGTTAAATTATGTCAAATGCGCTTGCGCGACCTGACAATTAGGGGCCATCCCCAGTAACAATCCCATACGCTGTTTATGTTTATTTATACCAATTTTCCAATCATCAGTTTCTCCTGCTGCTTTGATCAGCTCAGCAGTTATTCCGTCGCTTCCTGGGCCTTTATGATTTTTAAGCACTTTTATTACTTAGGCTACTTCCTTGTACGTTGATTTTGCTACTGGTTCTGATTGGTGTGGATATGAATATTATTGTAATCTTCTGCCTCCTAGTTCATAGAAAGCAATTCTTTGAAATATTCTTGTCATCTAATTTTACATCAGATATTGCTGTTAATAGGTTTCTGTTGGTATATCTGCAAGCGCTTGTGCTAGGCTGGTAGGTTTAAGCGTAGTGTTTGGTTTTTTTATAGAACTTTCTACTGTACTTCTTATTATTGTGCTCTGCCCGTTGTTCCACTTTTCTTGTTAGGTACTTTTTTCTTGTTACGGCATATTCGGTTCACTCATCTTCTTTTTTCTTCATATTCAGTTCTGTGTTATCTTGTGTGTTTCTGCAGACATTTCTTTAAGGCTGTGTATTTTTCTCCATTGCTTGTCTACACTCGTCGTCGGCCGTACCACTCATTTCTTTGTTTTTTATATTTCCCTATGGTGTTGTCACAAACAGAATTGTTTCGAATTGAATAGTTTCATAATTCCTCAACTTGCATTTCGTCCAGTTCAAATGTTACCAAGGTTACACTCCTCTATGCAGCGTCTGCCTACGCGACAAGACCACCTGCATGATGCATCGCATGCGAATCACCATTTATATGATAATATATCGTATTAAGAAAATATATTCTAATATGCATTTATATATTCATCTCATTATAAGTAATATATTCAAATATACATTAACGGCTTCCGTAATATTCCTGAAGATACAGTACATAAACAGCTTGTTTCAAGTCTTCAGTCAGTCGTGAATTGACTCCCTTCCGACCATGATCTTGAACCAAGCTGGTAAGTAACTTTATATTATTAATTGTAGGTAGTTTTTAGAAGCTGCATCCAGGGGTGCTGCTTACCTGATTCCCACCTACCTCTTCGTAATAGGAAGCCTAGAAGCTAGTGTCCAAGGACACCGCTTACCTGGTTTTTCTAATAACGTTTAGTTATAGTATATAGTTGCTAGAGTGGTTCCGATCACTATAATATTTAATGTTAGTTTTAACCGTCCTCATACTTTGTGTAGTTTGTAAGTCCAAATGTAATCCTTGTAATTTGTTATTAATTATACAGTTAATTAGTGACGTGTGTTTACTTTCTGTCTCTACCCTGAACTACGTCCTTGGTCACGACAACCCCTACGTGACAGTGTTCTATCCGGCATTATTTATTGTGTTCTTTACTAAAATCTAGGTTTTATCTAATTATACTATTTTCTGGGTTTGTATGTTCTAGTATATCGTCAATTTTCTGCTGGTATTTTAGTATATTCTTGCCTAGTATTTTTAGCATAGAACTTTTAAACATCCCACCACGTGGGATCCCGTAGATGTTCTGTGATGAAATTATGCACCATTATGCACAAGGTAGTTGTTCGAATCACAGTTTGCACCTTGAACATCTTTGATAGAAGAGGCTCATCTTTTAGATACGAGAATGCGATCAATCTGATTAGATTCTGTTGTTCCTGGAGTGATTCAGGTACCTTTGTGTATTTTTTGTGGGGGAAAACATGTAGTGCTTATTTCAGCGTTATTAAGAGCAGCTAATTTGATAAATCTTGTACCATTATCGCTAGACTCGTTATGCAGGCTGTGTTTACCACCGGCGTCTTGGTATATATTCTCCTTGCCTATTTTTGCTACAATTTCTTGGGATATTTTCTCACTCTCTATGGAGTTGCTAATAAAACTGCTCTGTTACTATCTCTTCTGATGGTTTTGTTGGGGCATGCATAAAGGTAATGTTATTGAATTTTCCTTTAATACGCAGTTTACATATCCCTTCACTAACGGGAGTAAAATCTAAGATCGATCTGCGTGTTTTTGTCGTTACTATATACCCAATACCATACTCTCGTAGTCACTCAACACAGCTATAAAATAGAGTAAAGTTATTCTTATCTGGCGAACCTTGGCCTTTCCATCTAATCTCCTACAATATTTGCTAGCTATTTTGCAACCAGTTGCATTTGTTCTGATTGAAGCAAAGTTCTGATGTTCCATGTTCCGAAACCCAATCTCTTAGTCCTCTGTCGTAGCTTAGGTCGTCTTACAGTATTCAGTCCGGCTTGATCATGTGCTGGTTTTCAGACACGGTATTTTTTCTGGAATACGGGAGGGACTCTACGCCCTTCCCCTAACATGGGGAACTGAGGACTCTTCTGTCGAATTTTCCAAAATTTAGCCAAAGGACTCCGATTTTAAGACGCCGGAGATTTACCTTTGCCCTCTGTTTTTTTGGTGTGATTATCCATATGATATGATTATAAATCCATAGGTGGAATTTACATTGATAAAATATTAATTGAATTTTTTCCTTGTGATAATGAGCGGACTGTATATTGTGCACAAAAGATCAAACTATAACATTTTGGGTACTTACCCACAAAACGGTTATTTTTGCTTCTTGTTTAGTTGGCGGTGGGAAAATAGGATAGAAAGAAAGGAAACCACCTTAAAATAATGTTACACTTCTCATCACGATTTCATGAGATTATATATTGTCTAAAATATAATTTAAACTTCTGTTTTGAAATTTGCTAGTTTTGAAATTAATTGGAGAATAGCAAAGACTATATGCAAAATAACTATAATACGAAGCACGATGTGCACTAGAAGAATATTTTTACTATTCTGAAATTCTTTTAAATTTTCTTCAAATGTTTTATCTGAACACCTGCGTGAATTTGTTACAATACGCAGTGCGCCATTTCAGTGACTCCATATAAAAATTTAAAAACTACATATACATTATACATATACAGTGTGATTATATGCACAAACTAAACTAATTATTTTTCCTATTAATTAGATTAATTACTAAAGAGGGCAGAGGCCCGAACACCCTTCTTATTTTAAGATAGGATTTGAGGTGTGGTATCAATTGTTCTAACACTGGTAGACAGTTCTTAGCATTTTTTATGTCCCCATCGAGTCTTACCGCTTTTATTTCTTTCATTATCTTCTAAATTTTTGCTCTTGGGATAAGATCGAGAGCCCTCTCTCGAGTCTAGAAAAGTGAGTGTAATTCAAGTATAATTGTACTTTCTCTTTCACAATCCTTGTGACGTTTTTTGATGGAGATGTTTTCTTTATACATAGTGTTCTTGGAATTATTTTAATAACTTACATATAGTTTTTCATTTTTTAATTAGAATTTCTTGCACTTGTGCCCGGAGCAACACACTCGTCGAGTTGAGGACTTGCATCACGTTCAGTTTCTTCAGTAGTTAAGGCAACTAAGTGACCGGTCCTTCATAAATGCCTTTGAAGTTTGAAGTTTAGCACTTGTCTATTTTGACCTTTTTCTATCTCAATGATTCTTGTTTTGGCCAGTTACAACGCGAAATATCCTTATCGCATTATAACTGAATCACCCTTTCGCAAATGTTTCACTTATCCATACCATTTTGATATTCGAAGTAATTTAAGAATATATTTGTTTACAAATTGGGGCCGAAATTTGTTCACAAACTGTTACCTATAGAAGAAGTTGAGTTTAGTATGTTAGTAGGTCTGATAGGTTTATCTCTATTGAAAGAATGAAAATTAGAAGATGATACACAACAATTCGAACCCTATGTGCGGAGATATTTTAATAGCTTTTTCCTAAAGGTCTAGATGATTCCAGGCTCCAGTCCTGTAGGGTGACAAAGGTGAATGGAAGTGGAATGACATTTTTGGGCTTGCAAATGAGTTGTAAATGAAATAAAAAATTTAAATAATTTTTTTTCAATTCCTCTTGTAAGACTTCTTTTGTTAAACTTGTGGAATTAAATTACTGATACGGTAGCAATAAACATGGTATGTTGGCAAAAATATAATTAAAATTAAAAAGGTTATAAAACAAGACGTTAAACCCTCAAAAATGAAACTGAAAGACTGTTTATGGATAAATATATGTAAAACCCACACACATCAATACGGCTTTATATACTAGCCGATGAATAACATTAGTATCTTGAAGTAACTAATGCGACACTTATAGAAAAACCACCGCACGAAGTAGACAAAATCCGAAGAATATAAAATATAGAAAATTAAAAAAAATAAATATAATTATAAAAATATAATTAAAATTAAAAAATGTTGCCAAAAAGCTATATTGATGTGTGTGAATTTTACAGGTAATTATCCCCAGCTAGAGTTAACAAACTCGAAACAGTCTGTCTGTCCTGGGGTATTACTTATTTCACGTCGTATTTTACAATCATTTTTAATTTTAATTAATTGCTCGGAAGCTCACCCTGCTAGCTACAGGGGATGCACAATTGCAAAGGAGCTCCAGAAAATGAGAGAAAATACGATTACGACAAAAAGTAGTATTCCTCAACCAAAATCAGCCATCCCCAATACAATCAGAACCGGTGTATCTTATGCCCAAGCCACACAACAGAAAGCAACGGGGTCAACACCTATCCCATTAACATCCGAACCATCTATGATGCAGCTTATGCAGGAGATATGATGAAGACATTAGACCGAGTCAACGCTAGACTCGATAAACTAGAGGCCAGAAGTACTGGTACTATACCCAAGACACAATAAGTATATGGCTCTAAAAGACTTACGTATTGCTGCCTGGACTGCCAATGGCATTCTAAAGAAAAAACACGACCTTGGACTCTTCCTAAACACTCAATATATAGATGTCTGCCTCATTTCAGAGGCACATATGACAAACCAAACTTACCTTAAAATAAGAGGTTATAAAACATATCACACTATCCACCCTGACAACCAAGCCAAAGGTGGGAGTGCTGTTGTTATAAGAGAAACGATCAACCACTTTGAAGAGTGTCAACTGCAAAGAGAGCATATTCAACTAACAGTGATTGGAATCAAGTCAACGAAACAAAAAGTGAGAGTTGGTGTAGTTTACTGTCCACCAAGACATAATCTTAAAAAAGAAGACTACCTAACCCTCTTGAGACACCTAGGGGAAATATTTGTCGTAGGGGGGGATTTCAACTCTAAACACATAGACTGGGGATCTAGGTTAACCACAACCAAAGGGAAAGAATTAAGGAAAGCAGTCCAAGAAATGAATTGCAATTTTCACTCAACAAGAAAACCTACATACTGGCCTACTGATACCAATAAAATCCCCGATTTACTAGACTTCTTCATCACGAGAAAAGTATCTCCTAACTTCATTGAAGTTGAAGAAAACTTTGACCTAGATTCCGATCATTCAGCCGTCATATTAGCACTAAGTGAAAAGGTAATAAAAAAGACAGCTAAAGCCAGCCTTACTAACAAAACCACTGATTGGGAAAGTTTCAAGATCGACCTTCAGAAAGATATCTGCCTGAATATCAATGAATAGAACAGCTGAACAACTAGAGAAAGAAACTGAAAGATTCAACAGACTTATACAAACAGCGGCATATAACAATACTAAAGAGATTGTACATATGACCAAAGGCGTATACTATCCAGCCGAGATTAAAGAACTGGTTAAAGAAAAACGAAGAGCCAGAAGAAGATGGCAGCAATCGAGAGATCCAGCAGACAAAACCATACTTATCAACAAAACACAAAAGCTTAGAAGAGAAATACAAAAGCTTAAAGAAGAATCTATAAGATTCTATCTGCAAGAATTATCAGCATATGAAGAAACCGATTACTCGCTCTGGAAGGCAACCAAGAAGATTAAAAGACCCGTAACGTCTATCCCCCCTATTAGAAACAGCAATGGATCATGGACCAGAGAGAATAAGCAAAAAGCCGACTTATTTGCTGAATACCTGGCTTAGATATTCACTCCTAACCAAGGAGAGGTAAATGAAGATATGAATAACACCGACAATCCAAAATACCAAAATGTCACACCAGTTACACCAAGAAAAGTAGCTGAGGAGATAAAAACTAATTTGAACTCAAAGAAAGCACCAGGATGTGACCTGATCACTGGAGAAATATTAAAGCACCTGCTTAGAAAGGGTATAGTAATGCTCACCTATCTATCCAACGCAGCCTTCAGATAGCAACATGTCCCTGCGTGCTGGAAAGTTGCGGAAGTGATCATGCTGCCAAAGCCAGGAAAACAACCTAACGATGTCAAATCCTATAGGCCGATCTCTTTACTGCCAGTAATCTCAAAACTTTTTGAGAAACTGCTCCTCAAGAGGCTGAGACCAATAATAGAAACTAATAACCTAATTCCAGATTATCAGTTCGGATTCAGGCAAAAGCATTCGACATTAGATCAGGTGCATAGAATAACAGATATCATCGAATGTGCTTTAGAAGAAAAGCAAGTCTGCACTGCAGTCTTCTTAGACTTAGCAAAAGCCTTCGACAAAGTATGGCACGAAGGTCTAATTTATAAATTAAACAAAATGTTACCAAAACAACATGCTGACATGCTAACATCATATATATCTGATAGATTGTTTAGAGTCAAACAAGAAGATTAGTAATCGGACTTAAAAGAAATAAAAGCGGGTGTACCCCAAGGCAGTGTCCTAGGACCCATTCTATATTTATTGTATACGAGCGATTTACCTGTGATGGAAGAAGCAGCCACATTTGCTGATGATACTGCACTACTCGCA
This sequence comes from Agrypnus murinus, assembly GCA_929113105.1. Taxonomy (NCBI): domain Eukaryota; kingdom Metazoa; phylum Arthropoda; class Insecta; order Coleoptera; family Elateridae; genus Agrypnus; species Agrypnus murinus. The sequence goes on from OV816028.1 coordinate 149,517,870, forward strand.
GTAGATCAAGACCAGGAAAGCTCTATTAGAAAACTGCAAATTGCAAGCAACGCAGTAGTTGATTGGACAAGACAGTGGAAAATTAAGCTCAACGAGCTCAAATCTATTCAGGTAAATTACACCAACAAAAAACTAATAGAACCACAACTACTAGATAGAAAAATCGAAAAATTGTACAGTACTCGATGAATGCTAAATACTCGTATCTTGGCATGAATCAGGACGCTAAACTCAGGTGGAAGGAACATGTTAAGAAGAAAAGAGCGGAATTAGAATTAAAATACAGACAACACTATTGGTTGATTGGAAGAAACTCCAAACTCTCAATCTCCACCAAATTGCTGATTTACAATCAGATCTTGAAACCAATATGGCTCTATGGTATCCAGCTATGGGGCTGTGCCAGTGATTCTAACATCAAGTGTATTCAAACATTTCAGAATAAAGTATTAAGAAATATAGTGAATGCCCCCTGGTATGTTCGTAATACAGACATTCATACAGATCTTCAGATTCCAACCGTTAAGGAAGAAATAAAAAGGTTTGCTGGCAAGCGTGAAGCTAGGCTCCACCTCCACGTCAACTCAGAGGCTCTTCAACTGTTGGACTACCAACACCGTGTCCGAAGATTGAAGCGGAGAAACCCATCTAATCTTGTGTAAAGTGTTAAAGCAGAGCATAGTGCACGAGTGAGTGATGAGCAAATAGTCCAGAAAAACTTAGATAACATCAATGGATAGACTCTAGCAGATAATTTATTAGCTTAAGACTTATGAGATGAAAATTAATGGTTAGTCTGTCAAAGACTAGTTTTAATTGCAAGTACAATGTTGCTATTAAGAAAAAGAAATTTAATTTTAATAATATTTTTATAATTATATTTTATAAAATCTTGCCTTCTACGATTGGATTTCTGTTCCTATAATATTCTTTGCTCCACTATGAGTATTACAAAGACTATTCTAAATTGATTAAATGTTGCAAATAATTTTACTTTAAATAAAATTACAGCAAATTTTACTTAGCAATTAAACACATTAACCTTACATTTATTGACTAATATTTATGTAACATTTTAATTTAAATTCGCTTGACAAAAGTTTTTTTGCTTGGAGGATTTGTTCCATGCCTAGCACGTTGATCTAAAAATAGTTCCTGGTTTTCACGTTGAAATTAGATGGGACTGAAAAACCACATTTAAAGAACTACTAACAGTAAGTAGTTGAAGTAATTATAACTTAGTCTTTAGTACTCGTCTAAAAACTAAAATTTTAAGCTAAAGAGTCTTTAAGTTATCTTTTTACTTTGGTTAGAAATTTGAGACAATTCGCGTGCAATAATTAAAATTTATAAAAAAAAGAGGAATTAATTAACTACTAAAAATGTCTTTAACGCGAATTAATAGATGAATAACTAGAGAAATATGTTGCCATTACAAATAAAATAAACTTCACCACAATTAATTAAACTTCATCTAAATCGTTACATTTAACAATGAAACGGCCACAAAAAGTAATTTTTTTACAATTCACAAAATAGACGTTTGTGATAAATCTTTCAATCAAAACGACTAGTGAAAAAACGTCGTCGCTGACACGCAGCTGGCGAAAGTCAGCCAGATTTATGATTTTGGTGCAATTAGATGCGTCAACATTCTGCATATTATTTTTTAGGTAAGACGTGGTAAGTTATAATGTCGGAAGATATGTAGTGGAAAATCTAGGCTAGTTTTTCTTATTTAATTATTTATAATTATGTCAGTATGCTTGGTTTCTAATTATTTATTGATAATATCAATAATTTTATTATTACGAGTTCCAAGAATGAACTTTTCTTGTTAATGGGGATATTATCAATATTTCTGGTTGCCAAGGTTGCTTTCATATTATTCGTGTAGTAATCGTTTTTGATCTAATATTTGGTGTATCTTAGTTATGCTTGCTAAAAGCAGGATTTGTTTAGCTTGTATAATTATTAATTTTTTAATGATCTAGTATTTACCATAAAAAATAAATGAGAATCGATAAATTTAATGAATAAAAAAATGGAATATAAAAGTTTTTGAAATTTAATATTTCTTATTTAATTACTAAAATATTTAAAAATGAGGTATGATATATGAAAATGAAAGAGGGAAGGTTTTAAAGTACCTACCAATTATGATATAATAGAAGAGACCTTCAAATGTTCAAGATTTTTAACATTCTCTATACATGTAAATAGAAAAAGTAATGTTTGTTATTGATGAAAGCCAATGAATGAGAAGATTGATAAAATGAAGCTTTATTAACAGTGATAATTTGGTAATAAAAATAATAATACAAACTTAAATAATACAAAGGCTAGATAAAATATATATGATATGACCACTTTTTGCTAGAGCAAGAGAATTTAAATTAATTGTTTGGTTTCCACAATCGAAATAATTTGGTTGATGAAGAAATTAAACCAAATCACTATAATATCATAAAGCAGTTTGGACAAAATATTACCTTATATGGCAATGTGTACACTGATACCATAAGCGTCCCTACGGTCGGTCAGCCGGGCGTATGCCAAGGGCCCCGAGAACTAGTGGGGCCCCGCATCGAGCTACCTTATTATAATGAACAACACCATATATATATATTGTAACGTTATTTTTAAAATAATAACGAAAATGCTGTTTAATCGTCTACTATAATAATAATAATAAATCGTCTTTATTTAACAAATGTACCTATTACAGACATTTGTCCTGAAAAGTATATTATAATATAAATAAAATTATATAATATTTGTCCTAATATATAATTTTATCAAGACAAATATTATTTACATAAACCAACCAATTTAATCTTAACTAATTTATTTAACAAAATAATTATAAACTATTTAACGAAATTAAATGCTAGATATTTACAAACAACCATTATTAAACGTTTATTTATTCACTAATATATTTGATTACTAATTACATAAAAACACATTTCAATACGCCGGTCGAACACTAATTACCACCGGGCCCATTGCGGCTGCGATATATACCCACACAGAAGTAGAATGCACTAGAAAGATCGGCCGACGTTACGTCATACACGAACGTCGAACATTGTAGATGCTTCTGGAAATGCGCGTCACACGTGTAAAGGGGTTTTTCGCTATTCGTTACAATATCTTATGCGTTAATAAAATAGACTGAGAGACCGGCATTTGATGCAAGTTCTTATACACAAAGCTAAAGCCTACTTTTAAAATGAAGCGCACCAAATTTCCAAAATAAAAAGCATTCTAGCAGTTCTCGAGACTTCAAGATAAACAGTAGCGGAGCGTCATAGCATTTTGTTATCGGAAGTACTTACTAATAATAAAGTTGGTGCATCGTTCTAAATTTCCTATTACAGCTACCTCTCATTACGAGGTTTCTAGTTATATTAGTTACACCCTGTATATTTATTTATTCACTTTCTTATTTACTGGGGGCCCCACTCCATTTATGCGCCCGGGGCCTCAAAATCCAAAGGACGGCGCTGACTGATACCATTTAGTACCTTTTAAGAACTTATAATGCGTTCTAAATAAACTTTTAAATTTTACTGAGATTACCCTTAGATGGAAATAAGTAACATATTTAGAACAAAAACAGAAATCCAAAATATGTAAAATGCGCAGGGATCACTTAACTGAGAAATGCACTTGGAAAGAGAAAAGGAAAGAAGAATACTGGAACTACGAAGATATAATCACTCAGCAAGTTACAAAGGTTGCATTATAAAAAACAAACACGCAACAATATATTCAAACAGACACACAGACAAGAACACAAACGAACTACAGACAACCACACATTTCTTATGCACAAACGGCGAATAGGAAACAACAACAACAAATGGCGAACATCCAACAACAAATGCCTCAAGTAGTAACTCAATAATACGAGCTCGTATTATGATGAGACTAAGCTGTCTAGAAAATACAGTAACCAAGTTAACAGAGAAACTAGACTCCATGCTAAATATTATCACAGCTTTCCTAGTTTGAAAAGTTGACGTTAAATGAAACTCGAGCAGATTCCCTGGTTCATAAACTTTAGTGAAAAATATATACAAGTTTTTATGTACAACGACACTGCTAAACATATAGTACTTGACGTTACATTAATTATTTTTGTTAATCTAGGTAGGTCTATCAGGACCATACTCGCCTTCTTTATTAACTGCTGCATTTTCAACATCCTCCCCGGGCGGAAATTGGTCAATTTCAAGAGGATACAATAATTGTACCGGTCGTCGCAGTCGATCTCCATTACTGACTTGTACTTCACACGCTCTTATGCGTTTATCGCGTCCTTGATATACGCTAGTAATTCGAGCCATTTTCCATAGCAGTCGTGGGTGCTTTTCGTCATGGACCAAGACTATATCTCCGATCTTAAATTTGCTAGACTTGGTGGCTTCTGTATGATGTTCTGATCGTAATTGCTGTAAGTAATCTTCGCACCATCGTGTCCAGAACTTTAATACAATCTGTTCTCGAATTCTCCATTGGTTCAGGATATCGTTACGTTGGATTATAGGCAGTTTTGTATCGATATCCATGATCTGTAAAACGTTGCGTTTCGTTGACAATTTGTGAATATCTTCATTGATAATTGAAGATACATCAATACATACAACATCAGTAACAGTATGCCAATAAATCCAAAGCACATCTTTATTTTCAGATACGTTTGACTTTTGACAATCTTCGGAAAAACGTTTTAACATATTTGGATCGTTAGAGTACCACTTTCTTAAATTCAGGAGCGCTGAACTCATGATTTGGTGCGATAGTTCATAAAGCTCTAATGCTTCTTCGGTAGACTTTAACGCCACAACTAAATCGTCTACATAAAAGGAATTTAGTAAAATATCTGCAGTTTTTCGTCGTTCGCAAGGTTGTTCCAATAAAAATGAACTAGAAGTTACACCAAAAGTTACTCTTTTCATTCTACAAGTTTTCAACGGTAGCAATTCGGATATGGAAGTAATTCTTTTTCCGATGGGTTCTTAATACCATAAAAAACGATGAGTATCGCGATCATGTTTGTCGAGTGATATTTGCAGAAATGCTTTTTCAATATCAGCTATCGCTGCTACGGAACCTAGTCTAAAGTTACTTAAAATTGCAAGTAAATCCGGAACTAGATTATCATCTGGCATTAACTTTTCGTTAAGCGATGGAAACCCAGGAGCATGCGCATATGCGTTAAATACGACACGCAACTTGGTAGTTTCTTATCTTCGCGATATACTGGCCTATGTGGCATGTAGTAAACGCAATCACTCGCAACGTCATTTACCACGATTTCAGCGCAATCGTTTTGTAAATATTCGTGGATTGCACAATCATATTCGTTAAGTCTACCATATTTACACAATTTAAATGTTAAGTTTTTCACATGTGCCAAAGCACCGGTATAGTTATTGTCCAAATTCTTGTCATCGGTTTCCCATGGTAGCGACACTTCGTAACGGTCGTTATTAAAGTGAATGACGTGTTCGTTAATAAATTTATCGGTAATACAGTCCGACTTTTCATTTGAAACAACACCAATTGTTTCTAAATCCCAGAATTTCTTAATATCGAAGCTGAGATTACTATTATCACAAGAAACTTGTGTATTAAATACATTAACTACGTTAAAGTTTACTGCAAAATCACATGATAGGTTCGAGTCACTTATACCATGGAGAGTCCAACCGAACTTTGAATTTACAGCAGTTAAATTTTCAGAGAGATGTTGGATTTCACCTGTCACAATTTTCCATTAATTATCTGCTCCTACTAAAATTGTGATACCTTTATGGGTCAAACAAAGATCAGCGTTAGTATCTGCCAAGTGATATGTCAAAGCAAAATTATTAATCACAGGTTCTTTTAACGAGGGAGGTATTAAAGAGTCTAAACATATTTCTGGTACTTCAACAGCATTAATTAAAATTATGACTTCGTTAAACTGGCTTCTTAAAGGTACTTGCACACGATTGCAAAGTTGGGCAGGGGAGCGAACAGTACTTCCAAACGGTAAAATAGAAACTTTATGTGATCCAATAACTGATAAATTTAACTGACGTGTATAAATGAAAGTTGACTCCCTCCATCCAATACTAAACGAATAAAGGCATTATTATTACAAGAATTGTTAGGTATAAATGCACAAGCAGTTTGGAGGTAAGCATTATCAATTCGGCCGTTAGTGAATAAATTCGTTGTATCGTTTCCATTAGGACTTGTGTCAGAATTGGTACTAATAGTACTAGTTGACATAGCTTCAACATTAGGAGGACGTCTAGTATAATTAGGTTCACACATGGTAGTGACATGTCGTGAATTGCATTTGGTACACCGAATATCTTTAGTTTTACAAAACTTGGAATTGTGGTTAGATAAAGTACACCTGAAACAGCGATTATTTTGCTTTAAAATGTTTTTTTTCTCGGCCAAACTCATACCTAGCGAGGCCAACTAATGGCTGGTTCAATAAAAATCGGAATTTGGAACGCTAACGGATTGGCACAGAGAAGCCAAGAACTCAAAATATTTCTAACTAGCCATGACATAGAAGTAATGCTAATCTCAGAGACGCATTTTATGAAGAAGAATCATCTCAAATTTCAAATTCAAAATTCAGATCGCAGAAATAAACCGGATGTAACTGATTTTTGTGTGGTGAAAGGCATACCCGAAACTTACCTGAATATTGTATCATGCCTGGAGTTTACATCTGATCACTTCCCTGTAATTGCTACCATAAATGTTCAAGTGTCACAAAAACAGAGGCCACCCTCTCTCCACAACAAAAAGACAAACTGATTTATATTCAGAGCAATCTTGTTAGAACAAACCAACGATAACATGCCACTCTAAACAAGAGGACAACTAGAAACAGCAGTGAACACGTGCCCACCACATGAACACCTGATAGTGAAGTACGAAATAAACCGTTGGATTGCTTAAGAAACGTGAAAATAAAAATTGGCGAAAAACGAAAACTGAGAAAACAGTGGCAGCTTACACGCTCTCCACATGACAAAGCCAAACTAAATAAAGGCATAAAGGAACTAAAGGAACTGTTAGAAGAAGAAAAGAACGAATCCATACAAAGTTACTTACAAGGTTTAACTGCAACAGAAGCCAAAGCGTACTCACTGTGGAAGGCAACGCAGAAGATCAGGCAACCACAACAGTTTATCCCACCAATCATACTAATAGATGGCAGCTGGGCTAGAACAAATAGAGAAAAAGCAAGAACTTTTTCAAATCACTTACAAGCAGTATTCCAACCATTCCCCGGAGAGATACCAGAAAAAGCACACACAGCAGACACATCAAGGTGTGGCACCCAGGTTGTTATATAAACTTTAAAAAACCTCCCACACAACATATTTCGCATCCTGAAACCCTACATAAGCGAAAGACACTTCCTTGTCAGGCACTAAGACGAATACGCGGATATACAGATAATCGCCTCCGGCGTCCCACAGGGAAGCGTATTGGGACTCATATTGTACATATTATTTACGTCAGATTTCCCAGTGGCAAGTGATATAACGATTGCCACATATGCTGACGACACAACGTTGATGTCGTCTCATGGAGACCCAGTCTTGAAAATAAAATTCTAATATATAAAAGGGTGTTGAAACCAGTATGGTCATACAAAGTTCAACTTTGGGGAGCAGCGTCCATCTACAACATTGAAATTATAGAGAGATTTCAATCTCAAGTGCTACGTATGATACTGGACGCACCGTGATTTGTAACTAACGAAATGATCAGATAGGATCTTTGGATCCAAGTGTGAAAAAAAGCCAAAAAGTATAGTGATAAATATAGTGATAGACTGAGACTGACTCACAGAACAAACAGACACGCGCAGACTTAAGAGGACTAAGCCACTAGACATAGCAACTAGATTTAATTAAAAATAATAAAGTATTTAGAATATAATAATAATCCCAGTAGCTAAAATAAGGCGGTAGTATAATAGGCATGAACCATAGGGTGGCTGCCTACATGTTAACTCTGTTTTGTTATACCATTTACTTATTGTCCTTATGGACAGATTGTAAATATTCTGGGAGATAATAAAAAAACTTTACTAAAAAAATAATACGTTAATAGCTTTTATAAATTAAAATAGAGAATATAAAAGTATTTACATATTTATTTATAAAATACAAGGTAATTTTTCTATATAATACAGTCTCATATAAAGGATTTATTTTAAAAATATAACATACGGAGTAGTAAACCTTGTAGCATGCTCAAATTTTCAAATTTATAAAATGCAATTTTATATGCATATATCGTAAAGAAACCTCAGTACGATCCTGTGCAATTCAATGTATTTTAGCTGGGTTAATACTGCAAATTCTGCTTTAAACCAAATGGTTTGTTTAATATCAAGGGTCACCTCGAAATATTTTTATAGAATGATAATTCCTTCTAAAAGAATCTTGCAGACATTATTTTAGTATATTTGGCGTCTGAATAATTCTTTCAAAGTTTGCAGTCCTCCTTACAAAGGGATAAAATGACATCTAGTCATTTGAGTAATTTCTTAAAATGCAGACGTATAAAAGGTATTGCAGCCACGTGTTATAGTTTGGTGAAACCCATAGAAGGTTCTAGAAGCTTTTTCGTATCAGTTCCCCAATGGTTTATAAAAGTTAGGCTATTTTGTAATAGGCCAGTTTAAAATTTCCCCTTTAAGTATGTTTGCAATGCACATAAAAATTAACCATCTCGGCAGCAGTTTTGATTAGAACTTTATACAGTATATATCGAAGCTTCACTTAGGGAGTCGAGTGCGGGGGTTCTCTCTTCTGGGAGACCCCCCCGACGAAATTATTATGATAGCGTTCAGTTTTAAAATATAGTAAATGTATTATTTCGACGCCTCAATTAAATTACAGTACAGTTTTAGGTATCGTTAATTTAGTACCGTTCTGTAGCCTAATCATTTTGATTAGAAAAAGTGTTTAAAAGAAAAGTTTGAAACAGTTCAATCAATAAAATTTTAAGTGATGTTTAAAATTACGTTTGCCGAAATAAGAATAATTCAATAAAGCTTATGAATTTACCTGTAAAGTGTAGTATTGGCTGTTACCGTAGTTTAATGTTTCCGAGTTATTAAAATTAACCAAGAAATCAATTAATAAAAGATGTTTCGTACAATATATTGAAATTTAAGTGCAAGTTTAAAATTAAATAAACTTCATATAGCGTCTTAGTAATAATTACAGATTGTTTCGACGAGTTTCGCTTTAGAATCTACAAAGAGAATTTAAGGATTGGTGGAAATCAATAATAAAGAATCAATTTTCTCGGTTTTGTGTCGTTTCGATATTTTTTAACCGACAGAAGTTTTTTATAAACTCATATGGTTTTAGTTCATTATTAAAATTTTACCAGTAAACTTGCAAATTATAAGCAATTATTGTGAACTTTAGTTCGTCCTTGGGTGAAAAACAGTACCAGCAACTATATTTTCCGAGTTTTTCCTGCTTCATACCTACTAGTTGTGAAGTGTTTTGTAGCTAGTGATTAAGTGAGATTAGAGCCTTTTTTGTGAGATTCTCCTTTTGAAAATTATTACATCTGAACAATGTAGCAAGGACTCATGGATAATCTGCTGACTAAAATAAGTTTATAAGAAAATTATCTGTATTTCTTCTGTTAATGATTACTTCTTGTAAACTATGTACATTGTGCTTCTTTAATGAGAATCTTTATTAAAGTAGTGTTTTATATTAAGAAAATATATAAACTATTAACTTTAAAACCATTTCTATTGTTTTTTATACAATCAATTACTTTATTTACAAATAAATCATCATTTGAATAAAATCAGACTGTGATAATATTGGACCATCCACTTTTGAAAGCCTTTAAAATATTTCAACTAACTTAAGACTAATGTAATTAATTATGAACAATGATTGAATTCAAGCAATGTATCTGTTATTCTTTTCTGTTTTTTTAAATATCTAGGTTTAAGAACTTTTTAAACAGATGGCGCCCATATACTTTTTTATGACTTTACCAAACCTTATCTTTTGTTTATAATCAACAAGCTATGAGAATTAGTACCCGCTTCCTGAGCTATAATTTGTTATCTAGATCTCAACAGCCGGTGCAATTATCAGTTTTACAGTAAGTATGGCATGTTCAAATTGATTTAGAATAATCTGTACCGTTATAATTTGGAGACCAAGTGTGGGACATTCATTTAGTATTGTTGAGTTTTTAAGCCTGTTATAACCTATAGCAATACGAGCAAAAACATATATGTATTAGTATAAATAGATTCACCGAATTTAGATGGATAATTTAAGCAATAAACTTAATCCATACAGTATTTATCCTAATGAATCTTCAGATTCACAATTACAAAAAATTCAAAATGGCAATGCAACCAAACCTATTACCATCTTGCTTTTTTTGCATAGCCTGTATTACTAAACAATATTAATTGCTAAAAGTACTTTATAAAATGTTTCGCCGCATCAGTTATAAGTATTTAAAGTATTTGTTTTGTATTCGTAACCAAAATACTTCTCCTTAAAGAGGCATTGGGATAGAAAATTCCTTGCGGAAAGTTAATTGGATGAGATATTGAGAACCGATGCTTCCTGTTTTACATCGAAAATAACTCCTTAACAAATGAATATCGCTTTTCAAATAAGTCTTTTCAATTTTAAGAAAGAATATAAATAAATAAGATTCCCAACAAGAGAAACACAATAATCCGGAAATAAAAAGAAAGTAATCAATTAATGAAGGGATTTTCTCAAAGTCCTTCCATTTACAATGAAATTAAGTTAATAATAGCGATAAAATATATAAAAAAGCAAAAACATGCTTAAATTTTAATTGTTTTAAGATTTACAAAAAGCTCGCTCTTAAAAGAACACTTCACACAGAACTTCACTTTATAAAAGTGAAGAGCGAGAAAAAAAATTAGTACTCTGACGTGAACTAGATCCGACATCTGAGCAGTTCAATTACTTAATTGTAGTGGAGAAAATGTGTTCGATAAAGTATTTCTCTTTTTTTGGTTTTATTCCGCACCCAGAGAGTCTTTGAAGGAAGCGAAATAAATTGCGTAAATTTTTCGCCGTCACGAGCCGGATGTGAACTTTAAACTCGGCTTTCCTTAGATTTTTGCAATAAATTAGAAAAGCCATAACGCAATTTTACGTCCTCGAAAGACAAGCCCATTAGGTAACTACACACTTTATTTTCTTGAAAGAAGACCTTATTTTCCAGACGGTTATAACAAAGAAGGAGACTTTTCATCTTTTCGAATTACTTAACCAATAATCAAGAGAAGACGCAAAGTCATTCTTAACAATTGCCATTAACAAAGATAATTAAAGACATAAAAGTAAAGTAGGTGCATTAACTGACAAGCAGCCCTATTAAGGATCCCGAAAACTTCATTATAAAACAATTTAGAATCCATACTCTTAAACAGCCTCCTTAAAGGCGTCATTTCAAAGAGCGCGCCTTCTTATCGATCGGCAGTTGTCACTTCACTTCCGGCCAATAAGTCAATTACAGGGTTCGGTCCGGACAATGCCAGTTGGCAAAGGTTCAAGACGCCCAGCAGTTTGATTTATAACCCCCAGATAGGGGCTCCGCAATTTGGTTTGAATATAGATATGTATTTAGAGGTAGCGACTTGAATATCGGCCGAATATTATGCCGCGATTTATGCTAACTCGAATGGCTTTGGTTTAAAATATTGGTAAAATATGAATACACAAGGAGCAGCTCCCCCAAAAGAGAACCCGGCAATTTTTCATCTTTACGTACGAACAATTTACATTCAGAATATTTTCCCTATCGCCCTCAGGTTCTTTTATTATTATTATTATTATTACAGACTCTTCAATTTATTCGATTTCTTTTTTTCAGGTGTACTATTCCATCGTGCCATATTAATGTCGGGATCGGCTCTATCTCCTTGGGCGCTCGTCCAAGAACCCTCCAGATATGCTGCCCAAGTGGCCGTCCACGCTAACTGCTCCCCTGAACTGCCACATTCGCACCTCCTACAGTGCCTTCGAGAGAAACCTCTGGAAGTGTTAATGTCCACACCTGTGATTGCTCCTGAATTTGCCTTTGCCTTCGGGCCGAGCGTGGACGGCGTAGTTATAGACACGGAAGAGCCACCAGGTAAGATTGACACAAATTTAGATTTTTACTAAATCTACAGACATTCTTTTTTAATCATTATGCTTTGAAAGGTAATTTATTAATAAAGGATACAATGGATGACGTTCATGCTTAAACAGAACGTATCCACCCCTAAAGTAATTAAACTCAGTTGGAGGTAAGGTTTAAGGTTTAATAATCTTCTATTAAATCATAATAAATCATACAAAGTTGCGAGATGTTATGAACTTTCAGAACTTTCTATACATTATCTTAAAGTATAAAGCTGCAGTTTTCCTTTGTGTTCAAAACAAATATAAATAGGCAAAAGGGTTTTCTCTGGAGATAATTAAAAGATTATCTAAAATATGCACACAAAGAATTCCTCGAAAATTGCCACACTAAAAATAAATCTAGCGTTTGAGCTTATTGTGTCTTTAATTCGATACGGATAATTAGTAGTAAAAGGATAAATCAATGCCCTTGTGTTATATTTAATTACTATACCTATTCTTGTGTTGCTTAATAGTTCATTTTTATCAGCTCTCTAAAAATTTAATGGTAGTAAACGTTGATAACTACCAAGTAACTATAGTAATTAATGCAATTAAGTAATTAATCAGATCAATTAAGTAAGGACTTTAATCAGTAATTATATTAAGTTTAACGATAAAGATGATTAAATGGAAAACTTACCTAAATTGAAATAGGCATTAACACATTGTAGTCTGTGGATCGCTTTAGTTTATAATAAATACACGGCCGATTTCTATGTAATCCATCTATATTAAGCATAGAAAGAATTGGATGCAAAGAAACTAATAAAACATTTTCGTTCACGGAAGAAATGGGAATTTTCTGATACAAGCCAAATTACGATTAACGTACATCTAGGTTTCAATACAGTAGAATAGATTCAAATCAAAACTTTCAAATTGTGTCCTTCTTACAAACGCTACTTGTAGCCATCTTTGCGTGCCTATTCACCAAAGCAATCCACTTAAAAATTGTAAGCGACAAGACAACCGATAACTCATTCCTTGCAGCGTACCGTAAATTTGAACCAAGTAGAGATCACTGTAATCATATGTACAGCGACAATGGAACCAATTTTGTTGGTACACTTGCAATAAAAAGTACTGAACATCGTACGGCAATGTAAGTCCAGTGGACTTACGCAACACACGGTGTCGTTTTATTTCGCTGACAACTCCTCACTATGGGGAACTATGGAAAGCTAGTCTGAAATCTATAAAACACCGTTTAAAAAGAGTGAAAGCAATCCTGACTTCATAAGTTAAAACTCTCAGTCACCAAACATATTCCATGTTTAAATTCGAAACCATTAAATTCCCTCGCCATTGACACCGAACTCCATCGATACCAGTACCAATTCTTGTCTAACCACAAGATGGAAGATGGCCTTGTGCAAAAGATGAAGAAGCACTCTTGGAATATTTAAAGTTTCGTATATCTGCATAACGTCCAACAAGTACATAAATAGAAGACTTCTTAAAACAACCCAAAGGTGGGCAGTTTACTTAGTCCTAATTAAAGAATATAATAGTTTTAAGAAAAACTGTTGTATTTAAATGTTCCCATAAATTATGCAGAATACTCTACACGTGTTTCGGTCTGTTAAACCTTTTTCAAAGAGTGCTCTTATCACGCTCCCGAACAAACCATACCTAACTGTTCTATTCAGTACCTGAATCACTGAATCCACTTGAACACATGTCAACAAACCTTCGACAAGAAGCTGTGTGACAAGTCAAAGAATTATTAGTGTAGGGAGGCCCCGGGGATTTGATTCGGTAGGGGTCCCTGCTCGGATACGAAATGATAGGCGTCTCTGCCCTGGGCACTAACTCGTTTACGAAGTTGCGCTGGATGATCTCGGTGATCGGCGGTAACTTTCGGACGCCAGTTATTTTAACGTGGTATCCCCCACGGATCCGGGTAACTGCTGGTGGAGAAAGGTAATTCAGGGAACTGCTGGGATTGTAGAGGCCGGCTCTCTCTAAATCACTCCACCTGTCCCTAAAGCTCTCACTAAGTAATAGGATGTTAATACTAGCAAATAAAACACACAATATGATTTTATTATTAATAATACTAGTAAAGCAAATATTGAACTTAACCCTTACTATTACCCTACGCTACTCTATTATAGCCACAGCAAGCGGGTGCAAAAATAGCAAAATCAAACGTTACTCTACGATAAGGTACAGCAAAGTACCTTAGGTAAGCGTAAGCAGCAAAATCAACGTGAGGGTGCGGAAGGGTAGGTGAACGGAAGACTAGGGATTGCGGTAGGGGTGGAAGTTCGGATGAGACCCCCAGACATACACACAGCGAGATTTCGGGTAAGGTACGGAAAAGAGGGCGGATTTAGAATGAGACCCCCAGGCATACACACAGCGAGGTCTCGGGTAAAGTACAGAAAAAAGGGAGGTACGGAGCCGCGCACGCCAAATATCGGTTAGGAAAAGGGCACGTGCTCTCGCTTGAGTCGGCGACTTATCCGAACGGTCGTAGATTGCAAGGAAGATAAGCATATTCACTCTTATGCCAAAATAATTAACTAAAATTCAGTAACTTCGTTGCATTAGAGAAAACTAATCTCAATCGATCATGATTTCCGTCACCTTTGCTTTTTAGATCGACTACCGAGTCTCGGTCTCATGCGCCGACTTTGTTACAGCTATCCAGTCGTTGTAAGGGTGCCTGACAACCGAATACACTTGAAGTAAAACATGCTTTCCTGAGATACAATGCTGTGCTTGAATCTAATTTATTTCTTACAGAAGCTGACTTATATACAATGCAAAATTAAATGATTATTACGTATTATTCGTTGACATAGTTAACTTTGATTCACTAACGATTGACTTCACTTGATTAACTTTGATTTAACTTGAAACTTGAACGAAATATAATGCCTGATCGGGCATTTTCGTTCATTTACAAGCTCTGCTTTCAGCCATGGATATTTAATAAAGTACCTCGTCATTTAAGTCGAAAAACACTCACTATCATTCTAAAATTCGTCTGAATTGAAACAAAAATTGTTTTTGTTTACTCAACTCCATAACAACCAGGCGCATTAACCGACGATAAAATTCACGTTTTCAGTGTAATTTTCTTAATGTTTACTCTATATGTTTAAGATAAATTCATAGATCCGATAGGGCAAAAAATAGCATAAGCATTAGTTATACAACCAGTCTCGGCAAATATGGAGACCTCCGCTACGCGTTGGTTTCCACACTATTAGCCTCAACTGGTACAGCGTATCTACCGCCCGTAATACTTTAATTACTATAACAATAATCGAAATAAAAAGACGTACATGACAGTACGGACTTGCGCTTCACTGAAATTTAGTACATTTAACTGAAAATGTAATAGTTATCATCAACAACGGGTTATAATTCAAAATACAGGATTAAACATGTATAAAACTGAAATTTAAGAAATGCATTGCATTTTTTGCTGTCAATCGCGAGTTAACCTTTTTTGTCGTTGAAATATGTTTTTAAAAAGGTATTACTTTGTTAAAAATACGAAAAGACGGAATCCAGTTTACCAAGAAACATTTTATTCGTGATTCTTTTTATTACACAATTATCTTCTTTAATTTGCTAAAGTAAATTTATAATTATTATTAAGAAACGTTTTTTGTTCAGAAATAAACAGAGATTAATTCTTTAATTTTATTAATTCGAAATGCAAATGTAGATTGAGCACACAAATGTATTTAGGGTATTTATAATCTTATATTAGTTACTGTCTGTCTTATCGTTGCAGCCTCCAGAAATTCTAGACTGCAGGTGTGAGATAATTTGTAAATAGAAGCGTTATCTTAATGTTACTCGCAAACTTTATAAATACATAATCATAAAGTACTGTATTTAATTTATGGTGTTAATTGTTTTGGAATATTGATTATTAACTAGGAATTATGTTTAATCTGAATCTTGTGATAACAGTGCAAAATACTCGCAAAATACCCGTGTGAGCCCATTGCATCGATTTTTGCTTTGTAGGAGTGTCTTAAATAATAACCCCCGATTTTTGAAAAAAATCCTTTAGTTTCAGATACCATTGTTAAGTTTATTGCCTATAAAGCGTCTCTGAAGCTTTGTCCATTCCCAAACCTTAACACGAAATCAGAACAGTTGTTTCCGGTACTCCAACTTTCTTTGCAATTAATTAAGTCTATACTATCCGATCCACCATCATCAAGTTGTAATCATTTTGGTGGTATATTGATTCCGTTGTTGATTTTACAGATTTTTTTCGCTTTTGTAATTATTTTGAACCGATTATCTTCTCCATTGAAGCTTAGGTCAAAATTCCACATGGAACTGTGAAGGCACATTTTTTTCGTAAGGACCTATCATTCCTTCGTAGATTGTTTTTATACACAAGTTTTGCTTTGCGCTTTAGACTGATATTTTGACTGCAAAACTTTATCTTATAGCTAAAAATCATTTTTCTACTGCAATAACGATATATTAAATCCTTCATTCGAAAGTTTTTATAATACCAGTCTTGGTTTGTCCCAAGCATTTTATTTATTTCCCAAGCTATTAAAATAGTTGTCATGTAACGCAACGTTGATGTACCAATAGGCTTGGGCGTTCGCGAATGACGGGTCCGCTTTAGTATGAGACTCTTCAATTCATTTAATTCTACTTTTACCAGTAGAAATATTTTCCTCAATTTCATGTGAAGTAGTTTATTCTAATAATATCTAATAATCTAATATCCTTTATATCTAATAATATATGACTGATTCTATCTGAAGACTCCCGTCTGCTGGATTGTTCGGGAACCGATCCGAACTGGACGTTACTATTAATTCTTAGTTGGATGCTACTTTTCCGGTGTCTAGGAGATGCCAGCCTCTGAAATAATCAAAGTACTATGTCTAACCTCTTCGGGCAATAATCGACAACGGCGAGCTGCGGAGAATACAAGAATGCACAGAAACACAACTTATGAACTATCAACGAACTTAAACTGATTTACAGGCTATTTATTCCCTCCCTCCCCTAATATTCTGGATTTCACTAAATAAATGTCTGATATCGCTGCCAGTCTCGACTGTTCTACCCGTTCATTACACTACATAGAATTCCCTTTCAGTAGTCTCCTCCTATAGTAGTCCTACTTCTGCTTGTGGTGATTCGGCCACGTTGTATTACTCTCTCCGAAGATGACATCACGAACTCCGTCAGGGCCTGGGCCTGGGAAAAGTCTCTCCCGGGTGCTGGAGGCATTACGGTGACATGATAACGTGGTGTTTCCACATTGGCAGGTCTTGTTCAACATATTGCATTGCAGACTTCTTCACAGTATGCAAACAATCACAAATCATTCAATACGTAGCACCAATAAGTAGCAATTATTGGTCCTCCAAAGGTATTCATTAACTATAATGTTGAGCTGATGGTTTAGGAGATCAAGAGACCTGAGCTTGGCTTAATTCTTCTTTGACTATTCTAGATACAAGATGCCGCCAAACCGTTCAATGACATGATGAATATCAACTCATCCTTGCCTTAATATGCTGAGTGCTTTCGGATAAAGCGATTAAAAAGAATTGGAAACAAATTTTCCATTGAAACACACACACACACAGGTAATCAGTTTACATGTATGCATGAGTTCCTGATGGTGGGTTGGATGTTCCGCAACTGCAACTTTTATTTTCAGCAAAAGATTCTAACCCCTTACCAGTTTTGGGGACGCTATTACCATAACCTTCTAGGCCTGATTTGCATTCAAACGTTTGCATCCAAGGTCGACCAACTGTCCCAAAAAAGGTTTTCCAATCCCTTTTGTAAAGTAAAAGTCCTTTAGTTTGTGATCTCAGAACGCAGTAAAAGATGTAGGAAGCTGAGCTTGTAGCGGAACTAACCTCAGAGAAACTAGACTGAATGAGATTACGTCAGAACAGCCCAACTTCGCACTGCCAATCCGTCCACACAAGGTAACTAGTCGATTCCTGATGGTGTGGAGTAAGGTGCTCAAGGATAGAATTGCTGTCTTACGTCTGGGAGAGATTCCCGGTGACGCATTACGAACGCATGCATCGACACGACAAGATGGTTAAAAAGAAGGCGGCTGTTTAATCTGCTGGGAGAGCTCATGAGCTCAAAACAGTATATTACAACCATAGAATTTCCTAGGCTGCTGTCCGTTCTTGGCCTGAGAAAAAGATAATAATTCTACTGCTCCTTCAGAGGCCTTCGTGACGGCCACGTGCAAATTTTCCAATCTTTACGGCGCTAGAACTGCTAGTTGCGTCCATAACTGTCTTAAATAGGGAAGTTCCAGATACAAGCACTCTTCTGCATTGGTTTCGGTGGAAATTGGTGGACAACCATAGCCTCGTCCACCGTAACACTTGCTGCTACTGTGAGAGGAATCCCATCTATGAGAAATTTATAGAACTGGTTCACCTATCTACCTTACGCAAAACATTGGTGTTTTGCATTATTATATGTATTTATAATTATCATATATTATTAACTGTGTTATTTAATTATTCTAAATGTTGCTTGTTATCATATACTACCTCTGTCATATCTTATACTATTGTTACATTGTTTATGTTAGTCGATGTTACTACCAGGAATGTTCTACAGCAGTATGTACTGATACTACAATAAAAGTACTTGAAAATCAAGCACCTCGTCATTGCGTACCTCCTAGCGCATGATCATATTAGAGAGATTCCCGCAGTCTCTGCTTACTAACAAAACCAGTTCTAAGAAAAATTAGTTAGGAAATAGGAATCTAGCTTGAGCCAAAGAGCTTGACTAGTCTAGCACGTGGCTACCACCATCGTCATTTTGGTGGAAGCGCCAGGGAAGTGTTCGTCGTTAGGTTAGCGCTTATTTCAATCTCCTTTCAGTAAATTTTACAAATGTACAAGCTTTTTATACAAAAGTATGGAGAGTTAAACTGCTCATGAATTATGTCCGAATTTGTTTGGTATAGCTGCGTACTAAAATGCATTTGTCTTTTGAAGAAAGTACAACTAGAAAATTGTTTAGGATGTCAGCTTGATTGTACTTATAAAAATGTATAAATTATATACCTAATAATAGAATGTAATATAAAATATTTAAACTATGTTATGCTCAGAAGGAATAGTAGACTCAAATGAAAGAAATAATTATCGCAACTTAATACAAATTCATTAAGGTAATAACAAAATTAAAGCTGAAGACAGTTTATTTGAAATGTATTTAAAAGAACGGTGCGTTCATACGAGGCGACGTTTATTGAGCAAAACCATCCCTAACTGACATGAGTGCGACCCTGAATTTGGCAAAATAATCGGCTTTGTGATTGAACTCATAGACAAACATTATTTAAGTTAAAAGTATAAGACAAATAGAGGTATGCAAAGAATGAAAACCCCCATTTGAAATAAAAAGTTACATAGGTAACCTAAATGTGCCCGTGAAAACAGTGAAACTAAATATTCTGAAACTATTTAAGAAAAGTTTTAATTCATTTACATGTGTCAACACAGTTAGTTGCAACAGGAATATCAAAATAAAATATATTCCTTCTTTTTCCAGATAATCAACATTACAACGAATTTGACAGCCACAAACCTCAGAAAGCCGAACCCCAAAATGCCATTAATATTCTGAATAACGTCCTGCTTAGAAAATCTGTAGTTTCGAAACTTTCCCGATACGATCTCCTGCTGGGCGTTGTCAAAGCCGAGGCCTATTTCGCGTTTAATGGCGAAGACGTCCAGTATGGAATCGAAGCCGACAGAAGATCTAAGATTTTAAGGACTTTTGTTCGAAACACCTACAGCTATCATCTCTCGGAAATCCTAGCGACCATCGTTAACGAGTATACGGACTGGGAACGACCCGTACAACATCCAATTAATATCAGAGATGAGACATTAGAAGCGCTATCGGATGCACAGTATGTAGCTCCAGTTGTGCATACAGCAGATCTGCATTCGGCAGAGCACAGGAACTCCTATCTTTATGTGTTCGACTATCAGACTAAATACGGTGATTACCCTCAGGTAAGTAAGGATAATTTAAATACTAAATTAAACTCGACCTTATTAACGGAGAGGGCAAATTAACAGATGATGCACTTGCAACCCTGTTTAATTCTAGACAGTGTAGTTAGTGACGAATTAAGCACTTTTAAAGATTAAAGAGGCTGCGCTGTATAGTAGACAAGTAAATTGATTAAGTTCGAATTCAGGAACCCGATTGCAATGTTCTAGTTTACCCGCAGGGCTTCTTTGTTTAACTAGTCTTATCACTTTCAAGAAGTCTCTATGTTAGAAACAAAGATTAATTCATTCGTTTGTCACCGAGGAGGAAAAGCGAAAAGAAGAAGAAATCTCGGAAGAGTCCTTCCTAAGTAGTTTTGTAATAAAATTATGAAGTAATAACTTCCGGCTGTAATTACATTCAACCCTTTTGTTTTTATTTTTTGTTTTCATAGTACTTGAGATAAAATTGTAACTAACTACAGAAAAATTTCGTTTTGTTGCAAAGTTGCGATAATAAAAAGGAAATTAATTGCTTTGGCGGCGACGTATTTCCTCTTTTTTTTTTCGTAACTTATTCTGGAATTTTTTAATTCCACTATCGCCGTCTAGATTATTAGGTTTGAAAACAACTTCAGAGCGGGAAAATGCAAATTAAAAATTTTACAGTATTTTCAGGATGTCGAGGAAGCCATTAATCACTTCTGTTAATGTTACAGGTTGAGATTTTACTGAAAAAAAATTAATCGAATGTTTTAACAACTAAATGTTTTATTTGGTACTGTAAGTTTTATTTCCATGAAATTAAGATAAATTACCTGTATGACACATTCGTTTCTGTTGTTAATGTTTTGTGTAAATGTAACTAAGCTGCTAAAAAATATTTAAAATAAACTAGCTTTATTTTAGTTGTATTTATATTATATTTCATGATTATGGAGTTCCACAAAGTAAGGCTGGAGACAGTAAACGCTAGCTTTTTTTAACCGGGATCCTTGCCTGCAATACTCTTGCATCTTGCAATTTCTTAAGATATTGTTACGAATGGAATAATTCATTTTAAAGTAAATCATTCAAGTATTTTATTGAAAGCTATGAGATGTGATTTCAAAGTAGTATTGAAAATTTATTATAAATAAATCTGTGAAAACCGCATGTAAAATGGAATCGAAGCTTGTTAGTAAAACTAGCCAATCTGCCGCATGGTGTTCTGAAAGAGACACAAATTAAGATTTGTATCTCATGCTGATATGATCACGCAGTACCAGTGTAGGCACATCCCCACATGCTCGATACATGATAGTACATCTAGTCGGCAAATTATATTTAATAATTAGACCAAAATTTATAATAAAGTATTTTTATTTATAAAAAGACAAATTAAACTCGTTACTGCTTTTAAAGTTCGTTTACGTAAAACGTTATGCATTTTAGATTGCTACTGTAACAAAAGCTCGTTTTTGTGCTTTTACTTTAGTATTAAAGAGCTGATTTAAAATGGAAAGTTTAATATTTACGTAAGACTAGCAGTTTATTACCAGCCAAGGTCAGCAAGAGTTGACGTTAAAGTTTTTCTTGGGCATGGGAAATTGAAAGGTTGCCTGATTTAAATAGAACTATGTTTGCCTTATAAACGCCATACTTGAATATTATTTTGATAAACATTAAAATTTTCCAACATGGAATCACAACTTCAAACAGTTAATAAATAAATTTAAATACTTTTATATTTACTTTACATTAGTATGACAAAAGTTAAACTAAATCATTTCAATGTTGCAAATTATCTTACTTTAAACTGAATTGCACTCAAAATATATTTACAGTTGAATACATAAAGCCTGTGACTTACGAACCGACAAGGTGATGGAAAGTTACACACCTTGCATTAACAGATATGGCTCCAAAATTTGTATCTTTGGAAGTAGATACGCCAAATAATCGCGATTAATAGCAACAATAAAAGGACTCACTTCTTGTTCTTAGTGAGAATTGGATTGGATTGGAACAAAAGGCAACGACCAATTATAAACATGTATTAAACAAGATAACATTGCAGGTAAAGGTTATATACAAAATATTGCAGTGACGTCGGACAAAGTAACTTCCAAGGTAGGTTTCGATACGAAAGTATGGTTGAGGGTCATACATACACTATTCTATAATAAAATTTAGTTGAATTGACTGTGCACGTAGATAAGAGATCGACTTACCAAAGAGCGTTTATTATAAAAAGGGATGCTTCAGTTTCTTTAAAGTGGTTAAATATAATTTAGCTGATATTATAGCTTCGTCACTGATCTGTCAAGGTATGTTGATGGTGGTTACAAGAATTGGGCAACCATTCCTGATTTACAATGCCATAAGATGGAAGCCAGAGTTTGTCCTCTTGTGCCGTTGATGTTCTTAAGCAAATGCACGAAGAGAAATGTACAGGACCAACGTACTGTTTCTATATTCGGTGATATCGAGGGTTTTTCTAGATTTTGCTTGACGTATGTTTTACCATCAAACTTTGTAGTGACTAACGTTCTCTTGGACCGCGTGATTTACAGCAATTTTAAATTATCAAAATGAAGACGGAACAATATTAATAGCTTATAATTACTGAAAACAGTTTTTATTTATCGTTGCACAATTAACTTGAGTTCTAAAGTTCTTTAGATTTGGTGAGAATTAGGTTAATCTAACGTACAAAAGATCCAATTACTATTTAGTTAATGGGAATTTCAACAAATGCACCCGGAAAGTACATTTAGAAGAACAACTGGCACCAAGAAAGGGTCTTCGTCAATAATCTTGCAAACAATACAATAATTACGCTCAATGCAAATATTAATCACCACAATGAATTAAAATTTTACTAAATCGTTACATTTAACGATAAAACAACTTTTTTTACGATGCATAAAACCTGGGCTTATAATAAATTCTTTAACCAAAACAACTAGTGAAGAATCTTCTTGTTTGCAACTCGTCAAATAAAAATTGACATTTTGCGGAAATTAACGGGATTTGCAATTTTATTAGTTGCAAATACTTTTACGTATTTTGCAGTAAATTTGTCGGGTTTTCACTAATTGCAAATAACGGTTTTTTTTCTACTATTTTACTAAAACTAGATGTGCTTAAATCTCAACTTTTTTCCCTAAAGATAACATCATCTTAGAGTTTGTAAACAATTTTTTACAAAGGCAAAATTTAATTTCACCTACATTGGCATGAAATAAGATCAAACCTACCTCTCTTTACAGGTTAATGAGAAAAAAAGACAATAATCGGTACAGTACCAAAATAGATTTTATTTGTTCCTAACTTGTAAACATCAATTTATCAAGTCACTGTATTCCCCTTGAAAATGTCTAATAACTGGAGCACGGGTGTAAAAAAAATAACTGGCTAGCATGTAAAAAGTTTTACACGCGTCCTCATATTTTCTATTATTATATAATTTGAAGTAACGAGCGTTTCCAAAGCAATAGTTCTAAGCTCATACTATTTTTTTTAATATCAAAATTTCTAGAATTTTTAATACAATTATGTAGTTTGATGAATGAAATATTTATTTACAAGTGTGGAACAAATAAAACATTCAAAAATACACGCAAGGTAACGAGTTTTACTGGCTCAAGGAGGTAACTGACTCGTCTTCGACTCGTCATTTATATCCTCCATTCGCCAGTAAAAACCCTTTTACCATGCTAGTAATGTTAAATACTATTATTTCACACTGTGTCACATTTGTCAGTTTTACGTCAAACGTTTTAGTCCAGAAAATGCGATTTAACAGTCTAGTATGATTGTAAAAAATTTTACAGTCTAGTATGACTGTAAAAAATTTTACCGGACGCAAATACAATCAATCAACTGGACAATGTTTTAGTACGTAATCAGTTACTATGGATACTCGTTCTTCATAGATAACCATATTTTACATTCGGAAATTTATTTTATATATATTTTTTTAATTAAATCAATATTCCAATAATTTCAGTATGAAATAAAACGCATTACGTCATACGTCCTGGAAATGGTCTTACAGTCTCGTTTCGATGTTCCAGACTCGGCTCCTTCGTCGCCTTGTCTGTAACATCTTACTCGACTGTAAAATTCCATTTTCAGGACTTATAACATAAATTACCATTCTTCGTACATAAGCAAACTTTATATGTGAGGAACCGCAGATAGGAATTTGCATCTGTCAATAAACCAACTCAGTTAGGGGTTACATTCCACCTCAAAACAAATAAAATGAATCATTATCTAAAACCCTATAACGCTAGAATTTACTCACTTGTATTTATAAGTGTGATTAGCTTGAGTTTTTCTCCTTTGACTTAACGATGCCTTTAATTTGAAATAATGTTTTATTATATGAATTCTGTCCAATATTTCATTACAGTTAGCTGGATTATTGTTCAAAAAACGAGAACTGTTTAAGATTTTCCTAGTTTAAGATATTTTTAAACATCCAAAGACATATTCTCATATATGTGTTTAATTGGAAGTCATGAACTTTATTCAGGAAAGTTGATGTAATGCAGCTGTGCCATATGATGTTGGAGCTTGAAATGATGTAATTAAGAATTAATCAACGTTTTAAGTTTGTGTTTGACAGCTACTGTTGCCCTAGTTGTGCAGTCTTATGGTGCATTTTAAGATGCAAGTGTCTTATGCCATTTTGTTTGTATTTACATAAGCTGCATTTCCATTTAAATAGAATTAAGAAAAACAAGTTAGTTAGGAGATTCTCGCAGA
Source organism: Agrypnus murinus (assembly GCA_929113105.1). NCBI lineage: Eukaryota > Metazoa > Arthropoda > Insecta > Coleoptera > Elateridae > Agrypnus > Agrypnus murinus. The sequence continues at coordinate 149,542,867 of OV816028.1, forward strand.
GGCAAAAAGACGTCTTGCTGCTAGTTCAAATTCTAAAAAATAAAAGTAGAGTTAGTTATGTGTCTATTATGGTTATAAACAGAAAAAAATTAAATTTAAAGGTTTTACATACCATTATAATTATTATTGGAAATAAAATACAAAGAAGATTTATTATAATCTATTGACGAATTTATTGAAGTATCCATTGGAACTAAAATGCAGAGAAAATTTATTTTAATAAATTAAATTAATTTCATTTAATTTTAAATGAAAATAAGAAGTCAGGGTGCATTTTTACGGGAAGTGCTTTTTTTAAAACCAAGTAAGTATGCGCTTTATTTATTTTACTGATATCAAAAAACAAAAGAAAAATTAAGATTAAATAAAAACAATCTTAGAACTCTTAATACTACTATTAATTTGAAAATTATTAAAAAACCAAGTATAGCCTTGAGGAGGTATCATTTCGTTTTGTTATCGATATATAACTTGAACTCCAAGTGAGTTGTATGGTTGTTCAATTAGGAATTGTTTTAAATTATTATCCTCAACAAAATAACCAAGACTGAGTTAGCTTATCGAGAAAAGGAATATTTAGGTGTTTTATTTAATTTAGCTAGTCAATTAAATTATCAAGGGTAATAGCACCGCAAGATTTATTGTCTGCCCCAACGTGGAACAAAATTAAATTATTCTTTGTACTTTGTACTAAGTATTCTTTGTACTCTTGGTAGTGCCATCTCTTAACAAAACGCTGCACCTCGCAACCAAAGGGAATCTAAACTAGGCAAAAAAGTAGCTTTTAAAACATTGTCAAACAAGAGCGGTTGAGTATATCCATTAAAAGCAATTTTGAATAAAATAAGACTTTAAAGGCTTAATTCAACTTTAGAGTAAATAGAGTAAAAGTTAAGATTTTTTAAATTCCTTCTTCTTTTTAATTAGCTTCTAGCAAAAGTAAACATCTTGGAGTGGAATATACCATTGCTTTTCATTCAATATTGAAATTTGGAAATTTATTGTCGTAGGAGAAATGACGTATAAGAACATCCCTCGTACATTTTTGCATTGTTTTAATAATATGGCCAACACTATAAAAAGCTAGCCAAACCTGATCCCAGTAGGAATTTTACTTGCTTATCCGAGAAGGCATGTTTTTGTAAGATATGAGATATTAACAAACACTAACCACAATATTAAGTGAATTATGAGATCAAAAACGTGCAAACTCTAAACTTCCAGAAGATTTCTGTACCTGTTTATAAATAAAAGAAATATTTTGGGAAGTGGAAAATCCAAAATATTTAATATTTTCATCAATTTCTTCCAATTGACTCTAAAATAAATTAATCCCAAATAAAAATCAATTTAGAAATGCATTTCTGGGTCATATTTTATGAAAACTTTCTAAAATGTTCCAAAAAGTGTAAAGCTCAAACATAAATATTTGTATTTTAAAACTTTACAAAATTTTAATTCGTTAGATTTAAAATTAATTTCGGCTGATTAATTATTGTTTGTAAAATTTCAAATATATATCCCTGAGCTTAGCTGATTAATCTAGTAAACGCAACTAATCTGATTAATTTACGGATTTAAAACTATACCTATTTATAATAAGTGAAATAAATTTATAATTGACAAATAATTTGTGCCATGTATTATAACTGAATTAAAGGAAATTGTAAATATGTTTTTCGTTATCAATTTTATGTACTCCTTTTTGCATTCATCCTTCTAAAACTAACTCGGGATTGGAAATAAAATGAAAACGAAATGGATATAAAAACCGCGGTCCTTCCGGAAAACAACGTGTTCGCGTTCGTTTATAGCGGGTTTTAGGAGGCTATAGTTAAACTGAAACCTCATTCAATTCCGATTGTTTCACTCGAATCCTAAAGAAAAACGTTACATTATGTGGTATTCGCATTCTCACATATTCATTCTACCGTTTACAAAATATAAAAATGCCTTTATTTGTTTGTATACGATCGTGCATAATTTTTATTCGCGTTTACTGCAGGTTAGAGAACCGTTAAGACGTAAAGTTATAGCGAAAATGTATTTTATAAATATTGTGATGATATCATATCATCTAATTGAAAATTTGTTTAGCTTTAATGTGTTACATTAAAAACATTTAATAGGCTCCGGAAACTTTCAATTGCAAGTCAAATTGCACTTATACGTAATATTCATGCAATAAAAAAATAAATACTCATGCTAGGATATTAGTCATGCTCAAGGATACATGCTTGGTTACAGAAAATTTTATCAAGTTAAAGTAGGAAAAATAGCAGTACGATTATCTTAATACACATTTAACCTCACTTTATAAAAGGTTTATAAATATAAAAAGGCATGTCAATCAGTTAGATTATTTTTGTAGTAGAACATGGTTTATGTAACCCATGTTACATGTTCAGAATAGTTTATACTTTTTTTTAGAGGATTTTATCTTTCTTTATATGGGGTTTGACGATAATTAACGTAGAAGAGAATTTTCTTGATCCTACTAAGCCTAACCAGTTTCGGGAAAATATTTCACTGAAAATATGTAAGACGGGTCATTATTGTAATGTCTATAACAGCACATTTAACTTACAAACTCCTTTATTTGAAAAATTTGTGTTAATCTTTATGAAGGTATTGGCGTTCCTGATATGCTTCAATTTTTCCAAATATTGATTTTATTATAATTATTTAAACCGTTGTTTGAATGCAGGCACTTAGAGTACGTTACTCTGGACAAGTGTGAGTATAGTTTGATTTCATTTATGTTGTCATTTGTATGGAAACTTGCAAAGCATCGTTTGACCTTAAAAACGTGTAAACAGATTTTTTATTTAAGTTTTTCTTTTATTGTAAATAATTTGCTATGTAAACTGCATATGTATGAGTTACCTTCGGTAGCTATATCGTCATTCCTTGTATAGGCATAGCTGAAGTTTTCATTCTAATAGTTTTAATAAGATTTTTGACCGTTGGTTGTTTTTGTTGATTTTCTCAGTTATCGTTTATTTTAGAGCATAAGTGTGTTATATTGTTTTAATTCCGCCAGCTACATTTCTGTATTTTTAGATTTAAGATTTGTGCTAATTATGAACATGTTTTTCGATAGTGACGTCATGATAAAATTTTGATGTTCAATTGTTTTGAAAATTTGCGTTGTTTTTCGATTGCTTTGGTGAAACCTATACAAACTCCGGGGAAGAAGAACAATTTCAATCGACAAAACGCATTGGGAGTGTCCATGATCGACTCCAGACCAAAAATCTACAAAATAAAGTAAGGTTAAGTGATAACCACATGTTTTTTTGTAAACAATCGACAATTTTTAACAAAGTGTTTATGGAATTGAATAGTTACCTGAATGTTTAAATCAAAGAAGATTTATTTTTGTTCTTCAACAATTCTATGAAATTGTGAACGATTTATATAAATTAAATCAATAAGATTTATGTTTATTTAATTATTGATTTGAATAATTCGACTTGAATGGATATTAAAGATCAGCTGTTGAATTGAAACTGTCTGTATTACCGATAATATAACAGAAAATACATTTGAGTGGATTCGTTGACGTTTATATACAAGGTAAATCGAAAATAAAAAGATTTGGTTCACATTAGGAACAACAAAATCATTCACATTCACAAATTCAACAAAATTTATTTTTCTTATTTAAGTGTTTTCAATAACAAAGTTGTAACATTTAAACAATTTCAATTTGTTTATTCACAAAAATAATTAATTTTTCGTTGGATAAATTTATTTAACAATTGTAAATATTTTTCTTATCTGATAAACTTAATTGATGTCAGTTTGTTCAAATGGAGACCAGTTACAACTCCCATTGCACGTTGGTAACTAATATTTAACACATTTGAGCAAGCTCAAGGAAGATTTTCCATTTTTAACTTTTCTGTTTAAATATTTTTATTTTCTCTTTTGAAATAGATTTTCTATTTATTATAATAAAAATAAAGAATTGCATTTCAATTTATCTATGTGTTTATTTATGTGATGTTTATGCAAGCATCCATTTATTTTATTCACATACAGTTGACACATAAAATTGACACAGAGTTTAAGTTTGCTGTTTGTCCAGTTGCAGAAGTCCAAGTGCATTGGTAGTAAGTTTCTTTTTCCAAGTACAGGAATTAATAAGATCAACGTAAGTTTTTATCTCATGCTCTATCGAATTATACCTGAATCAGCCTGTTTGGGTGTTATTTAAAATTTCTTTATTAAAGCTAGCCAAAGTTTTAACATGGTTAATTTATTTAGTTTTTATTTAAATAATAACATCTAATAATTTAATAATTTAATCTCATTATTTAATAATTTAAAATATGGCGATTCATTTTTATATTAAAAATTATTTTTGCAAACTCTATAATAAAATTAAATATTATAATAAAAATGTAACGCCACAGAAGAAGAAAACTAAGAAAACTGTAGTGAAACACAAGAAAAAAATAATATGTGTTTATAATAAAGGTATAGATAATGATTTATTTTTGCATCATAATAAATACAATTAATCTTGTAGACGATAATTAGTTTAATAGGTGAATGGGATTTTCAATGGAATGGTGAATGAAATATAATAAAATTAAATATTATAATAGAAATGAAACATCACAGAAGATTTGTTCGCTATATGTTTTATATTAAATACTTGTATAGAATATACCTTGAAGATTATAAAATAGCAATCAAGATATAGGTATAACGAATGACGGAAAAAATCTAAGTAAACTGACAAAAAAACCCACGAATGTTAAAAATTAGCACGTTTAACTTACCCTTTTTCCTAAAGGTACAAGTATAACCCTATTGGTCACATTTTATAGAAGAAGTACTAAATATGAAAATAGTATGTTATTAATTTTTAATTTAAGTTTCCTACATTAAATTTATTACCGTTACTACGTATATTGAATTTTCATCATATCCGGAATGTAATATGAATGAAGTTTTTATATTTCATAAACTGATGTCTGTTAAATATTAAAGCATTTACTAAATTTAATATACCTATATAGATTTAATATAAATAATATATTTAATATTAGAATAAACTGAAATGGCATGGACTTTACATAGGATAAGAAGCTAATACAAGGTCTATAAATAAACCACAAATATTTGTCCGGCGTTTCCACCAAAATATCGTATTATAATTAACTCGCTGGTAGTGGGTCTGAATTGAAACACTACAAAAATTAACAAAGAAGCCTCGCGGCGGGCGCCAGTGAAACAAACGTTTTCTTAACACAAAAAAAACAAAGACCCGCGATTGGGAGGCAGTGAAACACTTGTTATTTTTTAGGAACAAAACAAACCAGATTACTTTAACTTTAAAAAATCTCACGAAAACTGTACAACACAAAATATTTAATATTTACTGTACAACTCAAGATTGTCTCGGCTTGAGATATCTACACTACAAATTTAAATACAGGTCGCAGGTATTGTTTCCACAGCTCACAAATTATAAAAGAAATAGGTTATAGGTTTAAAAACACAAGAAAATTCATATTGTTGAGCGCCATCTGTTTAAGAAAGTCCAGGAATTTTATAAAGATAATGACCTGATGCTCGCAAACAGAAATGGACGTATGAATGATTAACGACAGAGAAATAATGCACATAAAAAATAGTGGTCAAAAATATTCGATACAAAATAATGGTTCAACTTACATTAGCATTATTCAAAAATAAAATCCATTAAGTCACAATACCTTATTCAAATAGTTTAATCCAACTTCACCTTACAAAGCAATTGAAACAATTTTGCCTTTTCTTTCAGAACAAACACTTATCACCAAACTGAAGGAATCTGTAGATCACCTTACTGACGCCGCTACTGAATTTGAACCAAGGAATTAAAGTTCTCAATAACTGTCTCTCATTAGAACTAATGTTTAATAAAGTTCTCCTTTTCTTATAAAAAATAGTCGGAATAACCATATGAGTTCAATTATTAATTATTTATTAAAAATATTTTTCTTTAATAGAAGTAACGCCACACTTAACTGTGTCATTTAAGAATTATATAGTTTTAAAACTTCCGATATTAAATTATATTAAAACGGAATCATGTAAAAGCTTGCTTCACGATAAGTAAAATTAAGTAAAATTCGATAAATATAATTGTTCATTAGAATAACTGTATTACGATCAAAAACTGAAATGTAGCCGCCAAATATTAACAGCACTTTGACTACAATTCGATACTTCATACGGAATTAATTACTAGATTTCGGTAAGAGCGATTCTATATTAATCACTGAAATTTCTGCACTTTTATTGATAATTAAACACACAACTAAAACATTGGGAAGTGTCAAAGGCAATCCATTCTCGTACAATACTCTTCACGGAGAAGGCGCGACGCCTCCCGCTTGGCAAACGCCACTTCGCTCGGTTGTGAATTCAACCAGTTCCTATCCTAAACTATCTTCGACTGACTGTCTAAACTAAAAATATTTCGCGGTGGAATGATTTTTTGAGGAGGGCGAAATTTTAAATAATCCAATAGAAATATAACGGAATTTTTATTAGCCAATAAAGTATGTTTACGTCATTTTGTTCTAGAATAAATTTCCAACGAGAACTTACAGGGATTCCCATTTGAATATGTACTTTATACTTGCAGGTGACTGTCTAGGCAATTTTATTCTAGAAGGTCCCGTTTGTCGGCATTTTGTTTACTAGAAGAGATTTCAACCCAGTATGTTTTAAAGCTGTAAATTCGAACTTTCCTACATTTTAATCATAAGGAAATTTTTGTTAACGCCAATATTAGATTATAGATTATATATTAGATTTTAGCCCTTACAAGCTCGGAATTTAAAACAATTTTTATTCTGGAACATTCTATTTCTCAAAAAATAAACATTTGGTTAATGTTGGAACCCCTTAAAATAAACACATGCATCAATAAAAATTCTACTAAAATATAAGATATTACTTACGAATATGTTTCAAGGTAACTCTTTTATACTTGGAGGAAACATTATTTAGCTTAATGTAATATTTGCAGTTCCGACATAATTGAATTTTACTAAACTGCCAGGACCGTGCTGGGATTCCTTTAGTATTTATTAGTTTCAAAAAACGTAACGTTACATAATTACATTGGAATCGTAGATGCTGAGAGCTGGTTCATTCTGCGAGCTTCACTTGGAAGCTGAATCTATAATATCAGTATCTCGGTTCATATACTCTTTTTGTTGATTGATACTTTGATTTAATTTGTTATCTTATTTTTATTGCTACAGTAACAATTCCAAAGAGATTTCGGTAGATCTATTCTAGTAAATAAAACAATTCATCCTAGTAAGCGAAAATTCATTACAAATTACTTCACAAATATGGTGTAATTAATACTATGGATCCTCTGCTAAGTCTGACTGAGCAATTTCAATAACACCCACTTTGGTCTCTTGAATTTAATTAATTTAAATGTTGTTAAAATATTTACACAAGAAGCGCAAAGTTCAAAACGATAATTTAAATAAATAGGCTGCTTTAAACTAAAGCTAGTTCGAAACTACATAAAGGGATAAGACCTTGGTTTTCAACCTTTGATTAATCTCTCAGTACCCATTTAGCAGTAAATGTCAGTTAGCCAACCGCAAACCAAAACCCAATTAGTAACTTTCGTGGTCTAATCGATTTTATGTGTATTATTCTGCGGTTAAATATATTTTTGCTTTTACATGTTAATGGAATTACACGAATAAAACGACAACAAGAAAAAAACCAGCAGAAGAGAGTGCGAATTTATATAATATAAAACTAAAAACTCGTAAACGAGCGGGATGGTTAATTCGAATTCGAAAAGAACTCGAGAAAGATTTGGAGTTTAAAACCTTACTAAGCTCTTTACATAAAAAGACTCGAGAATTAAAGTCGGGGACTTGGTTCGTACCTTTGACATTCAAACGGTTTCCCGTAAAATGTAGATTACAAACGAGAATACGGCGAGAGAGAGAAGAAGGAAGGACCTACTCTAGGGATGGATACTCCATTTAACTGCTACTGGATACTTCTCCACCTAAAAACGTTTCGATCAAGACGAATATTGATGAGTATGCAAAAACCCAAAATAACGAACCAAGTTGACGAAACTTCTTTTGTTTTCACGTTTTGTCATTTACATCGGAATTATTATGTAAATGGAGGTTGTCTCGTTTTCATAAGAGGCATCCTGATTTAAGTAATGATGAAAGAAAAGAAACCGAATACGTCTAACGCTACTAAATTATAAATAGAATTAAGAAATTGGAATGAAATCTTGTTAAGTAGTTAATTAACTAACTGATTGTTAAACGACATGCCGCCATAAAAATTAATTAAAAGTAGCTCAGATTACTTCCAATATGAGAAAGGTACAGTTCTTGAGAAACGAATAAAGACCTCTTAAGGTTTTAATAGCTTCGCATCCTCGAAAATTCCTTTAAATGGGCGCGTAAATCACATCCCCCTTTATTATTTTCTATACTACAACAATAGAGAAACATATTTCTGATATCATATCCGTATTGAAAGGAATTTTTCTTTTTCCAAAACATAAATTCTTCCTCGACGCAAATTAGTTGTTTCCACGATACGAATCTGATTATGTGTAGCAGCATCGTCGGTCGTAACGGCTCGGCTTTTCCCCTAACAGAAACGATTTGCGGTTGATATTTTCGGTATGATGTCTCGGATGATAGAAAGTCATGGATGGGGCTATAATTTTCAGATATATAACCAAATGCCAGGGTCTCATGGGATTGAGTAGATTGTCCAAGATCCCTTACAACATCGTTTATAACTTTGGTTCATCAAAGGGCTGTCAGAGTTCTACACAATCAAGGTCCCTTATCAGGCGGTCGTCTCTGCATGCAAGTTTAATCTAATAAGGGATTTTGGTTGTCAAACTCTAGTAGCTTCTAAGTAGATAGAACATTATTTTGGTCAGATTACCGGACTTTGGTTATCTTAGGTATCCCACCACCGCTCAAAGGTGGTGGAGAGATGCTGCTGGCTTTTCTTTGACTAAATGACGAAGTTAGCATTTTAACAAGGTTCAAGTACTTAGGGATCACTTTTTAAATGATCTTAAATTATTTTCGTTTAAGGAACGATCTTTTTTCTTAAAGTCTTTTACTTGAATTTTGTCTACAAGTTCAATAAAAAAATACTCGCATAATACAAATCGCCCATTAATAATAGTAATTTATTGTATAAGGGTTTTAGATAGCATTTTATTCACGCAAGAATGTTTAACCGCGAGAGCTTGCTCGAGCGTTTGATTTTCTTAAGTGAATAAAATGCATCTAAAACCCGTATGCAATACAATGTTTTATCCACAATCACACTCATTTAGAATCAGAATTGCCGAATTTTATCAAAAAATTATTTGACATTTTACTGCGACGGCGGATGTTACCTTGGAAATCATTATTCGTGTTCAATTTGTCGTAGTACCTTTGCTTTACTGGTTGCTAGTGTGTTCAACAATCATTATAATTCCATGTGTTTTATGTATAGAAACCCTAGAGTTTTATAAACCACATTATACGTTGGCAAGGAGTTCAATTATTACCTTATTATATAGTGATTGTGGATAAAAATATTTTTTATAAGCCTTTTATTAAAACTACGGAGTTTCAATATTACAGTAACATAAAAATTGCAATACAAACTGAATATTGTTATACTATATTCAAATTGAAATTTGACAATGAACAAATAGCACAATCAGACAAACAACAAATGTGGAGATTTATTTACTTTCGTAACTCCTCCCTTCCCAGACTAGAAATTAAGAGTTCTTTTATTTCCCATAAACCTTTAAAGTTCTTTCTGACTTTTGTTACTATTTCGGAAAAGCTCGACTTAGAAGATGATTGCAGACGTTGACATTATTGCTACTGCTATTTTATTATTAATGTGTTGATCTGTAGGTAGTGTATATTAGTAAATCTGTCGAAATAAAATGGACGAAGATTATTTGCCAAAACGTTGAGCTTTTGCTATTTATTTTATTGTAGATATGTGTGTGTGTGTGTGTGTGTGTGTGTGTGTGTGTGTGTGTGTGTGTGTGTGTAACATAGATTAAAACAAATTTTTCATAATTTCTCTGTCTCATAATTTTGCCATCCATGTTTATCCTACACTGTCAAAGATAGTATGGAAAGCTTCTTCATTGCTATATTTCTTCTTTACGTTGAAACATTAGCTTCTTTGTTGTTGATGAGATCAGTAGAATTTTGTTTTATTTATTTGCATATTTCCACGACTTTGTTTTAATTAGTTTTGATAGGCAGGGTCGATGCTTCTGCAAGTTATGCTGAAAGCAATAGTACATGTCTTCGATTTCTAGGCATCTTTCTGTTGTTGTTCAGTAATCGTTGGTGTGTACTACGGTTAGTTGTCAGGAATAATTGACATATTTTTAGTAAGGATAGGATAGGGTTGAAGGTATTTAAACTGTGAATTTGAAATAAGAATATTTTGTTTTTTATAATGACTTAAATAAATGAAAAAACTTTGCCTGTTTCTTACTTCGTGTTTAGACTACACACTAATACAAAAGCAGTAAGACAGTCAGATAAACAGTATGTCAACCACAGCAGTTTTTAGACTAACTTAAGTAAGAAGTAAGAAAGTCAGCTAAACTCAATGTCAACCATAGCAGATTCTTGCTACTTACCCTCCAGGTAAACTACCAGCAAATTAAAAATAAAGTCACTTACTGAAGACAGGCTTTAAGATAATGGTGATGAGCTCCCGACGTAACTGAGTTCTTTTATATCAAAACCTCGTTTATATAGATTTCGTAAAAGCAAGATCAGCAGACACAGGCGAAGAGGAGATTGCAATGTGGACGACTTCGTAGCGCGTGTGTTAAGTGAGGGGTCTAGTATCAAAGGCTGCAATATCTTTTTTTTTAATTTTCAGGAAGAGAAAAAAAATATTCTGAACTTCAAGACGGAAATATTAATGCAAAACAAGTGTTTATTATATTAATAAAAGCACCATTATCGAAAATCATTGATCAATTTAAATGTAACTAGCACTAACTAATTTCTCTAGCAAGCAGGATGCAGGTGACCAGAGCAGCTGTGCCACACTATTTTTAGCAATAAGCTTGTACGAGATTGAAAATATGTGTGCGCAACCTTATGCAAAAATGTGTGAAAATATTGGTAAACATTTATACTATTGGAAATGCACTTAAAAAAATAATTTAATTTTGAATCATTTTATCTTTAAACGATTCATAACCTCACTAACAGTCACCGCAAGACTGCGGGACCAAGAATCTTCAAAAAGTAAAAAATGAGAAAATCTTTGAATTATCCTAAAAATGGTATTTCTACATTTTAATTTAGAAAGTATAGGCAGTATGTTTGTTTTTGGATCAACCTTTGTTTTATTAACGTTTTATCAACGGATGTGCTTTCTTTCTTGATCATCTAGTCGTCAACATCTCGAGGATTAACTATAATAGAAGAGTTAATTTTGACTCGGGACAATGGACCGGCGTTAGTGTTGTTTTCCTTTTTATAGATTATCTTGCAATCATATTCTTGTGGTTTTAAGCTCCATTAGACTAGATTAGTATTGAGCTCCTTTAGAGAAAATAACCATTGAAGTGGCTTATGATCACTGATAATTATGAATTTAACAATAAGGTCTAACATATTACACAACCTATTGTCACAACCTATGCTAGGGCTATTAGTAAAGAACTGCAAATTTAGCAAAATTTAAAGCGTCTGTTGCCAAGATGAATACTTTCGGAAAATCTAGGTATTATAGGTAAATTGGAAGAATTTATGAGAATACCAGTCTTAAAAGAGTCTATATTCTTGGCTATGTTTAGTTTTATTATTCGCTTTGAGGCATTGCGTTAGAGGTTTTGTTAATATAGCGAGATTTTTGATAAATTATCTACAATAGCCAACAAGTCCGACGAATGACTTGAATTTCTTGGCTTACTTATAGGAAAAGTTTCTATGATCGTTAACTTCTTTGAATTGGATTTAATACCCTTGGAAGCAATCTGATTTATAAAGCCGAATCTGTTGTGTTCCTGCCTGAATGTTGCGAAGATGATACTATCATTCTGACGATAATGTCAAACCGAACATATTTTGTTCAACAAATTTTTCAAAAGTCGCTGACAATGTTACAGAGGCATTTTTCAGGCCAAAAAGCATAGCAGCATTTTTATAATCGCCGTGTTTTACAATGAATATCGTTTTAGTACCAAATTTAGATGTATCCTTACTTGATAAATCCAGAAGTCAATTCCAGGGTACTAAAATACTGACAACCCTCTAATGTATCTAGTATGATATCTAATATTTGGTATGGTATGGTATGATAAGTATAGCGATCATTCGTAGTTTATTCGTTTATATTTCCATAGCCAATTGTTGTCACAATAGTCAGATAAGAGAGCTCTAGAGAGACTGTCATAATTTGATAACCCCGTTTTTTAACGTCGAAATTAGGTTTTGTACTTTAGCTTTGTGTACGTGAGGGTAGCCGTTGGATATTATCTAGACGGGTATGTCGTCAATTCTTTTGATTTCGTGTTTTACTTTTGTAAATAAGTTTCAACTTATCGTTTGGTTTATAGAATATTTTTTTATGTTTTACTAAATTGTTTAAGGGTACTTTTCAGTAACCTAATTTAAAAAACGTTTATTTAATTTTATTGTTGCTTGAGAAGATGGAATAGAAAACTCTCAAGTAACTAAACTATCTTGAGTATTTAATAGACTCACAGGTATAATGATGTTATTGAAAGTAATTTAATCCTAGTTTTCTTTAAAAATAAGTTTTAACAATTAAATTCTTAATTGTATTGAAGTAGAATTTATATTTAATTACCTCTTTTAAGTAACATTCAAGCATTGACGTAGGATCAGCTAATATAAATCTTAAAAACTGAGAAGGAGGTGTTTAGCAGTATTAAAACCCTCAGAATTTTCTTAAAACTGTCGGTATGATAGGCAGTATAGTTGCAAGAACATTCATTATTTCGTGGAACATTTAATTTGATGCGAAGATTAACAACTCAGTCTTTCATTTTGACAAAACAGACTTATTACTCAATACTGAGAAATGTTTTGTTGAAGCAACAAATCTGCGTAATTAAAGCGAAAAATCTTCGTTAGGCCAATAAAATGTCTTTGTTGTGGATTGACAAAAACGTATTTTGTCAATAAAGCGCAGGATTTCTCTTGTTTCTATAACACTGTGACTTCAATTAATGAATTTATTGCGTTTGGATATTTTACTGTTACATATTAGAACTGGTGAAGGTCTCAACAGAGTAGATTTTATTATGGTAGGTCATGTCTAAAAACTTTAACCTCTGACTAATACTCTGGGTGTTTATTCCAAAGAACCAAGTCTGGTTTCATGGAAACATATCGGTTTTCAGCTTAATGAGTTCTGTACAGACGTTCTAATCTTTTTGGATAAACGCTGATATACTGTTTATTCTGTATTTTTTAATTCTCCTCCCTTAAAAAAGTGGTCTATCTTTAAACACAGGTGGTACTATTTCGAGCCTTCCATTTTTGGCAAAGAACAATAACAGATTATGCACTGTTAGTGAAAGGTTCGCTTTTAGCTGTGACGTAGAATGCGGGATACATGACGGAGGACAAAAAAGAGTTAGTGTTAGTGAGGTTACGCATTGCCAGATTTTCTAGTTTATAAATTAATCTCTCAAAATGCTTTGATGTTACCGTCTTTAGCTTTGTGCATACAGCGAACATAATTTGTTTGAATGCCTTACGCAGTTGGTGAACTTTGGAGGTATCAATGCCCAATGAAAGTATTAAAATGTACAGTTTTGTCTGCCTCGGTATTTTTGTCGCTGAGAGATTTAGGTAGATCGTTGAAATCAATAGAAGGTCAGTACTATAACGTATGGAGCCTTGTAGGAAGGTTGTAGGTGTACTTAAAAGTTATCGAGAAGATGGTAGTCAACATAATCTGCAAAGAAAAAAAACATGGTATTTGTTAGTATCCTTCTGTTTTTTCTTTCTTAAAAAATAGATTTTGTTTGATAATTGTGTATAGAACTATTTATAATTCTATGTAACATACAAAAATTATGTAATTGCGTTTATTACAAGGATAACCTATAACATATCCTAGCTACAAAAGACTATGCAGAATGTGTGCAGAAGTATCTTTCAATCTTTTCAATTGTTCCTTAAAATTATGTTAATAATAATGAGAAATAATATTTATCATTATTTATTTATGGGAACCTTCTTTATATGTTGAGTACTTTCTTAGTTATAATAATGTAATAATTCACTACAGTACAGTAAGAAGGGCGTATTTAAAATGCATTACTGCAGACCATCCCACCCTGTAGTCTAACCTCGCTAAAGTCGCTGTATCAAACCTAACACACGCAAATTAAGCTCATTTAATAACGAAAAGGAAAACGATAAAGTAGGAGTTCATACCTAAAAAAGATATTAGGGTTTTAATTTAATTCCATTATACAGAGTCTTACCAATATAACTAAAAATCTCGTAATAGGGGGTAGCTGTAATTATTCAGAACATGGTCACTTCCTGCTAGTTTTCGAGAAAATCGCATTTTAAAATTTAAGTACGCCCATTGTTCTCACTAACAATAATTACAGCTACCCCCCCCCCATTATGAGCTTTCTAGTTATATTAGTTACACCCTGTATAAAAGCATTTTATTCTTTTCGAAATTATACCGCGTCTGAATCCCGTAGTACGTACTACATATAACGGCAAGAAGCGAGCGGAGTGGCTCGGCGAAATGCCAAGCCCGTCAGGGTTTAGAAACTCGCTCGTTGTACATATATACGTACTGAATGCTTCAGGATGTGAATAGTTTGTTTTGTAGTAGCGTTTTAACAAAGACTGTCAAATTAGTTGCTAACGTTAGTGAAATAGTCTGTACGAAATTAATACATTTTTGAATATTATAAATTGATATTGAATGTTACAAATTATCGTTACATGATAGTTTTTCTGTAAAAATACAAAATCACTTTCTTTGTAAAAAATTCACAGCTATTTAGATAAATCCTACGCAACAGCACATAAATCTCGGTATAAAGGAGACTTTATTGCGAGTATATGTGCATAAGTTTCTCATCAAAATCAGTTTTGGCACGGCGATAACAACTTAGTTAGTTGAGGGAGAAATGCAAAACCGGCATTAAAGTATTAGCTAGGAAGTGCATATAAAGTATTAACTTAGCTTTTGTGAGTTCAAATTGCTAAACAGTTTCTGGGTATAAAAAGTATATTAAATATTACCTAGCAATTTACAAGATAAGCAGTTCGATAAGTAAATGTCATATAAACTGTTGGATATCGTCAGCGATAGATTCATTTATTAATCAGCATGAGAAGATGTATAGATGTAATTTTCGATATTTACAAGAGAATTTATGACTGTACGTACGTCCATTAATTTTATACAGGCATTAATTAAGAAAAGTAAATGTTAAGGTAATGCATTACATTATTTGATCTGTTATCGCAGAAGCGTCAAAATTAATTTAACTTATTGACTTTTTTTTATAGTTTGAACCGATATATCAAAGCGATTTAGCAATATTTCTTCTTTACATTAGTTACGTTATTCTATAAGAATCAAATATACGTTTTCTTTTAAAACGTTTAGTAAGGCAATGTAAGGTTAAATCCCCACTAATAGTTTACAATTAGAATGTGAAAATATAATAGAAATAGAAAATACAATAGAACAAGAATAAATCTTAGATTTACAATAATTGTCTAGAACTATTTCACATTAAATTCACTATTTTGGAAATTCACCAGAATTATACTGCATTAAATCTATAGTCGGTAGAAATTTTTCAAACTTATTCCACACTAGATCTACCTGCAGTCTGTAAGAATTCGTCAGAATCATACCAATTTAAATTTGCAATTTGTAAAAAAATATTCTATATCAAATCTACAGTTTGTAAGAATTCACTAAAAATAATCTTCAATAAATTTCCAATTTACAAAAATTATCTAAAATTATTCCACATTAAATTCACGCTTTCGAAGATTCGACGGAATACTCTAAGTTAAATCTAGTGTTTAAAAATTCTCCAGACTTTAAATCTATGGTTAACAAAAATTTTCAAACTTATTCCATATTAGATCTACAGTTTGTAAGAATTTTCCAGAATTATTCCAATATAAATTTGCAGTTTATTAAAATTGTTCTATATTAAATCTACTGTTTCTAAGTATTCTACCATAAATCTACAATTTGCAACAATTATCTAAAATTATTCCGTATTCATTTCATTGTCTGCATTATTCTATATTAAATCGGTGGTTAGTAATAATTTTCAAACTTATTCCACATTAGATCCAATCTAATCTACAGTTTGTAAGAATTTGACAGAATCCAGAATCATTCCAATATAAATTTTCAGTCTGCAAAAATTATTTTAGTGTAAATTTATTGTTTATAATGGTTCACCAAAAGTATTTGACAATAAATCTCCAATTTGGAAGAATGGTATTTAAAATTATTCCATATTATTTCTAATTACTTCCAATTTTCCAGAAATACGCCATAATTATTTTAACTGGAATCTAAAGCGTTTAAGATTTCATCAGAATTATTCCACATTAAATCTATGGTTTGTAAAGAAATTCCAAACTTAATCCTATTAAATCTAAGTACACTTTGTAAAAATTTATCAAAATAAT
Organism: Agrypnus murinus; assembly: GCA_929113105.1. NCBI lineage: Eukaryota > Metazoa > Arthropoda > Insecta > Coleoptera > Elateridae > Agrypnus > Agrypnus murinus. Next base: position 149,559,615 of record OV816028.1, read on the forward strand.
TCTAACTTAAATCTGCAGTTTGTAAGAATTTATTAAAACTATACCATAATACAGCCTTGGTAGTGTAATGTCTGGCGTGCCGGACTTTCACCCAAGCAGCCCGCGATCTACTCCCGGCGCCGGCAGATCTGGTTAAGGTTTTTTGCAGTTTTCCTTAGCTGTGACACAAATGTGGGATTTGCGCTGCTCCATCTGTAAGTCGCCTGCAGCCGCACATTGGGCCTACATAATAATAATAATCGTCCCCTCCATCCCGCACAAGCTTATAGCTTCTGGGGCCTTGGTTTAGGTTATGGGTTGTAGTAGTTATTATTATTATTATTATTATTATATGTTTCCAACTTGCAAGAATTATCTAAAATTATTCTACATTAAATTCACTGTTTCGAAAATTCAGCAGCAAGATTAAGTGTTTACTAATTCGTCAGTGTTATACCACACTAAATCTATAAGTTGTATAAGATTAGCAAATTCATTTCACATTAGATCTACAGTTTCGAAGATTTCGTCAGAATCATTCCAATATAAATTTGCAGTTTGCAAAAATTATTCTTTACTAAATCCACAATTTGTAAGCATTTACTAAACTTATTTCACAATAAATCCCCAATTTGCAAAAATGTATAAAACTATTCTACATTAGATTTACCATTTACAAAATTTTGCCAGAATTATTGCACATTGCCTATTCGTATGGTTGTTCTGTTTATTTCTAGAGCCCCTCTCTTTAGATACTATTTCCAAAGAAAACATTAAAAATGTATAATTTATTTCCCGTCGTAACGACATGAGCTATTTTAAATTTAGAAATGTAAAATTTTAACCTGCAAGGAGTGTCGGCTACCACCGAGTTTACATTAGAGCCTACATCCAACAGTCCATACCAAGAATTCGCGAACTTTTTCTTGGAAAACAGTTTTTAGCAGTCTAAGAATACACTAGAACTATTTAACATTAAATTAACAATTTGTAAGCCTTCCACATTAATTCGCGAGTTAAATTTCCAGAATTATTTAATATTAAATCTGAAACGTGTAGAAATTCGCCACAGTTAGTCAACATACATGTAAAAAATCGCCAGAATTAAAAAGAGGAATTTCACCACTATTTCACATTAAACATAATAGTTTGCAAGAATATTCCTTTTTCTCATTAAACCATAGTTGTTAAAAAATTACTAGATACATTTCAAATATCAAATAAAACTGACAGTTTTTAAGGCATTATATATACAATTTCTAAGAATTATATCAGAATTGTTGCACATTGAATTCTTTGTTTTTAAGATTTTACCAGAATTTTTCCACTTTAAACTTATTGTTTATATAAAAATTTTTAAAGTTTTTTTTACATTGTAAATGCAGCTTGTAAAAGGTCAGTAATATTTCAAATTACGTTCACAATTAGTATGAATTATTTCATTAAATCCACATTTTGTAAGAATTCGCCAGAATTATTCTAAACAGGTATTTAATTTTTACTAATTATTTATTCTTATATTCTCTAATTATTTAATCATTTATAGGAATTCGCCAGCGTTATTCCGTATTAAATTTAGCTTTTAGTATTATTCAACATTAAATTCCTATTTTTACAATTGCCCAAAATCATTGTGTGAACTACAATATGTGAATTGATTTCATGGTAAATTCGCAGTATTTTCGCACAATTTTTAAAAATTTACTAGAATGATTATATATTAAATAAATTTTGAAACATCAATTTACGTTAAAGTCACAATTTTTTAAATTTGATAGATCACTCCAATTAAATCTACAGTTTGTAAGAATTTTTTGGAAATTGAATTTTATTACATTCATAGTTCGCACAAATTTTTTTAGATTTTTTTAAATATTATTAGCAGTTCCTGCTAAATTAAATCCATAATTAGTGAATATTTAACAAATTTATTCTGCATTAAATATAAAATAAGTATTAAAAGGTGTAAGTTTAAGAACTACCCAATTTTGAAATGTAACAAGAAGGAATTAATTATATTAAGTTCTTTTTACATTTAAAAATTCAAGATTCGTAAATGTAAAAAGAATTTGATTTTACGCGTCGACGATTGATCATACGAAAACATGTTCTAAAGGTTTTTGTTGCGCTAGATGATATGCATCTAACAAAGCCCCATAATTAAACTAATATTATTAACACGACAAAATGATGTTAAAGTTTATAACTTAAGATAAATAAACTTAAGATTTTTTTATTAAAGTTTGGCTTTTTATTTAAAGTTTATAGCAACATAAAAACACAGCCCCGCAATAGGCAACATTTATAACACTCTAAATTCCTCAAAACACAAAACAAAAGTCCCCGATGGACTGTCACTATAATCTTAATAAAAAACTCAAATCACTAAATGCTTACTGTACTAAATGCTCCGGCAAAGATCTATAATTATGCAAATTTAAATACAGGTGTGGGTGTTAACCCCAAAAGCTTCTAATTAATTAATGGAATCAGGAACAAATAAAAAACATGTTGAGCGCCACCAAAACTGAGGATTTTATTAGGTTTTTAAAAAAGTCGGGAAATCATCAGTTTTGGGAATAACTTCCCATTTAAATTTGATCATACATATATCAAATAATAAAAAAAAACTAATTTCCAAAAAACAACATCAGCAGTTCGTTGAGCCTAACCATATCAAACGGTAGATTAATTTGAATCTGTATATTCAAACATAAAAGAAAAAATTCACATCAAAATCAAAAAGTTAATTAAATTTCGGGATCCCAAATAAACTTTACATAAAAACTTAATTAAAAGAAAATCAATACCTTACATTTTCTTTCATTCTGTATAATTTTCAGAAAAATCCCTTACACAAACGGAATACGTCAATCACAATACACTAAAACACAATATTGACATACACTTAATTTTCACAACAAAACTGTTGACCGGGAAAACCAATACGGGAAACAATCTTCTGAATTCTGAACTATATTTGTTTTATTTTAACGACGAACTTCAACATACTATTTACGATAATTTCCAATAACTAATAATTCTTTATTAGTATTATAATCACTGGATCGATAATTATATTAACTTGAATGCTGCTTGAGGGTGGTTATTTTAATTTGTAAACAAAACTTCACTGACTGAAATTACTGGATAATTTTTTTCGCCGAATTAATAACTTATTCACAAAATCCATACGATACCGCAATAAAACTTTACTTTATTCGAAACTGTAGGGAAAATATATGTGACGGTAATATCACTTACACACGACGGTCGAAGCCGACGCGTATCTTGGGATAACCCCTAGCTTTGGCTTTGAGAGTCTCTATTCGACTGACTTAAAAAAGGCTTCAGGTTTACATAGTGACAAGAAATTTTAAGAGGGATACTTCAAATTAGCCAATAATTAAATAATAGTATTAATAATTAATATTTTGGAGCAAAAAACGTTCACGAAATAGGGACTTGACCCATAATTAAAATCTACAACGTTTACAATAATATGATACACTGGGATCGAAAGTTTGTTTATTCAAAACCTGCTAATAAACACGTATAGGGAAATCATAAATTAAAGCCAAATGGATTTTATTAATGTGTTTTTCTATGAAACAAAGATTATAAGCCTGGGAACGCTTTAAAATGATCGTTCACACCAACTTAAACTTGCTAGCCTTTTTAAAATATTGTTTGTAAATGCACAAAGGTGACTTTTTTATACTTGAAAGAAAACATTATTTAGCTTAACGTAATATTTGCAGTTTTGGCACATTTAAGATTGTTAGACTGCACAGGATCGTACTGGGGTTCCTTTATTTATACTTATAAAATGATATTTATTAAGTTAAAAAAACGTAACGTTACAAGTTGTATTAAAGTATGGTATCTGTATGAATTTCCTTTTTATAACCTGTCGAGTTTGGAAATTTTTAAATTTACATCCTAAAACTAAATCCAGGTAATTATTTAATTAATGAAAGGGAAAAGAAAACGTAGAAACTGATTAAATACCAGTGGCGTGCGGTCCATGGAAGCAAGGGAAGCTATGCTTCCCTTAAGAATTTATTAAAATTAAAAAACAATGCTAACAAAAATAGTTTTATAAAATTATGATTATCGTTTATTTAAATTTGTAATGTTTAATCAACTTAAAGCTAAATATCAATTCCGTACAGCAAAAAGTATAATTATTTAAAGTACTATTTTAAATTAGACTCATTAAACTTGCGTGGAAAGGTAATACCGATTCAAATGTGTTACTTACACTGAATATAAGCACTAATTTCGTTGCTTCCTGCACTTCTTGCTTTCCGAAGCGGGCGAGTCGCGGGTGCGTTGTGGGCTACAGTTAACATCGTATAAGGTCGAGTTATTTTTATTAGCGTATTCGTATTCGTTATTTGTTTGATTTTTTGTGTTTGTTAAATGTTACTTAAGCAATGTAAATCTGCGAATAAGACTGTATTTTGGAACATTTTATTATTTCAATTTATATAAGTTCGGATTTTCTTAAAGACAAATAATTCTATTTAGTTTGTTCTGTATGCAACATTTAAACTTGCTTTATCGTCATGACATCATGACTGCAAATTCAGCTGCTTCGGTGGATGGTTCGAGTACCGTTCAATTTGTAAAGTATTATTATTATTTGATAAGAAATTTCCTTCATACAGTTTCGGAAATTATTGAGAAAGGCAGACCAAACCAGAACTTTTAAATTTAACAACAAAGATTAAAACCTGCACCAGGTATTTTGCTAAAAAAGACCGGAAAATCGAGTTGCATTCTAAATAAATAGTAGTACTTTTTTTTTAAATAAAGAATAATAGTCAACAAATCCCGTAAGTATAAAAGACGTATTCTTTTGCACATTGTGATTAAATCTAAACAATCATAAAAATTTGAAAATGCTTTGTCAAAAGAACGTTGGCAATAGTTACAAGTTTCGTTACAGCACCTTTTATGCTTCAATCATGTCAATCACAGAATTTCTACGGTTCAAAGGGGTAAGGGGATTACCAATCATGCTAAAAATATCTTACTAGGTGGGAGTTAATCAGTATTCAAAAGAACGAGATGTGCTAAAAAACTACCAATCCGATTAATCATTATAGAGTAAAAGAATACTACTGAAGTGTAAAAATTCTTCCTTAAAAGACTTTTAAGCTTAATAATTATAACACTGTTTTTTATTGTACCTAGGTGTATTAAAATTTAAATCGTGGTTGCTTCCCTAGCCTAAATTCTCACCGCACGCCACTGTTTGTAATATTTAATCAACTTAAAGCACAACATCAATTCTGTACAGCAAAAAGTAGTTACTATTTTAAATTGGGGTCATTAAACTTGCGCGGAAAGGTAATATAAATTCAAATGTGTTACATACACTGCACATAAAGTGTGATTTAGTTGCTTACTACATTTCTCTGTCCTTACTTTTGTTAGTGGGCGGTGGCGCGTTATGGTGATACGGCTGACATCGCAAGGTCAAGTAATTTTTAGTATGCTCCGTGCTCAGACGGTTTATTTATTATAATTTGGTTATTTATTTGTTTATTATGATTTAGTGTTTGTTAAATATTACTCAAGCAATGTAAATCTGCGAATGAGATTGTATTTTGGAACATTTTATTATTTCAATTTATATAAGTTGGGATTTTTTAAAAACCAATAATTCTATTTAGTTTGCTCCGTACGTAACTTTTAATATTGCTTATATCGAGATGACTGCAAATTCGGCTGCTTCGGCAGAAGGTTCGAGTACTTCCGATACATCCGAATCACGACAATTTTGTTGTCCAGTTTGTAAATTATTAAATAAATAATTTTCTGCATACAGTTTTGGAGAAAAATTACAAATTCTTGAGAAGTGCAAAACAAAACCAGAATTTTCAAATTTAACAACAAAGATTAAAACCTGCACCAGGTAGTTTTAAAATACACGCTTACAAAAATAATATAAAAGTTCTTCTTTGAAAAACTTTTAAGCTTAATAATTAGAACACTGGTTTTTATAGTACCTAGATGTATTAGAATTAAAATCCTGGTTGCTTCCCTTGCCTAAATTCTCACCGCACGCCACTGTTAAATACTAATGTCCAATTATATAACTAAACCTAAATAATATTTACCATCATGCGATACAAATTATGCCAGAATGAGATTGTTTACCAATAATGAAAGAATCAAAACGGAAAAAATAGGATTGTATTTTTAAGCTTCAAAGAGAAATTAAAAAGTTCACTTACCACAGCATTAATCTAGTGTATAAGCTTTTATATTAATATAGTATTTCGAAAACATAAATCCTAATCAAAATGAATCTTTACACTTTTAAAAGCAACAATTCAGTTACTGCAGAAATTTTCTTAACATCTCAAACAAATAAGAATTTATTATTATTATTTAAGAAATAGCCTGTTAGTTAACCTTACACTTCGGAATTATATAGATTTCGCAAGTCGTTAGAGAAAATACTTTAAAAAGAAAACAGGAAACCTCCACTCATTGTATTATAAAATCGATTAGCTTACATGGTAATGCCTAAATCTGGACTCTTCATCAGCTAGGAAAATTGACATGTTCCGATGTGAAGTCAACTGACCAACTACTACCTGTAGAAAAATCAGATATATAAATTACCCACTAGGAAATGAACCTTTTATTTTTTAATAAATAAGATGAGTTAATAATAATAATTGCTACTACCCATTACCTGGCGAACCATGCCCCAGAAGCCTGTGCGGGTGGGAGGGGCGATTATTACTGTTACGCACGCCCAACGTGCGGCTGCAGCCGACTTGACAGAAGCAGGTATAGCACAAATCTCACATTTGTGTTACAGTTGTTAATTATTGATGATGAACTGAGCGTTAATTCAGCTCTCGTTTAAAGGATTTTAAAAAAATTTTCTTTAATTAATTAATTTCACTAATAATTTGTTATTGCAAATTAAGTTTCTATAAGTTAATTTTATATAAACTAAGCAGTTGCACCCCAATGACTCAATCTTCTCGTTTTCTCAACTTTCAGTAATTAGTTAAGCACTAATTTTGAATTTGCAAGATTTTCTGCAATTTCAAGTGTACATCTTGAATAAATGAAAGTTTAATTGTGTTTTCCTTGACTTCCAACTTTTGTTTTCACTAAAAGAGAAATTATACGATTCTCTAATTTCCATGTAGTAAGCCTTACAGTTAGTAAAACTTTTTCTAAAAAAAAAGAAAGGGCCTCTGTCGTTTCCGTTCGTCCGCGGGTGGGTATATTTTCCATTCTAATTTCATCAAGTTTTCAAGTGAGTCGCAACTACGACAGTTTGAATTATTAGATCGACTCGCAAAGTGCTTGGAATATTAGATGCAATTGCAGAGCTCACTGCCACTCTTTTATGAACTCATAATAAAGTTAAAATCCATCCGGGAGTAAGTTTACTCTTAATTCTTCCTGCTTTATTTGCTATGAAATGTGCTTCCACACTTTAGATTTTATTAAAGGGAATCCTTACAAACTCAAATATTGCCAATTTTATTACCTACTAAAAGTTTTCATAATTTACCAGCGAAATGGAAGTACCCCTCTTTATCCGGACGTTTTAAACGAGATAGAATATTTTTCTAAAATGTAATTAAATGAGTTAATGCCTTAATAAAAACAGGCTGTTAAAATATAATTATATTTGCAATAATTAAAAACAATTATTTGTAGTAGTATAATTCCGTTTTCGAAGGGGATGATAGCGCGTTGTTTTAACAGAAGGAGGAGAGGAATTACTGCAAGGACAGAGCTGGATTAAGCGTTTCCGAGGGATTCCTAAGGGGAAGACTTTCAACTGTCCGCAGTTCCCAGCGGTAAAGCGATTAGCAAAACTGATTTATAAGCACTTGAATTTCTGTTTTAGGTAAATTAACTGACGCGAGAATTATTCATAAGGTATGGAACCGTACTCAAAGGCAGTGTCTTCTACCGTTTTAATTATTAGGTTATGTTAAACAATATTGAAGCTTTTTGGAAACTTCGACAAAGACAGACAAAATAAAAACAAAAAACTAGCAAATTTATTATACGATTTTTTAAATTGAATTATCTAATAAAGAAAAATTGAAGAGTAATGGAAAACAAAAATATAGTAAATAGTAAGTTTTAGAGAAATTTATTTTCCTCCTTAACTGACATTTTGCTTCTGTTATGATCGAATACAAAATAAATTTGTATTAATTTAACATTAAGTAGATCAAATCAAATAATCGTATATCTGAGTCAAACAACGTAAAACAACTTAGAAAATAATTCAAGATAAAATCTAGTTAAATTTAAATTTTTAAAAGCAAATACTATTACTCCAGAATGACCAGATCTTTAAGAATTGTTCTGATCGTTGTAATATAATGAGATGATATGGGCTCGTCGACTGAAAATTTAACACATTAATAAAACATTAAAAATATTTAAAGGTTAGGATTAGGCTCCGAAAACACAAAAATAATCATATCATGCATTAAATAAAAGATAGACGTGCTAGAATTAGTATTCTATATAAATAAATAAACCTAGTGGTTTATTTTATCTAATAGCTACAGTTAGAATTATCAAATTAGAATAGGTTTTTAAAACTAAGAAATTTATCACACACACATAACCTCAATTTCATATAAAAGGTTTTGAATTTATAAAAAGGATTAAAGTATTTATGTTCTTTTATAGTAAAACACACTTTCTGTAACACAGATTACGAGTTTAGGATAGTTTTTCTACTCTTCTTGAATGTTTATTTGATATTACATTTGAACCTTGACGTTATAACTAACGCAAGATCCATTTTTCTTTTTCCCACCAAACTAAGGCAGTTTCGGGTAGATATTCCCTGGAAATAATTAAAACAGGGCATTATTGTGATGTCTATAACAGTACATTTAACTTACGAATTTCTGTATTTGAAAGATTTGTGTTAATCTATATGGAGCGATCGACTTTGCTGATATTCTTTAATTTTGTCAAATTTTGAGTTTATTTTAATATTGTTCATCATTGTTTTGTGTCAGCCACCCGGAATACTGTATTCTGGACAAGATTAGTTGGAGTTTGATTCCATTTATGTTGTTATTTTATTTTGGACTTGCATAGCATCATTTGATGTCTAAAACGTAAGGTCATGTTTTTTTATTATTTTGTTAGAATTTGTGTAAACTCCACATGTTTGAGTTACTTTGTGTAATTATGTAAATATTTTATGTACAGAACTAGCTGGAAAGTGATGATTGTTCTGTATAAATTAGTTTTAATGAGATTTGTGACCGTTGGTCGTTTTCGTTGATTTTCTTTGTTATTGTTCATTTTAGACCACAAGTGTCTTGTGTCAATTTATTCGTCTCTTTGCCAGCTACTTTTCTGTCTTTAGAATTTTTAGAATTGAGATTAGTGTTTATTACATACATATGTTTTCGTTAGTGACGTCATGATAAAGTTTGATGTTCCGTTGTTTGTGAAATTTCGCTGCTTCATATAAATGAACCCCGGAAAAAGAACAATTTCAGTCGATAAAACGCATTGGAAGAATCCACGTTCGACTCGCATTTAATTTTCTGAAAAATAAGTTAGGTTATGAAGTTTTAACCCATATGTTTTGTTAGTAAACAATGTCATATGTGATTTGAATATTAACCTGTTATATAAACTAAAGAAGATTTATTTGGAATTTCAACAATTATTAGATTTGTGAAAGAATTATTTCAAATTAAAATCGAAGATAATAAAAAAATTTATATGGATTATTGACATTATTGGATCAGCTGATTTGGTTGGAAGCTATTTTACAACAGTAAACATTTTGAATTGGATTCATTGACATTTGGTGTGTCAGTTTACATATACAAGGTTGATCGTAATAAAAAATTGTTACCCATAGAGAACAATTCATAAAACTATTTTTTTTTTTGAAAAATTGAATTGAACAATTTGAAAATTCGTTTATCAATTGTAAATAATTTATTTGGTTGAATTGAATTTATTTGATGTTAGTTTGTTTAAATGAATGGCTGCAACCCACAGGACAGGTTGACAACCACCCGAGTTTCATTTAAGCAAACTGAAGGAAGATATTCCTGTTTATTTCTTTTTAAGGAACTTGTTTTTTTTATAAATTTATTTAACGTTAATAAAATAAAGATCTATGGTTTTTAATTTGTAAAAGTGTTTATTATTTTTATTTGATGTTGATGCAAGTATTCATTTTATTTATACAGATATTAAAATTACTGCTTGTCTAGATGTGGAATTCCAAGTACAACGATCCAGGTGTGGCTGGTAGTAAGTTCTTTTCTCCAGGTACAGGAATTAATAAGATACATAATTTGTCTATCTCATGCTCTATCAAATCTAAACCCGAGTTAGTCTATTGGGAGAAAGAAAAACTATTGAGCTGTTATTTTTTCATTTCTTTGAAGCTAGCCAAATTCATTATAAATTAAAATTTATTTTATTATTGTTATTGAACTTATAACATCTCAATATTGTATTGCATGTAATTTAATTTTTGTTTTTTATTAAAATTTAATTATTATTCTATACTTTTTTTTTGTAAAATGATTATTATTCTTTTATTTGTTGTTATTCAATGTAATTTAAAATTATTGCCTTGTATTTGATACGTGGATTGGTCCGTACAGATATTTCTTAAAGTTATGATGTGTTGGCTTGTATTCTGGAATAATTTCATCTAATAGAATATGATAAAGCAGATCATTATGAATCTGTATGCATAATTGAATCGACTTACCTTGAATGATTATTATTAATATTTAATAGATTTCATTGTTATGGCAATTGGATTTGCTGTAAATGTTAATTTTTTAATTCAATTTCTAACTCTGTGGTTTGATGTATTGCTGGAATTTTGTGTAATATTATCTTGGTCGCATGATTATTGTTGGATTCTTTTATTAAGATAGGTTCCTTTTTTGAAATTACTAAAAACATTATTGTAGGCCTGCATTCATAATCGTAAAGTGGATTCATGTGATTGTAGTTGCATAACCAATTATATTAGGTCTAAAAGTATTATGAAAAGTTAATTAAACATGTAATGCAACTGTCGCAATGCAATCGTTTAAAGTAGATTATGCTAATTAGTAGTAAGGTTTTAAAGTTCAAATGTGGGTTTATAATATAAGCCTGGAGTGTTAGTTTTTATAATCAGGAAAAAAGGGCTTTCTTTCTATCTTTTTAATTTTGGATTTAATTGTAGTTTTTGTGATTATAATTTTGGTTAAATTTAGTTGACAAGTAAAAAGTGTTTCGTTTTGAAAAAATTCAATTGTTTGGTTAGTTGGTATCAGTAGCTGTTAATCCATCAAAGGGAAAAAAGTTTCTTTGCTACTCAAATTTTAACAAAATAATGCTAAGATTTTATTAATAAAGTAGGATTATAAGAATTACTTAAAAATAATAAAAATATGTGAGGTTAAGGATAACTATTTTTTTATAAAAATTTGTTTTTATAACAATTTCTGAACTGAACTGAACTAAAAATTGATAACATTGATTGTTAATGATAAAAAAAAGGTTGACGTAGTCAAACAAAATTTAAATTTCAAGTAATAGAATTGAGAAATTTCAAAATAAGAATTAATTAATTTAATTTTTTGTGTAAAAATATACTTTTCTGTTTAGAAAAAGCAGACAGATTGATTGATTGTTTTGTTTCTTTATTATTAATACTCAGTATTAATTTAATCCAATCAGTCTTCCTGAATCTTTTCAAGATTTATTCGTATCCTATGCGTTTATTCATTTCTTTTTGTGTTAGTTTAACAGTTAATAAATAAAACATTGTGTCCTTCATTTTGTTTAGATTTTTTTGGTTATTATATTATAGTGTCTATTTTTTGGTTAACTATGATTATAACATAAGGTTTCTTGAGGAATAAGTATCAAAACAGACAATATAAAATCAATTCATTTATTAATAATTCGACGACGTTTCTATTCTTTTTTTTGGATCCTTTTCAAGTCTACAAAACACTTCACAATATATAACACTTAATTACTAAACAATGACTTGCTACATATTTGCAAGACTTGAAAAGGGTCTAAAAAAGAATAGAAACGTCGTCGAATTATTAATAAATGAATTGATTTTATATTGTCTGTTTTTATACTTATTCCTCAAGAAACCTTATCATATGATAAACAGACGAAATTAAATTCTTTTTACAATATGATCATAACAGTTAATAATAAAAAATCAAAGCAAACCATCCTGAAAAGAATCTCAAACTATTTCCTGTGGGACGGAAATCTCCACCGCAATATTTCAAATCCGAGCAAAATTTGTTTTTAAAGGTAAGAACTTTAACTTGACTTACAGTGTCAGTATTTATATTTATTTTTATCAACCAGAATATAAATATAAAAACATTTTCAAAAAGTTTACAATGATATAAATGAAAATCATATTGAGTATATGTTTTTAATTTAACATACCTGTTTTCCTTAAAATTAAACAGCTGAATAACATTATTTTGTTTAGATATTAAAGTATGACCTTTTAAATTTGTAAAACAATTTTAAAATAATTTCTTTACAATTTTTTTGTGATGGTTATGGTTTTGTGATGTAAAGCAAAGTAACTAATTGTTTAATTCTTCTAATATTTTCCCATAAGTTAATTAGAATATTTTTTCTATCAGAATCTTTAGAATCATAATATTATCTAAAAAACACAATTAAAATTAATGATATTTTATTAAAAATCTATAGTGCGAATAAAGTAATATTTTCATAAATTAATCTTAATGCAATTAGAAGAATTAAGATCAATAATATTTGATTTTAATTAAATTTAGTTTACTTTATTAACTATTGTTAAATTATTGATCTGACTACAACATAACATAACATAACATAAACTTAAAGCTTAACGAATCCACATTCATCTGAGAACTGTTTACACGCCTTAATTGAATTATAGTGTTTGATTAAATTAAATAGAATTTAATAGCAACCAATATTAAATGAAGTTTTAGAGCTGGAGAGAAAAAAATTACTGTAAATTAAATTATATTTACAGTATGTGTTAATTTGATCTTTTGATTTTGATTAGACTGTTGTCAAGTTGGGGATTGTCTTGACTACGGACGTAGTTAAGGGTAGAGTCATTCCGGCCGGGATATTCTAAGTAACTACACACTAATAGTTACTAAGCATTAGGACGATCTGGTAAACAATGCACCAGTTTCTAGATTCTCTACAGTTAAACAATATTAAAGGTGCTTTAATCATTAGCATGGTGAGCTCTCGAAGTCAAAACCTCGTTTATATATCCTTTTGTAAATGCAAGCTAAGCAAAACTGGAGAGAGGGAAAATGCAATGTGAATGATTGCAATGTAGGGGAATGCGAGCGCGTGTTAAAGTCACACGTGTGCAAGTAGTTCTTTCTCTAAGAGGAGCAAGTGTTTAGTGCAGTTGTGCGCTAGACTTATTAATAGCACCAAGCTCGCACGAGATAAGAGATATGTATGCAGCCTTGGAGAATACCTTGCGTTAGTTGAAAATGCAACCTGAAAAATTATGAATGATTTAGTTTCAGATTATTACGTCTGTGATACCGTTTTTAAGTAATAATAAATTAAATTATTAAGTAGAGATAATATAGGTATTACCAGTAGAAATATATTAAACGCAGTATTTTTGAATCCATCTGTAAAATAGTAATAGTCACTATTACAAATTTATCTTAAGCAAAGAAATAGAAGCGTTGCAAATAAACTTTACTTCAGAGAATGTATTATAGCTTTAAGAATTGAAAAATGACGTGAAAAAATTTAATTTTATATTCTATTCGGTTTTATACTATTAATTTGAGGAATTAAAACTTACCTAAACAACTTATTTTATTATACTAAACAAATTGTATGTTGCAATTTTTATTTTTTTAATGTAGCGATTTAAATTTTATAAAAATTGTATATTATACCAATCTAAGAACGTTTTCCAATTCAACTATTTTTAATCTATGTTTATTCCCTCTGACGAAAGTATTAGTACTTACCTAAATACTCAAATATTACTTTTAATTGAAATTAATGTAATCTTTAAAAATCGCATTGTAATTTAAAGCTTTTTTTTAATTTTAAATATCTTTAGTGACGTATCTCCGACGTAAGTAGAATAGTAATGTAAAATTATAATCAAGTATTATTAAAGTTGCATAGAAATACCTATAGCTTCTATAAAAAATGAAGTAAAGATGTTCTAAAGATATCACTAAAATGGTTATCTTTAGTATAAACTGCTTTTTTGATTTATAATACATTATAAATTTGAAATAACTAAATTAATTTAATTTATTTAAAGTAATCTATTTTTTACGTTTTAATGAAATGAATTTTAATTATTTTTAATAGCGCATTACTCATTTTAATTGAATTTGGATATAAACAAATGATTAATAAATTAGTTGGAATATTCAATATCAAAATATTATTTGCAAATAAGAATAAAATTTTAAATTTCCCTTGCTTCGCAGAAGAAAATCGAGTTTTATAGATACTTTTGAATTTCGAATTTGACGTCTTCTGGTTAATAAGTTATAAGAAACATAATATACGTTTTCCAGATGTATTGCAATTTCTATTTTAAAATAATTTCATATTCTAAACTTTCAATTTGAACAAGTGAAAGCTATTACTTTTCTTTCAAATAAAATATTTCAAATTTATTTGTTCATAAAAGAAAATCTGAGATTCATTTTTAATCAGTAAAATCCTCTTCAGCATACTATATCAAAACAAGAACTTTAATATTTCTCATTTTCCATAAATATTAAATTTAGAAAATATGAGGGTAATAAATTTCTCATGACTGAGTAACATACTGCAGCAGGACGGAAGAATAATGCATTTTCCGTCAAAGTATTAATTTATTGAAATTTAAAAAACCAAGAAAAAAAAGATATGTGTAATAACAATCACATGATAATACGTGTAATTTTTACTATCAGATTTGCAGGACTGCCAAGTTTTTCCTGTAGCGCGCCACCATTTCCTGCTGCGATGTAAATTATTCATATGTTACACTTCAGCCTTGGTAACGTGACGAACCCTGCTGTTCCTGCGGGGTATTACTTTTCCTCCAGCACGATTCCTGCTGCGATTTTTTTCTTTAAACTTCTTATATACTGTCTGTGTATACGTTTTACGTATATGTACGCAGATGTTTGACCAAAACGTGTATACTTAGCATTTTTCTTTTTCGGGCAAGCTGAAATATTGATAGTGGGAGATAGTAAAACAAGGAGGTTTTATGCAGATAAACGCGTTAAAATTACTCAATCAAACTGTAATTTCTTTTTAAGTAAATTAAAAAGCCGGGAGCTTATTTTTTCGACGGATCATCCATTATAAATTGAAAAGTGCTTTATTCGGTTCACCAGCAAAATAGGGGTGAAAATGGTGGAAAGATCGCGGATGATATTGGAATCGATGGAGCGCCGGTCTCTCTTCCGCCATTTCTCTGTTTAAATTTCCTATTGCGAACGCATAATTTTCTATATTAGCATATTTTTAAGGATTTTAATGATCCTCTACTTAATATTATTTTATTATTACAAATTTTAAATGGGGATCGCTTTATAAAATACGTACAAACCGTTTAGTAAAGTTTTTATTGGTTATATACTTCGTTTTATTGAACAAATAACCTTTAATGGAGGCTGAATATTTTTAGTACTACTTTGTAGTACTTTATTACCATAATTGATGATTAATAGGATTATTGTTTACAAAGAGGGTAGCGTTGATACATAAAATGCTTTCTTTAAATGTTATTACAAGTGTTCCCTTTTATACAGTGTATTATAATTAAAAAATAGAATATGCCGAAGTTGAACATTTATGAGCTGAACTGTTTACAGTGTAATCATGTACATAGAACAAACAATGCAGTTTTATTAATATCGTGTACAAAATAATAAGTTCTATATACAAAATGCTGTTGTATTAAGTGCACAAACAATGGTTTAAAAAATCGCTTTATTATAAAGTATTATTTGTTTCATGTTTTTTTGCTGTGAAACTCAATTTAAACAATTAGGCATGTTAATTTTTATGCGTTTTTTTCATATTATTTATTGGCATATTTAGTATTGTAATGTTTTTATTACAATTTATTTTATTTTACCGCATTATCATATATTACATTTAAATAGAATAGGTTATTTAAAGAAAAATACATGAAATATGACCAACCATCTCAGGTGCTTCTTAAAAGCCGGACTTGTACGGCACTGGTTAGGTACTTTAGGAAATAATAGGTACATTTCTTAATTGTAATAATGTCACGACGTGGGGTTTTCGTGACTGGAGGGACGTAGTCAGAGGTAGAAATGGAAAGAAAACACAAGGCATAAAAACAATAATATACTAATAAGAACAAAGTAATGCAATACAAAGGTTATACATATTGGTCATATAGTTTTGAGGACGTACAGGTCCTCCTAACTCTAACAATATCATCAGGGCGATCGGAACCACTCTATCTAGCACTAGATCTGCAAACTAAGCGTAGGAGACTGGTTCCTAGTGATCTACAACTAAGCACATAGGGAGCCTTTGCACAACTCCCTATTAACTAAGCAGAACTAAGCAAGGTGAGGGGAACGGTAATGCCGTTTGCACCAGGTTCAAACTCTTACCATAAAATAAATACAAAAGCACTTACCCGCTTGCTTGGATGTGGCTTCTTCGAGTAATGACACTGACTGAATTCTAAGCCCAAAGCAAACGGGTTTTATACTGTTCAACGCGGAAGAGATTAGCATAATAGTGGGAAACCGTAGGTTGGAGTTCCAGGTATGGTAGGAGTTTTCTGCAGAGGCGAGTTAGCCGTGCCAGGCACGGAGCTCACGGCTTCCTGGTTGCAGGCTCGTGGGTTGCCGTGGGCTGAATCGGAAATTCTTTGAAGGAATGCGCAACTGCTCGACTAGCGTAGGCCGCGTGACTGTACGTGGACTAACGTGGGTTGTTCAGCATAGATTAGAGTACCCTTGGCAGATAAATGCATTGGAATGCGGCTTGCAGTTGAGATAAACATATAAATTGCCAGACGTGGGTGACACAGCCGCAGCTGCTTGAATAGTATAGGTAGTTGCTTCAAAATAGTCGACTGACGTGGGCCGTTGCTGTAGATATCAGCGTAACCTTGATATAACAAAACGGAGCGCAACGTATGAATTATAAATTATTTAACAAGCAATTTCCGTTTGTGACAATAATTATATATTTTTTATATTTTCCTTTTTTACCATTCTAAGTTAATAGTATTGAAGCTTCTAAAATGCTCAGTGCTGTTCCAAGAAACCTCTTCTTTAAACAGCACAAGGTATATTTACAC
Organism: Agrypnus murinus; assembly: GCA_929113105.1. Lineage (NCBI taxonomy): Eukaryota > Metazoa > Arthropoda > Insecta > Coleoptera > Elateridae > Agrypnus > Agrypnus murinus. The sequence goes on from OV816028.1 coordinate 149,576,980, forward strand.
TAAGACCTTGCTGCGTCCGGCAGACGTGACTATTTCCGATGAAACTAGTTTATCACTCACTGAAAGTGACATTCAGAGTGTCTATATGTCAAATCGCATATGACCTGACATTGGTCAAAATCTGATGATCTAGAGCTACAGATCTAATACTTCAAAGTATAGTAATCTTGCAAAGTATATATATATATATATATATATATATATATATATATATATACTATTTGCCAAACTGACAAATTTTATTGTATTAATAAAATACTTTTAAAAATCCTTGTCTTTGATTGATAAATATATAAACCGGGTGGTTAGTGAAGTTGCAAACTAGGCTGATCATCATCACCTTTTTCATTTCCCTGTTTCCATTTAGGGTTAGAAAAGTATTGGGATGTGTGTAAGAAGGATGTAAATTAACTTTATATGAGTTTGTAAAATAGAAACATAGAAGCTGGGAAAATTAAACATCGGAGAGCTGCTTGGAAAGCGAACAAATAACATTGTCGTTAACAACATAAAAGTTGATTATTGTCTATTATGCCTACAATACTTACAGGCTAATTTGCATAAAATGTTTATGCATGTCTAAAATATTTTATCCTAAAGAGGAAAAATAATTTCCTTTTTTTACCCATAAGATCTGCATAAGAGTATTTTCGCTTTTCTGACGCACACGCACCTTGCAACTCTTAAATACCTACTAAGTTAGAGTCAATAATAAAAATCGGAAATACGGGACAAACTGAGCAATCGCAGGCACCACTAGTTTCATAATAATGACAAAAGATAAGATAGACATAACCTTGAAAATGTATTTCAAACATAACTGCTAACAATTCACACTCTGTAGCAGAGTACTTTCTTTCAGTTGAATTTAATCTTCGGGTAGCATAGGCTACTGGATGCTCAAAAACATATACCTTTTGAGACAAAAATCCTTCTAAGGCCACATCACCAATATCCGCCTGTAAAAATGGGAAAAAAAGAAACAACACAAAATTGTGATAGGAACTGAGCTAATAGTTTGTTTAATCTTCTAAAACGACTCTTCGGCATCGGGGTTTAATGAGTAGGTTTACCCTTTATTTTACTTCTATTAGAGCGGCAATAGTAGTGGATAATTCAACGTAGTCTTCAATGAAACGAGACGACGGTAGTCACTCAGTAACCCATTCCCTCTTTTGGTTTCTGTGGTATCGTGTGCGATGGAGAAGTTTATAATAGCAGACACTTTGTCAGAGTCAGTTCGTAGCCCTTAAAGATTCGTGGTGAAGTTTTAATTTTAGACAGTTCAAAGTGTATGCTTTTCAAGTGTTGATGATGCAACGATAATATTTATCATCCAAGTAAATATACGAAAACCTTTTCAATCAGCATAAGTAATAATAATAATAATAATAGACTTTTTTATTTCATACAAACAATACAAAAGTAAAAAAAGGACATAGTTTGCAGAAACCACAAGGCGTAGTTTAAGCTGAAGGCTTGCTCTTCCACTAAAGCCTTGAAAAATAACAAAATTGAAATTTAGAGAAAAAAGTAAAGTTAAGCTCGGTGCAAATTCAAGCAGAATATTTTTACGAATCATACTCTGAAAATAAAAAATAAACCTAAAAAATATATAAGATGTGAAATCCCATTAGAAGTGGTGCGCACAATGGTAATAATAATAATTAATCATCAACAGATAATTTGAAATTATGTTCTTATAGTGATAGTTGAGTATTGTTACCAAATAGAAGTGCTACGGATTTAAGTGGATTGAGCTTAAGACAGTGTTCCTTAGATATAGTTGAAATATTATTCAGATCTTCATTGATTTTGAGTGAAGCAATGCTCATAATCACCGACCAAGAACGAATGATATAACTGAGTATCGTCAGCTTATATATGAACATTACAGGTGTTTAGACATTTGTGAAAGGTATAGATAATATAAAGGAAAGGTCCTAATATGGAGCCTTGAGGAACACCGCGTAAGACGTTTTTCAAGTCAGATTAAGTAGTCCTCACCTTTGCTATACATTCTTGCATAGTTTGGAGACAATTCGATAATCCAAAGAGTGTAACGACGAACTCAACAAATTTTCGCACAGCTTTTCGCAAAGCTATCCTAAACAAAGTTTAGCATTACGTAGCATATGCAAAATAGCATCAATATTTCATTTTCTCGCTTCTAGCATAAATGTAGTTCATTTGATTCATGTTTCATTCATCTTTAACATATCATCAACCTCCTTGTGAAGATGTTTTTGTATAGCGGGCGACAAAAGATATTGTCTTTACTTGATTGGTTGGGCATCCCCTGTATCGATTTGATATTTCAAAACATTAGTGCGACCTAGATTATCTGACACCAGTAACTGAAATAACGAAATTTTTTCTTCTAAAGTTTAAAGACGGATTAAACAAAACCAGAAGCTATTACTACATATTTTAACTAAGTTTGAACACGTTGCCTAAATCCCGATACGATTTTGATTAGGGTCACCGGAGAGCTTTATGTCACTGATCGCCAGTCTTTTTTGTTAGCACATCACCATCTTTGCAAAAAGGAAAATGTTCAACGCCCCGGTTAATCGCCCACGTAACTTTAGCCCCCGATATTCCCTGAAGTTGCTTTCGCCCCCCTGAATCATCCCAGCGCCCACTGAGAAGCATTATTGCCCACTTTGGGAACCACTGATTTAGATGTTCGATGATAACACCTATTTTAGATTGGCTCCTATGTCAACCTTAATCAAAAACTCTCATTTTTGTAGTTTACTCTTTTTCCTTTTTAAGTAGTCCTATCCTTGATAACCCGTGATGATCTTTATCCTTATGTCGTTTAACAATTTTAAGCTTTCAGTCCGACTTCATTTCCCGTTTGTTGAAACAAACTTAATACGACCTTATGTTATAATATATTGAATAATTTCTCGCTAGTTATAATATACTCAATACAAACTTTGTATTGCAGTATTTCCTGTATTAGTTTCTGCAGTAGTCCAAGCATTTATAAAACAAATTTAATCCTTGTTTGCTGATTTTTGGATTTATTCATGATCCCATTTGACGAATATGCACTTCATCTCAGTATATCATAGCTATAATAGTAGATTATGTTATTAGGCGCAAAAGTGTTACTTTGTGTGCTGAAGCTGGGCGTTTGACTGCCGAACGGTAGTGAGGCAGCCATTCCCAGCTGAAGCACACAAAGCACTTTTGCGCCGAATAACATATACGATTTTTTTTTCAAACGCTGCAGTTGCAGGTGAGATTAACTGGCACAATAAAAAAAATCAAATTTGGGGTGGAATCGGAATACATTGGAAATAATTTTTCCATAGTTACGATGAAAAAAACAAAATTAATCAAAAAATCTGAGAAGTGTCAGAGTGGCGTCATTATAATTTTTTGTCGTGTTTTGGTAGAAAATCATTTAATTATGTCTGATTCAGATATCGAATGTACTCCGCCTGAAGTTCTCGTAGTGGCACAAGCGTCAGTTGAAAGTTTGCTACCAACCAAGTCGAAGAGTTTATATGAAGCATCTTACCAACGGTTTATAAAGTGGTGTACAGAGAGACACATAACTAAGTATTCTGAAAATGTTTTACTGGCTTATTTTTCTGCAATGGCCAGTAATATGAAAAGCTCCACCTTATGGTCACACTATTCAATGGTAAAATCTCTGTTGTCTTTGAAGCATAATGTAGACATTACGAAATATTTGAAACTCCGTGCTTTTTTAAAGAAACAAGGTGAAAATTATATACCAAAGAAAGCCAAAGTTTTGTCAAAAGGGCAGTTTGATAATTTTGTGTTTAATGCACCAGATGAAAAGTATCTGGGAATTAAGGTAAAGAGATTTCTTGAGTTTTTGGAAATATATAAACAAATCATTTATATTCTTTAGGTTGTCTTAATATTTGGAATTTCCGGGGCATGTCGGTGCCATGAACTGTATAAAATGAAGATTGAAGACATTGAAGATCATGGATCTTTACTTTATATAAAAGTTCCGGAAACAAAAACCAAAAAATATCGATCCTTTACCATCGTGGGAGAGGATTATCTGGCTAAATATAGAAAGTACTTATCCCTACGACCAGCTGATTTTGAGGAACGAAAATTTTTTCTGAAATATCAGAATGGGAAATGTTATAGAATGGTAATGGGAATACATAAACTTGGTAGCGCAGCAAAAGAAGTGGCTTCTTATTTGAAACTACCAAAGTGCAACGAATACACTGGGCATTGTTTAAGAAGAACGTCTGCTACGTTGCTTGTCGATAATGGGGGAGACATTACAACATTAAAACGCCATGGTGGTTGGAAAAGTAATTCAGTGGCAGAAAGTTACATAGAAGAGTCTATGGAAAGTAAAAAGAATATTGCTAGCAAAATTCTTATGCCAAGTAAGAGCAAAGATCAACACAACAGTAGCGGAGGAAGTAGTTTCACTGTCACCGGGGCCGGAGAAACTCCCAGTACAAGTGGAAATGCTTTTAGTACAAGCAGAGATGCGCCTAGTACAAGTAGAAGTGCTCATACTACAATCGAAATTATACCGATTACCAGTGGAAACGTTGTGAAAACCATTAATTTAAGTTCTAATTTGGAGTACGGCACCAGCAGTGGATTTCTTCATAATGCAAATATAAATAATTCTTCCTTTGTAATCAATATTAATAAAAACTAAAGATTACTGGTTTTGATTTTATCTGCTTAAGCACATAAAGTGACAGCTTTATCTGCTTAAGCATATAAAGTGACAGCATTTTCTGCTTAAGCAGATAAAGTGACAGCAGGTGATAGTTTTATCTGTTTAATCAATAAAACGACACTTCTCTGTTTTTTATCAAGTCACAAAATTGTCAATATTCTGACGTTTGAAAAAAAAATTGTTTGTCGCGCAATCTTTGAAACACGTTTATCATATTTTTGTGACTTGCCTTGATTTAATTTAAAAATTGAGTTAAGTTATAAGAAATAATTAATTCTTTTAATCGGCTGTCAAAATATGTAAGATTGGTTGCGTAACTGTTAGGGGTGTCAATGCATTTGACGTGTTAGTTTAATAATTGAACATGATGATTTTCACATGCAGGAAATTTACATGTTCAGAAATATATAATTCGCACTGTATAAGTCCGATTAAATAAATAGAATATAACTAGAAAATTATAATAAATCTTTTTTCCAAACCACATTTTTGAAAGAATGATAATTATCAAACCAATAAACGAACAGTACAACATTCTTGTAAATAAAAGAAACTAAAACGAAAGACTCCAATGTGGACGTTCTCGCTTCCCATTGACGGTAATTACTAATCAATACAAAGTATCAGAAGAATATTACCTAATAAAATAGTATGTATGCTTGTGCAAGCTGGTCTCTAAAATGGACCATTTTAAAATTCATGATTTTGCATCTTTATTTTAACGTTATTCCGATGCACTTACACGGATGCATCATACGAGCTTGAAACACCATCAAAGACGCTGATAAAATGGTAATTCCTGTAAAATTACACTCTCGTGTTCTCATAATAGTTTTCTAATTTAGGAATATAAAAGGAATTTTGTGTTATATAATATAAGAACAAGAAGAGTAAAAAATGAATCTCTTCTCTTGAGAATACAATATAAACTTATTTCATAGATCATTAATATAATATAATCCACTAATAACGAGCTAGACTATCTTTCCGGGACGGAACACCCTCATAATAAAGTGCATTGTTATCTTCAACCTCATTCCCCTTTTATGAACATAGTTTTCTTAATTGCATATAAATTCTCGTAACTAGGCGAACTCTTAGCAAACATGTTTTTATATTATCTTTGGGTGGTTTTAAATGTGGCGAAAACCGTTGGAAATTATTGTTTCAACTCTTGAGAGGATACATTATTGAAATTGTTATAAAATGAAACACTTTACGGCTTTTGTTCTATAAAGGGAATAATTGTATTCAAGATATAGCTATTCTAAAGTTAATTTAGCACATAAAACGTATAAGACATAGAATTCTCACGAGAGATATACAGGATGTTTCACCTAAGATTCGTATCCCGTGAACAGGTGATAATACTCGTCAATAGAAACAAAAAAACCTTATGCCATTTTTATTTTACCCACATCGAAAACTTGCAAAAAATGTGAGCTTTTGCGAACTGTTGGAAATAATAGTCAAAACAAACTGTGACACCACCTAGTATCAACTGCATCAATGTATCAGATATCACGTTGAAAATGCAGTTAGGTACATCCAGTTGCAAACTGCTGTTCTTAAACCAGTGACCCACTTTTAAAAACAATTTCTTGCTCGGTTATTATGAAAGATAGTCACTAATGATAACAATCCTGAATACCTTACAAACATTTTAAAATTAAAAAAACATTTTTATAAATTTTTTGAAAGCAAATATAAAATACGTTTTAATTAGCAAAATAAATCTACAATTCAAACAGTATTATTGTTAACAATTGATCACTAATTAAGAAAATCGAAAGACCCAAGAGATGCATTTATTTTTATTCGATTAAAGTCAGACACAGAAAATAAACTTCAAAGTTAAGAGAGCTTAAGAATAATGTTGACATCTTTATAAATAGTTTTCAAGAATTTAATAAAAAGATTTCTTTCTAGAATTTTAAAAATATTCATACTTCAAACATTCCCAAGTGAATATGTTTTCGCTTTCGTGACTCCTTATAATATTTAAAAAGTAAAAATAATAATTTTTTTTAATTATTAGGTAAAATAGTATGTAGTAACGGTATGAGGTAGGTACACTGCAGGGTTGTTTTTGGTTTTGTGAAATATGTAATTTTTTTATTTTATAGATATTTTTACATAACTGTAAGTAATTGGAGTTGTTTCTAAACTTTTTGTTCAGATTATAATTCCGAATTTATCTTCATCAATGTGTCCAACAAAGTTATAGCTTAAGGGATATTTAGTTAGTGATTTGTGTGTCGAAGTGTTTATAAAAGATATTTAGAATAATGAATTTTCAATCTTTGACCGAATAAATATTATTGTTTATTGTTTCCAGCCTTACTTTGTGGAACTCCATAATCATGAAATAAATAAAGATTATTAAAAGTTTCACAGTTTTATTAAAATACAACCTGACAATATTGTTTCGACAGCTACGCTGTCATTATCAAAGGTAATATAATTATAAACAAACACGTCGCTAAGGTAGATACAAAAATAGGTAACTAGATAAAATAATAATAATAATCAGAATTAAATATCTAATACTTCCAGTAACGGAGAATTACTGAGCGCAAGTTGTTCATTCGTTAAGGGTACCCTGAGTTTGTGTTTGTATATCTCAAAGGCTTCTAAAATGTCTAATTTGCGTTTGTTATTACAAAAATGTAGGAATTTAATATTATTTTGAGGAGTCATTGTGTGATTTTGTTCTAAAAGGTGTTTGGCGTAATTAGATTTTTCAGGATGTTTATTTTTGTAATGACGTACGTGTTCTTTATATCTTATGTCAAAATTTCGAAGTGTTTGTCCAATATATACCGAACTACAAAAAGAACAATTTAAACGGTAAATGCCCGATTTCATGATATCATGTGTTCTGTCTTTAGCATTAAATAAAAATGAAAAAGTGTTAGTGTTGGTTTTAAATGTTATTTTATAATTGTTGGTTTTTCTTAGTATATGTGCAATTTTTTCTGATATTTTGCCGAAATATGGTATAGATATGTAATTTGTGTCTTCTGTTTGATTGTCAATGGGATATATTCTTTGGATAGCTAACCTATAATCTTTTTGTTTCATTAAAGTGTCAATCATGTTCGGATTATAATGATTTGCATGTGCTAGTTGTTTAATGGTTGATATCTCTTTGCTAAAATCTGATTTTGTTAGTGGAATAAATATTAGTAGATTCATGGAAAGAGTTTTCTGCAGTATGTAATTCTTTTATAGTTTTAAATTTATCCAAATAATTTAATGTTTACCTATACCCTGTGTATATGAAGTTTTGACCTTGGGTCCTTGGTTTGAAATAATTTTGGTTTTTCAAGGAGACTTGATCTCATATAAATAATATTTTAATACCAATGAATACCTTTTATAGGTGAGAAAAACCATCTTTTAAGACGATTAATGAGTTTTAAAGTGTAATCTTGAAAGGTAATTTTGGCAATAAACGTCTCTCACGAAGAATTATAAACAAATTTAGATTAAATAAAAAGTTTCAAAAAGTACAAGCATAATTTTTTGTAATGGGAGAAAATTTATAAAAATATTACATTTAACCATTATAAAGTGTTAATAATTAAAATATTAATTGTAAACTGAGAAGAAAATTACTGATAAATATAAGTATTTACTATAAAAGGTGTGCGAGAATCATTTATGATTGTTGAGGTGCCGTGAAAAAATATAAATTTGAACATGTATTACTTGTATAGTATTTGCATATACTATTTGTAAAGTTTCAGGCTATATTTATGCTTGATACAGTTTCGGGTAAGAAAGGTATCTTCAGCTGCTTGTTCAGAGTGAGAAAGGGGAAATTCCTCCAACCATTACACTATTGGACAATTGGTGATGTTTTAGTGCTGAAAGAAAGCGGCATTTAGTTGAACTATCCTGAAAAAGGATTTATAGATTTATGTTACCTGTGCATTATAATATAATAAAAATCAGGTCACTGTAAAATAAGTTGCAAACTTGATTAATGATTGAAGCTACTACTTTAAACCAAAATTAAAATTCAGTTAATCAATTAAAGACTTTAGTATTTACCTGACATAGTAATGTTAAATTTTTTTGTTGATAGCTTGATAATTTTGAGATGCTTAACTCATTAGAGGCCTTTTTAAAAATTATTATAATATTGTTTATATTTCACATAAGCTGATTAGAGTTTAACAATAAACAAAAAACAATTAAGGGTCCAATCAAAAGATTCTTTGAATGGAATTTAAGATTTTTTTAACGTTTTTTACTCTTTTACGGCTTGGTTGTGATGCATTTGTGATGATTGGTGCATTTTAATGCGGGACTTGCGAGTTGAGAGTAATTCTGACTTGCAAAGGAGTCTCACCTTAAGTTTCGATATCATTTTTGATACTCATGTCCTGTTTTTCATGCTAAGCAGAACAAGGGTTAATTCTTAGGTATTTTCGGTAAAGATTAACCCTATTGAGGGGATTCTATACTCTTGTTATAATTAGACATTTAAGAGATAAGTGCTGGTTGAATCTCAATTGCTATTTTTGGACGATTTCTTCAGATGAAACAGTGTACCTTCGTCCCCCGCAGAATTTTTTTGTTCTTTTAAGATTAACAAACCGCATTGCATTCTGATGAATTTTTTCGACGTATACACCAAACGCATTTTTTTTCTGTGCATAAATAAACAAAGTTAGAATAGATTCTCAATTAAAATTCTAAATGTATCAAAGTTTAAATTAAAAAAAGCAAGCAGCGTAGCTGTAAGTGAGCAATCTCATGCAACGAAAAAACGGATTGTTTGGAACTAAACCAAGAAATTACTATATACAAACTATTAATTGTTAATTCGTTTCCATAGCAGCACGTAACTTTCATCTCTAGTGATGAAGTTTGAAGTAGAGATGAATTTTTTCACGATTTCATAGCGCCTTTTCAGGCTATTTAATTTAATTTAAATTGTTTGCTTTTTTAATGCGAAACGTTTTTCGCGAATGACTTTTTCCTATTCTTAGCGCTAAAAACATTAATTTCGCACCCTTGAAATACAAATTTGAAAAACAAAAAAAAATTACCATTTTTTGCTTTGCCGATCTATTTTTATGGTTTCCGCCAACTGTTGCAGGAAATTGAACTTACTGAGTTGTTGTCAATTGCTATGGAAACAACAAAGTAACAGAACGATTATAGTTTTTAACGTGCCTATACTAAAAGCGTCGAGTGTATGATTCAGTAATCACGCCTCGATCAAGTTGAAATCAGATTTACTCCGTATAATTTTATCTTGCACGTAGCAGAACTTTTCGTAACATACTTTACGAACCTTTCAATATGACAATTATTATACCGCATAACTATTTAAAATTCAAATAGACCGCAGGTCTTTGGTATCTTTGACACGTCCTCAATATAGCTCATTCCAATAAGAACGTTCTTATCATCTTACAAATCCAAACCAACAATGCATTTCGCAAACGTCATTTACAACAGATGTCGCGCATTCTGTGACGTTCGTAGAGTCACTACATTTAATAATTCAGCTCACGCCGATGGATCAGCGTGACCTGATTAGATGTAGTGACTCTTTCGGCATCCGTAAAGCCAACAACGAATAGGAAAACGTTCCTCAAAAAAAAACAATCAATTAATTATTGCAAACGTTCTATTATTATATAATATATTTTTTAGGGGTATAATTATATAAATATTTTTTTTAATTTTTATTTAAATAATAAAAAATATACGATACTCATAGTTTAAGTGCTCACAACAAACCCGGAAAACTTCTGCTTGATCTGTTAGAAGACACTTATCGATCTCGTATTCTAATATACTATAAGCCCTTTGTAACACCTTATTCGCATTATGTATACACGAGATTTTTCAAATATACAAGTTTTTCCAAATTTATAAATTACACAATAAATTTTTAAAAATAAAATAAAGCGGAACTGCTAACTTCGATGTCAGGACTATTGCAAAAGATGTAAGCGTGGAGAGGATGTAGATATGGAGGTTGAATCTTGAAAACTTCAACATATAGTTTTCATACTTGTAATAGATATATTATTATGCATTAAAGTATGTAACAGTGGCACCTAAACTAGTTTATCTCCAACTCTAAAGATGCTGGTCTCTACTAAACTATAAGTCTTTACATTTGTAATTGTTTGAGTGATATACATTACTTGCTTGTTGAACCTACAAAGTTCTAACTGCTCTCGTGCCATCTTAATATTACAAATGGACAGTTATTTCGGTATAAGATTAATTACAGATGAAACAAGCGCAATTTTAATGTATCATCTTGTCAAAATGGAATTAACGTATAATATTCTGGATACTTTGTATTTTTATTGCTTTTTACGTAACGCAGCAGTAAGGAACTTTTCAAAGCTAATAAATTAAATATGCAAGATAAGTATAAAACTTTCACTTCCATTTGATGTATTGAACATACTCACAGGACCGTTCGCTCACGCATGTATCTCATGCACATACAAATTCGTACACATCCGCTCGCTCTCATATTATACCCATTTGAAAAGCAGTAAAGGTCGTAAATGCATGATCCATCTCGTGTTGCTTATAATCTCCACTGTACCTTTCAGCAGGGTTTTAGTGAGCTATAAAAATCTATGGATATTCAAATTTTGCCTCATCCCCGAAGTTACGTTCTAAACGCCATAAAACGAGTCGCCGTGTTTTACTATTGATTTTTAGTGACACAGCTGATGCCCGTTTGCTTTAAGCGAGATTTATTTTATGAGGATTTTTAAATTATCCTCCCTCGGAAAACACTGTGCTAATCTATTTTTAATTAACATTGTAACAAAATTACAATGCCCACACATCCATTTAAAAAATAATAGCAATTTTTTTCAATAACCCCCTAAAAGAAAAATATTAGCGGTAAGCCCAGAGCTGTTTTATTATAGTTACTATTAGTATGATATAGAATCATCATCACGTTATTCAAAAATGTAAAAAGTCGATTAAACATTTTTTAGTTTCTTTCTTTAGAGGGTGTGTATATGAACACATTAATTTGAAAGTCTAAAGCAGTGAACTTAGCTGAGAATTTTCAAGAAAGTAAAGGGGAATCCGATTTAAGCATAAAAGCGTAAAATAGCAAAGCACAAGATTACACGTCGACGTGATCCTAAGAAATATTCACGACAGAGAAATTTGCATTTTAATCGTTATTTTATATTTTATATTATAATATACACCATCGCCATCACTACTACTGGCGCTGCCGCCTTCCGTCCTTACGGAGGAGACATTTCAATTTAAATACAGGTAGGTGGCGGTGAGTGTGTGTGAACACCCAGGCAAATTGAAAACTCAAACCTACTCGCATATTATTATTTCAGGGTTTCATTTTTAATATCCTCTTTTTCTCCAACGAGTACCACTTTGAGCGTTAAACGTGCCAATAGGTTTTTCCTGAATGAATCCTTCTGAAATTGGTTTAGCTGAATTGGCTACTGTAGAAACAATAAAAGATTAGCTACTGCGTTGGTGGCTACAAAATTTTAAAATAGAAGAAAAATGAAGTATTTTGATAAATAACACGCTTCTATTCCTACCTAGCTGCATCTCCTCTACACAGATAAATCTGTTTATTAGTAATTATTCATAATAAAATGCACAGAAAGAACGTGTGTAACCTGATAGGGTCGATGTAAATCGATGAACAGCAATTAAGCAGTTAAGTTTTAAGTTAATTAACTGCAGTTAATTATGTCGGATACCAGCTAGCTCGTCGTGAGGTCAAGCTTTTCGCTATAATGTTCTTTCAGAGACAAGAGTGGGCTGCAATAAAACTTTGAATCCAACCCCAAAATATATTACTACCAACATTGTATCCCTCAATTAAACTTATTTAAGTATAGGCCTGAAAGCTTTACATAAAGAAGCAGAGCATGTCTCTACAAAAACCTGTAAATAATAAGAACCAACTTGGGTAATTAGCAAAAAAAGGTAAACAATATAATAATACAACAGAAAACTTTAGAAATTAAAGGTCAACAAGCAACAAGAAAAAAAATTACCCCCCCCCCCATTATGTTTTCTAGTTACACCCCGTATACACAAATTCGCAGTGACAAGAAACCATTTCAATTTTGATTATATTAAAATTCTGGCATAAAACTTATAGTAGCTCACTTCTGCTCACAAACGCACAGTGGTTTCCAAATGTACATAAAGTTACAGCTAGTTGTCCCAGAATACAGCCAATATCGAAGGCACAAATCAGTCAGAATAATCAGTGCAGCAACTTCGCAAGGTAGGAGACCTACAATAAAGACGACCTTGAAGAGAAAAGGAATACGAATCCGGGGCCAGAATTGAATTACCCAAGGATTTCGACATAACCTCAAAAAGCACCTCAAAAAATTTCGAAAAATACATGTAAACGAAATTCTTGGGCGACGGATTTGTTTTCGGCACACCAAAAAACATACAGTATGGTACCTCACCTTTATTGGCTATTTTCTAATTATGTCAAGATTTTAAAAGATATAACATAGACTATTGATAAAACTTCGTTTCTCTTGGCAAACATCTGGGAGCAGAACTAGTGTTAGTCAATAGTAAGTACCCTTCAAAAGGAATCGAACAGTATAGGTTTCATTCTCCAAAGGTTAGGAAGATAGACGTACCGAAAGCTTTCATGTTAACTTTTGTAAGCTTTGAAATAAAAACAAATTAAACAAGTCTTTTTAATGTGTTCCACATAAGATAACCTCAACTTAAGGTAACTTAACATCTAAACTAACTTTACCTTTAACATATGCTAACCTAATCTAACTTCTAACTTAATCTAGCCTTGCCTCTGATATAACCTAAATAACCTGATCTAACCTCTTACGTAACTTTACCTTTAAGATAATTTAACTTAATTAAACCTATTTGTTTATCTGACCTAACTACTAACCTAACCTGCCTTGTTTTCAAATAAAAATATATTCTCACATATGTAAGATTAATATAGGCACTTTCGGCATGTGTAACTTTTTAATCGTACTTCTCCAGACGATGAGCACTACCAATCAATTCTTCTTGACGAATAGGGTCCTAATTTATATAGGGTTCTATGCTTTTCTGTACTTAATCTGCCAAATATATACGCAATGGACATCTTTTTGGCCACTTGTCTATGAAAGCTAATTGTAACTTGTTATAAAAATATTGTGTTCAACTAAAAAATCAAATTGATTCGCTGTCGTTTTCAGGGATATTATTTTTGGCATTGATTTCACCGCTAGCTCTGTGTTCTAATTAATATTTTATACCCATGTAGTCCCCGTGTGAACGACAAAATAGCAAACACAACTCTGCAAATGACAGATGCGAATCAGTAATTATGTTCTTACTACTTAAACTATAAAATTTCAACGTGCCTTAATTCTGATGTATAAATTCCTAATTATGAAATTGCAACACGTCTTTGAATTATTCTTTGGTACCACCCATTTTGTATGTATTACATCATTAAACATATCGATAAAAAGTGTCTTGGCAGCAAGTTTTATGTTAAGGTTAGACAATGGCTTATAAGTTAGGTTACAGGATAGATTAGAGTTTGATGACTAGGTTAGGTTAGAAAATATATTAGGTTAGGTTAGGTTTAGGATTAGATTAGGTTAGAGGTTATGTAGGTAAAAGCTTAGGTTGTGTTAAAGATTAAGCTAAGATATATGTTAAGTTAGTTTAGAAATCAATTTAGATTAAAGGTTAGTTTAGGGTAGAGGTTAGAGGCTTGGTTGGATTAGAGGCTAGGTTAGATTTGTGGCGTGGTTAGATTAGAGATTAGGTAGGTCATTCAACACCTGTTTATTAAAAATCCATCTAATTTGGAAATAACCAGTCAGCTGTTGCTGTTGTTTATGCCATAAAATCTCTTATACCTAAAATCTTGATAGTCCAAGTCAAATATCTTCTAATTAATGAATATTTTAATTAAAGAAATTTGTTCGATTTCTAGATTGATATTTATATGTACCTACTGCCCCTTAACGCTCTACACCGTTTCTGATGTCGTTGGTACGGTATACCTCAAAAACAGTAAGCTTACTCAGCTTACACAGACTTTCGATAATTCTCGTGGTTAAAGATTACGAATTGCATGGAGAGGAGCTGTTCAACATTGTGCTTGTGCTGATCGCTGGGTTGGAGGTTAGATTAGGTTAGAAATTAGTTTAGATTAGAGGTTACGTTAATTTGTTAGGTTAAATGTTAGGAAGGTCAAAGCATAGATTATGTTAGAGGTTAAGATAGAGAGTAGGTTAGGTCAGAGGTTAGGTTAGGTCAGGAATTAGTTTAGAATAGAGGTTAGGTTAGGATAGAGGTTAGAAGTTAAATTAGATTAGAAGTTACTATACGTGCACATACTTAAAAGCTTAAACCTTAAGCAAAAGCTGAACCAAGAGTAGCTAAGCTAAGCGTAAAACGCGAAAATTATAAGTGACAATATTTTAATATAAGTGTGCATACAGCAAGTGTGTTCGCACGTGTCGTAGCGATACGTGACCGAGAGTTTCGCTTGTTGACGCTCAAAAACAAATCAGTTTGTCTTAAAGCGTGCGACTGTGTTAATACGGTCATATAAAATGGTTAGAAGAATTAATTAAAGAAATATACTTACGATCCCCTATATGGAATCAAAAAAAGCTCTTAAAATATATGAAAAAGTACTTTCGCTCATTCGAGAGCACCTATAAAATATATCGGTCAGTTCTTCCAAACTTTAAAACAAATTAGGTACTATATTCCCATGTTGTTTTCTTTTGGCATTGATCTGGTGTATCCAGAATCTTTTTTTTGGAAAAACGATGTCTTGTCAATGAATTTTCGCATAATAAGATCAAACTTGTCGTGTACATATTGACTTTCAGGAAACGACTGTGATTGCATTTAATATACACACAAATCTTTTATTCCCGGTTATTTTAAGCATCTTTCCGCTCACGTTCGGACGCTTCCGCCCTCTTGCGCCTTGTGTGTGCACGTACACTTAGGTTTGATGAGCTGAGGTTCAGATGAAGGTTAGGTTGGGCTAGAAATTAGATTAGAGACTAACTTATGATAAATGTTTGGTTAGGTTAGAGGCTAGGTTGCCCATTGCGCATGCTCTGGTCACCTGCGTCCGTTGAAACGAATTTTTACCAATTAGTTTTAAATTTAATTAATTTATTTATTCATTCACTATTATGAAATTTTGAAACTCTTTTTTCTCTCATCAAAACAATGCCCCGCGGTGGGCCACATTTATAACAACGTTAATTTAACACAGAAGCAAAAAAATGCCTCACGATCAGGCGTCGTTTAAAACAGTCAAAATTCCTATAACCACAAAATATTTGATACTTACTGTAATTGCTCATAATACGATACTTACTAAACTAAATGCTCCGGCTGAGATCTCTGATTATGCAAATTTAAATGCAGGTGTGGACGTTAACCCCAAAAGCTTCTAATGAGTTAATGGAATCAGGAACAAATTAAAAAAATGTGAAGCGCTACCAAATTGATAACAAAATCTAGGAATTTCAATTTGAAAAAATTTCTCTTTTAAAATTGACATTAGTTTAATCAAATACATATCCATCGATACTACTGAATTTTAATAAAAGACAAAAAATAAACATCAGCAATTTGTTGGGCCAAACCATATCATACGATAAATTAATTTGAAATCTGTATATTGAAACATAAAAGAACAAAATGAACAAGAACAAAATGAAATAATAAAAAAATTAAAAAACACAAAATTATCATTATCAAAAAACTATCATACTAAAAGTAATTTAAATTTCGGGATCCCAAATAGGCTTTACAAAAAACTTAATTAAAAAATTTAATACCTTACATTTTCAATAATCCATCAAAGTTCAAGATTCCGTACACAAATGACTTCATACACTAAAAACAATAGTGACCATACACAAAGCACAATTACAAACTGCTGACCTGGAAAACCATGCGGGAAAAATCTTCTGAATTCTGAACTATTATTATTGTTCTCAAATAACGACGAGCTTCAACATACGATAATTTACCTCTATCAAGCTGGCGGGTACATTGTGGCGGAATTAAAAAAAAAGTATCTCATAATTTTTGACTATTTTATTGCTAATTTATTACCATAATTTTAATTGTTTTACTTTAAGCGTAAACAAAAAAACATGTTTCCGCCAGCTTGAGTTCAAGCTAGCGGAAACATATTGAAAATTTAGTAAAAAATCAAGTTTAAATATATGTATTGTTCGCCAGGAATTAATTACTATTTAATTACTACCAAGCATTCACATAAATATTTAAAAAAAATTATTATTAATCTTATATATTTTTTTAAGTATGGTTCCTCTAGCTTGAATCGTAACGTGGCAGAATCACCAGTCGAAAGTGCGTAAAAAGGTGCTAAAACTTGTTAGGATTTAATAACTACGCGATAATAATTAATTACTAATCAGTAATTCAGCCATATTTATGTATAAAATATATTTATAAGCTCATTCTATTTTTCAAACATAATTCCGCTGGCTTGGATCTTAACCCAGCAGAACTGCACATTGGATATTAAGTAAAGCGTTAGACTTTACTACGAATTCATAACGTCTACCTTCTAATTAATTACTAATCAATAAAGCAGTCAATCTTATATACTTAACATATTGTTTATAACTGATACAATTATTTAATATAATTCCGCTAGCGCTTGGACAATTTCGCAGCAGAACTGTTTGCAGTCAGCTGGATATATGAACTAGCTTAAAATTCTTTGCTATTTATTTGCTAATTAATTTCTTCGATATACATTTTTCTATTTAATTTCACAATAAAAACTAGAGCAAACATCCTTACAATTTCGACATATACACTCGCATTACGCAAATGAGCAAAATCGTATTAAAATATTTAATTACTCCAGCAGAACGAAATGTTTTGTGATTTACTAAGTAGATTCGACTCGAAACTACTCTTATGTATAGATTTCTAATTAATGGTCACGTCAAAACTAGAGTAAATAGCCTTACAATGTCGACATATATGTATACTCGTACCACGCAACTGAATAAGATCGTGGTGTAATATTTAATTACTCCAGCAGAATCAAATATTTTGCGATTTACTAAGTAGATTCGACTCGAAACTACACTTATGTATAGATTTCTAATTAATTACGACGCCAAAACTAGAGTAAACACCTTTATAATGTCGACAAATATACTTGTTCCACGCGACTGAGAAAAAGCATGGTGGAATATTTAATTACTCCAGCAGAATCAAATGTTTTGTGATTTACTAAGTAGATTCGACTCGAAACTACTCTTTATGTATAGATTTCTAATTAATTACGACGCCGAAACTAGAGTAAACACCTTTATAATGTCGACAAATATACTGTTTCCACGGTACTGAGCAAAATCGTATTAAAATATTTAATTACTCCAGCAGAACGAAATGTTTTGTGATTTACTAAGTAGATTCGACTCGAAACTACTCTTATGTATAGATTTCTAATTAATGGTCACGTCAAAACTAGAGTAAACAGCCTTACAATGTCGACATATATGTATACTAGTACCACGCAACTGAACAAGATCGTGGTGTAATATTTAATTACTACAGCAGAATCAAATATTTTGTGATTTCCTAAGTAGATTCTACTCGAAACTAATCGTACGTATAAATTTCTAATTAATTACTACGTCAAAACTCCAGTAAACACCTTTATAATGTCGATATATACACTCCTGTACTACCTGACTGAACAAAATCGTTGTGGAATATTTAATTACTCCAGCATATGTCGACATTGCAAGGCAGTTCACTACAGTTTTGACGTGGAAATTAAATAGAAATCTATACATAGGAGTAGGTTCAAGTCGAATCTACTAAGTAAATCACAAAACATTTGGTTCTGCTGGGTAATTAAATATTCCACAACGATTTTGCTCAGTCGCGTGGTACGAGTGTATATATCGACGTTATAAAGGTGTTTACTCTAGTTTTGACGTAGTAATTAATTAGAAATCTATACATAAGGGTAGTTTCGAGTCGAATCTACTTAGTAAATCACAAAACATTTGGTTCTGCTAGAGTAATTAAATATTCCACCATGCTTTTGCTCAGTCGCGTGCATGAGTATCTATGTCGACATTGCAAGGCTGTTTACTGTAGTTTTGACGTGGCAATTAAATATAAATCTATACATAAGAGTAGTTTCGAGCCGAATCTACTTAGTAAATCACAAAACATTTGGTTCTGCTGGAGTAATTAGATATTCCACCACGATTTTGCTCATTCGCGTGGTACCAGTATATATGTCGACATTATAAAGGTGTTTACTCTAGTTTTGACGTCGTAATTATTTAGAAATATATACATAAGAGTAGTTTCGATTCGAATCTACTTAGTAAATTACAAAATATTTGATTCTGCTGGATTAATTAAATATTACACCACAATCTTGCTCAGTTGCGTGGTACGAGTATACACATATATATGTCGACATTGTAAAGCTGTTTACTCTAGTTCTGACGTGGCAATTAATTAGAAATCTATACATAAGATTAGTTTCGAGTCGAAGCTACTTACTAAATCACAAAACATTTGATTCTGCTGGAGTAACTAAATATTCCAGCAGGATTTTGCTCAGTCGCGTGGTACAAGTATACATATATGTCGACATTGTAAGTCTGTTTACTCTAGTTCTGACGTGGCAATTAAATAGAAATCTATACATAAGAGTAGTTTCGAGTTGAATCTACTTAGTAAATCACAAAGCATTTGGTTCTGCTAGAGTAATTAAATATTCCACCAGGATTTTGCTCAGTCGCGTGCACGAGTAACTATGTCGACATTGCAAGACTGTTTACTGTAGTTTTGACGTGGCAATTAAATAGAAATCTATGCATAAGAGTAGTTTCGAGTCGAATCTATTTAGTAAATCATAAAACATTTGATTCTGCTGGAGTAATTAAATATTCCACCATCCTTTTTCTCAGTCGCGTGCACGAGCATCTATGTCGACATTGCAAGGCTGTTTACTGTAGTTTTGACGTGGCAATTAATTAGAAATCTATACATAAGATTAGTTTCGAGTCGAAGCTACTTACTAAATCACAAAACATTTGATTCTGCTGGAGTAACTAAATATTCCAGCAGGATTTTGCTCAGTCGCGTGGTACAAGTATACATATATGTCGACATTGTAAGTCTGTTTACTCTAGTTCTGACGTGGCAATTAAATAGAAATCTATACATAGGAGTAGTTTCGAGTTGAATCTACTTAGTAAATCACAAAGCATTTGGTTCTGCTAGAGTAATTAAATATTCCACCAGGATTTTGCTCAGTCGCGTGCACGAGTAACTATGTCGACATTGCAAGACTGTTTACTGTAGTTTTGACGTGGCAATTAAATAGAAATCTATGCATAAGAGTAGTTTCGAGTCGAATCTACTTAGTAAATCATAAAACATTTGATTCTGCTGGAGTAATTAAATATTCCACCATCCTTTTTCTCAGTCGCGTGCACGAGTATCTATGTCGACATTGCAAGGCTGTTTACTGTAGTTTTGACGTGGCAATTAAATAGAAATCTATACATAAGAGTAGTTTCGAGTCGAATCTACTTAGTAAATCATAAAACATTTGATTCTGCTGGAGTAATTAAATATTCCACCATGCTTTTGCTCAGTCGCGTGCACGAGTATCTATGTCGACATTGCAAGGCTGTTTTCTGTAGTTTTGACGTGACAATTAAATAGAAATCTATACATAAGAGTAGTTTCGAGTTGAATCCACTTAGTAAATCACAAAACATTTGATTCTGCTGGAGTAATTAAATATTACACCAGGATTTTGCTCATTTGCGTAATGCGAGTGTATATGTCGACATTGTAAGGATGTTTGCTCTAGTTTTTATTGTGAAATTAAATAGAAAAATGTATATCGTAGAAATTAATTAGCAAAGAATTTCAAGCTAGTACATATATCCAGCTGACTGCAAACAGTTCTGCTGCGAAATTGTCCAAGCGCTAGCGGAATTATATTAAATAATTGTATCAGTTATAAACAATATGTTAAGTATATAAGATTGACTGCTTTATTGATTAGTAATTAATTAGAAGGTAGACGTTATGAATTCGTAGTAAAGTCTAACGCTTTACTTAATATCCAATATGCAGTTCTGCTGGGTTAAGATCCAAGCCAGCGGAATTATGTTTGAAAAATAGAATGAGCTTATAAATATATTTTATACATAAATATGGCTGAATTACTGATTAGTAATTAATTATTATCGCGTAGTTATTAAATCCTAACAAGTTTTAGCAGCTTTTTACGCACTTTCGACTGGTGATTCTGCCACGTTACGATTCAAGCTAGCGGAACCGTACTTAAAAAAATATATAAGATTAATAATAGTTTTTTTTTAAATATTTATGTGAATGCTTGGTAGTAATTAAATAGTAATTAATTCCTGGCGAACAATGCATATATTTAAACTTGATTTTTTACTAAATTTTCAATATATTTCCGCTAGCTTGAACTCAAGCTGGCGGAAACATGTTTTTTCGTTTACGCTTAAAGTAAAAAAATTAAAATTATGGTAATAAATTAGCAATAAAATAGTCAAAAATTATGAAATACTTTTTTTTTAATTTCGCTAATATGTACCCGCCAGCTTGATAGAGGTCGATAATTTCCCATATCTAATAATTTTTTATTAACAAAATCATAATTGGAACGGTAATTATTTTATTAGCACTAACTTCCGAACGGAACAAATTCTCAAAAATCTTAACGGTAACTGTACTAAACAAACTGTATACTTGAGGATTACTTAATAAATTCTTAATTGGTAATACGGAATTATTTTCTTCGTTAAGCTAACAAAGCTTTACGAAACTATTCTTATTTTGGATCTATTCCCAAAGAACGGAATCGGTACGATACAATACTAACTTAGATTGGTGGCATTAACAATAGTACGGAATATTTTGTCAAATTCTCCAATTACGAACTAAATATTTATTAATTAGGGCGTACATTCATCGTAACGACTCTCTTTGTATCACTGAAGCACGAAGCGCCCGGAAATGCCTTAAAACAACAGCCTTCTCGATGGTGGTCTATTACAAACTTTTTAACTAAAAAAAAACTTCAACTAAAACTCTACTTACGGAATAATCCTCCACTGAAATAATTTTATTCGATAATAACACGAGAACTACAATGCTGGGGCAAGCCCGCTAACTTGGGGTAGAACACCCAGTGTCCGGACGGGCACCACTTCAGTGTACGACACAGCGATTTCGGCGGTAGAATACGTTTTTTGAGGAGGGTAAAATTTTAAATAACCCAATGAAAATATGGCGGGATTCTTTTTGGCCAATGAGGTATATTTACGTCATTTTATTATAGAAGGTTTTTAACGAAACCTTCGAGGACTTCCCTTTAAGATTTGCCTACAAGAGAACATGATGTTATTTACAGATGGCCGTCTAGACGAATTTATTCGAGTGTATTTTGTTTGTCGGCATTTTGTTTGCAAAGGAATATTTCAAACCCAGTATGTTTTAAAGCTATAAATTCAAGGTTCAATGCATTTTAACCATAAGAAAATTGTTGTTAAGGCTAATATTATATTTTAGCCCTTATAAGTTCGGATTTAAAAACAATTTTTGTTCTGCAACATTCTATTTCTCAGAAAATAAGCATTTGGTTAGTGTGAGAACGCTTCAGAATAAACACTCGTACCAATAAAAATTCTGCTGAAATTTAAAATATTGCTTACAAATATATTTCAAGGTGACTCTTTTGTACTTGAAAGAAAACATTATTTAGCTTAATGTAATATTTGTGGTTCCAACACAATTGAATTTTACTAAACTGCCAGGACCGTACTGGGTTTCCTTTAATATTTGTTAGTTTCAAAAAACGTAACGTTACAAAATTCATAAAATCTTTCTTTAGAATTCTTTAATTTTTTATAGCCAAGCGTTGACGTGGGTGTTCAGTGATCACAAGTATGAGGGACATACAGCTTAAGGTAAACTCCAAACCACACCAAGTACAAAGCACTTGGACTGTTTTAGTAGTTGCTGTGAAATTTTCTAGGCAAAGTATACCTAGGTGATTTGTCATTGCCTTCTGAAGAAACTTTTTGCAAGATTTTTTGACCTAAACCCGGATCCCTCTGGGCGTAGTCGCCTACGCAACTAACTGAACCACAACTGCTCTTTTTGAATGTTGTGTAAAACTATTAAACAACATACATTTGCAATTAAATTAGAATTTGTAATCTTGAAATGTTAAAATTATGAGCAATACAAATTTAAAATATTGTGAGATTCTAAAACCTTCCAGTGTTTCGAATTGTAAATCTCTAAAGTTTCAAATATCTGAAGATGATTTTGCAAACTATCCATTCCGAATTAAAACTCTGAAATTTTAAAAATTAGAAATCTTGTGAATCTGAATTGTTAAGATTTAATTTTAAATCTTAAATCTCATAGTTTTTCTGGATAAAATATTAGAAATCTTAAGCATTGAAATTTCAAATAACCCGAATTAAAAGAGCATAACTGGCATAATAATTATTGGTTGATAAAACATTTGAGAATCTTTAAAAATCATGGGAAATTTCAATCAGTGATCCACCAATGTTTACCTCAATTCGTCATGCGAATAAAATACTGTCTCTGCAGTGTTGCATTTTGCATTTATAATCTTACATCCTTTCCATGTTGACGTAGCATGCATAAGAACTGAAGCGTACAGCAAAACGCCGAATCGTACGTGCAGTCTTTGAAATAGTCGTGACATGGAAGTTAGCAGCTCCATCCTACTGGAATTTGGAATTAAGTGAACTCTAAAGTCAGTGAATCTCTATACCGAGTTTCACGTCAATAGCTGCTAGAACCACATTAAATCTCAAAGTGCAGTTTCCCTTTATAAACATAAACAAAAGGTTATGTTGGTGAAATAAGCATCGATAACTAGTAAAATTGGATTTAAAGAAACAATATGAACTACAAAACCGATCTTAGAAATATGAGTTACATATATCATCAATTTTAATTGAAAAATTATTATTTATTTATTATTGTAGTGGTCGCCTATTTTAATATATAGTGAAAGATAATAAATAAGTGGGCAGTCCTGGAAAGTATAACCAAATAATTCCGTGCAGATAGATAGACATTTAAACACTTTTTCGATTTGTAACGCTTCCGTCTATAAGTGTCACTACTAAATTACAACACGCGATAGAATTGATTATAAAGTTAGATATTACTTTTTAACAGCTAACGGAAGAGGAAATGTGATGGAAATGAAGTACATGATTAGCTCAAATAGCTTTTACCAGAAGTTATCCATAAAATACATCGAAAGCTTAGGAAAATCGATTCTGTGGCTTTCTCCCCCAGTTTCGACTATTCAAAATATTACGACAGTTGTACGTTTAAACCGGATTTTCAAATCGGTAATAAAATCTCTAGTTTTACAAATTTTTACATAACACCCCTCAATCATCTGTTAATTTGTCTCCATTAATTCTTAATCGTGTCCATTTCTCCGTTCATAAATAATTAACAAACGGTGAATAAATAGCCATTTAATCCTTCCATTTCAGAGGCAAGGCTGTATACATGGAGAAGAGTTACCCTATCTATTTGGAGCTCCTTTAGTGGGTGGTTTCATGCACTTTGGACGAAATTACACCAAGTCCGAAGTGCTTCTCGCTGAGACCACCATGATCTACTGGAGCAACTTTGCTAGAAGCGGGTAAGTTTAAGTTGTTAGTTTCCCCCTAATGTGTTCTCTGGAACTTTTTTTTTCGCTTCTTGACGTTGAAACAACTTTTGTGATTCGAAAACGAAAGAAATCAAAAACTGAATTCAAGTAGTATTTTCTTTTTTATGAAAAAAAGAAAAATAAACTACAAGGATCTTTTAACCCTTATACTATAAAAGTTTTATAACTAAACGATTTGAGGATTTTTTTTTGTAATTTTAAGCTTTTTTTCTTCTTTCGCAGTAATCCCAATGAACCACCTGAAGCTGATGGATCCCATGGGAACAGACAGGAGAGGAGTAAATTGAAAAATATTGAATGGACTGCTTATGAAGCCGTGCATAAAAAATATTTAAATTTGGGTTCGTATTTGTTTTATTATTTAAATTTGAAAAATCCGTGTTTAGAAAAAAAAGTTATTTAATGTTTCAGCAGATTTTTTGTAGGTTTCTTAAAAATCCAAGTAATTGAAGCTAAGATTGAAATAGGTAGAGACGAAAATAAATTTTTAAAAAATAGGGACTTTTTCAATTTCATCTGCGCTTTTTTTATTTGCATATTTACAATTAACTTAATATAACTACATAGTAATAATCAAATGTGTTGTACGTATAATCGGAAATCCATTCGATGGCGGTTCTTTAGCGTAGAGAGGTTGTAGCGAAAAA
This sequence comes from Agrypnus murinus, assembly GCA_929113105.1. Taxonomy (NCBI): domain Eukaryota; kingdom Metazoa; phylum Arthropoda; class Insecta; order Coleoptera; family Elateridae; genus Agrypnus; species Agrypnus murinus. The sequence continues at coordinate 149,602,157 of OV816028.1, forward strand.
CTCTTTGTTACTATAGAATAAATATCATTCATCATTCATGTTGTCTCATGAATGGGCTACAAAGTGTTACGGAACAATCTAGTTACTAGGAAATACTGTAGCAACATAAAAACGAAGCCCCGCGATCAGGCGTCATTTGTAGCAATGCTTTTTTGTTACTCTAAAATTCCAAATACTAATTAATAAAATAATAATAATCTTAATAAAAAACTCAAATCACTAAATACTTACTGTACTAAAATGCTCCGGTTGAGATCTCTAATTATGCAAATTTAAATACAGGTGTGGGTGTTAACCCCAAAAGCTTCTGATTAATTAATGGAATCAGGAGCAAATATAAAAAATGTTGGGCACCACCAAAGCTGAGGATGTTTTTAGATTAGAAAAATTTTCGGGAAGTCATCAGCTAAGGGAATAACTTCTCATTTAAATTTGACGTTAAATTAATCAAAATTTATCAAACAATAAAAAAACTTAATTGACCAAAAAAAACAGTAGCAGTACGTTGAGCCTAACTATATTAAACGGTAAACTAATTTAAAATCTGTATATTGAAACATAAAAGAAAAATTGAAATAAATAAAAAAATTGGAAATACAAAGCACATCATAATCAAAAAGTTATTATTCCTATAAGTGAATTCATTAAATTTCGGGATCCCAAGTAAATTTTAAGGAGCACCTATGGGATCACCTTTATCGCCGGTAATAGCGAACCTATTCATGGAAGAATTAGAAGTCCGAGCAATAGAAACGGCAGGTGACAAACCTAAACTATGGCTAAGATACGTAGACGATACTTTTTTTATATGGACCCATGTAGAAGAGAAACTGCAGACCTTCTTACAGCATCTAAACAACATACACAAGAAGATCAAATTCACAATGGAGGTGGAAAAGGACAATCCACTACCTTTCCTAGATGTATCTATAATCAAGAAGGAAGACGGCTGCCTGGGATACACAGTATACCGAAAATCACACAAATCGCTACCTGAACGCGCAGTCACATCACCACCCAGCGCAACTACAGTGAGTAGTCAAGACATAAATAACCAGATCACAACGATTGACTGATGACGATAATAAACATCAAGAACTAGAACAGGTGATGTTGGCATTAAAACAAAATGGTTTCTCGTCCAGAAATATCAAGAGAGCGTTAACACCAAGGGACCCAAAGCCAAAGGAAGAAGAAAAATCGGTATCCAAAGCGCACTTACCGTACATCAAAGGGACCACGGACAAAATAAGTAGAGTGCTGAGAAAACACAACATCGACACCATCTTCAACACCGATAAAAAGATTGGAAACATTCTACCATCCGCAAAAACAAAAATACCACTAGAAAGCCAAGGAGTATACGAGATCCCATGTAAAGAGTGCGGGGAATCCTACATAGGGCAGACCAACAGAAGAATTCAAGTAAGAAGAGAAGAACACCGAAATGCAGTCAACAAAAATGAGAGAACGTCTTCACTAGCACAACATGTAAGTGGTACATCTCATAACATAGATTTCGAAAATACAAAAGTTTTAGCGAATATACAACATAAGACCCGACGAACCACAAGAGAAGCCATTGAGATCGAGAAACGTCCGAACAATCTTAATACCAGGGACGATACACAGCGACTACCATCAGCTTGGAAACCAGCTATAACCAGCATCACCGTGAAGAAGCGAAAACCAGCACAGCAGAACGATAAAAGGGAAAGCGAGAGAAAGCCACCGGATCAAGCGAGACCAATGACACGCAGCCGCGCCAAAAACCAGCCAACCGCAACCATGCGCAATACCGTAACCGTATATAATGACCAACCGGTGCAGCAAGACGTTAGTCTACATCGTGTAACGAAGCGAAGCAGAAGGAAGTTAGAAGTGACCTGAAGATGGCAAGTGTGATCTTGCCGAAACGTCGTTCTGGTTCCTCTAGGAGCCGAATAGTGAATACGCGGAGTGAAACCCGGAAAAGTAGTGAAGTATCATATAAAACTTTTTGAAAGTTTGGTTGAAAATCAATACCTTACAACATTTTCTTTAATCCTGTATAATTGTCATAAACATGCCTTACACAAACGGAATACTTTCAACACAATACGCAATAAAAACCATAATAACCTTACACAAAACACAATAACAAACTGCTGACCTGGACATTGCGGGAACATTTAATTATTTTCTTGAATTTTGAACTATATTATTTTAATGAGATTTGTCGAATTTTAACATAATTATTTTATTTTCAACTTCCAAACGGAACAAATTCTCATGAATTATAACGGTAACTGTACTGAAAAACTGTATACTTGAAGGAGGCTTAACAAATCCTTAATCGGTAATACGGAATTATACATAATTCTTCGATACAAGACGGTATTGTTTTCTTCGTTAAACTAACAAAACTTTGCGAAACAGTTCTTATATTGGATCAATTTCCAAAAAATTAAATCGGTACGGTATAATACTAACTTAAATTAAATAGAACGGAATATTTTGTCAAATTCATTAATTCTGAACTAAATATTTATTAATAAGGGCATACATTCATTGTAACGGCCCTTTTTAAATATCCCCGGTGCGCAAAGCGCCCGGCGGAGCCTCGAGCCTCGAAAAACTCTAAACTAAATTAAACAGGATCTGAATTTTATATCTTGACAAATAAATTTAAGAGGGGCATTTTAAATTGACCAATAACGAAATAACGTGGCTTTCACAAGCCGATTATTATTTCGGAACAAAGAATATTTGAAATAAAGGGACTTCACCCGTAATTGAGGTCTGCATATTATCCAAAACCTACTAAAGAACACGTACAGGGAAATCATAAATTAAAGCCAAATGAATTCTGTTAATGTTTTTTGTTCTATGAAACAAAAATTATGCACCTGGGAACGTCTTAAAATGATCGTTCACACCAAAGAAAACTTTGCTGATTTTAAAATGTTGTTTATAACGTTTATAATGTGACTTAATACTTAAAAGAAAGCATTATTTAGCTTAACGTAATATTTGCAGTTTTGACGCATTCAAATTAGTTAGACTGCACAGGATCGTACTGGGGTTCCTTTATTATTTATACATATAAAATGGTATTTATTAAATTAAAAAAAAATGTAACGTTACAATGCACATTTGATAACCACGTCTGAGCTAGTCAAGTATCTCAAGAAAAATTCTATTTGGGAGTGGGAAAATTGAAAAGTTGGCTGAGTCGAAATAGACTGCGGTGGCCGTATGACCGCCACCTCGTTTTGCATGTTAGCAATTCTTTAATTTTTCCTTACTTCCCCAAAACTTAATAAAACAAAGAACTTAAGCGGTTGTTCCTTTCAGAAAGCACTCACTTAATAAAATAGGAATACATACAAATCCCAAAATGCACTAACGATTTTTGTTATTAAATAACTTTTTTATTTGTGGCCAAATTTTGAATTTACGCATTGTCATGACCACTTCATGCAAGGTAACGATTTGTTACGCGATATTCGCCACAAGAATTATTGGCCCGTATTTTTTTTGAGAAACAGACATACTGTAACTGTAACATCTGAAAAGTATTTGTCACATGATTGATACTTTTTACTGGTCAAGATATGGACAACTCGCTGGTAATTATTGGTTTCAGCAGGATTGAGTATTAATGTGGCACCGTAACGTGTTTCCCGACCATTTTAGACTTATTCTGTGGAGTTATCTAGAGAGAGTCGAGCGTTTAATAATAGATCTCAATAGAATCGTAATCTTGAAGATCTCAAACAAAACATTGCAAACAAGATTCAAACGATTCTACTAGTTATGCATAAAATTCTGTTAATTGTATGTACTTAACTTTTAAACAATAAAAAGATTATTGAGAAAAATTTAAAATTATAAATTTGAACAAAACTGCACTTAAGATTTACTTTAAAATCAATTACAATAACCTCGAGTTATAATTATTTTACGAAACTTGATCAATCCCACTTTAATTTTTTAATTCTTGCCTACAAGTACTCCGACTTACCCCAGAGTAATTTGACTCAAACGAATATCTTACCTTCACAGATTATTGAACATTTAATGAACAATGTGCACAAGGATAGGCACCAACAAGAAGAATTTTAATTATGTGTTGCATATAAATCAGTTATTAACTACCACAATGAATTCAAATTCAGCCAAATCGTCACATTTAACGATAAAATCACCAAACAAAACAACTTTTCTCGTAGTTCAAAAAATAAAAGTACCACCATGATGTATTTCCAACACAAGAAATAACGCGTCTTTTTATAAAAAACGCACGGGGTAAAAGTACGTCATTCAACAAGAACTGTCATTTCCTCTTGAATTGTCTTTTCACTATAGGATGGTTAAAGAGTTCGCTAATTGACTGGTTGCAGCGATGTGCATTACTCTCGTGCAGCTTTCTTATATCGTTAAGAAGAGAACAACATCTTTGTTTACAGGTATGAAATGTTTGTAGAATCTTCGTATTTGACGATTTGCGCACTCCAAGGTTTAGTTTCATAAAGCCAAATAGGTTTCAATATGAGTTTATTATCATTTATTATGATTTACTAATATTATATCCTCGCTAAGGTTACTGATGATAAAATGAATAATACGGTAAAAATTAATGACTACAGTCTGAACACTTATAGAAAACTAATTACCCATTTAAGGGATAAAAAGGTGATCCACCGCACTCAATGATCAAGTAAACCAAGAGAGGGCCTACAGAACTGTCATAAGAAACCTTCACCGCTCAATCAACCTACAAGACGACATACAAGCAGAACTCAAAGCGGCTGTTTATGAAGTCTGCAACATCCTAAACATAAGACACAAAATAAGCAAGGTACCTCTTTCGCTGTTCTATGTAGACTTAGAACCATGTAAAAACAACCGCAAAATATTTGAACTGATTGTCATCTGTGAAATTAGAATAACTGTCGAACCCTCTAAGAAGAAGAATGGAATACTACAGTGTACAAGGTGTTAGAACTATAGTCACAACAAGGCATACTGTAACAGAAATAACCCATACTCTATGATAACTCAACAATTGACGACCTTTTAATCAAGGCTATGTTTGCCCAGAAAATGCAACAAAGCACCATCATATTAAATCTATTAACAAGCATCGTCAACAAACATTAACAATTTCGAAATACACAAGAATTCCAACCTAGAACACAAATGGTCTTGTTAACCATAAACTTGAATTAACAGTATTTCCACCGCTTCAAACAATCGATATTATGCTTATTTCAGAATCACATTTTACCAACAGAACTAAGATTTGCACTCCTAATTACACTAGTACAGTACAGTACGAGTACAGTACATGTCATTCCGATGAACCCAATATCGACAGAACGATATAAAACCGTCTTTCAGTCTCTAGACCAAAAGTGTATTGCTGGATCTGAATGGAATGCGAAGCATACGCACTAGGGGTCTTGATTAAACACTACTAAAGGGCGTAACCTGTTCCTAAAAATGAAAAAGCATCGATACTCAGAAGCATCTCTGCAAATTACTTTCTTGTAGAAGACAACTATGACCTATCCTCTGACCGATCCCCTGTTATAAATTACCGTTGGCACAGAAGTAATGCTCAAACCGCTAAATTATATTCTGGCTACCCAATTAACAGACTGGGACTAAATCCAAATTATACCCAAGAAAATATTAATTTAAAACACCTCATAAAGGAGTATCAAGATCTACATAACGTGGTCCAATACCTCAAAGAACTTATTCAAAAAGCAGCATTATTTTCTCTGTACCGAAAGAACATCAAAATTTCTCACAAAACTAGATTTAAAAGATCACTCTATCTGGAGGGTCACAGAAAATTCTAGCGCTCTCAAATCATTATACCATCAATACAAAGGTCGGATGGCACCTGGGCACGATCTGATAAAGAAAAAGCTGCAGAATTCTTACATTACCTGTCAGATGTTTTCCCACCCTTCGAAGCAGCGCCAAATGTAACTACTAAGGAAATAGTTAACACTTTGAACGTCTCATATCAATTGTCACTACCGATCAAGCCTTTTACTCTCATTGAAATAAGTACTGGAATTAACGTTTTAAAAGATCGCCAGAAGAAAGGACGTCATGGTACGATTTAATCACAGCACAAATACTAAAGCATCTTCTGAGAAAAGCTGTCGTTTTACTAACGAGTACCGTCAACCGGATACTCAGCTTGTCATACTTTCCCCATAGAATGGAAATACACTCAGGTCATTGTGATACTTAAGCCGGACAAACCATCACACTTACCTAACTCTTCCGATTGAACGATTAGCCGTTTGAAAAGCTCCTGCTATGAAAACTCCAAGACGATCTGGAAACGACAACCTAATATCAAACTACCAATTTGGATTCAGGGAGTCTCACGTGGGGCTTTCGTGACTGGAGGGGTAGTCAGAGGTACAAATGGAAAGCAAACGCAGACCACAATTAAGTTAAGTTACAAAACCTTAGGTTTACAGATAAAGTGTGAGGACGTATAAGTCCTCCTAGAACTAACATAAACCTGAGGACGATCGGAACCACCCTATACTAGCACTAGGTCCTACAACTAAGCACTAGGAAACCCGGTAATCTGAGTTCTTAGAATACTACAACTAAGCATAGGGAGCCTGGCACAACCCCCTAATAACTAAGCAAAGGGGAGCCAGGTAATCGGCACCTCTGGGTGCTAGATTCGAGTCAACCCCTTAGTAAATAATAATAAAAAGGTACTCACCAGCTTGCTTCGAGATGCTAGACTGTTGGAGTCATATTCACTGTCTGAATTGTAAGCTCAAAGCAAGCTGTTTATATACTGTATTCTCATTAATGTTGCGGAAGCCCTACTGTATAAATGAATATATTACAGATAATGAGATGAATATATAAATGCATACTGTATAAATGAATAAATTATTTCCAAGGATATGAAAACTGTATAAATTACTTCTAATGAGATGCATACGTGTGCATGCGCGTGGGTAGCCGCTTCAGATGGTTTGATAGCGGTTTGATTGATGAATAGCGTAGGTAGTTCCTGCAGACGGTCGGATAACGTGGGATGTTATAGCAGATATGCGCGTAACCTTGTCAACTTCTGTGCTATGTATGTGGAATGCAAGGTATAAATTATTTAATTGCAAATAATCCCGTTTTTGACACTCTAGTACACACACTCTATAGTACAACAAGTCCACCGAAGAGTTAATTCGATATACACGAGCTTTCGGAAGAAGTCTTGCACTGCAAATTTTCTAGACGTCAAACAGGCTTTTGATAAGGTGTTTTGGTAAAGTCATATCTCACCGACCGTTGCTTCACTGTAAAATACAATAACCAACTCTCTGCCTATCATCCAATAAAAGCAGGTGTTCCGCAGGGGAACGTTTTGGGTCCTCTCCTGTATCTCCTTTACACCTCTGATACTTCCGAAACCGAAAATACCTTAATTGCTTCGATTACCTTAATTAACATTCGCCGACGATGCCACTATACTATACTCTTCACACACAACGACGCAACTGAAGTTTAACAGCACTTAAAAGTACACTTAAACACTCTTAAGTAAATGGGCACATTGATGGTGAATCAAGAAAAATGAAACTAAATCTGTACAAGTCACATTTAAAACAAGAAAAACCGCATGTCCTCCTGTAACACTTAAGGGCTGTCCACGGCCGGTTAAAAAGGGAGCTAAATATCTGAAGCTCCATTTAGACAGACAGCTAACCTGGTACCATCATCTCAAAGCAAAAAAACGCAGATAGATATAAACCTTAAGATCTCAAACGGCCTAGAACGATTTTCATAACCATGTGGGTAGTTCTTTACGAGATAACGGCGAAATTATTCATCAAGAACCCGAAATAACTATTAACAGGGGTGGCCAACCCAGCAAACCTCCCGAAAAAAAGGCTTTTTTACACACAAACTTTTGAGACGAAGAAACGTAAGCGGGGCAGAAAAAGGTCATAAAATCTTGCAGTAATTAGACTATAAGACTCTATAATGCTTTTACAAATATATTAACAAAGGGGGGGGATTTATTAATCACTACCAACGATTATAATAAGCTGAAATACTTAAGAAAACGATAAATAAAACGGTCCAGCTAATACAAAAGTTATTCACCATCTAGAATTAAGACAGCTAAAAGTCAAGGAAGTCAACATTCATAACGTGGAGCTCAAAAAGTACAAAGTGTTGCCTAAATCCAAGAAGATTCTCGCTACAAAAGCGATTTAAATACATATGATCTTAACGAAATATCAGAGCTTTCCTAATTTATAGCAAAATCTAAGAGATTTGGCTCGTCAGTTAAAAGATAGTTTAGGTTATGTTGCGTGATTGCTTGTAGATCTCGTCATGTATGTTGCATTCAACAATCTTTTAGAAAATCCAAATGAAAGAAACAATTTTTCGCTTCAAGGCATTTCCAATAATAATAATAATCGCTGAACTTGCATACGCCTCTCCGTCAGGATGATTCACATAATATACACTGTAATGATATTTTGATGAATGAAAATAAATTAAAAAGTAACAGAAAATAGGAAGTTATTCTATCGAATTTGTGTGTTGGAAGTTATTACCCAGGTTTAATCAAATCCAAAAGCAACCCAGATTTATTATCGAAGTTATTCTCAGGGAATTATTTATTCCAAACATGTTGATCCGAAAATGACATGAAATGACATAATCAAACTCTGAACAAACATCACATTGTGTTTTATTACCCGCATCAGCGTGGTGCAGTCTATTTCTAAAATTACTTTGAATCCAATTATTATTAATATCGAAAAACGGAAATATAAAAACAAATGGATTTATGTAGTAGCATGTATTAAAAATATGACAATATATATTAATTAGTTATTTGCACATGAAACAAATGATATAAAATGAAAAAACGTAAAATAACAAAAAGGAATTTAAAGAAAATTAAATTAGCTGAGTGATTGAAACGATAATTATTATAATATTGTTAAGACTCTAAACGCCTTTCGTCCTTTATTATGCGTATTGAGGTACTGAATGCTACTTTACCACTGACTGAACCCGATCCTAATTTTTAACGAATCTTCCTGCAGTAATCGCTTTAATTCTCACAATTCGGTCAATCAACATGCTCGGATGATAGAGCGACGGACCGTCGTTGGACTATAGCTTCATGTATTCAGTACATATTGAGAGTGTCCAAAGGCCATCTTGAATCCTCACTTTGATGACGTCATAGGTTTTTTAGGTTAGTTAGCTTTATAGTAAAATTATTATTTTACAATAAGGAACTCGCCATCTGCTGAATTTGTATATATATTTCATTCTTTGTGTACAGCTCTGGTGCAACATTTAAACGAAGACTGGCCAAATTGATTGCATTTCAAATACTTAAATCCTTTGCTTTTTAAAGAACAACTTGAAGATAAGTGTCCCGTCGCACCACAATTATAACAGCACTGGTTTTCTTCAGCTGGGATTGGTTTAGCATTCTCTTGTACTCGCACAAATTCCTTGTTCAGCAGTTGTTTTGATTTAATTCAACCAAAGGTTTTCTTTCTTGCTTCACTTCTGTGTACACACATAATTTCTCTTTTAGATCAGATTCATGTTTGCTCCTAGCAACTGATTTTGCTCCTAGCAACTAACTCCTTTCCGACCATGAAACATTATTGAATCGTTTAATTTCTCATTTCCTTGAGTCCAGCTAACATTTTATGCGACTGACCACTGTTCATTGATTTGATAGACTCAGAGAGTAGAGCTGTTTTTAAGCTTGACTCTGCCACTATGCCTTCCTTTTTGAATGAATAGATCGGCTAAACCGGTCAACGGCTTTCTAGACAAATAAGCTTATGCAAATAGTTGTACTGAAGTAATTTCGCAAATTCTTTCACGTCTTCTAAACATTTCTCCACAGGCTAGTCACCACAGGATTGTATCGTCACAAAGACTTATAGACGTCATCGACTGTGCAGCTTGTAAGCCACGAACCTGGTTCGCGTCTTAACTAAATAATTCTGACGTTTTGGCATCTTCCTCTTATTCTTATGCTTCTTTGTATCTTGCTTCTGCTCTTTTATCTTTAGCGTATTTGTAAATCGATTCGATTACATATTTTTCGGCTTCCCTTTCATTGCTGATTCGTTTACTTCCATTTTCTACGTCATATTACAAGATGGCTTGAATCGGCAAGCAACTTCTTCATTCACAAAGGCAGTTTGACCAAGATGGTTAAAATTGTTAGTTTTTCATCCTCGCTTTGCCTTTCAAGATCAAGACAATCCTAGCCATCATCAATATCATCGGATTCTAAAAGTCTAGGGCCACAATCTGGCTCATCTTGCTCTTAGAACTTGCTTTTTGGAGTTTTTTGACCTTAGAGTGTTTTATCACGTCTTCGTTCCGGCGCTGTGCAACAACCGTTAATGTTACAATTTCAACAAACACCTCGTTTGATTGGGTTACATTTTTTACAACATCGAAAACAATTTGAGAGTATCTTCCTGATGTAAGCTTTAAAGTGTATTTATTTGTGTCCTTGTGTTTCAGACGGAAACCCTTCTCAAAGATTCCCTCAGCCCATTTTCTTAAAATCCAAATTAGCCTGTTCAAGTTAGGTAATAGTCAACTGGGACTAAGAATTTCTTCAGTGTTTTTAGAAGCAGTACAAACTGGTGAGATTGAAGGTTTGAGGCATTTGAAGGTTTTAGTGCTGGGCTAATCGATGTAGAAACTGTAGGAATTATTGTTGGACTTGAATATACAGATTCAAACTCAGCATCTCCCTCAGCTTTAAACCCCTCCAACTTTATTGCATAAGCTGTCTCTAGAGATTGTTTCTAAGAAACAATCGAGTGGATTCAACACCTGCCTTAGATTTCTATACTTAAAAGGATTCTTCACACAATGTTGAAGTTGCTGGACGAATTGTGCTTTTTAGGATTGCTAAACTATTCGGTAAACTTATTTTATCAGATAAAAAATATCATTAAAACCACGAAGACCTTTCACACGTCACGGATACAGTCCAAACCATTGTTCCTTGAAAGCTAATGATATTTTTACAACTTGTGGATAAAGAGTCTTAAGACTGTGCTCGTTTTCCCAGGTTTTTCTGTACACAAACAATAAACCAAAAGAATGTATTATTATTACTGCTACTACTACTAGAATTACTACTGCTTATTAACCCATCCTTCTCCAATCAAGCTTGTCTTAATTTATACGATTAATTATAGTATGATTATTACTTATAGTAGATTAATAAGTTATAGCGGATGAAGTTGTATTAGTAAATTCTGACACATATGCATATAAGGTTAATACAATCCTCCCAAAATAGGATTAAAAAGGATTAAACACCAATAACTAATTAAATGACTAATTAAAGTATAATCATTGAAGTAATTTTATTGGTATCGATATAATATAGGTTAGATAGCAGCAATACATACAGAAAATAGATTTCAACCATTTTTCCAAAGAGCATCAAAAACTAGTGAGTTATTTATAAAATATATATGTATATGAAGAATTTGGGCGTGTGCTGCAGGCAGTATTGATATTGGAAAGCGAATTGTTTTGAAGTGCCTGCACCAACTGACGATGCAGATGTTATTATTTTTAGATTGGAACACCATTTGAAAGTTTTTGAAGAAAGGAGACATTGATGTCTGTTTATTTATTTTCTTTCATATGTACTAAACTTTATTTATATTATGATTATAAACAACTTTTGTACTCTTCCATTGATCCTTTAAAAATAGTAATACGTGTTCCCCTCCTTGTAGTGTTTGGGTTTACATATACGTAGAAACGCTAACCCTTCGTTTCGATTTGCAATTCTTATAAATTTCAATCCTATATAATTGATTATTCGTGAACTACTAACTGTAGAGCTGTCTAAGCTTTTGTAATTCGTTTTACGATAATGTAACAAACTTGTCAAAAAAAGTTACCTTCAATTTACTGGCACGGCTTAATCCCCTTCCTACAGAGACGGTATCTCTAAACATAAAATTTATTGACAAAATTAAAGAGTTGACTGATTTGATTGGAACAGTGATTGTAGTTAGGCGCCAGCCTGTTTGTTTTAAAGTGTAACTCTTAATTTAAGCTAAATTAATTATTATTGTTAAACTTTCTCAATGTGAGAACGTATTCACTAATATTTCAATTTGACTTCAAACAGGCAAATCGTAGAACCCAATCGAGCTCCTTTTTTTGTGCACATTAGATTAATACAAAAAATAAAACAGTAGTAAGTTTATTCAAAGACACTATTCGGTATTCGATAATCAAATTGTAGGTTATGTATAAATGGAAAAGATGGATATAATGATCAAAAAGAATACAAAAAAAGTTACAAAATTGATATGACTAGTTTACAATATAAAATTTATTCAAATCAAAAATATACTAAAATATACAATCAAAACACTTGAAGAAGAAGAAGAAGACGTAGAAGAAGAAGAAGCAGAGTTATTAAATGATTTTAATAATCACTTTAAAATAAACTTTAAAACAAAAGGTCACTATAAAGGATAAAGCACACAAAAATACTCAAAATGGACGCTTAAATCACAAACAGAAGAGTGGCCGCGTTAAATCTTCTTGTAAAAGAAAAGGTAGGGTTGCAGAAATGACGATTCTTGACAAAAATTCATCTGATTGGCACATTCTTAGGACGTTTGAGACCGTGACGTAAGACAAGAGAATTTTACAATGCATTTACCTATTAGAATACGAATACGAATCGTTATAACCTTATATAGAATGTTAAAATTTAATATTTTATTAGTATGGATTGAGAAGAGCAGATTTTAAAACCTTTTTATAACGCAAATAAAGATTTTATTAAGAAAAATCGAAAATCACTAATAATAATTGGCGTTTTAAGAAAGCAAAAATTATTATCTTTCTAGAATTGTTTTCTTCTGTCTGGTTTTAAATTTCAACCCATCCATCATATTTTGCAAGTAAAATTATATAAAGTTTCAGTAGTCTTAAGGAGAGACACTTTGCTAAATAATTCAGTTTTCTCTTTCAGTTATTCTGGGTCGCTTCCTAAAAGGTTATTTGGGTACATTAATAAAATTAGTTCCCCAGTTGATTCTTCTAACGTTATTTTCCTTAGACCTCTCCCACTAACACAATTCGGAAGGCAACACGTCTTCTTCCTGTAGCAAAAAACTAAAAATATCTATTCCTCCTTCAAGTAATGCATTATCTTATCTTCTTGATTACGAGAAGTGTCAGATAGTTCCTAACCCTTGATTAAGGCTATTATCTTTAAGTGGAGTTATATACTTTGACAACACGCTATCCTCTCTCTATATATATCCAAGGATCTTAAATGAAAGGTTTGTGTAAAGAACCATCTTTGTGTGTTTGATGTTCAGAATTCCCCGGGGATTGATTTAACGTGTTGGTGGGTTGTATTTAATCAGAGCAGAAGAGCAGAAAGAAAATCATCAGAGGTTAATGCGAATATTCGCGTGCATTAACATTGAATACATGTTGTATCCAACAAAGTTCCCAAGCAGGGGCTTATTCGGGGGGAATGATTTATATTCACTAGTGTCCCAGTAGTGCGTGTAAATACAAGTCTAATTCAGTCGTCATTCACCTATCTCACTTCGATCCGCGTTGCGGCGGCGGCGGCGACGACGGCGACGGCGGTGGTAACGGCAGCGCGCGCGTGTAGTTTACTTGGCGCGCTGCTGCTAACGTGCGCTATTTCCACTGCTAATTTCCAATTTCCGTACGGAACCGCACAAGTTGTCTTTCCCGTATCCCGCGCATATAAATCAGCCCCAATCTGCTGTGTTTTGTTTAATCTCATCGTAGCGGCTTCGTGTTCGCCTCCTAAATAACCTCCCACCCGATATTGCCTCCCTTTGCCGTCATTTTCACTTTCGCGCCATTCATTCTCTTTAACCTTGGTTTTAGATTCGTTCAATTGGGCCGTAAATCTTCATCTTTATCGCTTGTTTATGTTAATTTAAAAAAGGGAACCCTCAATTTTTTTCGTTTGTTCTTTATGTACTTGATGGGGATTTGAATGGTCATGGAGGGAATGACGAGAGTTGTTTCGATAGGTTTTCGTTTACTGTCTGTTTCAATTTTCTCACTATTTTTGGGTCGTTTAAACTACTATATCTTTTCAGGGGATAGATATGATAAGGAGAAAAATATCCGTCGAGAGCTTAAGAGAGTATTAAGGAGTATTAGGTGAAAAGGGCCATTAGCTTTCTGCTTTCGAGCTGAAAGGTCGAATTTGTAGGTTTCTTTGTGTAATGTCAAATGAATATTTTTCATACAAATTTGGCTTCACAATTTTTTTAAAGATAGTTGATTCTCGTTCTAATAATTCTAGGACTGAATTGTTCGATATTGGATTGCTATCTAGGTGACCCTGCGATCCCACGGCGATACTCTAGTTCTTCTGTGAGGATTAAGTTAAGCAAGTCCTAGGAAATTGCATTGTCCAATATCATGAAGTGGTAATGAATTCACGTGTCTCCTGTCCGTGTCCTTACCTACGTTCAAAAAATTGTGTCAATTTATTTTTTGGATTTATGTGGCCCATATTTTTAACCTAAATTTCACTGACCCTAGATCATTAATTGAGGTACGCTCAATTGTTTTACTTCTGTGAGCAAGGTTGCTATCCATCCTCTACTACTTCTTCAGGCTAGTGCAGAAGCGCCTGACGTGTTCACCCGTCAAGATCCAGCTTCTTAGTAGGTTTGGACTAGCCTTGCACAGTTGCCCATCCTTTGATATCCCAGTATGTCGCCAGCATCAACCATCCTTTTTCAGGAATCAATTGATGTACGCTTACTAGATTCCATTACTGGGTTAGAACCGGTAAACCTAAGTCCATTACCACATTTAAACTCAAAAGGGGATTCACCTAAAGTGAAGATCTGCCCTGGCAAACCTCGGCGAATGCGCGGCTCAGCGACCCCACAGAGAGCGATAGCAATATTACTAAAGAATCCATATAATACTACAATCTTTTATAATATCCCCATTACAATATTAAAAAGTTGCGGAAAAAGTCTATCGCCTTGTCTCATACCAGCGGTAAGTTTAAATGAGATCAATCTTGTTGGAACCAACACTATGCTCCTTCTAGCTGGTGTTCGAATTCTTCTTTCAATCGAGTCTCTAAAATTCGATACAATAATGTTTTAAGATATCACTCGATAGTTAGAGCTCTAGTTAGAATGACCGCTAGTTTTAATTAGAACTCCGTAATTCCTACAAAGAAATGCAGGTGCATGCACAAAATAACTTTTGTGTTAAGTTTCATAAATTCGTTACACTAATTTTTGTAAATAATTATTTAAATAAACCGGAGTTATTTTGGTTTTTCTTTTAACTTTTACCGGACAAATTTTTCAATTTCTGAAATCAATATTTATGAAAAGTATTTAATTGAAAGTCTTGCTACCAAATAAGTGACACTAGTAACAGAATACAGTTAGAGTTGTGCTATATTCCAGCCACTAGGTTTTTTTATAATCTTTAGTAGAAAATGGTCTATTTTGTTGGATTGTCCAATACAAATTGAAAGGTATTAAGAATAATTTTGTTGAGATTTTGAGTATGCCTAAGAGTTTAAATATTTACTTGTATAAGATTTTATATGGACTTAATGGTGTAGGGACTAGCGTACACGTTTCTCACCCAAGCGGTCCGGGGGGTCTACTCCCGGTACTGGCAGATCTAGTTAAGGTTTTCCGCAGCTTTCCTTACCTGTAACACAAATGTGGAATTTGTGCTATACCATCTGTTAAGTTGACTGCACGCGCACGTTTGGAGCCTGGTTCGCAAGGTAATGAGTAGTAGCAATTATTATTATAGTGTTAATGGTCTCGTTTAATATCCGAACTTGTTGTTGTAAGATATTTTGTAAGTCAGTAGATAATTTTTTTGTAAGTTCTTCTTATCGTTTGCCATCTTCGGCGACAAGGTTACCCGTAAAAAGTTTCATGACATTACCGATTCCATCAAATAATTCCCTTTTAAAACTTTGGCGTATAGGTATATTACCTGTTAATTGAAATAGTGTTACTTTCCAATGGATGAAGGTCCAAGATAAAGTAATGAACTTGATTTTCCTGAAAATGACATCGGGACATCAACATAGATTCATTCACGTAAGTCGTAGTGTGTCATGTTCGTGAACTTGTTCAATTATATAGAGTACGGTAAAACGTGGGATCTTTCTTGGCGTGGGCTTTAACATAAACCAGATCACCTATTTTAAGGTACGTTATTTCCGAGATGTATTAATTTTGATATTTCAGGTTTTTTGGTTTGATTTTTGGTTTCATGAAACCCATTATAAAATTGTTTCATTTTTTGTGGAATTGATAACATAGTTCTCATAAAAGGATTTTGTAATACTCTAGATCGAAAAGGATTTGACTTTCAGTGTGGTGTGAATAGAGTCATAATAAGGGCAAAATTGTCTAATTCCCAACCAATTTGTACTTTTCAAAAATATTCTTTAATCGAGAATTATATTAATGTAAGGAAGATGAATAAAAGTCTAAATAAACAAGCATTAAACGTTGAAATGCATTATTAAAACCATATGACTAAACGCTTCAAATTGAAAATAACCTTCTTCAGGGGAAAAGGCAGTTTTTTGTTTTTTTTTTATTTTTGATTTGGTGAGATCCCAAGGCCAAAGTTAAAGTTGAAAAATAATTTGTACGTTATAAATCATTAGACTGTTCAAATAAATTTTTTTTTAATTTTTTATAATCCATAACAATGTGCCACTTCTACTTATTTGATGCATCCAGTTTTTTGAAGACAACCCAAATTGGAAAAGCATAAAGATTTTCTAATGCTTAAATTTAAAATTTAAAATCTTTCTGAACCATTTTATCATACAAAAATCCTTACTAGAGACAACGCCACTTAATCAAAACCTGTTGCGGTTAATCAGGGAGGAGTGCAGCGAGATAAATATACATGATCCTAATTTGTCAGACTGATAAAAGAACAGTATTGATTATCGATTTAATTCCCTCTTACCGATCGCTAGAAGCCAGACGAACTAAATGCATCCTTCCGATCAGTAACAATCTATATAGAATAACTTAATAAATCGACTAAACCTTGAAACGGGAGGATCTAAAGTTCTAAAGGTTGTGCTGCAACAATTTTTTTAAATTTCAGTAATTTCATAGCATAAGTTTAATAAATATAACACCGTAGCATGCGACTTAATAAATGCTATTATGACTATTCAGTATAACGTTGGCGAATCCATGCTAATATTTAAAAATTAATTTACAATAAATTTTTACTAATTTATTCCTTTTCTTCGGTATTTTTATATTTTACAAGACCAATCTCATACATTGAAGAAAAACGTGCAAACGGGTTAGCAGCGTCTGTTTTTTAATCGAAAAACTCCCAAACATGTCTTCACAAAACCTCTAAAAGCAAATTTAAATATTAATCATGTTAGTAATAATGCCTAACGTAACGTTACTAAAGATAATTTTACATACTCATCATTTTCCTCATGAAAGGGTAAAAGGGCATAGATAATCCTTCTATCCCTTAAAAATTTTAACAACTTCTCCAACACGAGAGGGATTATAAAGCTTCATTAACTCACAGTTTTGGATATCTTTCACAAAACATCAAATATCAAACAAGGGATGTGGTTTATACACAAACGTTTAAATTAATATTCCCCCCTTTTACTGGTTACGCAAACATTCATTTTCAATTCCAGTTCCGAATTTCGCTTCTTCCTTCTCGACAGTCAGTAAAATTCTATTGATTGCTGATTCAATAATTGAAAGCTTGAAGGTGGAGGGGAGAGGCGGCTTATCAAAATAACATATATTTTGCTGCGTTTATCTTGATTTATCTAGAAATAAACATGCTTGTCTTGTATCTTTCTGAGGTAGAAAAAATAAATAAAAGGAACAAAATTTTCATTCAGAGAAAAAAAAGAACTGCTTGATGTTAGGATCGAGAAGTCGAGGGATCGTTCAACTCGGATTGCAAAAAACGCGTAGAGAATATGTTTACAAAAGCCACTACCGAAGTAAAGATTTTACCTATAAACCTGCCTGAGAATTTCCTGCGTTTATGTTATATTTTAAATTTAAAAATAAAGAGGAGTCGATATGTTTCTTTATACCTTAGATTTGTTTTGTTTTTCCCGAGAAAAAAAAGTTTTATAATGTTGTAGTTGTTTTGTAATACAAATATGGAGCTGACTTTTAATTTTCTAAAATGGTGTATTTTATTACAAATCTCATGCTGTTGCTGCTTTTGCTGCTACTGATGCATTACACCGCTAGTTTAATAGAAGTTTCAATTAACTAAATGAGAGCTGTAATTAATAACTGAAATGCACATTTGCAATTAGGATACTTTTAACCGTAAAAGTGAATACGTTATCACTCATACAGTTGTATTATTTAAATGTGTTACTTTTAGAGAACTCATATTCACTAATGAATACATACACTGCAGGTTAAATGGATATTACAAGCATACATATGAAATTTATTTATTAAGTACATTTTCATCTTTACTAAAGCACTATAAAATTTTACTAAATTGCATGTAAGTACTTTCTCAGCGTTAATAAAAGTCAAAACATTATATTAACAAAAACTAATCAGTACAAAAATGTATTAACACTTACCAGGCTGGCCACATAATCATTATTGGCGAGTTCTAGGATTGAACTAAACTTTTAGCTGTGGCGAACCTATTTAAATACTGTCTAAGTATTTTTAATTTGCTGATGTAGTAATTCTAAGACACGTGCGAGATCGCGAATAGGCAACGCTAAGTATTTCTAGTAGGCAGCGTACGAGGCGACCACGTGAGCAGTCTAAATAAGTGATTATTAGATATTACATATTGATACGTATTTATATTGGATAATAAAGATAAATCCGACCCAGAGAGACAGACAAAATATGAAATTCTATATGCCTTTTTGGTGTCATCAAGATTTCTTATATTAATGATTAAATTAAGTACTACAGAAAAACTCACGGTTTTTAATTACTAGGATTGAGGTATATTCCTGGTTTAAAAATTGGCGCTACAAAGTTACCAACTTGATGTATTTCTGTCTGGTTTAATTAAAATTGACAAATAAATCAAGAAGCATGTGTTATTGATCTCTGCATAATTATTTACAATTAAAAAAAAGGCTTTACAAAATTGAAATACCAAATCCATTTAATTATTCAATAATTTCCATAATTTTTTCTTATCAAATTTTAACAAAGAACACTTATATTTTATTAATTAACTTTTGGCACTTGGTTAATTAAACACTTTGGATTAAAAACTTTTTAAATTTTTACACTTTGACGTTTAACATAAATAAATCTAACCTCAAAACTTTGACATTTTATTATTAGGTCAACATCACCTTAATTGCTATTAATCTAAACGATACTTGTGCACTTTCTGCAAGCTGTAATTTGAAAGAAAGTTGAGAAAATGGCTGTCTATTTATATGATTCGGCTAAAACAATTGCCTTCTAAACAAATTTTAAACAAATCAAATGACTGTTGACATTACATGAATATAATAACCAAATTTTTATTTATAAATTTTTATAAAAGCAAAAACTAATTAAATAGTTTTATAAGAAATTAAATTCTGAATGCAATTATATATAATACTTGTATGAACAAACAAGATTAACCTTACAATTGAAAGTCGATGACATGCCTATCTCCTTAAAATTTATATTAACTTAAATATCAAAAACTATCTTTTCGCACCTTTTTATCTTCAAAAATTTAAATAATATATACTTAAAAATATTATTTCTATAATTTTAGGTATCAACAACATGATAATTCAAACCAGAATTTTAAAAGCGCAACATAATTACATGTTAGATTGTATCAATTATGTGGTAAAGAAGCAGCTTTACAAACCTCCACTAAGATAACTCAAAAAAGAGCTTTAAAAAAATTAAATTATAAGAAACTTTCAATATCGACGAACCTCGTTATAAAGAAAACATAGTTTTAACTAAATTTTTACAAGGCAAGTGGGTAAATATTTGTTCACACCCTTAATACAGTACACCTTGTCTGTTTTAGGTAGAATCTTACATTAGAATAGATTAACGTCACCCAAGTCTTTAATAGACATGGAAGATTAACTAAATTCTATGGAAAAATCAGTTTTCCAGATATCCTTTATCTGCCTGTAGTGTTCAAGTGTGCAAGTTAATGATAAATAACTGTATTTTAATTCATAAAACAACAATTACTCAAAATTATTATTTTGGAAATTGAGCTTATGCAACCTATGTAACGTTTCGTTTTGAAATTGCATGAACATGCGTATTTAAAATTATTGAGTGGGTGAATTCCTTTTTTGCATTTTAATTGCTAAATATTTATCAATTTTTCAATTCACTTTGCTTATCTGTTTTTATTAATCAATAATAAATCTCTGGTTTGGCATTTTCGCGCCAAGATAGGATGAAATTGCCACCTGAATTTAACCAATTAAAACGCAGTTTGTTGGTCATGAGACCCACGCTTGTTCGTTAAAAAAAGCTTTAGCTTCTTTCGTTCTCTTGTAAAATTCCATTGGACAAGTGAACACGTAGTTTTGTGATTGATTAAACTTTTGGTTTTAAATAGTTAAATTCCCTTTGTAGAGCTAATTATAATTTTATTAGTGCATAAAATGGTTTTGTGATTTATTAAAAGTACGAAATCGTTGTTTGAAAGTTTGGCAGGTAGACAAATTAGAGTTTAAACTTTAGTTTAAGAAAGTCAATCCACACTTTAGGTCGAGAACATTGATCCAGACCTGCAATCAACTGAAACTGCGAGCTTCACCTTTGTTTGATGTTAATGACGAATATGGTTTTGCAGTCCCTAGTATTTTGTAATCCCACAAGTGAATCAATGGAAGTATTTTCCAAAAAGGTTCACAATAACCTGGTGCACCTGGTAGTCATCTTCAACGAGTTATTTGAAGTAACGTTTGTAAACCAAATTAAGTTTATAGAAATAACCAGGTGGGTTCATTTTATCATATTTTTGTGGAAGCGTTAGTTAGTTCATTTGATCAAAATTTAAAAATTGATTAATATATTTTTGGATAGATATTGTAAAGTTGTAATTTAAAGAAAACTTTTGATATGAGAGTAAGTAAATTTTTATGAGATTCTGAATTTAATTATTCTGAGTAAAATTGATTAGCTTTCAAACCTAATAACGATTATAGTACAAATTTCTAAAGTATTTTTAACTTAGTTGTAATATTATTATAATTCATGTTAAGATATTATTTTGTAACGGGAGAGAAAAGGAACGAACCTCTTTTCGAGCGACAGGTGGTGTGTTCTGCTGCCTTCGAGAGAATGACGCATCGCACAAGCATGTAAATCAGACGCGGTTTATTCTGGTGTATTCTAGAAATACATGGTATGTTCGGGCGATTTCTGGAACGTTTATAGGATGGTATAAAGTCGACGCCGCGGAGAAAAAGAGTCAGTCAACAGCAAGTCATTAACTGTGTATTACAAAATAAATAGTGGATATAAATGTTGTATTAGAAATTCATAGTCTGTAAATAATAGTTTTAATGGTTTATAATCATAGCGTTAATTTATAGTGTATTCATTAGTGTATAGAAATAAATATTTGTTTGTGAATAGACGATTTAAACAGCACTTGTATTATTATTTTTAAAAAGAACGTTACAATTTGAAGGAAGGCCAGTTCTTTTTTTACTACCTAATGATTTTTTATGTGAAATAAATGAATAAATGGTACTGTTTGTGTTATTTACGGTTTACTTTTTACTATGTGCTATTGTTGTGTAATAACAGAGTGCGGAATTTTGTCCTTGCATAATTGAGACTGAATCATTCTCTGTTATAGAGCTCCGTATTGTGAAGTATTAACCTCACTCTTTTAATAATTTAAATCAATTATGCTGGCACCCTTATATCCACATCTCTATGAATTTGATGATGCTTCAATCCACCTAGGACCTGCCTTAATCTCAAAATAGGGAGAGAATTCTCATTTGATGGTATTTAAACTAAGCCAAGGTCTTTGTATACCGCAATTACTTTTATTTTTGGTAAAGTAATATCGGTTACAAATTGCCGCCCAAGTGTAGGGCTTTTGTTTTTTGTAAAGATTTGATGGTTACAAATTGACGGTCCCATCGTGGGGTTTTTATTTATCAAATAATTGGTTACATAATCAAACATAACTCAAATCAAAAAGCTTTATCAATATTTTTTGAAGAGGGATTCAAGCAAACGATTTTTACAACTATTTATTACAGGCAGTAATGTTCCTTTGACTTTTACAAATACTCCGTCACTCGTACCTATTCATTTTCCCCTCTGAAAGTTTTTTGTCTAACTGTAGTTAAATAACTAATAATTTAAAAATTCTAGATCAAGTAAGTTTTGACTTATTGCACAGTCTACATTCTGTCCCTTTTTAGTATGTCCTTTTGAATATCAAATTGCCTTTCAAAGTTTTGGTTAACATTAGTGACGCCAATCTTTAGAACATGTAACTTATTAAACGTACTTACAGAGTTGTTACAAAGTTTACAAGAAAAACAGAACGCAAAGATTCTCAATTAGATCTTTCAAGTTTGAACTTCTTAAAAGATTTCTTTATAAATAGAACTCGCAATGTTTGTCAATGTTTTCTTCTTTTTCAATTTATTATCTTAAATAATAAATGAAATTATAATCTCAATAAGGAAATTTAGAAAGCTTTTATTCCGTTATTAAGTACGAGTAAAGTGTAGAAAGAAAAATAATATTTAGCCTAGAAATAATACTAAAAACCCCGTAATGGGGGTAGGAGTAATGATTTAGATTAAGAACATATTTTCCTTGTCAACATGAGGTCGCTTCCCGATAGTTTTCGTAACAATCGCATTTTAAATTTTTAAGTACGCCCATTGTACTCACATTACATTAAATTAGAGTTAATTAAATACCTACAACCTAACCTAGAACCTAACCCACAACCTAACTTAGTACCTAATCTAGAATCTAAGCTACAGCCTAACCTACAACCTAACATACAACCTAACTTACAACCTAACCCACAACCTAACCTAACAATCAAATAAATAATCAGGGAAACATTTTTTAATAAAATAGTTTTCCAACGTCAAGTCGGTGACGTCAAGATGCGAGCGTCAAGATTTCCGGCGTCAAGTATATAGCGGTATTTATGCTGGTATAGTGGTAAGTGGTACTAGCGTTGTGCGTTTGAAGGGATGACCTAAATACGCTGCTGGTTTAGTGGTAGTTAATTAAGTGATCATGGTATAAAGGTTCTTAGTTTAAGGGATTGCGTCCGCACAAGGTTTGAACTTTTATTGTGTTGTTAATGTCATCCTTCGAAAAAAAATTCCTAGGTTACGGATCTGTAGGCATATTCAACCTCTAGCGTCTTCAAGTCGTTCAAACTGTTTAGTGACCTACGGAGTTAACAATGGTTTCCGTACTTATGGTTTATGTAAATATTATGGTTTACCCGAACTTATGTTTTAAGTAAACCTTTTTTAGAAAAGTACCTACTACCATTTTATAAAGTTTGAAGCTCCTCGAAACAGATCCGAACTTATGTAACACTGGTTATGTTATACTGCATAGTTTACTCGATCTTATAGTTTATGTAAATTTTCTTTAGAACAGTACGGATTACTATGTTGCAAAATTTGAAGTTTGAAGTACACATATGCTGTTTAGTAACCACCAAAGGCCAGATTCAAACTTCCATTTCTTTTATCATTTCCTTAAACTTTATGAACAAAGTACCACATCATAAATTTGAAATTCGAAAGAATGTTGCTGAAACTATATTGCCTTGGGATTGAAACATTGAAAGATGTCATAATATTGCATGGTTGGTTAGTAGGCTACTGTTAAGTGGTAGCGATTGTTTAGGTGGTGGGACAATGGCTCGAAAGTTTGAGGGTTCCACAAGTCCAAAATTTCGAAGGTTTGCAGAGTCAATGTGCTAACGACGATACTCAGAAGCTGAATAAGTAGCTTTATGACACTAAAATGATTCAAAAGCTTAAGGTAGCGAAAAATTATGAATCTTTCGACTTCAGATTTGGTGTACGCACTAAGTTTCTGACTTTAAAAGCTCTAGATTTCCAAAGATTTGCAATCTTCCACCCTTTGCTGCTAAGCCTTAGGACATTAAAACAGACTTTCAGGGGCTCAGAGCTTTCAGATGTAGATCAATATTTTGAAATCTTGGAGTTTCAATAGAAGTTTAGTTTGCAGAGGCCAGGTTTGCAATAAGCTTTAAATAAATCTTAGTTTAAGACATAGCTCCATAGCTTATAACCGTAACTTGGGTGCTTTGCTTCTTGCAGTGAGATTTGTAAGTATGAGGTTTCCGTGACTCTTCATACATTCAACAAAGTAGGTGAAGAAGGATTTATGCAATTTGTTTTTGATAATGCCGATCACAATGCTCGTACTGTTGACAGATACGGCAGTTTCCATGTTTTAAAAGGTGTGCAATGTGTGAGACCTGCTCAGCTGTAGAAACAGAAATTTGTGTGCCCTAACACAAGACCTTGCCAAATGCGCCTGTTGTCGCATGAAAATTCGATTTTATTGTGTCTTCGTTTTGCTGCTGAAACCAAATTTTCCGACAATAGCCGCATTTATAAATTGCATGATTAATTTTGAAAAGTCGCTTCTTTTATAAAAACTACGAAATAAGAGAACGACGATCCTAATTTAAAAAAAAATCTAACGTCCCAACATGCAGTAAGATTTAAACTATACACATTATACATGATTCCCTTAATGAAAACCAAAAAGCGATTGTTTTTAAATTTCCACGTGTAACTAACGAAGATATCCCTCCAAGAGGTTATATCCTTCACACTAGTCACAGTAGTCGGATTTTATTTCTAAATCGAAAAAATAAATCCGGCAACCTTTTATTGCTGCATGAATGCCCCTTTAACTTGGTGGATTTTCTTGCAGAGGGAAACTTTTCTCATTCAAAGGAGCCCTTTGGAAGATGCATACCAGGGATATATATTTATATTGAATTTTTACACTTTTTCTGAGATGTTTAAAGTCTCTTGTGAAATATTCCTTATGTAACATAAATGTATATGCGGTGATATTGTACTTTTAGCTCGTGTGTGCTTCCCGAAAGGGTATTTTTCAACTTGTTGGCGAAATCAGACAAATTGCAACATAAATTATAAATTGTTTTTAATTATATTCTATTTCCTGCTGATGTAAAACCGTTTTGAAATGTTTTATATTTTCTTGAAATAAAAAATTTATTTTTTATTTACAATATCCGAAAATTAAAAGCTAAAGTATTTTTCATTATTTTAATTATTTTTTATTTTCAGATACCAAGCCGAAACTTAAGAACCACTACAGGGCTCATCGTTTGTCCTTCTGGCTAAACTTAGTACCCGACCTTCACAAACCCGGAGGCGACGACGTTCCCTTATCCCATCACCAACTCCAAGACAATGAGCCTCCTCTACCCAAACTGCCGTCATTAAACCCCAAAAAAGTTGTGACAACGGAATCACCAAGCGGCGATCTATCTAAAACTACATCCGGAGGTGTCAATTCCTCTCTGTTGGCCACATCGGGAATCTCAGACAGCACAGAACGTGTCGAAGAACTAGGTGGCGGCAGCACAACTCCTCATCCTGTTGAAGACGGTTTCGCAGCGTATTCGACAGCACTAAGTGTGACTATAGCAATAGGGTGTTCGTTATTAATATTAAATGTGTTAATATTCGCGGGTGTTTATTACCAAAGGGACAAAACGCGAATGAACGAAAACGGGGGTCAGCCGAAGAAACGTAACGAGAACGGGCAAATGCCCAATAATATATGTGGTGATTTAGAATCTAGTATACTTGGTGTTAAAAGTGATCCTGCCACTATTTTAGGGCACCATCATTCGCACCATCAGCTTCCGCCCCCAGAATTCGCGGACTTGCCGCAGAATAATGCGACGCTGCCGCGACCGCCGCCGCCTCCAAAAAACTCAAAACCGAATATAAATACTTTACACGAAAACCAACCGTTACTTCATACGCAAAGTATTCAGTTAATAAATACAGGGACCCTCACTAAAAAAAATACACAAATGAATAGTGGTAAACAAAATACAATGGAGGAACTTCGAGTGTGACGGAACTATTGTGCGGTATTTCTCAACGTTTAAAAAATGACTGCAATAACTTTTTGGATTGCTCAAAAAACAAAGTTCTTTTTTTAATCTCTTAAACTCGATATTCGTGAACTATTTTAGGTAATGAAGAATAATCGAAGAAGTAAATATTTATATTGAATTGTATGTAGGTACAATACGGTGCGTAATAAAATGGACAAATATTTAAGAAAACAAAAGAAGGTATATAAAAGCGAAATAAAAATAAGATTCTTGTTTTTCTTTTTTTTTGTAACTAATCGAACATTCTAGAGAATTTGGTTTTTGTTAGAGTTCGCTTCATTTGCAGAAAAATGATTTTTATTTATTTTTTTGTTTGGTTTTTGACTTCCAGTCATTACGGGGAATTGCTGGGGAAAAAAGGGTTGAAGATAAATAAGGTAGATTTTTCAAGTTTTTTAGATGTATGGGTGTAATTTTGTTCAAAATATTACCGTGTGGTTAAAACACGATGGTGTGGTCTAAACGTAGTAGTAATTTTTCATCAAAAGCACACGGATGACAATGAGAAAGAAAGGGAGAAACCGCTAACTCGATATGTGGGCAAGGAAGATTGATGTACTACTAAAAAGGAAAAGAAATTACATTAAGAAAAAATACTATAAGGAATTTATGGCCGGTTTAACCAAAAATGAAAATCGAATTGCAGAAAAGCGAACTCTAACCTAACTAATTTATAAACTACATGTTTATATTAACTATCAACTGTGAAAAATCAAATCGCAGCGTTGCAATTTTATTAATTATAGTCAATTTGCAGAGAAAAAGACCAATATTTGTTTTTATATACTTAAATTATAACGCTGCGGTTGTAATAATCGAATATTTTTAAATTTCCCGTTTTATTTACGGGAAAATTAGGAAATGTTTACTTACTACATGATGAATAAAAAAGGGTTAAAATAACAAGCGCATGCATCAGTTCCAACAATTTTGAGGTAAAATGAAGCGAATGAAAGTTGGGAAAAAAAGGTGAACACAGACTTAACTAAATACACCCCTGTACTTCCTTAATTTTAGTCGCAGGGATGATGCAGGCTTAAGTGCTTAATTAGATATGGTCCAATAAATTGTAATGGTCTGGAACAGCGCTCTCTGGTGCAATTACTTTCCAATCAAATTATAGGCGACGAATTTACGCCCAAGAAATTCCGAATTAGAAAATCGATAGACTTTAGGGGGGAAAACTCGGAGAATAAAAATAACAAACGCTTTGAGCCTGAAGATAATTCGCTAGCAAACTTTTCAACACTGTATAATTATCGAAAACTTGATTGGTGGAGATATGCAAAATTTTCGACTCACTTATTCCCCTAAGTACTATTCTCACCCTTAGAGAAATTTATTATTCAGAAATTCAAATTCGATATAAAAATTGATTTAAGGCGGTTTTTGGATTAGGCTGAAAGAAAGTAAAGCAGAAAACATCAAAAGGTTTTAGACTTGCAGAATTTCATAAATCTTTAATATTCGAAGAGTTTGGAGAGGGAAAGAAAAGTAAACAAATTTAAAATTTTATTTTTGAAGGGGGGGGGGATATAATTTTTCGATAATGTGAATGTAAAAAGAAAACTGCTCTGGGAAAATCATAAATAACGAGTCATTTAATTGAGTTTGTTAACCCCTCCTCAATAATCTCATCAAAATTTAAACGTTTTATATATTTTTTGGTGGGGATTGGAAAAACTTTTTCTGAGTCTAATCATTCCTATGCAAAAAGATTATTATGCAATAATTTTTAGATAATTACAAATTCTAATGTTTCGCCCTTCTCTATACATGATATTAAATTACTGCCACCATGTAGGCACCTTTTATGCGTACATACACCTGAGTAAACAGATCATTAACAAATTTACATAGTTATTGCGTTACTAATTCTGTAATAATGTTGTAACATAATAATTTAAATTTATAATTACCAATTATTTTGAAGAATCTTCGTTTTATTAAACTCAAAACTAATTGGACCAAACAAACTTTAAAGATTTTTATATTTTGGATGTGTGCGCAAGACAAAACTTAATAAGGCTAATTTTACCTCAAAATGTTTCGGTTGTTGTTATGAAGAAAAATGTATGAATGTTGTGTACATACACTAGACTAAAAAAATGTTAAATAAATGAATTAAATTTATTCTTCGTGTTTTATTTAATTCTTCAAGGTAGCCCTCCTTCAGTGTAGTTAAAAGTATTCAGATTATAGCAATTATTGGGATTCTTTCATAGATTAAATTAAAGGCAATGCAGTATAGGACATTTTATATAAATACGTATACAGCATACAGTTCTATGAATTATAACATATGAAAATTTGACCCACATAATTAAAAAACGTTAATTAAAAACTAATATTTTTTGTCAATAAACAGTACAGCAGGATTGTGGTTTAGTTAGCTAGCCTTAGATATTTATTCTAAAAGGCCATTAATATCAATTTGTTTAAGTTTTTAATTACATTAAAATAAAGTAACGGAAAATAGGCAACCAAGTGCGGGGAAGACCGGTAAGTTTTTATCACCCGGTAATCTCTACAAAACTTCCGTTGGGATCGATTTGTGCTTTTCCAAGTTTAGTTGTACCCTACCTCTTTCCATTCATGTGATCCTAATCAAGAATTTCTACGAAACATTCGTTGGGACAGATTTTTTGCGTTTACAGATTTCTGCGTACCCTATCGTACCTAGCCTCTTTCCAATCATGTAATCCTAATCAAGAATTTCTACAAAGCTGTGTTGGTATAGATTTGTGCGCTTACAAATTTATTCGTACCCTAACCTCTTTCCATTCATGTGATCCTAATCAAGAATTTCTACAAAGCTGTGTTGGGATAGATTTGTGCTGATCCAAATTTATTCGTACCCTAACCTCTTTCCATTCATGTGATCCTAATCAAGAATTTCTACTAAACTGTGTTGGGATAGATTTGTGCGCTTACAAATTTATTCGTACCCTAACCTCTTTCCATTCATGTGATCCTAATCAAGAATTTCTACAAAGCTGTGTTGGGATAGATTTGTGCTTATCTAAATTTATTCGTACCCTAACCTCTTTCCATTCATGTGATCCTAATCAAGAATTTCTACAAAACGTCCGTTGGGATAGATTTGTGCTTTTAAAAATTTATTCGTACACTAACCTCTTTCCATTCATGTGATCCTAATCAAGAATTTCTACAAAACGTCCGTTGGGATAGATTTGTGCGTTTACAAATTTCTTCGTACCCTAATATACCTAACCTCTTTTCATTCATGTAATACTAATCAAGAATTTCTACAAAACTGTGTTGGGATAGATTTCTGCTGATCCAAATTTATTCGTACCCTAACCTCTTTCCATTCATGTGTGATCCTAAATAAGAATCTCTACGAAACGTCCGTTGGGATAGATTTGTGCTTTTACAAATTTATTCGTACGCTAACCTCTTTCCATTCATGTGTTCCTAATCAAGAATTTCTACAAAACGTCCGTTGGGATAGATTTGTGCGTTTACAAAATTTATTCGTACCCTAACCTCTTTCCATTCATGTGTGATCCTAATTAAGAATTTCTACAAAACGTCGGTTGGGATAGATTTGTGATGTTCCAAATTTATTCGTATCCTAAACTCTTTCCATTCATGTGATCCTAATCAAGAATTTCTACATAACGTCCGTTGGGATAGATTTGTGCGTTTACAAATTTCTTCGTACTCTAATGTACCTAACCTCTTTCCATTCATGTAATCCTAATCAAGAATTTCTATAAAACGTCCGTTGGGATAGATTTGTGCTTTTACAAATTTTTGCGAACCATAACCTCTTGCCATTCATGTGATCCTAATCACGAATCTCTACAAAACATCCGTTGGGATCGATTTGTGCTTTTCCAAATTTAGTTGTACCCTACCTCTTTCCATTCATGTGATCCTAATCAAGAATTTCTACGAAACATTCGTTGGGACAGATTTTTTGCGTTTACAGATTTCTGCGTACCCTATCGTACCTAGCCTCTTTCCAATCATGTAATCCTAATCAAGAATTTCTACAAAGCTGTGTTGGTATAGATTTGTGCTTTTACAAATTTATTCGTACCCTAACCTCTTTCCATTCATGTGATCCTAATCAAGAATTTCTACTAAACTGTGTTGGGATAGATTTGTGCGCTTACAAATTTATTCGTACCCTAACCTCTTTCCATTCATGTGATCCTAATCAAGAATTTCTACAAAGCTGTGTTGGGATAGATTTGTGCTGATCCAAATTTATTCGTACCCTAACCTCTTTCCATTCATGTGATCCTAATCAAGAATTTCTACAAAACGTCCGTTGGGATAGATTTGTGCTTTTACAAATTTATTCGTACCCTAACCTCTTTCCATTCATGTGATCCTAATCAAGAATTTCTACAAAACGTCCGTTGGGATAGATTTGTGCGTTTACAAATTTCTTCGTACCCTAATATACCTAACCTCTTTTCATTCATGTAATACTAATCAAGAATTTCTACAAAACTGTGTTGGGATAGATTTCTGCTGATCCAAATTTATTCGTACACTAACCTCTTTCCATTCATGTGTGATCCTAATTAAGAATTTCTACAAAACGTCGGTTGGGATAGATTTGTGATGTTCCAAATTTATTCGTATCCTAAACTCTTTCCATTCATGTGATCCTAATCAAGAATTTCTACATAACGTCCGTTGGGATAGATTTGCGCGTTTACAAATTTCTTCGTACTCTAATGTACCTAACCTCTTTCCATTCATGTAATCCTAATCAAGAATTTCTATAAAACGTCCGTTGGGGTAGATTAGTGCTTTTACAAATTTATTCGTACCCTAACCTCTTTCCATTCATGTGATCCTAATCAAGAATTTATACAAAACGTAGATTGGGATAGATTTGTGCTTTTACAAATTTTTGCGAACCATAACCTCTTGCCATTCATGTGATCCTAATCACGAATCTCTACAAAACATCCGTTGGGATCGATTTGTGCTTTTCCAAATTTAGTTGTACCCTACCTCTTTCCATTCATGTGATCCTAATCAAGAATTTCTACGAAACATTCGTTGGGACAAATTTTTTGCGTTTACAGATTTCTGCGTACCCTATCGTACCTAGCCTCTTTCCAATCATGTAATCCTAATCAAGAATTTCTACAAAGCTGTGTTGGCATAGATTTGTGCTTTTACAAATTTATTCGTACCCTAACCTCTTTCCATTCATGTGATCCTAATCAAGAATTTCTACTAAACTGTGTTGGGATAGATTTGTGCGCTTACAAATTTATTCGTACCCTAACCTCTTTCCATTCATGTGATCCTAATCAAGAATTTCTACAAAGCTGTGTTGGGATAGATTTGTGCTGATCCAAATTTATTCGTACCCTAACCTCTTTCCATTCATGTGATCCTAATCAAGAATTTCTACTAAACTGTGTTGGGATAGATTTGTGCGCTTACAAATTTATTCGTACCCTAACCTCTTTCTATTCATGTGATCCTAATCAAGAATTTCTACAAAGCTGTGTTGGGATAGATTTGTGCTGATCCAAATTTATTCGTACCCTAACCTCTTTCCATTCATGTGATCCTAATCAAGAATTTCTACAAAACGTCCGTTGGGATAGATTTGTGCTTTTACAAATTTATTCGTACCCTAACCTCTTTCCATTCATGTGATCCTAATCAAGAATTTCTACAAAACGTCCGTTGGGATAGATTTGTGCGTTTACAAATTTCTTCGTACCCTAATATACCTAACCTCTTTTCATTCATGTAATACTAATCAAGAATTTCTACAAAACTGTGTTGGGATAGATTTCTGCTGATCCAAATTTATTCGTACCCTAACCTCTTTCCATTCATGTGTGATCCTAAATAAGAATTTCTACAAAACGTCGGTTGGGATAGATTTGTGATGTTCCAAATTTATTCGTATCCTAAACTCTTTCCATTCATGTGATCCTAATCAAGAATTTCTACATAACGTCCGTTGGGATAGATTTGTGCGTTTACAAATTTCTTCGTACTCTAATGTACCTAACCTCTTTCCATTCATGTAATCCTAATCAAGAATTTCTATAAAACGTCCGTTGGGGTAGATTAGTGCTTTTACAAATTTATTCGTACCCTAACCTCTTTCCATTCATGTGATCCTAATCAAGAATTTATACAAAACGTAGATTGGAATAGATTTGTGCTTTTACAAATTTTTGCGAACCATAACCTCTTGCCATTCATGTGATCCTAATCACGAATCTCTACAAAACATCCGTTGGGATCGATTTGTGCTTTTCCAAATTTATTCGTACCCTAACCTCTTTCCATTCATGTGATCCTAATCAAGAATTTCTACTAAACTGTGTTGGGATAGATTTGTGCGCTTACAAATTTATTCGTACCCTAACCTCTTTCCATTCATGTGATCCTAATCAAGAATTTCTACAAAGCTGTGTTGGGATAGATTTGTGCTGATCCAAATTTATTCGTACCCTAACCTCTTTCCATTCATGTGATCCTAATCAAGAATTTCTACTAAACTGTGTTGGGATAGATTTGTGCGCTTACAAATTTATTCGTACCCTAACCTCTTTCCATTCATGTGATCCTAATCAAGAATTTCTACAAAGCTGTGTTGGGATAGATTTGTGCTGATCCAAATTTATTCGTACCCTAACCTCTTTCCATTCATGTGATCCTAATCAAGAATTTCTACAAAACGTCCGTTGGGATAGATTTGTGCTTTTACAAATTTATTCGTACCCTAACCTCTTTCCATTCATGTGATCCTAATCAAGAATTTCTACAAAACGTCCGTTGGGATAGATTTGTGCGTTTACAAATTTCTTCGTACCCTAATATACCTAACCTCTTTTCATTCATGTAATACTAATCAAGAATTTCTACAAAACTGTGTTGGGATAGATTAGTGCTTTTACAAATTTATTCGTACCCTAACCTCTTTCCATTCATGTGATCCTAATCAAGAATTTATACAAAACGTAGATTGGGATAGATTTGTGCTTTTACAAATTTTTGCGAACCATAACCTCTTGCCATTCATGTGATCCTAATCACGAATCTCTACAAAACATCCGTTGGGATCGATTTGTGCTTTTCCAAATTTAGTTGTACCCTACCTCTTTCCATTCATGTGATCCTAATCAAGAATTTCTACGAAACATTCGTTGGGACAGATTTTTTGCGTTTACAGATTTCTGCGTACCCTATCGTACCTAGCCTCTTTCCAATCATGTAATCCTAATCAAGAATTTCTACAAAGCTGTGTTGGTATAGATTTGTGCTTTTACAAATTTATTCGTACCCTAACCTCTTTCCATTCATGTGATCCTAATCAAGAATTTCTACTAAACTGTGTTGGGATAGATTTGTGCGCTTACAAATTTATTCGTACCCTAACCTCTTTCCATTCATGTGATCCTAATCAAGAATTTCTACAAAGCTGTGTTGGGATAGATTTGTGCTGATCCAAATTTATTCGTACCCTAACCTCTTTCCATTCATGTGATCCTAATCAAGAATTTCTACTAAACTGTGTTGGGATAGATTTGTGCGCTTACAAATTTATTCGTACCCTAACCTCTTTCCATTCATGTGATCCTAATCAAGAATTTCTACAAAGCTGTGTTGGGATAGATTTGTGCTGATCCAAATTTATTCGTACCCTAACCTCTTTCCATTCATGTGATCCTAATCAAGAATTTCTACAAAACGTCCGTTGGGATAGATTTGTGCTTTTACAAATTTATTCGTACCCTAACCTCTTTCCATTCATGTGATCCTAATCAAGAATTTCTACAAAACGTCCGTTGGGATAGATTTGTGCGTTTACAAATTTCTTCGTACCCTAATATACCTAACCTCTTTTCATTCATGTAATACTAATCAAGAATTTCTACAAAACTGTGTTGGGATAGATTTCTGCTGATCCAAATTTATTCGTACACTAACCTCTTTCCATTCATGTGTGATCCTAATTAAGAATTTCTACAAAACGTCGGTTGGGATAGATTTGTGATGTTCCAAATTTATTCGTATCCTAAACTCTTTCCATTCATGTGATCCTAATCAAGAATTTCTACATAACGTCCGTTGGGATAGATTTGCGCGTTTACAAATTTCTTCGTACTCTAATGTACCTAACCTCTTTCCATTCATGTAATCCTAATCAAGAATTTCTATAAAACGTCCGTTGGGGTAGATTAGTGCTTTTACAAATTTATTCGTACCCTAACCTCTTGCCATTCATGTGATCCTAATCAAGAATTTATACAAAACGTAGATTGGGATAGATTTGTGCTTTTACAAATTTTTGCGAACCATAACCTCTTGCCATTCATGTGATCCTGATCACGAATCTCTACAAAACATCCGTTGGGATCGATTTGTGCTTTTCCAAATTTAGTTGTACCCTACCTCTTTCCATTCATGTGATCCTAATCAAGAATTTCTACGAAACATTCGTTGGGTCAGATTTTTTGCGTTTACAGATTTCTGCGTACCCTATCGTACCTAGCCTCTTTCCAATCATGTAATCCTAATCAAGAATTTCTACAAAGCTGTGTTGGCATAGATTTGTGCTTTTACAAATTTATTCGTACCCTAACCTCTTTCCATTCATGTGATCCTAATCAAGAATTTCTACTAAACTGTGTTGGGATAGATTTGTGCGCTTACAAATTTATTCGTACCCTAACCTCTTTCCATTCATGTGATCCTAATCAAGAATTTCTACAAAGCTGTGTTGGGATAGATTTGTGCTGATCCAAATTTATTCGTACCCTAACCTCTTTCCATTCATGTGATCCTAATCAAGAATTTCTACTAAACTGTGTTGGGATAGATTTGTGCGCTTACAAATTTATTCGTACCCTAACCTCTTTCCATTCATGTGATCCTAATCAAGAATTTCTACAAAGCTGTGT
Organism: Agrypnus murinus; assembly: GCA_929113105.1. Lineage (NCBI taxonomy): Eukaryota > Metazoa > Arthropoda > Insecta > Coleoptera > Elateridae > Agrypnus > Agrypnus murinus. The sequence goes on from OV816028.1 coordinate 149,637,367, forward strand.
TAGGATAGATTTGTGCTGATCCAAATTTATTCGTACCCTAACCTCTTTCCATTCATGTGATCCTAATCAAGAATTTCTACAAAACGTCCGTTGGGATAGATTTGTGCTTTTACAAATTTATTCGTACCCTAACCTCTTTCCATTCATGTGATCCTAATCAAGAATTTCTACAAAACGTCCGTTGGGATAGATTTGTGCGTTTACAAATTTCTTCGTACCCTAATATACCTAACCTCTTTTCATTCATGTAATACTAATCAAGAATTTCTACAAAACTGTGTTGGGATAGATTTCTGCTGATCCAAATTTATTCGTACCCTAACCTCTTTCCATTCATGTGTGATCCTAAATAAGAATCTCTACAAAACGTCGGTTGGGATAGATTTGTGATGTTCCAAATTTATTCGTATCCTAAACTCTTTCCATTCATGTGATCCTAATCAAGAATTTCTACATAACGTCCGTTGGGATAGATTTGTGCGTTTACAAATTTCTTCGTACTCTAATGTACCTAACCTCTTTCCATTCATGTAATCCTAATCAAGAATTTCTATAAAACGTCCGTTGGGGTAGATTAGTGCTTTTACAAATTTATTCGTACCCTAACCTCTTTCCATTCATGTGATCCTAATCAAGAATTTCTACATAACGTCCGTTGGGATAGATTTGTGCTTTTACAAATTTTTGCGAACCATAACCTCTTGCCATTCATGTGATCCTAATCACGAATCTCTACAAAACATCCGTTGGGATCGATTTGTGCTTTTCCAAATTTATTCGTACCCTAACCTCTTTCCATTCATGTGATCCTAATCAAGAATTTCTACTAAACTGTGTTGGGATAGATTTGTGCGCTTACAAATTTATTCGTACCCTAACCTCTTTCCATTCATGTGATCCTAATCAAGAATTTCTACAAAGCTGTGTTGGGATAGATTTGTGCTGATCCAAATTTATTCGTACCCTAACCTCTTTCCATTCATGTGATCCTAATCAAGAATTTCTACTAAACTGTATTGGGATAGATTTGTGCGCTTACAAATTTATTCGTACCCTAACCTCTTTCCATTCATGTGATCCTAATCAAGAATTTCTACAAAGCTGTGTTGGGATAGATTTGTGCTGATCCAAATTTATTCGTACCCTAACCTCTTTCCATTCATGTGATCCTAATCAAGAATTTCTACAAAACGTCCGTTGGGATAGATTTGTGCTTTTACAAATTTATTCGTACCCTAACCTCTTTCCATTCATGTGATCCTAATCAAGAATTTCTACAAAACGTCCGTTGGGATAGATTTGTGCGTTTACAAATTTCTTCGTACCCTAATATACCCAACCTCTTTTCATTCATGTAATACTAATCAAGAATTTCTACAAAACTGTGTTGGGATAGATTTCTGCTGATCCAAATTTATTCGTACCCTAACCTCTTTCCATTCATGTGTGATCCTAAATAAGAATCTCTACAAAACGTCGGTTGGGATAGATTTGTGATGTTCCAAATTCATTCGTATCCTAAACTCTTTCCATTCATGTGATCCTAATTAAGAATTTCTACATAACGTCCGTTGGGATAGATTTGTGCGTTTACAAATTTCTTCGTACTCTAATGTACCTAACCTCTTTCCATTCATGTAATCCTAATCAAGAATTTCTATAAAACGTCCGTTGGGATAGATTAGTGCTTTTACAAATTTTTGCGAACCATAACCTCTTGCCATTCATGTGATCCTAATCACGAATCTCTACAAAACATCCGTTGGGATAGATTTGTGCGCTTACAAATTTATTCGTACCCTAACCTCTTTCCATTCATGTGATCCTAATCAAGAATTTCTACAAAGCTGTGTTGGGATAGATTTGTGCTGATCCAAATTTATTCGTACCCTAACCTCTTTCCATTCATGTGATCCTAATCAAGAATTTCTACAAAACGTCCGTTGGGATAGATTTGTGCTTTTACAAATTTATTCGTACCCTAACCTCTTTCCATTCATGTGATCCTAATCAAGAATTTCTACAAAACGTCCGTTGGGATAGATTTGTGCGTTTACAAATTTCTTCGTACCCTAATATACCTAACCTCTTTTCATTCATGTAATACTAATCAAGAATTTCTACAAAACTGTGTTGGGATAGATTTGTGCTGATCCAAATTTATTCGTACCCTAACCTCTTTCCATTCATGTGATCCTAATCAAGAATTTCTACTAAACTGTGTTGGGATAGATTTGTGCGCTTACAAATTTATTCGTACCCTAACCTCTTTCCATTCATGTGATCCTAATCAAGAATTTCTACAAAGCTGTGTTGGGATAGATTTGTGCTGATCCAAATTTATTCGTACCCTAACCTCTTTCCATTCATGTGATCCTAATCAAGAATTTCTACTAAACTGTGTTGGGATAGATTTGTGCGCTTACAAATTTATTCGTACCCTAACCTCTTTCCATTCATGTGATCCTAATCAAGAATTTCTACAAAGCTGTGTTGGGATAGATTTGTGCTGATCCAAATTTATTCGTACCCTAACCTCTTTCCATTCATGTGATCCTAATCAAGAATTTCTACAAAACGTCCGTTGGGATAGATTTGTGCTTTTACAAATTTATTCGTACCCTAACCTCTTTCCATTCATGTGATCCTAATCAAGAATTTCTACAAAACGTCCGTTGGGATAGATTTGTGCGTTTACAAATTTCTTCGTACCCTAATATACCTAACCTCTTTTCATTCATGTAATACTAATCAAGAATTTCTACAAAACTGTGTTGGGATAGATTTCTGCTGATCCAAATTTATTCGTACCCTAACCTCTTTCCATTCATGTGTGATCCTAAATAAGAATCTCTACAAAACGTCGGTTGGGATAGATTTGTGATGTTCCAAATTTATTCGTATCCTAAACTCTTTCCATTCATGTGATCCTAATCAAGAATTTCTACATAACGTCCGTTGGGATAGATTTGTGCGTTTACAAATTTCTTCGTACTCTAATGTACCTAACCTCTTTCCATTCATGTAATCCTAATCAAGAATTTCTATAAAACGTCCGTTGGGATAGATTAGTGCTTTTACAAATTTATTCGTACCCTAACCTCTTTCCATTCATGTGATCCTAATCAAGAATTTATACAAAACGTAGATAGGGATAGATTTGTGCTTTTACAAATTTTTGCGAACCATAACCTCTTGCCATTCATGTGATCCTAATCACGAATCTCTACAAAACATCCGTTGGGATAGATTTGTGCGCTTACAAATTTATTCGTACCCTAACCTCTTTCCATTCATGTGATCCTAATCAAGAATTTCTACAAAGCTGTGTTGGGATAGATTTGTGCTGATCCAAATTTATTCGTACCCTAACCTCTTTCCATTCATGTGTGATCCTAAATAAGAATTTCTACAAAACGTCGGTTGGGATAGATTTGTGATGTTCCAAATTTATTCGTATCCTAAACTCTTTCCATTCATGTGATCCTAATCAAGAATTTCTACATAACGTCCGTTGGGATAGATTTGTGCGTTTACAAATTTCTTCGTACTCTAATGTACCTAACCTCTTTCCATTCATGTAATCCTAATCAAGAATTTCTATAAAACGTCCGTTGGGGTAGATTAGTGCTTTTACAAATTTATTCGTACCCTAACCTCTTTCCATTCATGTGATCCTAATCAAGAATTTATACATAACGTAGATTGGGATAGATTTGTGCTTTTACAAATTTTTGCGAACCATAACCTCTTGCCATTCATGTGATCCTGATCACGAATCTCTACAAAACATCCGTTGGGATCGATTTGTGCTTTTCCAAATTTAGTTGTACCCTACCTCTTTCCATTCATGTGATCCTAATCAAGAATTTCTACGAAACATTCGTTGGGACAGATTTTTTGCGTTTACAGATTTCTGCGTACCCTATCGTACCTAGCCTCTTTCCAATCATGTAATCCTAATCAAGAATTTCTACAAAGCTGTGTTGGCATAGATTTGTGCTTTTACAAATTTATTCGTACCCTAACCTCTTTCCATTCATGTGATCCTAATCAAGAATTTCTACTAAACTGTGTTGGGATAGATTTGTGCGCTTACAAATTTATTCGTACCCTAACCTCTTTCCATTCATGTGATCCTAATCAAGAATTTCTACAAAGCTGTGTTGGGATAGATTTGTGCTGATCCAAATTTATTCGTACCCTAACCTCTTTCCATTCATGTGATCCTAATCAAGAATTTCTACAAAACGTCCGTTGGGATAGATTTGTGCGTTTACAAATTTCTTCGTACCCTAATATACCTAACCTCTTTTCATTCATGTAATACTAATCAAGAATTTCTACAAAACTGTGTTGGGATAGATTTCTGCTGATCCAAATTTATTCGTACCCTAACCTCTTTCCATTCATGTGTGATCCTAAATAAGAATTTCTACAAAACGTCGGTTGGGATAGATTTGTGATGTTCCAAATTTATTCGTATCCTAAACTCTTTCCATTCATGTGATCCTAATCAAGAATTTCTATAAAACGTCCGTTGGGGTAGATTAGTGCTTTTACAAATTTATTCGTACCCTAACCTCTTTCCATTCATGTGATCCTAATCAAGAATTTATACAAAACGTAGATTGGAATAGATTTGTGCTTTTACAAATTTTTGCGAACCATAACCTCTTGCCATTCATGTGATCCTAATCACGAATCTCTACAAAACATCCGTTGGGATCGATTTGTGCTTTTCCAAATTTATTCGTACCCTAACCTCTTTCCATTCATGTGATCCTAATCAAGAATTTCTACTAAACTGTGTTGGGATAGATTTGTGCGCTTACAAATTTATTCGTACCCTAACCTCTTTCCATTCATGTGATCCTAATCAAGAATTTCTACAAAGCTGTGTTGGGATAGATTTGTGCTGATCCAAATATATTCGTACCCTAACCTCTTTCCATTCATGTGATCCTAATCAAGAATTTCTACTAAACTGTGTTGGGATAGATTTGTGCGCTTACAAATTTATTCGTACCCTAACCTCTTTCCATTCATGTGATCCTAATCAAGAATTTCTACAAAGCTGTGTTGGGATAGATTTGTGCTGATCCAAATTTATTCGTACCCTAACCTCTTTCCATTCATGTGATCCTAATCAAGAATTTGTACAAAACGTCCGTTGGGATAGATTTGTGCTTTTACAAATTTATTCGTACCCTAACCTCTTTCCATTCATGTGATCCTAATCAAGAATTTGTACAAAACGTCCGTTGGGATAGATTTGTGCGTTTACAAATTTCTTCGTACCCTAATATACCTAACCTCTTTTCATTCATGTAATACTAATCAAGAATTTCTACAAAACTGTGTTGGGATAGATTAGTGCTTTTACAAATTTATTCGTACCCTAACCTCTTTCCATTCATGTGATCCTAATCAAGAATTTATACAAAACGTAGATTGGGATAGATTTGTGCTTTTACAAATTTTTGCGAACCATAACCTCTTGCCATTCATGTGATCCTAATCACGAATCTCTACAAAACATCCGTTGGGATCGATTTGTGCTTTTCCAAATTTAGTTGTACCCTACCTCTTTCCATTCATGTGATCCTAATCAAGAATTTCTACGAAACATTCGTTGGGACAGATTTTTTGCGTTTACAGATTTCTGCGTACCCTATCGTACCTAGCCTCTTTCCAATCATGTAATCCTAATCAAGAATTTCTACAAAGCTGTGTTGGTATAGATTTGTGCTTTTACAAATTTATTCGTACCCTAACCTCTTTCCATTCATGTGATCCTAATCAAGAATTTCTACTAAACTGTGTTGGGATAGATTTGTGCGTTTACAAATTTCTTCGTACCCTAATATACCTAACCTCTTTTCATTCATGTAATACTAATCAAGAATTTCTACAAAACTGTGTTGGGATAGATTTCTGCTGATCCAAATTTATTCTTACCCTAACCTCTTTCCATTCATGTGTGATCCTAAATAAGAATCTCTACAAAACGTCGGTTGGGATAGATTTGTGATGTTCCAAATTTATTCGCATCCTAAACTCTTTCCATTCATGTGATCCTAATCAAGAATTTCTACATAACGTCCGTTGGGATAGATTTGTGCGTTTACAAATTTCTTCGTACTCTAATGTACCTAACCTCTTTCCATTCATGTAATCCTAATCAAGAATTTCTATAAAACGTCCGTTGGGGTAGATTAGTGCTTTTACAAATTTATTCGTACCCTAACCTCTTTCCATTCATGTGATCCTAATCAAGAATTTATACAAAACGTAGATTGGGATAGATTTGTGCTTTTACAAATTTTTGCGAACCATAACCTCTTGCCATTCATGTGATCCTAATCACGAATCTCTACAAAACATCCGTTTTGATCGATTTGTGCTTTTCCAAATTTAGTTGTATCCTACCTCTTTCCATTCATGTGATCCTAATCAAGAATTTCTACGAAACATTCGTTGGGACAGATTTTTTGCGTTTACAGATTTCTGCGTACCCTATCGTACCTAGCCTCTTTCCAATCATGTAATCCTAATCAAGAATTTCTACAAAGCTGTGTTGGCATAGATTTGTGCTTTTACAAATTTGTTCGTACCCTAACCTCTTTCCATTCATGTGATCCTAATCAAGAATTTCTACTAAACTGTGTTGGGATAGATTTGTGCGCTTACAAATTTATTCGTACCCTAACCTCTTTCCATTCATGTGATCCTAATCAAGAATTTCTACAAAACGTCCGTTGGGATAGATTTGTGCGTTTACAAATTTCTTCGTACCCTAACCTCTTTCCATTCATGTGATCCTAATCAAGAATTTCTACTAAACTGTGTTGGGATAGATTTGTGCTAATCCAAATTTATTCGTACCCTAACCTCTTTCCATTCATGTGATCCTAATCAAGAATTTCTACAAAACGTCCGTTGGCATAGATTTGTGCTTTTACAAATTTATTCGTACCCTAACCTCTTTCCATTCATGTGATCCTAATCAAGAATTTCTACTAAACTGTGTTGGGATAGATTTGTGCTGATCCAAATTTATTCGTACCCTAACCTCTTTCCATTCATGTGATCCTAATCAAGAATTTCTACAAAACGTCCGTTGGGATAGATTTGTGCTTTTACAAATTTATTCGTACCCTAACCTCTTTCCATTCATGTGATCCTAATCAAGAATTTCTACAAAACGTCCGTTGGGATAGATTTGTGCGTTTACAAATTTCTTCGTACCCTAATATACCTAACCTCTTTTCATTCATGTAATACTAATCAAGAATTTCTACAAAACTTCCGTTGGGATAGATTTGTGCGTTTACAAATTTCTTCGTACCCTAATATACCTAACCTCTTTTCATTCATGTAATACTAATCAAGAATTTCTACAAAACTGTGTTGGGATAGATTTCTGCTGATCCAAATTTATTCGTACCCTAACCTCTTTCCATTCATGTGTGATCCTAATTAAGAATTTCTACAAAACGTCGGTTGGGATAGATTTGTGATGTTCCAAATTTATTCGTATCCTAAACTCTTTCCATTCATATGATCCTAATCAAGAATTTCTACATAACGTCCGTTGGGATAGATTTGTGCGTTTACAAATTTCTTCGTACTCTAATGTACCTAACCTCTTTCCATTCATGTAATCCTAATCAAGAATTTCTATAAAACGTCCGTTGGGGTAGATTAGTGCTTTTACAAATTTATTCGTACCCTAACCTCTTTCCATTCATGTGATCCTAATCAAGAATTTATACAAAACGTAGATTGGGATAGATTTGTGCTTTTACAAATTTTTGCGAACCATAACCTCTTGCCATTCATGTGATCCTAATCACGAATCTCTACAAAACATCCGTTGGGATCGATTTGTGCTTTTCCAAATTTAGTTGTACCCTACCTCTTTCCATTCATGTGATCCTAATCAAGAATTTCTACGAAACATTCGTTGGGACAGATTTTTTGCGTTTACAGATTTCTGCGTACCCTATCGTACCTAGCCTCTTTCCAATCATGTAATCCTATTCAAGAATTTCTACAAAGCTGTGTTGGTATAGATTTGTGCTTTTACAAATTTATTCGTACCCTAACCTCTTTCCATTCATGTGATCCTAATCAAGAATTTCTACTAAACTGTGTTGGGATAGATTTGTGCGCTTACAAATTTATTCGTACCCTAACCTCTTTCCATTCATGTGATCCTAATCAAGAATTTCTACAAAGCTGTGTTGGGATAGATTTGTGCTGATCCAAATTTATTCGTACCCTAACCTCTTTCCATTCATGTGATCCTAATCAAGAATTTCTACTAAACTGTGTTGGGATAGATTTGTGCGCTTACAAATTTATTCGTACCCTAACCTCTTTCCATTCATGTGATCCTAATCAAGAATTTCTACAAAGCTGTGTTGGGATAGATTTGTGCTGATCCAAATTTATTCGTACCCTAACCTCTTTCCATTCATGTGATCCTAATCAAGAATTTCTACAAAACGTCCGTTGGGATAGATTTGTGCTTTTACAAATTTATTCGTACCCTAACCTCTTTCCATTCATGTGATCCTAATCAAGAATTTCTACAAAACGTCCGTTGGGATAGATTTGTGCGTTTACAAATTTCTTCGTACCCTAATATACCTAACCTCTTTTCATTCATGTAATACTAATCAAGAATTTCTACAAAACTGTGTTGGGATAGATTTCTGCTGATCCAAATTTATTCGTACCCTAACCTCTTTCCATTCATGTGTGATCCTAAATAAGAATCTCTACAAAACGTCGGTTGGGATAGATTTGTGATGTTCCAAATTTATTCGTATCCTAAACTCTTTCCATTCATGTGATCCTAATCAAGAATTTCTACATAACGTCCGTTGGGATAGATTTGTGCGTTTACAAATTTCTTCGTACTCTAATGTACCTAACCTCTTTCCATTCATGTAATCCTAATCAAGAATTTCTATAAAACGTCCGTTGGGATAGATTAGTGCTTTTACAAATTTATTCGTACCCTAACCTCTTTCCATTCATGTGATCCTAATCAAGAATTTATACAAAACGTAGATTGGGATAGATTTGTGCTTTTACAAATTTTTGCGAACCATAACCTCTTGCCATTCATGTGATCCTAATCACGAATCTCTACAAAACATCCGTTGGGATCGATTTGTGCTTTTCCAAATTTAGTTGTACCCTACCTCTTTCCATTCATGTGATCCTAATCAAGAATTTCTACGAAACATTCGTTGGGACAGATTTTTTGCGTTTACAGATTTCTGCGTACCCTATCGTACCTAGCCTCTTTCCAATCATGTAATCCTAATCAAGAATTTCTACAAAGCTGTGTTGGTATAGATTTGTGCTTTTACAAATTTATTCGTACCCTAACCTCTTTCCATTCATGTGATCCTAATCAAGAATTTCTACTAAACTGTGTTGGGATAGATTTGTGCGCTTACAAATTTATTCGTACTCTAACCTCTTTCCATTCATGTGATCCTAATCAAGAATTTCTACAAAGCTGTGTTGGGATAGATTTGTGCTGATCCAAATTTATTCGTACCCTAACCTCTTTCCATTCATGTGATCCTAATCAAGAATTTCTACTAAACTGTGTTGGGATAGATTTGTGCGCTTACAAATTTATTCGTACCCTAACCTCTTTCCATTCATGTGATCCTAATCAAGAATTTCTACAAAACGTCCGTTGGGATAGATTTGTGCTTTTACAAATTTATTCGTACCCTAACCTCTTTCCATTCATGTGATCCTAATCAAGAATTTCTACAAAACGTCCGTTGGGATAGATTTGTGCGTTTACAAATTTCTTCGTACCCTAATATACCTAACCTCTTTTCATTCATGTAATACTAATCAAGAATTTCTACAAAACTGTGTTGGGATAGATTTCTGCTGATCCAAATTTATTCGTACCCTAACCTCTTTCCATTCATGTGTGATCCTAAATAAGAATTTCTACAAAACGTCGGTTGGGATAGATTTGTGATGTTCCAAATTTATTCGTATCCTAAACTCTTTCCATTCATGTGATCCTAATCAAGAATTTCTACATAACGTCCGTTGGGATAGATTTGTGCTTTTACAAATTTCTTCGTACTCTAATGTACCTAACCTCTTTCCATTCATGTAATCCTAATCAAGAATTTCTATAAAACGTCCGTTGGGGTAGATTAGTGCTTTTACAAATTTATTCGTACCCTAACCTCTTTCCATTCATGTGATCCTAATCAAGAATTTATACAAAACGTAGATTGGGATAGATTTGTGCTTTTACAAATTTTTGCGAACCATAACCTCTTGCCATTCATGTGATCCTAATCACGAATCTCTACAAAACATCCGTTGGGATCGATTTGTGCTTTTCCAAATTTAGTTGTACCCTACCTCTTTCCATTCATGTGATCCTAATCAAGAATTTCTACGAAACATTCGTTGGGACAGATTTTTTGCGTTTACAGATTTCTGCGTACCCTATCGTACCTAGCCTCTTTCCAATCATGTAATCCTAATCAAGAATTTCTACAAAGCTGTGTTGGCATAGATTTGTGCTTTTACAAATTTATTCGTACCCTAACCTCTTTCCATTCATGTGATCCTAATCAAGAATTTCTACTAAACTGTGTTGGGATAGATTTGTGCGCTTACAAATTTATTCGTACCCTAACCTCTTTCCATTCATGTGATCCTAATCAAGAATTTCTACAAAACGTCCGTTGGGATAGATTTGTGCTTTTACAAATTTATTCGTACCCTAACCTCTTTCCATTCATGTGATCCTAATCAAGAATTTCTACTAAACTGTGTTGGGATAGATTTGTGCGCTTACAAATTTATTCGTACCCTAACCTCTTTCCATTCATGTGATCCTAATCAAGTATTTCTACAAAACGTCCGTTGGCATAGATTTGTGCTTTTACAAATTTATTCGTACACTAACCTCTTTCCATTCATGTGATCCTAATCAAGAATTTCTACTAAACTGTGTTGGGATAGATTTGTGCTGATCCAAATTTATTCGTACCCTAACCTCTTTCCATTCATGTGATCCTAATCAAGAATTTCTACAAAACGTCCGTTGGGATAGATTTGTGCTTTTACAAATTTATTCGTACCCTAACCTCTTTCCATTCATGTGATCCTAATCAAGAATTTCTACAAAACGTCCGTTGGGATAGATTTGTGCGTTTACAAATTTCTTCGTACCCTAATATACCTAACCTCTTTTCATTCATGTAATACTAATCAAGAATTTCTACAAAACTGTGTTGGGATAGATTTCTGCTGATCCAAATTTATTCGTACCCTAACCTCTTTCCATTCATGTGTGATCCTAAATAAGAATCCCTACGAAACGTCCGTTGGGATAGATTTGTGCTTTTACAAATTTAGTTGTACCCTACCTCTTTCCATTCATGTGATCCTAATCAAGAATTTCTACGAAACATTCGTTGGGACAGATTTTTTGCGTTTACAGATTTCTGCGTACCCTATCGTACCTAGCCTCTTTCCAATCATGTAATCCTATTCAAGAATTTCTACAAAGCTGTGTTGGTATAGATTTGTGCTTTTACAAATTTATTCGTACCCTAACCTCTTTCCATTCATGTGATCCTAATCAAGAATTTCTACTAAACTGTGTTGGGATAGATTTGTGCGCTTACAAATTTATTCGTACCCTAACCTCTTTCCATTCATGTGATCCTAATCAAGAATTTCTACAAAGCTGTGTTGGGATAGATTTGTGCTGATCCAAATTTATTCGTACCCTAACCTCTTTCCATTCATGTGATCCTAATCAAGAATTTCTACTAAACTGTGTTGGGATAGATTTGTGCGCTTACAAATTTATTCGTACCCTAACCTCTTTCCATTCATGTGATCCTAATCAAGAATTTCTACAAAGCTGTGTTGGGATAGATTTGTGCTGATCCAAATTTATTCGTACCCTAACCTCTTTCCATTCATGTGATCCTAATCAAGAATTTCTACAAAACGTCCGTTGGGATAGATTTGTGCTTTTACAAATTTATTCGTACCCTAACCTCTTTCCATTCATGTGATCCTAATCAAGAATTTCTACAAAACGTCCGTTGGGATAGATTTGTGCGTTTACAAATTTCTTCGTACCCTAATATACCTAACCTCTTTTCATTCATGTAATACTAATCAAGAATTTCTACAAAACTGTGTTGGGATAGATTTCTGCTGATCCAAATTTATTCGTACCCTAACCTCTTTCCATTCATGTGTGATCCTAAATAAGAATCTCTACAAAACGTCGGTTGGGATAGATTTGTGATGTTCCAAATTTATTCGTATCCTAAACTCTTTCCATTCATGTGATCCTAATCAAGAATTTCTACATAACGTCCGTTGGGATAGATTTGTGCGTTTACAAATTTCTTCGTACTCTAATGTACCTAACCTCTTTCCATTCATGTAATCCTAATCAAGAATTTCTATAAAACGTCCGTTGGGATAGATTAGTGCTTTTACAAATTTATTCGTACCCTAACCTCTTTCCATTCATGTGATCCTAATCAAGAATTTATACAAAACGTAGATTGGGATAGATTTGTGCTTTTACAAATTTTTGCGAACCATAACCTCTTGCCATTCATGTGATCCTAATCACGAATCTCTACAAAACATCCGTTGGGATCGATTTGTGCTTTTCCAAATTTAGTTGTACCCTACCTCTTTCCATTCATGTGATCCTAATCAAGAATTTCTACGAAACATTCGTTGGGACAGATTTTTTGCGTTTACAGATTTCTGCGTACCCTATCGTACCTAGCCTCTTTCCAATCATGTAATCCTAATCAAGAATTTCTACAAAGCTGTGTTGGTATAGATTTGTGCTTTTACAAATTTATTCGTACCCTAACCTCTTTCCATTCATGTGATCCTAATCAAGAATTTCTACTAAACTGTGTTGGGATAGATTTGTGCGCTTACAAATTTATTCGTACTCTAACCTCTTTCCATTCATGTGATCCTAATCAAGAATTTCTACAAAGCTGTGTTGGGATAGATTTGTGCTGATCCAAATTTATTCGTACCCTAACCTCTTTCCATTCATGTGATCCTAATCAAGAATTTCTACTAAACTGTGTTGGGATAGATTTGTGCGCTTACAAATTTATTCGTACCCTAACCTCTTTCCATTCATGTGATCCTAATCAAGAATTTCTACAAAACGTCCGTTGGGATAGATTTGTGCTGATCCAAATTTATTCGTACCCTAACCTCTTTCCATTCATGTGATCCTAATCAAGAATTTCTACAAAACGTCCGTTGGGATAGATTTGTGCTTTTACAAATTTATTCGTACCCTAACCTCTTTCCATTCATGTGATCCTAATCAAGAATTTCTACAAAACGTCCGTTGGGATAGATTTGTGCGTTTACAAATTTCTTCGTACCCTAATATACCTAACCTCTTTTCATTCATGTAATACTAATCAAGAATTTCTACAAAACTGTGTTGGGATAGATTTCTGCTGATCCAAATTTATTCGTACACTAACCTCTTTCCATTCATGTGTGATCCTAATTAAGAATTTCTACAAAACGTCGGTTGGGATAGATTTGTGATGTTCCAAATTTATTCGTATCCTAAACTCTTTCCATTCATGTGATCCTAATCAAGAATTTCTACATAACGTCCGTTGGGATAGATTTGCGCGTTTACAAATTTCTTCGTACTCTAATGTACCTAACCTCTTTCCATTCATGTAATCCTAATCAAGAATTTCTATAAAACGTCCGTTGGGATAGATTAGTGCTTTTACAAATTTATTCGTACCCTAACCTCTTTCCATTCATGTGATCCTAATCAAGAATTTATACAAAACGTAGATTGGGATAGATTTGTGCTTTTACAAATTTTTGCGAACCATAACCTCTTGCCATTCATGTGATCCTAATCACGAATCTCTACAAAACATCCGTTGGGATCGATTTGTGTTTTTCCAAATTTAGTTGTACCCTACCTCTTTCCATTCATGTGATCCTAATCAAGAATTTCTACGAAACATTCGTTGGGACAGATTTTTTGCGTTTACAGATTTCTGCGTACCCTATCGTACCTAGCCTCTTTCCAATCATGTAATCCTAATCAAGAATTTCTACAAAGCTGTGTTGGCATAGATTTGTGCTTCTACAAATTTATTCGTACCCTAACCTCTATCCATTCATGTGATCCTAATCAAGAATTTCTACTAAACTGTGTTGGGATAGATTTGTGCGCTTACAAATTTATTCGTACCCTAACCTCTTTCCATTCATGTGATCCTAATCAAGAATTTCTACAAAGCTGTGTTGGGATAGATTTGTGCTGATCCAAATTTATTCGTACCCTAACCTCTTTCCATTCATGTGATCCTAATCAAGAATTTCTACTAAACTGTGTTGGGATAGATTTGTGCGCTTACAAATTTATTCGTACCCTAACCTCTTTCCATTCATGTGATCCTAATCAAGAATTTCTACAAAGCTGTGTTGGGATAGATTTGTGCTGATCCAAATTTATTCGTACCCTAACCTCTTTCCATTCATGTGATCCTAATCAAGAATTTCTACAAAGCTGTGTTGGGATAGATTTGTGCTGATCCAAATTTATTCGTACCCTAACCTCTTTCCATTCATGTGATCCTAATCAAGAATTTCTACAAAACGTCCGTTGGGATAGATTTGTGCTTTTACAAATTTATTCGTACCCTAACCTCTTTCCATTCATGTGATCCTAATCAAGAATTTCTACAAAACGTCCGTTGGGATAGATTTGTGCGTTTACAAATTTCTTCGTACCCTAATATACCTAACCTCTTTTCATTCATGTAATACTAATCAAGAATTTCTACAAAACTGTGTTGGGATAGATTTCTGCTGATCCAAATTTATTCGTACCCTAACCTCTTTCCATTCATGTGTGATCCTAAATAAGAATTTCTACAAAACGTCGGTTGGGATAGATTTGTGATGTTCCAAATTTATTCGTATCCTAAACTCTTTCCATTCATGTGATCCTAATCAAGAATTTCTACATAACGTCCGTTGGGATAGATTTGTGCTTTTACAAATTTCTTCGTACTCTAATGTACCTAACCTCTTTCCATTCATGTAATCCTAATCAAGAATTTCTATAAAACGTCCGTTGGGGTAGATTAGTGCTTTTACAAATTTATTCGTACCCTAACCTCTTTCCATTCATGTGATCCTAATCAAGAATTTATACAAAACGTAGATTGGGATAGATTTGTGCTTTTACAAATTTTTGCGAACCATAACCTCTTGCCATTCATGTGATCCTAATCACGAATCTCTACAAAACATCCGTTGGGATCGATTTGTGCTTTTCCAAATTTAGTTGTACCCTACCTCTTTCCATTCATGTGATCCTAATCAAGAATTTCTACGAAACATTCGTTGGGACAGATTTTTTGCGTTTACAGATTTCTGCGTACCCTATCGTACCTAGCCTCTTTCCAATCATGTAATCCTAATCAAGAATTTCTACAAAGCTGTGTTGGCATAGATTTGTGCTTTTACAAATTTATTCGTACCCTAACCTCTTTCCATTCATGTGATCCTAATCAAGAATTTCTACTAAACTGTGTTGGGATAGATTTGTGCGCTTACAAATTTATTCGTACCCTAACCTCTTTCCATTCATGTGATCCTAATCAAGAATTTCTACAAAACGTCCGTTGGGATAGATTTGTGCTTTTACAAATTTATTCGTACCCTAACCTCTTTCCATTCATGTGATCCTAATCAAGAATTTCTACTAAACTGTGTTGGGATAGATTTGTGCGCTTACAAATTTATTCGTACCCTAACCTCTTTCCATTCATGTGATCCTAATCAAGTATTTCTACAAAACGTCCGTTGGCATAGATTTGTGCTTTTACAAATTTATTCGTACACTAACCTCTTTCCATTCATGTGATCCTAATCAAGAATTTCTACTAAACTGTGTTGGGATAGATTTGTGCTGATCCAAATTTATTCGTACCCTAACCTCTTTCCATTCATGTGATCCTAATCAAGAATTTCTACAAAACGTCCGTTGGGATAGATTTGTGCTTTTACAAATTTATTCGTACCCTAACCTCTTTCCATTCATGTGATCCTAATCAAGAATTTCTACAAAACGTCCGTTGGGATAGATTTGTGCGTTTACAAATTTCTTCGTACCCTAATATACCTAACCTCTTTTCATTCATGTAATACTAATCAAGAATTTCTACAAAACTGTGTTGGGATAGATTTCTGCTGATCCAAATTTATTCGTACCCTAACCTCTTTCCATTCATGTGTGATCCTAAATAAGAATCCCTACGAAACGTCCGTTGGGATAGATTTGTGCTTTTACAAATTTATTCGTACGCTAACCTCTTTCCATTCATGTGTTCCTAATCAAGAATTTCTACAAAACGTCCGTTGGGATAGATTTGTGCGTTTACAAAATTTATTCGTACCCTAACCTCTTTCCATTCATGTAATCCTAATCAAGAATTTCTATAAAACGTCCGTTGGGGTAGATTAGTGCTTTTACAAATTTATTCGTACCCTAACCTCTTTCCATTCATGTGATCCTAATCAAGAATTTATACAAAACGTAGATTGGGATAGATTTGTGCTTTTACAAATTTTTGCGAACCATAACCTCTTGCCATTCATGTGATCCTAATCACGAATCTCTACAAAACATCCGTTGGGATCGATTTGTGCTTTTCCAAATTTAGTTGTACCCTACCTCTTTCATTCATGTGATCCTAATCAAGAATTTCTACGAAACATTCGTTGGGACAGATTTTTTGCGTTTACAGATTTCTGCGTACCCTATCGTACCTAGCCTCTTTCCAATCATGTAATCCTATTCAAGAATTTCTACAAAGCTGTGTTGGTATAGATTTGTGCTTTTACAAATTTATTCGTACCCTAACCTCTTTCCATTCATGTGATCCTAATCAAGAATTTCTACTAAACTGTGTTGGGATAGATTTGTGCGCTTACAAATTTATTCGTACCCTAACCTCTTTCCATTCATGTGATCCTAATCAAGAATTTCTACAAAGCTGTGTTGGGATAGATTTGTGCTGATCCAAATTTATTCGTACCCTAACCTCTTTCCATTCATGTGATCCTAATCAAGAATTTCTACTAAACTGTGTTGGGATAGATTTGTGCGCTTACAAATTTATTCGTACCCTAACCTCTTTCCATTCATGTGATCCTAATCAAGAATTTCTACAAAGCTGTGTTGGGATAGATTTGTGCTGATCCAAATTTATTCGTACCCTAACCTCTTTCCATTCATGTGATCCTAATCAAGAATTTCTACAAAACGTCCGTTGGGATAGATTTGTGCTTTTACAAATTTATTCGTACCCTAACCTCTTTCCATTCATGTGATCCTAATCAAGAATTTCTACAAAACGTCCGTTGGGATAGATTTGTGCGTTTACAAATTTCTTCGTACTCTAATGTACCTAACCTCTTTCCATTCATGTAATCCTAATCAAGAATTTCTATAAAACGTCCGTTGGGATAGATTAGTGCTTTTACAAATTTATTCGTACCCTAACCTCTTTCCATTCATGTGATCCTAATCAAGAATTTATACAAAACGTAGATTGGGATAGATTTGTGCTTTTACAAATTTTTGCGAACCATAACCTCTTGCCATTCATGTGATCCTAATCACGAATCTCTACAAAACATCCTTTGGGAACGATTTGTGCTTTTCCAAATTTAGTTGTACCCTACCTCTTTCCATTCATGTGATCCTAATCAAGAATTTCTACGAAACATTCGTTGGGACAGATTTTTTGCGTTTACAGATTTCTGCGTACCCTATCGTACCTAGCCTCTTTCCAATCATGTAATCCTAATCAAGAATTTCTACAAAGCTGTGTTGGTATAGATTTGTGCTTTTACAAATTTATTCGTACCCTAACCTCTTTCCATTCATGTGATCCTAATCAAGAATTTCTACTAAACTGTGTTGGGATAGATTTGTGCGCTTACAAATTTATTCGTACTCTAACCTCTTTCCATTCATGTGATCCTAATCAAGAATTTCTACAAAGCTGTGTTGGGATAGATTTGTGCTGATCCAAATTTATTCGTACCCTAACCTCTTTCCATTCATGTGATCCTAATCAAGAATTTCTACTAAACTGTGTTGGGATAGATTTGTGCGCTTACAAATTTATTCGTACCCTAACCTCTTTCCATTCATGTGATCCTAATCAAGAATTTCTACAAAGCTGTGTTGTGATAGATTTGTGCTGATCCAAATTTATTCGTACCCTAACCTCTTTCCATTCATGTGATCCTAATCAAGAATTTCTACAAAACGTCCGTTGGGATAGATTTGTGCTTTTACAAATTTATTCGTACCCTAACCTCTTTCCATTCATGTGATCCTAATCAAGAATTTCTACAAAACGTCCGTTGGGATAGATTTGTGCGTTTACAAATTTCTTCGTACCCTAATATACCTAACCTCTTTTCATTCATGTAATACTAATCAAGAATTTCTACAAAACTGTGTTGGGATAGATTTCTGCTGATCCAAATTTATTCGTACCCTAACCTCTTTCCATTCATGTGTGATCCTAAATAAGAATCCCTACGAAACGTCCGTTGGGATAGATTTGTGCTTTTACAAATTTATTCGTACGCTAACCTCTTTCCATTCATGTGTTCCTAATCAAGAATTTCTACAAAACGTCCGTTGGGATAGATTTGTGCGTTTACAAAATTTATTCGTACCCTAACCTCTTTCCATTCATGTGTGATCCTAATTAAGAATTTCTACAAAACGTCGGTTGGGATAGATTTTTGATGTTCCAAATTTATTCAAATCCTAAACTCTTTCCATTCATGTGATCCTAATCAAGAATTTCTACATAACGTCCGTTGGGATAGATTTGTGCGTTTACAAATTTCTTCGTACTCTAATGTACCTAACCTCTTTCCATTCATGTAATCCTAATCAAGAATTTCTATAAAACGTCCGTTGGGATAGATTAGTGCTTTTACAAATTTATTCGTACCCTAACCTCTTTCCATTCATGTGATCCTAATCAAGAATTTATACAAAACGTAGATTGGGATAGATTTGTGCTTTTACAAATTTTTGCGAACCATAACCTCTTGTCATTCATGTGATCCTAATCACGAATCTCTACAAAACATCCGTTGGGATAGATTTGTGCGCTTAAAATTTATTCGTACCCTAACCTCTTTCCATTCATGTGATCCTAATCAAGAATTTCTACAAAGCTGTGTTGGGATAGATTTGTGCTGATCCAAATTTATTCGTACCCTAACCTCTTTCCATTCATGTGATCCTAATCAAGAATTTCTACTAAACTGTGTTGGGATAGATTTGTGCGCTTACAAATTTATTCGTACCCTAACCTCTTTCCATTCATGTGATCCTAATCAAGAATTTCTACAAAGCTGTGTTGGGATAGATTTGTGCTGATCCAAATTTATTCGTACCCTAACCTCTTTCCATTCATGTGATCCTAATCAAGAATTTCTACTAAACTGTGTTGGGATAGATTTGTGCGCTTACAAATTTATTCGTACCCTAACCTCTTTCCATTCATGTGATCCTAATCAAGAATTTCTACAAAGCTGTGTTGGGATAGATTTGTGCTGATCCAAATTTATTCGTACCCTAACCTCTTTCCATTCATGTGATCCTAATCAAGAATTTCTACAAAACGTCCGTTGGGATAGATTTGTGCGTTTACAAATTTCTTCGTACCCTAATATACCTAACCTCTTTTCATTCATGTAATACTAATCAAGAATTTCTACAAAACTGTGTTGCGATAGATTTCTGCTGATTTTATTTTTCTGCCAAATTTATTCGTACCCTAACCTCTTTCCATTCATGTGTGATCCTAAATAAGAATCTCTACAAAACGTCGGTTGGGATAGATTTGTGATGTTCCAAATTTATTCGTATCCTAAACTCTTTCCATTCATGTGATCCTAATCAAGAATTTCTACATAACGTCCGTTGGGATAGATTTGTGCGTTTACAAATTTCTTCGTACTCTAATGTACCTAACCTCTTTCCATTCATGTAATCCTAATCAAGAATTTCTATAAAACGTCCGTTGTGATAGATTAGTGCTTTTACAAATTTATTCGTACCCTAACCTCTTTCCATTCATGTGATCCTAATCAAGAATTTATACAAAACGTAGATTGGGATAGATTTGTTCTTTTACAAATTTTTGCGAACCATAACCTCTTGCCATTCATGTGATCCTAATCACGAATCTCTACAAAACATCCGTTGGGATCGATTTGTGCTTTTCCAAATTTAGTTGTACCCTACCTCTTTCCATTCATGTGATCCTAATCAAGAATTTCTACGAAACATTCGTTGGGACAGATTTTTTGCGTTTACAGATTTCTGCGTACCCTATCGTACCTAGCCTCTTTCCAATCATGTAATCCTAATCAAGAATTTCTACAAAGCTGTGTTGGCATAGATTTGTGCTTTTACAAATTTGTTCGTACCCTAACCTCTTTCCATTCATGTGATCCTAATCAAGAATTTTTACTAAACTGTGTTGGGATAGATTTGTGCGCTTACAAATTTATTCGTACCCTAACCTCTTTCCATTCATGTGATCCTAATCAAGAATTTCTACAAAACGTCCGTTGGGATAGATTTGTGCTTTTACAAATTTATTCGTACCCTAACCTCTTTCCATTCATGTGATCCTAATCAAGAATTTCTACTAAACTGTGTTGGGATAGATTTGTGCTAATCCAAATTTATTCGTACCCTAACCTCTTTCCATTCATGTGATCCTAATCAAGAATTTCTACAAAACGTCCGTTGGCATAGATTTGTGCTTTTACAAATTTATTCGTACCCTAACCTCTTTCCATTCATGTGATCCTAATCAAGAATTTCTACTAAACTGTGTTGGGATAGATTTGTGCTGATCCAAATTTATTCGTACCCTAACCTCTTTCCATTCATGTGATCCTAATCAAGAATTTCTACAAAACGTCCGTTGGGATAGATTTGTGCTTTTACAAATTTATTCGTACCCTAACCTCTTTCCATTCATGTGATCCTAATCAAGAATTTCTACAAAACGTCCGTTGGGATAGATTTGTGCGTTTACAAATTTCTTCGTACCCTAATATACCTAACCTCTTTCCATTCATGTGATCCTAATCAAGAATTTCTACAAAACGTCCGTTGGGATAGATTTGTGCGTTTACAAATTTCTTCGTACCCTAATATACCTAACCTCTTTTCATTCATGTAATACTAATCAAGAATTTCTACAAAACTGTGTTGGGATAGATTTCTGCTGATCCAAATTTATTCGTACCCTAACCTCTTTCCATTCATGTGTGATCCTAATTAAGAATTTCTACAAAACGTCGGTTGGGATAGATTTGTGATGTTCCAAATTTATTCGTATCCTAAACTCTTTCCATTCATATGATCCTAATCAAGAATTTCTACATAACGTCCGTTGGGATAGATTTGTGCGTTTACAAATTTCTTCGTACTCTAATGTACCTAACCTCTTTCCATTCATGTAATCCTAATCAAGAATTTCTATAAAACGTCCGTTGGGGTAGATTAGTGCTTTTACAAATTTATTCGTACCCTAACCTCTTTCCATTCATGTGATCCTAATCAAGAATTTATACAAAACGTAGATTGGGATAGATTTGTGCTTTTACAAATTTTTGCGAACCATAACCTCTTGCCATTCATGTGATCCTAATCACGAATCTCTACAAAACATCCGTTGGGATCGATTTGTGCTTTTCCAAATTTAGTTGTACCCTACCTCTTTCCATTCATGTGATCCTAATCAAGAATTTCTACGAAACATTCGTTGGGACAGATTTTTTGCGTTTACAGATTTCTGCGTACCCTATCGTACCTAGCCTCTTTCCAATCATGTAATCCTATTCAAGAATTTCTACAAAGCTGTGTTGGTATAGATTTGTGCTTTTACAAATTTATTCGTACCCTAACCTCTTTCCATTCATGTGATCCTAATCAAGAATTTCTACTAAACTGTGTTGGGATAGATTTGTGCGCTTACAAATTTATTCGTACACTAACCTCTTTCCATTCATGTGATCCTAATCAAGAATTTCTACAAAGCTGTGTTGGGATAGATTTGTGCTGATCCAAATTTATTCGTACCCTAACCTCTTTCCATTCATGTGATCCTAATCAAGAATTTCTACTAAACTGTGTTGGGATAGATTTGTGCGCTTACAAATTTATTCGTACCCTAACCTCTTTCCATTCATGTGATCCTAATCAAGAATTTCTACAAAGCTGTGTTGGGATAGATTTGTGCTGATCCAAATTTATTCGTACCCTAACCTCTTTCCATTCATGTGATCCTAATCAAGAATTTCTACAAAACGTCCGTTGGGATAGATTTGTGCTTTTACAAATTTATTCGTACCCTAACCTCTTTCCATTCATGTGATCCTAATCAAGAATTTCTACAAAACGTCCGTTGGGATAGATTTGTGCGTTTACAAATTTCTTCGTACCCTAATATACCTAACCTCTTTTCATTCATGTAATACTAATCAAGAATTTCTACAAAACTGTGTTGGGATAGATTTCTGCTGATCCAAATTTATTCGTACCCTAACCTCTTTCCATTCATGTGTGATCCTAAATAAGAATCTCTACAAAACGTCGGTTGGGATAGATTTGTGATGTTCCAAATTTATTCGTATCCTAAACTCTTTCCATTCATGTGATCCTAATCAAGAATTTCTACATAACGTCCGTTGGGATAGATTTGTGCGTTTACAAATTTCTTCGTACTCTAATGTACCTAACCTCTTTCCATTCATGTAATCCTAATCAAGAATTTCTATAAAACGTCCGTTGGGATAGATTAGTGCTTTTACAAATTTATTCGTACCCTAACCTCTTTCCATTCATGTGATCCTAATCAAGAATTTATACAAAACGTAGATTGGGATAGATTTGTGCTTTTACAAATTTTTGCGAACCATAACCTCTTGCCATTCATGTGATCCTAATCACGAATCTCTACAAAACATCCGTTGGGATCGATTTGTGCTTTTCCAAATTTAGTTGTACCCTACCTCTTTCCATTCATGTGATCCTAATCAAGAATTTCTACGAAACATTCGTTGGGACAGATTTTTTGCGTTTACAGATTTCTGCGTACCCTATCGTACCTAGCCTCTTTCCAATCATGTAATCCTAATCAAGAATTTCTACAAAGCTGTGTTGGTATAGATTTGTGCTTTTACAAATTTATTCGTACCCTAACCTCTTTCCATTCATGTGATCCTAATCAAGAATTTCTACTAAACTGTGTTGGGATAGATTTGTGCGCTTACAAATTTATTCGTACTCTAACCTCTTTCCATTCATGTGATCCTAATCAAGAATTTCTACAAAGCTGTGTTGGGATAGATTTGTGCTGATCCAAATTTATTCGTACCCTAACCTCTTTCCATTCATGTGATCCTAATCAAGAATTTCTACTAAACTGTGTTGGGATAGATTTGTGCGCTTACAAATTTATTCGTACCCTAACCTCTTTCCATTCATGTGATCCTAATCAAGAATTTCTACAAAACGTCCGTTGGGATAGATTTGTGCTGATCCAAATTTATTCGTACCCTAACCTCTTTCCATTCATGTGATCCTAATCAAGAATTTCTACAAAACGTCCGTTGGGATAGATTTGTGCTTTTACAAATTTATTCGTACCCTAACCTCTTTCCATTCATGTGATCCTAATCAAGAATTTCTACAAAACGTCCGTTGGGATAGATTTGTGCGTTTACAAATTTCTTCGTACCCTAATATACCTAACCTCTTTTCATTCATGTAATACTAATCAAGAATTTCTACAAAACTGTGTTGGGATAGATTTCTGCTGATCCAAATTTATTCGTACACTAACCTCTTTCCATTCATGTGTGATCCTAATTAAGAATTTCTACAAAACGTCGGTTGGGATAGATTTGTGATGTTCCAAATTTATTCGTATCCTAAACTCTTTCCATTCATGTGATCCTAATCAAGAATTTCTACATAACGTCCGTTGGGATAGATTTGCGCGTTTACAAATTTCTTCGTACTCTAATGTACCTAACCTCTTTCCATTCATGTAATCCTAATCAAGAATTTCTATAAAACGTCCGTTGGGATAGATTAGTGCTTTTACAAATTTATTCGTACCCTAACCTCTTTCCATTCATGTGATCCTAATCAAGAATTTATACAAAACGTAGATTGGGATAGATTTGTGCTTTTACAAATTTTTGCGAACCATAACCTCTTGCCATTCATGTGATCCTAATCACGAATCTCTACAAAACATCCGTTGGGATCGATTTGTGTTTTTCCAAATTTAGTTGTACCCTACCTCTTTCCATTCATGTGATCCTAATCAAGAATTTCTACGAAACATTCGTTGGGACAGATTTTTTGCGTTTACAGATTTCTGCGTACCCTATCGTACCTAGCCTCTTTCCAATCATGTAATCCTAATCAAGAATTTCTACAAAGCTGTGTTGGCATAGATTTGTGCTTTTACAAATTTGTTCGTACCCTAACCTCTTTCCATTCATGTGATCCTAATCAAGAATTTCTACTAAACTGTGTTGGGATAGATTTGTGCGCTTACAAATTTATTCGTACCCTAACCTCTTTCCATTCATGTGATCCTAATCAAGAATTTCTACTAAACTGTGTTGGGATAGATTTGTGCTAATCCAAATTTATTCGTACCCTAACCTCTTTCCATTCATGTGATCCTAATCAAGAATTTCTACAAAACGTCCGTTGGCATAGATTTGTGCTTTTACAAATTTATTCGTACCCTAACCTCTTTCCATTCATGTGATCCTAATCAAGAATTTCTACTAAACTGTGTTGGGATAGATTTGTGCTGATCCAAATTTATTCGTACCCTAACCTCTTTCCATTCATGTGATCCTAATCAAGAATTTCTACAAAACGTCCGTTGGGATAGATTTGTGCTTTTACAAATTTATTCGTACCCTAACCTCTTTCCATTCATGTGATCCTAATCAAGAATTTCTACAAAACGTCCGTTGGGATAGATTTGAGCGTTTACAAATTTCTTCGTACCCTAATATACCTAACCTCTTTTCATTCATGTAATACTAATCAAGAATTTCTACAAAACGTCCGTTGGGATAGATTTGTGCGTTTACAAATTTCTTCGTACCCTAATATACCTAACCTCTTTTCATTCATGTAATACTAATCAAGAATTTCTACAAAACTGTGTTGGGATAGATTTCTGCTGATCCAAATTTATTCGTACCCTAACCTCTTTCCATTCATGTGTGATCCTAATTAAGAATTTCTACAAAACGTCGGTTGGGATAGATTTGTGATGTTCCAAATTTATTCGTATCCTAAACTCTTTCCATTCATATGATCCTAATCAAGAATTTCTACATAACGTCCGTTGGGATAGATTTGTGCGTTTACAAATTTCTTCGTACTCTAATGTACCTAACCTCTTTCCATTCATGTAATCCTAATCAAGAATTTCTATAAAACGTCCGTTGGGGTAGATTAGTGCTTTTACAAATTTATTCGTACCCTAACCTCTTTCCATTCATGTGATCCTAATCAAGAATTTATACAAAACGTAGATTGGGATAGATTTGTGCTTTTACAAATTTTTGCGAACCATAACCTCTTGCCATTCATGTGATCCTAATCACGAATCTCTACAAAACATCCGTTGGGATCGATTTGTGCTTTTCCAAATTTAGTTGTACCCTACCTCTTTCCATTCATGTGATCCTAATCAAGAATTTCTACGAAACATTCGTTGGGACAGATTTTTTGCGTTTACAGATTTCTGCGTACCCTATCGTACCTAGCCTCTTTCCAATCATGTAATCCTATTCAAGAATTTCTACAAAGCTGTGTTGGTATAGATTTGTGCTTTTACAAATTTATTCGTACCCTAACCTCTTTCCATTCATGTGATCCTAATCAAGAATTTCTACTAAACTGTGTTGGGATAGATTTGTGCGCTTACAAATTTATTCGTACACTAACCTCTTTCCATTCATGTGATCCTAATCAAGAATTTCTACAAAGCTGTGTTGGGATAGATTTGTGCTGATCCAAATTTATTCGTACCCTAACCTCTTTCCATTCATGTGATCCTAATCAAGAATTTCTACTAAACTGTGTTGGGATAGATTTGTGCGCTTACAAATTTATTCGTACCCTAACCTCTTTCCATTCATGTGATCCTAATCAAGAATTTCTACAAAGCTGTGTTGGGATAGATTTGTGCTGATCCAAATTTATTCGTACCCTAACCTCTTTCCATTCATGTGATCCTAATCAAGAATTTCTACAAAACGTCCGTTGGGATAGATTTGTGCTTTTACAAATTTATTCGTACCCTAACCTCTTTCCATTCATGTGATCCTAATCAAGAATTTCTACAAAACGTCCGTTGGGATAGATTTGTGCGTTTACAAATTTCTTCGTACCCTAATATACCTAACCTCTTTTCATTCATGTAATACTAATCAAGAATTTCTACAAAACTGTGTTGGGATAGATTTCTGCTGATCCAAATTTATTCGTACCCTAACCTCTTTCCATTCATGTGTGATCCTAAATAAGAATCTCTACAAAACGTCGGTTGGGATAGATTTGTGATGTTCCAAATTTATTCGTATCCTAAACTCTTTCCATTCATGTGATCCTAATCAAGAATTTCTACATAACGTCCGTTGGGATAGATTTGTGCGTTTACAAATTTCTTCGTACTCTAATGTACCTAACCTCTTTCCATTCATGTAATCCTAATCAAGAATTTCTATAAAACGTCCGTTGGGATAGATTAGTGCTTTTACAAATTTATTCGTACCCTAACCTCTTTCCATTCATGTGATCCTAATCAAGAATTTATACAAAACGTAGATTGGGATAGATTTGTGCTTTTACAAATTTTTGCGAACCATAACCTCTTGCCATTCATGTGATCCTAATCACGAATCTCTACAAAACATCCGTTGGGATCGATTTGTGCTTTTCCAAATTTAGTTGTACCCTACCTCTTTCCATTCATGTGATCCTAATCAAGAATTTCTACGAAACATTCGTTGGGACAGATTTTTTGCGTTTACAGATTTCTGCGTACCCTATCGTACCTAGCCTCTTTCCAATCATGTAATCCTAATCAAGAATTTCTACAAAGCTGTGTTTGTATAGATTTGTGCTTTTACAAATTTATTCGTACCCTAACCTCTTTCCATTCATGTGATCCTAATCAAGAATTTCTACTAAACTGTGTTGGGATAGATTTGTGCGCTTACAAATTTATTCGTACCCTAACCTCTTTCCATTCATGTGATCCTAATCAAGAATTTCTACAAAACGTCCATTGGGATAGATTTGTGCTGATCCAAATTTATTCGTACCCTAACCTCTTTCCATTCATGTGATCCTAATCAAGAATTTCTACAAAACGTCCGTTGGGATAGATTTGTGCTTTTACAAATTTATTCGTACCCTAACCTCTTTCCATTCATGTGATCCTAATCAAGAATTTCTACAAAACGTCCGTTGGGATAGATTTGTGCGTTTACAAATTTCTTCGTACCCTAATATACCTAACCTCTTTTCATTCATGTAATACTAATCAAGAATTTCTACAAAACTGTGTTGGGATAGATTTCTGCTGATCCAAATTTATTCGTACACTAACCTCTTTCCATTCATGTGTGATCCTAATTAAGAATTTCTACAAAACGTCGGTTGGGATAGATTTGTGATGTTCCAAATTTATTCGTATCCTAAACTCTTTCCATTCATGTGATCCTAATCAAGAATTTCTACATAACGTCCGTTGGGATAGATTTGCGCGTTTACAAATTTCTTCGTACTCTAATGTACCTAACCTCTTTCCATTCATGTAATCCTAATCAAGAATTTCTATAAAACGTCCGTTGGGATAGATTAGTGCTTTTACAAATTTATTCGTACCCTAACCTCTTTCCATTCATGTGATCCTAATCAAGAATTTATACAAAACGTAGATTGGGATAGATTTGTGCTTTTACAAATTTTTGCGAACCATAACCTCTTGCCATTCATGTGATCCTAATCACGAATCTCTACAAAACATCCGTTGGGATCGATTTGTGTTTTTCCAAATTTAGTTGTACCCTACCTCTTTCCATTCATGTGATCCTAATCAAGAATTTCTACGAAACATTCGTTGGGACAGATTTTTTGCGTTTACAGATTTCTGCGTACCCTATCGTACCTAGCCTCTTTCCAATCATGTAATCCTAATCAAGAATTTCTACAAAGCTGTGTTGGCATAGATTTGTGCTTTTACAAATTTATTCGTACCCTAACCTCTATCCATTCATGTGATCCTAATCAAGAATTTCTACTAAACTGTGTTGGGATAGATTTGTGCGCTTACAAATTTATTCGTACCCTAACCTCTTTCCATTCATGTGATCCTAATCAAGAATTTCTACAAAGCTGTGTTGGGATAGATTTGTGCTGATCCAAATTTATTCGTACCCTAACCTCTTTCCATTCATGTGATCCTAATCAAGAATTTCTACTAAACTGTGTTGGGATAGATTTGTGCGCTTACAAATTTATTCGTACCCTAACCTCTTTCCATTCATGTGATCCTAATCAAGAATTTCTACAAAGCTGTGTTGGGATAGATTTGTGCTGATCCAAATTTATTCGTACCCTAACCTCTTTCCATTCATGTGATCCTAATCAAGAATTTCTACAAAGCTGTGTTGGGATAGATTTGTGCTGATCCAAATTTATTCGTACCCTAACCTCTTTCCATTCATGTGATCCTAATCAAGAATTTCTACAAAACGTCCGTTGGGATAGATTTGTGCTTTTACAAATTTATTCGTACCCTAACCTCTTTCCATTCATGTGATCCTAATCAAGAATTTCTACAAAACGTCCGTTGGGATAGATTTGTGCGTTTACAAATTTCTTCGTACCCTAATATACCTAACCTCTTTTCATTCATGTAATACTAATCAAGAATTTCTACAAAACTGTGTTGGGATAGATTTCTGCTGATCCAAATTTATTCGTACCCTAACCTCTTTCCATTCATGTGTGATCCTAAATAAGAATTTCTACAAAACGTCGGTTGGGATAGATTTGTGATGTTCCAAATTTATTCGTATCCTAAACTCTTTCCATTCATGTGATCCTAATCAAGAATTTCTACATAACGTCCGTTGGGATAGATTTGTGCTTTTACAAATTTCTTCGTACTCTAATGTACCTAACCTCTTTCCATTCATGTAATCCTAATCAAGAATTTCTATAAAACGTCCGTTGGGGTAGATTAGTGCTTTTACAAATTTATTCGTACCCTAACCTCTTTCCATTCATGTGATCCTAATCAAGAATTTATACAAAACGTAGATTGGGATAGATTTGTGCTTTTACAAATTTTTGCGAACCATAACCTCTTGCCATTCATGTGATCCTAATCACGAATCTCTACAAAACATCCGTTGGGATCGATTTGTGCTTTTCCAAATTTAGTTGTACCCTACCTCTTTCCATTCATGTGATCCTAATCAAGAATTTCTACGAAACATTCGTTGGGACAGATTTTTTGCGTTTACAGATTTCTGCGTACCCTATCGTACCTAGCCTCTTTCCAATCATGTAATCCTAATCAAGAATTTCTACAAAGCTGTGTTGGCATAGATTTGTGCTTTTACAAATTTATTCGTACCCTAACCTCTTTCCATTCATGTGATCCTAATCAAGAATTTCTACTAAACTGTGTTGGGATAGATTTGTGCGCTTACAAATTTATTCGTACCCTAACCTCTTTCCATTCATGTGATCCTAATCAAGAATTTCTACAAAACGTCCGTTGGGATAGATTTGTGCTTTTACAAATTTATTCGTACCCTAACCTCTTTCCATTCATGTGATCCTAATCAAGAATTTCTACTAAACTGTGTTGGGATAGATTTGTGCTGATCCAAATTTATTCGTACCCTAACCTCTTTCCATTCATGTGATCCTAATCAAGAATTTCTACAAAACGTCCGTTGGCATAGATTTGTGCTTTTACAAATTTATTCGTACCCTAATATACCTAACCTCTTTTCATTCATGTAATACTAATCAAGAATTTCTACAAAACTGTGTTGGGATAGATTTCTGCTGATCCAAATTTATTCGTACCCTAACCTCTTTCCATTCATGTGTGATCCTAAATAAGAATTTCTACAAAACGTCGGTTGGGATAGATTTGTGATGTTCCAAATTTATTCGTATCCTAAACTCTTTCCATTCATGTGATCCTAATCAAGAATTTCTACATAACGTCCGTTGGGATAGATTTGTGCTTTTACAAATTTCTTCGTACTCTAATGTACCTAACCTCTTTCCATTCATGTAATCCTAATCAAGAATTTCTATAAAACGTCCGTTGGGGTAGATTAGTGCTTTTACAAATTTATTCGTACCCTAACCTCTTTCCATTCATGTGATCCTAATCAAGAATTTATACAAAACGTAGATTGGGATAGATTTGTGCTTTTACAAATTTTTGCGAACCATAACCTCTTGCCATTCATGTGATCCTAATCACGAATCTCTACAAAACATCCGTTGGGATCGATTTGTGCTTTTCCAAATTTAGTTGTACCCTACCTCTTTCCATTCATGTGATCCTAATCAAGAATTTCTACGAAACATTCGTTGGGACAGATTTTTTGCGTTTACAGATTTCTGCGTACCCTATCGTACCTAGCCTCTTTCCAATCATGTAATCCTAATCAAGAATTTCTACAAAGCTGTGTTGGCATAGATTTGTGCTTTTACAAATTTATTCGTACCCTAACCTCTTTCCATTCATGTGATCCTAATCAAGAATTTCTACTAAACTGTGTTGGGATAGATTTGTGCGCTTACAAATTTATTCGTACCCTAACCTCTTTCCATTCATGTGATCCTAATCAAGAATTTCTACAAAACGTCCGTTGGGATAGATTTGTGCTTTTACAAATTTATTCGTACCCTAACCTCTTTCCATTCATGTGATCCTAATCAAGAATTTCTACTAAACTGTGTTGGGATAGATTTGTGCTGATCCAAATTTATTCGTACCCTAACCTCTTTCCATTCATGTGATCCTAATCAAGAATTTCTACAAAACGTCCGTTGGCATAGATTTGTGCTTTTACAAATTTATTCGTACACTAACCTCTTTCCATTCATGTGATCCTAATCAAGAATTTCTACTAAACTGTGTTGGGATAGATTTGTGCTGATCCAAATTTATTCGTACCCTAACCTCTTTCCATTCATGTGATCCTAATCAAGAATTTCTACAAAACGTCCGTTGGGATAGATTTGTGCTTTTACAAATTTATTCGTACCCTAACCTCTTTCCATTCATGTGTGATCCTAAATAAGAATCCCTACGAAACGTCCGTTGGGATAGATTTGTGCTTTTACAAATTTATTCGTACGCTAACCTCTTTCCATTCATGTGTTCCTAATCAAGAATTTCTACAAAACGTCCGTTGGGATAGATTTGTGCGTTTACAAAATTTATTCGTACCCTAACCTCTTTCCATTCATGTAATCCTAATCAAGAATTTCTATAAAACGTCCGTTGGGGTAGATTAGTGCTTTTACAAATTTATTCGTACCCTAACCTCTTTCCATTCATGTGATCCTAATCAAGAATTTATACAAAACGTAGATTGGGATAGATTTGTGCTTTTACAAATTTTTGCGAACCATAACCTCTTGCCATTCATGTGATCCTAATCACGAATCTCTACAAAACATCCGTTGGGATCGATTTGTGCTTTTCCAAATTTAGTTGTACCCTACCTCTTTCATTCATGTGATCCTAATCAAGAATTTCTACGAAACATTCGTTGGGACAGATTTTTTGCGTTTACAGATTTCTGCGTACCCTATCGTACCTAGCCTCTTTCCAATCATGTAATCCTATTCAAGAATTTCTACAAAGCTGTGTTGGTATAGATTTGTGCTTTTACAAATTTATTCGTACCCTAACCTCTTTCCATTCATGTGATCCTAATCAAGAATTTCTACTAAACTGTGTTGGGATAGATTTGTGCGCTTACAAATTTATTCGTACCCTAACCTCTTTCCATTCATGTGATCCTAATCAAGAATTTCTACAAAGCTGTGTTGGGATAGATTTGTGCTGATCCAAATTTATTCGTACCCTAACCTCTTTCCATTCATGTGATCCTAATCAAGAATTTCTACTAAACTGTGTTGGGATAGATTTGTGCGCTTACAAATTTATTCGTACCCTAACCTCTTTCCATTCATGTGATCCTAATCAAGAATTTCTACAAAGCTGTGTTGGGATAGATTTGTGCTGATCCAAATTTATTCGTACCCTAACCTCTTTCCATTCATGTGATCCTAATCAAGAATTTCTACAAAACGTCCGTTGGGATAGATTTGTGCTTTTACAAATTTATTCGTACCCTAACCTCTTTCCATTCATGTGATCCTAATCAAGAATTTCTACAAAACGTCCGTTGGGATAGATTTGTGCGTTTACAAATTTCTTCGTACCCTAATATACCTAACCTCTTTTCATTCATGTAATACTAATCAAGAATTTCTACAAAACTGTGTTGGGATAGATTTCTGCTGATCCAAATTTATTCGTACCCTAACCTCTTTCCATTCATGTGTGATCCTAAATAAGAATCTCTACAAAACGTCGGTTGGGATAGATTTGTGATGTTCCAAATTTATTCGTATCCTAAACTCTTTCCATTCATGTGATCCTAATCAAGAATTTCTACATAACGTCCGTTGGGATAGATTTGTGCGTTTACAAATTTCTTCGTACTCTAATGTACCTAACCTCTTTCCATTCATGTAATCCTAATCAAGAATTTCTATAAAACGTCCGTTGGGATAGATTAGTGCTTTTACAAATTTATTCGTACCCTAACCTCTTTCCATTCATGTGATCCTAATCAAGAATTTATACAAAACGTAGATTGGGATAGATTTGTGCTTTTACAAATTTTTGCGAACCATAACCTCTTGCCATTCATGTGATCCTAATCACGAATCTCTACAAAACATCCTTTGGGAACGATTTGTGCTTTTCCAAATTTAGTTGTACCCTACCTCTTTCCATTCATGTGATCCTAATCAAGAATTTCTACGAAACATTCGTTGGGACAGATTTTTTGCGTTTACAGATTTCTGCGTACCCTATCGTACCTAGCCTCTTTCCAATCATGTAATCCTAATCAAGAATTTCTACAAAGCTGTGTTGGTATAGATTTGTGCTTTTACAAATTTATTCGTACCCTAACCTCTTTCCATTCATGTGATCCTAATCAAGAATTTCTACTAAACTGTGTTGGGATAGATTTGTGCGCTTACAAATTTATTCGTACTCTAACCTCTTTCCATTCATGTGATCCTAATCAAGAATTTCTACAAAGCTGTGTTGGGATAGATTTGTGCTGATCCAAATTTATTCGTACCCTAACCTCTTTCCATTCATGTGATCCTAATCAAGAATTTCTACTAAACTGTGTTGGGATAGATTTGTGCGCTTACAAATTTATTCGTACCCTAACCTCTTTCCATTCATGTGATCCTAATCAAGAATTTCTACAAAGCTGTGTTGTGATAGATTTGTGCTGATCCAAATTTATTCGTACCCTAACCTCTTTCCATTCATGTGATCCTAATCAAGAATTTCTACAAAACGTCCGTTGGGATAGATTTGTGCTTTTACAAATTTATTCGTACCCTAACCTCTTTCCATTCATGTGATCCTAATCAAGAATTTCTACAAAACGTCCGTTGGGATAGATTTGTGCGTTTACAAATTTCTTCGTACCCTAATATACCTAACCTCTTTTCATTCATGTAATACTAATCAAGAATTTCTACAAAACTGTGTTGGGATAGATTTCTGCTGATCCAAATTTATTCGTACCCTAACCTCTTTCCATTCATGTGTGATCCTAAATAAGAATCCCTACGAAACGTCCGTTGGGATAGATTTGTGCTTTTACAAATTTATTCGTACGCTAACCTCTTTCCATTCATGTGTTCCTAATCAAGAATTTCTACATAACGTCCGTTGGGATAGATTTGTGCGTTTACAAATTTCTTCGTACTCTAATGTACCTAACCTCTTTCCATTCATGTAATCCTAATCAAGAATTTCTATAAAACGTCCGTTGGGATAGATTAGTGCTTTTACAAATTTATTCGTACCCTAACCTCTTTCCATTCATGTGATCCTAATCAAGAATTTATACAAAACGTAGATTGGGATAGATTTGTGCTTTTACAAATTTTTGCGAACCATAACCTCTTGTCATTCATGTGATCCTAATCACGAATCTCTACAAAACATCCGTTGGGATAGATTTGTGCGCTTAAAATTTATTCGTACCCTAACCTCTTTCCATTCATGTGATCCTAATCAAGAATTTCTACAAAGCTGTGTTGTGATAGATTTGTGCTGATCCAAATTTATTCGTACCCTAACCTCTTTCCATTCATGTGATCCTAATCAAGAATTTCTACTAAACTGTGTTGGGATAGATTTGTGCGCTTACAAATTTATTCGTACCCTAACCTCTTTCCATTCATGTGATCCTAATCAAGAATTTCTACAAAGCTGTGTTGGGATAGATTTGTGCTGATCCAAATTTATTCGTACCCTAACCTCTTTCCATTCATGTGATCCTAATCAAGAATTTCTACTAAACTGTGTTGGGATAGATTTGTGCGCTTACAAATTTATTCGTACCCTAACCTCTTTCCATTCATGTGATCCTAATCAAGAATTTCTACAAAGCTGTGTTGGGATAGATTTGTGCTGATCCAAATTTATTCGTACCCTAACCTCTTTCCATTCATGTGATCCTAATCAAGAATTTCTACAAAACGTCCGTTGGGATAGATTTGTGCGTTTACAAATTTCTTCGTACCCTAATATACCTAACCTCTTTTCATTCATGTAATACTAATCAAGAATTTCTACAAAACTGTGTTGCGATAGATTTCTGCTGATCCAAATTTATTCGTACCCTAACCTCTTTCCATTCATGTGTGATCCTAAATAAGAATCTCTACAAAACGTCGGTTGGGATAGATTTGTGATGTTCCAAATTTATTCGTATCCTAAACTCTTTCCATTCATGTGATCCTAATCAAGAATTTCTACATAACGTCCGTTGGGATAGATTTGTGCGTTTACAAATTTCTTCGTACTCTAATGTACCTAACCTCTTTCCATTCATGTAATCCTAATCAAGAATTTCTATAAAACGTCCGTTGGGATAGATTAGTGCTTTTACAAATTTATTCGTACCCTAACCTCTTTCCATTCATGTGATCCTAATCAAGAATTTATACAAAACGTAGATTGGGATAGATTTGTTCTTTTACAAATTTTTGCGAACCATAACCTCTTGCCATTCATGTGATCCTAATCACGAATCTCTACAAAACATCCGTTGGGATCGATTTGTGCTTTTCCAAATTTAGTTGTACCCTACCTCTTTCCATTCATGTGATCCTAATCAAGAATTTCTACGAAACATTCGTTGGGACAGATTTTTTGCGTTTACAGATTTCTGCGTACCCTATCGTACCTAGCCTCTTTCCAATCATGTAATCCTAATCAAGAATTTCTACAAAGCTGTGTTGGTATAGATTTGTGCTTTTACAAATTTATTCGTACCCTAACCTCTTTCCATTCATGTGATCCTAATCAAGAATTTCTACTAAACTGTGTTGGGATAGATTTGTGCGCTTACAAATTTATTCGTACCCTAACCTCTTTCCATTCATGTGATCCTAATCAAGAATTTCTACAAAACGTCCGTTGGGATAGATTTGTGCTTTTACAAATTTATTCGTACCCTAACCTCTTTCCATTCATGTGATCCTAATCAAGAATTTCTACAAAACGTCCGTTGGGATAGATTTGTGCGTTTACAAATTTCTTCGTACCCTAATATACCTAACCTCTTTTCATTCATGTAATACTAATCAAGAATTTCTACAAAACTGTGTTGGGATAGATTTCTGCTGATCCAAATTTATTCGTACCCTAACCTCTTTCCATTCATGTGTGATCCTAAATAAGAATTTCTACAAAACGTCGGTTGGGATAGATTTGTGATGTTCCAAATTTATTCGTATCCTAAACTCTTTCCATTCATGTGATCCTAATCAAGAATTTCTACATAACGTCCGTTGGGATAGATTTGTGCGTTTACAAATTTCTTCGTACTCTAATGTACCTAACCTCTTTCCATTCATGTAATCCTAATCAAGAATTTCTATAAAACGTCCGTTGGGGTAGATTAGTGCTTTTACAAATTTATTCGTACCCTAACCTCTTTCCATTCATGTGATCCTAATCAAGAATTTATACAAAACGTAGATTGGGATAGATTTGTGCTTTTACAAATTTTTGCGAACCATAACCTCTTGCCATTCATGTGATCCTAATCACGAATCTCTACAAAACATCCGTTGGGATCGATTTGTGCTTTTCCAAATTTATTCGTACCCTAACCTCTTTCCATTCATGTGATCCTAATCAAGAATTTCTACTAAACTGTGTTGGGATAGATTTGTGCGCTTACAAATTTATTCGTACCCTAACCTCTTTCCATTCATGTGATCCTAATCAAGAATTTCTACAAAGCTGTGTTGGGATAGATTTGTGCTGATCCAAATTTATTCGTACCCTAACCTCTTTCCATTCATGTGATCCTAATCAAGAATTTCTACTAAACTGTGTTGGGATAGATTTGTGCGCTTACAAATTTATTCGTACCCTAACCTCTTTCCATTCATGTGATCCTAATCAAGAATTTCTACAAAGCTGTGTTGGGATAGATTTGTGCTGATCCAAATTTATTCGTACCCTAACCTCTTTCCATTCATGTGATCCTAATCAAGAATTTCTACAAAACGTCCGTTGGGATAGATTTGTGCTTTTACAAATTTATTCGTACCCTAACCTCTTTCCATTCATGTGATCCTAATCAAGAATTTCTACAAAACGTCCGTTGGGATAGATTTGTGCGTTTACAAATTTCTTCGTACCCTAATATACCTAACCTCTTTTCATTCATGTAATACTAATCAAGAATTTCTACAAAACTGTGTTGGGATAGATTTCTGCTGATCCAAATTTATTCGTACCCTAACCTCTTTCCATTCATGTGATCCTAATCAAGAATTTATACAAAACGTAGATTGGGATAGATTTGTGCTTTTACAAATTTTTGCGAACCATAACCTCTTGCCATTCATGTGATCCTAATCACGAATCTCTACAAAACATCCGTTGGGATCGATTTGTGCTTTTCCAAATTTAGTTGTACCCTACCTCTTTCCATTCATGTGATCCTAATCAAGAATTTCTACGAAACATTCGTTGGGACAGATTTTTTGCGTTTACAGATTTCTGCGTACCCTATCGTACCTAGCCTCTTTCCAATCATGTAATCCTAATCAAGAATTTCTACAAAGCTGTGTTGGTATAGATTTGTGCTTTTACAAATTTATTCGTACCCTAACCTCTTTCCATTCATGTGATCCTAATCAAGAATTTCTACTAAACTGTGTTGGGATAGATTTGTGCGCTTACAAATTTATTCGTACCCTAACCTCTTTCCATTCATGTGATCCTAATCAAGAATTTCTACAAAGCTGTGTTGGGATAGATTTGTGCTGATCCAAATTTATTCGTACCCTAACCTCTTTCCATTCATGTGATCCTAATCAAGAATTTCTACTAAACTGTGTTGGGATAGATTTGTGCGCTTACAAATTTATTCGTACCCTAACCTCTTTCCATTCATGTGATCCTAATCAAGAATTTCTACAAAGCTGTGTTGGGATAGATTTGTGCTGATCCAAATTTATTCGTACCCTAACCTCTTTCCATTCATGTGATCCTAATCAAGAATTTCTACA
Organism: Agrypnus murinus; assembly: GCA_929113105.1. Lineage (NCBI taxonomy): Eukaryota > Metazoa > Arthropoda > Insecta > Coleoptera > Elateridae > Agrypnus > Agrypnus murinus. Next base: position 149,675,513 of record OV816028.1, read on the forward strand.
AAACGTCCGTTGGGATAGATTTGTGCTTTTACAAATTTATTCGTACCCTAACCTCTTTCCATTCATGTGATCCTAATCAAGAATTTCTACAAAACGTCCGTTGGGATAGATTTGTGCGTTTACAAATTTCTTCGTACCCTAATATACCCAACCTCTTTTCATTCATGTAATACTAATCAAGAATTTCTACAAAACTGTGTTGGGATAGATTTCTGCTGATCCAAATTTATTCGTACCCTAACCTCTTTCCATTCATGTGTGATCCTAAATAAGAATCTCTACAAAACGTCGGTTGGGATAGATTTGTGATGTTCCAAATTCATTCGTATCCTAAACTCTTTCCATTCAAGTGATCCTAATTAAGAATTTCTACATAACGTCCGTTGGGATAGATTTGTGCGTTTACAAATTTCTTCGTACTCTAATGTACCTAACCTCTTTCCATTCATGTAATCCTAATCAAGAATTTCTATAAAACGTCCGTTGGGGTAGATTAGTGCTTTTACAAATTTATTCGTACCCTAACCTCTTTCCATTCATGTGATCCTAATCAAGAATTTATACAAAACGTAGATTGGGATAGATTTGTGCGCTTACAAATTTATTCGTACCCTAACCTCTTTCCATTCATGTGATCCTAATCAAGAATTTCTACAAAGCTGTGTTGGGATAGATTTGTGCTGATCCAAATTTATTCGTACCCTAACCTCTTTCCATTCATGTGATCCTAATCAAGAATTTCTACAAAACGTCCGTTGGGATAGATTTGTGCTTTTACAAATTTATTCGTACCCTAACCTCTTTCCATTCATGTGATCCTAATCAAGAATTTCTACAAAACGTCCGTTGGGATAGATTTGTGCGTTTACAAATTTCTTCGTACCCTAATATACCTAACCTCTTTTCATTCATGTAATACTAATCAAGAATTTCTACAAAACTGTGTTGGGATAGATTTGTGCTGATCCAAATTTATTCGTACCCTAACCTCTTTCCATTCATGTGATCCTAATCAAGAATTTCTACTAAACTGTGTTGGGATAGATTTGTGCGCTTACAAATTTATTCGTACCCTAACCTCTTTCCATTCATGTGATCCTAATCAAGAATTTCTACAAAGCTGTGTTGGGATAGATTTGTGCTGATCCAAATTTATTCGTACCCTAACCTCTTTCCATTCATGTGATCCTAATCAAGAATTTCTACTAAACTGTGTTGGGATAGATTTGTGCGCTTACAAATTTATTCGTACCCTAACCTCTTTCCATTCATGTGATCCTAATCAAGAATTTCTACAAAGCTGTGTTGGGATAGATTTGTGCTGATCCAAATTTATTCGTACCCTAACCTCTTTCCATTCATGTGATCCTAATCAAGAATTTCTACAAAACGTCCGTTGGGATAGATTTGTGCTTTTACAAATTTATTCGTACCCTAACCTCTTTCCATTCATGTGATCCTAATCAAGAATTTCTACAAAACGTCCGTTGGGATAGATTTGTGCGTTTACAAATTTCTTCGTACCCTAATATACCTAACCTCTTTTCATTCATGTAATACTAATCAAGAATTTCTACAAAACTGTGTTGGGATAGATTTCTGCTGATCCAAATTTATTCGTACCCTAACCTCTTTCCATTCATGTGTGATCCTAAATAAGAATCTCTACAAAACGTCGGTTGGGATAGATTTGTGATGTTCCAAATTTATTCGTATCCTAAACTCTTTCCATTCATGTGATCCTAATCTAGAATTTCTACATAACGTCCGTTGGGATAGATTTGTGCGTTTACAAATTTCTTCGTACTCTAATGTACCTAACCTCTTTCCATTCATGTAATCCTAATCAAGAATTTCTATAAAACGTCCGTTGGGATAGATTAGTGCTTTTACAAATTTATTCGTACCCTAACCTCTTTCCATTCATGTGATCCTAATCAAGAATTTATACAAAACGTAGATAGGGATAGATTTGTGCTTTTACAAATTTTTGCGAACCATAACCTCTTGCCATTCATGTGATCCTAATCACGAATCTCTACAAAACATCCGTTGGGATAGATTTGTGCGCTTACAAATTTATTCGTACCCTAACCTCTTTCCATTCATGTGATCCTAATCAAGAATTTCTACAAAGCTGTGTTGGGATAGATTTGTGCTGATCCAAATTTATTCGTACCCTAACCTCTTTCCATTCATGTGTGATCCTAAATAAGAATTTCTACAAAACGTCGGTTGGGATAGATTTGTGATATTCCAAATTTATTCGTATCCTAAACTCTTTCCATTCATGTGATCCTAATCAAGAATTTCTACATAACGTCCGTTGGGATAGATTTGTGCGTTTACAAATTTCTTCGTACTCTAATGTACCTAACCTCTTTCCATTCATGTAATCCTAATCAAGAATTTCTATAAAACGTCCGTTGGGGTAGATTAGTGCTTTTACAAATTTATTCGTACCCTAACCTCTTTCCATTCATGTGATCCTAATCAAGAATTTATACATAACGTAGATTGGGATAGATTTGTGCTTTTACAAATTTTTGCGAACCATAACCTCTTGCCATTCATGTGATCCTGATCACGAATCTCTACAAAACATCCGTTGGGATCGATTTGTGCTTTTCCAAATTTAGTTGTACCCTACCTCTTTCCATTCATGTGATCCTAATCAAGAATTTCTACGAAACATTCGTTGGGACAGATTTTTTGCGTTTACAGATTTCTGCGTACCCTATCGTACCTAGCCTCTTTCCAATCATGTAATCCTAATCAAGAATTTCTACAAAGCTGTGTTGGCATAGATTTGTGCTTTTACAAATTTATTCGTACCCTAACCTCTTTCCATTCATGTGATCCTAATCAAGAATTTCTACTAAACTGTGTTGGGATAGATTTGTGCGCTTACAAATTTATTCGTACCCTAACCTCTTTCCATTCATGTGATCCTAATCAAGAATTTCTACAAAGCTGTGTTGGGATAGATTTGTGCTGATCCAAATTTATTCGTACCCTAACCTCTTTCCATTCATGTGATCCTAATCAAGAATTTCTACAAAACGTCCGTGGGTTAGATTTGTGCTTTTACAAATTTATTCGTACCCTAACCTCTTTCCATTCATGTGATCCTAATCAAGAATTTCTACAAAACGTCCGTTGGGATAGATTTGTGCGTTTACAAATTTCTTCGTACCCTAATATACCTAACCTCTTTTCATTCATGTAATACTAATCAAGAATTTCTACAAAACTGTGTTGGGATAGATTTCTGCTGATCCAAATTTATTCGTACCCTAACCTCTTTCCATTCATGTGTGATCCTAATTAAGAATTTCTACAAAACGTCGGTTGGGATAGATTTGTGATGTTCCAAATTTATTCGTATCCTAAACTCTTTCCATTCATGTGATCCTAATCAAGAATTTCTACATAACGTCCGTTGGGATAGATTTTTGCGTTTACAAATTTCTTCGTACTCTAATGTACCTAACCTCTTTCCATTCATGTAATCCTAATCAAGAATTTCTATAAAACGTCCGTTGGGGTAGATTAGTGCTTTTACAAATTTATTCGTACCCTAACCTCTTTCCATTCATGTGATCCTAATCAAGAATTTATACAAAACGTAGATTGGGATAGATTTGTGCTTTTACAAATTTTTGCGAACCATAACCTCTTGCCATTCATGTGATCCTAATCACGAATCTCTACAAAACATCCGTTGGGATCGATTCGTGCTTTTCCAAATTTAGTTGTACCCTACCTCTTTCCATTCATGTGATCCTAATCAAGAATTTCTACGAAACATTCGTTGGGACAGATTTTTTGCGTTTACAGATTTCTGCGTACCCTATCGTACCTAGCCTCTTTCCAATCATGTAATCCTAATCAAGAATTTCTACAAAGCTGTGTTGGTATAGATTTGTGCTTTTACAAATTTATTCGTACCCTAACCTCTTTCCATTCATGTGATCCTAATCAAGAATTTCTACTAAACTGTGTTGGGATAGATTTGTGCGCTTACAAATTTATTCGTACCCTAACCTCTTTCCATTCATGTGATCCTAATCAAGAATTTCTACAAAACGTCCGTTGGGATAGATTTGTGCGTTTACAAATTTCTTCGTACCCTAATATACCTAACCTCTTTTCATTCATGTAATACTAATCAAGAATTTCTACAAAACTGTGTTGGGATAGATTTCTGCTGATCCAAATTTATTCTTACCCTAACCTCTTTCCATTCATGTGTGATCCTAAATAAGAATCTCTACAAAACGTCGGTTGGGATAGATTTGTGATGTTCCAAATTTATTCGCATCCTAAACTCTTTCCATTCATGTGATCCTAATCAAGAATTTCTACATAACGTCCGTTGGGATAGATTTGTGCGTTTACAAATTTCTTCGTACTCTAATGTACCTAACCTCTTTCCATTCATGTAATCCTAATCAAGAATTTCTATAAAACGTCCGTTGGGGTAGATTAGTGCTTTTACAAATTTATTCGTACCCTAACCTCTTTCCATTCATGTGATCCTAATCAAGAATTTATACAAAACGTAGATTGGGATAGATTTGTGCTTTTACAAATTTTTGCGAACCATAACCTCTTGCCATTCATGTGATCCTAATCACGAATCTCTACAAAACATCCGTTTTGATCGATTTGTGCTTTTCCAAATTTAGTTGTACCCTACCTCTTTCCATTCATGTGATCCTAATCAAGAATTTCTACGAAACATTCGTTGGGACAGATTTTTTGCGTTTACAGATTTCTGCGTACCCTATCGTACCTAGCCTCTTTCCAATCATGTAATCCTAATCAAGAATTTCTACAAAGCTGTGTTGGCATAGATTTGTGCTTTTACAAATTTGTTCGTACCCTAACCTCTTTCCATTCATGTGATCCTAATCAAGAATTTCTACTAAACTGTGTTGGGATAGATTTGTGCGCTTACAAATTTATTCGTACCCTAACCTCTTTCCATTCATGTGATCCTAATCAAGAATTTCTACAAAACGTCCGTTGGGATAGATTTGTGCTTTTACAAATTTATTCGTACCCTAACCTCTTTCCATTCATGTGATCCTAATCAAGAATTTCTACTAAACTGTGTTGGGATAGATTTGTGCTGATCCAAATTTATTCGTACCCTAACCTCTTTCCATTCATGTGATCCTAATCAAGAATTTCTACAAAACGTCCGTTGGGATAGATTTGTGCTTTTACAAATTTATTCGTACCCTAACCTCTTTCCATTCATGTGATCCTAATCAAGAATTTCTACAAAACGTCCGTTGGGATAGATTTGTGCGTTTACAAATTTCTTCGTACCCTAATATACCTAACCTCTTTCCATTCATGTAATACTAATCAAGAATTTCTACAAAACGTCCGTTGGGATAGATTTGTGCGTTTACAAATTTCTTCGTACCCTAATATACCTAACCTCTTTTCATTCATGTAATACTAATCAAGAATTTCTACAAAACTGTGTTGGGATAGATTTCTGCTGATCCAAATTTATTCGTACCCTAACCTCTTTCCATTCATGTGTGATCCTAATTAAGAATTTCTACAAAACGTCGGTTGGGATAGATTTGTGATGTTCCAAATTTATTCGTATCCTAAACTCTTTCCATTCATGTGATCCTAATCAAGAATTTCTACATAACGTCCGTTGGGATAGATTTGTGCGTTTACAAATTTCTTCGTACTCTAATGTACCTAACCTCTTTCCATTCATGTAATCCTAATCAAGAATTTCTATAAAACGTCCGTTGGGTTAGATTAGTGCTTTTACAAATTTATTCGTACCCTAACCTCTTTCCATTCATGTGATCCTAATCAAGAATTTATACAAAACGTAGATTGGGATAGATTTGTGCTTTTACAAATTTTTGCGAACCATAACCTCTTGCCATTCATGTGATCCTAATCACGAATCTCTACAAAACATCCGTTGGGATCGATTTGTGCTTTTCCAAATTTAGTTGTACCCTACCTCTTTCCATTCATGTGATCCTAATCAAGAATTTCTACGAAACATTCGTTGGGACAGATTTTTTGCGTTTACAGATTTCTGCGTACCCTATCGTACCTAGCCTCTTTCCAATCATGTAATCCTATTCAAGAATTTCTACAAAGCTGTGTTGGTATAGATTTGTGCTTTTACAAATTTATTCGTACCCTAACCTCTTTCCATTCATGTGATCCTAATCAAGAATTTCTACTAAACTGTGTTGGGATAGATTTGTGCGCTTACAAATTTATTCGTACCCTAACCTCTTTCCATTCATGTGATCCTAATCAAGAATTTCTACAAAGCTGTGTTGGGATAGATTTGTGCTGATCCAAATTTATTCGTACCCTAACCTCTTTCCATTCATGTGATCCTAATCAAGAATTTCTACTAAACTGTGTTGGGATAGATTTGTGCGCTTACAAATTTATTCGTACCCTAACCTCTTTCCATTCATGTGATCCTAATCAAGAATTTCTACAAAGCTGTGTTGGGATAGATTTGTGCTGATCCAAATTTATTCGTACCCTAACCTCTTTCCATTCATGTGATCCTAATCAAGAATTTCTACAAAACGTCCGTTGGGATAGATTTGTGCTTTTACAAATTTATTCGTACCCTAACCTCTTTCCATTCATGTGATCCTAATCAAGAATTTCTACAAAACGTCCGTTGGGATAGATTTGTGCGTTTACAAATTTCTTCGTACCCTAATATACCTAACCTCTTTTCATTCATGTAATACTAATCAAGAATTTCTACAAAACTGTGTTGGGATAGATTTCTGCTGATCCAAATTTATTCGTACCCTAACCTCTTTCCATTCATGTGTGATCCTAAATAAGAATCTCTACAAAACGTCGGTTGGGATAGATTTGTGATGTTCCAAATTTATTCGTATCCTAAACTCTTTCCATTCATGTGATCCTAATCAAGAATTTCTACATAACGTCCGTTGGGATAGATTTGTGCGTTTACAAATTTCTTCGTACTCTAATGTACCTAACCTCTTTCCATTCATGTAATCCTAATCAAGAATTTCTATAAAACGTCCGTTGGGATAGATTAGTGCTTTTACAAATTTATTCGTACCCTAACCTCTTTCCATTCATGTGATCCTAATCAAGAATTTATACAAAACGTAGATTGGGATAGATTTGTGCTTTTACAAATTTTTGCGAACCATAACCTCTTGCCATTCATGTGATCCTAATCACGAATCTCTACAAAACATCCGTTGGGATCGATTTGTGCTTTTCCAAATTTAGTTGTACCCTACCTCTTTCCATTCATGTGATCCTAATCAAGAATTTCTACGAAACATTCGTTGGGACAGATTTTTTGCGTTTACAGATTTCTGCGTACCCTATCGTACCTAGCCTCTTTCCAATCATGTAATCCTAATCAAGAATTTCTACAAAGCTGTGTTGGTATAGATTTGTGCTTTTACAAATTTATTCGTACCCTAACCTCTTTCCATTCATGTGATCCTAATCAAGAATTTCTACTAAACTGTGTTGGGATAGATTTGTGCGCTTACAAATTTATTCGTACTCTAACCTCTTTCCATTCATGTGATCCTAATCAAGAATTTCTACAAAGCTGTGTTGGGATAGATTTGTGCTGATCCAAATTTATTCGTACCCTAACCTCTTTCCATTCATGTGATCCTAATCAAGAATTTCTACTAAACTGTGTTGGGATAGATTTGTGCGCTTACAAATTTATTCGTACCCTAACCTCTTTCCATTCATGTGATCCTAATCAAGAATTTCTACAAAACGTCCGTTGGGATAGATTTGTGCTGATCCAAATTTATTCGTACCCTAACCTCTTTCCATTCATGTGATCCTAATCAAGAATTTCTACAAAACGTCCGTTGGGATAGATTTGTGCTTTTACAAATTTATTCGTACCCTAACCTCTTTCCATTCATGTGATCCTAATCAAGAATTTCTACAAAACGTCCGTTGGGATAGATTTGTGCGTTTACAAATTTCTTCGTACCCTAATATACCTAACCTCTTTTCATTCATGTAATACTAATCAAGAATTTCTACAAAACTGTGTTGGGATAGATTTCTGCTGATCCAAATTTATTCGTACACTAACCTCTTTCCATTCATGTGTGATCCTAATTAAGAATTTCTACAAAACGTCGGTTGGGATAGATTTGTGATGTTCCAAATTTATTCGTATCCTAAACTCTTTCCATTCATGTGATCCTAATCAAGAATTTCTACATAACGTCCGTTGGGATAGATTTGCGCGTTTACAAATTTCTTCGTACTCTAATGTACCTAACCTCTTTCCATTCATGTAATCCTAATCAAGAATTTCTATAAAACGTCCGTTGGGATAGATTAGTGCTTTTACAAATTTATTCGTACCCTAACCTCTTTCCATTCATGTGATCCTAATCAAGAATTTATACAAAACGTAGATTGGGATAGATTTGTGCTTTTACAAATTTTTGCGAACCATAACCTCTTGCCATTCATGTGATCCTAATCACGAATCTCTACAAAACATCCGTTGGGATCGATTTGTGTTTTTCCAAATTTAGTTGTACCCTACCTCTTTCCATTCATGTGATCCTAATCAAGAATTTCTACGAAACATTCGTTGGGACAGATTTTTTGCGTTTACAGATTTCTGCGTACCCTATCGTACCTAGCCTCTTTCCAATCATGTAATCCTAATCAAGAATTTCTACAAAGCTGTGTTGGCATAGATTTGTGCTTCTACAAATTTATTCGTACCCTAACCTCTATCCATTCATGTGATCCTAATCAAGAATTTCTACTAAACTGTGTTGGGATAGATTTGTGCGCTTACAAATTTATTCGTACCCTAACCTCTTTCCATTCATGTGATCCTAATCAAGAATTTCTACAAAGCTGTGTTGGGATAGATTTGTGCTGATCCAAATTTATTCGTACCCTAACCTCTTTCCATTCATGTGATCCTAATCAAGAATTTCTACTAAACTGTGTTGGGATAGATTTGTGCGCTTACAAATTTATTCGTACCCTAACCTCTTTCCATTCATGTGATCCTAATCAAGAATTTCTACAAAGCTGTGTTGGGATAGATTTGTGCTGATCCAAATTTATTCGTACCCTAACCTCTTTCCATTCATGTGATCCTAATCAAGAATTTCTACTAAACTGTGTTGGGATAGATTTGTGCGCTTACAAATTTATTCGTACCCTAACCTCTTTCCATTCATGTGATCCTAATCAAGAATTTCTACAAAGCTGTGTTGGGATAGATTTGTGCTGATCCAAATTTATTCGTACCCTAACCTCTTTCCATTCATGTGATCCTAATCAAGAATTTCTACAAAACGTCCGTTGGGATAGATTTGTGCTTTTACAAATTTATTCGTACCCTAACCTCTTTCCATTCATGTGATCCTAATCAAGAATTTCTACAAAACGTCCGTTGGGATAGATTTGTGCGTTTACAAATTTCTTCGTACCCTAATATACCTAACCTCTTTTCATTCATGTAATACTAATCAAGAATTTCTACAAAACTGTGTTGGGATAGATTTCTGCTGATCCAAATTTATTCGTACACTAACCTCTTTCCATTCATGTGTGATCCTAATTAAGAATTTCTACAAAACGTCGGTTGGGATAGATTTGTGATGTTCCAAATTTATTCGTATCCTAAACTCTTTCCATTCATGTGATCCTAATCAAGAATTTCTACATAACGTCCGTTGGGATAGATTTGCGCGTTTACAAATTTCTTCGTACTCTAATGTACCTAACCTCTTTCCATTCATGTAATCCTAATCAAGAATTTCTATAAAACGTCCGTTGGGATAGATTAGTGCTTTTACAAATTTATTCGTACCCTAACCTCTTTCCATTCATGTGATCCTAATCAAGAATTTATACAAAACGTAGATTGGGATAGATTTGTGCTTTTACAAATTTTTGCGAACCATAACCTCTTGCCATTCATGTGATCCTAATCACGAATCTCTACAAAACATCCGTTGGGATCGATTTGTGTTTTTCCAAATTTAGTTGTACCCTACCTCTTTCCATTCATGTGATCCTAATCAAGAATTTCTACGAAACATTCGTTGGGACAGATTTTTTGCGTTTACAGATTTCTGCGTACCCTATCGTACCTAGCCTCTTTCCAATCATGTAATCCTAATCAAGAATTTCTAGAAAGCTGTGTTGGCATAGATTTGTGCTTTTACAAATTTATTCGTACCCTAACCTCTATCCATTCATGTGATCCTAATCAAGAATTTCTACTAAACTGTGTTGGGATAGATTTGTGCGCTTACAAATTTATTCGTACCCTAACCTCTTTCCATTCATGTGATCCTAATCAAGAATTTCTACAAAGCTGTGTTGGGATAGATTTGTGCTGATCCAAATTTATTCGTACCCTAACCTCTTTCCATTCATGTGATCCTAATCAAGAATTTCTACTAAACTGTGTTGGGATAGATTTGTGCGCTTACAAATTTATTCGTACCCTAACCTCTTTCCATTCATGTGATCCTAATCAAGAATTTCTACAAAGCTGTGTTGGGATAGATTTGTGCTGATCCAAATTTATTTGTACCCTAACCTCTTTCCATTCATGTGATCCTAATCAAGAATTTCTACAAAGCTGTGTTGGGATAGATTTGTGCTGATCCAAATTTATTCGTACCCTAACCTCTTTCCATTCATGTGATCCTAATCAAGAATTTCTACAAAACGTCCGTTGGGATAGATTTGTGCTTTTACAAATTTATTCGTACCCTAACCTCTTTCCATTCATGTGATCCTAATCAAGAATTTCTACAAAACGTCCGTTGGGATAGATTTGTGCGTTTACAAATTTCTTCGTACCCTAATATACCTAACCTCTTTTCATTCATGTAATACTAATCAAGAATTTCTACAAAACTGTGTTGGGATAGATTTCTGCTGATCCAAATTTATTCGTACCCTAACCTCTTTCCATTCATGTGTGATCCTAAATAAGAATTTCTACAAAACGTCGGTTGGGATAGATTTGTGATGTTCCAAATTTATTCGTATCCTAAACTCTTTCCATTCATGTGATCCTAATCAAGAATTTCTACATAACGTCCGTTGGGATAGATTTGTGCTTTTACAAATTTCTTCGTACTCTAATGTACCTAACCTCTTTCCATTCATGTAATCCTAATCAAGAATTTCTATAAAACGTCCGTTGGGGTAGATTAGTGCTTTTACAAATTTATTCGTACCCTAACCTCTTTCCATTCATGTGATCCTAATCAAGAATTTATACAAAACGTAGATTGGGATAGATTTGTGCTTTTACAAATTTTTGCGAACCATAACCTCTTGCCATTCATGTGATCCTAATCACGAATCTCTACAAAACATCCGTTGGGATCGATTTGTGCTTTTCCAAATTTAGTTGTACCCTACCTCTTTCCATTCATGTGATCCTAATCAAGAATTTCTACGAAACATTCGTTGGGACAGATTTTTTGCGTTTACAGATTTCTGCGTACCCTATCGTACCTAGCCTCTTTCCAATCATGTAATCCTAATCAAGAATTTCTACAAAGCTGTGTTGGCATAGATTTGTGCTTTTACAAATTTATTCGTACCCTAACCTCTTTCCATTCATGTGATCCTAATCAAGAATTTCTACTAAACTGTGTTGGGATAGATTTGTGCGCTTACAAATTTATTCGTACCCTAACCTCTTTCCATTCATGTGATCCTAATCAAGAATTTCTACAAAACGTCCGTTGGGATAGATTTGTGCTTTTACAAATTTATTCGTACCCTAACCTCTTTCCATTCATGTGATCCTAATCAAGAATTTCTACTAAACTGTGTTGGGATAGATTTGTGCTGATCCAAATTTATTCGTACCCTAACCTCTTTCCATTCATGTGATCCTAATCAAGAATTTCTACAAAACGTCCGTTGGCATAGATTTGTGCTTTTACAAATTTATTCGTACACTAACCTCTTTCCATTCATGTGATCCTAATCAAGAATTTCTACTAAACTGTGTTGGGATAGATTTGTGCTGATCCAAATTTATTCGTACCCTAACCTCTTTCCATTCATGTGATCCTAATCAAGAATTTCTACAAAACGTCCGTTGGGATAGATTTGTGCTTTTACAAATTTATTCGTACCCTAACCTCTTTCCATTCATGTGATCCTAATCAAGAATTTCTACAAAACGTCCGTTGGGATAGATTTGTGCGTTTACAAATTTCTTCGTACCCTAATATACCTAACCTCTTTTCATTCATGTAATACTATTCAAGAATTTCTACAAAACTGTGTTGGGATAGATTTCTGCTGATCCAAATTTATTCGTACCCTAACCTCTTTCCATTCATGTGTGATCCTAAATAAGAATCCCTACGAAACGTCCGTTGGGATAGATTTGTGCTTTTACAAATTTATTCGTACGCTAACCTCTTTCCATTCATGTGTTCCTAATCAAGAATTTCTACAAAACGTTCGTTGGGATAGATTTGTGCGTTTACAAAATTTATTCGTACCCTAACCTCTTTCCATTCATGTAATCCTAATCAAGAATTTCTATAAAACGTCCGTTGGGGTAGATTAGTGCTTTTACAAATTTATTCGTACCCTAACCTCTTTCCATTCATGTGATCCTAATCAAGAATTTATACAAAACGTAGATTGGGATAGATTTGTGCTTTTACAAATTTTTGCGAACAATAACCTCTTGCCATTCATGTGATCCTAATCACGAATCTCTACAAAACATCCGTTGGGATCGATTTGTGCTTTTCCAAATTTAGTTGTACCCTACCTCTTTCATTCATGTGATCCTAATCAAGAATTTCTACGAAACATTCGTTGGGACAGATTTTTTGCGTTTACAGATTTCTGCGTACCCTATCGTACCTAGCCTCTTTCCAATCATGTAATCCTATTCAAGAATTTCTACAAAGCTGTGTTGGTATAGATTTGTGCTTTTACAAATTTATTCGTACCCTAACCTCTTTCCATTCATGTGATCCTAATCAAGAATTTCTACTAAACTGTGTTGGGATAGATTTGTGCTGTTCCAAATTTATTCGTACCCTAACCTCTTTCCATTCATGTGATCCTAATCAAGAATTTCTACTAAACTGTGTTGGGATAGATTTGTGCTGATCCAAATTTATTCGTACCCTAACCTCTTTCCATTCATGTGATCCTAATCAAGAATTTCTACAAAACGTCCGTTGGGATAGATTTGTGCGTTTACAAATTTCTTCGTACCCTAATATACCTAACCTCTTTTCATTCATGTAATACTATTCAAGAATTTCTACAAAACTGTGTTGGGATAGATTTCTGCTGATCCAAATTTATTCGTACCCTAACCTCTTTCCATTCATGTGTGATCCTAAATAAGAATCCCTACGAAACGTCCGTTGGGATAGATTTGTGCTTTTACAAATTTATTCGTACGCTAACCTCTTTCCATTCATGTGTTCCTAATCAAGAATTTCTACAAAACGTTCGTTGGGATAGATTTGTGCGTTTACAAAATTTATTCGTACCCTAACCTCTTTCCATTCATGTAATCCTAATCAAGAATTTCTATAAAACGTCCGTTGGGGTAGATTAGTGCTTTTACAAATTTATTCGTACCCTAACCTCTTTCCATTCATGTGATCCTAATCAAGAATTTATACAAAACGTAGATTGGGATAGATTTGTGCTTTTACAAATTTTTGCGAACAATAACCTCTTGCCATTCATGTGATCCTAATCACGAATCTCTACAAAACATCCGTTGGGATCGATTTGTGCTTTTCCAAATTTAGTTGTACCCTACCTCTTTCATTCATGTGATCCTAATCAAGAATTTCTACGAAACATTCGTTGGGACAGATTTTTTGCGTTTACAGATTTCTGCGTACCCTATCGTACCTAGCCTCTTTCCAATCATGTAATCCTATTCAAGAATTTCTACAAAGCTGTGTTGGTATAGATTTGTGCTTTTACAAATTTATTCGTACCCTAACCTCTTTCCATTCATGTGATCCTAATCAAGAATTTCTACAAAGCTGTGTTGGGATAGATTTGTGCTGATCCAAATTTATTCGTACCCTAACCTCTTTCCATTCATGTGATCCTAATCAAGAATTTCTACTAAACTGTGTTGGGATAGATTTGTGCGCTTACAAATTTATTCGTACCCTAACCTCTTTCCATTCATGTGATCCTAATCAAGAATTTCTACAAAGCTGTGTTGGGATAGATTTGTGCTGATCCAAATTTATTCGTACCCTAACCTCTTTCCATTCATGTGATCCTAATCAAGAATTTCTACAAAACGTCCGTTGGGATAGATTTGTGCGTTTACAAATTTCTTCGTACCCTAATATACCTAACCTCTTTTCATTCATGTAATACTAATCAAGAATTTCTACAAAACTGTGTTGCGATAGATTTCTGCTGATCCAAATTTATTCGTACCCTAACCTCTTTCCATTCATGTGTGATCCTAAATAAGAATCTCTACAAAACGTCGGTTGGGATAGATTTGTGATGTTCCAAATTTATTCGTATCCTAAACTCTTTCCATTCATGTGATCCTAATCAAGAATTTCTACATAACGTCCGTTGGGATAGATTTGTGCGTTTACAAATTTCTTCGTACTCTAATGTACCTAACCTCTTTCCATTCATGTAATCCTAATCAAGAATTTCTATAAAACGTCCGTTGGGATAGATTAGTGCTTTTACAAATTTATTCGTACCCTAACCTCTTTCCATTCATGTGATCCTAATCAAGAATTTATACAAAACGTAGATTGGGATAGATTTGTTCTTTTACAAATTTTTGCGAACCATAACCTCTTGCCATTCATGTGATCCTAATCACGAATCTCTACAAAACATCCGTTGGGATCGATTTGTGCTTTTCCAAATTTAGTTGTACCCTACCTCTTTCCATTCATGTGATCCTAATCAAGAATTTCTACGAAACATTCGTTGGGACAGATTTTTTGCGTTTACAGATTTCTGCGTACCCTATCGTACCTAGCCTCTTTCCAATCATGTAATCCTAATCAAGAATTTCTACAAAGCTGTGTTGGTATAGATTTGTGCTTTTACAAATTTATTCGTACCCTAACCTCTTTCCATTCATGTGATCCTAATCAAGAATTTCTACTAAACTGTGTTGGGATAGATTTGTGCGCTTACAAATTTATTCGTACCCTAACCTCTTTCCATTCATGTGATCCTAATCAAGAATTTCTACAAAACGTCCGTTGGGATAGATTTGTGCTTTTACAAATTTATTCGTACCCTAACCTCTTTCCATTCATGTGATCCTAATCAAGAATTTCTACAAAACGTCCGTTGGGATAGATTTGTGCGTTTACAAATTTCTTCGTACCCTAATATACCTAACCTCTTTTCATTCATGTAATACTAATCAAGAATTTCTACAAAACTGTGTTGGGATAGATTTCTGCTGATCCAAATTTATTCGTACCCTAACCTCTTTCCATTCATGTGTGATCCTAAATAAGAATCCCTACGAAACGTCCGTTGGGATAGATTTGTGCTTTTACAAATTTATTCGTACGCTAACCTCTTTCCATTCATGTGTTCCTAATCAAGAATTTCTACAAAACGTTCGTTGGGATAGATTTGTGCGTTTACAAAATTTATTCGTACCCTAACCTCTTTCCATTCATGTAATCCTAATCAAGAATTTCTATAAAACGTCCGTTGGGGTAGATTAGTGCTTTTACAAATTTATTCGTACCCTAACCTCTTTCCATTCATGTGATCCTAATCAAGAATTTATACAAAACGTAGATTGGGATAGATTTGTGCTTTTACAAATTTTTGCGAACAATAACCTCTTGCCATTCATGTGATCCTAATCACGAATCTCTACAAAACATCCGTTGGGATCGATTTGTGCTTTTCCAAATTTAGTTGTACCCTACCTCTTTCATTCATGTGATCCTAATCAAGAATTTCTACGAAACATTCGTTGGGACAGATTTTTTGCGTTTACAGATTTCTGCGTACCCTATCGTACCTAGCCTCTTTCCAATCATGTAATCCTATTCAAGAATTTCTACAAAGCTGTGTTGGTATAGATTTGTGCTTTTACAAATTTATTCGTACCCTAACCTCTTTCCATTCATGTGATCCTAATCAAGAATTTCTACAAAGCTGTGTTGGGATAGATTTGTGCTGATCCAAATTTATTCGTACCCTAACCTCTTTCCATTCATGTGATCCTAATCAAGAATTTCTACTAAACTGTGTTGGGATAGATTTGTGCGCTTACAAATTTATTCGTACCCTAACCTCTTTCCATTCATGTGATCCTAATCAAGAATTTCTACAAAGCTGTGTTGGGATAGATTTGTGCTGATCCAAATTTATTCGTACCCTAACCTCTTTCCATTCATGTGATCCTAATCAAGAATTTCTACAAAACGTCCGTTGGGATAGATTTGTGCGTTTACAAATTTCTTCGTACCCTAATATACCTAACCTCTTTTCATTCATGTAATACTAATCAAGAATTTCTACAAAACTGTGTTGCGATAGATTTCTGCTGATCCAAATTTATTCGTACCCTAACCTCTTTCCATTCATGTGTGATCCTAAATAAGAATCTCTACAAAACGTCGGTTGGGATAGATTTGTGATGTTCCAAATTTATTCGTATCCTAAACTCTTTCCATTCATGTGATCCTAATCAAGAATTTCTACATAACGTCCGTTGGGATAGATTTGTGCGTTTACAAATTTCTTCGTACTCTAATGTACCTAACCTCTTTCCATTCATGTAATCCTAATCAAGAATTTCTATAAAACGTCCGTTGGGATAGATTAGTGCTTTTACAAATTTATTCGTACCCTAACCTCTTTCCATTCATGTGATCCTAATCAAGAATTTATACAAAACGTAGATTGGGATAGATTTGTTCTTTTACAAATTTTTGCGAACCATAACCTCTTGCCATTCATGTGATCCTAATCACGAATCTCTACAAAACATCCGTTGGGATCGATTTGTGCTTTTCCAAATTTAGTTGTACCCTACCTCTTTCCATTCATGTGATCCTAATCAAGAATTTCTACGAAACATTCGTTGGGACAGATTTTTTGCGTTTACAGATTTCTGCGTACCCTATCGTACCTAGCCTCTTTCCAATCATGTAATCCTAATCAAGAATTTCTACAAAGCTGTGTTGGTATAGATTTGTGCTTTTACAAATTTATTCGTACCCTAACCTCTTTCCATTCATGTGATCCTAATCAAGAATTTCTACTAAACTGTGTTGGGATAGATTTGTGCGCTTACAAATTTATTCGTACCCTAACCTCTTTCCATTCATGTGATCCTAATCAAGAATTTCTACAAAACGTCCGTTGGGATAGATTTGTGCTTTTACAAATTTATTCGTACCCTAACCTCTTTCCATTCATGTGATCCTAATCAAGAATTTCTACAAAACGTCCGTTGGGATAGATTTGTGCGTTTACAAATTTCTTCGTACCCTAATATACCTAACCTCTTTTCATTCATGTAATACTAATCAAGAATTTCTACAAAACTGTGTTGGGATAGATTTCTGCTGATCCAAATTTATTCGTACCCTAACCTCTTTCCATTCATGTGTGATCCTAAATAAGAATTTCTACAAAACGTCGGTTGGGATAGATTTGTGATGTTCCAAATTTATTCGTATCCTAAACTCTTTCCATTCATGTGATCCTAATCAAGAATTTCTACATAACGTCCGTTGGGATAGATTTGTGCGTTTACAAATTTCTTCGTACTCTAATGTACCTAACCTCTTTCCATTCATGTAATCCTAATCAAGAATTTCTATAAAACGTCCGTTGGGGTAGATTAGTGCTTTTACAAATTTATTCGTACCCTAACCTCTTTCCATTCATGTGATCCTAATCAAGAATTTATACAAAACGTAGATTGGGATAGATTTGTGCTTTTACAAATTTTTGCGAACCATAACCTCTTGCCATTCATGTGATCCTAATCACGAATCTCTACAAAACATCCGTTGGGATCGATTTGTGCTTTTCCAAATTTATTCGTACCCTAACCTCTTTCCATTCATGTGATCCTAATCAAGAATTTCTACTAAACTGTGTTGGGATAGATTTGTGCGCTTACAAATTTATTCGTACCCTAACCTCTTTCCATTCATGTGATCCTAATCAAGAATTTCTACAAAGCTGTGTTGGGATAGATTTGTGCTGATCCAAATTTATTCGTACCCTAACCTCTTTCCATTCATGTGATCCTAATCAAGAATTTCTACTAAACTGTGTTGGGATAGATTTGTGCGCTTACAAATTTATTCGTACCCTAACCTCTTTCCATTCATGTGATCCTAATCAAGAATTTCTACAAAGCTGTGTTGGGATAGATTTGTGCTGATCCAAATTTATTCGTACCCTAACCTCTTTCCATTCATGTGATCCTAATCAAGAATTTCTACAAAACGTCCGTTGGGATAGATTTGTGCTTTTACAAATTTATTCGTACCCTAACCTCTTTCCATTCATGTGATCCTAATCAAGAATTTCTACAAAACGTCCGTTGGGATAGATTTGTGCGTTTACAAATTTCTTCGTACCCTAATATACCTAACCTCTTTTCATTCATGTAATACTAATCAAGAATTTCTACAAAACTGTGTTGGGATAGATTTCTGCTGATCCAAATTTATTCGTACCCTAACCTCTTTCCATTCATGTGATCCTAATCAAGAATTTATACAAAACGTAGATTGGGATAGATTTGTGCTTTTACAAATTTTTGCGAACCATAACCTCTTGCCATTCATGTGATCCTAATCACGAATCTCTACAAAACATCCGTTGGGATCGATTTGTGCTTTTCCAAATTTAGTTGTACCCTACCTCTTTCCATTCATGTGATCCTAATCAAGAATTTCTACGAAACATTCGTTGGGACAGATTTTTTGCGTTTACAGATTTCTGCGTACCCTATCGTACCTAGCCTCTTTCCAATCATGTAATCCTAATCAAGAATTTCTACAAAGCTGTGTTGGTATAGATTTGTGCTTTTACAAATTTATTCGTACCCTAACCTCTTTCCATTCATGTGATCCTAATCAAGAATTTCTACTAAACTGTGTTGGGATAGATTTGTGCGCTTACAAATTTATTCGTACCCTAACCTCTTTCCATTCATGTGATCCTAATCAAGAATTTCTACAAAGCTGTGTTGGGATAGATTTGTGCTGATCCAAATTTATTCGTACCCTAACCTCTTTCCATTCATGTGATCCTAATCAAGAATTTCTACTAAACTGTGTTGGGATAGATTTGTGCGCTTACAAATTTATTCGTACCCTAACCTCTTTCCATTCATGTGATCCTAATCAAGAATTTCTACAAAGCTGTGTTGGGATAGATTTGTGCTGATCCAAATTTATTCGTACCCTAACCTCTTTCCATTCATGTGATCCTAATCAAGAATTTCTACAAAACGTCCGTTGGGATAGATTTGTGCTTTTACAAATTTATTCGTACCCTAACCTCTTTCCATTCATGTGATCCTAATCAAGAATTTCTACAAAACGTCCGTTGGGATAGATTTGTGCGTTTACAAATTTCTTCGTACCCTAATATACCCAACCTCTTTTCATTCATGTAATACTAATCAAGAATTTCTACAAAACTGTGTTGGGATAGATTTCTGCTGATCCAAATTTATTCGTACCCTAACCTCTTTCCATTCATGTGATCCTAATCAAGAATTTCTACAAAACGTCGGTTGGGATAGATTTGTGATGTTCCAAATTTATTCGTATCCTAAACTCTTTCCATTCATGTGATCCTAATCAAGAATTTCTACATAACGTCCGTTGGGATAGATTTGCGCGTTTACAAATTTCTTCGTACTCTAATGTACCTAACCTCTTTCCATTCATGTAATCCTAATCAAGAATTTCTATAAAACGTCCGTTGGGATAGATTAGTGCTTTTACAAATTTATTCGTACCCTAACCTCTTTCCATTCATGTGATCCTAATCAAGAATTTATACAAAACGTAGATTGGGATAGATTTGTGCTTTTACAAATTTTTGCGAACCATAACCTCTTGCCATTCATGTGATCCTAATCACGAATCTCTACAAAACATCCGTTGGAATCGATTTGTGTTTTTCCAAATTTAGTTGTACCCTACCTCTTTCCATTCATGTGATCCTAATCAAGAATTTCTACGAAACATTCGTTGGGACAGATTTTTTGCGTTTACAGATTTCTGCGTACCCTATCGTACCTAACCTCTTTCCAATCATGTAATCCTAATCAAGAATTTCTACAAAGCTGTGTTGGCATAGATTTGTGCTTTTACAAATTTATTCGTACCCTAACCTCTATCCATTCATGTGATCCTAATCAAGAATTTCTACTAAACTGTGTTGGGATAGATTTGTGCGCTTACAAATTTATTCGTACCCTAACCTCTTTCCATTCATGTGATCCTAATCAAGAATTTCTACAAAGCTGTGTTGGGATAGATTTGTGCTGATCCAAATTTATTCGTACCCTAACCTCTTTCCATTCATGTGATCCTAATCAAGAATTTCTACTAAACTGTGTTGGGATAGATTTGTGCGCTTACAAATTTATTCGTACCCTAACCTCTTTCCATTCATGTGATCCTAATCAAGAATTTCTACAAAGCTGTGTTGGGATAGATTTGTGCTGATCCAAATTTATTTGTACCCTAACCTCTTTCCATTCATGTGATCCTAATCAAGAATTTCTACAAAGCTGTGTTGGGATAGATTTGTGCTGATCCAAATTTATTCGTACCCTAACCTCTTTCCATTCATGTGATCCTAATCAAGAATTTCTACAAAACGTCCGTTGGGATAGATTTGTGCTTTTACAAATTTATTCGTACCCTAACCTCTTTCCATTCATGTGATCCTAATCAAGAATTTCTACAAAACGTCCGTTGGGATAGATTTGTGCGTTTACAAATTTCTTCGTACCCTAATATACCTAACCTCTTTTCATTCATGTAATACTAATCAAGAATTTCTACAAAACTGTGTTGGGATAGATTTCTGCTGATCCAAATTTATTCGTACCCTAACCTCTTTCCATTCATGTGTGATCCTAAATAAGAATTTCTACAAAACGTCGGTTGGGATAGATTTGTGATGTTCCAAATTTATTCGTATCCTAAACTCTTTCCATTCATGTGATCCTAATCAAGAATTTCTACATAACGTCCGTTGGGATAGATTTGTGCTTTTACAAATTTCTTCGTACTCTAATGTACCTAACCTCTTTCCATTCATGTAATCCTAATCAAGAATTTCTATAAAACGTCCGTTGGGGTAGATTAGTGCTTTTACAAATTTATTCGTACCCTAACCTCTTTCCATTCATGTGATCCTAATCAAGAATTTATACAAAACGTAGATTGGGATAGATTTGTGCTTTTACAAATTTTTGCGAACCATAACCTCTTGCCATTCATGTGATCCTAATCACGAATCTCTACAAAACATCCGTTGGGATCGATTTGTGCTTTTCCAAATTTAGTTGTACCCTACCTCTTTCCATTCATGTGATCCTAATCAAGAATTTCTACGAAACATTCGTTGGGACAGATTTTTTGCGTTTACAGATTTCTGCGTACCCTATCGTACCTAGCCTCTTTCCAATCATGTAATCCTAATCAAGAATTTCTACAAAGCTGTGTTGGCATAGATTTGTGCTTTTACAAATTTATTCGTACCCTAACCTCTTTCCATTCATGTGATCCTAATCAAGAATTTCTACTAAACTGTGTTGGGATAGATTTGTGCGCTTACAAATTTATTCGTACCCTAACCTCTTTCCATTCATGTGATCCTAATCAAGAATTTCTACAAAACGTCCGTTGGGATAGATTTGTGCTTTTACAAATTTATTCGTACCCTAACCTCTTTCCATTCATGTGATCCTAATCAAGAATTTCTACTAAACTGTGTTGGGATAGATTTGTGCTGATCCAAATTTATTCGTACCCTAACCTCTTTCCATTCATGTGATCCTAATCAAGAATTTCTACAAAACGTCCGTTGGCATAGATTTGTGCTTTTACAAATTTATTCGTACACTAACCTCTTTCCATTCATGTGATCCTAATCAAGAATTTCTACTAAACTGTGTTGGGATAGATTTGTGCTGATCCAAATTTATTCGTACCCTAACCTCTTTCCATTCATGTGATCCTAATCAAGAATTTCTACAAAACGTCCGTTGGGATAGATTTGTGCTTTTACAAATTTATTCGTATCCTAACCTCTTTCCATTCATGTGATCCTAATCAAGAATTTCTACAAAACGTCCGTTGGGATAGATTTGTGCGTTTACAAATTTCTTCGTACCCTAATATACCTAACCTCTTTTCATTCATGTAATACTAATCAAGAATTTCTACAAAACTGTGTTGGGATAGATTTCTGCTGATCCAAATTTATTCGTACCCTAACCTCTTTCCATTCATGTGTGATCCTAAATAAGAATCCCTACGAAACGTCCGTTGGGATAGATTTGTGCTTTTACAAATTTATTCGTACGCTAACCTCTTTCCATTCATGTGTTCCTAATCAAGAATTTCTACAAAACGTTCGTTGGGATAGATTTGTGCGTTTACAAAATTTATTCGTACCCTAACCTCTTTCCATTCATGTAATCCTAATCAAGAATTTCTATAAAACGTCCGTTGGGGTAGATTAGTGCTTTTACAAATTTATTCGTACCCTAACCTCTTTCCATTCATGTGATCCTAATCAAGAATTTATACAAAACGTAGATTGGGATAGATTTGTGCTTTTACAAATTTTTGCGAACAATAACCTCTTGCCATTCATGTGATCCTAATCACGAATCTCTACAAAACATCCGTTGGGATCGATTTGTGCTTTTCCAAATTTAGTTGTACCCTACCTCTTTCATTCATGTGATCCTAATCAAGAATTTCTACGAAACATTCGTTGGGACAGATTTTTTGCGTTTACAGATTTCTGCGTACCCTATCGTACCTAGCCTCTTTCCAATCATGTAATCCTATTCAAGAATTTCTACAAAGCTGTGTTGGTATAGATTTGTGCTTTTACAAATTTATTCGTACCCTAACCTCTTTCCATTCATGTGATCCTAATCAAGAATTTCTACTAAACTGTGTTGGGATAGATTTGTGCGCTTACAAATTTATTCGTACCCTAACCTCTTTCCATTCATGTGATCCTAATCAAGAATTTCTACAAAGCTGTGTTGGGATAGATTTGTTCTGATCCAAATTTATTCGTACCCTAACCTCTTTCCATTCATGTGATCCTAATCAAGAATTTCTACTAAACTGTGTTGGGATAGATTTGTGCGCTTACAAATTTATTCGTACCCTAACCTCTTTCCATTCATGTGATCCTAATCAAGAATTTCTACAAAGCTGTGTTGGGATAGATTTGTGCTGATCCAAATTTATTCGTACCCTAACCTCTTTCCATTCATGTGATCCTAATCAAGAATTTCTACAAAACGTCCGTTGGGATAGATTTGTGCTTTTACAAATTTATTCGTACCCTAACCTCTTTCCATTCATGTGATCCTAATCAAGAATTTCTACAAAACGTCCGTTGGGATAGATTTGTGCGTTTACAAATTTCTTCGTACCCTAATATACCTAACCTCTTTTCATTCATGTAATACTAATCAAGAATTTCTACAAAACTGTGTTGGGATAGATTTCTGCTGATCCAAATTTATTCGTACCCTAACCTCTTTCCATTCATGTGTGATCCTAAATAAGAATCTCTACAAAACGTCGGTTGGGATAGATTTGTGATGTTCCAAATTTATTCGTATCCTAAACTCTTTCCATTCATGTGATCCTAATCAAGAATTTCTACATAACGTCCGTTGGGATAGATTTGTGCGTTTACAAATTTCTTCGTACTCTAATGTACCTAACCTCTTTCCATTCATGTAATCCTAATCAAGAATTTCTATAAAACGTCCGTTGGGATAGATTAGTGCTTTTACAAATTTATTCGTACCCTAACCTCTTTCCATTCATGTGATCCTAATCAAGAATTTATACAAATCGTAGATTGGGATAGATTTGTGCTTTTACAAATTTTTGCGAACCATAACCTCTTGCCATTCATGTGATCCTAATCACGAATCTCTACAAAACATCCTTTGGGAACGATTTGTGCTTTTCCAAATTTAGTTGTACCCTACCTCTTTCCATTCATGTGATCCTAATCAAGAATTTCTACGAAACATTCGTTGGGACAGATTTTTTGCGTTTACAGATTTCTGCGTACCCTATCGTACCTAGCCTCTTTCCAATCATGTAATCCTAATCAAGAATTTCTACAAAGCTGTGTTGGTATAGATTTGTGCTTTTACAAATTTATTCGTACCCTAACCTCTTTCCATTCATGTGATCCTAATCAAGAATTTCTACTAAACTGTGTTGGGATAGATTTGTGCGCTTACAAATTTATTCGTACCCTAACCTCTTTCCATTCATGTGATCCTAATCAAGAATTTCTACAAAGCTGTGTTGGGATAGATTTGTGCTGATCCAAATTTATTCGTACCCTAACCTCTTTCCATTCATGTGATCCTAATCAAGAATTTCTACAAAACGTCCGTTGGGATAGATTTGTGCTTTTACAAATTTATTCGTACCCTAACCTCTTTCCATTCATGTGATCCTAATCAAGAATTTCTACAAAACGTCCGTTGGGATAGATTTGTGCGTTTACAAATTTCTTCGTACCCTAATATACCTAACCTCTTTTCATTCATGTAATACTAATCAAGAATTTCTACAAAACTGTGTTGGGATAGATTTCTGCTGATCCAAATTTATTCGTACCCTAACCTCTTTCCATTCATGTGATCCTAATCAAGAATTTATACAAAACGTAGATTGGGATAGATTTGTGCTTTTACAAATTTTTGCGAACCATAACCTCTTGCCATTCATGTGATCCTAATCACGAATCTCTACAAAACATCCGTTGGGATCGATTTGTGCTTTTCCAAATTTAGTTGTACCCTACCTCTTTCCATTCATGTGATCCTAATCAAGAATTTCTACGAAACATTCGTTGGGACAGATTTTTTGCGTTTACAGATTTCTGCGTACCCTATCGTACCTAGCCTCTTTCCAATCATGTAATCCTAATCAAGAATTTCTACAAAGCTGTGTTGGTATAGATTTGTGCTTTTACAAATTTATTCGTATTGTGATCCTAATCAAGAATTTCTACTAAACTGTGTTGGGATAGATTTGTGCGCTTACAAATTTATTCGTACCCTAACCTCTTTCCATTCATGTGATCCTAATCAAGAATTTCTACAAAGCTGTGTTGGGATAGATTTGTGCTGATCCAAATTTATTCGTACCCTAACCTCTTTCCATTCATGTGATCCTAATCAAGAATTTCTACTAAACTGTGTTGGGATAGATTTGTGCGCTTACAAATTTATTCGTACCCTAACCTCTTTCCATTCATGTGATCCTAATCAAGAATTTCTACAAAACGTCCGTTGGGATAGATTTGTGCTTTTACAAATTTATTCGTACCCTAACCTCTTTCCATTCATGTGATCCTAATCAAGAATTTCTACAAAACGTCCGTTGGGATAGATTTGTGCGTTTACAAATTTCTTCGTACCCTAATATACCCAACCTCTTTTCATTCATGTAATACTAATCAAGAATTTCTACAAAACTGTGTTGGGATAGATTTCTGCTGATCCAAATTTATTCGTACCCTAACCTCTTTCCATTCATGTGTGATCCTAAATAAGAATCTCTACAAAACGTCGGTTGGGATAGATTTGTGATGTTCCAAATTCATTCGTATCCTAAACTCTTTCCATTCAAGTGATCCTAATTAAGAATTTCTACATAACGTCCGTTGGGATAGATTTGTGCGTTTACAAATTTCTTCGTACTCTAATGTACCTAACCTCTTTCCATTCATGTAATCCTAATCAAGAATTTCTATAAAACGTCCGTTGGGGTAGATTAGTGCTTTTACAAATTTATTCGTACCCTAACCTCTTTCCATTCATGTGATCCTAATCAAGAATTTATAAAAAACGTAGATTGGGATAGATTTGTGCGCTTACAAATTTATTCGTACCCTAACCTCTTTCCATTCATGTGATCCTAATCAAGAATTTCTACAAAGCTGTGTTGGGATAGATTTGTGCTGATCCAAATTTATTCGTACCCTAACCTCTTTCCATTCATGTGATCCTAATCAAGAATTTCTACAAAACGTCCGTTGGGATAGATTTGTGCTTTTACAAATTTATTCGTACCCTAACCTCTTTCCATTCATGTGATCCTAATCAAGAATTTCTACAAAACGTCCGTTGGGATAGATTTGTGCGTTTACAAATTTCTTCGTACCCTAATATACCTAACCTCTTTTCATTCATGTAATACTAATCAAGAATTTCTACAAAACTGTGTTGGGATAGATCTGTGCTGATCCAAATTTATTCGTACCCTAACCTCTTTCCATTCATGTGATCCTAATCAAGAATTTCTACTAAACTGTGTTGGGATAGATTTGTGCGCTTACAAATTTATTCGTACCCTAACCTCTTTCCATTCATGTGATCCTAATCAAGAATTTCTACAAAGCTGTGTTGGGATAGATTTGTGCTGATCCAAATTTATTCGTACCCTAACCTCTTTCCATTCATGTGATCCTAATCAAGAATTTCTACTAAACTGTGTTGGGATAGATTTGTGCGCTTACAAATTTATTCGTACCCTAACCTCTTTCCATTCATGTGATCCTAATCAAGAATTTCTACAAAGCTGTGTTGGGATAGATTTGTGCTGATCCAAATTTATTCGTACCCTAACCTCTTTCCATTCATGTGATCCTAATCAAGAATTTCTACAAAACGTCCGTTGGGATAGATTTGTGCTTTTACAAATTTATTCGTACCCTAACCTCTTTCCATTCATGTGATCCTAATCAAGAATTTCTACAAAACGTCCGTTGGGATAGATTTGTGCGTTTACAAATTTCTTCGTACCCTAATATACCTAACCTCTTTTCATTCATGTAATACTAATCAAGAATTTCTACAAAACTGTGTTGGGATAGATTTCTGCTGATCCAAATTTATTCGTACCCTAACCTCTTTCCATTCATGTGTGATCCTAAATAAGAATCTCTACAAAACGTCGGTTGGGATAGATTTGTGATGTTCCAAATTTATTCGTATCCTAAACTCTTTCCATTCATGTGATCCTAATCAAGAATTTCTACATAACGTCCGTTGGGATAGATTTGTGCGTTTACAAATTTCTTCGTACTCTAATGTACCTAACCTCTTTCCATTCATGTAATCCTAATCAAGAATTTCTATAAAACGTCCGTTGGGATAGATTAGTGCTTTTACAAATTTATTCGTACCCTAACCTCTTTCCATTCATGTGATCCTAATCAAGAATTTATACAAAACGTAGATAGGGATAGATTTGTGCTTTTACAAATTTTTGCGAACCATAACCTCTTGCCATTCATGTGATCCTAATCACGAATCTCTACAAAACATCCGTTGGGATAGATTTGTGCGCTTACAAATTTATTCGTACCCTAACCTCTTTCCATTCATGTGATCCTAATCAAGAATTTCTACAAAGCTGTGTTGGGATAGGTTTGTGCTGATCCAAATTTATTCGTACCCTAACCTCTTTCCATTCATGTGTGATCCTAAATAAGAATTTCTACAAAACGTCGGTTGGGATAGATTTGTGATGTTCCAAATTTATTCGTATCCTAAACTCTTTCCATTCATGTGATCCTAATCAAGAATTTCTACATAACGTCCGTTGGGATAGATTTGTGCGTTTACAAATTTCTTCGTACTCTAATGTACCTAACCTCTTTCCATTCATGTAATCCTAATCAAGAATTTCTATAAAACGTCCGTTGGGGTAGATTAGTGCTTTTACAAATTTATTCGTACCCTAACCTCTTTCCATTCATGTGATCCTAATCAAGAATTTATACATAACGTAGATTGGGATAGATTTGTGCTTTTACAAATTTTTGCGAACCATAACCTCTTGCCATTCATGTGATCCTGATCACGAATCTCTACAAAACATCCGTTGGGATCGATTTGTGCTTTTCCAAATTTAGTTGTACCCTACCTCTTTCCATTCATGTGATCCTAATCAAGAATTTCTACGAAACATTCGTTGGGACAGATTTTTTGCGTTTACAGATTTCTGCGTACCCTATCGTACCTAGCCTCTTTCCAATCATGTAATCCTAATCAAGAATTTCTACAAAGCTGTGTTGGCATAGATTTGTGCTTTTACAAATTTATTCGTACCCTAACCTCTTTCCATTCATGTGATCCTAATCAAGAATTTCTACTAAACTGTGTTGGGATAGATTTGTGCGCTTACAAATTTATTCGTACCCTAACCTCTTTCCATTCATGTGATCCTAATCAAGAATTTCTACAAAGCTGTGTTGGGATAGATTTGTGCTGATCCAAATTTATTCGTACCCTAACCTCTTTCCATTCATGTGATCCTAATCAAGAATTTCTACAAAACGTCCGTTGGGTTAGATTTGTGCTTTTACAAATTTATTCGTACCCTAACCTCTTTCCATTCATGTGATCCTAATCAAGAATTTCTACAAAACGTCCGTTGGGATAGATTTGTGCGTTTACAAATTTCTTCGTACCCTAATATACCTAACCTCTTTTCATTCATGTAATACTAATCAAGAATTTCTACAAAACTGTGTTGGGATAGATTTCTGCTGATCCAAATTTATTCGTACCCTAACCTCTTTCCATTCATGTGTGATCCTAATTAAGAATTTCTACAAAACGTCGGTTGGGATAGATTTGTGATGTTCCAAATTTATTCGTATCCTAAACTCTTTCCATTCATGTGATCCTAATCAAGAATTTCTACATAACGTCCGTTGGGATAGATTTTTGCGTTTACAAATTTCTTCGTACTCTAATGTACCTAACCTCTTTCCATTCATGTAATCCTAATCAAGAATTTCTATAAAACGTCCGTTGGGGTAGATTAGTGCTTTTACAAATTTATTCGTACCCTAACCTCTTTCCATTCATGTGATCCTAATCAAGAATTTATACAAAACGTAGATTGGGATAGATTTGTGCTTTTACAAATTTTTGCGAACCATAACCTCTTGCCATTCATGTGATCCTAATCACGAATCTCTACAAAACATCCGTTGGGATCGATTCGTGCTTTTCCAAATTTAGTTGTACCCTACCTCTTTCCATTCATGTGATCCTAATCAAGAATTTCTACGAAACATTCGTTGGGACAGATTTTTTGCGTTTACAGATTTCTGCGTACCCTATCGTACCTAGCCTCTTTCCAATCATGTAATCCTAATCAAGAATTTCTACAAAGCTGTGTTGGTATAGATTTGTGCTTTTACAAATTTATTCGTACCCTAACCTCTTTCCATTCATGTGATCCTAATCAAGAATTTCTACTAAACTGTGTTGGGATAGATTTGTGCGCTTACAAATTTATTCGTACCCTAACCTCTTTCCATTCATGTGATCCTAATCAAGAATTTCTACAAAACGTCCGTTGGGATAGATTTGTGCGTTTACAAATTTCTTCGTACCCTAATGTACCTAACCTCTTTTCATTCATGTAATACTAATCAAGAATTTCTACAAAACTGTGTTGGGATAGATTTCTGCTGATCCAAATTTATTCTTACCCTAACCTCTTTCCATTCATGTGTGATCCTAAATAAGAATCTCTACAAAACGTCGGTTGGGATAGATTTGTGATGTTCCAAATTTATTCGCATCCTAAACTCTTTCCATTCATGTGATCCTAATCAAGAATTTCTACATAACGTCCGTTGGGATAGATTTGTGCGTTTACAAATTTCTTCGTACTCTAATGTACCTAACCTCTTTCCATTCATGTAATCCTAATCAAGAATTTCTATAAAACGTCCGTTGGGGTAGATTAGTGCTTTTACAAATTTATTCGTACCCTAACCTCTTTCCATTCATGTGATCCTAATCAAGAATTTATACAAAACGTAGATTGGGATAGATTTGTGCTTTTACAAATTTTTGCGAACCATAACCTCTTGCCATTCATGTGATCCTAATCACGAATCTCTACAAAACATCCGTTTTGATCGATTTGTGCTTTTCCAAATTTAGTTGTACCCTACCTCTTTCCATTCATGTGATCCTAATCAAGAATTTCTACGAAACATTCGTTGGGACAGATTTTTTGCGTTTACAGATTTCTGCGTACCCTATCGTACCTAGCCTCTTTCCAATCATGTAATCCTAATCAAGAATTTCTACAAAGCTGTGTTGGCATAGATTTGTGCTTTTACAAATTTGTTCGTACCCTAACCTCTTTCCATTCATGTGATCCTAATCAAGAATTTCTACTAAACTGTGTTGGGATAGATTTGTGCGCTTACAAATTTATTCGTACCCTAACCTCTTTCCATTCATGTGATCCTAATCAAGAATTTCTACAAAACGTCCGTTGGGATAGATTTGTGCTTTTACAAATTTATTCGTACCCTAACCTCTTTCCATTCATGTGATCCTAATCAAGAATTTCTACTAAACTGTGTTGGGATAGATTTGTGCTAATCCAAATTTATTCGTACCCTAACCTCTTTCCATTCATGTGATCCTAATCAAGAATTTCTACAAAACGTCCGTTGGCATAGATTTGTGCTTTTACAAATTTATTCGTACCCTAACCTCTTTCCATTCATGTGATCCTAATCAAGAATTTCTACTAAACTGTGTTGGGATAGATTTGTGCTGATCCAAATTTATTCGTACCCTAACCTCTTTCCATTCATGTGATCCTAATCAAGAATTTCTACAAAACGTCCGTTGGGATAGATTTGTGCTTTTACAAATTTATTCGTACCCTAACCTCTTTCCATTCATGTGATCCTAATCAAGAATTTCTACAAAACGTCCGTTGGGATAGATTTGTGCGTTTACAAATTTCTTCGTACCCTAATATACCTAACCTCTTTTCATTCATGTAATACTAATCAAGAATTTCTACAAAACGTCCGTTGGGATAGATTTGTGCGTTTACAAATTTCTTCGTACCCTAATATACCTAACCTCTTTTCATTCATGTAATACTAATCAAGAATTTCTACAAAACTGTGTTGGGATAGATTTCTGCTGATCCAAATTTATTCGTACCCTAACCTCTTTCCATTCATGTGTGATCCTAATTAAGAATTTCTACAAAACGTCGGTTGGGATAGATTTGTGATGTTCCAAATTTATTCGTATCCTAAACTCTTTCCATTCATGTGATCCTAATCAAGAATTTCTACATAACGTCCGTTGGGATAGATTTGTGCGTTTACAAATTTCTTCGTACTCTAATGTACCTAACCTCTTTCCATTCATGTAATCCTAATCAAGAATTTCTATAAAACGTCCGTTGGGGTAGATTAGTGCTTTTACAAATTTATTCGTACCCTAACCTCTTTCCATTCATGTGATCCTAATCAAGAATTTATACAAAACGTAGATTGGGATAGATTTGTGCTTTTACAAATTTTTGCGAACCATAACCTCTTGCCATTCATGTGATCCTAATCACGAATCTCTACAAAACATCCGTTGGGATCGATTTGTGCTTTTCCAAATTTAGTTGTACCCTACCTCTTTCCATTCATGTGATCCTAATCAAGAATTTCTACGAAACATTCGTTGGGACAGATTTTTTGCGTTTACAGATTTCTGCGTACCCTATCGTACCTAGCCTCTTTCCAATCATGTAATCCTATTCAAGAATTTCTACAAAGCTGTGTTGGTATAGATTTGTGCTTTTACAAATTTATTCGTACCCTAACCTCTTTCCATTCATGTGATCCTAATCAAGAATTTCTACTAAACTGTGTTGGGATAGATTTGTGCGCTTACAAATTTATTCGTACCCTAACCTCTTTCCATTCATGTGATCCTAATCAAGAATTTCTACAAAGCTGTGTTGGGATAGATTTGTGCTGATCCAAATTTATTCGTACCCTAACCTCTTTCCATTCATGTGATCCTAATCAAGAATTTCTACTAAACTGTGTTGGGATAGATTTGTGCGCTTACAAATTTATTCGTACCCTAACCTCTTTCCATTCATGTGATCCTAATCAAGAATTTCTACAAAGCTGTGTTGGGATAGATTTGTGCTGATCCAAATTTATTCGTACCCTAACCTCTTTCCATTCATGTGATCCTAATCAAGAATTTCTACAAAACGTCCGTTGGGATAGATTTGTGCTTTTACAAATTTATTCGTACCCTAACCTCTTTCCATTCATGTGATCCTAATCAAGAATTTCTACAAAACGTCCGTTGGGATAGATTTGTGCGTTTACAAATTTCTTCGTACCCTAATATACCTAACCTCTTTTCATTCATGTAATACTAATCAAGAATTTCTACAAAACTGTGTTGGGATAGATTTCTGCTGATCCAAATTTATTCGTACCCTAACCTCTTTCCATTCATGTGTGATCCTAAATAAGAATCTCTACAAAACGTCGGTTGGGATAGATTTGTGATGTTCCAAATTTATTCGTATCCTAAACTCTTTCCATTCATGTGATCCTAATCAAGAATTTCTACATAACGTCCGTTGGGATAGATTTGTGCGTTTACAAATTTCTTCGTACTCTAATGTACCTAACCTCTTTCCATTCATGTAATCCTAATCAAGAATTTCTATAAAACGTCCGTTGGGATAGATTAGTGCTTTTACAAATTTATTCGTACCCTAACCTCTTTCCATTCATGTGATCCTAATCAAGAATTTATACAAAACGTAGATTGGGATAGATTTGTGCTTTTACAAATTTTTGCGAACCATAACCTCTTGCCATTCATGTGATCCTAATCACGAATCTCTACAAAACATCCGTTGGGATCGATTTGTGCTTTTCCAAATTTAGTTGTACCCTACCTCTTTCCATTCATGTGATCCTAATCAAGAATTTCTACGAAACATTCGTTGGGACAGATTTTTTGCGTTTACAGATTTCTGCGTACCCTATCGTACCTAGCCTCTTTCCAATCATGTAATCCTAATCAAGAATTTCTACAAAGCTGTGTTGGTATAGATTTGTGCTTTTACAAATTTATTCGTACCCTAACCTCTTTCCATTCATGTGATCCTAATCAAGAATTTCTACTAAACTGTGTTGGGATAGATTTGTGCGCTTACAAATTTATTCGTACTCTAACCTCTTTCGATTCATGTGATCCTAATCAAGAATTTCTACAAAGCTGTGTTGGGATAGATTTGTGCTGATCCAAATTTATTCGTACCCTAACCTCTTTCCATTCATGTGATCCTAATCAAGAATTTCTACTAAACTGTGTTGGGATAGATTTGTGCGCTTACAAATTTATTCGTACCCTAACCTCTTTCCATTCATGTGATCCTAATCAAGAATTTCTACAAAGCTGTGTTGGGATAGATTTGTGCTGATCCAAATTTATTCGTACCCTAACCTCTTTCCATTCATGTGATCCTAATCAAGAATTTCTACAAAACGTCCGTTGGGATAGATTTGTGCTTTTACAAATTTATTCGTACCCTAACCTCTTTCCATTCATGTGATCCTAATCAAGAATTTCTACAAAACGTCCGTTGGGATAGATTTGTGCGTTTACAAATTTCTTCGTACCCTAATATACCTAACCTCTTTTCATTCATGTAATACTAATCAAGAATTTCTACAAAACTGTGTTGGGATAGATTTCTGCTGATCCAAATTTATTCGTACACTAACCTCTTTCCATTCATGTGTGATCCTAATTAAGAATTTCTACAAAACGTCGGTTGGGATAGATTTGTGATGTTCCAAATTTATTCGTATCCTAAACTCTTTCCATTCATGTGATCCTAATCAAGAATTTCTACATAACGTCCGTTGGGATAGATTTGCGCGTTTACAAATTTCTTCGTACTCTAATGTACCTAACCTCTTTCCATTCATGTAATCCTAATCAAGAATTTCTATAAAACGTCCGTTGGGATAGATTAGTGCTTTTACAAATTTATTCGTACCCTAACCTCTTTCCATTCATGTGATCCTAATCAAGAATTTATACAAAACGTAGATTGGGATAGATTTGTGCTTTTACAAATTTTTGCGAACCATAACCTCTTGCCATTCATGTGATCCTAATCACGAATCTCTACAAAACATCCGTTGGGATCGATTTGTGTTTTTCCAAATTTAGTTGTACCCTACCTCTTTCCATTCATGTGATCCTAATCAAGAATTTCTACGAAACATTCGTTGGGACAGATTTTTTGCGTTTACAGATTTCTGCGTACCCTATCGTACCTAGCCTCTTTCCAATCATGTAATCCTAATCAAGAATTTCTACAAAGCTGTGTTGGCATAGATTTGTGCTTTTACAAATTTATTCGTACCCTAACCTCTATCCATTCATGTGATCCTAATCAAGAATTTCCACTAAACTGTGTTGGGATAGATTTGTGCGCTTACAAATTTATTCGTACCCTAACCTCTTTCCATTCATGTGATCCTAATCAAGAATTTCTACAAAGCTGTGTTGGGATAGATTTGTGCTGATCCAAATTTATTCGTACCCTAACCTCTTTCCATTCATGTGATCCTAATCAAGAATTTCTACTAAACTGTGTTGGGATAGATTTGTGCGCTTACAAATTTATTCGTACCCTAACCTCTTTCCATTCATGTGATCCTAATCAAGAATTTCTACAAAGCTGTGTTGGGATAGATTTGTGCTGATCCAAATTTATTTGTACCCTAACCTCTTTCCATTCATGTGATCCTAATCAAGAATTTCTACAAAGCTGTGTTGGGATAGATTTGTGCTGATCCAAATTTATTCGTACCCTAACCTCTTTCCATTCATGTGATCCTAATCAAGAATTTCTACA
Organism: Agrypnus murinus; assembly: GCA_929113105.1. Taxonomy (NCBI): domain Eukaryota; kingdom Metazoa; phylum Arthropoda; class Insecta; order Coleoptera; family Elateridae; genus Agrypnus; species Agrypnus murinus. The sequence continues at coordinate 149,710,618 of OV816028.1, forward strand.
AAACGTCCGTTGGGATAGATTTGTGCTTTTACAAATTTATTCGTACCCTAACCTCTTTCCATTCATGTGATCCTAATCAAGAATTTCTACAAAACGTCCGTTGGGATAGATTTGTGCGTTTACAAATTTCTTCGTACCCTAATATACCTAACCTCTTTTCATTCATGTAATACTAATCAAGAATTTCTACAAAACTGTGTTGGGATAGATTTCTGCTGATCCAAATTTATTCGTACCCTAACCTCTTTCCATTCATGTGTGATCCTAAATAAGAATTTCTACAAAACGTCGGTTGGGATAGATTTGTGATGTTCCAAATTTATTCGTATCCTAAACTCTTTCCATTCATGTGATCCTAATCAAGAATTTCTACATAACGTCCGTTGGGATAGATTTGTGCTTTTACAAATTTCTTCGTACTCTAATGTACCTAACCTCTTTCCATTCATGTAATCCTAATCAAGAATTTCTATAAAACGTCCGTTGGGGTAGATTAGTGCTTTTACAAATTTATTCGTACCCTAACCTCTTTCCATTCATGTGATCCTAATCAAGAATTTATACAAAACGTAGATTGGGATAGATTTGTGCTTTTACAAATTTTTGCGAACCATAACCTCTTGCCATTCATGTGATCCTAATCACGAATCTCTACAAAACATCCGTTGGGATCGATTTGTGCTTTTCCAAATTTAGTTGTACCCTACCTCTTTCCATTCATGTGATCCTAATCAAGAATTTCTACGAAACATTCGTTGGGACAGATTTTTTGCGTTTACAGATTTCTGCGTACCCTATCGTACCTAGCCTCTTTCCAATCATGTAATCCTAATCAAGAATTTCTACAAAGCTGTGTTGGCATAGATTTGTGCTTTTACAAATTTATTCGTACCCTAACCTCTTTCCATTCATGTGATCCTAATCAAGAATTTCTACTAAACTGTGTTGGGATAGATTTGTGCGCTTACAAATTTATTCGTACCCTAACCTCTTTCCATTCATGTGATCCTAATCAAGAATTTCTACAAAACGTCCGTTGGGATAGATTTGTGCTTTTACAAATTTATTCGTACCCTAACCTCTTTCCATTCATGTGATCCTAATCAAGAATTTCTACTAAACTGTGTTGGGATAGATTTGTGCTGATCCAAATTTATTCGTACCCTAACCTCTTTCCATTCATGTGATCCTAATCAAGAATTTCTACAAAACGTCCGTTGGCATAGATTTGTGCTTTTACAAATTTATTCGTACACTAACCTCTTTCCATTCATGTGATCCTAATCAAGAATTTCTACTAAACTGTGTTGGGATAGATTTGTGCTGATCCAAATTTATTCGTACCCTAACCTCTTTCCATTCATGTGATCCTAATCAAGAATTTCTACAAAACGTCCGTTGGGATAGATTTGTGCTTTTACAAATTTATTCGTACCCTAACCTCTTTCCATTCATGTGATCCTAATCAAGAATTTCTACAAAACGTCCGTTGGGATAGATTTGTGCGTTTACAAATTTCTTCGTACCCTAATATACCTAACCTCTTTTCATTCATGTAATACTAATCAAGAATTTCTACAAAACTGTGTTGGGATAGATTTCTGCTGATCCAAATTTATTCGTACCCTAACCTCTTTCCATTCATGTGTGATCCTAAATAAGAATCCCTACGAAACGTCCGTTGGGATAGATTTGTGCTTTTACAAATTTATTCGTACGCTAACCTCTTTCCATTCATGTGTTCCTAATCAAGAATTTCTACAAAACGTTCGTTGGGATAGATTTGTGCGTTTACAAAATTTATTCGTACCCTAACCTCTTTCTATTCATGTAATCCTAATCAAGAATTTCTATAAAACGTCCGTTGGGGTAGATTAGTGCTTTTACAAATTTATTCGTACCCTAACCTCTTTCCATTCATGTGATCCTAATCAAGAATTTATACAAAACGTAGATTGGGATAGATTTGTGCTTTTACAAATTTTTGCGAACAATAACCTCTTGCCATTCATGTGATCCTAATCACGAATCTCTACAAAACATCCGTTGGGATCGATTTGTGCTTTTCCAAATTTAGTTGTACCCTACCTCTTTCATTCATGTGATCCTAATCAAGAATTTCTACGAAACATTCGTTGGGACAGATTTTTTGCGTTTACAGATTTCTGCGTACCCTATCGTACCTAGCCTCTTTCCAATCATGTAATCCTATTCAAGAATTTCTACAAAGCTGTGTTGGTATAGATTTGTGCTTTTACAAATTTATTCGTACCCTAACCTCTTTCCATTCATGTGATCCTAATCAAGAATTTCTACTAAACTGTGTTGGGATAGATTTGTGCGCTTACAAATTTATTCGTACCCTAACCTCTTTCCATTCATGTGATCCTAATCAAGAATTTCTACAAAGCTGTGTTGGGATAGATTTGTGCTGATCCAAATTTATTCGTACCCTAACCTCTTTCCATTCATGTGATCCTAATCAAGAATTTCTACTAAACTGTGTTGGGATAGATTTGTGCGCTTACAAATTTATTCGTACCCTAACCTCTTTCCATTCATGTGATCCTAATCAAGAATTTCTACAAAGCTGTGTTGGGATAGATTTGTGCTGATCCAAATTTATTCGTACCCTAACCTCTTTCCATTCATGTGATCCTAATCAAGAATTTCTACAAAACGTCCGTTGGGATAGATTTGTGCTTTTACAAATTTATTCGTACCCTAACCTCTTTCCATTCATGTGATCCTAATCAAGAATTTCTACAAAACGTCCGTTGGGATAGATTTGTGCGTTTACAAATTTCTTCGTACCCTAATATACCTAACCTCTTTTCATTCATGTAATACTAATCAAGAATTTCTACAAAACTGTGTTGGGATAGATTTCTGCTGATCCAAATTTATTCGTACCCTAACCTCTTTCCATTCATGTGTGATCCTAAATAAGAATCCCTACGAAACGTCCGTTGGGATAGATTTGTGCTTTTACAAATTTATTCGTACGCTAACCTCTTTCCATTCATGTGTTCCTAATCAAGAATTTCTACAAAACGTCCGTTGGGATAGATTTGTGCGTTTACAAAATTTATTCGTACCCTAACCTCTTTCCATTCATGTGATCCTAATCAAGAATTTCTACTAAACTGTGTTGGGATAGATTTGTGCGCTTACAAATTTATTCGTACCCTAACCTCTTTCCATTCATGTGATCCTAATCAAGAATTTCTACAAAGCTGTGTTGGGATAGATTTGTGCTGATCCAAATTTATTCGTACCCTAACCTCTTTCCATTCATGTGATCCTAATCAAGAATTTCTACAAAACGTCCGTTGGGATAGATTTGTGCGTTTACAAATTTCTTCGTACCCTAATATACCTAACCTCTTTTCATTCATGTAATACTAATCAAGAATTTCTACAAAACTGTGTTGCGATAGATTTCTGCTGATCCAAATTTATTCGTACCCTAACCTCTTTCCATTCATGTGTGATCCTAAATAAGAATCTCTACAAAACGTCGGTTGGGATAGATTTGTGATGTTCCAAATTTGTTCGTATCCTAAACTCTTTCCATTCATGTGATCCTAATCAAGAATTTCTACATAACGTCCGTTGGGATAGATTTGTGCGTTTACAAATTTCTTCGTACTCTAATGTACCTAACCTCTTTCCATTCATGTAATCCTAATCAAGAATTTCTATAAAACGTCCGTTGGGATAGATTAGTGCTTTTACAAATTTATTCGTACCCTAACCTCTTTCCATTCATGTGATCCTAATCAAGAATTTCTACTAAACTGTGTTGGGATAGATTTGTGCGCTTACAAATTTATTCGTACCCTAACCTCTTTCCATTCATGTGATCCTAATCAAGAATTTCTACAAAGCTGTGTTGGGATAGATTTGTGCTGATCCAAATTTATTCGTACCCTAACCTCTTTCCATTCATGTGATCCTAATCAAGAATTTCTATTAAACTGTGTTGGGATAGATTTGTGCGCTTACAAATTTATTCGTACCCTAACCTCTTTCCATTCATGTGATCCTAATCAAGAATTTCTACAAAGCTGTGTTGGGATAGATTTGTGCTGATCCAAATTTATTCGTACCCTAACCTCTTTCCATTCATGTGTGATCCTAAATAAGAATCTCTACAAAACGTCGGTTGGGATAGATTTGTGATGTTCCAAATTTATTCGTAACCTAAACTCTTTCCATTCATGTGATCCTAATCAAGAATTTCTACATAACGTCCGTTGGGATAGATTTGTGCGTTTACAAATTTCTTCGTACTCTAATGTACCTAACCCCTTTCCATTCATGTAATCCTAATCAAGAATTTCTATAAAACGTCCGTTGGGATCGATTAGTGCTTTTACAAATTTATTCGTACCCTAACCTCTTTCCATTCATGTGATCCTAATCAAGAATTTCTACAAGACGTCCGTTGGGATAGATTTGTGCTTTTACAAATTTATTCGTACCCTAACCTCTTTCCATTCATGTGATCCTAATCAAGAATTTCTACAAAACGTCCGTTGGGATAGATTTGTGCGTTTACAAATTTCTTCGTACCCTAATATACCTAACCTCTTTTCATTCATGTAATACTAATCAAGAATTTCTACAAAACTGTGTTGGGATAGATTTCTGCTGATCCAAATTTATTCGTACCCTAACCTCTTTCCATTCATGTGTGATCCTAAATAAGAATCTCTACAAAACGTCGGTTGGGATAGATTTGTGATGTTCCAAATTTATTCGTATCCTAAACTCTTTCCATTCATGTGATCCTAATCAAGAATTTCTACATAACGTCCGTTGGGATAGATTTGTGCGTTTACAAATTTCTTCGTACTCTAATGTACCTAACCTCTTTCCATTCATGTAATCCTAATCAAGAATTTCTATAAAACGTCCGTTGGGATAGATTAGTGCTTTTACAAATTTATTCGTACCCTAACCTCTTTCCATTCATGTGATCCTAATCAAGAATTTATACAAAACGTAGATTGGGATAGATTTGTGCTTTTACAAATTTTTGCGAACCATAACCTCTTGCCATTCATGTGATCCTAATCACGAATCTCTACAAAACATCCGTTGGGATCGATTTGTGCTTTTCCAAATTTAGTTGTACCCTACCTCTTTCCATTCATGTGATCCTAATCAAGAATTTCTACGAAACATTCGTTGGGACAGATTTTTTGCGTTTACAGATTTCTGCGTACCCTATCGTACCTAGCCTCTTTCCAATCATGTAATCCTAATCAAGAATTTCTACAAAGCTGTGTTGGTATAGATTTGTGCTTTTACAAATTTATTCGTACCCTAACCTCTTTCCATTCATGTGATCCTAATCAAGAATTTCTACTAAACTGTGTTGGGATAGATTTGTGCGCTTACAAATTTATTCGTACCCTAACCTCTTTCCATTCATGTGATCCTAATCAAGAATTTCTACAAAGCTGTGTTGGGATAGATTTGTGCTGATCCAAATTTATTCGTACCCTAACCTCTTTCCATTCATGTGATCCTAATCAAGAATTTCTACTAAACTGTGTTGGGATAGATTTGTGCGCTTACAAATTTATTCGTACCCTAACCTCTTTCCATTCATGTGATCCTAATCAAGAATTTCTACAAAGCTGTGTTGGGATAGATTTGTGCTGATCCAAATTTATTCGTACCCTAACCTCTTTCCATTCATGTGATCCTAATCAAGAATTTCTACAAAACGTCCGTTGAGATAGATTTGTGCTTTTACAAATTTATTCGTACCCTAACCTCTTTCCATTCATGTGATCCTAATCAAGAATTTCTACAAAACGTCCGTTGGGATAGATTTGTGCGTTTACAAATTTCTTCGTACCCTAATATACCTAACCTCTTTTCATTCATGTAATACTAATCAAGAATTTCTACAAAACTGTGTTGGGATAGATTTCTGCTGATCCAAATTTATTCGTACACTAACCTCTTTCCATTCATGTGTGATCCTAATTAAGAATTTCTACAAAACGTCGGTTGGGATAGATTTGTGATGTTCCAAATTTATTCGTATCCTAAACTCTTTCCATTCATGTGATCCTAATCAAGAGTTTCTACATAACGTCCGTTGGGATAGATTTGTGCGTTTACAAATTTCTTCGTACTCTAATGTACCTAACCTCTTTCCATTCATGTAATCCTAATCAAGAATTTCTATAAAACGTCCGTTGGGATAGATTAGTGCTTTTACAAATTTATTCGTACCCTAACCTCTTTCCATTCATGTAATCCTAATCAAGAATTTCTATAAAACGTCCGTTGCGATAGATTAGTGCTTTTACAAATTTATTCGTACCCTAACCTCTTTCCATTCATGTGATCCTAATCAAGAATTTATACAAAACGTAAATTGGGATAGATTTGTGCTTTTACAAATTTTTGCGAACCATAACCTCTTGCCATTCATGTGATCCTAATCACGAATCTCTACAAAACATCCGTTGGGATCGATTTGTGCTTTTCCAAATTTAGTTGTACCCTACCTCTTTCCATTCATGTGATCCTAATCAAGAATTTCTACGAAACATTCGTTGGGACAGAGTTTTTGCGTTTACAGATTTCTGCGTACCCTATCGTACCTAGCCTCTTTCCCATCATGTAATCCTAATCAAGAATTTCTACAAAGCTGTGTTGGTATAGATTTGTGCTTTTACAAATTTATTCGTACCCTAACCTCTTTCCATTCATGTGATCCTAATCAAGAATTTCTACTAAACCGTCAGTTACTATTTCAAAAAGATTATCTCGTATAAATTCTTATTTTCATAACCTCTTAGAGTAGATAATCCCCTGGTAGCAAAAGTGTGCTTGACTTCTGTTGCTGCTTAAGAGGTTTTTCACTACACCAGTTGTTAATTAATAAACTATACTATTAATAAATATCCCTCTGATAACACAACTTTTTGGATGACGTCAGTTACTATTTCAAAAGGATTCTCTCGTATAAATTCTTATTTTCGTAACCTCTTAGAATAGATAATCCCCTAGTAGCAAAAGCGTGCTTGACTTCTGTTGCTGCTTAAGAGGTTTTTCACCACTTCAGTTATTAATTAATAAACTATACTATTAATAAATGTCCCACTAATAACACAACTTTTTGGATGACGTTAGTTACTATTTCAAAAGGATTCTCTGGTATAAATTCTTATTTTCATAACCTCTTAGAATAGATAATCCCCTGGTAGCAAAAGTGTGCTTGACTTCTGTTGCTGCTTAAGAAGTTTTTCACTACTCCAGTTGTTAATTAATAAACTATACTATTAATAAATATCCCTCTGATAACACAACTTTTTGGATGACGTCAGTTACTATTTCAAAAGGATTCTCTGGTATAAATTCTTATTTTCTTAACCTCTTAGAATAGATAATCCCCTGGTAGCAAAAGCGTGCTTGACTTCTGTTGCTGCTTAAGAGGTTATTCACCACTTCAGTTGTTAATTAATAAACTATACTATTAATAAATATCCCACTGATAACACAACTTTTTGGATGACGTTAGTTACTACTTCAAAAGGATTCTCTGGTATAAATTCTTATTTTCATAACCTCTTAGAATAGATAATCCCCTGGTAGCAAAAGTGTGCTTGACTTCTGTTGCTGCTTAAGAAGTTTTTCACTACTCCAGTTGTTAATTAATAAACTATACTATTAATAAATATCCCTCTGATAACACAACTTTTTGGATGACGTCAGTTACTATTTCAAAAGGATTCTCTGGTATATATTCTTATTTTCAAAACCTCTTAGAATAGATAATCTCCTGGTAGCAAAAGTGTGCTTGAGTTCTGTTGCTGCTTAAGAGGTTTTTCACTACACCAGTTGTTAATTAATAAACTATACTATTAATAAATATCCCTCTGATAACACAACTTTTTGGATGACGTCAGTTACTATTTCAAAAGGATTCTCTGGTATAATTTCTTATTTTCAAAACCTCTTAGAATAGATAATCCCCTGGTAGCAAAAGTGTGCTTTACTTCTGTTGCTGCTTAAGAGGTTTTTCACTACTCCAGTTGTTGATTAATAAACTATACTATTAATAAATATCCCTCTGATAGCGCAACCTTTTCGATGACGTCAGTTACTATTTCAAAAAGATTCTCTCGTATAAATTCTTATTTTCATAACCTCTTAGAGTAGATAATCCCCTGGTAGCAAAACTGTGCTTGTCTTCTGTTGCTGCTTAAGAGGTTTTTCACTACTCCAGTTGTTAATTAATAAACTATACTACTAATAAATATCCCTCTGATAACACAACTTTTTGGATGACGTCAGTTACTATTTCAAAAGGATTCTCTCGTATAAATTCTTATTTTCGTAACCTCTTAGAATAGATAATCCCCTAGTAGCAAAAGCGTGCTTGACGTCTGTTGCTGCTTAAGAGGTTTTTCACCACTTCAGTTGTTAATTAATAAACTATACTATTAATAAATGTCCCACTGATAACACAACTTTTTGGATGACGTTAGTTACTATTTCAAAAGGATTCTCTGGTATAAATTCTTATTTTCAAAACCTCTTAGAATAGATAATCCCCTGGTAGCAAAGGTGTGCTTGACTTCTGTTGCTGCTTAAGAGGTTTTTCACTACTCCAGTTGTTGATTAATAAGCTATACTATTAATAAATATACCTGATTACACCTGGTACCTCTGATTACACAACTTTTTGGATGACGTCAGTTACTATTTCAAAAGATTCTCTCGTATAAATTCTTATTTTCGTAACCTCTTAGAGTAGATAATCCCCTGGTAGCAAAAGTGTGCTTGACTTCTGTTGCTGCTTAAGAGGTTTTTCACTACTCCAGTTGTTAATTAATAAACTATACTATTAATAAATATCCCTCTGATAGCACAACTTTCTGGATGACGTCAGTTACTATTTCAAAAGGATTCTCTCGTATAAATTCTTATTTACAAAACCTCTTAGAATAGATAATTCCCTGGTAGCAAAAGTGTGCTTGTCTTCTGTTGCTGCTTAAGAGGTTTTTCACTACACTAGTTGTTAATTAATAAACTATACTATTAATAAATATCCATCTGATAACACAACTTTTTGGATAACGTCAGTTACTGTTTCAAAAGGATTCTCTGGTATAAATTCTTATTTTCGTAACCTCTTAGAATAGATAATCCCCTGGTAGCAAAAGTGTGCTTGACTTCTGTTACTGCTTAAGAGGTTTTTCACTACTCCAGTTGTTAATTAATAAACTATACTATTAATAAATATCCCTCTGATATCACAACTTTTTGGATGACGTCAGTTACTATTTCAAAAGGATTCTTTCGTATAAATTCTTATTTACAAAACCTCTTAGAATAGATAATTCCCTGGTAGCAAAAGTATGCTTGTCTTCTGTTGCTGCTTAAGAGGTTTTTCACTACACCAGTTGTTAATTAATAAACTATACTATTAATAAATATCCCTCTGATAACACAACTTTTTGGATGACGTCAGTTACTATTTCAAAAGGATTCTCTCGTATAAATTCTTATTTTCATAACCTCTTAGAATAGATAATCCCCTGGTAGCAAAAGCGTGCTTTACTTCTGTTGCTGCTTAAGAGGTTTTTCACCACTTCAGTTGTTAATTAATAAACTATACTATTAATAAATATCCCTCTGATAACACAACTTTTTGGTTGACGTCAGTTACTATTAGATACGAACTACTTCAAAACATTATACAAGGCAGAATCATAGGAAAACGCAGTGTTGGACGAAGAAGAATGTCTTGGCTTCGCAATTTAAGAGAAAGGTTTAACTGCTCAACAAACCAACTTTTTAGAGCAGCAGTTAGCAAAATGAAAATAATCATGATGATCGCCAACCTTGAAAAGAAGACGGCACTTTAAGAAGAAGAAGTTACTATTTCTAAAGTATTCTCTGGTATAAATTCTTATTTTCATAACCTCTTAAAATAGATAATCCCCTGGTAGCAAAAGTGTGCTTGACTTCTGTCGCTGCTTAAGAGGTTTTTCACTACTCCAGTTGTTAATTAATAAACTATACTATTAATAAATATCCCTCTGATAACACAACTTTTTGGATGACGTCAGTTGCTATTTCAAAAGGATTCTCTGGTATAAATTCTTATTTTCAAAACCTCTTAGAATAGATAATCCCCTGGTAGCAATAGTGTGCTTAGCAATAGTGTACTATTAATAAATATCCCTCTAATTACACAACTTTTTGGATGACGTCAGGTACTATTTCAAAAAGATTCTCTTGTATAAATTCTTATTTTCAAAACCTCTTAGAATAGATAATCCCCTGGTAGCAAAAGTGTGCTTGACTTCTGTTGCTGCTTAAGATGTTTTTCACTACTCCAGTTGTTAATTAATAAACTATACTATTATTAAATATCCCTTTGATAACACACCTTTTTGGATGACGTCAGTTACTATTTCAAAAGGATTCTCTCGTATAAATTCTTATTTTCATAACCTCTTAGAATAGATAATCCCCTGGTAGCAAAATTGTGCTCGACTTATGTTGCTGCTTAAGAAGCTTTTCACTACTCCAGTTGTTAATTAATAAACTATACTATTAATAGATATCCTTCTAAAAACACAACTTTTGGATGACGCACACATAAAGTCTTATTCTCATAACCTCTTTGAATACATAAAGTAAGATTATGTAGGTACTTCTATTTTACAACTTACCTTTTTAGTTTGGTAGAAATTCTTAGTCTTATAAAAAAAACTAGTGAAATATACTGTTAAAATCGATGTTACTATATATAGTATGAGCAAAAATTTACTCCATCAAAGATGCTTTTTGATTATTGAACTCATGTGTATTATAACACCAGAAGATTATACAAAATGATCTTGACAGTGTCAGTTGTTATTAATTTGATATAATTTTTGGTGTTATAATACACATGACTTCAAAATTCCAATACTCCTTTGATGGAGTTACTTTTTGAGCATACTATATATTGAAATGTTATAAAATAAAAGAGTACAATTTGCCCCTAGTTGGAAGAGTCATTTAATATTGAAATAATCTATAAAAAAAATATTTGTCCCGTCTCTAGCTCAGAACAGTCGGTAAAGCAAGAAACAACTTCCTCTGAAATAAAACGGATTTACCTTAATAATGTCTACTTTTACAATTAATTAAGCTGCAGTGATCAACTCCTTGGCTGAGAAACTGTATCAAGCTTTCAATCAAAGATATCAACAAAAAGAGTATATATATTTTTTAAACAACACAATAAAATGCAATAACATAAAATAAAAATTTTTATTAATATAAACGTTCAAGACAGAACAAAACACAAAAATAAAGAAAAATAGTGTTTAATTACTTTTTTGTAGTATAGTTTTTTGTATAACTCATAAATTAATGTCCTTGTTTATCTCAATAGGGAAATAGTGTGAAGCTTAAATTATGTTTTCTTATTCACACCCATACTCTTTATTGTTTTTTTTGCAACTGAGCTAAGTTAGCCAAGTAGCCGGAAAATCCTCCGATAACACAATACATAACTGATAGCTCGAGAAGTAAGCATTTTAACAAAACATTGCTGATACAAGTTGTAGCGTACGCTTCTGCACTTCTGATGAATTCTCATGGATTGAATTTTAAAGAACAATGCAGTGGTTACAGAGAAAAGTGGAAATCATAACAATGTACTTATCATGAGGATTAAAGTAGCGAGTCAACAGTATTTGTACGTCCATAGGAACATCTCCGCCGCTAACATACGGAAATTGAAAACAATGTTTAAAAAAGGGTACATAAATAACTTTAACTACAATATTATTCAGCCTTCATATATTGGAGTCAGAATATACAATAGAGAAAAGATTAATCATGCCTTACAAACTATATAGTTATTAAAAATATTTTTTTACATATCCACACATTTTCAAAATTCATACTTTCACGGCACAATACTCAAAAAACGAGTATCTTAATAATAATTGCAATACTGTTTTTCATCATCGTTACAATAATTAAATAAATATAACAAAAATATTATTCAGGATTGGTAATACTAGGTACTGATACTAGGTACTTTTGGCACATTCTTATATTTTACTCATAATTTAAGAAATTCAACAAATAAATTTATAATAAATATATTAGTCATGGTAGTACTAATAATAATAATAATAATAATAATAATAGTAAATATTAAAATACAATTAGTTGAGCAAAAAGGTTTTATAAAAACTAAATAAGTGCAAATAACAAAAGTGCCTTAAAATATCTCCATAATATTCATTTTTGGTTTTGGCAATTATTAGATCACACCATGTTGTTTTTTATTTACTTACTTTTGAGCCGCTATTATTTACAATTTTAACAGTATAATACTATCATGAATGGACAGAAGCTTAAGATTTTTTATTCAAGTATCACACATGTGTAAAAAGTAGAACAATTAATACTTAATAATAATATTCAGAACAAACTTCCTAATCACTAATTGGTTTTTTATTTTAAGTAACTATTTTGAGCCGGGTTGCCACAGTATACTGGAAACAAATTGTTGCTGTTATCATTATTCATTACAGTTATCAAAAAACTTATGGCCTTATCAGCGAAAGGGAACCTTAAACCTTAATTTATTATATATTACACAGTATTTGCTGAAGACCAACTTTTTTGATAACAACAATATGTTATGTAAACGTCATCCTTTTAAAGGCACAACAAGATCGGACACTAAAAGAAATATACTACGGTACAATTTTCCAAAATGTGGCAACTCGATGAACAGGTTACGCAGCAGTGGCTGGTGATTGCTCGTCTGGGTCGGCATGTGTCTTTAAGAACGTGCGTGGGCTGCTGGCTACGCGACTTTCATCCATACGATACACTGTTACTATTTTATTTCCGTAACCAGTGTATTGTTCTTCAAAGTTCAAAAAACACCAGACGTGTAAGGACTTTTACTAGAACTTTTAAATGAAGCAATGTTTTGTGATATGTCGAGATACAGTTAAATGAACTCGTCATATCTCGAAAAGTAAACGTCTTATCGGCAGCACTAGTACATCCTTAAGCACATATGCAAACCCAGACAAGCACTCACCAGCCATCACTGAGGTATGATAAGTAAATAAAATGGAATTTAGAACAGTATTATTAAATAATTAATATTATTTTTGTTTTGTACAATATCTAATGAATATAAAGATTGACCATTTTATGGTAATTGTTAAATAGTATTGCTTTCCTTAAATTCCTGTGCTGACCTTTTATTATTAAATGAAAATATTCAAACAATGATAATTATTCAGCTTCAAAAAATTGCTATGGTACGTACCAATTGTATACATAACGATTATGTTAGAATAATGTTCGAATAAATTAAAAATGTTATTACTAATAACAACTGGTATGTAAATATTAATGGTGCTCCATTTTATTGTAAACTTTTACAGTATCAATCCTTTTTATTTGTAAATTATTTGGCACTAGATTAACCTTCTTCTGTATATTTGTCAGTAAAGAAATAAAATGCTTGAAAATTTGAATTTGTTTTCTGAAAATCTATACTGCGTTCATAAATTCGGAGAAGTTTAAAACATTAAACTGTATTATATTAAAACAATTATTTTCGAGCCCAACGACTGGTAGGAAATTTAAAATTACCAAGAACATTTGTGAAAATAGACAGCTGTCAGCTGTCACACATAAAAACATTAATTCCTGGAAATCTGTCAGCGTAAACTTGACTCGCAAGTAGCCAATCAGAAAACGAATTTTTAAAGCTCGAATTTTTAATTTACTCCTCCGAATTTACGAACGCGGTATAGTAACATGTTAATTGCCATCTGAGTAGGATACATTAAATTGTTATATCGATTAGTGTTTTGCTTCTGTGTATAATATAAATGGGAAAATATGGAAGAAGAATGGAAGACATCGTTCATAATTTATCCTTCTTCAAACTAATTATTTCAAAGATTATTTAGATAAGTATTTATTAGACTAAAGCAATTTTTTCAGACTCATTATTAGAAATTACTAAAAAAAATACGATATTCTTACCAAGAGCAAAATTGCATTTCTATTTATTTCATCTTCACTATTTTTGGCACATTAAGGATTGCTAGTGAAAGCTGAAATTACTTCCAAAGGGAAAAATTTAATGAAAGCAAGAGATTTAAATGGAGGGCGATCTCCTAGCTTCTAGTTCTCATTGCATAAAGAGATCTACTATTAGAAATACGAATCCTTAAATTTAAAATTGAAGAAATATGCCTGCAACACAAAGTTGTATTGCATGATCCTTCAAGCTAGAAATTTCAAGAAATATTCGATAACTTCTAAAGGCATTTTATACTAGGTATACTCCAAACTTTGAAGCTTTAACTGTGTGCACAGAGACCTACTGGCGACGGAACGCAGCCAGAGGCACATGAAAAACAGCCCCAGGAATCGAAAGTTGTTAGGGTCAAAGTTTAACATACTGGTCTGTGGGAAATCCATTAGACTTTAATCCTCTACAATTTTTTACCCCTAAGGCTGAGAATACTAATCGAGTCTTCTCTTATAACCGCCGATAGGATGGAAACAGAATTCTGACTGTACACCTAAAACTTTTGGGCATGATGTATGAATTGTATTTATAGTATTGTTTTATCTAAAGGGGAACCAATTGCGCCCCATGCAGGTGGTTTAACTTGAAAAAATAAGATAGAACTTCCCCTAATAAACACATTTACCGTTTGATGAAGATCTATAGAGGTACTAAAGAAAAGAGAAGCTAGAAAGAATTATCTTGTCTATCTTGACCTCGTTTTAGATGATTTGGTAAGTATATACAAAACGATATGGTGGAGAGGCTCACAATATTTTTTCTATGCATGAAGATTCCATCTATACTCCTTTAGTACAAAATAAAAGGGTTGTGTTTGAGTTTATTGAAATTTTCCTTTATTTTAAAAAATATATATAACATATTGAGTAATGTATATAATATGCCCACTCGATGATTGAAAATATGTGCCCTTTATGGGTTCTCAGTCCAACGCATGGCTAACGACAATATCCGACCAGCATCACGTACTTAAAAAAGTGAGGTTCTGACAGCGAGGGTTTTTCAGTGTCCAATAGTCAGTAAAAATGAACGCAACGCGAAAGACCGAAACTCGGACAGTTGTAGCAATTCCGTGTAAAAATGGGTTTGTGCGCCGGAGAGGAAATCTAGGAATTTTTTTAAATCTTTATCTAAAACTTTGCAACCATGGATTTTGGACATCCTGAAAATCTGGGAGTTTAAAATCCTGAATGACTGAACTAAGAAACTTTGAAACTTACAAAGATGTGTTAAACAAAAGAAGTTAGACAGGGTCGTCGGAAGTTGTAGGATAGACACTTTCTATAAGAGCTCTAAACAATTGTACTTTCTTATCAGGTGTAGTAAGATAGGTAAAGTAATTTTTTACATTGTGGCAAAAATTCCACTCATAGAGACAGATTTTTGAATGTTTTATTTTGTGGGTTGAAGTCAAAATGAATTTCTGAAACTTGTAATAAAAAAAGTTTAGTTTCTTGAAAACTAGTGTGCCCTAATCTTTGTTCTTTTTAGATGTAGAACGTCTGGGATTCTAGGTCTCGACCAAATGAGTAACCCTCAAGAACCTTAACTATAAATTATTTAAAATGATATGAACACCTTAATAGCAATTAACATGTTTATTAACACTCTTTCTCCTAATATTTAGAAGTTTGAAAGTCTTGCAAACACTAAACATAGTTTGCAAAATATGTAACCATCAAATATGCCCGTATGGTAACTTTGATTATGCAGGTCTTTCATTTGGTATCCCTTATACAGACAATCGAGTTCATTTTGTAATTTACTAGGAATTAGAGGTGTGGTCTTAAATTAATACTGAAAGGGGCTCTCCGGTTGAAACCCATTCCCGTCCCTTCCCAGGGACTTTAGGAAGGACAGGCTAGAATATATTTAGTGACGGTTGGCTATAGTGAGCCGCATCACGACCGGATCATGAGCCTTAGACACGGGAGAGGATCCACATTCTTGCTACCAGATAAGACCAGACATATCCATGAGATTATTTAACGGGCACGACCTTAAATATATGATGTCTGCACACCTATAGTGCGAATTTAAACTGATATCAGTCAAAACCATACATGCTCCAAATGTTGAACAGACAGTTTCTACAAATTGTTTGAACAAATTCCGAAATTTGCATTTTATTTCTCTAGCGTACCTACTAAGAAGAATTCATTTCATCAAAAAGAATAATTGTATTACAATCTGTTACTATTACTTACTATTAATAAAATACACCTATTAAAAGGCAAAGAGACTTTCTTCCATTATACCTCATTTAATTAGCTGGTGCATACTTGAAGATATAAGTATAAAGTTATTTCTACTCTTATCAAAGAAAAATAGTTTATTAAAACTAATATTCTTATGCAATTCTACATGTTGCATCTTCACTTTCCAGCACCTTTTGATAATGTGAGCAAGTATTATATACTAACAAGTAAAATTTTCGCATTCCAGTCTTTTATGTTTTTAACAATGGGTAACTATAGGAAACTTCAGATAATGTTGGACAAAAAACAACTTCTGGACTTGGACCACATCATAATTAAAACAACAAAAGAATTCAGCGTTTCGCCCGCAATTGTATAGGGTTTCTTTTGGGGAATAATTAAAGAGCATAGAAATGATACAGAGACTGAAATAAATGGGATATAAAATATAGAAAAAGGTAGAGTAAAAAGGCACAGTAACTCAACATGCAAACCATGCCAGAGGTAAAGTTATTCTCAGGAGTTTCAAAAAAGTGTTACCTCTTGATTCACATTTGGAGCTACTGTGCTCTTATAATCTCTGTCACTTTTTGTTTAATTTTATCTTTGTGTTGCTTCTATGTAAATATTCTCTAGGTTTCCATATGTCCATTTTCATAGATTTTCATTTTAAATTTCCCTCTGGAGTTTTTTTAACTTTATGCTCTTATTTATGAAAAATTTTTGTCGTCTATGGCTAAGAATACCACCTGAAATTTCCCATGGTAACATTTTCCTAATTAAAAAAGTAAATTTTTAAAAAATGTACCTATTGCCTTTTAAAACCAACTTGTTATCAACCACAAATATGCACCAGGCTCATAGGCATAACCTACACACTCTTCAATTGGTGCTACAAGAACTCATCATAACAGTAGACCTTCTACTATACCCTCGTCTAGTAACAGCTGCACCTTGTGCTTCGCACTCTTTCCTCACCCTATCGATAATATCAGCAACTAACTTTTCTTCTTTCACTCTCTGCTCCTCCCAATCGGCCGATCTAATTTCCTTTTTCCTATTCACTTTAGGACACTCTGCAGTCTCTACAATTTCTTCTTTAATACTAATATTCAACTCTTCTTGCTGTTCTATATTCTCCGAATGTCTAGTCGACACGTGCCCCATATACCCTTTTCGACTTTTAAAGAAAACATTACAATGTGTACATTTAAATAAAGGGGCAGGGTTAACCATACTATTTACATGTAATTTGTACTTATGTCTATACCAATGTGTTCTGCTAGCAAGCACTTCACCGCAAAGCTTACACACAACACTACCGTCGTGACGCGTTAAATATTCCAAAAGTTCGCTTTTTTTCCTTTCGTAATTCTCACTACCTTCGGCTGTTATCATCAGGCTGTTGTCGTTATCCGTTAGAAAGTGCACGCCGGTCGCTGCCTCTAGATTGGCTTCTTCATTTGCGTCTTGGATGTTCTCTTCTAGCATACATCTTGCTGATTCTGTTGATATTATTACGGTATCTTGGTGTTTTGGAGGTGATGTGATGAGTTCTACGGTGACAGAAGGTTGTAGATTTGTGTGATTCTGGTTGTTTTCATAATACTGTTCATCTGAAAAGATAAATATTAGTTTGTTAGTAACGATAAGAATGTTAGTAGATATAATAGACAGAAATATAGTTAGATATGAACATGCAACAATTTATAGATGCATTGCCTCTATAAGAATGATATTTAATTTTCTAACATGAGTAAAAATATTTATGTAACAATAACCAAAGTTTAATGGTAAAGTCGCATATAGTAAAGCTTTCTAATTGTTTTATTAATATTTGAAAGAATTAGTAACAAGAATGTTAATCGATATTGCAACAATTGACATTGTGCATTTCCAGGTAATAAAGGTACGTCATATTGACGTCAAAATCTGGTAATAACTCATCAAAAGACGTCTGTGCACCAAAAATCGACAACATAACGACGTCCAGTAAATGACATGTCGCATAACACGTCATAATATCGTAATTTTTGGATATGTAGACCTTCATACCTTAGATCCCCCTTATGAGTATGCGTTTGTCCAATGTAATGGAAAAAAGAGCGATTTGTAATTTAAAATAGTAGATAGACGTCATCGTCATCAAGCTTGTAAAGGTAGTGGAGAGAAAAAGTAAATCTTCATACGAAATACGTCCCCAAGAAAAAAACATGTTAGACTGTTCGAACGTTTTGCTCGAAAATCAATGTAAAAGAAGGAATAACTATTATTCCATATAAATGTTGATATTGCTACATGTCGTAATAATTAAATTAACGCGTTCCGATTCTAAAGTTAATTCCTCAGGCTATTTCCGTTTCAAAATTAATTTAAAATCGAAAGCTGTCTGCAGCATTTACATTCAAAATTTTTAACATTATCTCCTTTAATATTTCAGTTTATGGTGACACTTTTTCGGATAATCAATAATCTTTTATCTTCTGTTTGTGTATTTCAACAGGTATGTTCCAGCCCGTTGGTTTAATGAAATAAAAGATTATAATAACTCCGCATTACCCCGCCAATTCCTTATTATTTTAATTCATTAAATTTGACTTAATTGGTGAAATTGTTAGAACCAAAAAATCTTCAAAAAACAAGCTTTTTCCGGCCTTTTGTATTTGGAATGTCGTTGAAAGACGAGAAAAACCGCTGTATCCTAATTTCCTCCAGTTAGAATATTCTTCATTTATAGTGTCGAAGTTTTAGACAGTTTTATCTTAACCCTATTTAGCGAGCACATCCCAGCCAGCACACTGAGCTTATAATGACGTAATTTTTAACTTATTATTGGTCGACGACGTCATATGACTAATAAATGATGTCTATAAGACGTCATATAACGGGACGTACGTAGACGTCTTCAAAACGACGTATTTTGGACGTACAATACAAATCAGTTTTATGACAATTTGACGTCGTTACTGCCGAAAAAAGACGACATTATGACGTCAGCGTGCTGGCTGGGATGGAAATTCTCTTGAGGCCACACAACGTCGTGAGTGTATTGTAACCCTTGTGAGTAATATTACTTTAGGGCCTTTTTTCTTCTCCTCTCACCTTATTTCCACCCTCCCTTTGGCTTAGTGGTTTTCGAAAAACGGACAATCATGTGGGGCGAGTACATCCATCAATAAACCGTGGAAACGCACGAGAATGAATCTCATCTTGAGTTTGATAATCAGGCGACAGCGATCCATAATATATTGCAAGAATTATTCGCTGTGATGTATAAAGTATTTATTGGAATTAAAAATAATGGAATAAGAGAATAAGAGGTAAAGTTTGATCTTACCGCAATCACACACTGTAAACGAAATGAGCCTTTGCAATAACCGTATTCAAACATTTACTTTTATGGAAAATGTAAAAAAACCGAAAATTGAAAATAATTCTTAAAATAATAACGCCAATGTCACTCACAACAACAAAATGCCGTATCATAACGTTTAGAAGTTAACGTTTTTGACTATGGAAGCGGGTAAAATATAACTAAATCTATCATCGAAAAAAGACGTGATATGTCATTTTAATGTAATTTACTACACGTCATTAAGTCGTCAATCTTTTATGCAATGGAGTCTTTTGAGGAGTTATCGCCATATCTGGACGTCATTATGACGTACCTTTGCCGCTTGAGTAACTATAACTAAGCTACCATTAATTTTAAGCAGTCCACAAGTATGTAATTCTAAACCTACATTTTTAGATAAAAAAACAATTCTGTTCTAAAAGAACTTCTCTAAAATTGGTAGGTAGGAAGATAGTACTGAAATTATTATATGGCGGATTTGCTAAAGGCCTTTGCAGAAAATCAGTTCCAGCAATAATAATGCTTTAAATAATGATGATATAGGAAGGGTTATTAAAGGAGAACGTAGTTAAATTATTATGCTTTCTAAATAGTTAGTTCGGTTATTTAATAGCTATATTAATATTTAATAAACAATTATACAATGTTATTCGTTCAATCCCGTCATCTGTATAAGTATAATCACATGGTAAGGCAGTTCATGTCATGCTACTTTACTAGCCATAGAGTATCCATAGCTACTGCTTGCACACATCAAATTGCTCTGCTTGAATCACGCTGTAGTTTTCAAAAAAGTTGCATCACTTCTCAAACACTTAATTTTCTGTCTCTCGATTCTAAATACAATTCTGGAACATGAACACAAAAAAGACTTAAAAATGCTTCTGCACAAAAGAAAACATATCTCAAGCAAAAAGACTTTAAAGATGTAAGAATAGATGCCCTTCAGCATTGACAATATTCATTATCGAAAATTTCCCTAATTTTGGCAAGATATAGTTTAGTACTCAAAATGTGACATCAAGATTTGAACTGTTAAATCTTGATAACTTAATGGAATTCTTTCAAGCAGTTTCTACAAATTCTACCTTTGGATGTAGAATAAATAAGACCAGCGAACACCGCTGGTTCTTCGAACCTTTAAAAATTAAATTCACTTAATATAATACTAATGTGGGTATGAGCCTTGAAATTGTTTTTATAGCAAAAGAAAACTGCTTTTACGCCATTTTCTTTGCTTAAATTAAGAATTTGCACTGCGTAGTGGTGCTAATTATCAGGACCACTCTGTACGATATAAACCCCGAACAAGCTCGTTATATTATATATGAATGGATTGCAGTAGATACCTACTGCAAATAAGAAACTGGCCACAATTCGTTCTCTTACTCAACAGATAATGAACATTTTCATTATGTTGGATCCCATGACCAGACAGCATTTTCAATACACATGCAACAATTTAAACTGGATTTATAGTCTCAACAGATACATAATAATGTCCTCTACCATAATCTGCTTTTGACAGTAAGACATAATTTGAAAGTAAAAATAAGCAGCAACATGACATCGTTAATAATCAGTTGTCAGGCCACTCTCACTGTTTCCTGCTAAGCAAACGCAACAACTTCCATCTTCAACTGAAAGGATAAAACTCCTAAAGCAATCCTGTTATGTATTGTCACACTAAAAAAGCTTTGAAATATAAATATAAGGTTGCAGCAGCGTTTTGGTCAAGGTGGAAGCCGCACTTTCTAGGAAAAAATAAATACCTTTTACATCTAAAAAAAACATATTTAACAGTTGTCTTACTATGATGCAGCATTTATAGAGCACAGAGGTGGCCTTTAAACAAAAAACAAATCAACCAAAGCAGGGAAGCTCTATTTTAAAAATATGGTTAAGTTAGAGTAGAAGAGATGAGAAGGAAAACAAGGGTAAGGAAGATGTAGTGACATAGTTGATAAGTAAAATGAACCAGTCACATGATCACAATGAGTGATAGAAAATATAGTCAAGTCGCTTGACAAAATGGTAACCAAAAACTAATAAAAGATAACAAGGTAGACCAGCGACAAGATAGGAGCATAAAATGAGTCATGGGTCAAAAAGTGAAAAAGCAGGTAATGAACAAGAAAAGGTAGAAAACAATAGAGGAAACCTTTACTCCCGAGTGGGATCAGCAAGTTTAATATAATAATAGCAATAAACATATTAAATAAATGCCTATCTTGCTGCTATCTGCTTACAACACAACTAGAAACCAATTGTTTGTCCCAAATGGCAGTAGCGGTTTCCATATAATCTAGGTATCAGTGAGAGGTAAACATTGTAGCCTGCTAAGTATCCACAGAACAACAGGTGAATACGCCTTTCACTGGCTTGGACAAAACCTTTTAAAGGGTATGTAGAAACTGTCGTTGCCATATGGTAAAAAAACTGCATCGAATGAGACTGAAAAATACCCCAAGATAAGAACTAAAAAAATCAAAAACATTCTTAATCAAACAAGGTAACCATTTGCTAAAAATAGATTATAGACAAATCAAGAATTAATAAGAGAAATCACAAGCGATGTAGAAAATGAACTACGAATAAGAAGGAAGGGACATTAACATAAGAATATACAAGAGGAAGCAGTGAAACAAATAACAATTAATAACATAAATATTACAGGCATTTTGAGTGTATAAAACCCTCTTCAAAAACACATTACCACAATGTATGCCATATATGCTGAAACTCTATATAAACCACAACACTTTAAAAATAGTTTACCGAGGTAAAGAGAATTATTCATACAAATACTAACGAATGTAAAAACATGATAGATGTACAAACACTAATACATACATAGTTGCAGCAACAGTACTTCATGTAAACAATCAAGAATTCATGAGAAATAAAAACCAAGGAACGCCACAAAGTAAAAGATAGAACAAACGGTTACAAAAGAATATACAAATGACCTGGGCATGTCAAGATGTTTGATTAACAAAGTGCAGAAAGAGGACAAATTAATAATACGAAAGTATTTTTATACTTTCATTTCTTCATTTTAAAAATGAACTTAAAAGCGACTTAGCAAAGAAACGAGCAGAGATGTCATTTATGAAACTATATAGCATAAAGAGACAGCATCAAAACCTCTTAACAGTGTTCAGGGAGAAAGGCATATCAAAACCCATGCTATGATGGTCACCGCAGCCTAATAGAATTGTAATGAAGAATCCACATGCAGACTTTGCAATGAGGAGGTAGAAACAGCCTACCACATCATAATCAAATGTGAAATCCTTACCCGACAGAAGCATGCTCTCCTTGTAGGAACTTTTTTCGAGAAACACTCATAAGAGAAGATCTGGTGAAAAGGCTATTAAACCTAATAAGGACCACAAAACTCTTCACTGACTAAAATAATGTCATGAGAAGTAGAATAAGCCCCAAACAGTACGGTGCAGTGCAGTACTGGGCTCTTTTCTCTATCATCAGTTACTGTAAACTAAACTAGTTAAAAAATAAATATAACAGTGAAATGTGATTTTATCAAAATTTTTTATATTTTGGTAAATTATCTTTTGATTATTTTGATTTAAATATCTACCGATTTATGATATATGTTATTTGTATAAGATTAAAATGAAAGTTTAACAAAGAAACTTGTTTTTTTTCAACATAGTTATTATCTTTCGATTATTTTAATTTATTTACTGATTATCTACGATTTATGACTTATATACAAACTTGACATTCGGTAAAGTTATAAGTTTTCGGATACTAATTAAAACAAAAGAAATCCTCAGAATGTCATCTACTGTAAATTGGGGAGGAGTGATGTAGAAATTTAAAAGTTTATTGAACAGCACAGTTAATAGTTATTATGGTCCTAATAAAGAGAAGAATAGGCAAATCGTAGTGATACCCAACCCAGTGGGGATCAAAAATTGAAGTAGGGGCAGAGACTTAAAATTTGTTACAATTAAAACTTTTAGGGTCTTAATAAAAAGACAAACCAAAAATCTTAAATACTCTCCCTCTCTCTCTTAAGTACTCTACAGGGAATGAAAAATTCAAACATGTGACATATAATATTGAAATTTGAGAAATGGTTTAGAGTATTCAAGATGATAGCTGCAAGAGGTGCAAATATATATTTTTTATCTAACCCTTACATAGACCTTTGTTGAAAATTTAAGAAATTATTTTATATACTATTTATATGCCAACTTAAGAAATAGTTCTCTTCCCCATTCTCGCATTATTCTTCTTTGATTGACTCTTCATGTCTTCTCTTGAGGATATAGTTTGCCATTAGTTTTCGTGATTGTATTTTTGCTCGCATTAATATATTTTTTAAAATTACGCTTTAATTAAGGTTACAAAATTTATACTAAATCATGTAAAACTTGAATACTACAATTGAATACCAAGTGATCATCATAGTATTTCGTAAGTACATGTTTGTGACCGCACTATAAGTGGAAGAAATGGTGTTACAAGATCAACAAATCAATGATTCGATTATCGCTCATGAAATAGGAATCTGCGAAGCATCCGTGTTGACAATTTTGCATAAAGATTTAAGGATGAATAAATTATTAGCGCACTGGATTTCGAGAATCCTGATACCTGACCAAAAGTTTTGCAGGCAAGAAATTTGCGAAGAAAACTTGGCGGTTCTAGTTCGTGACCAAGACCCATTTTCGCAAAATTGTAACAGACGATGAAATATGAAATGCAAGAGTTCCACTGAAATTACCCGACACAACAAGAATCAATGCAATAGTTGCACAAAGGAACTCCAAAACCCAAAGAAGCAAGCATCTGCAGTGAACCTGATGACGACAGTTTTTTGGGATATTGAGGGCATTCTTTGGATTGGGTGTATGCGGAAGGGGTCTACAAAGAAATAATTAAAAAGTTGCTATATGCCAAGAGGCCTTCTAATTTAGACCAAAAAGCTTTATTGCTGTAAGACAACTGCTGAGTGATAAGGCTCACAAAGTTCAGGAAGAAATCAGAAACAACTGCGGGTTTGTTGAGTTATAACACCCCCCCTTACAGCCCTGATCTAGCTCCCACGGACATCCACTGAACAGTTCGGATATGGCTCCTAGTGACTATTATTTATTTTCCAATTTAAAGAAAGACCATAGGGGACGTCGTTTTAAGGATGAGAACGAGTTGCAAGCAGCTGATGTAATTAAACATTTTGAAGGAAAAACTTGAGATTATTTTTACAAGAGCATTGAATTATTAATTCCACGTTGTAATAAGCATATTGACATTAGGGGAGATTATATTGAAAAATAAAAATTATATTTTACCAAGTTTATTTTTCCTATATCAGGCAGAGAATTTATGGTGCTTACCTCGTAACATTAAGATCAACTTCATAAAGGACCATAAGCGAACCTATAGGAAAGCATTTTTAAGAGCGGTTAGAATTTTAAAAGGTCATAGTACTTATTTAAGAAAGCATGGGGACAGTTAAATTGGTAGCGGTTTAAAAGATTCCTAATAATAATAAGTATCGATAAATCAGTATGCCATATTCCAAAACTATTTAATATTTCAGACCAATTAAAGTTTTTATTTGTTTAGAAAGTACAAAGTTAATATTAATATGTGAGAGCGAGAACTTTCTTATACAATAAACAGCAGTAAGAAAAACTAATGATAGATATTGGACCTTATCGTCACCTTTTTTCACCATTCCTTCACCTAGACCTATTTTTATTACAAAGATTTCAATTCCAAACTGTTATTTCTCGTATCCAGAGCATAAAAATTGAATAAACAATTCCAAAATTGCGCATAAATCCACCATGTTTTATATTTATCTCTCATAAATATTGAAATTTAGTATCCTTGCTTAAATTAAAATTAAAACCAAATAATTATGTTTTTCAATTTATGTACTTGTAACGCCTATTAATTTATAACAAACGATAATGTATTTTTAAACATGCAACTAGAACTTTGCATAATCATAAAGTTTATAAAACAGCAAATTACTGTAGGCACGACAATGTTGTAATACATAACACATAGGTCTAGAAAATATTTTAATATGCATTAGAGGTAGATTTATTAATAAAACGAAAAAAAATACATAAACAAATTTATATACTTAATAGATAGAACTTTCTGAAATGGAAGAGAATTATTCGTAGTACATTAATTTATACATCTGCACCATAAAAATTACAAACAAACTATAGAATTAAGAATTAACATTAAAACAAGTGTTAGGAATTATATTTTAATAATTATTATAAACTCTTTTATTTTGGCACTCTTTTCAATTTCTTTTTTAATAATATATAATTATGAAGAGTGCCAAAAATTAAATCTTTTTAAAGCATTATTAGTTTTGATTTCTAATCGAAAAAACAAAAAATAACAAAACCTTTTCAATCAAGAAAAATAACATTATTCTCCGAGACGGAAAAGAATAAAATAAAAACATAAAAGCAAAAACTATATTATAATGTATAGGCCACATGGTTATTTTTACAAAATATTCCGAAAACTTCACATCTAAGGTACAATTTTCAGTCTAATTAAAGTTTATTATAAAAAGACAGTAACAAGAAAAGAAGAATATAGAAAATTATGTGGCAGATATAATAAACTGTTAAAAGAGTTCGTCAACATTTCATAAACATTTGTAAAGTATATAATATAAATTTTTCTGAATACAAAAATTATTATATTTCTATTTTTTAAATAACAAAAAAGTGCAAATTTTAAATTTGCAATATACATAAAAAATGAAGTTTGAAAATCTAAACTCTAAGATAACTTTGTTAGTATATAAATTTCTATATTAATTGCACTTAACTCTTATAGCTTAATTAAGGCCTCTACTGCTTTTTCTTTTTTATTTTAGGCAGTGTGAGAACCTACGGTGGAAGAACTGTGACAACTGGCCTTGGCCTAATAAAAAGATAAAAGAAAAAATAATAAGACAAAAACTAAAATAAAACAAAAAACTATTACACAGCAACTGACAAATCTAAACTATTGCATATATTTATTATTATTACTTTGAACTTTTAGATATTAAATATCTATTTATTGTTATAATTAATATAAAAAGCAATACTTTTTTCTTCATATAGCAACAGCAGTAAAAAATAATTTTTAAAATTCAAGTTTTCAATTTCTTTTAATTAATAAAGAAATCATTTTCTCCCTTTTTTTCGTTTGCCTAAAAAATATACAATATACATTTACAATCACATCACAACAAAAAAAAATAGAATAATAGCAAAAGGAAAAATTAATTGCCCTAATACAATAAGGAAAAACATTTAAACAGTGGAAAAGAAAAACAAGAGACAAAAAAATAAACTTATGAACATGGTCAATAAATTCTGGATTGCGCATCATTAATAATGAAAACTGTTTTGATACAAATTTTTTCTCTTTCGATTCTTTTTTTATCCCCAACACCTAATTAAATAATTTGTTAAACAAAAAATAACTATATTACAAATTGTGCGTTTTTACGGCTGATTATTATACATACATATTAGAGCACTTCAGAACTCCAAGAATCAGAAAATTATAATTTTATTAGAAATAATATCAGAGTTAGTTATAATTAAAAAAAAACTAACTAAAGATTAGATTTTAATCTAATCTTAAAATAAAAATGTTAAATTAGAAAATATGTACGATTAATCAGTAAAATTATTCCTATATAATTTTTAATTATAAAGAAGCATTTCATAAAATTGGTAATAATAACAATATTTTCTGTAGTAATCATACTGAATAAAATAAAATTAGAAAATAATTTTAATAATATAGATTAATATTTCTTGGATATTTTTAATTATAAGTGTTCAATAAAATTGGAAATATTATTTTTGCATTAATTACATTTTAACCTGATTGAATAAGATTCAAAATTAAAAAAATAACATAATTTAACCTTATTTATTGGATTATTTGGTCCAAAAGATTTTAAATAATTGAATTAAAACTGAAAGCAATTAAGAAATCCTGATTTTCATATTAATAGTTTATTTTAATTGAACATCGAAAAATATATTGCACACATATTTTGTACTAAAATTAAAGGAAAATAGCGATGTATAGAAATTTATTAAATAAATGTAAAATTTTAATTTTGAAAATTATAAAACAATCAAATTGTATTGCTTTTCAATATTAATAAGAAGTTTCATAATTTATAATTTCAATTTTTATTTTAATATTAATTGGTTTTAGTTTTTAGAGAAAAAATAATAGAATTTAATAATCATAAAGTAAATTTATAATTTTCCAAGATCGGAGGTTTGAAACGCTCACGCATAAAAATATTTATATAACAATTATTATTGTCTACTTTGTGCAGTCAATTAAATTTTCAATTTTAATATTTCATAACCTAAAATTAAGTATTTATAAATAATAGATATTTATATATAATATGTAAATAATAATTAATTTGTTATAAACAACTTAACTTTTAAAACTGTGTAAATTTGTATTCTATACTATATATATATATATTCAAATATATATATTTGCAAAAACCCCTATCTAGTTCTATTCCAAACCAAATCTAAAATATATATAAACTTTTTTTTAAAATGAAAAACTAGTACGATTTGTAAAATCTGTTAGTAATTTTTGTATTTTGGATTACTCACTGCTTAGCAGTTATTTGTTAATTATTAAACTAATAATTACAAAACCTTTTTAAGGCTATTTTTAACCAAATGGTTAATCACAAGTAAATTTCTGTTATTTAACTAGTATCTATCCAACATTGTACTTGTGGTTGGTAATAATAATTTTTTCTATCATCTTTTATTAGTTTATTCTAACTCTCTTCACCTTGCATCGATTCTCCTAAACTAATAACTTAACCCAGTCAAAGAAAAGCAAACCTGCCTGTATCTACCTGACTAGAAACTTGTTATTAGTTCACACGGAATATCCTACAAGGGTGAATAGAATAGAATAATATATTAATTATAGAATAAATACAATACAACTGGTTCAGCCATCAAAAAACCAACTGTCCTGTATTTGCTCTGCTCTCACAATCGTGTAAATAATAATAATAATAATCTTGGAAGAAAATAACTATATAAAGAGAAAAAAAACTTAATACGTTAGCACCATATTTTAACAAAATAACCACTATTCTTGTTTCACTTGCACATTATTATCAGGGGTATACGTTTGAATATTATCTGGTGTACAAACTGTAGTTTCAAGCATATTCTCAGGCGGGAGGAAAAACCCCATCGGAAAAACGCAATCCTTAGGCATAAAACAGTCGTGTACAGTTTTCATGTGGTTCTTCATTTTATCAGGTCTAGAGAACTCTTTCTGACATACCGGACATGGGAATACTTTTCTCTGATGACCTTCATGATACAAGAACGCGTGCCGTTGAAAACTATACTTATTTTTAAACGTTTTTTGAACATCTACTTTTGCACACTCTGTGCATTGATAGACACCTTCGTTAATTGACGCGTATCTAAACAAGTTCAGTCCTCTCACTGACATCTCTGTTAATTGCTCGGCGGGATCCTGACTCTGCGACGTCGCCCTGCGCCTGGCTCTTCTCTTTACTGGCTGACGAGATGAAGGTGCATTCATTGCATTTGGTGTGCTGGATGCACTGCTCGGAGTGGATGTTGTGGGATTATTGTTATTGATGTTGTCTGATGCATTTACTTGTGTACTGTCATTTAGATTATGTTGTGGTGTTGTGGGTTCTGATTTGGGTAGTGTTGTTGGTAGAGATTCCGGTTTTGATAATTTTTGCTGAGTAGCAGAATCTGTGGAAAATAATTAAATTATTATTATGTGACGAAAGATACAGACTTAATAAAACAAAACAATATTACTACGCATTACTTAAAATTCTATTAAAAATTTTAAAATAGCAATTAAGTGAAATAATTATAAAAAATAATTTTTAAACTAGAAATAAAAACATAAAATTTCATTTTTTACAGTTTTAGTAATAAAATATGCTCACCTTTTATATATTCAATAATACAGTAAATGAAAATTTCAGAAATTCAATTTGAACAATTTAATAATTTAATTAATCAAATTATACAAACGTGTCAAGTGTTTAATTTTTAAAATCTAAAAATAAACTAAATAATTTAAAAAAATCTAGTTTGAAGTGAAATACATTTTATAAATCAAAAATATTTTAGAATTTATTGATTTAAAACTTATATGTATTAAATCAAAGTTAACAATTGATTTCAATAGAAAAGAAAGATAATTTGTTAACAATAATTATTTAAAAAGTAATTTATAAAATTTAAGATTTGAAATAATTAAAATTGATATTAGTCAAATTTTTTTCCTCAATAAATTACTTAAATGTATTTTTTTTCCTGATTTTGGTTATTTGCATTTTTATTGACCTTGACATTTAAAATGTATATCTTTCAAGGTACTCCATTTGAAAACAATGTAAGCAATTTGAATGGATTATATTTATAAATACTGTCTATTTGAAACACAATCTTAAGACAACAAAAAACACTGTAGGTACTTCAATGTTTTTTAAATATTTGTCTATAAACAAATATATTGAAATTTAGCTATGGGAATTTCACTAAAATACACAAAAGCAACTTAATGGAAATTAAAAGAAAAAAATAGAAAAAATTATAATAGAAATTTATTTTTATGAAAATCAAATTATGATACTTAAACACTACAAAAAAAGTAATAATAATAATAATAATAATCAGGTCATAGGTAACTTAAAAAAAGTATAACAGAGCAAATAAATATTTAATAGAAACTCCTAAATGAAATCTACATTTAAAAAAACAATCAAAATAATTCTACTAACAATAAAACATATCAAATTGGAAAGAATTTAAAAGTCTTAAATCAATTTTGAAAATTTTCAAGTAAATCTAGAAAATTCAAACAATTCTTTCCAACATGATACAAAAACTACAATTCTTTTTAATTACCTTGTTTTTTCCAGAAAGTTCAAAACTGATAGCATGTAAATTAAAACTTTTAAAATAAGACAATGGAGAAGGCAAGATCTTTTATTTTAAACAGTAATTAATTTAAATAATATACAGAAAATATAATATTTATTGCCACGTGTTATATTAAATATTATAAATTTCTTATTTACAAAATATTTACTAGATTATCAACTATTTATAATATATAATAATCATCATTATAGTTAACATTGGTATAAAGACAGAAAAGACTCTTAAAAATATAATTCTATATTTTATGATATATAAAAATAAATGACTATACGATTGGATTTTTCTCTACACTTTTTTGTATATAATACACATTTAAAAATTAGTATCTGCATTTTAAAAACAGGCACTTGGTTTATTTTAATTTTGTAAATTTAGGAAGACTCAAAAAAATGAGTGAATTTTGAAAATGCAGAGCTTTTTTTAAATATTAATAACATTTGAGCATTAAGATTTTTTTAAATTTAACTTGCAGTCTTGTTTAAAATATTCGTAGAAACCAATAATAGCCAACATTCACTTTTCATTGTAACCACTTCATTCAGATATATAATATCATTCAGAATTTCTAAAGAGTCGAGCAATTTCTATACAATAATATAAAGATTTAATAAAATATAAATTTATCTGGCAGTGAAACATTTTGTTAAGAATTATTTTTATGCTCAACTCTTCATTTTTAAATATATATATTTACATGAAGAAATATAATAAACAATTTCTATATAAAATTTACTTCAATCTATAAATTCATACTAACTTCTATAAAATGCCCGTTATTTCCAACAAATATTTTATTGTACATAAACTCAAAATAAAAAATATTAAGAAAACTACCTATTAGTATTTGGCTTTTTCAAACATGCAAATCAACACTGTCATTCACTGACAAACATAACAAAACAGCACCATAAGTTAAGAATAATGCAATTTCCAATTGATATAAATATGATGTATCTTTAGTAAATTATAATTTTAATTTGCATTCCGATTATAATACACTGCATTTTAATTCTCTTACGACTTCTTTATTTAGGTTTTGTGGATCTAAACATAATCACAAATCATTCAAATCATTTGTACACGGCCTTGAATTTGTAATAAAAGTTTATTCATATAATGAAATTTTCAATACTGAAATTGCAAAATCTTTCCATACATATTTTATACCCCTATCCTAAAATAGTAACTTCTATTAATATATAATATTATTATGTACGATATTTGTACTAAGTGAAAACATTCTCTTCAATCCCATCCACTCATTCATGGTGCTGAAATGTTTCCGAATCAAACCAATCAAACGAAAAGATAATAAAAGGTAAGGCAACAATGTTAAGGCACTGTAATAACAGGTTTATGTATTATTTTCAAATGTGCCAACATATTATCTTTACGTGTAAAAGCTTTACAACAAACAGGACATGCAAACATTTTCACGTCAACTTTATGAGACGTCATGTAATGTCTGCAAAAGTTACTTATGTGCGTATAAACCCTATCACAAACTGTACAGCGATATAAATTGTCTTTCTCCCTAACACAGAAATCTCGTGCTGATTTATCAGGATCATATATCTTTTTGGTATAATTTTCAAATCTGGACGATCTCGATTCGCACGATGGTTCTTCTACAATTAGCTCGTAATTAGAATCCTCGTCGAAATCGTAGAAATCTGCTGCTTGTTTCTTAAGACTACTACTACTATTATTTCCATTACTATTGCTGTCGATCACAGTGTCTAGAAATGTCCTCGGATCGAGTTTAATATCTAATGCCTCGTATGAGGAGTCGAGTACATCTTCGTTATCTTCGTCATCTGACATCGTTAAATCTTGCTGCGGCATACCAAGTTCTTCTCTTAATGAACTGTTGAAGTCTATGCAATGGACGTTCGTTGTGGATGTGGACGTTGTGTTTTCTTTTTCTGTATCTGGAATCATTTAAGAGTTCGTTAAAAAATTAATCTTGCTAAGAATTACTTAATAAAATTTATTTTGATAATTTTTTTTTGACTGACAGTAATAAAGTTGCACATTACAATATTGTTACTGTTAGCCAATGAAATTAATCTTATAGGAAAAGTAAGCAAAAGTTAATTCTAACTTTAATAATTAATTTGCAGCTGTTTATGCAAAAACAGAAAATTTTACTTTTCCAATAAGGTTCAGATTAACAGAAACTGAAAATATTGAGAATTTTTCTGAATAGACCTTTTGAATTGCCTTATTCATATAGGGAGATGCTTTGGCTACCAATGCTGGCAAAATTAAAGATTGAGTGTTACTTCAGAATATGCTTCATTAAAATGCAGATATAGGAATTGCTTCAGAAGTTTGGAATAGCATTTACTGCAGAAGACTGATATAAGTATTACTTTAGAAGGCTGATATTAGCATTATTTTATAAATATAATCTTAATGGCATATTATTGTTAACTATTCAAGTCGACAATATTAAATATTTTTCTGCAGAAGAGAGCATTAGATTCACTGTGTTAAGGTTGGAATAAGAATTACTTGAAAAATTTAACATTAATTGGCCATAATTGACCACATAAAAAGTAGTCCTCCTGAAGGCTATCAAGAATTACTTCAGAAAGCCAACAGGAATTACTTCAAAATGCTGATGAAAATTGCTTCAGAAGACTGAGATAAGAATTAAAACTATCTTTATTAAAAAATTACTTTAGAATTACAGATAACAGGAATCAGTTGATGCCTGATATTACACTATGTTCTTCAAAAAGCTGAACTTGGAATTACTAGAAGATGGAATGGGAATTACTTCAGAAATTTAACATGAATGTTACTTTGGAAGTATTCTTTAAAAGGTTAAGGCAACTTTAGAGAACTGACAATAAGATTAACACAGAAAGTTGATAAGAATTCAGAATGCACTATGCTATCAAGAATGGCAATATTAAAGACACATTTCAGAAGAGCTAGGCAGAGAAAACTATTTGAAACGAATGATATAAAGGTAAACATTGTTTTAAAAAAAAGTAGTTAAGAAATTATTATTAATTGTTAAAGTCAACGTAATAAACATTTTTCTTTGGATATTAAATTAGAAACAACTTTGTTATGATTCATGAAGGAATTGCTTCATAGATAGGTATTAAAATGTGATATTGTTGGGAATTCGAAATAAAAATTTTAAAGACTGTCTTTCAAAAATAGGAATTACTGCAGAAAGTTAAGATGAATTACTAGTCACACAAAAGACAGTGACATTAATAACAGTTCTACACTTTTTGGGGCCTGCTAGAAGTTACCGTTTGTGAAATCATTCTTCAAAAGACTGACTAACAAAAAGTACTTCAGAAAATTAAGAAAAAGTACTGCGAGGAGCTGGCATAAGAATTAGAACTGAAGATACTAAAGACTGTTCTGAAGTTAAAACTAAAATTAGTTTAGAATTGCAGTTATATTAATAGGATTTGTCATTTGTCACTGAACCTGACATTACTAAACAATGTTCTTTGGGAATTATGTTATAAAATGGAATGGAAATTACATTAGAGATGCTAAGATTTCTCTAAGGAAGGCTTTAACATTCATTTCTAACAACTGACATTTAGATTAGCCCATAAAGTTGATAATAATTACTTCAGGAGGTTGGTACAGGTATTATAAGCTCATGCTATCAAAAACAACATTACTAGAGGCTAATGATAATCAGAAAACGTGAATTACATCAAAGAATTATGTAGAAATTACGTTAGAAGAATGGCAGAGGAGTTACTGTTAACTGTCCAAGTTGATAATATTAAATATTTTTTTTCAGAAGAGTGAATATTGAATTTACTTTGGAAAGGTTGTAATGAGAAGTTGACATTAGTTGGCTTTGATTGACCACATCAAAAATGGTCCACTTGAAGGCCAATAGGAATTTCTTCAGAAATAGAAATTACTGTTAATGGCCTTGGAATATGATATTATAGTGGAATGTCCAAGTAAGAATTTTAAAGACTGTCATTATTTCAGGATGATCTTCAAAAGGCTGATAGAAACTACCATTCAGTACAAAAAATAGTAAAAGACCTAAAATTTTTGAAGCTTAAGAAAAGCTACTGTTTGAAAAATATTATTCTGCAAAAGACTGGTTAATTTAAAAACTATTTCAAAAAGTTTACAAGATTTACTTCAAAGAAGTTACATAAGAATTAGAACTGGTTACACTAAAGACTGTTTTTCCGAATGTTAATTTAAAAATTACTCTAGAAATACAGATAACAAAAATTACCATTTCTTGCGAAAGCAACGAGCTTAAATGGTTCTTCAAAAGGCTAATCTTTGAATTATGTTAAAAAATAGAATGAGAATTACCTTATAAGTCTGACATCTTGACAAGAATTGCGTCGTAGTTCTATAAGGCTAGTATAGAGATTACTGCAGAAGGTTTACAGCAGACATCAAAAGAATGCCATACAAAATATTGTTCATTTACAGATTTACACTCAACATGATGCTTTGGAAGAATTTATTGGAACTACTTCAGAAGGCTGCCAGGATTGCTCCATATGATATATAAATTATTGTTTATTAGAGAAAGCAATAATTTTAAAGATCTTCCTTAAGAATTGATCTAGAGATTACTTATGAATGCTGACATGAAAATTACCCCACAGAGTTGACAGGAATTACTTCAGAGCCTCCATAATGCCTAATAGGGATTGCTTCTAAAGGTTGACATAGAGAGAAGAATCTTTAGGAGTATAGCAGTTCATGTTCAAAGCTTAAAAAAAATAGATCAAAAATCACTTGAGATGGAATTATCCAGAAGGCTACTAAGAATTGCTTCAGAAGATTAGATTATCATCCGTTATGAAAAGCAATATGTAATTTTAAAGATCTTTCTAAAAGCTGATCTAAGATTACTTACAAAGACTGGCATAGAAATTACTCCACAAAATTAACCAGAAATACTTACATAGAGATTACTCCAAAAGCTTGACAGCAGAATTACTTCAAGAGAAATACTTTTAATACTTATACTAAACATGGTGCTTCGGAAAACATCTAAAAATTATTTAAAAAAGTTGCCTTGGAAATTACTTCAGAAAGCTACCAGGAATTACTTCAGAAGATATATAAATCATCATATGCTATGATAATATAAGCAATAATCTTAAAGACCTGTCTTGTTAATACATCAATTATCTTTTGTAGCCAAAAGCAATGATATTAAGGATCATTCTGCAACAGGTAGACTAGGAATTACAGATTGTTAAAGTAGAAATTATCTTTCAGCATCAATGAAGGTAATGTTAAAGATCAGCTTTTCAGCTTTAAAATGCTGAAAATTGAATTTCTTATGAAAAATATAGCAGACATTCTAAAGCTAATTTCTTTAAAACTTTGGTAATGAAGATCCCTCAAGCAACCAAAAAAGTTGTGAACGATTACCCAAGTTTGTTGTTGCATCAAAGTTCTAACATCCAAATCACTCGAATTTTACCAATAGAATTGGCATTAGGTACATTTCTTCTACAATGTTACAGGTGATTATTTCTAAAATTATTTTAGACCACCAGGTGTTTACTAATAAAAAACGTAAGCTGCAAATTCTATCTAACACCTTGTGTCTGCAAGATTAATTGCAATTTGAACAAACCAGTTTAAAAATTGCAGTAGAAAAAACCGAATGCGGTATTAAAATTGGAAGTATATTATTTTAAAACAATCAAAATGTCTTGTAGAAAACCTTGAATTTAGTAACGAATATAGAGACAAAATATTTAATATTTCTACGCATTTTTAAGAGAATAATGTTTCTTTCCACAATAACACTATAAAATCAAACTTGAATACCCATGGCCGATTCATTGGTTTTAGATAAACAATCAATTAAAACTGAAACAAATTAACATGCGAGATAAATTCAGATCTTGTAATTAGGTTTCATTAAACGATCCAATTAAATTGATCATAAATTCAGTTTCTGTATATATATTCTAATTTTTATCTATTAAACCACCATCACCATTAAGTTATTAATATAAAATATAAAAGAACACAAGCTTAAAAATATTAATAAATGTTAAAAAAAGGGAAAAGCTATAGGGAATAAGCCGCGTTAAAAAAAATATGTAAAAAGTGTTAATATTAACAACTTTAACAACTAAATATAATAATGATAGGAGTAATTGTTTAATGCTTAAAGCTGTGTTTTTTATTCAATAATATTAACAGTAGTGGCTCATTCCTCAACAACTCTTCCCTTACAATTAAAAATTATTAAAACTCACCTCTCACAATCAGTTTAAATAGCGATGCACACTTATAAAAAGGAAACTTTTCACTATAGCTTTTCCCTTCACTATACTACTAAAAAACACTAAAAACGCGGCTAAAAAAATTAATTAAAAAATTGTATATAAAAAATCTTTTAATTTTTTAAAATATTATTTATCATACAAGTAAATCCCACATTACATAGGAAAAAAAGAATTAATGATAACAGTCAATAAAA
Organism: Agrypnus murinus; assembly: GCA_929113105.1. Classification (NCBI taxonomy): domain Eukaryota; kingdom Metazoa; phylum Arthropoda; class Insecta; order Coleoptera; family Elateridae; genus Agrypnus; species Agrypnus murinus. Next base: position 149,747,786 of record OV816028.1, read on the forward strand.
TACAATGGTCATTAAAAATTAAACCAATACACGTGTGAAAAAGTGCAAATCGGTAATAAATAATATTTTTTAAAAATGTACTGCAATAATAATAATGATGATAATAATAAATAATAATATGAAAAGAATGTTTGAAACAATAGCTTTATGTTTTATAAATCGATTTGAATTGTTATTAAATTTAAATTAAAACAAGTATTTAGTAAAAATCTAAACAAAAGTGGGCATCACAAAACAAGGCTAACAACGAACAAAAATAACTGATCTTTTATTACGCATTCTAATTAGAAAATGTTTATTAACAAAAGTAATTAAGACGATTATTGAAAATAAATGAATTAGGTTCCCATAAATTCATATTATTTAATGTATTACTTTAATTTTCAAAACAATCGAATAATACTGTCTCATCTATTTTTTTTTGTATTCCTATTATTTGCATTACTGCAAACCTTCCAGTTTAAAACAATAGAAGATTAATTGAAAAATGCGTCTATCAACACACTTTTAAAAATCTAATTGTAAGTCGAACATTACAATATTAAAACGTTCCCATGGCCTCCAACTTGTGGGGGTATAAAATAATAATGATTGATGATGGGCATTTATTTTAGAAAGTAAGATTGTCAAACAAATTTTTAATAGATTAAAAAAATACTAAATATTTATGCAAAAGATTAAATAAATAAAAAAGAAAACAATAATGTTTAATTTTCACACAAATGAAATTGACAATAAATAAATTAACATCCTACACACTGTAGCAAATGTATTTTGAAAAATTTTTAAGCTACTGCAGAATAAACAATAAAAAATGGTGTTTAATAGAGTAATTGCAAAAACCAAATCGATTTATATTTATTACGTAGGCAGAACAATACAATTAATACAAATTTATAAGTTTGTTAAAAAATGTTTCAAAAATATGTAACACATACTTAATAAATTTTATTTTGGGAAAAGACGTTTGTATTATTTAATATTATTTGTGTGTAATATGAAGGTTTCCTAGCCATATAATATATAAAATTGGTATTCGGGCATCAAAATGAAGGTTATCCTCTATTTTTAAGGAGTGGTAGGAGGAGGAAGCTAGGTGTACTATTACAACACCAAACTAATATTTGTTATTAATACAGTTGCTTAAATTGAAGGGTTTTAATATTTATAAAATTTTTGCACTTATTGTTATTAATATTGTTTACAATAAGTGTGATTTAATAAGTTCGGAACACCAATAATTGTCAGTCAATCAATTGTCAGAGAGAATACATATTATAAAGACCACCCAACAGCATAAATAATTCTCATTATTGTCAAATTACACAACCTGAAGAAATTATTCTACTAATTATTTTTATTTATTTATTTTCGTACTTTCTTACTGGTGTATAAACAAAAACAGTAAAGTCATGCATACACATATATACAATTGTAATTAAAAGTTTTGTCACAAGGAGTGTGAAAATGTAATATTGCAAACATTTTAAGTTGTATTATTATTATTATTATCGTCCTCCCACACTAAATTTATTTCTTTATTACATATATAATTGGCATGCTCCATATATCTGCTTATAGCACGTGCTAATTAATCAAAAAAGTGGTCTACCATCTTTTTGCTTAATTTTACAAACATTAATACTCGGAAATTATAAGACGATTGAATAAAAAAAAACTTAAATTTAATTGATACATTTTTAATTTAATTAAATTATCATCCTAACTGTTTTAAGATGAGATACTCAATAATAATTCCTGACCCACTTTTAAGTATTGTGCCATTTCCCTTATCTGATATTGACATGTAATCAAAAGCATAAAATTTTTCAGTGATAGATAAGTCTCTTCAAGTATCAATCGAGTGGGCGTTCAATATCTAACAAACTGTTACTTCATTCCAGCACTTTTAAACAATTAGGGGAATGGTTTTATTTATCTTCTTATTGTGTGGCGACACCTCAGGCAGCCAGAAAATCAATAGCAAGAAGACAGAAAAAAAACATTTCAAGAGTTTCCAATTAATTTGGGACCATTTTCGCCTTGACTTAAAAAGTTAAATTTTCATTAAACATGGCTAAAGAATTCTTTTCCAGAAAAAAAGAAAATACATAATAAAAGCCCTATTTAGAAAAAACACAGCTGAATTTTATCAAAAACCATAACCTCAAATTTAAGAAAACATAACCTTGATTTAGAAATAAAACAGTAGGTTGGTAGATGATATCTCCGTATTTATAAATATACAAATATAAAATGGTTCTCGACAATTATAAAAGCATCAAAGTAAAATTGTTGTTACTATTTTTTTTTGTTAATAGATTATTATGAATCAAACCATTATTAGATTCATACAATATGAATCATAAATACCGAACAATTTAGAGATATTAATTTGACTTGTAGGAGGAATTTAGTTAAACATTTCAGTGACTAAATAATAAACATTCCATAAAAAGAATATCAAAATTGATTTAAATAACCTTTTGTTATGAAAAGTTCAAAAATTCTTAAAACGATTCTAAAAATGATTTTACTGAACTTAATCGGGTTTACACAAAATTAATAATCTCAATTAGAAAAATAGATTAATTAAGGATCTATTAATAAGCAATTAGATATTATTGCTATGTACTTGCTTGAATCATTACTAACTTAATCCGTTAATCTTCAATTTTATATAATTTGATCTAATTATTAATGATCCATTTTATTGGCTAGACTTAATGAAGATCAGTTCTGTGAGAGTAATATACAAATCTATCTGATTAGTATGTTTTCGTCTATCTAAACAAAAAATGGCGCAGAGCAGAAATTGCTCCATGTCAATCCTTTTTCTGTTCCCTTACATCAAATATTACACTGCTTGTTGCATAATGTTGTTCATGATCTTGTTGGGTAATAGTTGGCCATGATTTCATTTTCTTGTCACTTTTTTATTTATATGATTAGCCTTACTGATACTGTTGTTCTACTGTTCATTTATACCAGGTGAAACAGAGAGTAAGGCCAAGCTTTATCCTCTTTGTTTATAAATGGGTCTTTACAGGATTTAGTGTAAATGAAAGTTTCATCAGTAAAATTCAAATATGCAAAAAGTATAGTGTTCCATTCAAAAATTTGAAATTTGAGGTCATTTCCGACGAACCCGGTAGTCGCCATATTGGATCTGAATTTGGAAAAACCAAAATGTGCATCTAATATATTCACATCAAAATCGAAGATATAAGCTTGGCCCTACCTCCTATTTCGCTCAATATTGTAATGACACATTGCTACATTGAAAAATCAGGTGGAATCAATGGAATAAAACCATTTGAATATGCACATATGAATAGAACAGGTTGTGTTATTATGTCTTGTCAGAGTACTTAAAAAAAACCCTAACTATCAAACTTGTGATCCGAGGAAAAAGGAGGGTTGATTAGATTATTTGAGTATAACCTAACCTTAAACATTAAACTTAACCTAATATTAAATCTATATACTAAAATCCAAAATTTGTTTTGTCAGTATGTTTGTCCCTTTGTAGACTCGGCGCCTGTAAGTCCTACACTCAAACTACCTTATATGGATAGATCTGATCAGCATGGTATATCCGTTTGTTAGTTTGTCAAAATCCTATAAAAACAGTAATATCTATAAATCTATTGATTTCAGCAGCATCGTACTTTTATAACCTAAACATTAAAAGATGTGTTACTGTCAATCAAAATCACAAACTGCAAATAAAAGAAACCGTCATACAGTAGTCATTTACAAAAATTGAACCGGGTCGATCAGACTACTATTTCTGCCTTTTTCCTGTTAATGTCAGCAACAATGTCAATAACCTAATCAACTGGATTGAATTTTTGTAAAAAATATCTAATGTGATTCCTTTAACCTCCAAAATGTCTAAGGTACTATTAGTATTCTTAAGCATTTAAAAATTTCTTCTTGTCTTGTTTCTACCTAATAAAAAATAAATAAACTTCTTTTCTAGTTGTTATTACCGTTTTATTACAAATAATCATGGCAAACAGCTGATAATAACTCCTAGGACAGTAAGTGGTCTACTTACATCCATTGGTAAAGCCGCAAAGGTGTTAAGTTCACTTACAGATCTTAAATAAATTGAAGATCTCAGCTAATGTTATCCTTTACCTGGCAAGTTCTACTTACCACCCTTACAGCTTAGTATTATTATAAGGCATACAATATACTACCATACAAAAAAAATGGAATAAGTAAGGTTAGAATCTGTTGCCAACTCAGAAATAATACAGCATCACGTGCAGTTATGGTTTATAATTTTAGCTGTTGAGAAATTATTGATGTGACGTACTATGCCGAAAACTGATGAATTCATCAAGTTTCATTTACCACTGCTGATTGGTCTGTTAATCAATGAGTCTTCGCAATCAAGTCGTATCTTTTAACCACATTTGTTGCACAGATGCAGAAATGGTTTTGTTATGAATATAATGTGCCGGTGCGCAGGTAGATTCTATCAGGTATATCACTTCTGAGATGGGTGAGAGATTCTCATGATAGAGGCAACAAGGTGGTTGCTAATAGTACTCTTATAGCAAAGTTCACAATGTTCTGCAATTCAACACGCAGTTGTGCTGTAGATCGCAGAGCGCAAATTCCAACTTTATTATAAAATTGTTTAGCAACTAAATGATGACACGGTTCATCATCGTAATTTCTGTAAGCAATTTTTATAAATATTAAATAACAATGCAGTTCTCAATAAATTAATTATGTCAGACGAAGCCCACTTCTACATTACTGGGTACGTTAAATTTTTTGTTACCTGGCACAATATGATCCAAGAATGCTGCACGATCAAAAGGTGGCGGAAAATGTTTGTGAATGTGGAGCTGCAATGATTGAAACAAAATAATGCATGGTTTCAACAAGATGGTGCCACTACTCATATAGCAAGGCAAGTTATAAATGCTTTACATCACATGTTTCCTCATGACCTAATTTCTAGGTTTGGCAACATTGCATGGCCAACAAGATCCCCTGATTTTTTCTTTGGAACTTTTTGAAGTCAATAGTTCACATACACGTTTTCAAACAATTCAAGAAGTCAAAGCCAGGATAAACAAGGAGATAAACCTAATTAATGGTAATAGAGATATACTTCAACACCTTATGCTACATTTCAGAAGCAAATTGCAGCAGTGCGTAAAAGCAGAAACGGATGGGGGACATGTCACAGATGTCGTATTTGCACATTTTAGTTTGATTAAAAACTGGTTAAATACATTATTTGTTCCTTCATAAGAAATAGGAAGTTATCAAAAATAATTCAATTCTGTTGTCAGACCCTGTATTCATTGACGTTAATGTGATATAAGTGGCTCTATAGGAATGACTTGTTGCTCTCTGGAAAAAATTGATGAAATAGTGATAGAGGTACTCTAAGTTGTCATATCAAATTACAATTATTGTTGTTAAGATTTCAAATACAAGGGAGAATGACAGTCATTAACAAAAAAACTATTGGTTTGGTCCATAATATGGTACTTAATGATCAAATATAACCCGAGAGATAGTGTCAAAAAGATTGTGCATGAAGAATTGGGGTCTAACGAGTCCCTACACGTTAGCACAGAAAATGTCAATGATCAATCAGAAGCGCATTAGACAAGTCATCGATGTGACTAATTTGGAGATAATTAAATTAATAGAGATCCAGATAAATGTGTGGTAATAGTGGTAATGAATGAATCATAGATCCATAATTCTGGCCCAGAGTCAAATTGCTAAAATATGTAAAAGTGGGAATTTTGAATCAATTCCTCGATCAGCGAGATGACAACAGTTCCTTGAGATTTTGAAAAAGGTCTTTTCATTGATTATTTACCATGTAGGAACAAAGTCAGAAGAAGGAAAACCCTAGTTTTCCTTTTTCTAGGCAGGAAGCCTTATATTTCCTATATAAGGCTTCCTGTTCCAACAAGACAACCATGCTCCAGTCTGCAAAAACTGTTGCTTTGAAATTTTGGCCGCCCCATGATTTTATCATCTCGCCATCACTGACTACTGCCTATTTTCCTTAAATTAAAAGAGGGGAGTGCACGCACTTGCTACCTACTACAAATTAAAATTTTATCTGTGGAATGCTTATTGTTTAGATGTTTCTGCAGAAATAAACTATTTAAAGGTTATGTACTTATATCAATACTGTTTTAATACATTAGCTTGTTTCAAATGAATTGATGACACATGCTTACTTTGATAACTTTATGTTTTGAAAAATTTAATTAAAATTCCATCAGACTTTCAATTCCAAAAGTCGAATCCATAGATTGAAATTCGCAAAATAAATACAAGGTGACTCAGAGTGGAGTGCACATTAATGAAAACATTGATGCGTAATAAAATTTAAAAAACTACATTTTCGAGATGATCTGAACTTTGATACTGAATGCTAGATTTTGTGGGTTTTGGTTTGTAAATTGAACAATTGGGAATCGAGAATTCAGCATAATTATTAAACAACTCCATTGATATCTTCTTGTATACTGTTTGTTGTGAACATTGTTTAAGATATTTACCTACAGAATTTTCCATTGTTGAAAACTAATAACCTCCTTCTACCATAAATTGTTTATAAACTTTCAAAAATTAAAATCAATAAGTTTATACAGCATAAGAACAACGGATGATTTGTAATAACATGAAGTCTCCGAGTAATTAATTGCATATATAAAAAAAGAATGGACTTAGCGGATCTTGGAATTGATTATTCTCAAGCATTGAGAAATATGTCTGTGTATACCGGGTGACCCAAACCATTCGATAATAACCCTAATTCATTTTTATATTTTGGAATGTACTTGAATAAAATTTAGAACACAACCAGATACAACATTACTATTGGGACACCCTATATATTTTTAAATGTTGAACCAAAAATTCTGTCATTGTAAATTTGGTTTGTTTAGTTACAAATTTATGTTCAAATTCTTTTACAGGACCCGCTGGATCCTTCAAGATATTTTGATAGAGAATTCTGTTACAAATCTAATTATACACTTCATACTTGCTGTAGCTTTAAACTTTAAATTAATTAATCTTAATTTACCTATGCACAACAAAACGAAGGCAAAAAGTAGTAGGCTAGGAATTTAAACAAGCAGAAACTATTTTTACTTTCTTTGCTTTTGTGTTGATGCACTATTTTGTCTGTGATTTTTTAAATTCCAAGCCTACTACTCTTTTTCCTTTATTTTATTTTACATATAAAATTAATTAATTTTGAGGTTAAAATAAATACAGATATTGAGAAAGAGGCATCATTAGATTTTTAAAAACCACAAATGTAGAACAATTTGATATGGTTTATTCACAGCTATCTAGATACAAAATTTAAAAATTCAATTTTTTTTATGCAAGGATATGACATCACACTGGCCGCTATGAGACACCACCTAGATCTGCTTTTTCTCTCAAACTCCGACAAATACGAAGAAAGGAATTACATTTCATAAGTATTCGTTTGTTTAAAATATTAAATATAAAATTTATATTCCAAGATTAATTTCAAAATACTATGTTTTAAAATTGAGGTTATGTAGTTTATGTGTGCATTTCAAGACAGTGAGGACCGCCAATGGAAATATCTAATTACAAAACCGGAAACACCTACTCCGCCATATTAAGACCCCCATCCAGGTCGTATGTGGTAGATGATTATGTTCCTTCCTAAAGTTTTATATTCTAAGGTTCATACTCAGATTTCACGGTGACATTTGAGGTTATGTTTGCTAATAAGCAATAAATGCAAACAAGTAAAAATTAATTTAAGAATTAATAAGTGTTTTTGATGGTAGTGATGGCAATGAAAGCGTTATTATTATAATCACTAACAACTTGTACATGATTTAATATGTCGACTGATAATAAACTTGCAATTTATATATATTATATTTATACAATTTATCAACCTTCTATACTATTCAACAAAATATCCATAATTTTTAGGTTATATTGACAAATTATCCGACCAACCGTTTTTTTTTTTCATCAGTTAACAAACTTGTTTATTGAGTTAAGGTAAGTTTGCAGCTATGCATTTATACATTTCCGGTAAAACGTTTACAAACCACAGCTCACTATTACCATGTACTCACATTCTATTTGTTGACCGCAAAAGTTTGTAGAAAATTAACTTTTGCTGTAGATTTCTTCCCTTAACAGTGTAGTTTTTTCAAATAGTGAAGTTAGATTCTAGTTGTGTAATGGTTATGCATTACAATTTACAAACTGGAGACTGTCTTGTTCGCTAGTTTAGGTTAATAAATTTAACTGACAATACAATACAAGTGTCAACTGTTAAGGGTCCTCTACATGATCAATCATACTGACATTCCTGACCTCAATCACGAGAGACCCTACACTATCAGTCAGCATGAGATAATTTCAGCTCAGTTGATAGTGCCATTAAGTGCGGATGTCGAGTAAAAAGAAAATTTGTCACCAAAAAAAGGTCAAACGGGACGCTGAGTAAAAAAATAGTACAAAAAACATGTAAAGTATAGTTGCTTAAATTTGTTGCGCGAGAACTCAGAGACCAATGCTGAAGATGATTGTAAGAATTACTACCGTATGAACGAACGTCTTTTTAACACATTGCTACGCAAGATAGAGAAAGTTATAAGCGATTCTATATTAGTAGTGGAAAGATTGGTGCTGACTTTACGGTCCCATTTACCCTACTACTGGGCTACTTTACCCAAGTAGCGCTCGAATAGAAATTCATATAAGAATTACGTGCCTCCTATTCTTTTTGCATGCCACAATTAATATACCAAAGTAATGCTCAACGGCATATAATAATTACATACTCCATGGCATATCTTTGACACGTTAAGATTAATACGTAAAAACCACATCTTTTTCACATCTTCACTGCCATGCCATTCTTATGCTTTTGGGTATGAGAATGAAAGAACACCTGTTGTTAATTGAGTGGGCTTCTCCTGTTTTACAGATTTTACTTTTGTTTACCGATAAATCTGATTGGCATTGTATAGATTCGCTACGGATATTTGTTATAATTAATGTTAATTCTGCGTTTGTATTTCAGCCTAAATAAACTGTGCATTATTTATAATTGATATAGACATGGGATGAAGTCTTTTCTATTGGCTCAAACCTTGGCTATGTTGACTGTTGAGATACTCAGGTACAGTTACGATCATTCGCTAAGGAACGATGAAAAAACCATAACAGCCGATTTTCCAGTTTTTTGTTCAATGTTGAACAAAATGATGAACATGTTCCTGGCCCTGCTGCTCATGTGTGTTTGTTTTGATGTTTGAGCTGCATCTTCAGCTTGAACAAACTTTAACTTGATCAATTATTTTTCCAGTACTACCGCTGATTACAAATATTTTTTAAAATAAGTGAGGAGCAAAGCATGACGAAATCATGTCAATTCCAGTATGGAGTACAGAACAAAGGTTTGAAAATGAACAAAACGAAGAATAACAAAAAAAAAAGAATAACAAAAAAAAAGAAATAAAATGTGTTTGTATAATTGTGTCTGTTAGATGATGAGTTTAGGTGATAAGAATAGCCGTCACTGCTGCTGCTCAAAATTGATAAACATCTTGTAAGCGTAGTCCTAGGATATCTTGTTAATCGTTTTTTTAAATTAACCGATGCATTTTAAAATTATGAAACCAGTTCAAAAGCTCCGTTTCAGCCAATTGATGCACTATTTGAGGTTATGTTTAACAAACAATCCAAATTGAGCATGTTCAGAGATATGTACACACAATTTCATATTTATATTCAATATTCGAGCGCTCTCAGTTCTTTTATCCTGCTTAGACGCAACTTGATACAGTGTTATAAGTGGCAAGCAGTGGTGGTTCTTACGTACATACTCTTTTGGATATTCTGTTAGTGGGAAGCAAGCATACTTGCTGCCTCACAGCTACTTACACGGATACAGTGTTTGCCCCTCACTAACAGAACATACATCCAGGGTATGTAGTAACCGCCACTGGTAGTAACTTGATGCTTAGAGATAGTACGATGAGTCTATTAACATCTATTAAAAAATGACGGAGCAGCAAATTCTCTGCTTCATCGAACCCTTTTTTGTGATAAGGTAGTTTATCTAAAACAAAAGATGTAGGTGTACACAAATAGTGTAATAGCGATGTTCAGTGCATTTAACTGTCGTCTTTAAACATAAACTTACATTAACAAAGCAGTTGTTTGTATAGCTGAACATACATAAGACATTTATTAATAACTAATTTCCTATTTAGTATAAAATACAAGAGTTTTTATTTTCGAAAAGACATTGTTACAAATATTGCTGAAGCTATAACAAACATTTGACAACAAATACATTTAAGTGTGAGGTTATGTTACAAATAAATTACTGTAATGTAACTCAACATACAAATTTTAATGTAGATTGTTTAGCAAATACTTTACACTCAATGGTGGCATTCATAAAGAGATTTATTACATTTATGTAACTATACTTTGTGTCTTCGTTCTTCCAACAATTGATTTGACCACAGATATTCCAACTTATTAAGAAAGAGATTAAACTCACGGCCTTCAGTAGACCGAGCGTTACAAAGCGTACAACCCTATACATATTCAGATTCTTCTCTACACATACCGAAAGTTCCTATAAATCTATGTGAGAAAGCTTTTTCATTGAAAGCGTCTATTCTATGTGCTCTGTACCTAATCTAACAATCATTTTTTATTTTCTACAGTAGAATCATTAGGTTAGAGGTTGAGTGTAGAACAAGGTTAGGTTAGGTGTGGAGCACATTGAAAAAATCATTCAAAGAAAAAAGTTTTCTTACAGAATTAACACGATACATGCAACTTTTAAACTATACATCTACAAATGTGAAATAATGTACGTTTGGGTCATTTTAGCGAGTACTGTCAATTCACACTAGTTTTACCTCGAAGAGGTAAAACGTATTATCTAGTGAAACAAATGTATAGTTTTAAATAAACTGTACTTTAAGATAGTTTTTAGGTTAAGATGCATTTATAATCACTTCATTTTAGATAATTTTTGACATGTTAAATAAAAGCAGATATCGTTTAGATTTTTCATAATTTACATGTACATTAATATTTATTAAATATCAATTTCTAGATAATTCTACGAGTACATTCTAAGATTATGGTTGTGTTTTTTAAGTGCTCGAGTAGTCGAATGCATAAAAATGCATTTTAAGATTAGTTCCATTTACTCGAGCAAACCACTCGAATGTAAATGCTAAGCCGCAATTAGCAACCTAAAGTCTGTTTCCTTAGAACAGAAGCCTCCTTGTTATTGTATGCACCTAGGAACGTGTATGAAATCATGGCACACCTGGCTTCTTCTCTTGAAGATAACAGACTTTAGTGACATTGACTTGAACCCGGAATTGTAACCTAAAACTTGGGCTGGAAAATCGACAATAAATTTATCTATTATGTAAATAACATTACTGTCACTTATCACTGTCTGCATATCACTTAAAAGGTTATGTCAGCTGTCAACTACTCGAGCAAAAACTTATGTTCAAATTAAAAACAGGCTACTTAGATCGTTTTGAATAGTAAGTTCAACCATGTTCGAGAAAAGCTCTTTTAATAAATTATTTTAAAATTCATCTAAAACAATGATTAAAAACAAAACACTTACCGGAAGACGTAAAATCATTTTCATTACTCTTTGATATAGCATTATTGAAAGATTGTTCTTTCGACGTTCCAGCAACTGGCTCAGATTTAACCTTAACGTTATCACCATCATTATCCCTATCTTCAGGTTTCCCACTACTCGAATCGGAATTATTCCCCGTGAAGCCATCCATACCCATTTTAATTTCTAACATCTCCGGACTTCCTTGGATAATTGAATCAGGTCGATCGTAATCATCCATACCGTTATTACTACTACCAGATAACTTCCTCGGTCTCCCCCGTTTTCGTTTTGGTTGTAACAGTGCGTTTCCAAGCATATTCAACGTGCTTCCGAACCGTTTTTGGGGCTGTAACCTTTGCAAGTGAGGCAGGGGGTTGTTCATTTGGTTAAGTTGCTGCTGTTGCATCAGCGACGATGTTATGTTATCACATTTCTCTTCATTTACTTCTGTTAAACCCTTGATCCTTAAACTTTCGGCGACCCTGAGGAACGCCGTTAAACGATCTTGGTCTACGCTTACTTCTCCTCTATACATAAAATCTAATAGACTTCTCATATCGCTGTACGGGACGTCTTTCAATATAACTATAGGGTGCTTATCGGGATGATTAACAAATAGTGCTTGGAAATACGGGCTGCAGGCTGATAATACCATTTTGTGTGCCCTTAACAATTGACCTTCAACAGCAAGCGTTACATCGACGAAGCTTTCATCGTGTAATAACTGGTCGAATACTGACAGTAGGTTCGATTGATGGTTGTTCCACCTCAAGCAGAAACGTTGGGAAGACATGTTTGGAGGTGCAGGGGCTCCCACCCCTGGTTTAAAGTGTGTCGGATATGAAGAATATCGATAGTTGAAATTTGACATTGGTGGCAGCGGCGCTATTTTGAAGGGTTTGTTTAGCGCCTTAGCTGAAAGTAAACAAATTCATTATTAACTGGAAAAAATAAAAATATATTTGCAAATAATTTCTATTGCATATTTTAAAAGGACTCTAATTAGGGTTAACAAATATCCCAAAAAAACGTAGGACAATTTGTGGACAAAACCTTTACCGAATGATTATACAGAAGGATAAAAGGAAAATAAAATATTTATTTTTGACTTTTATTATTTTTATTTGTAAGATTAATAAAAAATAAAGTTAACTAACTATACTACTATTTAATTGTTCTAATATTTGTAAAGTTGTAGAAGTTAGGTTAATCTAAGTACATTTTACACAGTAATACTGAGACAAAGCACATTCGAATTCAACAGTGACAAAACTTTTGGTTTTCAAGAACTTTCCTTTCCCTGCTGCTACCAATGTATAAGCATCATTCTTCTTATAGCCCCTTTATTTTCAATTAGTAGCGACAACGATTGATCTCGCCGCTGAAGCAAAAGCACCAGAACGATGTTGGCGACATTGAATATTATCACAAAACTATTCACAATTTAACATGAATTTGATAATAGACAGTCGTGTTCTGTAAAAACGACCATGTTAATATGGTATATATTCCGTAATTGTAATTTCTGAACTTGTTATTGAATTTTCGCGACACCATGTATGTAGTAACTTTATCTTTATTAAAGTTTGTGTCAGGTTTGCTACACGATGTCGCTACTATTTAAAATAGAGGACTATAATTCTGCTTAGAGATCCTTCAATTAGAGTCTAGCCAATGCGTTGCCACGGTGCCCGCCATTTTATATCATAATATTTTTCATATAATATTTTGAGTTTGACGTCCTAATTTTAATGCTAAATAATGTTTTATATACACAACCCACTATTTCAGGTTTTTTAATTGAGTCAAATACCGTTCACATGGGTGCCAATATTTCGTCGTGTAACCATTTCTGTACTTTTCAAATTTGGCGCCACGTGTTGTGATATAAAATGGCTGTCTTGGCCAGACTCTAATTCAAGAGTCTCCAATTCTCCTTGTAGCCCCGTTATTTTCAAATAGTAGCGACAACGATTGATCTCGTCGCTGGAGCAAAAGCACCAAAACCATGTTGACGACATTGTATTTTTTCATTATTAAAGTTTGTGCCAGGTTTACCCCACGATGTCGCTACTATTTGAAATAGAGGGGCTATAATTCTCCTTAGAGTCACATCTAGTTATCTAGGCCGTGCTGGTCGATCAGAGTACCGCAAAGCGCTGCCATATTGCGGCAAAAGAAGCACGAAATTGTTGATTATTTGTATCTGATTGCATTTAATCAAATCCACGTTTATTTTAAAAGGTTTTTCTTATTCTGAAAGATCAAACCTCTAATATGTCAAATACGTAAAACGTGGTTCTAATTTGTCCATTATTAAAAATCACCCTTCTCTGCCCCAATATGGTGGCGTTTTGCGGTACTCTGATCGAACAGCGCGACCTAGATGACAAGATGTAGTGACTCTAATTCTCTTTATAGCCCCTCTATTTCAAATAGTAGCGACATCGTGGAGCAAACCTGACCAACTTTAATAATTCTCTATAATTCCCTATAATTCTCCGTTATCATTAACGATATCTATGCAATTTTCAAAATATAAACTTTAATAAATAAAATTAGTCGTAATTTCATATAGCAGCCTCTGGCCCTTCCTATAAAATGTATATTAAGATTTCTAAAGCTGCAGATTACAGTCCAAGCAAAGAAAATGAAAGTTTCGTCAATCAATTGGATGGTTAAGTATGTATAACAGATGAATGTTGCTTCGCAGTTCCAGAACGATCGTGACTGTAAAAGAGAGGCCGTGGCCGTTGTCAAAACGTATATTTTCTTCTCCCCGTCATAAAACGTCGACTTTTGGAGGCCGTTATAAAACCGGTATAAAACCGTTGGAGGCAGAAATATTAAGAATCACTGTACACTTCTAATGGCTGATAGGTCGTCGCTAAATTAAATTTATAGAACACTTCAGCTAGTAGTGACTTAACAGATAATGCGACTTTTTGGTTCCAGAACGATCTTAATTGTCAAGATTCGCTGTCAAAAAACGGAAATATAGAAACGGGTACTCGACGTTTAAAGAATGATATAGAAACAATAATACAATAGAAAACATCGCAAGCTGAATCATTGCAAATAAATCTAAAACGGAAGAAAAAGGTAGATTAAATAAAGAGTTAAATAAGTTAGATTTTCACGGTCAAAAGCGACGATATTGACAGAAAATGTTTTCTGATCTGGCAATAATAATTGTTCACCGGCAAAGTCAACATATTTTAACAATCTTCAATGGATGATAAACAATACGTTTTCTCGACTTCTATGATTTATATACGAATTATTGTTGACCAAGAGTGGCAATATTAAAAAATCATAACTTGAAAGCAGGCATAAGAATTGTGCTTGCTGCCACACAGCAGTGAAGGAAAAGACTGTCGACTTTTGCTGACTGAAAACTATTGTTCGACGAAAGCAGAAATAGTGGTCATAAACAAGGTCTTAGAATTTTGACAGATATATTGTCGATAGATGTATATGGATATTACTATATGGCGATATTAACAATGATTGTTTGCTTAGTTTTTCTTGGCGATATTAGCAAATATTCTTTTCTTGGGTTTTCTTGGCGATATTGGTAAATATTGTTTACTTGGTTATTCTTGGCGATATTGGAAGATTCTTTCCTTGGTGATATTGGCAAAGATTATTTACTTCAGTGTTCTTGGCGATATTGCCAAATATTGTGTAGTTGGTTGTTCTTGGTAATATTGAGAAATATTGTTTTCTTGGCGATATTGGTAAATATTGTTTACTTGGTTGTTCTTGGTAATAGTGACAAAACTTGTTTACTTGGTTATTCTTGGCGATATTGGAAAAGATTATTTCCTTGGTGATATTGGCAAAGATTATTTACTTCAGTGTTCTTGGCGATTTGCCAAATATTATGTAGTTGGTTGTTCTTGGTAATATTGAGAAATATTGTTTTCTTGGTTTTTCTTGGCGATATTGATAAATAGTCTTTTCTTGGGTTTTCTTGGCGATATTGGTAATATTGTTTACTTGGTTGTTCTTGGCAATAGTGACAAAATTTGTTTATTTGGTTATTCTAGGCGATATTGGAAAAGATTCTTTCCTTGCTGATATTGGCAAAGATTATTTACTTCAGTGTTCTTGGCGATATTGCCAAATATTGTGTAGTTGTTCTTGGTAATATTGAGAAATATTGTTTTCTTGGTTTTTCTTTTGCGATATTGACAAATATTCTTTTCTTGGGTTTTCTTGGCGATATTGGTAAATATTGTTTACTGGGTTGTTCTTGGTAATAGTGACAAAATGTGTTTACTTGGTTATTCTTGGCGATATTGGAAAAGATTATTTCCTTGGAGTTATTTACAAAGATTATTTACTTCAGTGTTCTTGGCGATATTGCCAAATATTGTGTAGTTGGTTGTTCTTGGTAATATTGAGAAATATTGTTTTCTTGGTTTTTCTTGGCGATATTGACAAATATTCTTTTCTTGGGTTTTCTTGGCGATATTGGTAAATATTGTTTACTTGGTTGTTCTTGGCAAATAGTAACAAAATTTGTTTACTTGCTTATTCTTGGTGATATTTACAAAGATTATTTACTTCAGTGTTCTTGGCGATATTGCCAAATATTGTGTAGTTGGTTGTTCTTGGTAATATTGAGAAATATTGTTTTCTTGGTTTTTCTTGGCGATATTGACAAATATTCTTTTCTTGGGTTTTCTTGGCGATATTGGTAAATATTGTTTACTTAGTTGTTCTTGGCAATAGTAACAAAATTTGTTTACTTAGTTATTCTTGGCGATATTGGAAAATATTCTTTCCTTGGTGATATTGGCAAAGATTATACTCTTCAGTGTTCTTGGCGATATTGCCAAATATTGTGTAGTTGGTTGTTCTTGGTAATATTGAGAAATATTGTTTTCTTGGTTTTTCATGGCGATATTGACAAATATTCTTTTCTTGGGTTTCCTTGGCGATATTGTTAAATAGTCTTTTCTTGGGTTTTCTTGGCAATATTGGTAATATTGTTTACTTGGTTGTTCTTGGCAATAGTAACAAAATTTATTTACTTGGTTATTCTTGGCGATATTGAAAAAGATTCTTTCCTTGGTGATATTGGCAGATTATTTACGTCAGTGTTCTTGGCGATATTGCCAAATATTATGTAGTTGGTTGTTCTTGATAATATTGAGAAATATTGTTTTCTTGGCGATATTGGCAAATAATGTTTTCTTGGCGATATTAGCAAAGATCGTTCTCTTGGTTGGTCTTATGGATATTGGCAAATACTGTTTAGTTGGTTGTTTTTGGCGATATTGACAAAGATTGTTTTATTGGTTGTTCTTGTAATCAGCATTTATCGCATATTTGAATATATCCTTGATTTTTGATATTTGGGAATTTTAGAAGGTATTAGAAATCGCCCTGATATCAGTATAATTGACTGCCAAAAACAGTAAAATAAGATTTTTAGGAATTTGGAATAGTCATGAACCTCGGACTAACATAAAAATTATGCACCACCTAAAACGAGATTATTGACGTTTACGTGTTTCTCTTAAAGCGTCGATGGACTTTTGATAAACATATTGACGCTATTGGCAATTATTGTCCTGGACTTTTTAGGGAACAATCTTAATTAGTTGATATTGGAAATTATCCTTACGTAATTTAATTTGTAATCGTCGTGGACTTCTGGCTGAACATAAGACATAAGATTTATAGTACTCCGCCTAAGACAAGGTGATGACGTTTAATGGTTCGCTGAAAAGTGAATATTAGAAATTCTCATAGACTTTTGATGATATCGGCGATATTGGCAGTAACTATCCTGAACTTCTGAAGTAACAATATTAATTACAGTTCGATGTTGGAAATCATTATGGTAGTGATGGCAATCATAATTTGTAGCTGAACACGAATTCTAGACAAACATGGCAAGGTGAGCCAATATTGGCCCACACATATTTCACAATTCGCTGCTGCAGGTTGTAATGGCTGATATAAGAAGCCAAACAGCGAATTTTTAACCAACAATCGATTATAGACTATTTAATAACGTATGTATTGTCATATGAGTGGGTCTTTAATTGCTTTCGACTTGTAATGGTTTCGCCGCGAATGTTGTTCATTGCAATGGCTGATATTGTCGGCATCCCCCCCTAAGGAAAAACATTGATGACGATGTTCAGAAAGTAAAGAATACATAGAATCATTATCAATCATCAAACTAGAGTAAAGCATAGAATCTAAAGTAAAGCTATGCATCTACAGTGTTGCCAAATGACGATTTTTATTTCAAATCCAAAAAAATATTACAAGACAATTTTTGAATTTATTTTCCTAAATAATAGTTTTTTTGAACCTACACTTGACTTCTATTTTCCAAATTAAATATCAACAACCCCGTGAAGCTGGACTTACGAAGATAACATTTTTTGTGGTTTTCGTTAGCCGAATTAAAAATTTCGTTTACCCACCAATAGCAAAAAGTTAAAAAATAAATTTCAGGGCACCAATTGTTTGCTCATTGTTAACCCAAATCTTCCCACCAATTAAATTAGTTTGTCCAATGGTAGTTCGAAATTCAAGAGTTGGTGGTCTGTCAAATATATCGACGCCTCAAATTTCATTTTTTGGTATAACATTTATCTAAGGGTGGGGAATCGAATATAATTAATTGACCAAATAAAATACTAAAATGCAGAAATTGGAAACCTGCCAAACAACAAATCGACCTCTGCAAATATTACTTCCTGGTACAACATTAAATCTAAAGGGTGGCAATGGACAAACAGTTGATAAAATAATAAAATTGGAAAATTGTGAGACTGCATTTTTTATACACTTTTTATTTTTGGGGGATTAATATCAACATCATCATCCACTCAAAAATTAATAAAATAAATGGAGAAGCCTCACTGATATTTATTGATGTCCTTGTTTGACGCTATTACAAAAGTCTATTTCTTGAAATTGAGTTCAGTTGTTTTTGTTAACAAATGCAAAGCGATCAAAACAAATGAATTGACGTTTCTAATAGTTTCTGCTATATAACAAAGTTTATAATAGACATAAGGCACACCTTCCCCTATATGGCTGACTAATCAATTAATTATTGTTAAACACAGCAATTTTCTAACCTATAAAGTATAAACTATACGTTTACGAACCTTGATTTGAAAATAAAAATATACGCAAATATTTTTGAGCGTCATTTGTTTTATTATTTGGAAAATTCAATGCATGGAAAAAATAAAATCAAAAATAAAAACAGCAAAATTTAAACAAAGTAGGTATTTCTAATCCAACTAAACGATATCTTCCAACGTCTATGTTGACTTGATAAATTTAAAAAATAACCTCTTCTTACACCCGTATCAATTTTGATAAACTTTTCGAATTAAAGGGTCGAATTTTAAAGTCTAATAAAAAGAAATCTTGAAAACAAATTCCGATGTTTGTTTTAAAACATTTTTCATTTATTTAAAACAAATGATTTATTATTCATAACCGGAGGGTTTATAAACAAAAAAAAACAATAAAGCCTATGCGACCAGAATCACACAGGTGTCAAGTGTATCATTCTTGTACGCTGAATGCGTTACATCATAGTCGCCCGGTCATATGAAGATATACAGGAAACGTCAGTATAAACACAACACTTAAAACAATAACAACGCAGCGTTTCCGTACGGAGAATTTTAAATTTTTGCGCTGCGATTTTTTTTCTTCTCTAATAAAACAAAAAAAACAAAACTAGTCAACCCCTCGCAGAAAATGAGCACAGCCCTCCGCCATTTTTAGAGCGAAGTTATCGCTGCACACACACATACATATACAACACCCCGCCTACCGTGATATCATGAAGTCGCAGTTTACGCAACCCTTTTCCCCGTTAGGCAAACATAAGAACTACACATCCGTCGAAAAGTACCGTTTCGCGGGAATTTCAACATTAAAACGTGCGATAATTCGATAGGAAAAAGTTTAATTATAATCCTGCGGGCGCACGATAGGGGTTTGGGTATTGATTTATAGAAATATATTGATTTTAAAGGCTAGGGTAAATGGAGTCGTCGACCCTATTGACTAATGAAAATTTTATTTTTGTGCTTCGGTTTAAAAAATAGGGCGTTCAGATACACGGGATTTTATTAACATAATGTGAGGTTAATTAATTTGTTATGATCATCGTGCAGAATTACCTTTTTGAATTCGTGCCACTTATCCAAAAAGGGTTGAATCCTTACACAGGATAGTTTTACACCACTGCACTCTCAAGGCGCCATGTCAGCAATCTGCCCGTCTCTGTCGCGCTTCGGATGCATTCGGGGTTGGTCGGGGGTGACCGATACACGGGCGGCGCACTTTAAATTTTTTCCAGGGTTCATGTTATCAGGTGATTTGATTATTTTTAAAAACACATTTTTTGAAAAAATTATTTTAAATAATAATATTTAAGAGCTAAAACTTAAAAATCCCGTTTATTAAAATAAATTTCAAAAGTTAAATGAGAAAATTTCTAATAATTTTTGCTTTTATTATTAATTAATTTTACTATTGTTTAAAGAAGGGTCTTGAATGCAAAAACACCGTAATAAATCAATCTTTTTATGTCTTTTAGAAAATTATTTGTTCAAGCAATTTAATATTGTATCCATTTTGTTTATAATCATTTGTACCAGGTACAACTTTCATTAGTTTTTTATTTCTTATTGTGATATTTTAAATATAATAGAAAGATATGAATATTTTTATTGTAAATTGTTCTGTATTTATATTAATTCGTCAACGTTAAATTTAACATTATTTAAACAACGGATAAAATTTTAAAAAAATTTTGCCGCGCTTTTGTTAGAGGTTTATCAAAGGAAAATAATTCCATGTTGCCAGATCGTGTAAAATACTATTTGAAGTCAAATAAATAACACTGAAAGAAACCTTAGTTAAAGATGAGATGTAGAAAATTGAAGCTTTATTTAGGGTATTTTTACAGTGCAAGCAGAGATTAATAATCTGGCATTTGAAACTGCCTGGAATTTCGTAGGTTTAGCAAAGTAGCAGAAAACTTATATTCTAACTTACCTAGTAGTATCATGTTTTAAGAGGTTCAAAACTTATGATTGTTGTACATATTAATTGCTGAAGATATCTTAATTTCCGTACATTATTGCAACAGATTAAGTGATTTATATGTGAGTCCAGGGTAGGACTCATGAATTCTAAAAATGATGCCTTCTCGCAAAACATACCCACAATTTCTGATATACCTTGATAACTGTTTTGAGTCATGAAGAAGAAGTGGTCCAAATTGCACAATCTCAGATTACTCGCTGCTAGCTCTTGGTTAGAATAGCCCAAGCGCAAAACAGTTCTGTTCTGGCTAGTAAGGATCGAATTAGACACGTTTGAGATATTTTCCAGGTTTTGGGATCTCTACAAAGTACCTCAGGATTTGACCTTAGGTTGACCTCTTCACAACGTGAATACTAGTAGTGGTCAGTAAATACCACATCACCAATATCAGTAAATTTTTCACAACAGGGCCTAAAATGAGTTAAATTGTGTATTGCTGGCCAATCGAAGATTTTTGATATTATTACGAACACAATAGGTACTAGTAATTATCGATTAATACCAAATATGCAATTGAAATGAATTCCTCTCAACTGATGAGATGGTAAAAGTGAGATTTTGTATTTTGCTCGGCTCAGCTAGGGCTTAATTGGTCAGAACCCGAAACCCTTTTGTACGTTGTACTCATGGTCTAACTACTAGCAGATGTGGGTCATCTTTCTGCAATCGTTCTGTCTTAATTTAGAATCAAAACGATAAAGTGGAATAACAAGTTCTACTAAGTGCACTTACTCCATGGAACATTTAAAACTAAGGCTTTTTGAATTAAAAAAAACTACCTGTAGTGGAATCAAATCGCATCCAAATATTTTCGTATCATTTTTAAACACCTCCGATTTAAATGGGTACACAGGAAACTAATTCAAATGCATTCATTGCAAGGCTGAATATGGCAATCACACGGTATCATTTTAATTTCATAGATCAATGTTTCAGATAAAATGCACTGCAATTTGTGACCAGGATATAAGCACGCCCGGAATACAATTTCTAGCCTTTGGCCAGTTAAAAAGGCAAAATACTAGAATTAACTGAGTTATCAGAAATGGTTGAGATCAGAAATTCTAAAAAACTACTTAAAAAACACTCCGGCAACTTAAATAATCTGGAAGAAACTACCTTTTCACTTAACTTAGTCCCTTATCTTTCGCTTTCGCCCACTAAGGTTCTTGATTAACGGAGTTTGTTTGGCTCACCTACGCTGGAACTTAAGCTGGCTAAAAGTTATTCAGATATCATTTGAATACACAACTTTTAGATAAAACAAATGCACATCCTCTTATCAGTAGCCTTTGTTATTAGACTTTTGGCAACTTATTTCAATCTGAGAAATGCATTTTTGGGGCATCATGATTAGGTTATCTCAAAATTATAATCAAAATGTTCTCAGTTTTTGAAGAAAAAATCCCATGAAATCAAAAACTAGACATTAGGAAAGTTTTGAGGGGTGATCTTTAAATTTCCAGCTCTACCACAATATATCGAACGGTTTAGCGACATTTTTCAAGATAAGATGAAGACTTTACTGAACCGAAGAAATTTTTGATTCCAAGGAGAGTTCAGTCCGAACGCTATAAAACAGATAATAACTTTCGGATAATTGCAAAATTGTTTACTACTGGTTTGGATCTAAACAATAGATTCAATTATTGTGATATAATAGGTTGACATTTGGGTCTTCAGATTTTACTATAAAGCATGAAAAGAATCCATAGACTTAATGGCAAAACTAACAAAGATTTTAATGAATACCATTAGCAAGAAAGCCTTAGAGCTACGAAAACAGATTTGCACTTTGAGTAAATTAAGTAATGGTAAATAGTTTTAGATCTGGCAAAACTGTTGATAATACCAACAACAACAAATAGCAACCAATAACGAAACTGTACTTACATGATTAACGTTTTGTTTATTTCCAAAAGATTCAAATTTTATCATACCACACTAAAACCTTGAACAATTTGGGGTTACACATTTAGAGAAATCACTGCCAAAACAACAACTGAGCATCCCATTACTTCCAACAACAATAACAACCCTTCCATCAGTTAATGACCCTTAAGAAATCCATTAGTCCTAACTATTTAGAAAGTTAATTACCCATAAAGTGTTCAAAACACAATTTTGAGGATTCTTTCCTGAAATGACTAAATTTAACTTTCCCCATTATAACGAACACCCTCTATAATTTAACAAAACCCACATTTTTTAAATACGATTCACACTATACGCACACAAAGGCAGACGTCCAATTTAAAATTATAATTACCCAGCGTTCTGATGCGTAACTTAAAACCACCCTTCGTAACTAATAATTACCCATTTAAGTATCAACCAGTCACATTGACTTACCCTCATGCCTAACATAATCAATCCGTAATAACAAAAGCACTTGGCTTGCAAGTATGTATAGCGTATATCTCCCCCTGTATCAATAGGAAGGATACGTGCTTTTAATATTTATGAAATTTAAATGCCCTAACTTCCTTCCAGTACCCTAAATACTTTCAACCATGAATTGGCAACAAGTTAAAAGGCTATCAGATTTCTTGAGATTTTTAAATTAATATTTGAATCTGAATTACAAGGGCCGATCTCATTCACTTAAAGAGGAAATAAAATTGGTCCTTCGAGCCGTGTGATCAAGGTAATCATAAGAAATTAAAATTAGTTTTGAAAGATTACTCTTTCAGCCCCCCAAAAGGCACCGCCTATGTTCTTTTATATTACTGTGAACCTCAAGAACCGCGAAGTCTTCGAAAGTTTTTAGCACGTCTCGCGTTTTTCCCTTTGACGCGATTTAACCGCCGGATACAATAAAAGCCCCGTTAACCATATCTTCCTTCATTATTTTATTACTATTATTATCATCAACACCGTTTTTTATTGCCACCAAGACGATAATTTTGGTCAAAATTTCGTTCAAAAAATGAGATCAAATTAATTTTTGTTTAATTGTCTTGTTTTGTTTCCAATTTTCTCTTGGGCATTTAAATTAATTTAAACCTAAGTGGGGATTTTTAAAGGCATGTGTTTATACTAACAACTATTTTTTTTTGAAGAACGACCGCGAAATCGCGTAAACATAGAACTTATGTCATGCGCTATAAAAGAGGGTGTGCGCAAATCGCTAATAAAGTTAAATATACTTACGCAATAAGTTGTCCTTGTATAATCCACGAGAGCAAAGCAAGCAAAACTGCGCCCGTTTTTAAAACTCACATTTGTTGTTTTGTGTGTTCCTGGAACACCCACTGATCACAACCACGAACGTTCAAGTGCGCCGCGTTCTTGTTGCATATTATCACCCCCTCGATTTACAACAAAACAGGGTGTTGGAGGATATGGGGAAAATAGGAGTTGTACAAATGTAAGTGGTGCGCACCCTTCGAGTAACTAAATCCAACTCGAGCCCCGCGCAGCTCGGGCTCAGAATACCACCACCACCACGACTGTAATGACCTTGAGCGTTGTGGATGCCCAGAGGCCCAACGATTTCGTGGGCTTGGCACCCGTTTGGGACTAATTAAGGCATATCTGGGGAACTGGAATGAGCTCTCACATTGAGGGCTCAAGCAGCGGTCCAGCGGAATCGAGCTGGGTGTGTTTTCGGGCCCCATCTCGAGCGTTCGAACAGAGCCGTTGCTTTCTGAACGGGGATCCGACACGTGCAAGTCAACGTGGGGTGGTTGACCCCCCTTAAAAAGAGGACGACTTTTTGACTCTTCGTAACACTTTTTTAAAAAGAATGCTCTCTGCCCGTATGTGTTGGTCGGTTGTGATGGATATATAAGGGTGGGTGGGCAAGTGGAATAATAATAAAAAGAAAAACTAAACTCTGTTTAAAATTTTAAATATACATTTAACACTCTCGCTGTAAAGTACCACTACGTATTGCTTACTTCCCGCTTGGTGCTGCTTGGTGGATTTCGTATTTTTAGAAAGTTAGCGCAACAGGTGTAACAGTTTAAAGATTCTTACGCGTTTCTGATGCGATCTGATTAGGATTAAGGTACTTATTTTATTCGTTAAGCACCCCGAACGAATCTAATTTAAATTTTGAAAGTTTGAAGCCTTGGACTAACTAAAATTGGAAAGTTGCCTTAAAGGGAAAAATAAATACACAGAATTATTTACCCTGGCTTTAGAATTAGTTAAATCACCTTGGGTAATTAGGGGTAATTATCTAAATTGTTGAAAAATTAAATGACTTGCATTTTAAAACAAAAAAAGCGTCGCGTCTTAATGGTATTACGTGTACGCACGTTATCGTTTTTCTAAATACCAAAACAATGATATACCAACCCGCTCCCCCCCGCCCTAAAATCGAATCACCTGTAGAGGCATTAATAAAAATTCGTACAAAACACATGTTGCCTATTCTTCTTCTTTTGTTATTATACAACGAATCATAGCAATAAAATAAAAAACAAGTGAGTAACTAACAGGGAGCCCCCCTATTGTCCGAGCGTCACTTGTTCGTGTGTGCAACAGGTAGCATTTGTGTGATTCAGAATGTTTTGACTTCGCTTTTTGCCGTCACGCTCGTATTTCTATTGCTTTTTCAAAGAGGAAATTATGAGTAGCTGTTGTAGAGGAGCCACCGACCTGCCTTCCTCTTCTATTTTCTACTACATCAGATACTTCAGTATTTCAAGATCTTTTACTTACTGAACTTCGATTCTCACATTGTGGTTGTACTACTGTCAGTTGTTTGAACGATTTCCTATAAAGGGGAGGATTATTTTGAGATTGACAGAATTATGGGTTTCTTGGGTTTATTATTTTCGCCCCGTTTGCTCAATTGCAACATGAAACGACAGATGCAACTTTTTATTGTTTTATAATCTCTCAACTGTTTAGTAGGCGCCTACTGTGATGTTGCGTTAAATTAACATTGGTACATCTAAATTATACACAGTGTCCAAAACCATTTGTGCTGTTATGGCAAAACAAGTAAATATTGATCTTAAATAGATCCAGATATTAAGTTTCAAATCAATTTGAAACAATTGAAACCTTTTATTTTATTAATATTCTGTTTGATAATAACAATTGTTTTGGTAATAAAAATACATTAAAACAAAATCTTAAACATTTTTCAATTCTCATAAATGATTGTTTAAAAATTGTTATATTTGATCCAGAGCATACTTTGTTTAATAAATATTGCTACAAAAAGAAACGCAATGGGAATTAAAAAAAATCTTTTGCAATTTAAAACTTCACCACTCTCCTTACTTCTTATCTTATACTCTTTTATTCCTCTTCTTATTCACTCTTCCTCTATACTGACTGCTTCGTCAGTGTCGTGTGTTAGTATTTCTAGGCACCACAGAAAATATACCTATCATAGGTTCCCAGGTGAGTTGTCTCAATCCATAACACATCATTTGCCCTTTTCTTCTCTCCCTTTTGTTCTCATTCACTTTACCTCCCATATCTAACTAAGTAACTTCAACAACGATATTAACAACTAATAAGCAGCCAACAACAAACGTAACAAAGTAAATAATAAACTTTAACTAATGAAAGTCCAAGTTCGTTGCACCACCCCCTCCCAAAAACTTTTGGTCATCTGCGCTTTGGTCATCTGCCTTTTGTTCTATTAGGGCTGTAATAGAACCAAACGAGATATTTTTCTTTAAACGCTGGAGCACCAGCTCGTAGGTCGTACTTCGCTTTTGTCCGGTTGCTTGTTGTTTGAATATGCTCTCGAGCCATCAGTAACATCGCTGGATGTACCGCACTGCGGATGATAGTATCGCTAGCTGTACTATCTTGTCTCAGTCACATTAATGACACTATGAATATCGTCAATTGTTCAATCGCTCTACCGCTCCACCTGATTGCAGGTGGAGCCTTGTAGTTTTGGTTCTGTAAATCCCAAGTAGTTTCATCCGCGTTTGGAATGCTTCCGGTTTAAAATCTCGTCCTTGGTACTCCAAAACTTGAGACGACCTATTCTAACAGAGCTTCAGTTAGTTTCTTAGTTAGATAACAGAACTGCTTCAGACCACCAGGACCCAGAAAATCAATTGCCAATCTTTCGAATCGAGATTCAACATTATATTACATCTGTAACTATCTTCTTCATTGCACACGTCGTAAGTCTTAGTTTTCTAATTTCTCGACATCCAATCTAGTAAAACCTGTCTTTGATTTAGTCAAGTGTTTTCTTTATTCCAATCGTGAAATTATTTGAAAATATCCGACTTATATTCCAATAAGTGAAGTAACAAACCATTTTGGAACTTCAGGGAGTTCCCTTGTGCCAAACATGGTTTTATCATTGGGTTTAGATAAACGATATCTTTCAGTTCCGGTTTATCTTCGTTGTTTTCCGGATAATCAGTTTTAAGTTCGAATCTTTTCTTTGGGCTTCTTTTAGTAATTATTTAGAAAGCAGCTTACCATTGTGTCGAATTCTTATACTTGGCTCTAACTCCATATTGCAGCAGATGTTCTAGTCATTTAGAGCTACTTAGATTAGCCATTTGACAGCTGCAAGATCCATTTCTTAAAATAAACCTTTTTTCGTACAATTACGGATAGAAATGAGAATTTTCTTGATGTTCGTAACAAGTAGTATGACATAAGAAGTGGAGACATTAAAAAATGAAGATCGTGAAGAACAGGAAAAGAAAATTGTGACTTTGAAAGAAAACGTTATTGTTAAGTTTGAAGCAAATGGTAGATGAGAAGATTAATAGCGTTCCAGAGGAGGTTAGAAAAAAAAAATTGGTAGTTATTGCCAAATATTTGACAGAAGATGAACAAACCATAAAGGAAGCAGAGACGAACCTAAAGCAGAACATTGCGATGTTAGGCAACAAAATTCAAAACATCCAGGGAAAGAGCCCAGTTTCTTCTTGCTTTCCAGCATGATTCTCTCAAATCAGGAAACCAGATTTATTGTAAAAGCAACTTCGTAAACATGCAATATTAAATAATTGCGGAGAGCAATTCTGATAAGGCCCAAATAATGATAACAACCAATAGATATCTATAAGCTGTCTTTATATTTAGAGTTTACGTCACCCTTACCACCGAGGACTGCATATTGGGTCTAAAATTTCTGCAGAGTAATGGTGGAGTCATTGACTTGCAGAAAAAGGTGTTGAAGAAATGATTTTTAGAACAGAAAACCATGTCAAAGCAAAAAAGTTGTTCTACGAAAGATGCAACAATCTCAGTCCTTACACCAATGTTACAAAAAATGAATAAGAAATTATTTTTAGTTTCTGAATTCTGAAGTTCTGAATTTGCAGTTCTGACACATGGTACTTTACTGACACTTCACCACTTCTTCTTCCTTCTACACTTATAAGCTTCTTTTCATTCACAGGGTGTGTTAGCATTTTTAAAGCTCTTTAGAAAATGGTATATCACGTTTCAGGATTCTCTAAGCCTACCTCTTTGATTTGTTTCTTCTTTCCTTGCTTCCCGTACCATCTTCACTTATCTTATGCCTTCCATTGGTATCAATCGACCAGTCCATTTTGGCTTCTTTTTATCAATATTTTCTTTTAGTGGCTCCATGTTAAATTAATTTCTGATATCTTAGTCTCTTTTTATTTCCATTCTATTAATTCCTGGTATCATTGAATACCTCATTTCCGTACACTGCAGTCTTTTCTCTGGTACATTGGTAGATATTGTTTATTATCATACCCGGATATGTACATGTTTTGACTTGCTCTAATTTCTGCCCTCGATTTCTATGTTTTTTATATTAATTATATTATTGCTTTGCTTCATTAACCCTCACCTGACCTTGTTTCGTTGGTTTTTAAGCTGTATACTTCGGTTGGTGTTTTTTTCGGTAGGCAGATTTCTCACAGGTTTCTCATCTCCCATACTTCTTTGTTGATGCTTTCCGTACGCCAATTAGTTTATCTTTTGGAGTTATTAATTCTAGTGTGTCCACCACCAACTCGACCTAGAAGCCGTAGAGTGCTCGTTCTCAACTGCTACCTACAGTGTGGATACCAAATGAAAGCTGGTCATGCTGGTCCAAAACAAGCAAGAATTCCTTGGACGTTAAATCCTACAGACCTTTTGCCATACTAAACGTCATAGGGAAGCTATTCGAAAATATTCTGGCAGATAAATTCCGGAAACTACCATCTTTCTTGACAACGAGCGTGCTTTTGACAAGGTATAATTATTAAACACTCGAGTGCCTTACCAATCCGAAGGACTCATAAAAAGCTTTCTAACTCACCGCCAGCATATTTGACGCACCAGGAATATTTGGTGTACATTCCCAAAGCTGGAGATTCTAAAAGTTCCATACTATCACTGTTGCTCTTCATATTCTATTAACATAGCATACCACAACCCACAGCCTCAGTGCGCACAGCACAATTCGCTGATGCTACTGAATTTTAGATCAAAGCAACCATCCCCGTTGGCGACAATGCTCGCCCGCCTGGAGGACTGGTGTAGGATGAAACTAGATCCAGCAATAACCTCTGCCATATTGTTAAAACGGACTATGTATTTCAACAGGTGCGATTTCGTCCTCATACTGTGGGTGCGCCTCTTAATCATCTCCCACAATTACCTACTTGGGATTAACTTTCACAACCCATGTTAGTTGGGTATCTGAACTGACTGCAGGTGCCGCTTCACATGCTTGGCGCTCACTTTCCCAGCGTTTATTGAGCGACTTCGCCAAAGAATGCGCGACTTTTTAAGACTCAATTAATCTTCTCTCTTTTACAATAATTTTGGGCACTTTTGGATATTTGGCACAATCAAAGAAAAGACTTGGAACATTGATAATGCACCAAGGGAAACTTCTAAACCTTGGAAGCAAATATATAGAACTATATAGTTAAAAAAGGGAGCATTTCCCAAACTTCAGGGAAAAATGTATGTGAAAATTGCATTTGCTGTATAATACTGCCCCACTCTCCCCTACTTAGCTTTTATGTTTTGTATTAATAAACATTTTCAAACAAAAATATTTTGGCAAAGCCTAAGTAAGTAAAACATATATCTGTGGTGTCGTTTTCATTTTATTAGATCTATATAGGCGCCGTTTTTGCTTGCACAAAGATGCTGGCACTGCCCTGGATGGACTTGTAGCAAAGACGTTTCACGTTGCTCAAACTTTAGTATAAAAGCATTAAAAACATTTTTAAAAAGCTATACGGCATCTTTGCATTTTTGATGCAAGGCAGTTAGTTGCCTCACTTGCGCTGCCTCATAGTTGGGGGCCTTGACTTTTGTTCTAATTTATATAAAATGTTAAATGAAAGATTCACACACTGTGCTTCTTATTTTCACACTTTGTAGTGCACTAAGCACTGTTCCTGTGTTATCCAATATCCTCATGTCGATGGAATATTTCTTCATGACGCCTGATAAATCTCTTGATTTCATTGCCTGCAGTTTCCAAATCAGGCACCCGATAGAGGTCACTATTTCTAACGTACCATTGTGCATCAACGATGTTTCTTAGAACTTTAGATTCTGAAGTCTTTGGATAATTTTAATGTTACTTGGTACAGCCTCGTAGTACCTTACCTTATTCCTTAATTTTACAGCCCTTGTAGGACCAGGGTCTTCTACGCTATTTTAGGCCACTCTAATCTGTATTGTCGTTTCTGTTTTCTGTCTCCTTACTCTGAGCTGTTGTAAGTCTGTTTCTACATTGTCTAACCATTTTTTTGTCGTTCTGGTTGCCTTTTTCCTTCCGACGTTACCTACAAATGTTAGTTTTTTACTGTTGTGCTATGCTTCATCCTTTCTGAGGAACGTAGCATCTCAAACGTCTTTTTTAAAATTTCTGTTACCAAGACGGACCTTTCCAAGTTTGTATTCGCCTTTACCATTAATTTTGACGGTCTCAAATAGTTTTCTTAGAGTTTTCTCTTCCTTCAAATATGTTTTCAAAATAATTGCTTCTTCTCGTCTAGTTAGGCGCCACCTTTCAGCTCCATACTCTACCATCGGTCGTAATACTAGGATATTTTCAATATAATGATTTTCAAGCTGCTAAGTATTAATGAAAACCTTTAATATTTAGCTTCTATTTATAAATAATAAATGAATAGTTGATGAATATCCGTGTTATATTCATACAGCTTTTCCGAAAGATGCCGAATGGTGAAAATCTGGTTGTATTGCGTTTCCAGGATGTCTTTTGCATAATTTTATAATCATCTTGGCAGGATTTTTGGGAACACCTTATAGGTAATTTTTTAATTTTCTTGCTTGTTTCGTATTTTAAATATGTTCATCGTTACAGCTACCCCTCCCCACCCATTACGAGGTTTACAGTTATATCAGTTACACCCTGTATATTAATGCATCGTTTCCGTATTTCAGCAGTTCCGGTCTGTCCAAGTACTATGTTACTTTTCAGGATCTGAATGGCTTCTTCCACTTCCTTTAACTTTCTGCTTTTGGGAATGTTCTTCAGGGCCCATATGAACTTCTTCCTGCTTTTTTACCACTTCTGTTTGCTAGCGTTCAGGAGGTTTTTAAAGTATTCTGCCCACTGACCAATTAATTATTCTTTGTTAATCTCCTAAGAGTCTTCCTTTTCGGTTTTTGTGAAAGCAAGTCGTTGACTGATAGCTATTTTTTCTGAATAAGCATAATGTTAACAACACATTTTCATCAAAAAGTCTTGTTTACAGATAAGGCTACTTTTACCAGTCATACATAGAGAAATTTACATTCACCAAGTACTGTACCTAGATTTCAACTTTCTGAAATGCTCAATGACGATTCTCGTGTATTTAAACGCTTTGGAAAACAGTCTGGAAGAGCTTCGAATCTAAGGCACGTTTATTCATTCATACAAGATGGCGCATCTGCACATTCTATAAGTAAAGTGCGCGACCATGTGAATCGGCGTTTCCGACATTGTTGGATTTGTTCAACTTCTCCAGTACCTTCTCGATTTTTACTTTTGGGGCCCATATGGAATATGAATTCAAAATTTCCAAAAACCCGATACACTCAAAACTTTAAATATATGCAACTTTTAAAATTGTAACGCTGTAATTTTAAATCTGTAGAACTTTGAAATAAAAGCTCTTTGTCATTTTGAAACTACAACATCTGCGACTCCTAGGTTTCAATCAGTAGACGATTTAAACTACTCGAACTCCTGAGTTAACGTTTAAGACTAAATTTCATATATCGAAATTTTCAAAGTAGCGGAGTTTTCGAATTTCAATGAATATCAGCTCTAGAGATCTAGTGTTCTCCAATGAAAACTTTTGGAGTTATTTCTCTGGAAATGCAGGTCTAGAAATTGCATTGACACCTAAATGCTAAATTATGGAATGAAAAATAAAAATTTCTTCGCTTAAAATCCCATAACATTGACAAATAATGTAGCAGATAATAATTGATCGATGACGCATTTTTCTCTGTGGTGCATGTATGACACTATCGTCTTGCAACCCCGTCTTACAAAAGTGTTACAACAGAAAGTGTATAAGTGTAGGAAAGTCGTTGTTTAATAATAATTAATTATCATTAAGTGTGTATGTGTACTTTACAGGTCCAATTTAAAACAGTTTGCAGTGGGACATTTGAATATTTGTTATGGTACTACCTTGTAATCAGAGAAATAATCACATAATTGAATTTTAACCCACAGATCTTCACACGTTTCTGTCCGTTATTATAATAACGTTATTATTGCATGCAATCTTTTATATTATTTCTTATATAAGATTAAGATGAAGCTAAAATGGCTGTAACTAAATATTTAAAAATCAAAATGGCTGACTTTATGGCAATTTTCTCGAAGAGTGGCGAATTGTAGGCAATAACCAAAAAATTAGTAACGTTTGTCTTCTCGGGTAAGAGATCACCTTCGCAACGATTACTGTCATTACTAAACTCCAGTTAAACGAGGAAAACGTCACTCCCAGTAGGGATCTTTAAAGGACCAAACATAGCATTAACACAGAATCTAGGGCTTTAGTTACTGATCCCAGCAGAATTCACTGAATGACAAAGCAGTCACTGTTAATTTTTTCTGCTCGATCTTGAGTTGTATTAATTATCCGATAAGGATAGATGTTTATCATGCAGTTGCTATTAGAATAGACTAGGATACCAAAGTGTGCCCTGCGTTTACTGATAGGGATATAATAAAGGGCCCAATATTGAAATACCAGAATATTGAATAACCGAACACTGAAGTTCTAATTATCATAACTTTTAATATCAAATAAAAAGAAGCTTCAAAGCACTGAACCGAACCATGATGTGGCTTAGTAATTCTCTACACTAATGGAGACAGAAATAGTCATACCTCTATTGGAATCATATCAGATATGATAAATAAACTAAACTAGCAAACTTAAGATTTAAGAACTGTAGAGTTTCAAATATTCAAAGGTACGATGTTTTGAAGTAGTTGAAACTGAGAGATTCAGAAGCTCAGGGACAAAGACTTAAAACTAACGTTCCAGACTTCAGAATCTTCAAGTTTGATAATTTCAAAGTTTTAAAATGTTAATATATCAAACTGTTTGAGCTACATAGATTCATCGTATTGATTTTAAAGTTTTAAAGCTTCTGAATTTCAAAGCTTTTGGTCTTGGTTTCAAATACTGATTAAAGATCAAATTCAAATTATTATTCAATAATTATTATCCACGCCCCTGTAGAAGATACGCAATACCAGAACCATGAAAGCTATAAAGTTTTAAAGTATACAAATTCTGTAATTTCTAAGCAACGGATATCATGATGTCAAATCAGATAACAAATTTTCCGAATTTTAAATATTCGAGTCTTAAATATTCATAATTCCAGGATTCTAGAATCAAGCTATTTATCAATGCTCAGATTACTTACAGTCTAACTTTTTGAAATATTTATCATAGTTTCAATGAGTAGAGCTGCGACAAAAATTCATATTATCATCATAAATTTAAAAAAAAAATCAAAAAAATAATAAAAAATCAATTGAAAACCCCCGAAGTTTGAATAACTTTGTTTACCTCTAAGATACAAAATCCTTTAGAGGATTTAGAAATTTTAATTTTTCAATTTCCCTAGTCTCAGAGTCAAGATAAATATATTTCAAAGAATATGAATATTACTTGAAACGTAACTGTTTCGTTACTCTAAATTACTGAATCAAAATATAACATACTGAACATAACTCCGCGCGATGGACGTCACTATAACCTTTAAAAATTCAAATACTGAATACTTACGTCAAAGCTCATAAAAACGATACTTACTGTAGTGCTCCGACTTTTAAGATCTCTTTATATCAAATTATAATTCAGGCGTAGGTCTGAGTTCCATGGCTTACGAATTGTAAAGAAGAATAAGAGGTAATAGACATAAAAAGATATATGGGCGCCATCTGCCTGCAAGTCCTTAAACTCATTATTCGCAAACAGAAAAAATACTTGCTTTATTGATTAAATTCAATTAACATTTATGTTTAATTACGTTAATATTAAGATGGTTAAAATATTTTAAAGACTTTCACAAGTGAATGGTCCAATATTATCACAGTAGGGTTTAATTCAAATGTTCATTTATTTATAAATAAAGTATTTACTTGTCTCCAATGACAATAGTAAAGGTTTTGATGGTAGTACCCTAATAAGAATTCTTATTAAAGGAAAATATAGACATAAATTTATAAAACACAATCATTAGGGAAAATGAAACAAATAATTTTTAAATAATAAGACTTACTTTAATCAAACAAGTATGCTTTAGTCCTGATACATTGGTAGAATTTTACAATTCTTTAAACTTCAACAAAAAAACAACATTTCCATAATAATGCCCTTATTTTACTTAACACTAAATGCACAGCACTTCACAAATTGTAGATATAAAGAAGGAAGAAATTGGAAAGTGTAATCGCTGATATCGCTTTTCCACTCAAGATCAACGAACGAAAGTTCACAATAATTGTCACTCAATTGCAACTACCAAAATAAGATTTCATTAGCAATCTCTTTATAAATAACTAAAACCATATAAGTTCAACAACCACTTCTATTGGTTATAAAAGAAAGATTACAAAAAACACAAGGTTATATCTGGTGATATGATAATATTATTTCCTTTAATCATTTTTTATTAATACAACACTCAAATGGACAGTGTTCTAAGTTATTACGGCACAACTAAACTGAAAAGTTTAATTCTTTATTTTCAAAATTAACTAACCATTGCATTCTCTTATAAATTTTAAATTTTAAATCCTCGGAATAATTTTATTGGTTATTAAAATATTTTGTTACGCGTTTTAAGGTTAAACGTTTTCTCCATTTTCGATAATTTACTAATTAAATCAACTTGAAGAATAAAATCTACAGTAACAACCACTAGTTGCGCTTAACGGTAAGTTGGGCTGTATTAGATTATTGATTCGAACTCATCTTAAATCAACATCAACATTAACAAAACTCCGTACTGTATTTAAACTAATACGTCAAACTGACGCCCGTACTGTATTGAATTGCCTTCGGCTAACTGACCCCTGTATTTCTCCAAGTGTAATTTTTTAGACATGAAAACTGTAATAATTAGAGCACGTACTAACATAAAACTTCACCGGGGCCTTCTCCGAGATGAAGCCCCAGATCAGAGCGGGAAACCGCTCTCCGCCCGGCCCGTTACTTATGCCCTTTATTGATTCTATTAGACTCTGTACTCGACTGCCTATAGCTAACTAAAATCTTGGGGGTACGGATTTTTCGTGGCGTGGTATTTTTTTAAGAAATGGGAAATTTAAATCAACCTATCCGAACGAAGTTAACATTTCTTAAACTATCAGGAAATAACCGCGTAAAAATCTTCTAGAATATTTCGTTTAAATTCGCGGGACATTGCCGCCTCTTGTCGGTGGTCTTGGGGAGTTACTCGATATTTTGCAGGTGGCCACATGATGCTTTTTTATGCGTCTGCACTTAGAAAAATCTATTCATCCAAGTGAAAAAAAGCACGTACAGGATCTATAAATTTAGGGTTTAATGCGTTATTCCCAAGTAAAGTTTTTGAGGGCTTTCGACGGAGCAAGTGATTCCCACTGACCCGAAGTGTGGAAGGCCTATAGAAACAAGAACAAGAAAGATCATTAAAATAATTGAAGACTTGTTCAATGTTATATATCGATGGTGATTAAAGTTCAAGCACTGCAAGGAAGTTGGAATATTGAAAGAAACTGTTTTGAAAGCTTTGCATAAAGATTTGAAAATGTGGATTGGTGGGTTCTCAGATTATGTATATCAGATGTTCCATAGGTGATTTTCGAAGATTTGACGCCTGTATATGAAAACAATTACTGTTTTTAAAAATTATATTTAAAGAAGGGACATGGGTTTATTGTTCAGATCCTCTTACACGGCAAGTAGACGAGGTACATTTTTTTGTCAGTGTGCTTGTCTCTTGTTACACACTTGGTCCATATACATAGGTCCCAACCCATAAACTGCATATTTGGTTGGACTAAGTATGTGCGCCAGGGGTGCAATGGGTTAGCCTGGTGGGCGTGGATTTACGTTATTCGGCATGATTATTAAACTAACTAACGATAAGCATAAAAGGAAACTAAATTATTAATTTGTTATATTTTCATATCTTTGTTTAGGGAATTTGATGTACTATATGTATATCATTAACCCTTGGAAAAATAACCCCAGGCACGAAACAATATATTTTATTAAAATTTTCAGAATTAAGATCCCCAGAAATGCCAGATTTGAATAAATGCATTTGCAGATTCTTTTGCTAGATATTTTTAGTAATTTTTTTTAGTTTTCAACGTCTTTTATACTCAATAAACCAGAAATAATAAAAGTTGTGGGTGCAATACCAGATACTTCTTTTAGTAAGTAACAAAGTGACTTACGGGGACGAATGTATTTAGCCCTTATTTTGAAACGTCAAACGAATAATTAAATCAATGAAGTTCAACATATTCAGGAAAAATATCTTTTGTAAAAAATGAATGACCGATGATGAAGGATGATAGTCGGGGCCTAGGGCAAAAAACTTTGTACGGTGGGAAACTTCGGAGCGATCGCCCCCTTGTTTTACATTTTATTCACAATATTCTCAATAACGTCTTTTTTATAGGGCGTAAATATGAGTGGGTCTACAAGCGACAAATGACATAATCCGGCCCTGGGTATAAAACGTGCCGACAAACAATTCACATTAAGCACCAAAGGATTTGCGATGGAAAAGGAAAGAATTTAATGATAGGAGTATTGATGTATGTACCGGCTGTGCTTTCTATTAACTACAGTTCTTTTTCAATGAAAACGCTTGGTGAAATGTAATTAGAGAATCCATTAAAGTGATTTTATAAAATGAATTTTTAAATTTCTGTATGTTCCTATATCTTCCTATGTAATACCTAATCCTATGTAAAATCACTACCAGAATTCCCGGAAATTCTCGAGACGTTTAAGCCCCAATTCTCACATTATTTCACTTACCGGTCGTTTGCCCATCAAATAAATCCGACTTTATGGCAAAAATACATATTATTCTGGCTTATAGTGTCCTCTTGGGTGCATTTATTTCTGCCATAACTTTTAAACTACACAAGAGTGTGTAAACGAAATTAATAGTATGAATTTAATCGCTGAGTAAAAAATTGATAGTATAAAAATTCAAAATTTCTAAACTGAGGGGGACTAACATTACTAACATACCGACAAACAAGTTTACCACGCCCACCAGACTATTGTACTTTTCTGGTCCCTTATAGTCCTCGCGTCCAATCGTATAGTTATGTAGTTTGGGTATGGGATTTACAAAGGCCGACTCTATAAAAAGGAAAATATAACAACAAAAGCATCTACCATGTCACCAAGATTTTATAAATAAATATACATAGAATAGAAACAAATAATGTTTGTTTAATTATTATTCATTAAAATAATTATTTTCCCAAAAATTCCGCCCCCCTTCCAAAATAAACTCTGAGCTCACCACTGAGCCACGGGCTTATGTAGGCTCACAGTGGGCAAACGAATGCATAAGAACTTTTAAAAAGTTTTATTTTTGGTGTTTTACGGGTCTATTGCAGGGCGACTACCTATACAGCTCGAAGGGTTCGACAGATTATATATTTATGTCCGATCGGGCAATTTTGACCGATTGATTTTAGGGCATGAATTCCTAAATTAGAATTCTAGGGGTGTAAAACTTTTAATATTTCACTTGCATATTATTTGCTGATTATACCTGTGAACTATATAAACAACTCGATAACAACCAGGGCATTATAAGCGGGTGTTACAGTCTATAACGCCGACTCAGCATTTACTTTAATCGGAGCCGGCCTAACGTTCAATAGTACAATAGCCGCTCGTTGGAGTGAATACTCTATTAAATGAGCAAGTCGTTTATATGAACAACAAAAATTTAAAAAATAACATGTTTGATTCGCCTTGTATGCATAATCTCTTAATAATAATTTTTGCATACCAGACAGTGTTGTTCAGTTATAAAATGTATTTAAATTAATAAATATAATAAACCCTATTTAAAGAGTACATTCAATTGAGTGAACATCTCGTTTGTATGAACTAGCTTGGTTTTAATTAGTTCACATAATCGAGGTCTACTGTAATTTGGATCATTAGGCCGGAAACTATATCATGAAATAAATAAAAGTTTCGCAAGTTTATTTATTTATTTATTTCATGGACTTTTTATTTTATGGAGTTTCACCATATAAGGCTAGAAACAATAAACCAGAAACTATATGTTAAGATAATCTTTTCTCAGAGAGTATTAATTGCCTTATTGGAAAGGCGGTGGAGAAAGTTTCCAAAATATAGTAAAAAATCGCCCCTCAATCGTAAGAATTGCACATTTTATAAGCCTATTGATCAAGGCCATTGTCATCAACAAACCTATCAGGAGCAGTGGCGTAGTGGATCATTCTTACAAACTTTCATTGTCCTGTTCTCTCTTTTACTTTATGGTCATCTCTTGTCCTAATAATCCTTAATTATTTAATATCTGTACATACAGTAACATGTAAACAAGATTATATTGCTCTCTTGTATGTATAAATAAAAAATAGGAAAGCAATCTACCTGCGTGAAGGTACTTGTAATTACATTAAGCTGAATATTTAACAAAAAAATATTTCTTCCGAAGCAATTTATGTAAAATAGAGTTCAGGAAGGCGCTGTGGGCTTCGGTTGTAATATAATAAGACTAATCTGTTACGCCACTGCTGAAGAATTTGCCTGCTATTATTATTTATTAATAACAAATAAATAGGAAGTAATTGTATGTTATGTAATTAATATAAACACGATAAATTATAACAAGAAAGTGAACATTCTTGGCAAGGTAATAAAATGACATTACAAGTTAATTTATTATGAATGAATTTGTTTAAAAGGGGATTTTGTTCAAAGAGAGGACTATTAATATTCTGGTTAAGCGTCAATACTTTAAAAGAAGTAAGGAAGTAGATAACCATAAAAAAACCATAGAAATATTACCATTTAGTTGGAGTGCATTTACTAGAAAAGTTTGCAGTTGAGTAAACAATAAAATGGTACTAAACTGCAAGAACAAGGAAATATAAAATCTTGCATAACAACAAACGCTAGCGATAAAGCTTTTCTTCGGAATACAAAGTCATAAAGAGAAGTACAAAGACCTTACTTATAGTTAAAAAGGGGTACTTACTAATGAAATAATATAATGTGGGTTAACAATAAGATTAAACCTAATCAAGAGAGTACAATAAAAGACGAGAAACATGCCTTTAAAAGAAGAAACGATAACACGTTGAAGATAAAACACGAAAGTAACGTTAATAAAAGTTAACAAATTTGATTAGTTATTAGGCACAAATGCGGTTAAAATTAACAACAGCAATTAAATGGGTAATCAATCAATAACTAGTACAAAGATTGTGCAAAACTAAAATAAAGAAGATCAAAATGGAATGACAGAAATCTTAATCTAACCCTCTTATACCCTTATTGGTGGTCAGGTTCTCCTACTTATACTGTCTGTAGAGTTTTACCCAATTTTTACTATTTTTTGTGTATATTCCTTTGCTTGCGTTTAATTTTTCCCTTTTTGTTGCGGTAAGAAGATATTTACTATAAATAATGCCTTGTTCTAGCTTTTTGGTCTGCATCTTATCGACTTGTCGAACCATCTTATTTGTTGACCTTCTATCCTTGTTTATAATGCTACTTCCAGTGTTTTTCGTATTACTTCGTTTCTCTTTTCCTTACTCTTTCAACTCTAGGAGTATTTCGATTCTGCGCTCTTTGTATTTTCTTAACCCCATGTTTCGCTTCCGTGTCTTAATATTAATGTGTATGTGTATATTGTTTTAATATAGTACTATAAATAGTTTTATTTTCTTTGTGGTTTCTTTTCTGTTAATAAATTGTTTTTTGAATGCACCATACAATAACTTTGCCGCAATTTATATTTGTTTCAACATCAATATCGTACCTGCCTATACCATCTGTTATCACCGAGGCCAGATATTTTAACTATGCCTCTTTCAGCCTTTCTCTGTATACTTATTTATATTTTTATCGACTTCACTATAACCATCACGTTTGACTTTATCAGTATTACTTATCACAAGTGTTATGATGTCGCCGATAAAACCACATTCAGTTAGCTTCACTTGCTTCATATTTCTGTATCCTAAGGAACCATATGCATAATGTGAAGTAAATGCTTTTACTTCTGTTAGTAAGAGGAAAACGATATGCTTTTTAATTAGTAAAAGTGAAATCGACTTATAGTAGAAGCATTTGCTACATTTTATGCATACAACGGACTGTGTAAGCTTTTGCTTCCTTCTGCGTCCTTTAGTATTATAAATACTATTAATTCTCCTTGTGTCACGCCTTTCTTCATTAAAATGATTCTTACTTAGCGTCCCTATTTCCGTAACTAATCCCCTGCGTTCCTATATTATTATCTACTCTTACTATTCTTCTTGATCTCTTCAGCTTTCGATTTTTTTCCGGGACAATAAAAGCAACTTTGTCTCTGTAGTTTGTTCATTCTCTCGAATCTCCTTTTTAAAATTAGGATATTTATTGTCACCTCCCAATCTCTGGATATTTTCTTTTGCTACCTTCAGTAGCCGCCTTTGGCCTACTTTTTCCATGTAATCTCGTTTCCTCTGACGTTACTCCAGCATGTCTTTCACAAGTTGATCTTGCCTATGGCTTCTTCTATTGTAACTTCAGTTGTACATTCTCATTCTTTTCTTCTGGTTCTAGTCCAGTCAATAGAGATGTGAAGAGTGTATTTGCGTGTTAACAGCTATTCTATTGCACAAACCTTTTCAGAATAGTGTGTAGAATAATATATGTAGTTGCGTACTAAATCGTAGTGACAGCAGAAAAGTTATTAACAACTTAAGACGCCATCAACCGTTTTTCAGGAGTTTTTATTCCGTAGCTCATCAGGATGGCTTACTACGAAAAAAAGTTCAGTACATGATTTGTTTATAATAAAAATAGCTACAAAATGGCACCAGTCTGATTGTTATAACTGGAATAATTAAGTTGCAAAATCGAATAAACTATCAAAATCGCGTATGTTCTTTAAGTTGCCATAAGAATTTAAATAGTCAACCAATATTGATGACACTTACGTTAAGTATAGTTTAGATTCTGTACAATAAGCACCCAAAACTGGTATGCCAGGTATGCAAGATTTTTTGTTTTTACAAGGTTTTATAAATCTACTGCGCCTAAAACTTTGGAAGTTTGCAAAAGCTGTTTGAAGCTTTGCATACTATTGCAAATGTGCATATACATAGCTTAAGTCATTAACAATCGAACCCAATTTATTGAACCAAAAAACTAATTATTTATAAATGTAGCAAAACTATGAAGAGATGTAAAACGGCACCAGAATTGCAAAAATAAACGCAATCAAATTTTACAAATTGGGTTCGATTGCTAATGACTTAAGCTACATATATGCACATTTGCAATAGTATGCAAAGATTCAAACAGCTTTTGCAAACTTCCAAAGTTTTCGGCGCAGTAGATTTATAAAACCTTGTTAAACAAAAAGTTTTGCATACCTGGTATACGGGTTTTGAGTCCTTATTGTACATAATCTAAACTATACTTATCGTAAGTTTCATCAGTATTGGTTGACTATTTAAATTGTTATGGCAACTTAAAAAACATATGCGATCTTGGCAGTTTCTTCGATTTTGCAACTTAATTATTTCAGTTATAACAATCGAACCGGTGCCATTTTGTAGCTATTTTTATTATAAACAAATTATATACTAAACATTTTTTCGTAGGAAATCATCCTGATGAGCTACGGAATAAAAACTCCTCGAAAACGGTTGATGGCGTCTTAAATTGTTAATAACTTTTCTGCTGTCACTACGATTTAGTACGCAACCACATATATTGCTCTAGCCACTATTCTGAATAGGTTTATATTATATATAATAAATAATTTATTATATATAATAATATATTATTATATAGAATAAAATAACTGTTAACACGAAAGAACCAAAAACAGATACTTTTGGTTCCTTGCCGACTGGACTATTCCTCTATTATATACTCTTTATCTTCCTAGTTTTTACGTGCGTTTTCCTTATCAATACTATTATTATGTCTATTATTATGTCTTTTCCTGTTTTATTCTTTATTTTACTTCTGAGACATCTTTGCTTATTCTGTGTTGGTATTATTTCAAAAACCGTTTTAACTGTTATCGTGTTCAGATTAAGATTTTTCAGTCTTCGCCTTGGTTATCAAACCCACTCCATTCAGTCTGTACACTATCACCAATAAGGTCTTACCATGGTGTTTCAAATTCCACAGTCATGGTTTTTTCTGATATACACGGTGAGTCATTACGGAGTAATCAGACTTTGCCAATGGTTAGATAACCATTAAAGA
Source organism: Agrypnus murinus (assembly GCA_929113105.1). Classification (NCBI taxonomy): domain Eukaryota; kingdom Metazoa; phylum Arthropoda; class Insecta; order Coleoptera; family Elateridae; genus Agrypnus; species Agrypnus murinus. Next base: position 149,790,500 of record OV816028.1, read on the forward strand.
AAGAAAATTCCTATATACCATTTTTCTCGTATTTCTATACTTTTGGAGAAAAACGGCATCGAAGTTCAGCCTAATGTTTTCAAATTTAATAGTATGATTGCACATGACACATATTTTAAAAGTTCAAGAAGATATTCAATACTACTAGAATGTGCAATGATAGCGTAATAAAGTAATAAAAACGTCTTTATTTTGGCCAAGTGTTTCGTAGAATAACAACAGATAAACAGAATTAAATAAACAAAGTATGTTGAGAAAGACCTCTCGATGGATATTGTTTCAAAAATGGTATTTTTGTTTTGTGTTGTTTTTGATTACTAAGACAATTTCAAATTCTTTTAATAGGCACATTAACCCCTATGTGTAATACAATACTGCAGGTTTGTGAATAAAAAATTATAGTACTGTAATAGTGACACATATTTGGTTTCTCAAATGATAACAAATTGCAAACCCCTTACACTGCAGCTTTTAGTAATAAAACGTAACAGTACTTGTACTTGACTATGTAAACAAATCCATCAAGCATTCAGGGTCGTTGAATTAAAACATCAAAAAGAATAATAAGGTTTTAATCATGAAACATTCTAGAATTTCAATAAAAAAACAATACCTATTGATGGATAGATCAAATTAGCTAAACATGCCTTTACTTAATTAAAACTAATATCTGTTTATTAACGCATAACACATCGAATTTAATGATATCATTGAATGGGTCTGTATTAAAATGATGTCATTTCTGTCTTCGTTTACTATTAGAATAGAGGGGAATCCCCCGGATTAATAGATCGTTTTGTGTTAACATCTAAAATGGAATGTGCGTCGTTTGCATTCTTGTTGTGCTTGTTTAAACAGATGTCACGTTTTTGATGATGGTGTCAATTTTTAAAGATCTTGCATTTATTTCTATTCGACTTAACAACACTGACCTGCATCAATTATAAGTACTTTTCTGAAAACGTCGGTCAAATTTTTCAAAATTTTCAAGTTCATTTAATCAAAAAAAGTTACTAAGGTTTTATGTTTCTAATAACCAGAGAAGCTTATCCTCAAAGTCCGATCATTGAGTACTGAATCACCGTGTATACCCTAATTTATCTTCTGAGTTTTGACTCTACCGAGTTCTAGTTGTTTCTTCTACAGCACTATAGATTAAAATAATATGGCCTCTTTGTATTCCGATTCTGTACACTTTATTTTTTAAATTATTTATCTGCTTATTTATTTCCTTTAGATTTCCCATACTTCAAACGGGCTTGAAACGTCGAACATCCTTGGTCTTATATCCGTCACTACATTCATTATACATTGTAAGAGTGTTTAGAAAGAATGAAATGGTTTTTATTATGTATCTATTTGGATTCTCATGCAGATTTGAAAAAGTGGAAGTGATGATTTTGAACAAAAAGTAGAGGAACAGCTTGACATTGCTTGCCTCTGTTCCTCCCTTTCTGGTTCCCTCCTATCTTTTAAGGAAACTAACCAACAATTATCGTAAAACATATGATTTAATTTTGATTTTTCCAATTTAAATGTTAAATTATTTAAATATTTCCGGGTTATTCAACTATTGACTTATTTGAATAGTCATAGCTTTTTAAGTAAATGTATTAATAGAAGTTTCACTTTGGACTTTTATTAAAATGCTTTTTTATTATTAACTTTTGACTTGCAGTTGTTTCTTATTATTATTAAGCTGTATTATAAGTATTAAAAAGGCCCCACACTTTGTTAAAATTATACAGAAAACCTTCGAAAATAAACATTTAAAATTTTTTGTTGGACACCACTACTACTTGTATTTCGGGGTGCTTAAATCAATAGTCTAACATTATGAGAATTATATTACACTCTTAACGTTTAAAATATTGATGGCCTAGTGGTGCTTTGGAAATATTTTACTTGAAGTCTAATATAAGATCGAGTTCTATATGATAAGAAATTAGACCTTTAAGTTACAAACTTAAATTCAGTGATCAACCCCCCTAACCAGTATGTTAGCTACATAAAAAATCCTAATATTTACAATTTACCAGTACCCTTACCGGTTTTATTTGTAACTATTGTTTTATGTTCACCCCGAAAATAAAAGCAGACTTGACAAAAAAGAAACAAAAATTCAAGATATGATAAATTAACGGCAAAAGAAAAAAGTAAGCAGTGAAATTGGGATAAAGAAAGAAATTTGATTGGCGTAAGACTACAAAGACGGACGATAGTAGAATTCTAAAATAATTGAAGACAGAAGTGGATAAAGAATCTATGTCACATTTTCAAAAGGAATGAGATTTTCCAAGGACATTCAAGTACCCAAAATCTTTTTCAGATGGGTCTCGTGAAGTTACCAGATGCTAAATTATTAATCTTATATGACAAAAACACCATTCAATAAAGTTTAAGCTTGATTTTCTGCAAATAATGTTTTTGTTGTACATATACACCCTTTATCCATTTACATTTTCAATTGTTCTGGATACAAATTTCATAAAGAAAAATGCAAAAGAGAAATAAAAGTAAAAAATAAATAAATTTAATAAAAGAAGTAAAATAATATAAAATAGACAATTCAAGAAACATTCAAAAATGAGAGAATGTATCCTTCGAAAGTGAAGAAAAAATTTGAAATGCGATTTTCTCGAAATTCTCGGGAATCTACTACATGTTGATAAGTAAAATATGTTCTAAATCAATACGATGTTTGTCGTTATAAATTAGTTACACCCTGTAGGTGTACATTGCACATGTATGATTTTTTCTTCTTTAGGTACTAGAATGTTTGCGCATTTTATTATTTAATTAAAAACTGGAAAATAAGAACACATATAGATAAAGTGTTTGCACAAAGAAAAACCCAAGTGCCAGCATCTTAGTAAATAATTGAGAATCTAAGGTAGGCAAGCCAATCGAGGATCTGGCATCACTGCTCGTAGACCTTTTATATTCTACTAATAAAGCTTGTTTGTCGCAATTATTATAATTGTTTTGTATAAATTATTGTGAAGCTTGAAAACAAAATATCACAGTCACATAGGATTTTAGAGGCCACACGGCGATATTGTATTGCGTTATCTAAGCCTGCAGACCTAGACTAATAAAAAGAAAAAACAAAAAGAAGCAAAGAAAAAGAAGAAAAGAAGGAAGATGGAAAGAAGGAGAAGGGGAAGAACAATGAAAATGAGAAGGAGAACAGGAAGGGGAAAAAAGAGAAGGATAAGAAGAAGGGCAAGGAGAAACAGAAAAAGAATTAGAATGAGAAGGCGGGTTAGTTGCACTGACAAATTCGTGACCTAAAAACCGTAGTCTGGAAAAAACTGTTATTTTTAAAAATTGTTTTTCCCTGTTGTACAGCCTTAAGAACCTCAATAATTATGAATAAAGATAATTTTAATAAAAATTACAAAAACTTTTAATCTTCTTAATATAAATGGGAAGAAGGGCTTAGCTAGGGCCATATCCATCTTGATGAAGATGAAGGGAGTCAGGTCACATCTTATTTTAAAGATCATATATTGCTGAATAAATTGTCCAAAAAATCTCAAGAAGCTGCGCCCAGAGCAAAGATGGTGGCTTATTGAACTCTCCGCTGTTTTTCCAATCGACTGGTGTCCAAAACACCAGTGATATGGATGTTATTAACTGATGAAATATGACACGCTGGAGTATTTTTTATTTCACAACAAACCGTTGATAATAATGGATTATTCGATTGAAGAACCAGTAAAATTTAAAAAGCTTCCATCTTTCTTTGGAGCATTACAATACTTTCAAGTTTTGGAAATATATTAGACATTAAAAACCTTTAAATGAGATGTTTGTTACTGCCCCTCCACTTGGTATTTAAAAAAGTTTAACATGTCGCCAACCGCTATTTTGAACAGCTAAGTTGATTCTTTCTATTTAAACACCAATATTTTCTTTCTTTTATAATCAGATATTCCAAAGAAAGTTAGCAGAGGGAGACTTTTGATCCCCAGGGTATAGATATTGTTGTGATATAGGCATCCCGCATAACAAGTATGCACGATGTGTTGCCTATCTTCCAGGTGAAAGGATTTTATAATTTTTTTATTTTAAAAACAATAAAATTTTGCATTAAATATGTTGAAAATACACATTACAACACTGTGAGATGGAAAGCGATAAATTTTAAACAGATCGTTCACTTGAATTTCACAAACTCAATTTTAAGATGAACGATTTTCTGTTGTTGGTTGATTTTTTCACACTTAGATATTTCGAAGCCATTTTATGGCATGTTTTCACCTGAAAATTATTAAAGGCATAAGTGAAAAGGTATACACAAGTATTTATTACTTTACTTACAGTTTTTATTAATGAATTTCAAGAAAATGTTCTATTTCTTTGACGATTTATAATTTTCCATAGTAAATGGATATTTTTGAATGTTATTTAAATTTCTAAGTAAAATATTTTACTGCAATATTGTTAACCAAGTTCTAGGGTGCATTTGACACTAGAATGTTAAAGTGGGGAACTTTTTATAGAAAAGGTTTGGGCCTTTGAAATCCCAAGATTGTAACGTTTCTGCAGGGTCTGCTAGAATGTTAAAATTTAATTTATATTCATAATCTTGGTGTCAAAATTTATGTAATTTTTGTTTAATGGGATCTTAGGATAAATTTTGTGATAATAAAAGGATGTAGCAAAATGTTAAAATATTTTTATTTGAATTTTTGTGAAGTTATGTTTGTTAGAAAATTCAAGATGGTTGTCAATGAACCCTAACTATAAATTTGCATTTTAATAGCCGTTTTAGGTACCAAAATGAAGGAAAGACTTCCCTCTTTCATTTTATAACATTTTTTTAAACAATTAATTTAATTTTTTTATCAACAATTTGGTTAGAAAGGTTTTTGGTGGGAAAGATGTTGTTTTGTTTCTAGTTATAAACCAGATTAATCTAGTCCCAACTAAGAAAATCACTAGCGATTCGCAATTGTTTTCCAATTATTATTAAAACAGCACGAAAATTCATGTTAGTTCGTACGTTATTTTGATAAAATTTCGAGGTTATGTTGGTGAATTCTATGTCACTTAAATGTCAACAAAGTGAGGTTATGACAAATGTCATCTTGTTTAACATTTTTTAACAAGTTCTTAATAATTTAATTAATAATAATTAAAATGAACAATCAAAGTGAACTTAAAGTGAAATAAACAAAAAATGTAGTTTTTAAAAAATTTGGTGTTCAGACTGTTAGCATTATTTGGAGAAATGTTTGGAAATTTATTTTGTATGGAACGAATTAAAGGAAGGTGATGGAATCTTGTTGCAAATAACCGAATTATTTTATGTACTCACGTCATGAAGATACGTGTTGCAACTTTAATAATTATAATTATCTTCAAAAAATCACAAATAAAATCCATTTGAAGGATGACATGGAATGTGAACATCTTATCAACAAATAAGCAGGTAATCTTACCAACTATAACAGGAATCTGCTAACTTTCAAGTTAGTGCGATTAACTTTTTTGTGCGGCGCCAAATAATTTTCAATTTTTTATTTTTTATTTATTAACAGTAATTTAAGAATTTTGGATTGATCAGATAAGAATTAAGAAGGAAAAGAGAATTAGAATGTCTCTTAATTCTTATTTTGTTAAATCTATTTGACACCGAGATTTAATTTGATTTTCTTTAATTTTAATTTTTAATAGTTGTTTTCTTTTATCTTCATGGAATTTTAAATTTTTATTTCTTTTCTGTGTTAATAAATAAAATTATTTATTTAAATGTTTAAAAGAAATCTATTTGTGCCTGGTCCATTAACAACGTTTTACAAATATAATTTAAATAGCTTCCTAATTAATTAGCGACCCGCATGATTTCGTCTCATGCATTTATGGGACTTGTTTTCCAGTTTAGAAATTATAGCCGGAGAATGTTTTTTATAAAGGTAAGTGATATTTAGTTGTGCATATTTTCAGACTCTTTTACCGTAATTTTGTGTTTGTGAATTTCAACAATAACAGGTTTATTTTGCAATTTATAACCTTTCATATTTCATCAAGTGTTGGAGGGTTTATTATTCTACAATTAATTTTTTTTTCTTTTGACCCCACATTGTCACAACAATATGTAAATATGTATATAAGTCATTATACCTAAACCAACAAAAAATAAAAATAAAATAATATTTTCTTAAACGAACATAAAACAACAGAAGATCGATTTCTAAACTAAAAATAAAGCAACATTCTAAAAGAAAAAAAACAATATTTTCTTGTAGAGATATTATCCGATTAAATAGGTTTTTAAAAAAACAACAAAAAGGTAGTTTTCTAAAAAAAAGAGAAGATATTCACGTATTTGCACGAATTCTGCGCCCTTTTAAAGTGTATGTTCTGGAGAACGGGAGTAATTATTCTCTCTACCCCCTCCCCTACATCTACGTCCTTGATCAGGTCGCAAATATTTTATCGCTTTTATTTTAAATAATATATATATTTGCACGATATAACTTTATAATTTGTAAAAAATGTCAAAAGCAGACTAACATAAGCCGCCATATCACAAACATTCATCATGCGTACCTTTAGTCATGACCTCTTCGATATCGACTATTAAATTTATTTTTGCGTACTTGTTACATAAATACCTATTACATAATTATAAATATCAAATTTTCTATAATTATGTCGACCATTTTGAATTATTGATTTTCAATAACCTAATCAAAATCAGTGACTGGAAAAATCATTATAATGCAAGTTTCGTAGCGATTAGATAATATTTTGAATGTTGGCTAGTAAAATCATCCTCATCATCCATCTGTGCATCATCCTGTGCATCTGTGTGAATGGAATCTATAAATAAAATTATCTCTAGTGTACTGGAGAGGACACACTGTATTCTAAGTTCTAACTTCTAGGCTAACTTTACTGTAATTAAAGAATTCAGGACATCAAAACAAGCACGAAGAAAACTATTATCAGTAGTATTTCTTTCGACAAAGGTATGCTTTATAATACTGTAATCGTTCAACAAATAACACAATTAACTTATTAATGATCATTTCGAAACGATACTTAAATCGGCCACCACTAGTGTTTCCCATATTTACCTATTTCAGATATTTATCTTACTGTAATAGAGCTATGCACGTGTAACTATGAAAGCTAAAGTGTACAAACTAAAATCTCATATAGTCGGGCCCACCATGCATAAAGCGGATCGCAGGGGCGATGACCGGCACCGTCATTATAAATGGGGGTTATTACACACTCTTACATAACGTTACAATGTTGCGTTCTCACTCCTACCCTCAACAAGCGACCAACGAGCGAAGAGAAGAAAGAACCACCGCGGCAATGGAAAGATGCACTTTACATACAAAAGTTACGCAGCCAACTATGACAGCGGGTAGATCTTTTCTATGAGAATCTTTTTATTTAGAAATTTTTTATGTATAATTTTTTATATTCCAATGACTCTAGTAGTTGTGGTTGTGTGCACTGATGGAAGATATAAATCTTTGTATATATTATAAATGACAATAGAAGGTTTTTAAAACAGGGGGTGAGTTTGGTAATTTGTTAAAAACAGACTTTTCGAGTTTAATTCTAAACGGAAGGGGCGGATTTCATAGCAGGACAAGCATAACTGATAATAAATTGAATATTTTAAAGTGATTTACATTTTAGATTAATTATTATGAAAGGAAATGGAAAAAAATCTGTAGTAATGATGACAGAAACGTTTCATTAACAGGTCATTAAATTTCCCAATACAAGTTCTTGCTGTGTGAAAAGTTAATATTAATCATATCTGGAAGTAATAATTCTTGGAATATTATTTATAAACTTATAATTATTACCTATTATGAAAATTGCCCAATAAAAAAAATTTTAAAAAATTGATAGGTAGTTAAAATTATTATTTCTACGAAAATTCCCTAAATTAAGCAGAAATAAGCTGCTAGATAAAATAACAATTCAGTAATAAAACCATGGAATAATTTTAGTTTTTTTAAATTTATTTTAAAAAAGGTTTTCTAAATATTTTAGTTTTCTATTTAAATTCAAGTTGCACGTTATAATACATAAATAATAGATAAAAAGAATTAATTTAAATATACCTACCTACCACATTTTTATTCATTACTTTATCAACAACTGCGAGAACCTTCTGTTGGGATTTATGTTCAATTCAATGCACTAAAGTTATTGAAGATAAAACAGCAATTGTGGGTAAAATGAAACAAGATTTTAGTGTCTTTATAAAATTATAAATACAATAAGGTTTGTATTCTGAATTTCAGGGCCGTGCGTAACGTGAATATTTACCAGAAATTGCAAACTTTTTGCGTTGAAATATGTAATTGCAGCGTAACTAGTCAAAATGGGGTTAATTTAACTTTAAAATACTGTTTTTTTCAACTAACTAGATGGAAAAAGTAGAATTAAAACACCATTATGCATTTTAGAACAGTGTCGGACTGGTAGCATTAGGGCCCACCTGGCAAATGGCCCTGGGGGCCGTATTTTTCCTCGATAACTTAATACAAATTTTATTGTTATTTGTTTTGGTTGTATAGTAGAAATTACAAAATAATTTTTTTAATTATCTTGTAACAAATCTAATAGATAAATAATAGATAAATAACGTTACGTTACGTTACATAATACTACAACTTTCCGCGTTCCTAAAGTGGCCTATTTACTTTTACAATAATCCGGATATTAAATACGGCTTATAGATTGCAGGATGATCACAACGACATCCAATGCTATCTTAAGACTTCGATATTTTCCCGCCCAGTGGAACGTATCCCAAATTATTGTAATACCTAAACCAGGCAAACCACCAACCGAAGTAGCGTTGTAAAGATCTATCAGCCTATTGCCAATAATATTCAAGTTCTTTGAAAAACTCCTGTTGCAAAGAATGAGAACTAATTCCAAGGAGCCAATTTGACTTCCGAAGACAACATTCCACTGTCGAGCAAATACATCGAGTTGCCACTAAAATAAAACACGACCTGAATACCAAAAGATACTGCACGGCAGCCTTCATACATATGACCCAGGCATTCGATAAAGTGTGGCACCTAGGACTTCTAAATAAAATCAAATGTAACCTAACATATACACTCTTTGTGATACTAAACTCATACCTCACACTATTAGAAATTTCCTGGTGAAATATGGAGATGCCATCACAACCCTGTTGCCTATCACATCTGGGTCCACCAGGGAAGCGTGCTCGGCCCAGTGTTATACCTTATATACACCGCCGATCTGTCAACAAGCAGATATACGGTACCTGCTACCTTTGCTAACGGCACCGTAATAATGGCTTCACATCACAATCCTCTTGTAGCTTCGAGATACCTACAGAATCACCTAAGCAAAATAGAAGAATGGATCAAAATTTGGCGCTCCGAGTTAATGCCCAAAAATCCGTCCAGGTAACATTCACAACTCGAAGAGGATCATGTCCCCCCTGTCCGGCTACATGAAAAATTCCTTCCACAAAAAGATGAGACCAAATACGAGTACCTTGGGATCCATCTGGACCGGAGACTAACATGGGGATCACATATATGGCACAAGAGACTCCAGCTAGGCATCACCCTCAGAAAATACTACTGGCTAATGGGACGTAACTCACAGCTCTCCCTAGAGAATAAGCTCCTCGAGTACAAGGTCGCCATTAAACCAATTTGGTGTTATGGAATTCAAATTTGGGGTGCAGCCAGCGACTCCAATCTAGCTAAACTACAGCGCTACCAATCAAAAGTACTAAGAATAATAACCAACCCTCCTTGATTCGTAATAAATCAAGTACTGCATACAGATCATCAAGTAGATACGGTTCAAGAAACAACACAGAAACACAGCACTAAATACCAGGAAAGGATTAGGAACCACCAGTGGCGTGCGGTCCATGAAAGCAAGGGAAGCAATGCTTCCCTTGAGAATTTATTGAAAATAAAAACCAATGCTAACAAAAATATTTTTATAAAATTATAGTAATCGTTTATTTAAATTTGTAATATTTAATCAACTTAAAGCTCAATATCAATTCCGTACAGCAAAAAGTATAATTATTTATTAAGAGTACTATTTTAAATTTAAAGCACTGCTTATAACTGCTCTTCTCTTAGCCTTGGCGTAAATCAGCGGGCGTGGGGTGATATAGTAGACGATGATGTTTGGCTGGTGAGCATTGTTTAGCCGTTATTTTTAGTGTGCTTCATGCCCAAATGTTTATTTATTATAATTTGGTTATTTGTTCGATTTAGTGTTAAATTTAATGTTAATTAAGTAATGTAAATCTGCGAATGAGACTGTATTTTGTGGCATTTTATTATTTCAATTTATAAGTTGGATTTTTTTAAAGACAAATAATTCTATTTAGTTTGCCTGTATGCAAATTTAAAATTGCATTATCGTCACGACTGCAAATTCAGCTGCTGCGGTGAAAGGTTCAAGTACTTTCGATATATCCGAATCGGGACGATTTTTTGTTCAGTTTGTAAATTATTAATAAAGAATTTTTCGCATACAGTTTTGGAGAGAAATTACAAATTATTAAGAAAGGCAGATCAAAACCAGAACTTTCAAAAACAACAAAGATTAAAACCTGCCCGGTATTTTGCTAAGACCGGAAAATTGATACATAGTAGTAGTTTTTTTAAAATAAAAAATGATAGTCAACAAATTCCATAAGTATAAAGTGTAAAAGTGCTTCTTTGAAAAACTTTTAAGCTTAATTATTATAACACTGTTTTTTATTGTACCTAGCAGGGGCGGATCCAGAGAAGTATTTTGAGGGGGAAATCTTTGGAAAAATAATTGTTTTAATAAATAATAATTAAACAAACATTATTTGTTTCTATTCTATGTAAACTTATTTTTAAATTGGGAGGGGGGGGATTATTCCCTCTCCGTTAATCCGCGCCTGTACCTATGTGTATTATAATTAAAATCGTGGTTGCTTCCCTAGCCTAAATTCTCACCGCACGCCACTGGGAACCACCCAAATTCACTAGCAGTCGAACTCTTGACGTTCCAACCGGAGAGAAGATTGAAACGGCATAACTCGCTGGATCTACCACTACGCTTCCAAGCTGCAATTTAATTTCCAAGATGTTATAACTAACATACATCGTATCATATGTTAAAGATATGTGGAGTTTACCGCAGAGCAAACCCATACTGTGCCATATACCTATCCATTATATTTATATTATTTACTTAATCTCCCCAAGGACAGCATGTAAAACCAGTCTTGGAGTCAAAGATTGCAAAGACTGTGGTCTATCGCAACACTATATATTTTTTGAGGACGGGCTTATGAAAAAAGGTAACTTCGTTACCGAAATACGTAGTCGAATACAAATGTATGGTTTGGAGATGCTGTTTAAAATATAGTATTGATAATAATATGGGAAGGCAAAGAAACACCGCAGATGGAGGACGTTCTTGAGGACCAGAAAACCGCTTTTCTGCCTTGACACAGATTATTTTTATCTTACACTACACAGTAGAACATTCTTTACTCTATTCAATTTTATTGAAAGCTTGAAAGCTCAAGAACATGTTATGCTGTCAACAAGATTCAAAAATATAATAAATATTTATTCTAAGGTAAGGATCAAGCTGCCTTTGGAATGCTCGTTATTTTTGCTTTTATTTTATCGCCTAGGCATTTTTATGAAATCTCGTCAGACTATTTGACAAAAATGCTATCTTTCTTGCACTCCTAGACAGAGCAAAATCACATTTTTTTCTTTGTACAGGATAAAATAGTAGTTGTTTCTATAATAAGGTAGAAATGTGGTACTTGAACGAATTGACATGTGAATCCTGTAAAGACATGTTTCTGACATGTTATTAGAATATTTTTTTGCAAAACTTGAAAAATGAAAATAAAGATTTTTGAAAAGTTTTTGATAAAATTTTACCTGCCTAGTCCGGTAAAGTTTTATCGAATTAGTCTTGTCTTTTAAGAGTCATGAAAGTGATCAATTTCGTGACAGTTGCGGAAATTTTTTTGCTAAAACATTTTTAAAGCTTATTTTGTTTAATATGGTCTTATCAAGAAATATCAAAAGGTCAATTACAACAGTATAATCTTAGGGTTAAACCAAACAACGGAATGCGCATACTCTTCGAGAGTGTTGGTAGCTACTGGCTATAATATTTTTAAGAATTCAATTCGTAATCCCAAAAACTTAATCCTGCATATCTAGTACCAAAAACTATTTTTAAAAATGTAATCCTTTCCACCCTAAAACATATTTTTAGGAATTCGATCCCTAATCCCAAAAAATATTTTGAAAAACTTAATACACTCTCTCTAATCTCAAAAATATTTTTAAAAATTGAATCCTTAATCCCAAAATATATTTTGAAAAATGTAATTCTTAATTTTTAATCCTAAAAAATATTATGATTCCCTATTCCCAAAAAATATTTCGAAAAAAATGTCTAATCCCAAAAACATTTAAAAAAATTCAATCACCATTCTTAAAAGATATTTTGAAGAAGATCAAATAGTTTCCCAATAAACATTTTTATTTATATAATAGCAACCGCAAACTTATGGTGCTCAAAATTAGTGATATTAAGTTTGTTGTTACTATTGTACAAATACAATGTTTATTGGGTTACTTCTAATCCCAAAAAATATTTTAAAAAAGTCTAATCTCAAAGAACTATGTTTAAGAATTCAATCTTTAATCCCTAATTTAAAAATTATTTTAAAAATGTTCAATCTCCGATCCCTAATCCTATGTTTTTAATTCAATCCCCAAATCCTAACCCCAAAACATATTTTGAAAAGACTTAATCCCTCAATCCTTAATTCTTGTCAAAGATTGGAGGAATACCCAATCCTGGTTACAAATAATATATACTTGAAATATTTTTGGAACCACGACAGTAGTTTTTTTTTTTGAATGAAGTGAGATCTGAAAGTACTCAGCTTTGCTTGTTATTTTCGTTCTGTAAGTATATTAGTAAATAAAGCTAATTTATGGCAAAAGCCTAAAAAATAATTGGGTTTTGTGAAAATTTAAACAGTTTCTTCTATATAAATGCATAACAGTGTATGAGGTATAAAATATTGGCAAGATTCTAAGTGCACGGTCTCGGAGTATTATGCAGGGTGTAACTAATATAACTAGAAATCTCGTAAGAGATGGGAAGAGGGAAATATAGCTGTAATGATTTAGAACATATTTTCCTTATCAACATGTGGTCGCTTCCTGTTAGTCTTCGAGAAAATCGCATTTGAGATTTTAAGTACGCCCATTGTATCCACATCACATTAAAAATAATAAACAAGCAAAAAAAATTTTAAATATTTTTAAAAACCTTTTTTTGCTTGTTTCGTATTATCTAGAATAACTGGAGGACACATTTCCCCCTTGAGGCTGAGGATGATTAAATCAATTTGACAGTATTGCCTTTCATGCAGCAACTCTTTAGTCATGTCTCTATCTTGTCCAGGTGTATTTATAGGAAGCGAGAAGTCACCTTTGGATATTTATGAGATAGTATAACAGTATAACCACTACCTCACCGACGAACATAGCTAGCATTAGCTGTTGTTAGCTATCAGAATATCAGCTGTATAGTGTATAGATAAGGATGGTGGCAAGCACGCTTCCTACTTGAAATCGATTATGTATAGGCCTGTCAGTATTCCGTAAGGAAATGTTTTTTGACGAGTTATCATCTTCATACTTCAAGTATAAGATGGGCTCTTTTTGAAAGTAGACCGGCATGCCACAACATAATAGTACCTACCTTCCAGATCATCTTTTATTATTTTAACGGCGCTATGCACTTGCCGAGCATCCAAGTGCTCTTGTCATAAGCGGTGGCTTGGAACTAGGCATATTTTTCTAAGAGTGGCCTTAGTCGCCGCAGGTACAGTTTTCAGACATCTTTAAAAATACGGGAAAAAGACTGATTTATTTCTTATAAATATAATTAAAGCATTTTGTAACTTATTTGTGATCTATTATTTATGTTTATAAATGTTCTGTTTTTGTTCAGGAAGATTTTAAGTTTTCAGTATTTTTTAATAGGAAATAGCACACCACCTTGAAAGTGAATAGTCGCAGGCAATGTTTGCACTTTATAGATATTGTTGGCGTTGAATTCAGATACTACTGAAGTCGACTCTTGGCACCTATTGAAAAAACACATCATGAAAACCCTAACCTCACGGTTAGTTGGCCGGAAGCGGATAACATTAACTGTCGTTAGCAGTTGAGAATCTTTGGCTAAGCCCCGCAGTAAGCATAAGTGTGTAATTTAGGAAGCTCCAAAAGACCACTTCCGCAATAATTCCTTACTAAAGGCACATTCGAGTTTTTTATAGCCCTAACTTTTCGGTTTTTTGAATATTTTGGGTAAATCAACTTGTAATAAATATTTTTATAAACTATTTATTGTTGCTCAACACTGGATATTCTATTTGCTCCACCATTTATTATCAATTGAGACATTTCCCAAGTTCTATTACAAACGCTTCTACCAAATGTAAAACCGCATCCACCTCTAGGGTTTGATAATACGTGGAGTATAGCGTACATGATCAATTGGTTGAACGTATGTAAGGTACGTGGATGTCACAGTCTTCTATCTCACTAACTAGCAAATTTGGACGACACGAAAGCGAGTCACAGAACCGCTTACCCTCTGAAATAGTCCTCTATCTCGGCGTCCTCGTGCAACTCGAAGTTGCGGATGTGCCACGGATCGTTGAAGCTCCTCTGGTCTGAACCATCATTTGTGAAGTATCTTTATGTTAGCTTTCGCTTATTTTCAAAATCAGTTTTGCTCTTCGGTTATGCAGTGGATGCAGCTGACTTGTACAGCCATGGCTTGATTCGTACAGAGCGCAATGTGGAAGCACCAGGTTAAGTCCCTATCCAAGATCATTAGGAGATACTGGGACTCGCGTTTCCATGGGATCAAACATTAATATTCTATTATGTCATCCACCACAATTTGCAGTTTTCGATCGATAAGCTCTGGGGATGTCTCCGGTTGACGAGGTCTTGGCAGAACAATCATATCGTAACATCAGTCGCAGCGAGGTGTAACTAAACGTTGGCTTTGTGCCTTATACCGTCGGTATCTGGAGCATTTCTGATCTTGCAGGCCTTGTTAAGTTCTCGGCAAAGACAGGATCCACGCTCAGCCAATTAGAATCGTACCACATGGAATGACCATCAGGTATTTTTGTATTTGGCTGATGTCATGTCTGAGGTGAATCGGTGACTTTGCCACCGGTATGGCTAAGCCCAGGAAGGCTACTCCGATAGATCGCCTATAAGCGAGTTGATTCGAAAACAGAGCGAATACGACACTTAGCCTCTCACCTCAAAACAACACCACCCGCACGTTGTTATAAGCCGAGTATCTACTTTTTAGGTAGGGTGACGGGGCCCTGTCGCAAGCTCAGCAAGCCTTTATTATGGTAGCCAGGGGTGACAAAGTCTTAGAATATTCTAGGCAGATCTAGGATCAAGCCCAACCACATTGAGGTAGGGCTCGGTCGGTCAGTGGAAGTCCGCATGCTAGAACAGGGGTGAAGCGATTCCCTCGGAGATGGAGCTCGACTGGTGGATATGCAGCCTCGCTCCCACCAGTGAGAACTGGCAGCACTTACATAAGTAAGTGACGCGCTAATTGAGAGTATCTCAATCAGATCGGCCACGTAAATCTCTAGCTGAAAATTGACAAATTGACTTGTGTGGGTTCCACAACCTTGCAAGCATGATACTGAAGAGTTGCGGTGACATCCAGTTTGTATTCTTTTTACTGTTTGTCAATAGAGTTTTCTGTAACTCCGAAATTTACATTATGTGAATAATAAACAGCATAAAAGAATCCTAAATATGAAACATAACAAATGTGTGATTTCCTAGTCTACGAGTAATTTTTGATGACTTTGAATCTCCTTTTCAGCACCTTTGTAAGAAAGCTGATCATTATATTCAATAAAGCTTATCAAACTGCACAACCAAGTGCATGGAGTAAAATTTTCGCACGGTTTCCCCACGTATTAATTGTGTGTGTGAGTTATGTTATAATACACATATTATTCTTTCATGCGATAAATAAACAACAGTGCGTAATGTTTATATTTTAATTAAAACATTTTTAACAATTGAATAAGACCTGGTAGTTTCTTTAATATATCGTTTAGGAACATTAACAAACTCCTTCTTGGATATCGTACTTTCTGCGTGGACATGCTACAATTTAATGTGGGCTCTTAACCACTGACTGTCCCTAGGCTTTGTTATTAACTAGTTCCGTGAATTTTCGTTAGTTTG
The DNA here is from genome assembly GCA_929113105.1 of Agrypnus murinus. NCBI lineage: Eukaryota > Metazoa > Arthropoda > Insecta > Coleoptera > Elateridae > Agrypnus > Agrypnus murinus. Next base: position 149,806,834 of record OV816028.1, read on the forward strand.
GACTCAACCCTCAGGGATCTCTACTGATCTTTAAAGCAACACATACATTTATAGCGAAGTGAGTTTTCCTTAGTAATCTAACCCTCGGATCTTTAACATAACGAGTATACTTTTTTTTATAATAAAGATCTGTTGGTCTTTTTTTAGCTCAATTTGAACATACCTTGTGACCTTGTAAATATCTAAATTTATATGCTTGCGATTTATAATAATCTTCAGACATGAAAAGCGATTTTTATATATTCTACTATATTAGGCATGAAAGAAGAGTCTTAAAAGTAAAGTCTTTTTTTACATACCAACTATTACCTCTTAATACCCTTATACAGTATGTTTCGCTTTAACATCGAATATAGGTATTGACTTGTGTTTTTAAAATCTCCGCAAGTAAATAAAATTATTATTTCTTTTCAACATTGTAAAAATGGCAAAAAATAATTGTTTACTCCCTTTTTTTGAAGAAAGATTATTTAAATTACTTGTAAAATAAATGTCGTGGACTAGAATGCATGATTAGCTCAGTTAGCCAGAGCGGGGTAATAATATCCCCAAGTCACTGCCTCCCAGGTTCGATTTCAGCTAGAAGATAACTTTTTAAAATGTTTTTAAAAAACAAAATTTAAAATGGCAATTTGTCACATCTAAAGAATATTCATTTTCCGCGTCACTTTGATAAATTGCGTTTCAAAGTTGTTATTTTGATTCACAATATTGCTCACGACTAAAAAACAGTTAAGTAAAACAAATCTTTTAGCGTTGACAACTTTGAGGTACATTTAAAAATCCAATTATTCAAAAATTTATAAATGCAAAAAGAAACCGAAATTATGCGTAAACGATTGATCATACGCAAAAATGTTATTAAGGTTTGTTGTTGTGATAGATGAGATGCATCTTCTGACAGAGCCCCATAATTAAACTAATTTATTAACGCGGCGAAATGATGTTAAAGTTTACGATTTTTTCATTTATTTCTGAGAAGAAGAAGTGGTAGTTGGTTCCTCCTAGAACAAAGTTGTATAAAACTTCTTTAGCAACCCTTTTCACCCTGCATAGTATGGGCTACTAGCTACTATTATATATTAAATAAATAACAGATAAATAAAAGTTTCACAAGTTTATTAAAATGTACCTGACAATATTGACAGCTAAGCTGTCATTATCAAAGGTAATATAAATATAAACAAACACGTCTCTAAAGTAAATACAATAAATCGGTAACTAGATAAAAAGATAAAAATAATAAGAATTAAATATCTAACACTTCCAGTTAATTAACAGATAATTACTGAGCTTAATTTGTTCTGTGTTTGGCATAATTAGATTTTTCAGGATGTTTATTTCTGTAACAACGTACGTGTTCTTTATATCTTATAGCAAAATTTTTGTCTAAAAGTGTCCAATATATACCGAACTACAAAAAGAACAATTTAAACGGTAAATATTATATACACTAAAAAACTATTATATACACTACTATTACTATTACGTATAATATCTACTATTATATACAATATGGGGCTTACAGGCAACAAATGAGGTCGTTATAGTATAACACTCTTCTTCTGCTATAGATAAACTATACTCTTAAAAAATTAAAATTTGTGGTAAAACAAGCACTTGTGGATCAGGCATTTTAAGATATTGATTGGTCGACGCCACGTGTTACATGATACCTTTCGTATTTATTCTTGATGTATCTAAACATGTGTATGTTATTGTATAACTAACATTTTCTTTCTTCTTTTTTCATGCTTATCATGCGAATCGTATACCGAACCTGTCATACTATTATTTTTCATTCTTTTTATTATTTTTTCTTAATTTGATTACGCATAGTTACATCAAGGTTACTGGAGCCGAAATAGTTATTTACGTGACAAGCTCCGTAAATGAATATTTACGGGTGAGCTGGAAAGTTTGCGAGGCGAGCGACGAAGGAGCGAGTCTCCATAATCCAGTGAGCTCAGTAAATATTAGTTTCAAAGCATGCCACGTAGAAAGTTTTATTTCCACCTTCACCAGCGTTTTTCTTATTAATTTATTGTATATTGTTTATTACGAGACAATTTTGTAATAAAAGGCGGTAGATTTATTTATAGCTAGACGTTGTCATGATGTTGTGATTAAACGATAAATTAGTTTACATTAGCTTTTTGTTGATGAGCATTGTAGAACTTTCTTTTTTAGCCTAAGGTTTCTTTTAGGAGCCCATAAGATTTTAAAGGACTGCAACTGTACCTAATCATCTCTTAGTTAGTTACCATAAATGCCTATAAAATGTCATTTAAATACATAAAAAGTGTAAATAAAATCTATTTCCGGATCGAGATTCAATTTCACGTCGATCCGGGTGGCTTTGCTTAGTAAGACTCATTATATGTGCTCTACAAGAAAAGTAGGTATGCGGGGATTTTCACGGCTAGGCCAGCTGGGCCGATATTACTGTTTTTTATTTCCTACATTCATACAGATCAAGCTTATAAACTATTTCCAAAGTGTTAGGATCAATAAGAATTCGTGACTTGGAGAGTAGCTAAAATTAGAACGAGAGTAGGAGCAGAGTGTAGAACATTACACCTTAAACCTTACATTAAACTATACTAACTAATATAAATGTATTTATTAGAAGGGGTAAATAACTAAGCATGTCAATCATGCCAAGGTTAACAGATTTATTAACTAAATAATACTAATAGTAAATACTAATAGTACATACCAAAAGAATATTAAACATTTACCAGAAGAATTGATCTGGGATAGACCTGTGGCGAGCCTGCTTAAATATGGGTTCAGTATGCTGACATAAGCAATTCGATAGACACCTGCGAGGTCAGAACTAGGTAAAGCTGAATAAGTAATTCTAGTCACGTTGTTGTAACTAAGGGTGTGTTGTTTAGTGTTGGAGATATGGTAAGATTAACAGAAACACGTGTATATGCTTGTGTATAAGAGTTGTTTTCGTTGAGCTTCTGTATACCAACGTTTATGTGGTGCTATTTATAGATTTTTACAGTGGTGGATAAGAATCAATTTTCGTTCATGTTCGTTTCCTCAGGATAAAAGATCATTCAAATGTTCCTTAATCTCATTTTTTCAGTATTTTTTTTATAACTTTCTTAGTTTAATTTAGACGAAGGATCAGTTTTTTTATTGTTAGTGTTAGTAGTTAGTAGGTGATTTAGTAGTGTTAGTGATATCAAGGGTGCAGTTCCAGCTCCATCTATTTCGTCTGAGATTTTTACGAATACTTTTAGTATTAATTTTAGTATTAATTCCGACCCTTTCCTAGATCAGTTATTTGAATTATCCAGTAATTGTGTAACCAAATGTGGATATCGTGTATTCATAGTTGTAAAAAGGTTAAACCTTGCGGCCGGCCAGGCTTGCCACTAAAGCATCGTTGAATAAGCTTAAGAATTGACCTGGGGTAAAGCTGCGGAGAGTCTGCTTAAATATGGTTTCAATATGCTGACGTAAGCAATTCCGTAGACACGTACGAGATCAGAAGTAGGCAAAGATGAGTAAGTAATTCTAGTCATGTTGTTGTAACTAAGCATGTGTTGTTTAGATATGGCAAGATTAGCGGAAGCACGTGCACATACTTGCTCATCTTCTCTAATCCCTTGTACCAGTGCTTAACCTTTGTAAGAGCTGTTTTCGTTGATCGTCTGGATCGCAACGTTTACGTGGTTTAATTATGTGTTATTTTTGCAGTGGAGGATAAGAATTAATTTTTGTGTAGTAGTTCGATTCTTCGGCGATCATCTAAGAGGTTCCTGTAGCACAGGCAAAACATCTCAGCTGGAATGCACCAGTTTAAAAATGACTAACAACTTATTTTAGAGTTACAACTTATTGATTAATGTAAGTTTCGAGTTTCTACCTAGAAGTTAGTAAGCGTCTAGGTATATTTTTAAAATAAGTTCAAATACAAGACTATATAGCTGCAAATATCCGTACCTGTGATTGGTAGAGGTGTCGTAAAATTATGTTGAGGAAAATCGTCGTCGAGAACTAACTGTCCAGACAATCGCTAACAATTCTTTTTTAATAGTGCAATAATTGTTTTCCGATTTATTCAGACTAGCGTAAGAAACAGGCTTATAACTTGAATTTGATAAAACTTACAGCATATCCTGATGCATTGGTTCTTAAAATAACTGGCTATTCTCTGAGAAATTGAGATATTGCAGAATAGGTGGATTAATTAACATAATGTGTTTACCAAATCTAACTTAAAATTGCTAATCCATTGAGAAATACTCCTTCTTTAGTTAAGTGATTTAGCGGCGCTACCATTTCTGAAAAATAAATTTGCGATAATAATTTTGCAAAAAGCAACCAATAGTGGTATCTCTTTTCCATATTTTGATATTGTATATTATTACATGATTTACAATTACATTACATTTTGAAATTGCGTGACTAATGAACACTCAATCTGCTTAGGTATGTTACATATAAAATTTTGATGACTGTTACTTATATTGTTACTAAAAACAATTAAATCCCGCATATACACAAAATAACTCTCATAATTTAACACGCAGAGGACAGTTATTGTTATTATTGCACACGAAAATGCATTAGGACTAATTAAGACCCAGCATTGGTACTCTAGAAGGTCTAGAATTAGGTTAACATGCTGCCATTATCCAAAAATTTTTTTTAATAATATAATACTAAAGGTGCTGTTTTAATTGTCTATTATCAAGAGAAGATAGTTACACTAACTCTAATTACAAACAACTATAAACTATTAACAAACTTAGACTAATTTAAATTACACAGACATTTATTTCAACGAGATTTATATTACACTATTTTATAGTATATATTTATATTCTACTACTACACGATGCGCGTATTTAATTAACTCGTTGTTGACTGATGACTAATCCCATCCTGCGCGGTGGAGCTTTATATACCGTATACAAGACTTGCTGGAACGCGCTAGAATCTTCGTCGCTGCGTCATACATTCCACCGCCAATCTCGAATGTTGACCGGTAATGCATAGGGGTTTCGCTCGTTCATTACAATATGGAGGAGACTTGGAGTTGTTTATTTTTACAAATATGTAGTTACTTACATTTTGAGGTTTATAATCTTAAGTTTTTTTAATGTTTTATTTCAAGAAAAGATTAAAGCAAAAAGCCAATGTATCCATAGCTACAACAGTATACATTAACAATTACATTAGAGTGTGTCAAGTCTGGGTTGAAAATTCACTGTCTTCGGAATATAAAATCAAGATCGAGTGGTATGCGGCAGGACTCCGTAGTTGAACCTTTAATGTTTAATGTTCTTATCACAGATTTATCTTCGCATATTTCCAGCAAAATCCCAATGTTCGCCGACGACACATAATCTTTTTCAAACCCGTTAAAAGATGCACAAACTTTGAGACGGACATTAAATCAATAGAAAATTCATGCACTAAATGGATACTATGCTATCCTTAAATATTGGATACGACAAACCGAATTTCCAACATATCCTCCAAGGTTCGATATAATCGGAGCTGTAGACCAACAAGAAAATTTCGATCAATCGTGGCCAAATAAGAAAGTCGTTATAAAAGTCAACTCCATTATGCAGATAGTGTCTGTAGCTTCCAAAAATTCCAAACCTGCTCTTATTGCAAAAATCTATAAGACGTATATCAGATCTATGTTAAAATATGTGGTGTCTACCTGGAATATCTGTTTTAGTACATGACGGGTATATAACCAGTATAATTTATTTATAAATTTATAACTTTGTAATATATTTTTTTTAAACAAAATAAAAAATAGCGTTTACTGTCTCCAGCCTTACTGTGTGGAACTCCATAATCATGAAATATAATCAAATTAAAAGATTAATTTAAAGTTTCACAAGTAAATAAAATAGAAAATGGTATAAAGTGCAGTAGTCTAAGACTCTAAATATCAATAATACACAAATTAAAAAACATTTTGTTTCATAGAAAAAAATATAAGAGTAAAAAAGTTAGAATTTTCAAGTAGTTAACCACAAACTACCCAGTGTTTGACCAGATTTTTCCCAGTAATTGACCATTGTTATAATATAACGAATAAAACATCAGTTTTTTATTATTTTATTATATATTGTTAGAGAGCCACATAGTATGTATTGCATAAAGAAAAACGAACATTCTTAAAAAATATCAAAATATATGTATATTATTTTTGATGACATTATGCTAAAAACAAAAATGGAAAGAAAAATTACCAGTAGTTGACCACTTTACGAAGCCAGTGGTTGAGCAGTAGTTTTGTGCGAACAAATACTGGAAACATGGATACTACGCTATCCTTAAATATTGGATACGACAAACCGAATTTCCAACATATCCTCCAAGGTTCGATATAATCGGAGCTGTAGACCAACAAGAGAATTTCGATCAATCGTGACCAAATAAGAAAATCGTTATAAAAGTCAACTCCATTATGTAGATAGTGTCTGTAGCTTCCAAAAATTCCAAACCTGCTCTTATTGCAAAAATCTATAAGACGTATATCAGATCTATGTTAAAATATGTGGTGTCTACCTGGAATATCTGTTTTGGTACATGACGGGTATATAACCAGTATATTTTGGTATATAACCAGTACCGATGGCACGATATAACTCGTTTGTATCGCGAGTTTTGAAACGAATATTACTGGGTGATCTCATTGAAGCCTACCAAATCCTTCATGAGTACTATTCGATGGAAATAAATGCTTTTGTCGTGGGTGCTGACGAAAGGTTGCGTGGTCACGAGCGTAAGTTAGTACGTGAACGGTTTCACAACCTCTGTAGGCAACATTTTCTTTAATAATGTACATCGCGTGTGGACCTCTCTTCCTGACAAGGTGGTGAATGCGTCTTCAATTGACGCTTTCAAAAACTACTGTGTACAAACTTAAGTTAGCGTCTATTTTATTCAGTAACTTTGAAATCTGTTAATATTCTAAATTTTTTTTTAAATAATAATAAAATCTGTTAAATTGGCTCTTTTTAAGGAGATTAAGAGAGAGAGAAATTGCCTTTACTTTTTAGTCATATCTAAAATTCGGTATTTGCAAGTTGTGTACGTAGTTGTTTTTGGTATTGTTCGCAATTTAAGTATTTACCCCAGGCTTGTATTTATTTTCGTTTTCATAAACTTTTGTTGCTCATGGTATTAGCAAATTTTAATGTATTTCTAAAATTTTTTCATGTTTGAATACCTACGTATCCCACGCTCTTCTTTTAGGCGAGGATTTGAAATACACTCAACTAGCGCGTCTCCTTATAGAAATGCTACCAATTGTCACTGATGAGATCAAGGTTGCCATGCATCCTCTACTAGCTAGTGCCGGAACTACTTACGTGCTCATTCAGTTATAGACCTACTGTGTCTTCGACCGCGTGTTTAGCTCATATCAGTCAATATAGACTTGCTAGGATCCCCGTTACTAACTTTGGCCAGTAGATGCCAGGTCTGAACCCAAGGTGGTCCATTTTGAAGGCCGGATCGACCCGGATAAACCATCTTCGGTTCCGTGACCCCTAAATAGGATTCCGAGCAATGTTAGCCAATGACACTAGGGGATACAGACGTACATATAGCAACAGACATACCTTCTATCTGGTGACATGGTTTCCCTTAGGTTCGACGAAGCGGGTGGGGGGGGTTATACATACCGGGACCGGACCCCTTTATAATAAGGCAGCGCCATCAGGCGTCAGCGGTCTGCACAAGTCCAGCCTCTGTAATAATAAGAGTTATAATTATTCGTAAATAAAATCAATGAATTCTATCATAATTTGGTAATTTTTAATAAATCTAACGGATTAATTTTGGAACTCAAAATAATTCTATTTTCTGCTATAAGATAGTTAATCATAAATTCCTCTTGAGGCGTAGTTCTGGGTGACCGGGATATTTACAATATAAATAATTACGAAGATACACAGTGACAGAGTTAACATAGTGGACAGTGAGCTGAATTAATGTTAGGTTAGGTTACACTAAGCCTGCACTAAAACAACATCTAACGGCAGTCACAACGAACTTACATGAGTGAGGTGTAGGAATAATTCAAATAACCCGTTCCGCGATGTTGGTATTTAATATTTCATTTTACAGGGGCGTCGGAAGTACGAGTCAAAAGAAGGCGGACAGCCCCCTCTATTGGGATAGGGACGACGACCCCTCCCCTGTTCTGGGGAACGGGGGAGGGATCGTCGCCCATACTAGAAACAAAGTATAAAAAGGGTGAAAGTATAAAATATATGTATTAACTTTAATTAAATATTATGGGATTAATTTGCTTTCTAATAAGATTATTATTAAATTCAGTTTAATTATTGCTTATTTATTTTGCCTTATTCACTTATTCTTAATAATTTAAAAATTATTACTTTAATTTCCTGCTCAGTCATATGACTCATCAAAGTAGGGATGACAACTGTCTTCGAGAATGGTTTCAAGCAATATTCGAGGTCATTTATCAGAGTCTATGACATATCGCCGAACGGACAAAAGCCGAATCTTGACCAAGACGCCAAAAAGGGCCTGTGGACATACCGTCAAAGGTTGGTCAAAACACCGAAAAGAGGCTGCGGACAAATCGCCGAAAGTGGTTAAAACATCAAAAGGTATATTTGAAACTGGATAAAACCGCCGAAAGCATAAAACGACATCGAATCGATCGAAAACAAATCGGACAAATCGCCGAAGGTAGTTAAAACGGCGAAAGGTATATTTGGACAAATCTCCGAACGCGGTAGAACGCCGAGACTCATCAAAGACAAATCGCCGAAAGTGGTTAAAACATCAAAAGGTATATTTGAACAAATCGCCGAACGCGATTAAAACGCCGAAACTCATCTGTGGACAAATCGCCGACAGTGCTCCTATCGTTGAAACGTATTTGTGCTCAAATATAGCCGGACGTGAACAAAACGCCGAAAAGTATAAAAGATGGAAAATGGATATTTATTTTTTAAGATTTACTTTAAGAGTTTCCATATATTATGACGTAGAATGCTCTACATGTGTATCGGTTTGTTAGACCTTTTTCTAGAGCTTGCTTGAGGGCATGCCCGAGAAGCCAAAGTATCCAACTGAAGTTGCCAACCAACCCTTAGTAATCTTTACCATCTGTTTTTAATTTTTTTTTTTAGAAAATACATCTAATATGAGGATGTTTGTGAAGCTTGTTTGGTCAAAGACAATCATTATCGTTTAGCTATTTCCGAAAGCTATTTATTCCTTTATTAATGCTGTTCTTATATATTTTTTAAATGTATAACATACAATTATTGTTATACGTATTACTAAAATTTTCCTGAATTTAAATTGTCTATCATATTTTATACTTAAATTGTTTAACTATTATGTAATTATTTTGTGTTTTTTAGATAGTAGTAGTAGTAGTTTTTTACATAGTAGAACTAAGTATTACTCCCGACGCCTGCTCCCAGACCTGATTATAATTTTATTATAAAGCATTAGGGATTTGTGCTTTGTCTAACTAGTTTTTCCTAAATCTTCGTTTTCTGTTTATCGTATGGGTTTCTGAAATCTCAATATTACAGCAAATAACTTATTGTACATTTAAATTATTCAATTTATTTAATAAAGTAGACTGCACCAATACCAAAACCCAAAGTAAAGGTGTTGTGCCTAAATTAAAAAGTTTAGTGACAAATGTTACTACAACATTAAATAAAATATTGTTCTAGTTACTTCGAGAAGCTTTTGTTCGTTTACCAACAATCTTAAGATGTGTAATATAAACCTATCTCATAAAATTATTTTATACAATAATAATCTTACATACTACATATTTTCTTTATAGCATTTTTAATATTTTGTGATAAAATTATTTTCTATCGTTTTATACTGTTCAGAGTTCTGTCCACGTTCGGCCATTTGTGTACAAAAACGTTTCGGTGATTTGACCAATTTCGGCGATTTGTCCGTAATGCGTCTCGGTGTTTTGCCCGCGTTCAGCGATTTATCCAAATATACCTTTCTGCGTTTTGACCACTTTCGGCTGTTTGTCCACATTAGGGTGCGCAGAGCAGACCACACGGCGCTCACCCGAAAAAACTGGCTGGACTCTACCCAATCCCAGATATCCTGGGTAAAGGGCGGTATAGTCAGAATAAAATGTGTGGTAGAGTGTCACGTAAGTGCTCTCGACGGGGACTCATGAACGTTGAGGAGGAAGCTCTTCTAACATGAGTACCGGTGTGGGTGTATTGGATACTCGCCTGAAGAGGAAGCCAATTATGGTGCACTGCTGGTCGCCCGCTGTTTGGACAAGCCTGATGGAAGGGAATTCAAGTGAGGTTTATCTTGGTCGGAGGGGGTAATCTTGGGCCGATAGGAAACTGCATGCCACCAGCCAGAAGGATTCAGAGACGAAAGTAAGAGGATCACGCTTTGACTGTCAGTTCCAGTCCAGTGATCCAAAGAAATTGTCTCGAGCCGCTGGACTTAAGGAGTATTGAAGCGAATACATAGCCTCTCAATGCTCAAGACAACTTCACCTTCCAAAAAGGTACACACCGGGGTTCGATATAGTTAGTTTGCTAGAGGAACCAAACGAAGCTCTGACGAGGGCACACCAGGCCTATAACTGGTAGACCGGGGTGGCATAACCGTTCCAAGCCTGCCACATTGAGGTTGGTTTCGGTCGGGCAGTGGTCCCATAAAAGTATGGGGAAAGTCCGAAGCTGGACTAGAGGCCGTCTCCTATGCCGGGAGAAGGGGCCTCGACGAGTGAGTACGTTTATCACTCCAGTACTAGCCTGGAGAGCTAGTAGAGGTCTGTATAGGTATACCTCGCTCCCACCAGTGTGTACTGGTAGCTTCTGCAATAGCATTAGCGCGCTAATTGAGCGTATCTCAATTCGTGTCTGCGAAAGGGGGACCGTGGTTTTTAGCTTCTAGGTGAGCCAAGTTAAAATAACGCTGCCCGCTACAGTTAATTCTGGGCACAGTGCAGTTATATACATGTTTGTCCACATATATGTGTTTCGGCATTTTGGCCATCTTCTGCGATTTGTCCACAGAGCCTTTCGGCGACTTAACCTCTTTTGACAGTTTGGTCAGAGCAGCCTGTGTGCAAGTTCGACAAAACTGAGAATTCGGCATCTTCGACGTTGTTTTATGCTTTCGGCAGTTTGCCTACTTTCAGCGATATGTCTAGTTGTTTATCTTATCTGTGTAATCGAAGTTCGTCACCCCTAAGTCAAAATACTTCAAACGTCCCTGTCTTTCATATGAAATTTTAAAAGGACCCTATAAAATACTTTATTTTTAAAGTATGTATGTATTTACTAAATATCAATTACATAACCAAAATTTTAGAGGGCCACTAAAATTTAAATTTTTATAATGGTTGTTAAATTTTAGAGGAAATTTTAGTTGTGTTTAGTTGATTTTCATCTTTGCTCACACAATCATCATGTTTAATAGTACTGTAAAGATAGGTATTACCAGCTTAAACGGCTTTGCCGTCTATGCAGGAAGAAACATAATAATAATAACGTATGTAATTATAATTAAATTACCTAGCTACTAGGTATTACAGAAGCTTCGCAACTTCGCAATATTTACCAACCTGCTTACTAATTATTCTTTGCATCCTAGGAAGGAATTAGTTTACTTAATTCAGTAAAATTTTATAAATTTTTAAATTTAGAACGATTTTTAACAATTACTAAATCCTTTTTTCATATAGTATTATTGCCTTCAACTTACTAAAAGCAACGTTTTATATTCATTAATTCTATACAGTTTATGTAAATATACAGGATAACAACAAAATAAAAATAGTATTATTAACGTTTTGTAACAGATCCGTGTTGGTCCAAAGATTTTGAAGGCTTTATTTTGTTTATAAACAGTATAAAATTTGAACTAATAACATAAATTGCTTTGTAACAACTGACAAATATAGGGTCAATATGCCAGTAATTGACCACTTAAGGCTGATTTACCCGATTCTGAAGATAGGGAAACGCAATGTAAACTTTACTCGGTTTTTATTCAATAACCGCTCAATATTTTTTGATCGGGTTTTTACCAAAAATTTACCTACAATGTAGTGTATGATGTAATGTTTTTAAAAAATAATTTTTAACGTTTGAAACCATAAAAAACTTAATTTGCAATAGGATCGCTTACTATGCTTTTATTCATTTATTTATCAACGTATATTTTTTTAAACATTTTTCCCGTAATCTGTGCGTCAAATGCTATGATGTAATGTAAAGATTTTTTTTAGAAACGAAAATTTCAACTTTAAATTAAGTTTTTTATGGTTTCAAACGTTAAAAATTATTTTTTAAAAACATTACATCATACACTACATTGTAGGTAAATTTTTGGTAAAAACCCGATCAAAAAATATTGAGCGGTTATTGAATAAAAACCGAGTAAAGTTTACATTGCGTTTCCCTATCTTCAGAATCGGGTAAATCAGCCTTAAGAGATTTTTCAGAAATATAAATTTATAACTTTGTAATATATTTTTTTTAAACAAAATAAAAAATAGCGTTTACTGTCTCCAGCCTTACTGTGTGTAACTCCATAATTATGAAATATAATCAAATTAAAAGATTAATTTAAAGTTTCACAAGTAAATAAAATAAAAAATGGTATAAAGTGCAGTTATAGTCTAAGTCTCTAAATATCAATAATACACAAATTAAAAAACATTTTGTTTCATAGAAAAAAAATATAAGAGCAAAAAAGTTAGAATTTTCAAGTAGTTAACCACAAACTACCCAGTGTTTGACCAAATTTTTCCCAGTAATTGACCAGTGTTATAATATAACGAATAAAACATCAGTTTTTTTTTTATTTTATTATATATTGTTAGAGAGCCACATAGTATGTATTGCATAAAGAAAAACGAACATTCTTAAAAAATATCAAAATATATGTATATTATTTTTGATGACATTATGCTAAAAACAAAAATGGAAAGAGAAATTACCAGTAGTTGACCACTTTACGAAGCCAGTGGTTGAGCAGTAGTTTTGTGAGAACAAATACTGGAAACAGCTATTTATTTGAAATTTTAGTAAGAAAATCCAGAACAAGAGTAACTTACTAATCTTGTAGGGGTGACAAAAAACAAAATTCTTTATTTTGTTGACCAACTAGTGGTTAATAAACGAATACAAATTCCACATGTATTTAGACAACCGTTTGACCAAGATAATACAGCAATGTGACACCATATAGTAATTAGAGGTGCAATAAAATCGCTTGAGAAACATAAAATATTCATAAAGATGTACAGGTATCTTATTTTTTTCTTTTAAAATGAAATTTGGTCAACTACTGGGTGATGGTCAATTACTGGCTTACTGACCCTATTAAAAAATAATATCCAATATCAGCAAAAAGAAAAATGGGTTTTCCGTTTTTTGTTTTGGCCGCGGTAGTACAGTTGTTTTTATTCTAGCATTTTATTCTATCCTATCTACTAAACCGTGTCTTGATGGCCACTGATAAGTGTGAAGCATGTATAGGCAGCTCAACACTTTATTTTTTAATTCTATATGTACAGTATCTCATGATTAATACTTCTTTTTGAATGAAACTATTTTTCTGGGATCGGTTGTCTTACAATACGGGCTATAGCTATAGCCACCGGCTGTAGAAACCAGTGAGAGGTTTTTCATTATTTACCAATTCGGCATCCAACGTGTTGAACCTTATTTATTAATCTTTATTTGTTTATGCATTTCATCTGTTATTTATTTAGTAAAATCATAACTCAAGTCTTGTGGGATGTTGTAAACTTGAGAATGAGTAACGTTTTATATAATTGTATTAATCATATAGTAGGTAATTTGATAAATGTCAATATACTTATTTGTTATGATTATTTGTTAAGTTTATATAACTTATTTGTATTATATTAGTAACAAATGTTTAGTAGGTTGTACATATAAATCATTTTGAATATTTAATACCCCACAGTCAACTCACTGCGTCACATTCTAATGTTATTTATTTTATGTTTATTTTTAAAGTATTAGAAAATAACTGGAAATCAATAAATTATTTTAATAAAGATTATTTTAGACGCAGGACAAAATTAAACAGAAATAATTTTAAAAAACTCAATTTTTTTGTAAATATTTTATTTAATCTACAAATATTACCTTTTTATTTTAAATATTTCAAGAATCTACATAAAGGAAAAATACTATTTCTGGTATTTAAATCTAGTTATCATTTTCCAAGTTTATTTTTATCTCTATTCAATTCGCAAGCTGTGCGGCATTTGATTGGCATTCGTTTTCCTTAAAATGACGATAAGAACGTTTGCTTGTTTTCTAGTAATTTTTCTTTCGTTTCAATACTATTTCTAAACTTTATACTCTTTCTTCTTGACTTAGTTGTTTATATTCTATCTTTATCTGTCTTTATATTTCTATTGGTATTACCAACCCACATTCTGTCTGTACGCATAATCTTTAGTAAAATATATCTGTTGGTTGTTTTATTGGGATTCAAACAAGATTTGTTTATTTGGAATGTTTTTAATTAATAAAAAAATGTATATTTCTAATCAAAAACAACGTAAATCTGATTTTGCAATAGAAATGATGAAAAATATACAATTTTAGTATTTATTTTGATTTTAACATCCTTATCTTCATTTATACAGTCAGTGTTATCATAATGAAGACTAAAATACTGCATACACAAGTTACATATTTCATAAAAGACAACCCTTGGACCAGTTATATTAAATGTGATAATGATTATATCATAATATTCATAATCACATTAATATAAATCGTGTAGTGAAACTGATTATAATTAATTTGATGAAGAGTAATAATAATAGGTATTAGTTCTAAAAATTCTTTTTTTTTGATAATTATGAAGAGACAAAAGATATAATCTGGGATGAACTTCAGAATTATAAGAATAATAAAAATATTTAGGTATTCACTTTTGGATTATTTCAATTCTTATCGTAATATTTGACCCCTTCAGATGACATTGGAAAATCTTTGCATACTAATGCTTTTTTAAGAATTAATCAGAGTTAACTTTTATATACCCTTTTGTCTTTCAAAATATCTTTGGTAGAAAGCACTTATAAATAATAATTCAAAGGAAAATATTATAAAGTAATTTTTCTAGCCACTACTGGGCGTTTCATATATATAATCATAACAATTAGATCGACCCAAATCTACCAAAGGAATGCCAATGACTTTTAATACCCTGCAATAAAACAAGGTAAGTATTGTCATTAAAGAACAAAAAAAAATTAAAAAGAAACAAAACTGAGGAGGAACTTAATCCAAACAATAAACAAAATGTTGCTTGGTTTATAGTTACGTAAGATTTTTAGATTCCAACAGTACAAATACCATAAAGGGGTCGACTGGAGGCGTAGCACCACCAAAGGCCGTTGAACTCCGGATAAGTTAAAAGTGGACGGACTTGCCCATTTAACTCTTCCTGTCACAGGCAAAAATACATGGCGCTAATAAAAATATCTTTTCTACCATGTACCACCCCTCACGCGTACACATACTAGAAAATAAATATAACTCATGCACAAAACGAGATTTTTACACTCGACTAAGATTTTTGTTTTGCATGAGATTTCATTTTTTCCTGATCATTGCCAAAATGTATCTTCCTTGAAATTAAAATTATATAATAATAGTTATAAAAATTCCATTAATGGTAAGAATGTTAATATTTACTAACCACAATTTCCATTGTGACTAATTCTTATTAGAAATAGTTGAAATATTACTATTAGTAATATGAAAATTGAAGAATTTTCATATAATTAAAACAATCCCCAAAAATGATTGCCAAACTATTATTACAAAATTGCACCTCCTGGGGATTAAATTTTTTTCTTAAAGACTCCAATACTGAGACTAACTGACTAAAGAAGATTCCGTTCGTTCTTCACTTCTTTTCCAATTATTAATAATAGTTCTTCTATTCAAAAGGAAGAGCATATACGAATATCAACCACCTGACGGCTTTAAGCAAACGCTAAACGCATTCCTTTCTATAATCGTGTATGTGTTGTGTGTAGTTAGATTCATGACTACTTTTTTGCTCCCATAGCAAATTAAGTTTAAAAATATTTCATGACATGGCAGCCATTTCAAATAAAATTACCAACGATTTTTCTGCAAACGAAGAAAGAGGCGAGAAAAAAATTCGCTTCTCAACTCGAACAAACAATACCGGCAAATTCCATTTAAAAAAACTTGTTCGAGGAAGTACTAGTGAATATATATCAGTGGCGTGCGGTGAGAATTTAGGCTAGAGAAGCAACCACGATTTTAATTTTAATATACCTAGGTACAGGCGCGGATTCACGGGGGGAGATGGGGAAATCCCCCCTCAAATTTAGAAATAAGTATACATAGAATAGAAACAAATAATGTTTGTTTAATTATTATTTATTAAAACAATTATTTTTCCAAAGACTTCCCCCTCAAAATAATTCTCTGGATCCGCCCCTGCTAGGTACAATAAAAAACAGTGTTATAATTATTATGCTTAAGTTTTTCAAAGAAGAACTTTTACACTTTATACTTATCGAAATTGTTTTTATTATTTTTTATTTTAAAAAACTACTATGTATTTATAATGCAACTTGATTTTCCGGTCTTTTTTAGCAAAATATCGGTGCAGGCTTTAAGCTTTGTTGTTAAATTTGAAAGTACTGGTTTTGATCTGCTTTGCTCAATAATTTGTAATTTCTTTCCAAAACTGTAAAACAAAAAAATCGTCTCGATTCGGATGTATCGGAAGTTCTCGAACCTTTCACCGAAGCAGCTGAATTTGCAGTCATGACGATAATGCAATTTTAAATTTGCATACAGAACAAATTAAATAGAATTATTTGTCTTTAAAAAAATTCCAACTTATATAAATTCAAATAATAAAATGTGACAAAATACAGTCTCATTCGCAGATTTACATTACTGAAGTAACATTTAATTAACAAACACTAAATCGAACAAATAACCAAATTACAATAAATAAACATTTGGGCACGAAGCACACTAAAAATAACGACCAAACAATGTTAACCGCATCGTCTGTATGACCACGCCCGCTTATCAAGGCTAGGAAAAGAGCTATTATAAGCAACGAAATCAGTGCTTATATGCAGCGTATGTAACACAGTTGAATCGGTATTACCTTTCCGTGCAAGTTTAATGAGCCTAATTTAAAATAGTAGTCTAAATGATTATACTTTTTGCTGTACTGAATTGATATTGAGCTTTAAGTTGATCAAATATTACAAATTTAAATAAACGATAACCATAATTTTATAAAAATATTTTTGTTAGCATTGGTTTTTATTTTTAATCAATTCTCAAGGGAAGCATTGCTTCCATTGCTTCCATGGACCGCACGCCACTGATATATATATATACGTAACTGTACCCTAGATGTTAGAAGAGGAAGAATCAAAGAACTTTGCCCTGGAAGGAAGAATAAACACAGCACCGGCGAAGACGATGATGTTGATGTGTAGGTATTAAACCGCAAACGAGAGCCGAAAAAGTAAAATATGGGAGGATGTGCTAAAAAGGTGCCGCTATTTAAAGAGAGACGATTAATAAATAATTCTGACAATATTCATTGATCAGTTTGTATGGGGAAATTAAAGAGAACAACAGCAGCGTTTCCAGTTTGACCATCTGTCCTTGTTATATAAATGGACCTATAATAATAGCGTATTATTATTAACCGATTTTTCTTTTAATTATCAGTTGTAGTCCAAAAAATTATTATTTTTATTTTCGAACCTAATTATTATACAGGATGTCCATACTTGTGCTCGTTTTGTAACATGTTATCCTACGATGTGTAATAATAAAATGCAAATAAGTGAATCAATTTAAGATAATCAAGAACACCCACGATACTTCTTGTAAAGGGGGCTAAATAAACACATTAAAAGCTAGATGTAATTTTTGGGTAGTACTAATAAGCAGTGCTTGGTTTATATTTATATGCTAAAAAAATATAAAATAGTTTTTTCCCACCTATGATAAATAAATTTCGTTAATAATGACATTAAGTTTTAAATAAATTTAAAAATACTATTCGAGTATTTTAAATTGCTTTTTTTTAATTAGATCGTGTAATTTCTGCTTAGTTAGTTTTCGTTAATTGAAGAAAATGTCTGTACAAAAAAATTCTTTAAATACAGTAAAACACCCTAAGTCGAACGCTCACTTGCCAGACTAATTTTCTCGACTGGAGGAAAGTTCTAGTTATAGAAAGTAAAAATTATCTTTAAGTTCCTTAGTGTATTGTTGTACGTCGATAGTAAACAATAATAAAGATAACAATAATAATAAAAGAATAAATATATATTAAATATAAATGTTATACTCAACACAACCGTGTTGCAAAAATTAAAAATAATTTAATGAGATTTAATGATAACAAATAATAAAGGTTAAAAATTCTGAAGGAGTGAAAAATAAAAAGGGTATTTAAACCCTGATCATTCATTATATCATACCGTATTACATATAAATTTTGCACACCTTTTAAAATTCCCTTAACTAATAAAATCGAAAATGTTGGACAGATTAGTTTTAAAGTGCAATTGTTCAGCACAATTAATTATTAGTTAAAATTAAAAGGGTTTATAATACCCACGTGACTTGCCCTTTATTTACATAGTCATCATAACGAAAGACATCATCACGTTTATAGTAAACAAATCGCACTTCATGGAATAAACTTGGAAGTATTATTAAAGAAATTTTTTTTTATTAAGTACGTATATCAAAAAACCACTCTTCAAAGACACATGCCTTGTCATATCAGAGGTTAAATTGGAGAAATTAAATTTGAGCTCAATATGATGAACAACCCCTATACCCATTATTATCAAAGTACAGTAAGGAACTTTAGTAATGATTCGGATCTTGTTGTAATAGATTTTATCGTGGTCATTTTTGTAAACACTGAAACAATTTTTA
The DNA here is from genome assembly GCA_929113105.1 of Agrypnus murinus. Lineage (NCBI taxonomy): Eukaryota > Metazoa > Arthropoda > Insecta > Coleoptera > Elateridae > Agrypnus > Agrypnus murinus. The sequence continues at coordinate 149,825,850 of OV816028.1, forward strand.
TAACTTAAATTATTCATCAAACTTTACCCAATTTTCAATTAAAATACATTGGTGAACCTATTTATATTTCCGTTCTCGTATACTGGTATCTTTAATACTACCTACGTATTATTTTTAAAATAAGTTCTTTATATGAGACTGCATTAAATAGGAAAGCTTCCTTGCATTTTGGTAAAAGAATATTTGAATAATTTCTCACCCCCCTCTTTAATTTTGTAGAAGCTGAGTATTAACGTTTTATTACAAATTCTTATTTGGTAATGTCTAAAAATTTATTTACAACGCCCTCTAAGACTTTAAAAGGTACTAAATGGTACAAGGTTTATACATTTATACCGGGTGGGGCAATAGTGTGGATTAGTCCGATAGCTCCTAAACGGTAACAGCTAGAGAAATCGTTCTAATACGGATGTAAACAGTGGATAGAGGCGCATCTAGAAACTATTTTCAAATATCCAGGGTGTTGCAGAAAAGTGTGGCACGCTTAAGTTAATTTTTTTAAAATAGAATGCCACAAATATTTCTGCATATTTAACACCTCTCTTGGCAGGTTTATTCATATCTAAAATTTTAGCGCCATCTAATGACCGGTTTAGAAGTTATAAATTTTTTTTCAGAAAAATTGAGTTTTACATTATCCCACTTAAAAGTTTACCGCTTTCACGTCCGCAACTGTGAAGACGTACTTAAGTAGGGAATTTGTTGCAGGGGCTTGTAGGGTGTTTTTCTTTAAAAGAAAATGGACCCACCATATACAGGGTGTTCAAAATTAATTTTTAAATTTGGAGAATTTCAAAGCTAAAATTCACAATTTTTTCAAATGGAACACCCTGTATATTTTGTATCTTTGTGATGCAGAATTAAATAACGAACATTTTTTGTATGTACGTCCCTATAGCTATCTGTAACCACTTTTGATTTATTTATTGATATATGAGAAAAAACTACAAGAAGTACACAATTAAGAAATTATTTATTTAAAAAATCAAGGTTTTTCAAATAAAACAAAAGAAAAAAGACTATAACAAATGCTCCATATGTTGCCCATTTGCATGGACACACATTTCGATGCGCCTTTGGAACGATCTTTGTACGTTTCTTAACATTGCCGGCGTGATACTTCTAAAAGCATGTATTATTCTATCCTTCATATTTTGGATTGTGGTTAGTGTCTCTGTATAAACAATTTATTTCACATAACCCCATAAAAAGAAATCCATTTTTGTAAGATCAGGAGATCTCGCAGGCCATTTAGCGGGTCCATTCCTTCCAATCCATTGATGTAGGTAGATACTAGGATAATGGGCCCTACGGGCCTAAGCACTTAAGTATGATAGAAATAACATTTATCGATTTTTTTTAAAGTAGGTCAGTATTTACATGACCTACATAAATCTCCAATCGATTCTCTATCGATAGAGCACATATTAGTACCAAATAACAATCAATAGCACTAAATAGTACGATAGAATCAGCATTTATCGATTTTTTAAAACATAACCTAATTTAAAAATTTTTAAAACATAACCTAATTTAAAAAATTTTCGTGCATTATCCTCGGCAAATTACGCGTCGAATGAGCCCAAGCCCATCTCTCCAGCCCTTATAGAACGCGAGAATGGGGCTCGGACACACATACAAATCAACTTTAGTAGTATTGGATTATTTAGGTGGTCTCTTACTGCATGTAAATAATGCGATGGAGCACCGTCTTGATGAAGCCACATCCCATTTCGGATCCTTTGAGGAAGGTTCGCCAATAATTGTGGCAGATAGTTCTTCAAAAAATGAAGATAAATAGCTCCAGTTAATGTACCCTCAAAAAAATGTGGCCCTATTACATGTTCTCCAATAATCCCCCCCCCCCCAAACGTTTACGGACCATCTGTGCTGGTTATCAAGTTGTCTGAAAAAGTGGGGATTTTCTGTAGCATAATAATGAAAATTGTGCCTGTTAACAAATCCATTTTTATGAAACGTTGCCTCATCAGTGAACAAAACATTGTTGAAGAATGCAGCATTGTCTTGCATTTTACCTATGGCCCAATTACAAAACTGTAAACGTTTTAGAAAATCGTCATCAGTTAATTACTGGTGCATTTGAATGTGATATGCATGAAACTTATTTTTCTATAAGATTCGACCAACAGAACGTCTACTTATTCCTACAGATGAACATGAACTCTTCTACTTCTCTCTGACTAACATGGGGATTCTCAATCGTTGCCAGCACAACAGATAACTCATTTTCTTCGTTCACAACATTGTTAATTCGTTCACTTTTTCATACTGTACATTGCCGGTTCCTCACAAATCTATCAAGCAGGTTTTGAAAGCTGTGAACTTTAGGGAGTCTCCGTTCAGGATACCGTCGGCGGTAAATTCTGCGGGCAAGCAATAATTTCTTCCGACTTGCCCAAAACAAAAGTCATGTCTACAAGTTCTTCATTACTAAAATTCATTTTGAAAAACTAAAACACCTACTAGAACTAAACACTGATGGTCGATAACTGTGAGAAATGTATGTTTTGCATACGTGCACAACAATTGCTAGATGCTTTAATGTTTTGTTAAACAAAAACAACAAACACACTTGACAACTAAATAAATAATTGTTTTTAATTGTGTACTTCTTGCAGTTTTTTCTCAATAAATCAAAAGTGGTTACAGATAGCTATAGGGACGTACATACAAAAATGTTCGTTATTTAATTCTGCATCACAAAGATACAAAATATACAGGGTGTTCCATTTGAAAAAATTGTGAATTTTAGCTTTGAAATTCTCCAAATTTAAAAATTAATTTTGAACACCCTGTATATGGTGGGTCCATTTTCTTTTAAAGAAAAACACCCTACAAGCCCCTGCAACAAATTCCCTACTTAAGTACGTACTAATGCTAATTCTTTTATTGCAGTGGCAATTTTACTAGTTATTCTTTTATCAATTTACTTTGCACTCGGATTAATTAATTGATTTAAAACAGTTTATAGTATAAAGTATACGACAATATATTTTTTATTTTAGTCCAGCTAGTTCGTCGAAAGGAAGTACATACATATCTTTCCACATGCTCCACTCAGAAAACGCCAAGAGGACGTCTTTAGCTTCTTCAATTCACCTTACCTATGAGTATTTGTGCAACATGTAATAAAATAAATAACTAATAAAAATTAAAATAAAGTATTCTATAAAGAAGCATCCTATATTATTATACACATATACATTTTACTACAGATTCAAAAATACTTTCTTATAATACTTTAATTACCTTCTTATAAAAAGAAACAGCAATGCTCAATGACACGCTTATATCACAGCAAGATAGCGCAAAATATCTAGAAATCTATTTGGATAGAGGATAGACGGTTAACATGAAAGGCTATTTACTAAAGAAAGGATGCAGCTTGGTTTGAAATTTCACCAAAAGGACTGGTTAATAGGAAAAAGCGTCCCAATTATTTCTGGATAAATGTATTTCTAATACTAATTTGTATCATGATGTTTATACATCCCAAACTGTTCATTTACTCAATTTTACCCAATTGTCAATTAAAATTTATTGGTGAACCTATTTATGTAAATTAATAAGACATTCTGTAAAACTGTCCGCTTATTCGAATATCTACAAATCCATTCGCTTATTATATGCACTTTTGATATCCCGTACTCATTATTAATAAACATATTATATAAGGCTCTATTAGATAGGAAATCTCTCTTGTATTTCGATAAATAAATATTTGAATAATTCTGGATTCTCCTCCGTCTAATTTATAGAAGTTGTTAACATTTTATTACAGATTTTTCTTGGTAAATATAAAAATCTATTTACACTGCGATCTAAATGAAAATATTGCTTCTTGATAGATAAAAAAGCCATAAAACCCTGGCTGTCTCCATTTTGTGAATTATGAAAAAGTTGTCCTTTGTGGCTGTTTTATCATTAAATGTAACAGTTTGGTTGAAGTTTAATCCATTGTAATAGTTACCGGTTGTTTTGAATTTAATTATCGCATTGTTCGGAAGATTACTGACGGAAATAAATTCTTTGTTTGTACCTGCTCTGGTACGAATGGCGAATTAATAAACCTTCCACAATTTGTGTAGGTAAGGTACTTCTCTAGGTACTCATCTCTTTTGACGTTAAAGAAATTATTTAGTCAATTCTTGTTTATCTAATTTAAACTTGTTCATTAAAGGTTTTTCATTTAATAACAAAAAGAGAAGAATAAAAAACATGTAAGTGACAGTCTTTAAGTTGTTTCAATCTTTATCGTGCAAAATAATTTGTTAGAGTTTATGAAAAAAGGAAACTTAGTTTAGTGGCATAGATTTAAAAGTTAATGTGTTAATTTTTAGAAGTAAAGTAATTGGATAGTAGAGCATAGAAAATTTTAAATTGCATATCATCTGAAACGGCCAAGAATTAAATATTCATAAACTAATTTTACTTTTCTATTAATACATCCGAAAGGAACAATTTTTATTTATTTATATAATCTATTTAATAAATACATATAATTTATTTATAATGTGTGGAATATTTGAAAAGTTTTATGTCTTGTTAGATGCCAATAAAAGTATAATAATTTGCCTATTAAAATATTTTATTTATTTTACCTTTATTTTACATAAAAGTGTATGTGTGTATTTTATTACAGACTTTTACTCAGGCCTTGATGCATCAAATCAAGTTGACGATTTTAAATTTGAACGATCTAAGACTACATGTATAAAGGGTAGTAATATGTAACACTTAGTCAAAGATTGCTACATCCCATGTTGAAGAAACTTAACGATAAATTAAAGAACTGACAGAGTTGTTTTCAAACAAGGTGGCGCTCATAGGAAACCATAGTTCAATTCGAATCAGCCAAACTTCCAATTTTCCCATGTCCAAAGAGAATTTTAATGAGAACTTGTCTGTTGCCCTCTTTGACTAACGCAATTGTGGTAAACAACTGCGAATCTATCATAAGAATGTTTACGTCGTTACGAGTGACGGTAAATATATTGTAATAATTACGTCTTAATTTTGTTATATATAATTGTAGCCTTTAACATTAGGGGATATTTTCTTTTATCTAATTGATTTAAATGTAATAATTCTCTCATCGGTTCATTTAGCAAGGATATGAGATTCGAGTTAATCGCAGTATACCTTTGGATCTAATGCAATGCCGAATAAAAGTCCACAAAAACACGGTTCAAAATAATCTTACCGCATCAATAAATACCATACAAGAAAGCAGATAAACCGGAAATGCCTCAAATGCATTAAAAGAGGTAGGTGCCTTTTGAGAACTGAAGGATTGCATGCAAATAAAATTACCATTTTAAACAAGTAAATATTTTTATATTAATTAATATAAAACTTCATATGCAACTTTCACATTAACTAGAGTTGAAATATAAAAATAAATTTTAAAACAATTTTTAGAAAATGTTTGTTCCTTATATTTCAAAAATCAATTATGTTAAAAATTATATTCAGTGTTTTATTTATTATTATTAAGTTCACAAATTTTATTACTTTAAAAGTAGTCTATTGTAAAATAAAACTAACTTATTACCCTATTTTATTAAACTGTGAATCGTCATAAAGTTAATGAAAAAGCTTTTGTATTTTTATATCGTATGCGTTTTACAAATTTTATTAAAATTCTAAACATGGAATTGAAATGTTAATCTAAACTAAAACATAAATATTAGATGAAAGATAATTTTTATTTTGTTTAATTAATGATTTACAGTAAATTATATTTTGAATGAAAATTCATATAGAAAAATGTATCACCCGGATGGGAATCGTACCCAGCACTCCGCTATCTAGACTTCATCTCTGCCTCTGAACTACCGGGCGACTATCAGCAGAAAGACAAATTTTCCATATGGATTATATAGTAGCAAGCATAGAGAATTTGTCACTCTGCTGATAGTCGCCCGGCAGCTTACAGGGAGATGCCACCTAGATAGCGGAAGGTCCTGGGCTCGATTCCCAGCCGGGGTGATACATTTTTCTATATGAATTTGCATTCAAAATATAAATATATGCCTATGTGCATATAAATAAGAAGAAAAGTAAAGTAAAAGAAACGAATATTTCCGGATATAAAATTCGATTCATGACCGAATAGTTTAATTGCTTTATAGGGCAGAACCTTTACCCTTCACTAACAACATGAAAAATAATTTTTTTTTTAAAAGTCAGTATAATAAAATTCAAAGTTGCTGTATCTAAGGTAATCACTTTTTATTGGGGCAGGGAAATACGCTATTACCGGACTAGTCAGGTAAAATTTCTACCGAATTAATCGATAAATTTTATGAGAGTTGAAGGAAAATAAATGTTTCTTCTAAAACATTTTTGGAACTTATTTTGTGTAACACAGTCATATCAGAATATGTCGAAAACACAATTACAATAATGTAATTTCAGGTTTAAATTAAACGACACAACGTCTTTCGCATACTCTTCGAATGCGTTGCTAGTTACTACCAACTGCACAATAGATCAATCCCTAATCATAAAATCAAGCAAATATTTTTAAAAATCTGATCTAATCTAGTCGATTTTAGTAATCAACAATCCGTAATTAGTATTAGGGTTAAATCATTATCTATAATAACCAATCCGAAAATAATATTTTAAGAAGATCTAATCCCCAATCCCTAATCACGAAATATATTTTAAAAGATTTTAATTTTTACTCCCTAATCCTATTAAATGTTAAAAACTCAATCTCTAAAAAATGTTTTTAAGAATTCAATCACTAATCCCAAACATATTTTTAAAAGATCTAACCCTTTACTGTAATCCCAAGAATATTTCTAAAAATTTAATTCTTAATCCCAAAAAGCATATAAAAAAATCCGATCTCTAATATGTCATAAAATATTTTAAGAAAATTCAATTCCTAATCCCAAAAATATTTCTAAAAATCCAATCCCCAACCCTATTATTTGTCCCTAATCCCAGAAGATTTATAAAAATTCAATTCCTGATCCTAGAAAATATTTAAAAGAAAATTTAATGTGTTATTCGTAAATCCCAAACAATATTTTTAAAATTCCAATCCCTAATCCCAAAGAATATTTCTAGGAATGCAATGCCTATTCCAAAAAGATTTTTTTAAAAAATCTAATTTTTTATTTCTAATTCCAATAAATCCTTAAATATTCCATCCTTGATCTCAAAAATATTTAATGATTCCAAAAGATATTTTTAAAATTCAATTTCTAATCCCAAAAAAATTAAAAACAATCTAATTCCCAATCCTAATCCCAAAAAATATTTTTATAAAATCTAATCCTCTATACCTAATCCCACAGAAATATCTTTTAAAATTTAGTCCTTAATCCCTAATCACAAAAGATATTTTAATAGAATCAAATCCCAAATTCTAGTTTTCAAACCCAATTCGTAATCCCAAAAATACTCTGAAAGACTTAATTTCCAAACATTAGACCACTTCTACTTATAATGAATCAGGTGAGATAGAAAATTCCTAGATTCTTGAGTTAAATAGATTTCTAGATTAGAAGTCTGAGATTAATTATCAAAGGTAATGCTTTTATCTTCGCAAACTTTGACAGTTTGATTATCGAATAAATATTTATCATTAGCTTAGTTTTTACATTAATATCAATAATCAGCAAATAAAGCTATAAAATATGGCAAGAGCCTAACAAATAGTTGGGTTTTGGCAAAATTAAAGCAGTTTCGTCTAACGAATGAGTTCTTACCACAGGGTAGGGGCTAGAAGGACTGGCGAAGGAGGCGCCCCCCACCGGGCATTTGCCCGATTGTCCAGCGAACCAATCCGGCACTGACCCCAACATATTCAAAAAAAGGTTAATAGCCAGGTATCTATTTTCCTTCAATGCTGATAGGTTTTTTAAGTCCGATTAGAATGTTTATCTCCGCTAATGTTCTAATCTTCGCGTGCGTAATTCATCAAAAAAATCTTATCCTTATGGTTCTATTACACATGGAATAGTTTGAAAAGAAAAAAAGATGAAGTATCTAAAAATGTATCTCTGCGTTTTTTCGATATTTTTGAATTGTTTTGTAACAATTTATGTTACAAAAGTTTGATGCTAGATATTTCTTCTACACTTTTTTATAAGTCAGCTAAAGGCATGCTTTCGTCGTTTTCCCTCTTAGCAACCGCCTCATCTTTTATTCATATGTAACTTTTTCTACGGACATTCCGAAAAGAGTTCGATTAGATTGCAACAACGGGCAAATAATAAAAAAAAATTGCATTGGAAACAAATGACTCAAATGACAGTAGACGAAAACCTAACGGCCTAATTTGTGATAAAAACATTCCACAAGGTTGCATCCTCTCACCGATCTCAGAGCAAATAATACAACTTGCCCTTGGAGAATACAATTAAAGGTATAGAAGTAAATGGAAATAAATGAACAATATAAGATACGCCGACGATACGACATTGACTGCTGAGATCTGTTACACCAGGCGGCTGCAGTAAAAACTAAATGTTAGTGGAAATAAAACAAGAGCTATGGTGGTCTACGAAACATCATCACACTCAATTACATACATATAAATGTAGTTGGATCGTCTAATAAACGAATTGATGAATAGCAGCACATAAATTCTGAGAAGAATGAAGATTGCGAGATCGTCAGTCAAAAATGTTTGTTCGGTTCAATCATTTGAATGCCTTTAAGATGTGATTTTATCCAACTTTGATGCGAATTTAGTAAATGTAAGGTAGAATATTAAATTCTAAACATATGGATTTGCTATAGGTGGAAATTCATAAAGGATGACTTTCATAATGGAAATTACAATTGACGCCTGAGTGGGAATTCCCAAAGCTAGCAAACTAAAAATGAATAAAGTCTCAGTCGGGTTTATTTCATATTAATAACCCGCTTTAATAATTTAATGATAGTATCTATTGAAAATATGAATAAATTAGTCCTAGTCTTAGTCTCAGTTTAGATTAGTTTTTGTTTTAGGTATCATTTCGAAATTGCAATTCTTATAGTTTTAAGAATCTCGGACTTTCGGTGGACTATTAAAGTAAAGAAGCATTTTCCATATTGTTCCATCTTATAACGATATGACCATATCGAAGAATTGTAAACTTGAGACAGTCGTAGTCGTAATCCTAGTCGTAGCCCTAGTCCTAGCCTTAGTCTTAGTCCTAGTCCTAGACTTCGTCCTAGCCGTAGCCCTAGCCCTAGTGCTAGCCCTAGTCCTAGCCTTAATTTTAGTCTCAGTCTCAGTTTCAGATTAGTTTTGTTTTAGGTATCATGTCGAAATTGTAATTCTCATAATCTCAAGATTCTCAAACTTTTGGAAGGACTATTAAAGTAAAAAGGATATTCCTCAAATGATATGACCATATCGAACTTTTAGAAGTAATCTCAAGACAGTCTCAAATATTACGGTGATATGAAACAAATGATCTAGGATCCTACACTTTCCTAAACGAACTGGGGTCTACCGATATGAATAATACTCACTAACCTGAGCGTCAAGTTCTAAAACACTAAAAGTAAAAATTTTAGTATTCAAATATTCTTAAGTTCAGAACTTTCTCTTTTAATAGCTACGGCATTCCAAAATGTATAAAGTATAGCCTTGGTAGTGAAGCGGTTAGCGTGCAAGTCTCTCACTCAAGCAGCCCGGATCGACTCCCAGTACCGGCAAATCTGGCTAAGGTTTTCTGCAGTTTTCCTTAGCTGTAACACAAATACGGGATGTGTGCTATAACCTATGTAAGTCGGCTGCAGCCATGTTAGACCATGGTCCTACATAATGATAATAATAATCGCCTCTGTCGTTTTCCTTCCCTCACCCCTGGCAGCGTCAGAATTTATAGTTTTAGTTTTAGGAGTTTAGTTTTAGTTTTGTAGTTTCATGTCAAGGTTTCAAAACTCAAAATTTTAAAAGCTTAAAGCTACCAGGGTTTTGTTCATTAGTTCATAAGTTTCAGAAAAAGGAGTTTAGAAAGATTTATCTTTTGAAAGTTGCTAACAATCAGGTATCAAACTACTCAAATTCTTCGTGTTTCATTTTTCTAAGTAATCGAGCTGTTGAGAAACGGAGACTTTCATAAAGAAAAAAAATTTTACAGACTTATATTTCAAGCGGAGATTAATACAGTTTATGTATTAGGGGAGATTCTTATGTAATCTATCTAACCATGAAGCAATATTGATATTGCCTATTTTTCTGTCTGTGTGTTCGTCCGTGAGTACGACGATTTGCCTATTTGTATGTGTGTGCAAGTGTGCATATGTGAGTGGAAGCGCGAGCGAGCATGTATGGTGCGCTTACGAGGACCTACGTGTGTGCACGCATGCATGCCTACGTGTGCGTGCGCATGTGTGCCTATAAGTGCGCGAGTGCACTGTGTGCGTATGTGCCCTTCATAACTTCTGAAATATTTAAGATATCGATGTCATATTTGTGTTAAAAATACTTTACCACAAGATATAGACCAAGTTCGGAACTGAGCAAACTCGAATCAGTTCTTAGGGAGCTGATATAAAAAAAATCTTAGTATCTATTTTAAAAATCTTTAACCAAAATCTAATTAACAGTTATTTTTGATAAAATGTAAATTCATCATAAATTAGCAAAATCTGACCAGCTTTAATGTAAAAAGTGTATTTGGGATTTTTTAAGGGATTGTACAATCAAGAAATTCGTTGTACTTATTTATAAGAAAACATTATAACAGTTAGATAACTATTGTAAAAAGTTTGCATGAAGATTTTGGAATGAATAAAGTGACCTCGTGCTGGATAAAATTGCTTACACCAGAGCAGAAATATTTGTGGGCGAAATATTTGCGAGGAAAATTTAACAGCTCTATCTAAACACAACGATTTTTCCCAGCAATTGTAACTGGAAATGATAGGTAGTGGGTTAATTACTGAAACCTTTTTATCAAACAAGAATCGATGCAATGGGCCTACAAAGACTCTTCGCCGCCAGAAAAAGACCGAACTTATTCGACTCGCCGGAAGAAATATATTTTTGGTTGAATATATGCAGAAATGCTCTACTGTTACGGAAAAGGTATATGAAGAAATAATTAGGAATTAAAAGCTTCTACAGAAAAAAGAAGCTCAATATCTACGCTCAAAGGATTTTGCCACGTTACAATAATTACGGCTCATAAAACTCGAAAAGTTCAATACATTATGTTGTTTCGTAGAGATAAGATATCCACCATACAACTTAGATTTATTAGTATCAAACGATTTACTTATTTATGTTAGCAAAAGAATTTTTTCTGATGGATAACTTACAGCAGGTAACTGCTGTAATAAGTGTGTTGAGGTAAATACAACCTATGTTAAAAATTTTAAAATCTTAATTATAAATTATAAATAAAATGTTACTATCCCTCCTCGGTGGATTATATATGAATCGCCCCTCGTAAGTTACAGTTAGTAAAGTTAAATCAGATCAGCCACCTACTACGTGCCATTAGGTTAACTTTTAAGTTTTATTATTTTATTCTTTTGGTTACTGAAAAAGAACCATACCATTTCTATCGTGCAGCTTCTCCACCTATTGAAATGGAAATTAATTAATTAGTATTTATTTTTAAAGATAATCAATTGTGAAGTTACCTGATTTTATTATGCGTAGGGTTGTTTTCTTAACGCTAATTTCGTCAATTATTTGTCACTCTTTGATCACAATATTATCATTCATGCCACCTATTTCCCGTGCGAATGGTACGAATGATTATTTTTTAAGTGGGATGTCCATTGTTCATAATATTTCATTATGTAAAATATTAGCGTAGGCAGGCACTAACAAACTTTTCCACCCGATATACAAATTAAAATATTGTCTCTAATGCACCCTTCGATATTAACTTTGGTGAAGAATTTGTTCTTAAAGTATTTCAATATTAACATATCGAAGACCTTCGTTGGTGATGGCGTTACTTAATTATGTATATCTTGTTTGTTTGTTTTTGGGCGAGGACTCGTGGTGGTGAGACATCCCTCGTACTTCCTGGGACTGACTGCTTTGATCATTTGTTCGACCCTACTAGAGTTTCCTCTCGTACTACATCCATTGCTTCTTTAAGGAAACGGTTGGTGAAACGGTACCGTTTCTGATTATTTAAATCGTGCGGTATTTTGTTCGTTTTTGATGAAACTATAATTTTGTTTATAGTATCGCTATTGGTTGTGCAATAAAGGTCCATGTATAACACATTAGCTCATAGAGATTTCAAGGCGTTGTGTCAAACTAATTGTACTAAAATTGTATTTTATGAAATTTTTAGTTATACAATTTTCTCCTTTAGAAAAATATAGAAAAATGGTGAAAACAAAACCAATAAATGTGAAGCAATTCTCTTGTGTATTAAAAGAAATACTAAAATTACAAATGTCCGTTATTTAAAAACGTTTTAAAGTTAATTACATAAATTGGTCCTTCGAGCCGGATATTAGAAAGAATTGGGCAACAGTTACAATGGCAAGAAAAAATACGATATTAGAGGCAATAGTAATATCTTTAGTTTAGCTCTTTTCTTGGATGAGCAGATACGCGTTCAGTTGTTAGTTACGATAGTTGCGGAGCGATTTTTGATCCCATGTTCCGAGAGGATGGCCAAGCGTGTGGTGCACGAGTGCATCGTTTGTTTTAAAGCGAAACCGAAATTCACTTACCCAAGAATGGGAGATCTTCCCAAATATCGGGTCAACCCCGCTCCTGCTTTTAGTATAACAGCAAAGGACGTAGACTATGCTAGCCCACTGACGATGTGAGACAAGAGGAGATACAACTCTAAATTTTCAAAATCTACATATGTATATTTGTATGCTTTGTGACGAAAGCACCTCACTTAAAAAATGGTCACTCACTCGAGTACAGACGCATTCATGATGGCACTCTAACGTTTTGTATCCAGAAGGGGTGTGCCAAATAAAATCTACGCTGATAACGGAAAGAATCTTGTGGGGGCTAGAAACCAACTTGCAGAGCTAGGTAAATTTCTTAAATCAAATAAAGACAATTCGTGTGAGTTATTTGTCAAATAAAGCAACAATTGGAAATTTATACCTTCTTATTCACCACATTTTGATGGATTATGGGAGGCCGGTGTAAAATCCACCAAATTTCATCTTGTAAGAGTTACGAAAGGAACTCCTTTTACCTTTGAAGAATTATATACTTTGTTGGTACAGATTGAGTCAATCCTAAACAGTCGCCCTATTTCACCGTTAACAACCGATCCTAACGATCTTTCTCCTTTGTGTCCTGCTCACTTCTTGATTGGCAGGAGCTTCCATTCGGCATTCAAACTAGATTCTAGTTAATCCAGCAATTAAAGAAATCCTTTTCGAAGAGATGGAGCCAAAAATACTTGACCACTTTGCAAAATCGCAGTAAATGGCAACAGAAGTCTTCAAATCTGAATGAGGGATGTTTGGTGCTCATCAAGGACGAGAACCTCCAAGTGGATCCTGGCAAAGATTCTGTTGTGCGAGTAGTGACTCTCAAAGTGCAAAATGGAGAAACAAAAAGACCAGTTGCAAAACTTTGTTTATTACCATTGCAGTGAAGTCAGTTTCATTTGTATTTGCTTACTTTTACTTATTTACTGTTTATTTATAATGGTTGAAGCGTTGTCAATTAACCTCTATTGTATTGAACTTGTTTAAGTTTCGAAAGCCATAAGCTTTCAAAGTGGTGGGTATGTTAAGATATTTCAACATAAACAAAGAAATCCCCGTAGGGACGACTATGTACTAGGTATTATGTACGTGTTCCGCTAAGAGAGGGCGCTGCGGTCGTGACAAGAATAGAGTCACTGCATTTAGTTACCTAGGCCAGCTAGTCGATCAGAGTAACGCAAAACGCCACCATATTGGGGCAAGAGCAGCAAGAAATTGTTCATTGTTTCTATCTGTATTGCATTTAATCAAATTCACGTCTAGTTTAAGAGTACGTAGTACGTTATTTAAAAGCAACGAAAAGTTAATTTAATACATACAGTAAACGTAATAAAATAAAAGAATTATTAAAAATTAAAAATGTAGAAAACCCAGTAACCATTGTGGCAGGAAATAGGTGCTTTATACAGTTCCTATATGTTCCCTATGTTCCTATATGTTCCATACCTAACTATAGTTACTATCATGTCTGCCCGACTATCAAGGACAAACTTTCATAAGATGCAATTGCGCCTTAATTTGTGGGTTTTTTGTTCCTTCTAGTTCATCAATTTTTGACATTTTTTGTTGTATCATTGTTAAAGCAGATTCTGCATCTGAGAGTGCACTTTTGCAGTTCTTTTAGGACTTCGTATCCATACCGGCATGATAAGTAGGGATTCGGGGCAATTCTTGAAACTTGAAGAACTTTGCTGAAGATATTAAATGAGAGGAAATCATGTGTCACTTTTTCATCGCTCAAGAAAACCCCATTCGCTGTTACTTTTGCGCTTTCGGTGCAAAATGGGGCAGTTATTCTTTTGGCAGTTGTCTACGCCATGGCGTAGACATGGTGCACCACATGGATTCTTCTTATCGCATTTTAATATGCTGTGTCCTTTGGATGGGCATTGGAAACAATGCATTCACTTTCCATGTGGGGTCAACCAAGTAATCAATTGCTCTATATAGATGTGGGCCAATTTATGGAGAAGCTCCTCAAGAAATGTAGTGTCATAGAGACTCTCTCTTTAAAACTCATTACACGCATTACTTTATTCTGTATCTCTGTACCAAGATTCACTGCAGTACTGGGCTTGGAAAGCTCTTGTAGTTTCATCTCTTGTACCTATGTAATGAGGGGCGATAAATTCCAGGCTTTCGAACATGTTCCTCAGAATTGCCACTGTTTCGTGCACACTGACTGGGTCGACAAATACTGCTTCCATGGCAACCCGTCACAGTGCTCCTTGTAAGCGGGTGATATTTTCTGAACTTCGGAGCTTGTAGGTTTCTGTCTTCCTAAGGTACTCATTGTAGAAAATGCATCATTCCTCCGGTTTGACTACTTGGAGGTAAGGTGCATGACTTCTCCATTGGTTTTATTTAGTGTTTCCATAACGTGAATGAGCTTGCTAGTCACGCCCGTGTGGGTATGTGAGTGAGGTGGTTGTGAGCATTTACAACGCGCACCCATTAATGCGCTACTCATGTCCCTATTAAATTAATTAAATTTGCCATTTTCTTCCTGTTCATCATTTTCCTGTGGCGATAGACAGGTCCTAAGACTTAGTCGTCTTAGGCTTGGTAGCTGCTGTACTTTTCACAGCTGATGGGGTCACATTATTCTCGACTAATGTGTGAATGTTAATGGCGGTGGTGCCGCTTCATCTTTAATGGTTTACTTATTCTGCTCTTTCGTTTCATTCCATTTGGAAACTTCAACTGCATCGTCTGAGTCAAGTGCCTGTTTATTTTCATCTTCTATTTTAACTGTCAGTCTTTTCTTTAGAATTTTTAGCACACGGAGAATCTTGGCCTTCTTCTCTCTTCCATCAGTTGCCGTTCCAACTCAGTGATAAAGTTGATGGCTTTTGAGTGTTCCATAAGTGATCATTTCTTCGGAAGGACGCTTGATATAAGTTCCTTAATAACTTGAAAATTGCTGATGACTTAATTTGTATTATCTTCCGTTTGAAGTTCCAAACTTTGCTTTATGCTTATCGTCATCTTGTGAGAGAGGAGATAGTTCGTGACTTTGGTTGAGGTGTAGCTTTTCTTAATTGGCTTATGACTCCCACTCATACCGTGGGTGAACTCGTTCATCTTCTGGGTTTATTGGAGTCTTATAAGTCACTCTGGTGGGAGGTTGTCTCGCTCTGCGTTTTGGCTGACTATTACAGGCATCCCCCACTAAATGGCTGAAACCGTTCAACAATACTAAAATGCGATTTCCACATTACTGCAAATTGTAAAAGAAACTAATTCAGTAATTTTAGTGCGCATGTCTCACTTGCCTCGGTCAGTAAATGGAAATACGGATGGATTCTCTGTTCCTATTTGATCTACTATGATCTATTCGTGCGAGTGTGTGTGTTTCTCTATTAACTTTTAAAATATTGAAACCATGAATTTTGAATTTGGATAAAATCCTTTGCCGCAAAATACAAATCCAGCTCGTAAAAGACCAAAATCTAACCAGTGGCGGTGCACTTTTAAGGGGTTAAAGTATTAAAAAATTCGAGGCACCTATACTTTAAAAGTAAGAAACTACAATTTAATCGAGAATTATTACTTTCGTTGAAACACTTTTAAAAGCTGTATCTGCTTTTAAATGAAAAAATCGAACCAGTGGCGGGACACCTTTAGGGATTTCAAACATTACAAAAATTACTTTAAAGGTAAGAAACTAAAATTTAACCAAGAATTATAACTTAGTTGAAATATAGATACAGTTCGTGAATTAACAAAATCTAACCAGTGGCGGGACACTTTTAGGGGCTTAAAGTATTAAGAAATTCGTGGCACCTATACTTTAAAAGAAAGAAACTCAAATTTAATCGAAAACTATTACTTGCGTTGAAACACAGATATAGCTCTTAAATGAAAAAAATCGAACCAGTAGCGGGACACTTTTAGGGGGTTAAGTATTCAAAAAAGTTGTTTTAAATGTAAAAAACTAAAATTTAACCAACAATTATTACTTGTATTGGATTACAAAGGAACTTCGTAAAAACAAACCAGCTGCGGGGAACATTTAGGGGGTTAAGGTATTAAAAAAATTCGAAGCTTTAGAAATAAAAACTAAAACTTAATCAAAAATTATTACTTGTGTCGAAATACAGATACAATCGGCAAATAAGCACATCAAGCCAGTTGCGTTAAAACACAGATATAGCTCTTAAATGAAAAAATCGAACCAGTGGCGGGACACTTTTAGGGGGTTAAAGTATCAAGAAAAGTTACTTTAAATCTAAGAAACTAAAATTTAACCAACAATTATTACTTGTGTTGAATTACAAAGGCACTTCGTAAAAAAACAAACCAGTGGTGGGGAAAATTTAGGGGGTTAAGGTATTAAAAAGATTCGAAGCTTTAGAAATAAAAACTAAAATTTAATCAAAAATTATTACTTGTGTTGAAATACAGATACAATCGGCAAATAAGCACATCGAGCCAGTTGCGTTAAAACACAGATATAGCTCTTAAATGAAAAAACTCGAACCAGTGGCGGGACACTTTTAGGGGGTTAAAGTATCAAGAAAAGTTACTTTAAATCTAAGAAACTAAAATTTAACCAACAATTATTACTTGTGTTGAATTACAAAGGCACTTCGTAAAAAAAACAAACCAGTGGTGGGGAACATTTAGGTGGTTAAGGTATTAAAAAAATTCGAAGCTTTAGAAATAAAAACTAAAATTTAATCAAAAATTATTACTAGTGTTGAAATACAGATACAATCGGCAAATAAGCACATCGAGCTAGTTGCGTTAAAACACAGATATAACTCTTAAATGAAAAAACTCGAACCAGTGGCGGGACACTTTTAAGGGGTTAAAGTATCAAGAAAAGTTACTTTAAATCTAAGAAACTAAAATTTAACCAACAATTATTACTTGTGTTGAATTACAAAGGCACTTCGTAAAAAAACAAACCAGTGGTGGGGAACATTTAGGTGGTTAAGGTGTTAAAAAAATTCGAAGCTTTAGAAAGAAAAACTAAAATTTAATCAAAAATTATTACTTGTGTTGAAATACAGATACAATCGGCAAATAAGCACATCGAGCCAGTTGCGTTAAAACACAGATATAACTCTTAAATGAAAAAACTCGAACCAGTGGCGGGACACTTTTAGGGGGTTAAAGTATCAAGAAAAGTTACTTTAAATCTAAGAAACTAAAATTTAACCAACAATTATTACTTGTGTTGAATTACAAAGGCACTTCGTAAAAAAACAAACCAGTGGTGGGGAACATTTAGGTGGTTAAGGTGTTAAAAAAATTCGAAGCTTTAGAAAGAAAAACTAAAATTTAATCAAAAATTATTACTTGTGTTGAAATACAGATACAATCGGCAAATAAGCACATCGAGCCAGTTGCGTTAAAACACAGATATAACTCTTAAATGAAAAAACTCGAACCAGTGGCGGGACACTTTTAGGGGGTTAAAGTATCAAGAAAAGTTACTTTAAATCTAAGAAACTAAAATTTAACCAACAATTATTACTTGTGTTGAATTACAAAGGCACTTCGTAAAAAAACAAACCAGTGGTGGGGAACATTTAGGTGGTTAAGGTGTTAAAAAAATTCGAAGCTTTAGAAAGAAAAACTAAAATTTAATCAAAAATTATTACTTGTGTTGAAATACAGATACAATCGGCAAATAAGCACATCGAGCCAGTTGCGTTAAAACACAGATATAACTCTTAAATGAAAAAACTCGAACCAGTGGCGGGACACTTTTAGGGGGTTAAAGTATCAAGAAAAGTTACTTTAAATCTAAGAAACTAAAATTTAACCAACAATTATTACTTGTGTTGAATTACAAAGGCACTTCGTAAAAAAACAAACCAGTGGTGGGGAACATTTAGGGGATTAAGGTATTAAAAAAAATCGAAGCTTTAGAAATAAAAACTAAAATTTAATCAAAAATTATTACTAGTGTTGAAATACAGATACAATCGGCAAATAAGCACATCGAGCTAGTTGCGTTAAAACACAGATATAACTCTTAAATGAAAAAACTCGAACCAGTGGCGGGACACTTTTAGGGGGTTAAAGTATCAAGAAAAGTTACTTTAAATCTAAGAAACTAAAATTTAACCAACAATTATTACTTGTGTTGAATTACAAAGGCACTTCGTAAAAAAACAAACCAGTGGTGGGGAACATTTAGGTGGTTAAGGTGTTAAAAAAATTCGAAGCTTTAGAAAGAAAAACTAAAATTTAATCAAAAATTATTACTTGTGTTGAAATACAGATACAATCGGCAAATAAGCACATCGAGCCAGTTGCGTTAAAACACAGATATAACTCTTAAATGAAAAAACTCGAACCAGTGGCGGGACACTTTTAGGGGGTTAAAGTATCAAGAAAAGTTACTTTAAATCTAAGAAACTAAAATTTAACCAACAATTATTACTTGTGTTGAATTACAAAGGCACTTCGTAAAAAAACAAACCAGTGGTGGGGAACATTTAGGGGATTAAGGTATTAAAAAAAATCGAAGCTTTAGAAATAAAAACTAAAATTTAATCAAAAATTATTACTAGTGTTGAAATACAGATACAATCGGCAAATAAGCACATCGAGCTAGTTGCGTTAAAACACAGATATAACTCTTAAATGAAAAAACTCGAACCAGTGGCGGGACACTTTTAGGGGGTTAAAGTATCAAGAAAAGTTACTTTAAATCTAAGAAACTAAAATTTAACCAACAATTATTACTTGTGTTGAATTACAAAGGCACTTCGTAAAAAAACAAACCAGTGGTGGGGAACATTTAGGTGGTTAAGGTGTTAAAAAAATTCGAAGCTTTAGAAAGAAAAACTAAAATTTAATCAAAAATTATTACTTGTGTTGAAATACAGATACAATCGGCAAATAAGCACATCGAGCCAGTTGCGTTAAAACACAGATATAACTCTTAAATGAAAAAACTCGAACCAGTGGCGGGACACTTTTAGGGGGTTAAAGTATCAAGAAAAGTTACTTTAAATCTAAGAAACTAAAATTTAACCAACAATTATTACTTGTGTTGAATTACAAAGGCACTTCGTAAAAAAACAAACCAGTGGTGGGGAACATTTAGGGGATTAAGGTATTAAAAAAAATCGAAGCTTTAGAAATAAAAACTAAAATTTAATCAAAAATTATTACTAGTGTTGAAATACAGATACAATCGGCAAATAAGCACATCGAGCTAGTTGCGTTAAAACACAGATATAACTCTTAAATGAAAAAACTCGAACCAGTGGCGGGACACTTTTAGGGGGTTAAAGTATCAAGAAAAGTTACTTTAAATCTAAGAAACTAAAATTTAACCAACAATTATTACTTGTGTTGAATTACAAAGGCACTTCGTAAAAAAACAAACCAGTGGTGGGGAACATTTAGGTGGTTAAGGTGTTAAAAAAATTCGAAGCTTTAGAAAGAAAAACTAAAATTTAATCAAAAATTATTACTTGTGTTGAAATACAGATACAATCGGCAAATAAGCACATCAAGCCAGTTGCGTTAAAACACAGATATAGCTCTTAAATGAAAAAATCGAACCAGTGGCGGGACACTTTTAGGGGGTTAAAGTATCAAGAAAAGTTACTTTAAATCTAAGAAACTAAAATTTAACCAACAATTATTACTTGTGTTGAATTACAAAGGCACTTCGTAAAAAAAACAAACCAGTGGTGGGGAACATTTAGGTGGTTAAGGTATTAAAAAAATTCGAAGCTTTAGAAATAAAAACTAAAATTTAATCAAAAATTATTACTAGTGTTGAAATACAGATACAATCGGCAAATAAGCACATCGAGCTAGTTGCGTTAAAACACAGATATAACTCTTAAATGAAAAAACTCGAACCAGTGGCGGGACACTTTTAGGGGGTTAAAGTATCAAGAAAAGTTACTTTAAATCTAAGAAACTAAAATTTAACCAACAATTATTACTTGTGTTGAATTACAAAGGCACTTCGTAAAAAAACAAACCAGTGGTGGGGAACATTTAGGTGGTTAAGGTGTTAAAAAAATTCGAAGCTTTAGAAAGAAAAACTAAAATTTAATCAAAAATTATTACTTGTGTTGAAATACAGATACAATCGGCAAATAAGCACATCGAGCCAGTTGCGTTAAAACACAGATATAACTCTTAAATGAAAAAACTCGAACCAGTGGCGGGACACTTTTAGGGGGTTAAAGTATCAAGAAAAGTTACTTTAAATCTAAGAAACTAAAATTTAACCAACAATTATTACTTGTGTTGAATTACAAAGGCACTTCGTAAAAAAACAAACCAGTGGTGGGGAACATTTAGGTGGTTAAGGTGTTAAAAAAATTCGAAGCTTTAGAAAGAAAAACTAAAATTTAATCAAAAATTATTACTTGTGTTGAAATACAGATACAATCGGCAAATAAGCACATCGAGCCAGTTGCGTTAAAACACAGATATAACTCTTAAATGAAAAAACTCGAACCAGTGGCGGGACACTTTTAGGGGGTTAAAGTATCAAGAAAAGTTACTTTAAATCTAAGAAACTAAAATTTAACCAACAATTATTACTTGTGTTGAATTACAAAGGCACTTCGTAAAAAAACAAACCAGTGGTGGGGAACATTTAGGGGATTAAGGTATTAAAAAAAATTCGAAGCTTTAGAAATAAAAACTAAAATTTAATCAAAAATTATTACTTGTGTTGAAATACAGATACAATCGGCAAATAAGCACATCGAGCCAGTTGCGTTAAAACACAGATATAGCTCTTAAATGAAAAAACTCGAACCAGTGGCGGGACACTTTTAGGGGGTTACAGTATCAAGAAAAGTTACTTTAAATCTAAGAAACTAAAATTTAACCAACAATTATTACTTGTGTTGAATTACAAAGGCACTTCGTAAAAAAACAAGCCAGTGGTGGGGAACATTTAGGGAGTTAAGGTATTAAAAGAATTCGAAGCTTAAGAAATAAAAACTAAAATTTAATCAAAAATTATTACTTGTGTTGAAATACAGGTACAATTGGCAAATAAGCACATCGAGTCAGTGGCTAGGAAATTTGCTGGGTTGAAAGTACTTATAGTATATGAGAATGCACTATGGTAGTTAAATTAGCAGCAGTTTTTTTATTATTGACAATCAATTAATTTTTAAACTTTTTGTTATATAGGGTATGGATAAATTACATTTTAATACATATATGAATTCTGCACAGCCGTACAAATAAATCTTAAAATTCAAATAAATATAGTAATAAAACAATTTAGGCTAATATACTCGAGACGTCCATGGCGGTAATTGTTAACAGACAATATTGTGACAATGTTAAGTTGTTAAGTGATATACTTTTAACTGGGAAATACTGGTTTTGAACAAATAAGCGTAATTTTAACCTCCTTTTTGTCCTTTAAAGTTAAAGGTCTTATAATGTTGGGTTTAGAGCAAAATCTGAAACTTGAAAACCCCTTTTAAATGAGTAAATAATGGATATAACATAAAATCTTTTGTTTTTATTGGCTTTAAAATTTAACGATAGGTTATTAAAAGAAAAACATTAACAATATTCTTTTTACTGTTGTTTTATATATATTTTGAAGCCATAATCTTTTTGTAAATAGAAATTCCTTTGAAAACTGAAATTGAAAATGGTTTTCTTAAATAGGAAAGCAAGTAAGCGTGAAAAAATTCAAAAATTCTTACTGAAGACCTCTTTTGAGTTTGAGTGTTAATCTAAAATAAATTTTGTGAAATCACATTAAAGTGTAGGTGGATTTAAACTTTTTTACAGAACCGCTCCTTAATGACGCCATCATATATTCTTAACTAACTATACACCCAGGGCGACCCTCATATAGTATGTATGTACTTTGTACATGTTGTATATTATATCATAGCATAGCTTAACAGCTATTTAAGAATGTTCCGCCCTGATTTCAAGAGTGTGTACGTGTACCATTAAAACTGATAACTCATATTTTAATTTGTGTATGATTTATACCATAAAACTGCTAAATCATGCATAATTGGGCATAAAATGAGACATTGTCATTGAAACAAAAGAGCTGAACTAGCCAGAAAATTAATTTTAGTATTATTATTTTAATTACAATATTTAACATAGAAAAATTATTATTTATCTTAGAATAATTAAAAGTAAAAAACGATTTGTAATGTACCAATGTAGTGGCGGAATGGCAAGTTTTAACGGCTCTGGCAATTTGAAATAATCCTGGCCCATTGGTTCATAAATGGTGAAATTTCGAATATATTGTAGGACATTTACTTCCTTTATGTTAATTACATTTTTAGGCCATGATTAAATAGTGAATGATGACGATTCATCTATGTATAATTTAATGAAACTGTACAATTTCGTTCAGTAAAATAAAAACATTTACTAACTTGAAAATAGGATTTTTTGAGAATATTTATCCAGTATTTTGCTTCTTTGGAGCAAGATTGAGCTGATAAAATCTACCTCATACTAAAAACTATACTATCCAGAATTCCACCCATGGTTTTAAATTATCTACTCCCTCGACACTACTAAAGGAGCTTTAGCATTACGATGAGAACCTTCAATTTAGCAAATTGTCTGGGAGCTGTCGTTGGGTAATTTTTTTATTACCATAAATCGGCAGTTAGGAAGTAGTTTCTTACTTCTCTCACCAGTTTTTGATTTTTTCATCATAACAAAATCACCTTCGTTGTAGTTTCTTTATACCCATTAACATCTCATTTGGTGCTCGCAGTGTAGCCAAATTGGTCACATTGTTCAATGGAAACTGAATTTGTGGAAGTTAACATTCCCATTGCTCTTTTTGTTCTGCAGTGTGTTCTCAACATGCTCATTCGCTTTTGAAGTCTGACAGCATTTAGAATATGTTTAATTCCATTCTCTTCACAAAATTGAACAAATATTTTAGACGTAAAATACGCCCCTCGATTGCCGGTTTGCAAAGCATCTTCGGTGTTTCTCTGCAAGAATACACTCCTTTGATACCATGATGAAAGCTTAATTTGTATGCACCTATGTGTCAACCTAACATTCATATATGCGCAGCACCAGATAGGGATAAGTTTTTCCGCCAGATATTCAAATATCTTTTTGCTGGTCTAGATCAGATCAGTCCAGGTCCAGCTCAAATTTTTCTTCAACAAAGTTAGCCACTAAAATATAATCTGAGTAAATCTTTTAAAAAATCTCGTTAAACGCCTAACCTATGGAACTGACTTTGCAACAGGAAAGTCTTCCACTGCCTCGATTTTGACTAGGCCTGAACTTATTCTTTTGTTAGATAGTTTAAACGCAAGGAAATCTAGAGATCCCTTGAAGAAATGTTTCCGAGTAAAGTCTTAAAAACTAGTTCTAAATTTTCTAAACCTTCTTTAGAATCTGCTGAGGGAACTAAGAGATTGTTCAAATAAACATGGTCATAAATGCTTACTTTGCTCTGCAACTGTTTTCAGATACCTGTTGTAGTAATGGAATTTAATTTTGTGTAATCAACACATAATCTTTGCAATGTAAGCTTGATGAGCTTAACGAGCATCTTAGAGGAATTAACCATATTGCTAGCTGAGTGCTTAGAGAGGTAATGACCGGCGTGGCGTGACGCCATCTAACACCTGGTTAGCATAAGTGAAGTCATCCAGTGACACCAGACGATATAACCGGATAGCATTGGTAGTCAATCATTTTCCCCTAGTTTCCTACATGCCAACCTCAACAGGAGCGGTGTTTACACCCGGTTCTTCAGCATTCTACTGAAGATCGTCCGATACGGCAGTCAGCTGTTTTAGGTTACCTCTGACCTTACCAAAATAGTAAAAAATTCGTACCTAATACAAATCCTTGGTATCAGTGAAGTTAAATGCGCCTACGAAGGATCTACCAAGCTACACGAAAACTAGCTAACAAGAAATATAACCTCAACAAACCTTTAAAAGACGAAAACGGGCAAACAACCGCATTAGAAGAAATGACATGGCAATATGGGCGGAACATCTAAAAACAAATATTCTTAGCAAGCTCAGTAGAACCAAGACAAGTTGATGGAAGAAAACACGAGTCAACAAACTTTAACAATACTTCTAGTCCAGTCAAACTAAACATTTGAAATGGAAAATGGAAGTACATGGGATTTTTTATTTCCAGCATGCAGGGGGGTCTAGAAAAGCTTAACTTGAAGTTTTCGACCTCAAATTCATATGAGCTTTTTTCGCCATTTTGAAAAGAAGGGATGAAGTGTTATTTTGAGATTATCTCTGTAACCGAAGGTCTGACAAAGAATTTGTACGAAGCATTTTTGTAGGAAATATGATTCTCTACAACTTTTATTTCAAACTCTTTCGCGTAATATAAAAAATAAAAAAGTTGTGAGGGAAAAAAATAAAAGTTGTGGTTGCCGATTTACCTTACCCGGTTTCCTGAATAAAACATTACATTTATTGTCTGCGAGTCCATAATTACGTGTATGTTTTACGTGGGGTTCTCTTGTTAACATACCCTCACGTTCCTTCCCTGGGGAGGAAGTAATTGAGATGCGCTTAATCAGCGCGCAATTGCATAGCAATTGCTCCCAGTTACTCACTGGCCGGAGCGAGGTTGCCTATCCACCCTCTACTAGCTAACCAGGCTAGTACCGGAGCGATTAACTTAACACGTGCTTACTCGCCGGCACTCTCCCGTCCTCTTTCATACGGGGCCAAATGCCTCGTCCAGCATTAGGACTATTCCGCCAACTTCAAGATCTGTACATCGGAACCCTGAAGTTCCTTCACCAAGCCAGGGTCGGGGCCACTGCCCGATCGAATCCAACCTCAAGTGTTGCGGGACTTGGTTTTTAAATAGTTTTGCCACCCCGATCTCCCAGTTCTAGGCCGGGTGTGCCCCCGACAAAGCTTCGTTTCGAGGCTACTTTATAGGGCCCATCAAAGTAGCGTTCCGGTGTGTACCCGTTAAGGTGAAGTTGTCTTGAACGTGAGAGGCTATGTATCTTCGCATCAACGTCCCTTAAGTGTAGGTCTCTAGACGAGTTCTGGGAATCCGACGGCTGGAACTGACAGCAATTGTCGGACATCATACTGTCACCTGGCTCGAAACGCTACCTGGTGGCTTGCAGTTTCTCATAGGTCAGCGAGCGAACTCCCTGCCCGAGATAAACCTCACTTGAATCTCCTCCATTCGTCTAGGTCAGACAACGGGATACTTAGCTCCATAAAAGACCCTGGCGTCAGGTGAGATTAAATCCACCCACACCGAACCCTCTTGTTAGCAGAGCACTCTCCGCAACGTTTTAAAGTCATCGTCGAGAAACACTTCGGTGAAACGTGAACCGAAACACCCAAGCATAGCTCTACCACACATTTCCTTCTGATCGCGTCATCCGTTACCCAGACAGGCCTGGGATTGGGTAGACAACGACCAGTTTTAAGGGTTTTTTTTATATTTTATTTTTAACCAGATCAGCGTTTATTTCGCTATACATGGTTTTGTTATAACTAGTGTCTTATAACAAAACTGATTAATAGCTTACGCCTAACTAAATATCCCAGTGTTTTGCAGATAATAATTAGTAATTAATAACCTTCACTGCACATAAGTGTTTTATGACACTATTACACTTTGTTTTGTTTTTAATTACTCTCACTATCACTTCCTGATGGTAAGTATATGTCTTGAGGGAGCTTTCTTTTAAGTCTAGTGTGAATAAGCAGTTTACGTACACTAACCTCCCTTCGAGCGTTGACTTGACCTATACCTAACCGACGAACTGTGTGGTAAAAAGGTAATCAAAGAGATCCAATCATATAGATCTGACAACTAGAATGGAACTGGTACTTCTTATAACGCGAACAAACAAATACTGCCAAGAAACCCTTAGACTAAAATTCACAGGAAAGCAGAAAGCAAGGCAAGTCTAAATAATTTGACGATGAAGGACACTTAAAGAACTTGCAGCAACTGAGAAGCCATGACAAGGAGCAAAGATCAAACACATAACAGAATAAATGGTAATAATTAGATTAGGTTAGATAATGGTAGATTCACTAAAAGTTATGACAGGTTTATAACCAAAATTATTCAACGGTTCAAACCGCTACTGGACCAATACATATAAAAAGTTAGATTAAGATACTTAATCGGGCATGATTTGTTATGAATAGTTTTTATTTTCAAATAATTCAGAATAATTTCATAATCAGATATGTAGCAAAATTCTTTTAATAAATGCAGTTAGCATTTAGTTAAGCGCATATATAAGTATTTTCCCTATATTTTTAGAAAATATTAAATTATTTCTTGCTACCCCATAAATGTGCTCTTAATGAATTTTTAATTTAAACAAATGATTCAGATTAGAAACCTACCACCGTAATTGACTTTAGGAAATAGGATTATAATTGCCCTAATATACTTATCGGTAATGATAATTTCTTTTTGTTCAAGAAATTGGCTCATGACTAATGCAAGGTGGGTATTCAGGGTAAAAATGCCTTTCAAATAACGTTTAAAACATTTGATAAAATTAAGCAGGTGCTAAGCGCAAACGATAATTATTGCAAAACACATAAGAAATTCCTGCCCTGAATGTCGGCCTGTATCATAACATCACACAGCAGTAACTCATTAAACATTTTATCAAATTAATAAACTGCTAACTAGACATATAAATATTTCTAATTAGTTAATTCGTGTTTCCATAGTGTTACATAAATGGTGGTCTTAGTGATCGTTGCAGCATATTTCAGGCGTGTCCATCGGGCTTAAGTCTGGAGAATGAGAAGGTAGTAAAGGTAGTAAAGTTGGTATAGCTAATTCTGCAAGCTTTTGTCCAACAACACGAATACAATGCCTGACACTGTTGTCAAAAAATTAGAATTCATCTTCAATGATATTATAAAACTGTTGAAGGAATTGTAGTTAAAGGCACCTCCACATGTTGTATGCTGTTCATATTGCCCTTACTTACGTACAAGTCGTACCTTATGTCCATTAAGACACATCATCAAGCGAGCCATTTGGTCACTTATTTAGGTCCTACATAAATCTAAGAAACCTTTTAACTTCAAAATTAAACTAAGATTCTCTCACGTTCTTCAAAATCTGTTAGTTTTAAAGCCTCTAAGAATAACATAAAAGTAGATTGATAAAAAGAATCAATGGCAACAAAATATATTCCTGGTAAACATAGGTACTTCAACAAAAACATAAACAATCTTACCATCAATTCTTCTCTTCTATCTGGATTTAAAAGAACATATTCACTGTAAAGGGAACCAAAGCAGCATTTTTAGTCACAGCTACGTACCAGCAACCACCGGTGAAACTATAAGGTTTTTGCCGTTAGTCACAAGAACGTAATTGCTACGGTATTGTTACGTTCCTGGAACCAAAATGGGGAACAATTCTCGGGTAGCAGATACGTGGCAGTAACCTCTCCGGAACCTTTACCTTTAGGCTACGTAGCGGTAACGTGGCGGCGTAGTAATTGCTACTTTCGTGGAACGTTTTTTGTCTTTGACACATCGTGTCGCGTGTTGCTCTCTCTTACTCTTGCAACTTAACAAATATTCTTTCACTTTCTTTACTAATGCTGCGGTCGTGTCACAAAATGGATTACTATTTTATTTGTAATACGTACCGTAGGTACATAAAGAGATGAAATGTTTCGTTATTTTGTCAATCTAGCATACCAAAATTATAAACCATCGCAACTTTTCTGTTAAATGCGATGATGATAGATCGAAAAATAACAACGCGCTTTCTTTAAATATATTTTTTAATAAAAAATGTCTTGAATAAAATATGACAAAAATACTTATAAATTGATAAACATGATAGAAACCGTTGTATTTTATTCCTAAGGCACAATTTGGCATCGATTTGTTATCTTTATTGAGAGTTATAGTAAAACACTTTTTAACAATTGCAACAAATTGCAAATTGATTACTAGCCTTCAACATTTTACAAGTAAATATGGAGTAGTTTTGAAAAAGTCAGTTTAAAGTAGTATTAACTGTAAAATATGTGTCTAAAGTTTGTGTCACTTTATAAACAGTAACAGAAACTAAACAAATTCTACTTCTAGGTTGTTGTTACCACGAAGTATAAAGTAAGTTAAAAAATTCTGGAACTTTCAAGTGACTCTTACTATAAAATGACGTCAACGTATCCGTAGCCACTTTCTAGCTCCTAATTTCACTGCAAAATTCCCATTGGAACTTAACCTTAAATTTAAACGTCAATCGTAAACAAACAACCAATATTTTTATACTGATTGCTACTTTATAACAATTATTATTTAATTATGGCTTATTTTAAAGTTACAGCGACGAAAGAAAAAAGGGGAATATATTTCACCCTTGTTTACTACATGATGGTTTACCAGTGATCTCATCCCTATTTTTCTATTTTGTATTGTAAACAGTTGATTTTGTTTCCACTGATTTCACCTAACTGCTGTTTTAATTTTCTATAAAAGGTGGACGTATATCTAAAATTCTTCTTTTTTCTTATTGCATTTGCCTTTGACATTTTTATTAAAAACTACTACCACTGCAAAAACACAATTAACCTCCAAATCCAAACTAACCTACAGGAGATATGCCTCTTTAGAAGTTACTGTCACTTCATTGTAATTTTTTAATGGTAACTGGAACTTTCTAGTAATTCTGATGCAAAATAAGTAGTGAAAATTACTTTCAAGTGATTCTCCTGGGTAGCATAAACGTAAGTTTCACTTTCAGTACTACTGTATAGTTCAGTTACTTTAAAGGTTAAGCAATGGTTTCAGACCAGTGGCAGGAACTTTCGGTGCTACTTTAAAGTTAAGTTAAAAACTTTAAAGTAGCTTCGGGCAAGTTACTGCTACAATCATGATATCACTTGAAGTTGCAATTAAAGTAATTATACTAAGTAGCAATACCGTGCCACATACTTTAAAAAGTTACTTAGAAGTAATGGAACTACATAGTTCTAATAACTAGTAGAAGTAGCTACATAATTACTAAAATATTCCAAATTGAAGTACTTAAACCTATAAAGTCATAAATTTAGTTGTAGTTACGTAACAGCTACTCTATCATAGTTCCGATCTCAGTTACCGCTACTTAGATACTGCTTGGGAATGCTATAATTTTTGCCGAAGATACTACGCATCAAGCGTGCAAGGCCGGATTTCTGTTATTGGAGGCCCCGGGCCTAAAGTTTGGTGGGGGCCCTTTATCATTATACTGGGTGTCTCGAAATAAGCAAATAATTACACACAGGACTAAAGAGCGTTAAAGATAGAATCTACAACTGAAAAGAAATCTAGCTTGAAAAAGTTTTTTCTTAATTTGTAAGAAATTGCTTGCAATACTTGTTACTAATACGGTACTGTTATATTTTGCTAGTAAAGTAGTAAATAAAAGTGATCGAGTATTGAGATAAGCAAAACAATGTAAAGTGATACCTATGCAATATATATTTTAGCCTGCGAGTTGACAGAAAATTCCGAGGAGTTTTGTTCAAGGTCAATTCTTTTATAAACGACATCAACGTATGCGGCGTTCTTGCTGTTTATGTTTATTGTGAAAAGTTTATTCGAGGTGTTTTCTGCTTTAAACAAAATTGATTAACTTTAAAAATCGTTCGCACTTTATTTAGCATTTTACTTAAACAAGTACTTTAATTAAAAATCGCCCTTTAACTTAAGATTAAAAACATGATTTATTCTTCTGTATCTTTCCGTTTATTGTTGAATGCCATTCAAAAACGTAAAAATGTGATGTGTACACAACTAATCTAATAACCGCAATCAATAAACTATTTACACTAATAATAATTAGGTATTCTTCATAACAAATATAACTCATAAGACAGAACGAAATATTTTATTTAGAAACATACAAATTATTATCATTGTCAGTCATAAACAGGTACCTAGCGTTTAATGGTAATATATTTCAGGATGGATTTAGTTTTACTGAAAAGGATTACTGAAATCAAGTAATTATTAAGGTTGTAAACAATATATTAACATCACAAATTAGAACTCGTAATTTAATTTACTTATAAAGCTCAGTTTATCAGATATTTGTATTTTAAAGCTGTTATTAGACCTTGAATTTATTTTAAGATAACTGCAACAGAAGTAAAAAGAGCAATGTATTTTAATTGCAAATGTGTTTCAAGATCAACAGACATATTCGTCTAATTATTCTTAGTATACTGCGGCATAGACAAAATCGTGCTTTATTGACAAATTATTTCAAGTTCAATCACGATCCTCAGCATTATGCGACATAAGGAGAATGTCTAACAGAGTGCAGGACCGGACTGAAAACTTGAACTTTAAATAACTTGGAAAGTAAAGATTCTAGAAAAAAAGTTATAAGAAAAGGTTTTCTACACATCATCGACTATCTCATACTCAAATATTGTACGTAATTTTTTTTATTCTGTATACAGGGTGTCCCAAATATAACGAACAATACGAAAACACGAGATAGTGATAATATGTAGAAAATAACTTTTTTTTCTAAAATATTTACTTTCCAAGTTATTTAAGGTTCAAGTTTTGAGTCCGGTCCTGCATGTTCTGCTCATCATTCTCCTTAATAATGCTAAGGATTGCAGTTTGTTGAACTTGAAATAATTTGTCAATAAAACACTATTTTGTCTATCCCGCAAAATACTCCCGAGTCAGATTGTTGATCTTGAATAGATTCCTAAATAAAACACATGTCCTTTTTGCTCATGTTGCAGTTTGTTTATTTTAAAATAAATTCAAGATCTAATAACAGCTTTAAAATAAAAATATCTTATTTTTAAAGATAATATTTGATTTCCTAATCATAAGTTAATTAAATTACTTAAAGTGTGATTTTTGTTTGTGTGTGCGTCGTTGAATTTTATTTAAAAAACATAAAAAGCATTTTTTTTATAAGAAAATTACATTACGCGTTGTAATCAGCGATGCTAATACATTTTACTAAAACCTAAAGACTTACTTGATTGTAACAGTAATCCTTTTCAGTAAAAGTAAAACCATCATGAAATAAGCTTTAAACTTGCGAAATTTCACAAAAACGATCTCGAGGCCGAACTTTTAAATTAATGTAAAGCTTATAAATCTTATAAAAGATGAGGTAATCAAGGGCTTTTTCAGACGAAGTGACCTAAAATGCATGCCTCTATTAATAATAGTCACAACACGAAAACATTTTACGTTCTTTAATAACATTCGAAAATAAACAGAAGACAAATCAAACTTAAAAAAAAAACATTTGCATAAGTACGACGTCAGGTTAAATATTTTTGTTTACTCATCAAACCTCAAATAGCAGAACTAAAGGGCTACTTCTTTTGAAATCTTGGACAACCAAATTTTAACTTAAATTGCCACTAGTCCTGGAATAACGCATAACTTCGGAAGACATTTAGAAGCTTGTTTGCGGTCTAATTTGGGACATTTTAAACATATTTTATAAAGATTGTTAAAATTAGGTAAATTAATATTAAATTAAAGGAAGATTTATTAAATAAGAGCAATTTTTACCATTGATCAATTTTATTTAAAACAGGCAACACCTTCGAATAATCTCTTGATAATAAGAATAGTTAGTTTGATGATAGTTGCATATAGTTGCAGATTATGGATTACGGTGATATTCCATCGTTTCTAAAAGAATTCGTGTTTTAACTCAGACGTTCTACAAATTTCTTGTCAACTCTGCAGGTTAATTCATATCATTTTACAATGTTTTTGCTATCCCGATGCTGGGGATATATTAGATTACTTGGGGACTTATTATTTATTAACTAATACTATCTAAATAATTGATGCAAAATATAACAGCACCGTATTAGCAAAAAGTACTGCAAACAACGTTTTACAAATTAAATAAAAAATTTTCAAGCTAGAAATTTTTTTCAGTTATAGATTATTCCCCTGACGTTCTTTAACCCTCTAGGTAATTTTTCGTTATTTCTAAGACAGCCTGCATACATAATTATGTATTGTTATATTGTTTTATCAGCTTTTGTTAAAAACTAAAGCTTTCTTAACGTATTAAGTTTATATTGCAAGCGGGAAATCAAATTTAAGAATTTAATCTTTTTTTATAATTTAATTGTTTCAAGTCAATAAAAGTTAAATTATAATAATTGTATGAAATTGATAAAATGTCTAATGTGCAAAAAGGGTTTATGATTGTATTTGCTAGACTGAATATAGTCTGTCTTTTCCCCCGACAATATTGTTTTAAATATAAAAAAGAAAAAAAAATAAATTGCAGATCACCTAGCCCTCCCTTAAATTCGGCCCTGCATGTGTGAGTATTTTGTGTTTTCCTTGGTAGTTGGCTGAGAAAATCTACCAAAATGTATGTTCTTGCAGTCATCATTAATTTCTTAGTTAGCTTCAAAGCATAGCAAGTCACCATCTTCAAAATCTGCTTTAGTTGTAGGTCCTTCACTAGAACAACTCTCTTCTTCTTCAGCCTATTCTTGCTGTTCTTACACTTTTCGTTTTTCTGCTGGAGCACGTAGCACAGCATTTGGTTTTGCCTGGGATCGGTAGTAGGTTTTGTTTTGTTGGCAGCTTCTTCAAGCCTCTCCAGAACGCTGTATCGTGTGAGGACTTTTCTATAACGCTATTGGTTTATCTAGAAACCGAAACTTGGAGTACTTAAGTAGTGGTCGAAGTATCAGCAGCAAAGTCTTATGGTAAATATTTTAAGTATTTAATAATTAATAGTACTTAATTGATAACTTCCTCTCTATAAAATCACACAGATACTATTTAATTCGTTACAATCAGCTAAATCAGTAAGAAAAAAATAGTGAAATTATAAAAATACAATTAAGTTACAAATAAAGTAAAAATATATTTTAGAATTTTTCAGGCCCAATGTCTTGAAGAAATGAAGAGGTTGCCACTTATTTCGCTGATAAAATTAAATTTGTTCCAAAAAGGTTATTAAAATAGTTAAATGTTCTGAATATTAATCCAATTACCGCTGAAATTCTCTACAAGAAGGTAATAAGTATTTAAATAACTCAATCGTGATGCGAAGATGACGTCTTGTATAATACTTGCTATTAATGATAATTCAATTCTAGTATAAAAGGAAGGGACAATACATGTATAATAAAATTTAAAATTCAAGTCGACGTTCAAAATGATGCTCATTTATTAGTACTAGTCAATGAGAACTTCGGTATACAAACTCACTTTTTGAACACGGACACTAACATCTAAAGGAATTGATCGTACGCATTTCCTACGTTATTCAAAGAGAATCATTGAATATAAGTAGAATTAGAATCCAATACAATAAGACAAACAACAATGAACGTTGCAATCTACATACAGAGTGTAACAAAAGTGTCAAATAATGACTGCAACTTTTTAATTTGAGGAGTTATTACAAGCAGGTGGGATATTTATTGAATAGCAAAGTTTTATTTTTTAGCCGGGTATTATAATCAAATATAATTATTTATACTCTAATTTACGCTGAACATGGAAATTAAGAATTAATCGGAATTAGGTAAAATGGTGTATCATTTGATAACCGCGATTTATCTTTTTCCGTTTTCCATCCATTTATTAATTGGAGGTTATTATTTATTATTATTATGGTTTCAACATTTACGGATCTGTAAATACAGGGTGCAAAAAAATCTGTTAAATTTCTAAGGGCCGGTATTATAAAACTTTTTATTTCCTAGATAAAATTTATTTTGAGAATAAATGAATTAATTCTGTCAATTTGTATTTATTTATCATTATATTTTCTATAGGTGTATTGCTGTACATACATATATATTTTTTTATTCGATTGTATGTAAAATCCTGTTTTAGAGTTACAACATTTTGACGTTAAATTGATCTTTTCGTCAAAAGACAGAATTTAATTTGTTTTTTGCATATGGCCTTGGCTGTTTAATGCTTCAAGGTATTGTCTACATTTTGATTTTTTATCAAATATTAAATTAAAAAGTATTTACATTAATTTAAACTGTGTTTTAGTTAGCTCCTCATGATTTAATTTATGTTTGTTGAGCATCATAACCTCCATCTGCCATGTGATTGCTGGTAAAGTAGATAACGATGCATGGTAAATTTAATGACGTAAAAGGATCTACTAACTTCATGCCGTATGATTAAATTAGAAAGAAATTTAATTTTAAGTTTTTTTATAATCCTTTATAATTATAAATATTATATTAAATAATTTATATAGAATTTTTAAAAGTAAACAAAACACTTACTAAAGACACATCAAAAGTTATGGCAGTTTGATAATATATTCACTTGTTTTTATCTGTAGTAAAATACGCTTGTCAAAGGTTACTAGACGAAAAGAAACGAAACGGAAGAATAACTTGCTCGATATCTTTAACATAAACACTAAATTATTTTTTGAAACTGATTACAATCGAATAAAAAATAATGTATGACACACGGACAAAAACATTTTCTTTCGGATTTATGCGTCCGTCAGCGTTGGCCTCGCATTCGACGGCGACTCATGCATTCGTCCGAAACATTGTAGTTTTCGTGCTTGTATCATAACAAACTATTTTAAATGTCACCAAAATAATAATTACATAGTCCCATTTTGATTAATAGTTAGTCAATAAAAAATTAACTAATTGTTTCCATAGCCTACATTATTATTCTCGGACAAAATATTGCATATTTTCTGTACGTATGTACTGTAAGAGTTTTAATTTTTGTACTTTTAAAACATTTATGTACTTTTTGTAGTTATGTAGTATGCCGTTACTATATTATATTACATTAGACACTTAACAATAAAAACTACATAAATGTTACAGATAAATTAACGTGGTGGTATATTTAGAATCAGAGCAAAATAGGCTATAGGGCATTTATTTAAGAAATTATATGTACTATAATAATATTCAATATCACGTGCAGTGGCGTAGCGAAGAAGGCGCTCGCCACGGGCTCAACTGGGTTTGGGACGCAAAGCAGGATATCGACACGGTTGAGAGTTACATGTGGTTTTTATTTTACTTGACCATTCTACTCTACATGAATCAACATCGACTGTCACTGGCCGTTTTTCGTCTCCTGACCAATTAGACAGAAACACGTATTATTGCGCGAGCATCACACTCCCTCTCTTTCTTACACTCCTAGCCCGTGTTCACATGAAGCGAAAGGCTCAGCCAATCAGAACGTCAGGAGAAATCAGGTGACGTTGAAACGACGTTCTGATTGGCTGAGCAAGTTACGTCTGATACGTTACGCTGCTTTTTCCCTTCATGTGAATGCAGGCTCATCAAGAACGATCTATACTGTGTAGTGTGTAGGCAAGGCGCTATAATTTTTGTTGGTCATTCCTTGTTCATAAGATCAGCTGTGTTGTTGCTTTGCCGTAATTATTTTTATTTCATTTCGTATTTCAAACAATTGTTTATATACTACAATTAGTAAAATAAAGTATAACTTGATCTCCGTTGTCAATGACACCGGAGTTCAAGACGTTCGATCCTCGAAGATGTTATAACGCCTCGGCTGGTGCCTCGGCGTTATAATACATCTTCTTGGATTAAAGGTATCGCTTGATCTCCTAATTCCATAATATATTGTAACGTTCTTTTTAAAATAATAATCAAAAATGCTGTTTAAAATCGTCTATTAATAAAGAAAAGATTATTCACAATGCACTTAATTAAAAACACTATAACTATAAACTATTTAACAAACTATTAAAAATGCTAGGTATTTACAAATTTATTTGAGGACTTTCAACACGACGGCGGTTAAACATTAACTGAACTCCTTCTACCCGCGAACTGAATTTATATCTTTCATACGATGACTCATACATCTAGAATATTCGATAACGTGTTGATGAATCATACACGCAGCTGTCGATAAGTGACGTCAATGAGATGTGTCGATGAGTCATACTTGCACGTGTTGATTGATGAGTCATACAGTTGATGACTCATACATCTAGAATGTTTGATGACGTCATATGTGGGTTTACTATTCGTTACAGTGCCCCCCTCTTCAAGTCTGTTCTCTCCCAGAACAGGTCTTATTCTCTGGTTTCTGTAGAAAGGGTCGTGACGGTATCGACAGTCTTCACCTCGACTACATGTTCCATTACGGTAGAAATAACAGTCTACACTCTTTGTTGGCCTTGATGCGGGCTGGGGATCGAAGCTACAGACTAAGATCTTCACATCCGTATCTCTAAAAATAACTTCCAGCAGGTTTCGAACGATTCTCCAATCCAACTGGTCCCACCCACAGCCGAGTTTGGGAACTGCCAATTTGTTAATACCCCTGGTAAGCAACTCGGTCCTCAAATCCCATAATGCCCTCCACAGGTCGGCATAACTCGGTTTCTGGTAGTAAAACTGCTTGGTTACCAAGTAGTAAATAAAGCGGTCATGATCAGGCTTTGCCAACAGAGGGATTCTGATCTCGAAGTTCATTCAGCTGTCCAAATTTATTCCTAAACACTACTGCGATCCCCCTGGACATGCGGAGATCCTCGGAGACACAGTGGGCAATGGAATAATCACCAGGGACCCGGAAGAGGTCTTGTTGCATCTCGGTCGTAACTCCGAATCGGGCTTTTCTAGTTCCGGAAAACGCAGCCATAAATTCTCCAAAGGTTGGCTGATCCTCTTCAGGCCTTACGGTATTGACAGCCACCTCAGCGTCATCTTCTCGATCCGGGACTACGTTATTGTTTCCCTCATAGTGCGCCAGGCGATTGGAGTATACCACCTTTGGTTTCCCTCTTGGCAATTTCGGATGCGATAAATCAAGTCATTTATTCGTTTCTTCACCTGGTATGGGCCCTCCCAATTTTGCTGTAACTTTGGAGAATAGCCATGACGTCTTTGCGGGTTGTATAACCAGACAAGCTCTCCAGGTTGAAACCCTCCTTCTTGGCTCTCACATCGTACGTAGTCGTCATCCGGTCACTCGGCTAGTGTTTCCGGTTCGGTCGTGAATACCCTCCAACTTCTTCTTTAAGTTGACAACATAATCATTTCCGGCTACCTCCTGTTCTGCGGGTGGACATCCAAATTCCAGATCACACGGTAACCGTAGCTCACGTCCAAACATCACAGACGCTGGTGACTGACCGGTTGTTTCGTGGACCGATGCACGATAAGCCATCAGGAACAGATGCAGGTATTGGTCCCAGTCTCGTTGATGATCGGAGACGACCTTGGCCAAATATTTGCCCATTGTCCGATTCATGCGTT
Source organism: Agrypnus murinus (assembly GCA_929113105.1). NCBI lineage: Eukaryota > Metazoa > Arthropoda > Insecta > Coleoptera > Elateridae > Agrypnus > Agrypnus murinus. The sequence continues at coordinate 149,863,780 of OV816028.1, forward strand.
CTACCATTCCATCAGACTGCGGATGTAACGGTGTGGTCCGAGTCTTGCGAATGCCCAACAATCGACAGACTTCTCCAAAGAGTACAGACTCGAAATTGCGGCCTTGATCCGAATGCAGCTCCATTGGCACTCCGAAGCGACTGAAAAACTCTTTGACTAGTACGTCAGCAACAGTCGCAGCTTCCTGGTTTGGTAGGGCATATGCTTCTGATCATTTGGTAAAATAGTCCATTGCCACTAAGATGTATTTATTCCCATCGTCGGTTTCGGGAAATGGTCCGGCAATATCTATAGCTATTCTTTCCAGGGGACTACCCACATTGTATTGCCTCATAGGTGCTCTTCGTTTCCCCAAGGGTCCATTACCAGTGGCACATAGTTCGCATTTGCGGCACCACTCTTACACGTCTTCTCTACAACTGACCCAATAAAAACGCTCTCTAACTTTCTCCAAAGTCTTCTTCACACCGAAGTGTCCTGAGGCACCATCATGGAGATGGTGCCTTATTTATTTGTTGTAATTGTTTTTAACACTAAAAATTTATTCTCACAGTACTTTATTTATTACGCGATTTTATTTACTTTAAAACTCCACACCTGTCACCACTGTAACGTTCTTTTTAAAATAATAATCAAAAATGCTGTTTAAAATCGTCTATTAATAAAGAAAAGATTATTTACAATGCACTTAATTAAAAACACTATAACTATAAACTATTTAACAAACTATTAAAAATGCTAGTTATTTACAAATTTATTTGAGGACTTATTTATATAAAAACTATTTATGTATTAACTAATTGTTCAGAGTCCATTTCAACACGACGGCGGTTAAACATTAACTGAACTCCTTCTACCCGCGAACTGAATTTATATCTTTCATACGATGACTCATACATCTAGAATATTCGATGACGTGTTGATGAGTCATACACGCAACTGTCGATAAGTGACGTCAATGAGTCATACTTGCACGTGTTGATTGATGAGTCATACAGTTGATGACTCATACATCTAGAATGTTTGATGACGTCATATGTGGGTTTACTATTCGTTACAATATATTATATAAGGTATTTTCTCTCTTTTGTGGAAAGTATGCTAAGCTGTTTTATGTTTTTATTATATTAGGAGGGTCATTCAAATTTAAACGAGAATGACTTTTTTTCGGCTTTACTGCAGAAGACAAAAATTAACAAAAAAATTTACACATTTTTCCCAACCAATTGGCAGTTTCTGTATGCCATCACTGTTAAAAGAAACAGGGCGGGTGTGGAGCCAATTGCGCACAAACACTTCCACTGCGGCATTATCGTTGAAGCGCTGCCCTGCTAAAGATTCTTTGAGTGGTCCGAACATATGGAAATCACACGGCGACAGGTCGGGACTGTATGGTGGGTGTGCAAGGGTCTCTCAGAACATTTCCTCCAAGTTTGAACGTGTTTGATTTGCCGTATGCGGCCGGGTATTGTCGTGTATCAAAATGACATCCGTCGCTAGAACCTTTCCAGCTGACAAACCGCATTTTGGCGTTCACAGGGGCAGCCTCTCCTCGTTTTCGCCATTCTTTTCTCGCCTTACAGACTCTCAGGTGTGTAATGATGCACCCAAGTCTCATCACAGTTCACAATGCGTCTAAGAAAAGGGTCTCCTTCAGTTTGATATCAAATGAGATGCCTTTGGGAAATGTCGAGGCGAACGGTTTTCTGTTCTTCTGTAAGAAGACGCAATACCCAACGAGCCGAAATATTGCTGAAACCAAGCTCATCGTGGATGATGGAATGGATACTCCCAACGCTGATGTTTACCGCAAAAGCAATTTCAGTGACGGTGAGGCGGCGGTCATTTTCAAAAAGCCAAGTCATTTCAAAATTCCAGCCGGTCGGACTTTCTCCCTGGCCAAAAACTTAATAATGATGCGTTGTGCAACGGATGGATGTACTTCGCGTTTGCTCATCTTTGTTACTGCCACAGCAACGATTTCAGAACCGCGTAGGTGACAATTCTCCACTCCCACAGCCGCATTCTACAGTTCCCACCAGTACCTAACCGAATGATTCCGCTTCCAAAACAGCGGGCTTACAATTCTTGTTTAAATTTTAATGTCTCTCGTATTTTAACATATAGCTATGTTTTTTATTTCTTTTATTTTGTCGTCATTGAGTATGAATAAAATTGTTCTTATTTAGGTTATAGATTATTAATTCATACACCTTGACAAATCCATTATTGTATATACAGGCAACTCATTTTGATGAGGTTAATAGATTTAATATATCGCATTTAGTAAAATTTAACTTGTTACATTAAAATTTTTAATTTTTTGCCATTATCGGGTTACGGAGAGGCGCAAGTTAGACACTTGCCACAGGCGCTGCATACCCTCGTTACGGCACTGATCACGTGACCTGTATATGCAAATGTTTTTTGCTGACTTTTAAAAAATATAGATAGAACAAAACAACTTTTGCAGGAAACTCTTTTTATCTCCAATAATAACAAAGATAAAGGGGTGGTCAAAATATTATCAACATAAATGTGCATATAAATTTATCACAAGAAAATAAGTTGCCATATCTTATCTAAACGACTTTAATATTTGACCACCATGTACTATACCGGGTGTTCATAAACATAAGAGAAGAAAACTGTTTGCACTTATAGAATTGCCAGTCCAGTTCCATACCCAATTTCATTTTATTGACATTTAAAAAATTATAAAACCTAAATATTTTACTTAAAACCCTCATAAATATTAACACGAATATTAAATTTAATCTGTCAAAATTACACTCACTATTAAAATATTACTATTAAACACAGCACAAACAACAACCGCTAAAAACTATGTCATCAGCTACCTCATTTTCAAGACATTTATAACGCCATCTGTTTTTTATTGGCGCGTCCCAATAGCGGTATAGTGTGAAATATCTCCACTAAGGTCGAAGCTAGCTTAATCGCAGTTGGCAGTAGTTATATTCTAAAAAGCAAGAAAAACTTAAAATCGTATGTGTAACTCTACCAAAAACTAACGACGCCTATGTAGGCTGACCCCAAGCATTACAGTGTTTATACCGTATATCTCATTAAGAAATAATATAGAGATTGACCCGTGCTTTTAAAAAAAATTACTGTAAAAGTTACTATTTCTTTTTATCATTTTGTTCATTAGTAAACAAGTACAACCTACTTTTATAATAAATGTGGTAGGTACTTGCACTCCAATGCTTTTCTTAGCTCAGTTAGTTAAAGCAGGGTGATAATAAATTAAAGTCGCTGCCGCCCCAGGTTCAATTCCAGAGGAGGGGCAACTTTTTTTAATTTAAATTTAAAATTAAACAAATACTTTTGAATTAAACTTTCGAAACAAAAATGTATTAAGAGTATAAAAGAAATAGAAATAACAGAAAGAATAGAAAATTTGTCATCTTAAATTTGAAATTAAAAGAGAATTTAAAAAAATGACCTGCCAGTTAGAATCGAACCTGGACCGGCAGCGACATTAATTTATTATCACCCCGCTTTAACTAACTGAACTAGAAGAAATGTAAACGCGTATAAGTGGGTTATTTTTCTTTATAATAGAATTCTTTACACGAACAACATATATCATAAAGTGTCATAATAAAGTGTCAAAACTACTTATGCTACAAAATTAAATCTGCTTCATAAATATTATTAAATAGTAGTTGATAGTATAAAAATCACAAATTTTTAGAATCTTACTCTGAATTGTGTAATTTTAAAAAGAAGTGAAGTATTAATGAATAGATCAAAGACTTACTTCTGATTCGAGAGTCATAACCAAATAAAAATTGTTTATACTCTCATTTACTCTGGACTTAATCAAAAAGTAATTATTTGTATCACATGGTACACCAATCGATAAATATGTTTTATCTTTTTCCGTTATCTATAACTTAGTTCCATCATTTTACGTTATCCAGCACTTTATTATCTTACTCAGAAAATTGTAACATCTCAATGCATTTCTTCGGAATAAAGAAAAAACATTCCAGAACCTATTTGTTGTTTCGTTGGTTACTAAAGATTTGCATTGTAAAAAAAAATGAAAATATAAATCCAAGTAATGAAACATTAACATTTTTCCACTTTTATATGATTTGCCAAAGTAATAAAGAGTTGCAAGTTATTCGTCAATAATGACATTTCTCAAAGAAGCTTCCCTTTTTTTGTTGTCACGATAGTCTTTTGTAGCCCACAAAGAAAACTTACCCAAAATGTATGTTCTTGGAGTTGCCATTTCTTTGGTAGGCTCAAAACGTAGTGAGTCGAGAATTGGGCCATCTGTAAAACTGAACTTTCATAATCTGACGTATCTACAGGTTCTTCACTAGAAGAACTCTCTTCTTTCCCAACCTGTTCTGGCTGTTCTGCTTTTCATCTTTTTAATGGAGAGTTTTTAACAGTCTTTGATTTTGCTGGGGTCACTTAGTAAGTTTTTTATTGGCAGCTTCCACAAGCCCCTTCAACATGTGCTGTCGTGTGAGGACTTACGTTATTGATTTATTAAGGTATCGGAACTCGAGGTATTGAAGACATTGTAGTGACCGCGGTATCATCAACAAGCCTTTGGTAAGAATTTCCAGTATTATTAATCACGAAGGGAAATCAAATCGAATGATTCTCACCCCAAACCCTCATAGATTGGATTGGACTGGATTAGATTCAAACCCCATGATGATAGGTTTTTCCTCTTTTCTCACAAATAAAGATGTTTTTTTACGTAGTAATTACTTAAATACTATTTTAATATTGGTCACACGCAGTTAAATTAGTAAGATAAAATAGTGCTGAAAAAGTATCTGATCTCTTAACAATACAAATAAATCACAAATAAATATACCCACAAAATGGGGATTGTCAATTGGGAAGCGGTAACAACTTTTAACCGCAGTTAAATCTGTCGGCTGCCAGCTAACTAGTGTGAGGTCGTGGATCTCACAAGCGGTCTTCTGGAATGGGCGCCAAGAATCGTCTAAAATAGCTCCAGTATTTGCCGACAAAATCCGAAAAAAACGACACATTTGCGACTACTACCAATGTGGTCGACTTTTCCCAATATTGATTCCTCGATGGTTACAAATATAAACCCCAAATACCACACATATAAATAATAAGTCTTCCAGTAAGAGATACAATGCTTTATTATCAATTAAACAAATTATCAGGTAACTCAATCAGGTGTAATAGTTTCAATCAAGGTTAAATAACCTTGGTAAAAATTAAACATAGGTTATTGATTTGTATATACAATTGAACGTGATGAGAATTCATGCGAGCGGGATTACTTACTCTAAATCTGACTTAACTTCAAGTCTCAAAAATGTAACTGGCACGGTAAATTAACGCGAATACCTGTTATATAGATTGTACAATCATTAACCTCAGATTATTTAACTATTACGGAGCAAAGGTTATACGTTTACACAAATATTCCTAACAGAGTAAACTGATAAAATAATATATATGAAATAGATACATAGATATAAGTGCTATCCGCACACTGGGGAAAAACCATTTAACACATAAAATTATAATATACAAATATATAGTAATGTTTTATATATTTAGAATAAAGGATTATCAAATGTTCATGCTGTTATATAAAGTTGCCACAATGCAAGTGATTCACGATACAGGTGAGTGTTCTTCAAATCTCAATAGGAACGTCACCAACTAGGTTGAACGTAGCGTGATCGAAGGAGACAACCAAGTAACGATTCATGAGCAAGTAGCTGAGTCTTTTAACAGTAGTAATGGTCTTTTAACAACCCAAATATACAACGTAGTGTATGAAGTTATGGTAAAATAGAGAGAATAATATAAAAAAGAAGGTCAGGAAGAACAAAATCAAATTACCAGACTGCATCAAGCAAACATTTAATAAGTACCTTAGATGGAATGCGAACTACGCCTCCAAATGCGGCTAACGTCGATTAAATATGGAATCCTGTCAAAAGAATTACAATATAAGACACTGAATGTAAAAGAAAAACGAACCTCCGAAAACGTGCTTCTAACCTCAAAGGAAGTAGCGGTAAAACCTTTACAGTTATCAAGAAAATTGGGAAATCCCGCCAAAGATTAATTATAGATCTGCACAAATGTAATTCCCATTTCACAACATAAAGGGAAAATCATTTTAACGGCGGTGTCACTAAAACATTCTTTTAAAGAATTTGCTTCACACGAACGAACAAAACGAAGTGTAAGTTCTCTTATCGACAGGAAGGTAGTTGCGAACAAAATGGCAACTAAAAGGAAAGAGAATACGAAAATCCCCAAACGTTATACAACTAACACAAAAGCATAGCTATATAGGGTGCTACGAAATTAGCACGTAACAAATATTATATTTTAAGATTTTTCAGGACTAATATGTTTATCAATAAGTGAAGAATTTCTCAAATAATTTTTTTACAAAATTAAAGGACCCCGCAGGTTTCTTACGGAAATTGGATCTCGGACAAATTGGCTGAAATTGTGATATTGTAGTTTATACTATACTGATCGAAAGTCTCCATGGCTACGAAGGTCTAAAATTAACAGTTTTGGAGTTACAAGAGCACGAAAAGCAGTAAAAATTCATACTTCGGTTTATGGATTTTTAACACTTACAGCCTCGGTAACGTCATTTTGTGTATATTTTTTGTTATTGTCCTGTGTTCTAAAAATGTCACCAAAAGTATTTCGGATGAATAATAATTCAACTATCTTTGAATCTTTTGTAGGAACGTAATATTTAAATAACTCAATTGTGATGCGGGAGATGGCGCTTCGTATATTACTTGCTATTAATGATAATTCAATACGAGTATGATAGGAAAGGTAATACATTGCGGCAATCGAAAGTTTTAAACGCTGCTAAAGAGGTAATTTTTAGAATCCCACTTTTGAATTGTGTAACTTTAAAAGGAAGTGGAGTATTAAAGGAATAGAAAAGTGTTATCTCCTATATAGGTACAGTAGAAGTGTGTGTCATAATCAAATAAAAATTGTTTATACACTAATTTACGCTGAACCTAATTAAGAGTTAATTAATTGTGTAAAATGGCGAATCCTTTCAAACACCAACCATGGTCTGTTTTCTGTTATCCATTCATTTATCATTTGGGGATTATTATTTTATAAGCGTTTTATGGTTTATGGATCTATATATACAGGGTGTTAAATAGAATTAATCTGTTAAATTTGTAAAATCCATAAATTTCTTAATTACAAGATGACAACGTAAACTTAGTGCAATTATTCAATAAACTTAAGAGGCTGTCTACAGGAAACTTCACACTTTTCCCCTTGAGTAGAGACAGGAAAAATATCCGATAATTTAACAACCTTAACAAATATGAAGCAGTACAAACCTATGATTATAATAACACGGAAATTCTTAAATACTTTTATGGCAAGAGTTGTTAGTTAACAGTCAGTTAAATAATCGATACTTCTTTGTCTTAAATTATAAACAAAAAAAGGCATTTTTTGTTTGTTTAGCTTTTATGTAGTAAATTTAATAAAATATTTTGCATGTACGAAGTTGTCTCTAAAATCAATAACATAGTTTTAATTTATGCGGTGTATAAGTAATTTAGATTTTGACATAGGCAAGCTAATTTATCGAAATAGTTATTTAGATGTTTTTCATAAGAAAAATTTTAATTACAACATTCATCTCTGTTTGTCTTATTGCGTTGCTCTCTTTATACCAAATCCAATGATACGAGCCCTGTCTCACATGAATTGGACCACGCAATAAATTTTGTTTTTAATTTGTGTTAGACATTTGTCGTGAATATCATGCACAATCAAAAACATAATCGTTTAATCACTGATAATTATTTGTTGAATGATAAATATATTAATTGCAGAAACATACAGTAGTCCAATTCACGTGAGACATGGCTTGTACTGCTTGAATAACATAGAAAATGCGATCAATTTTCTTAGATATTTAGCGTGTTCAAACTGATTTTGTATACCGAATTGCTCACAGTCTAACAATATGGACATCATTTTGAACATCGACTTTAATTTTCCCTTGAATACATTGACCACCTGGGTGTACCCGGGTGGTAAAGGTTAAAAAAGGCGAACTTTACCTAGAAGCATTGCTTACTCAAATGCGATAGCTCATTTGGCGAGTAAGAACAAGTTGTCTGATGCATCGGGAAATTCCAAACTGTGTGTAAAATTAGGTCTAGAAAACTACCATAAAATGGAACTCAAGTTTTCCAACTATAATCTGCACATTTTCAAATTCTACGATAAACTTCACTTCATATACACATTTAGGCACTGAATCCGGTTCGTCTAGGAGATCTAGTTCAAAATGTATGGAACTATTCTTGTCTATCTCAACCAACATCACTGCAAACTATGAATGTTATATTTTATTCGAAACGTCTCAATGAGAGCAACACCATGGTATTACAGTTTCAGAAAGGGTTTTAAAGATTTTTATTTTATTTCAGAATTTTTCTTTAAATTACTTGTCAGAGTTCAAGTATCAATAACTTAAAAACAATTAATTTTAGATGTAGGTTATTGTGCACTACCCTGAGCGTTTAAAGCTCACAAAAGGATACAGATCCCCAACCTAATTAAAATAGGCCTTTATCATTTCACACGCGATTGTTCTTTCAGTTCGCACAAAATCTCTTATTCTAGGCAGGGAATAATAATTAATAAATATTTATTTATTTGTTCTTCTTTACACTAACTTTTACATGTCTTATATACATACAATAATTAGTAATTGTAGCATTGTAGTAATTGGATAGGATTCAGCTTTGGTGATCTTCTATCTTACTCTGACCGATCAAGCGTTAGAACGGGTCACCCATTCATCATATGATGCTTTTACCTTATTTAAACAAATGATTAACAATTGAAAGTTGAGATCATCTGCTTCAACTGTATTCTTTAACTCGTTACTTGAGTGCGTTTTTATAAACTCAAAGTTATTGTACTTATGCATACCCTAATAAAGATGTCTGTGCAATAAGGTATAGTACGAAGAGGAACGAATTGGATAAGCCTAATTACATTGAAAAAATCGCCAAAGCGAAATAGATTGTTGCATAAATTTCTAGGTATTATAACTCTCCTACGTCTTTCGATATAATTTTAATTTGGTTCAGCAACCTAGGACTAATTGGTAATCGGTAACAACCTTTAACCGCAGTTGATTCCGTCGGCTACCAGCTAACTAATGTGAGGTCGTGGGTCTCATAAGATAAGCAACGGAGCAAAGAGTCGACGAGAATAGCTCTAGCTTTTAATGTAGACTTTTTTCAATAAAGCAAAGCTAAAATACGGCCAGCTTTCTTTGCAGGAAATAAAACTACAAATAATACGTTGTCAAATAAAGTATAAAATGTCATATTACAATGATAAATAACGTGTAAATAAACTTTAATAGGTTTGTACAAACAAAAGTCGTTAATCTAATGAATGTATGCAAGTGGAATATTTACTCCAAACTGGTTTACAAATTAAATCAGGGTAACACAAAAAATACAAAATGGTTACGCGTCTACAGGTTCACCTAGATCGTACAATGGAACATGACCCAAGTAGATAATAATTAGTTAATAACACTTTACGAATCAAAATAAAGGGGCACACTCGCAAGAATAAATTCTAACAAAGTTTATATGTACAGGTCCTGAGTGTTACTCACACTAGGGAAACTATTATATTTAAACTTACACATGAGCTTATAGACATACAACTCTCGCTTCCTTTACGTTCTTCAGTTATTGTATAAATCCTCCAGATGTGTGATCGGAAGAAATCCACCATCTAGACATAAGCCTAAATCTCAGATAATGGAAATATTATACATCAAATGATAATACAAAAGAAGGAACCTCCAACAAACAAACCAATTACCAAATATACACATTGCAAGCATTCAAATAACTACCTGAAAGGCGGCCTCGGAAGATTGCCAAACCGCTTCAGAACCTGGCGTCAAAAAGTCCAGTAATTATTAAACTATTCCTGCATAATAAAGTTATGCAACTATAAGAACGTAATAAATACAGTATTTTTTACAAATTTTCTCAGAACGTGGTCATAATCTCAAAAGAAGTATATTTAAGAGTATAACAGTATATGTATTTGTGCTTTGTATTTAGTAGATATTTTTCTTACTTTACGTACGCAGATCTATATTTAAAAAACCCGAAAGTCTACAATTCCATGGCCTTGGAGAAGACAACGGAAACAGATCCATTCTTATCCTTCCTAGTATGTTTATTTCTTAGAAATTATGACAATGACACACAGAATGTTATTTTGACACACATACGTGCCGTTAGAGACAGTTATAACTTCTTTAGCCTAGCGAAACTGTTTTGGTGGTTGATGTTCTGATTTGGCCAATCAGCTCTCGAATAATCCTTTTATAATTTTTTTTCTCTCTCGCACATCAGACATAATGACGGGACTGAAATCATTTGACAAACTTTTCAAACTGCATAAAGCAACTCTAAAAGAAGAACGAAGGACTTAAAATACGGAATGAAGTTTATGAAACCAATTCTTACTACAAGAATAAATGCTCCATTTTGCAACGTCAAGACGAAAAAGAACAACAAATGTGTATGTATGTCGTGTATTGTTTGTATGCTATGGTAGCATTACAACATAATCGTCACAGCATACTACTTAACAAAATATTTATTTATACCCATGACAAATTACGACTAAGCAGGTTTCTAAGTAGGCGATATCCAAAGAATTATCTGACCCACGTAAAAGTTAATATCTATGTTATCAATAGCAATACCGTTTGAAACATGACTTAGATATTATCCTACGTAGATCAGATAGTTATATTGTTCGGTACTAATTTACATTATTAGTTCCCTTAATATCGCAGATTCTTAATAGAAATCTGGTAGGTTGCAATATTAATCAGTCACCTCAATTACCTTATTCTCATCCTTACGGAGCTATATCATAGACCGGTTAGATCCCTTAGATCTAGTAAATGTATAACCAGAAAATTATTGTTAGTACTTTCATCTAGTTTATTTCTGAACTGCATTTTCTGTTATTATGTTCAATACAATAAGAAATAGTTGTCTATCATGTCATTGTTTATCTATGCAAAAAATCTATTAAGCAATTTTACCTTCACAGATAAATCGATTCGACTGACTTCCTACCATTTCTTATCTAAACAGTTTTTCCCATGTACCTAAAGCTAAAGGCATTTCATAAATAGGTGTGAGATATGACTACTCTAAATTTTGATGTTATCTTAATTAACATTAAGCCAATTCATACAACATGCTCTGGATTGTCTCGATCAGACATTCAACAATATCTAACGAGCGACAAACGCAAAGTAGTCTATCATTGTGATAATTGTACATCAGAGCGCAAAACATTATCTGAATTAAATAAGCTGGTAACTAACTTATCATTGGAAGTTGAACATCTTAAAACTGAAATAAACAGTCTAAAAACTATTAAGGCCTCTACAGACTTAGAAATTACGGAATCAATAATTACTGAGTTTAATGAAAGAATAAAACGAGCATCTAACTTGATTATTTATAACATAGCCGAAGCTACTTCCGACCAACCTGATGTGCGAAAAACCCATGACCTCACTCAAGTAACAAACATAATAAACAATATAACTAGAGAAGTAGACACTAGCTCGCTACAGGTATTTCGATTGGGGTCGATTGTGCAAGGAAAGGTTAGACCGATTAAAGCTATTTTAAAATCTGAGAGCGATGTAATCAAAATTTTGAGGAATAGAAGAAACTCCGGTCATACCGCAGTTCAACTAGCATCTGATCGAACTCCAACGCAGCGTAAATTTCTGGAAGAATTGCGTAAGAAGCTCCGCAGCAGAACTGAAGCGGGTGAGCCGAATTTAACCATCAGATATATTAATGGTACGCCTACAATTGTTTCGGATAACAATAAAAAAAACTAATAGCTCCCCAACTAACTCCTAATAATGCAATTACTATGTATTATCAAAATAGTCGTGGATTACGTACTAAAACGAATGAGTTCTATACCAGTGCGCTGGCCTGTGATTACGATTTTATTATAATCACCGAAACTTGGCTCCATGATGGTATTAATACCAGTGAACTTTTTAATGATAAATTTCAAGTATTCCGCAATGATAGGAGCTACAGGGAGGTAAATAAGCAGTTAGGTGGTGGTGTCTTAGCAGCGATCCGGTCATCTATTGGTTGTGTAAAAGTTAATTGTGAAAATGTTGATCCAGCTATTGATATATTATGTATTAAAGTTAACTTTAATTGGCAATCTTTGTATTTATATGTGTTATATGTACCTCCAGCTACTAGCATGATTCAGTATGAACAACTATTTGATCAATTAGAATCGTCTATCTTGTCTAGAAATAATAAATTTATTATAATCGGCGATTTAAACATTAATGATAGTAATCTAAATATAACTGAGAAATTCAATAATTTTTGTGAAATAATTGGTGGAGAACAACAAAATACCATTGTAAATGTTAACAATCGAACTCTTGATAGAGTAATAACTAACGTTGACTGTTCAGTAAGCCGTATTCAAGATGCATTTACAACTGAAGATGTACATCATCCAACTCTGCTAATTGAATTATTTTCACTAAGTCTGACTACCAAATTATGCCCCAATAATGTGCATCGGTTGTATAATTTTAGTCAAGGAAACTTTTTGTTGATGTACCAAAAAATTAATGAGACTAATTGGGATATCCTGAACGAATTTGATGATGTGGATGCAGCTCTTGATTATCTTTACGAAATACTGTATATGGTCTTTGACGAATGTGTTCCCAAATCAGTTATTAAATTAATAAAATTTCCGAAATGGTTTTCTCCTAGCATTATCCGTGACATCAAAGCCAAAGAACGTAACAGAAGATTGTATAAGAAAACTGGGATTCAGCAATGCTTGGAAGAATATAAGCTTTTAAGAGGAAAAATCAAAAAAGATATCAACAATGCTTATAGAGACTTCGTAAGACTGACAGAACGTAACATACAAGAAGACCCTAAGGAATTTTGGAAATTTGTTAACATGAAAAGGGAAGGTAGTAATAAAATTCCATCTACCATGATCTATGATGGAGAAGATATAACTGGTGGTCAAAACATCGCGCAAGCATTTGCTGATTATTTTCAATCAGTGTTCTTACCGAGGAGTAATAGGATGTTAACTGATCAAAATACCGACATGGATAGTGATTTTTGCAACATAGTTAATATCTCGTATGAAGAAATTATCAAATCAATTGACAAATTACCAAACAAGAAAACTGTTGGCTTCGATAATATTCCTTCTTATATTTTAAAAGGATGTAAAGATTCTCTTGCAAAACCTTTAGCTATTATATTTAATCTAGCACTTAAGAATTGTGTGTATCCTAATAAATTAAAAATGTCAAGAATATCTCCAATTTATAAATCAGGAAATAAGAATGTTATAACCAATTATCGTCCTATTGCTATCCTATCAAACATTTCTAAGGTATTTGAAAACATCATTTACAACAACGTCTTTAATCACATTAAAAATAAGATCACTCCCTTTCAATATGGCTTTCAGCAAGGCAAGTCAACCAACGGCAATTTAATGAGTTTTGTGCAGTATACAATTGATGAGGCTTTTTCTAGAAACGCACAAATGGATGTCATTTACACCGATTTTGCGAAGGCGTTTGATAAGGTCGATCATTTCACTCTGTTAGTTAAATTATGCGGTTTTAATTTATCTCATAATTTGATTGAACTTATCTTATCCTATCTATCAGATCGCCAGCTATATGTTTCTATTAATGGGTTTAAATCTTCACCGTATATAGCCACGTCAGGTGTACCGCAAGGATCCAATCTTGGACCCTTGCTGTTTGTTATGTTTATTAATGATATTGCCAATGTTATTCAGAATAGTAAAATCTTGTTATTTGCTGACGATCTAAAGATCTTCAGAGTAATCAACAATGTTAATGACTGTACTTTGTTACAAAATGATGTTAATAACCTCATTCAGTGGTCTAACGAGAATCTTTTACCTTTTAATATTAGCAAATGTAAAACTATGTCTTATACATACTCCAGCACCCCTGTTCAATACATCTACACGATGAGTGATGTAAATTTAGCTAGAGTTGATAGTATTAAAGACCTTGGCGTCTTATTTGATGGCAAATTGTCTTTCAACCCTCATGTTGCATTCATTGTTGGCCAGGCTTATAGGAATCTGGGTTTTATTCTAAGAAATGCTATAAATTTTACCAACTATCGAACGCTACTTTCGTTATATTACTGCTTTGTAAGATCTAAATTGGAATACTGTTGCATTATATGGTACCCCATATATGCTAAAGGTATTCATAAAATAGAGAGCTTGCAAAAAAACTTTATTAGAAGAATCAGAGTAACATTATCCTATACAAATATTAACTCTATAGATTATCACGATATTCTTCAGCAATTACATTTATTACCTCTTCATGTAAGGAGACAAATATCTTCCGTTCTTTATTTGTACAAATTAATACACGGGTTCATATTAGACGAACAAATGTTAGCTCAACTTAATTTTTGTATTCCTTGCATGAAAACTAGAAATAATTGTACGTTTTACAACACTACTCCACTTAGAAATTATAATCTTAAGTCACCTATTAATATTATGTGCATGAATTACAATCAATTACAAAATTGCTGTGATATCTTTGGTGATCATTATTCTGTATTTAGAAAAAAAATCATAGAAAACAAACTTGAAGTAGTTGTATATCTGTAATTTAGATTTTTAAGAAGAGCATGCTCGTGTATTACCTATAAATAATTTGTTTATGTACTGTATTACTATGTATATTGTTTTAACTTATATTTTAATATTGTAATTTATATTATAATTTATTATTGTAATTTATATGAATAGTTCTACTATTGTTAGTTGGGGTTTATAATTGGGATTCTAATCCTGTAAACTTATCTAAATAAATAAATAAATAAATAAACATCTTCCTACATATGTTAAATGTGGAACAGTAAATGTAAAAGAAACAGTAAACGCGAAATTTCCGCAAAAAAGAATTGTAGTACACAGTGTCTTGAAATACTATGTAAATATTTTTAATATATCGTTTTTTTTAAATATGAAATATGTAAGCATTATTGGTCATGTGGTTATTAAAAGAAATTTAACCTGATACTTTATTAGTTGTATTGGAAACAAGCGTGGTTATTTCAAGTTTAATTTATTTTTGTCGACGCCGATAAAAGTTATCATAATTTCCTGAATTACATTTCAGCATCTTTTCAGTCTCGCTCTTTTTCGTAGTAAATACACTCGGTATGCATTAGACGTGATATAAGAAACAATGATGTATCAATTAAAACATTATAATTGAAAATATATCATTAGCGCTAATTACGCAATTAATAACATCATTAAAACCATATAATTGAATATATTAAGCAATGTGTAAAAGAAGTTTATAGAAATTGATAACACTAATGAGGAATGTTATAGGTGATTAAGTATAAAATATTTCTGCTAAATAATGTTTATTGATTTAAGGTTAATGAGTTAAATATTATGTATTAATTATCTGCGAGTGTAAATATTATTACATTACTGGTATATTGTTTTGAGTCATAACTACTCTAATAAATCACATTCGGGATTTGGAATTTATTGGAAAGAACATATCATAATAAAGATGCCAACAATTGAAATAATTCTAGGAATCTATCGTGTTGCTAATGATTATCTGCTATCACTCATTTGCCTTCACCATAGTCCCTGTCTTTCCTGTGAACAATTCGTTTTAGATTTAGATCTTGCTACTTCTGAATGGATATAAAATTAAACAATTCTCTAAAAACACACAATAGTATATTAAAGTATTAGTTTCATAAGACGCGTTTTTAGCGCACGCGTCCGAGTTTAGAAAACGACCCGCGAAGCGGGGAGTTTTCTAACGGACAAGTGCGCTAAAACGCCTTATGAAACGAATACTTTATACTATTTTTTATACTTGCGTCGTTATTTCGTTAATTATTAAAAAATAAATTAGTTTTAAATAAGATTTGTTAGTGAAATTTTGTTAAGTACTTTTGACAGTTGGCTACACTGAAAATTCAACTTCAGCATTTGTTATTTAAATTGTTTTGTTTTTATAAAATTAATTTAGTTTCTGTGACAAGAAGGTAAAATGGTCAGATATTCTCTCCCTCCATCTTATTAAAAAGAATTAACTTATCTTAATTAGTCTTAATCTTATTAAAATATTGTAATTTAACCATATTGATAGATTTATAACAACTGCAGAAAATAACCAACATTTAGCTATGAAAGTAAGTAAAATTTTGTGCTAAATACTTTCAATTTTTAATATATTTCAATTATTTAAGGTTGCGTTAATAATGGGATTATGTGGTGCCTGCCGAAGAAATGAATTGACCAACATGTTATTAGACGATATTGTGGTCAAAGATGATGTGTTCACTGTGACTGTAACAAAAACAAAAAATAAAGTTCGAAGAGAATTCTTAAATACAGAGAAACTGTGGATTGATTTAATTAAGCAATATTTGAGCCTAAGGCCTAAGAAAACAAACCACAGGCGGTTTTTTATAACCTACCGCAATGGAAAATGTATTTCTACTCCTATCGGTATAAACACCATGGGAAAAGTTCCTTTTATTATTGCCACTTATTTGCATTTAGCCAACCCGAAGCTTTTTACAGGTCATTGCTTTCGACGTTCAAGTGCTTCCCAATTGGCAAACAAAGGTGGCGATTTAATAACTATAAAACGGCATGGAGGTTGGAAGTATTCAGCTGTGGCTGAGGGCTGTGTTGATGCTTCAGTTACAAAAAATGGAGGTAGCTGAATTGCTATCTAATAAGCCATGTACTTCCACTTCAACGGCTCAAGTGGTAATTGACCAGTCTTCCACTGCTTCATTTTTACATGAAGAATCACACACTTTTAGCAGCAACCCAATAACGAGTCAACAAAACATTGTTGAGGGGCAAAATTTACCTTCATTTAAGATTAATGCCCAGGACACTTCTGCTGTTACAATCAAAGTGTATAATAACTGTACTTTTAATACAAAAGATGTATAAAGAATAATTTGTGAATTTATTAAATAATTTTTAATTTAATTAATTTATTTTGTGTATGTTTATTTTATATTTTAAAAGTTTGGCATTTTATCACATAACAACATAACCGCACTTTTAAATATAATAAGTTTGACATTTAAGAACAGCTGTTAGGTGCTACCAACTTTAAAAAACAAAATTTTACTGTTTCCAGTACTCTAATAAATCTCATTAGGACACGCAAATGCGTGTCCTAATGGAGTTCATTAGGATACGCAAGTATAAAAATATCTTTGTAACATAGTAGTGTTTTGTGCTCTGAAACTCGCTTAAAAATGAATTCTGTGAGGGGCCTCGGTGTTACGTTAGGTTCTAAATCCGAAATCTGTCAAGAATTGGACCATGGAAAATGCCACTAAACACTAAAGATTTGAGATATGTACATGGCCGTAAAATAGAGAAAAAACGCATTGCGTTGTATAAAATTCAAAAATAATTTTGTAGCGTATACATCTTTATAACGATTTGAAGTTCTAAAATATCATTGACGCTTATGGGGCCAAATACTACAAACAAGTTCATATCTCGATTCGAACTGCCTCGAAATCCGATTCAATTTTAATAAATCTGCAGTTTACATCGCCCTCGTTATTTTTGAAACGAAAAAGTATTCTTTATAAAATTGTGGCCTATCTATGTAAAAGACAGTGAAGAGCGAATTATATTTTTACGTTTAATTGTAAAGAAAATATTCGATTAAATGTAGAAAAAGTTTTTTTTTGAACTAACGCGTGACCAGTCTCGTACCACTAGCATGCATCTCACTTCCTACGTAGCTTCGTTTCACTCGTTCGCATCGTTTTAAACGAACATGTTCCATTGGCATTTTTTTGATTTTTCAGTTTCAAATTTTCAGTGTTCCTTACTTTATTATATTAAATTTGCTCCAAAAAGTTACTCTATCACGTTTTGGGAACTCTTTGAAATTATACGTTGTTTCATTTTCTGAAGAACATATTAATTTTCTGAAAAAAACAAGAGGTTGTAAATTGTTCAAAAATAATAAGACGGTACTTTTAAACATCTGCACTTAAAGACATTTTAGTAAATTCCTTTTCGACTTCAGGTATGACATAATATCGAATTTGAAGCCCTTTCTTTCAAGTTCAATTTTTTATGTCACTAAAACCCCTGTTTAAGACAAACACATCTCCTGGTTTGACCAAATCTTCGGTTTCAGCAATGCTTCGATGTTTGTACCCACTCCAAAACAGTCTTTGGAAACGGCTATTCGTACTTTTGTTCAGTCAGATTACGTACCATCTCAGTATGTTACCACCTGGTCACCATTGAGCTCAAAGAGCCCTTTAGCAAATTTCGTCTATTTACAATGAAGTGCCATTGGTTAATCAGTTGCACAGGAGTACATGATGCACCTTTGTCGTATAGCGGTATATTCACTCGTTTGGCGATGCGATGCGATAGTATCCGGTATACAGCTTAGTTAGGTCAACACAGGCCTGTTAGCCTGTATGAGACATTCTGCTACCAATACATTGAACTGTGCACGTTGAAACGTTGAAAAGAATGAAGTAAAGTTTATGTTTTTCACTGTGTTGAAGTAAAAATTGGATTTTGAGGAAACGCGATATTACGTCCTGTTTATTTAATTTAACCATTTAGTGATGCATGGAAGAAACTTTTAAGCGGATGAGGTTAAAAAACTACTGGACCGTTCTTCTGCATTGTTCTGTTTGGGTAGGACAGCACTTGGGGTAGGAGTTCGCATCCATGAGTGGAGTAAGAGTTCGCATCCGTACTCTTACACTCCATACACACTTTTTTACCATTTTAGCATTTTGAATGCTCAACGTTTAACGTAGGTCTAGTTTTTAAGTATCTTTTCATCGTAGTTAACTAGCCTCGAGATAAGGGGAATGGGCTAGTTAGAAGAAGGTTCAGAAACTAGGTCGCTTTGATTCGACGTTCACAGAAGAGTAACAACAAAACCTAGTCGTTCACTGCAAGGAACTGGACAAACATTATTATGAACTGATCTCCACGAGAGTGACCTTGAGAAGGTTAGCATATAAACTTGCACTCGCCAATAAAATATCAAACAGGTTCAATAAAAAAAAATTGATTGCGACTGAAACGACTGGACTCTGAAATTCATGATGAAGCACATCTTGTTTTTGCTGACACTACAGCAAACTCACAAATCTCGCCCGAAGTTGTCCGCAAGTTGAAAAGTTTCGTTGATGACAAAATTCATTCCAATTCTTATCTGATATAATTTTCAGCATGGATGGGTCCAAATTTTCGATAGTCTCAAACCATTTCCCACAAGTGGTGAGCAGCGAAGAAAGAAAGCAGTCGGTAAGGCTACTTCGACAGAAAGGAAGACGATATACAGCAGTTCATCCCACCATTTGAATTTTACATTCAAGAGGAAACGAGTCAAAGTGGAACTGTTGAATTGTGCACCTCCAGTCTCAATTGTGTTCTGGTCAGACACCGACTAAGTCGACAAAAAAAAGCAACACAAGAGAGGCTTGTTCTTCTGGTCTTTGGGAATCATTCATCGCTGCCTGCTGTGGGATTCTTAAGAATTTCTTGATACCAATCCATAACAGTCATAAAACCCAACCGCTGACTACTAATACTACCTATGCTGAAGCACCCAGCAACACTAATTGGGAAAGCTTACTTGCAAAGTATCACTATCGGCAAAGCTGTTTCCTGATTCAAGATCTGTGGAATTGTTCCCTTGGATCCATTAGTTTTTAACGACGAAGACCTACCTTCTACTACGACTGCATGAATCTTGAGGAAACATCAGCCACCGCATCTCAAGGTTTGGAGCTAATGGTCACCCAATCGAAAAGCGTGGAACTTATAATCATAGCACCGCAAGTATTAGGGTCGTTGACTGTTTCTGCCCCGTCATGTTCCTGTCATATCAAACAACGCAGAGCAGCTCGGGACACTACTCTCTTCGTTTGATCTACAGCTGCTTACACGTCAAGGACAGCAGAAGAGAAGAAATAAGGATCAAAGCTCAAAAACCGTAAGGAGTACGCCATTTAAACGTAGTCGGAAAGAAGCAAAACGAAGCGTACACCAAAAAGAAATCAGGGACTGAAATAATCTCGAAAAAGTTGAAATATAAATCGGAAGAGAAACAGAAAGAGACTAAGAAAAAGGGCAAAGAAAAGTCTTTTGTGCCTGCTGTAAAAAATACTCAAAACGCGACTAGATCAAGTGCCACAAATACAAGACATAGGAATACAAGAGGAATGTTTCTTAATGACTCTTAGGAAGAAAGTGAACAATTTATTTGTAAGTTTGATAATTGAAAGATTAAAAGAAAGTTTTGATTTCACTGCGTTAGTTTCCATACTACATGTGCGTACTCTCATCCAGTTTAGTAGTCAGATTACTCACAGTCCCCGACAGAAACTGGTGGACTAAAAGGAGTGGACAGACCCTTGCAGCCTTCCATCATTAGACCTAGAACAGCTTTCGCATGTCGCTACTATGCGACTCAGTCCGAATGAACCAGCTTCTACTACTATAATTCGATCATGAATGGGTGCACTGAAGAAATCGCCCCTTCAGAATTTTTTTATCTTCTAAAATATAACGAGGAGTTAATTCTAAGGGCTAGGACCTGCGATCTCACTTCAAAAGCTAACACCTGCCCAATTGAGCCACTCTGTTTAGCATTAGCACAGTTGGCTTTTTCTCATTTGTTTCATGTTTTTTCATTGAAAATAAAACAAAGAAAAAACGATTGCCGCAGCCTGGATTTGAACCCAAGAGACCGTCGGACTAACGACTGCGCCAGTGTCCTGATCTGAAGGCGATCACACTAAACACTGTGCCACACTCGCTTCTATTATGTAAACGAGCGGAAACTATTTATCTTTCTCTATTATTTGTTCTATTATCTATACAATCAGATATAAGTGACGATTTTAATTTACTGGTTACAATTTATTACGAAAAGATCGTCTCACTTTTGGGGGTGGCATTGCATTGTACTCGAAATCATCTTTAATAATAAAGCAAGTTCACGTTGTTGATGTTTTAGACTTTGAACAACTTTGGGTTGAATTTGAGCTTAACAAACAAAAGTTCTTGCTAGGATTTATTTACCACATAGAAGTACCTATCGAGCGTTTATTGATAACTTTGAACTTATATGCAGTAGTCTGCTTCCTTTACATGATAACGTTGTATGTGTGGGTGACTTTAACATTGATCTTTTACAACCTGATTATGTAGAATCTGAGCAGTATATCTTCATAATTGACGGTTTTGGGTTTGTTCAAGTAATTTAAGGTCCTACACGGATAACATCAATGACGCAAACACTTTTAGATCATATTATAGGTAATCGGGCCCTAAACATCTGAGTTCCTTTTCTGATGACGAACTAGTCTTTTGCAACCTACTAATAGGAACACCAAAATCTCAACCTAAAACATACACTTTCAGAGACTTTTCGAACTTTGATCTTGCCAATTTTCAAAATTCTCTGCATTCAATTGACTGGAATTATATTTACTCTTTAAATAGCATAGACAACAAGATTACGTATTTTCAATGAAAACCTAATAGCACTTTTTGACATTTTGACATCGCTCCTTTTAAAATGCCTCTATTTAAAAAAACCGAAGGCGTCGTGGTTAACATCTCTGGACCTAATAACATCTGTTAACCTTAGCCTCAAGGTATCTACCTTGAAGGCAATGCTGAGTCTAAGGGATGCTGCTTATAAGCGTTTTAAAAAATATCAAAAACCCGAACAAAAACTATGGAACTGTTATAAATCACTTCGGTATTTAACTACTCTATCAATTAGAAATGAAAAAAAAAGCATATTTGACTCATGCATTAACTCGTGGTAACTCTAAAACTTTGTAGAAAGACTTGCAGCGCTGTGGAATATATTCTAAACAAAATAACGTGGTTATACCTCCACATTTAAATAACGTTAATTCAATTAATTCGTATTTTAGTTCAGTAAATGGAGTAGAGGAAACTAATGTAGAAACCCTGGAAATGTATGAGAATATTAAACCGAATCTAACATTGAGATTCTTCTTTATTGTTGTTTCTGATGACGATCTAAATGTTACAATGATACAATTATGTTTCCCATTTTTGATAACCTTTACTATAGTGAGGTGTAAAATATAATTTAATAATAATAATAATAATGATAATAAATTATAAGAAAGCCCCACGTTAGGCGCCATATAAGTTTGAGGTGATATTTCTAAATAAATAAATTTATGTTTATTTTGTTTTTGGCTAGCATTAATAAAAATGAAAATATAACAACCCAAAGCTTTTCTTTTACCCAATAGACTGTGACACTAGGGTACAGTGGAAAACGAATTATTTTAAAATTGTTAAACGTACACTTAACTACTGTTTACACTCATGTCAATCATCAACTGTGTCAAATTTCAGCAAAAAATTTCGACTATGTCCCTCCCATATTGGACTTGAAAGTTTTTAATGTTATTCGTAATGTAATGCGCTAAGCTGAAATTCAGATTTCAATTATTTTCTTACCTGTCCTTTGTACATTGCATATAAAATTGAACAAATAATAAGGCAACAAACATTTCTAAACAAGAAATAGAGCAATGAAGTTAAGTCTTTAGAACTTACAGAAATAGTACTTATTTAGCTACGTTAAAGTCACTCTTCGTCTTGAAGTTTGGCATCGCTTTCCTGGAGAAAAGTCGCTGTCTGATGTAACCATCTCTCTCCTGGAATCCAGTCACTGCAACACAAGCCTCTGTCAATACTCTAATTCCTCTTTCTACTGCTTTCGTATGATTTGGCCACCTAGGAACAGCCAGAGGAGTCTCCAAAATGTTGAGAAGTTCTTGCTCAGATAGCTTTGCAATGAAGGGGGGTTCATCGTTCAGTTCGTCTCTCTCCAATTGATCATGGAATGGTAGTTGATTGCTTGCCAATCAATTTTAGGAACGTATACCTGCCTAATGCTTTTATCAAGTTCTACAGATGGATTTTCTTCACCTCTTTCACACTCTGAATCTTCTTCATCGTCTGTACACCTCAGCAATTCAGCATCCTCGTCAGTAACTTCATCATTAGTATCAGACAGTTTATTTCCTCCCTCACTTCGCAACTTACTAATCAACTGTATGGCTTTTATTCTCACCTCTTGTTCTTTATCTGCACACATGGCAAGGAGCAGCTGGTCTGAATGTGCAAAAAATGCATTTCTCTCACAACACTTCTTGGCAATGACTTGCTCTTCATTGCTAAGATTTTTCATCAACTTGACTGCTGTGAATGTGTTGATTGGACCAAGGATTGCACTTTATCTGAAACCACATAGGAGCGCTGAATTTTACAATCATGTTGACAAGTTTCGATAGTAGATACGGTAAAGATATCTTTGGTCCCAGCTGAGATCTTGTGCTACGTCTTTATCAATTACTGGAAAATCTTCAAAGCGAACTGACTGAAACTTGATCACTTGCATGCCAGACAAGTTTTCCTTAATTTTGTTACCTATCGGACCTCTCCAGTGCTCCGGTCCTCTTGGTTTACCATCGTAGTGATAGAAAACTGCTCTAAATGGCAACTCATTACCATGCAACTGACAAATAAAGTAATGCAATGGCTTCCTCAACATCATTTCAAGATTGTGGATAGCGCCATTTGCAGAACCAACATTCACATTTGTTCCATCAGCTCCAACACAATCAATCGGATGTTCTGTTAAATTGTTTACCTTTAAGAAACTGAATAGTGATTCAGCAATAGCTTTACCATGCCCAAAGACAGGAGTAACATGAGTCAAGTACTGATGGCCAGGTTCAACCAGGATAACATGATGATCCTGTAAAACCATCTTGGGACTACACTTTCCAGTCTTTTTATTTCTTACCAACTTTCGTGTTGCTGTTTTCTTTCCCTCGAAATAGACAGCCGTTATATTTTGTAAATGTTCCAGCTCACTCTGTGCCCTTTCCATTCTATATTTATGACGCTCTCTATGTAGCTTGGATGGATCGATAACATGACTAGTCTCTTTTGACGTGACGATTGCATAATCTACAAGCACAGCAGATCCAATGGCAGCTCCAGCTTCATCACTCACGCCATAACAATCTCAGACAAAGTTGGAAGAGCAGTTCTGTTTTGATTACCCTTAGAAGGAGCATTGGTAGGAATGTAATCAGGATCATTTTCTTTCAAGTCTATGTCTGGAGGCACCACCGACTCAGTAGCATTGTCACCTGATTCCGTATCCATATCAATATTGGCAACAGAAACTTTTGCAGTTTCATTAAACATGGCATGCTTCTTGACTCTTTTTGCACCTTGTTCTTCTCTAACAGCAGATCTATCCCACATCCTTGTAACAGTAATATCAATTCCACAAATTGTCATCTTGCGTTCACTCCTCTGGTCCAACAAGAATCTCACTTCTCTCTTTGGAACCTTTATTTCGCATTTACAGGTAAGATGATAACCTTCACAGGGACTTGTCCGACATCCAACATCAATACATAAAATTTTATATAAAAAATATTTCTTTAAAGGTTTAATAAAAGAGGAAAATCGTACTCAAGCTTTCTCACAAATCGATGATAATTGTTGATATGTAATTATATAAATTTATCTTCTTTGGTTTATAAAAATAATCGAACACCGTTCCAAATAATAGTGTTGGAAAGTAAAAATAAATCTTCTTTGATTTACAAATGCAGGTAAATATTCATTTCTCAAAGTCACAAAACATGGTTAAACAATAACCTAACTTATTTTTTGGAAAATTAAATGTGAGCCGAGCGTGGATTCTTCCAATGCGTTTTATCGACTAAAATTGTTTTTTCCCGAGGTCCTTTTATATGTTTTCGCAAAACATTTGACAGCACAACGAAATTTTTCAAAACAGTTGAACATCACAACCTGTCATGACGTCACAGAAAATAAACACATGATCACAATTAACGCCAATCTTAAATCTAAAACGACAGAAAGGTAGCTGGCAAAAAGACGATAAAATTGACATAACACACATATGGTCTAAATTGAACAATAACAAAGAAAATCAATAAAAACGATCAGCTGTCACCGATTTTATTAAAAACTAATTACATTTAAAACTCGTCACTCTCCAGCTATCCCTGTACATCCACTATTTACATAATTACACAAAGTAACCCAAACATATGGAGTTTACACAAATTATAACAAAATAATGAAGAAAAACTTTAGACATCAAGCGATGCTTTTGCAAGTTTCGTGTAAATATCAACACATAAATGAACTCAGCTTGTTCAGAGTACAGTACTCCAGGTGCCTGCATCCAAACAATTGTGCAAAATATTAAAATGAACTCAAAATTTGACAACACCAAAGAATATCGGCACAGCTGATACCTTCATTTACTTGAAATCAATTCTCCCACACACAGGAATTAGTAAGTTAATTATAACCTTTGAAACATCAAAGTACTGATCTGATTTAACTATTTCCAGCAAAATATGAACCCGAAACTGGCTTAGCCTTATTTGGTAAAGAAAATTCTATTCTGCGTTCAGCAATTGTCAAACTCATATCTAACCAGAAGATAAATCCTTCTATAAAAGTCTAAAAACTATCCTGATATGTAACCTGGATTACATACATCATGTTCTACTATAAAACAACATAATTGACTTATATCCTTTTTATAAATTCAAAACCTTTTTTGTAATAATTGAGGTTATCTCTACATGATACTCTTCCTTCTATAAATTCCTTGTATTTAAAAATTGATAAATCTATCTGTAACCTAGCATGTAGCCTTTAACTTAAATAAAACTCGTATCCTAGCATGTCTATCTTTCTTTTATTGCATGAATCTATTAAATCTGAGCTTACGATCAAATCGTAGCCTTTAAAATGGCCTGAAATTACAATTCGTTAAGTAAATTTTCAACCTGATGATTCTAAATCATTTCAATAGATATTATAAATTTTTGTTTATTACAAGGTATCGTTCCACAAGAGAGGAAAATAGCTAATATTTTACCCATTGCTAAAACTAATAATTCGAAAGATTTAAGGCCGATCAGCATTCTACCTACGATTTCGAAAGTCCTGGAAAAAGTTATGGACTCTCAAATGAGAAGCTTGTTAGAAACAAATCCTTTATTATGTGATTATTAGTCAGGTTTTCGACAACTTCAGTGGTTGTTAAACATATCCGATGATATTTTGAGAACAAGTGACGCAGGTAACCTTACAGTACAGGTCTTGCTTGACTTTTCCAAGGCTTTCCACTGTAAATCAAAAAATATTATATACTGTTCTTCATCATTATGGGTTCGAGGAAAGTACTTTAAATCTAATTAAAAGTTATCTGACGGATATTCGACAGTGTGTCGTACTAGAACGCAATCGTTCAGAATTTTGTTTTGTCAGACGTGGTGTTCCTCAGGGTTGTATATTAGGACCCCTACTGTTTACATTATATACTTTAAATCTATGTAGTAGTCCACCAAAATATTGCCTCGTCCACCAATACGCAGATAATACACAAGTTTACATGTCGTTTAAACCATCTGATATTATACTAGGATACTATGGATTATACTAGATAAGGACTTCAGATTTCGAGAACATATAAATATTTGCTTACGCACATCGTACTGCAGTCTAAAGCTATTTTATGTACTAGACGAGCCTTGAGCAAAGCTTTAAAGAAGCTTTTATGTAATCGTTGGTCTTGTAGTACTTCAATTATTATGATGTACTTTATGGATCATGCATAGATAAGGCAAGTTATCGAAAAATTTAGTTAACTAGTTTAGAACTCTTCTCTAAGATTAATTCTCTCGGGCCTATTGGGTAATCCGGCGCTGTACGTAGCGGGAACTTGGCGGCGTAGTAATTGCTACTTTCGGGAAACTTCCCTTCGTTCCGTCATTGCTCTTTCTTTCTCTTCCAACTTAAAACATATTCTACTATCATTTTCTATATTAATGTTGCGATGTTACAAAATAGATTAATATTTTATTTGTAATAAGTACATAATAATACATAGAGAGATGAAATGTTTGATTATTTTGTGACTCCAGTAGTTATAAAAAGTTATAAACCATCGCAACTTTTCTGTTAAATGTGATTGATGATGATAGATCGAAAAATAACAACGCGCCTTTTTTAAATATATTTTTTAATAAAAAATGTCTTTAATAAAATATGATAAAAATACTTATCAATTGATACATATGATAAAAACAATTTTTATGTTATTCCTAGGAACAATTCGGCATAAATTTGTTATTTTTATTGAAGGTTATAGTAGAACATTTTTTAACAATTATAACAATTTTGGAAATTGATTAATAACCTCCAATATTTTACAAGTAAATATGGAGTAGTTTTCGAAAAATTACCTTAAAGTAGTATTCACTGTAATACGCGTGTCTAAAGTTTGTATCACTTAACTACCAGTAACAGGAACTAAATAAATTCTACTTTCAAGTGACTCTTACGTGACAACGACGTCTACGTTTCCGCAGCCGCTTTCTAGTTCCTAATGTTACTGCAAAATTCCCATTGGGACTCTTGAGCAGAAAAAACTTAAAGTTTATTTTGAATATTACTTTAATAAGGTATTACTTTAATAATTACTTTAGTAAGTTTCCGTTACTTTAAAGGTTAAGCAATGGTTTTTGACAGCTGACAGGAACTTTCAGTACTACTTTAAAGTTTTAAAAATTTTAAAGTAGCTTCGGACAAATTACTGCTACAATCATAGAATCACTTTGAAGTTGCAACAACTTTAAGTAATTATACTAAGGGGGAATACCGTTCCACATTGTTTAAAAAATACT
This sequence comes from Agrypnus murinus, assembly GCA_929113105.1. Lineage (NCBI taxonomy): Eukaryota > Metazoa > Arthropoda > Insecta > Coleoptera > Elateridae > Agrypnus > Agrypnus murinus. The sequence continues at coordinate 149,891,820 of OV816028.1, forward strand.
CAGAAGTAATGGAACTACATAGTTCCAATATATGGTAGAAATTACTACATAATTACTAAGATATTCCGAACTGAAGTAATTAAACCTATAAAGTCATAAATTTAGTTGTCATTACGTAACAACTACTCAATCAAAGTTCCGATCTCAGTTACTGCGATTTAGATGCTGCTTGGGAGCGCAAGATAATAACAATAAAAGAATAACCATCTCAATTACAATAACAATTTATGTTCAGAGCTTGTGATATTTACTATGCAGTCATTAAAATACTATAGCGCTACTCCACAGCAGGATTTGTTTCTCTATGACGGAAAATATCTGAGCACCATCGTTTTTCTAAATTTCATGTTATTCTGTATTATGTATCTTCATGGATTTTCAAGAAATAAAACACATTTATTATTATTATTTATCTTTTATATATCATATTTTTGACTATTTTTGACTGATATTCAAATATCTCTAGCCATGTCGACTGACTAATCTATTGCTGCAATCTATTTACCCCCAGCCAAGGTATTATCCACGCAAAGGATGCTGGACTCCGGAGGGTTGAGTTTCTTTTCTTTTCGTTACGGCACTTAATTATTTTTTTTACTTTCGCAATCAGCATCAAAAACGTTATTAACAGTAAAAGTTTCACGCATTTTGCCCACGGGAGCTGTCTGATGGAAGATAGAAAACACTCAAACTTGTAACATTTTTATTACTGTTTGATTTATTTTAAAAATGGTTGGTAAGTTAATGGCGAATGAATTTATTCTGTTCGAAACGTCTTTGAAGATTTATAGGAAGCATTTTCAAAATGCAATTATTCCTTTTTAAAGCTTCTGAAGATTCTGTAGAGCATTCAGCATGTTGTGGATTTGTATAGAGCTACAGAGAGCGTCACTCGCAAAGAATGGTGTTGTAGACTCGTCCCAAATGTTGTCAATGGGCATTAATGAGCTCTACTGATAACGTTTTCTTTCACCTTTGTGGACACATCAATTTCCAAAATGGGAATGTGCCGTTCAGAGAATCCTAATTTTGTTACTTTGAAGGTAAAAACTCGTATCTCATGAACAACTATGGACAGTTATGTATAAGCCGTTGACTTGATGGTGAGCGTAAGCTTAATGGTGAAAGATTGAAACATACAAAAAAACACTAGGTGGACGCCAATTGAAACGCTAAAAACTCACAAACTAATAATAATAATAAAATTATGCTTACGTTAAAAGATGCTCAAGATTACCACGGCTTGAGATTTAGCTCTATCTTACAAATTTTAATTTCAGGTCGCAGGTATTGGTTCTGCAGTCTTATTTGTAAAAGGAGTAGATAAAGGTTTCAAAACTCAAATAAATACACTAAAAGGGCGCCATCTGATTATGAAATTTAATAACATTAATTAAGCCAGAAAAGATATTGAATTCACTAATCAGAAAATGAACTCAATTTATGTACCAGGTTTTTTGAACAAAAATTTTGTTACTTTTTAGTATCAACATTAGAAAAAATGAATAAAACATTCATAATTATATGGTTCCATTTAGCTCACTTTGTTTAAACTTGAAAACATATTTATTGGATAAAAAAATAAAAAAATAAAATACAGATATAACCAGATTACATAAGAGACAATGGTATCGTTAAACTTAAATTATTCAACTACTATTCAACTGAAAATATTCAAAATTTATTGAACTGAAAATATTCAAGATTTATTGGACAGAAAATATTCAGGATTTATTGAGCTTAAAATTATTCAAAATTTATTGAACATAAAATTATTCAAATTTTAAGAAATTAACATATTCAGTTATTATTGAAGTTAAAATATTCAAATATTATTGAAATTAACATTTTAGTATTAAACCCTACCAGAGAGCTCTCTTACGATAATAAATGATAAAAATCAACCATCCAAATAATCCATAAACAAGAACAAAACTACTCAAAAAGTTACACACAAAATAGATAATTCTTAAGTTACAATACCTTGATCCTTTAGATCGATTTCATACAAAGCCAATAATTACTTGCATCACAAAAACCATTACTATTAACTGATAGAAACTGAAACGCTTCTTATTAGGTGATAATTGCTGAATGTGACTTTTGATCAATTACGTTTGACTGCACGAGGTCCAAGGAAACTTTTTGGTAGTTCATTTCAACCAAACAAAACATTCGAAACAATCCATATGGTTCAACTAACTTTCTTTATTAAATCTCAGTTAAAACAATCCTGTTTTTTAATATTTTTAATTATAATAACTTGCATCCGATAACTAATGATAATATCTTTAAAGTTTTAAACAATTCAAAATTATTTATCACTTGCTAGTTTAGTTGCTTCCGATAAAATCGATAATTATTTATTGTTATCGACATATAGAACGGGAATTGATTAATTTTATTATGAATCCGTCTACAAATAAGCGATAATCCCAAACAAATACGTTATCTGTAATTTTATAACGATGATTCCTGAAAATTTTAAGAACCACTCGATTCTTAATAACATAAATTCACTAATTAAAACTGGAACGGTAGAAATAATTATTTTAATGGCCCATCACGAAATATCGGACTATTATTATCTATAAACTGTACTGTAAGAAGATTTGAAACCCAACCTTTTAAAATCATTTTTTATAGGTTTATTTATACCAAATGCTGACACAAGTTTATATTTTAAGAAGAACGCAAATTTGCAGAACCGGACTTAAGATTTTTCAGTAAATATGTAGACAAACTACATTTATTCAGGACAGATAAAAATATACCGTTACAAGATGTAGGTTTGAAAGCTTTCCTCCGTTTGTATGGAAGTTGCATGACAACGAACTAACGCAAAGATGGTTCCAACAAGACGGGGCACGAATTCACACTACTCGAGAAAACTGTACTTGTTAAATTCTTTGAAAACTCTATAATCAGTTTGATAATATGGCCATCTTATTACCATGGATTGAATCATTCTAATATCTTTTTATGGCGATACCTAAATAATTTAATATTTACAACTAGGAGTTATGGTGTTATAACTAAATTAATTTATTTAATTAAAAGTATACATTTACTATTTGAAAAGCTCTAATGTTCTAAATGTTCCGAATTGAATCACACACATAAGTAACCTTTTTCTTCTCGGCCTACTCTGATGAAGTTTTTTTCAATTATCTGATATTTGACAAATCATTTTAAATATAATGTTCGAATTAGTTTAGGGTTGCACAAAAACTATTATTTCCACGTAATGAACTTTAGGAATTAATTTTCTATATCTCGTGTCTCATAAAAAAAGAAGATATTAACACATACCTCATAATTCGAAAAAAATAGCAAACAGAGACAGTTTGTCGTTTCAAAAAGCTAACGCACTATAAAATGCATCTGAAAGTATTCAGTTTTCTTCTATTCATATCTAATTTCTCTTTGTTTCTACACTGTGTATTATTTTTTATTTCTGTGAGATAGTTATCACTTGCGATAATTTTACCGTAGCTCATGAAACAACACTGATACAATATTTAGTCATGGTAAGAACAATATGTGTGATAAAATACAAAAACAATCTACATACAGAAAAAAAATGTATTATATATATATATTGTATGAAGATTGAATCCCATTTGGCAAAAAAAGAAAAACAAAATAAAAAAAAAGAAGTATAGAATGTAGATCTAAATGTATAAATAACAACTAAAAATTGCACAAGTATGTGATTTTTGTTCCCATAGAAAAAGATTCTAATTGTTCTGACAATTGCATCTCAAAGACAGTTAGTTGCTAAGCATCACAAACATTCAGAAGCAGACAAAAAACGAAAAACTAACTTAAGATAAGGAATATATTAAGAAATAAAAAGGTACAATATCCAACTAAAATAATCTCGTTGGTGTGTCGATAAAAAAAGTGATTTAGGCGGTGATCACAGCTAATGAACAATGAGTACACCAAGTTCTTCAAACACTTCTTCATCGCTTAAATGTAATCTAAACCAAAAAAAATAGAATAGCTTAGTTAGCCATCAAAAAAGCAGTATCTATCTCTTTTTATAGCAGTAGTTGTGTAATTCTGAAAACAACTCATTTTTCATATTTTCTTCAATCTTATCAGTTGCTTATACAGTGTTGGACTAACCATTTCATATATTTTATGGATCGGTTTGCGAAGGACTCTAAATGTGTTGAAAGTAAAAAGTTTCGGCAAGTCTAAAATTTTGATTCTTGGTCATATGAAACTTTACATTAATGTAAGTGTATGAAGCTGTAACATCTGAATATTCCAAATTTTTGAATACGTTCAGTTTATGAACTATTCTGAACGATTTGCATCTTCGACTTTGTCTTTAGAAGATCTCTACTTCTAAACCTTTGAAGAGCATTTCGAATACTTACTGAAACTTATTAAATTATTATTATTATTTCAGTATAGAGGGGGTGAGGATTTCTCCTATTAATCCCGACTTACATACATAAATATATTGTACTGCTATTGCTGTTAGCAAAACAGATAACTATAACATCATAATAAACAAACATAACGATTAATAAATGAAAAATTATAGTAACAAAAAAATCGATATAAGGTCATCATTTTAAGATAAATCTTAATATTAGTCACATATTTTTTAGTATGTGGAGATTATAATCTCCCAAATAACAACTGGTTTAACGATGAATTTGGTATTTGCTCTAGTCCAAACCACGATCAGAAAGCAACTTGCATTACAGACACGTATGGATTTTGGAATCTTCACCAACTCAATACTATCCCGAACTCTAGAGGGGTTTTCCTTGACTTAATTTTTTCAAACACACGCACCGCAGTATCAATATGTAATGACCCTCTGGTCCCTACTAGTCAACATCATGCAGCTTATTATGTTAGTGTAAATTGTGGTGATATTTGTGATAATTTAAAATTCGAGGATTATTGCTTAGATTATACTAAGGCAGATTTTAATGTAATAAATAATCTGATTTGTAACATTGATTGGACAAATGTTTTTAATGAGTCCAATACAATAAATGAATGCGTTGATAATTTTTATAAAATAGTTTATCATATAATTAACCAGAATATTCCTCTTAAAATTATTAAAAGTCATAAATTTCCCCTTTGGTTTAACAATGAGCTTAGAAAGCTCTTAAAAGAAAAAAAGTCAGCACATAAGCTGTACAAAAATACTGGTGATTTCTTAGATTATATGCATTTTTGTAACTTAAGATCTCGATGTAAATCTTTGCGTAATAGTCTATATAGTAATTATTTAAACAGCATAGAAAATAAAATATGTCAGGATGCTCGTAAGTTTTGGAGCTATGTACATGAAAGTAAAAACGAAAAAGGCTTACCTGCACAATTATTTTATAAAAATAGAAAGTGTAATGATGTTCAAGATATAACAAATCTCTTTGCTGAATTTTTCCAGGAAGTCTATAGTCCTGTGCAACAAAATGACACTGTCAATTTAAACTTCGTGTATAATTCACATGTCAACCACGATTCTACTCTTTCTGTAAATTTAACAACAATCTTTAATGAAATTAACTCACTAAGTGATAACTTTCAGAGTGGCCCAGATGGACTATCAAATCATTTCCTAAAGAAATGTGCCTATTCTATATCGCCACCATTATTATTGTTATTCTCTAGGTCTATTGCAGAATGTAAAATTCCAGAAGTATGGAAAATTAATCATATTGTGCCTATCCATAAATCTGATAATAGACAAAACGTAGAAAACTATAGAGGTATTTCTATACAATCTCCTATTCCTAAGCTTCTTGATAAGATTGTAGCTGATCAATTGAGTAATCTGTGCCAAAATATAATTGTAAAACAACAACACGGCTTTGTGAGTGGTAGATCAACAACATCTAATTTGTTGGTATATCAAAAGTACATATTGGAGGCGATGGAGAGTCAGTGCCAAATTGATTCGATTTACACTGACTTCTCCAAGGCTTTTGATCGTGTTGATCATGCAATTTTGTTAAAAAAGCTTGAAGCGTATGGTTTTAGCAGTAGTATTGTTAAATGGATAGCCAGCTTTTTGAAAGATCGTATACAATATGTCAAATACAAAGCTACCTTGTCAAATAAAAAAGTAGTTGTAACGTCAGGGGTCCCGCAAGGGTCACATTGTGGTCCTATACTTTTCATTTTGTTCGTAAATGACATAGCTAATTGCATTAAATATTGTCAAGTCCTAATGTATGCGGACGATCTAAAACTGTACAGAACTATTATAACTATACATGACTGTTTGTTAATACAATCAGACTTAAACAGCTTATATCAATGGTGTTGTGTAAACAGACTTTCATTAAACATTAAGAAGTGTAATAGCATTAGCTTTACAAGAAAATTAAGTAATGTTCACTTCATATATACAGTTGACAGCAATAACTTAAAACTGGTTACAACAATAAAAGATTTAGGTATATATTTTGACAATAAATTATCCTTTCAAGATCATATCCAATACTGCCGAAATCGAGCGCTTAAACTACTTGGATTTATCACACGTATAGGAAAAGATTTCTCTGTAAATGCTTTAAAAATATTGTATTGTAGTATGATTAGATCTATATTAGAATATGGTTCAACTGTGTGGTCCCCACACTATCAAATTTCAATTAAATGTTTAGAAACAGTTCAACATAAATTTTTGCGCTTAATTGCATTTAAATTAGGTATTAATGTAGCTGTAATTAATTATGAACATATACTTAATATTCTAAATCTACAAACCTTAGAATTTAGACGTAAGGTAGCCGATATGAGCTTTTTATATAAAATAGCCAACGGTCTAATCGACTGTGATATACTATACAATGATTTAAATTATAATACGGCAAACATTTACAATCTTAGAAGTTGCGATATTTTTAAAATTAGATTTCATTCAACTAATTATGGCTATCACAGTCCGTTAGAAAGAATGATGCGTTTAGCGAATACATTAAATAGTTGTAAGCAACTGCATTTATTATATGTTTCTTTCCATGTTTTTAAGCACAACGTGTTAGCTGCCTCATATATTCTAGAATCGAGATCTTGATTCTTATTTGTATATGTAGTTGATATCTATCTAGTGTATCTTATTTTGTGTATGCACTTGCTTTAAAATTGTTTTAAAATTGTAATTTTTTTTTTCTAAATGGGAGATTCCCGTAAATAAATAAAAAAAAATAAAAAAAAAAAATAAAAAAAAAATATTATAGGCAATTCTTCACCATTCATCGAGAGCATTTTTAAAACAATTGATAGAGGAATACTATTCGTACTTCGTTTGTGAGGGAATTCCAATGATGCACTGTTCGACATGACCAAAAGCGTTGTCTGCAAGTTGTTTTATAATTTTCCATGGTTTATCTTAAAATCATGGCTACGCAGTCTTGGGTCTTGGCTCAGTGCTAGTGTCCAAGAAACTGTTCAACTCCACTGAAAACAGGTTATGCATAACTTTGTTGACAGCGAGATTAAGTCCCCGCGTAACCTTCTATGTGCCAAAGTGGGTAGTTTTGAGATTTTTAATCGATCTTCATAGGAGTAATTTTGTAAAACCTTGGACATTCTTGCTGATCTTCTTTGTACCTCCTCTAATATATTTATGTACTTTACAAGATATGGAGACCAGACTGGTGCAGCAAATTCTAGTGTGGGTCTGATATATGTTGCAATTAACTTGGCTAACGTTGATGGGTTACGAAACGCGTTTTTTTAGTAGGTACAAAATATAATTTGCTTTATTTACCACAAATGTAATGTGCTTTTTCCACTTAAGGTCGTTCGATATAATAACACCAAGATCTGTTTGTGTCTCAACAGTTGTTAGTGGAGTGTTACCCAGTAGGAATGGGTTGTTCTTACCCATACGAAGTATACAGCATTTGCTAATATTTAGTGAGAGTAGTCACTCGTTTGACTAACTCGATATGGTTTACAGATCATTTTGAATTATTGGATAATTTGTAAATAGATTGCCGTACAGCTTAGTGTCATCAGCATATTTCGAAACAGTAGATTTTATTAAAGATGGTAAATTCGACGTGTAAAGCAAAAACAGGATTGGCCCGAGCAGTGATCCTTGGGGAACGCCACTAGTTACTTCATATTGTTTAGATAAACTATCAACCACTCGTACACGAAATGTATGTTTCGTAAGATACCAACCTAGCCACGTTAGCAATTTACCACGCACACCAATATGTTCTAATTTGTGTAGGAGTCTACGGAATGGCACTTTAGTGGCACGAGTAAAGTATCTAAGTAGATAACATCGACAGGATTTCTTTTCGTCCAATTCTTTTGGCCAGTTATTTAAACATGTAAGTTGGTTGTCACAAAACGCCCTGGAAGAAAATCATGCTGCTCGACTGGAATTAGATCGTTCTTCAACGGGAAATCCAAAAGGTCATCCACTATTACAGCTTCCATAAGTTTTAAGGGTATGGATAATAGGCTTATGGGTCTATAGTTATTAGGATCTAGCTTACCACCCTTTTTAAATATTGGCGTTACAGTAGTACAGTAGAGGAAAGCCATTCACCTGGGAGAGAACTGCTATCCATCGAGAATGTCATAATTTCAGCGAGAGGCAGTACTATTTCGTTTTTAATATTTTGGGTGAAATTTTGTCTATGCCTGGGACAGAATTGATTTGCAGTGACTTTATTTTGTTAGCGATCTTTTCCGGTGTAAAAGTGACGTAATCTATTGTGGCGTTGTTTCTTGGTACCGAAACAACAGCAGGAAGTGGACCATAGTGTTCTTGTGTAAATGCACTTTGAAATACTTCAGCTAGAATTGCTGGGACCTTTTCGGAGTTTTGGCATTCTTACCCTACCATGTAAATTTGCCCTGACATATTTGTAAAACTTTTTCGTGTTGCCGCTTTCTACGATTTTATTTTCATAATCTAAACGGGCGCGATATATTTGTTGAGATACGTTGTTTGAGAATACCCTGTGAGTGTCATAATCTTAAACTTTTCGGTGATGGAATTACTTAAATAAATGCAAGTGCCGCACCTTTTCTCTCTTTGCGATCACAGCAAATTAAATATTTCGTATCCAGGTAAATTAACTATTGTATCGGAATGATGTTTATTAATCCACGTTTCCGTAATAAACAATATACTCTGATGATTTATGTTACAAAAAATCAGTAGTTCATCGAGTTTAGCCATAAGTCCATCGCAATTCGTATAAGTGAGAAGCCAATCAAGCAGATTCGTTCCTACTTTTTTGGATTATTGATAATGGTAGGTATATTGTTTATGTATTTAATGGTAAGGTCTTCCCCGTTGTTGATACGTTCGTCCAGTTCCAAACGTAGTGATTTCAAATGATTTAAAATTGTTCGGAATTTAATTTTAAAATTCCCAGTTTCTAAAATCCGAAACAACCGCAATCTATAAGTTTTATATTCTTAATCTCTGAAACTGAATCCTTAAAGCATTAGTAATTCAGAACTTGGTTTTGGACAATGATTGATGATTGGTCCTTTTCTTGGCCCTCAGTTTTAGAGTTTTAGCGTTACGACTGTTGACATTTTCAAAGCCTTCAAATTAATTTAATAGTTCAAAATAAAGATACTAAATTTTAGACTTTTAAAATCACAACTTTTTCAGAACTGATACCAAAATGTCAGAGATTTATGGCAATCGTACGCGAAGCAGGCACATCGCGTACGCCGTACAGGACCCGAAATACAATTTCGCGGCAGTTGCCAAGGGTAAAGGATTTTAACGCACTTTAAAGTCCGTTACCCTTAGTAATGGACTTTAAAGTAAAAAACTAATTGTTCTTTTTATGTAATCTCCATAGAAACACTGCAACATGAAAGCCGGCTTTCTATTTGCAATAAATTAAACTGTTGGTTTTTAAAAGCAATGGAATTTGTAATTACATATTTTTTGGGTTGCACATAAAATGTTAGGTATAGGTACCTTGTCCGCGAAATTCGTTAGCGTCCTCGAAATTGTCCTGCCTCGGCCGTAAACGGCCTGTGTGACAATTATTCTCTCGGTACGTTAACAAGACATTTCGCGGCCTTTTTTTATATAAATAACTATTTTGTAATTTTTATATTTTAATATTTCTCTTTACGTATCTAAACCTATTGTTCATTTGCAACTAAATCTTTCTTAAAGGTTATAGATTTCTTATATATTTATTAACCTTTGCAGACTTGAACTAAATGTAGTTGTGGAAATATACCAAAACGAATTATAAGGTGGTATTTTCGTTCCGGTAAGTACTATTACTTAATACCTTGATCTTATGCTGCTGGTGACTTGAATCTCTTGAGATGTACTTTTCAAAAAACAGTGGCGCAGGACGATGCGAGGTTATGGGCAACTAAAGAAAATGATTATCACATTATATCTTTGTAATAGTTTTGAGAGTTTAGTATAAAATTTTGTCAAAAGAAAATAAAGAGATTAATTGATATGAAATTAAAAGATAAAATGCAAGACTATGTAGTAGAAAACCTCCGGTAGGGATAAACTAGGCGCAAAAAGAAAACGTTATTGGAGTCGATCCAAAAATGGCGAAGGTTGACCTGACATTCCGGAAAGTGGTAGGGGATAGATCCAGAAACGGCAAAGCATTAAGCATGAAATTCAAAATCTTGGTGAGAGTGAATCCAGAAGGTACAGCTTTGTAGCAAGACCCTCAGAAAGTGGAGGGGGGTCCTTAGACGGCAACCTTTTCCTATTCACTATTAAGATTAATGATATTTTTGAAGAATAACTGTACGAGCAATCACGAAACTTTGAAGTTCAGAAAATATATACCTATATAAAAAAATACATAATGAAAAATCTTTGCTTGATATTTTTATAGGTTTAATTGCCCGATGTTATATTTGACTGGATTAGCAGAATAAATGCTGTTGTCAGTATGAAACAATGATGAATGGTCCCAGTAGTTGCAACGATCGATCGAACTTGGTATAAAAATAAGGCCAATACGGTACCCCGAGTTATGGTCCAACATCAGTGTTTGGCCAACGAGAATTTTGGTCCAACAGACTTTTCGGTCATCGTTGTATTTCTGCTTCAACAGAACTTTTTGACATTATACAGCTTTTACTGGCTGTCCGTCTAAGGTCCGTCACTATTTTTTTCACATACATAACAACGGGACTCTGCAGATCTCTTCGTCAAGGTTAGATTTAAACTCCAGCCACTCCTACCGTATACACAAAGGAGTTCATAGGTCAAAACTCAAAAGTGGCACTTTCGAAAAGGTAACGAGGGGATTATAGATAATGGACCCTGAAACCTTTCCATCGAGGTCAGATTTGATCTTCAGCCGCAGGTCCTCCCTCCCACTATATGGGTGTCATATCCTAAGCAGGTCGAGACATTTTCTTTCTGATTGTGTAGTTAAGCCCAAAATTAGATATAGTTGTACATATAAAATAATGAAAAGCGGTTCATTTTAGCGGCGATAATTTTATGTACACACTGCACGGAATCGCGCGCTCAACTACAGTATTCAGCAAGGACAATTCGCCTCTTATAAGCGACAGCAGAACAAGTACTGGTAATTTGCTAATTTAATCGACTCTGGAGCTCCAATACTAACGGAGATAACAATAGTGCGCCGATAACTGCCAAGAGCCTATAGAATCGACTGTGGAGATGATCGTCCCGTCAAAGTCACATTTGGACTCGAACCGCTCATTACACACACACACACGGCAAGGGAGCTAAGAGCCAAAGTGATACTCTTGAAAAAGTAGTGAATTCACTCTATGTAATGAATTCTCGAATCCTCTCCCGCCGAAGTCAGATTTTATCCCCACTCACTGACTCCCGCTACCAGGGGTTAATGAATAAAAAGTGACAACGGTATTACATTTATCAATTTTTGAGACATCCCTGTCAAAGTCAAAATTGACATCCAGCCAGTCCACCACCCCCATGAAGAATGGTTATGGTCAAAAATGATACTTTTAAAAAAGTGACTAGGCGACTATACTAGGTAATGGATCGGGTTTTGATTTAGGTTTCCAACCTTTCCCTCCCTACCATGGAACCATGGGGCAAAAGTGATAACCGGACTATATGTACTCGACTATCGAGACCTTGCCGAGTTGACCTCCAGTTGCTTCTCCCATACACGAAGGGAGTCGTCACGAGACAAGAATAATACGTTTGAAAAAGTTAGAACGAGACTCTATACAACGGACTCTAGAATCCGCTCCCATCGAATCTAGATTTGAGATCCGACCACCCCACCCCACCAAGGGGTATAAACCAAAAATGACAATGAGACTATATTAATCTACTTTGAAAATTACTTGACAATGTAATGGTTTAAAAGCAAGATATAAATATCTTTACGTTTAATATGGTTAATAACCATTTAGACATCTTTTGTTGCTGGCTTGGCTTGGCTGGCTATACTCGAGTCTCGAAGTGCCGTTCGTGGATTTCACACATTCATTAGTTTAGTGGGTATTGCATTTATTATGCTTTTCAACATTTTGTTGTTTTCTAAATTACTTGACAAGTTCAGAATTGCATTCCGACCATTTATTCCTTCACAAGCGAAGGAGTTTATGGTCAAAAGTAATACTTTTGAACTACTTTAAATACTTTGAAATACTAAAAAAGTGACAAGCCGACTGTATGTAATGGATACTAGAAAGTATGTTCTAAGTCATTACAGCTATGCCCCACTACGAGGTTTTACTTATATTAGTATTACTTATATAATAGAATCCTGGGGACCTCCTTGTCAAATGAGAGTAATAGGTCAAAAGCGGCAATGGAATGATATTAATCGACTCTGGGGACCTCTTCCAACCACTCCTCTCCACACACGAAGCAGATCAGGGGTCAAAAGTAATACTTTTGATAGATTTTTCACTCTAAAGGCATCTCCATCAAAGTCAGATTTAATCTTTGGCCACTCCTCTGCCCACGAAGGGGTCAAGTCAGTCATAATCGCGGGTCAAAGGTGATACTTTCAAAATTGATACCGGAACTATAACTGATGCATCCTGGAGGCATCAGCTTTGTTCTCTTCTTCATCAGCCAAAAATAACACTTTTGAGAGAGTGTCCCTGGAAAACTCCCTGTCGGTGTCAGATTTAATTTCCGGACACCTCACCCTACATCGACACGATTGTGAATGTTTGGTAGCATTCTAAATTATACCTTACTACCTTAAAATCTAAAGTAAGTCGTAGTTATAGCTTTAGGACTTTAACTTAGGTAATTTTTTTCGAGCGTCCGGGTGTTCCGTCCCGTCTTATCTCTTAGACACGAATTGAGATATACTTAATTACGAGGGTGGTCCCAGAAGTACCCGACCCAACAAAGAAAACACAAAAATTTTGGAAAAAGATTTATTTATTTTTCAACGTAATCTCCTTTCAGCTCTATACGCTTTTCCCAGCGGTGTTCAAAAAGTTCGATACCCTTTTTATAATAAGAACTGTCTTGCTCCTCAAAATAGCCATTAACTGCTGACATCACTTCTTCATCTTTGGAAAATCTTTGACCACTGAGCCATTTTTTCAAGTTTGGGAACAGAAAATAATCCGAGGGGGCTAAATCTGGCGAATATGGTGCATGAGGTAGCAATTCAAACTTTAATTGATTAATTTTGGCCATTGCAATAACGGATTTGTGAGCTGGCGCGTTGTCGTGATGAAACAACACTTTCTTTTTAGCCAAATGCGGCCGTTTTTGCTTGATTTCTTCGCTCAAACGTTGCAATAAGTTTGCATAATACAGGCCGTTGATAGTTTTTCCTTTTTCGAGATAGTCAATAAAAATTATTCCACGCGCATCCCAAAAAACCGATGCCATAACATTGCCTGCAGATGAAACGGTCTTCGCCTTCTTTGGAGCCGGTTCTCCTTTTTGAGTCCAATGTTTCGATTGTTCTTTTGTCTCGGGTGTGAAATGATGGACCCATGTTTCATCCATTGTTACGAAACGGCGCAAAAATTCTGCTTTGTTGCTGTGAAACGTCGCTAAACACTCAATTGAAACATTTTCACGACACTGTTTTTGCTCGAGTGTGAGCAAACGCGGCACCCATCTTGCACACAGCTTTCTCATGTCCAAATTTTCAGATAATATGCGATGTACCGCACTTTTTGAAATGCCCGTAATGTCTGCTACCTCGCGCACTTTCAGTCGACGATCAAGTACCGCTTTGTGGATTTTCTTCACCATTTCTGGAGTCGTCACCTCATTTGGTCGACCACTGCGATGCTCGTCTTGGCAGCTCGTACGGCCTCGTTTAAACTCAGCTACCCAAAATTTAACTGTTGTAAACGAAGGAGCAGACTCACCCAGAGTAGAATCCAGTTCAGCTTTTATATTGGTTGGGCTGAGGCCTTTCAAATAAAAGCATTGTATCACATAACGATGACCAATTTTCTCCATTTTCACAAATTCACTGACAATGTTCACTATTGATGGCTGCCAAACAAATACTGAACAACGTGGCGCTTTCAAACTTGAAACATATGCTTTATAGACTGCGTACTTTCCAATACAGTGATATTTTCAAACAACTACCGCCACCTCTTGGTTAGGTCGGGTACTTCTGGGACCACCCTCGTAGAGCGCATTTGTACACAATACTATCACAGTGCTATCAGTAGCTCACTGGTGGGAGCGAGATTACTATCCATCCTCTACTAGTTCTCCAGCCTAGTACCGGAGCTATAAACGTGCTCACCCTCGTCGGCACCCTCTCCTAGGAGGTGGTACTTCGTCCAGCATCGGACTCCCTCCCCCTACAGGGAGTTTTGTGTCAAAAGCAACAACAAGATTATATATAGGACTTTAATGATCTACATCAAAGTCAGGTTTAAATAATTTTGACCACACCTCCCCCCCCCAACGCAGAGATACGATGATGAGTTAAAAGTGTGATTATTTTAAAAAATGACAACGGAACTATATGTAGTGAACCCTGGAAGCGTCAGATTTATCTTCCATCACAGAAGGGAATCATGGCACAAAAGTAACTCTTTTGAAAGAGTGACAAGAGGACTATATATAATAAATCGCGTGGCAAGAGGACTACATGTAATGAATACTGGAAAACTCCCCATCGAGTCGTAGTTTCTCTCCGGACACTCTCCCCTAACCAGGCAATTTTGTGTCAAAAGTGATCATAGGACTATTATGTTTTATTATGTAACAGATTCTAACTTTCTCGTCAAGGTCAGATTTAAGCTTAGGTCACTCCTCCAGAACAAATAAGGTTGAAGGTCAAAAGTGATACTTTTAAAAAGTGACAGCGAACTGTATGTAATGGATCATGAAGACTTCAGATTCGACCTACCCTCAACGTAATCAACTCTAGAGACCTTCCTATCAGGATCAGATTAGATATCCGGTTACTCCCACGCCCCCTTATGTAAGTAGTATCATGGGATAAAATTGACACCAAAAATACTACAAAACGTTTTTTCAGCAACAGTCATGACTGTTGCCTTGTAATATGAAGAAATCTTGAAAACAGAAAACAAATTTTTAAGAAACGTTAAATTTGCTAAGCTAGTTATATCAATTTTGGTTTGTAAAATCGAAATAATATGTAAAGCTATACAGAGTGTTTCTTCGAAACTGGAATTTGACGTCATTTTCGGCGGAACTGAAAGTCGGCTATTTTGGATCTGTATGTCAAAAAATCCAAATCTACGTCTAATATATCCATACCAAATTTTATGAAACTCCATTTATAAATAAAGAAGTTGTAAGCTTGGCCGTCACCCGGTACACAATAATATACAGTAGATAAACCAATATTTGGCCCCGTTCTTCGCCCAGGAAATCGATATATAGGAAAAATGATTGTGGTAAGGTTCAATTTCATCTAATTACCCTAATAGCATATTCGCTTGGAAGAGGTAATATGGGTAGAGCGTAAATACATTAAATTGTATAATAATAATTATTATTATTATGTATCTCCAAGAGCCATAATAAACGATTTCATGCACATCCGGTCTGCAGAAAATATTACGTAAGCATTAAATTATCTATATGTATAAAAACTTAAAATTTATCTCAACGTTTTTCACTATTCATGAAATGGGTTTTTCACTTTCTGTTATAATAGCACAGAGGATATTATGACGTCTACTGTAGCGATAATTTCCAAGGGAGGATAAAAATTGACACAGGAATCGTTTATTATGGGCAGTATAATATTTGTATGATCATAGTATGAGAGAATGGTTGTTGGTTTAAACACGCATCCTGTTTATTTTTGATAAGGTTAACCCTTATATACTTGATAGTACTGCTAACGGATATATGTGGCATTTCGATATTTTTTAAATTTTATTATGATTTCTTAGCTGTCTCATAATACTCGTCAATCTTCCTTAAAAATAATAAACAAGCCATAATATATAATACGTATACAAGTACTTTTTATGGGTAGATATTCATCTTCTGTGTTTTTCTAAATTGTGTTATGAAATTGAAGAACAATATAACTGTGGGTTGTTCTAGATATTTTATATTCTTATTGACATTTTACGTCTGACACCCATGGACATTGTATAATCAATTATTAGAGCTGCCCCATTATTATTGGACAACAAATGTAGGTATAGGGAATATCTTCGCACAATAACTATGTGTTAAGTAGGTATATAATTTGCCAACTGATTTACTTTAAAATATCAATAAAATTATAACTATACTTTTCAAGCCTCGAATCACAGTTAATTATTACACATTTGATATTTTAAAGTTTGTATAATTGCAGTAAGTTTTAATAAATTTTGCAAATTTAACAGATAGTTTTTATATATCACACCCGGGATCTACGAACTCATAAATGTTAGACCCTCAAATGGGGTTATAATTGAAATTAGAATAAAGAGAACAACACAATAACACAAATAGAAATAGACCTTTTAAATAAAGACAATGTAACATAAAGGTCGGGTCAAATGAAGATATACTTAAAAAAGTTTTACCGGTTTTTCCTATTCACCCTGTATATATAATTACATTTTCACAATAATTACTACAATTATTAAACTATTTAATTGCCATAATTACAATTATTTATAAATTAACTCGGCCGATTCTTTCTTATTCTTTGTCGGACTTTTTCCTTCACTCCAGGCCAGTCCTCGTTCTTTTAAGTTTTCTGTAATTACCTCACCCCATATTTTTCTTCTTCCTCACCCTCTTCTTCTTTTCTGCTTGTTCATGTCTAATATTTTTGTTATTTCTACTATTTCAATTTCTACTTAATCTCTTATTAAGTTAGTCTTCCAGGGACGAATAGAGTCGGCGGGATACCGGGAAATTCCCAGTGGGCCGGTATAACGAGCACACGTGTACCGTGCATGTACTTGAAACTACGTACAAATCACCATCGAAGCAACTGGCAGATACGCTACGCTTAGCTATCCGTGGCTTATAATCAATTGCATATAGTGCTTGAAGATGTTATAGTATAGAGTACATTAATTCTAAAAAATGGTAGCAGACATCAAAAAGGACAAAGTCAAGTACCACTAGGTTCTAAAACCTAACACTTTTTAAGGCACAAAAATGAATTTGGAAATTTAAAAACTTCATGTTACCGTGTTAGTAATGACAATTTAATTGGGACTTTGTCAGAAGATGCATAACAAAACATTGTACTAGCCTTTCTTGATTACTCGTTTACGCCTGAAATCAGATTCTTTTCATCTTTGAAAAATTCATTCTACTAAGGTAAGAAACGTGACAACCCTGTAGCGCGCGTAATACAATATGCTCCCAAAAACAGTAAATCCTCAGCCTTAGCCATGCATATGAACACGTTGTATTTTTACAATTTAAAACACTGAAAGAAATATGGCCTTTACTTCTAAAAAACCTGTAATATTTTATATGTACGTAGTGATCTGTGCTAGTAAATAACAAAAATAGAATGTTAGTTACTTTGAAAATAAGAACAGTTAGAAAAACTGTGTAACTTACATTATTAGTAAAGAATTCATAGTTTATGCTATTACCTAAAGCAATAGAGGGTATTTATGCACTTAGAAAACTGGAATAGTTACAGGTAGTAACTTTGTCCGCAACAAACACAAAATACATACAATCCGCAGTAATTCCTATTCCTATTACAAAAAATTAAATGAAACGGGGCATTAAAGTGCTCAATTTCCTTGAAAGCGAAGCCATGACTTCTATCATAATTACAAAATGTGGTAAAATAAACCTGTTCGGTTTGTTTAGACTAAATAAACGATTTGAATTGACATCCAAGGTGGGTATCAGCTGCGAAATGCAATTATTTATAAGTAATGTCGCCAGATATGACAAACAGTTTTTTTTAAATTACTCTAAAGTTTATTGGGAATTCTTTATTTCTTTCGATCTCAGCAATCGTCCCTTAAATCTTTTGTATTGTAACCCCTTACATAGTTAACCAGGTCAACCTTGGACTTTTCTCATAATGGACATGGAAAAGAGTAGGTTATTTGACAAGAAATTATGTAAGATAATGATTTCAAATTTGATAAAAGTGGGTATTGTGCAGTGATGAAGCAACTATTTTAAGGATTGTGGTAAGTCGCTTTGCCTACATTTTGAAGAGAATTATTCTTACTTTTTGAATCGTATTTATTTCGTGGACGCAACAATGTTACATCATTACAATCTAGGAACAAGAGAAACTGCTTCGTCTATGCAGGTTACAAATATATTTTCGTTTATACCGTTCAACTATTAGTATTAGACATATGCGCAGGCAGACGATAATGTCAAAGCAGAATCTCCTTTCGGTCAACTATTCCTCACTACACCGGCCGGATAATGTGTACGACGCGACGGTCAGACATGCTTGCTAATATTGTTTATCTCGTTACACCAGCTCTTATCTATTTCATGTAAAGATGATTTAAAACTAATTTTAATCTTACATTTGGTGTAGCAGTCAAAAATATGATCCTCGAAAATTTGCTTGAAACTCGCATGTAACCCTTTATCAATGCGCAGAGTAATCACTCAGACATACGAGGTGTGGCAATTAAATAACGAGAATTTTCGTTTAGCGCTTGATGTGGCAACACTGGCGTGACGCCGACTTCACCGCCCAATTCTACATTCAGTTTACCGTTCGTGCTCAAAGTTGAAAGTTCGCAGCGTTCCTCGTTTGTGATGTAAGAATTTTTCAATATTGGTACCTCTAAACTGCATGTCGACAAAATGAGTGATCTATAAGATTCCTCAAATCGCTCAAATACTGCGCTCCTCCAATTATGTCTCATTCACTCATATATCTGATACTTCGGTAATTTCAGATAGTATTCCTATCTCCCATTCTATTCGTATCTTGCGTTCTAGCCGTAATATATAGTATGATCAAAAAGTCTTTGGATCAGGGTTACCATGAAATTAACAAGCTATCTATGAAATTAATTATTTCTATTATTTTTGATATTTACTTCATAACTTTCAAGTCAATTGATAGTAGTTCAAATAGATTCCATTCTGTGTTCTTTTTATAAATGTTATTAAGTAATACTTAAAATAACTGCAAGCACAAGAAATAATAATAGCGTACGCTAACCTAACATTTTCTGTGTACTATGGGGCTCTGTTTAGCGGTGTCAGCCCGTCGTATTTTCTTGACACAGGTGGCTGTGTCTCCATTAGCGCTACTCAAATTACATTGGCGCTACTGTACAGTTCACAAAAACTACGGACAGTAAAAGTAAGTAATTCTATAGATGGTTTTTACATTCCATGGCTATTGCGATCCAAAGAATTTTAGATTTTACGATATATAGAACAATGCCTGGCGTCATTTAGTCTTGCCCTGCTACTTGCTCTTTTTGACATTTTTTACTGCCTCCACTACTTCTGGTTTCTTTTTATTCTCATTCAGTTTATCAGTTATCATCCTTCGGTTTAAATGTTCTAATCATATCTTTGGATTTATTTCACATGTCTTCTGTTTTACTTATCTCTATATATCTTTATTTCTGTATCCATGTTTTTGGAAACACCAAGTAGTGACCGGAATAAATTAAAGGATCCCCTTTCACATTTGTATTCTTTAATTGCTTCTCAAAACTTCTGTTCATTATTACATACATAAGCTACTATGGATTTCTCTTGCCTGTTATTTACTTCCCTTGTAAATTTGTATATTGCTTGGTGAGCGTTCTGGCAAAAACATATTCCAGCCATCTCCATGATCTCCTATTGTCTCTCATATTGTCTCTCCTATTTCGACGTTCTTTTTTACTTACTTGCCCGTTTATGTCCTCTAGTATAATAATCTTCCTCTGACCGCTTCTTTTGTGTCTGTTAGTAGTTTCTAGAAATATTTTTTTCGTTTTACCTCCTCGTTCTCGTCAGGACCATATACTACTATTATTGTTGCTAATAAGTACATCACGTTGCATATTTCAAGTTCTTCTGTTAACACAGCCTGTTCCTGCCTTTGCTCGACAACTCTGGTCTATTCCAGACCAAATAGCAAAATGTATCCTCCTTCTATTTAGTTCCATATTTCCGCTTTTCCTTTTTTTACGTCTATTAAACCTATAATATTCATGTTTATTTTTTGAAACTCTTCACCCCTTATCCCTTTGTTAAAAAATAATATTTGATTGGTAATTCATTTTCATAAATGGTTTTGGAGCGGAAGTCCATTGGATAAAAAGTCTCATTGAACGAAAAGTCTCATTGGGGACCATAGTGACGTTTATCTTTATACTATACCATGTGCGATCGATCGTTGCGGATACTTGGATCATTCTTCGTTTTTTCACACAGACAACGGGCATCTATTGTGACAATCCAGCCAAATTATCTTCTCTTATTTCAATAGTTGATGGAATTTCCTCATTCAGCGATTAAGATCTAAAAGCTCGAAGTCTTGAATCTTCAAATGTTTAAAACATTATTTTTTTAATTTATAAAACTTTTCACATCAGAGACTTTGAAAGCGTAAAACTGAAAACATTTAGTTAATGAATACTCTGAACTTTAAAGTTTCATGATTAATAAGGTTATGCTTCAAGGTTATATTTTATGGATCCGATGCTCACCATTTCTGTGAATGCCAAGGTTAACGCTTCGCCATTTCTGGATCTGTCCTCATTATTTCAAAGGTAGTTCAAGATTATGCTTTAAACATCATGCTTCTAAGGTCATGCTTCAACATAGGACACGCTAAAATCACAACAGGATGTAACCACTATAGGTGAAGGGTAGAAGAGCTCATGCCTACTATAAATCAAAAAAGACAATGCTTTTAGTTTGACTTAATCCATTGTATAAAGTTTTGTTAGGGTTTATAATAATTGGTTCAAATCATTTTCGTAATAACCAAGTGCCGTCGAGCTTTGCTTTAATGTTGCGTCAGTCGTTGTTTAAATTTTTGGTCGATGGGTCCAATGTCTGGACATAGTGCAACAAACTTGATTAACAAATTATTGTACAAAAAGGACAACAATGATACGAACATTATCAATCAACATTCTCAAAATATTACGCATAATGAACAATTAATTTTTTCACTTCCTTATATCAGAAATCGCACACCTAGATTAATAAATGTTTTCAAACACACAACTTCAGTTTTTCAAGCATCTTCCCACTTACTATTAATGCATTATTCAATAAATTAAAAAGTCAAAATACAGTAAGTGATCTGTATGAGCTTGACTGTTTACAGTAACTTTTAGGAGATATTTTAATTCATAAAAGTGCTTTTCACCGATTAAACAATGTTTTTTACATTTTCATAAGATTCAAAATTCACAGATGATCTTTGACTGACAAATTGACATAAATTAAGAAGGTGTATTTGTATGGCTTGTTAAGTGTTTCCATTTTATAGATAGAACAGATAACTCTCTTTTTAAAAACCATAGTTCTCTATGACCTCATTAAATAGCTTTTTTGCAAAGCTTTCAATATACCCATAACATAGCGTACCCATTTCAGTAATTTCAGTGTGCTCATTTCTATAAATAAAGAAGTTTCTCAAGAAGGAGTCTCTTTCGAAAACAACTTTTTATATCGTAACACTTATCGATATATTCGCAAAAACTTTTATATACCTTTGCAAAACCATGTGTTTTTTAAAAATCTCTTTTATTTAATTTCACTTGAACAGTTATTACAGGAGGTACAGGATTTCAAACAAAACACCTCTAGAAATTGTTGCGTTCTACTTTGCATTCATCAGTAGGGGAGGTTTTGATTGAAATTCTGTAACTCTCAAATTTAACTCTCTTTTATATTTTTTAATTTTTATATTTTATTAATTAAATAAATCTAAAATGATTAATTTGAGACTTACGAGATTGAACATCCACTTGGGGCGTCATCTTGAATCCCATCGTGTTAACTTTTGGAACTACGTTTATAGACAGGCCCGTTCCATCACTAATGGCGTCAAGATATGTGCTGCGGCTATTTCTAGCAGTTGTAATTGTTATTTCAGTGGTTATAATACTCACGAAAATATAAAAAACTTAAAGCACTACTCAAAGATCAATTCAAAATAGAAAATATATGTAGTTATTTCAGTATTAAGGGACTAAAGTTTGCGTTTTTATGCCATGTTTTTGAAATATGTACTAATAGAGTGTTCAAGAATTTTTTAAACAAGGTCGATTCTATATTTTATTAAAGATGAACAATTGCTGTTTAAGAATGTAATTTAATTTATAAAGCCAAATGCTGGTTTGAATACAGATAATATAAAAACGTGAGATGTTTTGATCAAAGATTAGAAGTCTAAAAGTGTTATCTTTTTTGATTGTACTTTTCATTAATGCTAATGTTATGTGTGTTGTATTAACAAAACATAAAATAGTAGAAGCTTTGTATTACCAACACTTTTGTTGTAGAAATAAAACGTTTGTGAATAATAAACATTGGTCTTTAGGTTTTCATTTAAAACAATAAATAACTTTGCTAGTTTTCTTTGTATAACTATAGTATGAGCAAAAAGTAACTCCATCAAAGTAACTTTGGAATTATGAACTCATGTGTATTATAACACCAGAAAATTATATCAAATTAATAACAACTCTCACTATCAAATGACGCTGATTATTTTGTATAAAATTCCTTTTGATGGAGTTACTTTTTGCTCATACTAAAAATGAATTAATAAAGTTTTTTGTGGCCTAAGCAGCAGTAGAATTAAATTCACAAAACAAATGTCGAGTAATAATACTTAACTAACCAAAACTACTAAACCAAAATAATTTTTTCCTCTGAATAATTAAAGAAACTTTAGCTTCTTTAAGTAATGGCTCCAGTAAATTATTTAATAAAAATAAAAATTAATATCATTCCATAGAAAAGATTTGACATACAATAGTTTCTCATTAAAATGTGCATTGTCATTTCTTAACTTAGAAGGCGGCGGTACCCGCAGACCCAAGTTTATATTCATCGAATTATTTGGTAATATTTTTATCATTTCTGCTCTTGCTTGGATTTTATTTTGATTTACTAGCCCAAATAGAGCCCGTAGAGGCGTTTGCCGCACATACAAAAGGTATCATGTTACTATCTCACAGTTATACAGGGTGTAGAACATTTACGTGCATTTTTTCAAACCTTAATATTATCTACCCTAATTATTTTACTATATAGATTTTATGAAATGCTATAAAGAAAAAAAATACGAATCCAATGATACCTTTGGTTTCGGATTGCACTTGATTGTAACCGGAGAAAAAAAAAACAAAACTTCGGTTTATGCAAAAATTAGTTAAGCAATCATACCTGCATGTATGACTTACAACGCATGCATGCATGACTCATCGACGCGACTCATCGACTTGACGCATCAACAGCTGCATGTATGATTCGTCGGTTATGTTCTAGAATTTATGAAAGATATAAATTGAAGTAGCGGGTAGAAGGAGGGCAGTTAATATTTAACTGTCGTATTGAAAGGTGCTCTGTATAAATAAATCAATGTTTAATGTTTGTTGTAATAATACATAAATAGTTCTTATATAAATAGCCTCAAATAAATTTGTAAATATCTAGCATTTAAATAGTTCATTAAATAGTTTATAGTTATAGTGTTTTTAATCAAGCGTATTGTAAATAATATTTTCTTTATTAATAGACGATTTAAACAGCATTTTTGTTATTATTTCAAAAAGAACGTTACCGTATCCATTGTTGCAAATAATTGTAACTATGACAATAGAGCTTTTGGAGCAAAAAGAGTTACAATGCCGA
This sequence comes from Agrypnus murinus, assembly GCA_929113105.1. Taxonomy (NCBI): domain Eukaryota; kingdom Metazoa; phylum Arthropoda; class Insecta; order Coleoptera; family Elateridae; genus Agrypnus; species Agrypnus murinus. The sequence continues at coordinate 149,916,061 of OV816028.1, forward strand.
ACTTACCCCAAAATGTTTCCAAGGCGTAACTGTTTTTTGCATAAACGAGAGTTTTCTTTACTTTTTCCGGTTACAATCAAATGCAATCCGTAACCAAATGCATCATCCAATTCGTATTTTTTTTCTTTATAGGATTCTTTAATATCTTTATTGTAAAATAATTAGGGGAGATAATATTAGAGTTTGAAAAAAAGCACGTAAAATGGTATTATGCGTAAAGCGATTCTCCAACCTGTATAGCGTGGCACAAGATATAGAGCGAATAAACAAACAACATAACTAAACCAATCATATTACATTATAAAACTTCCTTCTAGCTTCTAAAACTAGCTTCTTATCATTTTATGTATGTTTGTTGAGCATCATAACCTCAGCCTGTCATGTGATTGCCGGTAAAGCAGGTAAGCCGGTAAAACGATACATGATGTAAATTAATAGATGCCATAAAAACTTCATGCCGTATGATGAAATTTTAAAGAAATTTTATTTTGGGTTTTTATAAACTCTTTATAAATATATTAAATAATTTACAAACAATTCTTAAAAGTAGGTAAATGTAAACCAAAACACTAAAGGCACATCGAAAGAAGAAAAATTATGACAGCTTTATAATATATTCCTTTGTATTTATCCGTGGTAAAATACGCTTGTCAAACGTAAGTAGATGAAAGAAAAGAACAAAACGGAAGAACAACTTGCTGGATATATTTTAACAAAAATACTAAATTATTCTTTAAAATTGATTACAACCGAATAAAAAATCATCTGTAACACATGGACGAAAACATTTTCTTTCGGACTAATGCGTCCGCCGGCCTCGCATTTGCTCGACTGGCGATTCACGCTTTCGTCCAACAAACTGTACTTTTCATCTATCAAAAATAACTATTTTTTGCTTGTAATATTTCTCAAACGCAGATTCTGTTTTATTTAGTTCCGACTTAGTTCTGACATAGCAAGAATGTAGGCTGTCTTTTCCATAAGAAATGCGCAGGAAAAGGATATTGTAAATGGTGGCGTATATCTCAACTTTGATGTGTCACGAAAATTCATGACTCACTAGATATAAGTAAATAGAAAGGTTGACCGTTGCGTCTCTAAATCTAGAAAGCCTAGGAGAACTCTGATGTCGCCATGTAAATTAGGACTTGTTCTTAATGTCTTAGGGGTCATTAAAAAAGAATGTTCGCAAAAATGGGTCATTTTTGCACCCCCCCCCCGCCTATGTTGGTTTTCGTTCGCAAATCTTAAACCCCCCTACCTCGAACGTTTGCAATTCATACCCCCCTCCCAAAAAAAAGATGTGTAAATGAAAATTCGGCAATTGAACACATTTTTTATTTGTTCATAATTTTTGTTTACCGCTGTTGGAAACCCCCGAATCTTTTGTATTTTCAAATCTAAAAATACGAAATTTTATTAAAACGTGTATGATTATCCTCAATGGCCTGGATTAAGAAATAAGATTAAGAGAATATTATTCCTATTTTAAGTATTTATAAAATATACTTACAAATGTTTGTTATGATTTTAAAAGCTAAGTGGATTAATTCTAAATGATTAGAGAACAAAACGAACGTTCGCATGATTTTAACCCCCTTACTCCCTGCCGTTCGTTTTGAAATACCCTCCAACCATCTGAAGAGCGAGAGTGATGTTTTAATAAAATACTTACTTTTCGACATACTATATCACGAATTAAAAGAATTAAAGATATCGGTGAAAGATCAATTATATTATCAGTTATTCGTGATTTCCACAAATAATTTCATTTACCTCAATTTATCTAGAAAAGTAGGCAAATTAACAAAAAAATGCTTATTATAAAAGGATAGTGTCTATTATGTTCCAATTTAAATTTTAGCAAACGGAGCTGTGGTAATGGAGAACAACAAGAAATAATCATGGTGTATCAATTCGTATAAATGCAAATCGCGTAGCTAAGCAGCGCAAATTACATCCTAGAAAACATCGAACCTCATTAGCGGACAGCCGTAATGTGGCTAATACTAACAGTTGAGCTGTATATTAGAAATAAGTCTATGTGGATTATGATGAATGCCTCTACTTTGGGACAAGCTTAATTATTTTTGTTATGAGTGAGTGAGGTGTTACACCACACGTTTCAATTTATTTGCGAGTGTAGTAATACATTCAACTCTGGCTCAAATAGACGAATAAAATTCCTAATTATTTACTTTACTTTGTCACAGTAATAGTAATATTATCCCGTATCTTTATATAGAGAATCCAACCCCGTGTTCTATAAATACATTATAAGACTATGAATAAATTAAATTTAATATATTAAACGTTTTTCCGGTTTGTTGTTAAATTTTCATTAAATTAGGTTCTGTTCCCTTTTTAAAAATTCAATTCTTTCAGTCAACCATAAATAAAATTTTAAATGATTTTCGCCACCAAAACAGCGCCCTATAGTGAGTTAATCAACAAAAACTAATCAAGCTCTTAACAAAAACAAAACGTCACTTATCAGGTAAATCAGCAACTTTTTTCAAGACTACACCTTAAAAACCATTAATCGTCTTGAAAGATAGTTAGATTCTCTCACCTGTAGAAGGTGTTCATTATTATTAACGTGAGATCAAGTCTCCATGAAAACCAAAATTATGTCTAACCTTATAATTCAAACTGTTGACTTTATGTCAAAACATCTATGGAAAAACGTTACATAAATTTACAATTTATTTTTCTTTTCTTTTAGCGAAGCTGCAAATCTTGGATGTAATAATTCTTTATTTCATAAATAAAGAAAACTTTTTAATAATAAACAATTAATTTATTTTGATAATTCAATAAATTGATAATGTAGTAAATTAACAAATAACTCTAATGTATCCTTTATATTTCATGATGGCTATGCATGAATAAATCAACCTGCGAAATTATCGTTACAGTACATTTGAATTGTAGTTATGTAATAAATATAGGTAAAGTATTGTGTAATAATTTATTATTTATATTAACAATTAATAAATGGTTGAGAAATGTCAGTAACTCAGGTTAATTGCTAGAAGAGCTGTTTCGGAAATTATATTTCAAGTTATACCTACAAATTATGTTCGGATATCGAAAGTGCAAGAGCTTATGTCAGAAATTGGACAAGAATTTTATCTATCACATTTAGGATATAAGACAACGTCAAAACTGTTTGGATTAGGGAAAATTGACACGTCAATGCTTTAATGACTACTGACACTTTCAAGGAACAAGCAGCCGTTTTCAAAACACCAGGAAAATTAAAAGAGGAAATTCAGGTAACACCTCAGGAAGCTGTAGTTTCTCTTTATAGTGAAAAGTGGCGGTGACACACTGTATAACATTATATTTCGAACGCTGACATTAAAGTATTGCCTCTCACAGAAAAGTAGTTTAAGTAAGCTCTCACACTGAGGCAATGCTCAACTAGCAACTAGAAACTGACAATAAGCAACAGACAATATTATTTTGACCACCTCTCACACTGCAGCAACTGATTCCTTTTAGTTTGTGTAGCAATCTCAAACAATCATGTCATTCTCTAACAACACTGGATATGCGATTTTAATTTGGTGGCATTTAAGGAACATAAATTTAATAACAACGAAGAAGTTAGCGAAACTTCGAATTTATTAACAGATTATTTAAAAACAGTATAAGTTGTAACAACCATCCGAACTTATTAAGTGCTAGATAAAGAATAATCCAATTGCGTCAGCCTTGCACGCCAAAATTTCTAACAACTTCCAATAATAAACAATAAACAACAATAATAAATATTTTTCTTTTTATGCTAAATATATGCACATTTCTTATTTAGACCGTTTTTAATTACATCAGTCACTGACCTTATAACCTTGACTTATATTTCGGCCACTATCATAAAACTAATAATTATTCCAGTAAATAATAAAAAAATCATAATTTACAAGTATTCCTAATATACTAACAGCAATAATAATAGTTTGTTATACACATATGGCTTTATGTTTCGAACAAATGCTGAATCGTCATATCTGTTGTATAAAAATTCCACTCTCTATTATAATAATAATGCATGTATTGCTCTATATTGACACGATAAAATCGGCTTTCGACATGCAGCGCATATCGCCGGCAACAAATATTAACGCAACCGGCAACGTTTTTGTAGAAGCGATAATAAGTTGCTCTAATGCGAGACTTATCTTTAAATTCAATGTATAGTAGAGGCTGCACCTATCACAACACCACTCGTAGTAACATCTAACGGTGTTCTCTAAATCTACTAATGGTCAATTTCACTGTCATTAAATTTTTAAAATATTTTTATTATTCCAATTAATAATGCTATTCCAGTAGCTGTTTAACGATGTTATTCATTCTGGGTGTAACAGGCTTACAGAAGAACTTCTAGCAAATTGTCATTAACATGGCGGTCGTTATTACAGCAAAGTCGTGATGTAATGACTATATAGTTACAGGATAGACCCTTAAGTTATACAGGGGGTCTCATAGCCCCTACACCAGACTTTACTAGCACATTTCTGATGGCATTTGGAACACAAAATCTTAATAAAGTTTTTCGATTAGAGAAAGTTCAAATTTTTAATAATTTTGACCGACGTTTTTATAAAAGTACGTATAAAATTATAACGCGCTCATGGTGATATTGATATCAATAATAAAAAATAAAATTAACTGTATATGTAAGTGCAAGGTTTGAAATTTTAAACCCAGACAAACATGATGAGATCACACATTACTGTGTATTTTTTTAGTCCAAACTCACCATTTTCAAGCGCCAAATTGTGTTACATTGTATTATTGCAAATTAAATCGCTTCGCTTCGTTGACATAGTGGTTGTGCTTTACTAAAATGCACGTTTCAAGTGAGGACAATTTTTTTGTCATTACGTTTTGTAATACAAAATTCCGGTTCTCCGATTTTCATCATCGTTTACAATGACTTGACCTACACCAATATCCTTTTCTTAATTATCTGCGTTCGCGGAATTATCATTTAAGTGACTGACCTCATAAAATTGTATTATAAAAATGATCATGTTGCAGAATCAGCAATGTAAACTTAACAAACCATAAAACATCTTGTTTGAAGAAAATAACAAACACTATTATACACGTCTTTATTTGCAATTTCCCGAAAACTACGCTTCTGAGAAAAAAATTATATATGGATTTTTTGTTTGTCTTATCGCGTTTGATTCCTTGTTATGAGCCACCCCGTAGAAATTAATGTTATATAGCAAAACCTCTATTTTTGGCCACCTCTTAAAAGCGATCAACTCTAAAAACGGCCAGTTTTCAAATTCTAAAACCAATTTATACGGGAAACTCATACTAATGACCCTCGTAATAGCACCGCCCCTAATAAAACGATCACGGCCACTTCAATGGCAGTTTTCTTGGAAAAATACTTGCAATTTTACCTCTCGTTACCAGCCATAAATGGCTTTGTTGACAACGATGTATAATGCAAATGCAACAATCGTTAAAGGGCATTCGTCCAGATAACATGTAAAAGCTTATTATGTAGTTTATTTTCTTGAAAAAAATACAGTACACTATGCGCATACAGTGCAACGGGAATTTCCGAGTAAAAGACTATTAGTAACTTTACTAGTACTATTTAAAATCGCACTTAAGCTTTTATTCTACATATTTTGAGTTAGTTTATGTTCGATTGAGAAAATTGATACTATTGTGATAAGTTCAGTACCAGTACTAGAAAGTTGGCTGAAAAGTTTGGTGTTGGAGGGTTAACAAGCTAACGAAATTATAAGAAAATCCAACTTAAAGAAGCTCTTTGAAGAAGGTTTCAATACAGAGCAGAAGAAAAAATTTCCCAAAACTAAATGATTGACGATTAATCAAATAATTTACAATTGGTAAAGCCAAAAATAAAAATATCCTCCATATTTGGACCTTTAATAAAAGAAAAAGCTTTGGAAGCAGCCAAAGATTGAAAATGACGATTGTTTGCAATGTTTTGACTGAAACTTCAAATTTAAGCATTCTATAAGTAATCACTGAATTAATTGAAAATAAAGACTGTGATTCGAACAGTGAAGATGATGTAAAAGAATCTGAATTGTGTACGTCAAACATTAAACATATGTACGGGTGAAGTGTCTGAAAACTAAGAGATGTACACAGTTTCCTATTTATTTTGTAATGATAAAAGTGAACTAGCTGTAAAACATGTTTGACAAGCTGCGCCTTTCTAACCTTCAGTTGAATTATGCAATTTGGCTTATATGTCAAAGTTTTTCTCATCTAAAAGCATTCAGATAATATTATTAATGATTAAATGTTTATATTTGTAGAGAAAATAATGTGTAAAAAGGTTGGATTCAGAATTTTCTTTCTATAAGTTTGTGTAATTAGTTTTTACATTTATGCAACAGTTAATAAGTTATAATTGGATTATGTTAAATCTAAAATGTCAAGATTTTTTTTGTTTTTTGAGAAAATTCTTTTGTTTCCCAAAAGAGTATAAAAAGGGAATCCATTTTTTAACAATTAAGTAGCAATATTCTATCAGAGGAACAATGTGTGTTTCTAGCTGCTCCAAAAATTCAACTTTGAAAGTAATAAACAAGTAGGGTTATGTGAAACATCAATAACTGATAGTTCTGTTTGAAGTGTGTTTGAATATATAGTTATTCATCGAATATAATACAGTTTTTTAAACTTTAAAAAATAATAACATTCGTAATTTTATTTAACCTTGTCAATAATAAAATAATTTTGGAAATATAAAAAGGAAGTATTGAATAAACAACGATAATTTCGTTTTCCATTAGTCTGGCATTTATATTTAGATCGATCAATATTTTTGTAATTCGATTGATGTATGTAGATGTCAGAATAATTTTTGACGGTATTGTTTGGATCAGAGATGGGAACCGATTAACGAGTTTATCAAGCAACTCGAAGCTAAATAGAGATGAGATGGCACTAAATTTAAAAAAACAAGTAAGTTATTGAATCAAAGTTTAATTTAATTTAGATACTTACATTTTATTAATTATAGAAAATAAATTTGTGGTCTAGATAATATTTACAAATTTAACTTAGTTTTAATTTAATTTTAGATTTCTTTTAATTTGATGTGCTTTCATTTGTAATTAGTAATTTATTTCTGAATTTCTTCAAAATTTAATTTAGTACCAATTTTGTTTTATTTTATTTTATTTTTATGTATTAATTAGGCTTTTTACATAAATAAAGAACTTGTGTTCTCTATTTTGTACTTTGTCATTTGTGCAATATTATTTGTTCAACAACTAGCTCTGACTTAAATAGGAATATTCTACAACAGCGACTCAAACTTGAGAGCGTCTCAATGTAGTGGGATTATGTTACTCACTATAATACATTGGTAAGGCCGGAACATTATATACAATTTTTATAAGGTAAGAAGTTGTATTCCATGTCATCTCTTTTTGTAAATCATCTGTTGTCTGTTGTTTTTTTAAGTTTCCCCAATATTCACAGTAACATGTAGTAAGCTTTTTTAATATAGTTTATAATTTGATAGTTCATGTTACAGATTTAGATTTATTTTAATAAACCAAGCACAAAAATAAAAAACTTTTATCATTATTTATTCTTTAATCTTTCTCAATAACGGCCACCTCCATATAACGGTCCTTTTTACAATCAATTTTAGTAGCCGCTATTTAGAGGTTTTACTGTATAAACTTAGTGATCGTAAGTTTGTGGTTACTATTATATAAATAAAAATATCTGGGCATTGTACTTATTTCTACAAAGCATACATCCTACCTAAATGTAAATACCTAACTGAATTTGTGACTTTACATAAATAAAGAACCCTATACATACAAAACTTCGTGTACATTTATTGTGAAGTAACGTTAATAAAATATGAAAAAATAGCATATTTGCAATTATTAACAGCTACAATTATGACTGCTGTAACATGTCAATTTATTTTAGTCAATCAGCAAAACGTCAAAAGCAATTTTTTCCTTGGTCGTGTCCATTTATTCCCTTCAATTACCTTTATATAACCCTGGACCTTTATTTATAAAATAAAATATAATTATACTTTTAAATCTATTAGGAAAAATGTACCGTTCTCGCCCTTCTTTACTAAATTAAAATCGAGAATTTTATCTCACAGAGTGGAAAAAGCATACAATCTAAAATAAACAAGTTCTGATTTCTGATCGATAAAAAAATAAACATTTTGATGGGCATGCAGCGATCTTTTATAAACGTATCAAAAGTGGTTCACACGATCGTCAGTTACACTCTGCATAAGTACCTACATTTATATACAGATGTAAGACCTTCAATATTTCTATTTGTACGAAGTTTATCAAACAATATGCCGTGGAATCAAATCGATCACTTTTAAAGTTGACATTTGATATTCTTATCCATTAACAAAGCGTATATACCTGGAGGAATTTGAAGAACAGTTATGAAATTTCGTGAAAGGCTGAAATGCTATAGTGTTAAGGAACTAAAAACTAATGAATCTGATTTTTATAGGAAACATTGCTTTGTAGTGACATTTAATATTTTTAAAAACTAAGTAGAACGGATTTTAATTAAAATTTTAAATTAATTTAAAATTGGGTAATAAGTTCTAATTTTTAAAACAACACAAAAGTCGCGGTAGTTATTTAAATAAAATTACGTGGTAACAATTTAAATTTAAACTAACTAACTACATACAGTAAAATAAAAAACGTCAACTTTTTTTCCTTTACGAACATTAAATAACGAATAATATACACCGAAAGGAGAAAAAAGGTACATTTTCCGCGTTCTTCGTGGTCAAATAGCGGTGACATCACAATGGTCGCCGTCAGCTTAGATGTTTCTGTGGACGTGAATACGTGGGGTACCTTGGGGAATACATACACAAAAGGGTGCAGGGGGGAGGGTTACGCACTGCTGGACCCACGGGTCGACAACCGGGCAACCCCGTGTTCTGGTTGTGATGGTACCGACAAACTAGCGTTACTCTAAATAATCACATCCCTTTACAGGCAGGTTCTCTTTCAACTTGTTCTCTCTCGTGTTGTTAGTTTGTTAATAGAGCTTAGTAACTTATTTAAATTTATTCGCATTTATTTGGAAATTAATAAGGTACATCTTTGTTATACTGGGAGTAATTTACAGGATCGTTTTATAATTAAAGGGTTTAAATTACTATGTCAAAATGTAACAAATAGAAAAAGCAGCATGTGTTTTAGTATTTATGACGGATGTGATTTCTAAAGAATATATTATTATGATTTGTTTTTAAATCAAAATCTAATATAATATATGTATGTAAACATTATTTTTAAAATACTATCAACATCTAAAATCTGTAAAAAGACATGATGAAGTATAAATCAAAATGCTTTTTCTGTCCGCTGCCAATTTAACTATCATAATATTTTCTCATACAGTGTGTTGTGTTGATAAGACATGGAATAAATTCAAAATCTCGGGAAATTTTCGAGAAAATCCAGAAACACTTAATTAAAACTTTTGTTCATTTTTTTAACGTCATTCATAAGTCAATGACGCCATCCTTGTTGAATGGATGCCGCCATGGACATTTTTTAAATGGCAACCTCCAAATATTTTTGCCCTTCCGTCTCCGAAATATTAAAGTTTCTCTGGAAATTTTTGCATTTGCAAAGGTAGTGGCAATCTTTCATTATAAATAATTTACGAGGGTGGTTTGATAAGTCAGTGACTTTTTGAATAAAAAATATTTATTTCGACAAATAAGCGTTTTATTTCTCAACATAGTCTCCTTTTAGCTCGATACATTTAGTCCAGCGTTTTTCCAATTTTTTTATTCCTTCCAAATAATAGGTTTTCTCAAGGTCCTCAAAATAGGCGTTTGTTTCAGTGATGACCTCTTCATTCGACCCAAATTTCTTACCGCCCAGCCATTTCTCCAGGTTTGGAAACAGGGAAAAGTCACAGGGGGCTAAATCTGGAGAATATGCTGGATGGGGTAGCAGTTCGTAGCCCAATTTATGGATTTTTGCCATGGTGACTACACACGTGTGCACCCGTGCATTGTCCTGATGGAGCAGCACTTTTTTCTTCGCCAAATGTGGTCGTTGCTGCTTCAAATCAATATCGAATATGTCCAAAAGCTCTGAATAATATTCGCCGGTGATCGTTTTACCCTTTTCAAGGTAATCGATGTGAATAACACCGCGTGCATCCCAAAAAAACTGTGGCTATGACCTTGTTGGCCCCAGACATTTTTTAAATGGCAACCTCCAAATATTTTTACCCTTCCTTCTACGAGATATTAAAGTCTCTCTGGAAATTTTTGCATTTGCAAAGGTTAGTGGCAATCTTTCATTATAAATAATTTACGAGGGTGGTTTGATAAGTCAGTGACTTTTTGAATAAAAGATATTTATTTCGGCAAATAAGCGTTTTATTTCTCAACATAGTCTCCTTTTAGCTCGATACATTTAGTCCAGCGTTTTTCCATTTTTTTTTATTCCTTCCAAATAATAGGTTTTCTCAAGGCCCTCAAAATAGGCGTTTGTTTCAGTGATGACCTCTTCATTCGACCCAGATCTCTTACCACCCAGCCATTTCTTCAGGTTTGGAAACAGGAAATAGTCACAGGGGGCTAAATCTGGAGAATATGCTGGATGGGGTAGCAGGTCGTAGCCCAATTTATGGATTTTTGCCGTGGTGACTACACACGTGTGCACCCGTGCATTAGCTTGATAGAACAGCACTTTTTTCTTCGCCAAATGCAGTCGTTTCTGCTTCAAATCAATATCGAATCTGTCCAAAAGCTCTGAATAATATTCGCCGGTGATCGTTTTACCCTTTTCAAGGTAATCGATGACACCGCGTGCATCCCAAAAAACTGTGGCCATGACCTTGTTGGCCGACAGACCCACCTTGGCCTTCTTTTGTGCACGTTCACCCGGAGAAACCCACTGTCTTGATTGTTCCTTGGTCTCTGGTGTAGTGTGATGAATCCATGTTTCGTCTACGGTAACGAAACGACGCAAAAACTCGTTCGGATTGCGGCTGAACATCGCCAAACACTCCTTTGAAGTGGTCAAACGGCTGCGCTTATGGTCTAGTGTGAGCAATCGCGGCATCCATCGCGCGGATAGCGTTTTTATGTCAAATATTCATGTTAAAAGTGATGTACCCGCTCAGTTGAGATGCCTACAGCCTCAGCCACCTGACGCACTTCATTTTCCGATCGTCCAATATCATTCCATGGATTTTATTGACGATTTCTGGCGTGACGACCTCTTTTGGGCGACCTGAACGTTCGACGTCACTTGTGCTGGTACGACCACAACGGAACTCAGTAAACCACTTCTTAACCATTGAAACTGATGGTGCAGAGTCCCCATAGTATTTATCAAGCCTTTCCTTGGTTTCGGTGATGGTTTTTTTACGCAAAAAATAATGCTTAATCAGCACTCGAAATTCACTTTTTTCCATTTTCGTTAGAATTCACGAGGTTGTTTGCTTTCAATGGCTGTCAAACACAAAGTAAATGGCGCAGCCTTTTCAAAATTTTACAGTACAGAGCAGTGTTGCATTTAAAGTTACTGCGCTAGAAATTCAAAAAGTCACTGACTTATCAAACCACCCTCGTATTAAAATTTACAGGCACTTTAAATACATAGTAAAACAAAACCGTGACTTCAGAAACAAAAAAACAGATTGAAAAAGTATTTCCACATAATCTATAAACATATAGATAACTGTCCAAATTTTTATTTTATGTAAAATTTTTGTTTAATTAAAGAATAATAACCAAATGAGAAGAATAAGCTGTATTGCTAATCTCCGTTACTCAGTTACTAGGCTAACGCACCATCTTTGTCAAATAATGTCGAATTCTAGATATCTTACAATCTCCCAAATAACATCAAAATAATAACGTCGTTTATATTTTATAGTGCCACACTTGGGCCGCTCTTTATGCTTCTTTGTATCTGTTTTGCGACCGTATCTTCAAAGAAGAACTGTCCTGCAACTCTGTTACCCATAATTAATGTCCATACATTGAGATTTCGAGGATAATAAATGTTTGATTTCCGCATCCATTGAGGATTCTCAGCTGTCCAATACCTACAGTTCTGACAATTTACATATCGATTCAAACAGAAGGTTGCTACATCGGAAAAGAATATATTCATTTGACAATCATGAGATCTGCCTTGCACTAATTTCGCTTAAACGTTCGCAAAACTCTATTCATGTTAAGGTCATCTTTTATTAACTCGTAAACTAGTTTAACTTTGTAGGGATGCAGTTTTTCTATTTTCAGACTATTGAGGACTGTGGTATGATGTCATTATCTAGCCCCATTTGTCGGGTGTAGTGTTATACTGAACAAGAGAGATTGCAACCCTAAGATATTTAAGTCTGTGCACTGCTTGTGAAATTATAGAAGTTAAAAACATCATTGGCGTTATCTGAGTAGAATATGTAGATAAATATTTATTCCCTCGCGACGAACTATCTGGACTAACAGTAACTTTTTTTTCCTGCCTCTGCCATGTTAAAGACTAACTTCATTTAGGTTCCAGTTAGGCATTAGGCATTCTTTGACTGGAAATTCATCAACACTCAACATATATTTTCGCATACTTCGTACTATATATTGTTTTCATTTAGATTTGAATTTAAACAATAATAAAATGAAAATTAATTGGTGTTCACGAGCCTACAATTGGGATCACAAGGCAAGAATTATCGTTATAAATCATACCAAGTAATCAATTAAGAAATAACATTGTAAAATTAATTAATCCGAATACAAAATGATTGAGTAAGAAATAACTAGTAGAATTATAAAGATCTATACTGGGGCCGCCGAATAGATATAGTACAAAAAAATCAAGGCAGCACAGATTGTTCCGATTGGTTTTATGTGAAAGTGAAATTTACATTAAAACATTTTTCCATATGAATTGTTAATTCATTATAAATAATGTCACTTAGAGAGATGCTAGTATAAATAATAACCATACATTTTAAAAAATTGCAGTTTTATTAATTTAATAAAAATGTTATTAAAAGTTCGTGAGTAAGACAGTTTGACAGTAAACGAAATGATATCTTTTTGGTACAAGTAAACATGCCTTTCAATTTGAGCGGTATATTTGAATGCTACCAATAAAAAGGTTTTGTTAAAAAGAGGGGATAATTGTAGGCGGTTTTAATTACTATATCTGTTCAGCGTCCCGAGTATAGTAGTAATAACTAATCAAATATGTACATAATTTTTTTTCTAAAAAGTGTCTTTTAAATAATACATTATTGATGTTTGTTCGATTTAAACTTAATTTAATTTACATGCTAAAAACATATTTATAACATTTAATTATAAAATTATTAAAATTAGTTTTGTTTTGCAGCAATGGTATAAATAACTGGTTCTCAACATTTAATTTTTCAATGTATTTTATCGAAGAAAAGTTGCTTTAAGTATGCATCTGGTATAATTTTTCGCCCCGGTTACCTTTTTATTTATTCTCTGATAGTGCTTCTCCTCCCGGATACTGTAATAGCTAACCATTATTATAATTTGTTTCACATAGATTCTTTCAGACTTCATTTCTTTTCTTCGATATCTTTTACTTAATAATTTGCTTTGAATAGTGAAGCAACATAGTTTTTAAATGGGTTATTTGTTGAGATGGAGGTGTTCTACATCTATTTGATCAAATATTATTAATCTAATGGAATTTGATTGGCAAGGCTATACTGTATACTGTAGAATACTGTAGTATATTATTGATGCTTCAAAGTAAAGGCAGGTTGTTGATTTATGAGAAATCTCTGCTTTAGCTTTGTGAAGAGAATCTATGTGCTAATTGTAACATTATAAAATATTGGTTCTTGTTTACTTGTTGTTGCCTTGGATACTAACTGCCTATCCAAGGCATACTAATCACCACAATACTCAGATTGGCTATGGAATATGCCATCAGGTTCAAGAGTTTGTTCTCCTTCCTTTATAACTTTAGGAGATAACTGAGTAATATGGGACAAGTCTATAAAATATTTTGTTTGTATCAGGTTTGTATCACAAAGTTTGACAACGATAGGTAAGATTTTTCTTTCTCTTTCAATTACTCTTTACTAATTTATATTATAATTAGTACAGTTTATTGAATGGTGACAAATATTTTAATTTTGCAACTTAGGGCACAGATGGTTTGATTTTGGTCCTCCTCGGTGACTCCCATTTTGGTGTAAATATTATGATGCAGCTTAAATAACAAGTTTTATATTTCGTCCCTATTCGGTCTGTTGTATTTAAAAATGCGCAAGCGATCACAACTGATAGATTTTGCAAAAATTTAGAAAACAATACGTATTTGTTATGGGTACATTGAATGGCAGACTGTTTTATTCTTGTATTACAGTTTTATTTTATAAACTGTCCTAGTAACATTGTTATGTGAATATTATTTTGTAAGCAATGATTGACAAACAAACAGTATTTTATAATTGATAAATAAAAGCGTTGCAACGGATTACTTTACATGAGTCAACTGCTGGTTATTATTTGCTAATAAAAAATAATTTTTTTAAGCAATCTTAAATAAAGGGTGGGGAAATTTGAAGTAAATTTAAAGAAAGTTATTCTTATTAAATTTCTAGACTAAAAATAATAAAATTTTAGAACAATAGATAATAATTAATCACAAGTAGGACTGAATTGAACCGTTACCATGCGCTAGACAAAATTGATTTGTCTTATGTGCATCTGAAAGGATGAGAAAGCTAGAGGTTTGTTGCTCGTTCCAAGCAAATTTGCAGTGTGCCATGTATACATGGATATTGCGTAGCAATATTATCTTAACTAATAGTCGCATTAGTAGCATCAAATAAACTGTAATTTTTCCTTTAAATAGTAAATCGATTAGCTATTGAAATGTCGATTTTTAAGAAAATTCGTTTTTTATGGCCAAATAATCTCTTCTAAGTAATTTTAATTGACAATTTATTTTTTATGGATTTTATGAATTAGGAGTTTTGATATTCTTATGGATTATGGATCTAGTTACCTATTTTCTGTATTTATCCTTAGCAGCGTGTTTATTTATCATTCTTATCTACCTTTGATAATGACATTTAACGTCGAAACAATTGTAAGGTTAAGAATTTATTCAAAACTTTATTTAATCTTTTGATTTTTAGTATATTTTATGATTATGGAGTTCCACAAATAAAGGCTGGAGATAGTAAACTCTATCCCTAAATAGATTAAAGAGGGTATAGTGCAAAATTTTAGAATAAAAAAATCTAAGAACAATACTGAAAACCGCACATTTTTAAGATACCTAATAATCGAGATAAAGCTACTAGGAGTTTGTAAGAGTTCGTTCGTGACGCCACACCGACACGGAGTCGTGAAACCTCAAATAGTATTACATGCATTTTAGATGCGCCCTTCGCGTTGATTGCATTTCTTTAATAATGGCGTTTAGCTTTGAACCAAAATATACACAGTCTCAATTATGGCAAATAAAGGAATACAAAAAAAGAGAAGATCTAAATCAGTCTAATATTACAAGATTAAACAATCTAAATTGATGAAATGCAATATATTTGTATGCTTATGTCAACTGAAAAATGCTATTGAAAATGGAGAAAAGTGGAGAAAACACATGCATTGTTCTTCACAAATCATTTGTAAATGTAGTTTTACACTTTGATAGTTTAGTAAGAAAGACGACAGAAGAAAGACAACGATACTACAATAATTATTGCGGCATTTAGTTTGTTGCAATTTTGTCTGTTGGAACCAAATCTCTTGACAAACGCTTTTCTAAAAAATATATGAAAAAAATATGGCTGCCTTATTTAAACCAAAAGTCATAAAAATAAATTAGTTTCGAACTACCAATACATAGGTGTGATAACACAAAAAAATTATCTTGTTACTCTTGTTACAATTTTTCTTTAAAGGCTTTTCCCCAGTTCAATTTCACTTAATGTTTAACATAAAATTTTTCTCTCTTAAAAGGCTTTTCTCTAGTGTGTTTATCACATTTCTGTCATTCCATATATGGTAGTGCTTATGGGCACACCGTTCTATTGGCTTTGCCATATTTGGTAATATTTCTGTTCAGGCTACCTCATTGGTGAATTCAGCTTTATCTCGGTTTTCTTGAACCTTTTTGATAAGATAATCACTTTTATGCTTTTAAAAAGTTAATTGTAATTTGACTTGCAAATAGAGTGTTTACTTCATTCCAGTTTTAGGAAATTTTTGATAATTTCTCTGTGAGTTTATTGTGGAATGTAGTTTAGTCCTGGTGATCAGTTTTTCACGGTGGTGATTGTTTGGGTCACAGGAATCCAATTTATTGGTCTTTTAAGCTCTACTGCAAGGTACACCTTTTTATTACTCTATCTTTATGATTATCTCGAACAGCTCCTTGTTTTGTAGGAATACTTTTCTAAACAAATACAACAAGAGGTGATAATCCACCCGTATCTATCGTTTAAAGCCGATGAAAAATCTTTTCCGGTAGGCCTGTGGATATGTTGATAAACAGTTAATTTATACAGAATTTCTTTCTAGGCTTTTTTTCCTTTTTCCGGTTCTTTTCGTTTCCGGTAACTACTTTATGTCCTTCTTCACGATCTGCTTATAGCAGCATTCTATCTGTAATTCAAGTATTTTTACCAGCTACCTACAAGTGAAAAGAGGACAAACCAACACCAACATCAACACAGAACTCAACACCTTAATGAAAACACATTTTCTTTTTCCTAACTTTTAGGTTATGTAAACAAAGTAATTAAAAATTTTTTAATTAAACTTTTCTGCAGAAAGCGTAAGTTTGATTCAAGTACTCAATTTAGTTAAGATATGTAATTAAATAATTGTTATTTTGATTGTGTAAATTTATTGATTGTAGAATTGTTTAAGATTTCCGATTCCATAACGTAATATTTTTTACTTTTATTATTATTAAGGGTTTATTTACAAATAATTGTGTGTTCTGTATAATCATTGCATTTGGTGTGAACCACACAATTTCTTTTTTATGTTTTAAAATAAATAACCTTCTGTTTCTTTTATATCTGTGCCTTTTATTTCTATCTACGCTTGTGCTGAGTTCAAACGGCGGCTGCTATCTTAGAGCAGACGTTTGCCGGACCCAGAAATTCGTTCAGTTTAAGGTTAATGTTTTGTGTAATAAATTTTAATATAGCTGGGACTTCTTTTAACACCGTGTGCTAGCCGGTTAGGAAGTTCCCGTTATATCGATTTATCCCGTTATATGATCGAGGAACCAGTACTGGACCACTTGGAAAATGTTTAGGTATTTCGAGTTTCATCGCATTTCCCGATCTGAGTGTCAATTTATAATTTATAAAGGTTTCAGTATTTTATATTTACAAGATTTTAAAAAAGAATCATGAAAATTCGAGAAGTTTTAACCGGTTCCGAGATAACGACCTTTTTTTCCTAACGCTCCGCCCTTATAGTTAGTAAGTAAAAATGTGGGTTAGATTTTAGGTAATACTACTATAAAATCGTTCCAAGAATTTTATCCCCTTTTTTTCCCTAATTTTCCACGAATTCATTTTAATAGTAGGTAGTAAGTAAATGTAGGTTAGATTCTTTCATAGAATACTACTCTATAAAATAATTCCAGGAATTAGTTCACCCTTTTTAACTTTCCACGAATTCATTTTAATAGTAGTTTCTAAGTAAAAGTGTAGGTTAAATGCTTTCATAGAATACCTCTATAAAATAGTTCCAAAAATTATGTCCCCCCCCTTTTTAAGTTTCACGAATTCTTCTCAATAGTTTTGAGTCATTCCATACGAAATCGTCTAAAAAAATTTTTTTTTGTAACTCCACTATTTTAGATATTGCGCAAACTTTGTGAGAATCTTCTTTAGGGTTCCAAAGAAGGAAATCCATCGTCATTTAATTTTCGCATCCGTCAGTACCCGCCTTCCTTAATTAAAGCATTTAAAAATCGCCAGTTTTATACTTTAATATATTTAGCTGTAAAAATCTTTCTATTAAAGATATCTACACGTTCAAGATGGCATTTCAAAGCTAAAAGATAGTAGTTTTTGTGCAAAAAATATAAATTCAGGCAATCAATACCCCCGAAAAACAACACAGTTGAAAATACGTGTATTTTACTTATTATTCGTGATTTTTAACTGACTCCCAGTTGAATGCAAACAGCTAATGTTTCTCAGAGATCAAGTGCACTTACCGTGGATGAAATAAAACCTACAATTGACTCGTTCGGGAGTCAAGTCTGGGGAACGCGGTGGTCACTCAATTGCTCCTCGACGTCCTATCCATCTTCTAGGAAATGTAGTGTCAAGATATCGACGGACGTTTATTCCAAAGTGAGGTTGCGCCCCATTTTATTGAAACCAAATATCCTAATGGGGTACATCTGCTTTTTGTGGTTTGATTTAGTGCCAGATCTGACAGCAATGTTTCCAATTAATCACGGTTTTTTTTGTTTATTGCACCAATTCTTCATATCTTAATTAGATAATTTTAATTAACTATTTTAGCTAACTCCCATGCGCGTTGAATGAATATTCGCCAAGAATTGGTATTAATTAGAAGCAATTCGGATGCCGATGCCCTAACATCCACAGATGCTAATGAAAAGCTTAAGATTAACTTGCAAAAAATATATTGGAAAGTTCCACATATTCAACCGGGATTGGCGGAAGAATTATCATTAACAAAATATATTGGGGAAAATATTGACACTCAAGTGGCATTTAGAAGCTGGGAAACACATATTTACCCCGCTGTACCGCAAACGGATAAGCACAGTTGGTCTATTAAAACATCGACCACTCTGGAAACTCCCCGTTATGTTATCATAAGGTTTCAAACCGATCGTGATGGCCAGTTGCAGAAAGATATGAGCGCATTCGACGCCTGTGATATTCAAAACGTGACGGTATTTTTAAATATGATATCCTTACGATCAATTAAATATTAATTATGGTGAAAATCGATATGCTACTTATACGAAATGTATGCTAACTTTCAACGATCGTACTATGATAAACCCAACGAACCTCTACTGGCTCCTGATAGATTTAAGGCACTTACACCTCTAATCGTCATCGACTGTTCGCGACAGAAAGATTCCTTGCTAGGGAAGCTGTCGTTCTTCGAGTTACTTTCGAAACTCACAAAAGCATTCCAGCGAACACTACTGTTTACTGTCTCATTTTGCACGATCGTGTATTTACGTATCATGCATTGACGAATGCGAATTTGCACCCAAGGAATTAGCCGTGTTTGATGGACATCGTGTGTCTCACTACGTTTTCAAACCTCCGTTCGCCTTTCGCAACTTACCACCCACGTTTCGTCAACAAGCTACTTGGTTAATGCATAATCATCATTGTCTTGATTGGAATGAAGGATTCACTCCTCCCTTTATGCTTCCTGTAATTCTGCAACGCTTGACTCAGCAGGCGGATACCGTTTACGTGAAGGGATCTGAAAAGAGCAACTACATTCGAGGTTTCGTATCACAACCGGTGGTGGAGTTACCAGAGGAACCAGCTCTACAGGCTATGCTTCCATCATGCTTTTATCATCATCATTCACTTTGCTATTGTGCATTAAGTAATGTATACTACTTATATAAAACTCATGTAATGGATTTTTCAGAATAAAGTTTTTAAATTCTTTAATAGTTTTATTAAAACAACATAATATGATTACAACTATTTATTCATTGTCTATTACAAACTTATATAACTATTCACAATTGAATATATAACAATTACTACCCTTTAATTCCCAATCCAGATAACGCACCAAACCCGCAGGAAAACCGGTAGCAAGGTTGTCACGTGCACGTTCAGTTGCAGCAATCCATTCACTATACGGTGTAACACATTTACATTTGAAAAGAATGAAATCACATTTATCAGGCAATAAATTAATAGTATGACGATGTTGGAACAAACCATGTTCTGTACATGTGGAATTTTGTATATTTATAAGTTTACCATTTTTTAACAAATAATGGACTTCTACACCTGCACACGAAGTGTGTCGATAATCGTTTTCACTACGTACAACCACAGTGTTCGACAGTTTAGCTCTTTCGATTAACAACCCGGTATTGTGCGTTTTATAACGCGAAAATTTAATTTCACCCTTATCTGTTGTTTCAAGAACCCAGTAATGTTGCCAACCCAGTTTGATTGAACCCATTTCTGTAACTGAGCGTAAGCGACTGACGTGACTATTTAAACTATACTCCCACCACTTTCGAAGACCCACAAACACCTTAAAATTATTTTAATGCTAATTATACTTAACTACCCAACATTTTAAAACGTGTATTATATATACCCTCTCTATAATCTTCTTTCAAAACTGGAGCGATTACATTTTCCACGTAGCTTATTCGTCTCTGAAATCGTACCCTATCCCTTGCTATTATCTCCCATTGACATCTGCGTGCTTGACGATGTGCATACTCCCATGTTAACATGTAATGCATTTTGTTTTTACTTTCATCAAATGTCACTAAACCCCTCATTTAATCCCTCCTTTATTAAGTCATATGCAAAGTCCCTTAGCTGTCGCTCAATGAGCTTTATTACCAAACACTCATTACAAATCACGCCTCTAATGAAGTCTTGACACAACTGCACGCCTTTTCTATATCGTTGTGCTAACTCTGGACAATATTCCGGACTGAATATCCCCGTACCATGAACAGCTTCGTGTACCGCATCCTCCTCTAGCGCTTCTAATTCACACCGTAGTTTCTCCACAGCATTCAGTTTATCAATAGCTTTGCTTGATACGTCTTCACTGTTACGCGTCCCCATTCTGTTTCACTACGTTACGCTTAGATCATGTGTTCTTATATTCACCCGCTCCCACCCTTTCCCCTCTTCATTCTTCCATTACGCAATACACCTTTTGACTTCCACATCCACTATTACCTTTTCTGGTAGATAATGCACAACTTTTAGCATTCCAAACACATTCGGGATTTGCATCTTCATTAATGGTTCCAATATGTTTGTGATGTTCACTATGCAGTCACCCGGCATGTCTACAACACCATCTATTATGCTATGGTAGAAATTAAAAAATTCCAAACCCTTCAGAAGGTTTAATCGATATGTTAGTAACGGTATTAACTGCCACAGCTCATATAAGGACTCCCACGCTAAATACAAGTCATCATCTCCTGCATCAGTTATCTTTATGATTTTTGTTTTATCGTAATTTCTGTTAACACGCTCAAACGAGATAGTTTTTGTACCAATTTTCAAAGGAACCCCGACCTCTTCTCCTGCTTTAAAGTACTTATTAATGACTCCTTCATTGGTTATTAAAGCGTTCCACTCCGTTTCATCAAACAGCATACACTGATTCTTTACTCCAGCTACTTTTATTACAGGAGCGAATCCCAAATGAGCACATAATCCAACAAATACAACTTTACTTTTTGATTTGTTTAAATAAAACACTGATTGATTCACTAGCGGTGCCCATTTAGCATCCTTAGGAAGCTCGTTTGGAGCCATCAACTGCTTTTCTAGAGCTTGCGCTTTCGCATTCTTAATTGATTTAGCGAGGCTTTCCATTGTAACACTGCACTGTACACTGCAACTGCAAACGCTTTACTCTTCCCATACATGCAACCTGCTATATATATCTACAGCTTGACCTTGAATGGTATTTGATGACCTTGAATATACCTTATTTAGTTACCTTGAATATAGCGTGGCCTTGAATGCATTGTTGCCATATTGATGACCTTGAAGATACATTATTTAATGGCCTTGAGTTCAAGGTCACAACATTGTTGTCATATTGTTGACCTTGAGAATGCGGTGTTGCCACGTTTAGGTGACAGAGATAGGTTCAAGGTCACCATGTGTTAAAGAGAGATAGGTTCAAGGTCAAGGTCAGGAGTGGGGGTGGTTCCAGAACTCTCAATTTTTATCTACTCTTCTCACTTTCTTTTTGGCACACTATGGATATTTTATTGTTTTTAGTTGTTTTCTAAAGCACTTCTCATTTTCTTTTTGGTGCACTATGGATATTTTAATTTTGTTATTTCTTAACCTAAAGCACTTCTGATTTTCTTGTTGGTCCACTATTGATATTTTAATATTGTTGTACTTTACATTAAAACACTTTTCACATTCTTTTTGGCACACTATCGATATTTTAATATTGTTATTTTTTAAGCTAAAGCACATCTCATATTCTTTTTGGTACACTTTCGGTATATTAATTTTTTTGTTCATTTTAAATTAAATCACCTTTTTTTTTCTTTTTGGTACACTATTGATACTTTAATTTTGTTGTTTTTAAATTAAAGCACTTCTCATTTTCATTTTGGCACACTGTCGATATTTTAACTTTATTGTTTTTTTTAAATAAAGCACTTTTCATTTTCTTTTTGGTACAATATTGATATTTAATTTTATCCTTTTTAAATACAAGTACTTCTAATTTTCTTTTTGGTACACTGACGATATTTAATTTTGCGTGTTTCTAGATTAAAGCGCATTCAAATCCCTTGCACTTAATGTGCTGTAATTAAGGCATTATTGCCTTATTAATAATCTAAGTATTAATTAATAGCCTGGTGATAACTTAAGTTCAGTTCAACTCTTAGGTTGTTTTGTTTTTCTCGCGTTTATCGAAAAATAGTCCAGTTGGAGATAGAACCGCCCCTATAATTGGGCGAGGCTGTAGGTAGTGTAGGTAGCATTTAAATTAACATTTTGTGAATATATTTTGGTTATTGGGTGCGGTTAATAAATCGATTTTTAAGTGTACTTTTGCGTTGTAATTGACTCTTCTTCGAACTTAATTTTGTGTATTAAACCAATAGTTCCCCAAGTGTGAACGTAGGAATTCATCTAATAGATTAATGTGCAGTTGCGCCGGGCAGCGTAGGTAGGTAGGGCGTCTTATCAATCGTTATTTCAGCAATCTCCCTACAGCTCGACGGTAACACATTATTATTATTGTACCATCTGATGCAAGCCCAGCTGAGTTTTAGTTATATGGTATATTGTTTGGAAAATTCACAACATGAACTAACAGTCCATAGCAGAAATTCTTGTCAATGATAGCTTGTTTTTCTTACAGGAATTAAGTGACGTTTAATTCTAGTTTTGACACCAGGTGTTGTTTTCAACGCCAAGGACTATTTCGATGGCTTAGCCATCGCTTTGATTATTTTTCTTTCAATACTCCTTCTTACACTTATGCTTTCACCACTAATTTCGAAGTCACTCTTTTTTACAGATGTTAAAAATTCATTACTCATTAAACACTGGCTAAAAATGGCGCTAGGAATTTTATAGCTCTTACTTGTGCATTCGATTGATAATTTATTTGGGAGATTTATTGAGTTGTATGTGGATGTTTCTTAGATTTTTGGCCCTACCCTCTGGTTTTGCACTTCTTTGCGGATGCCCCGCTTGTACGTTTATGATAGTACTATTTAGTTTTGGTAGGCTTACCATCTTAATTGATAACCACATTTTGATGCATGATTCCATAATTCTTCTTTCTAATCTATAATCCTTCCTTCAAGTCTGTTTATATTCAAAATTATTATAGATTACTATTATAGTTTTATTACTGCTTTAATTACAAAATTATATTGTAGTAGTATTTTATTAAGATGCATAATATTATTACCGATCGTTTCAAATACCAGCAATTTTATGGCAATCAACAAAATATTTCCTCTTAAATAAAATCAAAACCGAGGCAGTGATTAATGTACCTAATTGAATTCAAAGCGTGAGTCGTAATAGTTTCGAGCTAATAGGAATTTCAATTTTAAAATTACCAACATACATCTAAATTGAAATAGATGATCTAGAAAAGGCCATCAAACCCAACGAATTTAATTTCCTAAGACTTTTATCAAAAATTAGATTTGTTCATAGTGTACGCTATTAAGCGCAAGCCCACGCACGATTATAGTATAAAACATTTCTGTAAACGATTTATTTACGTTTGAATTTGCTATATCTATTACCTTTTATTACCATTAAAGTTACGTTATCACCTTTTGGTGATTGGTCGAGAACTCATTAAAGGGGGTGTTGTTACGGTTACTAATATTATTGTATTATTATTCCTACCTTTAAAGATAAAGAAGTCATAGTGTATTGAAATTAAGCTTATTAGCCTGTGGTAAAAGTGTACAATTTAAGAAAACCCGTGGGGTTAAAATTTAAGTAAATAATTATAATAGTGTTGTGATAAGTCCCATGTGGGTTTTGTGTAAACTTTATTGTTAATGAGGGATTTGTTTCGCTAATGCAAGACGTCTGTAGTATATTTAGTTTGTAAAACAAATAACTGAGAGGAGTAAATCAATTATTATTATTGCTTTGATTTGATTAAAAAAATAACAATAACAATATTAGATGTATGGACTAACAGAGAAAAAATCGACATGGGAGCAGCGTGCATAAAAACAGTTAATTTAAAACACAGTTTGAATAAAAATTGCAACACGAAATGCATGCACTACACTAATGAGGAATTTTATGGAAACGTTTTATTGAAACGCGCATAAGAACACGGATGAATAAAAACGATAACCGATGTCATCCTACGCTAGAACGGTTTCAAAACCGTGCTTATAATACGAAGATTGCCCAGAGGGTAGGAGGAAAGAACCTTAATAACTATTTTAGAGTAGTGTGTATCAAACAACAGTGTATACTAGCAAAATGACACGTTAATTTGTAAATGTATCAATTTACAACATACTATGGTGATGATAATTCTCGTTTGCCGTCCTTGTCTAAATTAAAGAATTAGAAAAGTAACCTGAATATTTTTTATATTTGCTAATATCACGAGAATTTCATCACTCATCATATGTCGATAATACGAGAGTGGTTTGATAAGTCAGTGACTTTTTGAATTTCCCGCGCAGTAACTTTAAATGCAACACTGCTCCGGTCAACTGCCATCTATGAATAGACTACAGTAAAATTTTGAGAAGGCTGCGCCATTTAGTTTGTGTTTGACAGCCATTGAAAGCAAACAACCTCGTGAATTTTAACGAAAATGAAAGAAAGTGAAGTGAAGTGAGGTGGCTGAGGCTGTAGGCATCTCGGCTGAGCGGGTACATCACGTTTTACATGAATATTTGGACATGAAAAAGCTATCCCCGCGATGGGTGCCGCGATTGCTCACAGTCGACCATAAGCGCAACCGTTTGACCACTTCAAAGGAGTGTTTGGCGATGTTCAGCCGCAATCCGAACGAGTTGTTGTGGCGTTTCGTTACCGTAGACGAAACATGGATCCATCACACTACACCAGAGACCAAGGAACAATCAAGAGAATTGGTTTCTCCGGGTGAACGTGCACAAAAGAAGGCCAAGGTGGGTCTGTCGGCCAACAAGGTCATAGCCACAGTTTTTTTGGGATGCACGCGGTGTCATTCACATCGATTACCTTGAAAAGGGTAAAACGATCACCGGCGAATATTATTCAGAGCTTTTGGACAGATTCGATATTGATTTGAAGCAGAAACGACCGCATTTGGCGAAGAAAAAGTGCTGCTCCATCAAGACAATGCACGGGTGCACACGTGTGTAGTCATCATGGCAAAAATCCATAAAATGGGCTACGAACTCCTACCCCATCCAGCATATTCTCCAGATTTAGCCCCCTGTGACTATTCCCTGTTTCCAAACCTGAAGAAATGGCTGGGCGGTAAGAGATTTGGGTCGAATGAAGAGGTCATCACTGAAACAAACGCCTATTTTGAGGGCCTTGAGAAAACCTATTATTTGGAAGGAATAAAAAAATTGGAAAAACGCTGGACTAAATGTATCGAGCTAAAAGGAGACTATGTTAAGAAATAAAATGCTTATTTGCCGAAATAAATATCTTTTATTTAAAAAGTTACTGACTTATCAAACCACCCTCGTAATAAAATATTAAGTCGTCGATTTGTCGCTATAACAATAATATAAAATAAATTTACCGATTTGTCGATATCACAATAACATATTACCTTCGTGGATTTGTCGATATAATGATAAAATATTAAATTTATCGGTTCGTCGATACAACAAATGGCATATTACATTTATCGATTTGTCAGTGTAACAATCACATATTACATTAATCGATTCGTCGATATAACAATAACGTATTACATTCGTCGATTTGTCGACATAACGATCACATAATACATTATTCGATTCGTCGATATAAGAACATATATAACAATAACCGATAACAATAACATATCGCATTCGTCTATTTGCCGACATAACAATAACCTATTTGACGATTTATGGATATAACACTAACACATTAGATTGGTTGATATAACAATAATATTACACATTTATCGATTTCTTGATATAACAACGTACAGTATTCGTCGGTTCGTCAGAAACATTAAATTATTTGACATTTAAATTTTATTCGTCGATTGGTACAACAATAACATTATTACATTTGTCGATTTGTCGACATGAACAATAGCATACTATATTCGTCGATATAATAATAATATATTGTATTCGACAATTTGTTAAAATAATAATAACGTATTTTATTCGTCGACTTGTTGATATAGTAATAGCTTTGGACTAGTACTACGAAGAATTATAAAATGGATTCACAAGAATTATGAATCAATGAATTAAGTCAGACAAGTCCAACAAACTACTATATAATTTACTCTAATCGGCATATAAGTAATAATAATAATAATAATAATTGCTACTACCTATTACCTGGCGAACCAGGGCCCAGAAGCTACGAAGCTTGTGCGGTAGGGGAGGGGAGATTATTACTATTACGCAGGCCCAACGGGCGACTGCTGCCAACTTAACAGATCCTATAAGCACAAATCCCACATTTGTGTTACAGCTAAGGGAAACTGCAGAAAACCTTAACCAGATCTGCCGGTACGTGATTCGAACCCGGCCCGCTTGGGTGAAGGACTTGCACGCAAGTCCCTATACTATCAAGCCTTTGTAATCATCATAATTAAAAATCATTTAATAAATCAAGTAATTCAAACAAGTACACATAGGCGGCGCTAGACATTTTTTATTAGGATGTGGACAAGTCCAATAATTTTGAGTTAAAATACAAAGAAAATTCGTTAAATCTGAAGCGAGTTATCGTATACCACACGGTCACGCTCAAACGCACGGACACACGGATACGTGATAAGTAAAATCCATTTAATATAATGATACTTCCTATATAATAATTTAGTTATCTTGGTTTGCTGACCACAGCGATTACATCAATCTTAAATCAAATTGATTGATCGTAAAGGTAAGTTAAATAAATTAAAATTTATATAGAATTTCACAGTAGACAAAAGCTATTTGGTAGATTTAGTCATGGTGACAATGTAACTGTGACTAAATCTACCAAATATTTAATTTTTAATGGTAAACACATGATTTCCTAATGAAATATGATTTTTATTATTAATAACGGATCAGCGTCCTGAACAAGTTAGTTTGCCGATGTAATTAAGTTAAGTTTGAAGAATTTAATCTTAATAACTACCAACAATAAATAAAACGTAGACATCCAAATTTAATACCAATCTATTTTTGGTAAAATTTAAAATGTAAAATACTTTAAAATTATTTCTTTGCGATTTAAGTTAATTATCCAAAAAGTAATCTTTTGTAAATATTTTTCCAGCTCAGTGAACTATTGAATTATTTAAATAATCACACTTTAAGAAGGTTTCTATTTATATTCTTCTTAAAATACTCAACTACTAATAAAAAAGGCCTTGTTTTATTTTCAATTGAATTAATAGTTGAAATGCCATTAGCAATTTGAGTTATGTATACACACATATCTAAACAGTAACTCAGTAATGATAGAATTATTATTTGACAGACATGTTATCATTGTTTTTTTAAATCTTATATAGCTTTGACGTAAAATTCGTTATTTCTTTATATGACCACTGTCATAATGCGATATGAACCTCAACAGACATGAGATACAAAAATCTAAATATTAAACCTGGAAGCTTACGTTCCACAACTCTCGTTGCCAATCTGATCGCTTGATATAGCTGATATGCCATTGCTGAAGATCAAGCTTACCAGCGTTTATTGGTTTTTTGGAAACCACGAAATGTTAGAATTCCATAAAGGAATCGAGGCATCTCCAGGAGAACCAACCTTCAAATAGTACTCAATATGAATGTTAAATCTGTTTTATTATACGCCTATAAGGTATGGATGACAACTAAGAAGATTGTGTCTTCCATTTACAAGTCTTATCGTCGATTGAATCACTGGCTTTTGAGGATTGTCAATGGTGATTAGAAGAGATCGGAGAATTATGTCCTCAATGAAAGAACGAAAATCTATAAGTGTATGGCCGTAAAGAATTAATTGACTTTTTCTAGGAACTTTTCAGGATCTGTCCTAGATTCAAAACATAATATTTTAGAAATTGTCGACAAATTCTTAGTAGTACAAATCTAGGTTAAGCCAAGGTCAAAATTTATACTTTAATGTAGGCTTAATCTATTTAACTGAGAAGTATTACTAACTGACATTTCGACTTTTCTAAAATTCTGAAAAACAATTACTAATTATTGAATAGTTGAGTATACTATAAACTTACTCACTAGAAGATATAATCATTAGAAGGAAAGATTGTTTAAGTTCATAGAATTATTAGCTCTTTATTAATTTCTAAACAGAAAACTTATTCTTGCGATTCTTAAGGTGCTTAATAAAGAAGATTATTCTCTTACAAACGTGTGATATCTACCCACCTCGCTTTTAAAACAAAAGCCATCAGTAAATAATCCAGTTATTTACAAAACACAGCCTGATGGCGTTTATGCTGTGGGAAAACTAAGGTAAATTAGGTATAACGAACTAAACAGAATCATTAGGTAACCACCTAAGAATTTCAAGTGTGAACTGCCCGTTAATAAATGAAAAATTTTCAGAAACTTTCATCAATTCGTAATGTCATAATTCATAATGTCGTTTCAAGACTAGAGACTTTGAGTAGTCAATGATTCAAAAGTTTAGATCCAGAACGTAAAAAGTCTTTAAAACTCTTAAAAGCCTTAAATGCTGGTTTTGGTTCTCTATCTTTATTAATGTTTAAAATCTGAATTTTTGAAATTTATTTTTAAGCACTGTTAAATCAAGTTACATAAGTTAAATAAAATTAATTTCTAACTATTAAATGAGTAAATTATTCAACAAATTAAAATAGACTTATTTAATATTAGATTACCCACTATTATGATTAACGCAGTTATTTAACTGCAACAAATTCTAGATTTGTAGCTTCTTAAAAAAGTGCAATCTCTTAAATAAGTAACAGATAATAATGAATACTAAGTAAAACTCAAGATGCCCTAACAATTTTAGGTAAATAATAGTTAAAATTATAATTAACTTTGAGCAAATCAAGTTACCTTTACTTCACGGGAAATTAAGATTTATCTTAACAAACAACATAATTATAAGAAAAGTCGCCTTTTAGGATTCTACAGAATTTACAAAATTTTTAAAAATTTATTTGGAGAATACTATCCACAGCATTTAACCCCACCTTTGCCACAAGCAGTTAAAGTTATATACCGTAGATTGTATTTATATAATAGTCCAACATCAACATAGTTAAATAAATCGACTGACTGAAAACTGATGGTTTCTGGTTTTATGGTGAAAATGTTTAGATTATTGATATCGATAGAATGTTTTATGGTCGATAGTGTATTTTTATTAGATTCAAGATCCTTTGAACTTGATCCTGTTGTGGACGTAACAACATAATCTTAATAACTCGGACTCACAGTGACACCAACGTCATTATTTCTGGCAAGAACCTAACCTCTTTCCATAGAGACGAGAAAGCATTGTGATTTTGCTTTTCTTCTTTGATGTTTTTATGACGCATGTTAATGATTACAGTTGTGGAATCTTCTGATGTTCCTTTCTTGATTGATTCTTGGTGACTGATTCATCGATTCATTCGTTAACTTACCGTTTCACTCATTTATTCGTTGATTAGTTTACTCATTTAACAGTTCATTAATTATAATTCGCTCAATCATTGGTTAATTCATTCATCCATTAATTCAATAATCGATTGATTCATTAGTTGATACCATACAGCCATTGGTATTATTCAATATCATTTAATATCATTCATTGATTAATTAATTCATGCATCAACTCATTCCACGATTCATTTATTATTTTACCATATCATTCATTTATTAACCGATACATTGATTTATTCATACCTTACATATTTTATTAATCCACCTATTCGTTCATTCGTCGATTCATTATTCATTTCCCTTAAGTAATAGATTCACTCAATTATTCGCCGTTTCTTTTATTCATTCAGCAAATTATTTGCATACTATCGATTTGTCCATTCATTAATTAATTCACCGATTCACTGGTTCATTGGTCGATTCAATCGTTCATTCGCCGAATTCTTCATTGATCCATTCATTAATTTACCGATTTATTTCTAATCATTTATTAGTTAATTCGTTTATTCATTGATTCATTTACCGACTTGTTTACTTATTCATTAATTTCTGGATAGGTTTATTCATCGATTCATTCACTAATTCATCTAATAATTCCTTCGTCGAAATTTATTCATTTACGCATTGATTAGTTTATTTATTCATCGACTCATTTAATCTTTCACCGATTTATTTATTAATGCATTTATTATTAATTAATTAAATTCACTTATTCACCGACTCGTTCATACATTCATTTATTCACCGATTCGTTTAATCATGTATTGATTCTTTAATTCACTTATCGAGTTATGGCTTTGTTAGTTCATTCATCGATGCAATCCTTATACCTTATTTCATTTCATTCACTCATCAACTTATTCATTTTTTACCATTCATTCATCGCTAAATTCATTTATTCATTAACTCATTCATTGATTCAACGATTCATGTATCGGATCATATGTTTGTTTATCGATTCATTTATTTTTTTCGCCATTTCATTCATAACAATTAACCGACTCATTAATTCATTAATCAATGAATTTAGTTAGTCGTCAACTTATACAATCATTCGATTATTCAATAATTTATTGATACAACGACTCAATCACTCATCAATTCATCCTTAATTCATCCGTTTCTTTATTCGTCGATTCATCAATACATTTAGTTATTCGCCGTTTCTTTCATTCTTTCAGAAAATTGTTCGCATACTATCGATTTGTCCATTCATTAATTAATTCACCGATTCACTAATTCATTCGTCGATTCAGTCATTCATTTGTCGAATTCTTCATCGATCCATTCATTAATTTACCGATTAATTTAATCATTTATTAGTTAATTCGTTTATTAATTGATCCATTCATTGACTTGTTATTTATTCATTAGTTTCTACATAGGTGTATTAATCGATTCATTCTCTAATTCATCTATTAATTCGTTCACCGACTTATATATTTATTCATCGATTAATTTCATGGATTCCACGATTCGTCGATGAACTCATAGATCCATTCATTTATGCATTGATTCGTTTATTTATTCATCGATTCATGTAATCTTTCACCGATTCATTTATTAAACCAATTATTATTAATTAATTCATTCACTTATTCGCCGACTCGTTCATACATTCATGTATTCCCGAACCGTTTAATCATTTATCAATTTTTTAATTCACTTATGGAGCTGTGGCTCTGTTAGTTCATTCATCGATACACTCATCGATATATTCGTTATACATTATTTCATGTCATTCAATTATCGACTTATTCATTTTTTACCATTCATTCATGGATAAATTTATTTATTCATTAACTCATTCATTCAACGATTCATTTATCGGATCATCATCTTTATTTATCGATTCATTTATTTTTTTCACCATTTCATTCACTTATTAACCGACACAATAATTCATTAATCAATGAATTTAGTTATTCGTCGACTTATACAATCATTCGCCTTTTCAATAATTCATCGATACACCGACTCAACCACTCATCAATTCATCCTTAATTCATCCGTTTCTTTATTCGTCGATTCATCAATACATTTAATTATTCGCCGTTTCTTTCATTCTTTCAGAAAATTGTTCGCATACTATCGATTTGTCCATTCATTAATTAATTCACCGATTCACTGATTCATTCGTCGATTCAGTCATTCATTTGTCGAATTCTTCATCGATCCATTCATTAATTTACCGATTAATTTAATCATTTATTAGTTAATTCGTTGCACAACACAGTTACAGTTCGAAGGTTATGTGAGTATTTTTAATATTCTAAATTTAATTAAACACATTCAAGTGACCTTTCTTCCCGCCCTACTCTGATTAATGAAATAAATAAAGATTAATAAAAAGTTTCACAATTTTTATTAAAATATAACCTTACAATATTGTTTCGATTAAGTTAATTAATTAAATTAATACTATGATTAAATCCTATTAAGTAAATCGTTGTAGTAGATTCCCAGATTGGTTGCTGGATTTACTTGAAAAATTTGTACTGTACATGAAATACGCGAATTAAACCATCTAGGTATTTAATTTGGTTCGGGGAAGCCTTTGGGTGGCCGGCAGAATATATGGGTGGCCTCTACTACCCAAGTCACCCTTTAGCTACGTGCCTGTATATCTTAAGCTATATGTAGAAAAAATGATTACAGAAATATCATGCAACTGCAAATTTATATTGATAATACAATGAATAGGTAACGACTAAAAAGGAAATAAAATTGCGTCCAGAAAATAAAAAAAGCAAGTAATAAATTATAGGCGAACGTTATCATCCAATATCTATAAATATGGAGATGAAGATCTCTACACGAAGATTTATTACGTTAATATTTTATAAAATGTAAGCAGGTTTTGTATAAGTGGTATTTTATTGTTATTAAAACATCTAATAATACTATTAAATACTGGTGTACTTGCTCTGGGGCATATTCTTTTTATAACGTGTTGTAAATAGAGTTATAGGATGCTGTAGGCTTGTTTGCTAAATAAGTAATTAAATCAAAATTAATATTGTAATAGTTAAAAAGACAATTGTGTGCCATAGATATCGGAATACAGCGTAGAGTGTCCTATTCTTTATATTATGTCTTAAATATTTTCTCAAGGAGATTCTGTAAGGGACGTATTCGAAAAATTTAATCTTAATAAAAAATGGTACAAAGCAACGTTTAGTTTTTCAGTTACTAAAAATAAAAATTGCTTATTGATATTTTCATTACTAGTAATAATAGAAATAAAGCATTATCAGATAAGTTAATATTTGCGCAACAAAGAATAATACGATAAATAAAATTATTGTTTTATTAAAAATTGAAAAAATGCCACAAGAGATATACTGACTGGAAACGCATGCCCTTGATATTAAACTTTCAATCCGTTCATAAAAAAACGGTGAGGGTTGTAGGCTTAAGTTCGCTATCGGTTTACACTATCAATCTTGATGGTGTATAAATACATCAAGTGCATATGTTTCCAATATGTACATATAATGGAAAAGGATAAAGTTAACTGTTTTCGCATAGAAGCAGGAAATAGAAAACCGGTGTTGTAGTTTGAGCATTGCACGCGGTTTGAAAAGATACACTCCTTTGTCAACATTACCGTGAAATTTGCTTCTCGTCTCTTTTCGGTTATTAATATGCTGGGATGTTTTATTAAGTTAAGTTATATTTAATTAGTAAATATCTTCAACTTTTGTAGTCCGCATTCCAAGTAGCGGCTCAAGTCATTTGAAAAGGACAGTAATCAATCCATCCAAACCTTATTAAAGTTATTAAGTTGGTGCTTAACTATTAGTCAAAATCCAAAATATGTTAGAAGCTCTAAGTCTCTGAGTATTTAGTCAAAATCACCAGACAACTTATAAAAGAAAGAGGCATTTTTCCAAATCTCACAAAAGCTAAAACAGAAGCATTATCAATAATATGAACGCTCTATCGAAACGAGAAAAACAGCAAAATACGTTACATAAACTACTTCGACACGAAGAGTTTCAATCTCAAAAGTCGAAGTAACATTCCGACTATATCCACGCATCGTAGTAGCTTTCCTTTGTTCGAATTTCAATTCTAGGCACCCCATTTCTCCCATTTTTGCTTCCAAAATCAATAAAAGCAGTGGAAGACTGACCAAAAGATGGGTTGTGGTATTTATCATTTGGAGACGAACGCGCCAGGTTCAGTCAGGTACTGTTTCCTATTATGGTTATGTTTCCTGTTGACTCCTGTATCAGTTTGGTTTAATGTTGCAGGAGTTAGCAAAGTGTCCTAGCTGCCCACACTTATAACTGCCCCACTAAACTTCTTAAACGAATGCGGTCTATCATGGCATTGAACTGGATGTAGCAGCTACACTCGCTACAACGATTCTGGTGTAAAATGGTTTTAAATCAGACGTGAAACCGAGTCTTTGCTATGAGTTAAAGAGACTTTCAAAAGCGCACATTTCTCATAAAAATATCGAAAATTACTCTCATAGGGTATTTACTTGCGAGCAAGTATTTTTTGTAGATAATGACAGTAGTCATATCTTTTGGAAAACGCTTCCTGCAGCTTTTTCTTCCACTGCTTCTACGAGCACATCAGATACTGACCCATATTTCTTTTTCTTAACCCATTAGCAATGTTTACACACCATTATATAATACACGTCAAAACATAATACAATCCTACAACAGTATGCTGTAAACTGATAGTACATGCACTAACAGATTTTTAAACAATGTAATAAAATTGATCCATGGTATAATGATTAAGCTATGGTAACTCAGTGGGTATGGCTACCACTTGACTACCAATCTTCCTGAGTTCGACTCCCACGGATGATACATTGGAATCTTCGACTCAGCCTGTGAAAATGAGTAATAGCAGCCTACCCTGCTATACCCCGATGGTGCTTCATGTCCTGTGAAAGGGGACTAGTATTATAATAAAACTGATCAATGGATCACTATTCTTCGCTCATTTTGCTAGGTATCCTCACAGTCGAGAACAGGAATTTACAGATTTTTTGACGAATAAGCTGTTGTAAGAGTTATTTGGCAACAGTGTAAACAGCAGCAAGTGCTTTTAGCAGCCGTAAAATCGTGAGCTAGTAATAAACGAAATTTAGAGGAAAACTAAAATCAATAAGTCCATAGAGGTAGAAAACAGAACACATAACAACAGCAAGAAGGAAGAATGTAGTCATAATTTAAATACAAGACAAGTATCCTTTGCAAAAAATTCGATAACAAAATTAAACTACGACAAAAGCAAGTGCGACGTTGCCGCGTCTGATAAAACTTATAAAAGTACAAGATTTGAAATTTCAAAAAGTAATAAACGTAATAAAAAGGGCGATAAGCGGAAAATGGCAACTAGTCAAGACAAACTAGATACAATAATGGAGATATTGGAAATATTGGCTACAAACCTTGACAGAAAGAAGATAAATAAAAACGAAACGATACAATTAAATAGTATTACATGTTTTGTTGGTAAAGAACATATTTACAACATGTTGGTCAAATAATATCACGAGGCTTGGAAAAAAAAGTTTTTTCTATACTATTTACTATTATTCACAATCATTAGACTTAAATAATCAAAGTAAAAAATAATTATAAATCTTAAAATAAATTTTGTGTAAACTGTCAATAAATTTCAATCGGCCATCTATCGACCAAAAGAAATTTAAGTAAGGTTTCATTGTTCGCCCTATATGGCAATGTATGCTCTCACTATTTTAAAATTGGCAATTAATTAATTCCATCGTATTAATTAATTATATAAAACACGGAAAAATAAAAATAAAACTAATATTAAGTAAGATATTTTTAGCGTTAAATACATTTATAAAAACCTAAATTTAAATCGGATTAAACGTCTTGTTTTAAATTATTTACAAATAAAAGTTGGCCAAGACTAATGGTCAGTTTTACAGACACGTGTAAAGGAAATTGTTAACCACTTTACTGTTGCTATAGCAATAGCTTACTTTCCAAGGTTTTTACAATGATAGAAATTTACAGATTGCAATATGATTGTAATTAATAGTATATTACATATTGAATTGGTAAAAGACATCTTTACAAGCCAAACGATATTATTTGACCGAGATGGTACGTCGAAGTCAAACAATATCGCGAGGCTTGAAAACTTTACCATCGAAGCATGTATACTATTTTATTCACAATCATTAAACTTAAATAATCAAAAATTTTAAAATAAATTTTCTGGAAAGTGTCATAAAAAGTCTAATCATCGCCATCTATCGACCAAATGAAATTTTAAGTTGGGATTCATTGTTCGCCGATAAATGACAATGTAAGACATGTAAAGGAAATTGTTAACCACTTTGCTGTTGCTACAGCAATAGCTTACTTTCCAAGGTTTTTACAATGACAGAAATGTACATATTGTAATATGATTGTGAATTAAAAAATATAAACAAAATATAAAAAATAATAATGAGCTAATTATAATAAATGAAAAACCGTACGATTTGATACATTGATACCAGAATACTTCTTATGATAAGGATGAAGATAATAGAGATGAAAAAGTAGAATAATAAGGAAAATCTTGCATGAAGCGGACAGTACCTGACCGATACCCAGAAGAGTACCAACTATCATCAGAGAGAAATGCTTGCAAAGAATCTAACCGG
Organism: Agrypnus murinus; assembly: GCA_929113105.1. NCBI lineage: Eukaryota > Metazoa > Arthropoda > Insecta > Coleoptera > Elateridae > Agrypnus > Agrypnus murinus. The sequence continues at coordinate 149,952,801 of OV816028.1, forward strand.
GTGTAAGATACTAGATTTTAGTTAATTATTCTGGGTAGAACAGTAAATATGCTTATCATCCGCGCATTCTACAACCGCTCGGATAAGCGGCCGACTCAAGCGAGAGCACGCGTCCCTTCCCTAACCGATATTTGACGTACACCGCTCCGTTTCACTCCTACCATTTCCCTCACGCTCAGAGAGCACCTATATAAGGAGGTGCACAAGTCTTATTCATTCTGCTCCCGGACTCAAAACCAGCAGGGCCAACCTGCCAGCAGACCCAGCCAGCAGCCATGCAGGCCCAGCAGCCCAAACCGCATTTTGGGAATATTGGGGGAAATGCTCTTAACCGTAGTTCCGATTCCCTTTCCGTTCATCATGCCCCGATCGCATCCGTTCATCCCTTACCGTATGTTTTCTCAGACCTCACTGCGAGTATTCCGAAAGGTCTCTTTCCGTACACCCTGTCCGAGACTTCACTACGAGTATTCCGGAAAGTCTCATCCCACACACCCTTTCCGAGACCTCACTGCGAGTATTCCGGGGGTCTCATTCCGTACATACTCTACGAGACTTCACTGCGAGTATTCTCATTCCATTCATCCATTTTGCTACGCTGTATTGCACCCCGCTTGCTTGGAACGCCATTATTAACCGTAAGATTACGACCCGTTTGGGTAGAATTAGAGCTTGTAGGAGCTAGTGGTATTAATAAATTGTGATCTGTTTGGTATTTAGATGGTGTGTTTTATTTACTGATAACACTTATACCTTTTCTGAGTGTCTTAGTCAAAACAGGTGGAGACGGATGCTTCCATAAGTAACATGGAAGCATCCATACCAAAGGAAGTTAAATAGATTACATTTAATTACGAAGAATAAAATAGATCAAAAATTAGTTCTTTGTTAGTAGTTTCTTCTTTGCTTGGAGTAAACGTAAATTATCGAGATGAAAATAAATTTAATAATCATTTACTTAGAGAATTGCAGAAAATGGATCAATTATGTTCAATTTAGATAAGGAATTCATTGTCCAATTAACTTCTTTACTTATTTATTTATTTATTTATTTTACCATTTATCAAAGGGTTTCAAGAAATATTTCTACCCGATAGTACTAAAGAAACCCAAAATAAAAAATTAATATTATATTTTGATTGCGAAATTTTTTACATAGGCTGCAGTTTAGTAAACTCAGCACAAGAAAACTACGTGAGTCTAGTGAGTTTCCGCCTAATATGAGCCATTTTATCCAGCCTCTAGATAAAACTATTTTAAAACTGTTTGAAAATAAATTGAAATAAATTCTTAATAGATTATACGAAAAGTAATCCAGGTAAAATACCCCCTAAACTGGAATTTGTTAAAACAATAAAGATTCTTTGCGTGGAATCCTTTAAATCTCGGAATATGATATCCGGTTTTTATCGACAGGTCTGTTTTTTCTAGATTGCTCCAAATTTCCGGCAGAAGCGTATAATTACAGTTGAAAAATTCAAAAAAGAGGTAAATAGATGATGAAAATGTCTCCAAGCTCCAGTATCTGAAACACCAGCTTTTGACGGAGGAGTTGCTGATGCAAGTCGTATAGTTAGTAGATATTATATAAGAATGTGGAGATACATTTACATTTTCAACAGGATGCTGAAATAGACGCAGATCCAAAGTTTTTAACTGTTCGGTAAATTCTAAAAGAACTAGCTAGGCATTCAACATCAGTAACAAAGAGAAATAAAGTCTCGCAGGGGTAAAGCGAAATTCTCACATCCAAAGCGGTTACAAAACGGTTGAAAAGATGGGAAGATGCCAAAAAGAAATAATCTGTACAAAAACGAGGAAAAGTGATAAGTAAAAAACCAATTACTTGTAGGGAAAAGAACAATTCTGATGAAAAAGAAACAACTGGGGAAGAATTAGATTCTACAATCCTATGTTCTGATCGTGATAGCCACCTCGACATCTATTAACAATTTTCTGATGGAAGAAATTAAGCAAAGGCAAAGACAATAATTAACGTTTAATAGTTAAAATATCCGGTAACAACTTGAAAATTAAATTTTGTTGGGTCATTTCTAGACAACTAAGTATAAACGGCCGTCAGATGATGATATATAGGTGATAAATAAATATTTTATTTTTTATAGCCCTATGTCACAGCTTGGAAGTGCACTATAAGAAGACCTGCAAGATGAATGCAGTTTCTTGCATTATTTCACTATGAAGTCGTCTTCGTTGAATAGCTGGTTTTCTTCAGTCTCTTCTTCAGAATGTCCCAGAGTTTCTCTATCGGGTTCATATATGGGCTGTTTCCAAACCAAGGAAACCAATATTGTTTTCGCTTAAAAACTTGGTAACAGACACGCTACTTTATGGCATGGTGCACCATCACCATTTATCAAATCCTCCAAGCCATACTTAAGGGATGGTAAAATGGATTATACCAACAAATTAAACTAGTATTTTTTATTAAATATTGTATTTAATAAATTATTTAATAAAAGAAACAAAAATATTTAAAATATCACAATTGTTCTAATAATTTGCAGCACAGTTCGGAAAATAAAAATAACTTTTTTGCACTAGCGGCACAATGTGTACTCCGGTGTCATTAAGCATCAATTGTAAAAAAAGAGCGGAAGTATATAGCGCACACTTTTTTATTTTACATCATACATACCTAACATATCTCACTCCCGAACACACCGAGGACAAGTAAAGATTCATGTTCAAAATATATTTTATTTTGATAACAAACAATATCTTTAGGTAAATCTACTCGCCTGCGCTGACGCACAGACGAATTAACACTACAGTACAGATGTTGAGTGTAACAGTACATTTGACAGTACAGATGTTGAGTAGAAATCGTTAAAATGCTACTAGAAACTGTCGTGCAAAATCTAACAACGAAGAACTGGGCGAAGAGTGTAGTACACGAAGGGATGAACCTAAAGAGTTTTTGGGAGGGGGGTTAAAATTGTCAACTTAATAGGATGGAAATAACTACGAGTAAGAAAAGAGATTTGTATTTGTATCTAATATTGGAAAATTAGTACTTTACACAAACCTTGTTTTTATTTAAAATGAACTGTACGAAACAAACGTAATTTTTAATGCGCTTCAAGGTTTACATATTGTTTCCAAACAAAGACTGAAATGTTTAAAACAAAAAGGTAAAATTGGTTTGGACACATTTTCTTATCTTTCATTTTCCTCGACTTTATATAGTGATCCCTAAACACACATTTTGAAATTGCAAACTCTTTCTTGAAATTACCAACTTTAGAGAGATGAGATTCTCGCCCCCCCCCATGTGTTTGAAATTCAACAAATAAAAAACATACTTCAACAAAATAAAAAACCCTGTATATATTCAAAGTCATTTGTTTAATAATGCCAGTTTTAAATGAGAATTGCCTTTTACAATGCCTTAACACGCTTTCAATAATATCATCAACCAATTAATAATAATAATACAATTAGCTCATAGTTTTATTAATAAATTCAATAAAATAGTTTCACAGTTACTTTCATTTGTAATTTTTTTCTAGAAGGTATGAATGCAAAGTGGCATTTATGTTACAAAACTACGCTTTCTAATAGTAGGCAATAACGCGTCACTCGTGTTTTCTTGGTTGCCTATCCGTTGTCCTACTAATTTAGCTGTGTAAATCGGGCTGGGCTTGGCAGCAAAAAAGAAGTAAATACAATATGTATATTAAACAATTGTATAAAATTGCTTGTGTGTGTAAAGATTTGCTTAGAGAATGAATGACACTTCAGTGGTAAAAATACTCAATCCAAGTACCTAAGTGATTAGCGACCGTGAACATAATCAAAATTTCGTTACAAGTGCGCCGTCACGTGAATTTTTAGACTCGTATCAAACAATATTTTTTGTATTCGTTTACACAAAATTGTAAAACTTATTGTAAATTTTGAGGTTAACTTTGACACCTGTTAAAATGGGTACTTTAGTTATGTACCACTTTTTCGATTATGTATCTTACAAAACAAATACAAAACCAGTTGAAAATGTTAAGCCTAGAAACTCCTGGGCGCGTTGTTTAACAAAAACTCCCAATTTACTCTCCTCTCACTAATCCAGCCACCACTCCCACACCCTCTCGACTTAACCCACCCGCTTTCGCTAACCCCCTGACTTAACCATCCTTCCTTCTACTTACGCACCTACACCCTTCCTGGACTTACCTCCTCGACTTTACCAAACCGGCTCTCCCCCTAACTTACTTATCCACTCCCGACTTAACCCCCTACCCTCATCGATTTATTCATGCACCCCCGCCTTACCCTATGTCAGTACGATGTTCTTTTTCATTTTTTAAAATTCATAGTCAAAAAATAATTATGTATGATATAAAGTGCTAAATAACGTTTTTTTCAACCCTACGAACAGCATAAAACCCGCTTTAACAAGCTTAACATACAACATTTTTTCTACGGTCACAGATATTAGAAGATATCAGGGAAAATAATAATTATTGTTTATTACTTACATATCTACTTTTGTATTTTTGAATGTAAATCATACTTATGTTTACTTTATTTTACTAGTGAAAAAAATGATTTTAGTTCACTGTGCCTAAACAGACATTTTTCATTTAGGATAAGAAACGTAGCAAAAGCACTTTTTTCGCTTTTTCAGCAACTTGCAAAAAATAATGCTTTGTCACACTTGTTATTTGTGCAACTCGGTAATCCTAGTTGCGCAGATTCTGCAAGTGAAGAAAACACTTATTTCTTGCAACTTGTATAAATAATTATTAATGATTTGATCCCTCCGTTTTATTCTTTGATAAAACATTTTACAAAATATGTTAAAAACTTTGAAGTATACCTTCTTTTATCACACTTATTAGAGGCCCGGAGATTTTAAGCTCAGCCCTGACCGTGCAATTCAGAATTGACATTAAAAAAAGGAGCAATCTTTGTGAAGGACATTAAGATTGGAACACGTTGTAATATACGTTGAAAAAGATTTTCCCTTACATGGAAATAATCACAAGAAAACAAAGGAATTAATTCGTGTGCACACACCTCCAGAGTATGTTCTCTCAAATTCTTAACTGAATTTTTTTCACTACTCCCACATATATATTACGGCACGCGTATGCAAATGTTTTAAAATTCGTAATTATGCCCTTGAATCTAGTTTTAACAAGGAAATAACAAAGCGCGACTCTTAATAACAATAAATTTTAATTAAGCATTTTTTTCTGCATTAAGATTTTTGTTTTGCCCAAACAGTAATTTAAATTAACTTTTCTCCCCTTTTTTCCCATTTCGAAAAGGTCCATTAAACAAGTCCCAAACGAATACGATCATAACTCATAATAGTGGTCCATAATAAAACTTTTGTTTTGTTATTTTCAATATTCTACAAGTCTCCGAAAAACATTAAAAAAGCACAAAAAGTTCCGACAGCACCGTCTGACAGCTGGATCAATCAGTTCCTGTACTTTATTAACTCCATAAGTTACGACTTGTAAAGCATTTCATCTTAAATTACGTAACGCTCTATTTTTGAGTTAAAAATTACATCACGTCAACTCCTTTATTATATTATTACACCACGTTCACTTATTCCGATAATTTGATTCCATGGTCATTTTCTAGAAGAAGAAATCCGAACCCGTACGTGGTTGTAAACATGTTTGTTTTCCATTGTTTTTAATAAATTGAAAATTTGTAAAATTAGAAGTTTCAAAAAATAATATTAGTAGCAAAATAAGGACTGATTGCTAAATCGAACGCCTTCGCACCTGATCATTATATTGTAAAGTAGTAAAATAGAGAAGACAACCTGTTGTACTTAGCTGACCTTGCTTTTCGGCTCGAATGCTCGCGGCCACGATGTTGCATAATGCGCCCCTTGTAGACCCCCCTTCCTATAATTTGCTCAGTCACCGCCTATGCATACAACATATGCTAATGATTTCCGCCAATGCATCATTCGTCTCTTTTTAGCTGCACATTTTTTTCATTAGTCATCCTTTTTCATTAGTTTGTCCATTCTTTTTTTATATATTGTATACCTATAATCTGCATTCTTTTGATTCTGTCTACTCCAAAAACTATTTTCGAGGAATTCTCGTCTAGGAACCGTCGAATTGAGAATTTTAAAAAGCAAACTTCATGAAAATTAATTATTCATTTATTGTTTCTATAAAAAATATTCATAATCATTATAAAAATATAATACAAAAATATACACAAATACAAAAGTAATCAAAAATATTTATTTTCAATGAAGTGGGCACTTATAAGGTTCGTTATCTTTACAGCAGAATTCCCTCCCTGCAGATAAGTTTGTGTTTACCCACGTTGAATTATGGTTTTTAATAAATAAATAAGCCCTTTCCTTATGGCAATCCCTATCTATGGTCGCACATAAAATGTCTGCACTCTTGGAAAGATGTTTGATAATCTAAGAAAAAACAAATATTAAATTAATTAAGCTCATATTTTCTAGTGACGTGACGTCAATGTTTAAAAACTATTTAAAAAAAATTACACACAGAAAAATTAAAAATTAACATCGTTTTTGACTTTGAGTTTAATTACTCAAGGAGATCAAGGTACATATATAAAACTAAAAAGTTTATTTATTTTATTTATGTGTACTTCTTATTTTAAAGTGATATTTATAAAATTTTAAAAATTTAAATCTCTTAATTGCATGCCAGGATGTATAAATTCCTTTATGACTAAACATATCCCACATTTTTAAGTTTAATCATTATTCATTTTAAAGTTAACAAATTTTGTTTATATATAAAGCGCTACAAAAAATGTTTTAAAAGATTTAATAATAATGTTCAGTTATACACTACAAGTAATTGAAATACCAATTACTAATTACAAATTATTAATTAATATCAATTACTTCATATCTTTTAAAAAGTACTTCAAGTATCAATTACTCTGTAGAAGTAATTAAAATTTTTTCAAGTAAAATAAATAATTCAATTATTTTAACCAGACTTGTTTTACTCAATACAGAAAGTCTTTCAAGTACTTAATATACTTGTACTTTCCCAAACTCGCCCTATACAGGATGTCTCAAAAATAACGAACAATAACGCAGAGGGTTAAAAAGCGTCCGAGGTAGAATCTAAAACAGTGATGGGCACGTTAGGGGCCCCTTACGCGGTTGCTACTCCTTCCTCGCTGGCCGCTAGCAGCAGTCTCCGAGGTAGGCGTAACAGCGTTCCGAACTAACCAATCACACGTAAGCGCGCGACGGGTTATTAAATTAAAACTAAATATTTAAATTGATTAAATTTTAATTTAGTATTTAAATTAATGAATTACAAAAAGAAACATTAAATGTATAAAAATACCGTAACACTACAATTGAATTGTAATAATTCATATCAAGTTGTTTAACATTAAATATTAAAAGAATATAAATGTAAATAATCATTGCTCATTTTACTTAAAAAATAATGACACATACAAATTCTACTTTGTCCTACGTTTGATTACCACCTTATTTAGATATTTCAATTGGTTTTCATCGCCCCGCCAGTGGCCGCGTTAGCGTCGCAGTGGGGGTACTAGCCGGGCAGTTTCGTGCACATTGTGCACGAAATGCCCATCACTGATCTAAAACTAAAGAAAAAAAAACTCTACCTTCAAAAAATTTTTTTTGTAAATTTGTTAAAAATTGTTTGCAATACTTTTTGCTAATACGGTCCTGTTATATTTTGCATCAATTTGATAATAAATAATAAGTCATCCAGCATTGGGATAGTCAAAACATTGTAAAGCAATATGTGTAGAGTTAAGCAAAAATTCGGAGAAGTCGATTTAAAAACACGTATATTGGTCAAGGTTACGTCTTTATAAACACCATGACATATCACCGTAATAAGCGTTTTTGTTCTAAACTGCATAGTTGCAAAAAAGTCCCAAACGTTTGATGATAGTTCATCAAACTAATAATTTTTATTATCAAGAGTTTATTTGAAGGTGTTTTCCGTTTTAAATAAAATAGATTAATGGTAAAAATTGCTCTTATTTAATAAATTGCGACCCTTGTAGTTTTTTGAGTAAACCACAATCGGGCCGCAAATTCAACCTGGCGGCTCCCTAATTATGAAAATGTTCTTTTTAAAAGGTTAATTTATCTTCTGTTTATTTTCGAATGTTATTACAGAACGTAAAAATATATTTATGTTTTGTATCCTTTGTTTAAATTGCGTTTTGTTTATTTGACATAGATCAAATTTCACTATGTGTATTTTTGCGCAATGTTTAGTCCAAAATTTTATTTACAAGCACAGAATACGAAAGAAAGAATTGCTATAAATAAGGAAAGTCTGCGAAAGGGGATGTTTATAACAAAGAGAGTTTTTGATTATTGACTTACGTTCATTGAGAAATTTCGAGCCCAAGATCATTTTTGTAAAATTTTATTTCAGTTTTAATGAAAAGGTTTACTATTAGTTTTAAATATTAATGCTTCAGATTCTAGTAAAATGTATTAGCATCGCATTTTTTAAATTACGTTCAACGCCGCCACACATAAAGAATTCCCTTTAACTTGAAATATGATATCAGATGCTCTCTTTAAAGTAAGATGTTTTAAGCTGTTATCAGACCTTGAATTTATTTTAAAATAAACAAACCATAACATGGCAAAACGGAACGTGTCTTATTTACGAGTGTTTTCAAGATCAACTCATTTGGGTATTTTGCGGCATTGACAAAATTGTGCTGTATTGACAAATGCTGTAAAGTTCAACAAACTACAGTCCTCAGCATTATGCGACATCAGGAGATTGTGGAGCAGAACGTGAAGGACCGGACTCAAAACTTGAACCTTAAATAACTATGAAAGTAAATATTTTAGAAAAAAAAGTTATGGGAAAAACTTTCTCTACACATCATCAACTATCTCGTATTCACGTATTGTCCGTTATTTTTGAGACATGCTGTAGAGAACTTGTACTGAGTACTTGTTTTAGAAAATTTAAGAAGTACTTGTTGTTACTTAAAACAGGATTTGTGGATTACCGTTCACATTATAAAATACTTTACTTATAGCTTTTTTTAAATAAAACATCCTAACATCTGTTTTTTTCGAATTATCTGTTATACCGGGTGACCACGAAATGAGTGCGGTAACAGACTGTAGTTTTTTTTTGGTACCAAACCAGTTCGCAACTTTAAACACTTTGTAACCTTATTTTGACCGGAAGTGATATCAACTTTTTACTTTTAACAACTGCAACTTTTTTTAATATTCTTAATTTTTGTAAAACTTACAAAGCATCGATATGTTACACAATACTTCATTTCAAAAATGGGCAAGAATTCATTTTTTTGTCAAAGATTTAAATGCAAATTAATATATGAAGTAATTTATAATTTATTTTTTCAAAAGGTGACTTTGAAAACAAAAGAATAATGAACTAACTTTACAAATTTTATGAATACCTTGTTTACAAATCTTATTGTGACAAAAAGATGGCCATAACTATTCGTCTTAATAAATAAATAAAATAGTTATTTGTTTTATTAGTAAGTACAAAAAATGCATGGTTTTGGGACGAATAAGAAAGTTGCCGGACGACGCGTTAGCGGAGTCTGGCAGCCCCAAAAACGCATTTTTGTACGAATTAAACATACTATTTTTTCTTCAACTGCTTATTTTTAACTAACAATATCTGTGAGAGGATTGTTTAGAATAAACACCATTACGTTAAACTACTTTTTATTTACTGCAATTCTAATATGTGTAAAAAGTGGCAATTTGAATATTAAGAATTAATATCATTAAGAAATACTCACAAATATATAATCTCACTCCCATTTCGCCGAAAATTCGAAGAAGTTTCGACAGGCGTTGTCTAAGATATATGTGTTTACCGTTAAATAATTAGGTTAGGATTGGTTTTTGTTTTTGCGACGTCGTTCCGAGCAGCAACTAAAATTTTAATAGAAACGTCGAATTTGTTTCTGTTTTTTATGTCTTTAATTAATTTAATATTAAATATTATATATTTTAATATTATATTAATATTGTCATGGAAAAAATAAATGATTATTATTTAAATAAGAATTTCTACTTAACATTCGCATTATTGCTATAAAAGAAAATCTTATAGAGCACCGCGGAAAATAGTTCATACATAACCTCAGACTAGTTTTTGTATTGTACAAAAAGTGATTACGTTTTTTACAATTGCTATGGTAACGAGTAACAGTTCCTAAATGGTCTACTTTTTATACAAAATAATTTGATGTTATAGTGTCATATTCGTGCGGTTGGAGAAAAATAGGGTTATTTAAATTAATTTTTGTTGTACTTTTTGATTATTGTATTAGGCATTCAATTAAAGCAAATAATAGAATATCTTAAAAGGTACAATGCAATTAGGAAGGAGTATTTAAAAAAATAATTATGAAAAAGTGTTTCTTATTTGTTAAATATCTTTTCGCCACAATACAATTTTTAAACAAAACAAGTCCATCATTCTTTTGCTTTTCATCTTCAAATCAAAAACTGAACGAAAAAGTCAATCTTTTAATAAGAAATTTAAATGCAAACACTGAGAAAAAGGTTTATTTTCAAATACAAAATATATTTACTTATGAGGTACAATTGAGAGTTCTTTAATTAAAGCTAACAAATGTTTTTTAGTTTAATATTGCTGTTTTTAAAAGAACGAAACAAGATATTTTGCTTCAAGTTGGTACTTTATTTGAGTATAATTTATTTCAGTGTTGTAAATATTTTTTGACTTAACGCTATCAGTTTAGTTGACCAGCTCTTTATTTAAATAAAATGAATTATTATAATGGGACTGATTTAATGTGAAAATTGCAACAAATGTTTGGTAAAGTTCTCAGAACTAAATTATAAATTGCTGATATTCTATCTTTATTTATTGCAAGCTTGCATTCCGTGCAGAATATAAAATATTTATTTAAATGAATTGCAGTTAATTTAGTTTTACGATCTCTTTGTTCGTAAAATGTTCGTTAAGATGACGCGTGCAAAAAGATTGCATCACAACATTTCGATCTTCGCCAAGTTTGGAAGTTCTATTATACGGGTTGCAGTTATAGTTAATTGTGATTACTGATTAAGTGTTTCCTATTTCAATGACTGACCAAAAAAGTTAAAATTCTTTTAATCTTAAGTGGAACTGGAAAGAACAGCTGATTGATTATTTTAAAGGTAAGAAAAACTTGATTGATTAGTGCAATATTTAAGTAAGTCATTGTGCAATTCTTAGAAGTACCAGTAACTAATCAAAGTACTAACTATATATTCAATTAATTTTTAAATAGTTTTATATTACACTGAAAGAAGGAAATTGTTAAATCAAAGAAGAAATCAGCATATTCTAAACTTTAAATGTGTGCAAAATAAAATATTAATTTCGGTTTGTTAGTTCAACAATCTGCATCTTTCGGTTAAAGGTTTAAACTGTTCTAACATTCGTTTTAAACAAAATTAACATTGTTGATCTTATATTAAACAATTTCTAATGTTGTGAGAAATGTTTTTACCTATTCGCTTTAAGTTTTAAGTTTTAGTATAAATAGTTTTATAATTAGTTTTAAATATAAATATCAAACAAAACAATTATATTTAATTATCATTAAAACTTCATTCAAAGCAACATTGGTAATCAGCTTAATGGTCTTTTTGTTGTGTCAACAATAAATAATTTTTGAACAAAAAATTTTTGAATCAACATTTTCATTTCTCTCAGTATATACGTTTATCATGTTTGTTTAAATATTCGGAGTTTGTAGATTCGGGAATAGTGATGAAATTATCATTTATACGAGTATCATCGTTGGTTCCACCAGCACTGTCCACCGGGGGCATATACAGTTCAAGCCAAGCAAGGTAACAGCAATTTTGGAAACCTACCACTCATGAGGCAAAAGAAGGCATTATTTTACATGTGAAGGTATATTGCATTAAATCATAAAGTAATAAGTATGTCAACAATAAATAATTTTTGAACAAGAAATTTTGAATCAACATTTTCATTTCTCTCTGTGTATACATTTATCATGTTTGTTTAAATATTAACAGTTTGCAGATTCGTGAATAGTGATGAAATTATCACTTATACGAGTATCATCGTTGGTTCCACCGGCACCAGGAGAAAATGCAGTTCAAGCCAAGCAAGGTAACAGCAATTTTGGAATCCTACTACTCATGAAGCAAAAGCGGAGATTATTTTACAAGTGAAGGTACAAATTATTGCATTAAATCAAACAGTAATAAGTATCTTATTCATTATTTTTGTTACAGAATCCTGGTGCACTAGAAGGATGTGTAAACATAAAGAAGACTAAAATAAAATGGCCAAGTTTGGATTGACCTTTCAACTATTCATTATATGTTTGTAGTACACTGTAAAAAATGAGGTAAAATTACCTTGGGAAAGAGGTAACTTTTCGCTATTATTTGTGGTATTTTTACCCTAAAATTAATTTTACCTATACATTTAGTAGTTTTACTATTTGTGGTAAAATGCCCTGTAATTATGTAAAATTATACAAATATAAGTAATTCTACTACATTGAACTGGTTAAAATCACTATCCATAATATAAATTTACATAACTCAGACAATTTTTTCCTTACAAATGTATAATTGCTCAATAACTTAATTCATTTTTAGTGTAATATTAAAGATAAGATGAACTTGAACAAGAATAGTGTAATTTTACCCTTAATATGTTTTTAACCGTTGAGATATTATTTCGCAGATCGCACTTGTTTGTGACCTTCGTTTCGTGAAAGAATTCAGGAATCCATTATGAACAGTCCAAATAGGCTTTTTGGGGAATGGTCGGAATGGTGTGTACCATTCTTTTATGATTTCGGCGAGGCGTACTCTATCGATATCGAACGAAGTGCTCATTAATATTTTGTTTTTCGTTGTAGTGTAGTTCGGATTTATTAAAGGCAAATATTTACACGTATGACCGAAGATGGGAAGAATTTTATTTTATAGTAGAAGTTAAAAAATAATAATCGGTAAGTACCTATATGTTAAAATTACAAATTTAAACCAATAAAATAAAAATATTTAATTTAATGTTTTTCTAGGATGAATCAAAAATTGAAGAATTCGAAATAAACTAGCATAACTGTAATTGAGAGAGGTACTCGTGTATAATTGTTTATATAATTTATAATTTTTTAATTTTCTAGGTGGAATCGAAACTTTATCTGAATGTCTTTGAGAGACCAAATATTTCCGAAAGCCCCTGAAAAGAAGTTCTGTTAATGTCTTATATTTTATATAAGTACATACGTTCAATAAAAATTACTTTGATTTTATTTTGTTTCATACAATTCCCAGAGGAACGATTGAATTTGCAAGTACTTTCGCAAGTCATCGTTACATTCAAGAAGTATTTTCACATTTGTATTTTAACCCTGAAAAGTACTATTGCCATGAAATATTAACTTTGTCATGTAACTTTACACAGGTGTTTTAATGTTAAAATGTAAAATTACATTGAGATTGTAATTTTAATCTGTAAATTTACTTAAAAAGGAAACATTACAATGCAAATTTAACCTAATGTTGAAATTTCCCCACTTCCTATAAAAATTACACTTTGAAGTAAATTTACCCCAAAAAATGGAGGTAACATAGTTGCCTCCATTTTTTAGGGTATAATTCACCGGTAATTTTTTAGAGTGTAGTGAGTCGTTCAATAACAGACATTCAAAAGGTTTATGTTGCCTATTTCAATAATACTTGATAAATATTATGTTGATGTTTCATTTATTAAATGATTTTCATTAATTATTGGCTAATTTCATGCCAAATCACCTAGAGCCATTTGCTTGAAGTCTTAGGTTTTTCAAATTTTTTCTTGTATAGACACATAAATTATGAAATGACATTAAATTAATTTTTTTCAGATTTCTTGGATGAAAACGGCCGAAGATTTTTGAAAATTTCGATATCTTTGCAAATATTGCTATCCTACACTGCGCATCATCTGACTTATTGTCATTACTCTGTTTTTTCCGAGTTATCTGGCTCATCCAGGTTTCAGATTAAAAGCTAGTTTTTAGATCTTTCAGATTATATCAAGAAACGTTCAAAGACATTGCACAGTAGAGAAGCAAATTTTAGTGTTTTACAAATTTTGACATTGCTGCTGTGAATATCACACCTTTGAATCTTGTTTTATATAATTACCTTAGCATATACGTGGCTTGGTTAAAAAGGGTGTTCTTTGTAGTTTTAAAAAATTATTTTTGAAAAAATTTATTCTCCTCTTTTTCTACCGTTCAATGTCTGTTGCACGTTTCTTGATATACTCTGAAAGATCCAAAAACTAGTTTTAATCTGATACCTGAATTAGCCAGATAACATAAGAAATAAGGGAGTTATGACAATTTTAGCCAGATGATGCAAAGTGTGGGCAGGGACGAGCCTAAGGAGTTTTTTTGTAGGGGAGGTAACCTTAAAATCGCCAACTTATTAGGATGAAATACCAACTACTAGTAAGAAAATATTTTGATTTGTACCTAACATTATATGAAGCAAAATTAGTATAAATCTTATTTTTATTTAAAACTCTCCAACGTGTAGGGTCAATATGCCAGTAATTGACCACTTAAGAAATTTTCAGGAATATAAATTTATAACTTTGTAATATATTTTTTTAAACAAAATAAAAAATGGTATAAAGTGCAGTTATAGTCTAAGACTCTAAATATTAATAATACACAAATTAAAAAACATTTTGTTTCATAGAAAAAAATATAAGAGTAAAAAAATTAGAATTTTCCAGTAGTTAACCACAAACCACCCAGTGTTTACCAAAGTTTTCCCAGTAATTGACCAGTGTTAAATATAACGAATAAAACATCAGTTTTTTATTATTTTATTATATATTGTTATAGAGCCACATAGTATGTATTGCATAAAGAAAAACGAACATTCTTAAAAAATATCCAAATATATATATATATATATTATTTTTGATGACATTTTGCTAAAAACAAAAATGGAGAGAAAAATTACCAGTAGTTGACCACTTTACGAAGCCAGTGGTTGAGCAGTAGTTTTGTGCGAACAAATTCTGGAAACAGCTATTTATTTGAAATTTTATTAAGAAAAACAGGAACAAGAGTAACTTACTAATCTTGTAGGGGTGACAAAAAAAACAAAATTCTTTATTTTGCATAAAACTAGTGGTTGGTCAACTACTGGAAAACTGATAAGATTTCGAATTCTGTAATTGACCACCACATTTTTTGCAAAAAAAAGTGTCAATTAAAAAAATATATATAACAAAAATTTATTAGTTCGACCTTTCTATTACTTGCACAATATGTATAATATAACGATTTTCATTAAAATCTCGGATGATTGCAGACTTCAATAGAGTTGTTTACTTGCCATGCTTACTGTAAAAGCACAAATTTAGCTGTCAAATAAACGAATACAAATTCCACATGTATTTAGACAACCGTTTGACCAAGATAATACAGCAATGTGGCACCATATAGTAGAGGTGCAATAATCGCTTGTGAAACAAAATATTCATAAAGATGTACAGATATCTTATTTTTTTTTCTTTTAAAGTCAAATTTGGTCAACTACTGGGTGATGGTCAATTACTGGCTTACTGACCCTATGTATGGCAATTAGATTATATTTAAAAAAATAAATTGTTTTGGACACATTTTCTTATCTTCTCATTTTTCTCAAATTGTGAAATTGCCAACTCTCGCTCAAAATTATCAACTTTGAGGGGGGAGCTTCCTCTTCCATCCCCCCCCATGGGTGCGTCCCTGAGTGTGAGATAGCAGTATTTTCACCCAAAAAATTAGTTTAATGTCATTTCATAATTCGAGGGCATCTGGCCAGAGGGGCGAATTGTGATTTTTTGTTTTGTAAGACATTAATCTGGCCATACAAAACATTCGCCTATTTTGAGAGACAAAAGATCACAAATTTGGTGATACGCCCCTCTAATCTGATGCCCTCGAATGTATCTATGCAAGGAAAAAATGTGAACAAAATCTGAGATATCGAAGCACGGTCATGTTTTAAAATTAGGTGATTTGGCATGAAATTAGCCTATTACTAATGTAGAAGAATGTTTTGTATCTGTAAATTTGAAATAAAACACATTAAAGGTAAATCAGATGGTTTATTGTCTAAAAAGAATGGTGAAGTTTTGTGAACAAAACATGATTTCATTCAATTTTTATAAACAATTAAAAGAAGTAACAATAAATTCTATTAACAATTTGATTTAGTTGTGACATGCATACTTTAATTATGAATTTTTGCTTTCCTTGAGGTAAATAATAATTTAATTTCTTTTAAACTAGGCAACCTTGCAGTAAAATTTTCATTAATGTAAAAGAACAAAAAATTTGGTTGTTACAAATAATCCCGAATTATGAAGAAATAATCCGAAGAATGAAACAATTCTGAAGCATACTTACGGGAAGACGGCCTACATTTCCTACAACCTAAGATTTAGTTGATCTAAATAATTACGTAGTTCTATGTTATTGTAACGAAAAGATATTTAACAAGTAAAAAAATACTTTTATTTAATGTTTGACTGGTCATAGCTTTGTATAGTGAATTAAAAAATTTAAATTTATTTTTAATTTTTATTGTACCTAGGCATTAAATTAAAGCAAATAAAAGAACAATTTAAAACGTACAATACAATTAGGTAGGGGTATTTAAAAAATATGATCATTTAAAAAGTATTTTCTTTGTTTATTAAATATCTTTTCGCCAAAATAAAATTTTTAAAAACTACCAATTGCCTGCACAACCAGGCCCCAGCAGCTATAAAGCTTGTGCAGGAGGAAGGGCGATTATTATTACTATTACATATTATTACTTAGTTTATTATTAATTTACCTTGTTTTATTGTTAAAATTTTATTGTGGTGAAAAGATATTTAAGAAGTAAGCAAATATATTTTTTAACTTTTAAATAGCCATAACTATTCTTTTTAACTAGAATATTTAAATTAATTTTTAATTTTTATTGTACTTTTTAAAATGTTCATTTATTTGTTTTATTTAATGTCAATATAGACTGAATTATTTAAAGAAAATATCAAAAAAATATATTTTAACTCTAACCTAAAAAATACCTATACGTTTTTGCAAGTTAGCAAGCTTGGAAAACAAAATTTTATTGTTATTACAAAATTTTATGATTTATGATATTAGTTGTTTTTACTAAAAATTTGAATTTTTCGGCCATTTTGAAATGAAAAACAAAGGAATGTTGAACTTTACGAGATTTGTTTAAAAATATTGTGGCGAAAAGATATTTAACAAATAAAAATACTTTTTTTTTAAATTTTTAAATGGCCATAAGTATTTTTTTAATACCTAAATTTTATTGTACTTCTTAAACTGTTCTGTTGTTATTTGTTTTATTTAATGCCAATACGTACTCAATTAATTATAAAATATCAAAAAATACCTATGTTTTTGCAGGTTAATCAGCTTTGAAAAAAAAAATTTATAATTACAAAATTTTATGATTTATGATACAAATTTTTTTACTAAAAATTTAAAATTAAGAAGTTGATATAGAAAAATAAGGTTACAAAGTGTTTAAAGTTTCGCAATTAGATGTTATGCATTACTTTTAAGTTTTAAATTAATTGATGTAATAACAAAAAAGTTACAGTCTGTTACCTCATTTCGTTTAAAGTCACCCGATAATAATATCGGGTGGCTTCAAAAACATGGGATAAAATTAACGTACTATACAGGGTGAGTTTAGAATCATTGTTTTAAGGGAGATTCTCCGAATCGATAAGAGTTACGAATTCTGTTAAATGGGAAAAGAATTAGATAGTTGGGACTGTTGGGAGAACATATCAATGGACTATCATTTGTTTAAAAAAAGTTCATCGCTTATTATAGTCTGTTTGTAAAAACTAAAATTAGCAAATTTCTTTAAATTGGCCCTAAAAATTGACTAAATTTTCTTAAAAAGGTTCTAGATATTTTTTTGCTGTACAACCTCCTCATATTAGATCTTTTGTCTTGTGTTTCTGTTTTGAGCTGTTATGAAATGAGGGAATTTTTCTAATGGCCAACTATGATGGCCATGGCATCTTTGAAAAGAGAATTTGATGGTTTTTCATCCATATATAAAGTTGTCATACATACTTATAATAAGTATATTATAAAACATTTTGACCATTTAACACAGTTGGCTTTAAATGATGAAATTCGTTTTGGGCTATGATTAAACGAAAATTAAATTTTCTAATGACAACCATAGTTGCCCATGACATTCTTGAAAAAAGAATCTAATAAGGTTTTCATACAACGTTTACCATACATAAGTATTTTCAGAAATAAGGATATTGTAAACATTTTGATCATTTAACACAGTTGGCTTTGGAGATGACGTAAATGGTTAGCAAATTGAAAAAAGATGAATGAAAGGAAAAAATATAGTTAAAACTTTTTGTTTCTATATGATTTTATGTTCAAGTACAAAATATCAGTTAGAGTAAGTTTTCGTCTTGCTTTAATTTTTTTTCATTACAATTTAAAAAAATAGTAACTAAAAAAGGAATTTGAAATAAATATTTAATTTTTGTGGATAAGTAGTTCTTTTATTTACACACAATAATAAAAAAATTAGAAAATTGAAAAAGGAAAATGAAATGAAAAAATATAGGTGTAGTTACAATAAGGTAAATTTAAAAGTAAAAGTAAACTTTTGTTGTTGAATGTTTCTATACAGAATTTTTATGTTAAAATACAAAATTTCAAATAGAAATTTTTATATTTTTTTAATTTTGAAATATAATAACAATAAAAAGATTAATTAACAGTTTCACAAGTTTTATTAAATTCTATTTATTTATTTTTTTTACAAATGTATTATATGTAATAATTGAGATTTAAAAACGGGAAGTAATACATAGTTAAAATTTAAAAAATTATTGGAAATGAATATAAATGTGGATGAATAAATCTTTTATTTATTACATGGATTAATAAATATGTCCGAAAACTAAAAAAATGAAATGAAAAATATAATTACAGTAAAATAAATGAACTTGTTTCTTGTTTAAATAGTTTAGATTTAAAAGTGATGTAATAATTAAAATTAGAAAAGGAATTTGAAATTAATATTTAATTTTTCTGAACAAGCAAGCATTATTAGTAAAAAGGCCCAAAAATTGAAATAGAAGAAAAAATGTAGTCGCCGTAAAGTAAATGAACGTTTTGTATTTCTATGTAAAATTTTATATTAAGTAGGGCAGAGTCTGGGACAGTGGCCTCCTTTTTATAATAACATCAATAACAACAAAAATTAATCCTTTTTTATAGAATAAGTTACCATTAGATAACAAACACTGTTTTTACTTCTACACCATTACATTGTAGAACTGAAAAAATAAAATTATAACAAAGATTTTGGAGTTGGAAGAATTTAAGATAAAAGTGGCCACTGTACCTACAGTGATGGTACAGTGGCCATTAGAGTATGATACTGTGGCCACTACTGAGTGATGGGAATAGTAAAAACAAGACATTTACAGAATAATGATTTATTTTGTAAAAAATAATTTGTATTAAAAAAAAGGCAACTTAAATTTAAAAAACCAGGCAAAAGCTAACAAGCATTATACATAGATAAATTAATGGAAAAAACAGATTTGCTGTTCTAGTAGTGCCGCCTATTTTTACAGGTTGAGATAAATAATGTACAAATCATCAAGAACATCTAGGAAATAATATCTGAAATAAATAAAATATTGTACTAAATAATAGTACAGTGACCTATATAACAAAGAAGTGGCCACTGTACCATCAACTACATGCTTTTTAAAAAGTAGGAAAAAACAAAAACTACCCAACACAATCAAAATATTATTATATCAATAAATATTTACATGTAGTAGGTATAAGCGGTCAACGCTAGTTCCTTTCGACTTTTGTTTATTTAGCCACTAACAATTATTTCACTTTCCTGTTGTATTTTACTTCAAGTACACAATTTCAGGTTGAGTTTGTTTTAAAATAAAAATCTTGAGATTTAAATGGAAAGACTTTGTTAATATACTCAGTGCCCTATTGGTACATTCTGTGCTAGATGACAGCACCTAATCTTTATAAATAAGAAAATGGCGGGAAGGTGGCCACTGTTCCTGCATGGCCACTGTTCCAGACTCTCCCCTACTAAATTTTAAATAAATACCGTATTTACTCGAAAATAAGACCCCCTCGATTATAAGACCCCCCTATATTTTGGAGCGAATTTAAAAAAAAGCTTTTGTATGCGAATATTGGACCCCTAAAAATACATATAAGTAATATAAGATATTGAACATTTTTCAGTTTTATTTTGTTAACAAATTCCGTTAGTTATGTTCATGGAAAAAATCCTACCCTTTATCTCTTTGCGTAAACAAAGCCTTTGTGGAAGCAGTTTACCTGAATTCCAGGAAAACTTCTAAAATTGTAGGAAGTTCATTCAAAAAGTGGTCAAATGTCACTGCAATAGATAATAAGATTTTGCACACTTACTGCAAAGATTAAGGTGCTGTTATTGTTAATAGTTAGGTAGGTACTTAAGAGATTACAATTCTTCGGACGGTACTATGAAAGGCTTAATTGAATTTCTTAGAAATGTTTTCACCATCACTGGGTTTTTTCACTAATATCGACTCTGTCAGTTGTCAAGCTTAATTTGTAAAACCGTTGTTATAAAAAAATATATTATAAAGGTTAATAACGATCTTACAGAGGGTGATGACGACAACGGCGATTCTGACTAGGTGCTAAGCTAACAATAATTGTATATGATTTCATAATTTCCGTAATTACTGTAGTTGTTGCAGTCAATAAACTTAACTTATCGCGGGTTTCACAATGGCGTCATAGGTTTACCGGCATCAATATCGGCTAAAATGCAGACAACCTGGCGAGATGTTATATTATTAAACAACAGAACGCTATTTTAGATGTTATTCTATTGTAATACAATTTTTATTATAAATACTAGTAAACATTACTCAGTTTTCATCATTGTTTTCACATTTTATTGAATATATCTTTTTAATCTCGATTGTAAGACCCGACTCGAATATAAGACCCTCCCACATTTTAGAGCAAAAATCTAGGAAAAAAAGGGAGTCTTATTTTCGAGTAAATACGGTATATAATAAATATATAAATAAATTTTTTTTTAAATTCGTTATATGCAATAAATTTAAAAAAGTGATGTCGATAATTAAAATTGAAAACAAGGAGTTTGAAATAAATATTTAATTTTTATGAACAAAAAATTCTTTTATTTACATGTACATAGGGAAAATATAGTTACAGTAAAGTAAAATGAAGTTTTTGTATTGTTTTAATATAAAATTTTATATTAAGTACAAAATTTCAAACAGAAAATGGTTTTGTTTTGCTTTAGTTTTTACAAATACATTATAATAATTGGAATTTAAAACAGTACTGTAATTGTTGAAATTAAAAACAAACAATTTAAAATAAATATATGTTTTTTTCTGGATCAGTAACTCTGTGAATGCAGTGAAATGCAGTAACAAAAAGATTCGAAAATTAAAAAAATGGGGATTAGATAGAAGGAAGATTATAACTATAAGAAGCAATTTCTATTTCACTACAATAAAGTTTTATTATACTTTACAATCACACTTTATTGCGTTAATAAAATTTTTTATCAACATGACAAGGATTCTAGACTAATATTTAGGGCAAATTATTAAAAATAAGTGTTAATCAATTACACAAACATATTGATATTGATAACGAATAGAAAATAAAAATTTAATTTTTGTGAACAAATCAGCTTTTTATTTACACGCATTAATAGGAAGGCCCGAAGATTGAAAAAATGTCTATTAAATGGAAAGTAATAATAAGTAGTTTCAACAGAAAATTTAACAAAATAAAGTAATAATTAGGACGAATTATTAAAAAAGTTTCAATTAATTAATCAAATGAAATGAATATTAAAGATACAAATATTTAATATATACATGTAAATATTTATTTACGTAGTATGCATTAATAAAAAAAACTAGTAAATTGAAACAGCCTCTGTTAAAAGCAGTTTCAACAGAAGGTTTTATTATATTGTTCACCAGAAACGCCAGAAGTGTACCACGTTAACAAAATTTGTTTTCAACGTGACAAAAATTCTAATATTTACGACAAATTATTGAAAATAAGTTTCGATGAATTAAACAAACATATTCATAATATTTAATTCTAAATATTCAATTTTTGTTAACAGATAAATCTTTTATTTACATGCATTCACAGAAAAACCAGAAAACTGAGACGCGCCTGTTAAATGGAAAGTAATAATAAGTAGTTTCAACAGAAAATGATATTACAATAACGAATAAAGATGTTTCACTTTAATAAAATCTGTTACTAACGTGACAAGAAATCTAATATTTAGGAGAAAGTTTCAATCAATGAAACAAACAATACTGAATTTGAAATAAATATTTAATATTTGACTATAAATAAGTTTGTACATACATACATACATTATTCAAAGGTCGGAAAATTGAAAAAGCGTTCACAAAGAAAAAAGTTTCATACTTTATCAGCATAACCCATTAAAATAAAAAAAAGAACCCTATAATGAACAAACATCCTTTATCACCTTCTATTTTATAATTATGCATAATATAAATAACTTTCAAGGATAATATATATTACGTTTTATTTTAAAACCCTCCAACACTTTAATTATTATGTTTTATTAAAACGAATTAATTTCTGAAAAAGATTAAAGTACGTTTTTGACGTTGTTATTATCAAAAAATCTGACAAGCAAGCAATTGTTTTAACAAATTACCAACAAAAAATACAATAAAACGATTTTTTGTTATCAAACAAATTTTATAAAATACCTGACGTCCTAGTTCTTCCAGTTTATTATGCAAATATAAAGGACACCTAATGATTAAACATTCAAAATAATATACACACGATCAAAAAACACGTTTTGCATAATTATTTCTTCATTGCCCCAATTAGATTTTCATTGAAATATTATTTAAATCTCCACTAAAATATTCTTATAATAAAATTTTCTTATAATAAAATTTTCTTTTTTTAATAAGTCAGGGTTTACAGATTCATAAATTTAAATTAAGTAATTAAAAAACAACCGAAAAGGGGATTTAAAAACCCCTTGTTTAATGCAAAAATAAAAGATAAAAGTATAAAAGACACATCCTCTTACCAGTTCTAAACATTTATTCATGCACTGTCGGTTTCCCACGGCGTTATTCATAAAAGGGGTATCCATTTCCTGAAGGAGGGCTGGGTTTCCTTTAGGGGGTTGTTTTGAACCCTTTACAAATTGTCCACTTAAAAATATACCACAAGTGCATGGACAAGGGGAACTTTTCTTATTATCTGGTGTATTATCTACTTTGTTGTTCTCCAACCTGTTTGAACTTCCCGGATTCACCATCAGCGTTGTTATTATCATTATAATTAATGGCAGTGACACTGTTATTAATTTTTGAATTTCTGAACACATTTTTGGTTTCTTAGAAATACTAAAAATGAGTGTGTTAATAATTTTAACAAAACGATTCAAAGGTTTCAACTGAAATTAAAATGCAGGAAGGGAATCCTTTTAAAAAAGAAAAACGCTTGTTTGTTGATGTAAAGAAAAAAAAGAAAAATTTGCAACATTAGCATTAGCATAAGTGTCCATGAATAATTATTGTATATTTTTTAGCTGGATGTGCAATACTAGATGTTTGTTGTTCTTTGGAAAATAAACTTTAAAAAATAATAAACAGAATATGCGGAAAGTTCGGCTTTCCTTGTTATTCCAAGTGTAATAAGCAATAATAAGGAGATTAATTTAAAAAATACAGCATCAGGATTCCTTTTAATTAATTAGTTAATTTATACGTTTCGATTTCTTAAATTAATTAGAATTGCAGTGGAAAACCGGTATTGAAAATAATGAGATGATCAAAATTCCGGGTTTTTTTGGTAGCTTCGGTAATCAGAAGAATCTTGTCTACCCTATTTATAAAATATGTTATTGGATCAGTCTTGCAAATGTTGCCCTCCAGATTATATATATTTATAATCAACTTTTTTGTATTGAATTTGCTGAAGACAGCACTAAGAAATTCTAAAACGCAAAAGTAGTTGTTTTGACAATCTTGTAGTTAAGGGTCTATAGTACGTAGTAAAATTAATGATCCCTAAAATGCTTTTCGCTCTATATAATTAAAAACAATTAAAAAAACAGTATACGAGGTTGGGGCTTGAATCTGCGATTTCTGATTACGAAACTGATGCGTTAACCGCTAGGCCAATCAGCGAACAGCTTCCAGCTTTTCTTTATAGCTTATTACCAAAAGCAATAAATCAATAAGCTTTTTAAGTACTTTTCTAAATAGTTTTTAGTTTTCTTCATAAAGTTTAATATGTTTTTGACGTACAATGAATTCTTCTTTCGTTTGATACCAAAATTTCTAGTTACATTTGCAAGGGTACACATTTAGGAGGAAAATAATAAAATTCATTGGATTTCCTATATTATCGGTTACAAAAAACAGACTGTATACTTCTCATTCAAGTATTTCTTAAAATTTCCACACCCCACTTGAAGCTAAGTAAAGAGGAAAGTCCATTCTACCCCCGTGTTTTTCGGATTTGAGGAAAAAGTATTTTTCATGGAAAGTTTACAAGAAAAACATCGATTAATGTTTAAAAAAAAAACAAAAATATTAACAAGCGTAATTCTGAAAAAAGCACTGGAGTAGCTTATTAATCGTACTTCACTTTGGTTTTTGTTTCATTTTAATAGATGGATTAATAAGATCAGGAGACGAATAATTGTAAATCAATTTTCTTTGTATTTTTAGTTATTATTGGTGTCAAAAGAAGCCACTACGGTCACTACATTTCTAAATACTAAACGTGGTTCCGGCTACTTTAAAGCAGCGAAGCTAGAAACTGGTCGAGGTAACATATTCGGCATTACTCGACGACCAAGTGTCTCTTTTTCGCCCATATTTCCTTTTCGTTCCTTTTCGCACACCCGAATGCGCGAAATAGATTTCAGAGTATAAATCTTACAAGCTTTCAATAAATTAATATTAATTGTTATTGTACTGTAATTATATAGTAATTGTAAAAGTAATTAAGAAGTAGTTAATAATAAAAAAGAAACAAACAAAGGTTGATAAACGACATTTATAATATTAAAGAAGATAAATCTATCAGCAGTCAGCATGTTCGAGTGGTAGATGTGCTAAAGTTTGATCGCGTAGACATCCGTTCGATTACCGGTCGGAGCAATCTATTTTTCTTATTGTACTGTAAAGTTCTTTCTAAAAATAATAACACAAGTGCTGTTTAAATCGTCTATTCACAAACAAATATTTATTTCTATACACTAATGAATACACTACAAATTAACACTATGATTATAAACCATTAAAACTATTATTTACAAACTATGAGTTTCTAATACAACATTTATATTCACTATTTATTTTGTAATACACAGTTAATGACTTGCTGTTGACTGCCTCTCTTTTATCCGCCATCCGCTTTTATATCTTCATATAAACGCACCAGAAATCACTGGAACCTTCTATGTATTCTTAGAAAATGCTAGAATAAACCACGTCTAATTTACATGCTTGTGCGATACGTCATTTTCTCGAAGGCGGCAGAACACACCACCTGTCGCTCGAAAAGAGGTTCGTTCCTTTTCTCTCCCGTTACACTGCCCCCCTCTTCAAGTCTGTTCTGTCCCAGAACAGGTTTTATGATCTGGTTCCTGTAGAACGGGTCATGACGATATCGACAGTCTTCACCTCGACTACACGTTCCATTACGGTAGAAGTAGCAGTCTACACTCTTCGTTGGCCTTGATGCGGGCTGTGGGTCAAAACTGCAGACGAAGATCTTGACGTCCGTACCTCTAAAGATAACTTCCAGCATGTTTCTAACGATTCTCCAATCCAGCTGGTCCCGCCCACAGCCGAGTTTGGGAACTGCCAATTTGTTAATTCCCCTGGTAAGCAACTCGATTCTCAAATTCCATAGTGCCCTCCACAAGTCGGCGTAACTCGGTTTCTGGTAGTAAAACTGCTTGGTTACTAAGTAGTAAATGGATCGGTCATGATCAGTCAAGCGTAAGGATTTACCAACAGAGGGATTTTGTTCTCGAAGTTCATTCAGCCGTCCAAATTTATTTCTAAACACCACTGCGATCCCCCTGGACATACGAAGATCCTCGGAGACACAGTGGGCAATGGAATAATCACCAGGGACCCGGAAGAGATCTTGTTGCATCTCAGTCGTGACTCCGAATCGCGCTTTTCTAGTTCCAGAAAACGCAGCCATAAATTCTCTAAAGGTTGGCTGATCATCTCCAGGCCTTACGGTATTGATAGCCACCTCAGCCTCATCTTCCGGAACTGCGTCATTATTTCCCTCATAGTGCGCCAGACGATTGGAGTGTACCACCTTTGGTTTCCCTCTTGGCAATTTCTGGATACGATAAATCAAGTCATTTATTCGTTTCTTCACCTGGTATGGACCCTCCCAATTTCGCTGTAACTTTGGAGAATAGCCACGACGCCTTTGCGGGTTGTATAACCAGACAAGCTCTCCAGGTTGAAACCCTCCTTCTTGGGCTCTCACATCGTACGTAGCCTTCATCCGGTCACTCGCGATTCGACTATTATTTCGGGTTCGGTCGTGAATATCCTCCAACTTCTTCTTTAAGTTGATGACATAATCATTCCCGGCTACCTCCTGCTCTATAGGTGGAGACCCAAATTCCAGATCACACGGTAACCGTAACTCGCGTCCAAACATCACAGACGCTGGTGACTGACCGGTTGTTTCGTGGACCGATGCACGATAAGCCATCAGAAACAGATGCAGGTATTGGTCCCAGTCTCGTTGATGATCGGAGACGACCTTGGCCAAATATTTGCCCATTGTTCGATTCATGCGTTCTACCATTCCATCGGACTGCGGATGTAACGGTGTGGTCCGAGTCTTGCGAATGCCCAACAATCGACAGACTTCTCCAAAGAGTACAGACTCGAAATTGCGGCCTTGATCCGAATGCAGCTCCATGGGCACTCCGAAGCGACTGAAAAACTCTTTGACTAGTACGTCAGCAACAGTCGCAGCTTCCTGGTTTGGTAGGGCATATGCTTCTGGCCATTTGGTAAAATAGTCCATTGCCACTAAGATGTATTTATTCCCATCGTCAGTTTCGGGAAATGGTCCGGCAATGTCTATAGCTATTCTCTCCAGAGGACTACCCACATTGTACTGCCTCATAGGTGCTCTTCGTTTCCCCAAGGGTCCGTTGCCAGTGGCACATAGTTCACATTTCCGGCACCACTCCTTCACGTCTTCTTTACAGTTGACCCAATAAAAACGCTCCCTAACTTTCTCCAAGGTCTTTTTCACACCGAAGTGTCCTCCGGAGGCACCGTCATGGAGATGTCGCAATACTGTAGCCACTCGGCTTCTTGGAACCACGAACTGAGACCTAATGGTGGTGCCATCTTCACTCTCCAGTACTCGCTTCAGGAGATCGTCTTCCACCTTCAAGGACTCCCATTGGGCCCAATATGCTTTGAGCGTTCTGTTAAAAGGGCTGACGGCCTCCCAGGCAGGCCTTTCTCCCACGCGCTTCCATTCCAGTACCATTTTTAGTTCGGGATCAGCCTCCTGCTGTCGTTGCAATTCTTCCGGCAACCAATTGTCGTTGACGATGGTAGTCCTTAATACTTGGCAAACCCTCTCTTCCAAACGAGAGCAATGACGGCAATCCGTTGGACAGGGTCTTCTTGAAAGAGCATCGGCATTTCGATGACTAGTGCCCGCTCGATGTTCGGTGTCAAAGTCGTATCCTTGTAATCGTTCGATCCACCTTGCGACCTGGCCTTCAGGATTACGGAATTGTAGAAGCCATTTCAACGCTGCATGGTCCGTCCTCAATAAAAACTTCCGTCCGTACAAGTATTTGTAAAAGTGCTCAACGGACTTCACGACGGCCAATAGTTCTTTTCTGGTCACACAATAATTCTTTTCGGCTTTAGACAAAACCTTACTAAAATAGCCGATGACCTTTTCTTGTCCATCCTGTATCTGAGAAAGTACACCCCCAATGGCCAGATTACTTGCATCTGTGTCAAGTATGAATTTCCCTTCTGTCCGTGGATAGCTCAATATTGGTGCGGTTGTCAGGGCACGCTTCAGCTGTTGGAAAGCTGTTTCACACTCTCCGCTCCAAACATACTCGCGCCCATCTTCAGTTAACCTTGTCAGAGGTTTCGCTATATTGGCAAACCCAGGAACGAAACGCCTGTAGTAGGTACATAACCCAAGAAAACTACGAACTTGGTGTTTATCTTTCGGTGTTGGCCACTCTTGAACTGCACGAATCTTATCGGGGTCGGCTGCCACTCCATTTTGTGATACGACGTGCCCGAGATATTTCACTTCCTTTCTGAATATGTGGCACTTTTTCGGACTCAGTTTCAGATTGGCTCCACGTAGTCTTCGGAACACTTCCTCTAGATTTTTCAAATGTTCGTTGAATGATTTTCCGACTACAATCACATCATCTAGGTATACCAGGCAGGTCTTCCACGACAACCCTCTCAGGATGGTCTCCATTAGACGCTCAAAGGTGGCCGGAGCGTTACATAGACCGAAAGGGATAACTGTAAACTGCCATAGTCCGGAACCAATAGTGAACGCGGTCTTCTCCCGGTCTTCAGGTTCCATTTCAACTTGCCAGTAACCGCTCTTCAAGTCCAAAGTCGAAAACCATCGTGAACCAGACAGGGTATCTAACGTGTCGTCGATGCGTGGTAAGGGATAGCTGTCTTTCTTGGTCACGTCATTAAGCTGCCGATAGTCCACACAAAATCTCGTTGACCCGTCCTTCTTACTGACCAGGACCACCGGTGATGCCCATGGACTGCTGGATGGCTCGATGACCCCTTGTTCTTCCATATCAGTAATAATCTTTTCGGCTTCTGCTCGCCTTGCTAGAGGTAGACGCCTCGGCTGCTGACGGACAGGCATAGAGTTGCCTGTATTGATTTTATGTTTTACTATATTTGTTCGTCCCTTCTGGCTATCGTCAAGAGCGAAGATATCTTGGTATCGGTGAACCAAACCCTGTACCTCTTTCACTTCTGTTCTGTTAAGGTCTTCGCACGAACTAGTAACCATGCCCACTAATTTTCCACCATGGTCTTTGGGCGCTGGTTTTGGAACATCAGCCATACACCTGGCTACTCGGAATACTGGCACACACTGTCCCACAAGGGTACTCTTCTTCAATGTCACCGGATCCACATTAACGTTCATAATTCTCACCGGTACTCTCTTTCCAACCTTGATCAGCGCTTTTCCCACCAGTATGCCACTATGGATCTTCTTATCACAAACAGGCTCCATCATTCGCACACACCCTACCCGAAGATCTCCATCCAAACCCGCCTCGACAACCATCTCGCTTTGACCCGGCAATATCACATCTTCAGTCAACAAAACCCTTACAACCGGATCTTCTCGTGGGTGCAAAGGAAGTTCTTCGTTACCGACCTTCAAAACACCCTCTTTCAAATCCAACGTAAAACCAAATTTTCTCAGGAGGTCCATTCCCAAGATGAAGTCATCAGTGATATCGGCTACCAGCACCTCATGATCACATTCTTCACTTCCAATGCCAATCTTCATCTTCACCACTCCGCGTGTTGGTATCACTTCACCTGTTGCTGTACGGAGTTGAGTAGTTGTCGGTAACAATTTAATACTTGATTGTAGAACATCAGGGCGTACGATGGATTTTGTCGCCCCCGTATCAATAAGTAGTGGAACGGTTCGGTTAGCAATCTTTCCATCTACAAACAAACTGCCATTACTATTCTTTGATGTTACGGCATGGATCGTGATCTCCGGGGCATCTTCACTCAAGGTCAACGTTCGCCCCCTCTCGTCGACCCCCTTTAGTTTTCCGACGGCTGAACTTGTTTGGGTTTAGGGCAGCGGCGTCGTATGTGCCCTTGTTCACCGCAGTTCCAGCAACGGGGTCCTCGAACTTCTTGAGGATTCTTTTTACGGTTCTCTTCCTTCTGAAGAACTCTCATTAATAATTCTTCTAGGCGATCTTTAGAACCTTCATCTTCTTCCAAAACGGTCCGAACACGTCCGTGACCTCGGGACGCTTGTTTTGCAGCTTCAAATTCTAAGGCGTGAGCAAGCGCATCATCAGTTGTTCTTGGTCGTGCCAGCCTCAATGATTGTTGTGTTTCTCCGTCTCTTAACCCATCAATGAAGGTCTGCACAGCCAGTTGTCCCAGAAATGAATCGGGTGCCGTAGGGTACGCCAATCGGACAAGCCGCGCAACATCGGCTTCAAACTCCTGCAGGCTTTCTCCATTCTTCTGGATACGATTCTTCACTTGCGCGTGATACACTTGTTGAAGATGCGCGTCTCCATATCTCATTTCCAACCTAGACACTAACAATTGGTAATCATTTTCCTGTCCTGCTGGGATTGTTTGCAGGACGTTCAACGCGTCTCCACGCAAAGCCACAGTTAGAGAAACGGCCTTTTCCTTGCGTGTCCATCCGTTGGCCCCAGCGGCCGCCTCAAATTGTTTGTAGTAGGTGGACCAAGGTATCTTTCCATCGAACGTGGGTGGTTTTACTTTTATCCCTACGGCAGGAACCTTTTCTTCTTTAAATTGTTTCTTTACTTCATTAAACGGCCACTCAGAAGTTGAGGGAAACCGTAGTTGCCTCATTCTATCTTCCAACATTTCGATCATATCGTCTTTCTTAGTTGTTGGTGGTAATTGCATTTGGGCTATTTTCTCTTCTACCATCTTTATTACCCTATCTTGTTCCGCCAATCTACCTTCCAATAGTCCTAACGCACTGGCATTCTCCAAAAATTCTTCGAAAACTTTATCCTCCAACGCTTTGACATTTTCCAACAATTCTCCTTTCAGCATTTTAACATTTTCTTCCAATGCTTTAGTATTTTCAAGTAATTCTTGTTTAAGCATTCTAACATTTTCTTCGGACTTTCTAGAATTCTCTTCGGACTTTTGCAGTAATTCTTCTTTTAAAATTCTAGAATTCTCTTCGGACTTTTCCAGTATTTCTTCTTTTAGCATTCTAACATTATCTTCGGACTTTCTAGAACTTTCCAGTAACTCTTCTTTTAATATTCTAGCATTTTCTTCAGACTTTCTAGAATTCTCTTCCATTTTACTTAACAACACGTTAGTATCAATTGCGGGTCCAGGTATTTCGAAGCGGTAATTTTCAGGATCTTCCTTCTGTTCTAAAAGCCATTCTCTTAGCCGATTTATCAAAACTTCTTTCTTTCCATTATTATCCAAGTCCCTCTCGTCCAACTCCCGCTTCAAATCTATTACTAAGAGATCCTTTAATAGTTTCATCACCATTTTGATTGTTTGTTGAAATTATGTTTTAACACCAAAAATTTTATTCTCACAGCACTTTAATTAATTATTACGCGATTTTATTTATTTTAAAACCCTCACACCTGTAACACCACTGTAAAGTTCTTTCTAAAAATAATAACACAAGTGCTGTTTAAATCGTCTATTCACAAACAAATATTTATTTCTATACACTAATGAATACACTACAAATTAACACTATGATTATAAACCATTAAAACTATTATTTACAAACTATGAGTTTCTAATACAACATTTATATTCACTATTTATTTTGTAATACACAGTTAATGACTTGCTGTTGACTGCCTCTCTTTTATCCGCCATCCGCTTTTATATCTTCATATAAACGCACCAGAAATCACTGGAACCTTCTATGTATTCTTAGAAAATGCTAGAATAAACCACGTCTAATTTACATGCTTGTGCGATACGTCATTTTCTCGAAGGCGGCAGAACACACCACCTGTCGCTCGAAAAGAGGTTCGTTCCTTTTCTCTCCCGTTACAGTACAATATATACATAAATATTGTATAAACAATTTTTTTAAATATAATATTTATAAAAAGGAATAATTTACATAAAATTATCTGTTTGTCCATTATACTCTTTCTAAGAATTAATTGTTTCTTATGAAATCCAGCTTCTTTCAATTTTAAATATTATTTTCTGCGGGGATGCTTTTACAAATGATTTCACAAAGTATAATCTACAAATACGTACATACACATTGTCATGATATTTAACATACAATGGAAAGTATGCACCCACATATAAAATTTTTCCAACGAAATATTCGAGGGGTTGCGTAACCTCACTGTGAAAATTTTAATTAATAAATTTTTTCTTAGAAAAAAAGAAAATATAAAAAGGTTCTATCTTAATAAACATGCACTCTAGAACACACTAGGCAGTAAAATGATAAATTTTAAGTCTATCTTTCTTAGAATCTTGGTAATTTTTCATTATTCAGCTAACGATGTGAAATCGCGACCTAATTAGGCAATTAAAATAAAGTAGAGGCCAAATTAAGGCAAGTTTTGACCTAAGTCAGACAAGGTATAATGTAGTGATAATGCATGCACGTATTTCCTACGTTACCTATTATTATATGAATTATTTGTATGAGAAAATAATGTCTCAAGTTAACGAGATTTTCATATTTTTAAATTTTCTTCATTAGCTAGATTATACAGCTCGTGGCTAAAATGTATTAATGCTGTTTTGTTAATCAATTTCGTAACCACAATTTTAAAACAATGTTGGGATTGCTTTTTGTAGAAGATATCATTGAAATAAAATGCAAGTTTGTGCGTTTTTCCATTGAATCTGAAATAATGTGATTTAGCTACTATTTTCATGTTATTGATATCCAAAAGTATGTAAATAATGTTTATTAGGATGCAAAGTTCAATTTTGTCAAGATAGGAAGATGTAAATAGCTAATTTTAAGTAATTAAGTTAATTTTAGTTATTTGATAGTTGAGTAGCAAATGTATTTTGGTTGACATTCTCTACTAGCCATATCTTTTTATGTCAATATAAATGTCATATATCAATGGAAAGGGTTTTCTTAGCTATCTACTTATTGAATTTATTTAAAGAATAATTAATAGTTATAAACAATTATGTGGATATGTTGTATTTAGTTTAAAAAATTCTTTTGTTTGTAACTAGAAAAATCACTATAGCCCAGTGGCGTGCGGTCCATGGAAGCAATGGAAGCGATGCTTCCATTAAAAATTTATTAAAAATGAAAACCAATGCTGACAAAAATATTTTTATAAAATCATGTTTATCGTTTATTTAAATTTGTAATATTAATTTAATCAACTTAAAGCTCAATATCAATTTCGTACAGCAAAATGTATAATTAGAGTACTATTTTAAATTAAGCTCATTAAACTTGCGCGGGAAGATAATACCGATTCAAATGTGTTACATACACTGCATTATAAGCACTGATTTCGTTGCTTACTGCTCTTCTCCTCGCTGGGTCCTGGCCTTTGTTAGCGGGTGGGTGCGTTGTGTTATTTTTAGTGTGCTCCGTTCCCAAATGTTTATTTATTATAATTTGGTTATTTGTTCGATTTAGTGTTTGTTAAATGTTACTTAAGTAACACAGTAAATCTGCGTATTTCGGAACATTTTATTATTTCGATTTATATAAGTTGGAGTGTTTTTAAAGACAAATAATTCTATTTAGTTTACTCTGTATGCAAATTTAAAATTGCTTTATCGTCATGCCTGCAAATTCAGTTACTTCGGTGAAAGGTTCGAGTACTTCCGATACCTCCAACTCGCGACGATTTTGTTGTTCAGTTTGTAAATTATTATATAAAGAATCTTCTGCATACAGTATTGGAGAGAAATTACAAATTGTTGAGAAAGAAATAAATATTAAAACCTGCACCAGGTATTTTGCTAAAAAAGAGCGGAATATCGACTTGCATTATAAATAAATAGTAGTACCTTTTTAAAATAAAGAATAATAGTCAACAAATTCCATAAGTATAAAGTGTAATAGTTCTTCTTTGAAAAACTTTTAAGCTTAATAAGTATAACACTGTTTTTTATATTATACCTAGGTGTAGCGAAGGTAAAAAACTCTTCTTGAATTATGGCTTAGGGGTGATAATAAACATTTATTTTCAAGTGAGTATTACAATATTTTATAATGGTTTTATGTGATTTACATAAGATACATCAGGGTTAATAATTATTATTTTTATATAAACAAAAACAAGACCTACTATAAAAATAGCATAAATAAATTACAGGGCAAAAAATAGGAAATATTGTAACATCCAAAAATCTATGGAGAGCACAGAAAATATGTGAGAGAAACTCGAATACTAGGTATATTAAAATTAAAATCGCGGTTGCTTCCCTAGCCTAAATTCTCACCGCACGCCACTGCTACAGCCTTCTTTTATTTGAAAAAGGGTATAAAAAGAACGACCATTTTAGTAACAAATTCTCTCTATTTTTAGAACTTCCAAACAGTGCGTACATGTTGAGAGTAAAAATTTAAAATTTTAAGGTTGTGTTGTGAGTTGTGAAAAAGGTAAACAAACCAAATGTCAAAACTGTTAGTTTATATTTTGTTAAAATGTCAAAGTGTTAAATAATCATCGAAGATATTTAAATATGCCTGTTTTTAATAATTTAATAACATTTAATTAACATAATAATCAGTGTTGTGAATTTATCTGTGAAATATTTTTTTTTATAAATACGAGAAGAAGATTTTATTTGCATAATGGAACTTTTAACCTTCGTTATAATTTGAATGTTAGAAGGGAATTAAAAAATATAATCATTACATAGATTGTAGTTGCATTTTAATTTGGATTTAATCATACCATTTATTTTAACACAATTTGAAAAAGAGTTAGGTGGTTGTTCTTCCACCATTTTAATATTTAAACCATATAGGAAACAGAGGATTGCTGTTTTGTAACAATTATAGTTGACAAACTGTTGGCGCCAAATATTGGATAGATTTAAAAATTTAAGGTATTTAATTAATTTGGAATAAAATTTAGTAATTAAGATTTTGATGATGCCAGAAATGTTACTCCTCGGACAACTAGGCATTTAACTACTTGGAATTGATTTTTCAAATGCTCATGGTATCCAAAGTTCCTTTTCTTTTATATTTTAATTTTGTGTTGTTTGTGTTCATTTTTAAATAAATGTTTTGTCATTTCAAATTCAAAGAAAATTTGGTTTGCATTTCTTTTGTGTACTACTTGGATTACTTGTGTTCCTAGATCTATATTTATTTAGTGCCCTGTTCAAGAGACCCGCCTGAAGGTCTCGCAGTGTGGTGGAGTTTAATAAAAAAAGAGTAAAGGTAGGTGGTTTGTATTTTGTATGTATCATCACTGTGCCACTACCGCAGTCTGTTTATTATTTGGTGACTCAAGTATGTTGCTGTTTGTTTGTACTGTAATGATCTCTTGCTATTTACATATCATTACATACATATCCATCAGGAAGGCATTGAATTATGTAGATATTGCCATAGCAACAATAATCAACAAGCAGTAATAAATAAATATCTCATACAAGATACACGTCTTTTATTACCTTCTACCAATACTAAAGGATATACCTTGTAAGATTGTGTACACACATTAAATCGTTTCCTGTTTTTATCAGATCCTTAATGATCGTTCTCGCTGTCCCGAATTATTTTCCATTCGGTTTGAATTCCTTTGGATCCAATCCCTGTTTGGTGACATATTGTTTTCAGGAATTCCTACAAATTGCATACAAAGCTTTCCCTGATATGTCAAACTTCCGTCAACTGTCTCATTTGTTTTCCTTGATTGTTGTTCGATTCTAATTAACTTATGTGAAATACAAAGAATATTATAATAATTTTTATAAAGGTTCCCTTTTTAAAAACTCACTTCCATCAATCAACAATAAATGAATTTTTAAATAATTCTCGCTACCAAAGAGAGCCTCCTCTAATGAGTTAATGATAAAAAATTATCAATCTATAAGAATAACTTCCAATAATGCACAGCTAAGTAACATAAACTCCCCTTCTTTATACTATGTTTCCAATAGTGTAAAGGTTGGAGAAATCTCCTCTCCTCTCTCTGGATAAAAAGTTGAAGATACCTCTCTTATCCGAAACTGCAATGCTACATATACTACACTATGCAAGAAATATTGTTTCAATTCTATATTTCTTTCAGTATACCTATGGTAAATTTATGCTGTTTATGGTAAATACTTATATTCGATAATTTTCTTCTCAGTTTACAATAACTTACAATTACTATTTTAATTTTTAACACTTTATAACCGTTAAATGTAATATTTTTGACTACACCCTTAAAATACATTAATCGTCTTGAAAGATGGATTTAGATTTTGTTACCTGTAAAATGTGTTTATTATTATTAAAACATATGAGCTATTTAAATGAGATCAAGTCTCCTTGAGAAACCAAAATTATTTCTAAACTTAAGTCAAGAATTTAATGTCAAAATATGTGTGGAAAACAATATAAATTTACAATTTCCTGTTCTTTTCTTTTAGTGAAGTTGCAAAACCAAGTTGGATGTGCCAAAATATAACTAAAAAACTCTTTTTATCAGGGAATAAAACTTTATATGAACAAGATATAAGTTAACAATTAAATTATTCCCTTCTTAAGAATCGACACAATGTAGCAAAATTAACATATAAGTCTAATATAATGTATTCTTTGCATTTCATGATAGCCACGCATGAATAAATTAACCTGTGAAAACATTATTACCGTTAATTCTTTACCGTGCTCTCTTTTAAGATTAAAACTAAATTAAGATTAAAAGTATTATTTAATTTAAGATCAAAATCAATACACAACACTGTAATTATTTTAAAAGTGGCATCCCTTCTCGGTAGTTGTTATTATAATACAAAATATGTTTTGAAAACAAAACCGGTGTTGACGACGGGAACGTATGACTCATGGTGTAACTAGTATGACTTACCTTTGCTTCTTTTTAATAATAGTAAAGGTATCAAAAATACCAAAGATGAATGTCGTAAATAAAACTGTGCTTTATTTGTTGTGTTTTTTATAGCATTTGATTGCACAAAAATATGTAGAACTTAATAACTACAAATCCGTTGCTAATTATGTAATTTTAAATAACTGCAACTTTATTAAAATAAAGTTACATGGTAGGACCCTAAAATACATGTTATGACTAAAACGTAATAGCTTGTTTCCAAGATAATTTTAGAACGGTTTTCCGGTGACTTCGAATTTGGTACACGTAGTATTTTACTCAAGGGGAGAGCGGTCCTGATTGCTTTTAGCAATATTCCTTTGGAGTCGGTGGAATCAAGTGCAGTGATTTGTTTTCGAGAATGAGCAACTTTTTGCTGACCCAGCTGATATGCTCGGTACAGTTAACACCGTACACAGCCATACGATATAGTCTTCAAGTACTCGTAACACGGCTCTGATACCTCGTAGGAAAGAGAAAGGGCCCTAAAGCAGCCAAAGAAGGCATGGAAGCCCCTCAGAGCAACAACTTAATCCATTTCAAAGTGATGAACAATGGAGGTAAACAATTGTGAACCGACAAGTTCCACAGTTCCAAACGTTTCCGAAATCAAAAGAGACAGATGACGAAAATCAAAAGTCTTAATCTTAGCCATAGATATTGCCCACTAACTTGATTGGCTTATCAATGGTTTTGGTTTCATTAACAAATCTATCTTTCACATAGTTCTTCATAGAGCTTCAACGCTTTCCTAGTCTACCCTAGAAAATTTTATTTACGTACCAGACATAAACTGTTGATCGATATAGGACGCCTTTACATTCTGCTCTTTAAAATCGTTTCAAATCATTGACTTCAGATCTTTCCCATACTTGACAGTACAAGCAGTCCATGTCAGAGACCGGAGGAAACTCAAAGCGGGACTTCTAGGTTTAGGGCGAGCAGTCAGAACTTGAACCTTGGGGATGTTTCAGCATTGCGATCGATTCACTTTTTTAGAGGCTTTGCTTGACTTACCTGCACAGATAAACATACACCCAGACTATACAAAAGTGTGTGAAAGAAATAAACAGCAGAATCATTGCAGATTTGCAAAGCATTGAAGAGGGATGGAGTTGTTCGTCAAGACTATTGGAAGATTTTCCGCAGTTGTTACAGAAGAGAAACTACAATTTTTGCCATACACCCCGTTATTGTATTACAAAGTTCAATAAAAACAAAAAATTCTTGAACCTTCGAGCCTCCATATTTTGATCAGCGATTTTGGATTTTTTTCAAAGTTCGACTTCAGATAATTAGCGACGTAAACAAAATTAAAAAAAACCATGCTGAGTTTAAATACTGTACTATAAATTAAAAACTATTCTTCAACTTTTGGTCCAGCATCCGGATCGCCCTTATTGAATTTATTTAGAAACCCCACTTTTTATCCGATTTATTTTAAAACCCCTGAATGTTGAGTTTCATAAAAATGAAGAAATTCTTAAACCTTTGGTTCTAATCAGCGATGTATAAACCTCCGGGTGCTGAGTTTTATAAAAATTAAGAAATTCTTGAACTTTTGGTTCCCTATATCGAATTTGCTATTTTTAATTTCTTTGAATGTATGCATTTTGAATTAATTTGTTAAGATCTACCTCTATTTTCTTACTCTCTTCCCCCATCCTTCCCCCCATTACCACATCTAAAGTAGATATTAGACTGACCCTGAAAGTAATTTTTGCGCTCACACAGAAATATAGATACTTATACTTCCCGGGCGGGAGATCTATCGGGCGGCGGTGTGTGTGTCTTCGGCTTTAGGCTAGTTGCACAAACACGGCAAATTCGTCGGTCGGTTAATTAACTAGGGGATTTAAATATCACTAGTTAGTAGCACTGTTTATTAAACGCAGTGCTATTTAGTTACTTATGCTTCCAGGACGGAAATTTGCTGGCTGGCTGATTCGCCGTATGTGGCTGGAACCTTATTGAGCTGGTTGCACAAACACGGTGAATCCGTCGGACGCAATTATTTAACATGGGAATTTAATATCACTACTTATTAGCATTACTAATTCACACTATTTATTAAACGCAGTACTATTTAGTTACGCTTCCCGTACGAGAAATCAGCCGGGTGGCAGATTTGCCGTGTGTGTGTTTGCAACCTTACTAAGCTGGTTGCACAAGCACGGTGAATCCGTTGGCCGGTTAATTAATAGGGGAATTTAAATATCACTATTTATTAGCACTATTAATTCACACTATCTATTAATCGCTGGGCTATTTAGTTACTTACGCTTCCCGGACGGGAAATCTGCCGGACGGTGATGTGTCTTCCTTGTGTGTCTTCATGCTCTCTATATCCAATGTACGAGGCAATTCTCGGCCCGGCAGGCTTCTACAGGTGTCAACATATTCAAACTCGGTTGCGTCATAGTTGAATATGCAAGAGGCCTACACTACGGCTAGAAGCGTAATAGATTTTAGTAGCCACCCAAGCATCGTGACGAGTGCATGAAAATGTCGCAGCTAATGAAAATTGAGTACAGCGCGGTCATTAAATTTTTAACAAAAGAAGGGCACACGCCTAATCAAATCAAACAACGTTTAGACGGCGTTTATGATGTGATTTATCTCCTTCATATTACACTATAAAAAAGTGGTCAAAATGTTTCCGTTTGGGGCAAGAATCTCTTGAAGA
Organism: Agrypnus murinus; assembly: GCA_929113105.1. Lineage (NCBI taxonomy): Eukaryota > Metazoa > Arthropoda > Insecta > Coleoptera > Elateridae > Agrypnus > Agrypnus murinus. Next base: position 149,992,547 of record OV816028.1, read on the forward strand.
TGATGAGCGCACCGGTCGACCAATTGAAGAAATGGTATTAGAAGAACGCCGTCTGAAAGTTAAGGAGTTAGCAGTGATGTCTGACATTTCGGAAAGAAGTGTTCGTCGTATTCTTCATAATCATTTGGGTATGAATAAAATTAGTGCAAGATGGGTACCGCGTCTTCCTACTGCCGTTCAACGTCAACGTCGCGTCGAGTGTGCGCGCTCGTTTTTAAACTTGTGTGGAGACGACCCAAAACCGATTTTGGAGTCCATTGGCACTGGAGATGAAACAATGGTTTTGTATTATCATCCTCTATCCAAAAGGGAATCGATGGAATGGCGGCGACCCAATGAACATCGTCCCAAAAAAGGCGAAAGTCGTTCAATTGACAAAGAAAGTTACGGCAACAATATTCTGGGATTGTGACGGCATTTGACTGATTAATTTTAAAGAACGCAATACAACTGTTAACTGCCGCAATTTCACAAGCTGCCATTCGCGAATGGCAGCATTGATCATCCACCGTACAGTCCGGAGATATGGCTCCTAGTGACTATTATTTATTTTCTAATTTAAAGAAAGACCTTACTTAAGAAAGACGAGAAAGAGTTGCAAGCAGCTGTAATTGAACATTTTGAAGGAAAAACTTCAGATTATTTTTACAAGGGCATTGAATTATTAATTCCACGTTGTAATAAGTGTATTGACATTCGGAGAGATTATATTGAAAAATAAAAATTATTATATTTTACCAAGTTTATTATTTCTATATCTGACTCAAAATTTATGGCGCTTACCTCGTATATCCTGTGAGTACATCTTTCTAAAGAAAATTCAAATTGCTTTTTAATTTTTTTCCGCATTAACTGTTCTTAAAATGTATTTGCAAACTTTATTAAATATACCGGGTGACACATACGGGCTACATATACCATTACATAGCAGATTAAATTACGAATTCAACGATATACTTACATTAAAGCGAACTATAAAAGTAAAAATTCTTATCAATAAGTAAAAAAGAAATCAAGAGAAGAGCTACCGAGCAACTTGTGCTTTTCTTTTCGAAAAAAAATTATTTTATCAAAGTGGTTATACTAATTTTGACCAGCAAAACCCAAATATGCAAAAATATACAGGTTGTTCCATTCACAAATTGAAATGGATCATTTCCGACGAAATCGGAAGTCTTTGATACGAATTTACTTCGAATATATCCGTACCAAATCTCTCCGTATGAAAATCCATTTATAAAGAAAGAAGATACAAGCTTGTCTCTACCCTCTGCGCCACCTGGTATACAAAAATGTATAATAGTTAGATTTTGGGCGTTAGTGGGCCAAGAATTGATGTTTTAGAGCTAAATTGAAAGTTAGTTATTCATAGAAGATGCGCGAAAATATTCGAACGCGCCTCGTATAACCAGTATTGTATACATTTATTACACCATCAGCCAACCATGATTCAGGCGATTTGCATAAATTATAATCACAAGAAAACTATATTTTGTATTTTATTACCTCTTCATTATAACACAATAAATAAAGATAATAAAACAAACATTGACACAACATAATATGGCTACGTATTCTATTATACAGTAATAATATTACAAACTACTTTTTAATTATTTAGAACTAATTTAGCATCTCCATACAAAACAACTTTTTTCCGCTCTTCAACCTCGCAAACAAACTCGACCTTAATAATTTTCCTGTCTTCTATCAATTTAACTATGATCTTAACAGATTCGCCGCTAAAACATTTATTTGGAAAATTCAAATTCTGTGATACGACGAGCGTACCCGAGCCAGGAAGTTTAGTTCCAATCACTCCCGAAACCAATCCATTCAAATAGGCGCCATGCACGACTGCATTTCCTGAATCATTTTTAACAACATGAATTGGATTCGTGTCTCCGCTAATTTTACAAAAGTCCTCAATATCTTTATTGGTTATTTTTTTAATCACGGTGCACGTATCCCCAACTTTATAAAATCTTTTACAACTTGTTGGTAATTTAGAAAAATGATTTTGAAGCGATTGCTTTAAGTGAAACATTGTTGGTTATTTACGTAGGCAAGGGAATATCAACAGTATCTAAATTTGATGATTTTTTAGCATAATCAATTTGCTCGGGCGTACAATAATCTTCTAAAAAGATCGTTCCTAAATTTTTCAAACGCGGATTAGAACTTGCTTGATAATGTAAGGCCTTAATAATAATTTCCGGTGTCGTAATGCTTGCATGAGATTCAGGTGTAATTAAAAATATTAAAATAGATAAGGCGTTTAGTGAAATTTCCACATTTCTGTGAAGTAGAAATTGAGAGACTAGGAATATTCCATTATTTTTTATAACAAAATCCCCATTTCGTGGATCTAAGCATAAAAAATTTAATTTAAGCACCTATTAATTTAAAAAGCAATAAATTGGATATTTACCGGGACTTAAACTGCACAGACCAGCCAATGAATAATGGATTAATTCTTCATTTCCTCCAGATAATTCATTTAAAAATATATTAATCAGGTTTAGCTGTCTTATAAATTCGTAATTGATGGGATCGTATGAAAAATTCGCCAAATTTGCCAAAACTTGACTCCTAGATTCTAAAAAAACATAAAGATTAGAAAAGTTGAATATTTAAAATTCGCGCTAGTTTTATCTACTCTGCTCAACTGACAATTCTGTTATATCAGCAGAGACTTGACAGGATGAATCTGTTGACAGATAAGTGGTTAATTTACCTAAAGAAGTACTTTTTTGAAATTCTTGTATTAATAGGCTCAAAAATTGATAACGTCCAACGCCGTTTGGCCCTGTCTTTTTAATTATTTGCTCTTTTCTACTAAACATAACACTTTTTAAGTTCACCAATGCAGGAAGATGGTTTGTTTATAAGCTAATCTACTAGTTGAGTAGAGGTCGCAAACTACAACAATTCGATTATATTTTGCAGGTTACTTGAAGAGTTTAATCACTACAACTGTAGAGGTCGCTGATACAGAAATTATTTTTGAATTTAAATACTTTTTTAAAAACATTTTTATACTTTAAAAGATAATATATACTTTAATTACAACAAGACGAATAGATATAATTGTAATAATAAAAATGTATTGAGGAATGCTTCAAAATCCTTGACATGGGTATTTATTTAGCTTATCACATAATATTTCTTAGATATGTAGTAATAAAATCATTATATTAACAATATCAATTATTATGCAATAATTTTGCAACAATATAAATTTTTGTTTTTACGCTTATAAATTTAAATTCACAAAATAAACCCCTATTGTTCATTTTATTATATACTAGATAAAATAAAGAGTTCTATGTAAATTTGCAATAAAACTGGTATATTTTGTGTTATTTTATTTAATTTAATTGATCTCGTAAGTAATACTAATACCCCAAATACATCGAAGCTTTAATATAAATTTGCTAATTACAGTAATGTAGTAATTGTAGTTTTATGGTTCGATTTAATTTAATATACTTTTTGAAATTGAGGTTTTTATGGTTATAAGTACAGTGAAACCTGTAAATCTGACCACCTGTTTAAACTGACCCTCTGGCCATATTGACCACTTTTTCTCAGTCCCTGCAAAAATCCCATTACTTCTTTAATGTAATTTATACTGTATAAACTGACCACTTGTCTTTTGTGACCATTAACCACATTCTCCTCAAATATTTGTTTAAAAATGTTTGTGTAATGTGACAATTAGCCAAGAGATTACTTTACTTACAGTTATAACTAATCTTTTAAAAGTTTAAATAGGCATTTACATGTAAATTGCATTAAAAGAATTTCTAAGAATGCATCTAATCCCTTAATAGTGACCAGTTGGGTTCAGGTATTTCCAAGTTTTAAGACTTTATTTCTGCTTCTGAAAAATTCATTACCTGCAAACTTTCACATTAGTAACCCTTGGATAGTTTTAAAATTCTTTTATAAAATCAGTCTCGTTTCATCTATTGATTGAAACCCTTGTGTTAATTAGTGCGATCAAGATGACTTCAAAAAAGTTTACAAAGAACTAAATTTGAAAGAAAAACAAAAGGTGTTAGTTTTTAGGAAACCACAGTGAAAGAAAAACATCGGAACATTTTACTATTCAGAACTGCCCTGGAATCCTAACAGAACTGCACCATGCTAAAAATAATATTAATGAACTAATCTGTGCTAAACATAAATGATCTTGAGACAATCTACGTTATATGATTTTTAAATAAATATGTACCTATAAGTAGTATCGAGCGTTTTTTTAAATTTGACGTCGAAGGCGGCTATGGGTAGTTGATTGTGAACGGATCTTGATCGTATTAACAAATGTCATTGTCAAAACGTTCAAATCCAACCTCTGTCCAATAATTCACAATCGACTATTCACAGCCTACGTTGACGTCAAATTTAAAAAACACTCGATATGTACATAACACATATCTCTCGCATGTAATAAGTGCTCTGTTGAATAAATATATATTGTACATATACATTTTTTTAGCATTTACTATAAGCACAAAAACTCAAAATACCTACCTATGTAAGGAATATCGCATGAAAATAAAAATTGTTGTGTATAAAAAATTCACACTTTTACAAAGTGACCACCTGCTTAAATTGACCATTTTGGGTAAGTCCCAAAGGTGGTCACTTTAGACAGTTTCTACTGTATTATGATTTTACGTGAAATAAATAAAGATTAATAAAACGTTTCACAAGATTTATTAAATTATAACCTGACGACAATTGCTTCCACAGCTAAGATGTCATTGTCAAAGCTAATACTATAATAGAAACAAACACATCGCTAATTTAAATACAAAAATAGATTTATTTATTTCATGATTATGGAGTTCCACAAAGTAAGGATAAACGTTATGATTCTGATTTTACATTCGTAGAGCATGTGCATATAAGTAAAGAATTATCCAACTTTATCATTTACAGATAAAAGTGGAAGTAAAAATTTATGGGTCGAGTTTATCAGAATTAAAAAGGTTGAAAGATTTTCAACTTGCATTGAAAGAAAGAAAAAAGAAAAAACCAACCATTCGTTCATAGCGGACTGTTCTGTTTCATCTATCCATAGGTAGTTATTGCACATGTGTCCTAAGAAATAATGCAAAATCCCTTACCGAAAGTGATATGTTCGTTATCATTGAAAGCAAAGCTAATTATTCATTATTTAGGAAGATACAAAGAAATTCTAGTAGGTAATGCGCCACCTTGGCCAGACAGTTCTAGGGACCCTAGATTCTCTGTCTCTCTCTAATCTGGTGACTTTTGTCTGTCTCTCTCTAGGTGGTTAAGTACGGAATCTGTATTACCGACATTCTATATTATCGGCATTTGGTTCGTCACTTGGCTAAATGGTAGCGTTGTTGCTAGGGGAAAACAGATGGCGCCAGTGTCGTTTTACGTCGAATCTGGGGTCTTTTAATGTCGATCTCTCTCTAATCTGGGAACTTATTATGCCGATCTCTCTCTAATCTAGGGATTTTTGTCTCGAAGTACGGAATTTGTATTACCGGCCTTGTATATTACCGGCATTTGGTTCGGCGCTCGGCTAAATGGTGTTAGTGTTGCTAGTGAAAAAACAGAGGGCGCTAGTGTTTAATTATTTTTCACAGCGATTACGGTCGTCCTGCTAGTTGTTAATAGAGGGCGTCATGAAGGGATCTGTATTACCGGTAGACTGTGTACTACGACTAGAGGGCGTCATGAAGAAATCTGTATTACCCGTATGTAGAGGCAACCATTTTATATCACAACATGTGGCGCGCTAAATTTGAATCTGTACTGAATATGTCAATTTTAAATTTGTCATTTTAAAGCTGTCATTTTAAATCTGTCAATTCTGCATCTGTCATTTTAAATCTGTCATTTATACGTCTGTCAATTTTTAATCTGTCAATTTTGCAACTGTCACTATAAATCTGTCAATTTTGCATCTGTCATTTTAAATCTGTCAATTATGCATCTGTCATTTTTGCATGTCATTTTAAATATGTCATTTTTGCATCTGTCAATTGTGCATCTGTCATTTTAAAAATGTCAATTTTACAGCTGTCATTTATACGTCTGTCATTTTTGCATATGTCATTTTAAATCTGTCAATTATGCATCTGTCATTTTTTTGCATCTGTCATTTAAATCTGTCATTTTGAATCTGTCATTTTAAATCTGTCATTCTTAAAGTAGCCATCTTGGATTTCCCCAGATTTGAATTTTTCTCCTTCTCGCTACGACCTACAAGTTCTGCTACCTTTCTCTCTCTCACGCACACACTGTACTCTTTCTACCTTTTCTAGAAGAAATAATAATGCCAAAATCAACGATAAACTGCACAAACATGACTACAGCATACATTAAGCAATCGCCGCAGGTGGAAACTGGAAGGTCCGTAGATTTTTCTTTTCATTAATCAAAGATGCAATGGATTAACCCTCGTAATATCGGTATATGGTGAAACATTATTTACGAATTCACCCCCAAAATACACTAACTGAATGCAACCATTAAAGTTCCATAAGATTTGATTACTAATTAATTTTGATAACCATCACAAAGGTTCGTTGTTTTTATTAAAACAACCCACTTATTAATTAGATCTGAACTGGACTTAGAAGGCACATAACACAAATTTATTTATTAATCGAAATTTCGATCACTGAAGAGAAAGTCTGTAAGTATTAATTTATTTCGGTACGATAACTGTTTAAACGAGAATGCGATACTGTAAACTGTATTAACATTATTACGCTTTAATAGGAAAAGCTAGATTTCCCATTCTTCAAAAGCACAAACATCCGGAAAAATATTTAACGATATAACGGTACTTTTTATTAACCGCAAATTCTTGATTAATATCCGGACACTTAATTAAACGGTATAATTATTAACTGTAAATTTTTCTTAAATAACATTTACACGGCACCCGAAACCGGCAGTCGATCAAACTATACGGAAACTAGATTTAGAATTTTCTTTAATTTTAAATAACTAAAATGAAACGGTAATTCTGTAATGTCGACCGGAGTCAACTGTCTTCTCTAAAAACTGGATCGAAAGTGTTTTTAACATTTTTTGGACCCCTACTGCTAGCGTGGAGGAACTATGCTTTTTCCCTCGCTCAAGATGTAGATCGGACCAACCAATCAAAAGCCTGTATTATTTTCTAGGAGCGAATCAAAACTAACACACGCTTAGTACACGTGGACTCCTTAAGGCAAATTTTATTAGCTTTTTATACGAGATTCTCGCCCTAATAAACCAAACTAAAGATTTTGTACGGGCGCGAAAACGGAAAACAAGCACGCCAACATCTGCCGACTAGACCTGCGGATCATGCGATTTTTTTAAGTTAAGACGCAGAGGCCAAGTTGAATTTGTAAACACGTGTTAAATGTCACCTTTCAAACAAAAGAGAAGTTTACTTTTTACCAATGCTTTCCTAGAATACAGACTGGAATATTTATATAAAGCAGTATGAACTTAAATACGCCTTAAATTTTATCAAGGTTTCTTTTTTTTTAACGACGCACCCATTTCTGCGGGTAAACAAGCAAAGCACTAAAGGCATTATTTATTACTTCAGCGTCCTCTAATTTTATAGAAGTTCGAAAACAATCTTTTAAATTTATTCTTTGTAAATATGTTTATACAACAAAATTTTAGCTACAAATAAAATATAGATTTGCAGGACCGAACTTTAAATTTTTCAGTAAATATACATGCAAAATTACACATATTTGAGGCCGATAGAAAATATACCGTTACAATTTGTAGAATAAAGTTTGTTTTGAAAGTTGAAGATTATCAAATTGTATTGTTTGGAGACAATTCTTTTGGGACATATCGTGGAAAAAGTGTTGCGTCTAATACGAGAGGAAAGCGCTTTTCACTCTCACTCAAATGCCTCACTCGTTGACGCTCGAGAGGGTCACCTTGAGCTCGAGTAAAAAGAACTGCTTTTTCTCTAGATGGACAACTAACTATTAATTAATTTAATTTCATGATATTTTTTCTCCTAATTAGACACCTGTGTGGTGCTTTGCATTAAAACTGATCAAAGCTGATCAACCATTAATTTTTATCTAATAAATCTTAAACTAAATACTTATAAGCTAGAGTTCATCCATTAATATCCTGTAGTTTGTTCTGGTTGAAACTATACTAAACATTCTCACTAGCGCACAATGCTCTGCTTTTACGCAAAACACTACACAAGCTCAAATGGTTTTGTCCTCTTGAATCTTCGGACGAGATCTTGATTGTCCAGCAGCTGAAGAGCTTCTGCATTGATATGATTATGTAGCCTGGCTTCATGCCTGCTAGCAAACCTTTTAATCTCGTCTTGAACAGTTGGAATGCCAAGGTCCTGATAAAGGTCACTATTGCGGACGTACCATGGAGCCTTTACTATGTTACGCAGAACCTTGTTTTGGAAGGTCTGAATGGGCTTAATGTTACTAGCTTTGGTACAACCCCAGAGCTGTATACCATATAACCATATCGGCTTCAAGATCTGGTTATAGATTAGGATTTTGTTATTTAGTGCCAACTTAGAATTTTTTCCAAGGAGCCAATAAGATTGTTTATATTTTAGACCAAGTTCGGTTATTGATTCTTTACATGCTCTTTCCATCGGAGCTTGGCGTCTAGCGTCATGCCAAGGTACTTGGCATTGTTCGCATATGGTACTACGGTACCATTTATGTCTAATGGCTGTATATCAACTAGTCTTTTGTTCAGCTTGATCTTCCATTGTTTTGTCCACTCTAGTACTGTATTACTAGCTGTTTGTAGTTTACTGGTGGATACATCCTGTTCCTGACCTATTGCGAGTAGTGCCGTATCATCGACAAAAGTTGCAATTTTAACATCGCCCAAATGCGGAATATCACTGGTGTATAGCAAGTAGAGGATAGGCCCTAGGACACTACCTTGAGGTACACCTGCGTTAATTTCTTTTAGTTCCGAGTATTCATCTTCTTGTTTAATTCTGAAGTTTCTATCCGATATGTACGAGGAGAGAACTTCCACATATTGTTTTGGAAGCATTTTGTTCAGTTTGTGAATGAGCCCTTCATGCCAGACTTTATCAAAAGCCTGGGCCACATCAAGGAAAATTGCTGAGCAGACTTGCTTTTCTTCGAGAGCTTTGTCGATGACATCTGAGATTCGATGCACTTGATCTATGGTGGAATGTTTCTGTCTGAAGCCAAACTGGTAATCTGGAATCAGCCTATTGTTCTCTATTAAAGATCTCAGTCTTTTAAGAAGTAATTTTTCGATGAGCTTTGAAATAATAGGAAGCAGAGAAATAGGCCTGTAAGACTTTACATCGTTGGGTGACTTACTCGGTTTAGGCAGCATAATCACTTCTGCGACTTTCCAAATTGTAGGCACGTGCTTTAGTCCGAATGATGCGTTGAAGAGGTACGTAAGCATCACAATACCTCTTCTAGGCACTTGTTTCATAACTTGGCCAGTGATGAAATCAAATCCTGGTGCTTTTCTAGCGTTTAGATTAGTCTTAATCTCATTAGCTACTTCCTTCGGAGTAACAGGAGGGATTTCTTCGTACAGTAGATTATTAACCTCTTCCAAGGCAGTGTTAGCTTCAAATTGATTGGGTTTGAAGATTTCAGTTCAATGATCAGCAAATAATTCTGCTTTTTGCTTATTACCTCTTGCCCAAGGCCCAGCATCCTTCCTTATAGGGGGAATTGATGTTACAGACCTCTTGATCTTATTGGTTGCTTCCATATTATGTATCATGCAATTTCATGATATATAATAACAAATATTAATAGTACCTGCAACTAACTATTGTGTCGTGAGTTGGTTGTGTGTTTAACACTTTACTGAACAATAGATAATATAATTGATGGCATGTACAGTGTGTACGATCCTCTCTTGTCAGTAATATTAACACAAGGAATTAAAATTTAAGTACCTATTGATTGTGACAAACTTGAGAAATTTCACTATTTACGGTTATGTTAAATAATACCTTATCATTTAATGCACATGCACAAAAATCACTGTCTATAATGTGATCAGACGTCCCGTTTTTGCTTCAACTGTCCCATGCCAAATCTTCAAAATGTCCCACGTTTTATGGATAATCACGATTTTACGAACACAGACAGCAAAAAAGCTACATTACGTTTGTTGTTTCAACTAATAAACGTAAATGAGAACTTTTTAATTAATTTTCTTCTAACTTCTAAATTGCAGTAAACTATATTTAATATTGGTATCCAACGGAGTTATACTTCTTTTCAAAAACTAGATCAGTTTTAATTCAACCGTGCCAAATATAAATATCGTACACTTTATTTGGGTTTAAATATAAATGCTGAATTAACATTAATTATAACAAATAACCGTAGCAGCATCTATATAATGCCAATCACACTTATTATCAAACAAAAGTAAATTCTGTAAAATAGGGGAAGCCCACTCAACTAACAAAAGGCGTTCTTGGCAATGACGAAGACCTGAAAAAGATATATTTTTTACGTATTATTTATAACGTGTCAAAAATATAGCGGGAGACACGTAATTATTACATGCCATTCAGCATCACTTTGAAATATTAATTGTGGCATGCAAAAAGAATTAGAAGCACGTAATTTCCAAATGAATTTTTATTCCAGCGCTACTTGGGCACAAAGCATCTGGCTACCAATAAGCATAAAATATATTTAAGTATTACTGCCTCTTCTTCTAAGTTACAAGATTTTTTCCGTAAAATTAATTTTGAAAACAAAGAAACAAGTTAGTATAGATGTCACCATTAGTGTCACTCGACATTAATGTTATTCCGAAGTTAGTATTTATACTCCGCTGGATGTGTGAAAACTACGAGCGGCTATCTTCGACTGATGAGAGCTAACAAGCTCGAAAGTAGAGTCTCGAAGTGCCGTTCGTGGTTTTCACACATTCATTAGTTTTAGTGGGCTTTTGCATTATAATGCTGTACAACAATTTTGTTGTTTCCTAACTCGTATTGCCCACTATTGGTGAAACTTTTAAACAAGATACTTTTATCTTGCTTTTTAAACTTTTACGTTTAGTATGGTTAATAACCATTTCTCGACATCTTTTGTTGCTGGCTAGTTTTGGCTGGCTATAGATGTCACCATTAGTGTCACTCGACATTAATGTTATTCCGGAGTTAGTATTTATACTCCGTTGGATGTGTGAAAACTACGAGCGGCTATCTTCGACTGATGAGAGCTAACAAGCTCGAAACTAGAGTCTCGAAGTGCCGTTCGTGGTTTTCACACATTCATTAGATTTAGTGGGCTTTTGCATTATAATGCTGTACAACAATTTTGTTGTTTCCTAACGCTAATTGCTTTTCTTTGTTTTCAAAATTAATTTTACGGAAAAAATCTTGTAACTTAGAAGAAGAGGCAGTAATACTTAAATATATTTTATGCTTATTGGTAGCCAGATGCTTTGTGCCCAAGTAGCGCTGGAATAAAAATTCAATTGGAAATTACGTGCTTCTAATTCTTTTTGCATGCCACAATTAATATTTCAAAGTGATGCTGAATGGCATGTAATAATTACGTGTCTCCCGCTATATTTTTGACACGTTAAAAATAATACGTAAAAAATATATCTTTTTCAGGTCTTCGTCATTGCCAAGAACGCCTTTTGTTAGTTGAGTGGGCTTCCCCTATTTTACAGATTTTACTTTTGTTTGATAATAAGTGTGATTGGCATTATATAGATGCTGCTACGGTTATTTGTTATAATTAATGTTAATTCAGCATTTATATTTAAACCCAAATAAAGTGTACGATATTTATATTTGACACGGCCGAATTAAAACTGATCTAGTTTTTGAAAAGAAGTATAACTCCGTTGGATACCAATATTAAATATAGTTTACTGCAATTTAGAAGTTAGAAGAAAATTAATTAAAAAGTTCTCATTTACGTTTATTAGTTGAAACAACAAACGTAATGTAGCTTTTTTTTGTCTGTGTTCGTAAAATCGTGATTATCCATAAAACGCGGGACATTTTGAAGATTTGGCATGGGACAGTTGAAGCAAAAACGGGACGTCTGATCACCTTATTATAGACAGTCATTTTTGTGCATATGCATTAAATGATAAGGTATTATTTAACATAACCGTAAATAGTGAAATTTCTCAAGTTTGCAACAATCAATAGGTACTTAAATTTTAATTCCTTATGTTAATATTACTGACAAGAGAGGATCGTACACACTGTACATGCCATCAATTATATTATCTATTGTTCAGTAAAGTGTTAAACACACAACCAACTCACTGAAAGAATGATGAAGCAGCGTTTCGTAAACAAGAAGTTCCCAACTTAATAAGTAGAACAAAACATAGTTCAGTACTTTATAAATCTGTACAAAAAAGTTTTTAAAACTAAGAAACACCTAAACTTACAAATTAAAAACATTTAATTATGTAAAGTCTAGTTCTTACAATTGGTAAAAGTTTCACTATTTTGATTTTTTCCTTATTGGAAAAGTCTAGGTTTTCTTAAATATACCTATATATACATGAAAACGTTTTCAAAAACAGAATACTTCTTTCCTGCTTTAATACTTAAAAAATAATCGAGTACAACTGAATATAGCTACATTTAGTTGAAGAAAAGCTATAGAAGATCATAACATTTTTGAAGTATCCAAAAAGTCATTAACTTTTTGCATGTAAATAATATGTAGGTACTTTACATGTTGGTAGGCACTTATAAACAATTGAAAACAAGTACTTATCTATAAAACAATGCGAAAATACTTATGAATTAGTATAAATAAGCAAAATAAGATAAGATTTACAAATCCATCTTAATCCCCTTTTACTTCTTGACGTTAACTTTATAATTTGCAGCGATTAATAATAATTAATTGTCTTTTTATCTGATCTTTACACCATCGACAGATGTCGATTTTTATCACTATTTTTACAATCCATCCTGTTATGTTTGTTTATACATTGTTATTGATTGACGTCGGTTTCTTAATGTTTTATTTTTTCCTTCAATTCCATTGTCTATGCTCTATATCTCTGTTGCACACCTGCAAAGCTTATGAACAATTCAAAAAATGATTAGACAACCTTTTTGTAATGTTTTTGAAGATAGAAGCTATGGTATTTGCATCTATCAATCATATTAATCTCAGATAATAGCAATAGTTTTTGTTATTATCCCTTATCAAGCTCTATTCATTGTTCAAAAGCTTCGTGGCTAAATAAAACCATACTTTTACTACGAGCTGCTTCATTAATGCTTTGGTAGTAAGTGTCTCAACATGATGCTTATAAAGTTGATATTTTGTGTAACAGTCTTTACTGCAGTTCTGTCAAGTGGAGCTGACCAGGAAAAGCCTGACTTTTCTGAGAAATTTAAGAATGTTGAAATAACTAAATTGAAATTTCGAGATTTTGAGCAGAAATACTCTGGGAGATTGCAAGAGCTCTCAAAGAAATTATTAAGGTACGCAAGAGAAATATTTTAGTAGTGATCTTTTTTTTAAGGTTTTTACAATCTTTATAGGGCTAGTGATCAGGAGCAAGTTGCTATAGTCAATGAATATATCGATGGTATATTACCCGATCTTAATGAGTATATAACTACCAATGAATTAGATCCAATAGAGTTACCTGGATTTGAAGCATCATTCAAATGGGTAAGTTGAGAAGATGGTTCATTGGTTTAAATTTTGAAGATTGGTTTAAAGTTTTGTTATTTTAGACTATTTTTACTGGTTGGACCCTTTTGGAAGATGGCTCTCTAAAGGGCTTATCTTCATTTGTACGTACCGGGGATGTGAAAATCAAATATGAGAAACCACGTCTTAAAATAAGTATTCCATTGGGATTTTCTAATCTTGATGTAAGTGTTTCCTTCGCTACCAACATAACTATTCAAAGATTATATTTTATAGTTGGCATTAATTTTTAGTTTAAATATTATTACGAAGTGAAATTTATGTATCTTGGTCCTAGTGGAGATGCAAAAGGAAAATCTAAAGGAAACAAATTCACCGTTGATCTAAGCATTGACTTGACTACTTTAAGAGCTAGACTTGACAAATTCAATCTCAGGACTTTAGGGTAAATTTTATTGTTTTATTTAAAATATTGTATTTATATACTTTATGATTTATTTATAATAGGTCAGTCTCCTTAAAATTCAGTGGAAATATATTGACTGATTGGATAGTCAATTTAGTGTTGGCTGCAGTTATGCCAATCTTGAAACCAATATTAGGACTGGTTATTGAAGGATATGTGGTTGATGGCTTCCAGGCTGTGGTGGATATATATAATAATGCTGTATGTAGTTTTCTGCAAGACTGTTAAAGGTAAAGAAGATATTTTATTTATAAATTTAAATTACGTATATTACGTTGATATTATTTAATTTGTAAAAATCAATTATGAAATTTTTTGTTAGTGTTTTTTTAATAAAAAATGTAAAAAATTAAATATTATTTTATTTCCATAATTATGTTTAAGTTATAGTAAAAATACTTTAATGGTAACTTTCACTTTTGTTTAGAATAAATAATTTATGTGTTGTTATAAATAAAGACAATTAATATTTAAAGAGCTAAGCGCTTCAATGAAAAATTTTATTACACAGAAATTAGATTCATTTCTCAAGGATTAATAGCTGGTTCTAGATGTTCTACACAGAGCTATTAAATTAAATTGCAAATACGCAGTGTCCCATTAAGACATAGTCAGACTTTGCCAGTGGTTAGATAACCAATAAAGAAAGAAAATCCCTATATACCATTTTTCTCGTATTTCTATACTTTTGGAGAAAAACAGCATTGAAGTTCAGCCTAATGTTTTCAAATTTTAACACATATTTTAAAGTTCAAGGTGATAAACAATACTACTTGTTTTCAAGAATGTGCAAGCTAGCATAACAAAGTAATAACCCGTCTTTATTTTGGCCAAGTGTTTCGTGGAATAAGAACAGATAAATAAGAAACGACCTCTCGTTTGGTATCATGTTTCAAAACGGTATTTTTGTGTTATGATTTCTGATTTGTAAGAAAATCTCATATTCTTTTAATAGGTACATTAACCCCCTGTGTAATACAAGCAGGTCTGTGAATAAAAAAATATTTTCGTATTAACTTTGTTTACAGTAAATCAAATAAGATCCAAGAAACACATAGTGATCTATAGACCATCGGTCTACCATCTACCTCATCTAAATTTCATCTACATCTACTATCTTACATCTAATAGATGTAGTTTAGACACAGTAATAAATTCTGGCTATAATGCTATATATTTTAGACATGTAATAGACATTATGTATAATTTTAAAAAAGGTGTTATTATGCTTTAAATTAACCTGATAAAAGTTTAGCTTCTTGCTTAAAAATAGTTTAATAAGCAAAATATATAATATAATATAGCAAAATAATGTTAATTTTTCATAAAAAAATTTTTTTTAATGTTATCTGAAATGCGTCTAATTGATGTAACTTTTTGACCGCAAACACATGCTAAAATATATATCATCTATTTACAATCTAACTTAGATGAATCCGAACTGAGTCTATTGTCTTACATTTAATAGATGTAGTTTAAACATACTACTTTCTTGGTCTATAAAGCTATATATATATTTTAGACTTGTATTAGACATTATCTAGAATTTTCAGAAATTTGTTAATTATGCTTAAAATTAACCTGATAAAAAGTCTACCCTTGCTTAAAAATGGTTCCATAAATAATGATGATCTTTATTTTTCAATTTTATTTTTTTTTATGTTATCTAAAGTTATTTTGACACTCCAATCGCCTCCAGTAAAAATAACAGAAATAATATTTCTGTTGGCGGAAGTCTTTTCAAACTTTAATTATCATACATGCACCAAACATTTTCAATTAACCTTGCCTGAGGAACGTTTGGAGATTAGTATTTTTCCTGGAAAAGATCAGGGTTTTCCGACCCCGGCTCCTCGGCATTTGCCTGTCGGTACCTGTTTGTATTTTTACTTGTATTCATATTGAAATAACAATAACATTCTAATAATAAGCATAATCAGAAAGGACATCTCCTTTCTCAATAAACCCCCAATATTGCAACCCTGCACCCACGTGATGGCCATGCCATCACGCCATTCATCATGCCATTCGTGAACTTTGGATGGGGGCAGGGGGTCGTTATTGTTCGGTACTCAGTTCGTTTGTAGAACTACCAGAAGTATCTCTGCTGCTTTGGGTATCTAGTTTTTGCACTTATAATATAACAGCAAAAAGTTATTGTTGTAAACTTGCTAAGGTAAGTGTTATTATTTTATCAATAATATTTACCTTTTGAACACCCTCTCTATATTTGAGATTGTAAAAAATTCTTATTTTATACTCTAATAAGAAATATTTAATTCACAGAAAAACAGACTGGCTATAATAGGAGGTGGAACCGTGAGACGACACCCCAACGCCACCAAAAAAATCAAACATAATTTGATGTATTTTATAAGTATTGAGTACTGTTAAGATTCCATTTGACTTTTTTAATAAAAATTATATAGATTATTGTACGTGTTATTTTTAACATGATGTCTGATATACCGTCTATGCAAATGCAAATTTGTAGTCTATTAAAACATCTACACATAGTATAAGTTAGACGTCGGATATTCCGTCTACGCAAATGCAAATTTGTAGTCTATTATAATATCTAAAAGTAGTATAGCTTAGACATCAGATATAGGTCCTAAGCAGGTGCAGATTTGCAGTCTTATTAGAACATCTAAAAATAGTATAACTTAGACGTCGTATATACAATCTAAGTTGCGGACATTTAGTGGTCTACAATGCATCTAGAAAATACAGTCGATAGACATATATGCTAGATGTTAAGTAAATGTTTATTAGATGACACTGTGTTCCTTGGGATATTTTCGAAAATTCGCTGTAGGTAATTTAGTATTCTATTAGTAGTATTATGTGTTTTGATTATTAGATTTTTGTTCTCAATATCATTAAATTGGTCGGTATTAAAATGATGTCATTTCTGCATGCTTTTCTTATGCTTTTGAATAGTCCGGAATTAATAGAACGTTTTAAGTTTGTTCAACAACATCCAAACTGGAATGTGCGCCGTCTGCATCCTTGTGTGTATTCAACAGTTGTCACGCTTTTGTACTGATGGTGTCAATTTATAAAGCGTTTGCATTTAATTCTATTAGACTTAAAAACTGACCTGCATCAATTACACGTACTTTTCTTTAAACGTCGGGCAAGGTTTTCGAGATTTTCAGGTTCCTTTAATCAAAAGATGTTACTAATGTAACATTTTTTATGTTTCTAATGACCAGAGAAGCTTATCTTCAAAGTCCGATCATTAGGTACTGAATCACCGTGTATATAGGATTTCCCTATGTTGCATTTGAAATTAATCGAATCAAAGCAGTATGAAAACATAGGCAGCCAATTATACAGCACGCTATTTTATACTATTTACATATATTGCATGGTAAATAAATAGCACTGCCTATCAAAATATCTTTATATTAGAGAAAAATGCAATTTTGTAATTTATGTCATTGGATTAATATTTATTATAGAGCAATATTATTCATTTACTAGATAAATTATTGTAATTATTTAAGTTAATACCAAACTGTCAATAGCTAGATCAAATTAGATTCTATACCAGATTTTCTTACAATACTACTTGTTTTAAAGTTTTTCTCCTGTTTATCTCTCTTACTGTGAAATCTTATTTTATGGGCCGGTACATTAAACTTTTGTACACATTGCTCTAAACAATATCCATAAGCAAGCAAACAGGAAAAATGGCATTAAACGCCAGTTAAATGTATTGACATGTTTTATTTTTTTTAACCAATATGCATTCCATAGACTTTCTTTATTGTAAAAGTTTGTGACTACAGATGAAATTATTCCAAATATTCAATTTCATACTTCTTTCAAATAAATATCACCAAAAGTATTAAAATCTTTATTAAATTAATTCAATCTTTGTACACCAGTGAGATATTTCATAAACTGTTTAATTTTTGAAATTATTTTTCACTAATTAATCCTTTTTATGCACAGATTATTTTATTATGGTTGCCAAGGCAAGCCCATTTAAATAATAAACGAGACCACATAAAAAAATCTGCAGTTTTGTACACATTTCTTTTACATTTATTAAATAATTTGTATTTCCAATCATTTTATATTATTAATTTTATTCATTAACTATTACAAAAGAAATGTCTCTTTATGAAAAATATTATCTTTTAACGATAAAGATACACAAACCTACAATGCGTAAAACATTACTATTATATGGACAATATAGCCTTTAACGTTTCATAAACTAACAACTTTTATAAAATTTTATTAGATGAATACTTTGCTTAATAGTTTATTTTCCATATCTTGTTTAAACAGCTTTATATTTATATAAAAATAAAAAAAGCAGTGTTAGAGCAAATGGAATAATTAAATAACTCAAATAAAAAAGCAGTAAGCCAAAAGTAACGCCAAGAATTAATAATAATACGTAATCAAACTAAAAATGTACAATTTCAGACAGATTGAAATTACGAGGAATGCATGATGTATGCAGACTCGAGAAGAATAATATGTAATATAATAATTGCTACAACCCATAACCTAAAACCAGGCCCCAAAAGCTATAAGCTTGTGCGGGAGGGAGGGGGCGATTATTATTATTACGTAGGCCCTACGTGCGGATGCAGCCGACTTATAGATGGAACAGCGCAAATCTCATATTTGTGTCACAGCTAAGGAAAACTGCAGAAAACCTTAACCAGATCTGCCGGCATCGGGAATCGACCTCGGGCCGCTTGGGTGAAAGTCCAGCACGCTAGACATTACACTACCAAGGCTATATAACAGAGATGAGGGCTATATAACCCTGAGAATGTCATAGGCCATATAATCCATCATGATAGGTAACCAGGCGACTGACCAGGAATCAAAACTAAATGGTTTTGACAAACCCGACAATGTTGCTAAATAGATGTAATGTTTAGAGCAATACGTAGTTTTGTGCAGAATCTGGTAGACTAGAAATGAGAAAAGAAAATGAAAAGAAAAACAATCCTCTATGGCCCTAATAAAGTTAAAAACCAGAAATTGAAGATAATCTTTGGGAAGAGGTAAGAGACGTTAGCAAAGATTTAAAAGAAAATATAGCAGTCGATTTCAGCAGTAGAGCAAGGAAAGAGATTTGTGAACTCCTGTTTAAGATAGTAAAGCTTTTGTTTATTGACAACTTTATCATAACCCCCTCCAGAGCCATATTTAACTGTGTAATATACAGCAGCCACCTTGCCGTAGTACTTGAAAAATTCTGAATTTCTCTGATAGATGTTCTTGCACTTTCACTTCGGCTTTTGTATTCTTCAAGCACATATTTACTAAATTTGTAAGTTTTTCTCATAAGCATCATAAGCTTAGTTCAAATCTACGAATAGGTAAAACAGCGCCAGTTGTTTTCTCTTTTCCTATTCTAAAATCTATTCGGCACTCACCTACCTCCTCTCCATGTATAGTGCTAATTTCTTAGCTAACATTGCACTTATACTCTATCTTATCCAAGATCTTATACTAGTTAAGTATCCTTATTACTCTGAAATTTCTCTTTATTCTTTTTTGGAATTATGACTGTATTCCAGCTGACATTTCTTCTTTAATCCAGATCTTCTACATCAGCTTAAACACTCTTTCAGCCATTTCTTTTCCTCTACACTTTAGTGGGTCTGCCAAACTTTGATCTTTCCCTGGAACCTTATTCCATTATAGCTTACTACCTGAGTCATGATAACTCCATTTCGCCTTCCAAAGTGAATGGAGACAAATAATGCTGTTGGGTTAAACTTTTGGGTCGGCACACTAAATGTGTCAAGAATTTTACTTTAATAATTTTCTCAGTCCCACTTGCAGTGTTCATTATTAAAAATTATTCTTAAAATTAATTTTTAGGATTATTAGCAATTCCCATAAAATCCGTATAAAACGCAAAATGCAAATTTAATATTAAAATATTTGTATAACTTAAATATAAAAATTTTAAATTATGCATTTAGTAGTATTTATCTTTTTTTTACAAGTTCTTAACATCATAAATGTCAGACATAGAGTTAGCAAAAAGCCATTATCACTAGTCTTCGTACACACAAATCACACAACGCATATTGCAGTAAACCATTTAATTGTGTTAAATATGGAGGACCACATGACACTAACAGCTGCAGAAATCTAGAGATACGCCAGCAACAAGTTTTATGTGTCATGGAAGTCATTCAGCGAACTACAAAGGCTTGCAAAGTATATCAAGACTTAATCAACAGAAACGATCCACTAAGATCAAGCAGACTCAGTGCTACAGTACAAGTTATTAGTTATTAACTGTAACAAAGTTACAAAATTTTAGTTAATTATTTTTGGTATACGCGTGAATATAGTTATCAGCTGTGCAATCTCAAACCGCTCGGATAAGCGGCCAACTCTAGCGAGAGCACGCTCCCTTCCCTAACCGATATATGGCGAGCGCCGCTTCGTTTCACTCCTACCATTTCCCCCACGCTCCGAAAGCACATATATAAAGAGGTGCGGCCGTCGATTTATTCAGTCCCCGTCCAGGACTCATTACCAGCCGGACCAGCCATCCAGCCCAGCAGACCGGACTGAGCCAAGGAATATAAGAGCAAGTCCTCTTACCGCCTTTCCGCTCAATCTATTCCATGAATACCTTACCCCTTTTTCCGAGACTTCACTGTGTGTAGCCTGGAGGTCTCATCCTTACATCCCTTACCCCTTTTAGTATATCAAGACTTAATCAACAGAAACGATCCACTAAGATAAAGCAGACCCAGTGCTACAGTACAAGTAATACCTTACCCCTTTTTTCGAGACTTCACTGTGCGTAGCATGGAGGTCTCATCCTTACATCCCTTACCCCCTTTCCGAGACTTCACTTTGCGTAGCCTGGAGGTCTCATCCTTGTCCGACCCCGTGTACTACCCGTACGACCTGTCCTTTACCACCCGAACCAACCCCATACTTCGATACCATTACTGCCGTGCTAAGCGAAAACAACCTATCTGCAAAACATCAACTTAGAAATATACCATATATTTTCTTAGCTCACATTTACATTCTATATAGTACATTTCTACATTGCAGTTTTGCAGATAGGTTGTTTTCGCTTAGCACGGCAGTTTTTGCACGCTTGCTTATTAACGCACGTCCTATTGCACCCCGCTTGCTGTGGCTGCTGTAGATAACCGTTTGCTTATTTTAGGTTTAGAGATTGAAGCTTGTTGGATCGTAACAATCGTAAGCAAACATCTTACAGCAGTAAACCATATAATTATGTTATATGTGGAGGACTACATGACAAAAATATAAATGTTTAGTTTTGTTTTTTGGGAGTATAAATAAAGGCAATTATTTTTTTTGTTATCACACAAACTGCGGATGAGTTAGTGACTGTTTTAGCACTACGCCGGATTTCTCATGACGACTGTTATTTTATGGCTCTTCTTATTATTGCTGTTGTAGCCAATATGACAGCTTTTTGCATATGGTATATGGCGCTTAATGGGATGCCTAATTCATTGAGATGCAGGGGAATCTTTTTATGTACAAGTCCATTGGAGGTAATAATAAATGGTTTAATGTCTACCCTCTGCATTCTCCACATTGCACTGATTTCATCGGCTAAATCTCTGTACTTTTCCATTTTGCCTCTGTAAACTCTGCTTATATTTGATCTAACGGCACTGAAAAGTCTATTATAGAACAACATTTTGTTTCTTTGTTGATTATTATAATATCGGGCTTGTTGTGTTGTACTGTACGGTCGATTACGATAGTTGTATCCCAATATATTTTGAATGATACATTTTCTAGTACCGGTTGGGGACTATATTTATGAAATGGTGTGTTATTTACTAGCTCTGCGTTTTGCCCCAACATTTGGTGAATAAGTTTTCCCATGTTATCGTGCCGTCTTAGATAAGCTGAAGATGCAAGATTCCTTCCAAAGGAGGAAGTAATTGAGATACGCTCAATCAGCGCACAATTGCTCCCAGTTGCTCACTGGTCCCAGCGAGGTTGCCTATCCACCCTCTACTAGCTAAGCTAGTACCGGAGCGATTGACTTAACACGTGCTCACCCGCCGGCTCCCTCCCGTCCTCTTTCATACGGGGCTAAGTACTGTTGTGAATAGCTCACAACTTGCATTCATTGCGTAGATACGGAATGGTACTAGGCAACAAGAATAATAAACAAGTCATATAAAAATAGTAAAATAAATATCTCATAGAAGTAAACTTGTGTTTTATTACTCCTACAAGAGCTATATGTAGCCCTAACACCACCACGTGTTAATACCCGCTACATTTGGTGACACTACGACGTTCCTGAAAAAGAATTTAGCAGTACTGGTCTTTGCCTGCTTCTGAATTCTCCAGGTGAACGTCCGCTAGTTCTACCGTCATCATCTGTCAACAACTACTACTCGACTTCTGTCATCGTGAGATACAGCTACCTGCTTCGCTTACGTGACTTGTCGTAGCTGGTTGGAGGTGACCGTTGGAACCAGCACTAGTGCTCCTTCTCATCCGATAAGTTTCAAATTTTTATTTACTTATTTAATATTTCAAATGGCGACTGTCAAAGTTCCATTTCCAGTTTTTACGAGTAACGATATCGACCTGTATTTTATTAGTGGAAAGATACTTTACTCGTATGCTGATCAACGATGAGCTCGCCAAATATAACTTATTAACCCTAAACTTACCTTTCGACGTTTTAGGAGCTCATTGCGACCTGACCATTAATCCACCGAGGCAACGACCATATACTACCTTGAAACGTGCAGTAATAAAATCTATCCTAGGACCACGAGAATCTTGAATTAATAATCTTTTGGAGACTCTTAAATTCTCTGGTAGTGTCAAAGAATTACTTTTTAACATTCAAAAGTTAGCAATCGATCTCGATCTAACTGAGGAATTAACCAAAGACTTTTTAATAGCTAAACTACCACCAGAACTTAAGATTCAGTCCTTAAATTTCAATGACTTACCGTTAATATCCTTTGTGGAAAAATTAGATTTAATTTATTCTATGCAAAAAGCACCACAACCTTTAACTACTCCTGCATTAGAAGCTAAGCTAGACAATTTGACGACCAATCTTACAACCATTTCCAATGAGCTTTCTACCATGCACAAGCACCAATCCCCTATAACTCCTAAAATATCTTCGTACCTCCAAAATCCTCAACATTTCAATAAACGCCGTTCCATGCCTTCGGGCAATGCCAATTCCCAATTACAACAGTGCTATTTTCACAAACGCTTTAAAAATAATGCACGTAATTGTACAGGAAATTGTTCATACCAAACAAAAAACTAACTTCGCACTCTCCTGGCCTCCAGGGAGGGCTATGCAGGGTTAATTCAATCCCTCCAACTTCTCCTTTAACAATCACTTATTCTTCAATCTTTTTACAAGATTTAACCTACAAAATTAGTTTTGTGGTTGACACTGGTGCGGATTATTCTATTTTACCCTCCCACGTTGCAGTTTCCTGTAACCAAACAATCACGCCTGCCAACATTTCATTTATGGCCGTGAACAACACGTCAATTCCTGTGACAGGTATTGTAACTTTGAGGTTACATTTCCCGATTCCTGGCCTACAGCCATGCCCCTGGAAATTTTATGTCGCTGACATATCTACAGCCATTCTAGGCCTGGATTTTTTAAAGCGGCACAACCTAACCATTGACTGCTTTTCTCGACGAGTCATTTGCAAGACAGATGTCAAGCTCGCCCGAAACCGCAGCCAGGGTTGTCAATTTCCAGCTCCAACAGTGAATCCTCTCACTGATTGATCTTCTCAGTGGGTCATTTGCACGGCAGATGTCCAGCCCGCCCGAACTCGCAGTCGAGGTTCCACTACCCCCCCAGTTAGACTGACTGCTCTTCTCAGCGGGTCATTTGCACAGCAGATGTCCAGCCCGCCCGAACTCGCAGTCGAGGTTCCACAACCCTCCCAGTTAAGACTGGCACTAAACACAAACTATTTTCTGCTCAGGCTAATGTTTTGACTCTTCCTTCCGAGTCAATCGTTACTCCTGCGATTTCTTCCCCCTTTCTTCCCTTACCCTCACCCATTAACGTATCCTCTTCAGGTACTGTTAACATGTCTAGCGATCTTGATGTTTATAGCAAGATGCTAAACACACACTTCCCGGAGCTTTTGCGTAAGTTCGACTACCATCAACCCGTAAAACATACCGTAGTCCATTATATTGACACGACCGGCCTCCGGTTAAAGCACGCTGTCGCAAACTGAACCCTAATCACCTTTCTTTTCTAGAAGATCATCTTAATGAGCTCTTGGACGCTGACGTAGTACAACGGTCATCATCTGGCTACGCTACGCCAATTCACATCGTCGGGAAGCGAGCAGTGGGCACACTGGTGACGACCAGGACATCAACCCCATCGCCCCAACAGACAGTTATCGCTTGGTTGGCGATTATAGGAAACTCAATTCAGTGACAGTACCAGATCGTTACCCGATTCCTTTTTTAACGGACTTTACAAGAAAGCTTGCTGGCGCAACCATATTTTCGAAGATAGACCTCCAAAAGGCCTACTTCGCAATACCAATCGCAGCAGAGGACATTCACAAGACTGCTATTACCACACCTCTGGGGCTCTTTGAGTTCAAACGGATGTGTTTCGCACTACGGAATGCAGCCAGCACCTGGAGTCGTTTCATGGACACTGTATTATCAGGGCTTCCATTTTGTTTTTCATACCTAGACGATATCCTAGCCTTTAGTGCTGATTCGCAGCAACATGTTGAACATTTACACCAAGTGTTTTCCCGATTAAAAGACAATGGCCTAGTTATAAACCTATCAAAGTGTCTCTTTGGAGTCAATAAGCTCGATTTTTTAAGACATCACGTTAATACACGCGGTATCAAACCAATGGCTTCCAAAGTCCAGGCTATAATTGATTACCCATTGCCTTCAAGTCAGAAAGCACTCCGCAATTTTATTGGCTTAATTTCGTATTACCATAAATTTGTACCAAACTGTGCTAAAATTTTGGCACCGTTAACCTCTATAGTTATTCCTGGTAAAGCTTCGCTAAAGCCTGTCCAGTTAAATCATGAACAAATAGAAGCCTTTAGGCACGCGAAGAATGCTTTGATTACCGCTACATTATTGGTACATCCGCGAATTAATAACCCTCTTAGTATAGCTGCAGACAGTTCGTCTTCCACTATAGCTGGAGTATTACAACAGTTTGAAGATGGCATGTGAAAACCACTAGCTTTCTGTTCCCGGAAGTTAACCACCACAAAGCAAAAGTACAGTATTTTCTTTTCGGGAACTTCTTGCAATATACTTTGCTTTAAAGAAGTTTCGTTACTACGTTGAGTGCCGAGACTTTCAAATCTTTACGGATCACAAATCTTTGTGTACGGCGATCAAAAATAATGGTGATCAATATTTACCACGTGAGTTTCGACAACTAGAGTTTATTTCTCAATTCACAACTGACCTCCAATATATCAAAGGTCAAGAGAATATTCCGGCGGACGCTCTGACAAGAGTTAATCTTATTAACGCGTCTGGAACTGATCTTAATTAAGACGAAGTCGCTCTATCTCAAGAACAAGATTCCGAGTTAAACCAGCTCCGATCTCATAGTAACTTTCAATTCATTTCCCTTCAAACTGCCAACAAATCAAACCTCTGGGTGGATGTTAGTATAGGCCAACCACGTCCCTATATCCCGCTCAAATTCAGGTATCCCTTATTCCAACAACTACACAACATAGCACATCCTGGCATCCGTGCTACTAAAAGATTGATTACTCAGCGATATCTGTGGCCATCTATGCACCACGATATTCAGAAGTGGGTCATATCTTGTGCTGAATGTCAGAAACATAGTCACAAGTTCGGCGTCATACGAAAATCCCTCTACAATCTATTGTAGAACCAGATGAACGTTTTACTAAGGTCCATCTCGACCTAGTACACCTTCCTTCTTCGGGAGGTTATAGATTCCTCCTTACCATTATTGACCGCTACAGCCGGTGGCCGGAAGCAATTCCTCTGAAGGATTCTTCCGTGGAGTCAGTAATCACTGCATTTGTCGACACGTGGGTGTCCCGCTTTAGAATTCCCAAGTATCTCACCACGGACAATGCAAGAATATTCCTTTCTCATGCATGGATCAACTTCATGGCCATGTTAGGAATTAAACACGTCAAATGCACGGCCTTCCATCCTCTTAGTCAGGACGTTATCGAACGTTTTAATCGGACACTCAAGCAATCCATTCAAACCACAGGAACTTCATCCTGGTTAACGAATCTCCCTTGGATTCTCTTGAGCTTACGTGCAACACTGAAATCGCAAGTTAATGTTTCTCCTGCAGAAATCCTGTATGCTACACCTTTACGACTACCTGGAGATTTCTTTGAAGAAGAACAACTGACTAACGACATGATCCTCCCTAATTTCATAGCCAATCTCAAACGTCGTATGAGGAAGCAGAAGCATTTTTTTACAAAAACGTGTTCCGGTCAGTCCTTCGTCCCCAGCGACTTGACCAATTGCACACACGTATACGTTCGTAACGACACGCACACTCGTAACTGGGCATGAAAGACAGTTATTTAGGCCCCTATAGTGTTAGAACGGACGGTTAAATACGCCACTTTAGATAATCACATTGGCCCTATCTCTTTAGATAGGCTAAAGCCTGCATATTTTTTAGATTAGTTCCTTTATAATATTAAGCCAACAATGAATTGATTTCAAATGCTACGCGAAGGCATCTTTTGAAAACCTTTTACCTGTTGACTTTGAAAATTTGAACACTTTTCTGTTTACAGGTTCCAAGAGTTGCCGTCGCAAGTTCCGTATTGTTAGTTAGCTTAAGTTTTTTATTGTATACTACCTAGTGGAGTTTTTGTAGCTGGAGCATTTTACAACTTTATTCAAGTTCCTTTAAAATACTCCATTTTTTCTCCAAAATACTATTCCGTATTTTTTCCTTTTCATGTATTACTATCGTTTCAGACCGGGCGGGGTAATGTTGTGAATAGACCACAACTTGCATTCATTGCGTAGATACGGAATGGTACTAGGCAACAAGAATAAACAAGTCATATAAAAATAGTAAAATAAATATCTCATAGAAGTAAACTTGTGTTTTATTACTCCTACAAGAGATATATGTAGCCCTAACATAACACTACACACAGTGTTAAACTCGCTACAGTACCTAGTCCAGCAATAGGACTATTCCCCCAACTTAACTCAGTTGATAGAAACGTTCATCGTCGAGAAACACTCCGGTGAAACGTAAACGAAACACCTCGGCATAACTCTACCACACATTTAATTCTGATCGCGTCATCCGTTGTCCAGACAAGCCTGGGATGGGGTAGACAACGACCAGTTCTAAAGGTGAACGACGTGTGGTCTGCCCTCAAGCTAGTCTCGAATCCTAGTGCTTCCCGACACCTCTAACGACTGCCCTCCCTCTATCTTCGGGCTAGTGTCGGATACTAGTGAAGTCCGACATCTCCAATGACTGCTTGAGCGTTCACCCTGGTTTAAATGCATGAAATGCTTTTGGTAGTATAGTGTTGAAACTACCTGATCCTGTATGGCTAATAGCGCCCCCTCCGTCTCGGGAAACAGATATCCCGCTGTAAGGTAATGTTAGAATAGGTTTTATCCACGTCTTCTTGGTATAAATTATTGAAATAACGCCCATGCATGGGTTTATTTCTCCATTGATGTTTTAATTTGTCAGTATAATTTTCTGTTTCAGGTTCGGGTGTTGCTAAACCTAGTGCAGAAAAGCTTTGGTCAACTCTTACCAGATTTTGGTGTAAAGGTAAGTTTGTATTGCTAGAATACTGCTTTAACTTTTGTTTTTCTCTTTGATGTGTATTCTCTAAGTTGACGATTCCACGGCCTCCCTCTGCTCTAGAAAGATACATTCTTTCAATTGCAGAGTTATGGTGTAACATTCTGTACTTTGTAAGCATGGTCCTAAGCTTCCTATCTAATGGTTGGAGTTCCGTTTTTGTCCATGCTAGTACTCCAAAAGTGTACGACACCACTGGTGTAGCCCAAGTGTTAAGGGCAGTAATCTTATTTTTGCAGTTAAGACTTGTGTTTAAAATTTTCTTAACCCTGTCGAAGTACTCTGCTGTGACTGATTCTTTATTGGCTTTTTCATTTATTCTCAATCCCTGTTGAAAACCAAGGTATTTGTAGCATTGCTCTGGAGTGAGCGCGGTAATAGTTATATTATCCATCAATGTACTGTTTTCTGTTTGAGTGATTTTTCCTCTATTGGCGTGCATAACCACGCATTTATCTAAGCCCAGCTCCATTTTTATTGATTCACTAAATGCTTTGACCAGTTCCAGTGATCCATGGAGCTGCTGTGAAGATTTTGCATATATTTTAAGATCGTCCATATAAAATAAATGTAAGATCTTGGCTTGATCTTCAATGATATAGCAATTACTACTTCGATTTAGCATACCGCTAACTGGATTTAAAGCCATGCAAAACCAAAGGGGGCTAAGGCTGTCTCCTAGGAAGATGCCCCGCCTAATTGGTATTTGGTCCGTGGTGTATGTTCTGGTTTTGACTGTAGTTCTCCATGTTTTTATGAGATGGCGGAGAAAAGCTATTATAGTAGAATCAACTTTGTATATTTTAAGGATTTCCAGGAGCCAGGAATGTGGCATTTGACTCAATTGAGTCAAATGCTTTTCGGTAGTATATCCAGGCCACCGAAAGCTTCCTCTTTTTTGCTTTTACCTGGCCAGTTATAATTGAATCTATTATTAGCAATTCCTTGCAACCTCTACCTCGTTTTTTACAACCATTTTGTTCCCACGCTAGAATATCGTGCCTTTTTAAGTGTTCCGCAATTTTAGAATTTACTACGGACGTGATAATTTTATAAATACCTGGTAAACAAGTAATGGGCCTATAGTTTTTTCCCTCCTCGGTATTGCCTGTTTTAGGTAGCATAATTATTATTATTACTATTATTATTATTACTATTATTATTATTCACCTGCCTATTTTTAGTGAATATCAGATCAATGACATCATCATAAAATCGTACTGTTTTCAGTTTTTTTTTAGTAGTACTTTTTCTACGAACATGAGAGCTAAATTATATTGAACCAACTGTCTTCCAAACTATTTCGTAAAAAACTCTTAATACATTTTAGGCAAGAAAATGATCATTCAGTGGACACCAACATAGCTGGCAATAAATATTATTAATACTAACTTGCAAATTTGTGGTAATGCATTTTATAATTTACTGTTGAACAGAAATTTCATTGTTTGTGAAAGAGTAGAAAAATCTACAAAAATTTCATTATCAAAATAAAATACAGCTCATTTTCTAATTTTCTTCTAATGTAAAATTCCAGATAATCTGCAAATAACTTCAGTGTTGACATAAAGTCGGCTTTGTTATAACTGCAATATTTCTCCCTTATAATTCAACTGTTTACTGCTCTCAAGAAAATAAAAAATGTCTGTTTGAAAGCCTGAAGCCCGAAACCAATTTTTACAAACCTAGAAGATGTAACCGTTTTTCAAGTTTATTTTATACAAATTTGGAATACTAAAACCCAGCAGGTTTTCACTTTTCTTTTAATAATTTTGTCGATACTTGGAATTAAAATCCTATACATTTGATTCAATTAATTTAAATAAAATTTAAAAGTTTCGAGGCTTACATTTTATAAAATAAAAGTGATCTGGTAAATAGAAATACGATTATTAGGTAGGGTTGGCAAAATGCTGGAGGGCTGGAAGCTAGCTATACTTTTGCAATATCTATTGTTGGTTGCATATCACCAGCCAACTTGCAAAATCAGAATTTCCATTCGATTTTCATGTATGTATGAAAAAAAATTATTTATAATTTATTCACTATTTTTTGTTCAGTATATCCAGATTTCCAGGTCCGGCACTGCCAACCCTGTCATTCCAGACAGGTAACCTCTGATAAAGACTTGGTAAGTTATAAAATTAAGCCTTTATAGCCTTATAACATCATGAAATGTGAACGATTCTTTTCTTTATTTAAAGACATCATAACTGACAAAAGAACTAATGTTACTCTTGATAACTTCAAAATATTTAGTTGCTTATTGTAAGGTGAAGAACATAGTAATTGACTGAAGGAATTTACAATTTTAACTGCATCAATTATTGTAATTACAGGTATGTAAATTTTGATTTAAAGTTTTATTTTTTATTGAGTTTCTGCCATAAATTAAATTAACAATGGTCCATAAACAATTAAAGACATTGAGGATTATTTTCAGTTTATAAAATTAATACCCTTGATTATTAAATATTTCAAATAGATAAATGCAACAAAAATAATGTTATGTTAGTTATAATCTAATTTGTGTGTGGTATGTTAGTACATAAGGTAAGTGCAAGAGAATAGGGTAGCTTTTCAATTAATCTGTTGAGGCAAATTTAAAAACAATTCTGAATTTCGGCTTCACCATAAATTGGTGGGGTAATATATCCCTTTTCAATAGTCATTTATGATTGTTTTGAAATTCCAGATTGAAATTAAAAATTATCCAATTCATTCTACCATGGCGTGTGAATCGGGTAGGTATGAAAAATGTCTAGAAATTAATAACAAGTATAACTGAAAAATGGAGTAAACGATAACCAAACAATCAATGGGGTAAACATACTTATATTGTATAGCTAAATGATTTAAAAAAGATTTTGTCTTTGCCTAATTGATGGCTTAATAATTCGCTATGATTTAGAGCAGTGGTGCCCAAACTGTAACTCTTTTGATGTGGCTCGTTTTATCAATTGTTTGTGTATTATATATGTTTAAAATTGAAATTTTAAAGGTGCAAAATATATTTGCAGCTCGCCTAAAATGCATTGACAGCAATCTTATTCTTATTTACACTCGATTCACCCACACTTACCTTACAGTTTACAAATATAAAAGCTGTTATATCGTACATTGTTGTACCACTGACTAATTCTTTAATTTGTGTTGTCGAATTTATAAATATCATCTTTCTCTTTGTATCTTTGTGGGAAAGTTATTCGAGACCAGCCATTTTCAAGCACCTACCTGCCGATATTCGTGATACATTGTATTTCTGCATATTAAATTAATATCTTCATGGTTTACTAAAATGATTTCTCGCCAGTGTGAGTCAGCATGTGTTGTTTGAGACTACTTTTTTTTGAACATTTGTAACTACATACATTACATTCAAATGGTTTTACATCAGTATGAGTTGGCATGTGCACTTTCAGACTACCTCTTTGCGAACATTTATAACTACATGTATTACATTCAAATGGTTTTTCACCAGTATGAATCAGCATATGTGTTTTAAGGTTAGCTTTTAATGAACATTTATAACTACATAAATTACATTTAAATGGTTTATCACCACTGTGAATGAGCATGTGTCTATTTAAATGATATTTTTGTGAAGATTGATAATTACATATAATACATTTAAATCGTTTCTCACCAGTGTGAGTGAACATGTGTTGTTTGAGATTACTACTTTTGGAACATTTATAACCACATAAATTACATTCAAATGGTTTCATATCGGTATGAGTCAATATATGCATTTTAAGACTAGTTTTTTGTGAACATTTATATCTACATATATTACATTCAAATGGTTTCTCACCAGTATGAGTCAGTACATGTATTTTGAGATTGCCTTTTTGTGAACATTTATAACTACATACATTACATTCAAAAGGTTTCTCACCAGTGTGAATCAACATATGTTTTTTCAAGTGAGTTTGTTGTGAACATTTATAATTACATAAATCACATCCTAATGTTTTCTCACCACTGTGAGTGAGCATGTGTCTTTTCAGGCTAGTATTCACAGAACATTTATAATCACATTCATTACACTCAAATGGTTTCTCACTACTGTGAATAAGTATATGTCTTTTCATACTACTCTTCATTGAACATTTATAATCACATAAACTACACTTAAATGGTTTCTCGCCACTATGAATAAACAAGTGTTTTTTAAAATCAGTTTTGTGTGGACATCTATAACCACATACCTTACATTCAAATACTTTCTGACTAATGTGAGCAAGCATACGATTCTGCAAATTAGTTTTTTGTGGAAAGTTGCACTGACTAATGCTAGATTCGTGTAGTTTTTTATCAGCATTGATGTGTCCGTGCTTTTGTGGATTGCTGGTGTTATGGAAGAGTTTTTCTTCATTCTTATTGTCAATTTGAATCTCGGTTTTGATTTTATTGTCTTCCATTATTTGTGATTCCAATTTATTATCCATTTTTTCGGTTTTGATCATGGCTACCTCATCACTGTATGTTATTAATATTTGTTAAATTTTTCGCAATCCAAATTATACAAGATAACTACTGGTAATACAAAGAGAGCGATAAGTGCTTTACCAATGCACATATAAGTGGTTTACCAATGCACATATAAGTGCTTTACCAATGCACATATGGCCTGGTTCTGGTGTTTCTTACTTGTTTTCGTTCACAACTCCATGAGAGGTTTTCTATGCTTATGTGCACGGACTCTTCGATTTGAGAAATAACAATCCGCCGCTATGATAATGTATCTAATAATAATGTTTTATAATGTTGCCGGATAAAAATTGTAAAGATCGCTAGATGGCGCTATAAAAAATCACTAAATAGGAAAGACTTTCGTTTATTTTTTTTAAATTTTTATATTTAACTCTTTTGGTTAGAAAAATATTTTTGAATAAGTGAGATTTTTAAAAACGTTTAATTTACGGAAGAAAATTAAATTCAAAAATTCTCCTCAATTTAAACTGAATTTGGTCTTGATTTACTCTTCCCTCAAAGCTATTTCATACAATAAAGTAGGTACCGCCACGAATGAGAAAGGCAACATTAACGATCTATTCACTGTCAGATGGCACTGATGAAAGCCATGTTTTTGTTGAATTTCTAATTTACAGTAACAAAGATTTTACTCGGATTTTACAGTAATTTTATTATTGCAATTAATTGCACAACTTCATGACGTGCATTATTATTTTAATTACTCGCTGATAGACAGACAATACAATAGATAAAACAGGACTGAAACTGGTAAACAGAAGAATTAATGATGGCAATAGCTGAGACAAATAAAATTTTATGCAACCCGCCACAATGTAGGATCCTCATCCTTTTCTAACTCAATGATTCAAATTAAACATTTGGTCGCACACAAAATAAAACTTAATCTACGTTAAAAATCAGCAAGAAGTTTCACCACGTGTCCTTATAATGCAGGTAACATAAGTTAGAAAGAAACGGGAATACTACATTCTTTTCTGTTGCCCCTCACACAACGTTTTCTGATTTAGTGTGCTTGCATAGTTCAATGTGTCAAACAGCAATGCGCCTGTGATTAACGGCCCGTTATCGCCGCCAGTGTTAATAATAGGAAGCTTCATTAACTATAAACACCTAAAGATGGCGCTATGGTCTCCAAAAGGGAATAGGGAAGACGCACGTATTTTTTTAAATTTTTGTATTCGTTCGTTTTGGTTAGAAAATATTTCCAGATAAGCGAAATCTCTAAAAACACTCATTTTATATGAAAAAATTAAATTTAAAAATTCTCCTCATTTAAAACTGAATTTGGCCTTGAGTTACTTCCCTCAAAGCTATTTGATGTAAAAAAGTAGGTACCGCTGTGAATGAGAAAAAGCAACATTGACGATCTACTCATCCTTAGATAGCACTGATGAAAACCAATAAATTAAATTTTGAATTTATATTAACAGAAATATTTTATAGCACTTTAATTATGGCAGTTAATTACACAACAGCATAACATAAATTATTATATTAATTACTCGTTAATAAGTAGACGATATTTGAACATTTTTCAAACTGACGGGTAATACAGGACTCTTAACTCACGCTATGGTAACTTAAATGGGCATTTGGAATTATTTGAATTTAGTTGATACACCAGTCTCTAGGTTGGGCTACTATCGGATTCACTTCAATGCGATCTTATAGGCAACCAAGAATACCATGTTACTAGCGCAATTTTTAAATTTCAATATCAAGTTAGTTTGCGTCATTCGTGACTTTACTATATTTCCGTGATTATTTTCGAAGCATTGAAGGGTTTTGGTTCATTCGTAGTGCATTTTACTCGTTATTTCCTGTTAATTTTCATAATTTGTTGTTTCATTTTTATTCGTTAATTTTGTTTCGGTGCTTAATCGTTAGTATGGTATTTACGTGTTGTGTTTTATCCTGTTGTGTTAGAAAAATTCCAATGCACAGATTTCCGGTGAAAGAAGAAGTAAGGCCAATTTTAATTTATTTAGACCTCAAATTAAAGTTAATTTATCGGATTTAGCTTTGTAAAATTTGGGTTCAACAAATTGGAAGGGAAGACCTATCAAATAAAACAGCAGCTGAACTGAGACGCAGCTATAGGGTTTGTGATATACATTTTGGTACCAATGATAGGTACATCGGTTCATTCAGAGGGTCTACTCTATGCAAGCATGCCATACCTACGAAACATTTGAGCAGTAATCAAGAAGATTTAAATAAAGCACAAACAAGTACAGGTATGTATACTCGTAGATAGATGATGCTACGAGAATGGAAATTGCTGATTCTTAAAAATTTTCTTAGATACATCTGGTGATGCAGCCTTACAGTTTTGCAATACGAATCATGATAATAATACATCAGAAAGTCCACAGCAAAAACCGCTCGTAGAAAATGAAATTGCAAAAGGGTCTAAACAATGTTCGTTTTCTCGTCATCAAGGTAAATAGAGTAATCAAAAATAAACATTGGATATAATTCAACAATTTTGTGTAGATCTACAAAGAAGAGTTGGAATTCTTTCACAAACAAATAAAAGAAGAGTGAGAGATCTGAGCCCTAATGCATTAAAGATGTATAAAACGTTATGTAGATTACGACAAACCGCCAAGACTGTATATAAAAAAATATCAATTTAAAGAAGAAACTGAAAGATGCGCACCAAATATTCAGTTCGATTGATTCATTGAAAAAGCATCTAAACGAACCAACTTTAAAATTTGTAATATCACAAATAAAACTCCAAAAACGTCCCGCAAAGGGAAGGAGATTTTCCCTAGAGGATAAAATTTTTCATCTTTCTTTTTATAAGCAGAGTCCAAAAATGTACACATTGTGGAGACACATTTTTGCTGCCCCTTCAAGAAAAACTCTTACCAATTTAATTGGCAAAATTCGTTTTAATGCTGGGATCAATTCAAGAATCATGGACAATTTAAAGGTAAAAGTGAGTACCATGGAAGAACGAGCCAAAAATTGCAGTTTAATATTTGATGAGATGGCCATTAGTACTGCACTCAGTTATAATCGTAAAGAGGACGTCATTAGTGGTTTTGAAGACTGTGGTAATCTAACTAATAAACCAGTTGAATGTTTCGCCGACAAAGCTTTGCTGTTTATGCTCAGAGGAATATACAAAAAATGGAAGCAGCCAATTGCATACTATTTTACTGAGGGTGGTATGAAATCATGTACTTTAGTAAATGCAATTAAAGAAGTCGTTAGAGCAGCTAGATCGATTGGACTAAAAATAGTTTCGATAGTATGTGATCAAGGAGCAGCAAATGTGGCAGCAATAAATAAATTATATAAAGAGACCATTAAAAATTCTGATGATGATAATATATTTGGAGTTACTATTGATAATGAAGAGATCATTCCATTGTATGATCCACCACACTTGCTCAAGTGCATGAGAAATAACTTTTTTGAATATGACGTCCGATTTAAGTGGAAAGAGCCTCGCCAAAAAGTAGCTTCATGGAAATTTTTAAGAAAACTCTATGAATTAGAAGATCCTAATGAGGAATACAAATCATGTAAAAATTTAACAGAACTCCACATTAATAACAGCAAAAAAATGAAAGTGTCTTTAGCAGCCCAAATTTTTAGTGAGAAAATTGCAGCTACAATGAAACAACTTTCTCGACTAGGTAAAAATTCTTATAGTCAAAATTAAAATTAAAATTACATAATTTTAGCCCCTACCCACATGCCTAGTGAAGCTGAAGATACTGCTGAATTTTTGCTGTTTAATGATAAAGTTTTCGACAGTGTTAATGGCTCATCTATAACACCACTCAAAGGGAAACTGTTGAGATGTGCTGTAAAAAGACAATCACCACATTTAAAATTTTGGGCTGAAGCTATTGCAGTTTTTGAATCAATGGAATTTTTCAGTGAAAAAAAAGAAAAAATTATACCTCCAACAATTAAGCATTGGATTCACACGTTAAAGGGTATGACATACTTAGCAACGAAACTGTTAAATAATGGTTTTGACTTCATTTGCCCAAGAAATTTTAACCAGGATCCCTTGGAAAACTTTTTCGGACGTGTAAGAAGCTATGGAGTTCGTAATATAAATCCAAATTCAAAACAGTTCGTGGCGTCTTTGAAATCCTTAATAATTAATAATTTTGCATCTCCTGCTTCACCTGGAGCAAATTGTGAAGATGATAATTTGAGCGCTTTGCAGACTTTGCAAGATTTATTTTCTACAAGAGCATCAGAAGTAAATATGGAAAGTGTTGAGGTTGATATATCCGGGGTGTGTTTTCCAAACTCTATTGTAGAAACAGATCTGAGCTTGTTACGAAAAGGTACATTAACTTACGTCGCAGGATATGTCGCTAGAAAAATTAAAAAATTGTGTAAAAATTGCAAAACCTGTAGGCATGAGTTGATTGGGCCAAGCAGTTCGCTTTCAAGTGATGAAAGTTTCTTAATAGAAGCAAGAGCCTATTCTATAAACGCTCTTCTTTATCCAACAACTAATTTTAATCGGTTATTTCGACAAGCCACATTTATCATGTCAGAAGCATTGCCCCAAGTTTGTAAACGAAAGGGAATAAAACTAATCTTAAAAACACTTTTGGAAAGAAATTGCCAAAAGTCGTTCTTTACCTGTAAAGAACACGATATTTTTAAACTGTTTACAAACCTCATAACAGATTTCCATATTCACATTTGGTGCAAACATGTTAATAGGGTTCTAAAGGGACAAGATTTAAGAAACAGCACCGATACAATTAAAATAGCCGCCAAGAGAAAGTACGCGAACGTTTTAAAATTCCAACAAAAAATGAAAATCCTAAAAAATTTGCAGTAGGTATTGTTTTTAATTTTCCTTTTTAAAAAGTTACTTCGAATCTATATGTTTATTTAAAAGAGTTATGTATGAAGTTGAAATACAATAATATTACCTGTGATTAAAAATGTTTTCTTTCTTCGTTAACTTAATTTTATCCATTTTTAGAATGGGAACTGCAATATTTGCACTATGTGCCTATCATTGCAGTTTCTTATTCTAAAAAATGGTATTTTAATAATCGTTTTTACAATATCTAGTACGTATGTTAAATTGTATTTCATACACCAGTCGCAAGAGAGCGCTTCTGCACTTTTTATAAATATTTATCATTAAGTTGCCCATCTATAAACCAATATATTATCTTTTATCTATGTCTTAACTGTTACATTAGCACCAACAGTGGGTCGTCTTTGGAACTATAAGATGTAACGAAGTTTCATCCATTAGAGGACACCAGTATTGCATTTTAAATTTATTTAAATTTTTAAGGTTTTCAAAAACTAATTACTTAAAATTGGTAATTATTTAATGCATTTATAACTAATATTCTAACTAATTTAGTAAGGACGTTTATGAAGATGCAAGAATTTCCTCAATTGACGATATATGCGTCTTCCCTATTAATTTCTTTAAAACTAAAATTTGAAAATGTAAATAGAAACATTATTTGATCGCATCGCAGTTCTCTGCTCACAGTGTTGCCAGACATGCGTGAACTTTCAAAATATTTTAAGTTTAACTGAAATTTTTAATTTTTAAATGCCAAGGAATAATTTAAGGTAGTTGAAATTAAAAAGGGGAATATAAAACTGCGAAATATCTTTAAAAATATCAGTTGTTCCTGCTGGTTTTAAGAAAAAGAAAAGTATTAATATACTAAAATATTGAAAATATATAT
Organism: Agrypnus murinus; assembly: GCA_929113105.1. NCBI lineage: Eukaryota > Metazoa > Arthropoda > Insecta > Coleoptera > Elateridae > Agrypnus > Agrypnus murinus. Next base: position 150,030,779 of record OV816028.1, read on the forward strand.
TCGTTTTAAGAAATTAAGCAGAACTAATTAAGAGTGAAATAGTTTATTCAAAAATTAACCGTCACATGCTCTTAAGTAAAAAAAAAGACATTTACTTCGGGAATTTATTAAATAATAGTCAAAAGATTAGGAAAGTTAAAGTATGGGAAGGGATATAAACAATAATCTGTTATTTTACATCGACAATCACAAAAATATATGTAACAATAACGAAAATGCGTTAAATGTATTAACAGTCAAATCAAACTCGTTGAAACTTCCCGCTTTTTTTAACTCGATCCGCCTACAGCGCATTACGTGAACAAAAGCCTGAACTAAGAATGATAGTTGTCATTTACGAAAATGTTTGAATAAACGCGGGATATGACCTTTTTTTAGTTCATAAAGTTCTTTTATGCTGTTGTATATTCGGGCATTTTTATCTCAAATAATACTTGAACGATAATTTAGGAAGTGCACCTTACCATTTTTAAAAGCTCGCTAGCTATAGTTTTGTTTTTATAAATTTACACTTTTTTATTCGTTAAGGAAATAGCTTTTGTGTTTGCTATAAAGCAAAATATAAACTAAATAACACTCTTAAGAAAAGATCTCATGCACAATAAATGTAAACTAAGTGCAATTTTTAAAAACTGTATGAAATTCTTCAGAGCTGTTTAATCGCATTTTAGTGTTTTTGAGCCCTTTATCGTCTTAGCGCCTTCAGCTTTCGCCTCGAGCGCTAACTGACTCTGCAGGCTCTAACACACTCAATTAAGCCCTTAATACATAATATACTATTAGAGCACCGCGAAGTATGGCACCCGTAAGCGTAACATCAGATTACTTTTTGTCCTAATACAAAAAGTGATTACTTAAAAAATAAATTTTCAAACCTAAATAGTCATATTTTGAAGCAATACGAACAAGATATTTTTTTTCTAGAATGAAAAAGTTTGTCGTTTCAGTTAACTAGGAAACTAGGAAAAATCGCAACATTTTATGACAGTTTTCGAAAAATATTTAATCAGAGAAGTAGTCATATACTGTCTAATACTGTACAGAAAAAGATAGATAGATAGATAAACAATCTACCTTAAACTTAATTATGTTACCTACTCTAGAATATATTATGCAGTTAAAATAAAGAGGAAAAAAATTCCGCTTAAAAAATTAAATTTTTATTACAAAATGACCAAAACGCTCAAGATTTTATTCTTAAATGAAAAGTGAAATAATAAATTTAAATGATAGGTAGTTATCTATTCTCAATTTATTTTAATCTTTATACAGTAAATAAGATATAATATTCAGGAAAACCTGCACGCTTTGTAAGATTATTTAAGATTATTACTAACTTGGAGCAAGATGGATTTGGATGATCATTGTGTTCCTGCACCCTTGGCCTCAACTTCTGCAGGTGGTTATAGTGGAAGACGTAGAAACGAGAAAATTACAGCCTATAAAATCTCTAGCCAAAGCACTTGAAGGTCAATCACAATGCCCTATTAAGGGCAAGTTCTTCACGAGACACACTAGAACTCACTATGCATATCACTAAATTCGGACACCGTACAAAGTCAAACCTAACCTGCCTTAATTGCCTTGGTAATTAATAGCGTTTTCGATTTATACCCACTAACTAGGTGCCAACTGCTTCCTCTAATCGCTAAATTTTACTAACTAACGCACTCTTAAAACACTTCTGTTTTTACTGACTGTTGCTTTTGTCGAAATACAAAAAAAATAATTCAAGCTCGGATCCTCACCTCTCTTTTGGTCAACCAGCGCTAGGTAGCGCTGGCTGTAAAAAATATACCGAGACACATGAATGAAAACACAATGCTTGTACTTAAATATTCTTAGATACTGGTCAATATCTTAACCTCTTTGCATTCATAACCTCCTAATAAGAAATCTTTATATCGATGTTGGTTGCAAAATTTTACTAAATCTGGCTGGTCGTTTGCTTAACCACTTTGCATTCTCAACCTCCTACTACTAAGAAATATTTACTTCGATGTTGGTCAAAAAGTTTTGGGAATACCCATTTGTCGTTATCTTAACCTCTTTGCATTCATAACCTCCTACTACTAAGAAATTTTTACTTCGTTGTTGGTCTAAATGTTTTGGCAATTCCGATTTGTCGTTATCTTAACCTCTTTGCATTCATAACCTCCTACTACTAAGAAATCTTTACTTCGTTTTTGGTCAAAATGTTTTGGGAATTCCGATTTGTCGTTATCTTAACCTCTTTGCATTCATAACCTCCTACTACTAAGAAATCTTTACTTCGTTTTTGGTCAAAATGTTTTGGGAATTCCGATTTGTCGTTATCTTAACCTCTTTGCATCATAACCTCCTACTACTAAGAAATATTTATTTCGATGTTGGTCAAAAAGTTTCGGGAATACCCATTTGTCATTATCTTAACCTCTTTGCATTCATAACCTCCTACTACTAAGATATCTTTACTTCGATGTTGGTCAAAAAGTTTTGGGAATACCCATTTGTCGTTATCTTAACCTCTTTGCATTCATAACCTCCTACTACTAAGAAATTTTTACTTCGTTGTTGGTCTAAATGTTTTGGCAATTCCGATTTGTCGTTATCTTAACCTCTTTGCATTCATAACCTCCTACTACTAAGATATCTTTACTTCGATGTTGGTCAAAAAGTTTTGGGAATACCCATTTGTCGTTATCTTAACCTCTTTGCATTCATAACCTCCTACTACTAAGAAATTTTTACTTCGTTGTTGGTCTAAATGTTTTGGCAATTCCGATTTGTCGTTATCTTAACCTCTTTGCATTCATAACCTCCTACTACTAAGAAATCTTTACTTCGTTTTTGGTCAAAATGTTTTGGGAATTCCGATTTGTCGTTATCTTAACCTCTTTGCATCATAACCTCCTACTACTAAGATATCTTTACTTCGATGTTGGTCAAAAAGTTTTGGGAATACCCATTTGTCGTTATCTTAACCTCTTTGCATTCATAACCTCCTACTACTAAGATATCTTTACTTCGATGTTGGTCAAAAAGTTTTGGGAATACCCATTTGTCGTTATCTTAACCTCTTTGCATTCATAACCTCCTACTACTAAGATATCTTTACTTCGATGTTGGTCAAAAAGTTTTGGGAATACCCATTTGTCGTTATCTTAACCTCTTTGCATTCATAACCTCCTACTACTAAGAAATTTTTACTTCGTTGTTGGTCTAAATGTTTTGGCAATTCCGATTTGTCGTTATCTTAACCTCTTTGCATTCATAACCTCCTACTACTAAGAAATCTTTACTTCGTTTTTGGTCAAAATGTTTTGGGAATTCCGATTTGTCGTTATCTTAACCTCTTTGCATCATAACCTCCTACTACTAAGAAATATTTACTTCGATGTTGGTCAAAAAGTTTTGGGAATACCCATTTGTCGTTATCTTAACCTCTTTGCATTCATAACCTCCTACTACTAAGAAATTTTTACTTCGTTGTTGGTCTAAATGTTTTGGCAATTCCGATTTGTCGTTATCTTAACCTCTTTGCATTCATAACCTCCTACTACTAAGAAATCTTTACTTCGTTTTTGGTCAAAATGTTTTGGGAATTCCGATTTGTCGTTATCTTAACCTCTTTGCATTCATAACCTCCTACTACTAAGAAATCTTTACTTCGTTTTTGGTCAAAATGTTTTGGGAATTCCGATTTGTCGTTATCTTAACCTCTTTGCATCATAACCTCCTACTACTAAGAAATATTTATTTCGATGTTGGTCAAAAAGTTTCGGGAATACCCATTTGTCATTATCTTAACCTCTTTGCATTCATAACCTCCTACTACTAAGATATCTTTACTTCGATGTTGGTCAAAAAGTTTTGGGAATACCCATTTGTCGTTATCTTAACCTCTTTGCATTCATAACCTCCTACTACTAAGAAATTTTTACTTCGTTGTTGGTCTAAATGTTTTGGCAATTCCGATTTGTCGTTATCTTAACCTCTTTGCATTCATAACCTCCTACTACTAAGATATCTTTACTTCGATGTTGGTCAAAAAGTTTTGGGAATACCCATTTGTCGTTATCTTAACCTCTTTGCATTCATAACCTCCTACTACTAAGAAATTTTTACTTCGTTGTTGGTCTAAATGTTTTGGCAATTCCGATTTGTCGTTATCTTAACCTCTTTGCATTCATAACCTCCTACTACTAAGAAATCTTTACTTCGTTTTTGGTCAAAATGTTTTGGGAATTCCGATTTGTCGTTATCTTAACCTCTTTGCATCATAACCTCCTACTACTAAGATATCTTTACTTCGATGTTGGTCAAAAAGTTTTGGGAATACCCATTTGTCGTTATCTTAACCTCTTTGCATTCATAACCTCCTACTACTAAGATATCTTTACTTCGATGTTGGTCAAAAAGTTTTGGGAATACCCATTTGTCGTTATCTTAACCTCTTTGCATTCATAACCTCCTACTACTAAGATATCTTTACTTCGATGTTGGTCAAAAAGTTTTGGGAATACCCATTTGTCGTTATCTTAACCTCTTTGCATTCATAACCTCCTACTACTAAGAAATTTTTACTTCGTTGTTGGTCTAAATGTTTTGGCAATTCCGATTTGTCGTTATCTTAACCTCTTTGCATTCATAACCTCCTACTACTAAGAAATCTTTACTTCGTTTTTGGTCAAAATGTTTTGGGAATTCCGATTTGTCGTTATCTTAACCTCTTTGCATCATAACCTCCTACTACTAAGAAATATTTACTTCGATGTTGGTCAAAAAGTTTTGGGAATACCCATTTGTCGTTATCTTAACCTCTTTGCATTCATAACCTCCTACTACTAAGAAATTTTTACTTCGTTGTTGGTCTAAATGTTTTGGCAATTCCGATTTGTCGTTATCTTAACCTCTTTGCATTCATAACCTCCTACTACTAAGAAATCTTTACTTCGTTTTTGGTCAAAATGTTTTGGGAATTCCGATTTGTCGTTATCTTAACCTCTTTGCATCATAACCTCCTACTACTAAGAAATATTTACTTCGATGTTGGTCAAAAAGTTTTGGGAATACCCATTTGTCGTTATCTTAACCTCTTTGCATTCATAACCTCCTACTACTAAGATATCTTTACTTCATTGTTGGTCAAAATGTTTTGGGAATTCCGTTTGTCGTTATCTTAACCTCTTTGCATCATAACCTTCTACTACTAAGAAATATTTACTTCATTGACGAGCGTCTCGCGCCACATGCGATCCGACGTTTATTTGACATCACAGGATTTGACAATAGGGCAATCCAGACAGCTGTCAAATAAAATTCAATGTGGCTGCTGGATACAAACAAAGGTTTGTTGTGTATGGCATTGAAGTAACTTATAAATAATTTTAGTTATATTTGTAGAACAAGAGTTTTAAAATGCCTTAATTTTGTGCAGTAGTTGGGTGTACCAATAGATCAAACAGAGATGTAGTTAGATTTTCTAGAATTCCCGCTGTTACTGCATATAAACATAAACATCTAAACGATTTAGCTGTTGAACGAAGAAGACAATGGCTAAATGCTATTAAACGGGCAGATTTAGCTGAAATAATACAAAATATACAAGAATGTGTTCCAAGCACTTTATTTCAGGTATGCATGTAACATATTTCATTCTGAAACTTAGAACATTTCTAAAATTAAAAAATGTTTTAATTTGAATTTTCTTCTAGGAAAACCAGCTGATTTAGAAGACAATTTAAATCCTGATTGGGTTCCCAGTATTTATTTGGGCTATAAAACAGCAGGTACAGCAATAACAACCAAAACAGGAAAGATACGAACGAAGGAAAAAACGTCGAAAGGTTAATGCATATTTCGGATTTACAGATATGATATCAAGGGATATTTGCTTTTTGGAGGTTATACATATGTGTTGTATATATGACTAGATGACAGATATAAAGAATTCTTTCACTTTTCTTTTAAACATTTTTGATTAATCCTTTGATGTGTTCAGGCAATTGATTATAAAGAATAATTCCATTATAAAAACTTGAATTTTGCGCTTCTGATCGATTTCTTTGACTTGAATAAAAATTATTGTTAAACCTAGTATTGTGATTGTGAATATCATTTACTAATATTAAATTATCAGTCCAATATTGCAATAACCCTAATTTCATTTTATGTACAAAAACAACCTGAATTTTAATAAAAGTTGCAATGTTAACCCTGATGCACTCATGTATTCCACTCTAGTATATCTATTGCAAATATTTCAATTAAGTATTACTCTCATTGCTTTATCTTGTAGAAGTTGTACCTAACTTATTCAAGTCTCCTTTATTCCCCATAAATAAAATAGTAACAGCAAAACAAAAATGTATTAGTATTATAGTATTAAAAACCAATCTTTTTGAGCAAGTTGTCAAATAATCACTACATGTTCCAAACCCCCCATGTCTTTGAAAAAATCTTTTTACAAATGTAATTAATGTTCATGTAAGTTCATCAAATTTTAATTTTTTTATCAATAATAATACCCAAATATTTATGACTTTACTGTTCTCTCTCTACGATCTCACCATTAACATTAACTCCAAAATTATTAAAAACCTCTAGATATCCACTTCCTTTACCAATAATTAATAATTTAGATTTATTTCCCTTTGAATACCAATATTATCCCTCCCACTAATGTACGCAACCATGTTGTCAGCAAATAAAATTTACATTTATAATGACATTACTAACATCGTTAATATATAGACTAAACAAAAGGGGTCCTAAAATACTCCCTTGCGGTACCCAGCATATTAATGTTAAGTAATGAAACTGTGTAAATATATCTTTTACAATAAAAAAAATGAAACTAGAAATTGTACTTGTTTATTTAAAAATAAGGTTTAAAACTACACTTCAACTTAAAATTATATTTAAATGTTCATATTCATCATTGTATAATTCCTTGTAAGGATTATAGGAATATATCTTAGAAGTGATTCTACGATCTCACTTGCAAAAGGTTCCGTAACACGTTCCAGAACTGCACTACTTCCAGCATTGCGTATGTCCAAAAGTAGATTCATTATTTGGCTTTCATTAAGAAGCGCAATGTCTCCCACATTAACTGTAGCACTAGCAATACTTCTGCCAAAGGTCAAACACAAGATTAATAGCGCCAATTTTAAAATTTACTTGCCGATAGCTTCCAGAAAATACCTACTTTAAATTCCCTGTAAAAAAATCTGTTTTATGGATATAAATTAATAAATGCTTATAGAATAGTATATTGTACAACTAGTTATGAAAGTCATACTTTTTTCACGTGTTTATCAAGCAAATGAGTGAAAAAAAAAGACTTTCTAACGTGTTGCACACGATATTTTTTTCCATATGGTAAGTTGAGAAATTTGCCCTAAAAGGATTTATGCAAAATGTTAAAGAAATTAGAAAAAGTAGTATCCTTTGACAATAACCTCAAGAGGGGATTGAAATTTGTTTTTTACGAACATAATTAAAAAAAATGCAAGAAAAGTCAACTTTCATTATTATAAATATGCAAAAAATCAGATTTATCAAGGGCAGAAATATGTTTAAGAAAACAGGATAGGTAATATTAAATATAAATATAATGAGAATTCAACAATAACGATTCAGGCAAAAACAATAATTACATTTACATAAATATTAAATATCTAATTAAAAATATTAAAACTAATATTATTATAACATTCCTGTCAATAGGAAAAATCAAATTACGAAGTGTATGTATGGTCGAACCTTGTATGAATGTTTATAGTAACATCTGTTTTATTTAAAAGACTAGCCAAAATATTTTTTAGCAGGATTCGTTGTAATTCTTCTTTTATCAAACCAGCATCCCGAATATCATCTAATATGTGTACAAAAGTTGCGCCTCCTTTTAATTTATCTAGAACACAAAAAATTGTTTACTAAATTATGGTTTTTAAATAAGGGCATGTATACATACTTGCAATTTTAGCTCGTTTCTTTGTAATAAAACAGACAATGTCAAGTGAGTGACCTACATGGGTTATCCAAAACTTCACCAGAATAAGTCCCTCGCTTTTAGTCAAAACCTCCATCCTTGAAGGACAAGTTTTTCCAATTTTATTTATTCCTTCGCTTTTAAAATGTCTTACACCTTTCCCCTTATTTATGTAATTATAGGAGCAATGACAGTTGTAAAATTCTTTCTTACTGCCATCGGCTAATAATTTAAATGAAGTATGCAGAACATACGATGACAAATTGCTTTCCTGGATTTGGTCTTTCCGTCGATGAAATGCTAGAAAATTGATTGAAATAATTTATTATATACATTGATATGTTCTTATATATTGTTGTTTTTTTTATGACTTGCTATAAACACTACTGCGTAACATAGTTAAATAAAATATTATTATTATTATTATCAAATCCAGGAGCTTACCTGAAGAAGATTCAAACTGAAACACATTATACCCAATTTCCACTTTATGTACAGTGATCATATGTTTTCTCAAATCTTATAAATAAAACGAAAACGAAACCTATTTTAAGTACAAAAACTACGATGTCAAATCCTGCGATATCAAATCCTACGATGTCAAATTAACACCGGATCGCATGTGGTGCGAGACGCTCGTCTTCATTGTTGGTCAAAACTTTTTGCGAATTCCGATTTGTCGTTATCTTAACCTCTTTGCATCATAACCTCCTACTACTAAGAAATATTTACTTTGTTGTTGGTCAAAACATTTTGCGCATTCCGATTTGTCGTTATCTTAACCTCTTTGCATCATAACCTTCTACTACTAAAAAATATTTACTTTGTTGGTCAAAATGTTTTGGGAATTCTGATTTGTCGTTATCTTAACCTCTTTGCATCATAACCGCCTACTACTAAGAAATATTTACATTGATGTTGGTCAAAATGTTTTAAAGTCAAAGTCAAAAGGGGATACTCATTTGTTGTTATCTTAACCTCTTTGCATTCCTAACTTCCTACTACTAAGAAATCTTTACTTTGATGTTAATAGCAAAATCTACTATAACTGGCTGGTCATTATCTTAACCTCTTTGCATTCATAACCTCCTAATATGAAATCTTTATATCACTGTTGGTCAAAAAGTTTTGGCAATACCGATCTATCGTTATCTTAATCACTTTGCATCATAACCTCCTATTCCTAAGAAATATTTACTTCGATGTTGGTCAAAAAGTTTTGGGAATACCCATTTGTCGTTATCTTAACCTCATTGCATTGATAACCGCCTAATATGAAATCTTTATATCGATGTAAGTTGTAAAATTTTGCTAATAGGCTGATTTTAAAAATAAATTATCGTAATACAGGGTGTTTCGAGTAATTATTAAAACAGGTGATCGAGGACCTCAAAAAAAAACAAAAAAAGGTCCTATAAAGTTGTTTCCCTCTGCAGGTTTATGCAAGAAAATTGTAAATTTTTAAGTAAAAAACTTATTAATGGTTTATAAATCGGTTGAATGTATTTTACGTTATGCTTTATTAGTTTGGGGAGATTTATACCAAAACTTACCTACCAATTAAACATAACAGTAATAAATAATAAGAAAATTAATTACAGTGAAGCCTCGTTGATCCGAATCTACGTTAATCCGAATACCACTGTAATCCGGAGCAGAAATTTATTTACATTGGGTTTATTGTAATCCGGATTTAAAGGTTTTGATAATCCGAACTTTAGAATTAATTGTTTTTATTCCTCAAGTTTTGTTTATAGTAACGAATGCAATGGGTATTCAGTTGTGTAATTTGATACAAGTAGATAAAATAAATGATTTTATTTTATTTATGTTTATAGTATATTTGTCTGGCAAATTCTTATTATAAAAAGTCACGTATTTTTTAGAAGTGGATACATTGCAACTTCACAATTCGTATTAGTCACAAAGGAAAGTGATTGTTTACTCTTATGATACATTATGCTAAAGGCAACGTAGGTTATTTTTAAAAAACCCACTCCTTCAAAGATTACAACCAATCACCAGCTTACGTTATTTAATATTATTAGTATTGAATTGAGTATTGAATTTATTACCGTCAAAACTACAGACTAACTATACATTGCAAATTCGATGTTGAAACTTAAATAAAGCGGTGTTGGATAAAATTTTGTATGACACGCATGAGTTAAGGATATTATCCACTCAGAAAAATTAACCCTAAATTTAAATAAATAGAAATAGTAAATTTTTCGTTCGTGGATAATATCTTACTTAACTCACTTGTACCATAAATAACTATTATTTACAAATAAAACATTGTAACTATACAGATGCGGTAATCCGAAAATAACGATGATTCGGATTTCCCGTTTTAATTAGTCCGAATTAGCGAGGCTTCACTGTATAAGTGCACAGGTCCAGAGACTGTTTACAAGAAATATAGCACTTTTGTTAATGCTTTTGCACTTGTGTCTCATTTTATTTTTGCAATTTAAGTGACATCTACTAATTCTTTTTGGAATTTCTTACATTTAAAAGTAATATATAACCAGATGACGATAAAATTTTAATTTTTTCAATTTTGGCAAATGAAACCGGCGATATTAAGTATTTGGTTTATTTTTTTGGGTCTTTCAAAATAAAAAATATGTAAAAGTAAACTAAACGTGAATTTAATACAGACAACAGTAAACAATTTCCTGCTCTCTATGTGGCAATATAATGTCGTTTGTGGGACTCTGATCCACGAGTATGGTTTGGCTGATTAGATATAGTGCCTATTAAAACGGTTTTGATATGCAGTAGGAGTTGGAAATTAAAAGTATTTATTAAAATAAATGATTAATAAAAAATTTAAAAAACCTATTTACATCAATATGACAGATGTATACAATAAAATCAATAAATCTTTAATGTTTCTGAAGGTTGTCTGGACTATGCGCCAAGGCTCTAAGGCCTGCCACCTAAGGTCTATGGGTGTTAAGGGAGTAACAATTTCAACAAACGTATAACTGGTTGCCTAGATTTAGCCCTTTAATTTCAACAAACGTATAACTGGTTGCCTAGATTTAGCCCTTTTTACACTGAATTTTTTACAATAACTAAAATTGATTTAGAAAATCTAAAAATTGTAATTGATACTACATTCATGTATGCATGTTTATATACGGTAGTTTTCCTATAAACCTTTTGAAACCACAAAAAATAAATAAATTTTGAAAAATTATTTGATCTTACAGAAATTTCCTCATATACAGTACTAAAGCAACTTACAGAGATAAAATCTGTTGCTTCATTTAGTTTTTTAAATGTATGTAGATCTCAAAAAACCCATTTAAAAAAATTACAGTCTTCTGTATTTATGGTGTGATTATTGGAGTAAAGAAGTTTGTCTAAAGTTTGGGCATATTCTGTTAGATGGCAGAGAAGTTAGAGTGGGAGACGTATTATTACATAGGAGTATATTACAGCTACATACAGGGTTGCGATTATGTATGGAACCGGGTTCGTTCTGCTAAAACGGTTTGAGCTAGAATCCTGAAACTTTAAAGAGACTTAGGACTCAATAAAAACTACTTATTAAAATTTTAAAAAAAATTTTTGATCCATAAGTTTTCAAAATGCAAAGCCAACTTGATTTTTTTTTAATGGGAACATGGGTTAAATGGGACATCGTTTAAAAGGTTATTTTTTTCCGAATTGAATGGTATAATAGGTTTGACAGAATTTCAGAAAAAAAAATAAAAATGAAAAATGAAAAAAAACGATGTCCCATTTAACCCATGTTCCCATTTAAAAAAAATCAAGTTGGCTTTGCATTTTGAAAACTTATGGATCAAAAATTTTTTTTTAAATTTTAATAAGTAGTTTTTATTGAGTCCTAAGTCTCTTTAAAGTTTCAGGATTCTAGCTCAAACCGTTTTAGCAGAACGAACCCGGTTCCATACATAATCGCAACCCTGTATAGAAATTAACACTAATATTACTATATTACTAAATTAAAATAAATTACATTAAAATAATATTACTAACAAATGTTACATCGAATGGGTCTGTGAAGCTTGGTTTGTATCATTATGAGCGCTCTCTAGAATGTTTTATATATTTTTTACATTTCGAGTTGGAGAACTAAAAATAGATTGTTTTAGGAAAATCATAAAATTGTTATGTTATTTATTAAATCATATTATGTATTTACTTACACTACCTAATACCTAGGTATATCATAAAAAATAAAACAATTGTTAGTTACCCACTTTAATTCAATTCTAAAATTCTAGATTATTAGAATTTCAAAATAAAAATAATATAACGCCATCTAAAAGATGATTTAATAATAATAACAAAATCAATAATTTTTTTACAATAAAAACTTGTGTGTTTGTACCAATAGCAAGCGCGACGCACGCAACTTTCCCATAGAAAATATGAAGCGACGCAGATTTCAAAACAAGCTTTTGCTGCATCAGTCGCCAGCATACTCCTCACGCGGCGAATACATGGTTGCCATGACAACTACAGGCTACACTGCACTTGTTACTGCGTTAGTGAACCAGGTATTTAACCTGCTTCATTTGAACGCCCAAGTGCAATGTTAGACTATTCTGTCGACATTGCGGTTAATTATTTCTTTTCAGAATAATAATTAATATTTTAATAATTCTATTTTTAATTTAAAACGATTTTTTATTTATAATATAAATAATTTAGTTGGGAAATCGTTTTACTATAATGGTATTTTTTTGATGTATTAAAGTAAAAAACACCATTAAAGGTAATATGTTATAAATAGTAAAAATTATGATCATTTCAAAAACAAAGTTTCTTCTTCAGATTATAAATAATTTACATATCTTTTACAGGTAAATTATTTATATCTGAAGAAGAAACTTTCTTTTTGAAATGATCATAATTTTTACTATTATAATGTATTACCTTTAATGGTTTTTATTTTAATACATAAAAAAAAATACGACTATAAAAACATTTCCCAAATAATTAATGTTAATAATAATCTAAAATGCTTCCTGAATATGACCCAGTGTGTATTTTACTAGAAACACCATTAGGATTATCTTCTTTCTTTTTTAACTTCAACGATACTGTCAAGTTATTTTAATATTTTGTAGGTACACGTACAGTGCCACATATTCATACAGTGGCATATCCAGAATTTAACTGGGGGAGCTTATTGCTTTCAATATTTGATAAAGGATACTTTTCAACTAAAATTATTCACACTGACTTTATTATAACAATTTAATATTTGTTATTTTCCAATTTACTGCAATTAGTGATGGGTTCTCGACACTACCCGCGTGTCACGACACTTGAGAGTCGAAACCATTATGACGTCAGAAGTGTCGACTCTTCATGGTACTTTAACGACACTTCGCCTTTACATCATGCACGCGCTAGTGTAAATGTAATCCAATTGAAACGAGAAGCAGTCAAGATTCATAGCTACATAAATCATAAGCAAACTATGGATTAAAAGCAATTATATGAATAAATTCTGTTATGGTTATATATTTATGCATTAAGTACATTAAAAGACATTAAATTATTTATAAAAGCAAATACATATTATGAAACAGAAATTTAAAAGAAAAGAAACAAATTCTATAAATAACTTGTAATGAATAGACTTGATTCGTTGGATTTATTATAAAAACTATTTAAAAATGTAATTTTGCTGACGACGTTGGTCTTTAGAGAACGTGTTTTTGTTAAGATTGAAGATGATACATACTTTTATTTTGTGTTTTCAGCAAAATAAATTGAATTAATTAAAATTAATGATCATTGTATTTATTTACACGTGTTTCGACAGTAGTCTTTCTTCAAAATACATTATAAGGTATAAATATAAGAAGCTGAAATAATAATTAGGTACATGAGGAACTTATTCAACTTCAATTATTGATTTTAATTTATTTTGCGGAAAACCCAAGATAAAATTATCACCGTCAATATTATACTAATACAAAAGAAAAAAATCCACAAAATATTTTTATATGTACGTCTCATTCAATGCTTGTTGGTCAGTTCAACAAATCTGCCTTTAATTTCTTCAAGGACACAAATAAAACGAAAATCAAATTTATTTTTCAGAAACAATTTTAATTTTGAAATAATGCCTCACATGAGCGTAGGTAGATTTCTACGACACTGGCTTAACGTCGTAGTGGCCAGAAGCTATATTTCTTTATAGTACTCCAATATTCCGCTAGAATCCTGCACCTCACGATACCGTTATTTTATATATTTTGTCATTTTAACATCGTTCAAATTTTGACAGATTGTTACCGTCTTAAAAGTAAATATAAAAACAGTTTGCGCTGATATGTTAGAAATGACAAAACACTTCCATAACAGGAACACATAAACATTTGAAACGAAGAACCTTGATCACAATGTCGGCACTACAGTTCACTAAATTAATTCATGCATATAAAGGTATAGGGGGTTTGGATCTGCAGTTTTGTTAATTTCTTAGTTACAGTTGATTAATAAATGGTGCTAGTGTAGTTAAAATAAATTTTTTTAATAAAACTAGGCCTTCAATGATTTCCTAATTTTTGCATTTATTTTTTATCACAGTAGGCTAGTGGACCATGTATAAAATACATTGTAGAAATAAAACACATGAAAATGCTATTAAATATTTATTAATATTTTTGCAACTACAGAAAAAAAATCCCAAAAATAGGGTACGAAATTATACAACAGAAACTTAAAAATTATCATTATTTTTTTGTTTTTGAAAATAGCGTGCATATTAAATTACATAATTATTTCTTGTTTCCATTAATAATAAGGAAGTAATAAGTAATAATTTTGGATATTAAAGGTGTTGTCGGCACCCAGACATGGTAACATTATTGAAATAAAAAATATCAAAATGACCACCGATGTTTAACAATATTCATCTTTGTTTTTTTTTTTACTTGGAATAACCAACTTCCTTTTGCATTTCTGAACATATTCAAAATGCAAGAAATTGGAGAGAAAGATAGAGAGAAATATACTCTTTCACACAGCGCAATATTTGAGCTAACTTGCATTTTTTCGGCACACACGATTTATTTATTTTTATTTTTTTTAATAACTATTGGCAACTTACAACACTACTACAACACTAATGCATTTTTTCAGTCTTACCACACTTGTAAAATTAAAATTGCCAAACATCGGTTTTAGGGGTGATTTTCATATATAATGTTTTTAATTCTTTTGTTAACAGACAAACCTATCATGGCACACTTACTTGATTCATAAAACTAGCAAACAAAACATTCAAACAAAATTTACACATGGGATGATATTCACATAAATTTACAAATCAATTTCAATTCACTTATATTCTATTTGTTTTTTATTGATTTATAATTAGTGGGAGGGGCACTTTATTTGTTTGATCAGTCCTCAACGCTTTGGTTTAATAATTATAATTAATACAAGAACAGCAATATAAAAAAATAAGCGAAAAACCAACAAATAAAGTGCTGGAACAATTAACTATTTTAATTATTGATAATAAATTTAATGCCCTGCATTTTTAAAATAAATTGCAACTAAAATAATTTTCTTTTTTTAGGCCAGTGGAATATAAAAATAATTTTTCTAAGTGTGAAAAAGGAATTATTAATTCAATTCAGATTCTTCAACATTCATGCTTACAATTAAAAAAAATAATTAATTAATTAACAGTCACACAGCCTTACATACTAATACAAAATTTCATACAGCCTAAAATTCATACACAAGCAACAAGAAAACGGACTGGCAATTAAAAATTACAATTTATTATTTTAAGATATTTTAATTGTCTATTAAGGGCAGTTCTTGTATAACAACTAGTTATATATATTTTTCCTTCCAGTCCGTTTTATTGTTGCCCATGAATTCAATATCACACATACAGGAATTTAATAATTATAATTCAGAGATTATAATTATTATTAAATTAACATTGAGAAGGCTTCGATTATCATAAATTTATTAAATTTTCACTGGAATCATTTTTATTTTATACAATAATAGTAAAAAACGAAGAACATCATTTTGTTTAGTATTTTTCATATTTTTGGCAACATTACTGAAGCCTTCTCAAATCACAGATTGCTTCGTTATTCTTACAATATTTGTTTATACTACTATCGTACCCATTCAATCGGATCCATACAATATGATATGATATCCGATTTACTACGTACTTACACCCACGCGCAAGGCACACACGGCCCCACATAAAACTTTCAAAAAAATACCATTCACAAAAAGTATATTATTCCAAAACTTCCTGAGTATGAACACTACCTAATGATGAGAAATACACAAGTGGAATTCGTTTTTCTTTGTTTGTGTGTTGTTTGTATGCTTTTCCATTTTAAATATGAACAGGGAGATGCAGCATCTTGTAGAATGAAAAGTTATGTAAAGCTGTGAATTCAGCAAGTGTGCAGATTGATATTTTCAATGGTTCGGAAAAACATTCTGGTATGCATGAGTCGATGTATTCATGCACGGGGACACTGAAAGCATCGATTCGTGCACTTATTGAATTCGGATCTTTAACTGTTCATTTTACAAGATGCGGTATATCCTTGTAAGTATTAATTAGAGGAAATTTAAGCATGTTTTACATTATAAAAATTAAATATAAATTATATAAAGAAGTTAATATAAATCTTAGCGACACTTCAATTAACAAAATTAATTATGATATGACTATTGGATTATTTATAAATTTAAAGAAAACCCCAATTAACTTTATAATTATGAATTAACCAACAGTTTTAAAATATACTTTCGAGGATTTAAAAATCATCAAGAGTGACTTATGGAATTTGGAAAAGAACAAAAGCAAGTTCTCTAATTAGAGAGCTCTTATGTGTTCAGTAAAATAATAATAAATTCTATTTGCATAACTTTCAAGTTTCGAGGTTAAAAACCTAACTTAAAAACTTGACAATTTCCAGAAATAGTGGAATTAATTAGAACTGTATGAACTAATCAGGACTGTGCTTTTGTTTTTCAAATTT
Organism: Agrypnus murinus; assembly: GCA_929113105.1. Lineage (NCBI taxonomy): Eukaryota > Metazoa > Arthropoda > Insecta > Coleoptera > Elateridae > Agrypnus > Agrypnus murinus. The sequence continues at coordinate 150,047,786 of OV816028.1, forward strand.
TCATAGGCACTCGCGATGAATTTTTCAAGTTATATTTAAATGGACGAAAAAGACATATGTATAATGTGATAACTGTTGAACATATAAAATTGGAATGATGTAAATGTATGAATTTTCTATGTGTAACATATTAAATTTCTATAATTGAAGCATTTATTTAGAGTGGAATATAAAACCTAGAATTGAATCAACCATTCAGATCAAATTAAAAAGAAAACTTTATAGCGAGCATATTTGAAAGAATCTTTATTTTAATATTTTATACAATTTGTTTTCAGTAGTAGAAATATTTTTAATAAAAATAGAATAGTACATTTCTTTCAAGATTTCTTAAGAATTCCCACTTTAGGTTGGTTCTTTCAGCCAGTAAACCAGTATATTCCACCCAAATATTTACTTAAAAAGTTAATTATTAAATTAGTCTTAATTTAGTTGAAATTTATCAATTTTTGATAAAATCCCAAATTAACATTGCAGATACATATGATGTTTTTATGTATTAATATTATAAATGTAAAACATGCTTAACAATTTAAACTACAAAAGTCTTACGGTATGTATAATGTATAATAAAATATAGAAACAAATTTACAACCAAAAATAATTATTGTAAAATTACAAAACTACATGTTTATTATAAGATCATCGATATGTGATTTAATGTGAGTTCATGTTTCAAGTTTCATTATTACTATAATCAATCATCATCATCATAATGTACAAAATAGTAATATAAAGCAGAGAGATAGATCATAAATACAGCTAGTAAGAAGTAAACAAAAAATTTTCCACGATGTATAAAAAAATTATGAAAAACTATATATCAGGAGGCTAGGCAGACAAAGGGAACAACAGGAGGAGAAATTTGTTCAAAAAACAGTTCAACATTTTTTGCTTCTTCATCAGTCTTGAAATACTCGTCTTTCACCATGCAGGCGGCATCACTTACGTACACAAGCGTTCCGTTACAATTTTTTTTTTGTAATTTTTCTCATTTTAAAACAGTTTTGTCATCATCAAAATGGCAACACTCACGAAACACATTCATTTATTTATATAATAATATGTATTATATTTGGTCCTTGTCTAAACAAATGTTCACATACGACGCATACACACTCCGCACCCCATAACCGAAAAAGGAGGGACGGTACCATGTCATCTGTCAGGCAGCCAGGAAAGAAATAAATCTAATTGTCGCACATCAAATTAACTAACTCAAAGAAGAATTACCATCGAATCATTTTATCTTTTTTTTGGTCTTGTTTAATGATTTAATTTAATCAGTTAATAAGAGCGCTAATAAACCGGTTGGCCATAAAAAATTTAAATTAATTAAATCAAACTATTATTTATTATTTATATTAATATACGATGAGCCAGAGGGAAAAGTCTAGAGAAGGTTTTAAGGTTTTGTTTTCAATTTTTTTTTAGTTTTTTTTTAATATGTGTAATGCGATTCCAAAACAGATGCCGTAGACCACACCTTCAGATGGTTACCATTATATGTCAGAGTAAATCTGTAAAATAAAAAAAATTATTACATGACTATGTTGTAAGTTTATATTAAGGTGGCATAAATGAGAATTACAAATTAAATATTCTAGAATAAGACATTCGGGTGTCTAAAAACATAATTTCAGAAACCCTTGATTACAAAAAAAGAGAGATGGGTTACAGAGATGGATTGTCCGATTTAATGTCATTTGATATTTTTCCCTTCGGGGATATGTCAAACACTAGTTATACACTATATAATATATTCAACATATTAATAATTCAAGTATAAATTCAATTTTGAATATTCAAACTTACAATATAGTAAGAAGTGTTTAGAAGAGCATGCCAACTGAGTACAGAAAAAGTAGAGATTAGTTTGTTCACATTTAATTTAATAAATTTGCCGTTTCTTTTTCGGTTTTGTTGCAAACGCTCCTGTTTCAAAACACCCTGCTCGGATCATACTCCTGCAAACCCTCCAGCGGTTGGGTTGCACATCGCAATTAGTGCAGAAAATTACTTTATTATTTATTTATTTATTTTTGGGTGAGGAATCAGGATGGCGAAGCATCCTTCGTACCTCATGGCATCGATTGCTAATGATCATTTGGCTGACCCTACTAGAATTTAGCCGAATCTGGGTGAATCCCACCCCCCCAGTAGGGATTTTTAACGTGCCAAACATCGCATTGACCCCACGGGACCTACAGTTTTACTTCCTATCCAAGACAGCATGTTTTTAATTTTTCTCCGCTATGAAAAATTACCAGCTCGGCCGGGGATTGAACCTGCGACCCTTGGTTTATGAAGCAAACATGCAAACCACTAATCCACCGAGGGTGGCTAAAATTACTTTATTATTTACATTATTTTTCCTACAACTTTAAATAAAATAAAAACACATTCCACCAAAATAAAAACCACGAGATCATTTGAATTTATAATTAAAGTTGGCTGTGATTTTTAAATTAGATTGGCAACACTAACTGTTCACTTCACAGTTTGATTTGAATTGTCAAAGTGACGCTCCAAAATGTTTAATCTAGAACATAAAATTGCATAACCTCTAATTTACACAGCGAGTCAATTGGCAGTATTGCCAAACGTATAAAAAAATTCCCGCCTACTTTAATTTTAAATTTAAATGATCTCACGGTACTATGTTATATGTGAGGATAGACCTACGAAACTGAAGGATTAAACTTATAAAATGATTAATAAATGATTATGAATGATGCATTACATGTAACTTAATAATCAGACATGTTTATGTTGCAGTCAATCAAATTTAAAGTTGCTGCCACTGTATTGATTTTAGGTTAGAAATGATTTAAATTTATTTTAAACTTTATACATTCATGTAATTAAAAAATGGAAATTAATCAGTCAAGGCAAGAATTAAAATATTATTTAATAAAACATGTTATAACTGCCTGAATTTTTCTTTTACTGGTTATGGCATTTATTACTCAGAAGACACATACATAACAAGCTTCCACATTGCTTTCAATTTTTGTAAAAGATTTTCAGGGTATACAATAACTCAGTGGTAGAGTAACTGCTTCGCATACTGAGAATCTTGAGTTCAAATCCCAACTCCTCCAAAATCTTTTTAAATTTTCTTTTATGTCTAAATATGCCCTTCAGATATTATTAAATCAGAAGATTAAATAACTATGAACCCAATACATTTTTATAATCCATTTTTGCATCTGTATACTTATATCAACTTAACCTAGTTCATTTATGAGTAACTTACGGAATTCTGGGAGTGATATGTTAATTATTAAATAATTATGTGTTCAAATAAAAAAAGTCATCAAGTTGTCTGATTTTATATTAAAAAAGAATGTGATTTTTTGAATGATAGGGCAATTAAAATTTTTTACATTTATAGGTTATGTTGTGTGAGAGATATGTTCATTAGTTTTTTTTCTTAAAGATACACACTTTTAATTTATTTAATATAATAAGCAAAAAATATCTTTTAATTTTTTATTGTTATTCATGTTTTTAAGGACAAACAGTAAGTATTACTTTCAGTTTGTTGATTAGACAGAAAGTATTTACATCATTTCCATACTGCCGTGCTAAGCGAAAACATCCAAGGTATCTACTTTTTAATTCAAATTGAGAAAATTATAATTTTGAATTTACGTCTAATTCAACCAGTTTTCATATATTTTTTTTAAATTACAGTAATAATAATAATGTAATTTTTCTTAATTAAATAGTTATAATAGCAATTATTAAATTATTTATCCAATTCAATAATTAAGCAGATAGGTTTTTTCGCTTAAGAAGTTGACAATGCTTTTGTTATCGTGTTAAGGAAAATTTAACGTACTTTGGTATAGCTACTATTAGTCTATTTTTATGATTTTTCATTTTCACCCTTGCATGAAGCTCACTTTGATTCGGAATTTTTATATATTTTCATTTTTCTCATAAAGCTATTTTCCTTAATAAATTAATAATAAATCCGCACATTAATAAATGTTTTATTTTTAGTGCGCTTCAAATAAAGTTGAAAATACAAAAGTTTACAAATTTATCTTAATTTATTCTAAAATATCTATTTATGCCAGTGGTGGCGTTATTTTTGTAATTATTTGATATTAACGGTTTACAGTGTTGCATAATATAGGATGCTAGCTTTATTTTTTATTCTACCCATATATGAAGCAGACTCATATTAACTACAACACACAAATATTAATTATGTTTAAAAAGTCAATTTTAGTAAGTATTTTATTTAAAGTGTGCTTCTAATAAAGTTGGAAATATAAAATGTGGTAAGCTTTAAATATATCTATGCCAGAAGTGGCATTAATTTTGCACTTATTTTGTTACTATTAGAGATTATTCACTTACACATTGTATAAAAGTATATTGTTAATAAGATAATTATTTTTTTCAGATATTCTGTTTAGTCTATACTATCAAAACTGTAGGGGATTGCGAACTAAATTACAACAGATTTTTTGAAAAATCTGCCTTATCGGACTTCCATATCATATCCATTACAGAAACTTCATTAATTAAATCTATCTACGATGCTGAGATATTTCGTCTTACTCTTTATACTATTGTTAGGGCCGATAGAGATCTGGAACTCGCAAATAAAGTGAAGGGTGGTGGGACATTGATGGGAGGGGTTCGAAACAATCCTAATATAAAAATTATAAAAACGATTACTGAAAGTGATGAATTTGAGGTAATTTGTCTAACTGTAAAAATTCATACGGTATTATTTCTAATCATTTCTGTTTACAGTTTACCTAATTCCAACTCTGATATTCAGTCAATCATGATGTATTACTCAAAAAACTATACCGATTTGGTCTAGGGCCAATGTTACAATTCTTTAGTTCCTACTTGTGCCATTACAAAATTCGGTATTAGGTTCGGGGGTAACACGTCTGGTAAATATACAGCTAACTCCGGAGTTCCTCAAGGTTCTAATCTCGGTCCTCTTTTGGTCTTAATCTTTATTAACGATCTTCCTAAAGTCTGCAAGCACTCGAAGATTTTTATGTTCGCAGACGATTTAAAATTGGTAGTTAACATAACATTGGGAGTTAACATTCGAAAGTTTACAGAATGATGCGCACCCCATCTATAATTGGAGTCTTGCTACTAAGCTATATTTTAACCTTGAGAAATGTTGTATTATGAGTTGTATCATTGGAAGGTTACCCACTCTTTACAATTATACATTGGGCAACGAGTTCTACATCATGTTGAGCGTGTTAAGGACCTAGGTGTGACATACGATAGCAAACTAAATTATAATCACCACATAGATAAGATAACCTCCAAAGCATTAAAAATGTTAGGATTTGTGATCAGAAATTCTTATAAATTCAGTACAACAGAAACATTAGTAAAACTATACCAAACCTTAGTACTACCTATACTTGAATATGCAAGTCCAATATGGAATCCACATTACTTATATCAAATTGAAAGAATTGAAAAGGCTCAGAAAAAATTCTTACGTATTTTATACTTAAAAAATTATAATCACTATCCGGACTATCATTATGTGAGATCATCTGACCTAAGAAGATAATTTAAAATTTTCAGTTTAGTTAGTCATAGAAAATTACAGATTGCTGTATTTTGTTATAAAATCTGGAATAATGGCATTGACAATTCAGAAATATTAGCTCTATTTAAATTAAAGATTTCATTTGGACAGTTCCGTTCCAACATAATGTTCCACATTCCTATTCAAGTGCGTAGTACACTCTGTCCCCCTATAATTACTATGCTGCGTTTTATGAATGAAGTTCTAAATGCTTCTGAATTAGACCTGAGTTTGTCATTTAACATATGAAAAAAAATGTCATTAAACTATATTATATCTGCCGATGTATAATGCCGATAATGGTCAGTACTTTCTTGATTCGCAATCCCTACAGCAAGATCAGTAATAATTAATAATTATATCACTAGGTTCTTTATCTGTTTATATTTTCAACTCGATTGTGTTTAGTTAGTAAGTTATCATAGATGTGTTTGTTCTGTAAAAAGGGGTAACCCTGTTGAACAAATAAATAAATAAATGCAATAAGATATTGGTTCTTTAGCTATATTCGGTAATATTATAAAAATAATATAAATTGAATTAATTGAGCAACGTTCAGACGATGTAGTCAGGTTTCTAAGAAAAAAATACATCAACTCATAATAATTGATTATACACTGAAAATGATACACATACATGCATTCAATTTAAAAACCGGCAAATTCTTCCTTTTTATAAAACATAATACTTATTTAGTTTTTGCAAACGAAGCACTTGACAACTGTAATAATAACCAATAAGTACATATTAAAAAAAGAAAACTCAATTTTTACATAGAAGATATCCATAGGAACACCTAACAATAAGTACGGTAATTAAACTGAGAGTATATATTAAAATGTAGTCTTAATTTTGTTGTATGTACAAAATCTTCATTTAATGACCAATGATCAGACTTTGGAGCTTCTCAGGTCATTAGAAACATAAAACCTTAGCAACATTTTTTGATTAAATTAAACGAACTAAAAATTGCGAAAACTTTGCACAGCATTTTTAGAAAAGTACGTATGATAGATGCAGGTCAGTGTTAAGTCGAATAGGGTTAAATGCAAAATTGACAACATCAGTACAAAACGTGACATCTTTTGAATGAGAACAACAAGAATTGCGATCTAATGTAGACAGCACACATTCCATTTAAAGTTGAAACAAGTGGAAACTTTCTATTAGGAATAGTGCAGTCAAAACAAAAGTCCTACAATCCATGGGAGGGGGTTCTTCTAGTAGGGAACGCGGGCAGAAATGACATAATTCTGATAATGACCCATTTAATTATCATTATAGTTTGATTTGTTATTCATTAATAAATGGTTAATTAAGTAAAAACATGCGGAGATCATTGAATCTATTCATAAATACATTTTTTTAAATTCTAAATACAGCAGTACAAAATTCCTTTAGTAAAACTTTTATTTTTTTTAAGTTTTGATAGAACGACCCTGATTGATGGTACTTTGTTTGCATAGAAAATAACTACATTAAGATAAAAACAAAATAGAACGGTATGCGTAAAAAAAAGGTACTGTTACTGGTTTACTAAAAACTGCAGTTGTAAGTGGTTTGCAATTTATTAGATCCTAACCTTGACCGAATGTTTGAAAACATAATACATCAGGTTGTTTTGGTTATCTTATTATAATGCAGCTGTGCCCAATTATTAATAGTCACAATTCTTATGAATACTTATTAGCAGTAGATACTACGTTCTTTATGGAAATAAATATTATCTAATTCTAATAATAATTCTAATTAATTAATAATAATTCTAACTAACAATGAAATTGCAAAGATGAGTTGGAAAAAGGTTTTCTCTTTTTTATGGCTTAACAAGTTTGTATGGGTTGTAAATAATAAAAGGAGTAGACTAAATTTTAAATTCCAAGAAATTGTAACTGAAAGATTTGAAACATATCACAAAGGTGCGTAGCTGCATTTAGTCTCATCACACAAACTTAGTAACGGTTATTCTGCAATTGATATTATCATAAAATCATACTCAAAATTTTGTGAGCATATCTTTGAAATTCTGTCCCCAAAAGAATTCGTCATGCTCCTAAATTGGGTTCTCGTTTTATTTGTAATTACTGCAAATAACAAACTAAATAAACAAGAATTGGGTACACACTTTTTTTTCACTGAAATGTTTTTATAATCTTAATGTTTAGTTTAAAAAACAAGACGAATGGTTATGCACAATTATTGTCATATATAATATAACAAGTGGTCTAATTTTTTCCGGCAAAATTTGTCATTTCAGATATGAGTAGCTTTCGCAACGAAAACTACACGAGTCGACGCAGGAGACGAGTGTAATTTTCCAAAAGCAAAAACTACGAATGTCTTAAATGATAAATTTTGCAAGAAAAAATTAGACCACGAGTTGAATTCGGCTTGACAATCCATCGAGCAAATTTTTATTTAGCCGTGTGTAGTTAATATTAATTTAATTAAATTTGACATTTCATTTTGACATAAATTTTTTCACTAAGAAAAAACCACTAGTGGTTTTTTCACTATAAAACTAATTTCATTGGTCCCAATTTGAAAAATTGTGTAATTTGATTGGTTAAAAATTTTCGAGTTGGATTGTCAGTAAAATACACTTCCCATACTTTTTGTTCCATATTTTGTTTCAAAATTCATAAAAATGGCAGCACTGATGATGTCTGATTTTTAACAATTTTGATCTCTCATCTTGCCAAATTTTACAAAAAATCTTAACAGTACAGTTTTTTGTACCGGAACTTTTGTTCGGACACATTAAACATCAAATGGAAAGGAAATTAGGAAATTCATACATTGGGATTGAAGCACACCAACCTACTACCAAAGCTTATAATTGCCTTGTAAAGGTATGTTTTTTATAAGTTTCGAAATAATTAAATTTTGTGTGTAAAGTTACTAAAAATCTTAAATGTGGTCCTGTAAATCTGCGTTCTTCTTGTAACTTAAAATTATGTCGGCATACTATATAAATAAACCCCATAAAAATATATTAAAGGTCATCTTTCAATACCCTCCCAGACTAGTGGAGTCGTCTTGTACATTAAATTAACAATAAATTATAGTTTCTGTCATAAAATTAAGGGTATGTGTCAAATGATTCATATGATATACACTCCTCCAAGAAATTAACGCACCACCAAAAAATAACCAAAAGTTGGAAGTTAATTTGTGTCTAGACCATGTGTCCGATTTCAATGATTCTTTTTTTATATGATACGTTTTTTATTCGAAAATGTGAATGTACTTATTGTTTTGTCAAAGAAATTATTTTTTCATGAATACAGTGTGTAACAATTGCAACGTGTTTTTTTTATAAAATTTGTAACATCCTGTAACGTTTAACAGTTACACCAGCAACTTAAAATGCACATCGTACTTTAGCCTTATCGTTTCTTAACATTCTCGTTTTTGATTCACTTTATTATCTCTATTAGTACCGGAAAAACACAATTTTATAGCATAACATGATTTATGTAAAGTTAATATCAAAACAACAAAAAAGAGTATCAATAGCATTTCCGCCTCTAGCACGAATAACGTCTTGGCAATGCTGATTCATACTTAAAATAAGCGACCGTATTTCATTTTGGTTCAATTCTTCCCAAATTTGAAGCAGTCTCCACGCGACGTCTGCTAAGATGTTTAATTCATTACGTTCCTCTTGTAATCTTCTACCAAGTTTATCCCAGAGACTTTCTAGGCTAGCCATGCCATAGAATCAATTCCGACTTCTTCCATATAATCTAGCACAACTCGAGCAACATGAGGTGTGGCATTATCCTACATTAACATAAATCCTTGCCCTATATATGGCACATATGGAACCATGTGGTTATCTAAAACCTGTCTTTCTATGTATCATGTATGTATCGTTCAGCTGTAAGGCTTCCATTATCTATGATGGCAAGTTCCGTGCGACCGGTCAAAGAAATACTTGCCCAGAACATCACAGATCCACCCCCAAATAATGTTGTATTGGAGAAATTGCACTGAGAATATCGTTCATTGGGATGTCTATATATACAAAGACATCTATCATTATTGTAAAGACAAAATCGGGATTCATCTGTAAATATCACACGTTCCCATTGAGGCCTGTCCAATTAACGTGCTCTGTGGCAAAATTTAGCCTAGCCCTCCGGTGCTCTCAGGTTAAAGCTGGACCAGCAACTTTAAGTCTCAAATTACATGCTCTAAGTCGCTGTCTAATGGTTTCCCGACTAATTTGTAAACCACTTACTTGCCGTAGCTGAATTTGTAGACTTCGCGCTGTTACAAAACGTTGTCGTAAAGCTGAAAGTCTCAAATATCGGTCATTAATTGGGGTTGTTTTTCGATTCCTCTTTGTATCACTCGTGAAACAGTTGTACGAGCCACATTAAATCGCTGTCCAATTCTTCGATAACTTCAACCTTCGTCAGACAATATTAATGCTTGGGCACATTCTTCACGAGTAAGATTTCGTGTTTCACGATCCATATTGACAAAAATATTGGAAAAACACAGCTATCAACACAATAAACACACTCCTGTCAACTGCCTTTTCACATTTACCTGTTTTTCATAGCATCTATAAACTTGTTTTTCCGGTACTAATAGAGATAATAAAGTGAATCAAAAACGAGAATGTTAAGAAAGGATAAGGCTAGAGTACGATATGATTTCTAACTTGCTGGTGTAACTGTTATAAACGTTACAGGGTGTTACAAATTTTATAAAAAAAATATGTCGCAATTGTTACACACTGTATTACAATAATTTCTTTGACAAAACAATAGTACATTCACATTTTCGAATAAAGAAACGTATCATACAAAAAAAGAATCATTGAAATCGGACACATGGTCTAGACACAAATTAACTTCAAACTTTTGGTTATTTTTTGGTGGTGCGTTAATTTCTTGGAGAAGTGTATATAAATGATATATATTTCTTTTTGGTTAATGAATAAACATATTTTAAATTTAATTAATACAAATAATATTGACCCATATAATTATGAAAGTCTTTATTTATTTTTGACTTTTTCCAGCCTAACTTTGATACTATTGAATATAATTAACTATTTGAACAAAATTTATTGGATCTGATTTCATTTTATGATTAATGATCTCAGCTCTCTTTTTTAATCATCCTTATCAAATTTCATAATCAGATGGTGCCCAGTTAATGTATTTTATTGTGTTTTAAAACCTTTATCTATCCTTTTAATAATTAGACAACTGTAGAACCAATACCAACGACCTGACATTAAATTTGTAATTAGCATAAGATCTCAAGCTGAGGCAATTTTGAGCATTATAAAGACTGTTCCAATAAGTATAAGAACAACTTTGCACTATCATCCTGGCTAGCTGTGAATTTTTTAATTATTTTGACAGTTCTTGTAGGTTGTTTATTCTTTACAGTAATAATTTTACTGCTTTGATTGTACGTTATTAGTGAAAATTTAAAAATGCGAGGAATTTCTCCTAAGAAGAGGCAATCAATAGTAGACAGATGGTGCAGAGAACAGGGGTTATCGTATAGAAAACTGGCATAACTTGAAGGTGTAAGTATGTGTGCTGTTTATAATGCCGTTAAGAAATTTGGACAAGACTTCTCTTTTGACGATAAGCCAAAATCTGGTCAGAAACCCGGTTCTAGCAACAAATAACTGGAAAAAAAGATTTGCAAAGAGATTGCAAAGAAAAACGAGTCTTCTATTAGAGATGTTGCTAGAAAACTAGGAACATCAATAGGAATTGTCCAAAGAACTAAACAAAAATACAACTTGAAGACATATCGAAAACAGAAACAGCCGAAACGGAGTACAAGGCAGGCAACATCTGTAAAATCCGAGTCCGCAAGCTTTACGATGCTCAGTTTGCTGGAAAAAGCGCGTGTGTAATTATGGATGATAACGTATGTAAAATTAGATTATAAAACACTACCTGGACCTTTTATACAGTACCAAAGGGATCGGGTGTCGATCTTAAAGAAAAGTCCATTTTCACTGAAAAATCAGGTCGTAAAGTAATGGTGTGGCAAGCAATCTGCGAATGCGGCATGAAATCAGCGCCTTTCTTCACAATTGGTACGATGACAACAGAACTTTACATAAAAGAATGTTTGCAAAAAAGAATTTTACCTCTGGTGCGGAAGTATAACTGTGAAACATTATTTTGGCCGGACTTGGCTTCTTGCCATTATGGTTCAAAAGCCTTACAATGGTACCAGAATATTAACATCGTTTTTGTGAAGAAAGATATGAATTCACCGAATTGTCCGGAGCTGCGGCCGATCGAAAGATTTTGGGCTGTAATGAAGTTTCGTTTGCGAAAAGGTAGTAAAGCTGCAGAATCACTTGATAAATTCAAGAAGGACTGGAACAGAGTGGCTAAAACTGTTCAAGAAACGACTGTCCGGGACCTAATGAGTGGTCTTAGAAGTAAAATTCGGAAACTAGCTAGAAATCAGTAAATTTAATATGTATTGTTAGTGAATTAGTTCTAGATATTATAGTAAAAAAGGTCAATAAAAAGGTATACTAAAATGAACAGCCACAAGTTAAATGCAACAGTCTTGTTCTGTTCTTATACTTGTTGGAACGGCCTTTAGTAAAGTAAGTATATATATTTTGATACTTTAAAACTGTATTGTTTATTTAGAGTAAGAAAAAAGCGAATCTTTCACTGGCGCCCAATCGCAGGGCTTTGTTTTTATTCCGGTTAAAATGTAATCTTTCAGCCTACGTCCCAAATTTTTGATAGTGAAAATTACGAAGATTTAGAGATTATTTATTAACAAAAACGTTAATAATCTTTAGAACTTCAAATTATAATAATAAATGGAATCATTTAAATGCCACCTTAAATAATAAAAAAGCACAAGATCAATAACTAAGGTTATGTTACACTCAAGAATAACTTAGGTTATATAAGGTGACGAACACACCGAAGTGAACACGGTGGCGATTAAACGCAAGCAATACAAACTCGGTCAATGTTACGACAGCAGTTGAATGCTGCTTACTGCTTTTGATCGCGCAATATCTAAAGAAATATCAAATAGAAAACGTAAATGGAAATTTATATCGCGAGTCCAGATATTTCCTTCCTTTCTGTAATAAGTTACATACAAGAATGTCAACAGAGTTGACATGTTCAATGTTCAAAGAGTTTCATGTATATTTTGTAATGGTCATCTAGTTCTTCCTTTATCAGTTTTCCTTTCTAACAGTGCTGCCAATAGAAGTACTTTTTGAAGTACAAAAATCTTTGAACCTTTCTGTTTACTCCGATCCTCCTGTTGTCCGAGACCGGATCACTATCACGATGGTGTGTGCACTCACAAAATCGCCACCGCCACCTCGTTCGCTGAGGTGTGTTTGCCAATTAAACCAACAATTTTGACACTTAATATTTTCTTGTAAATCAGTTGTCACATAACCTAACTTTTTTTTTTTTAAAGAATGCAAATCTAATAATTAAGACAACAAATTAACCAATTATTTCGATGTTTCCATTTGCTTATTTATTATTTATTCTTTTTGTACATTGCAGTTTATTAAAACATAAAAAACACAATTCATTAAAATAAAAAAAGTAAGGTTATCTACATATATCACACATCTTTTTTCCAACACATCAAGCTCCATTAACTACTTACCAGCTAGCTGCAGCGGCAGTGGTGTTTTTCAGTTTACGCAGCTCCTTCGTGGCCCAAGTGGCGAGCGTTTTAGTACGGCTGACACGGCTGCGACGTCCTTGGGTTAACATCTCATTTATAGATTCTAAATCGAGTAATGCTAACATAGGGGCGCCAAAAGCAGAACATAAATCTCCTACTAATCCAGCGGCGACGGCCACCGTAGAATCAGAATGTTCGTGATCTTGTGCCACAACTATTATAAATTGAACTATGAATGGAATGTGAGATTCCAACATCATAACATCAGGATTAGGTGTAGGACCGTCACCCTTCAAGCCTTGAATGATTCCCGTGTAAGCATCCAATACACCTTCACGTAATTCATTAAGGTAGTCGATCATATCGAAATCGTTACGATCAACTTGCGCTTGTGATGCCTGAGCTAACGTTGATAAAACAATATCTAAATATTTCTTAAATTCTACACCAATGCTTAGAACAATATCTCCGAATACAGAAAGGATTTGCGGTTTGACGCTACGATGAACAGAATTATCTCCTAGATTTTCAAGAAGGAGTGTCATGATTTCATCGCAATATGGAAGAGCTTTCAGTTTTAATGCTCTGAAGATATCACCAGTTAAACCAACTGCCGTACCACAAACTTGATATTCTTGATGGTTTTTCAAGCCGATATAAAGGAATGGTTTGAATGCATCCATGTATTTAAGGAAGTTATCACCGAGGACTTCAACAAGTGTAGAAACTGCCATTAGAGCATCTTCTTGTACCCCACCATTCTTGCAGGAATTTGAACTGAACATGCTAAGCAACGCAGTCATGATGGCGTCTGATATTTTTGGAGCATCCTCAGGTGTGACTTTACGAAGAACAGATTGTAAAGTGCCGCATAGCAGCGATTGAAGGTCGTTATATTGCGAGCGATCGTTATGGCTCGCGATATGCGATTCCATCTGCAGAACTTGTTGTAGACGTTCCAATATAACCATTGTTGTTTTTTGTACGGTAACGTAGCAATCTTTAGGTGAATTCTTAACCATTTCCATTAGAGCTTCGTAAGCAGCTGGTCTAAGATTAGCTTGAGCACCATCGGGTCTGTCAGTTGTTTCCAAAAGGCGAGAAATAATAAATTCAAAGTACTGAGAAAGGCAGTATGTATCGGGTTGACCGGTCTCTTCGTTTACATCAGCTGCTTCATAAGCAGCTTCGGCTAAACCTGTGAAGGCCCAGCATACGTTAGCAGCTACACGAGCTTCCGCTTTTAATCCTGTCACTAAACTCTCCAAGAGTGGTTTGAGGAAAGTCTCATTGATTGCGGCTTCAGGGATGATTTCACATATTCTTCCAAACGTCCAAGCGGCAGTATCTCGAACGATAACACTTGAATCATACATTAGTTCTATCAGTGTTGGCATAGCCTGTTCAACGAGTGGTTTAAGTGTGGAATTTTCTAAACCGCCCAATATTGAACCGAAAGCCATAAGCGACGCATCTCTGAATCTCCAATCGTCAGACTTAATGTTATTTTTAATAAAAGGCAAAACATGAGGTACAATTTCATCCTCGCAACATGTAGCTAAAAGCATCAAGCAAACACCTGCAGCTTTACAAGGATTCCAATCGTCTTCATCATCTAATTCTTCTTGCTTGGTTAATTTCTGCATAAGAATTGGAACTATAAATTGCAAAGCGCCTTTGGCATAGTGACGTGATACCCTAGCCGGTGGTCTACCAGCATCTGCAGCTTCGGTATCTTCAATCGCAAGGTCAACTTCTTCATCACTTACGTTTGACCAGAATTCGATACCTTGAAGGGCTACCGCATCATTATCTGATTTCATAGCTTCTAGTGTAATGGGGAAAAGCGCCTGCGCCATATAAGGTTCCATATATTGATAATATAAAGATAAAATTTTAACTAAACATTGTAAAGCTGCTACTTTAATTTGTGTATCTTGTGATTGAGTGGCTTCACAAACAACTTCCATGATAAAATTACGTTCTGTTTCCTTATCGAAATTTGCCCTGGTGAACTCCAAGGAGTTCAAGAGGGCTTGTGTTGCAGCCAAACGCACATGACTACTAGGTTCAGTGCTTCGCATACCATGAATAATAGCTGTTAGAATTGCATTAGATTGTGAAACTAAAACTTCCGAATCGATCTCCTGACATATATAACCGATCGCTTCTAGGGTTGCTTCTTTCTGCATTTCTGTGGAATTTTGTTGCACTACATTGTTTACAAGCGTGTTGATTAAACCCGGCCATTGTCCTTGAGGTAATTCTGCTACTGCTACATATGCTACACATTGTGCTGCTGATGATGGTCTGCTCGTTTCCGTTCCCAATGCACCAACAATCTGTTAATTAATAAAAGTGTTATTATCAAAAAACATGAAATTAATATTTTTAATTTCCAAGAGTTGGAAATAATAAACTCTAAAATAATCAGAGATTGCTGTGCACTCTGCATTATTGAATGCCTATTTTAAGGTTATGGTTCGTCGGTGCCAAATCAATTTTTAGGTTGAATTTTACTTCAAATGACAAATCACTGCTGTTAAATATTTCAATATTAACACTTGCAGTCAATGTTGCGATTCGATTTCAATTTCCAAAATATTTTCATGGTCAAACAAGAAATCATTTTTATCTGTGTATAGATTAAAAACAAACAAAAATTATCAACATCGACAATATCAAGTTACCAAAAATCCACAAACTATTCATTTAAAATCGTCACGAATTGTTGCTACCTACATTTTTTTTAATATAATTGCGAATTTCTTCAGGAAAGGCCAACCAACGCTGCTGGTAAGTTACTTTAATGTTCTGGTCTTTTGATGTGAGATGATTCTTTAACTGCAGACCAGCTGCCATACGAGCCACAGGGCTGTTTCCCCCATGTCTTAATATATCTGAGAGGGTCTTAATGAATTCTGGTAAATTACTAGCAGCAGCCTGTTCGAGGAAACTTGAAGCTTGTTCTAATTCAGCTTTATCTGAAAAGTATTTTTTAAAGTTAAAACATAACGCAACATTGGGAAATTTTAAAAATTCGTTATGGAATGATAGAAATGTTAATAAAGACTATAGTGTAGTTAGTTAAAATGGTTTCTAGATTAACTTACCTGGAGAAACGGTTTTCTCCAGAATTTGTATAAGTTGCATGGTTTCTTGATGCATTTTGTTGTATACACGATTTAGTTTTTGTACGTTTTTCAACCGATTACACTAATCTTTTTTACACTGAAACCGGCGAACACCACATGTACGGTGATTAAACTTAGCAAGACAGGAAGAAATGTATTCCTACACCTATCTGTTGTTATGACAATAGGGCACTTTGATCGTTAAATTCAAGGTATTAGAAACTATTTAGATGTGGACTTAGCAAAAACGATTTTTATCTATTACTCTATCGGATCGATTGATACTTTTAAAATAGCTTTCGAAAGCTTCGTTTCTAATTATAAACGATTACGTTAACTTACGGACTATTTTTCAACGCGCACCTCGGTGGTGATTAGTTGATTGACCGTTACAGACAGCGCTCAGCTGGTTACGTTCGATTAGGCGGGATATAAATTTCGCAACTTGTCATCTGATTTTTAAATTATTATCAGCACTACTTTAATATTTAATAAAAACAAGCTTATCTCGATAATCTGGGTAGAATGGACGATTGTTATACAAATATCCTAGTTATTTCTTTTCGTTTTCACCATTAAAACATGAAATAACCTTATTTTAAATTATTGAACGTTACTAGATCACAAGAGAAAAATTACTACAATAAAGAGATGGCGCTTTTTAAATTATTTTTTATACCTAGTTTTATCTATTTTTAAAATAATTAATATGAATCATTTTAATTCCATTTCATTAATTTTCCGTTGGGAATTATCAAAAACAAGGTCATTAAGGTTACACAAAATTTAAGCTTATAAAAATAGATTTCGGTTCAAACCACAAAACAATACTTTATGGTCACCATCCAGAAGTGATAACTGATAAAATTAATAATGTAGAAGCCATGGTGCATACAATTTTATTTATATTCAAAAACGATGAGTTTCATAAAATAACTTGAAAAATTGCAATTTCTCTAGGATTTATTTATTTACAAATTCACAATAAAATTAAATATCGTGAACCAAAAATACTGTCGCCTGTTTGAATTAGGCGCGCGATAGAACTGATGTTTTTTATCAGATTTTTAAGGTGCTTTCCATTGGGCTGATTTACTGATCTGGTGTTACCCTAGGATCATCTGGTTCACTTATTTGTTGTACCATTGGCCCTGGTTCATGATGATCCAAGCTGATCTGTATTACCTCCCCCCTTGCCCTTTAAGTACCTAGTTTTTGAAGTGTGTATAGTGATCTGTGGAGGGAAATAATATCAGCTGATTGTGATTTTTGAAATAATAACCTCCAACAATCTGAAAGATTTCTCATTTTCATTTGAAACATATTATTATGGTTGGTAGGTACTTACTAATAAACTCAACAAAGAAATTATATTAATTCAGATTGTTTTTTGTACTATTTAGAACTGTTGTAATTAAAGATTGCTGTTCCCAATTGCAATACCAGGATGAGTTTCTCATTAGATTTGTTTGCACCAGACACTAATTGCCATTATCGGCTTCTTGTAAATGAGGAACATTTCAACAGAGCTCAGAATGGTAAGTATTAATTAAAATAACATTCAGATATTTAATATCGTGTAAAAGAATGCAATACCCGTTACGAAAATTTTTAGGATTGAGTTTTCTTATCGGAGTTACTTCTCTGTGTGTTTCCTTATACAAAACCTATTTACTATTAAGCACATCCAGTTGTGCAGTAGCTTGATAAATTATACAGTTTTCTGCTTTAAATGAGTTAAATTAAACTAATGTTATTTTAATTTTCAGATGTGAGATTGCAGTTTTCTTCAACTTGAATTATCAACAAAATTCTCAACATGTTAGAAGTTTCGACTTAGGAGTTTAAGAGCGCAGAAAAAACGCTTTAAGGTAATATAGATAAGATGCTCTCATTATCAAAATAAATTATTTTGTTTTCTTTTTATAGACCATTGGTGATCATCAAGAATTCCTAAAGAAGCACTAGATTTCTCTATTAGTATTTAGTATTAAATAAGTAGTATTTAACTAGAGGACGTTTGAACCAGTCTAAGAAGTGGTTTAGATAATGATAATCTCTCTCTGGTTGGGCATTGTAGTACTTGAAAGTATTATGTATATACTATGAGTTAAACATTTTTTTACTTATCTGTTTTAATAACTTGTTACTTAACCTGTTTTTTAATAAATAAATTCTATATCTGATATATTTTTTTTATTGGTGATTACAATTATTTTTTAATTGAGAACATTGCATGAATGGATGAAGTTAAAAAAATATTGTTTTTAGAATAGGTATATACTTCAAATAAAAAATTGTTATAAACATTTGGTCTTTCAATTCGAAGATGACATCCATCGATTGCTCCCAGCACGTTGTTTATGGCTTTCCGTTTCTGCAATGCGCTAACAGTGGTTGCAACTCGTTCATTAGTTGGCCATCGAATATATTGTGTCCTTAAGGACAAAATAAAATTTAAAATCCTTAACAGTACTCTGCGAGCTGAACTTGAGGAGACGTTAAATCTATCAGAAATTTGCCTGAATGTTTCATTATTGACCAAATACCATAAAGTGAGAAGCAATGATTCTTCAGCGGAAATCTTTTCTCTTCCTCCATGCTCATCAGTAGGTATGAAATTACTTGATGCTAAACGACCTGAATAATAATGAAAATGGTTAACATTTACCATTCTACAGATGCTGTAATACTAACCAATTAATATTTCAGCCGTAGTCCTTGTAATTCTAAAATGGCTTTGAAGTTATATCACTATACTCCTTAAAAACTAGCACAATATATCCTTAATAGATACAACAATAAATTTATTGTGTATTTTTTCATTTCAATAAATATTATTATTATTATTATTATTATTGCTTTCTAGAAAATTAAAATAAAAATGTTTTAATATTTCCTAATTTAGAAGATTACATTATAGAATTAATATATAAAACACTTATGGTGGGTTTCACAAAGCTTGATATATAATTGGATAAAATTTCAATTCTCCTAAATCTCAACCAATGAAATTTCTGAATTTCAAATTTAATTACGATTAAGCTAATCAGAACTTAATCAAGCTTTGTAAAACCGGCCATTAAAATATTATATTAGGAATTTAGAGTAATGTAGAATAAAATTGCGAAATTAAATTAGTATGTAGTACTTTAAAGTTATAGGCCAGAATGTAGAATTTGTAGAGAACTTTTGTTTTACAGTTTTGTTTTTGTTTGATCCTAAGGGATTTTGTTTTGTACAAATACTATATTTATAGTTGGGTTGGCAACACTGAGACAAAGAAATAATGGGCAAATTACAAGCAACCCGGCAACTAACACTGGGATTATCTCAGATTATTCGCAGAAATAAAATTCTATTGCAAAAACAATGCCGAAATGCCTGCCCGCTTTGTGTAAGAATTATAAATATACCTATTATTGTCAGGTATGGGCCGGTGGTCCTATCCCTCTCGACAGGTACTGGTTCTGCAGATAAAATATTTAACTAAATTGAATTTCAAACATTCAATTCTTTCTAAATTAAAATTATCTCGGATTCAATTTAACTATTTTGATTTTTCATAATGAAATATAATTTGGATTGGAAATGCCAATTGTTGCAACAACTTTTTATATTTTCTCTTATGTTCAATCTATCTATCAATGTCCACAATATTACATCTTTTTTTCTTTCACGTATCCCTGAGGGTACGCTTACAACAGGTTGAGAAACGCTGGTCTAAAACAATAAAACTACTCAGTGGCGTAACTACGTAAGATTTCGCGCCCCTACGAGGCTTACTTTTGCGTCCCTCACATATACAATTTATACGTAGGTAACTTTTGTTAACATAAAATATGGAATAATTAATGATAATCTGTTAACATCTCATTTGCGTGTATCTCTTCAACAAAATTCTTCTATATGATTTAACACCAATTATAGTTTTTTCGGGCTTTACCGCAGGCGAACTGACCAATTAAAACTACTGTTCGCTAGAAGTAGATATGCTAAGAGAGTTCGAGCGCAAAATCCCATGTATTTTCTTATGGAGGTCCGTTTTGCATTTCAAGGTCATCCGCGGTTCCCCACTCCTATCCCCACTACCCCCTACTTAGGCCCCCCACTTAGCCCCCTACTTAGGCCCCCCACTTAGCCCCCTACTTAGGCCCCCCACTTAAGCCCCCCACTTAAGCCCCACTCCTATCCCTACTCAGCGGCCATTTTGAATAGCCATTTTGAATCGCCATCTTGGATCGCCATTTTGAATCGCCATCTTGGATCGCCATTTTGAATCACCATTTTGAATGTCATTTACATATCCGCCATTTTGTATCTGTCATTTCCAACTTGTCATCATTTCCCGCTGAAAGATTTGAATTCCTAGCGCTGCTAATGCCATCTATCGGTGACGTCATATGATCGGTATAGTAGATTTCTATACGCCTGTAGATAGGCAACCCGCTATATTTTTTTTATAAAAATCAATGGAGCCAACAGGGTTTGAACCGGGGACCGCTCGAATGGTAGCCAGCCAATGCATCCACTACACCAACGAGGTAATCTATTAAAGCACTGTAAACTGGTTATAAAAAAAAATTGTTGACTAGCGACCACGTACTCATAATATAATACAATTAATTTTAGGTATAAATCTAAACGTGATACATTATTATTACTAAATTAATTTATTAAAATAAAAATAACTCAGAACTAAATTATTAATATCAAGAAATTTATTTAAAAAAAACATTTCAATTCTAAACGTAACTGCTTTCAAATAAATACAAAATAAACAAAACGCGCTTAAATAAATGCGAATCATTATACGTGTTTTAGTTATAAGTTTAAGCGATAACAAAATGATTGGAATTTGTTATTATGTAATTATGCAAGTTAAAAATTCAATTAAAGAATCATTAGATCTTTTACAGCCAAATATGTTTCAATCTTGATCTCAATGCCTAAGACTTTCATTAATTAAACTTTTACTGACGTTTTGTAAAATTGTATATAAAAAAATTGTTGACTAGCGACCACGTACTCATAACATAATACATGTTAGTAATTTCATATTATCAGATATGATATCCATTATCTCAACAAAATCATTAGCAAAGACGTGTTTTAGTTATAAGTTTAAGCGATAACAAAATGATTGTAATTTCTTATTGTCAATACATATATCAGGGTTAGATTTAATAATTCGATATACATTTCACCATTCAAATATAAATTTCATAACAAAAGAATTAGCTTTTCTTGGAAGCGAATTTAAAAAAAAAACAAACATGTAAAAGACAATTTTAAAATATCAATATTTGAAACTCTGATTTCTTGTCTAACAGGGTGGACTCAACCATTTTTTTTTGTTTCAAGACTGTTTCTAGCCTAAGGATGTATAGCCCCAGGGTTAATTAATTGAGTTTGACCTGTAGAGCATTATACCTAAAATAAGATACAATATATTTAAAGCAATTTAAAACATTCGATTACACAATAAACAGAATTTGTTTGCTAAAGAATCAGTGTAAAACATTCAATTTCATCATCGCTGTCACTGTCGTAATTGACTTGATATTTTACAGTAGACATCTTTCATTTCCCACCATTAGATTTGAATTCCTAATGCCTCAACTGCCATCTATCGGTAACGTCCTGTGATCGGTATAGTAGACTTCTATACGCCTGTAGATAGGCAACCTGTTACACTTTTTATAAAAATCAATTTTGGAGTAACCAGGGTTCGAACGCTCAACCATCTGATTAGAACTCCATAGCTTAGCCCCGAGACTACGGAGCTTGTCTTTTAAATTACTGCATACGAGTTATTTATAAAAATGCTTTCACGTATATTTGATTAAAACCAATTTATTTAAAAATAATTCCCAGAAAATATTTATAAATATTGTACATTAATAATATTAAATCTTTAGGATTCAAAAATTATAAGCCAATTATGATTATCATCATGAGTCATTGAGATGAGACAATTATTAACCTTATATGAGCCAATCGTGAAGAAACTCAAGAAATTTTTCTTGATACATCTTAAATATAACAATTTGAAAACTATATACAGATATTATTACTACATGAGGCCCGTAACATCAATGTGATAAAATAAAAATAAATTGCACTATTGCGGACCCGGTACTAAATTATCTAAAAGATTACATATGTACAACTAAGTTAAAATCTCATAAAATAAATACACAAATTAAAACTAAATCTTATTTACATAAAAATTAATAGATGTTATGCAAACACCTGGCATATATTTAATATTTTTAATTTCTGTATAGCATTTTTCGAATGCTACACAGAAATTATTTAGTTGGAAGCTGCTTGGTGACGTGACGTATCTTCGGTTATCGATTAGAATACCACCCCCAGGGAGTTCTATCTTTTCCTCGTATGAAATAATTGCACCTACTTCATAATTAGTACTGCTACTACACCTGTTAATTACTTCTTTAAATTTTAGAGTTAATTCCATTTTATCTAATAGAGCAGTATCACTTTGTGCAAAACATTCAATTTCATCATCGCTGTCACTGTCGTAATTGACTTGATATTTTACAGTAGACATCTTTCAAACTGTTTTGAAGAACTGATAATATTAAAAAAAAAAAATGATTGATTTTATATAGTATTTTTCAGGAAAACCTTCTTCAGAAAAACCTAATAATTCTTAATTGAAATGTTTTCAAAATATGATTACATTTATTTATTTTAAATATAGTCATATACATAGTAAGGATTTTGGTTTTTCCTCTATTGTTAATGGTAATAACCGTACTGAGGTCAAGCTTTCACTAGATGAATTAAACATTTTTTATGAGAATACAAAATACAGTGATCTTTTCATGTATCATTCGTTTCCTCGCATAACTTTTAGATTATCTGTGAGAAATTCTATTTTATTTATTTAGTACATGATATGATTTTGTTATTTTTAAACTTTCAACATATAAAATAGGTATAAATTATCATATCTAGAAAAAACACAATTATAAGCCAATTATGATTATTATCATGAGTCATTGAGATGAGACAATTAGTCAGTCTTATATGAGCTAATCGTGAAGAAAGTCCAATTTTTCTTAATGCATCTCAAATCACTTTGAAACAATTATTACGTATGACTAGAGTCAGTTTAAATTAATTATAAATCTAAAAAATACATTTTTAAAATTAGGATGTAGCCCCGAGCTGTTAATGAAAAGCAATTAACTCGTTTATACTGTTCCCCAAATTAGATTATTAGAAAAACAACCTTTCTAATTGCTCGGAAATTAACTAAAAATGACATATAAACTGAACGGTTTTTAAAAATAAATCATTGTGAAAGAGTTTTAGGAATCATCAAGACGCTATCCTACCTTCTCGTGTAAGTGTTTTAATTTTTAATTAGCTTATATATTAAAATACTATCTCATTTACGATATGTAATATGTAAATGTTTTAGATTGACTTTATTACAAAACTTTAATATTATAGCAGTATAATCAAAATGGATATCGTGAAACTTTTCAACAGTATAGTAGAAGATAAACCAATTGTATCCACAGAGGTGTTAGAAATCAATAAGGCTTATAAGATTTTAAGTCTGAAGGACATGGACACCAGATATGGAAGATCGATTTTAGTCGAGTTAAATAATTGTAAAATATTTCTACCAAAGAGATATAGCGAAAAAGTCGATAAGACTCTTATAGACGAGATCAATAGATTAGGTAATTTTTCAGTAACTATAACATCATTCAAAACATATGGCAGACATCATCAGAAGACGCCGGTGCTTGAGATGAAACAATTAGAAAAAGGTAATTTTTTTTTTAAATAATTTGATAAAAATATCTAAAAAGTATAAGACTCTAATTACATATTTTATTCTTTTACAGACTAAACAAGCAACCACCTGTAGTAGGATGAACTGGAAGTAGATGACTTTTTAATATTTTTCTATATTTATGTATATTTAAAAAATAAATAAATAAATAAACTTTTTATTGAATCGATGTTTAATTTCTTTGTTTGTAGTTGGAGGTTGAAACTTCTTTTCATCCTATATATCATGCATCTGATCTCTTTAAATTGATTTTTCTCATGTTGATTTGATAATTAATATTTAAATAACTTTTAATTTATAAACAAATCCGCAGTCAAAGGTTCAGATGAAAATAAAAAACAAATATTTTATACAAGAACTTCTATTGAAAGAAGAAGAAAATACATTTCATAGAGATATATTTCAACAGTAGATGATGAATGATAGGTAATCGCTATCTACATGGGGTAAAATTATATACAGTAAGAAGGTATATATAGAAATCGTTTACAAGGGTAGTAGATATAATGAAAAAAAGGTTAAAAATCTGTTCAAAATTACATTACTAACGCTGATCAATACCTACATATTACTATTTTTCTGTGTTTCTGTAAGAATTTATTTTCTGTTTTTAATACCGTATGTCTCATTCACCTGTTTCAAAACGTTAATGCCCAGACGCTTGTAAACAATGAAATTAAGCAACATCAACTCAATAAATTAGTTTATTTTTAAATATATATTACAAAACTTTAATATTATAGCAGTATAATCAAAATGGATATCGTGAAACTTTTCAACAGTATAGTAGAAGATAAACCAATTGTATCCACAGAGGTGTTAGAAATCAATAAGGCTTATAAGATTTTAAGTCTGAAGGACATGGACACCAGATATGGAAGATCGATTTTAGTCGAGTTAAATAATTGTAAAATATTTCTACCAAAGAGATATAGCGAAAAAGTCGATAAGACTCTTATAGACGAGATCAATAGATTAGGTAATTTTTCAGTAACTATAACATCATTCAAAACATATGGCAGACATCATCAGAAGACGCCGGTGCTTGAGATGAAACAATTAGAAAAAGGTAATTTTTTTTTAAATAATTTGATAAAAATATCTAAAAAGTATAAGACTCTAATTACATATTTTATTCTTTTACAGACTAAACAAGCAACCACCTGTAGTAGGATGAACTGGAAGTAGATGACTTTTTAATATTTTTCTATATTTATGTATATTTAAAAAATAAATAAATAAATAAACTTTTTATTGAATCGATGTTTAATTTCTTTGTTTGTAGTTGGAGGTTGAAACTTTTTTTCATCCTATATATCATGCATCTGATCTCTTTAAATTGATTTTTCTCATGTTGATTTGATAATTAATATTTAAATAACTTTTAATTTATAAACAAATCCGCAGTCAAAGGTTCAGATGAAAATAAAAAACAAATATTTTATACAAGAACTTCTATTGAAAGAAGAAGAAAATACATTTCATAGAGATATATTTCAACAGTAGATGAAGAATGATAGGTAATCGCTATCTACATGGGGTAAAATTATATACAGTAAGAAGGTATATATAGAAATCGTTTACAAGGGTAGTAGATATAATGAAAAAAAAGGTTAAAAATCTGTTCAAAATTACATTACTAACGCTGATCAATACCTACATATTACTATTTTTCTGTGTTTCTGTAAGAATTTATTTTCTGTTTTTAATACCGTATGTCTCATTCACCTGTTTCAAAACGTTAATGCCCAGACGCTTGTAAACAATGAAATTAAGCAACATCAACTCAATAAATTAGTTTATTTTTAAATATAATCATATTATATTTTATTTAAAATTAATCGCCTCCTTTTCTATAAACTTACCTGTACAATCCAGACTTCTCTATGATCCAGACGGACGAATAAGTATACATCCCTATACTTATAACCCTCTATATGTATTAAGTCTTCAGCTACAAGACACGCTGTAGCAGCTGGGTAGGGAGGCAGCTTTCCATCACATTTTAGTACATGTATCAAAAACTGCGGCTGATGACATGATGAATGTGGTTGATAGCGTAATTAATGTGGCTGATAGCGTGATGAATGTGGCTGATAGCATGATGAATGTGGCTGATAGCGTAATTAATGTGGCTGATAGCATGCTGAATGATGACATGATGAATGTGGTTGATAGCGTAATTAATGTGGCTGATAGCGTGATGAATGTGGCTGATAGCATGATGAATGTGGCTGATAGCGTAATTAATGTGGCTGATAGCATGCTGAATGTGGCTGATAGCATAATGAATGTGGCTGATAGAATGATGAATGTGGCTGATAACGTAATTAATGTGGCTGATAGCATGCTGAATGTGGCTGATAGCATAATTAATGTGGTTGATAGCGTAATTAATATGTCTGTGAAATATAAATAGAAGTTGTGTTATAATGATGCTAATAGTTGTCTACGGCTATTAAAGATGGACAGACTTGCTTGTAATCTCTGCAACAAAAGAATTCGACAATCTGATTTTGCACGTCATATGAGAATTCATCAGGGATATAAAGTGCAATGTCAGAAATGTTCCAGGGGATTCTCACGGACTGACAGTTATAAGAGACATTTGAAAGCAATGCATAATATGGAAGATGGGGAAGACGATATAATAAATGCTCGTAATGCGAAACATAGAAAAGTTCATCGTGATAAAACAGAATGTAGTTGTGATGACAAACTAAAAGAGATTATATCTCTATTAGAATCTATTGCTAAATCCAATAACAACTCATTAAAAGTTAAAAAACTACCTTCTTATACATCAACTACGTCGACATCATCGGAGTATGAAGAAGAAGAATATAATCAAGGGTCAGAGAAATATCATGATATTTCTGAGTATTACGATACGTTGATAGGAAGAAATATAGATAGAACGAGATATGGTCTCCATAAGGATAACGACGAATTGAGATTTGCTTCAGTTTCGGTAGGAATACAAGGAAAAGATATTCTAATTAAAAACAAACTTTTCAAGGGAACACCTGGACTATTTGATTTACTAACACTTAAACATCTAGGTTCTACACCTACGGAGGAAGATGTTGAAAATTACATGCAGATTATCTCACTAACCAATGCATACAGAAAAGATTATAGGCCAGAGGGTAAAATAATAAGCGTAAAACATTGGAAATATGAGCATATTATTAAACCTAATTTATACAGAATAACAAATTTTAGTCTTCCCAAATTTAAAAAGTTAAACAAAATGAAGCCTGATTGGATGCGTCAGAGCACACCTGACCAACTAGTGGATCGACTTCGTTTGCTGTACGCCGAAAAGAAAGAGGGTATGAGCAGTCACAAAACCGAAATAATTTCGATTATTTCTGAACTTAAACAGAGAAATATTATAGAATAAAAGAAGATTACGCAATATCACTAACCTTATATTAGGGTATGAACCCTCTAGAGGCTGAATACAGGCGTATATATTCAGTATATTACCTCGTAGTTAACATAGTATTTTATAAAATAATTAGATATAGTTATATTCCTCCTATATTTATTATTGTTTATTGTTTCTAGCCTTATTTTGTGGAACTCCATAATCATGAAATAAATAAAGATTATTAAAAGTTTCACAGTTTTATTAAAATATACCTAACAATATTGTTTCGACAGCTATGCTGTCATTATCAAAGGTAATATAATTATAAACAAACACGTCGCTAAGGTAGATACAAAATAGGTAACTAGATAAAATAATAATAATAATAATAAAAATTAATAATAAAAATCATAATTAAACATCTAATACTTCCAGTAACGGAGAATTACTGAGCTCAAGTTGTTCATTCATTAAAGGTACCCTGAGTTTGTGTTTGTATATCTCAAAGGCTTCTAAAATGTCTAATTTGCGTTTGTTATTACAAAAATGTAGGAATTTAATATTATTTTGAGGAGTCATTGTGTGATTTTGTTCTAAAAGGTGTTTGGCGTAATTCGATTTTTCAGGATGTTTATTTTTGTAATGACGTACGTGTTCTTTATATCTTATGTCAAAATTTCGAAGTGTTTGTCCAATATATACCGAACTACAAAAAGAACAATTTAAACGGTAAATGCCCGATTTCATGATATCATGTGTTCTGTCTTTAGCATTAAATAAAAATGAAAAAGTGTTAGTGTTGGTTTTAAATGTTATTTTATAATTGTTGGTTTTTCTTAGTATATGTGCAATTTTTTCTGATATTTTACCAAAATATGGTATAGATATGTAATTTGTGTCTTCTGTTTGATTGTCAATGGGATATATTCTTTTGATAGCTAACCTATAATCTTTTTGTATAATTAAATAGATTCTAATAGAGATATAATCTCTTTTAGTTTGTCATCACAACTACATTCTGTTTTATCACGATGAACTTTTCTATGTTTCGCATTACGAGCATTTATTATATCGTCTTCCCCATCTTCCATATTATGCATTGCTTTCAAATGTCTCTTATAACTGTCAGTCCGTGAGAATCCCCTGGAACATTTCTGACATTGCACTTTATATCCCTGATGAATTCTCATATGACGTGCAAAATCAGATTGTCGAATTCTTTTGTTGCAGAGATTACAAGCAAGTCTGTCCTAATCTCTTTTAGTTTGTCATCACAACTACATTCTGTTTTATCACGATGAACTTTTCTATGTTTCGCATTACGAGCATTTATTATATCGTCTTCCCCATCTTCCATATTATGCATTGCTTTCAAATGTCTCTTATAACTGTCAGTCCGTGAGAATCCCCTGGAACATTTCTGACATTGCACTTTATATCCCTGATGAATTCTCATATGACGTGCAAAATCAGATTGTCGAATTCTTTTGTTGCAGAGATTACAAGCAAGTCTGTCCATCTTTAATAGCCGTAGACAACTATTAGCATCATTATAACACAACTTCTATTTATATTTCACAGACATATTAATTACGCTATCAACCACATTAATTATGCTATCAGCCACATTCAGCATGCTATCAGCCACATTAATTACGTTATCAGCCACATTCATCATTCTATCAGCCACATTCATTATGCTATCAGCCACATTCAGCATGCTATCAGCCACATTAATTACGCTATCAGCCACATTCATCATGCTATCAGCCACATTCATCACGCTATCAGCCACATTAATTACGCTATCAACCACATTCATCATGTCATCATTCAGCATGCTATCAGCCACATTAATTACGCTATCAGCCACATTCATCATGCTATCAGCCACATTCATCACGCTATCAGCCACATTAATTACGCTATCAACCACATTCATCATGTCATCAGCCGCAGTTTTTGATACATGTACTAAAATGTGATGGAAAGCTGCCTCCCTACCCAGCTGCTACAGCGTGTCTTGTAGCTGAAGACTTAATACATATAGAGGGTTATAAGTATAGGGATGTATACTTATTCGTCCGTCTGGATCATAGAGAAGTCTGGATTGTACAGGTAAGTTTATAGAAAAGGAGGCGATTAATTTTAAATAAAATATAATATGATTATATTTAAAAATAAACTAATTTATTGAGTTGATGTTGCTTAATTTCATTGTTTACAAGCGTCTGGGCATTAACGTTTTGAAACAGGTGAATGAGACATACGGTATTAAAAACAGAAAATAAATTCTTACAGAAACACAGAAAAATAGTAATATGTAGGTATTGATCAGCGTTAGTAATGTAATTTTGAACAGATTTTTAACCTTTTTTTCATTATATCTACTACCCTTGTAAACGATTTCTATATATACCTTCTTACTGTATATAATTTTACCCCATGTAGATAGCGATTACCTATCATTCTTCATCTACTGTTGAAATATATCTCTATGAAATGTATTTTCTTCTTCTTTCAATAGAAGTTCTTGTATAAAATATTTGTTTTTTATTTTCATCTGAACCTTTGACTGCGGATTTGTTTATAAATTAAAAGTTATTTAAATATTAATTATCAAATCAACATGAGAAAAATCAATTTAAAGAGATCAGATGCATGATATATAGGATGAAAAAAAGTTTCAACCTCCAACTACAAACAAAGAAATTAAACATCGATTCAATAAAAAGTTTATTTATTTATTTATTTTTTAAATATACATAAATATAGAAAAATATTAAAAAGTCATCTACTTCCAGTTCATCCTACTACAGGTGGTTGCTTGTTTAGTCTGTAAAAGAATAAAATATGTAATTAGAGTCTTATACTTTTTAGATATTTTTATCAAATTATTTAAAAAAAAATTACCTTTTTCTAATTGTTTCATCTCAAGCACCGGCGTCTTCTGATGATGTCTGCCATATGTTTTGAATGATGTTATAGTTACTGAAAAATTACCTAATCTATTGATCTCGTCTATAAGAGTCTTATCGACTTTTTCGCTATATCTCTTTGGTAGAAATATTTTACAATTATTTAACTCGACTAAAATCGATCTTCCATATCTGGTGTCCATGTCCTTCAGACTTAAAATCTTATAAGCCTTATTGATTTCTAACACCTCTGTGGATACAATTGGTTTATCTTCTACTATACTGTTGAAAAGTTTCACGATATCCATTTTGATTATACTGCTATAATATTAAAGTTTTGTAATATATATTTAAAAATAAACTAATTTATTGAGTTGATGTTGCTTAATTTCATTGTTTACAAGCGTCTGGGCATTAACGTTTTGAAACAGGTGAATGAGACATACGGTATTAAAAACAGAAAATAAATTCTTACAGAAACACAGAAAAATAGTAATATGTAGGTATTGATCAGCGTTAGTAATGTAATTTTGAACAGATTTTTAACCTTTTTTTCATTATATCTACTACCCTTGTAAACGATTTCTATATATACCTTCTTACTGTATATAATTTTACCCCATGTAGATAGCGATTACCTATCATTCATCATCTACTGTTGAAATATATCTCTATGAAATGTATTTTCTTCTTCTTTCAATAGAAGTTCTTGTATAAAATATTTGTTTTTTATTTTCATCTGAACCTTTGACTGCGGATTTGTTTATAAATTAAAAGTTATTTAAATATTAATTATCAAATCAACATGAGAAAAATCAATTTAAAGAGATCAGATGCATGATATATAGGATGAAAAGAAGTTTCAACCTCCAACTACAAACAAAGAAATTAAACATCGATTCAATAAAAAGTTTATTTATTTATTTATTTTTTAAATATACATAAATATAGAAAAATATTAAAAAGTCATCTACTTCCAGTTCATCCTACTACAGGTGGTTGCTTGTTTAGTCTGTAAAAGAATAAAATATGTAATTAGAGTCTTATACTTTTTAGATATTTTTATCAAATTATTTTAAAAAAAAATTACCTTTTTCTAATTGTTTCATCTCAAGCACCGGCGTCTTCTGATGATGTCTGCCATATGTTTTGAATGATGTTATAGTTACTGAAAAATTACCTAATCTATTGATCTCGTCTATAAGAGTCTTATCGACTTTTTCGCTATATCTCTTTGGTAGAAATATTTTACAATTATTTAACTCGACTAAAATCGATCTTCCATATCTGGTGTCCATGTCCTTCAGACTTAAAATCTTATAAGCCTTATTGATTTCTAACACCTCTGTGGATACAATTGGTTTATCTTCTACTATACTGTTGAAAAGTTTCACGATATCCATTTTGATTATACTGCTATAATATTAAAGTTTTGTAATAAAGTCAATCTAAAACATTTACATATTACATATCGTAAATGAGATAGTATTTTAATATATAAGCTAATTAAAAATTAAAACACTTACACGAGAAGGTAGGATAGCGTCTTGATGATTCCTAAAACTCTTTCACAATGATTTATTTTTAAAAACCGTTCAGTTTATATGTCATTTTTAGTTAATTTCCGAGCAATTAGAAAGGTTGTTTTTCTAATAATCTAATTTGGGGAACAGTATAAACGAGTTAATTGCTTTTCATTAACAGCTCGGGGCTACATCCTAATTTTAAAAATGTATTTTTTAGATTTATAATTAATTTAAACTGACTCTAGTCATACGTAATAATTGTTTCAAAGTGATTTGAGATGCATTAAGAAAAATTGGACTTTCTTCACGATTAGCTCATATAAGACTGACTAATTGTCTCATCTCAATGACTCATGATAATAATCATAATTGGCTTATAATTGTGTTTTTTCTAGATATGATAATTTATACCTATTTTATATGTTGAAAGTTTAAAAATAACAAAATCATATCATGTACTAAATAAATAAAATAGAATTTCTCACAGATAATCTAAAAGTTATGCGAGGAAACGAATGATACATGAAAAGATCACTGTATTTTGTATTCTCATAAAAAATGTTTAATTCATCTAGTGAAAGCTTGACCTCAGTACGGTTATTACCATTAACAATAGAGGAAAAACCAAAATCCTTACTATGTATATGACTATATTTAAAATAAATAAATGTAATCATATTTTGAAAACATTTCAATTAAGAATTATTAGGTTTTTCTGAAGAAGGTTTTCCTGAAAAATACTATATAAAATCAATCATTTTTTTTTTTAATATTATCAGTTCTTCAAAACAGTTTGAAAGATGTCTACTGTAAAATATCAAGTCAATTACGACAGTGACAGCGATGATGAAATTGAATGTTTTGCACAAAGTGATACTGCTCTATTAGATAAAATGGAATTAACTCTAAAATTTAAAGAAGTAATTAACAGGTGTAGTAGCAGTACTAATTATGAAGTAGGTGCAATTATTTCATACGAGGAAAAGATAGAACTCCCTGGGGGTGGTATTCTAATCGATAACCGAAGATACGTCACGTCACCAAGCAGCATCCAACTAAATAATTTCTGTGTAGCATTCGAAAAATGCTATACAGAAATTAAAAATATTAAATATATGCCAGGTGTTTGCATAACATCTATTAATTTTTATGTAAATAAGATTTAGTTTTAATTTGTGTATTTATTTTATGAGATTTTAACTTAGTTGTACATATGTAATCTTTTAGATAATTTAGTACCGGGTCCGCAATAGTGCAATTTATTTTTATTTTATCACATTGATGTTACGGGCCTCATGTAGTAATAATATCTGTATATAGTTTTCAAATTGTTATATTTAAGATGTATCAAGAAAAATTTCTTGAGTTTCTTCACGATTGGCTCATATAAGGTTAATAATTGTCTCATCTCAATGACTCATGATGATAATCATAATTGGCTTATAATTTTTGAATCCTAAAGATTTAATATTATTAATGTACAATATTTATAAATATTTTCTGGGAATTATTTTTAAATAAATTGGTTTTAATCAAATATACGTGAAAGCATTTTTATAAATAACTCGTATGCAGTAATTTAAAAGACAAGCTCCGTAGTCTCGGGGCTAAGCTATGGAGTTCTAATCAGATGGTTGAGCGTTCGAACCCTGGTTACTCCAAAATTGATTTTTATAAAAAGTGTAACAGGTTGCCTATCTACAGGCGTATAGAAGTCTACTATACCGATCACAGGACGTTACCGATAGATGGCAGTTGAGGCATTAGGAATTCAAATCTAATGGTGGGAAATGAAAGATGTCTACTGTAAAATATCAAGTCAATTACGACAGTGACAGCGATGATGAAATTGAATGTTTTACACTGATTCTTTAGCAAACAAATTCTGTTTATTGTGTAATCGAATGTTTTAAATTGCTTTAAATATATTGTATCTTATTTTAGGTATAATGCTCTACAGGTCAAACTCAATTAATTAACCCTGGGGCTATACATCCTTAGGCTAGAAACAGTCTTGAAACAAAAAAAAATGGTTGAGTCCACCCTGTTAGACAAGAAATCAGAGTTTCAAATATTGATATTTTAAAATTGTCTTTTACATGTTTGTTTTTTTTTTAAATTCGCTTCCAAGAAAAGCTAATTCTTTTGTTATGAAATTTATATTTGAATGGTGAAATGTATATCGAATTATTAAATCTAACCCTGATATATGTATTGACAATAAGAAATTACAATCATTTTGTTATCGCTTAAACTTATAACTAAAACACGTCTTTGCTAATGATTTTGTTGAGATAATGGATATCATATCTGATAATATGAAATTACTAACATGTATTATGTTATGAGTACGTGGTCGCTAGTCAACAATTTTTTTATATACAATTTTACAAAACGTCAGTAAAAGTTTAATTAATGAAAGTCTTAGGCATTGAGATCAAGATTGAAACATATTTGGCTGTAAAAGATCTAATGATTCTTTAATTGAATTTTTAACTTGCATAATTACATAATAACAAATTCCAATCATTTTGTGCCTAAGTAGGGGGCTAAGTGGGGGGCCTAAGTAGGGGGCTAAGTGGGGGGCCTAAGTAGGGGGTAGTGGGGATAGGAGTGGGGAACCGCGGATGACCTTGAAATGCAAAACGGACCTCCATAAGAAAATACATGGGATTTTGCGCTCGAACTCTCTTAGCATATCTACTGCTAGAAATTTAAAATAATTGTATATTATGCAACGACACTATAATGAATGAGCGATTGTTGTAATCATCCGAGGGAATAATAGCCATATATAGTGAGTTGCATAGCATACTATACTTTATCTGCGACTAATTTATAAAAAATCGTACAAATAAGATTTTATTAAAATTACTTTTCAACAAAACGTAAGTTAATATTAGTACAATTGAAAAACTTAATTGATGATGGTGTATTATGTGTTATACAATGATTAGCCCTATTTCCAACAGTAACCTGTTGAATTAATAATTATTACCTACTGCCTACTGTGGAGGTCAATGTGGAGGCTACAGCGTTGTTCACTTGCTTTGCCTCCATGACGTTTCAAACGCGCAAATCTTTGTATGTATAGTGTAGCAGAAGCTAATTTATCGTATTTTTATTTACTGAGTTTGTTTATTTTGTTTGTTTATAGTTAACAGTCTCCATGGTTTTTTAATATGTACAGTAAAATTGCTTCAAGCATGATTTTCTGTTTGCAGGACAAAAGGGAATAATGACCATATATATATAGCGCTATTAGATTAAATTGCAATATGTAGAATTTCCTTATGTTGGCACACATAGGCAACCAATTATACAGCACGCTCAGTGCCGGTCTTAGCCCTCTTGGCTCCCTCGAGCAGAGTCCTCCAGAGCACCCTTAATAACTTTAAAAAGTTACTGTTATCGAATGATAGTAGATATTGGACTACCTGGCCAGCCCCCCTTCACTTTTCCCCCACTCCTACCCCCCACTCCTATCCCCCTATTTAAGAAAATTCTATTGCTATATTGTTTGTATATACGCTGGTATCAGTCTTTTAATAGTATTTGATAGCTTATAACTTATTAATAGAAGTAAATTATAAGGTATATAATCTCAGCAAACCTTTATTATCTAGCTAGAATACATTATTTCTTTTAACTCTACTCCATATGTTTATATGATTGAGCAGTTTCAACATATGTATTTATAGTAGGTATACGTATTTGTTTATCTGTGAATGTTTAAATGATTTTTATTGATTAATGAGCACCTTATAAGGTTACATGCAGTTGATATACGTTATTTATTATCTTAACGACTTAACTAATTCTGAGAAAACATCTACCTGACAATTAGCTTAGCTAAATGTTTTTGCTGTTGTATTACTCAACTTCAAATTACAACAAATGAATTTTAAAACCATAGC
Organism: Agrypnus murinus; assembly: GCA_929113105.1. NCBI lineage: Eukaryota > Metazoa > Arthropoda > Insecta > Coleoptera > Elateridae > Agrypnus > Agrypnus murinus. The sequence continues at coordinate 150,083,767 of OV816028.1, forward strand.
CCAGATTAAATTATTAGCATGATAAGATTTACCAAAACTTCAACATACAAAAATACATTTTAAGAATTAGGATGACAATAGTCACCCCCTAGCTGTTAATGAAAAAGCAATTAAAAACCTCGTTATACTGTTACCTAAATTAGATTATTAGAAAAAACAACCTTTCTAATTGCTCAGAAAAAAAACTAAAAATGATAACTTAATAATAAATTACATGAAGCATGTTTAGTATTTCTTATATATTTTTATTATTGTTTGTTTAGGGATAACATTGCTTTCAAAGAAGAGTTGTTTATTTTCTAAAATAACGTTCGTGACGTACTAATTACAAAGGCGCCTAAAACTGGTATATAAACAGAACGATTTAAGAAGAATAATTCATTGTGAAAGTGTTTCTGAATCATCAAGACGCTAGCTATCCTACCTTCAACAACTGTATGTTTAATTAAATCAGGTATGATTTATTTTTCATTAGCTTATATATTAAAAAACTATCTCGTTTACGATATGTAATATGTAAATGTTTTAGATCGACTTCCATTTAGATTGACTTCGGTTTCTATGAAAACTTTGTAGTCTTCTTTTTAGAATTCCATCAGGTAAACGCTTTTTTTTTATTTTAATGGAATTATAAAAACTTATTTTTGAAATTTGTTGCAGATTAACTATAGTTTCCATCCTGTGTTCAACAGGTGTATACTTAATTAAATCAGGTATGTTTTATTTTTCTGTTGCTTAAATTTTAAAAACTACCTCGTTTACGATTTGTAAATGTTTTACGATTGTTTATGAAAACTTATTTTTTGAAATTTGTTATAGACTGACTGCAGCTTCCAACTGCGCGAAATTCACATAGTTTTTATTTCATCACGTAAGTTATTTATGTTTTAACGATATCTAGTGTTCTTACCTTAAACCCGTACGGATCGTGAGATTATGATCTCCATATATACCTATCCGAACACTGTGGACCAGGTCTAAAATTCGGTGTGTGAGACCGCACATCCAGTGCTCATTCCTGCTTCCTTTCTATACGCTAGTGTTCTTATCTTAAACCCTACGGATCATGAGACTATGATCTCATATATACCCAGCCTAACACTGTGGTCCAGGTCTAAAATTTGGTGTGTGAGACCGCACATCCAGTGTTTATTCCTGCTTCCTTTCTATATCCCTAGTGTTCTTACCTTAAGCCCTACGGGTCATGAGACTATGATCTCATACATACCTAGCCAAACACAGTGGACCAGGTCTAAAATTCGGTGTGTGAGGCCGCACACCCTGTGTTTATCCTTACGATCGTTGTAAATTAAGACTAAATTCTATGGCATGTGAGTCTGCGTGCCGGCAGCGATCTTTCCTATTACTTTAATAAATACATCGTAGAAATATAACCTAACTATAAATAAAATTTCACGTATACAGTGCACCTATTATTTTTGAAATTTGTTTCAGATTGACTACAGTTCCTATATACATATAACTTATCCAAAATGTCTTCTCTCTATGAAGTAATCAACGAAAGCGTGTCCATCATAAAGAAATTTGGTACACAGAAACACAGAGTGGTATTTAAAGTCAACGACGCGCCAGACGGCGAAGATCATTTGGACTTTTTTAAATCGGCGTTAATCAAATTTTATCGAATTTGTTAAATTGCGCGCAGTCTTTAGATAAAATTGGAGCCACGTTTGAATTCGATAGCTTCAAACAAAAATTGCCTGGTTATATGAGTTTCAAAAGAGCCGATGAGATCACGTTTAACGATGTCTGGGGTATTCTTGAAAGCATTCTTCAATCCGATCCCGAAGCGCTCAGTTTCTGACACGTTTAGACTGATAGCCACGATCGTAACACCACCTGCAGGACAAGGACGCAGCCGTAATGGTATTTACAATACGTTCGCTGAAGAATGTAACAAACGTAGAGGGATTGTCAGTATTAAAAATACTGATAATTTGTGTCTATTCTTCCAGCAGTACCTTACCGAGTATAAGATCACTGTGTACAGCTACAGTACAAAGGGTCGAGATGTGATCTTCGAAGGAGCTGTTGATACAGAGAAGAAGATCAATCTCCTGTACCATGAACGACATTACAATCTAATCACCTCTCTGACCACAGCCTTTGTCTGCAGATACTTTTGTGAGCATTGTCACATTCCTTATAACGCTAAGAATGACTACAGATATGAGAAGTCATGTGTAGGCTGCGGTAGTTCTCCGCTGTGTGTGAGACAAGCCCTACTGATCAAGTGTCAGGACTGTAGAAGAGATTTCCGAAGCCAACAATGTTATGACAAACACAAATCTGCACTATGTTAGAGTGTTAAAAAATGTGAAGACTGTTTTAGGATCATAAACTTCAAAACCAGAAAGCAAGCTCATGTATGCGGAGAAATCTATTGTAAGATGTGCCAGAGCCATATGCCGGAGAATCATTTTTGCTACATACAACCATCGGGTAAAATGGCTGGGAAACAAGACGTTCTGTTCGTGTTCTTCGACTTGGAGACTCGACAAGAAAAGGAAATTACACCCGACGTGAAGCTACACGAAGCAAATTTTTGCGTTTTCCAGCAGGTTTGCCCTGAATGCTACGATTCTCCGGGTATGCAGATATGTAAAAGATGTGGGGTGCGAGAACAGGTTCTAAAAGAAAAATACATCGAAGGTTTCATGGCACATCTGCTAGAGATAAGGAAAAAGTTGAAGAAAGTCATAGCAATAGCACACAACGGCCAGGCGTTTGACACTCAGTTTATACTGAATTACACCATAACACAAAAGTCTCTAAAACCGGAACTCATTATGCGCGGCAGTAAAATTCTCCTACTTGAATTAGATAATTTAAAATTCATAGACTCTTTAAACTTTTTCCCTATGGCTTTAGCAGATCTACCAAAAGCATTTGATCTACTAGCTCCCAAGGGCTACTTCCCGCATATGTTCAACACCACGGCAAACGCTAACTACACTGGTCATCTTCCAGATGTCAAATTCTACAGCCCTGATACCATGAAATCAAAAGCTCGTGAAGAGTTCCTAAAGTGGTACGAGACAAACAGGAACACAGAGTTCGATATGCAACGTGACCTAGTCGAATATTGCAGAACCAACGTTGATATTTTAAAGAGAGCCTGCATCCACTTTAGGAATCTTTTTATTAAAGAATGCGACGTTGACCCGTTCACGGAAGCCATCACCATAGCCTCTACCTGCAACCTCATGTACCGGAGGAAATTCCTTAAAGAAAATACCATAGGGATCATTCCGAGGGGTGGTTACCGGCGAGCAGACAACCACTCCAGAATAGCTCTCCATTGGCTGCTATGGGAAGAACAACAACGTGGTATACAGATTCAACACGCAGGCAGGCAGAGAGAAGTTATCGTGGGCGGTCAAAAGGTAGACGGGTTGTATGAAAGACAAATATTTCAATTCCATGGTTGCTTCTATCACGGCTGTCCTAGTCTTACATCACTCAACGTAATGAACCTCTGCATAACGATCCGTCTGATACCATGAATATGCGTTATGAGAAAACTCAGTCTTCGACAGAAAAATTCAAGCCCATGAGCTACGACGTTATTGAACAATGGGAGTGTGACTTCAAGAAGAAGTTAACACCTGAGATGCAAGAGTTAGAAACATCCAATGCTCTTAAACACCCCGCTAAATCCACGCGATGCTTAAGCTGCAAAGCTTAAATATATTGTGAGAAGCGGGGAAAAGATCAGGTACGTAGATGTACGAGGGTGGTCTCAGAAGTACCTGACCCAACAAAGAAAACACAAAAATTTTGGAAAAAGATTTATTTATTTTTCAACGTAATCTCCTTTCAGCTCTATACACTTTTCCCAGCGGTGTTCAAAAAGTTCGATACCCTTCTTATAATAAGAACTGTCTTGCTCCTCAAAATAGCCATTAACTGCTGACATCACTTCTTCATCGTTGGAAAATCTTTGACCACTGAGCCATTTTTTCAAGTTTCAGAACAGAAAATAATCGGAGGGGGCTAAATCTGTCGAATATGGTGCATGAGGTAGCAATTCAAACTTTAATTGATTAATTCTGGCCATTGCAATAACGGATTTGTGAGCTGGCGCGTTGTCGTGATGAAACAACACTTTCTTTTTAGCCAAATTCGGTCGTTTTTGCTTGATTTCTTCACTCAAACGTTACAATAAGTTTGCATAATACTGGCCGTTGATAGTTTTTCCTTTTTCGAAATAGTCAATAAAAATTATTCCACGCGCATCCCAAAAAACCGACGCCATAACCTTGCCTGCAGATGAAACGGTCTTCGCCTTCTTTGGAGCCGGTTCTCCCTTTTGAGTCCATTTGTTCTTTTGTCTCTGCTGTGAAATGATGGACCCATGTTTCATCCATTGTTACGAAACGGCGCAAAAATTCTGCTTTGTTGCTGTGAAACTTCGCTAAACACTTAATTGAAACATTTTCACGACACTGTTTTTGCTCGAGTGTGAGCAAACGCGGCACCCATCTTGGACGCAGCTTTCTCATGTCCAAATTTTCAGGTAATATGCGATGTACCGCACTTTTTCAAATGCCCGTAATGTCTGCTAGCTCGCGCACTTTCAGTCGACGATCATCAAGTACCGCATTGTGGATTTTCTTCACCATTTCTGGAGTCGTCACCTCATTTGGTCGACCACTGCGATGCTCGTCTTGGCAGCTCGTACGGCCTCGTTTAAACTCAGCTACCCAAAACTTAACTGTTGTAAACGAAAGAGCAGACTCACCCAGAGTAGAATCCAGTTCAGCTTTTATATTGGTTGGGCTGAGGCCTTTCAAATAAAAGCATTGTATCACATAACGATGACCAATTTTCTCCATTTTCACAAATTCACTGACAACGTTCACTATTGATGGCTGCCAAACAAATACTGAACAACGTGGCGCTTTCAAACTTGAAACATATGCTTTATAGACTGCGTACTTTCCAATACAGTGATATTTTCAAACAACTACCGCCACCTCTTGGTCAGGTCGGGTACTTCTGGGACCACCCTCGTATGTTCCCTTTATCCATGGGTATGTAAGTACGGAAAGTTCCCCATTGGACACCCTAAAGTCTACGTCGGTAAGGAAGAGTGTCAGCAGTTTATTCAGGATAAAGGAGGTATAGAAAATGTTAATAGTGTAGTGAAATGCACTGTTTTACCACCTCAAAATCTATACCATCCGGTCTTACCCGTAAAGCTATACAAAAAGCTGCTATTTCCCATTCTCTAATTTTTTATTGTTTGTCACAAATTATATCGTCAAAAATGAATACTGAATTAGGTTTGACGTTGCTAGGACTGATTACGTCGTCGCTTTCACTAAACTCTTGATAACTGTTGTTTTTAATAGGTTTCATAACTTCCCTTAAGAATTCGTATTTCGGTTGAAATAACGACTTGGCATACAGGTAGATGTTTTCAAATTTTAACCCGTTTTCATTAATCAGTAGACCTAACATAACATTAGTTTTACCGTAGGAAGCAGGACCGCTCAGAATTGCTCGACATGACGTAGGTAATAAGTCACCGTGTTTTCTATTACTAAAAGAAATAAGAAACATATATAGAATGTATATCGTTTATTTTATCATATTACATATAAATAGCAATACAATAAGATCATCTTACATAGTACAAATTAAATATTTACTTATTTTATGATTTTTCTCGTTTTAAGCTCTGCGATGACTGAAATTATTTCGTTTTCGTTTTCGAGACTGTTACTATGAGCTTTCTTTGCGGCGTACAACAATTGTAGTCGATCCACTAGTTGATCAGGCGTACTCTGACGTATCCAATCCGGTTTCATCTTGTTTAACTTTTTGGGAAGACTAACCTCAAAGTCTGTTATTCTGTATAAATTTGGCCTGATTACATTTTTGTATTTCCAATGTTTAACGCTTATTAGTCTACCGTTGCGTCTATAGTCTTTCTTATGAGCATTAGTAAGTGAGATTATTTTCATATAGTTGTCGATATCTTCCTCTGTTGGACTAGGAGAGCTTACTCGTTTAAGCGTTAGTAAAGTAAACAGACCGGGTGTTCCATTGAATAGTTTGTTTTTAATTAAAATATCCTTTCCCTGAAACTGTACTCGTGAACAAGCAAATCGCCACTCATTGATGTCATTATAGTATAGAGCGTACCTAGTTTTATCTACGTTTTTGTTTTCTCCGTTAGCTAATAATGCTCTATAATAGTTAGAGAATTCGTGATAATCTTTTAAGCTAGAATCGCATTCTTCTTCTTCTTCATCTTCAACAGATGCAACTGGAGATGCTTGTTCACGTTTCGGTGAGAGATTAACGGTCCCCGGTCGAGGTTCAGTTTTATCACGATGAAAGTAGGCTAATTTATTACGTATAGCATTACGAGCGTTTATTATTTCATAATCGAACCTTTCTTTATTCGTGTCACGGGGTTCATTGGTATGCGTACGTTTCAGACTCGCGTCTTTAATTATTACATCATTTCTAGGCTTTGTCTTATTATTATTATTCACACCTATGGCACAATGGATTGTTTTCAAGTGCTTGTTTTATAACTACTATTACGTGAAAAAGATTTGAAACATTTAGTACATGAGACTTTGTGTCCACGGTGTATATTCATATGGCTTGCATACCCGGAGCGTCGAATGCTCAGACCGCATACATTACACAAGCGTCGCTCCATACCGGTAAATGAATGAACAGGAACAAAGTTCCTGTTTATATATAGTCCAGTTCATGTACATACACATACATTATCAAGCATATTCACGCACAATTTCAAACAGATACACGCGCAATTCGAAGCATATTCACGCACAATTCCAAACAGACACACGCGCAATTTGAAGTATATACACGCACACACATACATTATCAAACATATTCACGCACAATTTAAAGTATATACACGCGCAATTTGAAGTATATACACGCACAGACGTACATAATAAAGCATATACACGCGCAGTTTCAAACAGATACACGCCCAGACGTACATAATAAAGCATATACACGCGCAATTTCAAACAGATCTACGCACAGACGTACATAATAAAGCATATACACGCGTAATTTACAATCATCGTGTTATATTCTATATCAATAGCTCCTTTTGATAGAACACTACCTGCGCTGCTACTGCTGCTACCTATGTTATCATGTTTGGTTTTTCTAGTCAGAGATCCATCATCTTGACATATTCATTTTCTTTTATACGAAAAATAAAAACATTAAAATATTTATAGAGTTCTCATAAAACATATACAATCATTTTTAATATGACTGAAAGCATTTACTAAATACAAAATTTATATATTTCATCTATTTAAAAACTTCCTGCAGCGTGAAAGAATATATACAAATGTACTACAATTATTTTTATCAAGTGTTGACATAAATGAGCATGCAGTCATGTATTTTATCAAACCTTTGCATGTTTTGTATGACAATAGCTTAGACCGTCACCCTTAATTAAACAGGGCTAGACGCCGTTCATGGTTAGGTTAGGACACATAATTTTAGGTTAGTCTTACATATGCATACAATCAAACTAATGTTATCATGGAATAAGTAGATGTAGGTACAATTAAAATCAATAAGTTTTAAAGATATTTATTATATATATTTATTATACATTATATCACATATACAATATACAATATATACAATAGTTTTCCTATTAAACTTATAAACTAATTCATTCAAAAATCATCCTTATATCTACAAGAAGAATTTAACACTTTTAATAAAATATTATTGTCTATACGTGTTGTTCTAACTTTTATAGCCTCGTCTAGGACTTCTTCGGCAAAACATTCGTAATTGCGATGCATAGTTTTAATACTATCGATTTTTTTCCATAAAAAGGTTTTCATCATGTATAATCTCCCTAGACTTAATTCGGAAATGTAAAGTTCAAAACCTTTATTTTTCGGAACAAATTTGAGACATTTGTTTCCTACACTATGAAGTGTGTAATCGGTCAATACGTGTCCATCGACCTCGTTGTGTTTCAGACATCCCAAGATGTACGAAGAATCCTCCATAAATTCTTTAAAAGAGTCTTCGTTAAATGCCGTGATCAACGCCTTTCTTCAAGATCCTTATACACACATCAAAATTCTTGCCCAGTCCAAGATGTAAATATTTCGAACCACTGTTGTTTAACGGCAACTGTATTTCATAAAGAAGTCTTGACTTTTCATAGTTTAGAATTTTTTCATCATCATCATCATCATCTATAACCTTTATATCTTTTGTAGAATTTTTTAAAAATTTTGTTCAGCTGAGACGAATCACACTGTACACTATACGGTTCCCATCTATTATTATTATTATTATGTTGAACAAGCTTTGTAGAATGCCATGGATAAGCAGCAGCAACACAGTCGAATCGTGACTAAATAAGTAGGCTTGCTGCTTCTGCTATTTGTTATCTTCTGAAGAGGGAGTGAGGAAATCATTAAAACGTCCATAATACAACGGCTCTTCTGCTAACAGGTTTCTACTTGTCTCAGCTTTCTGGATCCTGTTTGGATAGTATTCGTAGTCGTATAACGTTGAAATTCACAACCCATTGTTTGTTTGATGGTCACTGTTTAAAACCAAGCTTCTCCGTTGTTTGGTTGTCACTGGTTTTCCCTTTCTTTCGGTTTATCGTGAAGTCGCTCCTGCGCGGTTAAGCTTCCTTCTCAATAGCAGAGTTGAGTAACAAAAATGGCTGTCGGGCAGTAGAAGCTGAATGTTCGAGATATGTTAGAAAATTGATTTTGGATATAATTCGCTTTAGCGGAATAAATCTCGCATTCAACAGAATGATCGCTTGATTGGTTATATGCGATCAACCGTCAAATTAGACGGATTACGTTCTGGTGCCAACCATTTTAGGTAAATTCTTTTCGTTTCATTTCCATGCGCTAAAATCTTACACATGTCTTTTTATTTTAGGTAATATTATTTCTCTAGCCGTCACCTTCAGGGAATTGTATTGTAAAAGACCTTTCAGTTTATAGAAAGGTAAACATCTTCAAATATTTAAAATTAATACAATATACCGGGTGATTTCTTTGTAGGTCTTTTTGTTTTGGGTTTTGTTGTTCGTTGTCGTTTATTCTTGTTCCTGCCTCTCTGATCGTGGGTTCATTTTGAAGGTCCTTCCCCTTTGGGTCCGTACCTACATCTATACATGTACCGGGTCGGAACAAAACAACATATATCGAAGGGTGAAGCGAAAACCCCTAAGCAAGGTTTTAAATAAAACAGCCCTGGGTCTTCGAATGGTGGGATGTTTGTCTAAACTTACGTACGTATTCTGTGTCATTTTATTTATGTTTATATATATATATTTATTAAATGTGTGTACAATGTATTCATGCATGTTAATTTTAAGAACAACACGAGATATCGAGTAATGAAATTGTCTTAGGGTAGTTTTAAGCCAACTGTGATACAAATCACCATTTACCTTTTTTTTTATTAAACATTAAAATTTTTGATCTGCACAATAGACAATAGTTACAATTAAAAGAAAGCCCTACTTAGAAAGTTTACATTTCACTACGTGTGTTTTATTTATTTATTATTTATTTATTTGTATGATTTTAATATTGCTTTCCAGCTAGTCATTTGTAAGTATATATGTACGGTACGACCAAAATTGTGGAAGTTGCCCATATTTTAGTAGAAGATCTATTTCTTCGTTTGTCTGATAAGCTTGAAGCTATAGTAATAAGCATTGTTTTTAAACGAAGTGGCACTTGTTTTTTTTTATCTTTTATATCTTGTATTACCCCGCCCCTCTCCGACTTATTGGGGGTTAGCCGGCAAAAACTAAAGCAGTGTTATTTGGATCAAGCTGATACTTCCAGTATCCAGTATCCAGTATCCACAGCTATATTTTGGGTAGGTTAGGTACGTATTTATATAAAAATAGCCTTTGTGTTTCTGTAGGTTATAGTCGGCGTGCTTACCCGTAGGCTCGTAATCATACGTAGCGTCCTACATAGTATAATTATTCTGTTAAGACGACGAGGTAAGAAGGCATATGTAGAAATCGTTTACAAGGGTAGTAGATATAACGAAAAAGGTTAAAAATATTTTCAAAATTACATTACGCCTAGAAAAGTAGAAAAATTGAGGTTAGAATTGTTGAATATTTTCGTTTTCACCATATATCATAGGATTAATTTTTATCTCTAATTTTATATATATGGCGTTTTGTATAGATCAGGAGTCTCACGATAATTTATTGTCATATACTGTCTTTGAATATTCTAAAACAGAAAAAGCTATTCATGTTAGGAATTTTTTAAATAACGAAATTTTTATTGAATCAGCTAATGGTGAAGTGAAGCTCGCTAGCAGAGCTCAGCAGCTACATTTCATTAAGGTTTCCCCCCAAAACACTCTTCACTGTAAAAGAATAATTTTATTTCTCAGGCAGTATATTATTTCCATATATTAGTATGACCTCATAATGTCACCCTATAACGTCATCGGGATAAGAGATGGTCGTTGATGAGTTTCAGTACATCATAGTTGAGTCTAATGCCTTTTACTTTACATACTGTGAAGTAAGTGCGGTACATGGGACCTTTCTCGCTCTCGTTCTCTCTCTCTCTCGCCCTCTCTCTCGCTGACAGATACAAAATGGTGGATATGTAAATGACAGATTCAAAATGACAGAAACAAAATTGACAAATTCAAAATGACAGATACAAAATGGCGGATATGTAAATGACAGATTCAAAATGACATTTAAAAATGACGATTCAAGATGGCGATTCAAAATGGCGATCTAAAATGGCGATCCAAGATGGCGATTCAAAATGGTGACCCGATCACAGGACGTTACCGATAGATGGCAGTTGAGGCAATAGGAATTCAAGTCTTTTAGCGGGAAACATGGACAAGTTGGAAATGACAAGTGAGAGCGAGAGAGATGCATCTCTCTCTCTCGCCCTCTCTCTCGCTCTCGCTCTGGCCCTCTCTCTCTTTCTCGCCCTCTCTCTCGCTCTGGCCCTCTTTCTCGCTCTGGCCCTCTCTCTCGCCCTGGCTCTCTCTCGCTCTGGCCCTCTCTCTCGCTGATTATTTTTAAATAAAGTGGATTTAAAATAGATGTGTAACCGTTTTTATAAAAACATCCTTCGCAGTACTTTAATAGACAAGCTCCGTGATCTCGGGGTTAAGCTATGGGGTTCTAATCAGATGGTTGAGCGTTCGAACTCCGGTTACTCCAAAATTGATTTTTATAAAAAAGTGTAATAGGTTGCCTATCTACAGGCGTATAGAAGTCTACTATACCGATCACAGGCCGTTACCGATAGATGGTAGTTGAGTCATTAGGAATTCAAATCTTTCAGCGGGAAACAATGACAAGTTGGAAATGACAAGTGAGAGCGAGAGAGATGCATCTCTCTTTCGCCCTCTCTCTCGCTGACAGATACAAAATGGTGGATATGTAAATGACAGATTGAAAATGACAGATACAAAATGGCGGATATGTAAATGACATTCAAAATGACATTTAAAATGGCGATCCAAAATGGCGATTTAAAATGGCGATCCAAAATGGCGATTCAAAACGGCGATCCAAAATGGCGACAGAGTAGGGATAGGGGGGGAGGAGTAGGGGCTTAAGTGGGGGGCCTAAGTGGGGGGCTAAGTGGGGTGGGGCAGGTGGCCCAATACCTACTAATGATTTTAATGATTTTACCAATTTCGGCGTCCCAAACAGTCTAGCCTCCTCGGGCGGCGCCCGACCTCGCACCCCCCAAAGGCCGGCACTGAGCACGCTCTTTTGTACTATTTACATATATTGCATGGAAAATAAGCACTTGTTAGATAATAAGTATTATAATTTTTTTTCTTGTTTAAAACATAAACACATTCAAGTTGTTCTTTTATTTTGGGTGTTGGGTAATAAACATTGTATAACAACCTGTTTTGTTATTATTATCACCTAGTTTCCCGTAATTTTTAGTGTAAACCATTCAGTCATTAATTTTACCTCGACGAGTAAAGTTGATTGTGTTATCCAGAGTGTTAAAGTGACTTAATTGGCAATTAGTGTTAATGAGACAACCACTACTTAATTAGTGAGTTCGCTCACGAGTATTTTGTTCATCTTTTAAGGGGTGACTGTGGAGTGAGTTGATTTAATGAAAACGTGAGTTATATTGTCGATTTTATTGAGTAGCCACACCCATACGGTTCGACAGTATTATAAACCTTCTTGCTCTTCTTGCAATTATTCTGGAATGCTTTTAAATTACTCTAGTTGATATCTTTCCTTTTGACTTTTTATAGAGACCCAGATTTTATCTGATCGAAAAGGCAGCGTTCAGTGCTGTTCTGGGTCTAACTAGTATTTCCTGGTGTTTGTGTTGTCCCAGCATATTTATCTGATCGAAAAGGCAGCGTTCAGTGCTTTGCTGGAGAGCATGCCTGGCCCAGACCTTATCTGTTCGAAAAGGAAACATTCAGTGCTTTCCTGGGCCTGTTTGTCAGGAGTCGGTGCTTATCTGTTCGAAAAGGTAGCGTTCAGTGCTTATCCGACTCAAGCTAAAATGTGATGTTATATGTATTTACTTAATTTAAGCTGATGAGACAGTCTTTTGCTGATTGTATTATTCTCTGTGATTTTCTTATTTTATGAGCGATATTAGACAATCCCCATAAGTTATTACTTTTTAGTTTCTATAGAATAAAACATAGAGCATTCATTGAGTAGTGAGTGAGTGATCTTATATCAATCTTCTCGTTCTTGGAGGAGCTCCTTTTGAGGTGCGGCAACGTACTCAGGATTGTGTTTTGTTTTACAGTGGTTATATAAAATCGAGACCGACGAGAGGAATAATCGGACAAGGAAGTGTTTGCTTACGCAACAAGTCGGTTAGTTAATTAATTATTTTTATTTACCTGTGTCTCTCAAAACGTATCCTTACACACTGTACATTATTTGTTAGTCGTAGTAAAAATGTTTTAATATTTTCAAATTTAGACTACATTATTGGAACGCGCCAACAAATATAGATGGCGTTGTACAACATCAAAATGCCTTCGATATGCGGTAGATGCCGTAGTAGTTTTTAGCGGTTGTTTCTGCTGTATTGCATTGGTGATTGTAATAACACATTTAATATTCGTGTTAATATTTCTGATAATTTTAAATAAGAAATTTAAATTTTTTTTATTGTTTTTATTTATTTATTGTTGTACTAGATTATACATTAAAATATTGCAACATAGGCATCACATTCTACCGCATAATTTATTTTAGCAAAATACCGCAGATTAGAGTGCTAAATACCTAAAACACTTAACATGTTAGTTATATTAGAAGTTTTGGGTAAAGCAGTAATTTAAAGTAAAACTGCGAAATTAAATTACTGTAAGGTTATAGAATAGAACGTAGATTATTACAAGTTTTACAGAACAGGAAACTGTTGTTTTAAAATTATAATTTTTCTTTATTTTGACGCAATTATAAAATTTGAAAACTTTTAATTTTAGGATTTTAAATTATTCTTATATAATAATAAAACTATAATAAACTTTCAAATAAATTATAACTATTTAATGTTAACAAAGGTTAGTTTAACATTGCAGACTTATTGTTTTAATAGTTTGTAATTAAGTACTAACTAATTAGATTAGTACTACGTTAACTGAAACAATTATTTTACATATTTTATCGTAGAATTCTAAAACCTATCTAATTATCATTATTTTGTTTTTGAGACTTAAATATTTTTTTGTTATGTTTAAAAAATAATTTAATTAAATAATTATTTTAAAAAAATTGTTCTAATTTGCTTTCAATAGGAATTTAAGATTCTAATTACAGTTAGAATTTAATTTAAAGTAAATTTAAAAAAATAGTTTCGTGAATACTAATCCTTTCTCTTATATAATCTACTTGCATTTTTTTCTAAATAAATTATGATCAGATCTAAAATCAACTCAACGACTGGAAATTCATTAAATCTATTACAGCACCCTGCACACTATAAAGCCTTCAAAGTCTCATTTTTTTACAAAATGATAACTTTAAATTAAATTCGCCAGATCAGTTTACATCCGTGTTTTTAATTGTAATAACAGTATCACGTATTTACATTAAAAACGCACAAAGGATAATCTAATAATAAAGGTTGCTACCGAATATGGCTTCACATCTTCGATCACGAAATAAAAGCCAGTTAAAACCAACCATTTACATAGGATGGATCACACTGATCAGACAAATAATGTACGAAATGATAATTAAAATAATAATTTTTACACAACTTGTTTAAAATTTGATATTTGCAGGAACCGATAGACTTGGACGATCTATTACCACAAGTTGGCGAATTCGGTAAATACCAGAAGCTTATGCTTTGGCTCATTTGTTTACCAGCATGCATTCCATGTGGATTTTGTGCTTTTAATCAGCTTTTTATGACTGACATACCTAATGATTATTGGTGCATCATACCCGAATTGTATAATTTAACGCAAGAAGAACGCAAACAATTAGGGATACCAAATATAAATGATACTTACAGTAAGTGTTCGAGATATGCAGTGAACTGGACCGAATTGTTATTGAATGAAGACGTTCTAATCGCACCGGATGATTCTTGGCCAGAAGAATCTTGTAAAGATGGCTGGGAATATAATCAGACAGAAATGATATCAAGCATTGTTGTAGATGTAAGTGTAGTTATTAGAATTATGTGTAAAGATGATGAACTTGATGCTTAATATATTTTGCAGTTTGATTTAGTTTGCGATAAAGATATTTATCCTACATTGGGATTAACAGCGTTAAATATAGGCGGACCTATTGGAGTCTATACTTTTGGGGTCCTCAATGATAAGATTGGAAGGAGAAAATCGTTTTTCGGATGTTTATTTACTCTCCTTTTTGGAAGTTTCTTAACAGCGTGTGCTACTAATTTTTGGTGGTGGGCTGGAAGCCGTGTTATTGTTGGACTAACCGTACCTGCCATCTATCAGATTCCTTTTATTATAGGTGAGTCTATATTAATAAGAAGAAATAAAAATGATTGCTTTCATGTATACTTTATCAGTTGAGAAAAATGCGAAAAGACTATATATTGTATAAATTCATAAATAAATTTTAAATTAAATTACACGACTCTGAACTATTCTAATCTTACTAATAAAATATAAAAATATGTCTGGTGTATTATTGTCACGTGAGTTTTCGTAACTGAGGGTCATAGTCAGAGGTAGAATTAGGGAGTAAACACAGACAACAATTAATTATATACTAAACAATAAGTCAAAATACAATAGGTTACAAACATAAGTATGAGGACGGTTAAGTGCTCCTAAAACTAACATAAACATGAGGGCGATCGGAACCACCCTGCACTAGCACTAAGTCCTACAACTAAGCCTTAGAGAACCAGGTAATCAATGCCCCTGGGCATCAAATTCGAGGTCCCTTAATAAACTACAACTAAGCGCACATTAGGAAGTCAGGTAATCAATGTCCCTGGGTATCAGATTCAAGACGCCTAAAACTATAAAGAGGGGAGACAGGTAATCAGTGCCCCTGGACACCAGATTCTAGTCCCCCTCGATAAATAAATATAAAGTTACTCGCCAGCTTGCTTTAAGATGCTGTCGTGTTGGAGTCATTTTTATGACTGAATATTAGGCTTGAAGCAAGCTGTTTATATACTGTATCCTCATGAATATTGCAGAAGCCTTACTGTATATATAAATATATTACGTATAATGAGATAAATATATAAATGCATAATGAGATGCAAATATGAAATACAAATGATGCAAATGAATACTGTAGAAATGAATAAATTACTTCTAATCAGATGCATACTGTGTAAATGAATAGTTTATTTCTAATGAGATGCAACATTATCATATATCTGGCGGTTCGCATGCGATGCTTCTGCATAGACGAGTGTAACCTTGATAACATTTGCACTAAACGGAAAGCAAGTTGAGAAATTATGAAATTATTCAATTCGAAATAATTCTGTTTGTGACATTATATACAGGATCTAATACAGTAAGCTCTCGATTATGTAAACTACGAGTAATTAAAACCATGCTTGTTCATACAAACGAGATGTTCACTCAGTTGAATGTACTCTTTAAAATGGGTTTATTATATTTATTAACTTAAATACATTTTATAACTGAACAACACTATCTGGTATACAAATGTTTATACATGTGAATTCAGCAAAGTAAGTTATATATTTTGGTAATTTATTCTGTTCATTGAATCATACATGTTATTCTTTAAATTTTTGTTGTTCATATAAACGAATTGTTCATTTAATAGAGTATTCACTCCAACGAGCGGCTACTGTATTTACTTCTGACTTTATTTACTAATATTTTATCCGTAAAGATTTCCTCTTAATGTAGATTTTAGTATTGGAGATATTTCCAATTGAAGACTCTAGTTCAAGATTTTAATTTCAATTAAAAATGTTTTATAACGATTGTAGTTTAAATTCAAAAGATCAACATCCATTAACAGTGTTAATTTGTTTATATTTATATTACCTTTAACAATGATAGCTTAGATGTCGAAACACTTGTCAGGTAGATTAAAAGAAATTTTGTGAAAGTTTTTACTAATCAGTTCTATTTATTTCATGATTATGGAGTTTCGCCAAATAAGGCTATAAACAATAAACAATGGAATATAAATGTTAATGTTTTGAATTAGAAACTTAAATTAAAAAATTTACTTCTAATAATTCATATTTCAGAATATAGATTTTAAAATTTAAATTTAGAAATTACAAATAATAATTTAAGATTTGAATTTAATGAGTCGAATTTAAAATAAAAATATAAAATTCTAGAGAATATTAAGATATAGTATTTAAGACTTGGAATTTATACAAGTAAAATAAAAAATTTAAACATTAATATTTAAAATGTATGACATTACATTTCGAATCTTACATTTTAAAATTAAAACTAGTGAGAATGCGCAGAGCTAGCATTGCCATGACGAACAAAAACAACTGTATACTTAATAAACTAATAAACTAAATTAGTTGTCATAAAAACTAAAATTCTAAGTCCTAAAATTTATCGAATTTTCTTTTGTTGCTAACAATGTTTATTTTTCGTAAATTTTTAAAAAATACAAAATTTTTCATTTTTCAAAAATTTCCCGAAATTCTCGGTGGTCATTTTGACCACTTTCCCGAAGAGATACAAAAAAATGTTTCAACCAAAAGTTTCTTAGAATTTGATGTACTATAAGATTCCAAAAAGAAAAATCCAAAAAAGTCAACGTGGAAAAAGGCGACAGACCGACAGACAGACAGACTTCACGAATTCAGAGACGAACTTTTTGTTCGCCGAAAAATATATTTTGCGTTGAAAATCTCGAACTGAAAATTTACAATTTTATATTTAAAATGTAGAATTTTGATTAATTTTTTTTTAAATTCAGATTTCAGAATCACATACAAATTTGAATAGAAAGTATACAATTTGGAGCTTTAGATATGTAGTGTACAATTTATCCGAAATTTATTTGGTCTTTATTGGAAATTAATAATAAAAATTAAAATCTTATAATTTAATATAAGTGTTTTACAAAATTAATTCTATATAATGTTATTATAAAGTTTATTTTAAAAACCTCGAATATTTGAGTTAAAAACGTAGGTTGAAAGTCTAAAATGGAGAATGTATAATGAATATTTTAGAAATTTAAAATCCATAGTTCAAACATACAATTCCAGATAATAGAACAATATGATGATTTTATAAATTCTAAACTTAAGAAGCAAAACGATATTGCTTTTTCTATTCGGTTTTACAAAGAATTTAAGATTAATTAAGATAAATTAAGAGAATTCTGAATCAAAGTTTCATATTCAGGACTAGGAATTAATAGAGGAAAATCTGGAATTAAAATTAATTAGAATTAATAAAAATTTATGTAATGCTGTTTCTCAAGCTAACCATTGCAAAGAATTCACACACAATGCAATTCATTGTTAAACCGTTTTTAAAAAAGCATTGTCTGCGTCTCCGCGATATTCATTAAATTTTCATCAGTTTAAAGAAATGAACAAGGGATTTTTAATTTCTTTATTTAGCATTTTATTAAACTTTAATTTTATAACTGATTCTAATGATTCTATTGTAAATAGCTGTAATGTCTCTGTTGTATGGGTTGTCTATTGTAATAATTGTTCATTTCGATTAAAATTTATTTTTTGTATATTCACGTACAATATTCCAAGTACGGATATGACTTAGCAGTTATTAGTTATATTCAAAAACTTAGTTATTCTTAGTTACTTAGTTATTAAACAAAAAGTTATTTTTATTTTATTGAAAGTTAGAATTTTTGATAGCGTTTTAAAAATAAATCCGGCTTTATAAAACGCATGACCAATAAACTCTAATTGTGTTATTTTTTCGCTTATAGGACTACTGTAATGTAAATCTCAGAAAAATATTCTTTGGACATTTTTATTCAATGAAAACAGATTTCCTGTTGTCATACTTGATTATTCTTTATTGCCTTTTATTAAAATATTATACTTAAATACCGCTTTTAAAAGAGTTTAGAAAAATATTAATGTATATCATTAAGACTTAAAAAATTATGAAAATAATTTTAGATAATACAATTTTTAGGTTATGGTTACATTTGAAAATATTTTTCAAGAAATCCAAAAATTCTGATTAATTTGAAACACTCAAAATATTTAGAAAATATAGAATACATAATTTGGACTTATTTAAACAATATAGTATTAGTAACAATTTTTTTGTTATTTGTGTTATATTGTTGAAAATAGAGTTCGAAGCAATTAATTTTGTTGATGAATGTTGATTAGTTTTTATAATTAGAATAATATTTTTTTTGTTTGTTTAGCACCCCCTTTCTGAGCTTCAACGCGCTTAAATTAAAGAAACAGTTGTTTAACGAACTTAGTGATCGCTAAAGAATTTTCAAAGCAGTAGAACAATCGCAAATTAACTTAAATAAGATTATTAACATTATTATTTTGTTAAAACCTTTTATCTGATCAAACTTAATGAATATTAGATATTACTGGGGCTTCTCGTACTATGTACGTTAATAAAAATGAAAGCAGTCATTTTTGCGAATATATTAGGAGTATAAAAATGTAGGCGTATCTTTTTACAACTTTTATGACTTCTACTTTTCAGCATTAGAACTCGTGGGTCCAAATTATCGTTCATTCGTAACAGTAATGACATGCACCTTCTACACTTTCGGTCTAATGGCTTTGGCTGTAGTTGCGTACTTCGTTCGTGATTGGGTTCACATGGCGCTAGCAACTTCCATGCCATTTCTCTTCTATATATTCTACTGGTTCTTCCTACCGGAAAGTCCAAGGTGGTTGCTAGCAAAAGGTAAATTCGAAGAAGCCTTGCAAATACTGGAAATTCTAGCAAGAGTAAACAGCCACGAATTACCATCCAGCTTTAAGCAGCAATTGAAACAACGCATGATGTTTTCAAGAACGAAAAGTCAAGATCGGACGGATTTATTCGCTTTATGTCGCACACCAAACATGAGATTGAAAACCATTTTAATCACACTTAGCTGGTTTTCGAACACCATGGTTTATATTGGACTTAGCTACTATGGTCCAGCACTGGGAAGTAATCAGTATTTAAGCTTTTTATTATCATCAGCTGTTGAGATCCCTAGTTATTTAATGTGTTGGGTTGTCATGGATCGATGGGGAAGACGATGGCCACTTTGCTTAAGCATGATCATAACTGGAATTAGTTGTATTGGGACAATGTTGGTACCAGCTGGTGAGATTTAGTTATTTTATTTAATTACAAAAAAAGTTGTACTGATTAAAGTGAGTTTTAGATGCTGTAACTACAACTTTAGTTTTGTATTTGTTTAGTAAATTTACAATTTCGGCAGCATTTTTGATTATTTATCCGTTTGCTGGGGAATTATATCCTACACAGTTACGTGGCTTGGGAATTGGCACGTCTGCTTATATTGGAGGATTGGGACTAATTATAATACCTTTTATTAATTATCTTGTAAGTATTACGTTGCATTATGTTTGTTTAACGTAAGTAGTTCTTATACACATCATTTTTAAATTTTAAGTTAATGACAGGATCAGTCATTTTATCCTGTTCTGTTCTTGAATATTACCACGATATGAATTAACATCATTTAGAGGTTGTGACAGGTAAAGTAGCAAATAAAAACAAAGTTAGAAAATAAGCAATATATTTATTAACAATAAAAAAACATGCTTGAAACAATGTTCAAAGACTCTCCCAGTTGCTGCATTTGATAATACAATCTGCTCAACATTCTCCTTATGTCGCATAATGCTGAAAATTGTAGTTTGTTGAACTTGAAATAAATTGACAATAAAGCACGATTTTGTATATACTGCTAATACTGTACTTTACAATTTAATGAAGAATCTGGGCCAACAGCTGGGTAAATAATACCCTTTTAGGGTGAGATAAGATAAACAATTTAACAATATAAGTTACGCGTTGCTGTTAGCAGTGTACGCTAGAATAATAAACAGATTTTCAAAACTGATTTATATTGGCAAACAGCTCTTTAAATAATAGGCGTTCTGTATACAATGTGGAGCAAAAGTAAGGAAATTCTTAAGTATCTCTGGGAGGGCTTACACGATCGAGGCGGAATTTGGAACACTTCATTTAGATAATATCTATGCTGGATTCAAAGCCTATGTCGATAGTGTTGCCAAGAAGTTAGTTTTTTTGGAAGCTCTACCAACTTTTGTATTTTAAATAGCACACCCTGTATATTTCTATTTTTTCGAGTTTCTTCAGTAATTTGCGTAGCAGTTCCTATAACTAAGTTCAACCGTTTTCGAGATATTTTAGCATTTTTAACTTCATAGTAACATTAAATCAGAACTTTTAATAAATAACAAAGTAGGAATATTAGCAGTAATTAAGGCGTATTCTCATCAATAATGAAAACAAGCATCTTTAAAACTGTAAAAGGTACACTTACACTTATTGTCAGAAGAAGTTGTAATTGTAAATATGAATGGCACGTACACGTGTTGATTTTTAGACATTTAAATGGTATTTTTTAATAATAACATAGCTCCTGCATATTGAACCAAGTAAGCAGTGAATAAATTGCTTTGTATATTTATATTAAGTTGAAATGTTTTCTTACATTGAACAGCTGTGAATTATTAGAAATACAATCGATAATTTCCAATTAGAAATTTCCAAAAGAGATTACGAAAGCCAGATAAAACGCGCTTAATTTTGTTTTACAGCAAAACAAGGGCTGCGTCATTCAACAAGTATACTACAAAATATGTTTGTTTATACTAAACAATTTGAATTCAGAAACAAGGTGAGGTGCTTCAGCTCGATT
Organism: Agrypnus murinus; assembly: GCA_929113105.1. Classification (NCBI taxonomy): domain Eukaryota; kingdom Metazoa; phylum Arthropoda; class Insecta; order Coleoptera; family Elateridae; genus Agrypnus; species Agrypnus murinus. The sequence continues at coordinate 150,105,200 of OV816028.1, forward strand.
CTTTTAAAGCAAGTTTGCCAGATATGCAATGGTTTCTTCTAAATTACTGGAAAGCTAATTAAGATAGGAAAGAATTATTAAGAAGTTTTTGCAGCATGTCTTCTATCACACCTTAAAATTAACGCGTCGTTTATCCTACGTATACTATTCCTCTTTTTTATCGCATCGTTTTTTTTTTATTTTATATTCTTATACCAAGTCCATGCGTTTCCGACCGCGTACAACTTATTTTTTGTATATTTTGTTTTATATTGTAACTTAGCTTCTTTGTCAGTAAACAAATTCATAAACAAATCGACCAAAACAAAGCTTCTGGAACGATACTTACGGTAAACTTATGTCGCGGCGGAGACATTTCTCTTCTCATATTAAATACAAGATCGTGGGTGCTAGTTCCTAACGATTTTAAATTGCAGAAAGAAATCAGGGTCGTAAATAATACGCTAATAAATAAGGGAGCCACCCATTTGTATTAAGTTCTTGGATATAGATACGGAAACTTATACAATGGGAAAGGATTTCCATTTAAAAAGAAGAGAATCTTCTTTCTAAAAATGAGTTTTATATTAAAATTAGAACTCTCGCAATTGGTTGTGCCAATATGGCTTTATAAGAATTGAGTATAAATATGTTTATTAAACAAGGAACAAAAAACATACATCCAGAGTACGTTTAACATTGTTGTCACATTTAGGGATCCCCACTAGCTACATATAAACAAGGGAAACGACTCTCAAAGAGAGTAAATTTGTTTACAAAGTTTGTAAGTTTTAAATGATATACAAGATTAGTAGGATTTAGTTTGGTTAACAATCCAACGATCCTATTCCCTTTAACTTGCCGAGTAATTACCTGTTAATGCACAACGGACAATACGGAATACATAAACCATGGACTGCTATGATGTCAAGATTTAAAAAACGCGCACCAAACGCGAGGTGACAATTACATTGAAATCCTTGTTGTTAATGAACTGAATTTTTTATAAATCTATTGGATTTTACGATCATTGACACTAAAAGAGAATTATTAGTTCCTTCTTTTTATTCCGTTTTATTTTAATGAAAATGAGCATTATGGAAAAAAAAGTTTAATACTGCTTATGTATAATTGAACTTTTCCATATTAAAGGGCACAGAAAATCTAATTCTACCCCTAATTATAATGGGCGTCATATCAGTATTTGGAGGACTGCTTGGTTTACGTCTACCAGAAACATTACACCACCGCTTACCGCAAACACTAGAAGATGGGGAGGAATTCGGTAAAGATTTTGCTATTGACGACTGTTGTCGATGTATTCCTTTGAGGTATATTCTTTCACTGTTATTTATAATCTATAGTGCTATATTTATCGCTATCTCTTTGTTTGTTTAGAACTGAATCTTTAGCAGGTGGTTCTTATGAAGATTTGGAATTAGAACCCGTAAAAGAAGAAATATCTGAACAAATGCCTTTAGATAATATCCGTAGAATGTCCATGAGACGGTTAGCTCGGCAAGCGAGCTTTATGAATACACAAAAGGATTATGATGGAACCATTAGAATGACTTATTGGGTCTAATCTAGTTATTTAGCAATTATTATTAAAATTAAAGGATCAAAACGTAATAAAGGACTTTTACTCACCATATATTCTGTTTTTACAATTTTTGAAGCTTATTAAGTTTCTGCATTTTAAAAATCCTCAGATCATTTGAAATCTTTGAAACGTAATAAGTTATACTGTCTAGAGATAAGATCCAAGATATGGCAGTTTATTAACGGGCAAACGAGGAACGGTACCTAAATCTAATGTCTATACTCTATACCAGCGGAAAATGAGGTCAAGTCAATCGTTGTCGGAAAAACTAAGAAAGCTGTGATTACATGTGAGTTTCTTTTAGGTTGTCTTTAGTATTCCGGTAATTTCATCAAAGCATTTAAGCGTCACGTGTGCTTAAAATACGCGTACTTAACGGCACCGGATTACTGTCCCCGACCTTATGTAGCCTACTTTAATGAGAAGTAAATATGTGCGTATTACACCAAAGAAAAACAAGCATGTCGAGCACCAGATGCTCCACTTGTCCCGCAGCAAGAAGATAAGAGCAATGTTAAGATGCGTTTTAGACGTCATAATGCAGCGATCAAATTTTGCGACAGGAATTTTTGGCGACGACAGAATTACGAACGGGCTAGAACTTCCAACAAGATTTTGAAAGGTTACACAAATTCGAATTTTTGTAAATAAGAAGTCCATGCAGAGTAAGTGCAGAGTATGTAAATAAGTCCAGAACAATTTTCGAGTCTAAGATGCATTGGACAAAACCACGTTATTTGAATAATTTGGGTATCCGAGTGCCGAATTAGGTTCACGGCAATCTTTGAGTACAAAAGACGTTAAAGTACGCAACATTTGAACTTGAATAATTTAAATTTTTTATAATCTGATGATCTGACGACAAATAAAGACAGAATTATAATGTGGGGCGACTTATGGCCGACTGCCTATAATAAAAATAGGTCCCAATTCAAATCATTATAACTCGTGTTGATTGTCAATTCGCGTACTATGAATACATCGTACGGGCGACGCTCTCCTCGCTCCTAGTGATCGTGGAAGATGATGCAATGTTTCTAGGTTTGCCGCAGCGTTCGAGTCTCTATGTATATCTCTATGTATTGTTTATTTCGGCAGCCGTGTGCGCAATACGACTGTGCGTTTTAAAGCTCTCGACCAGATCTATTCAAGTGTACGAAGATCTTTTCTTGTTATCCGGCAAACACTTTTGACTATAAACCGTGAGTGTACAACGACTGTGCCTAGTATCGCTTTATTTCATAAACGCTTTCATGCTTTCATAAACACTCATAAATCTCAACTAGCTCATTTCGATTCCCCGATCTATAAGTCGTAGTTATACGCTCCAAACGGACGGCTCACTCAGAACTGACTCTACTTGTAGTATGTTATCTGTGATTGCTTGAATGCAACTTTTTATTATGCACACACCGCAAAAGCATCTAGCCCTTTTATTTGCGTACGACATGATAGCACATCTTCGAACACTAACTTGAAGAAGATTAATAGTGTTCGTGATTTATTTACAGTTCTTGAATTAACTGTTCTTGCTTAAAGTCCGCTACTATTCCAGTATCAGATCTCCTGAAAGATCGATCGACACCAGAGTCGATCCAGAACAGTTTATCTACAGTCTTAACTAGATTAGAGTACCATTTGATGACACAGTCTCCCACAAGTTAGTGATCAGGAGGTCACTTACGAGTTACACCTCTCTAGTTACGCTGTACTGGAGTCAAGTCTCATTTTTAGACCATCGTTAAAGTAAGGCATGTAGTCAAAAGAGTCACCAATGAAACTTAAGTTTTCTAATCATGGTAATATCCGTCCGTCTTAAGTCTTAAGAACTGGGTGTACGGTTGGGCAGTCGCTTGAGGTGTCGAGCTTGTTTAGTGTCCGAGACTAGTTCCAGGATAACAGAGGCCTGAGCAGTCGTTTGAGGTGTCGTACTTGTCTAGTAACCGATACTAGCCTGGGTGAGGACCACACGACGTTCATCCATAGAACTGACTGTAATCTATTCAATCCCAAGTTTGGAATAGAATCAGGCCACAGGCCGTTGCTTGAGATGTCGGAGGTCAGTTTACACTAAGATCCGAGACGAGACCTGAGCAGATACCTGTGTAAAAGTGGATAACGGACGATACAGTCAGAAAGTAATGTGTGCTACAGATTAACGAAAGTGCTTCTCGGCGAAAACTCATCAACGTTGTGAAGGAACTTCTGCAAACATGAGTACCGATATGGGAGGATTTAATTCTTGACTTAGTTTGATGGAAGAGAATCTAGTGAGGTCTATCCCGGTTGGGGGAGGTCTTAACCCTGCCAGTCCATGGAAAACTGCATGCCACCAGGTAGATATGTTCGGCGACGAAAGTATAATGATTATGTTATGGCTGTGCAGTTACAGTCTTGTGATCCAAAAAACCGTTTAAGGCACTACATTTAAGGGGTGTTGATGCGAATGACTAGCCTCTCACGCTCAAATCAACTTCACTTTAACGGGTACATGACGAGATTCTTAGGCAGAATTCCGATTCGGCCGGGCAGTGGAGTCCCACTCACGTAGTGAGAGCAGTCCGCATGCTGGACCAGTGGCCCATCTTTGGAGAAGGAGTCCTACGGCTGAGCACGGCTATAGCCCCAGTATAGCCCCAGGCGGGCTATTTGTCAACTGGTCAACAATTACTTTTCTTTGAAAGGAACGTGCGAATAAGCTAACGGATATTGTGAAGCTGTAACCTTAAGTATCTCTTCACGATACTGTGCAATGATTCCTGGAAAGAAAATTACTCGACAGTAGGTATTAGGGCACCTGAGTCAGACGGAAATTGACATGCCATGTGGCATGCCAATGGCATGGCTCCTCCCCCCTGCTTCTGACTGGCTACCCCCACTCCTGTAGCTCCTCCCCTTGCTTCTGATTGGTTGAAGGCAGCCATTTTGGAACGTCGGGCGCCATTGTACCACGCCCGCCCACCGCCATTACGGGGATCTGCATTACCGGCAATCTGTGTATCGTCAATAGATGGCGTCGTGAAGGGATCTGTATGACCGGCGGGCTATGTACTACTACTAGGGGGCGCGTCATGCAGAAATCTGTATTACCGGTATGATGTAGAGGCAATCATTTTATATCACAGCATGTGGCGCGCTAAATTTGAATCTGTACTGAATCTGTCAATTTTAAATTTGTCATTTTTGCATGTCATTTTTAAATCTGTCAATTATGCATCTGTCATTTATGCATATGTCATTTTTTGCATCTGTCATTTATGCATTTGTCAATTTAAATGTCAATTTTGCATCTGTCATTTTAATCTGTTATTTTCATTCTGTCATTTTAAATCTGTCAATTATGCATCTGTCATTTTTGCATCTGTCATTTTAATTCTGTCATTTTTGCATCTGTCATTTTAAATCTGTCAATTATGCATCTGTCATTTTAATTCTGTCATTCATTTATATGTGTATGTGTATAGTAGTATAGTTGTATTTTTAAGTTTTGCAAATTTTTGTATATCATTTGTATAGGTAGTATCATATCTAACTCTTAAGTAGCAAAATATTTGTATAGTAATAAGTACAATAACAACATCATATGAAGGTCGATGTTTTAATTTATTATCATAATGTATATAATTATTGTACAGTTCAATCGTAGTAGTAGTAGTAGTCGGTGTATGTTAATCGCAAGAGATCGACCTTCGGCTTGGTGTAATTATTATTATTATTATAAGTGATGATGATGTCTAGGTTTATACTTTGTGTATACTATATTCGAAATTATTTAAGAATGTAATAATTAGGTAATTAGCTGTTGTAAGTTGTTCAATCATCTTTTGTCAGTATAGTGTAGTTATAATAATAAGTGAAGCTGACGAGAGTTATACTTTATGTACCGTAATTGTAATTAATTATCAAAAGATGGTGAAACTTGGGAGTGATTGAATGTAAATCACAAGAGGATACTTGGGGGAACATACTCATGAAATAGATCTCTTACTTGATATACTGATATTATATCTTGATTTCTTGATATATCTTGATTTACTGTCTAGAGAGAGAGTGCTAAAAAAAGCAGGTAAAATTCTAGTTAAATCTTATTTTACGCTATTAACGACAAGGGTTGGTCAATTATAACATACCACCGTACGCCATGCATTTCTTTAGAAACACCAATCAGACTTCCTTAATTGCGTTAAAAAAGTACATATTCGATTTGTTTAACCATTAACAGCCGTACTCGAATTAGAGAATAGAGAAATTACATGCGTGTAACCTTTTACCGTTTAATTTTGAACGTCTCTTTTCTGTAAGACATTTTGAGCATTTTAAAAGAAGAAAAAAAAAGTAGGTACCTTACCTAAAATTATACAATGTAAATATTTGTATATGTGTTAAACGGATCAAGGGGTAGAGGAATTTAAAACTGAGGATTTTTTATGAGAATCGCCGGCTGTTATTTAAAAACCAAGGCAAATTAAGAGAAAAATGTCAATTTATAAGTTACTTTAAAATACTCGTTTATAGCTTCCTTGATTTCAGTATCCAATAAAAATTTCTTCTTCTTCTTGTTTCTTCTTCTGCTTGGAAAAGTGGGTGCAAGAATTTACGTAGGTAGATGGATTTCTCTTTCTTAAACATCCGTTAAAATCAGACGGGTATGTTTAAATATTTAAAATGAATCAATCGTTTTATGAACTATTGACTTTTGTATTCAGATGCTAAAATTAACAGCATATAATCTTGACTTCCGTGTGCGTGATTGCTCGATGCAGTTGTTTGATGATCTTTTAGCTTAAAGTGACGTTTTAATTGTGATAATGGGCGATTTTAAGTATTATTTTTACATGCAGATTTTACTGTAATCTCACATCTCTGTAAATTATAAATTTATATTACATTTTTTTATTTACAAACTTTGCCTAGGTCGATTCATGCTCCTAATTTAAAAGCTAAATTAGCGACCAAGTAAGTGTAAGAATTTCGTAAGGTTTAAAATACCACGGGGATTGTTTGAATGATAAGCACATCCTTAAAAGGGAACCGTATCGAGTGCTAAAAACACAGCTAAAATTTTTTTAAAAAATTTAAATCTTTATTGATAGGTCGATCAATACCTTAATTAAGAGTTTAGATGTTATACGGAGATAAAGGGTTGAGTATTTACTGCATTTAGTTAAATAATAAATTGACTACGTGTCTACGGTGAATTTAGTCCTAATAAAAAATAATACATTATTGACCGTTTGAAAAAGGTTCTGAATAAGAAAGAAATCTTATCTTTTATTCAGATCTGAGTGTAATCATTACCGACGGCAGACGGTGATGCGCTGTGTAGATCAAATCATTAAAACAAGATGAAACAGGCATGAGCGGCCTCGACGGTTTATGACATCCGACTGATTTATGACCTAGTAAAAAAAAACTTAATTAACAATGTCTTGAACAGGATCATTCTTGTTTATTTCGTAATATTGTGCAATATCACGCAATACGTAAACGATTTAATGACAATCAGAGGGCGCTACGATTGTTTCCGAAAAAATCCTGAACTTCCGGGTATCACTTGTCTACGTCCGCTATCGCTGTTAATAGGGGTTTTCTAGCTCATATTTATTGCTATTGTGTGTGTTTGTGTGTATGTATTTGTTAGTCGCGAATAAAACTAATTTTAAATAAACTTTGAGTGTTTGCGTCAGACGAACCAAGCCAGCCAACAAAGGTAGGAATTTATTAATTGTTTATTACTTAGTTACTTTTTTCTGTACCTTATTTATTTTTTTTGTTTCTTAACTGCTATAAGGGACAGTAATTTACATTATTCAGGTAAGATATTATGAAGTTTTACACTTTTTCCGGCAGGTTTAACTTATTTTGTTATTTATAATAATTATCTGCGAAAGGGGTTTATTCACAATTTAAACTCTACTTTATAATATTTGCTTAAATTAGATTACTATTAAAGTTTAAGACTGATTAAAAGGCTTTATTAATTTGCATTAAAACGGGGTCTTTCTTTAACTTTGTACAAAGCAAATAATTAATTTATAATATTTAATAGCTTGCATTGTATTCAGAAGTTATTGTTTATTTAAAATTAACAACATATAATCTGATTTATTTTGCGTCAATTCTACCGTCACGTAGCATCCAAGCTTTTATTTTTAAGCTTGTAATCTGATTTATTTTGCAAACAATAATATTTCCCCTATGTCATTTAACAATAAGTCAGTCTACCCGCCTTTGCTTAACGCCTAGATTGCTTTGTTGTTGTTTATTTAAAATAATAATAATTTACCAAAGAGTTTTATCAACAATTTAAACTTTAATAATAATTAGTTGATGTTTATTTAAAATTAACAACATATAATCTTTGTTTTTTGCAGTTGTTAAGTGTGCAAGTGCGATATTTTTGTTATTGTTGTTACGCTTGTACGAAAATGTCTTCTCTCTATGAGATAATTAACGAGAGTGTGTCGAACATCAGGAAATTTGGCACCCTGAAACATTTACTGGTGTTTAAAGTAGCCGATGAAGACCATCTAGACTTTTTTAAATCGGTTATTAACCAAATTCTAAGGGATGTGTTAAGTAGAGCACAATCAACTGATAAAGTAGGGGCCATATTTGAATTCGACAGTTTCAAACAAAAACTTCCCGGCTACATGAGTTTCAAAAAGAGCAGACGAGATTACCTTCAACGATGTCTGGGGCATTCTACAATCGATTTTACAGAGCGATCCTGAATATAACAATGTATTAATAATAAACATAATTTTAATTCCTATCTGGCTTTATTATTTCTTCTAGAAAAGGTGGTGGTGGAAAGCGTACAGGGTGCGCGAGAGAGAAAGGTAGCAGAACTTGTAGGTCGTAGCGAGAAGGAGAAACAAATTTAAATCTGGGGAAATCCAAGATGGCCGCTTTAAGAATGACAGATTTAAAATGACAGATTCAAAATGACAGATTTAAATGACAGATGCAAAAATGACAGATGCAAAAATGACAGAATTAAAATGACGGATGCATAATTGACAGATTTAAAAATGACAGATGCAAAAATGACAAATTTAAAATTGACAGATTCAGTACAGATTCAAATTTAGCGCGCCACATGCTGTGATATAAAATGGTTGCCTCTACATCATACCGGTAATACAGATTTCTTCATGACGCGCCCCCTAGTAGTAGTACACAGCCCGCCGGTCATACAGATCCCTTCATGACGCCCTCTATTGACGATACACAGATTGCCGGTAATACAGATCGCCGTAATGGCGGCGGGCGGGCGTGGTAGAATGGCGCCAGACGTTCCAAAATGGCTGCATTCAACCAATCAGAAGCAGGGGGAGGAGCTACAGGAGTGGGGGTTAACCAATCAGAAAGCAGTAGGCGGGGAAATCCAAGATGGCGGCGACCAATCAGAAGCAAGGGGAGGAGCTACAGGTGTGGGGGTAGCCAATCAGAAGCAGGGGGGAGGAGCCATGCCATTGGCATGCCACATGGCATGTCAATTTCCGTCTGGCTTAGGTGCCCTAATACCTACTCTCGACAAGCACCCAGCCAGCACACTGACATTATAATGAAGTTATTTTTAAGTGATTATTGGTCGGCGACGTCATATGACTAATAAATGATGTCCACAAGACGTCATCTCATGGGACGTACGTAGACGTCTTCAAAACGACGTCTTTTAGACGTACAATAAGGTCGTTTTTAGACTTCTAATATTATTAATTATGATCTATCTAGGTAACCAAAAAGTTATATATTCCATAAAATATTTTTTATTTTTACATTTGCAGAACGTAAATACATTATTTTACTGTTTTCAATATTTAACTACACTATTTTTGTATTATCAGGTCCACTTTCGCATGTACGAGAGAGAAATCTAGCAACATTGTTTTATTATTTTTTACTTAACTGCACGTGACCACATGCCGCAATACAAACAGCAACAACCTCTTTCGTGTATTATTCTGCATATTGTTTTAGCAGCTTTTCAGTTAGTAAATGTTTACGTTTGTTTAATAATTATGAGATGTTGAGTTAATAGAAGAGATGTATGTTCTGTTATTGAATGTTACTTTTGTTTAATAATTACGTATGAAATAGTATAATAAATATTATTTCTAATATTCAACTATTTATTTATAATTCCTGTCCTAGTCCTAGTATAGGACGTTTTAATGGCCTCATTGAATAACGTTTTAATGATGGCGTTAAACTACGTTTTAATGACATCTTATATTGACGTCCTTGGGCTGTGACATAATGCTGGCAGTTTTACGAAAATTTGACGTCATTTTAATCCGTCATTTGACGTCGTTACTGCCGAAAAAACGGCGACATTATGACGTCAATGTGCTGGCTGGGCAATGCACACACCAACCTTTTGAACATAAACAGGCGTGTCTCTAAAAAAACTGTGGATTTTACGAAATCCAGAATCATATACTCTAAGAATCTTCATGCCCAAATATACGGAATCAAGCATCATCAGACATGAACCCGATACTTAAGGCATTGTCAGTATTAAACATGTTAAGGAACCACAGATAGTATTGGGTCCTTCCAGAGCAGGTAAAATTTAATGCACATGACATACTATCAATTATTGTGGAATTTGCAATGACTCTAGGCAATGGTGTCTGTTTTATTAATAATAATTTATTCTAACGAATTGAAAAAGTCGTAGAAATGTTTTTATTGAAAACCTTCACCTTTATTTATTGAATAAAAAGGCATGTAAAGCTCAAAACACAGTAGACAGCCTACTGCAACTGACTCTTTTAATAATCCCATAAGTAATAAAAAAACACACACAAATATAATCAATGTTTTGCTTATTAGTGTTAATTACAATATATGAATACACTGCATACGACTTGATTGTAAGTAACAATTACAAGCTGCAAGCCCATATTTATCATATTTTCCAAAATAATGTCGATGATAGGTCCGAAAAACGGTACCAGGTAATCGGAAAACAGATTGACAAGCCTGCTACTAATACCTGCGAATTTCAGCGAAATCTTCCTAAAATATTTTAACGGTAGTTCAATATTTTTAGTCAGTCTGCTTTAGAAATAATCGACTTACCCTATACTTATTTTAAAGCTTTCGAGTTTAATCTGAAACTTAAGTAGATCAACCGAGAAAGCGAACATCACCTTGTTTCCGACTGATTTCAATGTCATATTTCCGCTTGGTCCCTGTCTACCTCTTAATAAAACTCCATAGTGGTATTCAAACTGAAATATAAGTCAAGCTATTTTGCGGAAACGGTAAACGTAAAGGTAGCTATTAGTTTGTATAAGTCGTAAGTACAATCTACGAATTTTACCCATATAGCTTCAAAGCCAGCACCAGCTTTAACATTTAGAACTCCATCTTCAACTTTAACACTGACATTGCCTTCACGTCGGAACGTAGAAAGACCCTTCAACCCTCCAGTTGAAACATTTAAACTAACGAAAATCTAAACAAATATAAATTGTATGTTATTGAAAATATTAACATTAGAAACAAAAGGTTACTTACGAAGGGTATGTGAAACTGAGGCAGTACCAAAGGATCTAAACCAATTTTTACAATGATCTCTCTTACAGTATCAAATAGTACATCTACCAACTCAGTTCCTATACCTTCTTCTAGAAGATTGCCACTTCTGAAGACAAAAGAAAATCAATAATTAATTAAATGAAATAACTATAAAGAACAAGAGATTACTTACTTCAATTGTTCAAAAACAGCTGCAAGTTGTTGTGAAGCTTGTAAATACGCAGAGATTTCAAATCCTAAGTTTATTTCTAATTTAAATTGAGCTTGTACGTGTGCTGCGACTTGTGTACCGTAAAATGTTGTTAATACAAATGAGTTTTCAATAAAGATCAGTACCAGAAAACATTGTAAATAGAACCGCATTAAGAACATTTTTAAATATAATAAAAGTGTGAATTGTAATTGATATCTGTTTTATTTAGGATGAAGCATTTGTTTTTTCTTGTATTGAATGTTTAATGTTATGATTTTTGTAACACTTTAGAGTTTTAATTGGTATTGATAGTTATACATGTATTAGTAATTTGAATATTTTATTACTTCCATACTTTAATTACTATTAGGTATTAAAGAATTTCGGTGAGCGTGTAAAATTGATTTTCAATTAACGGACATGATAACATTATTTATTGTACATTCTAGCCCTTATTTACACTAATATATTTATACACTTAAATTATTTTAAATTCCTTTTCATTCTACGTCACTGTCTTTTCTTATTCTACCGGTTTTTACCAAAAATCGATCGAAAATTAAAGTTCGTATTCCATTATCTGTTGCAATTATTACACACTGTCTTCTACTTTTTATGTGTTTGCAGTAGTAGACAAATACTTTATATAGTTTTTCTTTCTTTTAAATAAATTAATGGACTTGCATAAATATGAATACAGTCAGATATTTAATTTCAGTTGTTTTTATTTTTGTAATAAAATAAAACATTTTACTACATATTCTAATTGTTATGTAATTTTTATAAAACCTCTTACAGTGATTTGTACTTAACGAAGATCTAATAAACTTTACTTGCCTTCTGTTCAAGACAGACTGGACTTTATTTGTCTAACGCCCAAGAGCGAATAAACTTTATCTTACGTCTAAACTACTTTTGTTAAAATCATTACCTAACTTGCTATGGACATAATAATATCAAACATAGGTGTACTATAGATTACATTGAATTATACATGAACAAATATAATATAATATTATATAGACTGGGACTAGAAATATTAATAATAATTTTTAAGAATATTTAATTAATATCTTTAACTTCCATTCAAAATAATATAAATATGATAACAGATTTACAAGTATGAATGATCTTATCCATTTAGCTAACGAGAACGATCTTGTATAACATTAAATTTAAAACTATTAAACAATTATTTTATTTAACAGTTTCTAGTTGATAAAATACACTTTTATTTATTAAATTACCTATTAATATGATTAATAAAGTTGTATAATTGTCACTCATTCTGAATTTCTAACAGATGATCTTACGTAAATAAATAATGATTAATAAGTTTATACATTATTTTACAAAAATTGCATCACATCATTTTTATTAGCATTTTAATTAAAAAATTGTTGTATAGTATTATTATTAATTATATCATTTTATATAATTATAACGGCTTTTGTATTAGTAATAACTTTTTCACAAGATATTATAATAGGTTAAAACAGTCTTGTTAAAATTAAACTAAATAAGATCTTAACTTGAAAATTACCACCTCCAAGTTCGCACATCAACAAATTCATGGGCCGATTAAGAGAATTTATCTATCTTATCAAAGTTTTGAATATTTTTAAAAATAATCTTAGTGTTAAATCAATTATTAGGTACTATCCTGGATATGTGGCCAGTTTTTGATTAAACTCTGATTAACTTAATTGTGATTAAATTTGAAATGTAGAAATACAATTGGATAAAATCCAAGGTCTGTTAAATCTCAGCCAATGAAATTTCTGAACTTCGAATTAAATGACAATTAAGTTAAACAGAACGTAATCAAGCTTTGTGAAACCGGCCATTAGTGTTTTATGACTAAACTATAATGAGCACAAAAACACCTTATTTAATGTTTATTAAAAGTAGACTGCATGAATAATAAATTAATAGATGCTGTGTAAACATAAAAATAATTTATAAAGTACTCTTGATGAAAATTTAGTAAAATAAAAATAATAACTTGGATTATGTAAATACTGATATAACTATAATAATCCGTAATAAGGTAACTTCATAAAATAAATTAAATTCTTTATTAAATAAGATTTGAGAAAAATATGAAAATAAACTGGAAATCTTTAACTCAGTGTGATGTGAGGTTCTTAAGGTAACTAGGTAAATCATATAAATTAAAGAACAATATATCGAAAACTATTTAATGATTAGGTTTTATTCTACTTTCTTCTTTAGATTGAGGTGCTAATTATTTCCCCATTGTAGATAGTAACCATTATTTTTTCTCAAATTTAGTTTTAGTTTATACGAAAAGATGTCTTGTAACTGTAGTTGTACTAGCTCTTTCTGTGTTGCGCTTTTACTAATAAAACAGATTAGTAAGAAGTTCTACAAATCTATAATAATCTACTTGACAATTGCTTCAATTTTCTTTTGTCATAGGAAACTCTACGGATAGTATGAGCCAACTTACGGCCGATCACTTGTAATAATATAGATTTCAATTAACTAATATATTGTTTAAAATAAGTACCCAACTGTTCAATTCGCGTACTGAGCAATAAATACATCGTGGGCGCATACAACGCTTTTTTCGCTCCCCGTGAGCTGAGGAGATGATGAAATATTTGTGAGTTTGCTGAAGCGTTGTACTCAGTTTATCTCGGCAATCATGAGTGCAACTCAAATGTACCTCGTATCATTTTAAAAGTCTGGACGAGATCGTTTCAAATATATAAAGAACATTCACAGTGGTTTGAATTTGACATTTTAAAAATTGTTTTCTGGTGAACTAAAAATCAAAACGTACAAATCGCGTGGCCATACAAAATGAAGACCTTTTCTGTGTTTACCATAAGTAACATTAAAACAGAAACTGAAATTAACTGCTAGTAAAATTTTTTTCCATAACGACCCCTTGCCCGTAATGTCCCCTATTACTTCGGTATTATTAATTTGTGCTAATTAGTTAAGATTTTATCAAATGACATGATTTTCTGCTTTTGACATAGTTTTAAAGTAAATGATTGAATTATAACTATTTTTAGAAAATACATTTTACGTTGAAAATACACATCTTGATGTATTAAAGAATATACTATCATTTGTATAGTTCTTAGAATTCTAATTTGTGCCAAATATAGAAATAAAACGTCGGGGAAACATCAAATTGTTTGTCACGTTACCTTGGTTCTGTATTGATTATAATTTAAACTATTGATCAATTTAAGTCTTTCCAAATTGAGAGTAGATACGATTGTAATAATTACGATACTTACTTTATACCTATGTAACGTTACGTTTTTTCAGCTTTCAAATAGTACAATTTAGTAGGTATATTTAATTTTAAAAAACCCTGAATACGGTCCTGGTAGTTTAGTAAAGTTCATTTATGGCAGGGTTGTTAAATTACATCAAGCTAAACAATATTATTTTATTTATTGTTTCCAGCCTTATTTTGTGGAACTCCATAATCATGAAATAAATAAAGATTATTAAAAGTTTCACAGTTTTATTAAAATATACCTGACAATATTGTTTCGACATTACTTTATAATATTACCTTTGATAATGACAGCATAGCTGTCGAAACAATATTGTCAGGTATATTTTAATAAAACTGTGAAACTTTTAATAATCTTTATTTATTTCAATATTATTTTAAGTACAAAAAAGTCGTCTCGAAACAGTTCGAGTAGATATGCTAAGAGAGTTCGAGCGCAAAATCCCATGTATTTTCTTATGGAGGTCCGTTTCGCGTTTCAAGGTCATCCGCGAAATTCGAGGTTCATTTGCATATCATTAGCGGGGTCATTAGCGGATCATTTGCATATCATTCGCGGTGTTATGTATGTATCATTAACGGTATTATTTGCATATCTAATTAATTTAATTCGCGGGGTCATTAGCGGATCATTTTTTATATCTCGCGGGGTCATCTGCATATCTCATCTCTCTCTCCTCATTTCCAACTTGTCATCATTTCCCGCTGAAAGATTTGAATTCCTAGCGCTGCTAATGCCATCTATCGGTGACGTCATATGATCGGTATAGTAGATTTCTATACGCCTGTAGATAGGCAACCCGCTATACTTTTTTTTTTTACAAAACCAATGGAGCCAACAGGGTTTGAACCGGGGACCGCTCGAATGGTAGCCAGCCAATGCATCCACTACACCAACGAGGTAATCTATTAAAGCACTGTAAACTGGTTATAAAAAAAAATTGTTGACTAGCGACCACGTACTCATAATATAATACAATTAATTTTAGGTATAAATCTAAACGTGATACATTATTATTACTAAATTAATTTATTAAAATAAAAATAACTCAGAACTAAATTATTAATATCAAGAAATTTATTTAAAAAAAACATTTCAATTCTAAACGTAACTGCTTTCAAATAAATACAAAATAAACAAAACGCGCTTAAATAAATGCGAATCATTATACGTGTTTTAGTTATAAGTTTAAGCGATAACAAAATGATTGGAATTTGTTATTATGTAATTATGCAAGTTAAAAATTCAATTAAAGAATCATTAGATCTTTTACAGCCAAATATGTTTCAATCTTGATCTCAATGCCTAAGACTTTCATTAATTAAACTTTTACTGACGTTTTGTAAAATTGTATATAAAAAAATTGTTGACTAGCGACCACGTACTCATAACATAATACATGTTAGTAATTTCATATTATCAGATATGATATCCATTATCTCAACAAAATCATTAGCAAAGATGTGTTTTAGTTATAAGTTTAAGCGATAACAAAATGATTGTAATTTCTTATTGTCCATACATATATCAGGGTTAGATTTAATAATTCGATATACATTTCACCATTCAAATATAAATTTCATAACAAAAGAATTAGCTTTTCTTGGAAGCGAATTTAAAAAAAAAACAAACATGTAAAAGACAATTTTAAAATATCAATATTTGAAACTCTGATTTCTTGTCTAACAGGGTGGACTCAACCATTTTTTTTTTGTTTCAAGACTGTTTCTAGCCTAAGGATGTATAGCCCCAGGGTTAATTAATTGAGTTTGACCTGTAGAGCATTATACCTAAAATAAGATACAATATATTTAAAGCAATTTAAAACATTCGATTACACAATAAACAGAATTTGTTTGCTAAAGAATCAGTGCAAAACATTCAATTTCATCATCGCTGTCACTGTCGTAATTGACTTGATATTTTACAGTAGACATCTTTCATTTCCCACCATTAGATTTGAATTCCTAATGCCTCAACTGCCATCTATCGGTAACGTCCTGTGATCGGTATAGTAGACTTCTATACGCCTGTAGATAGGCAACCTGTTACACGCCAAATATGTTTCAATCTTGATCTCAATGCCTAAGACTTTCATTAATTAAACTTTTACTGACGTTTTGTAAAATTGTATATAAAAAAATTGTTGACTAGCGACCACGTACTCATAACATAATACATGTTAGTAATTTCATATTATCAGATATGATATCCATTATCTCAACAAAATCATTAGCAAAGATGTGTTTTAGTTATAAGTTTAAGCGATAACAAAATGATTGTAATTTCTTATTGTCAATACATATATCAGGGTTAGATTTAATAATTCGATATACATTTCACCATTCAAATATAAATTTCATAACAAAAGAATTAGCTTTTCTTGGAAGCGAATTTAAAAAAAAAACAAACATGTAAAAGACAATTTTAAAATATCAATATTTGAAACTCTGATTTCTTGTCTAACAGGGTGGACTCAACCATTTTTTTTTGTTTCAAGACTGTTTCTAGCCTAAGGATGTATAGCCCCAGGGTTAATTAATTGAGTTTGACCTGTAGAGCATTATACCTAAAATAAGATACAATATATTTAAAGCAATTTAAAACATTCGATTACACAATAAACAGAATTTGTTTGCTAAAGAATCAATTACAATAAAATTAATTTGTTTAGTTATAAATATTAAAAATTGTTATATTTAGGAATAATAATTTAAAAATTCGATAAAAGAATCATTAGGGTTTTTCTGAACCAGATAATTAAAAAGTTTGTTATTTCTAATAATCAACTAGATTGATTTTATTATTTTTAAACTTTCAACATATAAGCTTATACCTAAAATATTTAGATCTGTTCAGTTCAACTGAAGCTCTCATCATCGATTAATATATGTTTCTTGTTTTATTCTGAAATCCAATTTGGTTCTTTTAAATTACTGCATACGAGTTATTTATAAAAAATGCTTTCACGTATATTTGATTAAAACCAATTTATTTAAAAATAATTCCCGGAAAATATTTATAAATATTGTACATTAATAATATTAAATCTTTAGGATTCAAAAATTATGTACTAAATTATCTAAAAGATTACATATGTACAACTAAGTTAAA
Organism: Agrypnus murinus; assembly: GCA_929113105.1. Classification (NCBI taxonomy): domain Eukaryota; kingdom Metazoa; phylum Arthropoda; class Insecta; order Coleoptera; family Elateridae; genus Agrypnus; species Agrypnus murinus. The sequence continues at coordinate 150,122,928 of OV816028.1, forward strand.
ATCTCATAAAATAAATACACAAATTAAAACTAAAATTACTTCTTTAAATTTTAGAGTTAATTCCATTTTATCTAATAGAGCAGTATCACTTTGTGCAAAACATTCAATTTCATCATCGCTGTCACTGTCGTAATTGACTTGATATTTTACAGTAGACATCTTTCAAACTGTTTTGAAGAACTGATAATATTAAAAAAAAAATGATTGATTTTATATAGTATTTTTCAGGAAAACCTTCTTCAGAAAAACCTAATAATTCTTAATTGAAATGTTTTCAAAATATGATTACATTTATTTATTTTAAATATAGTCATATACATAGTAAGGATTTTGGTTTTTCCTCTATTGTTAATGGTAATAACCGTACTGAGGTCAAGCTTTCACTAGATGAATTAAACATTTTTATGAGAATACAAAATACAGTGATCTTTTCATGTATCATTCGTTTCCTCGCATAACTTTTAGATTATCTGTGAGAAATTCTATTTTATTTATTTAGTACATGATATGATTTTGTTATTTTTAAACTTTCAACATATAAAATAGGTATAAATTATCATATCTAGAAAAAACTGATTTTATTATTTTTAAGAAATTTTTCTTGATACATCTTAAATATAACAATTTGAAAACTATATACAGATATTATTACTACATGAGGCCCGTAACATCAGTAGATCCGCGGCTTTTTATATCAGTATAAAATAATTAGATATAGTTATATTTACTATCTATTCTTTTAAACAGCTGTTATACTTCTACGCTTAGATAAATGTTTACTTCAATCATTATTACTAATGTGTGAATTACGTACAAGACAATTATAAGCCAATTATGATTATTATCATGAGTCATTGAGATGAGACAATTAGTCAGTCTTATATGAGCTAATCGTGAAGAAAGTCCAATTTTCCTTAATGCATCTCAAATCACTTTGAAACAATTATTACGTATGACTAGAGTCAGTTTAAATTAATTATAAATCTAAAAAATACATTTTTAAAATTAGGATGTAACCCCGAGCTGTTAATGAAAAGCAATTAACTCGTTTATACTGTTCCCCAAATTAGATTATTAGAAAAACAACCTTTCTAATTGCTCGGAAATTAACTAAAAATGACATATAAACTGAACGGTTTTTAAAAATAAATCATTGTGAAAGAGTTTTAGGAATCATCAAGACGCTATCCTACCTTCTCGTGTAAGTGTTTTAATTTTTAATTAGCTTATATATTAAAATACTATCTCATTTACGATATGTAATATGTAAATGTTTTAGATTGACTTTATTACAAAACTTTAATATTATAGCAGTATAATCAAAATGGATATCGTGAAACTTTTCAACAGTATAGTAGAAGATAAACCAATTGTATCCACAGAGGTGTTAGAAATCAATAAGGCTTATAAGATTTTAAGTCTGAAGGACATGGACACCAGATATGGAAGATCGATTTTAGTCGAGTTAAATAATTGTAAAATATTTCTACCAAAGAGATATAGCGAAAAAGTCGATAAGACTCTTATAGACGAGATCAATAGATTAGGTAATTTTTCAGTAACTATAACATCATTCAAAACATATGGCAGACATCATCAGAAGACGCCGGTGCTTGAGATGAAACAATTAGAAAAAGGTAATTTTTTTTTTAAATAATTTGATAAAAATATCTAAAAAGTATAAGACTCTAATTACATATTTTATTCTTTTACAGACTAAACAAGCAACCACCTGTAGTAGGATGAACTGGAAGTAGATGACTTTTTAATATTTTTCTATATTTATGTATATTTAAAAAATAAATAAATAAATAAACTTTTTATTGAATCGATGTTTAATTTCTTTGTTTGTAGTTGGAGGTTGAAACTTTTTTTCATCCTATATATCATGCATCTGATCTCTTTAAATTGATTTTTCTCATGTTGATTTGATAATTAATATTTAAATAACTTTTAATTTATAAACAAATCCGCAGTCAAAGGTTCAGATGAAAATAAAAAACAAATATTTTATACAAGAACTTCTATTGAAAGAAGAAGAAAATACATTTCATAGAGATATATTTCAACAGTAGATGATGAATGATAGGTAATCGCTATCTACATGGGGTAAAATTATATACAGTAAGAAGGTATATATAGAAATCGTTTACAAGGGTAGTAGATATAATGAAAAAAAAGGTTAAAAATCTGTTCAAAATTACATTACTAACGCTGATCAATACCTACATATTACTATTTTTCTGTGTTTCTGTAAGAATTTATTTTCTGTTTTTAATACCGTATGTCTCATTCACCTGTTTCAAAACGTTAATGCCCAGACGCTTGTAAACAATGAAATTAAGCAACATCAACTCAATAAATTAGTTTATTTTTAAATATATATTACAAAACTTTAATATTATAGCAGTATAATCAAAATGGATATCGTGAAACTTTTCAACAGTATAGTAGAAGATAAACCAATTGTATCCACAGAGGTGTTAGAAATCAATAAGGCTTATAAGATTTTAAGTCTGAAGGACATGGACACCAGATATGGAAGATCGATTTTAGTCGAGTTAAATAATTGTAAAATATTTCTACCAAAGAGATATAGCGAAAAAGTCGATAAGACTCTTATAGACGAGATCAATAGATTAGGTAATTTTTCAGTAACTATAACATCATTCAAAACATATGGCAGACATCATCAGAAGACGCCGGTGCTTGAGATGAAACAATTAGAAAAAGGTAATTTTTTTTTTAAATAATTTGATAAAAATATCTAAAAAGTATAAGACTCTAATTACATATTTTATTCTTTTACAGACTAAACAAGCAACCACCTGTAGTAGGATGAACTGGAAGTAGATGACTTTTTAATATTTTTCTATATTTATGTATATTTAAAAAATAAATAAATAAATAAACTTTTTATTGAATCGATGTTTAATTTCTTTGTTTGTAGTTGGAGGTTGAAACTTTTTTTCATCCTATATATCATGCATCTGATCTCTTTAAATTGATTTTTCTCATGTTGATTTGATAATTAATATTTAAATAACTTTTAATTTATAAACAAATCCGCAGTCAAAGGTTCAGATGAAAATAAAAAACAAATATTTTATACAAGAACTTATATTGAAAGAAGAAGAAAATACATTTCATAGAGATATATTTCAACAGTAGATGATGAATGATAGGTAATCGCTATCTACATGGGGTAAAATTATATACAGTAAGAAGGTATATATAGAAATCGTTTACAAGGGTAGTAGATATAATGAAAAAAAGGTTAAAAATCTGTTCAAAATTACATTACTAACGCTGATCAATACCTACATATTACTATTTTTCTGTGTTTCTGTAAGAATTTATTTTCTGTTTTTAATACCGTATGTCTCATTCACCTGTTTCAAAACGTTAATGCCCAGACGCTTGTAAACAATGAAATTAAGCAACATCAACTCAATAAATTAGTTTATTTTTAAATATAATCATATTATATTTTATTTAAAATTAATCGCCTCCTTTTCTATAAACTTACCTGTACAATCCAGACTTCTCTATGATCCAGACGGACGAATGAGTATACATCCCTATACTTATAACCCTCTATATGTATTAAGTCTTCAGCTACAAGACACGCTGTAGCAGCTGGGTAGGGAGGCAGCTTTCCATCACATTTTAGTACATGTATCAAAAACTGCGGCTGATGACATGATGAATGTGGTTGATAGCGTAATTAATGTGGCTGATAGCGTGATGAATGTGGCTGATAGCATGATGAATGTGGCTGATAGCGTAATTAATGTGGCTGATAGCATGCTGAATGTGGCTGATAGCATAATGAATGTGGCTGATAGAATGATGAATGTGGCTGATAACGTAATTAATGTGGCTGATAGCATGCTGAATGTGGCTGATAGCATAATTAATGTGGTTGATAGCGTAATTAATATGTCTGTGAAATATAAATAGAAGTTGTGTTATAATGATGCTAATAGTTGTCTACGGCTATTAAAGATGGACAGACTTGCTTGTAATCTCTGCAACAAAAGAATTCGACAATCTGATTTTGCACGTCATATGAGAATTCATCAGGGATATAAAGTGCAATGTCAGAAATGTTCCAGGGGATTCTCACAGACTGACAGTTATAAGAGACATTTGAAAGCAATGCATAATATGGAAGATGGGGAAGACGATATAATAAATGCTCGTAATGCGAAACATAGAAAAGTTCATCGTGATAAAACAGAATGTAGTTGTGATGACAAACTAAAAGAGATTATATCTCTATTAGAATCTATTGCTAAATCCAATAACAACTCATTAAAAGTTAAAAAACTACCTTCTTATACATCAACTACGTCGACATCATCGGAGTATGAAGAAGAAGAATATAATCAAGGGTCAGAGAAATATCATGATATTTCTGAGTATTACGATACGTTGATAGGAAGAAATATAGATAGAACGAGATATGGTCTCCATAAGGATAACGACGAATTGAGATTTGCTTCAGTTTCGGTAGGAATACAAGGAAAAGATATTCTAATTAAAAACAAACTTTTCAAGGGAACACCTGGACTATTTGATTTACTAACACTTAAACATCTAGGTTCTACACCTACGGAGGAAGATGTTGAAAATTACATGCAGATTATCTCACTAACCAATGCATACAGAAAAGATTATAGGCCAGAGGGTAAAATAATAAGCGTAAAACATTGGAAATATGAGCATATTATTAAACCTAATTTATACAGAATAACAAATTTTAGTCTTCCCAAATTTAAAAAGTTAAACAAAATGAAGCCTGATTGGATGCGTCAGAGCACACCTGACCAACTAGTGGATCGACTTCGTTTGCTGTACGCCGAAAAGAAAGAGGGTATGAGCAGTTGAAAATTACATGCAGATTATCTCACTAACCAATGCATACAGAAAAGATTATAGGCCAGAGGGTAAAATAATAAGCGTAAAACATTGGAAATATGAGCATATTATTAAACCTAATTTATACAGAATAACAAATTTTAGTCTTCCCAAATTTAAAAAGTTAAACAAAATGAAGCCTGATTGGATGCGTCAGAGCACACCTGACCAACTAGTGGATCGACTTCGTTTGCTGTACGCCGAAAAGAAAGAGGGTATGAGCAGTCACAAAACCGAAATAATTTCGATTATTTCTGAACTTAAACAGAGAAATATTATAGAATAAAAGAAGATTACGCAATATCACTAACCTTATATTAGGGTATGAACCCTCTAGAGGCTGAATACAGGCGTATATATTCAGTATATTACCTCGTAGTTAACATAGTATTTTATAAAATAATTAGATATAGTTATATTCCTCCTATATTTATTATTGTTTATTGTTTCTAGCCTTATTTTGTGGAACTCCATAATCATGAAATAAATAAAGATTATTAAAAGTTTCACAGTTTTATTAAAATATACCTGACAATATTGTTTCGACAGCTATGCTGTCATTATCAAAGGTAATATAATTATAAACAAACACGTCGCTAAGGTAGATACAAAATAGGTAACTAGATAAAATAATAATAATAATAATAAAAATTAATAATAAAAATCATAATTAAACATCTAATACTTCCAGTAACGGAGAATTACTGAGCTCAAGTTGTTCATTCATTAAAGGTACCCTGAGTTTGTGTTTGTATATCTCAAAGGCTTCTAAAATGTCTAATTTTCGTTTGTTATTACAAAAATGTAGGAATTTAATATTATTTTGAGGAGTCATTGTGTGATTTTGTTCTAAAAGGTGTTTGGCGTAATTCGATTTTTCAGGATGTTTATTTTTGTAATGACGTACGTGTTCTTTATATCTTATGTCAAAATTTCGAAGTGTTTGTCCAATATATACCGAACCTCATCATTCTATCAGCCACATTCATTATGCTATCAGCCACATTCAGCATGCTATCAGCCACATTAATTACGCTATCAGCCACATTCATCATGCTATCAGCCACATTCATCACGCTATCAGCCACATTAATTACGCTATCAACCACATTCATCATGTCATCAGCCGCAGTTTTTGATACATGTACTAAAATGTGATGGAAAGCTGCCTCCCTACCCAGCTGCTACAGCGTGTCTTGTAGCTGAAGACTTAATACATATAGAGGGTTATAAGTATAGGGATGTATACTTATTCGTCCGTCTGGATCATAGAGAAGTCTGGATTGTACAGGTAAGTTTATAGAAAAGGAGGCGATTAATTTTAAATAAAATATAATATGATTATATTTAAAAATAAACATTTCCAATGTTTTACGCTTATTATTTTACCCTCTGGCCTATAATCTTTTCTGTATGCATTGGTTAGTGAGATAATCTGCATGTAATTTTCAACATCTTCCTCCGTAGGTGTAGAACCTAGATGTTTAAGTGTTAGTAAATCAAATAGTCCAGGTGTTCCCTTGAAAAGTTTGTTTTTAATTAGAATATCTTTTCCTTGTATTCCTACCGAAACTGAAGCAAATCTCAATTCGTCGTTATCCTTATGGAGACCATATCTCGTTCTATCTATATTTCTTCCTATCAACGTATCGTAATACTCAGAAATATCATGATATTTCTCTGACCCTTGATTATATTCTTCTTCTTCATACTCCGATGATGTCGACGTAGTTGATGTATAAGAAGGTAGTTTTTTAACTTTTAATGAGTTGTTATTGGATTTAGCAATAGATTCTAATAGAGATATAATCTCTTTTAGTTTGTCATCACAACTACATTCTGTTTTATCACGATGAACTTTTCTATGTTTCGCATTACGAGCATTTATTATATCGTCTTCCCCATCTTCCATATTATGCATTGCTTTCAAATGTCTCTTATAACTGTCAGTCCGTGAGAATCCCCTGGAACATTTCTGACATTGCACTTTATATCCCTGATGAATTCTCATATGACGTGCAAAATCAGATTGTCGAATTCTTTTGTTGCAGAGATTACAAGCAAGTCTGTCCATCTTTAATAGCCGTAGACAACTATTAGCATCATTATAACACAACTTCTATTTATATTTCACAGACATATTAATTACGCTATCAACCACATTAATTATGCTATCAGCCACATTCAGCATGCTATCAGCCACATTAATTACGTTATCAGCCACATTCATCATTCTATCAGCCACATTCATTATGCTATCAGCCACATTCAGCATGCTATCAGCCACATTAATTACGCTATCAGCCACATTCATCATGCTATCAGCCACATTCATCACGCTATCAGCCACATTAATTACGCTATCAACCACATTCATCATGTCATCAGCCGCAGTTTTTGATACATGTACTAAAATGTGATGGAAAGCTGCCTCCCTACCCAGCTGCTACAGCGTGTCTTGTAGCTGAAGACTTAATACATATAGAGGGTTATAAGTATAGGGATGTATACTTATTCGTCCGTCTGGATCATAGAGAAGTCTGGATTGTACAGGTAAGTTTATAGAAAAGGAGGCGATTAATTTTAAATAAAATATAATATGATTATATTTAAAAATAAACTAATTTATTGAGTTGATGTTGCTTAATTTCATTGTTTACAAGCGTCTGGGCATTAACGTTTTGAAACAGGTGAATGAGACATACGGTATTAAAAACAGAAAATAAATTCTTACAGAAACACAGAAAAATAGTAATATGTAGGTATTGATCAGCGTTAGTAATGTAATTTTGAACAGATTTTTAACCTTTTTTTTCATTATATCTACTACCCTTGTAAACGATTTCTATATATACCTTCTTACTGTATATAATTTTACCCCATGTAGATAGCGATTACCTATCATTCATCATCTACTGTTGAAATATATCTCTATGAAATGTATTTTCTTCTTCTTTCAATAGAAGTTCTTGTATAAAATATTTGTTTTTTATTTTCATCTGAACCTTTGACTGCGGATTTGTTTATAAATTAAAAGTTATTTAAATATTAATTATCAAATCAACATGAGAAAAATCAATTTAAAGAGATCAGATGCATGATATATAGGATGAAAAAAAGTTTCAACCTCCAACTACAAACAAAGAAATTAAACATCGATTCAATAAAAAGTTTATTTATTTATTTATTTTTTAAATATACATAAATATAGAAAAATATTAAAAAGTCATCTACTTCCAGTTCATCCTACTACAGGTGGTTGCTTGTTTAGTCTGTAAAAGAATAAAATATGTAATTAGAGTCTTATACTTTTTAGATATTTTTATCAAATTATTTAAAAAAAAATTACCTTTTTCTAATTGTTTCATCTCAAGCACCGGCGTCTTCTGATGATGTCTGCCATATGTTTTGAATGATGTTATAGTTACTGAAAAATTACCTAATCTATTGATCTCGTCTATAAGAGTCTTATCGACTTTTTCGCTATATCTCTTTGGTAGAAATATTTTACAATTATTTAACTCGACTAAAATCGATCTTCCATATCTGGTGTCCATGTCCTTCAGACTTAAAATCTTATAAGCCTTATTGATTTCTAACACCTCTGTGGATACAATTGGTTTATCTTCTACTATACTGTTGAAAAGTTTCACGATATCCATTTTGATTATACTGCTATAATATTAAAGTTTTGTAATATATATTTAAAAATAAACTAATTTATTGAGTTGATGTTGCTTAATTTCATTGTTTACAAGCGTCTGGGCATTAACGTTTTGAAACAGGTGAATGAGACATACGGTATTAAAAACAGAAAATAAATTCTTACAGAAACACAGAAAAATAGTAATATGTAGGTATTGATCAGCGTTAGTAATGTAATTTTGAACAGATTTTTAACCTTTTTTTTCATTATATCTACTACCCTTGTAAACGATTTCTATATATACCTTCTTACTGTATATAATTTTACCCCATGTAGATAGCGATTACCTATCATTCATCATCTACTGTTGAAATATATCTCTATGAAATGTATTTTCTTCTTCTTTCAATAGAAGTTCTTGTATAAAATATTTGTTTTTTATTTTCATCTGAACCTTTGACTGCGGATTTGTTTATAAATTAAAAGTTATTTAAATATTAATTATCAAATCAACATGAGAAAAATCAATTTAAAGAGATCAGATGCATGATATATAGGATGAAAAAAAGTTTCAACCTCCAACTACAAACAAAGAAATTAAACATCGATTCAATAAAAAGTTTATTTATTTATTTATTTTTTAAATATACATAAATATAGAAAAATATTAAAAAGTCATCTACTTCCAGTTCATCCTACTACAGGTGGTTGCTTGTTTAGTCTGTAAAAGAATAAAATATGTAATTAGAGTCTTATACTTTTTAGATATTTTTATCAAATTATTTAAAAAAAAAATTACCTTTTTCTAATTGTTTCATCTCAAGCACCGGCGTCTTCTGATGATGTCTGCCATATGTTTTGAATGATGTTATAGTTACTGAAAAATTACCTAATCTATTGATCTCGTCTATAAGAGTCTTATCGACTTTTTCGCTATATCTCTTTGGTAGAAATATTTTACAATTATTTAACTCGACTAAAATCGATCTTCCATATCTGGTGTCCATGTCCTTCAGACTTAAAATCTTATAAGCCTTATTGATTTCTAACACCTCTGTGGATACAATTGGTTTATCTTCTACTATACTGTTGAAAAGTTTCACGATATCCATTTTGATTATACTGCTATAATATTAAAGTTTTGTAATAAAGTCAATCTAAAACATTTACATATTACATATCGTAAATGAGATAGTATTTTAATATATAAGCTAATTAAAAATTAAAACACTTACACGAGAAGGTAGGATAGCGTCTTGATGATTCCTAAAACTCTTTCACAATGATTTATTTTTAAAAACCGTTCAGTTTATATGTCATTTTTAGTTAATTTCCGAGCAATTAGAAAGGTTGTTTTTCTAATAATCTAATTTGGGGAACAGTATAAACGAGTTAATTGCTTTTCATTAACAGCTCGGGGTTACATCCTAATTTTAAAAATGTATTTTTTAGATTTATAATTAATTTAAACTGACTCTAGTCATACGTAATAATTGTTTCAAAGTGATTTGAGATGCATTAAGGAAAATTGGACTTTCTTCACGATTAGCTCATATAAGACTGACTAATTGTCTCATCTCAATGACTCATGATAATAATCATAATTGGCTTATAATTGTCTTGTACGTAATTCACACATTAGTAATAATGATTGAAGTAAACATTCATCTAAGCGTAGAAGTATAACAGCTGTTTAAAAGAATAGATAGTAAATATAACTATATCTAATTATTTTATACTGATATAAAAAGCCGCGGATCTACTGATGTTACGGGCCTCATGTAGTAATAATATCTGTATATAGTTTTCAAATTGTTATATTTAAGATGTATCAAGAAAAATTTCTTAAAAATAATAAAATCAGTTTTTTCTAGATATGATAATTTATACCTATTTTATATGTTGAAAGTTTAAAAATAACAAAATCATATCATGTACTAAATAAATAAAATAGAATTTCTCACAGATAATCTAAAAGTTATGCGAGGAAACGAATGATACATGAAAAGATCACTGTATTTTGTATTCTCATAAAAATGTTTAATTCATCTAGTGAAAGCTTGACCTCAGTACGGTTATTACCATTAACAATAGAGGAAAAACCAAAATCCTTACTATGTATATGACTATATTTAAAATAAATAAATGTAATCATATTTTGAAAACATTTCAATTAAGAATTATTAGGTTTTTCTGAAGAAGGTTTTCCTGAAAAATACTATATAAAATCAATCATTTTTTTTTAATATTATCAGTTCTTCAAAACAGTTTGAAAGATGTCTACTGTAAAATATCAAGTCAATTACGACAGTGACAGCGATGATGAAATTGAATGTTTTGCACAAAGTGATACTGCTCTATTAGATAAAATGGAATTAACTCTAAAATTTAAAGAAGTAATTTTAGTTTTAATTTGTGTATTTATTTTATGAGATTTTAACTTAGTTGTACATATGTAATCTTTTAGATAATTTAGTACATAATTTTTGAATCCTAAAGATTTAATATTATTAATGTACAATATTTATAAATATTTTCCGGGAATTATTTTTAAATAAATTGGTTTTAATCAAATATACGTGAAAGCATTTTTATAAATAACTCGTATGCAGTAATTTAAAAGAACCAAATTGGATTTCAGAATAAAACAAGAAACATATATTAATCGATGATGAGAGCTTCAGTTGAACTGAACAGATCTAAATATTTTAGGTATAAGCTTATATGTTGAAAGTTTAAAAATAATAAAATCAATCTAGTTGATTATTAGAAATAACAAACTTTTTAATTATCTGGTTCAGAAAAACCCTAATGATTCTTTTATCGAATTTTTAAATTATTATTCCTAAATATAACAATTTTTAATATTTATAACTAAACAAATTAATTTTATTGTAATTGATTCTTTAGCAAACAAATTCTGTTTATTGTGTAATCGAATGTTTTAAATTGCTTTAAATATATTGTATCTTATTTTAGGTATAATGCTCTACAGGTCAAACTCAATTAATTAACCCTGGGGCTATACATCCTTAGGCTAGAAACAGTCTTGAAACAAAAAAAAATGGTTGAGTCCACCCTGTTAGACAAGAAATCAGAGTTTCAAATATTGATATTTTAAAATTGTCTTTTACATGTTTGTTTTTTTTTTAAATTCGCTTCCAAGAAAAGCTAATTCTTTTGTTATGAAATTTATATTTGAATGGTGAAATGTATATCGAATTATTAAATCTAACCCTGATATATGTATTGACAATAAGAAATTACAATCATTTTGTTATCGCTTAAACTTATAACTAAAACACATCTTTGCTAATGATTTTGTTGAGATAATGGATATCATATCTGATAATATGAAATTACTAACATGTATTATGTTATGAGTACGTGGTCGCTAGTCAACAATTTTTTTATATACAATTTTACAAAACGTCAGTAAAAGTTTAATTAATGAAAGTCTTAGGCATTGAGATCAAGATTGAAACATATTTGGCGTGTAACAGGTTGCCTATCTACAGGCGTATAGAAGTCTACTATACCGATCACAGGACGTTACCGATAGATGGCAGTTGAGGCATTAGGAATTCAAATCTAATGGTGGGAAATGAAAGATGTCTACTGTAAAATATCAAGTCAATTACGACAGTGACAGCGATGATGAAATTGAATGTTTTGCACTGATTCTTTAGCAAACAAATTCTGTTTATTGTGTAATCGAATGTTTTAAATTGCTTTAAATATATTGTATCTTATTTTAGGTATAATGCTCTACAGGTCAAACTCAATTAATTAACCCTGGGGCTATACATCCTTAGGCTAGAAACAGTCTTGAAACAAAAAAAAAATGGTTGAGTCCACCCTGTTAGACAAGAAATCAGAGTTTCAAATATTGATATTTTAAAATTGTCTTTTACATGTTTGTTTTTTTTTTAAATTCGCTTCCAAGAAAAGCTAATTCTTTTGTTATGAAATTTATATTTGAATGGTGAAATGTATATCGAATTATTAAATCTAACCCTGATATATGTATGGACAATAAGAAATTACAATCATTTTGTTATCGCTTAAACTTATAACTAAAACACATCTTTGCTAATGATTTTGTTGAGATAATGGATATCATATCTGATAATATGAAATTACTAACATGTATTATGTTATGAGTACGTGGTCGCTAGTCAACAATTTTTTTATATACAATTTTACAAAACGTCAGTAAAAGTTTAATTAATGAAAGTCTTAGGCATTGAGATCAAGATTGAAACATATTTGGCTGTAAAAGATCTAATGATTCTTTAATTGAATTTTTAACTTGCATAATTACATAATAACAAATTCCAATCATTTTGTTATCGCTTAAACTTATAACTAAAACACGTATAATGATTCGCATTTATTTAAGCGCGTTTTGTTTATTTTGTATTTATTTGAAAGCAGTTACGTTTAGAATTGAAATGTTTTTTTTAAATAAATTTCTTGATATTAATAATTTAGTTCTGAGTTATTTTTATTTTAATAAATTAATTTAGTAATAATAATGTATCACGTTTAGATTTATACCTAAAATTAATTGTATTATATTATGAGTACGTGGTCGCTAGTCAACAATTTTTTTTTATAACCAGTTTACAGTGCTTTAATAGATTACCTCGTTGGTGTAGTGGATGCATTGGCTGGCTACCATTCGAGCGGTCCCCGGTTCAAACCCTGTTGGCTCCATTGGTTTTGTAAAAAAAAAAGTATAGCGGGTTGCCTATCTACAGGCGTATAGAAATCTACTATACCGATCATATGACGTCACCGATAGATGGCATTAGCAGCGCTAGGAATTCAAATCTTTCAGCGGGAAATGATGACAAGTTGGAAATGAGGAGAGAGAGATGAGATATGCAGATGACCCCGCGAGATATAAAAAATGATCCGCTAATGACCCCGCGAATTAAATTAATTAGATATGCAAATAATACCGTTAATGATACATACATAACACCGCGAATGATATGCAAATGATCCGCTAATGACCCCGCTAATGATATGCAAATGAACCTCGAATTTCGCGGATGACCTTGAAACGCGAAACGGACCTCCATAAGAAAATACATGGGATTTTGCGCTCGAACTCTCTTAGCATATCTACTAGTTCGTAAACATTATTTTAAAATGTTAGCAATTTAGTTGCCGTAAACCAACAAGTTACAGCGTTCCACATAGTTCAAGTATTATTTTCTAAGAAAATGGATCATGCTAGAACAAAATCGTTTTTATTTTCGTGTTTATAAGGGCTAGAATTTGGTACTAGTTAATAAAGTCACCCTTGTGGTTAAAATATAATAAACCTTGAGTTTTAGCTTTAAAACATACTGCGTCCAGATTTTGTCAGTCAACAAAATTCCGCCAAAGGATATTCTCCAGAACATTTATCTAGACTGCAGGTGCGATGTTGTTTGTCTTGGATTTTGTGTACAGACCTGCAGGGGATTCCCCTAGAATTTTATCGAATATATTTTAGAACGAAGTGATGTAAATACCTTTTTATTGGTTGAGAACTTTCCCGCTATTCTCTTATTGGTATATTTAAAAATGTACCCTTCCTAAAATTAATTCTGCTGTCGAAATATCATCAGTTTTGAGTCTTCAGCCAGAGTTCAAAAAAGCTAGTAAGAGAATACAGAGCATAGCGGGGCGCTTTTGCGTCGCCGGGGTTCGGGCCCCGCGTCATGCCTGGCGCTTGGTCAAATGATAATAGTTTTTTATTTTAGTTTAAATTATTTATTATAAGTCCGTAGTTTGTTCCAGTTTAGTTTATCGAATAAAGCTCTAAAAATTAATTTATCGTAAGAAGGAATTTTGATAATGAATATTTTCCAGAAGTGCCGTATTGTGAACTTTATTTTCGTAGTTCCAGTTTATTAGTGATTGTAGGATTAATAACGCTTTCCAGTTTTCTACAGTTTTGTGATAACTGTTTATTTGTGTTTGTGAAGGGCAATATAGTGTTTAGTTCGCCCTAATCTCGTATGTGAATTGAACAATTTGAACAAGGTATAGTGATTTGATGACTTTTTGATTTTTGTGAATGTTACGTAAGTTGTTTTACTGTTTATGTATCGATTTTTTGTAACTTTTTGCATGAAAACGTTCCCCTTTTGCAAAGAATTCTTATGCACGGTATTATGTCTTTATTGTGATCTTATATAATGATGTTTTAAATGACAAGTTGTCATTCCTTTAAATTTTGTTTATGAATAAACATATTTTTGAATTTAATTAGACTGAATAATTTTGACCCATATAATTTTGAAAGACTTTATTTATATTTTATCCAACCTAACTCTGACATCACCGAATATCACCAACAAGTGGAATTAAATTTATTAGATGTAATTCCAGTTTCTGGTTAATGATATTAAGTCATTATTTTTAATTATTATTATTATTACTATCGAACTTTCATAATCAGATGGCGCCCAAATATGTGCATTTTCTTGTGTCTTTTAAAACCTTTATCCATTTCTTTGATAATTAGGAAACTGTGGAACCAATACCTACGACTTGAAATTAACTACGAACTTAAATTTGTAAAGATAAGATCTCAAGCTGTGGCAATTTTGAGCATCACCTATCGTAAGTATAATTATTTTGAAGTTTTTATGAGTTTTCGACGTCCGTCGTGCGACGTACTTTGTTTATGTTTGAGTGGTACAGTTACCATTAAAGATTTTGAAGATTCTAAATGTAATTTAGCCTGGGAAAATAACTTCTGTTTCACTGGCGCCAAACGTGGGGCTTTGTTTTTGTACCGGATGATATGCTTTGTTTCACCTACAATTCGGTAGCGCCCAATTCTAGTTTTATTAAAATAATTCCTATTTTTCTTAAATCTAAAGTCAGTAAGCCTTTTTATTGACTTATACGACCTGAAAGTAATTTATTCTAAATAAATAAGATACATTCAATTTTATCTTATTTGTAGACTTGTCGCAAAAGTACCTGCTTCAAGTAAAAAATTCAATTATGTTGTTATGCCGTTGGAATTGGCAATGACTTCTGTATACAGGATGTCTCAGAAATAAAGGGATTTGAGTTAATGGTAGATAGGTGGAATGGAGTAGAGCAAATTTTCCTTATAAAGTTTGTTCTTCAACTGAATAGTTTTCGAGAAAATGAATTTTAAAGTTTCATTGATTTTCAAGTCCGACTCTGTAACACTAACCTACCTTAATGTACTTTAAAAATGTGATACCATTTGTAGATCTGCGTGCCTTTTAAAAATTGTTATTGTATGTCACCTACAAAAGTAATTTACGATATCTGAACGTCTTAAACGTAAATAAAGTTGTTATTATCTATTAGTAGGCCGAAATATGATCTGCTGTTGTAGGTATGCAATTCTAACTGTTAATTGATTTTATTTTATTTACTTATTTCTAACGATGTCTTGAGATTAAATACAATTCAAATTCATTGTGGTTTTTCAACCTATACTACTACAGCATGTACCTACTATTAGTTGTAAGAAGAATAACAAAACACCCGGTCATTGTTGTTTAGTCTATCTTTATTTAGGACGCATTTATGTCTTTATTACTATAATAACAGTTTAAATAGTAAACATATTTTTGCTTGAAATAAACTAAATAGAATGAGATCAGCATACTATATATTATTAAGCTTCACCAGATACCAGGGCCGTCTTCAGTTTGCTTAGTTTTCCGGGTGCCCACAAATTTTTAGTAAAAAATTTTTTTTTGAGATACTGCGGAATTTTATGCATTTTTGGGTTCTTCCATTATTCATATGTTACCCATTAACTCAAAATCCTTTATATTTGGGACACCCTGTATAGACTTCTATTTTATTTTTTTAAGAATACTTTTATTAAAAAATTCTGATAATTTCGCCAAGAAGTCATAGAAAGGTTTGTATTAAAAAAAGCATGTCCTTAAATTTACTATAAATGCACCTTTATTTGTAAAATGTGACATATAAAGCTCAGTACAGCATACTTCAGGTGACTCTTTAGTAGTCGCTCTGTATGTGGCCTACAATAAATATACCCATAAAGTATTAAACAACCAACAAACATTAATCAATATGTTGCTTGTCAGGCTACCATACAAAATAATAATACATTGCATACTGCTTGATTGTAAGCAGAGATTACTAGCTGCAGGCCCATTTCTACAATTGTTTGCAAAATAACATCGATAATAGGATTAAAAAAGGGCTCGAGGAGATTGGAAATCGTGGTGGCAATCGTAGTAGTAGCACTAGGGAATTCTAGCGAAATGTCCCTAAAAGATTTTAAGGGTAGCTTTTAATAATTTTAGACAGACTACTCTAGAAAGAATGCACTTACCCTTTACTTATTTTAAACTTATTGAGTGTAATGTTAAACTTAAATAGATCAATTGAGAAATCGAACGTGATCTTGCTTCCTTCTGATTTACCTATCATGTTTCCATTTAGTGTTTCCGTATTTCCTAATGTAGCTCCATAGTTGTATTCAAACTGAAATATATTGAATTCAAGTTGTTTTGCTCAACCGGTAAACGTAAAGGTAGCTAGTTTGTATAAGCAACAAGAACAATTTCAGAGATTTACCCATATATCTTTAAAACCAACACCTGCTTTAACATTTAGAGCTCCATCTTTAACGTTAACACCGACATTACCTATACGTTGTATCGAGGAAAGACCCTTCAACCCTCCGGTTGAAACATTTAAATTACCATCCACAACGACCTAAACGAATATAAATAGTATGTCACTAGAGACATAAACATTAAATACAAAAGTTTACTCACAAAGGGTAGGTAAAACTCAGGTAAAATTAAAGGATCTAAACCTATCGTGACCATGGTCTCTCCCAGAGTACCAAATAGTACATCAATTAAACTATTTTGAACATCTAATTGTTCAATATTGCCACTTCTGAAGATAAAAGAAAATTATTTGATTAATCATCATTATTTATAAAATAAATAATTATAAAGAAAAAAATTACTTACCTCAATTGCTCAAAAATGTCTAAAAGTGGTTGTGAAACTTGTAAAAATTTAGTAACTTGGGCTGTTAAACCTCCATTTAAATTAAATTGAGCTACTAGCTTTGATGAAACTTTTGTACAATACTCTGATTTCGAACATAAAAAAGTGCTCTCACTCATTTTACAAATAGAGATCAATATTAGAAGGCATTGTAAATAGAACATTGTTGCAGATAAAAGTGCGAAATGCAATTGATGTCTGTTCTATTTTGTATGAAACATTTGTATTCTCTGTACTGAAGGTTTAATGTTATAATTATTGTAGCATTTCAAAGTTTTAATTGATATTGATACTTACACTTGATTTTAATTTTTAACATGTATTAGTAATATTTTATTACTCCCATACTTTAATTAGTAGTAGCTATTAAAGAATTACGCTGAACGTGTGAAATTGATTTTTAATTAACGGACATGATAACATTATTTATTGTACATTTATAAATTTCATTAGACCTAATACTTATAGTAATATGTTTGTTTATATATAAAATTTTTTGCATGATTTCATTTTAGAGAAAAAAATTACTAAAATTTGCTTTATGTGTTTAAAATTCAAATATAATGTAATTTAGAAACAGAACTCCCTAATTAAAATTCTGATTTTTATTAGTATACATACTGTCATGATATTTACATGCTTTCTAAATATATTATGCGTTTAATAAGGTTTACTGGGTAAATATCAGGCATAAAGACATGTTTACGGTTTAGAGAATATATATAACCTCAAATTTTAAAATAAATTTCGGAAAGGGATTCTTTAGTTAAATAATAGTAAACAATTAAGATTAACATGCACACAATAGTATTTTGTGTCTCAAGAGCAGAAAATTAGGATTTGTAGCCTGCAGTTGTTTGATGCAGCGGACAACTTAGGGCTACAAATGCTTTTCGGCCCGAGTGACATACAAAAGTTTTTCGCCTACCTGTTTGAAATTTTAAAAAAGAATTCCAAAAGTTAAACAGTAACGTAACTTATTAGTAAATTAAATAGGCATATGTTAGAGGGAATGAATGAAAATGAAAATAACGCCAGACGTTTTTAGTAATTTATTAACTAAATTAACCTAATAATCATTACATTACATACAAGATGGCCGTATAGTAAATGTTTTTATTATTATTGGTAAATAAAAGGAACAGGATATGATTTTTAATTAGTATGAGTCAGCGGCGGTTCGTACGTACCCTGTAGGAGGTTCTGTCAGCGAGCGGCAAGCGTTGTATCCTGCTAAGTGCAGCAAAGCAACCGGTTAATTCACTTGCCGCTCGCAGATAGATCTAAACGTACATATAAACCGCCACTGGTCTGGATGCTTTCAATAAATATTTTTTCTAGAGCTGTAGACTCATCATACATCTAAATTTATAGATGGTTACAGAAGATATTTAACAAGTAAATTATATGTTGGCAGACTCTCAATTTAAGGACTGCAAACTTTTTATATCAAAATATTATGATTTTTTTAATTATATTCCTCTGCGAATATTAGTTAGTTTGATTTAAAAAATATATCAGTATACACCTAAATAGCGTATTTGCAAATTGATTGATTGATGATATACGTTTCTATCAGTGGCGGTTTATATGTACGTTTAGATCTATCTGCGAGCGGCAAGTGAATTAACCGGTTGCTTTGCTGCACTTAGCAGGATACAACGCTTGCCGCTCGCTGACAGAACCTCCTACAGGGTACGTACGAACCGCCGCTGGTATGAGTTAGATCAATTTATAGTAGACGAATATGCTACATTTTTTATGCATACGGGCGCTTACGGCGAACAGCTCGCGTCTCGCACGGTCGCTCTGTTAGACTTTTAGTCTTTAGTACTAGGTAGCCCGCTAGACAGGATTGTTGTTGTCCCGGGCCGCTCAGCTCAGCCGGCTTTACTTGTAAACACTAATAAATAATAATAAAAAATATATAAAAAGACAATAGCTTGTTCTCGAAGTTCAGGTGGTGTACAGCAACTCAATAATGTCGTTATTGTTGTCTATCATTGTATAATTTATTGAAATTCTTTTTATTAATTAATTGTCACAACCTCCATTTATACATACAATGATACTGTGAAAAGAAAAAACAAACGACAAATTTATCGACTAAGACATGAAAATCAAAGTTATGATCTAAGAAGCCTAGAAAAATTTGACGTATGTTTTTTATATTTTTAAAGGTTAAGTAAAAATGTGTAGGTATCAGATTACATTTTCCGTCATATTCCGTTGCTAAAAGTTTTACGAATGAGTTATATTTTTAATGTTAAAAACTAATGATTTCATTTTTTGATTAAAATCTTTTTAGGATAATGCACAGGAGTGGTCAAAGTATGACAATTTAAAAAACAATTTCAATTTTTACAGTATCTCCAACTTAACATAAATAAATCGTGCTTTCATCTAGTAGTAGTATAGAGGTTATGTATTTGACATAAGAGGCCCGCAAAGAAGCCTTAACTGCCCTCAAAACAGAACATTTAGAAAGCACTTTCTGATCAGGTAGGCGAAAATAGTATATTAAAGAACAAGTTTTGTAAGGGTTGATTTGGAGCACGAATCCCAAGTTAGAAAACGAGCCGCAGGCGAGTTTTTCTATGGGATGTGTGTGCCAATGCCCTTATAAAACGAGTATTTTATGCTATTTTTTCTAATTTGCGCCCCCTTTTTTCTTATTTTAATACAAAAAAAAATATTTTGGTCGTCTAGAGAATTTTGTGTTAGTTGGTAACAGTTGGTAACACTCGGCGCCCACTTGAGTTTTTGAATCATTTGCCATCATCCGTCACTTCAAATAAATTAGTTATTACTTTTTGTTACTTTATTAGTGTTACAAATAAATAAAATATGAGCGAAGACAACTTAATTTGCACTCCGCCCGAAATTCGCGAAAAAAAGCAAAGATGATTAAATCGATGATACGTGTCTTGTTTATAGTACCATAAAATTACAAACATGAATTGGACTTACTGATTTGTCCAAGCAGATTTGATGTAGGTACGAGACTTGTTTATGTTACTAATTAGGAATATCCAAAACCTAACCTTCTTTCTAAGTAAAAATAGACCATAACTTCAAGTTAAATTTCATGTAAGTAACAATCAATAAACAGCGAACCAATTCAACGATATTAATTAAAAATTTATCAGAGGTTGACAATTTTGACAGATACTTGCAGTTTGAAGTTGTCACATTCCACGCATTACCCATCCAACCCTTAAAAACTAAATAACCCTATAATTCATTAGAGTACAGTGTACTTTCATATGTAGATAGCCATAAACAACTCCTACTGATAGACGTTAATAAACGTATTACAAACGCAAATTAGAAAAATACACTTATTTGAAGCAAGGGCACTGTGGTATTCGATTTTCCTTTCATAGAATGATTTTTAATTCAAATTTGTAAGTGGGATGATCCGTACAAGTATTTTCTTTTTAATTTGAGATGTATTGGCTCGTATAATTTTATCTAGAATATGTTAAAATAGGTTAATTTTCTTTCAAATTCTAATTTTGTGGTTGATGTGTTGCTGTAATTATGTGTAATTTTATCTTGACCACATGATTTTGAAGAACTGTTTTCTTCGCTTTTACAGATGGAACATTAAACTTATTTGTTTATGGCACTATCATAAAAGAGACAGTAAATTAAATTTATTTTATGTTATTGGTAATGGCTGACTGTTTAAAAATCGCTCATTTAAATATTAGATCTCTTGTAGCTTAGTTCACAGAATTTCAAACCCAGGTATTGAACGATGGTTACGATATAATAGGGGTGACTGAAACCATACTTTCACCTAATATTTCATATGAGGTTGTAAACATTGAAGGATACAGATTTGTACGTAAAGATAGACTCACTACTACATGGGGAGGAGGTGTTGGTATGTATATCAAAAATAATCTCTCTTCTTCTTTAATACAGGTTGCAAATTTGAATTAAGCTATAGAACAAGTTTGGATTAGTATTAAGTTGCCTGGTTATAATATAAACATTGGTACCATATCTAGAAGGCAGGAGTTACCGTATTCCGAATTTTTAGATGCTCTTCAGGATTCTCTGTCTGTAGTGTTGCCTTTTTGTGATGAATTAGTGTGCGTAGGTGATTTTAACATAAATCTTCATAGTTTTAATGAAGTTGCATGTATTCAGTTTTATTCTGCCTTGGATGCAATGGGGCTTAATCAACTCATAACAGACCACTCGAGTTATGGCTACTACAGCAACATTACTTGATTTAATTATTGTTGGCTCGGACGTCCGCAACACAGGTGTTATAAACATGGATCACGTGTCTGATCATTCCTTAGTATTTTGTTATTACCCTGTGAAGGTAAATATACGTACTAATCCTACTTTTTATACCTATAGAAACTTTAAATACTTTAATCAAGAAGCTTTTGATCATGACTTGCGATCGCTACCTTGGGCAGAGATTTTTAATATTACGGACACCAATGAAAAGGTAACATTTTTCACGGATAACATTATAAGTTTGTTTAATATACATGCCCCAATTAAAACAATAAGAATAACTAAGCCTAAAGCACCTTGGCTCACAGATAATGTTAAATTAATGATGTCTCTTAGAGATGTTGCTTTTAAACGTTACAAAAGAATCAGAACTAGCGCTTCTTGGGAATATTACAAATCCTTAAGAAATTATACCACTTTTGTAATAAGAAAAAAAACCAGGCATACTTAGAATTTCGAGCCCGTGCTGACCCTAAACAATGTGGAAGGAACTTAAATCATTAAATATATATTATAAAAATAAAGCTAGTGAAAATTCTATGCCACCTGAAGCTTGCGATGTTAATAAAATTAATGAAACTTTTTTGAGCATAGGCAAATCATCGGTTTCTGGTAATGATGAGTTAGAAGAATACTACAATAATTCATTAATAAATCCATTTGAATATTTGTTTCACTTCATGCCCATAGATGAAGATAAAATATCAAAAATTTTGCTTAGCATCAAGACCAATGCAGTTGGTTCTGATGGTATAAGTGCAACAATGTTAAAATTGTGCTGTCCTTTCGTTTTACCATTTATTACTCATTTAATTAACAGCTGTTTATTATCTAGGGTATTTCTTGATGCTTGGGAAATTTCTAATGTTATACCTTTACCCAAAATAAGCCAACCTAAACAGTTTAAAGTCCTACGACCCATAAGCATTTTGCCCGTCTTGTCAAAAATTATTGAAAAAATAATAACGGAACAGATAGAATCACATGTGACTTTGCATCACATTCTACCCGAAACACAGTCAGGTTTTCGAAAAGGATACAGCTGCCCCACTGCTCTTCTGAATATTACTGATGATGTACTATCTGCGGCCGATAGAGATAGATTATCGGTAGTAGTTATGTTAGATTATTCTAAAGCGTTTGATACTATTTCTCATAAAATCTTAATCAGCATCCTCCAGTTTATTGGTTTTGGTAGAAGTGCTTTAGAACTCATGCAATCATACTTTACCAATCGCTTTCAAAAAGTTACTTTAAAAGGTGAAACATCTGTTCCGTTATCAATTGTAGCTGGGGTCCCTCAAGGCTCAATTCTTGGACCATTACTATATTCGCTTTATACATGTAATTTTAAAAATTATATCAAACACAGTAGATATCATCTCTATGCTGACGATACACAATTACAGTTAGATTTCGATCCTGAGCATTTTGCCAGCAGCATTAACGCTGATATCAAAAATTTAGTAAATATTTCTGAGCAACACTGTCTAAAGATAAATGCTGAGAAATCTATGATGATGTTTATGATCTTTAGAAAAAGTAAAGCCAAAAATTTAATTAAAAATAATATAAATGTAAAAATTGGCGAGACACCCTTACCGCTAAAAGATCTATAATTTTAGATGAGGACTTGAGATTCTTACAACATGTTTCTTATTTAATTCGTAAAGCATTCATTAATCTTAAACTCATTTTTAACAATAGATTTTGTTTAAATAGAAAGCTCAAAATATTATTGTGTGAATCCCTGGTCCTATCACATTTTAATTACTGTGATGTAGTATTTGGTCCCTGCCTGGACAGCTACAATATCAAAGGAATTCAGAGAATGCAGAACTCTTGTCTTCGACTAATATATGGCATCAGAAAATTTGAACATATCAGTCATAAGCTAGCACCAACTGACTAGACAATAATTGGCTTAGCATGTACAACAGAAGAACGCTACATGCTGCAGTCCTATTTCATAAAATAATATTGTCTAAACAACCTTCATATCTTTATAATAAAATAAAGTTTAGGCATAATATTCACAATATTAACGTAAGACACAAAAATCGCATCTCACCTCCAATCCATAAAACTCAATTGTTTAAAAGATCATACTCTTACAATATCTACAATGTTTACAACTCGCTTTCACCATATTCAAAATCACTCTCACTTGGTTCTTTTAAGCATCACCTGTTTCATATTCTCTTGCAAAGTCAGATGCTATAACGTAACTTTTGACAATAATTCTCTTTTTTTCTTTTTTCTTTGTACGTATGAATGTTACTTAATTGCACACTCTTAGAATAAAATCAAATTTTAAATGTAAATTTAATTTAACTTAAATCTCTCTAGGCGTTTCTTTTATTTTTACTATAAATTTGTTTATGTTTTCATTAGGGTTAAGTGGCAGAGCAGACTATGTTGTATTTATGCTTTATAGATCTGAACTGCGCCCAATTATGGCGATAGGGGTACAATTGTATCTTATGTTTCTACTTATAATGTATGTATTTTTTTTGTTATTTGAATATTTTGTTATTTGAATTTAATTGTATGTATCTATATTGTCATAATAAAAGACCATTTTATTATTTTTATTATTATTATTATTATTATGATTTAGTAAGGTTCTATTGAATAGGTTAACTTTCTTTGTTGAATTACTTAAGAACCTATTTTTGCAGACTTGCTTTCTTCATCGTCTAGTGGATTTATGTAGATTTTGTTGCATAATCAGATGTAATAGATCTAAAAGTATTATAAAAAGTTATTTAGATGTAATGCAGGTATTTAGTGAGATAAAGCAGCTTGCAGTTGTGTAAAATAAATTATGTTAATTATAGTGTTTCTGTTCATGTGTGTGGTTATATTACACGATAAGCCTTAGCTGTTACATATTTTTGTAATTAGGTAGAACAAGGCTTTCTTTCTGTCTTTTAATTTTGGATTTTATTTTAATTGTTATAATCATAATTTAATTAGATTTTACTCCATAAGTCAAAAGTGATTTGTTTTTGGGAAAGATCTTTTGCTTGATAAAGGGTATACATAGAAGGAGCTCTCAAAAACAATTCAGTAGCTATATTCCATAAAAGGGGCAAATACATGTTTCCTTTGTTACTAAAAAGTTAAAAAAATAAGGCTAAATTTGAATTTAAATGGAAAAATAAGTGAAAAATCGAAATTAACGATAAGCATAAACGACACATCCTGAAAAGAGTTTTATACAGTAAGTCTTGTGGGAAAGAAATCTTCACAGCAATAGCAGATTTTATTATTTAAACAATGTTCGAGATTTATTATTATATAGATATTAAACTGAGAATGTTATTTAAATATATATTATTGCATGCATTTTTAATATGATGTATTTGATAAATATTCAGTGAATAATTGATAAATTATTAAATAAATAATAATTAAATAATAACCTGGCTAAAGTCTGTATTAAGAAAATAAAACAAAAATATATTTTTTAAATTTATGAATATAAAAATAAACTTTAACATTCGTTGAACACTGTATTCTGTGTTCTATAAAAAAAATCAATCAATCGCAAAGTTGTATAGATAAAGTTACATAAAACACAAATATGAATAAAATCACCACCAATTTACTAAATACACTAGTTTTAATTTTGATATACATATCGCTCGATAAAAGCAAAAGTATAGCACTTAGAAATATAATACTTGACTAAAAGACTAAAAAATAAATGTATACTATGTTATTTGCTAGTTTTTAAAATATTTAATTTGGTCCAGCAGTTTACGTTTTCTTAAATAAGTTTATAATTACTTTAATACTGAATTTTTGCTTTTAAAGAATACAATTGTTTTTATTTGATGTGCGGGCAATTTCATGTTGCTCAGAAGAAAAAAAAATTAAAAAGAAATGTGAACATTAAAATCAAAAGCTTGATTTTTTGATCACCCTGTATACGATGGGTTAATTTTAATGGAAGCATTTAAGGTTTTAAGTAAAGCAAAAATTTTTTTAAAGAGCGACTTCTTTTCGAAAAAGAATAGTTTTCTATTTGGCAAGAAGAATTACGCACACGCTGTATGCGTATATGTTAAATTTTTATATGTTTGTCAAAATATGAGTTAAATATGCATAAAATATAAAGATTTAAATATAAATTATTTACAAAGTTACAATCAGAGTAATAAGGCAAATATTTTATCTTGCAGCTTCACATCAAGAATAAAATATAGAATTTAGTTTTGCTGTAGGAAAACGTTCAATATTAGCAGAAAACAGTAAAGTCTGTTAGAAAAACATTTAGCAGGTGGGGGGAGGGGGCATTTACGGATTAGGATGAAAATAGTTAGACATTAAAAGTAAGAAATTTAGGATGTGAAAAATATTTTAGGATTTGGATAACTTGAAAAAATAGGTATAAAGTATTCGTTTCATAAAGCTGCTTAGAAATATTAAAATTCTCATAAGACAATCTTAAAAGTGTTGATCTTTGATAGCCTATGGAGATCATTACAAAAATTCATTTCTATCATCATCAATATCATTGAGATCATCTAAGTTAATATTAAAATCAATAGGTTCCAGTCCTCTGAATTCATTTTTTTCTTGATTTAAATTTAATTTCTTAAATTTAATAATTATTAATAAAAAAACTTACTAATTATGTTCATGTTTTAAAAAAATTATATACAATTACTTAATGACCTTACGTACTATCAATAATATAATTCATTCATAAATATATAATCATTTAGTTTGTATATTTAAAAGTATATGTAAAATCCACTTTGCATTTTAATTAATTAAATTTGGTACGCTGCTTAAACATATTTATATTAATTACATTTCAATTTTAAACGCTAAGTTTATTCTAGACGACATTTACGCATATCTAATTACACAGAAATTATTGTCATTGTTAACGATTTTAGTAACGCATTAATTTAGAATATTCTGGCTGGTGTAGTAAAACCAATTCTTCAGTCCACTTTTTCACGCACATAGTGGTTTTTCCTGCAGGCTTTTATTCACTTGTATCTCCTAAACCCTTCATAAGAACGTTTACCGGTTTATTTGTATAGTTTTAAGATTAGGTAACAAATATATAAAATGATAACATGAAAAATCACAGAATAAATTACTTCACCATTATCCCTTCCCTTAATTTTTAGCAAAATTATATCATGATAGACAATCGCCACTCGCTTTTGAGGGGTGCAGAGCCACAATGTAAACATTGCAATAGACTGCCAAAGTGCCTTTAATATATGTATGTTAAATAATCAAGAACAAATATTAACAAAATTACTGAGAATAAACATTACATTTTAATTAGTTAACCTGTGGCCTTAAGAACAATATTTCTTATAATTTGTCAAGTATTTACTTTAACTATCATATGGCTCTTATTAGCTTAGAAAAGTGATTATTAGATTCAATCACGGTCTAGGTATATTTCTGTAAACCTTCAAAAGCCACAGCGTCTGCTAAATACGTTATTTTGAATTGCTACTTAGATTACTTGCAAGTACTTTGTAACGTACCGCAAACTTGACTAAATTTCCGACTTTTGACTATTATTGAGTCGTGAGTAATTAGCGTATTACTAATTAAAACAATCTAGTCTCGAAACACTAAAGGTCACACTTTATATATACTATTTGCATGTAATTAAAGTTATACTGTCATTATTAAACATTTTATTAAGGACTTATTAGAGTTTGTTTATTGAGGTATTTGTTTTTAATATACCGAAAGTTTGAATTGAAACGTAACTAAAATTAAACCCCGCAAGTAGGTATTGGGATACTTGAGACCAGCCCCACCACTTTTTTCTGGCCACGCCTACTTCGCTCTGATTGGCTATCCCCACTCCTGTAGACACGCCTGCTGCTCTTTGATTGGTTACCCCCACTCCTGTAGCTCCTCCCCTTGCTTCTGATTGGTTGAAGGCAGCCATTTTACCACACCCTATGACGCCATTACGGGAATCTGTATTACCGACAACATCTATACGTCTAAAAGATGGTATGAAGGAATACCGAAAAACTGAGTACTACTACAACTAGATGGAGTTATGAAAAAATCTGTATTACCGGTATGTAGAAGTCGCGTAAAAAGAGAACTGTATTAGAGACCCTTCACTTAGAGGCTGTAGCCATTTTATATCACAACATGTGGCGCTAAATTTGAATCTGCCAAATTACTGAATCTGTCAATTTTAAATTTGTCATTTTTGCATCTGTCATTTTAAATCTGTCAATTTTGCAGCTGTCATTTTGAATCTGTCATTTTAAATCTGTCATTTTTGCATCTGTCATTTTAAATCTGTCAATTTTGAATCTGTCAATATTACATCTGTCATTTTTGCATCTGTCATTTTAAATCTGTCAATTTTGCAGCTGTTATTTATGCGTCTGTCAATTTTGAATCTGTCAATTTTGCATCTGTCATTTATGCGTTTGTCAATTTTGAATCTGTCATTTTAAATCTGTCATTTTTGAATTTGTCATTTAAATCTGTTATTTTTGAATCTGTCATTTGAAACTGTCAAATTACTGAATCTGTCAATTTTAAATCTGTCATTCAAATCTGTCATTTTGAATTTGTCATTTTGAAGTTGCCATCTTGGATTTCCCTGACCTAGATTTGAATTTTAGCGCTAACTCTGGGATTGGATCGACCATCTTTTATACCTTTCACTACACGAAAACTCTTTCTCTCCTTCTCATAGAATGACTACTTACAGGCTGCTTTGTAACTTAGGATGTTCGCCGTCGGAAATCTTCGGCTTTTTTCGTGTACTCTCTCGCTGGTGACGATCAACCTTTTATATAGTCACCCTTCTCCCTTTATCATCACCCTTAATCATGCTAGTAAATGAAACATCAATGTTTAAATATACATATTATTTATTTTGCTATACATTTCGAGGAGTAAATGGACAATTGTAACATATTATTTGACAAATTATTCATTACACAGTATGAGTTGAGATCATAACGTAACACTTGTAAATTGTTCAAATATTTTTGTAACCTATTTCTAAGATAGTTTATTTTCGCTATGGAGTTCTTAATACGACGGTGCTAACGTTGTCGTTGACGTCTTCGGCTGATGCTGATATGATTGCAGTCGTGTACGTACGGCATCGATATACTTTTGCGGATAATGTTTTATTATTTCTAATAAAATGAACGAGTTCAATCCACCAGTTGTTGTTGTTGCTGCGTTGTCTATTAAACTGGTAGCTGAGTAGTACCCGCATAACAGTACGGTCATGAATAAGATGGAGTCTGTTGTCGGAAGCGTTTTATAGACATCTTCAGGGCGTCTCAGATGACCTTCTGCTACATTCTCTATGTTTGCGTGGTAGAAACGCGAAAAGTCCAGGTGTTGTAACGTTCGAGCCTGATGATTGATCAGCGGTGCTAGATGCAATATAGACTGAAACTCGTAATCTTTTAAGGTTATAGTCCGTTATGAAATAAATAAAGATTATTAAAAGTTTCACAGTTTTATTAAAATATACCTGACAATATTGTTTCGACAGCTATGCTGTCATTATCAAAGGTAATATAATTATAAACAAACACATCGTTTTGATAATGACAGCATAGCTGTCGAAACAATATTGTCAGGTATATTTTAATAAAACTGTGAAACTTTTAATAATCTTTATTTATTTCATGATTATGGAGTTCCACAAAATAAGGCTGGAAACAATAAACAAGATTATAGTCCGTTGTTTATCATTCTGATGAATCGGCACCCTGTTGCCGAGAAACTCGTTGTGAATAATCTCGATGTATAAATTCTCACATAGATGGACTTTCAAATGTTTATCACGATGTAGTACAATGTTGTCCTTGCAGCAGCAACCATAAAAGAAATTTTTAAACATTGCCTCGACTCGTATATCATACAGCTCGAACCAGTCACTTTCCGACAACACTATTTCACCATGCTGGCATACGTTATACACGCATTCGAGTTTCACTACCACGTCAAATTTTTTAGACCCCAAGGCGTCGTCGTCGTCGTCAGGTGAAATAAGTCCTACTTGGATGTTGTACATGGTCGTAGTTTTGTTCTTCCCCTGGAGGTCTCGTAACATGCAACGGATACTGGACAGCCCCGAGCAGTTGAACGCGTACTTCACCTTTAGCTACTGCTGCTACTGGTGTATCTACAATGGTAAAGTTTGCTGATGCTGCTACAGCGTCATCAGCGTAGTATAGAGGCTGCTGCTGCTACAGATCATGGAACGCTAAAACAATAATACAATAATCGGTTAATATAAGCATAAACATACAAAAGTTTTAAAAATCTTACCTAGTTCTTCATTGTTCGACTCTTGACCGTTACTTGTCGGTACTTGCTGTTGATGATGATAAGTGATCTGCAACATCCGGGCCTTCAAACAAGTAACAAAATAGACACAAATTAGCATACAAACACAAACTTGAAGTTTTATAAACAACTTACCTATTTGCAGGGGAAATAATTCGCTCTCACAGGTCTCGTTATCATAACAATAATTAGGACTTCTTATACTCGCCATCATCGTAATTGCTGCTGCTACTGTACACGTGCTGTCTGCTACTAGTACACGCTAACAACTGTCGACTTTATATAGTCGCTTATACTTACCTAGATCCAACGCATGCTCAGTAACATGCATACGGTAAACATGTTAAAACCTGTCGTCGTCGTTGACAGACAAGTTTCATCTTGTTTAATGACACGTCATCACCGGCAGGTGTATAGGTAATTATCTCATTCTTGCTTCTCTCATACTAGTTATAGCTATCACTTTCATGCCATGGTGCATGGGAGAATAGTAATAATACACATATAGAACATTAATCTTTTATTCTATGACAATCTTTCTCAAAAATTATTGAACAACAAAACAATAATTAAATAACTAAACAATTATTATTAGGGTGGAAATCTGTTCTCGGATAACCATGAAGGCATACTCGTAACACGTTTGAAACTTGACCTTTCTTTCATTGTCAAATTGTTGTTGTTGTTTAGCTGGAGCAATTGAATGCCTTGTACGATTTGTTATGCTAAATATTCTTTTCAACAATGTCTTGATCTACTACTACTACTACTACTACTACTTAACAGACACAATTGAAAAGAACAAAATTGCGTTTATCAGGTAAGAGATCTATTTCATGAGCATGTTCCCGAGTATCCCCGTGATGGTTGTGATTTACATTCAATCATGAAATAAATAAAGAATAGTAAAAGTTTCACAGTTTTATTAAAATACAACCTGACAATATTGTTTCGACAGCTATGCTGTCATTATCAAAGGTAATCTAATTATAAACAAGCACGTCGCTAAGGTAGATACAAAAATAGGTAACTAGATAAAATAATAATAATAATCAGAATTAAATATCTAATACTTCCAGTAACAGAGAATTACTGAGCTCAAGTTGTTCATTCATTAAAGGTACCCTGAGTTTGTGTTTGTATATCTCAAAGGCAAATGTCTAATTTGCGTTTGTTATTACAAAAATGTAAGAATTTAATATTATTTTGAGGAGTCATTGTGTGATTTTGTTCTAAAAGGTGTTTGGCGTAATTAGATTTTTCAGGATGTTTATTTTTATAATGACGTACGTGTTCTTTATATCTTATGTAAAAATTTCTAAGTGTTTGTCCAATATATACCGAACTACAAAAAGAACAATTTAAACGGTAAATGCCCGATTTCATTATATCATGTGTTCTGTCTTTAGCATTAAATAAAAATGAAAAAGCGTTAGTGTTGGTTTTAAATGTTATTTTATAATTGTTGGCTTTTCTTAGTATATGTGCAATTTTTCCTGATATTTTGCCAAAATATGGTATAGATATGTAATTTGTGTCTTCTGTTTGATTGTCAATGGGATATATTCTTTTGATAGCTAACCTATAATTTTTTTGTTTAATTAAAGTGTCAATCACGTTCGGATTGTAATGATTTGCATGTGCTAGTTGTTTAATGGTTGATATCTCTTTGCTAAAATCTGATTTTGTTAGTGGAATAGTTAAAGCTCTGTGTACTAATGATCTGTAGGCTGCTATTTTATGTGTATTATGGTGACAAGATTCATTTGGTATTGTTATGTCTGTTTGTGTTGGTTTTCTGTATATGGAAAATTCAAATAGATTGTCTGCGTTAATCTTGATATTTAAGTCTAGAAAGTTTACAGCCCTGTTTTGTTCTGTTTCTAGTGTAAATTTTATGTTAGGGTGGATACTGTTAATAAGAATTAAAAATTCATTGATAACCTCAAAAACTGTCAAAACAAGCTAAAATGTCATCAACATAACGAAACCAGAAAATAATGTGTTTAGAGAGGTTTAATTCAAATATTCGATCTTCGAACTTGTCCATAAGTAAGTCCTCTATTAGCTAACATATTTATGGACAAGTTCGAAGATCGAATATTTGAATTAAACCTCTCTAAACACATTATCTTCTGGTTTCGTTATGTTGTATCTTTCGAAATTTTGACATAAGATATAAAGAACACGTACGTCATTACAAAAATAAACATCCTGAAAAATCTAATTACGCCAAACACCTTTTAGAACAAAATCACACAATGACTCCTCAAAATAATATTAAATTCTTACATTTTTGTAATAACAAACGCAAATTAGACATTTTAGAAACCTTTGAGATATACAAACACAAACTCAGGGTACCTTTAATGAATGAACAACTTGAGCTCAGTAATTCTCCGTTACTGGAAGTATTAGATATTTAATTCTTATTATTATTATTATTTTATCTAGTTACCTATTTTTGTATCTACCTTAGCGACGTGTTTGTTTATAATTATATTACCTTTGATAATGACAGCATAGCTGTCGAAACAATATTGTCAGATTGTATTTTAATAAAACTGTGAGACTTTTACTAATCTTTATTTATTTCATGATTATGGAGTTCCACAAAGTAAGGCTAGAAACAATAAACTACATTCAATCACTTCCGAGTTTCACCATCTTTTGATAAATATTTACAATTCCGGTACATAAAGTATAACCCTCGTCAGCTTCACTTATTATTATTATAACTACACTATACTGACAAAAGATGATTGAACAATTTACAACAACAGCTAATTACCTACGTAACAATTATTACATTCTTAAATAATTTTGAATATAGGTATACACAAAGTATAAACCTAGACATCATCACTTATAATAATAATAATTACAGCAAACCAAAGGTCGATATCTTTCGATTAACATACCCGACTACTGCTACTACGATTGAACTGTACAATAATTATATACATTAATAATTATTTACATTAATAATGGTAATCATTGAAAACATCGTCCTTCAGTTGGTGTTGTACTTATTACTATACAAATATTTTGTAAGAGTTAGTAAGTACAAAGTTACAAAGTAAGAGTTAGATATGCTACTACCTATACAAATGATAAATGATATACAAAATTTACAAAACTTAAAAATACAACTATACTACTACCATTGCTATACACACACATATATACACCAGGTTTAAAATGTTTATACACGTGGTCGCTTGTTATAGCCGAACGGAACGGAATCAAAATCTTCTATACGCCGTCTCTTAGCGAACGTTATCTTGTAGGCTTTTGATTCCGTTCGCGTTACAAGCTGATGGTCAGCCGTACGCCGGATGTTGTTGGACTCTACAATAATCTTCTCGTCCATGCCTTCCAACTACCTCAGCATGGACTCAAAGTTTATTTATTGAGTTGCGGCGTGATTTAGGGTAATACCCTTGACCTTTACGACCACGTGTATCTGTCCTGTGGTCGGGGAATACACTTTGTAGGCGTAGTTTTTAGGCCCGCCTGACAAACTCTATAATATACGATCCAGGACCGTACTCTTCGAGCTCGTCCGTAAGGTCACCCAGGAAGCTACCGGTTGGTAGCTCGAAGTCGCCAAGTTTTGAAACATATATTACAGAACCTGAAACAACGAAAAAAAATTAACTCTAATATAGACGGTTGACGTTGATAGTACGACTTACCTGTGTCATAGTATAAGACTCTCTCGCCTAGCTGATCCAAATAGGAATACAGCTTAAGACGGGCTTGTGCAGTGACAAATGCCGCGATGACCACGTTGACTGACGACAGAGGATCTGCTGCTTCCTCTTTATGTTGCCAGTTAACCGCAATCACCTCGTCATTTATTTGCTGCACGTGATTTACTTCTACGCCCGGGCTGAATAGCAGGTCGAAGAACTCCTTGGGCTCGTTGATTATGGCCGTTTTCGCCTGGTTCTCACGTTGACCGAATTTCCCTATAACAATAATCAATAAAACTATGTACTACATGTACTGATGCTGCTGCTGCTGCAGTAACTTACCCTAGAAGGAATTCAGCATCAGTTTGGCTAACGATCTCAAAAGAGGGTTCTTGATGATCTTCATCGAATCCAAAGAGACTCCCTCGTTCTCGAGGTAGTCATCAACGTACTGTTTCCGGGCTCTGTCGATATCATCCTCGTCGTTGTTGGTAGCTATTGAAGATGGCCAACCGCTGGCTTGCTGCTTCATCTTCAGGAACTTGTCGATGAAGCCCGAAAACAAGCCCCCAGACTTGAACGATTTATTGTAGTGGGTTACATCGTACGACCAGATCTCTTGTATGTCCTGCACGATGTAACCCTTACGTATGGCCATTAACAGTTCGTCAAAGACCAAGGTTCCGTTAATGACTCGGTCATCTACGCCGTGCTGACATTCGGCCTGGTTCAAATCTTCAGCGCAAGTGCGACATAGAGGGAACAGCAGCTTTTGGTGCATTTTGACGGGTAAGACCGGATGATACAGATCTTGCGGCGGTAACACTGTACATTCTATCACGCCGTTGATGTTTTCCAGGCCCCCTTTATTCCTGATTAGCGTTTCACAAGCCGCCTTGCCTACGTAAACTTCTGGATGGCCAACTGGGAAATTGGCGTACTTGCATACCCAGGGGTAAAGGGAGCATACGTCGACATACAGGATCTTTTCCCCGTCTTTTGCAACGCGCTTTAATTTGGCTGCCCCTGTACGGCCACCGTAAAATGCCTCTCTCGGGTTTACGGGTGTGTTTAGTAGCAAGGGATGTTTCTCTATCTGCTGTCTGAGTTCGGGTGTTAGTTGCCGCTGGAAGCACATTCCCACTGCTCAATGACCTCGTATCCTAGCGACTTTAACTTCGCAGTAGTGGCTCGGGTCTTCTCGAACCTCATATCCATGGTGTCGCTAGGATCGTCGTGTAGAGGCTCGTTGCAACGGGTGGTGAAGCAGGTGGGACATCCGTGGAAGTAACACCCTTGAAATTGAAATCTCTGATTACCATACAGCCCGTCTACCTTTAACCCGCCCACGATCGCTTCTCTCTGCCGGGTGGCATGTTGAATCTCAACTCCTCTTTGATGCTCTTTCAGCAACAGCCATTGGAGAGCTACCTTAGAATGGTTATTTGCCCGTCTATAACCACCCTTTGGTACCACTCCAATAGTGCTTTCTTTGAGGAATTTCCTCCGGAATATGAGATTACCAGCCGAAGCGATGGTAATGGCTTCCGTGAACGGGTCAACGTCGCATTCCTCTATAAAGAGATTCCTAAAGTGGATACAGGCTCTCTTCAAAATATCAACGTCTGTTCGGTAATATTCGACCAGGTCACTTTGCATGTCGAACTCCGTGTCCCTGTTTACCTCGTACCACTTTAGGAATTCTTCACGAGCCTTGGGGTTCATGGTATAAGGGCTGTAGAACTTGACATCCGGAAGAGGCTCTACGTAATGGGTGTTGGCCTCGGTGTTAAAGAGGTGCGGGAAGTATCCCTTGGGAGCCGGTAGATCGAAGGCTTTTGGTAACTCTGCCAGAGCCATGGGAAAAAAGTTGAGCGAGTCGATAATCTTTAGATTATCTAGTTGCAGCAGCAGAATTTTTGACCCGAGCATAATGAGGTCAGGATTCATAGAGGTGGTTGTAATAACGTGGTTCAGAAGGAATTGTGTATCGAAAACTTGCCCGTTATGGGCAACTGCTACAACCTTTTTGAATTTTTTACGTATCTCTAGCAGGTGTGTAAGAAAACCCTCTATACATTTTCCCTTCAATATCTGTTCTCGCTGACCACAGTTTGGGCACAGGGAGGCCGTTGAATCGGAACAGGTAGAACACACC
This sequence comes from Agrypnus murinus, assembly GCA_929113105.1. Taxonomy (NCBI): domain Eukaryota; kingdom Metazoa; phylum Arthropoda; class Insecta; order Coleoptera; family Elateridae; genus Agrypnus; species Agrypnus murinus. The sequence goes on from OV816028.1 coordinate 150,159,000, forward strand.
TGCTGGAAAACGCATAAGTTGGGTTCATGAAGCTTTACGCCTGGCGCAATTTCTTTCTCTTGCCGGGTCTCCAGGTCGAAGAACACAAACAAGGTGTCTTCTTGTTTTATGTTCCTCTTCCCGGCCGGCTGTATGAAACAAAAATGGTTATCAGGTTTATGGCTCTGGCAGATTTTGCAGTAGATCTCCCCGCACACGTAAACCTGCTTCCGGGTCTTCAGGTTCACGGTTTTGAAACACCCCTCGCATTTCTGTACTTCTCGGCACATTTTACTTTGATGGTTCTCAAAACATGTCTGGCTTCTAAAATCTCGCTTGCAATCCGGACACCTAATCATTACCGATGTTCTTTCGCAGGGCGGGGAGCTACCGCAGCCTACACAGGACTTTTCGCAACGGCGATCTCCCTTGTTGTTATAAGGGGTATGACAATGCTCGCAGTAGTATCCGCAGATAAAGGCCGCGGTCAACGATGTTATGATGTTGTAATGATGCTCGTGATACAACAGATTGATGTTGTTTGTTACTGTTATTGTATCACAAGCATCATTATCAACGACCCCCTTGAAGATAAGCGAACGTCCTTTTGATCCGTAGCTATATACGGTTATCTTATAGTTGGGGGTCAGGAGTTGCTGGAAGAGCCTTAATTCGCTGACCCCGGCTCCCTCCGGTGGAATGAAGGCTACGCCTGCTTCCTGCATCATTTCTTCGGCCATTATCTTTTGCACGCTCTGATTTCGCCGTGTCTTCATGTAATCGGGACTATTATCTGCGTGAGCCTTGCCTACGACCAAAGCCATGGGTAGGCATAGATTGTCACTGCTGTTGTTAATCGTGACAATCCCTCTGCGTTGGCTACATTCTTCGGCAAAGGTGCTGTACGTACTGTAACGATTGCGACCTTGTTCGGCTGGTGGTATTACAATAGTAGCGATTAGTCTAAAGGTGTCCGAACTCAAGGCTTCAGGATCGCTCTGTAAGATTGACTCTAGAATGCCCCAGACATCGTTGAAGGTAATCTCGTCGGCCCGTTTGAGACTCATGTAACCGGGAAGTTTCTGCTTAAAGCTATCAAATTCAAAGGACGCTCCTATTTTGTCTGTAGATTGCGCACGGCTTAACAAATTCCGTAAAATTTCATTGATAGCCGATTTAAAAAAGTTCAAATGGTCTTCACCGTCTGGCGTGTCATTTACTTTAAACACTACTCGGTGTTTCTGGGTGCCGAATTTCTTTATGGTTGACACACTTTCGGCGATTACTTCGTAGGGAGAAGACATTTTGTACAGGTAAGCGTAACAACAATAACAACAAAAATATCGCACTTGCACACTTAACAACTGCTAAAACAAAGATTATATGTTGTTAATTTTTAAATAAATAACAACATCTGAATGCAAAGCAAGCCAGTTTACTAAGCAACTAGTACTTTAAACATAAGCTATTCAAATAATTATTTGCATTATATGTATATTGTTATAAACATTTCGTGCTTAAGAACCCTTACGAATATGAACGCAGAGTTTGCTTTATTTCACGAAGCTTTAATAGCAATCTAATTTAAGCAAATATTATTAAAGCTTAAATTGTTAGCGGTTTAGCAATATTAAAATGATAAGGGAAATATTATTATTATTATTTGTAAAGGTTATAACGCATAAAGGTATCAATGCTTTTCGGAGTGTTACAACGCCTGGGCGTCACGAGACATGCTTAAGAGAAGCGTTGAAATATGCAGTATATCCATCTTAATTTTAAATACAGATTTTTATATATTGCCGTTTCTATCACTCCAACTGGTTTAACAATTCCAGCGATCTTCGAGAGTACCTTACATGCTTACGTGCACGCATAGACGTGCATCTGGGTGACATGATAAATGCACGAACTTTACTGTTAGTACTTCCGATAACAAAATGCTATGACGCGCCGCTACTGTTTACCTTGATGGCTCGAGAAGTGTTAGAGATCTTTTGATTTCCCGATGCTTGGGCGTTGGGTGTCATGAGAAGCGTTTTAACACACATTTAGAATAAAGTTAGTCTTGCTCGAAAACTGTTTATCTAATTTAAGCAAATATTAAATTATTATTATTAAAGCTTAAATTGTGAAGAGGTTCAGCAACATTAAAATGATAAGGGCAATATTATTATTTGTAAAAATGCTTTGTACAAAGTCAAAGAAAGATCCGTTTTAATGCAAGTTAATAAAACCTTTTTAGCAAATAACCATTATTATTAACCAGTCTTAAAACTTTAATAGCAATCTAATTTAAGCAAATTATTAAAGTTTAAATTGTTAATAAAGCCCTTTGGCAAACTATTATTATTATGAATAACAAATAAGTTAAACTTGCTTGAAAAGTGTAAAACTTCATAATATTTTACCTGAATAATGTAAATTACTGTCCCTTATAGCAGGTGAGAAAACAAAATAAAGGTACTGAAAAAGTAACTACATAATAAACAATTAATAAAATCCTACCTTTGGTTGGCTGCTTTGGTTCGTCCGACGCAAACACTCAAAGTTTTATTTAAATTAGTGTTATTCACCACTAAACTACAAATACACACACAATTGCAACATATAAGAGCTAAAAAAGCACTATTAACAAAGATAGCGGACGTAGGCAAGTGACACCTGGAAGTTCAGGATTTGCTTTTATACGTTCTAGAACAATCGTAGCGCCCTCTGGTTGTCATTAAAACATCGTTTACGTATTGCGAGATATTGTGCAATATTACGAAATAAACAAGAATGAACCTGATTTAAAATTCCTTCAAAGGCACTGTTAATTAAGCCTTTATTAGGTCATAAATCAGTTGGATGTCATAAACCGTCGTGGTCACTCATGCCTGCTTCATCTTGTTTAATGATATGATCTACGCAGCGCACTACCACCTGCCGTCGGTAATGATTACACTCAGGTCTGAATAAAATATAAGATTTCTTTCTTATTCAGAATCTTTTTCAAAACGGTCGATAATGTATTATTTTTTATTAGGGTTAAATTCACTGTAGACATGTAGTCAAACAGTTCAATTTATTATTTAACTAAATGCAGTAAATACTCACTTTATCGTCGTATACCATATAAACTCTTAATTAAGGTATTGATCGACCTATCGATAGAGATTTATCTGAGTGAAAAAAGAATTTTTATAACAAAAACGATATCAAGAAAAATAAAAAGCAGCATTTACACTATAAACTACTGATGACTGTCCTAGATTTATTTGAAATCAGCTGTAAATCTAAAATTTAATAAAAGTCAGATTAAAAACCAGTAAACCTACCAACCCTGAAAATACATATGTCATTGATCAGACTATTTTTGCCCACTACAATATATCCAATCGCCAATAATAATAAGTGATAATTTAATAAAAGTTTATTTGTTCTCATGGTCTTTTGCTACTATAGTGCCAATTAGCGGCGTCAAAAGATGTACTTCTCATCGATCTGTCTCAACTTTCAAAATATTTGAAGGATATCCATACCCAAACGACGGCGCTAATATAGCGCCAATTAGCGTCGTTCAAAAATGTACTTCTTTTCGATCTGTCTCAACTTTTAAAATATTTTAAATATATCCATACCCAATCAACGGCGCTAATATAGCGCCAATTAGCGTCGTCCAAAAATGTACTTTTGTGACCTGTCCCAACATTTGAAAAATTTTAAGTATAACCTTTTGTACCTTTTGTTTAAGTATAACCTGACAGTAGGCAGGAACTTAATGAGCCAATATAATTAAAATCAATACTGCACATAAAGATATGTAAACATATTAATATTACACATAAAAGAAATATAGTCAAAACAATACAGCAATATCAAGAAAACATAAATACACAAACAAAATATCAATAATATTTTAATTAATGATAACATTAAACAAAATCATCAATAATGCTCAGGAGCGATGGCAATCTCAGATAACAAACAAATAAACATCCAAGAGAAATTAATAGCAGATCATCAGCAAAAGAACAAGGCAAAAACTTAGCAATATTAAATTAATTGAAATAAAGTTAACAACTACAAAAGACTAGTGCATAACAGTACACCGCTGCGTATTGCAAAATCAACAGAATATCAATATTAATTGATGCAAATTATTCCGCACAGCCGTAGTCTTAATTAACAAAATATCAAAGCATATAAATATGTACACACTTTAGCTACATATTGTCATGATATATGACATGGTTTGGAAAATATGCAACTATTTCAAAAAAACGTTATTTCTTAAAACTTCTAGGATGAAGTTTTTTTTAAATAATTTTTTAATGAAACCAACACAAATGTTTCAATTTGATGAAGAAACACTCTAAAACACACTAGGTAGAAAAATGAAAATCTTAAAGTTGATTTGTCTTTCTTCTTGATAAAATTTCATTGTTTAGCTAACGATGTGCTATTATTACTTAATTTTGTACACACATATGAATTTGAAGCCATCTCAAGGCTTGTTTTGACCTAAACAGACAAGGTGCATGATTGTGATGATATATGGAAATATTTATTACCTTACCTGCAGGTTTAATTTATAAAATATTTCTTACAAGTTTATTTATTTATTATTTATAAGGATTAAAAAACTTGTGGGCTGAAATATTTCATTAAGTTGTTGTCAAGCAGTTCCTTGGGCGCAACTGAGAAATAAATGTAAATTTTTGCGTTTTACCATAACAATCAGAAATTATGTAATTTAGTTGTTATTTTATAGTTTGGATATCTAAAATTATGTAAATAATGTTCAATAGGATGTAAGGATGAATTTTGTAGGAATAGAAGGATGTAACTAGGTGGTTTTAATTAATTAATGAAAATTTTAATTTATAATTGAATCTTATTATTGTGTTTTAGTACAAGTATTTAATATAATTAAAAAGAGAATATTTTTTCTCTAGTGAACTATAAAATTTATTTAAACAATTATTAATAATTATAAACAATTATGTGGTTACGTAGATTTAGTTTCAAATTGACATTTGTTTCTGACTAGAAAAATAACCATAGCAGTGTTTTGTTTTTGAAAAAATATAAATACAGCAAGTGTTTTAGTAACAAATTCTGTATATCTAGATCTTTCAAGCAGTGCATATGTGCCCAGCAGCAAAATTTTAAAATTTAAAGGTTATGTTGTGAGTTCAAAATATAAACAAACCTAAACGTCAAAATGATAGGTTAGAATTTGGTGAAACGTCAAGTGAATAATAATTTGTTGAAGTTCTTTGAATTTAACTAGTTTGTTTAACCAATAATCTATTTTCAATTGAAATAATATACAGTGCTGTGAATTTTATTAGTGGACACGTTTTTTTAATTGGATGATGGAAGGGAATTTATCAATTTAATTATTGAATGGACTTACCTTCTCTTAAGAAAACAGCTGGTTTTTAATAATTTTGATTATTGCCATTTAATTTGGACATTTATATGAAGAGAGGTTAATTCTTGTATTTCAGCCATTTCAGTTATGAACCATATGGAAGAAAGAGGATTTCTGTTTCGTTACTACATCAGTTGGTAATTGAAAAGGCGCAAGTACATTGATATTTTTTAAATATTTGAAGGTATTTAATTAGTTTAATTGTAGTGTTTAAGATAATACGAATGACAGAGATATTACTTTTGAAGATAAAAAGAATTAGACTATCTTAAAATTGATCTTTCGGTGATTCAAAGTATCAAAATTTCATTTTTTTTTATTTCAGTTTTTTATTTGTTTTGTTTGTTTATTTTGTTGTGTTAAATAAATTTTATCATTTCAATTCTAAAGAAATGTATGGTTTATTTTTTTGTTTTGTCTGTAGTTTAATTACATTTCATAGATCCAGGTTTGGTTATTGCCCTATAAAGAAACCAGCCTATTGAGTCTCAGTTGTGGTAAGATTCAAGCTTCACAACAATCATTTTAGCCGGAGCATTTTCTTTTATGGTAAAGGTAGGTGGTTTATATTCTGTATATATTTTCACTGTGCTTTTATCGAAGTCTGTTTTATGTGTTGTTTATACTGATAATTAAATCAATTTTAATAATTTATTAAGTTTCAATTCATTTTCATAAACAACTTACAACACAATTTATAAAAAATTCCTCCATTTTTATTATAGCAATATGTAAGTTGCATGATGTTAAACATCTAGCGCACGAATATTATTGAGAATAAGGCGACTTAACTCTAGCTACTTTCAATTTTCACTATACATTTGTCCACGTGGCGAGATCAATCGCTGTCACTACTATTTGTAAATATAAAAGCTGCGATAAATTGGAAATTAAATAAAGTATCAAGATTTAATGGAATTGGTCTTGCAGTTGTAAAAAATAATTTTTTAAAGTTAAAGAAATTTTAAAATCTTCGGCAGCACTTGCACACTTTTTAATTTAACCCTAGTTTGGAAATCAGATCGCCTATGGATGCTTCTTCAATAGGTATAGGTGAAGTGCTACGTCACCGATTTTCTTCCTCTACAGAAAACCTCGTATTTTTTGCTTTCTAAGACAGCATCTAAAGAAGAAAACAATTATTTGCAAACCGAAAAGGAAGAGTTGGCTTTTCTTTATTCTGTAAAACTAACAAAAGTGTTATCAATATCTTTAAGATGCTCAATTTAAACTTATTACAGATTATAGGACATTTTTAAAAACCTTTGGTAGAGATAAAACAATTTCCAAATTTACAGCTTATGGATTAACGCGTTCGGCAGTATATAATCAGTAGATATAGAATTTGTATGCACTTAAAAATGCTGAAATATGCATGCACTTATGCACTATAAAAACGTGAAATATGAAATATAATATATAAACAATAATAATTCTCAGCTTAGAAATATCGAATATTGGTGAACAGCTTCGGCAGCTTCACATTCTCTTAAGATAAATCCTACTAAATCTAAACTTATTATATTCGGTAGAACAACACACAGAATTGCTCTGAGAGAAGATTTTCCGATATCTATCAATGGTATCCCTATTCCAAGTTCAGACTGTGCTAAAAATCTGGGTGTCACACTAGATAATAAGTTTAGATTTCATGAGCATATAAATGCCTGTAACAGAAAGGCATTTTGTAACCTTAAACTTCTTTATAATAGTCGTCACATATTAAATAAAACCATAAAGATTGCCCTATGTGAATCCTTGGTTCTTTCACAATTCAATTATTGTGACGTCCTTTACGGTCCCTGTCTTGACAGTGTAACTAGCAGAAAAATCCAGGTAATGCAAAATGCATGTTTGCGATTTATCTATGGAATCAGGCGTCGACAGCATATTTCGCATAAGTTAATTGAAACTAAATGGTTAAATATGAATAAGCGTAGGGTATTGCATTCTTTGGTTTTATATCATAAAATTATTACAAAAACAGTCCCTTCTTGCCTGTACAATAAAATAAGATATCGTACTGATGTACATAATTTAAATCTTCGCCATAGAGGTTTAATCACTCCACCTGTACATCATACTGAATTTTACAAATGTTCTTTTACCTTCAATATATATAAGTTGTATAATTCAGTACCTATCGAAAACAAAAGCTTATCCACATGTTCATTTAACAAACGCACTGCCAATTGGTTATTAAATAACTCTCTCAATTAAAAGCAAAGTAAATTACTCCAAACAAACTGAAATGGTAACGATGATATCTGGTACCTCGTTAGAAGTTCGAAAACATAGTTAGTAGATACTGTTTATGTAATACTTTTTCTATTGTGATGCTCTGGTGGTCATAACTCTCTATAAATCTTAGTAGTAGTATAATACTTTTATGGGTATGTTCGTATCACTAAATTTTTTGTATAATAACATTACTTATAAACATGTAGAGTAACTTTGTGGTGATAGGGAAGAGCAGAGAATTCAATTCTTGAATTCAACTGACTATCATCACTTTTTCCACTTAAGTAGTTTATTTTCTATACAAATGATTACCAATATGTATAACATCTTTTTTATTACGTTTTCTTTTTTTATGTATTCTTGTGGAAAATAAAAACTATTATTATTATTATTATTATTATTTAAATCGTAGCTGTTTTTAAACCAACTTTTGAAAAGATATTTTAAGACCTTTCGTAAGACATGGATATAACGGCAATTTTACAATGTTTCTTATCCTATCCTTAGTGTTATTACCTAGTGTAGTAACATGCTTAACCCGTAACTTATTTTTATGTTTTCTAATAGTATTATAAACAATATCCTAGGAGTAACCGTTAGAAACAGCAATGTCAATAATTTTCTTGTGTTTTTTTTTCATACCTGAATTTTGAAAGGAGAAAATTTAATAACCTGTAAACTAGAAATTTGATATTCTAAAGGATGATTGGAGTTCTCGGGTATAAATCTATTAGTACTAGTGGATTTCCTATGGACGTCTGAACCATGAAGTTCTGTGAGTATATTACATAAGGTTAGATTTTTTTAGATTTTAGTTTAGTTTTTCAGTGTTTGCTAAGATGACAGACTTGCTGTTGAAACACGTGTCCCAGAGTGATTAAAAGTGTGTGTATTGAAAGTGAAGTACCGTTTTAGCTATTATAAACATCTATAATTAATGAAATAACTTTTGCTATTCCAACCCATAAACGTTCCAAGTAGAGGTCTACTTTTGGAAATTACACCTGAATTAGATTTTTTTCCTGCATCAGAACACAGCATATAACGAATAACTCATAAATATCACATAAAATCAACATATTGAAGATGAAGCAAGCCGTTCTTCAAAATATTGGCCATAAAATAAATTATAATACAAAAGAAATGAGGGTTAATCCATCGAAAATAGTAGAATTATTATGTACACACATACATAGCATACAGGGTGGTTGATTCTTCATTGATTAAGTTATATTTAACTAAGACCCTAACCCAGCCAGCACACTGACGTTATTTTTAAGAGATTATTGGTCGGCAACGTCAAATGACTAATAAATGATGTTCATAAGACGTCATGTTATGGGACGTACGTAGACGTCTTCAAAACGTCGTCTGTTAGACGTACAGTAAGGTCGTTTTTAGACTTCTAATATTATTAATTGTGATCTATCTATGCAACCAAAAAGTGATATATTCCATAAAATATGTTTTATTTTTACATTTGCAGAATGTAAATAGAATATATTATTTTACTGTTTTCTATTGAAACCAGTATTCAATTACACTATGTATTGTCAGGACCACTGATGTACGCGAGACAAATCTAGCAACACTGTTTTACTTTATTTTTTTACAGAACTCCACGTGGCCACATGCCGCAATACAAACAGCAACAACGTCTTTTGTGTATTTGTTTTGCTCTTTAATCAGTAACGTTTCTACTTACTATTAAAGTTGTTGACGTACCTACATTTATAGTGTATGTGTAGGTGCAACTACTACATAATAATTGTGTGGTTTGTCACAAATGGCGAGTATTAATCATTACTTGTTCCGTCGCAATACTACATAACCTATACAATTTTACCCGTTCGACGATTTTATGAGATTACTATTGTTAATAAATTAATACTAATGCAATGGTTTCTTAGTACTTACTAATATTATTTTAGTATCATCAATTATTCTGCATATTGTTTTAGCAGCTTTTCAATTAGTAAATGTTTACTTTTGTTTAATAATTATGAGAAGTTAGGTTAATAGAAGAGATGTATGTTCTGTTATTGAATATTTACTTTTGTTTAATAATTATGTCTGAAATGGTATATAATAAATATTATTTCCAATATTCAGCTATTTATTTATAATTTCTGTTTTACTCCTAGTATAGGACGTTTGGCGTCATTGAAAAACGTTTTAATGACGTCTTATATTGACGTCCTTGGGCTGTAACATAATGCTGTCAGTTTTACGACAATTTGACATCATTTTAATAAGTTATTTGACGTCGCTACTGCCGAAAAAACGGCGACAAGAAATACCTGTTGTCGTTGGGACCCGTTCCTAATTTCATCTACCCAAAGCCGTTTCGAAAACGAAACGTATTTCTCTTTATTGAGCGCAATAACGTCGATTGCTTCTTTTTCTAATGCCAATTGCTTTATGAATAGATGTAAATCATATCCGGTCAAATTATGGAACAATATCGGTATGAAGTCGGGAATTTGGTACACTAAATTGCAGAAGGAGTGAGCCGCACCGCGGTACTCGCCGCTGAGGTGACAGTGATCTTTCACCTTAACGTCGTTTTCACCAAAGGGTTTGTCACAAATATGACACATGGTTGCATTGTCATAGTTCAAAGTTTGTCGGTACGATAAAAGTCGCATGTCTTTTAACATGTCTTAAATGATCCTTATACAACCTTCTAACATCCGCTTCTAAGCGCATCATAAATTCACTTGCTGCATTCGCACCACGGTACAATTCAAATTAAGATAACGCGTCATCGTACGAACACTTAATGTAATACGCAAACGAATGTGGTTCGTGTTCGTAAGATGTCATGGTAAATTTTTCCCCGAGGATCTGGCTCAACCGTGTCCAAAGGTTTCAACACACTTTCAAAATCCGCGTAAACGACTTTAAGTTGCTTTTGGACATTTTCAAACTTAAATAGATTACCCGGCCGGTCGTGCCCCAATTTATCGCGCACGGGTTCGATAGTTGGTAACTTGGTGTAAACATGATTACAATCAAAACGGGAATGTTGTTTTAATCTACTTTCACTTGGAAAATACTGCAAGCAGCCGTCACAAAAGTATTTTTCTCCATGGTGTGCCGACACCAAACGCGAAAAGTTTTTTATCCAACAGTAATGACTATTACCCTCCATATCGGAAATTAATAATAAATCTACATGCACTTCTTTCTTTTGCTTAGAGTAATACAGAGGCCGTACAACTTCTTGTTTCATCTTTTTGTCTTGACATACAGCTTCCAAACCATACACGTTAATGGATAAGCGTGAATTACGCGCTTCAAATTTCGAGATAGCATCCAGTTTGACAGGAAAGGTGACATCTTCAAAATCAAACAGTTGTGCAGAATTTGGATACGACATCGTCCTGTTGGAAGGTCCCCTCGGTGGATACAAAGCGGACACCAAGGCCCAACCAAAACAGCACTGATCGTTATTTTGCACGTTGATTACAGCACGTTGATGTTGTATCGACGGCGGAAGTAGAACATAGGAGGAAGCACGGAGCGGGTTGTATTTATTGACGTTGACTTCTATAAATAACTGCTGCTCCAGTACCCAACCTGTAAGGACCCTACAATTAGCAATCGAATCGTAACCCGTAACTATTCATTACCTGAGTTCCGATCATTAAAGTCCGACATCTACGTATCCAGCACCTCAACGAAATCATCATACAAATCGGTCAGATTCGAAGTCACAGTCACAATCTCATTTTGCGTATTAAACGATTTAATGTCATGCAAATTTTGACTTTCCAAAAAGTACATTCCGAATACTTCTAGGTTGACTTTCACACTACGAAAGCGCTGAACGTTTCTTTCTAATAGTGTTAACACATTTTCGCGGGTCTCATCAGTAAATTCTCTGAGATTTATGTGATGATTTCTCACCGAGACTCGATAACTGGCTATACGAGACTTGAACGCCGTCTCCAGGACCACCACTTCCTCCGACTGCACTGACGCGACATTACGATTATTGTGGCGGTTGCTTCGTAGCTGTCCAACATAACCAAGTCGTGGAACATCGATCTCGCACGTATCGCATTACACCGTCGCGGAGGTATTTCCTGAAACAATTGCACAGATCACTAACACTAAAACCGTTAACAATGTGTACACGTACCTGAAGGGGAGGTTTTTTTCGCTTTCTTAGGTGCAGGTCCTTCAGCAGTATGCCCTACAGCATCCGAAGCTCCCCGAGCTGTAATCAAGAAAATAATCGTAACATATCACACAACCTCACAGGAATGGTTACTTACCGCTCGTGGATGGGCGGTCCAGCGGTCCACGGCAACTTTCTCTTCGGTGACGACTTAGAGCATCCTGTCGGGTGAAGGACGCGCCGCAGCTACACACAGCCATATTCTTAGTAATCAGTAAACGGGAACTCACTAGCAAACGATAAAGCTTTTACGCCAACTTTTACCACTAACGTTCACGATACTGATTTCCAGTCGGGGCGGCGAGGACGTATTATGCAAACCCGACCGAGAGAGGAACTGGAAGGGGGAACGAGGACTGGGTTATTGTTAGTGGGAGGTCACAGTTATACAAACCGTTAACGTCGTTGATGACGCAAAGCAGACAAGTTTTCCACTTCAGTTAACAGTGCGAGGCGTTCGCTCTCACAGCACTCCAACTCCATCATCACTTGTCGTAACCCCTGTGTCTTGATACTCTTGATTTTGATTTCGTATCTTTCCACAGCAGCTAAGAGTTCCGCTTTGCGTTGAAGGAGAGCGATGCGTTCACTCTCATACCGTTGCAACTCGGACGCCACTTCTCTTAACCCTCGTATAACCCTCTGACACCGATTATCATCGTACTCTGCGTCATCAAAGACATCAAGCGGTAAAGGCTGCTTCTCCCATGGTACACCATCTACGAATACCATCTGTGAAGTTGTGAAGTCTCTGATGCTGCCGGACAACTGGATAGACGTTGTGTCATCAGAAACCCCCTTAAGTGTCGCTGGCTCGTTGTCCAGCTGGTCATTTACCCCGTCATCACAGGGGGTACCCGGAATGACTAACTCCTCATCGTCATCGTCAGGTGCACTTGTAATTGATGTGGAACAGCCTGACTCCGTTTCATAAACAACCACATTTGCACTTGTGGCAATCGCCATGGGTAGGTTCACATCGTCTTGGGTTGCAGATGGTGGTGCATCCCCCAAAAGGGACTCCCGAATTGAGACGACATTATCATCAGTAGGTATTGCGGTACTTGAGACCTGCCCCTCCAGTTTTTTTGGCCACGCCAGCTGCTCTCTGATTGGCTATCCCCTCTCCTCTAGTTCCTCCCCTTGCTTCTGATTGGTCAACGCCATCTTGGATGACACGCCTACTATTCTCTGATTGGATGACGGCCATTTTGGAACTTCGGGCGCCATTTTACCACGCCCTATGACGGGAAACTGTATTACCGACAACATGCATGCTTCTAAGAGATGGCGCTATGAAGGAATACCGATAAACTATGTACTATTACTACTAGGGGGCGACGCGTCATGAAGAAATCTGTATTATCGATTACGTATGTACTGATTGATAGAGGGCGTGATCGAGGTTTATCATTTTATATTAATAAATTTCACCGATTTCTCAAATAATTATCGTCATTAATAAGATAATTACATATAGTAATAATTAATTCAGCATTAAAAATTTGAAATTCAGCTTTAAACGCAAATCGCGGACCTGCGCGATATAATCGAACTGCCAGTTTTCTATCTATCTCTACCATTATATAAATTTCTAATATAATATTTACGTCGAGAGATTGATTGATCATATAGCTGATATATTAATTAGCTGCATTTTTCTCTTTCACAACCGATCAATGAAACATTTCCAGTGCGTATTTCTTGGTATCCCTTACAACCCTAATATAATTTTACATACAGTGGTATTTCATTTTAAAATTTGTCATTTTGAAGTTGACATCTTAGATTTCCCACTCTTGAATTTTTAGCTCTGGGGGATTGGATCGAACATCTTTTATCCCTTTTAACTAGACGGAAACACTCTCTCCTTCTCGCTGTCCTGCGTACCTTGCTATCTCTCTCAACGAAGAAATCTGTATTATCGCCTAACAATTTACGGATATTTGCTAATAGATGTAGCGTTAGTATGAATACCTCGTAGACACGCCCATTCGTGATCTGATTGATCGATAGCTTTTATCCATACCCAGATGGTCGGTCTGTCATCTTGAAACACGTTCTGAATGGTTCGGCCATCTTTTTTCCTACCATAGGAGATCATCTTGGAATACGTTCTGGTTGGTTCGGTCATATTTTATCCCTACACCTAGCGTTTAATGTCTTGCGTACCTAGCTATCTCTCGCTACTATTACCTACAAGTTCTGCTACCTTTCTCTCTCACGCACACACTGTACTCTTTCTACCTTTTCTAGAAGAAATAATAATGTCAGATAGGAATTAGATTATGTTTCTACTTTTCGTATACCCTCTCTCGCGGATAACGATCTACCTTTTTATATAGTCGCCCTTCTCCCTTAATCATGCTAGTAAATGAGACATTAATGTTTAAATATATTATTTATTTAGCTATCTCTCTCTCGGTAACTTTTTCGTATATATCCCTCTCTATTCTAGTAACTTTGGCTATCGACAGGGATCGAAGCCCGTCACGCGGTTTCAATTAACTCAACAAAGGTCCTTACAACGACGACGACGACGACAGCTCGATAAAACGTTTAAAATTTTGAATTTGTCATTCTTGAAGTCACCATCATGGGGATTTCCCGCCCTAGAATTTTATATTTCACAGCTGACTAACCACGTGATCAAGACCGCTGTATTCTAATGAAACTTTCTACCCAAATAGATCATGAAATTTAAAGGAACCGACAATCCTTGATACCACTGCGAGTTTTGCAGGCTCGTCTAACCGTCGTATCTATGTCGGTAGCTGCCCCTCGTAAAGGGCTTTCTTCGGATCTCCATGTTAAGAAAATTACGTTAAAATAAATACACACACAGACTCTTGAATCACGTTCAGGGATCGGAATGGTTTCTAACACTAAATGTGTCACCAGGCGAATTAACTACATAAAAAGAGAAAAACCTAATTCTAATGCAGAAAAATGTATAGACTTACCCTTGGCGTATCATTTTTAAATTAAAAACTGAAGAAAAACAATAAATATTTACACTTTTAATCACCTCTCACCAAGAAGAAGAATATTCAGTGTAAACAAACACTTTTTTGAATTTAAAACCAGTTATTATTAATCTTTCAAGCCACTGTTATATACCACACGCATACAGCGTATCGAAAGGACTGACGTGAAAAATATTATTTCAAATATTTAGCTCTCTCTACGAGACAAAAGGGAAACATTTCATTGGTCGCTTAAAATATAATGCCTTAGGCTATATACATTCCTTTAGACATTTCGAGGGTGAAAACAAGATTCTACCTGCCCCGTTGCCGTCATCGCTAGAAATATGCGGTTTTATCAGATGAGGGATCTCTCTACCTGCCCCGAACCCAAACCAGGTATAATTGCGTTTCCCTTTTTCTTAATTTTGAATGGTTCTTTTCTGCAAAAAATATGTTTCACGTCAGTCCTTTCGATACGCTGTATGCGTGTGGTATATAACAGTGGCTTGAAAGATTAATAATTGGTTTTAAATTCAAAAAAGTGCCTGTTTACACTGAATATTCAATATTCTTCTTCTTGGTGAGAGGTGATTAAAAGTGTAAATATTTATTGTTTTTCTTCCGTTTTTAATTTAAAAATGATACGCCAAGAGTAAGTCTATACATTTTTCTGCATTAGAATTAGGTTTTTCTCTTTTTATGTAGTTAATTCGCCTGGTGACACATATTAGTGTTAGAAACCATTCCGATCCCTGAACGTGATTCAAGAGTCTGTGTGTGTATTTATTTTAACGTAATTTTCTTAACATGGAGATCCGAAGAAAGCCCTTTACGAAGGGCAGCTACTGACATAGATACGACGGTTAGACGAGCCTGCAAAACTCGCAGTGGTATCAAGGATTGTCGGTTCCTTTAAATTTCATGATCTATTTGGGTAGAAAGTTTCATTAGAATACAGCGGTCTTGATCACGTGGTTAGTCAGCTGTGAAATATAAAATTCTAGGGCGGGAAATCCTCATGATGGTGACTTCAAGAATGACAAATTCAAAATTTTAAACGTTTTATCGAGCTGTCGTCGTCGTCGTCGTTGTAAGGACCTTTGTTGAGTTAATTGAAACCGCGTGACGGGCTTCGATCCCTGTCGATAGCCAAAGTTACTAGAATAGAGAGGGATATATACGAAAAAGTTACCGAGAGAGAGATAGCTAAATAAATAATATATTTAAACATTAATGTCTCATTTACTAGCATGATTAAGGGAGAAGGGCGACTATATAAAAAGGTAGATCGTTATCCGCGAGAGAGGGTATACGAAAAGTAGAAACATAATCTAATTCCTATCTGACATTATTATTTCTTCTAGAAAATGTAGAAAGAGTACAGTGTGTGCGTGAGAGAGAAAGGTAGCAGAACTTGTAGGTAATAGTAGCGAGAGATAGCTAGGTACGCAAGACATTAAACGCTAGGTGTAGGGATAAAATATGACCGAACCAACCAGAACGTATTCCAAGATGATCTCCTATGGTAGGAAAAAAGATGGCCGAACCATTCAGAACGTGTTTCAAGATGACAGACCGACCATCTGGGTATGGATAAAAGCTATCGATCAATCAGATCACGAATGGGCGTGTCTACGAGGTATTCATACTAACGCTACATCTATTAGCAAATATCCGTAAATTGTTAGGCGATAATACAGATTTCTTCGTTGAGAGAGATAGCAAGGTACGCAGGACAGCGAGAAGGAGAGAGTGTTTCCGTCTAGTTAAAAGGGATAAAAGATGTTCGATCCAATCCCCCAGAGCTAAAAATTCAAGAGTGGGAAATCTAAGATGTCAACTTCAAAATGACAAATTTTACAATGATATACCACTGTATGTAAAATTATATTAGGGTTGTAAGGGATACCAAGAAATACGCACTGGAAATGTTTCATTGATCGGTTGTGAAAGAGAAAAATGCAGCTAATTAATATATCAGCTATATGATCAATCAATCTCTCGACGTAAATATTATATTAGAAATTTATATAATGGTAAAGATAGATAGAAAACTGGCGGTTTGATTATATCGCGCAGGTCCGCGATTTGCGTTTAAAGCTGAATTTCAAATTTTTAATGCTGAATTAATTATTACTATATGTAATTATCTTATTAATGACGATAATTATTTGAGAAATCGGTGAAATTTATTAATATAAAATGATAAACCTCGATCACGCCCTCTATCAATCAGTACATACGTAATCGATAATACAGATTTCTTCATGACGCGTCGCCCCCTAGTAGTAATAGTACATAGTTTATCGGTATTCCTTCATAGCGCCATCTCTTAGAAGCATGCATGTTGTCGGTAATACAGTTTCCCGTCATAGGGCGTGGTAAAATGGCGCCCGAAGTTCCAAAATGGCCGTCATCCAATCAGAGAATAGTAGGCGTTTTCAAAATGGCCGCCTTCAGCCAATCAGAGAATAGTAGGCGTGTCATCCAAGATGGCGTCGACCAATCAGAAGCAAGGGGAGGAGCTAGAGGAGAGGGGATAGCCAAGAAGAGAGCAGCAGGCGTGGCCAAAAAAAACTGGAGGGGCAGGTCTCAAGTACCGCAATACCTACTATCATCGTTGACCGGTGGGCTATTCAACAATTGGGAGTCCCACTTACCCGACCATGGTCATGTCGCAGGTGCTTCCTGAGCCGTCACGATGGGGTTTCCTCTCATGTGCAACCTTCCAGCAGTGTAAACCACATTTTCCGAAGTTAACAGCTCTCGCAGTAAAGGTTGCAAACGTCCAGAAAGCATGTCGTGCTTCGGCTTCTCCACATTAACAGCTACTACCTTTACTACGACATTTTGCAGTACTATGATCTTCTTTGCGGCAGCAACTGGAGAGGGTGTACGCGCCGTAGTTGATACAAGTACCGGGCACGCAGCAACAGGAGAGGGTATACGCGCCGTAGTTGACACAAGTACCGGGCACGCAGCAACTGGAGATGGTGTACGCGCCGTAGTTGGTACATGTACCGGGCACGCTTTCTTCAACGATAATTTTGACCAGAAGGACAATTTCTTACAACGACACTTATTCCCTTCACCAACATTGGTATCACTACTAAAAGATGTATCCTTGAACCCCTCCATCACCCCCACTCCCTTACCTTGAACCCCTCTATCAGCCCCACAACTTTGCCTTGAATTCATGCACATACTTACATTTCCTCAAGGTTAGTGGTATAGAAACAGGCATTGTCTATTAGTCGTTGGAGGATAATGTTATATTCGCGTTAAGTCCATGGATCGATCTATCACCTCAAGGTCTTCCACTCCCCCTACCGAGGGTGTTGCTACTTCGATATAATAGGGACTGTTTTCCACACCAGGTATCACATCACAATGTCCATCGTCGCGTCATCCACTCCTCATGTACCAATCTCATCCGAAGCAGGTGTCGCCCCTGATGCGCAGCACTGGGATCGCTGGCACAGCCTACGTTCACAATGTCTACGCCGCATTGCTGCCTCGTTGGGCCCACACACACCCATCGCCAGCTACCATCAAGACCTGATGAATCCAACCTCGCCTACAGGCATAGGTATAGAACGTCTCGTGTTTGGACTATGGGTTATGTGGAAATGGTATTGGTATGCCACGGCTGCGACCGGTGCCCATTACGATCTATCCCACCTCGGTTGGATGGATATACTGCGTTGTGCCAACCGGACCCTACTGTTCAAACACGTCGCCATGATACTGCAGGGTTGGTTCACTGTGGCAGATGTGCCATATTGTCTGTGGTGGTTGTACTACCTGTGGAAGGGGAAGCGCCTATGCAAGGGTTGCATACGCAGTGTTTGTGGTATAGCAACCCTACCGCTACAATACCACACCAGGGTGTCTTCTTCCATTTACCACGTACGATCACATTGGTGTGATGGGTGTATGCGACGGATGCTGTACAACACCTTCGACCCCGTGGCTTGTTTAGAACGATTGCATGTCATCGGTCCGGTTAACCAGTTTTGCAGCATCGATGCGGATGTTGAATGTAATTGTAACGACAACTGCCACGAAAGTCCCTTGCTGCAATTCCTAAACGACAATTTGGAGATGGATCACGAGTGATTAGCGTGATGATATTGTAGATATTTATTGTAGATATTTCTTGTAGTACCTTTATTATACTATAGAACCTTTATTTTTGTTGTTTTAATCCAAAAGTTTACAGCAACCAGACAATACTCTCTGACCATTCAATTAAACAATTACACCCAAAACATTAAAACTAAAAATACAAATTCAAAAGTTTGTAGCAACCAGAAAATACTCTCTGAAAAAAATCCAAAGGTTTGTAGCAACCAGGAAATACTCTATGACCATTCAATTGTGGTCAACAGCATACCCGTGACGACCTTCATTTATGTCTACCTATCAAATCGAGCAATCGAAATCTTGCCCTTCGTTGACCTTGAGAGCTAGAGCGCTGATTTTGTAAAAAATCCCCCCCTCCCTCAAACTAAACCCCCTGTTAAGATATCTGCAAAACAACGTAAAGAGTACCGCGTTTCGTTTTTGCTGTTGGATAACGAAAATGTATTTTAGCACGGTAATAATGCATAGTTGAAGGTATGTACCCACGGTAAACAAAATATATGTTCTTATGCGTTTTACACATTGCATATCATACACAGTGGCGTATTTGTTTATTATTTCTTTCTTAAATTCATACAAGCAAAGATATTCATCAATAACTAAAAACCGTCCTAGGATATCATCTGTGGTTTTACATACTTACAATTAGTAAGCTACAACTATATTACACCAGTACTTTCTATGTAACCACGGAAAATTTGTATGTAATAAGTTAAATATGTTGACTAAGAAAAGGCAAAATAAAAATATCACATATTGGATTTAAAATTATTTCTTAATAAAATCATGGAAATAATTTGGTACTTACACCTCCTTTCATGGATTTTTTATAAGATTACAAAGACAACTCAATTGAAATTAAAAATACATATTGTGTAATTATTAATTAACTATTTGAGATGAAAAAATTATGAAAGAAAAACTGAGTACACGCATTCTCTCTGAATATTTGGAATTCCAAATCTGCTTCGATATCTGCTTTTGGTAAACCATTTTTCATGTTTTTCCATCCTCCAGGACGTTTGCACGTTGGTATGCAATAAAATTTGTTTTTCATGCAGCAACAAATTATCGCCGAGCAATTGCAAAAAAATTAAATTACAACAAATTACTACACAATGCAAGTATTCAGAGATATAAGATTTTTAGGTACTGATTACTGGGTTGCGAGAACTTGAACTATTCCAGTTTCCACTTTTTGACATCCGTAATTTAAAAAGCTTTCTAAATTGGGTTTGGTTAATAAACTATTCAAGCACTCTTGAGTTTGGTAATGTACTGGTAAGCAATGCTGTATTGCTAGCTTCTGTTTATTTTCCTATACCAATAAATTGACTGGTACTATCGCAACCCGTCATAGCATGGAAACTAAGTATTTTTTAAGCCAGACCTCCAAATATATTTCATGAATTGCGATATAAGTAGCTTTTCCGTTCTTGTTTTGCACATCTACTTTAACGTAGGAGGGGCGTTTTTATTTTCGCGGAATGGAGAGGTTGCTGAGGGGCGGGCTTGATAAACCAATCGTAACGTCTAGCTTGATGTCTTATTACTATAAATACCAAACTGGATTATTATTCAATTAGTAGTATTTGAGTTACTGTCATTTACACAAGTCAGAACGTGAAGAGATTTTCAATATAAGTAAAGTTGAACATCGTGTGCCGTCTTTGAGGTTTTGCAGTGAAGACCAGGATGGAGTATTAAATCGGATTATTACAGGAGATGAAACGTGGGTTCACCACTATGAACCTGAATCAAAACAAGATTCAATGCAGTGGCATACAAAATGTACACCCCCGCCAAAGAAGTTTAAAGTGCAACAGTCAGCTGGAAAGCTCATGACGACCATATTTTGGGACACGAAAGGAATCCTGCTCATCGACTACAAAGAAAAGGGTGTCTCTATAACGGGGGAATATGATGCCACACTTTTAGAACGATTAAGAGACTCCATCAAAGAAAAGAGAAGAGAAAAACTTGCCAAAGGTGTGCTGCTTTTGCACGAGTACGCGCCCGTTCATCAAAGTCGAGTTGCACAAGCTGCCCTGCACAAGGCAGGCTTCCAGGAATTAAATCATTCACCCTACAGTCTAGACCTGGCCCCCAGCAATTACTATTTGTTCCCGAATATGAAGAAAGAACTTCTAGGAAAAACTCTTCGTCCGATAATGAAGTAAAAGCTGAAGTTTCAGCATATTTTGACGAAAAAAATGAATTATTTTTTTCACATATATAAATAAATTAATTACTAGATCTGAGAAATATATTAGAGTTAAGAGAGAATATATTGACCAAGAAAAATAATTCTCTGTTTTTATTTACTTTTCTTACCGCCCCTTCCGCGAATATAAAAACTCACCCTCGTAGACATAGAAAGTTTCTCAAGTTCTCTAATCGGATTGGAGATTTTAACAAAGAGATTTTTGATCAATTGGTACGCAAATGACTTCATGGTGTTATGTAATTAGTTGCAATTTAATTTTTTGCAATTGCTCAACCAAAATCTGTTGAAAGCTAAATTGTCTACTTGAACTACCAGTCAATTTACTGGTATAGGACAATAAACAGAAGATAGCAATACAGTATTGCTTACGAGTACATTACCAAACTAAAGAATGGTTGGCGGAATAGTTTATTAACCAAACCCAATTTAGAAAGCTTTTTAAATTACGGGTGTCAAAAAGTGGAAACTGAAATAGTTCAAGTTCTTGCAACCCAGGAATCAGTACCTAAAAATGTTATATATCTCTGAACACTTGCATTGTGTAGTAATTGGTTGTAATTTAATTTTTTTGCGATTGCTCGGCGATAATTTGTTGCTGCATGAAAAACAAATTTTATTGCATACCAACGTGCAAACGTCCTGGAGGATGGAAAAACATGAAAAATGGTTTACCAAAAGCAGATACCGAAGCAGATTTGGAATTCCAAATATTCAGAGTGAATGCGTGTACTCAGTTTTTCTTTCTTAATTTTTTCATTTCAAATAGTTAATTAATAATTACACAATATGTATTTTTAATTTGAATTGAGTTGTCTTTGTAATTTTATAAAAAGTCCATGAAAGGAGGTGTAAGTATCAAAATATTTCCATGATTTTATTAAGAAATAATTTTAAATCCAATATGTGATTTTTTTATTTTGCCTTTTCTTAGTCAACATATTTAACTTATTACATACAAATCTTCTGTGGTTACATACAAAGTACTGATGTAATATAGTTGTAGCTTACTAATTGTAAGTATGTAAAACCATAGATGATATCCTAGGACGGCTTTTAGTTATTGATGAATATCTTTGCTTGTATGAATTTAAGAAAGAAATAATAAATAAATACGCCACTGTGTATGATATGCAATGTGTAAAATGCATAAGAACATATATTTTGTTTACCGTGGGTAAGACATACCTTTAACTATGCATTATTACCGTGCTAAAATACTTTTTTGTTAACCAACAGCAAAAACGAGACGCGGTACTCTACATTGTTTTGCAGATATCTTCGCTTTTATTATATCTATGACAAAAATAAAAGCACCATTGTGTTCACAGAAAATCCACGTACAACGTTTATTCCAGTCGTTTTTTCTTAATATGTACTAGATTTGAAGATATTAAGTATTAAATGTAATTTTGTTAAACCTTAAAAGTGCTGTTTCGAGAAAATCGACTTTATAGGTAGGAGTTCCCGTAAGAAACAATGTAAATAAATATCTTAAATGTTTTTTTGACAACTTAAATATCGATGTAAACATTTACAGTTTTGTCACAACATAGCAAATGATGTTCCGCACCAAATAACATACAAATTCAATTTCACCCTTTTTTTATTAAAACACCCTCTCCCGCACCCCCGCACAGTTATTTTTCTTGACAAGTAAATTCTGCTTAACTTAGAGATAGACTACAACATGAGCTACGATGGTACTTTTTACAAGGTATGCCCAACGGAATGAACGATTTCAGCCTAATAAAACTCTACTATAAGCATACTACATTTTTAATCAAATAGTATCCAATAAATACGGGCCTCAATTTATATTTAAACGAAATCAAAGGCAAATATTTAAACGTCTGATTTTTAATTTAATTTTTTTGAGTTTTAAAAACAGGACAATTTTTAGAAGTAACCTGTTCAATGTTCAACATACAATAAATCCTCCCGTGAAATAATAATAAGGGTCTATTCCACAGCATTTCAAATACTTTTTAAACATTTATAGGTAATATCATTATCCGGAAAATGTTTGCTATAAACATATAAATTATTGAATTGAATTAATAAATGTGCTTCCGCCATTATGTATGCAACACTTTTGAGGCGTGATAAACCAAATAAATTATTCAAAACTACCTTAAAATAACAGCCAAATATCTTCAGGTGTGCTGCATCCCCCAAAATGTTTATGTTTGTTTTGTTCTGTCTGTTTATTTTGCCAAATAAAACAAATCGTATTTGTTATTGTTAATATATGCGTTTTTGAGTTTTTTATGTTTATGTTATCAGATCTATTACCCCCGTTTCAGTCCAAATCTTCTTGCTACGGTCGTTAGAAAACAACCCATGAAAACAAAATAAAGCATTCTTTCAATTTTTACATTTGTGATTAAATGTCCTTAATAAATCATCTTTTATAATTTTTACCGCCACTTTTACCAACATTTCCAATATTTAATTGGGGTTTAGGACCACCTTGCTCTTAAAATCATGGTGACATGCATTGATATTCTTTGTGTAGCACACGTAATGTTCGTTTAATTGTTTTAGAGCAACAAAATATTAACATAAAGGCATTTGACATATTAAATTATTTTACGTCATAACATAATGATGGTTTAGATGTGAAATAATATTAATTAGTATTAAAATTAAGCATTTCTAAATAAATTAATAAGTATATTCCCGGCCAGCCCACTGACGTTATAATAACGTTATTTTTAAGTGATTATTGGTCGGCGACGTCATGTGAATAACAAATGATGTCCATAAGACGTCATATTATGAGACGTCTTCAAAATGACGTCTTTTAGACGTCAAATAAGATCGTTTTTAGACTTCTAATATTATTAATTATGATCTATTTAGGTAATCAAAAAGTGATATATTCTGTAAACTGTATTATATAGTTTTTATTCTCTTTTATATGTTTATTTTTACATTTGTTTTGAATCGCACCTGACCACATGCCGCAGTACTGTTTTGCTCCTTAATTAGTAACGTTCCTACTTATTATTCAAGTTGTTGACATACCTACATTTATAGTGTAATATGTAACTAATAGTGCATAATAGTTGTGTGGTTTGTCACAGAGAGTTAGTATAATAATTATTTGTTCCGTCACAATACCACATCACCCATACAATTTTAGCCGTTCGACAATTTTGTGAGATTAGTATTGTTAATAAATTAATATTAATGCAAAGGTTGCTTAGTACTTACTACTATTATTTTTTATTATTATTTTTTAGTATCATCATTATTTTGCATACTGTTTTAGCAGCCTTATTTTTGTTTAGTTAATTATAAGATGTTAAGTTAATAGAAGAGATGCATTTACTATTAGTGAATGTTTACTTTCGTTTAATAATTATGTATGAAATTGTATATAATAAATTTTATTTCCAATATTCAACTATTTATTATTATAAATTTCTGTCCTAGTCTTAATATAGGACGTTTTAATGGAGTCATTAAACAATGTTATAATGACGTGGTTGAACTACGTTTTAATGACGTCTTATATTGACGTCCTTGGGCTGTGACATAATGCTGTTAGTTTTACGACAAGTGACATCATTTTAATACTTTATTTGACGTCGTTACTGCCGAGAAAACGGCGACATTATGACGTCAGTGTGTTGGGTGGATTGGTGGTTAATTTTTCAAATATAAACTTATTTATTGCAAAATATTTTTTATAAAGCTCAAAATAATGATACGCATAGCACACAAATTGTCCTGCTACAAAATCATTTTACTGTATATACTGCACAAATCGCAGCTATTTTAATCCATACATTTTTCGTCTGCGAATCCATCCGATGACAGGCGACGCTTACCAAATTAGCTTGTCGGTTACTGCCAGAACAAATGTAGAGTTACATAGCGATTTCATGGACCCCAGTATTTCGGATTTGGGATTTGTATTATCTCAGTATTTATTTGATCGACTATAATAATTTGATTTGATTTGCTTGATTTTTTATTTGATCGATAATGTGTTTAAAGAAAGGCTATTATTCATAATTATTAGTGCACATTATACAACCAAATACTTATTACTTAGTAACATAATAATTAATAGTGGTTGTCTTTCTGAGTTTACAGTTCGTCTACAGTTCTGCAGCAACTAAGGACGGTCCGTCACTGCTTAATAATTAACACTGATTTTCAGTTTTTATCACTTTAAACAACCACCTACACATTCTAATATATTCTTTAATGTTTAACAATCACTATACTTTAATCAAAGCAGAAAAGGCTACGTGGTTTTATGCAGACAAACGCAAATCAGTGCAATAGTTTAATCGGTATACATGTCTTTTAGTGTGCATTTGTACATATTCGTGGCTTAAGAACTTCTTATTCCCAAAAAAACAGAGGTGCGCTCATAAGACATTAGGAGAATTTTGATTTGTTGTGCAAATCTTCAGCTCTTCAGGTCATAACCTAATATTTTCAGCTAATAAAGCAAGCTAAAAGACAATAATGAAACGTAATCAATATCCATATAATTGTAGCAAGTACATTACGCTCCCCCATACTTTATCACTCATACAACTTTCATACCTTAACCTAAGGAGCTCAAACACGATAGAACTAAATTTTTAAAATTCAGTCGCAACCGAGGTTTGAACCCCTGTCCCTCTGAACGAGAAGTAGGATCTTTACCACTCGACCACAGAGGGCCATTAAATTTACAATTAATAGGTATATTCATTGAATTTGAATAAATAAAATGAACCTAAAAATATCTTGCACTCTACCGCTAAAATATTACTTGATATTTAGCTTTATTATTGTTGCAGGCTCAATCATACGTTTCAAAAACATCACGTGACCAGTATCTGTAAAGATCGTAAAAAACGCAACGAAGGAGCCGAATACGTGCAAAAAGATGGTTGATGTTGATTTCCTTTTAGCTGCATGATGTGTACATATTTCATTAAAAAAATATATATGTTTGTGGTAGTTTATTTCTGGGCATTTCTTGCAGTTTTTGTGTCGGTGTTGGTAAAACAAATTAGGATGGCATTCCATAAAATTCACCGAAAAGGACGGAGGAAGTATACACGTGTTGGCTGACACCTCAAAAACAAGATGCGTTTTATGGCCGCTATATAAGTATAATAATATAATAATAGTGATTATATTTATGTTTCATCATGTTTTAGAATTTTAAATAATAAATCTCTTTTTTTTCAAATTAAGGTGTTTTATTTGCAGTAGTAGAAATAAACAGGTGCTTAAGACATTAATAAAACGTCATTTAAATCATTATATGGCGTTTTCTTTACGTCGTAAAATGACGTCTTTGAGCTGTGACATTTACCCGTCTTATTAACATCATTATAACGTCACTTCAAAGGTGAAAATGACGTAATGACTGACCAATAATCGACGTTAAAATGACGTCACTCTGCTTACTGGGATGTTCCTAACAGAGTTTGCCAAGGACAGCCTAGTATCATTATTCTGCAGACAACTTCATTGTATGCATCAATTGCTTTCTCCAAACCTGCCGTCACGACTGCTTCCAGAACAGTGTCGATGATTCGTGATAACACAGGCAGTACGATGCCGCTTAAAACGTTGATAATTTCGCCAGTAATACTACCCGTAAAGTTAATTGTCAATTCTCTAAAAATTAACACTAATCATTCAGTTTGATTTTAAAAATAGCAGACTTACCCAACACTAAGTACCAAATTGTTCATTTTAAAGTTTAAATTAGTTACATTAATTTCAAAATCGACCATGATTTTGCTTCTGCGTGTTCCACCTTCCACAATTCCTTGTGGTCCTAGTCCAAATAATGTAGCTTTGTAGTTGTAATCAAACTGAAATAAGATTCAAGCTGTTTTGAACACTAAGTATAAGAAAATCTATTTTTGGGCAAGCTCGAAGTACAGTAGACTTTACCTCTAAACTTTCTAAGCCAATACCTGCACGAAAATTTAGATTTGGATATTCAAATTTAGCGCTAACATCACCTTCACGTTGCATTGTCGAAATACCTCTCAATCTTCCATTAGTAAGACCTACCCAACCATTAAAGAAGGTCTAATTGCATAAAAGAATGTTTTAATGAAAATGTAAATCATGGAAAACATTGAACAACTCACCCCTGGAACTGGTCTTTCAAACCCAGGCATGGGAACAGGTTCTATATGAGATATTTTAATAATTCTATTTAAACTTTTAAATGTTATATCTACGAATCTGTTTAATACAACTGGTTGATCAAAATTGCCTTTTCTGAAAGGGCAAGAAAATCACTAATTGATTATAAATACAAACCAACATAAAAACGAACTACTTGCCGAATTTCTTTAAGAAGGTTTAATAGTTCTAGCTTATGATCCAAAAATCCTGAAATTGTATCATTGATATCCAATGAAATAATTGCAGAAACATCTTCTTGCAGAGATGTTAATGAATTTTCAATAAAGATCACTGTTAAAACACTTGCTAATAAAAAATACCATTTTAAGACTTCCATTCTAATTAACAAATATTATATTTTCATTAAATCGTTATTTAAAAAATAATTTAACAGTTAATATTCTACAAGTTAAGTAGAATACTGAATCTTTGATATTTTATGCACTATTTGGTATAGCGAGCATCAAATTGTCTGCTCACTCCGTTTTTATATTATTTATTAGTGTGATGCAGAACAATTTGTTACAAGTCAACAATGAGCAAAAATTTACAGAAATTCACAAAAGGGTGTAATATTCAATTTTCTAGTTTAGTTTATTTTTGTATTGTTTCTAATTTAAGGTTACATTTAAACAATATAACATGACGAATTGATTTTTAAATTGTTAGCATTACATGTAGTAACAAACAAACCTCTATGTCACACCAATTTTATAAATAACATTAATTCGAAAAGCTTTAGTTTATATCATTGTATATAATAATTGACCCTTAATTTTACATTAAATTTTAAAAATATTCTGGTACTAAATTAATAGAGTTATACATGTATTTACAACATACCCTTGTGTGAAAAATAAAGCAAGACCAAAAAGTTATTCATAGTAACATTGATTTTATCTTATAGTTTAGCTAATTAAGTCATTGTACTAAGCAACCTATAAAACAAAAAAATTAAATAATAAGTATTATGTAGATACAATAACCCAGCCAGCACATTGACGTCATAATGTCGCCGTTTTTTCGGCAGTAACGACCTCAAATAACGTATTAAAATGACGTCAAATAGTCGTAAAACTGGCAGCATTATGTCACAGCCCAAGGATGTCAATATAAGACGTCATTAAAACGTTGTGTACTGACGCCAATAACACGTCCTATATACTAGGACTAGGACAGGAATTATAAATAAATAGTTAAATATTGAAAATAATATTTATTATATACTATTTCATACATAATTATTAAACAAAAGTAAACATTCAATAACAGAACATACATCTCTTCTATTAACTCAACATCTCATAATTATTAAACAAGAGTAAACATTTACTAACTGAAAAGCTGCTAAAACAATAGGCAGAATAATTGATGATACTAAAATAATATTAGTAAGTACTAAGAAACCATTGCATTAGTATTAATTTATTAACAATAGTAATCTCATAAAATCGTCGAACGGGTAAAATTGTATAGGTTATGTAGTATTGCGACGGAACAAGTAATTATTAATACTCACCCTTTGTGACAAACCACACAATTATTATGCAGTAGTTGCACCTACACATACATTATAAATGTAGGTACGTCAATAACTTTAATAATAAGTAGAAACGTTACTAATTAAAGAGCAAAACAAAAACACGAAAGACGTTGTTACTGTTTGTATTGCGGCATGTGGTCACGTGCAGTTCAGTAAAAAATAAAGTAAAACAGTGTTGCTAGATTTGTCTCTCGTACATCAGTAGACCTGACAATACAAAAATAGTGTAATTGAATATTGAAAACTGTAAAATAATGTATTCTATTTACATTCTGCAAATGTAAAAATAAAAAATATTTTATGGAATATATCACTTTTTGGTTTTCCTAGATAGATCATAATAAATAATATTAGAAGTCTAAAAACGACCTTATTGTACGTCTAAAAGACGTCGTTTTCAAGACGTCTACGTACGTCCCATAACATGACGTCTTATGGACATCATTTATTAGTCATATGACATCGCCGACCATTAATCATTTAAAAATAACGTCATTATAATGTCAGTGTGCTGACTGGGAAATGACCATTAGTAGCCAATGTGGATTTTCTCTTACTAAAACCTACCACCTTTAACATCTATAGATTTTTCAGATAATAGGGAAAAATAGTAACTCAGCAACAACTTTGACAAAAATGGCTATAAGCAAATTACAAGAAATCGAGTTAGAGGTGAACACTCAAATCTTTATCCATTGTATTAGAAAAGGGTTCTAGCTTACGTGTTATTTTTATTAATTCTTTTTGAGAGCTTGCTAAGAGCGTTATGCCATCTGCGTAGGCCAGACTCTGATGACTTCTATTATAGTAATTTGTCCAGTTAATTCCGCTTTCTCTTATTATTTTCTCGAGCATCAGGTTAAACTGTACCATAGAAAATGGATCTCCTCATCTTCAGCCTTTCTTGTTTCTATAGGATTTTCACTATATAGTTGGATTAATGTATCCGATATTCCTAGTTAATTCTCTCGACTTCGTAGAGGCTCTCTCTCTTTATAAAGTCGTAAGCTCGTTTAAAGTCGATAAACAGAGCATGGATTTTGTGTTATGTTCAAAACAGGTAGTTTGCATTTCCTGGAGGGTAACGGCTTGATCTATGGTTGATCTATTTTCAGAACCCGCACTGGTATTTGCCAACCACTGTTTCTGAGATCCCTTGAAGACTTTGCCAAAAATCTTGGCAACCATAATTCAAAATAGACATTTTTAATTATGAAATAAATAAAATAGATTAAACCTTGTCTGAAATGACCTGTCGCACGACGTAAACAAAGCATAAGCGATGCTATTGGTCGGCACGCACGTGGTCTCATTAACGCTTAAGCTACTTTAGCTACATGCGGAAACACGTATATGCAATCAGTTCTTGTTAACGTTTGTTCTGTGCAGTTGCATTTGTTTCGTAAGTGTGTTGTGTTTGTATAAGTGTTCAAGAATGGCGGAAAATCAAGAAAACACTCCTTTAAAAAGGAAACAAGTCGCAATTTTCAGACTGTAAATACAGGGTCGTCGTCAGATTCAGACATGAATTATACATCAGAAGACTCTGATAGTGATGCCTCGTCAGCCTGGTAAGTTGATTTATTTAAAAAAACTTCTTAGTTTGCTGATATAATTTTTTTCGGTTCGCAGAATAAAAGGATTATTTACCGCGGACGCTGTTCAAAAATTGCTCTTGTTAGAGCAAACACCTCTTTTAAACTAGGCTTTGTTATGTTTAAATAGCGAGTGACGAGTGTGATTTAATTGTGGTGTATTTAATTTTTATCAGTATCATTTTCCATTCCATATTACACTGAAACCCTAAGAGCGAGTTAAGAGCACACGGTACGCAAACGCGAATCGTTGTAAATGAACCTTCAAGGGTCAGCTAACTTCAAATGTGTTTACGTCTTGCGACAGGTTACCGAAAACGACTTTAGTAAAAATATCACAAGTTTATTATAATCTACGAAACAATTGTTTTGACAGCTAAGCTGCAGTGGCGGATTTAACAGTTAAGGGGCCTGAAGCGTTACAAATTTTTGGGGCCCATAGTATAAATCAATTACTACAATTTATATACCATTTATTTTTTTTATTGAAAATTAAGTACATATAATTATTATCAGGCGCGAATTCACTGTGGGGGGATGGAAAAAATTTCCTCCCCAAGATTTTTAAATAATCCGACTTCGTCTCATGTCGCAGTCACACGAGTGTGAAATTGGCGTTTTTGTACGTGTTACACACTATACTTTAACTACGACCATATATTTAACCTAGAATATGACTTGAGATTGAGATGCTGGATTGTCAAACGTAGACAATGCCCATAGATTGTGGAAAACAGGTTTTAGTTGTAAAAATAAGAAATGCGTATAACTCAATATAATAATCATCTATTATTTAAAATTAATACTGAAATATGAACAATTATTTAAATTAATAATAGTAGTTTTGTTGGTGTCTTCAATTTTTTTAAATGTCAGACACATTTATAAATGTATTTTGGACGTCGTGTTGTTCCGCCGCTGCTTTTTTGTCAATGTAAGTAAATCATAACCTCAATTCTACAAATACATTAAATACCTAATGCTTCATTTGAAATAATAAATTCCCAAAACATTTTTAGATTTCCATGTAATAGACCGGTTGTTCTAAATGTATGGATTAAAGCCATCAGAAGGATATATCGTTAAATCAATTTTACGTTAATTAAATAACAATTTTTGTAATAAGTGGGGGGCCTAAGTAGGGGGCTAAGTGGGGGGCCTAAGTAGGGGGCTAAGTAGGGGGTAGTGGGGAACCGCGGATGACCTTGAATGGTAAAACGAACCTTCATAAGAAAATACATGGGATTTTGAGCTAGAACTGTTATAGCTTATCTACTCTGGTGGTTTTTTATCAGTTACTGCTTTTTCATATTTGATTATTGCAGGTACTAGCAAATACCCAGCCAGCACACTGACGTCATAATGTCGCCGTTTTTTCGGCAGTAACGACGTCAAATTGTTGCGCAGTCCAAAGATGTCAATATAAGACGTCATTAAAACGTCCTCTACTAGGACTAAAACAGAAATTATAAATAAATAGTTGAATTAAGGAAATAACACTTATTATATACTACAGTCAAAACATCTCTATATTGTGACCACCTGCTTAATATGACCAGTATTCCTTGGCCCCTGCTAAAATAACATCTTTTTAATGAAACTTGTACGTATTGTATTGTACGTCCAAAAGACGTCGTTTTGAAGACGTCTACGTACGTCGTATTATATGACGTCTGAGGGACATCATTTATTAGTCATATGACGTCATCGACCAATAATGACTTAAAAATAACGTCATTATAACCTCAGTGTGTTGACTGGGTAGTTGAACTAGCTCCACGATTTATTATGCGAGTGAACTTACCCAGTAAGCAGACTGACGTCATTTTAACGTCGGTTATTGGTGAGTCATTAAGTCATCGTCACCTTTGAAGTGAAATTATAATGATGTTAATAAGACGGGTAAATGTCACAGCCCGAAGACGTGATTCTATGACGTAAAAAAAACGTTGTTTTGTGACGCAAAGAAAACGAAATTTAAATGACGTTTTATTGATATCTTAAGGACCTATTTATTTTTACTTCTGCAAATAAAACACCTTAATTTGAAAAAAAGAGATTTATTATTTAAAATTCTGAAACATAAATATAATCACTATTATATTTATATGGCGGCCATAAAACGTCTGTTGCTTTCGAGACGTCAGCCAACACGTGTATACGTCCTCCGTTCTTTTCGGTGAATTGTATGAAATGCCATCCTAATTTGTTTTACCAACACCGACACAAAAACTGCAAGAAATGCCCAGAAATAAAGTACCACAAACATATCATCAACCAACGTTTTGCACGTATTCGGCTCCTTCGTTCCGTTGTTTTTCACAATCTTTACCGATACCGGTCAAGTAATGCTAAACCACTCGGAGTTTGAATTTTTGAAACGTATGCACCACATTTGTTTATTTTGTTTATAAAAATGATCGAGTCTGCAACAATAATAAAGCTAAATATTTTTAGCGCTAAGTGTGCAAGATATTTTTAGGTTTATTTTATTTATTCAAATTCAATGAATATACCTATTACTTTTATAGATTTATTGTAAGAATTTTGTAAAAAAAGTTCAGCGAAATTCTGGTTAAGATTTCCACAATTCTCGTATATGTAAAATCGAAATTTGTCGACGTCATTGAGACGTCGTAACTCTACATTCGTCATACTGGTATGACGTCATTATAACGTTATAATTGGCCATTCGTCATCAGTGAGCAAACATGACTAACAAACCACGGCAGTCTGCTTACTGGGTAAACAATGGGGTGCAGGTACTTAACCTGTATCGTTTTTTATGAACAGATTTAAAGCATTAATGTCAAGTGCGTACAAATCCAATCAGTATACAACATCCAGTTGCAAGTTTTTAGCGATTACTTCTATTCCACTACCACTTTTATGAATGCTTTAATATACCTATATCAAGCCTATACGTTTCCAGTCTGTATTTTAAATAAAAAAGACTATTTAATTAACTTATTTTCCTAGAATATAAAACTGTAGGAAGGAGCATAACTACCCGGCGCAATGAGCTTTAAAAGCGACGGATATGACGTCACACTGGCCGCCATTACATACCACCTAAATGATTATGACCCAGTGATTATTCTCAAACTCCGACAAATACGAAGAAGGGAATTACATTTCGTAAGTAAGTAGTCCTTTGTTTAAATTATTATATATAAAACTTTTATTCTAAGATTAATTTCAATGTTTCTATGTTTTAAAATTGAGATTATGTAATTTATGTGCGCATTTCGAGACAGTGAGAACTGCCAATGGAAATATCTAATTACAAAACCGGAAATACCTACTCTGCCATATTGAGACCCCATCCCGGTCGTATGTAGTAATGATTATGCACCTTCCTAAGGTTTTACATTATGAGCTTATTTTAAATAAAATTACAATTAGTATTCTTTAGTGAATTTGTTAATTACTATTGGTTTATGATTTCCACTTTTATTTTTGATATATTACATCTCAGTTTACGATTTTTTGCCTTATTTCTAAATTTTTTTTGAAGCATTTTTAATAACTTTAACCAAATTCTTAGCAGCTCCATCGAAGGTCGGATAATGGAGGCTAGTGCTTAATGTTATTATTAGACAGAAGTTTTCAAATTCATTTGAAATAAAGGATGTACCATAATCTGAAACTATATTCATAATGGAAGACCATATATTGCAAAAGTAAGACATTATTTACTGTACATATACGGTTATAGGTAATGTTCGACATTTAGAACACTATCTAATTTATTTTGAGTGCCATGCATCAATTATAACTAGAATAGATGTTTTGTTGAATTTTAAAAAATTCTATATGTCGAGTTTTCCAAGGTCCAGATGGAAATGACCAAAGCAAGATTATAGCTCTTGAAAGATTACCATCAAGTAAAGAACAAGGTTTGCATTATTTTAATATCTCTACTTTTTTATTTATACTAGGAAACCAAAAATAACTACAAGAGAAGCTCTTCAATTACTTATATAGAGATACTGATGAATGTTACACTATAAATAATAGTCAACCCTTCCTTTTCAATGTGTGCATATTTGTTTTCTGTTTTAGATAATGTCCTAAGGATTCTTCTAAACTGGAACAAAACATCGTCGTTAATGCAAACTGGCGTAACTACTTTTCCAGATACCTGCTTGATAAACTGTCCTTCGGATATGTTGAAGAAGCACATCCTAAGTCAGTGGAAGTTTGTCCATTGCTCGATTCTTCTGACAGAAAAGCTCCTTTCTTATCTGGTTGATACAGCTGAAAGAAGTGGTTTTATCATATAGAACAATAGTCAGTCATTCCAGCTTCTTGAAGTGTTACAGAGTCAGCTTTCAGTAGTTGGATTGAATGAGTGGCCAAATACACAAATGTATCAGTGACGTTCTGAAATGCTTGCCATGCTTCCCAAATGCACTTCTTACTCTTACCTTTGAAGGCGAAGGTTGTGTCGCAACTAGAGAATGAGTAAAACACAGGTAGCGCTCATGATTTTGGCTCCCCCAGGCTTGCACAGATGGCGTTGATGTGGAAAAACGTGTAATGCTTGCCCATGCCAAAGGCCACCCAGATATCGGTCAACTATTAGATCATAGAATGTGCCAGTAAGGATGACAATCACATCTGTGTCTACAGTACGCACAAGGATACTCTTTGCCCATTGCTGTAGTGAATGGAATACATGAACCACAATCCTCGTAGCTGCCTCTTCATAATTGCAGTATTCCATGGGAGTGTTCAAACCGATTTGTGTAACTGCTTTTCCTCTTGTGACATATACATCTTTGCCTGGTGGCCAGTAGAACTCGACAACCTTGGAAGCCAAAAAGTTGAACACAGGTCTCGGCGAACGGACCTTAGTAGTGGGCAGGCAATGGACGATGACAGCCCATCCAGAAATTTGGAGTCAAAGGTTGAAGGGAGCTCTGATTGACCTGGCTGACATTGCAGTATTCCAGCCTTGTTCGTTGGCAAATGAAGCTTACCAAAGTCTGAAATGGAAGGGGGGATGACTGTATGTCATGCGCAAAAAACTCATCCAAATCAGATTCCCAACTCTGCATAGTTATATATACTTGACCAAATAGTGCCACATTGTTCTGAATCATTTTCAGCTTCTTCCCCTGCTGAGATGTTGCTTTATGCTTTTAGTCTCTTGAAGAGTGCAAGAGAATTCCTCATGATTGGGTCATGCATAGAGAGGGTGTGCTCATCAATTACATTCTTGATAAAGTCCTGGTACTGCCGTTTGCCTATGTCCACCAAGGTGCGTAAGGTTACAACCACCGACTCACTTGTGCAGTTGCGACTGTAAGAAACACTACATCAAACCGGAATGAAATACAAGATGGCCAACATCTGCAACACAACATCACAAATCCCACTTTTTATGGCTTTTGCAGTAGTGGTGCCTCGAAAAGAAAGACTCAATATGTGATATTTTGTTGTATTTGTCGGCCATTTTGGATTTTAGTGCTGTACATGAAAATTTTTTAGAAATTCCAGAGGGCTCCTAGGCTAACATTTAGTCGTATACCCTAATGTACCTTCATACCAAATTTGGTGCTTTTATCCGCCTTGTAACGGTAATTTCACTAAGCCACCTGACTACTATAAGTACTTCAGATTTTAAAATTTCTTTAACTTTAAAAAAGCTTCTTACAACAGTGAGACCAATTCCATTAAACATTATCGTTTAACGAGTCATGTAATAGACTTAAGATTGTAGACATATTTTTAATAAATCTACATAGTAATAAAAATGATTTTCTGTAATTGTAATTTCAATTTAATTTAAAATAGGTGTAATCCCTCACTATCTATAACAAAACCTAAATATTCCACCGTTGTTGGGAAAAATTGCATTTCTAGGCATGGCATATGGTTTTCTACATAGCAGCAAATGATGGTGTGCTTCTGTGACTTAGGTACCTACCTATCTGTGTCTTCTATACCTTTTTACAGTTTTTCAGAACACACCACAATAAATTGGGACTACAGCAAAGGAATAAGAAAAAGTAACTAATCAAATAAATAATTGCTCTATTTATGCCTAGCGAACTAACTGTGCATGTAATAACACTTGCACTTTATTTTGCAGCCCAATGGCCAACATAGTTATTTAAGTATTAAGGGCGGTAGGTACGCTTTACCAGTTGAGGATAATAGTGTGGAGACCGCCGCGTAGCGGAGGTCTCCATATTAGCCGAGACTGGTAAAGTGTACCTAACGCCCGTAATGCTTACACTATTTTTTGCCCGATCGGATCTATGAGTAAATTTTAAATATATAGAGTAAACATTAAACACATCACACTGAACATGTGAATTTTCAGTCTGTTAATGTACCTGGTTGTTATGGAGTTGAATAAACAAAAACAATTTTTGTCTCAATCCGGACGAATTTTAAAATGATAGTGAGTGTTTTTCGACTTAAATGACGAGGTACTTTATTACCGAGCCTTGGGCGGTAAGTTGAACTTACCGCCCTGAGAGCAGAGCTTGTAAATGAACCAAAACGCCCGATCGGGCAAAAAATTCTATTAAGCTCTAAAGATGTTAATATACACTCTCAAATGAAGTTAGAAAGCTCTATTGTTACAGTAACAATTATTTACAACACTGAGTACCATAGCAACCGAGCTCTTCAAGTAAACAGATCTGAAATACCAAACGTGGCTAAAAATGTGTTTTGATCAGGAGTGCATTAAAATATATTATATCCTATGACAAATTCTTTTCTGTAGACTTTCGACAGGTGCCTTGATTCATATTGAATAAAAAACTGACTCTCATCTCATTACCAAAAAAGTTTAAAAAAATCACTCATTTATAACATGCAAAAGTTAATCATAAGCAAAATCTGTCCCAATACTGAGAGCCAAAGTGTAGCAAAACATTTAAACTACACAATAATTTAATACTTACGTTAGACTGAAGCCTAATTTGATTACCAGGCTGGACTAGTCAAGTTTGGCAAGCGATAAGTTCTCATTAAAATTCTATTTGGACACGACAAGATTAAAAAGTTGACTGATCCAGAATAAGCTATGGTTGCCTTATGAGCGCCGCCTTGTTTGAAAATAATTTTAAAAATTCTTATGTTAGTTTTCCAAAACTGCCTTATTTCCAAATTAAAACGAAGAGACCTTTCAGAAAACATCCACTTAATAATAATAAAGCATAAATAAACATCACATTAATAAAGCGTACAAAGATAATTTTCATACATTTATTTCACATAAGAGATCATAGCATAAAACACAAAAATAAAACAGTTTATTCAAATGACATTGAAGGGATAGACAAACTTTAATAAAATACCATTTCTCAAAAAAAAATAAATTATATTAACAAATGATATAATGTTACGAAGGCCTTCAGCTGTACTATTACAGAAGGTGTATTACAAGGATTAAACTAAATTGTTTAAAGTTGCAAGTTGTTTTAATTGAAATAAAATAACACTTAAAATTTACCTTGCAATCAAATACATTAACCTTGAATTTTATAAAATAAAATTAATTTTCCTTCTTATACACTTTAATTGTTGCAAACTAAGTACCTTAAATCTTATTCCACAATAAGGGTTGAAACGACTTAAAGGTTTCAGTTAACAATTTTCTTGTTCAGCAAATAATAATAAAACCTTGAACAATTACTGAAAACAAGTTCCTGTTTATTATTGCACAAGCCGTTTCGATAGTTTCTCAAATTTGGTTTCTGGAGTCAATTGTCAAATTTCCATGTTATCTAATTCCAAGGTGAAAACCAGGTTAATTTAACTTGAAGACAATTCAACCACGTTTTATTCAAAAGGAAATCTCACGAGATTACTTGGGGGAAAAGATATTTACTAGAACAAATTTAAATTAGTTTATCAAATAAGAGATAGATTAAAAAACTTCTTTAATGTGAAAAGTAGATGAATAGACAGGTACCAACAGAGAGAATGATCCTATTATGAATTGCCAATAATCCTCTGAATAATATATTTAAAACAATGTTAACGACCACAATGCAATGGATTAAAATTCAACCAAATTGTTACATTTAACAATAAAACTAGCACTAAAACAATATTTTTTCACTATTCAAAAAAATGGAGGCATCACAATGATGCCACTTGAATTAAGCGGACATCTAATAAAGCACGTCTTTTTAACAAGACGACTTGGGGGTAGCAATGCGTCATTCAGTAAAAATCAAAGAGGTTGAAGATGCAAATGGCTTACTATCATGTGATCCAAATCGCTTACTTCAAAGTGATATTTAGGCAACCAGCGGATCTTTTTTACATGAAATTGATCCTAGATGGTAATTAAATTGAAAGTATAGAACCAGAAAGTTTTGCTGATTTAAATAAACCTTGCAAGCCTTGAACTAAGCTGTAACAAACTGAAGTTCAAAAAAGCATGTTTTAAAATCTAAAATTCATATTTTATTGTTGGCTTTAATCAGATTACAAGAATCTGATGCATTTGAAGTATGTATGGAAAATCTTCAGGATATTGATTTGACCATTATAAATCAACCGAAATAGAAAAAAACATGTTTTCAAAATCTAATATTCAAGTTTTAAATTTGAGCACTAATAAGGTTACAAGCATCAAATTGGATGCATTTCGAGGCATGGGAAATCTTCAGGATCCTGACTTGCATTTTAATAGATTAACTGAAACCGAAAGATGCTTTCAAAATCTAAAATTCAAATTTTTAAATTGAGTTCTAATTAGATTGCAAGTATCAAATCTGGTGCTTTTAGAGGTATCACCAAAATTGAAAAACAAGTTTTCATAATCTAAAATTCAAATCTTAAAATTGTAACTCAACTTTACTCAAACTGTAAGTATCAAATCTAACGCATTTGTAGGGATGAAAAGTCTTCAGGATCCTGACTTAAATTTTAAAAGACTAATTAAAATCGAAAGAAAAGTGCCTTCAAAATCTAAAATTTGAGTTTTAATAAGATTGCAAGTATCAAATCTGATGTATTTGGAGTCTCCGGGATCCGGGATCTCGGGACTTGCAGTTTTAAAAATTAACTGAAATCAAAAAAAAATGTGCTTGCAAATTCTTAAAATTTCTAGAATTTTAATTAGATTACAAGTATCAAATCTAATGCATTTGGATATATGGAAAATCTTCAGTATCTTGATTTAAGTAGCAATCAATTAACCAAAAAAATATATTTTCAAAATCTAAAATTCAAATCTTAAAATTGCAACTTTACTCAAATTGTAAGTGTCAAATCTAATGCATTTCCAGGCATGAAAACTCTTCAGGTTCCTGATTCGCATTTTAAAAGATTAACTAAAATCGAAAAACATGTGCTTACAAAATATAAAATTTGAGTTTTAATAAGATTGCAAGTATAAAGTCTAATACATTTGGAGATATGGAAAATCTTCAGGATCTTCCTTTAACTAATATTGAAAACGTGTTTTTTTTCAATTTTGGTTAATTGATTGCTATCAATTAACAAAAATTGAAAAAACACGTTTTCAAAATCTAAGATTCACATCTTGAAATTGCAACTCAACTTTACTCAAATTGTAAGTATCAAATCTAACGCATTTGTAGGGATGGAAAATCTTCAGGATCCTGACTTAACTTTTAAAAAATCAATTGAAATCAAAAGAAAAGTGCTTTCAAAATCTAAAATTTGAGTTTTAATAAGATTGCAAGTATAAAGTCTGATGCATTTGTAGGGATGAAAAATCTTCAGGATCTTGATTTAAGTAGCATTGAAAACATGTTTTTTCAATTTTGGTTAATTGATTGCTGTCAATTCACCAAAATTGAAAAAAACACGTTTTCAAAATTTAAGATTCAAATCTTAAAATTGCAACTCAACTTTATTCAAATTGTTAGTATCAAATCTAACGCATTTGTAAGGATGGAAAATCTTCAAGATCCTGACTTAACTTTTAAAAAATCAATTGAAATCAAAAGAAAAGTGCTTTCAAAATCTAAAAATTTGAGTTTTTAATAAGATTGCAAGTATAAAGTCTGATGCATTTGGAGATATGGAAAATCTTCAGGATCTTCATTTAACTAACATTGAAAACATGTTTTTTCAATTTTGGTTAATTGATTGCTGTCAATTAACCAAAATTGAAAAAAACACGTTTTCAAAATTTAAGATTCAAATCTTAAAATTGCAACTCAACTTTATTCAAATTGTTAGTATCAAATCT
Organism: Agrypnus murinus; assembly: GCA_929113105.1. Lineage (NCBI taxonomy): Eukaryota > Metazoa > Arthropoda > Insecta > Coleoptera > Elateridae > Agrypnus > Agrypnus murinus. The sequence continues at coordinate 150,199,668 of OV816028.1, forward strand.
AACGCATTTGTAAGGATGGAAAATCTTCAAGATCCTGACTTAACTTTTAAAAAATCAATTGAAATCAAAAGAAAAGTGCTTTCAAAATCTAAAAATTTGAGTTTTTAATAAGATTGCAAGTATAAAGTCTGATGCATTTGGAGATATGGAAAATCTTCAGGATCTTCATTTAACTAACATTGAAAACATGTTTTTTCAATTTTGGTTAATTGATTGCTATCAATTAACAAAAATTGAAAAAACACGTTTTCAAAATCTAAGATTCACATCTTGAAATTGCAACTCAACTTTACTCAAATTGTAAGTATCAAATCTAACGCATTTGTAGGGATGGAAAATCTTCAGGATCCTGACTTAACTTTTAAAAAATCAATTGAAATCAAAAGAAAAGTGCTTTCAAAATCTAAAATTTGAGTTTTAATAAGATTGCAAGTATAAAGTCTGATGCATTTGTAGGGATGAAAAATCTTCAGGATCTTGATTTAAGTAGCATTGAAAACATGTTTTTTCAATTTTGGTTAATTGATTGCTGTCAATTAACCAAAATTGAAAAAAACACGTTTTCAAAATTTAAGATTCAAATCTTAAAATTGCAACTCAACTTTATTCAAATTGTTAGTATCAAATCTAACGCATTTGTAAGGATGGAAAATCTTCAAGATCCTGACTTAACTTTTAAAAAATCAATTGAAATCAAAAGAAAAGTGCTTTCAAAATCTAAAAATTTGAGTTTTTAATAAGATTGCAAGTATAAAGTCTGATGCATTTGGAGATATGGAAAATCTTCAGGATCTTCATTTAACTAACATTGAAAACATGTTTTTTCAATTTTGGTTAATTGATTGCTATCAATTAACAAAAATTGAAAAAACACGTTTTCAAAATCTAAGATTCACATCTTGAAATTGCAACTCAACTTTACTCAAATTGTAAGTATCAAATCTAACGCATTTGTAGGGATGGAAAATCTTCAGGATCCTGACTTAACTTTTAAAAAATCAATTGAAATCAAAAGAAAAGTGCTTTCAAAATCTAAAATTTGAGTTTTAATAAGATTGCAAGTATAAAGTCTGATGCATTTGTAGGGATGAAAAATCTTCAGGATCTTGATTTAAGTAGCATTGAAAACATGTTTTTTCAATTTTGGTTAATTGATTGCTGTCAATTCACCAAAATTGAAAAAAACACGTTTTCAAAATTTAAGATTCAAATCTTAAAATTGCAACTCAACTTTATTCAAATTGTTAGTATCAAATCTAACGCATTTGTAAGGATGGAAAATCTTCAGGATCCTGACTTAACTTTTAAAAAATCAATTGAAATCAAAAGAAAAGTGCTTTCAAAATCTAAAAATTTGAGTTTTAATAAGATTGCAAGTATAAAGTCTGATGCATTTGGAGATATGGAAAATCTTCAGGATCTTCCTTTAAGTAACATTCAAAACGTGTTTTTTTCAATTTTGATTAATTGATTACTATCAATTAACAAAAATTGAAAAAAACACGTTTTCAAAATCTAAGATTCAAATCTTAAAATTGCAACTCAACTTTATTCAAATTGTTAGTATCAAATCTAACGCATTTGTAAGGATGGAAAATCTTCAAGATCCTGACTTAACTTTTAAAAAATCAATTGAAATCAAAAGAAAAGTGCTTTCAAAATCTAAAAATTTGAGTTTTTAATAAGATTGCAAGTATAAAGTCTGATGCATTTGGAGATATGGAAAATCTTCAGGATCTTCATTTAACTAACATTGAAAACATGTTTTTTCAATTTTGCTTAATTGATTGCTGTCAATTAACCAAAATTGAAAAAAACACGTTTTTAAAATTTAAGATTCAAATCTTGAAATTGCAACTCAACTTTACTCAAATTGTAAGTATCAAATCTAACGCATTTGTAGGGATGAAAAATCTTCAGGATCCTGACTTAACTTTTAAAAAATCAATTGAAATCAAAAGAAAAGTGCTTTCAAAATCTAAAATTTGAGTTTTAATAAGATTGCAAGTATAAAGTCTGATGCATTTGGAGATATGGAAAATCTTCAGGATCTTGATTTAAGTAGCATTGAAAACATGTTTTTTCAATTTTGGTTAATTGATTGCTGTCAATTAACCAAAATTGAAAAAAACACGTTTTCAAAATTTAAGATTCAAATCTTAAAATTGCAACTCAACTTTATTCAAATTGTTAGTATCAAATCTAACGCATTTGTAAGGATGGAAAATCTTCAAGATCCTGACTTAACTTTTAAAAAATCAATTGAAATCAAAAGAAAAGTGCTTTCAAAATCTAAAAATTTGAGTTTTTAATAAGATTGCAAGTATAAAGTCTGATGCATTTGGAGATATGGAAAATCTTCAGGATCTTCATTTAACTAACATTGAAAACATGTTTTTTCAATTTTGGTTAATTGATTGCTGTCAATTAACCAAAATTGAAAAAAACACGTTTTCAAAATTTTAGATTCAAATCTTAAAATTGCAACTCAACTTTATTCAAATTGTTAGTATCAAATCTAACGCATTTGTAAGGATGGAAAATCTTCAGGATCCTGACTTAACTTTTAAAAAATCAATTGAAATCAAAAGAAAAGTGCTTTCAAAATCTAAAAATTTGAGTTTTAATAAGATTGCAAGTATAAAGTCTGATGCATTTGGAGATATGGAAAATCTTCAGGATCTTCCTTTAAGTAACATTCAAAACGTGTTTTTTTCAATTTTGATTAATTGATTGCTATAAATTAACCAAAATTGAAAAAAACACGTTTTCAAAATCTAAGATTCAAATCTTAAAATTGCAACTCAACTTTATTCAAATTGTAAGTATCAAATCTAAAGCATTTGTAGGGATGGAAAGTCTTCAGGATCCTGACTTAAATTTAAAAAAATCAATTGAAATCAAAAGAACAGTGCTTTCAAAATCTAAAATTTGAGTTTTAATAAGATTGCAAGTATAAAGCCTAATGCATTTGGAGATATGGAAAGTCTTTAGGAGCTTCATTTAACTAGCAATCAAATAACCAAAACTGAAAAAAATATATTTTTTTCAGTTTTCTAAAATTCAATTCAATCAATAAAACCAAAATCTAAAATTCAAATCTTAAAGTTGCAACTTTACTCAAATTGTAAGTATCAAATTGGGTTAATTGATTGCTATCAATTAATGAAAATTGAAAAAAAAACACGTTTTCAAAATCTTAGATTCAAATCTTGAAATTGCAACTCAACTTTACTCAAATTGTAAGTATCAAATCTAACGCATTTGTAGGGATGGAAAATCTTCAGGATTCTGACTTAACTTTTAAAAAATCAATTGAAGTCGAAAAAAAGTGCTTTCAAAATCTAAAATTAGTTTTAATAAGATTGCAAGTATCAAATCTGATGCATTTGGAGTCGTCTGGATCCTTACTTGCATTTTAAAAGTTTAACTGAAATCGAAAAACATGTGTTTTCAAAATTTAAAATTTGAGTTTTAATAAGATTTCAAGTACCAAGTCTGATGCATTTGGAGATATGGAAAGTATTCAGGATCTTCCTTTAACTAGCAATCAATTAACCAAAATTGACTCAACGTTACTCAAATTGTAAGTATCAAATCTAACGCATTTGCCTACGTAATAATAATAATCGCCCCCTCCCTCCCGCACAAGTTTATAGCTTCTGGGGCCTGGTTTCCAGGCTATGGGTTGTAGCAATTATTATTATTATTATATTATTTGTAGGGACGGAAAGTCTTCAGGATCCTGATTACATTTTATCAACAGATTAACTAAAATGAATAAAAAACACGCTTTCAAAATCTAAGATTTGAGTTTTAATGAGATTACAAGTATCAAGTCTGATGCATTTGGAGATATGGAAACTCTTCAGGATCTTCCTTTAACTAGCAATCAATTAACCAAAATTGAAAAAAAACGTTTTCAAAATCTAAGATTCAAATCTTAAAATTGCAACTCAACTTTACTCAAATTGTAAGTATCAAATCTAACGCATTTGTAGGGATGGAAAGTCTTCAGGATCCTGATTACATTTTATCAACAGATTAACTAAAATGAATAAAAAACACGCTTTCAAAATCTAAAATTTGAGTTTTAATAAGATTACAAGTATCAAGTCTGATGTATTTGGAGATATGGAAAATCTTCAGGATCTTCCTATAACTAGTATTCAATTAACCAAAATTGAAAAAAACACGTTTTCAAAATCTAAGATTCGATCTTAAAATTGCAACTCAACTTTACTCATATTGTAAGTATCAAATCTAACGCATTTGTAGGGATGGAAAATCTTCAGGATCCTGACTTAACTTTTAAAAAATCAATTGAAATCGAAAGAAGTGCTTTCAAAATCTAAAATTTGAGTTTTAATAAGATTGCAAGTATCAAATCTGATGCATTCGGAGATATGGAAAATCTTCAGAATCTTGATTGAACTAGCAACCAATTAACCAAAATTGAAAAAATATGTTTTCAAAATCTAAGATTCAAATCTTAAAATTGCACCTTTATTCAAATTGCAAGTATCAAGTCTAACGCATTTAGAGGTATGGAAAATCTTCGAGATTTTGATTTGAATGATAAATCATTTAACCGTAATCAACAAAGATGCTTTCGTGTCGAATTCAGAAATTAGGTTTGAGTGATACACAAATTGCAAGCATTGAACACCTCATTCATTTGATGGGATGAAAAATCTTCAAGAACCTTATTTGGATGGTAACGAATTAACACAAATTTGTTAGAAATGTTTTCAGATTACCAATCCCAAAGTTATTAAATTTAAATAAATAATAATAACATTGCAGAATTAAGGAATTCTAACTTTGAGCAGTTGTTGAGTTTAACTTATTTACATCTCGGTAATTCTGTAAAGACTTATAAGCAGAACAATTTAATAGGAGAGATTTTGTAGGGATTTTGAACAGCCATCCTTTACCTTTCGGTACCTAATAGCTAAGTAAAGAAGATAGTCATAAGTATTCTCTTAACTATTTATTTAAGTACATGTTATTCTTTAATGCAGTGATCCCAATCTGTGGAATTATGGTGCAAAATAACAGCATAAAAAAACAAAAAATTTGAAAAAACTTATTGAAAACAAAATAAGAAAAGACACATTCTGTTAATACAAAAATAAAATGTTACAGATAGGAATCTCTCGTGCAAACGCGAGAAATGTTGCCAAATGTGGCATAATTTTGCTACTCCTGCAAAGTTTTACTTGCCACTATACGTAGCAAAAGGAAAATACATATAGAAAAAAATATTAAGTCCCCAAAAAATAAATGGAAGGGGACGCACTTAAAACCAATATGAGAAGTTGGGTCCTAAATATTAAAACCGCTGGCTTATGTTTCACTTTGTTGTAATTTTTTTTTTACAATAAATCATTTCTGGCATTTATCATCAAGTTTTATATCATAAATAAGTTAAATCCAGAAATGAACTAAAATATACACTTTATAATACACATGATGGATTAATTAAATCAATATTCAATGGCCCTGTTTAGTGCGACAATGCAGTGATGTGCTGACTGATTGTAACCAATTCTAACACAGCCATTCTATAATAAAGAGGTAAGATTTTTAGTGATTTTTAAAGAAAAGATAAAACTGGGCTTTTTATTAGGTAGATTAAAAAAAACGACATCAACTTAAATTTTCCACAACTTTGTGATAATCTTTTTGATGGTTGGGTTATAGGTTGAATAGATTAAGTTTTAGGTTGGATTGTAAGTTGTGATGTATATTGTCTTACAGATTTGGGTATAAGTTGGGTTACAAGTCGTTATAATTCGGGTTGAGAGTGATTGTGGTTCGGTTAGTTCCATGCGAGCTATCGACCAAGAACCCTGGTCAATATATGTGTATCACCACATTGTCAAGTCATTTTTCCCTTGAAAGACAATGACAAACCACTGGGGTACACTTTGCCCAGGAAATTTTCATAAAATTAATTAAAAAAATCCAAGTACTGTGTACTGGGGGTGGTTCGGAGTACACCTTAAGCTGTAGGTCTCCTATACTTGTCATCACTGAACATGCGCAACACAAGTATAACAGAAAAACGCCAATGCTCTGGACAGATTATAGCACTTGAAGAAGACGATTAGGGTTATTGGTTGATTTATAGGCAAGATCATGGGTTTTGTTCCGTGAGGGTACATTTTATTGACCTGATTTATCTGTCAAACGTCCATCTTGATTTAAAAAGTTACGTATCTTGATGATTTTGGATACTACGAACCGTTTCCTACATTATTCAGTTTGGCGTGTTTGAAAATGAACACACTGTATAAAAACTATAATTACAGCAATTTAATTTAATAAGGGCTGATTTTAGTGTACTGTTAAAAAATAAATAAACTTGTGCATAATGAAATACATTTTATTACAGACTTTTTAATTATAACAAATGGTCTTAGATAATATTTTATTAATAATTAAAAGACTTTTTTTAAGAGTTCTCAGCACCTAATAAACGAACTAAAGACTTTTATTCGGTAAAAGTAACAAGGGAGAAAAATTAAATAAAGCTTTTTAAAAACATTAAAGAATTGAATGTAAAATCTAAATTGTCTATTTTTAAATACCTTAATATATTACAGCAAGGAATTGAACAGATCTAGCCAACAAACACATCTGTATATGTAAAAAATGCCAAAATATCATAACCTATTGACAATATTTTAAAAATTACATATATAAAAGTGTATACTACGGTTAAAGAATTAATCAAACAAAAATAAAAATTTTAAGTCATTCATCATTAACAACAGTTCACATTAAAAGGATGGTTTGAAAGTACGAAAAAATAAAATACTTCTTTTTCACATTTTCAGACTTTTAAAAAATTCAAATGAGAATCCAATAAAATCTATTAAGATTTACAACGGGGATGACAATCCCTTTTAAAGCTATTGTAGTACACCACTTTTAGTACTTGTATTGTTATATTGCTGAATTAAATAGTGGCCTAAGCTTAACAACTTTAAAAAAAAGTGTGGAAAAATATTTACGAGTTTTGGTAAATTAAAATCACATCAATAAAAAACATAATTCAACACATTCACAGAAGATAATCAAAAATCACAGTTCGAATAAACTTTAATTTAAAAAAAAAGTTGCACAAATAATAAATTAATTAAATGTGCCCCAACAATTTCATGCATTCATACGCACACTTTATAATAAAAGAAAAAAATACACGTAATAAACACTAAACTACAGAATATTATCACCTGGTTATATATACAGAAAAAAAACCAAATTGAGAAAACAAAAGAAAATTAAGTCAGAATTCTCAACTGTCCCGTATTTGTTGCATAAATTAAACCTTGACCGGATACGGGTAACCATCTAATACAATTTAAGCTCATATAATTTGTGTCCCTGTTTTGTTCCAGTTCTCTAAGTACTGGTAACCTACTACCATATGGCATTTCATTTTGGTTAAGTAGAAATATCCTTGCCATCGTCCATTTGTCGTTCGGTACAATGGAGACACGACGTGACGCCAAACCCACAACTAGATGTCGGCTTAGTGGTGATAAGGAAACTGAAACTGCATTCTGTTCAAAGCTTGTTTGATAAAGACACTGGCCCAGGGTTTCCCAACGGAGACTGTACACACCTGGAAAAGATAACAAGAATTAACTTATTTTAAGCCACAAAATAAAAACTAACATTCCAAATTGAACTAATGCAAATCTATTTCCAAGATATATTTAATGGCAAAAATAAAAATTGGCTATCTTTTGTTTTTGGGTTATAGTGGATCTTGGTGGGCATGCAATGTTGTCAATACTTGAAACGAGGTAACAACATCTATAGTTTGCCTTGTATGAGCAGTAGCATCATTTTGTTGAAACTATGCATTATTTAGTGTCATTAGTTGCAGCTTCACATTAACAAATGTTTCGAATATTTCACTACAGTGATCAAAATTGTCAAAGTCATTTTCCTCGAATAATCATGGTTCAATTATATCAAAAATCTATACTACTCCATACCGTCGCCTTTTGATCATGAAAAGATCTTTTGTACAGCTCTGTTGGATTGTGTTGTACCTAGCAGCAAAAGTTTTGTCTGTTAATGTAGCTAGTGAGTTTATTGAAAACTTTTGCATCATTATTCCAATACTTTTAAAAATTGTCTATAAAAATTAAGAGAATGAACCTTGCCATTGGGTCATTCAACAAAAATTCACAGATATTGGTGCCAATTATTATCTTTGAAGAACTGAGTGGGGACAAGAAAATCCCAAAGGGATTTTAAAATTTTGAAAATTACATAAGTTATGAATTTTTAAAGATGGTGACCGAGCCTATTTTTAGCTAAAATAGACCATTCTTCTAAAATTTATTGTGGATAACCTATAATACTTATCACAAATCTAAAAACTTTAAAAAAGTAGAAAAGCTCTAGTTTCAGCTGGTTATATACTTAATTAAAATGTTTTTTATTTTCATGACGAAAAAAATTCTGAAAGTCTGTCAATATTTTTGCAATTTTTCAAGGTTTTCAAGGATTGTATTTTGATTGTATCAGCTTGAAGCAAAAAAACGTTGGGATTTTTAAAATGTACTAAACAAATGCTTTCTAATGATACCAAACTCATCATGCATATCCCTTCTAGAAAGGAAGTAGATCACTTCAAAGATGGACATTCCCCGAAATTTCGCGATTTTCAGTACTAAATTTCTCAGTTCTACCTAGCAGTCTCAGTCTTACCTAGCAGGGAATTCCAAATTTAACTTTAAAGAGCCTTATAAGTGTTTTATCAAATGCAATTTGTTTGATCTTGCTTCTCGAACAGCTGTATTCATAAATAATTTTTAAAGGTAACCATGTTAAATCATACGGAGCAAATTTTCTTTTCATCACAAAGGTAAGTGGTGTTTGTTTTTGTATAACTTTTCAGTTTGCCTTGCTACTATTAAACATAAGTAATAGTGGTCTTTAAATTTAAATAAATTTATGATCAAGTGTTGTAAAGTGTATACTAGTACAGCGGTTATCACAATAAAATTTTATTGTCGCAGGAATGCGATGCTTATTAACCAATAAAATATCATAGCAGTACGTAGCAGAGGTCAGTTATTAATTTAGTGGTGCAGATGTGAGATCATTGTTTGCTTTATCAGTAATTCATGGTTAAAATCTTACAAACAATCCATAGTCGACTTGTGTCTTGCAAAAAATACGGAAAAAACCGAAAGTTTTAACATTTTTTATTTTGAGTTTTGGGGTCTCTATATGGTCACCTTTCACCCCCTTAAAGCATTGCATACTTCTCCGGAACACCCTGTATACTAAACATGAAATTAAAAGCGAGATTATGTTGCATGATAAACGTTTGAAAATGCCTAACACAACAAACACATTCCGATGAACCTAGCTTTAGACTTCAACATTTAAGTTATACAGGGTGCCTCATAGCCCCTGCACCAGTCTTGACCAGCGCATTTCTGATGACATTTGGAACAAAAAATCTTTATAAAATTTTTTGATTAGAGAAAGTCAAAATTTTTAGTAATTTTGACCGACGTTTTTAGAAAAGTATAAAATTATAACGATATTGATATCATGAAGACAAAATAAAGTTAACTGTATAAGTGCAAGCTTTAAAATGTTAAAGACAGACAAACATGATGAGATCACATTTCGCTGTGTATTTTTCTAGTTCAAGCCCACTGTTTTCAAGCGGCCTGTTGTGTTACATTGTACCGGGTGATTTTTTAAATTTCTGATCTAGAAAGCCATGACATAATTTTAAAACAAAAGATGCGGAAAACGTAGGGCGTAGTTTGAATCGTTCGATTTGTCACAACTGTCAGATTTCAAAAATGTTGACATAAACATAACCTACTCCAGTGTTGTTCTCGCTTTTGCCGTCTTTTGTGCTTCACTGTTTCCTCGTGTTTTGAATTCCGTTTCGCCAGTTATTATCTCGGTTATTATCAAAAATCAGTCTTTTTCAAGACTAACCTTTCGTTTGTGATTGAACGCTTAGTTTTCAACGTTATTACATTGTGTTAACAATGTAAATTGTTATAATTGTGAATAAATCTTGCTATTTCTTAAATCCAAGGAATAAAAATTGAAGCGAGTTGTAACCATAACCTAAACTTCTCAAGTCAATAATCACATCGAAATTGCACTTAAACTCGCAATAAAATGCACACTTTGGTAAAAGCATGTTTCGCAAATGATCACTGTTTAAATATTTATCAATTTGTTTAATAAATGTAAAAGTAAGTAGTCAATTTGTCACATAAATGACATTTGGAATAGCAGTGTGATCAACGCTACGCCCTACGTTTCGGTGACCTTCGATACGGCGTAAAAATCACGACTTATTAGATCAGAAATTTAAAAAATCACCCGGTACTATTGCAGGTTAAATTGCTTTGCTTAGTTGACATAGTGGTTTTTGCTTTACTAAAATGCACGTCTCAAATGATGACGAATTGTAATACAAATCATAAATAAACAAAATTGTGTATACCTTTAAATTTTTACAAGCCATCTGTCTATCACAGGAATTTAATTTCATTTAAACGTGACCGTCATATCATTTTACTGTAAAATTGGTTAAATCTAGCCTTAACTTTCAATAGCAAAAAATTGGGTAAGAGTTTTCCACAGCAATTTTCAATTGCCTATGGAATTTACTAATTAGTGTTAATTAATGATGCTAACCTAAACAAGAAAATGAAGAATCTGGGTCACAAAAATCACGAGGGCAAAAATGCACCCAGAATCCTGCACATACCAAGCGATAGCCATGCTGTAACTTAATTACAGTAACATTTAAACAGCTACAATTTCTATGTATAGCTACATGTGTGTATGTAACATTAATTCAGTTAATTTTAAGAAGAGAAGTAAAATGAAAATAAACATCTGTTGCCCTTAATGATTGTCATCGTTCATCGCTGACATTTTAACAGCTTAGATAATATCAGAGTGTTGCTTGCAATTTGGTCTGATTTTATTTGTTTACACAGGCGTTGACCCAGAATCTTCATTTACTTGTTTATTTTTTTTTAGGTTATAATATCTGTGATTCAATCCGGGGATTTCTTGAACGAATGGTGCTTTGTTTTGCCTACATTAATTAAATTACTAAATATTTTACTAGTAAGGGGAACTCCAGATTTAATGTCCGGCGAATTTTACAATGGCTTGACCTACACCAATATCCTTTTGTTAATTATCGGCATTCACGGAATTATCATTTAAACATAACAAAACATAAAACAACTTGTTTTCATGGCATAACAAATCCTACTGTATATGCTAAAAACATTATTTGCATTTTTCTTTTTAAAAAGTACGCTTCTGAGTGTGAGCACCCGGCTGTCTCAAAACCAATTTATTTCTATTTGAGATCAGTACCGTGAAATCTCTAACAAATTCAATAAGAAAAGCGGACTGTGTTTAATTTTAATAATTTTCGTTTAACTTACCACAAATCTTCGTTTTTCGTAACTGAAGGATAGGTGAGAAGGAAAAAGGGAAGTCGATGAACGAAGTTTTAAATCACTTTCATACTTTCACAATTCAATTATTAACTTTAACTATTTTATTTTATTCCTGCTGTCATTTTATGACCGGCCTTTTTCCAACATTTGGTTTACAACTAACTACTAAAATTTGAACTAAAAATAAACTCCGCGTACGCGCAATCTGAATTTGCATGGCGAGAAATTTAAAATACAGAATCCCCAAATTAAATGACTAATGAAAACCCAACAAGTACGCTTCTGAGAAAAAAATGTTATGAGGATTTTTTGTTTGTCTTATCGATATCTAACTACCTGCCATGTTTGATGTCCTTGTTATGAGACACCCTGTATGTATTATAAACGTCAAAGTCACTGTTATAATCATAAAATAAAAATATATTTTGTGAATGCAAGTTTAGAAACTAAAAATTAACAGAAAATTTCAGTTATATAAAAAAAAATAATAATACGTACCTAATCGATTTGTTACATTAAGATAACCTCCAGAAGGCAGGAGAGTTACCAGAATTGTGCCATCAGAGGAGATATCCACGCTGGCATCATTGTGGATTTTACATTCGCCAACAACTACATTCTTCATAGCTGAAGAGAGAAAATAATTAATAACAAACGAAATTAATTTTTATTAAACAATTTAAAATTATGAATTTTTACTGACTGAAAAATCTACAACATAAAATGTATCTATCATCAATATTATATAATTAAACGTACAGTTACTAATATCAGGAATGCTTCCGGATGAAATGTCCCAAGCTTGAATTCTATGATTCGGTGTAACAGTCAGTATCATGTCTCCATCATACATTTGTTCCCGCTGTGGATCATCTAGGTCAGCATCAAAAGGATTGACACCAGCATAAAGTGGATGTAGAAACCTCGGTCTGAACAAACTTCCTGTGGGATTGGATCTCAGATCAGACAAACGATATCTATGTTGTGTTATCCTCGAATGCCATGTTGAATTCGATTCTGATATTGGAACATCGTTAATCTGAACGGTGGGTACATTCCAGGAACGATTCTGGGAACTAGACGGTGCTGACTCTTCATTATTTAACAAATTGACATTACTTGTTCTATATAATGGTTGTCTACGATCACCAGGCAAATTATTATTAAACCAATCAGGCTCATAATCATCATTATCATCACTATTATTAGTTGCGTCATCAAAAGCGTAACTGCGAGCTGTTCCTGCACCTTCTGCCATTCTAGACAGATTAATTCGACCAGAACTACTGCTACTACTACTAGAGGGATTTGAATCACCTTGTTGAGATGCTGAAGAATATCTTGATACAAGTGCATTGATAGTACGATACCATTCTCTTACAGGCATTATTTCAGGAGCATAAGGATCGTTATTTGAAGGTATTTCCATGGGTCGATAGGATATACCGCGATTCCTATGAATACTATGTAAAGTATTGTTTATTTGCCCTAATAGTTCTCGTCGACTGTTATTACCATTGGAAAAAATTGCATTGCGTCTCATATTATATGTTTGGCCTAAAGCCCTCGAAGCATAACGTGCAGTTAAACGCATTAATCTTAAACTACGAGTTAAATTATGAGACTGCCCAAATCGGTTATGTAACATTCTAGTACACATATGGTCAATTCTAGTTGATAAACTCTCTCGTTCAGGATCTAAATTCATACCAGTCGGCGGTGGGATCGAATCAACAATATGCAATAAAAGTATATCAGATAACAACGAAGTTAAATCAATAACATTCCTAATTTGAGAACGCAAGCTCTGAGATATAGTAGTATTGCTATTTTCAACAAAAAAAGTAGTTAACACATCTAATACAGCACTTAAGTTATCTCTAGCGTTATATCTTGAAACACCATCAGGCGTTACGCAACTAATCTCTATTCGCCCATTTTGATTTGTGTTACTATTATTGGCAGTATTACCAGAAAGTCTACTCAGTCGTAATCTACAAGTATTCAGTCTTTCAATTATGGCATTTTCTCTACCATCTGTCGCGTGTGGTTCTCTTGGTAGCAATTCAGCAGGTCTACCAATAAGTCTAATATGTTCAGTAAGTAGATGCTCTAATCTACGTGTCATAAACAATAGCGAATCGCTATTAACATGCGTAAAAGCAGCGTAAATTCGTCCATCAGCGGATGGAAATCTAATCACATCACTGTGTACACGGAGAGGATTCGGCCTTACAGAAAACGTCCTAAAGTATACACGTCGTCTAGTCAAGCGATCTCTTGCTGTACATCTCCTGGGTACAAAATTCACCACAGAGAATCTTCTGTTCTGTCGCTGCATATGTAACAAGCGTGATGGTGGAAATGATTTTCTTGCAGTAACTCGTTGTCTTGGTGGTATTTGTGGATTAGGTGTATTTGATATAGCTTCTGCACTTGAAGATGATGTTGTTGAAGAATCTGTAATGAAATCAGAAATAAATAGTTTATTAAAATCTAGCCACCACAATTTCTTTCATACAAACAAAATCAGACAAAAGCAGGTTTAAACATTGACAAAGTTCTCTAAAAAGAGTGTTTCCAGTTAATAAAGAAAAGTAGGCCTTAATTTTTGGCTTTAGTCTTGATTTTCTTTACAAATAAACAAAAATCATAAATACCTCCAACTCCAAATGATGTAGCAGGACTATTCTGTTCAGTATTATTTAAAGTCTGATTTGCATCCTCTTCAGCCGGAGAATCACAAGGGCTGGAATCGCTAATCCTAGTACCTGCCATCATTTGTCTAACACTGGACACACCCGTGCTTCTATTATCGCTACTGCTCAAATTACTTAGGTGCCTCCGGATTTCACCAAACATCTGTCGAATCATCTGCAGCTGTGCTACCTCTAGCATGGCTCGATCTATCCGTTCAATGCTTTCCACTTGCCTTCTCAGCAGACGAGCTTGACGTTGTATGTGCGAGATTGTAAGATGTAACGATGTCATTAGCGGTGTTAAATTATCCGAAGATGGGGGTAGTGTCCTTGGACTTTCTGGGTTTCTTGGATAGGTGTGATCAGAAGCAATGGCACTACGATTGTTGTCTAATTCTTCGTGGTGGGTAGGTCCAGGAAACGAATCGATTACGTCGTTCCGACTGGCATTACTATTGAAACAGTTAGTGTTTTTAAATTTCTTGACTAGCACAGTTTAGCAATCTTAGTTCAACAGGTGAAAATGCAATAATACATACTTTTCTTATAATAAAATTGTAAGAGGAATACTATCTTCACCTTGTCAACCTAGAATTATCAAACCGTACATATTTTATTTAATTATATTATACAATCTATTCTTTATTAATGTGTGGGAAATAGTCCTTTAATATTAATATTGAAATAAATCTAGGACAAGTCTTGAGATTAGTTTTTGCATTTTTAACAACGTGTGAACCAGGATTTAAATTATGTTTTCATAGGTAACTACATAAAATTTATTAAACGTCAATGAAACTAAAAAGCTGCATTTACCCTATTGACTGTCCTAGATTTATTTGAAATCATCTGTACCAAAAGTGTAAAAAGCTTGTTGCCCAAGTAAAGTCAGGAATCCATGGCAAAGGTAGCAAAAGGTACATACAAACCGTTACCAATCATTAAAGGATAATAAAGAATTCTGTGACCAGTTGGATTTTGATTAAACTTGTTAGAATTGTAGCTAAGTACAAATAACTTTTGTTCAGAAACTGAAAGGTCCCTGTGACCTACCTCTAGATCACTTCAAAGGTCAAACTATGATCTCAAAATTAAGTTCGTTAGTTTCTTTATTTCCATCATATATAAGGTTATATTAGATACATTTGTGAAAGATGGAATAAGACTAAAAAAGTTATAATAGAAGCAGCTGAAGCGTATAAAAGTCAAACAAAAGAGGAGTAAGCAATGATACAATGAAAGAAATTGTGATAAAAAAAAAAAAGGAGAAACACCAGGTATCAATCTGATTACTAGCATCCCTCTTGTCCATCATTTTATAAGCTATCAAAATCAAACTCTATAATTATTATAGACTTATAGACTAGAATTATTATTGCCGGAAGTAGCAGAAATCTTCGATTTTCAAATGGAAAACCCTGTATGTTTTTACATTTTTTAGAATATTGAGAAGATTCTGAATATGCCTACACAATTTTCGTATTCATCGAGTAAAAATAAGCATTATTTACTCTTATAGTTCTCATTTTACTTTCGAAGCGAATAGACGTGTGTGAATCACCGATAAGAGTGCAAGAAAGTTAAGTGACAACGTTTAAATCTTTAATTTTATTTAAATACGTAAATAAAAGTGTTGTGTATTTACATATAAAAATATCAAAATGTTGCCAGCCTGTAATGGACCCGGATTAGGTAATGTTTCTTTTACTCAACAAATGTATCAAATGCCTAATACAACACAATGGCAGCCAATACCAAACAGCCAAATATTTCCAATGCTGCAGTTATCACAATTCTCACCTAATCATTATTATACCCAATTAAGTGATTTAAACAGTTTACCTGGAAACCAGCAACAATTTTTAAATATGCAAGTGCATTCAAACCCATCCCACCATCAAAGACAAACTCATCAGCTACAACGAATGACTTCTACTAGTGAAGACAAAGAAGAAGAAAGAAAAAATGCATCGCCTAGTATACACAGTGTCCCCTGGCAACTAGTAAAAAGTGTTAAAAGAAAAAAAATGTGTGTCAATAATCAACTCACCGGTAATAATGAAAGTGAAATAACAACAAATAACAGATTTACTGTACTCAGCAATGACAACAAAGACAGCAACACTACTGAACCTAATAACCACCCCGCAAACGAAAGAATACATAAACCCCCTCCCATATTTGTCTACGACGTTATAAATTATCCCCAAATGATAACTCAAATAAATGAAATTGCAGAAATAGAAAAATACACTACAAAAACTATGGCCAACAATATTATTAAAATTACTTGTAACACACCTGAAACATATCGCAAAATGATTACCTTTATGAAATAAAAGAATATAACACATCACACATACCAAATCAAGGACGAAAGGGCATACAGGATAGTCATAAAGCACTTGCACCATACAATAAATACAACAGACATCGAAAAAGAATTAGCTCAGTTAGGACACAAAATCCGCAACATAATGAACGCCAAAAAAGGAATAACTAAAGAGCTGTTAAATCTATTTTTCGTAGACCTGGAACCCGCAGCCAACAACAAAGAAGTCTATAAGATTAATCGTCTTCAAAATAAACAAGTGGTAATAGAACCTCCTACAAAATCTAAAACCACAATTCAATGCACTAGATGCCAGCTTTACGGTCACACGAAGTCCTATTGTAACAGACCTTGTTAAATGCGGAGATCCACACAGCACAACCAGCTGTAAAAAACCTAACAATACGGCTGCAAAATGCGGTCTATGTGGGGGTCCCCATCCCGCTAACTATAAAGGCTGTACATACTATCACAATATATCTAAAGAACACTCACATCAAAACAAAAATGGTAGTTCATCCATAATCACCACAAACCGGTTACAACCCTTTACCTCCACCCAGTCTATTTCAAATAATAGAAGTTATGCTCAGGTAACAAGAAATAACTTAAATCACAACCTTCCTAACTCAGATACAGAAGAAAACAGTGCCACCACTTTGATAAAATTCCTGGACGAATTCAAAGTAATGTTCAATCAACTGATGCAACAGAATAGCATGGTGTTAACCATGCTTACAACACTGATCAATAAATTGACTTCCTAATGGCTAAATTCCTACGGGTGACACTCTGGAATGCAAATGGGTTGGCCCAAAGAAAAAACGAGATAGTACTGTTCTTAAAACAAAATTACATAGATGTACTACTCATCAGTGAAACTCATTTCACACCAGAAAGTTACTTTCGCATACCGTATTATAACTTACACTACTGCAACCATCCAGACGGTACCGCCCATGGAGGAGCCACAATATAAATTAAAGAAACACTCAAACAACATGAGCATTCCAAATATGAAGAACACTTCCTTCAAGCTATTTCAGTAACAGTGGAAACTTTACCATATGACCTTACCATTTCTGCAGTATATTGTCCGCCTCGTCACAACATAAAACAGCAACACTTTCAAACCTTTTTCCAAACGCTTGGCTCTAAATTTATTGCTGGAGGTGATTATAACAGCAAGAATATATCTTGGGGTTCACGACTAACCACCACCAAAGGTAGGGAACTCGAACGTACAATGCATGAAGAAAATTATTCATTCCTCTCAACGGGCTCCCCCACATATTGGCCGTCTGATCAGGACAAAATTCCGGATCTCTTAGACTTCTTTATAACTAAGGGATTATCCACAACACACACAGATATCATCGCAAGCTATGATTTAACATCGGACCATTCTCCGGTAATTGCCACTATAAGCCAGGCCGTAATTACGAAAGAACCCTCTCCCAAACTTCATAATTTTAGAACAAACTGGGAAAAATATAGACGCATTATAACCGAAGAGACTCACTTAAATGTAAGACTAAAAGAGCCCTGTGAATTAGAAACAACAACAGCTGAATTCGTCAAGATCATGCAACAAGCCACCAAACAAGCTACTCCTCCTCAAAATCCTAAGCAAACTATAAATAATATTCCCCTAGCAATTAAAAAATTAGTGGCCGAAAAAAGAAGAGCGCGTGCGGTATGGCAGCGCAGCCATATACCCGCCGACAAAACCAAATACAATCACATAGCCAACAAACTAAAGCTTCAACTCAAGAGATGCGAGAAGCATCATTTCGGGAATATGTCAGCAGCCTTAATAGATTTGACCACTCCATATGGAAGCCAGTATGATTTTCAAAGAAACCAAAATACTTCTGTCCTCCAATAAGAATAACCGTGCCAACCGTTGGACCATGGGCACGAAGTGACCAAGAAAAAGCCGACCTATTCGCACAACATCTGTCTACTGTATTCACTCCACACAGAAATGATCCTGATTTAGAAATAGAACAATACCTGTTAGCTCCCGTCGAAACACCACAGTCTATCCACCAAACCACACCAAATGAAATCCGAAAAGAGATCAACTTCTTGAATCTCATGAAATCACCAGGTCTAGACTTGGTAACAGCCAAAATGTTGAAAGAACTTCCCAAAAAAGGCTTTGTAATGCTGACATACCTCTATAACGCCATATTAAGACTGGGATACTGGCCTAAACACCTTAAGCAATCACAAATCATTATGATAGCAAAACCCAGCAAAAACCCAACTGACGTCACATCATATCGCCCAATAAGTTTGTTATCGGTAGTCTCCAAATTATTCGAGAAGCTCTTGTTACGCAGAATAAAAGAGGACTTGAATACGAATACATGGATTCCACACCATCAGTTTGGTTTCCGTGAAGTGCATTGCACGGTGCAGCAAATACATCGCATAACAAACGCTATCAACAAATGCTTGGAGGCAAGACAATACTGTTCCGCAGTGTTCCTAGATATAAGTCAAGCATTTGACAGAGTGTGGCACCCTGGCCTTGTATATAAAATAAAACAGACACTTCCCTCTCCGTACATTCAACTGTTTAAGTCCTATCTGACAAATCGTGAATTTCAGACAAAAGTAGGGACAGCTAGTTCATCTTCTCATCCAATTCAAGCTGGGGTGCCGCAGGGCAGTGTCCTGGGCCCGCTCTTGTATCTGTTGTATACATCTGATATGCCTACAACTGCAACTACAACCATCAGCACCTTTGCAGACGACACCGCTATTCTTACAAGTCACGATAACCCAGCTATGGCGGCAACAAATCTACAAACTCACTTAACTACGCTTCAGGCATGGTTTGAAAAATGGCGCATTAAAATCAACGAAACAAAATCCAAACATATAACCTTTACTCTCCGAAGGGGTATTACCCCTACTGTTCATCTCAATAATATTGAATTACCTCAAACAACTGAAGTAAAGTATCTGGGACTCACCCTTGACAGCAATATGACCTGGAAACAACACATCAAGAAAAAACGACAGCAACTCGATTTACGAGCTAAAGACCTAAACTGGTTAATAGGTAGACACTCGCACTTATCATTGGAAAATAAGGTATTACTCTACAAGACTGCCTTAATACCAATTTAAACTTATGGGTTAGAGCTATGGGGTTGTGCAAGCAAGTCGAACATTCAGATAATTCAGCGATGCCAGTCCAAAATTCTGAAGATGATGGCAAATGCCCCGTGGTATGTTTCTAATGAAACACTGCATAGAGACCTAAAGATACGATATATTCAAGATGTCATCCGTGAAAGTAGTACTAAGCACCACGTTAAACTGGAACAGCATACTAATCCCCTGATTGCTTCTTTATTAATACCAGATCCCAACAGAAGACTTAAACGCCAATGGTCAATTGACCTAACATGAAATAAGTGAAGTTCGTCGCAGGACGTAGCTTCTTCATGACATAATTTATTGTACTAGATATTTTTTCTGTATTATAACATTAGCTTATAGAATGTATTATTCTGATTGCCGATTATATATATAATTAAAAAAAAATTATTCTTATCATTTTTTTTCTATCTAACGCCATTTTCAATGAAAAAAATGATAAACTTTCAAAAATGGCAAATTGTTGTTCTCAATTTTGCTCCAAATTGAAGCACTCTAGAGAAAAAACGCAGTGGACAAAATTTATGCATTTTTTGACGAAGAATCCGATGCCATTAAAAAAAATTTAAAAAAGTATTTTTTTTTCTAATTTTTTCAACTTCACTGGATAAGTGTTTACCCTGTTTTAGTGGTCAAATATAAATTTTTTCATATAGGAGATGTGACACATCTCATGTGCACATGTGACATTCGAAAGTAGAGGTTTCAAGCTTTAGAATGAGCCTTTCTAAGTTGCGCCAGTTTTTGGCCCTAGCCGGTGGTTGGAGTTCACAAAGAATGACACATATACCGGGTGTCCAAAAAATGTGGAAATGCTTGAACTTCTCAAGAACGACACATCCAAATACAAAAAGAAAAAACACGTGTTTCTTTTTTTTTGAAACCTATTCAGTCATTGTATGTAAACATCACCTCCACCCTCCTGGGGGGTGGGGCGAGAGTAAGTTGTGAAAACTTAAATGGGAACACCTATTTTTTATTGCACTTTTGCATTCTCCATAAAACACTGTTCTCAAATTGCAAATTTCGGCAAATAAACGGTAACAGCTAGAAAAATCGTTCTAATACGGATGTAAACAGTGCATAGAGGCGCATCTAGAGAAATTATTTTCAAATATACAGGGTGTTGCAGAAAAGTGTGGCACGCTTAAGGTAATTTTTTTTTTAAATAGAATGTCTCAAATATTTTTGCATATTTAACACCTCTCTTGGCAGGTTTATTCATATCTCAAATTTTAGCGCCATCTAATGACTGGTTTAGAAGTTATAAATTTTTTTTCAAAAAAATTGAGTTATATTATCCCACTTAACAGTTTACCGCTTTCACGACTACAACTGTGAAGACGAATTTAAGTAGGGATTTTGTTGCAGGGGCTTGTAGGGTGATCTTTAAAAGAAAATGGACCCACCATGTACAGGGTGTTCAAAATTAGTTTTTAAATTTAGAGAACTTCAAAGCTAAAATTCACAACTTTTTGAAATGGAACACCCTGTATATTTTATACCTTTGTGATGCAGAATTAAATAACGAACATTTTTTGTATGTACGTCCCTATAGCTATCTGTAAATGTTGTGTTAACATGTGTACAATGTTATTTATGTACAATGGTTTTTATTTAGTTGTCAAGTGTGTTGGTTGTTTTCAACAAAACATTAAAGCATCTAGCAATTGTTGTGCACGTATGCAAAACGTACATTACTCGCAGTTATCAACCGTCAGTGTTTAGTTCTAGTAGGTGTTTTAGTTTTTCAAAATAAATTTTAGTAATGAAGAACTTGTAGACATGACTTTTGTTTTGGGCAAGTCGGAAAGAAATTGTTTGCTTGCCCGCAGAATTTACCACCAACGGTATCCTGAACGGAGGCTCCCTAAAGTTCATAGCTTTCAAAACCTGCTCGATAGATTTGTGAGGACCGGCAATGTACAGTATGAAAAAAGTGAACGAATTAACAATGTTGTGAAAGAAGAAAATGAGTTATCTGTTGTGCTGGCAACGATTGAGAATCCCCATGTTAGTCAGAGAGAAGCGAGTTCATCTGTAGAAATAAGTAGACGTTCTGTTGGTTGAATCTTAAAGAAAAATCAGTTTCATGCATATCACATTCAAATGCACCAGGAATTAACTGATGACGATTTTCTAAAACGTTTAGTTTTGTAATTGGGCCATAGGTAAAATGCAAGACAATGCTACATTCTTCAACAATGTTTTGTTCACTGATGAGGCAACGTTTCATAAAAATGGATTTGTTAACAGGCACAATTTCCATTATTATGCTACAGAAAATCCCCACTTTTTCGGACAACTTGATAACCAGCACAGATAGTACGTAAACGTTTGGGGGGGAATTATTGGAGAACATGTAATAGGGCCACATTTTTTGATGGTACATTAACTGGAGCTATTTATCTTCATTTTTTGGAGAACTATCTGCCACAATTATTGGTGAACCTTCCTCAAAGGATCCAAAATGGGATGTGGCTTCAGCAAGACGGTGCTCCACCGCATGATTTACATGCAGTAAGAGACCACCTAAATAATATCTACCCACATCAATGGATTGGAAGGAATGGACCCACTAAATGGCCTGCGAGATCTTATCTTACAAAAATGGATTTTTTTATGGGGATATGTGAAAGAAATTGTTTATACAGAGACTTACTTAGTCCTGGGCCTTTCTACCTTTAGGTGTAAGGCTTTATACAGAGACACCAACCACATTCCAAAATATGAAGGATAGAATAATACATGCTTTTAGAAGTATCACGCCGGCAATGTTAAGAAACGTACAAAGATCGTTCCAAAGGCGCATCGAAATGTGTGTCCACGCAAATGGGCAACATATGGAGCATTTGTTATAGTTTTTTTTTCTTTTGTTTTATTTGAAAAACCTTGATTTTTAAATAAATAATTTTTTAATTGTGTACTTCTTGCAGTTTTTTCTCAATAAATCAAAAGTGGTTACAGATAGCTAGGGATGTACATACAAAAAATTTTCGTTATTTAATTCTGTA
This sequence comes from Agrypnus murinus, assembly GCA_929113105.1. Classification (NCBI taxonomy): domain Eukaryota; kingdom Metazoa; phylum Arthropoda; class Insecta; order Coleoptera; family Elateridae; genus Agrypnus; species Agrypnus murinus. The sequence continues at coordinate 150,222,382 of OV816028.1, forward strand.
TCACAAAGGCACAAAATATACAGGGTGTTCCATTTGAAAAAGTTGTGAATTTTAGCTTTGAAGTTCTCTAAATTTAAAAATTAATTTTGAACACCCTGTACGTGGTGGGTCCATTTTCTTTTAAAGAAGAGCACCCACTAGCCCCTGCAACAAAATCCCTACTTAAATTCGTCCTCACAGTTGCGGCCGTGAAAGCGGTAAACTGTTAAGTGGGATAATGTAAAACTCAATTTTTTTGATAAAAGATTTATAACTTCTACACCGGTCATTAGATGGCGATAAAATTTGAGATATGAATAAACCTGCCAAGAGAGGTGTTAAATATGCGAAAATATTTGGGGCCTTCTATTTAAAAAAAAATTACCTTAAGCGTGTCACGCTTTTCTGCAACACCCTGTATATTTGAAAATAATTTCTCTAGATGCGCCTCTATCCACTATTTACATCCGTATTAGAACGATTTTTCTAGCTGTTACTGTTTAGGAGCTATCGGACTTCCCCACACTATTGCCCCACCCGGTATATCATATTAGAGCCCATAAAAACAGCTGTAAAAACAGCCTTATTTCATTACTGTGGCTCAACTACAACTTGAATTATAGACAAATCTACATTCATCTGCAATTCAGAAATCATGCTTTTTTTGCATCTTTGAGTAATCATAACTCGAAAAGTATGCAAAGTAAAAAAAAAGAAACATATTTGTAATTGTTTACTCAAGCTACTGATATTCACAATTTCAAACAAATCCAAGATGATGAGGTTCGGGCATTGGTTGATTCAGATATGGAATGGCCCATAGGGCATGTTAGATTATATGTTGGTTTAGAGATAAGGTTAACGTATGTCATTGCAAAGTTTTTAGCTTTAACATATCATTACCGGTTCCTTTCCCTTGAACATTTTGATTCCTTTTTATTAATTTCCTACTTCTTTTTAATTGATAGTATCATTATCAGTCTATAGTACTAATCTGTAATAATCTAAAAATTGGATTTTTAGACTTTTATTCACAAAAACAGCATTTTTTTATACTAACTATTACAACAAAACACACGATTACATTCCCAACGGTACCATAAAATCACCATTTGACAGACTGTTGGATTACCTAATTGGTCTAATCAACTCAAATGTCAAAGCGTGCCAGACGACAAAGAGCTCTACAAGTTTTGAAAGTTTTTTAGTTACCCAGGTATCCACCCTGTCTTTAAACAGAAAAATCAAAAAAGATTAGAGACCATATTGATATAGCAATTTTTTCATACTGACAACTTTTAATACAAAACGGTTCAAGTTCTTGATAGAGTTTTTGAATTCAATGTGACACCACTGAAACTTATTTTCCCTATTTGAAGGCAATTGTTTTTTGTTTCTTTTTTGATCTCTCTGCAGTAACACTCTAAACGACAGATTTACACAAATACTTTTATAACATATTAATTTTAAATCATACTATATTCAAATAACCTACCTGCTTCGTTCTAACGAACTGCCTTGGCTTTGATCCCTAACATAGAAATGTGGATCGTTAAATAAGAAGCGTGGATCCGCTTCCACATTCCTTGGCGAAGGTAACTGAACAGCAGGAGACGTCCTCTGAGGTCTCACTCTAACTTCACTAGGCTCAGAATTAGGTGGTAACATATCCATGGTGTGACGTAAGTTACGTAAAATAGAATCAGACTGATGCATAATACTTTCAAGCCGTTCCGAGAAACTACTGAGCATATCTGAAGTTTCCCCAGGTCTATTACTAGCTCTTATATTTCTCACATTATTTAAACTCGATTCCAGATCCTGTACTATATTTGAGTACATATTTCCAATTCCAATGTTTTCAGGATTAATTGCTGGAAATTCGGGTGGGGGATCAAATGGGTGGAATTCGTTTAAACTTGACGGTTGAGCTGTGAGGTCGTCTTCTTGATTAACTCTTTCTGAATAGTTCACTACTTCATCAGGAACTAAATTTACTGACAGCCTACTGCTTCCTCGTGTAATAGAATCAAGTGTACTTCTTGTAGGGGGCAATAATGGTACGTAACTATTCGATCTCCTAGAGCGAATTTGAGGCACAACAACACGTGCTGGTAGAAAGGCTGACAGCACATGGGAAAAAAATCTTCTACGTGGTCCACTTGATGGAGTATACACTGTTGAATTTGTTGTACGAGTATCAGTGTTCATTAAAGTCCTAGCACAAGGTTCCGAGACGTGGACTTCTGGAGTCCTATTAGCACAGCCATTGGGATCTTCGGGTTCTTCTAAATTATTTGTGGTGCTAGAACTTGTTGATGGTATTGGATTTACGTAACAACTTGTCGTCGGTGCACTTTGAGTTTTTAAGGTGACCGTAACTGATGATGGAGATTGAGAAACCTCCAAGACCAGTCTTGTATTGTCATTAGTAGTAGTTGATGGGGTATTGTTACTATTTTCAGAATTTTGTTCCGATTGTAATTCAATGTTTCCTCCACATCTATCACAAATAGTATCAGCGCTTGATTCAGCTTGAAATGATGCACCACTATTATTATTATTATTTGCAACAAGATCATCTGTTAAAGAAGCTAATCTTTCTAATGATGTTCTGCTAGTAGAATTACGACATGTAGAACCGGTTCTTGTACACACTGTTTCGGTTAAACGTGTGTTATTACTACATGTGATCGGAGTAGCAGTAGAAGTTTCATCACTGTTCCAAGTTGAAGTATGTGTAGATTTTTCAGGAGGTGGTACTACATGAAATGGTCGAACTGGGCAATATATTCTTTTCCTTGCAACATTCTCTTCTTCTTCAGAACTACTGTTCTCTGATGAAGTATCTAAAATTGGCTTTCGAATATGCTTAGGAACTTTCTTTATGAAACCAGGATATAATCTTTTTAATGGTAGACGCCATGGTTCCCTATTAGTAGTGTCGGTTGGATTTAAATTTGTTGAAGCAGACGACGCTACATCAGATACAGAATTCAAATTTGAAGTTGTTGCAGCAGATTGGGCTGATGTGCAAGGCAAGTCGGCTAATAAACTAGAAGAAGCTTCCGTACTAGTACTAGGTTGCTGACTATTATTCTTAAATTCAGCAATCTTCGGAGCCATATCATTAATTTGATTATTACAAGTCTGCGTTAGTTTCTTTTGTATTTGCATTAATTTCTCTTTCAAGCTCTTCTTTAAATCATCATCATTTACAGTCTCAGGTGTTGTTGGTGGCATTGAACTTGTGGACCTGCGCCTGGGTGAACATTTAATTCGCATTTTAAAGCTTGTTTTCTCAGGTGGTCTAGAAGAAGAACTACCCGATGCCTCAGTAGGCGAATCAGTACTAGTCTGAACACCTAAAGTCGTGCGCATAATAAATCGCCGTCTTGGAGACTCTGTTGGTTGATCTAGATGAATTCTAGGAGCGACTGTTGCGGTTGGGGTAGTACTAGCTCGTGATCCAACGATTAATTGGAAACTATCGTCTGCAAAAAGAGTCGATGAATTTTGTTGAATACCAGATGTTGAAGGGCCAGGTTCACTGCTAGTAGATGGTCCTGGCGTGGGATTATCTGTATTGTTTTGTTGTTGTTCCATTTCCATTGGATCAGTACCTCGATCGATCTATTTAAAGGATGATTTGATTAAGATTTTGAAATAAAACAATTCATATAAATTACCGTGGTTGGTGGCCTGTACACTTGCAAATAACGATGTACTAGTAATTCATATTCATGTACTAAGTTGCGATAGCAAGCTGTGATTCTTCTTTCACGTTCAGGAACACTGGACAGTGGTACTCTGTCGGTATTTGCATTAGATGTCACAGGCTAGAATTTATAGAAAAGTTTTAAAACATTAAAAGAATAAATTCAAAGATATTCAGAAATTATAATAAAAGTCTCCACTTTCTTAGACTCTTAAGATTTACATATTGTAACAAATGGATGTTACGAGATTTAGCATCTGACATTACTTATGCATACTAGAGTTCCTAAATGAAAGCTTTAACTGTGTTATATTAGAGTTAGGACACGGATGTCAAAATCTATCTCTTTCTAGGCCAAAACTAAGCTGTCTGAAACAGAGATACTTTTTTCTCTCTTTTTATTTTAGTGGCAACATTCAGCAACTGTCATAATGTGTTATAAATTTTAGGTTATGCTGTCATGTTTATTGTTATGCATGTAAAACTTTTTAATGTGCACATTATCATTTATTTACTGTTTCTAAAGAATTTTTAAAACTACTATAGTACATATTTATATCAATTTTACGACAGCTTTTAATAAAGTATTAATTTACCGAATTTCAGATTTATATAATTGTCATACTGACAGTTTAATTTATTAAACCAATTTTCATGATTACCAATCTTCTAATAAATAGTTTCAAAATATGAAATGTCACTAGGAAAATTTGACATGCGTGACTTAACTCTAAATAACACAGTGCTCAGTTCATATTTAGGAACTCTAATGCATACCATTACCCCATATACATTGAATGCATAAGCGCCAACTTTAGTTTCTATTTATTTTATTTATAACATATATATGACATAAGATGGCTTGCATGGTCAGCTGATTTATCCCCCTGGATTATTTTTTGTGGGGTACAATGAAAAATCACAGTTAACGGTACAGCTTGGTACAGATAACATTAATGAGTTGCATAGAAAGATTATTTCAAGACACTTACTTACTTTATTGCAAGAAATAAGAAGGGACCTATTACTCTTACATTCGATTTTTTTGATCCTACGAGTATGTACTATTGATTTCATAATGATCAAGGACAGCAAGGCTAATGTGATGCTATTTTTTATTACTTTATTCTACATTTTATTTATTTCATTAAAAAAATGAACACTGACTAGACAATTCTAAGAAACATTTAAGAAAACGAATAAAATAGCATCATGTTAGCCTTGCTGTCCTAATCATTATGAAATCAATAGCACCCAATAAAGATTAACTGTTATGGCAATTAAAAATTATATTTTTTGGTAAACTACATTATAGACTTATAGATTTAACAATTCCTTGATGACTTTGTTTCCAAAGCATTGTTTTCAAAAATTAATTGGCATTTTGGCAAAAATATCAAAAAGTAGGGAAAGCATAATGAATACGAGGTAAGCACCATTAATTCTCGGCCCGGCAGGCTTCTACAGGTGCCAACATATTCAAACTCGGTTGCGTCATAGTTGAACATGTAAGAGGCCTACACTATATATATTATGGCTAGAAGCGTAATAGATTTTAGTAACCATTCAAGCATCATGACGAGTGCATGAACATGTCGCAGCTAACGAAAACTGAGTACTGCGTGGTCATTCAATTTTTAACAAAAAAAGGGCACACGCCTAATCAAATCAAAGAACGTTTAGACGGCATTTATAGTGATTTATCTCCATATTCCACTGTAAAAAACTAGTAAAAATGTTTCCATTTGTCATCAAAAAGTTCCAATCATTGAAGAAATGGTATTAGAAGATCGCCGTTTGAAAGTTAAGAAATTAGCAGTGATGTCTGACATTTCAGAAACAAGTGTTTGCCGAATTCTTCATGACCATTTGGGTAAGAATAAAATTAGTGCAAGGTGGGTACCGCGTGTTCTTTCTGCTGTTCAACGTCGAGTCGAATGTGCGCGCTCGTTTTTAAACTTGTGTGGAGACGACCCAAAGCCGATTTTGGAGTCCATTGTCACTGGAGATGAAACAATGGTTCTGTATTATGATCCTCTATCCAAAAGGGAATCGATGGAATGGCGGCGACCCGATGAACCTTGTCCCAAAAAGGGCGAGTCGTTCAATCGCCAAAGAATGTTATGGCAACAATATTCTGGGATTGTGACGGCATTTTACTGATTGATTTTAAAGAACGCAATAGAACTGTTAACAGTACATATTATGTGTCTTTATTGCATAAATTGAGAAACAATATTCGCGAAAACGTCGAGGGAAATTGACAAGAGGTGTTCGATTATTACATGACAATGCACCCGTTCATACTGCCGCAATTTGCGAATGCAGCTTTGAAGCATTGGATGATCCACCGTACAGTCCGGATATGACTCCTAGTGACTATTATTTATTTTCCAATTTAAAGAAAGACCTTAGGGGACGTCCTTTTAAGGACGAGAACGAGTTGCAAGCAGCTGTAATTGAACATTTTGAAGGACAAACTTCAGATTATTTTTACAAGGGCATTGAATTATTAATTCCACGTTGTAATAAGTGTATTGACTTATAGGGGAGATTATATTGAAAAATAATAGTATATTGTGTTACAAGTGCAGAAAAGTGCCAATTTCTCACGATGTGAGGATCATTTCACACGAGTGTGAAATTGGCATTTTTGCACGCGTTACACACTTTACTTTATCAACGACAACAAAAAAAGTAATAAACCACCAACAGCTAAGAAAATTTTTTAACCTAGACTTTATACTCGTATTCGTATTTTTTACGTGAAATCTCTGGCGATAAATTAAGAAATGTAATGTGAGCCGCTTCCACGATATTTGGAGGTGTACAAGTGTACACCCTATTTTCCCATCATCGGATTCACTCATGATACATCTAAAATTTCAAAAACGACAAAAATAAACATTAAATTTTTAAAGACAATAGTAATAATACGTTTCCAATCTGTATAATTTCAGTCAATCTACTATTTAGTACTTACAAGTTAAATAATCATATGTATGTACTAGTTTTCAAAAAATAATTTTATACAAACAATCACAATTCAATTGTCAAGGTTATTTCTTTGCGGCGAAATGTCAACATATTCTCGCATTATGTAGCAAATTATAAATATTTTGAATGTTTTTATTGTAATTTAGCAATAATAATAAATAATATTACATTAACAATTATATAATAATGTAAAAAACTAATCAACTTTACGTTTTAATTGAACAACAATCTTTGTAACTTTATATAATGAGAAATAACCTAGTCGTTTAAAGACATCTACGTAGATCAATGGTTAAGCTCCCGCTCCTAGACAGGCGATCCAGAGTTCGATTCCCCGCTCTGCCGTTGGTATTTTTTCTAGATGGATTTCCATTCAAAATATAATTTAATGTAAAATATTAATTAAACGAAATAAATTAACCTTTATCTAAAATTTATAACATTTTATATTTCAAATAATTAATATTATAAATATTGCAAGTGGTGACATCTATGGCATTTTAATAGAACTACTAATTGTTGAGAACTCCTTCCTCACAGTCTTTACCGTTCAGTTTGGAGATTGTTTGCAAGTGGTCGTTTTCACGGTTACTGGATTGTGGGGAATGTGTAACTTCTATGGTCGTCGTAGATAAAAATTATTATATTTTAGTAGTTTATTTTTTCTATATCAGGCCGAGAATTTATGGTGCTTCTCTCGTAATATATCGTTGTAATAAAAAGAAATGCTTTATTCAAAATACATAAAAAACTCATCTAATATTAGCTGTCCCATTATTATTATTATTATTACTACAAATATCAAATTAGGCTTATCGGTCTATATTTGACAATCAAAGAAGTTTCTTACGGAAATTGGATGCTGGTCAAATTGGCTGAAATTTTAATATATTGTAGTTTATATCATCTTGATCAAAAGTCTCCGTGGCCACGAAGCTCTAAAATTAATAGTTTCGAAGTTACAGAGCAAGAACTGCAGATGATGAAATGATTTTTTACACGTACAGCCTCGGTAACGTCATTTTTTGTGTATATTTTTTGTATTTGTTTCGATTAACACAGGTAATTATGTTGTTTTGCTTTCGTGTGAAATTATACCGGGTGTCCCATTATATTTTGACGCTTTATAAACCTATATAACTTTTAAACTAATTGAGATAATGAAATGCGGTGTTCACTAGTCGTCTTATTTTTTAAAGTTTTTTTTTGAGTATCCGTTTTTTTGTCCACTTCCAGTTTAATCAGAAATAATAGAACGTATTTTCGGGGATAGGGCAACTTAGTGATTTCAAATGGAACACCCTGAATATTTTTCACAATTGTGGAAAAAATGGGGAAAGCAATTGTTTCTCTTTTTCGTAAGTGCCATACCTGTCATGGTTATTAGACAGGGTGGGGGTTTTATAAGCTCTTAAAATTAATACTGCATGTTATTGAAATCCTACGAAAAAATATATGTTTTTAACAGCATTACCCTAGAGGTGTTAAGTAAAAGCTATGGCAAATTTGACAAACGAATAAATAAATGTATCCAAGTTGATGAACGCCATTTTAAACATGTTTTATAATTAACTAATGTTTAGTGATTTGTTTATTTCTTAATTGTTTAATGTTTAATAAGTTACCTTTTTAGGTGTTAAATATGCAAAAATATTTGGGGCATTCTATTTAAAAAAAAATACCATTTTCGAAGGAACCGGTGTTTTTCGGTTCTACTGGTAAATAAAAAAAGTATAGTATGATCAAGCTATCTATGAAATTATTTCTTTCTATTATTTTTGACATTTACTTCACAACTGGCAAGTCAATAGATGATAGTTCAAAATAATAATTCAATAAAATAGTTCAAAAGTGTTAAAATCAAAATTTTAGCCTAACATGCATCGACTATCAGTTATCAAGGTCATATTTGTTTGGAAATATTTGGAGTTGTATACCAACATAAAATGTGACGTCATTACTTTTGCTTCAGGAACCCTTACGGAAGTTAAAAAAATCATGAAACCGGAACCTTAATGTTTAAAAATTAAAATTGGAATTGGAACCGAAATCTTTATTTTAAATTTTCAAGAACCAGAACCTATATTTGTAAAAAGTTCCAGTCCCTGAATAGGACACCCGGTATAATTCACATGATTCACACGATGCAAGACAACATAATTACCTGTGTTAATCGAAACAAAAACATACACAGAAAATGACGTTACCGAGGCTGTGTGTGATAAAAATCCAAAAACCGAGTTTTTTCTACCTTTTGTGTTCTGTAACTCCGAAACTATTAATTTTAGAGCTATGTGGCCCAGGCGATTTTTGATCAAGATGATATAAACTACAACATATCAAAATACCAGCCAATTTCCATAAAAAACGTGCGAGGTCTTTTCAATACATTAACCAGTAACCAACCAATTTTTCATAATTCAGTTAAAATCTACCGGTGAGCAGATTATTTTCTTTAATTTAATGTTGTAAATAGTGATGCACCAAAGCGGCTTTTGGCCGAATAACCGTATATTTGACCATTAAAATTTGCCAAAGCGCCGAATATTCGGCTGAAGCAAAATATAAATTTTAGATTTTAATTTAAGAATACAAAACTATGTCATAAAATGAAAACATTGCTATCTGAAAAATACATTTTCTACTAAAGGAATTTTGCATTAATAAAATAATATAAAATATAACTAAACAAAATTAAAAAAAAATTTGATGTCAAAAACTTAAGGAGGTTACAGCGGATCTTTGCGGGGTGAAGGGCAAGGGGATATCTCCTATGCTTTTACATAGGCTCTAACAAGAAATACCAATCCATAAAAAAATAAATTAACATTCTTAAAACTGAACAAAATCATTTTATTATGAATGCCTATAATGCATTTATTAATTATTTGTATATATTAAAATAATTTAAGTCGATTGGAGTGCATTTGTTTAATTGTTGAAAGTGTAAATATAAATGTAAATAGGTTAAGAATCGTGGCAACACCTCAAAGAAATCAATCGATTTTGTTGGTAGCAGTATTAGGTTTCAGCTTTCGATTGAGTTGACATCCTAACCTTCAAATGTCAATCCCAAAATATAAGTGGAAACATGTTGAATGTTTTGTAATTTTGTATGCAATTACAGATGGGAATATTCTATTTTTTAACTTTTGTATAGTCTAAAGATTACAATCTGCTAAACAGATACAAGAAATATATAAAAAATTGTTGAGGTTTAATACATATATTTTTAAAATTAGTGTGTTTGTATTACTGATTTCGTGGATATTCTGATTGTGATGATAAATTGTATTCATCACATTGCAAAAGGTAATTTTACATTTTGCAATATTTCCGTCGAATTCACATTTGTATTCTGATATTATTAACGCAGAAGACTGAATTGTTCAACATAATTTGATTAATAAAATATATGATTATTAGTTAATACAATAAAATATAGATTATTATAACAGTCATTATATGTCATCTTGCTGTTCTGTTATTTGAATTCGCGCGCTATGAGGTGTTGTCACATCTCTGCTGTCTTTCCACATATGCCGTGAAAAATTCTTGTTTTGTTTACTTTAAATTATTATTGTGCATTAACTAGACACAAGATTTCAAAAATATTGGGCAGCATTGTTCTTCGAATATGAGAGTATGTCATTTTAGTTTTTTATCAGATTCCCTACATTTCTTCAAAATAATTTTTCGTTAAAACTGCTAAAGGTTAGATGGTCTCCATAAGAGCCCATGTTAAATTCTGGATTTTATTTTCCATTTTCTCGGTAATGGTACACAAGAAGATTATAAAAAAAAGTTACCGAATAGAATAAGTGTCAAAGAACTCGAGGTTTAAATTTCACGTCATTCTCTACATTTTTACATTTCGCTGTATCCTCCTTAATTAAAAAACATTTACTAAAAAACTAGGTGATTCCTATATTTCATTTAAATTTTAAAGTTATTAAAGAAATACCTACTGTATCTTTTTTATAAATTATTGTTATGGTTATTATTGCACATTTTTTTATTTTTTCCGGCCCTGGCAACTCACAGCGAAAGTGTAGTGTGATAACAGCTCCTTAGTTAACTAAGTATTTATTAAAATTTAGCTAAATATAAAACAAAGTGAAGTCAGTAAGTTAATAAAAGTGAATAGTAGTGCTAGTTCAACAATAATATAAAGGTAGGATTAGCAAATAAGTAATTTAAAACCGAACTTTATTGAAATTAACACTGATAAGAGACGGCAATTGACGGGCCGTTCGAGGTCGTATACTATCTGAAGTGCGAAGATAAGTCGTTCTAAAGCGCGCTCTTGGTAAACAAAGTGCAGAGCCGTACTTAAAATCCATGCAGCAATTAATCCATACATGACAAAAGATTTCTGTATTAAACTCGAGCAATATCACGCTAAATTCAAGGGAGAATTAATTATAGAAATAGCGGGGGATTTCCGGTCTTTCAGCACTTTCAGGAAATTCTATATACAGATGATGGAGATACACATAGTGAAGAACAGCAGCTGGAATACCAAGAAATAGACTATCCAGAAGATGATGAGATACAGGAAGAAATAAACAAACTAAAAAACGGTAAAGCTCCGGGAGGAGATGAGATTGAAGCAGAACTGGTAAAATACGGAGGATTGGAACACTAACATAATAATTCCAATATATAAAAAAGGGGGAAAAGAAAACTGCAAAAATTACAGACCAATAGCCCTGTTATCTACCACTTACAAAATCTTAGCAAACCTACTAAACAAAAGATTAAAGCTACATGCAGAAAATATTCTCGGAGATTACCAGAATGGCTTCAGACCGGGACGATCGACCATAAATGCCATACACACTCTAGGGCAAATAATCCAAAAAATGAGAGAGTTTAATAGAGAAATACACATTATATTTATAGATTTTAAAATGGCATTCGACTCAATAAACAGGAAAAAACTAATAAGGGAACTGGGACACCTAGGAATACCCGATAAAATAATAACACTGATAGAAATGACCCTTACAAATACAAATACACAAGTGAAATTTCAAGGAATGCTAACGGAACCCTTTGCAATAAACAAAGGTGTAAAACAAGGCGATTCGCTATCACCAACTATATTTAACCTAATATTGGAAAGCATAATGCGTAAAACTAAACTAGACAAGAAAAACATCATGATCAACCAGATACAAACAATTGCATACGCAGATGACATAGTAATCATAGGGAACAAAAAAGAAGATATTGTAACGAATAGTAAACCCACATATGACGTCATCAAACATTCTAGATACCATCGAATATTCTAGATGTATGAGTCATCGTATGAAAGATATAAATTGAGTCGCGGGTAGAAGTAGGCAGTTAATGTTTAACCGGTGTCGTGTTGAAATGTACTCTGAATAATTGGTTAATAATTATTGTAATACATAAATAGTTTTATATAAATAGTCCTCATATAAATTTGTAAATACCTAGCATTTATTTAAATGCTTTAGTTTGTTAAATAGTTTATAGTTATAGTGTTTTTAATTAAGTGCATTGTAAATAATCTTTTCTTTATTAATAGACGATTTAAACAGCATTTTGGTTATTATTTTAAAAAGAACGTTACAATATTGTAAGAGCTGTAAAACAACTAGATCAGGAAGCTAAAAAACTTGGACTAGAAATTAATGAAACCAAAACAAAATACATGAAGATAAGTAAAGAACCAGAGTATACACAAGATCAGCTAAAAACTCAAGAACACACCTTCGAAACAGTCAACAGTTTTAATTATTTGGGAATAACAGTAGGACAATCCGGGGAGAGTAAAGTGAAAGAGAGACTATTGAAAGGAAATCAGGCATACGGCAGAAATAAAATCTTACTAAAAAGCAAGACATTAAGCAAATCAACTAAAATAAAAGTTTATAAGACCCTGATACGTCCCACCATAACATATGCATTGGAAACAACAGCACTAACCCAAAAAGAAGAAGAAGACCTAAAAGTTTTAGAATGCAAAATCATGAGAATAATACTAGGACCAACTAAAACAAGAGATGGAGAAATAAGAATAAGAAGGAACAAAGAAATAGAAGAAGAACTTGGAGGGGAAAATATCGTTAGCTTTTAAACACACAGCGACTACGATGGGCTGGTCACATTATGAGAAAAAATCCATGGAAATGATAAGGAAGATCACACAAAGGACCCCCCTCGGACCCAGGAAACAGGGTAGACCAAGGAAAAGATGGGAAGACGCCCTAGAAGAAGATATAAAAGTAATAGGAATACAAGACTGGAGATCAAGATGTAGGGATTGGAAGGCATGGAAGAAAATAACAGAAAGCGCCAGGACCAACAACAAGCTATGAAACAAAACCAGAAACAAGAGGATTAATCCACCTCAATAATAGAATTGGAAACGCCTTTGGCGTAAGCCATAATTCCAAGAATTACACAGCTCAATGATGATGATGATTATTGCACATATTATACTATAATAGTCGGAACAATATATGTACGCTCCCATTGCTTCATCGTCTAGACAGGACTTGAAAATATTTACGTATTATTGCAATTGTAATTGTAAGAATTAAATAAATGCTTAGAATTTCTTTTGGTTAAACGCCAAATAATGGGTTTTTCAGTTGAAATACATTCAAACAAGTCAGATTGCAGCAGAAAAAATTTAAAAAATCCGCTTCGGCCGACTACCTAATCTTTCATGCTGCTTCGACCAAACCGAATCTGTTAAAAATTGGCCGAATCGTCCGAATACCGAAGCTTCACTGCATCTATAGTTGTAAAGAATATAAGGTGTACAATAGAAAGTTAAGTTTGCTGAACTTGTGGTCCTGCAACCCCATTCCGTGGTTTGTCTTTAAACATCGCACTCCGTACTAACAGCAATTTTAACTTTCCATGCTTAATACAAATTAACTATTGTGTGCATTTAGAATTTCCTTTTTCATTGTCTTTTCAGAGTCTGTTAAACTTAGTATTTCTAATTTTGTAACGTCATGGGTTGAACAAAGCTACTTTGATTATGTATTTCTTATATAAAAAGACAACCAATTGGAGATTGTAAGCAAATTTACTCTAGTTAAAACTTATAAAAGTTTGCATGTTAAAACATGCTTAGCCTTTATTTACCTGTGCATTACTAGTGTACGATCCATAATTTGTAACCAATCTAGGTGTTATACGTCTTCGGTACGGACTTGGACTAAGAGGTCTCCCAGGAAGAGTTACAGAACACGGTGTCCTTTCTGTCCATCTGTTTTGTGATGTATTTGCTCGAGATCTTTCCCATCGGCTTTGAGGTGTATTTGCAATTCCTGTTATTAACTTGTGGCCTAATTTATCGAATGCTACATAACGAACCTAAAAAAAAAATAAATAATAAAATATAAAATCACTCAGACAGGAATCAACGTACTTTTTCCTTTGTATTGCTGGTGGCAGTACGTTTAAATGGTTGCGGTTTACTCCAATCCCAAAAGTGCAATTCATTATAGGTAGCTATAACTAAAATCCTATCGCTAGGATGAAAAGCTATTGAAGCAATAACAGTTTGACTCCCTGCTGTCCACACTTCACTCCCACCCTAAAAAAATTAATAATCTAAATATAAATATATATTTGCTTTAATCTACAATACTTAATAGCTCACGCTTTACTATTATTATTATTATTACCATTATTATCTCTTATTATAAATAAACATTTGTTTTATCTACTAGTGATAAATTCTAAATAAAGCAAAGCCACATATTTACTATTACAAAGCCAACCTTCACATTTCTCTATCTCACTCTTTCTCTTTTTTCATTGTAAAATCACCTTGACAAATATTGCTAAGAAGCCACTAATGTTATAGTTTAAAACAAATAGTTTCAAATTTACCACTTACACTCAAATCCCAAATGCGAACTTGACCTCCTAAACAACCAGAAGCAACAAGTTCATTACATGTAGGATGAAAAGCAATACACCAGGGAGTCCTTGGATGACCAACCAAAGTACGAATATTCTTACCACTTTTAAGATCCGTCACATATATATTGTGGTTACCGTGGGTCGATGCTACCTTTGTACCATCCGGACTGAATACCATAAGAAATGTAGATCTTGGTGTTCCAGGCATTTCACAACGCTAAATAATCCAAATTATTAAACTATATGCTTGTGTAAGAATTACCATTACTACTTACCAATTCTTTATATTCTTTTCTAACCAGCTCATCTTCAGCGTACGTTTGTAAGTCCACACTAGGTCTTCCATCATATTGATATCTACGATTTTCCACAGCTCTGGCATAATCTATTCCAACTTTAGGAAGTACGTCTAATGAAATTCGTGGATGTTTCAACTGATTTATGACAGCATCGTCATCATCCGGATTCATGTTAACATGGTTTTATTATCTTCTTTGTTATCTAGAATATATATAGTACTTGAGACGATAAAAAAGGAAATTATTTAGTAATAACAAGTAGTTAAAAAATAGTACACATAAATATTACACCTGAATTTAGCACTCGAAATAATAAAGTGCACATGATGCACATTTTTCAGAGAAGGCCTTGATTGGTCTATAGGAAACACATCTGTTTGGTAAGAATATTTAAATTCATCACTTGACTCAATTGTTATCACTTCTTGTTTCTTGGTTATGATTTAACCAAAGGTAATACTTTTTAAAGATCATTTTAAATTATACTCATTGAAGTTTAATATATGGGGTCTGAAAGAGTTTAATTGCTCTATGAAGAAATATAAACAATTTTGTAACATAAAAATGTAAACATTTTATTGTAACTATTTCTCAATATGAAAAGTAAAAATAAACGCCGTGCCGTGCAGATGTGCTTTATTGTATTCCAATATCAAATCATCTTATCCTGGTAATTACAACTTTATTCGTTTGTGTAATAATATAGAAATGCCTATGGACAGTGCATGTGTTATTTGTAAACAGTCGCTAAAGTCAGATAAAGAATTAGTTTGTGATAGCTGTCATCAACCTTTACATACAATGTGTTCTCGACTATCGCGTGCTGAAATACAATTATTATCCATAAGAGATAGGCGTCTTTAGTACAACTGCAATAATTGCAAAAAACAACAGTTAGAATTCCAAAAGTTGAAAGATATTGTCACTGATCTAAAAAAGCAGATCGCAGATCTTAAATCTAACACCTTAGCAAGTAGCTCTAAGAATATTAATGATGACATTTTCGAAGAAATTGTCCAAGAGCTTGATGAGCTCCAAAAAAGAAAAACTAATTTAATAATATTTGGAGTCAAGGAGCAAGAGTCAAAATTACGTGATAATGAATTATTAGCCACAGAAAAATCTGCTGTTAGTAATATATTAAAATTTCTCAAGCCCGATATCGACATTCAAAACATTCAGCCGGTCAGGCTGGGTAAACGTGATAATAATATTATGATGAACACCAACAATAATGAAAAATTAAAAATTACACAGTAAATTTCGTTTACTACGACTACATTCGTGACGTCACAGGATAAAAACATATGTTTAAAATTAGCATGAATCTTAAATCTAGAAAAACAGAAATATAGCTGGCACAAAGACAAACAAATTAATGCAATACATTTATAGTCTAAAATCAATCATATCTGAGAAAATTAACAAAAAGGATTAACGATGAAAACTTCATTAAAACTCAAATTACCATGGATACACATGATCTCCAGCTATATCTTTTCAAGAAATGGACACATAGCTACAATAGGTAACTCATACATATAAAATTTACATAGGAAAATATTTACAATAAAAGAAAAACTCAAATGAAAAATCTGTTTATACGTTTTAGGAGTTCAACGATGCTGTATAAGATCCTAAACAGATATCAACATAAATTAAATCAAATTATACTCAAACTTGTCCAGCATACAGTCCTCCAAATGCTTGTATTCAAACAACAGGGGAAAATGTTCTAATAAAACCAAAATTTGAAAAACCTCCAACATATCCAAAACAGCTGATTTTCCTTAATAATTAATACAAATCCTTTAATTACAGGAATTAGTAAGTTAAATGTACTATTATAGACATCATAATAATGACCTATTTTACATATTTCCAGTGAAATATAATCCCGAAACTGGTTCAGCTTACTAGGATAATGAAAATACTATCTGCAGTCCTATCATCGGCACATCAAATTTAAGAAAATATAAAAATCTTCTAAAGAAATGGACAAGTATCCTAAACATGTAACATGGGTTACATACATCATATTTTAGTACAAAACAATCAAATTAAATGATATTCCTTTTTAATAAAATTAGGTTAAATATTAACGACACCTATTATGGTCCTATTTTTACTTGATAAAACTATCTATAATCAAGCATGTAGTGTTTAGCATAAATAAAACTACTGTCCTAGCATGTACATCCTTTCATTGCTCTCATTGCAAATGCTCTCTGGCTAAACCCGATACCTATCGTAGCCTATTGATTATTTTTAAAATGTCTTAAACTACTGAAATTTTCAAATAGATGATCCATATCATCGCAATATATCGAATTCACGTCCCTCAAAAATAAATTTGCATAATGTTAACCACGTTCACCACTTTATTAAAAATGCAAAGCAACCAAAAAGTAACGATAATTATAAACATATTTCAATATCATTTGATCACATTAAAAGGCAAATAAATCACTATAAAACAATTAAACTAGTGGATAAAAATAATTCAGAGAATGGTACCTACAAAATTAAATATTGTAATGAGCGCGGTCAGCCCTCTGAATTCCTGAAGAAAGAGGGACTCCTTATTAGTAAACACAGGTTTTCATAGCCTGGAAAAGGGAAGAATGTGTATGGCAATTACCTTCCTGTACAATATATGTAATAACATTGTGGACTGTCCTGAACTTTTGCAAAAAATGCAGTTTTATATCCCTAGGTTACAATCTAGATCTGAAATAACATTCTTTTGTTCTCGAGCGAATACAAATGTACTTTTGAAATCACCTGTTCATGTAATGTTTAAATCATTTAACAAAATTGCTCATCAATGTGATTTATTTCATAACAGTAAGAGAGAAATCATTAACGCGGCTATCGACTCTTTGTAATATATTTTTTTCTTGTAGTTATTTGAATTATAGGTTTAGTTAAAACCACAAATGTAGCAATATACTCATAATTGTTTAATTATATAGGTTAATTTAATTATATTATTAAATATTATACTTTATATCTGGAATAAAATTTTCTGTAAGGATAGTTCTCGTGAGGTTTGATATTAACTATTGAAATTGTATATTTATTATTTGATTAATGTTAAATACTTTATTAGGTTATCTTAGTTTATTTAGTTTTTATTTAGTTATCTGCATAAAGACATGCACTTGTATTTATTTTTGAATTTGTAGTTTAGTATGATTTTTGTCCTGTAAATGGGTGTTCCTGTTGGGCAAAACATTATTATTATTATTATCATTATTATTAATACGTAGCAAATTGCATAAACTAATACTCTACAAAACTACAGCGCAACTAATTTTGCCACCTTTGTGAAAATCTGGATCCATATTTTCTTCAATATTTGATGGTGATGATTGTGTTCAGCAATGAAACAGTTTTTGTAAGCGCCCTGTCTTAATTATTATAGTCTGGAAAAAAGCTAACAATACGTCAATCATTTTCTTGCCATTGCTTTGGCTTCATTCATTGGACAAGTGTTAAATCTCCCATACTACTTCATTCATTAGAAACAATAACATATTGAATCAAAGAAATTCTGGAGATTCTCAAAGAGCACAATTAAACTCGATACACCCTTTACGTACATAGGAATGCGACTGCAAGCAAAGCGTGGGAAGCAGGTAGCAGAGAGGTGTTTGTTGATAACAAATCTTTTAGACCAAATTTATTGTAACATAACCTCCAAGACAATAATTATGGCACTATAGGCTTGTCCACAATTATAAAGACATCTGAGCAAAGTATGATTTATTTATGTTAAGTTGGAGAAATTCTAATTTGTGATAACTCATGTTATCGATTGCACATTATCACTCAGATATCTATAATCGTGGATATACCATACAGTAAACTCTGGTATAGCACGCAGCATAATTCCTCGTATAATTCCCTGCAGCTGTCTATAAACCTAAATTACACCTAAAAGAGCTAATACACACTCTATAACAACCTATGTGGTTTGTGTAATGGAAACTCCTATAACACAGAACATAATTATGCCCACTAGAGTGGCCGTTATTTTATGAAAGTTAAGATTTTTTAGGTTGCTCCCCTAAGACTCTTTAAAATGTCAAAAAAATGAACTGTGCAAAATTTCAACCAATTTGGTCAATATTAAAGTGCCACTGAGAAGTTATAGTTTAAATGAGATTTAACATGGGTTTGTTGCATTTCTAGAGACTGCAACCTCTCGGTGGCACAGGTTAATATTGACCATATGGGCTGAGATTTTATTCAGTTCATTTTTTTGACATTTTAAAGAGTCTAAGGGGAGCAACCTAAAAAATCTTAACGTTCATAAAATAACGGGAAACGACCTAAAATCTTTTAACTTTCGCAAAATAATAGCCACCCTAATGCCCACATTACTAAAGCGAGTATTTTACATAGTGATTGCAATTGCTTATCAACATAGAACATCTCAATTCTCAGTAACTATAAGAAATAGAAAAAATGAGTAGCACAGTTTTAAAAATGTATATCGTAATACATGCAGAAATACCTGAGATGTACTCTCGATCCTGGACAGATTCATTTTCAGTGATGTTAGTATAACAGACCAAAGCATTATCGTAGTGGAGCAAGTATTCATCGTCATATGCTACAAAAAAGAATTAAATATTTTCTTCTTTAATTGGCTCTTTTATGTCTGATAGTCTGATTTATGTCTTCCAACAAGTTCACCCCGCTCTCCATTTGCCCCTCTTCATGATGCTGTTTGGTTAATTTTTATAACTGTGGATGGCGTTATGCTTTCTTGAAAATCTGTGCCCACACCTTTACCTTTTTCATCAAATTTCTCACTCGTAATATTTGTAACATTGTTTTTACACTATCATTCTACTTTTTTTTGGGGTCTACCTTTGGGTCTTGAGTTAGTAGATTGCCATTTATACACAATTCTTGGTATTACCACCCACCACGTTAATGTTTGCCATTTAATATATTTTATTATATCTTCTACCTTGTTTATTTTTACTAATTTTGAGTTCATCCTCTGCCATTCATTACCATCTCTAATTGGCCCCAATATCCCCTTCAGAATCCTTTTGCTCACTCTTAACTTTACTTCTTCTGCCATTGTTAGGTTCCATGTCTCTGCACTATAAGTTATGGTTGATCTTATTGTGTTAATAGATTTTTAATTTAGCATGTTGACTTATCTATTTGCTTTTTAGGATCTGTTTATATTTTTTGTAGCTTTTGTACCCTAACCTTATTCTTTTTCATTCTTGATGCAATGATCACCACTTTTCTTACAATTAAATGATTGTATGTTAAATCACTTAACCACAGGTTTGTGGTTTTAATTTATGATCTTTTTATTGCACTTTTTAAATATGTCTACTTATATTGTTGCTAGTTGGACTCGAATTTTATTTATTGAATTATAATATTCTGCTATTCCTTTATTTTCGGCTTTTTTATCTACTTGGAAACATTGCTTGATATTTGGCCTTCTTTTTATAGTGCTTTCACTTTAAATAGCAACTGTCAAATTGTTAAGTTGGTTATGCTTATTGAATTTTAGAAGTGAATGTCAATCTTCAATGTTGGTATATCTGGAGATTCAGATATTTAGATGACTTTTAAATGTTACAAAATTATGAATTAAAATAAAATACAGATTTATGTACTTTTATTAGAAATTTCTATTATTATCTGTTATAAATTTCAAGAAATCTTTCTTACCCAATGCTTCTATTTTTGACAATTTAACCTAAGAATGTCTAGTAACTTTTTGTCACTAGATATCCGTTATACTCACTACAAAAAGTGTTTGTTATTGTACAGTTCCAAAATTCTATAAACACTTGACACTGACAATTGCTATCTAATTTGAAAGCACTATATCTTTATATTTTTATCTAACCTCACTTTCTTCATTTGCTTTTTTCATCCATATGTATTCCTTCTTCTTACCTAAACTTTTCTCTTTTTATCTTGCTTGTTAAAAATCTGCATAAAAGATTGTGATCTATTAATTAGTTTTTTTTTTATTATTGATATGCCTTAAGTACTTGGCATGTAGGCTACGTCATGTAGGAACGTAGGCTTGTCCCAGAAAGTTATGCAGTTTTGAAACTAAGTTAAAAATATATAGAGAAGGTTTTACTTTGATTGATATTTATTACATATTTACTACATTAGGCTAATACATTATATTTTATTTATATTTACACTCGGGCCGCCGAACAGATATAGTAATTACCGCCTACAATTACCCCCTCTTTTTAACAAAACCTTTCTATCGGTAGTATTCAAATATACCACTCAAATTGAAAAGCATGCTTAATTGTGCCAAAAAGATATCAATTCGTTTACTGTCAAACTGTCTTACTCATGAACTTTTAATGGCATTTTTATTAAACTAATAAAACTGCAGTTTTTTTAAAATATATGGTTATTATTTATACTAGCATCTCCCGAAGTAACATTATTTATAATGAATTAACAATTCATATACAAAAATGTTTTATTGTAAATTTCACTTTCACATAAAACCAATCAGAACAATCTGCGCTGCCTTGATTCTCTTGTACTATATCTATTCGGCAGCCCGAGTATAGTTTTCATTTATCAATGATTTTCTACTAAACAATCGAACTTTTCCCTTGACTCCTCCCATTAATGTTTGCACACTTTAGTTTTTCACCTTTTTGCTGCTGCTATCCTCTATAAAGAAAATTTTTGAAGCGTTTTGGTTACGGTTACGTTCTCCCTTAATATATTTTTTATTAGGGCGCAGTATCTCTCAATTGAGCAAAGTTCTGGTGTGGAGAGCAGGTTCTTCTTTTGGGACATAATGTAAATTATGGTTTTCTAACCATTTTGTAGTGCTTTTGGCATAATCCGCTGTTGCTAGGTCTTGCCAAAACAAAGTTATTTTAGTATGATGTGATACAAATGGTAGTAATTGTTCTTGCACTTAGCGACAGCAACGTTTAGCATATATTTAGTGACAAATCTCACGATTGATTGTGCCTGCTGCAAACAGTGGTTTACTGCAAAGACCACACTCAGAAGTAACCTGCCGAATGAGTACCTTCAGTGTCTACTAAATAACAGGTTTCATTTTTAATTAGTTGACCACCACTGCATATCTACTTGTTAAAGTTGTAAGTTCAAATTAGTAACAAATCTTTATATTATTAAAATGGAACCATTAGCAGTTTCAATAAGCCTCTAATATCTTAAATTATATTCATATCAGAAAAAAAAACAGTTTCTTTATGAAAAAACATTTTGGTTTTTTATATTTACATTACTATACATGAATACTAAGGGTACGGTTGCATTGGCTGTATGATCGTACATCTATCAAGTCAGTCATATGAACTCAGACGTGTGGGACAAAACTACTGAGTTTAGTATAAACGGTTACATTGCATGCATATTGGTCGTACGAGTTCGCACGACTATAAATTAGAAACAAAATATTTTGTTTTTTCTTGTATAGTCAGTCATATAATTGATTCTAAAAAAATGAAACTAGATAAACTAATCCAATTAGTTTTTGAAAGAAAACCCTTGCAGGGCCAGTCGAAGAAAGTAATTTGTGCTGAATTCTTTCCAGAATATACGTAATTGAATTTTCTGGTTTCATTCTGAAATATCCGTAAAATATTTCTGAATCATTTAGCAACTCAGAAAAAAGTATAAGTGTTCTTCATGTGTTGCAAAAATATCATTAACTCAATGTATCCTGGATTGTTGTAGTGCCAAAAATGGTAATAAATAATAATAGATTTTCTAATAGCATGTACTCATCAACTGCGTCCATTTTGAATTTTACCAAAGAATTGATGACCACGCAGCCAATGTAACCATAGCCTAAAAAGTGTTATTAGACAGCCAGTAAAAATGCCAGCTTTGAAGTAATGTCTTCATATGCAAAAATATTGTTCAGGGGAAAGGACTGCAAATGATCCTGAAACAAACCATGATCCACATTTTTGAAGTGGTGATGTGTTTTGTACCAATGTACACGGAGTAACCTCAGCATTTTCAGTATGGTATTTCTCTTTTTTGGTGTGGAGGTTCAACTTTTGAATTCATAAGAAACTCCATATTATACCATTACCTTATTATTACTGTTCTGTTTCGTTCAACATAAAACATTGGTATGGGTTTGTTACCAATGGTGCTCCCAGGAGGAGGAACTGTTAAGGTATTCTGATTTGTGATGTTTTTAAACATTTAAAATTAACCATTTGAAACTTTTCATAATTTTTTTGATGTTGGCATTACCTTGGTGTTATTTGGAATTCTCCCGTTTAGGAACGTCGTCTAGACAAAAAAAACAAATACTTAATAATTATCAAAAACTTATGATATTTTACACAAATCAGAAATTGATAGCTGTAAAAAGGCAACAGTGTAATTTTACCCATACCTTCCGTAGCGTAAGATGATCCTGTAGTTTATCTGATGCACTAGTGGAGTTTAAGTCCGCTCACAGAATGGCCATATTGTTATCAAATGTTGCCATTAGCATATCGGTAGACAACGGTACATCTGCTGTAGATGGTGAATATAAAAAATGGTCCAAAGACGTTGCCTTGTAGCACCCCTGCTCGAATCAGCAAAATTTGCACAGGTATCTATGATCTAATACTCCTTGAAATTATGGGTAAAATTACAGCATTGTCTTTTTACAGCTCCTGCCCGGAAGGTACACTAAAGTCTTCCATGATAAGAGTTAACAAATGCAAATCGATATCTAAAGGTAAGAATTATTCAAAGCTTTCCACACATTGTCAGGATTATAATTTGCGCCCTTTATAAGTTTTCTAAAAAGACTAAATCTGGTTGCTTTAGTTACTCTTCCCGCAAAGGAAAAGATTATATATCACCAATCTATTTTTTGCTGATGAGAGAGTATTATACACAAAATACAAATTGTAATGTTTTGTTAAAAAACATTTGATTAAGTTCCTTGATAGTATCAATAAACACATTTAGATCATATCGTTAGTACCACTTTAAGTGGAACTGATAGTATTGCTTTGATAGTATCAGTACTATTTATAGATTATTTAATAAATAGAAGTCCTTAGAGATCTTGTTTTATTTATTTGTGTTATTATATCACATTCCACTACTAAGAATTTTAAATTTTTAAATAAAACAATTGCTTCTGAGTGCAAGATAATCTGCAAATATCTACTAATGCTTTTAATGTTTTTTTTTATTATTAAGAGCCAGATATTGTCACCTCACAATGGCAGTATCATATAACATGAGATATCATGTGACGATCATGAGAGCCACACTTCTGAGATCTAATTTCTGCTCTTTTTGTAGGATATAAGATATAATAATAAATGATTTATTTAAATTGATAATTATATTAAATTCAAAGTGCTTTTAAGGATACTAAACCTTTTTTTTCTATATTTCTAATATTCAAGTCAATTACAGCAGTTGTTAGTCTTTTTCATTGCTGATATTATTGCAACAAGTCTTTTACAAATGCACAATTATGTAATATTCTTATATATCTGGTTTATACAGTCATTAACAACTAAGAAATTATCACTAACACTAAACAGCTGAGAATTAAAAAATGGTGTTTACTCAAATAGGTTTATACAACTTACTAAGAATTAACCATCCTTAGCTACGAATTAAGAATTGGATTAATTTAACTTTTTTGATAATCATTTAATGATAATCATACAGTGAGCATGCCTGTTGGGAATCGAAACAGGTCAGCCCCTACATTATGATGAAGTTGCCCTCAAAAAATTCAAATATATATGGCATCAGATATATATATATATATATATATATATATATATATATATATATATATAATGATTAGAAGTAATAATGCGCGTAGAGATATACAAGAAAGTGTTATAATAATGGGATATCGCGCAACAGAGAAGAAAGAAATCATAAGTTGCAGCCGTCTACACGTGTTTCACACTTATTAGTGATCATCAGGACGGCATAGCAGATGGAATAAATATAAAAGCAACTAACTCAGAAAGATGTAACAACACAAGGTTTCACTGATAGCAGCCAACCGCACATTTGCAGTATCGGCCTGAAGACACTGAGTTTTCAGTGCAACAACAAACGTCACTACGGAGGCAGCTAAAGCCACTACCGTGAGACAACCAATCCCAAAGTATAATATCAATGATTAGAAGTAATAATGCGCGTAGAGATATACAAGAAAGTGTTATAATAATGGGATATCGCGCAACAGAGAAGAAAGAAATCATAAGTTGCAGCCGTCTACACGTGTTTCACACTTATTAGTGATCATCAGGACGGCATAGCAGATGGAATAAATATAAAAGCAACTAACTCAGAAAGATGTAACAACACAAGGTTTCACTGATAGCAGCCAACCGCACATTTGCAGTATCGGCCTGAAGACACTGAGTTTTCAGTGCAACAACAAACGTCACTACGGAGGCAGCTAAAGCCACTACCGTGAGACAACCAATCCCAAAGTATAATATCAATGATTAGAAGTAATAATGCGCGTAGAGATATACAAGAAAGTGTTATAATAATGGGATATCGCGCAACAGAGAAGAAAGAAATCATAAGTTGCAGCCGTCTACACGTGTTTCACACTTATTAGTGATCATCAGGACGGCATAGCAGATGGAATAAATATAAAAGCAACTAACTCAGAAAGATGTAACAGAAACCTTGTGTTGTTACATCTTTCTGAGTTAGTTGCTTTTATATTTATTCCATCTGCTATGCCGTCCTGATGATCACTAATAAGTGTGAAACACGTGTAGACGGCTGCAACTTATGATTTCTTTCTTCTCTGTTGCGCGATATCCCATTATTATAACACTTTCTTGTATATCTCTACGCGCATTATTACTTCTAATCATTGATATTATACTTTGGGATTGGTTGTCTCACGGTAGTGGCTTTAGCTGCCTCCGTAGTGACGTTTGTTGTTGCACTGAAAACTCAGTGTCTTCAGGCCGATACTGCAAATGTGCGGTTGGCTGCTACCAGTGAAACCTTGTGTTGTTACATCTTTCTGAGTTAGTTGCTTTTATATTTATTCCATCTGCTATGCCGTCCTGATGATCACTAATAAGTGTGAAACACGTGTAGACGGCTGCAACTTATGATTTCTTTCTTCTCTGTTGCGCGATATCCCATTATTATAACACTTTCTTGTATATCTCTACGCGCATTATTACTTCTAATCATTGATATTATACTTTGGGATTGGTTGTCTCACGGTAGTGGCTTTAGCTGCCTCCGTAGTGACGTTTGTTGTTGCACTGAAAACTCAGTGTCTTCAGGCCGATACTGCAAATGTGCGGTTGGCTGCTACCAGTGAAACCTTGTGTTGTTACATCTTTCTGAGTTAGTTGCTTTTATATTTATTCCATCTGCTATGCCGTCCTGATGATCACTAATAAGTGTGAAACACGTGTAGACGGCTGCAACTTATGATTTCTTTCTTCTCTGTTGCGCGATATCCCATTATTATAACACTTTCTTGTATATCTCTACGCGCATTATTACTTCTAATCATTGATATTATACTTTGGGATTGGTTGTCTCACGGTAGTGGCTTTAGCTGCCTCCGTAGTGACGTTTGTTGTTGCACTGAAAACTCAGTGTCTTCAGGCCGATACTGCAAATGTGCGGTTGGCTGCTATCAGTGAAACCTTGTGTTGTTACATCTTTCTGAGTTAGTTGCTTTTATATTTATTCCATCTGCTATGCCGTCCTGATGATCACTAATAAGTGTGAAACACGTGTAGACGGCTGCAACTTATGATTTCTTTCTTCTCTGTTGCGCGATATCCCATTATTATAACACTTTCTTGTATATATATATATACAGTGCGCGTCTAAAGTCCGTTCCCCCCCTACTAATTTTGGAACCACCTGGTATATCGCAACGAAATTTGGAGGGCTTAAACAGGAGATAAGAATCTAATTTTTTATGGAAAAATGACAGCTAAAAGTTTTAAAATGGCGGCTGAGCGCCCTCTTGAATTACTTTTTTAAATAGAACACCCTGTATATTATTCCGTTTTCGAAATCTGCTCATAGTTCTTAACATTTTTCTCTAATACACTTTACTTCTAAATTTAATTGATTTCGAAATATTAACGTTTGAAAAGTGATATTCCGGTTTAAAATGAAGTATGGATTTTGCGAGGGATTATGGTCACTTCCGGTAAAACATTTTTTCTAACTAAATTTTATTTGACAGCTAACAGTTAAGTTTGATAGTAAACAAGATGTAAGCTACCCAACAACGATTTTTGTTTTCAATGCAAACTTGATTGATAGCAGATTTCGTGTCTTTGTTGGATTTGAAATTACATAATTAAAATGTCACTTTTCAAACGTTAATATTTGAAAATCAATTAAATCTAGAAGTAAAGTGTATCAGAGAAAAATGTTAAGAATTATGAGCAGATTTCGAAAACGGAATAATATACAGGGTGTTCTATTTAAAAAAGTAATGCAAGAGGGCGCTCAGCCGCCATTTTGAAACTTTTAGCTGTCATTTTTCCATAAGAAATTAGGTTCTTATCTCCTGTTTAAGCCCTCCAAATTTCGTTGCGATATACCAGGTGGTTCAAAAATTAGTAGGGGGGGAACGGACTTTAGACGTGCACTGTATATATACGATACCTATACATATTGCGAACTCATCACAGTATGCGCAGACGTTAATATTAATTTACAATTGTTGTATAAACCGGTTTATTTTCTTTCTTCTCAGCTGTTTAGTGATAGTGATAATTTCTTAGTTGTTAATGACTGTATAAACCCGGCATTACAGTTACATTTACTTTATTAGAACTCTGGCATTAACATAACCTAAATTACATAAATTTGAAGGATAACTAACCTAAATGTCAATTGCTTCACGTCAAAATGTACAATTTTTCATCCATCCAGCTAGCGTAACATCGCATATTTGCTAGCTCTGTTTCAACTTTAGGTTAAACCATTAGATAATTAAACCACAGCATAAAAACATGCAGTTCGATATCTCTGTTTATTTCTCAAAAATAAATAATCGACTCAGCTTATTGACTAACAAACCTTCTAATAAGCACGACACTTCAATCCAAGTCCTTCTCATTGTTGATATTGCAACAAGCCATTCATAAATGCAGTTACGCAGTTTTTATATTAGAACTCTGGATTAACATAACCTAAATTACATAAATTTAAAAGACAACTAACCTAAATGTCAAATGCTTGACAATTGTATCTAACCTAAAAATGTACAATTCTCACCCAGCAAGGATGATGCTACATATTTGCTAACTCTATTTTAACTTTAGCATAGGTCAAACCATTAATCAACTCAGCTTAATGACTAATACACCTTCCAATGAGCATGAAACCTCAATCTGTTTTGTCTAGAATTCTAGATATACATTTTTATCACCTTAAACTAAAATAAACCTGTTTTCTTATCAATGTTTATATTATCCATAAAATTTGAATGAAAAGAATTGTTGCTGTAATAAGACTTCCTCCATTTCAATTTTTTATAGGACTTAAATTTGGTTTGTACTTTTAAGTGTTTTTATAGATTTTTCTAAACCACCACCATATTAAAAATCACATTAAGTTATTTTAGTCATATAATAACAACAATCTCTCTACTCCAATTAAAAATGTTTGTAATAACTATTTACATTTAATAACGTGATAAGGCTGCGTTAAATACGTCCTAGATGTTCTTTGGACAAAACTGTCTAAGTGCCAATGATAAGTAAATTTGATAATTTAATTATTTCAAAACGCAAACACGAAAAAATCACATTTTAAGGAACATATTGGTTTATTATAAACAAAAGGGATGGGCAGAGGTCAAGAGGCAAAACAAATCATTTTAGTATCGAATTAACAATTACATTGTTTATTTCTTACCTATTATAATTATTGGCAGACGATTTAGATCACTCACTGCATTTCACTAAGAACACAAATTGCATAAACTATTGTTTGAAATAATTGCATTTAATTTGCATCTATTCTGCTGTAAACAGAATACACTGACGTAACACGTCCCCAACAACTGACAGCAGCGGTCGGCTTAAAAAAAAATCAGTACCAACACTTACATGCAAAACGTTACTATTACGGCTAATCATTGCCGATAACCTTACAATTTTTAATTATATTTAAAATAAGGGAAATCTTTAATACCGTTATTTATTTTATTATTTGATAGATGGCGGCGTGATTTCTGAAAGATTTTTAAAAGGACTTTAAAAAAGATTTAAATAAAGAACAAATACCATGTCTGTACCATGACAGACTTTTTTTATTACCTTTTTTATTAAACGTTATTCTTTGATATATGTAAGTTACATCGTTTCTTCACACTGAAGTCTGCCTTGGGAATACTGTTAAAACTAGTTTGTAAAATTAAAGGAACAATTTTTTTTATCTATCTATCTATATATATAAAAGGGAAAGATTGTCTGTCTGTCTGTCTGTCTGTATATATGTATGTATGTATGCGATTTTCTCCGCAACCACTGGACCGATTTGGATGAAATTGGTATCATTGGAAAGGTCTTGGCCCAGAATAGAAAATAAGACCAAATTGGACTCTGATCGGCCATCGTGGTCCGAAATAACAGCGAAAAACCCATATATGGAAGTTAAAAATGGGTACTGAGATTGATGTGACAAGAAAATATATATAGATATGTTGTCATTTGTCAAATTTGGTAATTTTTGAAATTTTTGAAAAGCGCAGCAAAGCGCTCCGGGTATTTGCTAGTAATAAATAAATAAAATAAATAGGTAATAAAAAAATTAATTTTAAGCCATTTTTATTTTTTTAGCAATTTAAACGCTCCATTCTTCACTCAAAATGTTATCTTTCTTTTATAGCATTAACTACTACTATTAAGATAACTAGATGTACTGCTTTGGGCAGTATAATACTGTTTTGCAATATATTCGTACTACTCAATTGACATGTACTGCTGCAGTACTGCTCTGTACTTCTGGTAGTGTTATTAGAAATCTACTTTTTTTGTTAAGATTGGAAACATTTATTTGAGGAAATAATGCATACATATGAAAAGTGTTCATTTAGCGAAAAACGACCACTTTTCTTTACTTGTAGAATAATCTACTATTATTTTACTTTCCAATAGTCGGCCATTCATTGGCTAAATTTAGAGAACTTCAAAGCTAAAATTCACAACTTTTTCAAATGGAACACCCTGTATATTTTGTACCTTTGTGATGCAGAATTAAATAACGAACATTCTTTGTATGTACATCCCTATAGCTATCTGCAACCACTTTTGATTTATTGAGAAAAAACTGCAAGAAGTACACAATTAAAAACAATTTTTTTTAGTTGTCAAGTGTGTTGGTTGTTTTTGTTCAACAAAACATTAAAGCATCTAGCAATTGTTGTGCACGTATACAAAATGTACATTTCTCGCAGTTATCGACCATCAGTGTTTAGTTCTAGTAGGAGTTTTAGTTTTTCAAAATGAATTTTAGTAATGAAGAACTTGCAGACATGACTTTTGTTTTGGGCGAGTCGGAAAGAAATTGTTTGTTTGACCGCAGAATTTACCACCAACGGTATCCTGAACGGAGGCTCTCTAAAGTTCACAGCTTTCAAAACCTGCTCGATAGATTTGTGAAGACTGGCAATGTACAGTATGAAAAAAGTAAACGAATTAGTAACAATGTTGTGAACGAAGAAAATGAGTTATGTGTTGTCTGTGCTGGCAACAATTGAAAATCCCCATGTTAGTCAGAAAGAAGTGAGTTCATCTGTAGGAATAAGTAGACGTTCTGTTGATCGAATCTTAAAGAAAAATAAGTTTCATGCATATCACATTCAAATGCACCAGGAATTAACTGATGACGATTTTCTAAAACGTTTACAGTTTTGTAATTGGGCCTGGATTAACTGGAGTTATTTATCTTCATTTTTTGGAGAACTATCTGTCACAATTATTGGCCAACCTTCCTCAAGGGATTCGAAATGGGATGTGGCTTCAGCAAGACGGTGCTCCACCGCATTATTTACATGCAGTAAGAGACCACCTAAATAATATCTACCCACATCAATGGATTGGAAGGAATGGACCAACTAAATGGCCTGGGAGATCTCCTGATCTTACAAAAATGGATTTCCTTTTATGGGTATATGTGAAACAATGAGAGCGATTGTGGCTCGGTTAGTTGCGTGCGAGACTACCGGCCAAGGAACCCGGGTTCGAACCCCAGCCAATATATCACCGGATTTTTAAAAATCGCTTCTCCCTCGGAAGGCAATGGCAAACCGAGGTATACTTTGCCCGGGAAATTTCCCTGATATTAATAAAAAATCCAAGTACTATGTACAGTTGCGATCATTAGCTAAGGAACGATGTAAAAATCATAACCGCCGATTTTTCAGTTTTTTGTACAATGTAAATGCAAGTTTAGTATATGGTATTCAAGAACATTTCATTTTTTAACATTATAATTACCCAGTTCATTGTTACAGCGTACATTGTACAAAAAACTGAAAAACCAAAAATCACTATTTTTTCATCGTTCCTTAGCGAATGATCGCAACTGTACTTGGTGTGGTTCGGAGTCCACCTTAAGCTGTAGGTCCCCTATACTTGTGATCACTGAACACGCACAACACAAGTATAGGAGGGAAATACCAACGCTCTGCAACAGAGCACGGCACGCATAGATAGAAGAGTGAAAGAAATTGTTTAAACAGAGACACCAACCACAATCCAAAATATGAAGGATAGAATAATACATGCTTTAAAAGTATCACGCCGGCAATGTTAAGAAACGTACAAAGATCGTTCCAAAAGCGCATCGAAATGTGTGTCAGTAGGTATTGGGGCACCTGAGCCAGACGTTTTTGAGTGGGATGCAGTCTTTGAGTGGGATGCAGTCAGGTGGTTAAGTACGGAATCTGTATTACCGACATTCTGTATTACCGGCATTTGGTTCGTCACTCGGCTAAATGGCAACGCTGTTGCTAGGGGATAACAGATTGCGCCAGTGTCGTTTTACGTCGAATCTGAGGATTTTTTATGTCGATCTCTCTCTAATCTAGGGACTTTTTATGTTGATCTCTCTCTAATTTAGGGACTTTTGTCTCGTTAAGTGTCGAAGCACGGAATCTGTATTACCGACAACCAGTGTATCGTCAATAGATGGCGTCATGAAGGAATCTGTATTACCGGCAAACTGTGTACTACTACTAGATGGAGTCATGAAGAAATCTGAATTACCCGTATGTAGAGGTTGCGTAAAAAGAGAACTGTATCAGAGACCCTTCAATTAGAGTCTGACCTAGGCAGCCATTTTATATCACAACATGTGGCTCTAAATTCGAAACTGTCAAATTACTGAATCTGTCAATTTTAAATTTGTCATTTTTGCATCTGTCATTTTGAATCTGTCAATTTTGAATCAGTACCATTTTAAATTTGTCAATTTTGAATTTGTCATTTTAAATCTGTCAATTTTGCATCTGTCATTTTGAATCTGTCATTTTAAATCATTTTAAATAAGAAATGGTTTAGAATTAGTGACAATTTGCACATTTATATAAAGGTACTCCACACAGAACTTGCACATAAATTACATAATAATCAATTTGACATTTTAGATTTTGATGTTAGAGAAACTGTCAGTCATATTAAATTTCAAAAATACAATACTCAGAAAAAGAAACTACAAAACCTTACCCAACAAAAACGCTCAATACAAAGTAATTATAATACCCAGAATACGATAAATTTCTATCCACGTTTTATAAACCTATCAGATACACAATTTAATGACAGACAAACACAATTTCTTAACAAAGGCTTCAAATTTTGTCCTTTTCCAAAATTCACTAACAAAATTAAAGAAATCTTGGCTGTTGAATGTGTAATTATACTCAGAAAAGATCACAACAATTATGCAAAATTCCAAATCTTGAATCTGATAAAAGAAATATCTTTGAAAAAGGACAAAACACAGAATAAAACATCTAACCTGTCACTACTTCAATCTATCAGACATAAAATTACAGAAAACAATTTAATTTCTGTTAAAGCAGATAAGGGTAACACTTTGGTAATCCTTTCGAAAGATGTTTACACACAAAAGGTTAATGATTTTATTAATAAAGAAAATTTAGATGTTTTAAACAAAGATCCTACCACAAAATTTCAAAAAGAAATAAAACAAGCTTTAGCAAACTGCAATATCTGCTTTAACGAATTAGAAAAACAACAAATCATACATAAAAACCCACAACTACCAAAACTATATAGACTGATTAAAACACATAAACACAACATGCCTATACGACCAGTAGTATCATTTATCAACGCACCTAATCACACCTTGTCCAAGAAACTCAACCATATTATTAACATCATAGGATACAAATCGAAATACTCTGTAAAAAATTCATTAGAATTAGTAGAAAAACTACAGAACATACATCTTCCAGCACATTCAAAACTTGTAAGCTTTGAAATTTGCAACATGTTTTCAAAGATTCCACCACAAGACTGTATTCCTTTGTTAGATAATTTCCTAGTTAATAGTAATGTAGAATTAGTAAAAAGATTAGAGTTAATTCAATTATTTGATCTTTGTATCAGTCAAAATTATTTCACTTTTAATAATATAATTTATTTACAGAAAGATGCTTTACCTATGGGTAATTCTCTGAGTCCTCTATTAGCTAACATATTTATGGATAATTTGGAAGATCGAATATTTGAATTAGATCTTTCTAAACACATTATTTTTTGGTTTCGTTACGTTGATGACATTTTAGCTTGTTTTGACAGTTCTTTTGAGGTTATCAATGAGTTTTTAATTCTTATTAACAGTCTTCACACAAACATCACGTTTACACTAGAAACAGAACAAAATAGAGCTATTAATTTTTTGGATTTAACTATTACAATTAATACAAACAATGAATTTGCTTTTTCCATATACCGAAAACCCACAAGCACAGACGTCACTATACCTAACGATTCATGTCATCATAAAATGCATAAACTAGCGGCTTATAGATCTTTAGTACACCGAGCTTTAACTACTCCAATGAAACGATCACATTTTGATAAAGAAATTTCAATTATCAAACAATTAGCATATGCAAACCATTATAACCATAACATGATTGACACTTTAATTCAACAATAAGATTATAGGTTAGCTATCAAAAGAATATTTCCAATTGACACTCAAATACAAGACACAAACTACATATCAATACCATACTTTGGCAAGATATCAGAACAAATTGTAACTATACTAAGAAAAACCACCAGTTACAAAATAACCTATAAAACTAACACCAACACCTTTGATTTTTATTCAATGCTAAAGACAAAACACAAGATATCATGAAATCCGGCATTTACCGTTTGAATTGTTCTTTTTGTAACTCGGTTTATATTGGCAAACACTTAGAAATTTCGACATAAGATACAAAAAACACGTACGCTCTTATAGACTTAAACATACAGAAAAATCGAATTATGCCAAACACATTTTGGAACAGAACCACCCAATGACACCTCAAAACAACGTTAAATTCTTACATTTTTGCAACAACAAACACAAATTAGACATTTTAGAAGCTTTTGAAATATACAGACATAAACGCACAGTACCTTTAATGAATGACCAACTGAGCTTAGTAATTCTCCTTTATTAGAAGTGTTAGATATTTAGTTTTTGTTATGTATTGTATCTAGTTACCTATTTTCTGTATGTATTTATCCTTAGCAACGTGTTTGTTTATCAATCTTACCTACCTTTGATAATGACACAAAGTGTCGAAACAATATTGTCAGGTTAAGATATTAATAAAACTTGTGAAACTTTAACTAATCTTTATATTTATATTATATTTCATTTTAAATCTGTCAATGCATCTGTCATTTTGAATCTGTCAATTTTGAATCTGTCATTTTAAATCTGTCAATTTTGAATCTGTCAATTTTGCATCTGTCATTTTGAATCTGTCATTTTATATCTGTCAATTTTGTATCTGTCATTTGTGCATTTGTCATTTTAAATCTTTCAATTTTGAATCTATCATTTTAAATCTGTCAATTTTGCGTCTGTCATTTTGAAATTTGTCAATCTTGAAGTAGCCATCTTGGATTTCCCACCCTTGTATTTTTAGCTCTGGGATTGGATCGACCATCTTTTATCCCTTCACTAGACGGAAACTCTCTCTCTCTCTCTTGCACACACTGTACTCTTTCTACCTTTTCTAGAAGAAATAATAATGCTAAATAGGAATTAAAATTATGTTTATTAATATTGTTATGACTACATTTAATTTATAATCAAATCAAATGTTGATAGATAGATTGCTGGTGATGAAGGCTTGAGGACTTCAGGACTGGCCTCTATTTTCTATTTGCGGTTCCAGGGGTTGTAACAGCAGCAGCAATAAAGCATTAAAAAAAGGGGGTTTATTTTAAACTTGATGTTTCCCATACCTTATCTGTTTCGATAAACATGCAGTCAACATAGCCGCCTGTTTTGCCCAAGTACACCAGACCCAGAGAAAACGCTTTATAATGCAACAATTCCATTTTTTTCTAAAGGTAAAACAAACGCACGCACACATAATTTAAATAATTATTCATGATAATAAAATAATATACCTGTTTATCGATGTCGTCTATGTAAACAAAATCACTATTAGAAATAAACGCAACCGTGTAACTGATCGTCAAGTAATAATAATAATAACATCGGGGCGCTAGAAATAATTATCACCATCGCAGTGTCAACAGCAATAAAACTAAAGACGGTGTAGGGAGAAGCTCGGTTTTATAACCAGCTCAATCTACAAGAATGAGCTTGCATGCCCCGGAGACCCAACTGCAGCTGTTCTTAACAACTGATAAAGATAATATCTAGATTTATTGCCCTGAGAGAAAGCATAATGAAAGGGTTCATCTTCGTTAAATCAGCGGTGTTTTAGCCTGTCAAAGAGAGCGCCGGTCACTCGCAACA
Organism: Agrypnus murinus; assembly: GCA_929113105.1. Taxonomy (NCBI): domain Eukaryota; kingdom Metazoa; phylum Arthropoda; class Insecta; order Coleoptera; family Elateridae; genus Agrypnus; species Agrypnus murinus. The sequence continues at coordinate 150,258,340 of OV816028.1, forward strand.
TATCGAAGCTAATAAATTTGTTTAGTTTCCCTCGATTATCGTATAATAGACATTTCAAACAATCACAGCTGCTGTTCTTAGAAATTGTTAAAGATTTATTGCCCTACCAACGACGACGACGACGAGAGTTGACCAATTAACATATCACCGTAATAAATATGCATTCTTTTCAGAAACACTCGAGCCGCAGTCAAAATCCGAACCTGCTTTTTTCGTGTTTTAACCTGTCAAGTGACGTCACGCGAGAGCGTTTGTTGCATATCGAGGGCATCAGATCAGAGGGGCGTATCCGCCAAAATTTTTATCTTCAATTTTTATGTCGTATTGATTTCTGGTATCGACCTGCGTGTTGTCACAAACGGGCGAATGTTTTGTAAGGCCAGATTAATGCCTTGCAAAACATACGCCCGTATGTAACAACACGCAGGTCGATACCAGAAATCAATACGACCTAATAAATTGAAGATCACACATTTGGCGGATACGTCCCTCTGATCGGATGCCCTCGATATGAAAAAAGGATTTCATAGCCCAAACGATAATAGTTTCTTTTGCAAATGTCAGTTTTTGTATATAGTTTAAGGGTTTTAATTAATTCTGTCTCAAATTTATATTACATTTTTATTTACAAGCTTTGCTTACGTCGATTCTTGCTCCTAATTTAAAATCTAAATTATTACTTAGTTTAAAATTTTAATACTTTACTTTAAAATTCTTTATTAAATACAAGCATATAAGTAGGTATTGGGTCACTTGGGCTAGACGTTTTTAGCGACTTTTTTGTTTACAGTTGGTACCCCTGGGGGAAAATCTAGTGACTTTTTATGTCTGTCCCTCTCTAATCTGGTGACTTTTTGTCTGTCTCTCTCTAGGTGGTTAAGTACGGATTCTGCATTACCGACATTCTGTATTATCGGCATTTGGTTCGTCACTTGGCTAAATGGTAGCGTCGTTGCTAGGGGAAAACAGATGGCGCCAGTGTCGTTTTACGTCGAATATGGGGACTTTTTATGTCGATCTCTCTCTAATCTGGGGACTTTTTATGTCGATCTCTCTCTAATCTAGGGATTTTTGTCTCGAAGTACGGAATCTGTATTACCGGCCTTGTATATTACCGGCATTTGGTTCGGCGCTCGGCTAAATGGTGTTAGTGTTGCTAGGGAAAAAAACAAAGGGCGTTTAATTATTTTTCACACCGATTACGGTCGTTCTGCTAGTTGTTAATAGAGGACGTCATGAAAGGATCTGTATTACCGGTAGACTGTGTACTACGACTAGAGGGCGTCATGAAGAAGTCTGTATTACCCGTATGTAGAGGCAACCATTTTATATCACAGCATCTTGCGCGCGCTAAATTTGAATCTGTACTGTGAATCTGTCAATTTTAAATTTGTCATTTTTGCATCTGTCATTTTAAATCTGTCAATTTTAATCTGTCATTTTTGCATCTGTCATTTATACGTCTGTCAATTTTTAATCTATCAATTTTGCATCTGTCATTTTAAAACTGTCAATTTTGCAGCTGTCATTTATACGTCTGTCATTTTTGCATCTGTCATTTTTTGAATTTATCATTTGAAGGAGCCATCTTGGATTTCCCCAGATTTGAGTTTTAGCGCTAACTCTGGAGGTTGGATCCTCCTTTCACTAAGCGGAAACTCTTTCTCTCTCCTTCTCATAGTATGACTACTTACCGGCTTTGCTTTGTAACTTAGGATGTTCGCCTTCGGAAATCTTCGGCTTTTTTTTCGTGTACTCTCTCGCTGATAACGATCTACCTTTTATATATAGTCGCCCTTCACCCATCTCCCTTCACCCTTAGCTATGCTAGTCTCGTCACCCTTCACCCTTAGTCATGCTAGTCTCTTCACCCTCCTTCACCCTTAGTCATGCTAGTCTCTTCACCCTTCACCTTTAGTCATGCTAGTCTCTTCACCCTTCACCCTTAGTCATGCTAGTCTCGTCACCCTTCACCCTTAGTCATGCTAGTCTCTTCACCCTCCTTCACCATTAGTTATGCTAGTAAATAAAACATCAGTGTTTAAATATACATATTATTTATTTTGCTATACATTTAATGGACAAATGTAACATATTATTTGACAAATTATTCATTACACAGTACGAGTTGAGATCATCGCGTAACACTTGCAATTTGTTCAAATATTTTTCTAACCTATTTCTAAGCTGCGACAGATCATGGAACGCTAAAACAATAATACAATAATCGATTAATATAACCATAAACATACAAAAGTTTTAAACATCTTACCTAGTTCTTCTTCATTGTTCGACTCTTGACCGTTCTCGCTGTACTTGTCGGTACTTGCTGTTGATGATGATGCACGATCTGCAACATCCTGGCCTTCATCTAAACAAGTAACAAAATAGACACAAATTAGCATACAAACATAAACTTGAAGTTTTATAAACAACAACTTACCTATTTCCAGGGGTTCGCTCTCACAGGTCTCGTTATCATAACAATAATTAGGACTGCTCGACATCATAGTAATTGCTGTTGCTGCTGCTGTACACGTACTGTCTGCTACACGCTAACAACTGTCGACTTTATATAGTTGCTTATACTTACCAAGATCCAACGCATGCTCAGTAACGGGCTTACGGTAAACAAGTGGTCGACGTTGACAGACAAGTCTCATCTTGTTTAATGACACGTCATCATCACAGGCAGGTGTGTATGTAGGTAATTACCTCATTCTTGCTTCTCTCTCTCATACTAGTTATAGCTATCACTTTTTCAGGCTATGGTACAGAGGGGAGAATAGTAATAATACACACATATAGAACATTAATCTTTTTATTCATCTTTCTCAAAAATTTTATTGAACAACAAAACAATAATTAAATAACTAAACAATTATCTGTTCTCGGATAACCATGATAGAACACTAATCTTTTATTCTATGACAATCTTTCTCAAAAAAATTATTAAACAACTAAACAATAATCAAAATAACTAAACAATTATTATTAGGGTTGAAATCTGTTCTCGGATAACAATGAAGACATACTCGTCACACGTTTGAAACTTGACCTTTCTTTCATTGTCAAACTGTTGTTGTTTATCCCGGAGCAATTGAATGCCTTGTACGATTTGTTATGCTAAATATTTTTTTCAACAATGTCCCGATCTACTACTACTACTACTACTACTTAACAGACACAATTGAAAAGAACAAAATCGCGTTTATCAGGTCTATTTCATGAGCATGTTCCCGAGTATCCTCATGTGATTTACATTCAATCACTCCCAAGTTTCACCATCTTTTTTTTTTAATAATTAATTACAATTCCAGTACATAAAGTATAACTCTCGTCAGTTTCACTTATTATTATAACTACACTATGCTGAAGTCGATTAACATATCCGTATTATGTGTTTTATAAAGACGACGACGACGACAACAAAAATCACCACCAACAACAACATCAGTAGCTCCAATGAGAGTCCAACAGGGTGACCATCCCATAGTGATGCAGTAGGACTTTCGTTGTCCTAACATATTTATAAGCAAATGAACAATAGTTACTTTTACAGAGTATGTTGCTACTCATACATAAGTAATTGAACTTTTCAATTATATACAATAATAATAATAATAATCTTTAAACCATCGTCCTTCAGATAATGTACCTATTGAAGCTACTACATTACTATAAAATTATTTTACTAATACTTAAGAGTTAAGAATATGTTACTATACAAATATTTTTACTTAAGTAAAGATATACAAATTTTTACAAAACTTGAAAAATACAATTATACTACAAACCTCATAGAATGTCATTAACTAACACAGGGCTTCTTATGTCCATAGGGAACAGAGTCGAAACTGTCGTCAAACTTACGTTTTTCTGACCTAGGCCTGTAGATCTTTGTTCCATTCTTGGTAATGACCTGGTGGTGTTTTGTACGGCGTATATTCAAAGAGGCAATGTATAGAGGTTCAACAGGCTCTTTAGATGTAACCATCTGCCTCATACTGTGGAAGTTGATGAGCTTCAGTACATCATAGTTCAGTCTAATACCTTTTACTTTACACACAGTGAAGTAAGTGTTATACTTGAGACTGAATATAATGTAACTGTAGTTCTTAGGACCTCCAGAGGTAAATGCTACTATATAGCTGCCAGGTCCGTAGTCTTCTAGCTCATCAGTCATTTCTCCCAAGCTGGAACCCGTTGGTACATCCCATTCCCCTTTTCTGCTAATGTAAATAATGGAATCTGTATCGTAATATAACACCCTATCTCCAAGACGTTCCAGATAGCTGTATAATTTAAGACGGGCCTGAGCTGTCGTATATGCCGCAATTGCTACATTAACTATCGACGAAAGGTCTGCAGAGTCCTCTTTGTATTGCCAACCAACTATCAGAGTGTCTTCATTAACAGCTTCGATGTGGTTGACTTCTATAGCCGGGTTTGATAGAAGCTCCTCTAACTCATAAGGTTGACGAATTATAGTTGTTTTAGGCTGATTCTCACGCTGGCCAAATTTACCTGAAAACATGCATTCAATAATTAATATAAATTAATGAATTAGTTGTGATAAACTTACCCCAAAACGAATTTAACATTAGTTTAGCCAAAGCTCTTAATCCTGGGTTCTTAAGTATTTCCGAGAATTCCATGCGTATACCTTCCTTCTCGAAAAATTCTTCGATATATGCATTCTTCTTCTCTGCATCGGACAAGCAATCCCCGGGCCAGCCTGATGCCTGCTGCTTCATTTTGATAAACTTGTTCATCATTCCCGTAAATAACCCGCCAGTCTTCTTCATAGTGGTATACTGTTCTATGTTGTATTGCCAAACTTCGTAAACTTCCAGCATGACATACCCCATCTCCAAGGCTTTTTGTACTTCGTCTATTAACCAAGTACCTGTTAATGATCGTTCACCTTCCGTATGATTACAGTCGTTCTGGTTAAGCTCTGAACCGCAGGTTCTGCATAACACAAACATTAACTTGTTGTTCATTCTGAGTGGTAGTACCGGGTGGTACAGCTGTTGCGGCGGCAACACCTTACATTTGATGAGGCCGTCTGTATGTTCTAAATCAAGTTTTTTGCAAGCATCGCCCACGTAAACCTTAGGATGTCCAATAGGAAACTTGCCATACTTACACACCCAAGGATATAGCGAACAAACATCAACATACTTTATTTTTTCTCCAGGCCCGACTTGATAATATGTTTTGCAATTACCAGTTCGACCGCCAAAGAAAGCATCACGAGGGTTCAGAGGTGTCGATGCCATTAGAGGGCTGTTTTCAAGTTTTTGTTTTAGGTCTTTGTTTCGTTGCAGCATTTCTCTAAATTCACATTCCCACATTTCGATGACGTCATAGCCTCGCTGTCTCAGTCTTTCGATTTTGTTGCTGGTTCTTTGTAAACGATTGTTCAATGTATCAGAGGGATCTTCATGCACAGGTTCATCTCGCCTTACGGATAGACAGGTGTGCCCGTGATAGTAACAGCCGTGAAATTCAAATACTTGTCGTGTTTCTTCACAGTAACCATCAACCTTGACGCCATCTACTATAGTCTCTTGCTGCTTGGCTGAATGTTTAATGTTGATACCTCTTTGAGTCTCTTCATAGATTAGCCAGAGAGTGGCTATTTTTGACTGAATGTCAACATTTCTGTAACCATTACGAGGTATAATACCGATTGTTTGGGGCTGCAGGAAGTTCCGGCGATAAACCAAGTTACAGGCCGAGGCTATGGTTACTGCTTCTGTGAACGGACATACATTGCACTCTTCTAAAAAGAGCTTCCTAAATTTAAGACACGCCTTTGTCAAAATATCGACGTCACTGATGCAGTAACCCACTAGTTCTCTTTGCATTTGAAAGTTGTCATTTCGGTGTTCCTTATGCCATTCCATCAGTTTTAGGCGCGTGTCTTCGTTCATGTAGTCGGGGTCGTAGTATTTAAGGTCTGGCAGAGGTCCGTCATAATTAGCATTGGCCTGAGTGTTAAAGTGGTGTGGGAAATAACCCTTCTTCAGTTCGGCGCCTAAATCGAAGGCTTTTGGAAGTGCGGATAATGCCATGGGAAAGTAGTTGATACTATCGATAAACTTAACGTTATCGATACCCATCATGATAATGCTGCTGCCTCTCATAATTAAATCAACCTTGAGATCGGTGTTTTCAAGTACATGCTTAAGAAGAAATTGGTGATCATACGCCTTTCCATTATGGGCCAACACAACAATCCTCTTAAAGGCCTTCTTAACCCCTAGTATATAGTTTAGGAAGACCTGTATTGGATTTAATTTTATCACCTGTTGTCTCAGGCAGCATTTTGCGCATATGGCAACTGTATTAGCCTCATTAATACAGTTGTCACAGCGTTGTTGGAAGACACACAGGTTGGGTACGTGTATCTTCTCACCATCAGGACCCCGTTCATCCTGCCTCGACTCCAGGTCATAAAATATAAACAGGTAGCCTTCTGAAGATGGTTCTCTGCTATCGGGTTTTATATGACAGTAATGCCCTGCAGGTTGATGTTTTCCGCACATCTTGCAGTATATTTCACCACAAGTATGAGTTCTTTGGGCTGTTACTGTCTTCAGGCACTCGGGGCATTGTTTTATATGTTGGCATACTGTTTTCATGCCATATGAACCGCTAGTTTTATGCTTGTTATAGCAGTCTGGGCCTCTAAATTTGCGATGACAATCCTCGCACGTTATTTCCTGCCTGCTTTTCGCGCATGGCGGAGTCTGCTGGCAACATGGGCATGATCCAGCACATCTGTGGTCGTTCTTGTTATTGTATGGAATGTGACAAGATTCACAGTAATATATACACACAAACGCTGCTTTCAAGTTGTTAATAACGTTGTAGTGATTGTTGTGGTGAAGCAGGCTGATTTTCGCTGGAGCATCAGGACCTTCAAATAGAACGGTTCGCCCTCTAGACCCATATGCATAAACGGTTATTTTAAAACCGTTCATATGAGTCTGGAACCGCTTCAGTTCTTCAACACCAGCGCCTTCCTCAGGAATCTGAATACCAACTTCTTGCATCAGCTTATTTGTCTCGATATCTTGCATCTTTGCATGGTTTTCTCTGATTTGTTTGACGAGAGGATCCTTGAGAGCATAAGCTCTGGCTACAACGAGAGCTCGGGGAAGGCATAGGTTGTCTTTATTGTTAATGACTACTATACCTCGTCGCTTAGCACATTCTTCTTCATAGCTGTTGTATGTCCTAGCTCGTCCAGAGCCTCTGTAGGATTTCACTTGGGTCATTGTCATTCGAAAGCTATCAGAATGAAAGCCTTCAGAATTGCTCTGATATATCTTTCCCAATAAGTCCCATATTTCCTCGAACGATACGTCCCTGGCCTTTTTAAAGGATATGTATGCGTCTCCCTTGGCGAAACATTCTGAGCCAAACGTGAAACCAAGCTTATCTTCAGAGTCGATGTCTTGGCATATATGCGCTACGATATCTTTTAGCCCATTCTTCACCCACGCTTCTGGATCGATAACGTCTTGAAGAATTTCGTTTAGCTTGAAGCAGACACTACGCCGTTGGAAATTATATTTTTTGCTACTTTTTGTGATTTCATCTACTATCTGAAATGCCATTTCTGTTTTCTTTAAAAAGCTGCCTAATACCTCACTTTGGTCAGAGCTAAAACCAATACAAATTATTACATTAGTCTATAGAAAAGTTATAATCGTATGTAATTATAAAATTTTAAACATTAGAGCTCTGTTTAGTTAGTAAGGTGTATCAGAGTATATTATAAAAAATCTTGGAAGCTCTATGAACTTTAATCGACATTAAGACTAGAGAAAAAATTTAAAAAAATATAAAACTATTCCTACATTGCTGGAATTCAAATTTAACATTATTAAGCCCTAGATAATAATAATAATAATAAACTCAAAATAAATTTTGCCTGAAAACTGTCTGTATAACGTTGTACGCTTTTTTAAACAATTCAAATGTATATTAAATATTATAAATAATTATTCTTGCCACGGAGAAAATGTTCGTTCTTATTCTCCAACAGAACCTCGTCTTGCAAAACTACAAAGATCCCATAACCTCAAATTATTATTTGAATAATTATGTTACAGCCCTAGATAATAATAATAATAATAAACAAAAAAATATAAAACTATTCCTACATTGCTGGAATTCAGATTTAACATTATTAAGCCCTAGATAATAATAATAATAATAATAATAATAAACTCAAAATAAATTTTGCCTGAAAACTGTCTGTATAACGTTGTACGCTTTTTTAAACAATTCAAATGTATATTAAATATTATAAATAATTATTCTTGCCACGGAGAAAATGTTCGTTCTTATTCTCCAACAGAACCTCTTCTTGCAAAACTACAAAGATCCCGTAACCTCAGATTATGATTAATATAAACAAATTATAAATATTGTTATATGCGTGGAAACTCGAAAGTTGATATTAAGATTCAGAATTTAAAAATAAATAAAATATTCCTACCTTGTTGTTGCTGAAGCGTCGATCACTTTTTAAAAAACAATTCAAATTTACTATATGTTATTATTATAAACAAATTAAAGAGCACTAGTGTTTAGTATACTTATTGCACTCACACACGCACGATCGTTCGTGTACGACTGATTGTATCTGAAACGATTACAGCCCTTTTTATAGCTGCGTGAATAGTTAAAGCAGGAACTTTTTGCATGTTTCAGCCTGTCGATACAGGCTCTCGTAAATACGATTGCATAATAATTAAATGAATTACGCAATATATTCGAGTTCTAACCTGTTTTAGTCTGCTTAAGTGTGTTTTTAATTCTGATGTTTAATTAATGGGTATTTGAAGCGCATAACAAAGTTACGTTTGTACATATGCGAAAAAAAACTAATCTCATTAATTCCTACCATAATACGTATGTGTGTGTGTATAAGACAAATATTTTCGTTTAAATATATTTATAGAATCTTTTTTTTAGTACTCGAAAAAAATCCCCAAAAGATGTCTCGGTACAAGAACATGGATTTATAGAAGGTCGTTCTACAGTAACAAATCTAACCCTATATTGACATAAATAAATGTAAATTTTTGTTAAACTTTATAAGCGACATTAAATTCTGTTACGCCTTGTAATGTATTATTGATTAACTATTGCATTTTGAGATGAAAATTAGGAACAATTTCTTTTTGTTTTGTTGTATATGCTTTTGAACAACATAGTAGCTATAAACTCGTTTCAAAGAAAAGGTTTTTTATGAATTTAAAAGACGGGGAATAAACTCTCCTAGTCCAGCAGAGGAAGATATCGATGTATTTTTATTAATCTTATCTACCCTTTGATAATGACATTTAGTATCGAAACAATTGTAAGGTTAAGATTTTATTAAAAACTTGTGTGAAACTTTAATCTTTTGATTTTTATTATATTTCATGATTATGGAGTTCCACAAAGTAATGCTGGAGACAGTAAACGCTATTGATGTATTAGTTTTAGATACGTACAAAGGGAAATAGAAATTAGTAATTATCATTTCAAGACGAATGTTGTTATTATTTCAGTGGTTGTTATTACATCATTGTTAAGATATCCGAATTCGAGAGAGTTTGTGTTTAAACTACGACGGTCAACGGGTCAACTCCCTTGCATCAGTGATGTCAGAATCAAGCAATCAAGCCGCTGTTGCTGTTTACCCTAACCAGCCGTAGCTCCTACCATGCCTTCTCGGCGGGCTATCTTTGGCCGCACTCGACCGACTGCGACAGTGTTCGTTGAAGTACATGCATTATCTTATCTCTCCAAGCCTATTGTAAAAAATAATATTTACTCAGCGAATTATTTATAATACAATCTTGAAAAGAAATTAAAAAATTTAGTAAAATAGCAATTTAATAACATATCCACATTGCATATTAAGTGTTAATCTTAATATGAAAACAATGGTCACTCGAAGTCGACATAACTAATTAATTTTTAATCATTAATATTTCATATCGATAAACGAATTGTTATAAATCTAATAAAATGTTATTGTTCAATGGAAACCGCGAGAAAGTGGTGATTTCTTCCATCAGGAGAAAAACGTAAAGAAATATTTCTCTTTATGTTTAGTTAAGTACAGTGGCGTAACCCCTATACTTAGACGTAAAAAAATTTATAATTCCTATAAATTAATGAAAATTTAGAGAGTTACACAATAACACAAGAAAACAAACAATACCACAAAACAAAAACAATAATACAATAAAGCAAATCAAGTTATACAATAATAAAACAATTAATAAACTCTTTTACGACAATTTTCTTTTACATTTTAAAGTAGCAAACTCATTTATAACATCTTCAAAATCAATTTCAGATGCTTTTTCATTTTCAATAGACAATAAAGCTAAGTCGGAAAGCCTCGACTAACTCATCGTTGGTCTTAAATAGTTTTTTAGAAGTTTGAGTTTTGAGAGAGTTACTTTTTATTTAAATTCCATTAAAAATAATAGGATGAGAGAATCTTGAACATAAAACAATTCTATAAACTGTGGAATAACCAGGGATGTGGAATACAACTGTAGAATAACAAAAGTGATAACAAAATTAACAAAAAAATATATGTTTTGAACAGCGTCCGCAGAGGAAGAAAGGCGTACCACTCTTAAAAGCGCGCGAAATTTTAAAATTTGGAATTCGTAAAACAGACAATTGTACATCTTATGGTAATCATGGTACATCAAATGCTACCCTTATGCATCTTATGGTAGTTAATTAACAAATTTGCTTAAAATTAGCTAAGTGAGTAGTACGTACAATTTTCTCTGAATTATTTAAATTGTTAACTATCAACATAAAGCATTTAAACATGCAAAAAACAAAAACTGTAATAATTCTAATTCTGTTCGTTTAGTTGGTTAATTTTATTATTTAATGCATTCAATATTGTATAGAATTATTTTGTAAATGCGATATGTTTTTCATTTGAAAATAAGTCTTCAGTTGTCATAATTATAGAGAACTGAAAGTTGACGTTTTCCGAGAAACCAGCAAAATTTCCATTTTTCTTGTTTCCGTGGGTAATCTGTATCTTATCCCATACCCTTTGTAAGTGTAAAGAAATGTTCTGCTTTATTCTGTTAAAATTAGTTGTCCGCAATTATTTTATTGGAGGCTAACTTTCTTAATTAATTCCTGGTTTACATTCTATTACCTAACCAGTAGCGTAGCTGGGGGGCTGTCCGTCCCGGGTGACACCATTTTAGGGGTGACACTATTCTAGGGATGACACATTTCACCAACTGAATTATTTTAGTGAATTTGTGATTTAAACACATTTAATAATTTGAATTTTGGTATATTTTTATCAGTCCTGAACAAATGTAGTTTTGTCTACATATTTACTGAGTCCGGTTCTGCAAATCTGCGTTCTTCTTAAAATATAAACTTGTGTAGCATTTGGTGCAAATAATCCTATAAAAATTATTCTAAAAAGGTTGTGTTTCAAACTTTCTTAGAATTATAAAAAAACTTGGGTAATAAATTATTCCTTCCTGTATTTTATTTATGCACGTGTACAGTTGCGATCATTCGCTAAGGACCCCTGAGAAAATAGTGAACGCCGGTTTTTCAGTTTTTTATACAATGTACGCTGTAATTCGACCTGATTTGTGGTCTGGGAAATTACAATGCAACAAAATGAAATGTTCTTGTATACTATTTTAATAAACTTACGCTTACATTGCACAAAAAACTGGAAAATCGGCGAATGTGATTTTCTTATTGTTCCTTAGCGAATGATCGCAACTGTACATTGGTCGAAATGGCTTCTTTGTTAATACTTAAAAAATAGTAATAATATGTTTCGTGGTAGATCTAACTTACATATGCGTTTAAAAAACAACTTGATGTGGTTGCTAGTTTTATTAAAATAACATCTGTGTGCACAATTTGTCCGCGAAAATACAAAATGCGTAGTATCTAGCTTTTCAAGGTCAAAGTCTAGTATCAAAAACTAAGAAAATTTTCTCTATTGACTCCATGTGAACTACAAAGCCCTGATTTGTTCAGATCGGGTCAGGCGTTTTTTTGATTGGTATACGCAGATCTGCACCCTTCAGAATCCTGAGTATATAATAAAATAACCTTCAGTTTTAAAAAAGACGACACTTGACTTGAGTTGCGGGTTGAAGACACTTCAGTTTAAGTTTCGATACAGTACAGTTGATAGAAAACGGTCGGGGTCGGATTCCTGTGCCTAGTTATTTGAAAATTTGTAGTTAATACAAAAATACCGTTGTGTAATTAGTTTTCCGGATATTAATTGAGAATTTGCGGTTAATAAAAGTACCGTTATACAGTTAAATATGTTTCCGGATGTTTGTGTTTTTAAAGAACAGGAAATCTAGTTTTTCCTATTAAAAGTGTAATAGCTTTAATACAGTTTACCGATAAAAATAGTTCTCGTACCGAAATACCGATAAAAAATCAATAACTATAGACTTTATCTGCAGTGATGGAAATCTCGGTTTTATAATGAAATTCGAGTTATGTGCCTTATAGATTTAGTTCGGATTTAAATAATAAGCGAGTTGTTTTAAGAAAAATAACAAACATTTGCCGATGGTTCTTAAAATTAATTTAATAAACAAATCTTATGGAAGTTTTATAGTTGCATTCAGTTACCTTATTTTGGATGAATTCGTGAATAATAATTCATCTCATACAGACATTACGAGGGTTAATTCATTGCATCCTTGAATAATGTGGAAGCAAAAATCTACGAACATTCCAGTTTCTCCATTCGTCCTACAGTAATTATTTTGGTATGTGCAAGAGTCATTTTTGTGCAACTTAGCGTTAATTTGGTTTGTGAATTATCGACAACTACAGGTACTGTGAATTATGTATTTTTTTTGAATGTTAAATATTTATGTGAATTTCTTTGGATCTTTGTAAAATTTCTACAGTCTGTTTTTTTTATTTATACGTAATTTCTATACAATTTTTATTCATTTTAATAGTCAAGAGCTTTTAGGTAGGGAATTATTATTTGAATTTTTGAGTTTAAAATTTGAAATCTTTTTACATTTCATTTTTTTTCTTTGTGTTTTCTAAAATAAATATGATTTCAAAGTTAACTAAAACCAGTAAGACAGAACCATTTAATTATGAAAGTTTTTATTCATATCATCATTAAACTAAATTTTGACTTTGTTGAAATTAATTAATATATTGCACTAAATTTATATCGGTCTGATTTCATTTTCTGATTAGTGATTTCAGACAGATTTATTAGATGTATTTGATCTATTTGATCTATTTAATTATCGTTATTATAATAATAATATAATAATAATTGCTACAACCCATAGCCTGGAAACCAGGCCCCAGAAGCTATAAGCTTGTGCGGGAGGGAGGGGGCGATTATTATTATTATGTAGGCCCTAAGTGCGGCTGCAGCCGACTTACAGATGGAACAGCGCAAATCCCACATTTGTGTCACAGCTAAGGAAAACTGCAGAAAACCTTAACCAGATCTGCCGGCACCGGGAATCGACCGCGGGGCAGTTGGGTGAAAGTCCAGCACTCTAGATAGCTAGATTTACTATCAGATAGCAATAATATGTAATTTTAGCTTTAAAATGATATTTCTGCTATAGAAAATATATCACTTTTCAGTATTCATGTGTATAATTTGAACAATTTATGAATTTCTATTTACATTTGTCTGTTTTACGAATACCAAATTTTAAAATTTCGCGCGCTTTTAAGAGTGGCACGCCTTTCTTCCGCTGTGGGCGCTGTTCAAAACATATATTTTTTGTTTATTTTGTTATCACTTTTGTTATTCTACAGTTGTATTCCAAATCCCTTGTTATTCCAGTTTATAGAATTGTTTTATGTTCAAGATTCTCTCATCCTATTATTTTTAATGGAGCTTAAATAAAAAGTAACTTTCTCAAAACTCAAACTTCTAAAAAACTATTTGAGATCAACAACGAGTTAGTCGAAGCTTTCCGGCTTAGCTTTATTGTCTATTGAAAATGAAATAGCATCTAAAATTGATTTTGAAGATGTTATAAATGAGTTTGCTGCTTTAAAATGTAAAAGAAAATTGTCGTAAAAGAGTTTATTAATTGTTTTATTATTGTATAACTTGATTTGCTTTATTGTATTATTGTTTTTGTTTTGTGGTATTGTTTGTCTTCTTGTGTTATTGGGTAACTCTAAATTTTCATTAATTTATAGGATTTATATTTTTTTTACATCTAAGTATAAGGGCCCCAGGTGACATCCACCCAAGCTACGCCACTGTACCTAACTAAACATAAAGAGAAACATTTCTTTACGTTTTTCTCCTGATGGATGAAATCACCACTTTCTCGCGGTTTCCATTGAACAATAACATTTTATTAGATTTATAACAATTCGTTTATCGATATGAAATATTCATGATTAAAAATTAATTTGTTATGTCGACTTCGAGTGACCATTGTTTTCATATTAAGATTAACACTTAATATGCAATGTGGATATGTTATTAAATTGCTATTTTACTAAATTTTTTAATTTCTTTTCAAGATTGTATTATAAATAATTCGCTGAGTAAATAATAATTTTTACAATAGGCTTGGAGAGATAAGATAATGCATGTACTTCAACGAACACTGTCGCAGTCGGTCGAGTGCGGCCGAAGATAGCCTGCCGAGAAGGCATGGTAGGAGCTACGGCTGGTTAGGGGAAACAGCAACAGCGGCTTGATTCTGACATCACTGCCTTGCATCTTGTTAGAAGTCGTACAATCAAGATTATATATAATTACGCAATATTGTGTAACCTTTTTTTTTTACATCTTTTTTAGAGATACTTGCATTTCGAAACATTTTAATTTACAGATTTAGTCATAAGTACTTTGTACATATAACAAAAAAAATAATCAATCAGGAATAATTCAATATTATACGAATATACATTTTAATTAGTAATTTTCTATATTAGGCAAAGCTGTTATAATACCCCTATATAGGAAATATTATATCCATATTAGTAATAATAAAGCTTAACGTAGAATGGATTCTGTTTTTTTTCGCAGGTTAAAATATCTTATTATTATAGTCTGCCACTAACATTCACTTTTATTATTATTATTCATAACGTACATGTTAACCTTTTATACTAGATAAGTGTTTGTCCTAATATATATATTTGAAATATTTATTAAACTAGGGACCACATTTAATCAATTCAGAAGAACAACCGATCAATGAAACAGTAATCAGAATAAGGATAAAAGGTCGTACTTTCGACGACGACTAACAAATAAATACAAGTTTCCCCTTTCATCGTAATAATCATTATTACCTGTGTGTGTGTGTGTGTGTGAAACCGGGGTCGTTAGAGCATGGTTATTCTAGTTAATATATATAAGCTTTTAAGTTGGTTAGTTAAAACGGAAAGAGAAATTTTTACCTGACTTATTTTAGCAAAGAAACTATTATCGTTCGGGGCTAATATAAAATCCGTTTGTTACAAACGCTCTCGCGTGACGTCAATTGACACGATAAAACACGATAAAACAGCAGGTGCGGATTTTTGACTGCGGCTCGCGTGTTTCTGAAAAGAATGCATCTTTATTACGTTAATTGGTCAACTCTCATCGCCGTTGGTAGGGCAATAAATCTTTAACAATTTCTAAGAACAGCAGCTGCGAGGACTGCAAGCGAGAAGAATCTTGTCGCCGATATGATTCATCTTGCAACCGGTGATGATGGTGCGTCCCGCCCGCCCCCGGTGTCGTTTATTGTATAAAAGCCTTCGAATCTCACAAAATCATTAGTTTTAAATTCGGCAGCATTAGCGCTTTGACGGTCAGTTACACGATTGCGTTTATTTCTAATAGTGATTTTGTTTCGATTCACAGTAGCCTGGAAATAGGTAAGTTGTTTATAAAACTTCAGGGTTTTGTATGCTAATTTGTGTCTATTTTGTTTTACGTAGAAAAATGGATTTGTTAAAACAATTGAACAAACCCTACAGCAATGGTCTGAAACCTATCAAGAAATTGTGTGACTACGGGGTCAAGGAGATCATCGAAATACTACAATTCAAAAGAGTCGTTTGCCGAAATAAACGTCAAAGTGTGATTGTTGTTGGTGAAAACTACGTTACATTTCTACCCAAGCGGATCAGCGACAAGTTAACAGATGAAAGGGTTAAAGAAGTTAATGAGCAGATTGCAGCTAAAACGATTTCTCTGGGCCTAGTGTACTTGGGAAAAACAGGCTGCCGCCGCTATGACGACTGCATGTTTGTGGAAACACATAAGGTACGGGTAAACATCAAGTTTACAATAAATCCCTTTTTAATGTTCTATTGTTGATGTTGTTACAGCCCCTGGAACCGCAAATAGAAAACAGAGGTCAGTCCTGAAGTCCTCAAGCTTCAGCTTCCTTCATCACCAGCAATCTATCTATCAACACTTGATTATAAATTAAAATGTAGTCATAACAATATATTAATAAACTTAATTTTAATTCCTATCTGGCCCGGTAAGTAGTCATACTATGAGAAGGAGAGAGAAAGAGTTTCCCCTTAGTGAAAGGAGGATCCAACCCCCAGAGTTAGCGCTAAAATTCAAATCTGGGGAAATCCAAGATGGCTCCTTCAAATGACAAATTCAAAAATGACAGATGCAAAATGACAGATTAAAATTGACAGACGTATAAATGACATATGCAAAAATGACAGATTTAAAATGACAGATGCAAAAATGACAAAATTTAAAATTGACAGATTCACAGTACAGATTTAAATTTAGCGCGCGCAAGATGCTGTGATATAAAATGATTGCCTCTACATACGGGTAATACAGATTTCTTCATGACGCCCTCTAGTCGTAGTACACAGTCTACCGGTAATACAGATCCCTTCATGACGTCCTCTATTAACAACTAGCAGAACGACCGTAATCGGTGTGAAAAATAATTAAACGCCCTCTGTTTTTTCCCTAGCAACACTAACACCATTTAGCCGAGCGCCGAACCAAATGCCGGTAATATAGAAAGCCGGTAATACAGATTCCGTACTTCGAGACAAAAATCCCTAGATTAGAGAGAGATCGACATAAAAAGTCCCCAGATTAGAGAGAGATCGACATAAAAAGTCCCCATATTCCACGTAAAACGACACTGGCGCCATCTGTTTTCCCCTAGCAACGACGCTACCATTTAGCCAAGTGATGAACCAAATGCCGATAGTACAGAATGTCGGTAATGCAGATTCCGTACTTAACCACCTAGAGAGAGAGAGACAGACAAAATGTCACCAGATTAGAGAGAGACAGACAAAAAGTCACTAGATTTTCCCCCAGAGGTACCAACTGTAAACAAAAAAGTCACTAAAAACGTCTGGCCCAAGTGCCCAATACCTACTCATATATTCTTTGTTAGTTACTTATATTTTATTAGTTTGTTAGTTATATATTTATTACTTATCTAAGTTTTATGTTATTGCTTTCTTCTTCAATAAACAGTATTATTATCCATACATAAGAATCTTTTACCTAAGTACACCCTTAAAAGGGATCCGTAGCAAGTGCTAACATCCTTCTACATTTTCGCCTTTGTTAAAAACTTACTATAAGTAAATAATATTCCGTTACGCTTTGTAAATTTTGCCGTTTTGAAAAGGGTTCTGAATAAGAAATCTTATCCGTATTCAGATCTAAGTGTAATCATTAGCGACGGCAGGTGGTAGTGCGTTGCGTAGATCATATCATTAAACAAGATGAAACAGGCAAGAGTGACTGACCACGACGATTTATAACATCCAGCTGATTTATGACCTAATAAAGGCTTAATTAACTGTCCGTTTGAAGGAATTCTCGCAATACGTAAACGATGTTTTTAATGACAACCAGACGGCGCTACGATTGATCTAGAGCGTATAAAAGCAAACCCTGAACTTCCATGCGCCACAGACTGGTTAATAATAATAATGGTTATTTGCTAAAAGGTTTTATTAACTTGCATTAAAACGGATCTTTGTTTAACTGTCATTTTAATGTTGCTAAACTGCTAACAATTTATTAACTCTGTTTTTTCTTATGACTGTTTATTTTACACTAAGTATTGATAATATTAAAGTTTAATGTTAAAATAGTTATTTGCTAAAAGTTTTTATTAACATACGTCATTTATTAGATTTTGTTTATGCCAAACTTGTTGCATCAGGACACGAAAATATTACGTCATTTATTAGATTTTGTTTATGCCAAACTTGTTCCATCAGGACACGAAAATATTACGTCATTTATTAGATTTTGTTTATGCCAAACGTGCTCCAGCTCTAAATAATAAATGCTAATTAACGTTTCTTGTCGTAGAAGGGCGTTTTTAAAAATGGTACTTTATTTTTAAAAACGCAAAAGACGGAGCCCAAGTTACAAAATAAACACAGTTTATTGTTAAATACAATTAGATATTTATTCGTCGTGAATTTATACAATATGCACTTGCATAATCACTTAAATACTATTACTTAAAGCTGGGAGTATTGCTTGAAAGAAGGTAAACATCTATCCAGATAGACAGTTTCGATCTTCCAAGCTTCGTTGTAACTCAGTCTGAGCTATCCTATCAAGTGCTGGTCGTTATATACCCTTTCTGTGGGTGTGAAGTCCTCCAATTGACCACACGTGGCCGTGGGCTGTGCCTACGTGATGATAGCATTCTACTTCCTCTAGGAATTCATAGAAAATGCATTAGATACAGTTCTGAGTATTGCAGCTGCTTGTTATGCACACACGTGGCCGTGGGTTTGATACTGCACCTGCAATCGTGGGCTCTCCGCTTCGAGGCGTTTATCTCGCATACATTTAATTAGGTCACCACTTGGCTTGAGTAATGATTAAATGTTAACTTGCTCTTGTATGCTAATTTAACAAAAAACTTTTGTAATCTGTTTTATTTTTACGAATAAGAATATTTTCCCAGTCAATTTTGCTAAACCAATATAATACTCTAGGTGAAACATGATTCATTGTTACATTGATAATATTAAAGTGTAATGTTAAAATAGTTATTTGCTAAAAGTTTTTATTAACAATTTAAACTTTAATAATAAATTAATAATATTTGCTTAAATTAGACTGCTAATTTCGTGAAAGAAAGCAAACCCTGCGTTCATATTTGCGAGGGTTCTTAAACACTAATTGTTTATAACAATATACATATAATGCAAATAATTATTATTTATAATATTTAATATTATATAAAAATTTGAATAGCTTATGTTTAACGTACTAGTTGCTTAGTAAATAGCTTGCTTTGCATTCAGATGCTGATGTTTATTTAAAAAATTAACAACATATAATCTTTGTTTTTAGCAGTTGTTAAGTGTGCAAGTGCGATATTGTTGTTATTGTTACGCTTACCTGTACAAAATGTCTTCTCTCTACGAAGTAATTACCGAAAGTGTGTCCACCATGAAGAAATTCGGCACCCAGAAACACCGAGTAGTGTTTAAAGTAAACGACGCGCCAGACGGTGAAGCCCATTTAAACTTTTTTAAATCGGCGATCAATGAAATTTTATGGAATTTGTTAAGCCATGCACAGTCTACTGATAAGATCGGGGCCGCATTTGAATTTGATAGCTTTAAGCAGAAACTTCACGGCTACATGAGTCTCAAACGAGCTGACGAGATCACCTTCAACGATGTCTGGGGCATTCTAGAATCGATTTTACAGAGCGATCCTGAAGCCTTGAGTTCGGACACTTTTAGACTAATAGCTACAATCGTAACACCACCTGCCGGACAAGGTCGCAGTCGTTACCGTACGTACAGCACCTTTGCCGAAGAATGTAGCCATCGCAGAGGGATTGTCACGATTAACAACAACAGTGACAATCTATGCCTACCCAGGGCTTTGGTCGTAGGAAAGGCTTACGTCGATAACAGTGCTGATTACAAGAAGACCCGACAAAATCAGGGTGTGCAAAAGATAAAGGCCGAGAACATGATGCAGGAAGCAGGCATAGCCTTCATTGCACCGGAGAGAGCCGGGGTCAATGCATTAAGACTCTTCCAGCAGCTTCTGGCCCCCCAACTATAAGATAACCGTATATAGCTACGGATCAAAAGGACGTTCGTTTATCTTCGAGGGGGTCGTTGATAATGATGCTTGTGATATAATAACAGTAACAAAGAACATCAATCTGCTGTATTACGAGCATTATTACAACGTCATAACATCACTGACCTCGGCCTTTACATGCAGCTACTACTGCGAGCAGTGTCACATCCCTTATAACAACAAGGGAGATCACCGTTGCGAAAAGTCCTGCGTAGGCTGCGGTTGCTCTCCGCCCTGCGAGAGAACAGCACAGTTGATTAGGTTCCGGACTGCAGGCGAGATTTTAGAAGCCAGACATATTTTGAGAACCATCAAGGTAAAATGTCCCGGGAAGTACAAAAATGCGAGGGATGTTTCAAAACCGTGAACCTCAAGACCCGGAAGCAGGCCCACGTGTGCGGGGAGATCTATTGTAAGATCTGTCAGAGTCATAAACCCGAAAACCATTTTTGTTTCATACAGCCGGCCAGGCCGAGGAACACAAGGCAACAACAAGACTCCTTGTTTGTGTTCTTCGACCTGGAGACCCGGCAAGAGAAAGAAATTGCGCCCGGCGTAAAGCTCCATGAACCGAATCTATGCGTTTTCCAACAAGTCTGTTCTGAATGTTACAACGATTCATTCGCGGCTACCACATGTGCAAGATGCGGTTTGCGAGAACAGATCTTGCTAGGAAAATGCATTGATCGGTTTTTACTAGACTCACTATTTATTAGACTCGCGGAAATTATTCAAAAAGGTTGTAGCAGTTGCCCATAACGGGCAAGCTTTCGATACGCAATTCATTCTAAATTATCTGTTAACAAACACCTCACTGAATCCAGACCTCATTATGCGCGGTAAAAATTCTACTGCTACAACTAGATAATCTAAAGATTATCGACTCGCTCAACTTTTTCCATATTCACACACAATTTCAAACAGATACACACGCAATTTGAAGTATATACACGCACAGACGTACATAATAAAGCATATACACGCGCAATTTGAAGTATATACACGCACAGACGTACATTATAAAGTATATACACGCGCAATTTTAAACAGATACATATCTTTCTCTCTCTCACGCACACTATGATCTTTCTACCTTTTCTAGAAGAAATAATAATAACAGATTATAACAAATTAAATTATGTTTCAATTGGATGGGCGCCTTCGAAAATCTTCGGCTTTTTTCGTATACTCTCGCTGACGACGATTTACCTTTTATATTGTTTATTGTTTCCAGCCTTATTTTGTGGAACTCCATAATCATGAAATAAATAAAGATTAGTAAAAGTTTCACATTTTTATTAAAATACAACCTGACAATATTGTTTCGACAGCTATGCTGTCATTATCAAAGGTAATATAATTATAAAGAAACACATCGCTAAGGTAGATACAAAAATAGGTAACTATATAAAATAATAATAATAATCAGAATTAAATATCTAATACTTCCAGCAACGGAGAATTACTGAGCTCAAGTTGTTCATTCATTAAAGGCACCCTGAGTTTGTGTTTGTATATCTCAAACGCTTCTAAAATGTCTAATTTGCGTTTGTTATTACAAAAATGTAGGAATTTAATATTATTTTGAGGAGTCATTGTGTGATTTTGTTCTAAAAGGTGTTTGGCGTAATTAGATTTTTCAAGATGTTTATTTTTGTAATGACGTACTTTATATCTTATGTCAGAATTTCGAAGTGTTTGTCCAATATATACCGAACTACAAAAAGAACAATTTAAACGGTAAATGCCCGATTTCATGATATCATGTGTTCTGTCTTTAGCATTAACTAAAAATGAAAAAGTGATAGTGTTGGTTAAATAAATGTTATTTTATAATTGTTGGTTTTTCTTAGTATATATGCAATTTTTTCTGATATTGCCAAAATATGGTATAGATATGTAATTTGTGTCTTCTGTTTGATTGTCAATGGGATATATTCTTTTGATAGCTAACCTATAATCTTTTTGTTTAATTAAAGTGTCAATCATGTTCGGATTGTAATGATTTGCATGTGCTAGTTGTTTAATAACAAATGTATTCCACAAGAATGTATTCCTTTATTAGATAGTTTCTTGATCAATAGTAATATAGAATTAGTTAAAAGGTTAGAGTTAATTCAATTATTTGACCTTTGTATAAGTCAAAATTATTTCACTTTTAATAACATAATTTATTTACAAAAGGATGGTTTACATATTGGTAATTCTCTAAGTCCTCTATTAGCTAACATATTTATGGACAAGTTCGAAGATCGAATATTTGAACTAAACCTCTCTAAACACATTATCTTCTGGTTTCGTTATGTTGATGACATTTTAGCTTGTTTTGGCAGTTCTTTTGAGGTTATCAATGAATTTTTAATTCTTATAAACAGTATCCACCCTAACATAAAATTTACACTAGAAACAGAACAAAACAGGGCTATAAACTTTCTAGACTTAAATATCAAGATTAACGCAGACAATCTATTTGAATTTTCCATATACAAAAATCCAACACAAACAGACATAACAATACCAAATGAATCTTGTCACCATAATACACATAAAATAGCAGCCTACAAATCATTAGTACACAGGGCTTTAACTATTCCACTAACAAAATCAGATTTAAGCAAAGAGATATCAACCATTAAACAACTAGCACATGCAAATCATTACAATCCGAACATGATTGACACTTTAATTAAACAAAAAGATTATAGGTTAGCTATCAAAAGAATATATCCCATTGACAATCAAACAGAAGACACAAATTACATATCTATACCATATTTTGGCAAAATATCAGAACAAATTGCACATATACTAAGAAAAACCAACAATTATAAAATAACATTTAAAACCAACACTAACACTTTTTCATTTTTATTTAATGCTAAAGACAGAACACATGATATCATGAAATCGGGCATTTACCGTTTAAATTATTCTTTTTGTAGTTCGGTATATATTGGACAAACACTTCGAAATTCTGACATAAGATATAAAGTACGTCATTACAAAAATAAACATCTTGAAAAATCTAATTACGCCAAACATCTTTTAGAACAAAATCACACAATGACTCCTCAAAATAATATTAAATTCCTACATTTTTGTAATAACAAACGCAAATTAGACATTTTAGAAGCGTTTGAGATATACAAACACAAACTCAGGGTACCTTTAATGAATGAACAACTTGAGCTCAGTAATTCTTCGTTACTGGAAGTATTAGATATTTAATTCTGATTATTATTATTATTTTATCTAGTTACCTATTTTTGTATCTACCTTAGCGATGTGTTTGTTTATAATTATATTACCTTTGATAATGACAGCATAGCTGTCGAAACAATATTGTCAGGTTGTACTTTAATAAAAATGTGAAACTTTTACTAACCTTTATTTATTTCATGATTATGGAGTTCCACAAAATAAGGCTGGAAACAATAAACAATATAAAAGGTAGATCGTCGTCAGCAAGCGTACACGAAAAAAGCCGAAGATTTCCGAAGGCGCCCATCCAGTTGAAACATAATTTAATTTGTTATTATCTGTTATTATTATTTCTTCTAGAAAAGGTAGAAAGATCATAGTGTGCGTGAGAGAGAGAAAAAGATATGTATCTGTTTAAAATTGCGCGTGTATATACTTTATAATGTACGTCTGTGCGTGTATATACTTCAAATTGCGCGTGTATATGCTTTATTATGTACGTCTGTGCGTGTATATACTTCAAATTGCGTGTGTATCTGTTTGAAATTGTGCGTGAATATGCTTTATTATGTACGTCTGTGCGTGTATCTGTTTGAAATTGCGCGTGTATATGCTTTATTATGTACGTGTGTGCGTGAGAGGAGAGAGCGAAAGCGAGCGTGCGAGAGAGAAGGAGAGCGAGCGTGCGAGAGAGAAGGAGAGCGAGCGTGCGGGAGAGATTCCAATGGTCGTTTAGTAAAAGGGATAAAAGATGGTCGATCCAATCCCAGAGCTAAAAATACAAGGGTGGGAAATCCAAGATGGCTGCTTCAAGATTGACAAGTTTCAAAATGACAGACGCAAAATTGGCAGATTTAAAATGATAGATTCAAAATTGACAGATTTAAAATGACAGATGCAAAAATGACAGATACAAAATTGACAGATTTAAAATGACAGATGCAAAATTGACAGATTTAAAAGGACAGATTCAAAATTGACAGATTCAAAATGACAGATGCAAAAATGACAAATTTAAAATCGACAGATTCAGTAATTTGACAGTTTCGAATTTAGCGCCACATGTTGTGGTATAAAATGGCTGCCTAGAGCAGACTCTAATTGAAGGGTCTTTAATACTGTTCTCTTTTTACGCTACCTCTACATACGGGTAATACAGATTTCTTCATGACTCCATCTAGTAGTAGTACACAGTTTGCCGGTAATATAGATTCCTTCATGACGCCATCTATTGACGATACACTGGTTGTCGGTAATAAAGAATGTCGGTAATACAGATTCCGTACTTCGACACTGGCTCCATTTGTTTTCCCCTAGCAACAGTGTTGCCATTTAGCCGAGCGACGAACCTAATGCCGGTAATACAGAATGTCGGTAATACAGATGCCGTACTTCGACACTTAACGAGACAAAAGTCCCTAGATTAGAGAGAGATCAACATAAAAAGTCACTAGATTAGAGAGAGATCGACATAAAAAATCCCCAGATTCGACGTAAAACGACACTGGCGCCATCCGTTTTCCCCTAGCAACAGCTTTGCCATTTAGCCGAGTGACGAACCTAATGCCGGTAATACAGAATGTAATACAGATTCCGTACTTCGACACTTAACGAGACAAAAGTCCCTAGATTAGAGAGAGATCAACATAAAAAGTCCCTAGATTAGAGATCGACATAGAAAATCCCCAGATTCGACGTAAAACGACACTGGCGCCATATGTTTTCCCCTAGCAACAGCGTTGCCATTTAGCCGAGTGACGAACCGAATGCCGGTAATACAGAATGTCGATAATACAGATTCCGTACTTAACCACCTGACTGCATCCCACTCAAAGACTGCATCCCACTCAAAAACGTCTGACTCAGGTGCCCCAATACCTACTTGTGTCCATGCAAATGGGCAACTGGAACAATATGGAGCATTTGTTATAGTTTTTTTTTGTTTTATTGTAAAAATCTTGGTTTTTTAAATAAATATTTTTTTAATTGTGTACTTCTTGTAGTTGTTTCTCAATAAATCAAAAGTGGTTACAAATAGCTATAGGGACGTGCATACAAAAAATGTTCGTTATTTAATTCTGCATCACAAAGGTACAAAATATACAGGGTGTTCCATTAGAAAAAGTTGTGAGTTTTAGCTTTGAAGTTCTCTAAATTTAAAAATTAATTTTGAACCCCATGTACATGGTGGGTCCATTTTCTTTTAAAGAAGAGCACCCTACAAGCCCCTGCAACAAAATCCCTACTTTAATTCGTCTTCACAGTTGCAGCCGTGAAAGCGGTAAACTGGTAAGTGGGATAATGTAAAACTCAATTTTTTTGAAAAAAAATTTATAACTTCTAAACCGGTCATTAGATGGCGCTAAAATTTTTGATATGAATAAACCTGCCAAGAGGTGTTAAATATGCAAAAATATTTGGGGTATTCTATTTAAAAAAATTACCTTAAGCGTGCCACACTTTTCTGCAACACCCTGTATATTTGAAAATAATTTCTCTAGATGCGCCACTATCTACTGTATACATCCGTATTAGAACAATTTTTCTAGCTGTTACCGTTTAGGAGCTATCGGACTTCCCCACGCTATTGCCCCACCCGGTATATTAAGTATTGTGCGTGTGAATGTGCAAAAATTTACAGGGTATTCCATCTAAAAAAAAATGTTTTTTTTAATATCTAGAAAACGCAAAGTTCAATTGTTTTTAAAATCTTACCATCGTAATCGGAAGAAAAAACGCTACTACTTTGGTAATTTAATCAACATCGTATCTTTAGTAGTAACAAAGTTGGCAATAGATCACTTTCATTTAGATGGCGCTGTAGTTGATGTTTGGTATAAAAACATAACCTCACTTTTTCTGGCTATAATTAATTCTGTAAAATTGATTATTATTACTGTAAAATGCCATATAATTGTTGTGTGCCTCAGTGTTCATATGTTAGTGGTAAAGATAGAAGTGTTATAATGGGTTAATTAGAAAATGGTGATTGCCATAATATCAGGAAAAACACCAACAAAGTACACAAAAATTTTCTCTGAGCATTCATTACAATTCATCAAAAGATTATAAAATTACCAGTTTGGGTAAGTTTTACTTTGTAATTAATTTTAGATTTATTTAAGCTTACATATTTTATTTTTAGGACAATTGAAAAAATCTTCATTACATAGCTGCAGTTCCCTCTCAATGTTTACCTATAAAAAAAATTTGACAAGGGCCACATCAGAGCACGAATCTAAGAGACTATTAAATACGAAATTAATTGAAAGACAAAACAATAGTAACAAAGAAGCTGCAGCTATGGATTCCAGTAGTAGGTCTCCGTAGAATAATAATTGAAAATTTAATAGAACAAGTTGAGAAAAATAAAATTTTATGCGATCGAATGTCTAAACATAACTGGTTCATCACCAATAAAAGTCTTTTAATTGCTTTATGTTACAAAATTTCAAAAATTCTATCGTAACTCGACTTTCTGTAATATCTGTTCATGTCTAAGGTTCATGTAAACAAAAAATGTGAATGTATCGTATGATATAATTATATTTTGTTATAATTGTCTCTATGTAACAGTTTCTACATCATTAAATACTAAAATACTATTTCTTATAATCAAGACAAATTTGTATCTAAAAAAAAACAGATCATCGCTAACATTAATATTTATCTTTGGTTTCTTTATAATGTCATAAACCGACATGTATTCTACAACTCTTCCAGCTTTTCTTTTGTTCCAAACAACTGGCTCTGAAGTGCACGAAAAATATTCTTGCACTTTGCCTACAACAAACATTATTTAAGTTTTGTGTATCATCAAAATAAAGGAAACTGCTTATCTATCAATGTAATATATATTATGTAATTAGGAGATCAAGCGATACTTTAAATCCGAGAAGATGTATTATAACGCCGAGGCGCTAGCCGAGACGTTATAACTAATTTCTCCCTTTTAAAATTCATCCAAATTTATTGCATAAAGAAGCAAGTTGCCTTGTCTGTGTCATCATACGCGTAACCAAGGAGATAAAAAGCAGCATGTCACGTGTGGCTGTTATGCAACATCAAATGATTTTAACAACGGAGATCAAGAACATCTTAAACTCCGGTGTCATTGACAACGGAGATCAAGTTATACTTTATTTTATTAATTGTAGTATATAAACCATTGTTTGAAATACGAAATGAAATAAAATATTTAAAAGTATAACACAATGCTCCAATATGTTTACATGCCGATTTGATATAACATCTATTGCCTTCGAAATATGTTTTTGTGTATTTTATAAAAAGTTTCAATGCTAATATTCTTCCTTCCTCTTTCCACTTTCTTGCTTTTCTGGCGTCAAACCATTTTCCAATAGCCTCTACAGTGAGAATATTCTTCTGAGGAAATGTTTTGAATGGTGAAGCATTAGGAAAACTTCTTGCTTCTTCAACTGGAACCACTTCCGCGTTTAATAAGAGAGTTTTGTGTAATTGTTCCTTCCAAATATAGTTATAGTTCAAAATAGAACTTAAACTAAAATATTAACTTATCGACGCTTTCAAACCTCCTTAGAACCTGTTGTTTTTACTCCTAGCTTTTTTAATTCGTTACGTAAAAATTCCTTTTTAAAAGTCCTTTTTAGTCTTTTAATCACTTAAAACTCATGACATACATAAACAGGACGTTGCTGTCAAACTTTTAATACCAAACCTCGACCATACCATACCATACCATACCATACTCGACTGTGCGCACCTAGTGGTGATTTGAGTAACTAAACTAGTTCAATTGATCTATAGTGCCGATTTCAATTTGAACACCCTGTATACTACTCTAGGAACGCGGTGTATACATTGGATTCAATAATAAATCAACAAAATCATAAATCAAGCATGCCTGAAATAATACCCCAAGTTCCTAGATTTTTAGAAGTCGGAAATTAATTATCCAAAATATTATTTTTAAATAATTCGTTATTTATTTAATTTTGTATATCTTTTTGTACTGTAGTTGGTAAATGATAATACTCAAATATAGCAGAAAAAAACTAACAGTTTCTTCAATTTTATCAAAATTTAATCAGATTAATTTTTAATAAATACATATCTCGATAATGGCAATGATGAGTAGCTTGGGTATCAAATAAAAAATGCACGTAACTAAAAAAGCACATTTTAATTGTACTGCGTTGGGATACTATTTCAATCACAGTTTATATTGCAATTGCAGTTTTACATAAAAACAATTATAGGATATCAATTCAAATAACCCGCGTCGGTTTCATTTTAGAAAAAATCAATCAAATATTAATAAGTTCAATGGTGCCAACTGCGTATGGTTCTGGTTCTGCATCTAAAGAATAATTATTTAAAGTTATTATAAATTAAAACATCTTTAATGACATTGACGGGCTGACTTCTTTAAGTTCCTGATTGGACTGTTTATAGATTAAATATATGTTGGGAAAGCAATAAATAAAACGTAAGCGTTCATAATCGCGTAGGGTCATTCGAATCGGTTATGTTGGTACAGCAAATTGTATTAAAAAATTACTAATGTGCGTCGCGTGTATACAAAAGTGTGAATTTATCGTAATAATAAATTAAACTATAAAAAATAAAGTAAACAAATGGGCGCAGCAGTTCAAGCTAACGGAGCATCACAACAGAGAGCGGGTAAAAAGAGATTTCCACCCGGCAAACCACGTAAAGGTCCACAGCGTGTCTTCAACGGTAATCAACCGCCATCATTATTGTCTATGCCAAATATGAGACCGCGAATGCCACCACCGCCAGGCCGTATGATGCCGCCGAGAATGCGTCCACCGATGGGTCCTCCTGGCCCGGGCATGAGACCACCACCGCCACCATTCAGAGGAGGCCCGATGCCGCCACCAAACATGATGAGAGGTCCAGGACCTCGAGGTCCACCACCACCAGGTATGAGACCGCCACCGCCTCGCATGCGTCCACCACCGCCAGGCATGAGACCACCACCTCCACCACACATGCGACCTCCAATGCCACCGCCACCATTAATGGGTCCACAACGAGGACCGCAAAGAGGATTCAGAGCTGGTCTGCAACCGTTAATGCATCCAGATAAAATGAGGAGGGTACATCATGGCAAGATTATCAAAAAGAAGAAAGGTCCTGTTATTCATAATGACATCGATTTATCCAAACCATGGGTGACGGAGAACATGAAAGCAGAGTTTACTAAAAAGGAAGAATTGTTGAAAACAGCCAAAGGTACAAGACAGCAGTCAGATTGGGCGACATACAGAGAGCAACGTGACAAGTGCAACAAGATTTATGCTGCTGCAAAAATGGAATATATTGGACAACATCCCGAGGAGGTGCGTATTCCACAACTCATGCCCCAAGCTCAGAACGCGCCTGTTTTGACTGCACATATTGATTACACGGCTGACGTCGTGTTATAGGTATTAATTTTCAAACATTCCTCTACTATATATATTCTTTTCTCAATTGTTGAAAGAAAAAAAATTCATTCGTTGGGGCTTTTTTTTTATTTGATTTGATTAACTCTCATAACTGAATTTTTCAAAATGTAAATAGTAAATATAGAACTTTTTTAACAAAAGTATAATATAGTAGTTTTAACTTTCGAAGTTCTTTTTTTTTCAGTGTTGTTGTTTTTATTAACAGCAGTTATTAATGATTAGTTATCTTAATAATGATCTGATCTTAAAATTGGCTGGGTCTGTTTGCAGGATGTAAGCAAAATCTTGGCAGAGACGAGTAAAAATTTAGAGACAAAGTAACAATAGCGGGAAATCTTCATATAATAACACGACCCGCAGCTTCCGAGCCATCACACACACCCACTTAAGCTACTCAATTTCCAAGGCTCGCACACTCTCTTCAAAATTTATTTACTTAATAATTATAATAGATATGATAAATCTTGAAATAGTTCAGTTTTATTTTGCTTGGTTTCTTTTTAAATCATGATGCATCAGCAGCAGTAGCGACCACGCTTAGTTATTTTAAATTTAAGCGTTGGATCGATTAATGATTATTGTGTAATAATTAAATTTTTCTTTTCATTTTTATTAAAAGTAATAATTTTTTATTAGTGTGTTATTAGCGAAAAAGACCTTATTTGTTTTAAGAATATTAAAATTCATTGTCTGTGTTAGTTAGTTATTATTAAAAAGTAAATGTGTCATTTATTAATAATCATTTTTATGTATTTGATGTACTGAAATGAAAAATTGTTAATTTTTTTTAATTAATTGATTTAATTAATCCCTGCCCTATAATTTTGGCTTGGGCAGTTTTTTTGGAAGAAAATTAAGACGCAGTCAAAATAATAGTAATTAAATATTAATAGTTCATTCTTTTCATTTCATTTTTGCTTGTTTTTTAAAGATAGTATTTATTCGTAATAATTTAGTAATCACTTTTTATAGTCAATATTATTATTACAATAATAATGCTAATTATTATTATTATTGGGAAATTTTTGCAAGTAGTAGTTTCACAATAATTATTTTGTGTATTTTATTGTTTTTCTTTTCTTTTATTATATACTATTTAATGATTACTGTTCGCTAAAAGTTGACAGTATTTTCTACCTACAAGTACCTACCCGATAAGAAATTGTATATTAGTTTAAACATTTATTAAATATTAATGAGAAAATAAATAAATTTCATAATTAAAAAATATTTCACTTTTTTCTTGGCATGTTTACTTGTTTTTATTTGTCAATAATTAATGATATTGACAGAAAAACAAATGAAAAATCTCAATTTATAAATAATCCGCCGTTTGTATATAAAATAAATAAAAAATAAAATTATAGCGGATTATTTATTTATATTGCAAAAATGTGAGATTTTTTGTTAATTTTGTGTTGTTTTATCAGTTATGAGAATAATTATCAATTTTTCAAATTAGGAACTCTTATCTTTAAAACATTTTTTTTATATTCGTCAAAGTGCATTGCCAATATTATTTGTCTTTCAAACAGAATCTAATAATAATTATTCTCAAAAAGAGTACACACCTTTTCTTCATTTTTTTCTTTTCTAATTTTCATATCGGCATTGAAAATATGTAAAGGAGATGCCTTTGCATGTCTTCAACAGCGATATATAATACAGCAAGGCATTTTCGTTGATTGGATTTGACTGAATCAATTTTTAATGTTGCATCATTACGAAGAGCATCTATTTGTAAAAAACAAGGTATGTCAAGCTTTTATATCATAACAAAACTACTTTTACTACAAAATTTTATATTTAGGTTATGTAATTCTTAATTATTTTTGACTGTTATTACATAACTAATCTCAGAAATTTGAATTTAATTATAAAGTCATAATTTGACAGTTAACCTAACCTAAGAAGAACTCTTAGTAAATGGACATTTCCTGTGTTATTAAATTCCCATATTTTAAGTTAGTAGAGTTGAAAGGAAGCACTCTTATCTTTTTGGTCAGAAATTATTTTGATAATCGATAATTATTATTTTAATAAGAATTGTCATAATTCTTGTTTTAAGCATATTGACAACTTGAAATATTTATATCGTTGCATGTCGACTGTTTGAATTCTATAAAACTCACTATTATGGTTTTAAAATGATGTAAAAATAACAAATTGAGTGTTGAATGTCAGCTCTTTGTTGAGACTTCAAGTAAAATATTTAACTTCTAATATCTTGTAGCCTAGCGGATATAGGTTCAAAATTACCCCACCATTGGAAAGGGTGGAAAAAACTACACAGTTTCATAGCAATGTACGCATTTATTAACTGGTTTAGCGCCATGGTATTCACACACCAACTGAATATTTGTTGATCATGCCTAGCCAGGTGGGTATGCTATTATGAACTTTAGTATGGAATATGTTCGCAATGGCCCTGCATAATTGAATGTTGATGTTAGGTCTTTTGAAACAATAATTTGAACCAGAAAGGGCTACACACCACTTAAATGGAAATCTAAGGACCAGTCTTTTGTTGATTTTTATATTATTCGATAGATAATGAAAAATCAAAACATCTTCATCATTAGCCCAACACAGAGAAATTGATAGGAAAGCTGCAATTTGCGATTTTAGATTAATATAATTTGCATCTTAACCCATTAATGCCCAGCGTCCTATTTATAGGACAGTTTACGTTAGGTCTTCTGAGAACTCGATGAAGAAAAAGCAATGAAGAATTCCCACTTAAATGTTATCAGTCATTACTACTGCAGCTCTTTTCAAAGTATTTGTTTCCTAGTTTCCACTTTAGTGACCTTTATGCCGCAGCTAAGATTGTTGCTTTTGTGCATCTCTGTAGTATTTACTTAGTTTTTGTCCTAAATAAAAAAAAATAGTAGTAAATGCTTTTTTTTGTATTCACTTATTTGTTGAATATGTAATGTACTATTTGAAATAAAATTAATTTGTTGTTGCGTTTTTTACTAATGTTGATGACATCTCAAACTTAGTGGCCTATAAATAGGACGCTGGGCGTAAAGCTTATCAATATGAAAATTTCAATTAAGTTCATTTTGCTTATAGACTCATCGATTATGAATCGAAAAACGTTCCGAAACTTGGAGAATGTTGTGAAAATTTTGAAAAGCAAAATGACCTTGCTCAAAATTTTCATATTTATAAGCTTAACGCCCAGCGTCCTATTTATAGAACAGCCTTTATTTCGAAAACTTTACAAAAAATTGTGATTTTGTGATCATAAATAGTTTGAAAAACTAAATGTTACAAACACTTCAAATTTTTACAAAAAAAAACTTGGAAAAAATTAATGTGGGCGTTAATGGGTTAAACACATTGCTGTCAATCATTTCTTCTTAATTATAGCACCCGATAGCACTATTCAGCTAATCCTGTCAGTGGTTCTAAAACTTTTAAAATTTAATACAAATTTTTGTTGAAACGATCCACTAAAACAATATTTCTATTCAGTGGGAGGTAATTACTTAATGATATAAAAAGTTGTTTATTGCCATTTTGTTAATGTAATCATTTCCGAAATTCTTGAAAACTGGTATAAATAGTAGCATCTTAATTGACTACAGTCATTGGTTTATTTTGCATTGTATGCTAACAGTGCTGGTTATAATTGACAAGTTAATATTATCAATTTTTAACTCGATCTACTTAACATGAGTGTTATAAGGATGCAGTATTACATTTGTGAACGAGGCGGGCATCCAAGAGGAGTTTGACATTTCACTAACTGAGATATTTCTAATATCAACAACTTGCTGCACCTGAACGTCAGTTAAACAATCAACTACAACCTAGAGATTTGGACAGAAACAACAACGAGATTCATGCAAATCGATATACAAATAGATGAGGAAGACAGTTTTAAATTCAACTGTATAGTTCAATGACAAAATGAATGTTTTATTTGTGATAATAATAGACCACAATTACGAGTGCCCTTTGAAGTAAGATTAAAGGTTCACTGTTACAAGAAGATCTTTATTCCCAGAGATGCTTTCTGTTGCAAAGAACATTTTGACGAAAATGGCATGTTTTCCTAAATTATCATCGACAAATTCCGAATCTGAGATTAATTTTTCTGACTACTACTTCAAATCAACCAAGATGGAAAAAACAACTTTCAAGATCTTTATAATTACTGCGAAGAAACTGTGGTAAACTACCGACCGATAACTATATGTGACCGGCTCCAAAGGAAGGACTCTTATGCCTAACAAATTTATTTTTGGGTCTCGATGGTATCAGAATACCTGTAACTTTCCTTTTCATATGCAATTTTTTACTGTCGAGTTGATACATTTGTGATACACCACTACTCTACGAAACCAAATGGTACAATGCACATAGTACTAGCAAAAGTGCTGCTAAAACTGTACAGTTAAAGAGTAACAGCATAGACAACAAACAATGTCAAATTTTAAACCTGTTTTCCTGCAACAATTATTCAGGGACAATTTATCAATGAACATGTGACAGATTTTCCCAAATGAATTATATAATCCCGAACAACAAAAAGTCATAGTTTTTAGACCGGAATGTATTTAGAAGTTCCAAAAAGTAGCCACTTTAGTAGAACACTTCAATAATTTATCGCTTTCGCAAAGGCTACCACTTGCTGAAGCCGCAGGCATCCAATGCTTTAGTTGTAACATAATCTTTAAAACTTTCAATATGACAATTATTTTTCTGCATAATTGGTAGTTTTAATGATATTCTGCTAGAATGCAGGTCAATTTTGTGCGTCCTAATTGTTAAGAAGAAATGTTTGACAGCAATGAATTTTAAACGGGAACTATAATCTACAATTACGACTTCCCTATCAATTTTTTCTATGTTGAATATTGTCCATATTTTTCGTTTTTTTTTCATTAACTATCGTATGATACAAAAATCAACAAAATTGATTGGTCCTTAGATTTTCATTTAAGTGGTCCATAGTCCTTTCTTTTTTTTTATTGAAACAATAATTCAAACAAAACAAATAGTAACTCTTCATCATCTATAACTAAAACAAAAAAATTAAAATGAAGATTAATTTTCACTGACGTTCTGAAAGCTTTCATCTTCAACATTTTAAAAAGTTGAAAACTTTAGTTTTGAAACAAAAATCTAAATTTCTAGAACTTTAGTAATTATTTTAAATGGAACACCCTGTACGTGATTCATCCAATACTAGTCAATAGGTCTAAACATTAAAATTTTTTATAATGTTAAAAACCAGAAACTCAGGAAATGCCCATTCCTTTTATATTGCAATGGTCGGTTGGTGTTGTCTAAAATTATTGAATGTACTAGTTGATTCGGTCAAATTCCATGGAGGGCCTTGGTTGCAGTGTGAATTTACAGTAGTATGCAATAGTATTTTGACAAAGGTAATAAAGCTACAATTTTTTTTAAACAACATTTGTGTGAGGATGTTTACAGCACGAGCATAATACTTGAATATATTTTGAGATTTTTTTTATTTAGCTCTTCTCTGGGTAAGATGTGTCTGTTGGACATACATGTACAGCCTAATAATGAGCAAAAAGATCTTAATGGGTTTTAATACTTTACGGCTAACAATTGTAGCCCCTACAATGCCGTCATATTTCAATTTTTAGACAGTAATTAATGCTACCCATGAATTGTAACATATCAACACAAAAAGTTTTGACATCGAACTGCCATCATTTTTAAATATGTTGAGTTGAGTCAAATTAGTTTGACTTGATCAAAACCGATAACCTACTTTTGTAGGCCATGTCATGTGTGGTCACTATGGTGACAGATGAGACTTTTAACGGTAAATAGGACAGCACCAGTATAACGTTGTGACCCTCTGATAAAGTATTCCTGTAATTTTCTTGTTTATACTTTGCAAGATACATCATGCGGAATTTCCTTGAAGGTTTTAAGATTTGTCAGAAACTCTTTGTTATTTAGAATGTTTTGATTTCCGAGTTACCACTCTCAAAAAAGCATCAAACTTTAGATAACAGTTACTACTCCCAACTAAAGCATCTCTATTAAGCATCTATTATTACATTTTTTTCATAAGAAATTTTGAAGATGCACTTTTCCCCACATTCCAATTATAAGTAACTAACTTACATACAATGAAATCAATATTTACCTTATACAGTAGAACCTCGATAATCCGAAACAAATCTGGCAATTTGGTGAACTATTTTTTTAAAACAATATTTGGCTGAAGAGTAAGTTCAGTTATTTTGGTTGACCTAAGTTTTGGTTA
The DNA here is from genome assembly GCA_929113105.1 of Agrypnus murinus. Taxonomy (NCBI): domain Eukaryota; kingdom Metazoa; phylum Arthropoda; class Insecta; order Coleoptera; family Elateridae; genus Agrypnus; species Agrypnus murinus. The sequence continues at coordinate 150,294,401 of OV816028.1, forward strand.
AAGTTCAGATATCTGGGGTTCTACTGTATAGCGTATAATTAATTATTATTCACACAATACCTCATCGTTTATTGTGTCATTGAAAATTAAAACTCAAGGTAAGCTCAAGTTTGCAATTAAATCTTTATTTACATTTTACATTATGCTTTGTATGAAATAGAAATAATAATTTATTGGGTACAATTTACATTGTATTGTACAAATGAAAATTTAAATTAATTTATTAACTAAATACTCATATGGATTACTCATACTATCGCATGCCCCTTCTAATAAATAGTTCAACTTTACAAATTTAAGAACAATGAAAAATTACCTAATAATTGCAAAATCATACTTCAAAATTGACCAATTATTCTATTTAATGAATGGCAATTGTTTTGTAAGTTGATAGCTATGCACACTTAGTTTAATAATTGGAAGTTATTATACCAGGTATTTTTTTTTATCAACTCGAAAAATAAAATCTTTGATTAATTCATACAGTTAAAAAATTAAAGTACATGGATAAGATAATGACTAATATAAGTACAGTACATGGACTAAATTAATACTTATAAGTACAGTAATTTATTTTTGGTAATATTTATTTCAGCAGAGACTTGCAACTGTTGCAAATTGTAACACTTAATTTTTGCCCGTGTTCCTTACAGACAGGTCATTCACATTTACTGCAAAAGTTACGACTTTTTCGATCTTTATTTCTTGAACAGTATGAGCATCTTCCTTGTTTATGTTCTAACACCATCTGCTAGTAAGTGCCATGCACAAAACAATAACTGACTTTTTTTTTGGTGTTTACGATACTAATGTAATTTCTTTATTGAATGCAAACAATGAACTCCCTTCTGCCCTACTAGGATTTGGTAACAGAGCTGGTGGAATATCTTGTTTGTTCTTTCTTAGTGTGCCACATAGTGTAAGACCGTGATAATACAATTCCTTCGCTAAAGGAATGCTTGTGAAGAAATTATCAGTAGTTATACTATACCCGGGGGACAGGCAGGACGTGAGGTCCAACACTACACGCTTTCCTTGCTCTTCTTCTGGCTGGTTTCCGATTTTTCCTAGGTATACTTGTAAATTGTGAGCATATGTAGATTTGACATCAACTAGAACACAAATTTTGATACCATACTTCGCAGGTTTCGATTTAATATATACTCTAAATGGACATTTTCCCCTAAATGCAACTAGCTGTTCATCAACAGTTACATGAAATCCAGGACTATAGTTTTCTTTGCAGTGATCTACAAATGCCTCGAAAATATCCCATATGGCTGCAAGTTTATCATGTTATCTACGATCTGATCGCGTGGTCATATCATCAAAACGTAATAATGATAGCAGTTTCACAAATCTGTAGCGAGACATTGTTGCAGTAAAGATCGGTCTTGCATAAAGTGGATTTTTGGACCACAAATGTCTAACTGGTTCCCTACTGGCTTTCAGGGCACCTGCTATTACAAGGAGTCCAAAAACAGCGTACATTTCGGTTGCATTAGTAGCCGTCCAAACTTTCTTTTTGTTGGGATGTTGTTCATTCCCTTTTCATAAATGTGAACTGTTTTTTGATTAGTAAATTTAACAATTGCATCTACCATACTGCTGTCTATAAATAACTGAAAACACTTGTAAATACTCGAAGAATTTTGTGATTTTGATGTTAGTTACTTTTTAGGCAAGTCACTTTAGGTGGGTTTTGTTGCCACGTGGTTCCATTTTTTGATGTAAATAGTTTATATGCTAAAAGATTTTCTTCGTCTTCTTCTTCGGTTTCTACTTCTTCGTCACAAGAAATCACGTCTTCCTCCAAAGCTTCAAGATTATCTTCTACTTCAGAATCTTCCGACATAACCTCATTTTCAACAAATTCATCATTGTCTAATTCATCGAGCCACTGCAAAGCAGTTTCTTGATCAGTTTCATTAAATAAATCTAGTTTTTGTTTTTTAGAAATTCTTTTACGCAATTTCAAGCACAAAAGCAACAATAATTGGTAATAACTGCACAGCAATATTCACGGAAACTTTCCCACTTTTCACATAAAATAACAGTCACAATTGTAGCAAAAATTTTCAATAGGTGTCGCTGTAATAGACGACGTGGGTGTGTCCCAAGTAGCGTATCAAAGAACTACCAACCATAAATTCACATGATAATACCAAAAGAACAGCGATAGATATTCTTAAATAGTAAACTATATTACACTAAAAAAGGCTACGTGCTTTACGGAGCGGGGTGCAAAAAGCACCCCAATATTATAATTCAAAAAATCTGTGAAAAAACAATAATTATAAATAATTCAAACGTACCACTGGCCTCCTAAATCATTAAACGAGGATACGTAAAACGGCCAGCACCTGGAAAGCGCAGGAACCCAAGATATAGCAAAAAAAACTTGAATTAAGGTGCACTTGCACCCCGCTTTGTGCTCGGAAGGTTAATTGTACCGGTATGTAAACATACTGTATTTAAAATGTGGTGAGCAAAGCAACTACCGATGACCTAAACCGGTAAGTCTGCTGAATGAGCCCATTCTTTTTACATAAAGTGTACCTACTGCTAAAAAATGCTATTACTATATTATATGAAAATTTATAAGTTATGTTACAAACTTAAAAGCTAAAAATACAAAGTCAAAAGAAGTCTGTTACCTAAAACAATGTTTAAAAGACTTTGGACATGAACTGGAGGCTATTATTAATAGATTTGAATCACGACCTAAAAAAATAGAAACACCAGCATTAATCAAATTAACACTTTTTTATAATTTTACACACTGTCAGTGGGGTTTGGTGCTATAGATTATTTAAAGGTTATTTAACCCAGCAAACACGGAGATTCTGGTTATATGCTGGCACTGTTGGGCGAACGTTGGCAATGGCGGAGTATTAACAGGCCAGTATTATGCCTATGTGTCTACACATAATAGCTGTATGCCAGCCAAAAACTAAAACTTGTAGCATACAAGATTCAACCTTACTTAAAACTGGTGTCTCCTATACGTTCAGACCCTATACTATTTGCCAGTGTTGGGCCAGCGCCTTTGCTTCTGGCAGTGCAGGATCATGCCAGCATTTGACCAGTATTAAAATGTTTGTTGGGAAATGTCAGAAACTTTTGGTTGCAGTTTTTGTTAGTAACTTTTGAAGGTTACTTTGGGCACCTTCAATTCATATACCTCTACTTTAGTTTTTTTTTCATAGCTTAAAAGTTACTTTATCAAAATATTTACAAGTTTCGATGTTATGTTTCAAGCTGTTTGAAGTAATGAAATAAAGTAAATAAAAATTATATATTTTTTTTTCACTTAACACACAAATTTCAAGGTCATAAAATTAGAAAAACTTACAGACTACACAGCAAATCACAAACTTGTTTAGAATGTACAGAAAATCAAGTTACTGCTACTTTTTTTAAGTGAGAAGTCAAGTGTAAATTTAGGTTATGTAAATCGAATTACCTTTGGAGAACCTTTTCACTTTCGATTTTTAAATTATTTTCAGCAGACATAAAAACTTCCAAACAATTGTCAAAACAAAAATAAGAAAATTCAAAAACAAATGAAAACCCAAAAAAGCATACCAATCCTACAGTATGAATTTTATCGTGAAGATAATCCCCATGGGGGATCTCGGTTATCTTAAAAGATATGAGGTTGTTCTTTTTGTTTTGAGAATTTTATATATTATTATATATTATTAAGACACCTTTTTATGGGAAGTTTAATATGCCGTTGTCTTTATGGTGGTGTCTTTAAGTGGGAAGAGAAACAACTATCAACTTTTTTTTTCTTATGGACCTATATTGGACATTTTCATTTTTGAATAAATCATTTTTCCATTTACAATGCTGTATCATTCCAAAAAAAATTGTACAGTTCAGATAATTTTGATTATTGACAGTAAGTGTTTTCTGAGAACTTTTCTTGCTGATTACATTGGCAAGAACAATTCCTAATTGCACATTTAAATAATCCGTGGTTTCAACAAGATGGTGCTGTGCCATAATTGCCAGAGGATTAAGTGAGTTTTTATCGGAAATGTTTCATAATTAAACAATGATAATGTAAGGTGTGTAATGTAACATAAAAAAGTGTTCTAATACTGTTTTTAAGTGCCTAGCTCCATCAGTTTTTATTTAAAGAAATAAAAAAAATTATGATTTTCTAATTTTGGAAAGCTTCTAGAACCATGTATTTGCATTTTCATGGGAGTATGAGATTATTTCCCTAATGGTGACGGCTATTAAAATGAGACAGAGAATAGAATTTCTAATTTAGTATCTAAAAACTCATTTCCAATGTTGTAGGTAGGTATACTGTTTAAAAATTTACAAAATTGTACCTTTGACTTACAACTTGAAGATTGCTTGACCTCCAGTATTTTTAGATATTCTATACATATCTGACAACAGTAATAGTAAAACTTAATTATGATATCATGTGTACTTTTTGAAATATTGAAGAAAATAGGAAAATGTCAATAGCTGAAGTGTTGCCAACGGTTTTGCTTACAGTAATTCAGCAAGTGTATAACTTCTTGGGAGGTCTACGGACTTTCTAAAAAGGGAATCAAACTTCTACCAGTGCGCTATAAAAGCCTCAAGCCTTTAAAGGAAAAAGAATAATGTTAATATTTTTCTAGAAATCATGTCGCCTTGTTTTAAAAGATTGTATGAAACAATGAAAATAAGGTGATGCTATTTCTTAACATTATTAATGTTGCTGTATTACACTTTTTAACTCATGGAGACATGTTTAGATCAATGTTACAATCTAGTGCATTTAGAGGATGTGAGCAGAAAGCGCTACGTTGCTGATATGCTTTCGTAGTAGTTGTGATGTCTTGAATATCTTTCCTGTCATGTGAGCACCTGTAAGTTATATCAGCAGAAACTATATCAATTTGTTGATATAACCTTTATTAAAGTTTGTCAAGCTTTTAGATTTAAATGGATTTTGATTGCTCTAATATGTTGTAAAAGAAGCAGCCCACAAAATGTGATATTTTCACAACCGCAACTGTTACATAAGCTAAATGTAACCATTGTTAAGAAATAGCATTACACTAATTTCATTTTTTATGCAATTTACTGACAAGGTGACCTGATTTTTAGTAAAACATTGATATTACTTGTTTTTTCGTGTGAGCGCTCGAGGCTGCCATAGGGTGTAAAGCAGAATAGCCAGAACTTTGATTCTCTTTTCAACAAGTACAGAAAGGTCTTCCCAAAAATTTATACCCTTGCTGAAATACTATAAGCAAAACCGTTGCCAGCTCTTAGGCTACAATGAAACTTTTAACAATCTATATTTTGAAATCTCTTCTATCAAGTTGTTGGTGTAATTTTGGGATAATAATGCTGTGTATAAATATGGAGACATGCTATTTTTATTTATACTTGAAATTAACTGAGCACGATGTATTTTTAAAGTTTGTTCAAAATACTTTGCATACTACTATAATATGAAGAAAAGGTTCGATGTGATGTAGTAAGAGGATGCAAACAATTAAAAACAAAAGAAGAGCAACAACAACTGTGTTCATGTATTGTGTTTATTTCGTAGATGTGTATGTGCAAAAACAATTGATTTATTTTTTATTGTTACACATGAAGGCGAATTTCAGAGCTTGGAGGTATTCTGCTAAGTATATTTTTATCATTGTACATAATCGGTTACAAAAAAAAATGAATGGGATAAAGGAACGAAGCTAATTGGCTTTTATTGTGTTAACCACATTTAATACTGATATGGGGGTGAAGGAAGCTTATTACTGAGGTTTGTATTATTATTATTATTGTACATATATTATCTGTTTTTAAACTTAAAATAATGCTGGGATTGTTTTAATGAACTTTATAAGAAGTAATAAATTTTACAGTGTAGCATGCTGATGACATGTGGCCTCATGTTGTTGGAACCATATATGATTTTGAATTTCTTTCTTAAAACTTTTACATAAACAAATGTTCCTATTAATGATATATGTTATACTTCCTTGAAGAAAACTTGGCTATGATTATTTTAATACAAAAATCATACAGAATTGATATTGCTATATTATATGTATAAGGTTTGTTCATTAAAATTTGTGTCTAATAGTTAGCTGTAAAGACTGTTATGTTAAAGATTTTATGTAGTAAGTGATAAAAACACACAATTACACGCAACTTGGAGAATACTTTATTACTTCCACTCCGGATCAATACACAAACTAGACTGCTTACATGAAAACTAACAATTCAATATTACATGATATATTACTCATTGTGATTAGACAACATTACGATGATATAACAAATCAGTGAATAATAATGCTAGAGACTGTCTAACATGTGATATAGTTTTTATTTGACTTCTAACACGGCCATCGTGCATATTGCATGGCCTCGCATCCAGTTCGAATTGCTCATTACGTCTCTGAATTCCTTCCATCACCAAAGATACATACCCTTTACCTGTAATATGAAGGCATTAATTCAAGTGACCATTTAAGGTTCCCGAAACATTGACATGCACTTTAGCATTCACAAAACGTTGACTATTTAAGAACCCAAAAACAGTATCTCTCTAAAGACATTGATTATTTGTCTTGATAATAGTGATTACTCTTAAGACATTGACCATTTAAGGTCCTAAAAACTGTCCTTTTAAAGACATTGACCATTTAAGGTCCTCAAAGAGTGTCCCTCTAAAGACATTGACTATAAACTTCTTTCGAAAGGTTGGACTTGCATGTTCTGAACATCCTGAAACAGAATTACAATTAGAACGTTGAATATGAAACAAGGACTTGATACAATAAACAGAATTTCATCAAAGTTTTTGTAGGCTTATCATTAAAAAATATTTTTTTAGGTGACTGTGGTTTGAACTTTGCACGAACTCTTCTTAAATGGACTTTTTTAAATTTGGAATATTAGGATTTTAAGAATTTCTAGAAAGATCATTTATCTCAAAAATAGTAGACACTGGATTTTCGATATGTAATTGCGCTACATTCTTTGCAGAGACATCTTAGATGCACGCCTTGGTAAGCTTTCTTCAAGTCAAAGCCAGTTGTTTTCAGGAGTAGATTTTGAAGTGAATATCTTTATTTCTTGCATGTCTCGCAAAATTTTTAACAATTTGTTCTTCTCCGACTCGTCCAGTTCTGACATCTTCTTAATTTTTCTATTCTGACTTCCAATGTGGACTGAATACTGCGCCTCAGGTCAAGGCCATAATGCCTATTAACTATTTCAATTCCAGATTGAATGAGTTCATCTCGGCCACTCAGCATTGACATCGGGAATCGTCTCATCAGAGACGATCGTGAAATTGATTTCCAAAGTAATCTCTTGCAGCATTACATACAAATTACATTTACCAATGGTGGAGATGGTTTTGTTATTCTGGAGAAACTTTGTTTAGACGAAATAATGTTCACATTAAGATCTTTTGCAACACAAAAATTGATTATGGAACAGTCCTCTCCCAATCAAACATGTAGCTGAATCTCGATTTACCATCGTCTTTTGGTACCACTGCAGATGAAGCAAAATAACATTGGCAGCTGCCAATAGTGCCAATGTAATGAAATGTTTGTACTTTTTCTTGAAACACTTGGATTCGGTATGTCCCTGCCCTTTTACAGAATGTGCAGGATGGGACATCAGGGTTTCTTTCGTCGCCATATCTCATATGCATGTCATCTTTTATTTGAGAACAGTGTTGCACTTTATGTCCAGTTTTTTCACAAACAAAGATTTTTCCAGGAAACTTCTCTTTGTTAGTCTCTATTTGATTGCGCTTTGAAGGCCTTTCTGACTCATTCCTTCGGAAATCATTCAATTAGTACCATTGAAGTAGCATTAACAATTTTTTTTTTGGTTTTTGGGTTGATGTAATTTAATTGCTGCATGTATTGTGGTTAATGTAACACCTCCAATGACTTGGGATAATATCCTGTCTCATGGCAGTTCAGCATAAAAATGTTGCAAGGCACATATTTTCTCTAGGTCGTATTCGCTACTGCTTTTAAATTATGTTTTTTTCATGCTTGCTATTTGTAACAATTTTGAATGGTATGTTTTATATTTCATGCTACCAGATGCCAATTAACGAAAAATCCACTTGTGCTCCCCTTTAACGCATCGCCATATTTTAGTATCATAATTTCATCGCTAATTTCTAGTATTTCTTTACATTACTAGCATTTTCTATCTACTGTTTCATAGAAAAGCAACTTGTATTTGGGTCATAACTCGATAAATTGGAGAAGTACTTGTCCTCAGTATTAATTTTCGAACGTTCCACAAAGAATTTCATAAAATCACTTGTTTCATAAAAGCACAGCTCTAATATAAATATAGAAGCATGAGGTTAGTACTGGCTCATTGGGCTGAAGTATTCCCTGAACGGGTACCACCAACATTACTTTCTGTAATGATGATTGTTGATAAATTCAAAAAGACGAATAGTTTGCTTCATGCCAAGGGTGGTGTTATGACGATGTTACTGTTTCTACAGCAGACAATAATGAAATAGTATGCCACTTTTTAGTGGAAAATCCCAGCACAAGTTTTAGACACGGAGTGCTGAACTTGTTCTATCTAGAATTTCACTTAGGCAAATTACAAAAAAGAACAAATTTACTTACAAAAGAACAACGAAAGATTATAGGTCGAGAAACGCGTTTTTTTAAAAGATGCAGAGTTTGAAAAAAGAAAACTTTTCTGCTGCATTTCTAAATTAAATTGAAGAAGACGAACATTTTCTAGACAAAATTATTTGGACTGATGAGGCAGCTTTTAAATTAAATGGAAACGTAAATCGAAATTCTTTGTTTTAATAGATATGGCTTTTTGTTACCTATCCATTATGAGATTTCACACTTGTTTCAGTTATTATTCCTTTAATATTAAGTTGCAAATACGTTCTGTTTTATTAACTAAATAACGTTATTTGACGTTAGTCATAATTTTTAAACATACAGTTCAGCCTACTGTAACATAACATAAGATACCTATATCTTTCTTTCTTTCATACTGAGTATGTGCTTTATTCAGTTCCATTCATGTCGGTTATATACAGTGCGAGTATAAAGTCTGGAACTATGGAAATAAATCTTTTATTAAATATTTTTGAAAAAAATTCACAAGCACGTCGATTTTTATCTTAAATGCGACATATTTTAGTATAATTGTTATTTGTAAGTTGTCTTTTGTTTTTGAGTTATGGCGATAGCAAAAATTCTTCTAAATGGAAACTCTAGTTTTTTATGATGGATTTGAAAAGATAATGAAATTCTCAGACTAAATATGCTAAAAAGTATGATACTGTAGCAAGAAAACTTCGGAATAATTGCTTTTAAAGTTTTAAAACAAAAATTGAATAACAATCAAGAGTTCCAAGATTTTGATAAAAAAATCAAGTAACAATCGAATTAGTATTAAAATTATGACAGTTCTTTACAGAATTTTTAAATATTTTTATGTCCGATTGCATTATAAAGTACTGTTTATTGTATTGTTTTGCGGCAGTAAACTGGCTTATTATTGTACTCGTAAAATAAAGTGGCAGTAGTAAAATAAAGTATGGCAACTGTATATTACATGTCAAATTTTCTTCTGTCAAGAATAGATGTCAAATTTATAAACTGATTTCTTAAGCAATTTTAGGAATCGAACATAAAGCTTTGTATGCAACTCTTACATAATCGGACCTTATAGACTCGCCCTTTTTATAGGCCTTGCTCGCTTCGCTCGCTCAGCCATAAACTGGGCTTGTCTTTAAAGTCCTACATTATGTACTTGTTACATAAATAGCTATTAAAATATTTGGAACTTGGAATTCTTGATTGTTATTCAATTTTTGTTTTAAATCTTTAAAAGCATATATCTTGAAAATTTTCTTAATATAGTATCATACTTTTTAACATATTGGTCTTAGAATTCCATTATCTTTTCTAATCCATCATAAAAAAGCACGGTTTCCATTTAAAAAATGTTTCGCTATGGTCATAACTCAAAAACAAAAGACACTCTACAAATAACAATTACACTAAAATATGTCTCATTTAAGATGTGCCTGTTAATTTTCTTCAAAAAAATTTAATAAAAGATTTATTTAGATAGTTCCAGACTTTATACTCACACTGTATAATTTTGGTCCCTTTGGTACAACATGATGCTATAACAAATCAGTAAACAATGATGCTAGAGAATGTCTAACATGTGTTACAAGTGATATAATTTTGATCTGACTTCTAACATGTATATATGTCGTAGAGTAATTTTTACATACATTTTCAACAGCTACTGCTTATAGTAACCTATTTTACCAGCAATCGGCAGATTTATGAGATTGTTACTATTTAACAAAAAGTATCTGTTCGTTCCAGAATAAGTACTTTTTAAGAATCTATAGTTTCTATAGAATCTAATAGAAATCGCTTTTAAGAATGGTTCTAATAGTGCAGCAAAAGGCACTCATTGTATTATGTTATTCTTACAATGGACTGAAAGTTAATGGATCATTCATTTGTAATTGCTTACAAGATTCTAGAAACAAATTTCTTGAAATTATGGAATTTAAACATTTTCAAACAATTGTAAATTGATCGGCTCCATTAGACTGGAAGCGTTATGAGAAGAGAAGGCTCAGGCCGTGTCTCCTGGAGATTGTGAAAAAGGTGAGATGAGTAATGGTCACAATCATCATTTGTCTCATCCACGTCGATCTTTACATCAGGACATGTCATAACATACTATGTAAAGATTTGCTTTTTTATCCGCATCGACTATTCACGAAGATTGCAGTTTGGTAGATGATTCTCTAAGCAAAGTCTTTTTTACTGGCAAATCGTGTTTTTACGTAACAGGTTATGTTAACTCTCAAAATATGCTGCTCAGGAGTAATAAAATCATGTAAATTGTCTAATGTTCACTTCGTCCTGAAAAAGTTGGTGTTTGGTCTGCAAGGTGGATATTGGACTAATATTTTTTTAAGGTATGCAGCACAGTAATATTGAGGTAATAGTACTTAACTAATGGTTCTTATTTTAGGTACTTTATACAGGACGATCTGGTCTCGACATTTTTCAGGCACATTTTTTTAAGGAACTTCATGATTATTAATTGCAAAAACACTTGTTTTTGTATTGTACTCTAAAAACTTTGGATTTACTACATAAATATTCCGACAATTGAAAACAATTATCTTCTTGAATAAATTTTGACACAAATTGTAACATGTATTCGGGAAGGTGGTGGACAGACATATGCTTATCTTTTATAATAATAATAACTTTTTATTAACAGTAATTTTATAATTTATATATTTGAAGCAAATGCTAAATTTGAGGTTATGTGTCATAACATGACATAAGCAATTCCCAAGGCAACTAGATCACAAGTTTTAATGAACATGCTTTATAATGGTGTAATGAATGTAAATCCTTTTGATACTGATATAGCTATACAGGCTGAATTATAAAGCAATGAAGTAGAACAGTATCTGCTGTATATTTAGATTCGTATCTTGGTCTAATTCTTTTTTCATCAAGAACAAAAGAAGGCATTTTTGGCAGACGGCTACTTTCATAATGGTCATCAGTTATAAAATAAAGATTAGCATTCAATGCTTGAGGGCTTGGGGCTGCTTCTCTCTCAAGACTTCTCAATTCAATCAGAATGCCCAAAATTTTCATGACAATATAACTATGTAAGAAATCCTATTGCATGAGTGGCAGCCCCTCTCCTTTGACTTGCGTGCATCACCCATTCAATATTAATGCATGCAAGGAAGAATTTATGCAAAGATAAGTTTAGATAACAAGTATCACGAACAGTATAATGTTTTTGTCAAACGAACTGTTAGCAATAGTACTGGTAGGTACTAGAGTTATTTTTTTCTACATACACAATTCTTTCTTTGACCTGTTTTCTAGATTCTATAACTAAGATAGTCTTGTTAATTGCATTTCAAAGTTTCAAGAAATAAGCAAGATTCTTTGGAACGCATTTCATTTCTGATGAACAGGGGTTGGTCCAAAATTTTTTAAATTTGACAGTGGGGGTACTAACTTTACTGACACCCATTTTACTGACATTTAAAAAAATGATAAAATTTAATATTCTACTTAAAATTATTGGGAGTAATACCATAAGGGCTCAGATTTAGCCGGATATTTTTTAATGGTTGTTTTCGAGTACTTACTGTTATTGGCAATTTAACGAGAGTTGTTTTGACAAAATCACAAGAGCTTAGCTCCAGTGATTTTGTCAAACAGATCGAGTTAAATTACCTATATGAAAGTAAGTATGAGAAAACAACCTAAAAAATATCAGGCTAAAATTGAGTTCGAATGGTGTTTAGTAAGACAATTCCATGAATGAATAAAGTAATATTTAAATTAAATTCAATTAAACTTTATTTAACATTGGAACAGAAGAACAGTAAAAATTAAAAAATGGTTTTTAGAAAGAACAATTGTTAAAAACACAGTTATTGTATATAATTTGTCCTGTAGACGTTGACTCCATTACGGATGTAGATTATGTAGTTGATGTTGACATGGATGTTGTTGGCAGTATGGCTGATTCATTCTCAAAAGCTTATATTAAAACTCTAATCTATCAATATACTTGCCACATCTTCAACTGACTGCTTCGTTTCCAAATCAAAATTTCCTTGTTTACAAATTGCACTAAATTGGTTCCAAATGGATGATTGATTTTTTTTGTATTTTCAATCTCGCTTATTGCATATTTCTGCTTCGCAGATATTTCCAAACCTCAACATACTGTTTAAGAATACTTGCTTTTTAACTATAAAATCTACTTTTAACAATTGAAAGTTTCAAACTGACACGTCATAAAATAAACAATAAATGTAAGCGTTACCATAGTAACGTAAAATATCCGATTTTTTTATCCAGTTGCATTTCTGTTCTTTTTGTATTAGCAAATGGTGTTTTTTACATATGAGTGGAATTGCCATAAAATATTTACACTAACATTAAATTTAATTTGTCAAAATTACAATCGCCATTAAAATACAACACAGCAAAAACAACTGCTAAAAAACTCGTCATTAGCTACTGCATATTGAAGACATTTTCCTATTGTACAATGCCATCTAAATTTATTGGCGTGTCCCAATCACAAATTTTTTAATACTTCAAGCTCAAAGAACCTTTGGTACAAATCTGAAATGTATGGTTTCAATATTTCAAAAGTTAATTAGTTTAATTTCAATAGGGGAACGGACACTCAACAGGCAGACAAGAAATTCTTTCTTTCTAAAAGTATGTTTTTTGTGTTATTTGGGCTCTAAAACGTCGAGCTTTTCAAGATGGCTGTGAAATAAGTACCTGGAAATAGTGGTGGGTTATAACGCATAAAGTTCTCGATGCTTCTCGTAGTGTTACAACGCCTAGGCGTTTTATGAGACATGTTTATGAGAAGCGTGAACTATGAAGTATACCCATCTTTATTTTAAATACAGGTTTTTATATATTGCTGTTTCTAATGACCTTCAAGAATACTATCCATGCTTATGCGCATGCATAAATGTGCATCTGGGTGCCATGAAAATGCTATGACGTGCCGCTACTGTTTAGCTTGATGTCTCAAGAATGTTACACATCTTTTATTTCTTGACGCTTGGGCATTGGGTGTATGTAACGAGAAGCGTTAATTTACTAAATTTAAAGCTAACATACACATTTATTACAAGAACGTTTACCACACAAGATTTACTAAAAGCTAACATACTTCAGCCCATGGATCTGTGTTTGCCTTGACTAAATTTGGGTAATAATTGAAGCTTGTTTTTTCTTATAACCCTAACCATTGTCAGTTTGTTTAAACAGTAGTTCATACAGCTCAATACTAGCGAATCAATTGTCCACAGTAACGTTTTGTTTAGAGCCAGAAATGGGTTGGCACAGTCGTACAACTACATTTATTACACCATACGTGTTTGGTTTGGACGATATATACTGGTCGAAGGAACATTCCTAAAAACCTTCCAATTTTTTATCTATTGTAAAATGTTGCCATAAACTGTAGTTTTTTCCAAATCTCAGCAGATTTCTTCAACCCACGAAAACGCCACCTAGTTTTTTCCATCTCATCTGATCTTTACCGAAGTACTATGTATGACTGACTCATTTGGTTCTTCAGGGCCCATATCATCACCTAGTTAGGTTGTTAGGTTTTTGAATACTCCTGCTCTTCAACACAGTCAATTTGTTAATTAACTTCTTTAATGTAAATTGTACTGATTGTAATGATGCACTACACATCAACTGAAAGGTGTGTGGGAGTAAAACTCCCAGCTGCTGATTATTAGAATATCAGTAATTAACTTCTAAGTTGGTCTGACAAACGTGGGCATCACTACTAAAAGGTTGTTTAATTTACATAATAAGCGAGAAATGTCTTTTTCTATTATTTTTTATGTTTATTAAAATATTAATTTTAAGTTTTCTGTTATTTATTAATTAAGGAAGAGCAGAAAGTAATACTTCTTATAACACTGTCATATTTGCAAGCGGCATGATTTTATTTAGCATAAAATTAACCTGCAAGTGTTGTTTAAAGTGCTTTCACTTCATATAACAACTGTCAAATTGTTGTTAAGTTGGTTATGTTTATAAAATTTTAGAAGGGAATGTCAATTCTTAATATTGGCATATCCAGAGATTTTTAAAATGTCCCAAAATTATGAGTTAAAATAAGATACACATTATGCACTTTTATTTGGTTTTTAAACTGTTTTATACATTTATTTACTAGAAATAGATAGAAATTATAAAATATTACAGATACATGCAAATACTGACCAGTGCTTCTTATGTTGTTGACAATTTAACCTAAAAACATTAGTAACTTTTTGTCACTAGATATCTGATATACTCGCTACAAAAAGTATGTTTGTTATTGTACAGTCCCAAAATTCTATAAAAATTTGAAACTGACGGTTGCTAATTAAATTGAAAGCACTATTGGGACGCGCCAATAAATGTAGATGGCATTGTAAAGCAACAAAATTAAACAAAATGACTTCGATATGCGGTAGGTGATATGCAGGCAACTAACAAGACGCATGCTTTAGTTGTAACATAACCTTCCAATTTGACAATTATCCTACCACATAATCAGTTTTTATAAAATTCTGCTAGAATGTAGGTCAGTCTTTGGCGGGTCTCAATACATTGCGAGCTGTGATGAGTTTTGTTATTTCTCTCTTTTACACATTTTGAATTATATCTAGTTTTTCAGTTTTATTCTCTAACTTCAAAAATTTGAGGTTAGAAAAGCTATCAAACAGTCTCTTATTGGTTCGGGATCTAAAACGTCACATATGACGCGAATTAAAACTATAATTTCTTTTTCTCGTGAGGGCTGCTGTGTGGCACAAAATATTATTACTAACATAAATTTCTAAGCCTATGCTATTGCATAACACAATAAAAAAAAAATGTCGATGCAAAAGCCCATTGTAACTTGAAAAAAGAGATCTATTATACTGACCACTCATTTTCTTCTATTGTTTATGGTTACTGAATTGCCCAATGCAGTCAAGCAATTTGAACTGCCTTGTACAAATTACAGTTGTCATGAAATGTGGAATAAGTTTCCTTCAATCAGTTAAAGAAATAACTGATTCAAATTCATCCACATATTCAATATTATTCTTCTTATTATCCTTTTAAAATTTATAGTTTTGAAAAGCATAAAAAACCTAGAAGCTCTGAATTATATAAATGTTTCTTAACACGAAGAAAGAAAGCAGTTTAGTGCATCTATGTTATTTTAATGTTTTTAATAATAATTCTTATAATAAGCGAAGTGAATCAGTGGGACAGAATATAATTGGTGCCCTGTTTTGTTGTCTTCAAAAGAAAAAAAAAGGAGATAATAATAATTTTAAAAAAACAAGTTGTTTATACTAAATTTTCTTGTTGCGCATTCAAGAGATATGTGCAAGCTGTCAAGTCACTTGAATTGTAACAATACATGTGGACTTTCCCGTAAGTTACAATCTCATTTATTTTTTTAATATATAATATATACATAATATAATACACATTTTATTATTTGTTGTTAATGTGCCAGCAATTTATATACAAAAGAAAATTACAATTGCTGTTTTGTTTCTGCAGTATTCACTGTGTATATGTTTAGCATTAAACTGTATTTTAAAGTATGCATTTGTTTGTATTGTGTATTTAATAAAAATAATGATTTTCTATTTTGGTAGGATTTTAAATCTAAAGAGGAATTAATAGATGAAGATCAAAATTCTGAAAGTTACTCAGATGATGATTATATTGATGAAGAAGAATTAGAATCAGAATATACGCAAGACACCATGTATGATGGTTACGATTATAGTATGCCACAACAGCAACAGCATGCAGTTGTTGATAGATATGCCTGTGAAACATGCGAAAGAGAGTTTGGAACATATTGGCAGCATCAGAAGCACATGTCTGAGCATAAGACATGCAACATTGATGGATGTACATTCACGGCACATGAGAAGATTATAGCAAAACACGTACAAATGCAACACTATTCGGGTTTGTATGATAAAATTAGAAACGTAGAAACACCTGAAGATATAAAAAAATGGATTGCTGAAAGAAAAAGGAAATATCCCAACAAAGAAAATGTTGAGCAACGTTATAAGCAACAGGAAGAGATGTTGAAGCGTGGTGAGAAATTGAAGAGGGATTCTAATCGTTTTGATAAGAAGAATAAGAGAAGATGTAAGTTTTTATTTATGCAGTTAATTATAAAAATTTAATAATTTGTTTTCTTATAGTTGCTTTGGCCAAATCTAGTCAAGCTCATCGCCATGAACAACAACACAAAAAGAAACCTACAAAACGAAAATACACTGCACAAAAAAATGCAACTGCCTCTTTAATTGATGACAAGTCTGATTGGAATGGAACACTGTTTCCATTTAGGGGAACTAGTCAATTATATAATGAAGAAACTATGAATAGCAACATAGGTGATACCATTGAAGATGAGGATGATGAATGGATGCAAACAAACAAAAATGAAATTCAAGACATTGCAACAATTGAAGATAGTAGCACATCTAACATAAATAACAATAGCACACAACCCCAAATGGATAAAATTTGTAGTTCAGATAATAATAAAGCTCCTGTAGTTAAAAATGCATTGGGAGCATTAATGAGTGCTTACAACTCGGATGATTCTGATATGGAAGAAGAGGAAATCCCCCCTGATGGGAACGTGACTGTAGCTAAAGAAGTTAAAAGCAAAACTATAGTTGATATAAGTGACAATGAGGCTCCAATAGAAGAAAAAATAGGTAGACTTGAGGTTCCTTTCTTGAAAGAAGAGCAACCACCGAAAGTAGAAGAAGAAAAGCCAACATCAAGTAAATCAACCAGCTTTAAACATGGTCATAAAAGAACTAGAACTAAAAGAAAAGATTCAGACGGCAATTATAAACATAAGAAAAATAATAAGAACAATAAGAATCTGAATGATCAAGGTGCAAACACATCTACTGGTGTATACAAAAGGCGTAGGGTAACATTACTCGAAAGGTTGTTATCCAGTGAAATCGTCCACGAACGTAATGTTTTATTGCAATGTGTTAGGTATATTGTTGAAAATGGATTTTTTGATAAAGAAGAAGAGAAAATCTGATAGTCTGAATGAGAAACTGTGATATCAGTGCTGTGTAATTGTTGAAATGTTAATGTTTAATTTTTATATATAATAACACACGTTAGAAAAGTAAACTTTTACTTAATATAAGGCAATAAAAATATTTTCTAAATGAATGAGGTCTGTATTATCATTTACAATTATAACTTTTAGTGTGCAATAAAAATATCAAAAAGTGTTATTTAAAAAATTATTATTGGTGTACTACAAGTTTAAAAAATCAGTTTATGCACAGTAGCATGACAGTCAAGTATCAAACAATCAGTAATAGTTACTAGTTAGTTAGTTAATAAGGTTATTGTTCCAAAAAAATCATTTTTTTTAATTCATTTTATTTTGGCGTTTTAAGCAATGTATTAAAAATCAAGAGTAAAGTCAAAATCTTGGTTGCAAATATCTCGCATCCTATAGCTCGAATGTCAATTAAGGTTCTTATAAAAATGAAAGATAATTTTCGACAGAATAGGTTATATTCATTTTTTACGTACAGCTAACCGTTTGTGAGATATATAGCAAAGAACGTGTATAATCAACGTTGTATCCGTATCTCGAAGTTCTCAAAAGGTAAGTTGACAGACGAGAAGAGGATAACATAAATAAAAATTTTTATTTCATTTCGTATTTCAAACAATTGTTTATATACTACAATTAGTAAAATAAAGTATAACTTGATCTCCGTTGTCAATGACACCGAAGTTCAAGATGTTCTTGATCTCCGTTGCTGTTGGCAACGTAAAAATCATTTGATGTTGCATAACAGCCACACGTGACATGCTGCTTTTTATCTCCTACGTTACGCGTATGATGACACAGACCAGGCAACTTGCTTCATTATATAATAAATTCGGATGAATTTTAAAAGGGAAAAATTAGGATTGAAATACGAAATAAAATAAAACAACTTATGCAATCCGGAGATCAAGCTTCTTTAAATCCTCTAAGATGTTATAACGCCTCGGCGTTAATAAATCTTCTTGGATTTAAAGTATCGCTTGATCTCCTAATTACATAATATATAATATTTATCAAATAATTAATAAATAAGTTACTTATCTGGTTCAGTTCTTTCATAACCTCCAAAATGACATAAATTCTGACAAAAGCAATGATTTTTTCGTCACATTGCTATAAAAGAATATTAATTATTATACACCGTTTAGCCTAACTTTACATTCACATAATAAATATGGTAATGACGTAAGAGTACAACCAACTGTGCAAATAATGTTCAAAATATAATTTTATGAAGTAAGATTATTTGCTTTATCAAAAATAATAAAATTTAATCTTCATATTACCTCCGTTGCACTCCCATAAGAGTTTGTGTGGAACCCCGACTGCAAAATGCGGTAAAAGGGGAATGGATTATGTATGTATGTATATTTAGTAGGGTGGTTCTTATTTGGGTCATCTTGGAATTTCGGTTTGGCCGGGTGCCCATTTGATTCTAAAAAAAAACTGAAAATTTTAAGACCAATTCGAACTTCCTATCTCTGTTCTAATCATTCGCTGTAACGAAGAGAAGTTTCCCATTTAAAATGCACGCTTTTTTTCACTTCTTATGTATATATTTGTCCACTGGGACAAATTGTTGAAAAAAAATTTGAAAATTGATTTTTTTTTAATTAACAGGGTTCGATACTACTTTTAGGCACAAAAAAATGATATGGTGCATTTGGTATTTTCCTACGATTTACAAATAAATTCAAAATAATGCACCGTTCAATTAGGGTTGGAAGTGATGTAGAATGTCCCATATAATTTTTTTTCTCACCTAAAAGTAGCATCGATGCTCGTTAATTCTATAAAATCAATTTTCAAATTTTTTATAAAAATTTGTCCCAGTGGTCAAATATATGCATAAGAATTGAAAAAACCCATGTATTTTAAATGGGAAACTTCTCGTCGTTACAGCGAATGATTAGAATAGAGATAGGAAGTTCTCGTATTGGTCTTAAAATTTTCAGTTTTTTATTTGGAATCAAATGGGCACCCGGCAAAACCAAAATTCCAACATGACCCAAATAAGAACAACCCTAATATTTAGTAATATATTTATTTATATTATTATATATATTGTCTGGCACAATGTATGATTATTATCAAATAAATAAAATAAAATAAAAAAAAATAAAATAAATACAAATAGGTTTTTAAAACAAAATGTAATTTGGTAATTTAATGAGAAAATACACATTCATTTCAACAGAAAAACAGGTTGGTACACCTGTATATGCGACACGCTGTATTGTCATATTTATTCAGGTGTGTTTTCTGAATTTGATTTATGATAGTTTGTTATTTTGTGTTTACTGTGTTTTACGATTTTTCCTGTATCTAGATTATTAGTTAAGACATTAATAAATTATTTTCAACAGCCCCTTATTCCTTGAATTACTGTTAGAGAAGTTAATTTATGTTTTTATTTTCTGTTAGAAAGATTTATATATAATTCTAGAGAAGCACCGAGAATATGTCTTAAGACTGTTTCCAACATTTCATCTGCGGAAGAAGTTTCCAGTACAAAGAGGAAACAAAATCGAAAAAGATCGTTAACTACAGACATTGATCCTGAGGGGTAAATAATCACAATGAAATTTATGAAATGTATAAGAACAGTAAGTACCTGACGTTATGTGTGTAGCTGTGCTCTACAATTGATATACCACATTTGGTTATAGGAGAACATGTATCACTTGATACTGTGTTAAAAAAAATTGAAATCCAAGTTCATATATGAAGGAAGTAGAAGTTCTTTATTCATTGTCCTATAACAAATTGGATTCGTATATAAGAATAACGATCCAAAATGGGGGATGATGAGGGAATGGATGAGAATGAACAAAGTAATATTGTTCATAAGAGAATAATTCTTTTAAAAACGTAAACTAAAAATATGCAACAGAGGTGTTGGGACTTTTTATATTTTGACGAAAATTGGATAACTAAGGAATATCCAATTCCATATGGCAACAGCGCATGGTCTGATGTCATAATATAGTAATGATGTGCCCGTAAAATTACACTAAACAACGTATAGTTAACTAAACGGTGACAAAAATTAGAATTCTTTTTTATGTTGATGAATTGATCTCTGAATTTACTAAACTTAGAATGGTAAAAAAATCTTTTCCAGACCAGTAGGAATAATTAAAATAATGTGTTAGCTTATAACATCTATGTAGGTACTAATCCGGGTGGCCAGCGAACTGGGAATTAGCACAATCGGGAAAAAACCTTGAATTAGTGATCAAAGTCGGGAATTTTTTCAGGAAGAAATAAAAAACTAAAACTAGGAATAGGCTACAAACAAAATCACGTAGCGCATTATTACTTTTTTGTGCAACCGTACGCGAAGTGGACACTTGCCGACAGGATGCAAAATGCAATTTCGCGCCCGTTACTAAGGGCAACGGTCGCGAAGTAACTTAATACCAGGGCCCGTATTCTTGAGTTTCGCATACGAGATGACGTAATTATCTATTACCTTCTAACATTTGATTGGCTAAATTGCATCTTATGACGTAAAAGTTACGTCATCTCGTATGCGAGACTTGTTCGTATGAGTTCAAGAATACGGGCCCAGGGCCCGTATTCTTGAACTCTAATGGCTAAGTTGTATCTTGACGTAAAAACTACGTCATCTCGTATGCGAAACTTGTTTGTATGATTTCAAGAGTACACAAAACATATTGTGTATACCTTGTTCGCGAAATTCTTTAGCATCCTCGAGATTGTCCTGCTTCGAGCGTAAACGGCCTCGGCGAAAATCTTTTTCTCGGTATGTTAAAAAGAGATTTCGCAACCTTGGCATATAAGTATTTTTTTTTCTATTTACTTGTCCAAATGACACGTTTTGGACACGTATTTGCAAATCCAAAAGAGATTCCGTTGAATACTGGAAACAGTAACATTTTATTTTTAAAGTTAATATTGTTAAACAGCTGTTCTTAAAATGTCAAAGTAATTTACGCAAATTTGAAAAACAAATGCAGAATTAGAATTTTCCAAGTTGCCTATCAAACTATTTAACAAAGTACCTATTCCTAAGAAATTTTGTTTAAAACTAAGTTATTTTTCAAAACGATTATAAATTAACGCAAATAGAAAATAGTATATTTAAGTATTAGTTCCATAAGAACACGTTTTTAGCGCACGCGTTCAAGTTTAGAAAATGACCCGTGTAGCGGGGAGTTTTCTAAAGGACAAATGCGCTAAAACGTCTTATGAAACGAATACTTTATATATTTTTTTCTATTTGCGTTATTTTGTAATTATTTAAGAAAAATAACTTGGTTTTAAATAAGATTTGTTAGGGATACCTTGTTAAGTAGCCAAGACAGTTGCAGACAGTGAAGATTCTAATTGTGTGTTTGTTTTTCAAAATATCGTAAATAAGTTTGACGTTTTAAGAACAGCTGTTCAACGGTGATACCTTTAATATATATTATGTAATTAGGAGATCAAGCGATACTTTAAACCCGAGAAGATGTATTATAACGCTGAGGCGTCGGCTGACGCCTCAGCATTATAACATCTTCGAGGATTTAAAGAAGCTTGATCTCCGTATTGCATAAGTTGTTTTATTTTATTTCGCATTTCAATCCTAATTTCTCCCTTTTAAAATTCATCCGAATTTATTGTATTTACGTTGCCAACAACAACGGAGATCAAGAACGTCTTGAACTCCGGTGTCATTGACAACAGAGATCAAGAACGTCTTGAACTCCGGTGTCATTGGCAACGGAGATAAAGATATATGTCATTGACAAAGTAGATAAAGATATACTTTATTTTACTAATTGTGGTATATAAACAATTGTTTGAAATACGAAATGAAATAAAATATAAAATATTACTATTTTCAGTATTTAAATAAATCTCTTTTGGATACGCAAAATGCATGGGGATGATGATATTTTACAACATGGAAAACCGGGAAAAAAGCTTCAATTTCGAAGTACCACTCTTGCTGGCCACCCTGTACTATGTAAAATTTTTAGAATAGATCATAACTATCCGCCACAATGAGCTTTGAAAGTGACGGATATGACGTTACACTGGCCGGCATTAGATATCACCTAAATCTGCTTTTTCGAAGAGCGCTGTTTCTATGGTATTCATTGTTGTAAATAATTCAGTGGTTATTCTCGAACTACGATAAATACGAAGAAGGGAATTGTATTTTATAAGTAAGTGTTTGTTTAGAATATTAAATATAAAACTATGCTTATATTCTAACATTAATTTCAAAATACTGTTTTAAAATTGAAATTATGTAGTTTATGTGCGCATATTGAGACAGTGAGAACAGCCAATGGAAATATATAATTACCAAGCCGGAAACACCTCCGCCACATTGAGATTCCATCCCAGCCGTATGTGGTAGATGATTATGCTCCTTCCTAAAGTTTTATATTCTAAGGTAAAATATCAATTTTGAAAATTAAATAACTAATAACTTGCTAAAACTACACTGTAAAAGATTAAAAGAAAGCAGCGAGAAGTCTCAGAATGTAATCTTTATTTTTATAAATGCAAGTACCTCCTTAAAAATGTCAATAATTGACCTTTTTTTCCACCAATGGTGAAATGCAGAATTAAAAATGGGCGTATCTTTGTTTTACTTCTGAATATTTGCTTTCATTACTGATCTAGTTACTTTAGTTGAGTAACTTATAATGGCAACAACCTTGATTAGTCATACATAAACAAAAAGTACATAAACATAACCTCTGATTGATGGACGTTTTGTGGGTCCTTAAGCTATAAATAAAAGCTTAATAAATAAGCTGAAAAAAAAGTAAGTATTATACTAGGCTTTTAAAAAGTCTTTTAAAGTAAGGTTTAAACTTTTATCTGATGACATCAACACTAAAAATAATAACGGTATTTACTTTTGACGTTTTTAGCGCCTGCTCATTAAGCTTAGATCCCATTACTCGTGTATTTGGCAAATATGCTAATATTTGTGAATTCCACATATCTACAAATGGACACTTGTGCAACCGCACCCACTACTTGTATATTTGGCAAACATTAGTATTCGAATATATACATTTTTAAAGAATATATTTGTTAAGTAATAAAAATCTTGATTTGTGTTATATTTGCTGTCAACCGACACGAAGGCAAATCATTTTATTATAACTTTTTTTTTGTATACTAAACTGGTAGCAACATCTCTACTAGTTTAACAAAGCATTCCATACATACGCCTTTATGGCCTACACTAATAGCACTTAATGAAGCCCTTGACGACATCTGGTAGGTATTTCAAAACGAACTGTTACACAGCTTGTTAAGTTTAATCATCGTCTTTTGTCACCTCAACAACGCCACAGCAAACTTTCTCAAAACAAATGATGCTTTTGATTATAATGTAAGTATCCCACATTATTTGCTTTCAAAATGTTTCTTGTTCTGTATACAAAAAAGTATATAACACATTACTAGTAGTCACAATTAGGATCTTGTTAGTTGACATGTTTTGCCCTACTCTGGCTGCACTCATGATGTACTAGTGCGGCCATAAATGCTTTGATACCAGCCTAATATTGTAAATAGCTATTATTATTGATCAAAAGTGGTCTAAGGGTCTCTTATCACACATTCCTGAGACCAAAATAGGACGATTTAACCAGACATTTTTTGTCCTTGTTCAAATTTGCTATCTGCCATAGTTTAAGAAAAAAATAGTACATATATTATGTTGTTAGGATTAAAAATAGCACTATATTTGCGAGGCAAAGCGCAGCATAGCCAAGCAACTGCAAAAATTGCGAGTCAGTATTGAATAAATCTATTTTATTTTATTTGTCTATTTGAAAAAATAACCTTTCTCTGTCCAGAGGTGGTGCATTTAATTAAATTGCATTTTCTTAAAATGCTTATTACTGGAGTTTTAACCGTCCGTTTTTAGAAGCAATGAAAACCTTTTCGTTTACAAATTTGCAAATAATTGCCAAAGTAGCATTTTTACAGCACTTTTATTTAATTTTGTAAAAAAAGTTTTAGCAGGAAAAAATACAATACATAACCAATCCAATGACAATGAAAACAGAATATGTAATTTAGCAGCCGCAATGAACCTTTTTGTTGTTAGTACAAAATTCCCACATCCAGACAAACATAAAATAACCTGGAACCACCCAAACAAAACATCAAAAAGCCAAATTGATCACATACTAATAAGAAAAGATAGACTCAAAAACGTGCAAGATGTAAGATCATATAGGGGAGCAAACGCGGATACAGACCACTTTTTACTAATAGCAAGCATTAAAGAGACAAAAAGTTCAGAAAGTGTTAAAGCCCAAAACAGCAAGATGAGCAAATGGAACACGCAGAAAATAAAAGACCCAAAAATGCAAAAAAGATTGGAAGAAGGGATAACACAAAAATTTCAACACCAGCAAAACATTGGCGAATCCTCAGTTGGAATTGAAGGCCAATAGTCTAAAATAAAATGGAACATACTAACAACCGCAGAAAGATGTGTGGGAAGAGAAAATAAAGAGAGAAATAAAGAATGGTATGATGAAATATGTAAAGAAGTCATTGAAATAAAGAATAAAACATGGAGGAAATGGTTACATTCAAGAGAGGAAGAGGATAAAAAAGCATATAATGAGGCGAACACAGCAGCAAGAAATACCTGCAAGCAGAAGAAAAGAAAATGGTATGAAAATAAATTACAAAACATGCAAACAGACTATAACAATAAAAATACGAGACAATTTTACCAGAAAATAAAACAAGAAAAGAAAAGCTTTAACATAAGAACAAGAGGTTTCAAAGACCCAGAAGGAAAAACAAGATATGAAACTAAAGAAATTCAAAATATATGGAAAAACTACTACAAACAGCTGTTTACAAATGAAAATCAAATAAATATAGTAGAACCAGAAGTTATAAACATAAATCATTCAACAATTCTTGAACCAGATCTAGAAGAAACAACAGAAGTGATAATGAAGATGAAAAATAACAAAGCACCTGGATATGACGATATTATAATAGAACACCTTAAATATGGAGGTGATACACTACATAAAAAAATTCACGCACTAATATGCACGATATGGAAGGAGGAAAGCATGCCAGAGGAGTGGAGAAAAGGGATAATTTTTACAATCTATAAGAAAGGAGATATCGAAGAATGTGCAAATTACAGAGGAATAACGTTATTGAATGTAACGTATAAAGTTCTGTCGAAAATAACTAAAAACAGATTACAAGAATACTCTGAGAAAATAATTGGTGATTATCAACAAGGATTTCGACCTGATGGTAGATCAACGACAGATGCTATCCACATACTACAACAAATACTAGAAAAAGCAAATGAATACAATATAACACTTCATATTTTGTTTATTGACTTTAAGCAAGCTTTTGACAAGGTGATAAGGGCAAGTATAACAGAAGAAATGTTATGCAGAGGGGTCCCGAAAAAAATAGTAAACTTAGTTGAAATGACTAAAAGATACAATGGCAGCAGTAAAACTTAGAAATGAAACAACTGACAGTTTCAAGGTAGAAGAAGGGGTCAGACAAGGAGATATGTTATCAGCAACATTATTCAACTTAGTCCTAGAAAGCGCAGTCAGAAAAACAGATGTAAACAGTACGATAAATCATAAAAATGTACAAATTGTTGCCTATGCAGATGATGTGGCGATCATAAGTAGAACAAAAGAAGGTCTAGAAAGTGCTTTAGTAAGATTAGAAGAAGAAACATCAAAAATAGGGGTTATACAAATGGGTTATAAAACATATTATGCAAATAAAAAACTGTTAAACACTAAACATTTAAGCAATAATGCAAAGGTGCAGATATATAAAACAGTAATTAGACCTGTAGTAACTTACGCAACAGAAACATGGACGCTAACGAAGAAAGAAGAAGAAGACCTACAAATATTTGAAAGGAAGATATTACGAAGAGTACTGGGGCCAATAAAGAATGAACAAAATGAGTACAGACCGAGAATGAATTTTGAGTTAGTGAACCAAATGAAAGGCGAAGATATTGTTACATATATTAAATCGCAGAGGATAAAATGACTAGGTCATGTAATGAGGGCAGACAAAAAAAGAGCAGTAACAGAATGGAAGCCAACAGAGAGCAGGAAAAGAGGAAGACCCAAATGGGGGACCCAAATCCATGGCTGGAGAATGTAGAAGAGGACCTAGTTACGCTTGGAGTAAAGAATTGGAAGGAAAAATGCATGAACAGGAAAGAATGGATGAAAATAGCAGAAAATGCCAGGACCAACAGAAGCCTGTAGAATGAAAGACACGAAAATATGGGAATTAATCCATCCCAAGAAAAGGATTTAGAAAGCTTTAATTAAGCAGCCATAACTCCTTGCGGTTACAGTGCTTGATATATATATATATAAAAAGTTTTATCGTAAACAATATTGACACGCATTCGAAATAAATGGTGCTGCTATTCTGTCGGTGATTTATTGGAACTAACGTTAGCCGATTAATTTTTATATTTTTGTCTTTGCTATTAACGACTGTGTACCGGGGCCCCAAATGTGACTTAGCCCAGAGTCCTGAATATTATAAATTTTGGTACGGCCTACGTAGGCATCTGTGAACCAGTTTTTGGCCTCGTCACTATCCCAGTTTCCAGCTGTTTTCCTACGACTGACTTTGCAAGTAAAAAAATGCCTTTTGACGTTTCTTTGGAGAAACATTTTCACAGGTAGACCTGCTGGACCATATTTTGGATATTTAGGCAAACAAGACAACAAACTGCGAGAACTACAGAGCGATATGTTTAGCACACACCACACTAAAACTATACACAAGAATACTGGAAAAAAGGCTGAGAATATATGTAGAACACAAAATAGAAGAACAAATGGCATTTAGAACAGGAAGACAGAAAAGCGATAACATTTATATACTAAAAACGCTAACAGAAAAGCAATAGAAGAAGATAAAGAGCTGTACCTCATTTTCATCAATTTGAAGGCAGCGTTTGACACAGTGCACAGACAGACAATATGGAAAAGCCTGGAAAAATTAGAAGTGCCGAAACAATTGATCCAAATAGTAAAAAGCACGTTCAAAACAGTAAGAGGGAAAGTAAAAATTGCAGGACAACGCTCAGAAGAATTCAAAATGAGGAAAGGAATAAAACAAGGGGACAGCCTAAGCCCACTCCTATTCTTGATAATAATGGACAGAATAGTAAAACAAACTAAGAAAAAAGAAGACCTGAAAACAACAGTAGGATACAATAAACTAGAACCCATACAAATAAGCAGCTTATTATACGCAGACGATGTAGTACTAATAGCGGAATCACG
Source organism: Agrypnus murinus (assembly GCA_929113105.1). Taxonomy (NCBI): domain Eukaryota; kingdom Metazoa; phylum Arthropoda; class Insecta; order Coleoptera; family Elateridae; genus Agrypnus; species Agrypnus murinus. Next base: position 150,322,450 of record OV816028.1, read on the forward strand.
AAAGAAAATACAGGATTTATTAAATATCTGGCTAAAATAAATAGAAGAAATGAAAATGGAAGTAAACAACAATAAAATAAAACTGATGATAATAAATGAAAAACAGGTAGAGAGTAAAAACAAAGAAATAAAAAGCAAAAATACAATTCTAGAAAAAGTAACAACATTCAATTATCTAGGTACAATACTGACAAACGACGGGAAAATAGATTCAGAAATAACAAATCGGTCAAATAAATCAACAAAGCTATATTACGCACTTAACCATATACTAGGACACAAAGAAATAGACACAGAAACGAAAAAGAAAGTATATAACACAATAACACTTCCAACAATTACATATGCAGCGGAGAATTGGACATTGACGAAAAAACATGAAGGGAAGATAAACGCGATGGAAATGAAGCACATAAGAAAAATAACAGGAAAAACAAAATGGAATCAAGTTAGAAACGAAATATTAAGGAAAGAAATAGAACAAACACCAATACTAGAAAAAATTAAAGAGAAACAGCTGTTATGGTATGGGCATGTCACAAGAATGAATAATAACCGACTGACGAAAAGAATAATGGAAGGAGGGAAACCTAGAAATAAGAAGAGGGGAAGACCAAGAAGAAAATGGATAGACCAGATAATAGAATATGGAAAAAATAAAGGGAATACAAGGGAGGAGATGAACATACTGGCAAGGGAAAGGAGGGCATGAAAGAAATGGATTAAGGAGGACCGGGACTCGCAATCCGACGCCTGAAAGGGCATGAAGGAAACGAGAAGGAAGAAGAAGGCAAACAAAAATGAACTATTATTCGATTTTATTAATAACCTATACAATAATGACACTTCTTGACAAAAGTGATAGGCAACTCAACTTACACGTTTTCAAAGCATGTACGTTGATATTTTTAAATTAAAGAATCAAAGCTAGTAGGTACTCTTTTGTTTTCAATTAGGTTAATGTTAATTTGTTGGTTCAATTTGGCATGTAAAGTTTCAAATCAAAACTTGGCAGCAATAACTTACTGTAGCAACACTCTATTTAAGAAGACATTCTACCATAGGCGCCGACTTTTCAAAATTTTAATGAGGGCTAGCCAGTTTAAAGTTGTGTGCCAACAGTGCCAAACATATCTAAGTATTTCAAAAAGATTTATATTAAATTTCTACTACTCGTGCAATAACAATACAACGTAAAAAATCAAAATATTCTTATACTGTATGTCTCATTCAGAAATCGCATTTAGGGTAACCTGTAGTTTTAAATAATCCTTTTTAAAATTTCCCCAAGTAAATGAGCTTATTATTTCTGTTTTATCATTATGTTTATTGGTTTAAACTGATTTATTAGTATTTTACTGTTTCCAGGTTTACTTTGTGGAACTCCACAATCATGCAATAAAATTAAAAAGAATAATTAAAAGTTTTACAAGATTTATTAATTTATTGTCAGGTTATAATTTAATAAATCTTGTGAAGCTTTTGATTAATCTTTTAGTTTTATTTTCTTTAGTTCTCTTTAAAAAAAATATTTAAATTAATGCAGCTTAAAACAAATGTGGAGCATTTAAGAGTCGATATGATTATATAACTCAGTTAGTCGAAGCGGGGTGATAATAATCACAAGTCGCTGCTGACCCAGGTTCGATTCTAGCTGAGGGATAACTTATTTTTATATTTTTTTTGCAAAACAAACTTGCAGTTCAAAATTGTAATTCTGATCCACATATTGGACACTACTAAAAAAAACAGGCTAAATAAAAATAATGATGTTTTTTTTTGACAACCTAAACGGTCAATAAAACTTAATTAGTGAAAAATCATTAAAGTTGTAAAATCTTGTTTCCAGGAAAATAGTATGCATCACACTCCTATCTGCTTATGATTTTTTAAATATCTGTAGCCACCAGGTGCACGATAATGTAAATCTAACGAAAATTTTTTCTCATCTTCTTCCCAAAGTGAGTTCTTTTTGTGTAGGAGTTGCATTTTGCAAAATGTCTTTGCGCTTTGCGATATATCTGATGAATCGATGGAATCTTTTAAATTTTTCTCTTTCAGTTTCTTTTGTAAACGTTTCATTTTTTCATTTTTTGATTTTAGTTGGCTCAATAATTTTGTATGCGCTTGTTTTAGTTTTAAATACTTTTTTCGCCACAGATCACTATTGCCTTGTTTTTTATATTTATTTTTACTCAATTTACTTTTAGTCGGTGTATTAAACGGCGATGAGTTTACATTCACAAGTCCCGTCTCTGAACGATCGGGTGAAACACAGATAGAAGCATCAGGTTTTTTTGGAAAAAAAGCTGAAAATTTGCTGTAAGTTTTAACAGGATCTGCCCGGCTACAACTTGGCTGATGTAGGGATAAATTAGATGTCTCAGCTATTTTATTTTCTGCAGTTGGTATTGCATTTGAGATGAGCCTTTTTTTCGTTTTCGGTTATAACAAATTGGGAAACATCAAAATGTTCTTCGCATATAACTCTATAGCGAAGTTTTTCGTATGGCAATCCAACTAATTCAATCTTTCCGCAAAACTGAATCCATTTTTCTCTTTGCATGTCATTTTTTGGAAAGAAGAAATAATTCAAATTTGGGAAAAACCGGTTAGACTTTTCACAACCTTTCACGGCACATTTGCTACCTCTATTCGGCATTGTTACAACAAGAAGCAATTAATATACCAATGAATATGCAACTATTTTTTTAACCCACAGCTAAAACTGGTAACCAGCGTATTAAGACAATTAAATATTACCACAAATACTTAATAATATGAATAAAAATTTAAAGTATAATAATTGCGAGAAATCCGAAGTGAATCGAATCTAAAACGACTAAAACAATTGATAGGTACTTAAAGAAAGTGTCGTATGAAATATTTAAGGAATCTAATATTTGCTAATGAACAATATTCTAATCGAAACTAAACAAAACTAGACTAAACAAAACGAAACTAAATAAAACAAAACTAAACAAAATGTAACTAAACAAAACGAAACTAAACTCTTCAAACTAAAACAAATTAAGAAGAAATACGTATTTATTAATCCACTCCGCACAAATACTACAAATGCAGAAAAAATATCAAATCGAGTCAAACACGCCAAGAAGAGCTCGCTGTAAGACAAATAATATTGTTAAAATTTCATCCTTTTTATGTGTTTATATAGTGAAGAATTCTATCACCTGTCAGACACCATGTGTGTCATACTGCTGGCGCGTCGGCTGTAAATTTGCGCATGCTATACCTAATAACGTCGCAGTCGACCAAACAATTAATGAATATTACTTCATTATTTGTATGGACAAATGTAGTTGCCCAGAGCACAGTCACGCCGCCTAGTTCAGTTGCACAAACTAACGAAAAAAGTTAGCGTATTTATTTTCAAGAGGCTGCGTATCTGTTTATTATCTGTGCTATAGCAATAGAATTAAAAGGACTTTATATGTATATTTCGACCTTTAGTTTACGAAATCAATATTAGAAACCATTTCAGAACATTTGCTGGTACTGGATATGACGTCAATGGGATTCTTTTTATCGGAACTATAGTAAGGTACCACAGATCAAAAATGCGTAATAATGGATCTAGAACCAATTAGCGGGTTCTGTCCCCTTTAACAATCTGGTCTCAATAATTTGAACAAGCTTCTGGCTATAGCAATGGCTCTAGGCTACGAAATCAGTATTAGAACCCGTTTTAGAACATTTACTGGTACTGGATATGACGTATTGTAACGGAACTGTTGGGCTTTAAGTATGGAAATCAATAGCAAGTGTTATTCTGAATAAAAAAGTATTGAAGTACCATAGAAATAAAATACATAATAAAGAAGCTAGAACCAATTAACTGGTTCTGTACTGTTTAACAGTCTACACTCAACCATTCGGGAAATCTTCCGGCTAGAGCATTTAAATTAAGAGGCATTTGCATATTTCGGCCTTTAGTCTACAAAATTAGTACTGGAACCCATTTTGCTGATACTGGATATGATGATTAATTGAACCATTAGACTTTAAGTATGAAAACCGATAACAAGTGTGATTTTGAATAAGAAAGTGTTAAGGTATCATAGGTCAAAAATGGGTAATAATGGATATAGAACCAATTCACGGGTTTTGTCCCGTTTAACAGTCTGCTCTCAATTTGGACAAGCTTTTGTCTATGGCAATTAAATTAAAAGGAATTTGCGTATTTTGGCCTCTAGGTTACGAAATCAGTTAGAACCCATTTTAAAACATTTACTGGTACTGGATATGACGTACTGGAATTCTCTTAAACGGAACGATTGGGCTTTAAGTATGGAAATCAGTAGCAAGTGTTATTCTGAATAAGAAAGTATTGAAGTACTACAGATCCAAAAAACATAAGACAGAAGCTAGAACCAATTAAAGGGTTCTGTCCCGTTTAACAGTCTGCTCTCAATAATTGGACAAATTTCTGGTTATAACAATGGAATTAACAGGAATTTGCGTATTTTGGTTTCTAGGTTACAAAATCAGTATTAGGACCCATTTTAGAACATTTACTGGTACTGGATAAGACGATACGTATTATGATTTTTCAAACGGAATTATTGGGCTTTAAGTACGGAAGTCAATAGAAAATGTTATTCTGAATAAAAAAAGTATTGAAGTGCCATAGAAATAAAATACGTAATAAAGAAGCTAGAACCAATTAACTGGTTCTGTCCTGTTTAACAGTCTACACTCAACCATTCGGGAAACCTTCCGGCTAGAGCATTTAAATTAAGAGGAATTTGCATCTTTCGGCCTTTAGTCTACAAAATTGATACTGAAACTCATTTTAGAACATTTGCTAGTACCGGATATGACGTCATCCGAATTCTTTTACTTTGAAGTATTAGGCTTTAAGTATGAACATCGATAATAAGTGTGATTTTGAATAAGAAAGTATTAAGGTACCGAAGGTCAAAATACGTAATAATGGAGCTAAAATCAATTAGCGAGTTCTGTTCCGTTTAACAGTCTACTCTCAATAATTTGTACAAGTGTGATTCTGAATAAGAAAGGATTGGAATACCACAGATATAAAGTGCATAATAAAGGAGCTAGAACCAACTTACAGGTTCTGTTCTGTTTAACAACCTACACTCGATCATTCAGGAAAGCTTCTGGATAGAGCATTGGAATTAAAAGGAATTTGCATATTTCGGCATTTAGTCTTCAAAATGAGTACTGGAACCCATTTTAAAATATTTGCTGGTACCGAATATGACATCATCCTATAGTTTTTAATTGAACCATTAGGCTTTAAGTATGAAAATCTATAATAAGTGTGATTTTGAATAAGAAAGTATTAAGGTCCACAGGTCAAAAATGCGTACCTAATAATGGAGCTAGAACCAATTAACTAGTTTTGTCCCTTTTATAAATTGTGCTCTCAATAATTGGGACAAGCTTTTGGTTATAGCAATGGAATTTATATATTTCGGCCTCTAGGTTACAAAATCAGTATTAGAACGCATTTTAGAACATTTGCTGGTACCGAATATGAAGTCATCGTGGTTTCTTAAATAAAACCATTGAGTTTTACATATTCAGTTTTTCTATCGATAACAAGTGCGATTCAGAACAAGAAAGTATAAGGTACGATAGGTCTAAAGTGCAGAGCTAATCTAAAACCTAATGGTTTTAATTATTATTTAAATTTAGTAGACTGTTTAAAAATGATAAATTTGGTTTTGGACATTGACGGCTAATATTTCACTGTAAAAATGTGGTCAAAATGCTTCCGTTTGGGGCAAGAATTTCTTGAAGATGATGAGCACACCGGTCGGCCAATTGAAGCATTAACTCCTCAAAAAGTTGCAATCATCTGACATTTCGGAAACAAATGTTCGCCAAATTCTTTATGACCATTTGGGTATGAATAAAATTAGTGCAAGATGGGTACAGCGTCTTCTTTCTGCTGTTCAACGTCAACGTCGCGTCGAATGTACGCACTCGTTTTTAAACTTGTGTGGAGACAATCCAAAGCCGATTTTGGAGTCCATTGTCACTGGAGATGAAACAATGGTTCTGTATTATGATCCTCTATCCAAAAGGGAATCGATGGAATGGCGGCAACCCGATGAACCTCGTCCCAAAAAGGCGAAACTCGTTCAATCGACAAAGAAAGTTATGGCAACAATATTCTGGGATTGTGACGGCATTTTACTGATTGATTTTAAAGAACGCAATACAACTGTTAACAGTACATATTGTAACAAGAGAGAAAAGGAACGAACCTCTTTTCGAGCGACAGGTGGTGTGTTCTGCCGCCTTCGAGAGAATGACGCATCGCACAAGCATGTAAATCAGACGCGGTTTATTCTAGCATTTTCTAGAATACATAGAAGGTTCCAGCGACTTCTGGTGCGTTTATATGAGGATATAAAAGCGGATTGCGGATAAAAGAGAGGCAGTCAACTGCAAGTCATTAACTGGGTATTACAAAATAAATAGTGAATATAAATGTTGTATTAGAAATTCATAGTCTGTAAATAATAGTTTTTAATGGTTTATAATCATAGCGTTAATTTATAGTGTATTCATTAGTGTATATAAATAAATATTTGTTTGTGAATAGACGATTTAAACAGCACTTGTATTATTATTTGAAAAAGAACGTTACAATGTTGTCAGGTGTGCGGTTTTAAAATAAATAAAATCGCGTAATAATTAATTAAAGTGCTGTGAGAATAAAATTTTTGGTGTTAAAACATAATTTCAACAAACAATTAAAATGGTGATGAAACTATTGAAAGATCTCTTAGTAATAGATTTAAAACGGGAATTGGACGAGAGGGACTTGGATAGTAATGGAAAGAAAGAAGTTTTGATAAATCGGCTAAGAGAATGGCTTTTAGAACAGAAGGAAGATCCTGAAAATTACCGCTTCGAAATACCTGGACCCGCAATTGATACTAGTTTGTTGTTAAGTAAAATGGAAGAAAGTTCTAGAAAAGCCGAAGAAAATTCTAGAAAGTCCGAAGAGAATTCTAGAATTTTAAAAGAAGAATTACTGCAAAAGTCCGAAGAGAATTTTAGAAAGTCTGAAGAGAATTCTAGAATGTTAAAAGAGGAATTACTGGAAAAGTCAGAAGAGAATTCCAGAATGTTAAAAGAGGAACTATTGGAAAAGTCTGAAGAAAATTCTAAAATGCTTAAACAAGAATTACTTGAAAATACTAAAGCACTGGAAGAAAATGTTAAAATGCTTAAAGAAGATTTACTGGAAAGTTCTAGAAGGCTTAAAGGAGAATTGTTGGAAAATGTCAAAGCGTTGGAAGATAAAGTTTTCGAAGAATTTTTGGAGAATGCCAGTGCGTTAGGACTATTGGAAGGTAGATTGGCGGAACAAGATAGGGTAATAAAGATGGTAGAAGAGAAAATAGCCCAAATGCAATTACCACCAACAACTAAGAAAGACGATATGATCGAAATGCTGGAAGATAGAATGAGGCAACTACGGTTTCCCTCAACTTCTGAGTGGCCGTTTAATGAAGTAAAGAAACAATTTAAAGAAGAAAAGGTTCCTGCCGTAGGGATAAAAGTAAAACCACCCACGTTCGATGGCAAGGAAAAGGCCGTTTCTTTAACTGTGGCTTTGCGTGGAGACGCGTTGAACGTCCTGCAAACAATCCCAGCAGGACAGGAAAATGATTATCAATTGTTAGTGTCTAGATTGGAGATGAGATATGGAGACGCACATCTTCAACAAGTGTATCACGCGCAAGTGAAGAATCGTATCCAGAAGAATGGAGAAAGCCTGCAGGAGTTTGAAGCCGATGTTGCGCGGCTTGTCCGATTGGCGTACCCTACGGCACCCGATTCATTTTTGGGACAGCTCGCTGTGCAGACCTTCATTGATGGGTTAAGAGACGGGGAAACACAACAATCATTGAGGCTAGCACGACCAAGAACAACTGATGATGCGCTTGCTCACGCTTTAGAATTTGAAGCTGCAAAACAAGCGTCCCGAGGTCACGGGCGTGTTCGGGCCGTTGTGGAGGAAGAAGAAGGTTCTAAAGATCACCTAGAAGAGTTAGTACTGAGAGTTCTTCGGAAGGAAGAAAGCCGTAAGAAGAATCATCAAGAAGTTCGAGGGCCTCGTTGTTGGAATTGCGGCGAACAAGGTCACATACGACATCGTTGCCCTAAACCAAAACAGGTTCAGCAGTCGGAAAACTAAAGAAGGTCGACGAGTGGGGGCGAACGTTGACCTTGAGTAGAGATGCCCCGAAGATCACCATCCATGCCGTAACATCAAACAATAGTACCAGCAGTTTGTTCGTAGATGGGAAAATTGCTAATCGTACTGTTCCACTACTCATTGATACGGGGGCGACAAAGTCCATCATACGCCCTAACGTTCTACGAACAAGTATGAAGCTGTTACCAACAACTACTCAACTCCGTACAGCAACAGGTGAAGTGATACCAACACGCGGAGTGGTGAAGATGAAGATTGGCATTGGAAGTGAAGAACGTGATCATGAGGTGCTGGTAGCCGATATTACTGATGACTTCATCTTGGGAATGGACCTCCTGAGAAAATTTGGTTTTACATTGGACTTGAAGGAGGGTGTTTTGAAGGTTGGTAACGAAGAACTTCCGTTGCACCCACGAGAAGATCCTGTCGTAAGGGTTTTGCTGACAGAAGATGTGATATTGTCTGGTCAAAGCGAGATGGTTGTCGAGGCAGGTTTGGATGGAGATCTTCGGGTAGGATGTGTGCGAATGATGGAGCCTGTTTGTGATAAGAAGATCCATAGTGGCATACTGGTGGGAAAAGCGCTGATCAAGGTTGGAAAGAGAGTACCGGTGAGAATTATGAACGTTAATGTGGATCCGGTGACATTGAAGAAGAGTACCCTTGTGGGACAGTGTGTGCCAGTATTTCGAGTAGCCAGGTGTATGGCTGATGTTCCAAGACCAGTGCCCAGAGACCATGGTGGAAAATTAGTGGGTATGGTTACTAGCTCGTGCGAAGACCTTAACAGAACGGAAGTGAAAGAGGTACAGGGTTTGGTTCACCGATACCAAGATATCTTTGCTCTTGACGATAGCCAGAAGGGACGAACAAATATAGTAAAACATAAAATCAATACAGGCAACTCTATGCCTGTCCGTCAGCAGCCGAGGCGTCTACCTCTAGCAAGGCGAGCAGAAGCCGAAAAGATTATTACTGATATGGAAGAACAAGGGGTTATCGAGCCATCCAGCAGTCCATGGGCATCACCGGTGGTCCTGGTCAGTAAGGACGGGTCAACGAGATTTTGTGTGGACTATCGGCAGCTTAATGACGTGACCAAGAAAGACAGCTATCCCTTACCACGCATTGACGACACGTTAGATACCCTGTTTGGTTCACGATGGTTTTCGACTTTGGACTTGAAGAGCGGTTACTGGCAAGTTGAAATGGAACCTGAAGACCGGGAGAAGACCGCGTTCACTATTGGTTCCGGACTATGGCAGTTTACAGTTATGCCTTTCGGTCTATGTAACGCTCCGGCCACCTTTGAGCGTCTAATGGAGACCATCCTGAGAGGGTTGTCGTGGAAGACCTGCCTGGTATACCTAGATGATGTGATTGTAGTCGGAAAATCATTCAACGAACATTTGAAAAATCTAGAGGAAGTGTTCCGAAGACTACGTGGAGCCAATCTGAAACTGAGTCCGAAAAAGTGCCACATATTCAGAAAGGAAGCGAAATATCTCGGGCACGTCGTATCACAAAATGGAGTGGCAGCCGACCCCGATAAGATTCGTGCAGTTCAAGAGTGGCCAACACCGAAAGATAAACACCAAGTTCGTAGTTTTCTTGGGTTATGTACCTACTACAGGCGTTTCGTTCCTGGGTTTGCCAATATAGCGAAACCTCTGACAAGGTTAACTGAAGATGGGCGCGAGTATGTTTGGAGCGGAGAGTGTGAAACAGCTTTCCAACAGCTGAAGCGTGCCCTGACAACAGCACCAATATTGAGCTATCCACGGACAGAAGGGAAATTCATACTTGACACAGATGCAAGTAATTTGGCCATTGGGGGGGGTACTTTCTCAGATACAGGATGGACAAGAAAAGGTCATCGGCTATTTTAGTAAGGTTTTGTCGAAAGCCGAAAGGAATTATTGTGTGACCAGAAAAGAACTATTGGCCGTCGTGAAGTCCGTTGAGCACTTCTACAAATACTTGTACGGACGGAAGTTTTTATTGAGGACGGACCATGCAGCGTTGAAATGGCTTTTACAATTCCGTAATCCTGAAGGCCAGGTCGCAAGGTGGATCGAACGATTACAAGGATACGACTTTGACACCGAACATCGAGCGGGCACTAGTCATCGAAATGCCGATGCTCTTTCAAGAAGACCCTGTCCAACGGATTGCCGTCATTGCTCTCGTTTGGAAGAGAGGGTTTGCCAAGTACTAAGGACTACCATCGTCAACGACAATTGGTTGCCGGAAGAATTGCAACGACAGCAGGAGGCTGATCCCGAACTAAAAATGGTACTGGAATGGAAGCGCGTGGGAGAAAGGCCTGCCTGGGAGGCCGTCAGCCCTTTTAACAGAACGCTCAAAGCATATTGGGCCCAATGGGAGTCCTTGAAGGTGGAAGACGATCTCCTGAAGCGAGTACTGGAGAGTGAAGATGGCACCACCATTAGGTCTCAGTTCGTGGTTCCAAGAAGCCGAGTGGCTACAGTATTGCGACATCTCCATGACGGTGCCTCCGGAGGACACTTCGGTGTGAAAAAGACCTTGGAGAAAGTTAGGGAGCGTTTTTATTGGGTCAACTGTAAAGAAGACGTGAAGGAGTGGTGCCGGAAATGTGAACTATGTGCCACTGGCAACGGACCCTTGGGGAAACGAAGAGCAGCTATGAGGCAGTACAATGTGGGTAGTCCTCTGGAGAGAATAGCTATAGACATTGCCGGACCATTTCCCGAAACTGACGATGGGAATAAATACATCTTAGTGGCAATGGACTATTTTACCAAATGGCCAGAAGCATATGCCCTACCAAACCAGGAAGCTGCGACTGTTGCTGACGTACTAGTCAAAGAGTTTTTCAGTCGCTTCGGAGTGCCCATGGAGCTGCATTCGGATCAAGGCCGCAATTTCGAGTCTGTACTCTTTGGAGAAGTCTGTCGATTGTTGGGCATTCGCAAGACTCGGACCACACCGTTACATCCGCAGTCCGATGGAATGGTAGAACGCATGAATCGAACAATGGGCAAATATTTGGCCAAGGTCGTCTCCGATCATCAACGAGACTGGGACCAATACCTGCATCTGTTCCTGATGGCTTATCGTGCATCGGTCCACGAAACAACCGGTCAGTCACCAGCGTCTGTGATGTTTGGACGCGAGTTACGGTTACCGTGTGATCTGGAATTTGGGTCTCCACCTATAGAGCAGGAGGTAGCCGGGAATGATTATGTCATCAACTTAAAGAAGAAGTTGGAGGATATTCACGACCGAACCCGAAATAATAGTCGAATCGCGAGTGACCGGATGAAGGCTACGTACGATGTGAGAGCCCAAGAAGGAGGGTTTCAACCTGGAGAGTTTGTCTGGTTATACAACCCGCAAAGGCGTCGTGGCTATTCTCCAAAGTTACAGCGAAATTGGGAGGGTCCATACCAGGTGAAGAAACGAATAAATGACTTGATTTATCACATCCAGAAATTGCCAAGAGGGAAACCAAAGGTGGTACACTCCAATCGTCTGGCGCACTATGAGGGAAATAATGACGCAGTTCCGGAAGATGAGGCTGAGGTGGCTATCAATACCGTAAGGCCTGGAGATGATCAGCCAACCTTTAGAGAATTTATGGCTGCGTTTTCTGGAACTAGAAAAGCGCGATTCGGAGTCACGACTGAGATGCAACAAGATCTCTTCCGGGTCCCTGGTAATTATTCCATTGCCCACTGTGTCTCCGCGGATCTCCGTATGTCCAGGGGGATCGCAGTAGTGTTTAGAAATAAATTTGGACGGCTGAATGAACTTCGAGAACAAAATCCCTCTGTTGGTAAATCCTTACGCTTGCCTGATCATGACCGATCCATTTACTACTTGGTAACCAAGCAGTTTTACTACCAGAAACCGAGTTACGCCGACTTGTGGAGGGCACTATGGAATTTGAGGATCGAGTTGCTTACCAGGGGAATTAACAAATTGGCAGTTCCCAAACTCGGCTGTGGGCGGGACCAGCTGGATTGGAGAATCGTTAGAAACATGCTGGAAGTTGTTTTTAGAGGTACGGACGTTAAGATCTTCGTCTGCAATTTTGACCCACAACCCGCATTAAGGCCAACGAAGAGTGTAGACTGTTATTTCTACCGTAATGGAACGTGTAGTCGAGGTGTAGACTGTCGATATCGTCATGACCCGTTCTACAGGAACCAGAGCATAAAACCTGTTCTGGGACAGAACAGACTTGAAGAGGGGGGCAGTGTAACAAGAGAGAAAAGGAACGAACCTCTTTTCGAGCGACAGGTGGTGTGTTCTGTCGCCTTCGAGAGAATGACGCATCGCACAAGCATGTAAATCAGACGCGGTTTATTATAGCATTTTCTAGAATACATAGAAGGTTCCAGCGACTTCTGGTGCGTTTATATGAGGATATAAAAGCGGATTGCGGATAAAAGAGAGGCAGTCAACTGCAAGTCATTAACTGGGTATTACAAAATAAATAGTGAATATAGTTGTATTAGAAATTCATAGTCTGTAAATAATAGTTTTTAATGGTTTATAATCATAGCGTTAATTTATAGTGTATTCATTAGTGTATATAAATAAATATTTGTTTGTGAATAGACGATTTAAACAGCACTTGTATTATTATTTGAAAAAGAACGTTACAATATTATGCGTCTTTATTGCATAAATTGAGAAACAATATTCGTGAAAAACGTCGAGGAAAATTGACAAGAGGTGTTCGATTATTACAGGACAATGCACTCGTTCATACTACCGCAATTTCACAAGTTACCATTGGCGAATGCGGCTTTGAAGCATTAGATCATCCACCGTACAGTCCGGATATGGCTCCTAATGACTATTATTTATTTTCCAATTTAAAAAAAGATCTTAGGGCACGTCGTTTTAAGGACAAGAACGAGTTGCAAGCAGCTGTAATTGAACATTTTGAAGGAAAAACTTCAGATTATTTTTACAAGGGCATTGAATTATAATAATAAATGTATTGACATTAGGGGAGATTATATTGAAAAATAAATATTATTATATTTTACCAACTTTATTTTTTTTCTGTATTAGGCAGAGAATTTATGGTGCTTACCTCGTACTTACTTATAACGTAAATAGCTACTGTTGTAACTGACTAGGTACTTTTCTGTGTCATGCTGCCACATGCCTAAAATCACAGTTTTTCTATTTACCAGCTAACTTGAGAAAGTTGTTTTTTGCCATGGCAGTGATACATGGAAAAAATTAAAAAGGCCCTAAAATGGAACCCTGCATATCGTTAAAGTTCACTCAATAGTATTGAGATTGATAGCTTCCATAAGTTGTGCTGTAACTGACACTAAGCTAATGGGTCGATAATTTTCACAGTTTAGTGTGCTTGACAGCTACCTTAGAATGTTCAGTGACATGTGTGTGGATTTACAGTATAGGTGATTACGATCAATTTCGTTTTGGCTCTTGACGTTATTTTCCCACAAGATCGCTGTGTTATTCTCATGCTTTCATGTAAGATTTTCAAATTCATCAATAAAAAAAGTTTTAGAAGACATTATTTATGCGACAGAAAACAAATCCGAAACTATCAACATGCTCTTAAATCAACGTGTTTGCATGCTAGAACGCCTAGATAAACTATGAGCTCAATTAGTTTTTTAATTCATTAATAAACTTAACGTCATCCTCAAAGAGAGCAGCTCTGCTATTTTAGTGGTAATTCAAAGATGTAGTAATATTTTCTCTCAACTGTAAACCATGTGTATTTGGGCATCGTGCCATTAAACAGAAAGACAAATACCTAAACGTATTCATTATTAGGCTCTTAAACTCTTTTAAACTTGCGCACATCACTAAATTTAAGACATAACTTGCAAAATATTTTATTTTAAAATGTTAAAATTTATTATTGTGTTGTTTTTTATTTTAAGAATCGTCGGAAATTATAGAAAAGAGATCTTTTTTTAAACACCGTGTCTATGACTCGCAAACTCAAGTCATACAGTATTGTTAGAAAGTTTTTCAATCTATAAAAAGTTATTACTATTGGAAGATTCTCGAGACAAAAATTCTATTTTAAAGATTTGCCTTTAATTATGTAATCAATATTGCTGTCCAAAAGTCTGCATTAATTAGCACCTTTCCATTTTCAAATTTATTATTATTAAGTTTCACACTAAAATATTACAAGGAGAAACTTAAAAATAGTGACAAAAATTTAATTTTCGAACCACGCAAAACTAAAAAATAATTTTATTATCATTTTTACCTTCTAGTAAAAAATAACACTTGGAAGGATTTTTTAAAATTGATTCCTGAGATTTTCAAATTACGACAGAAAAAAAAATGAAACTTCACATCATCACTTTACAGCAGATACAAAAACAAAGAAAAAAATGATTTAAACCATGCGTACGAAATGTAAACGAAGTACTTTTCCCTTGAAAATCTATTTTTAAATTTCTTCTATCAATTGGAAAAAATACTATCAGTAAGTTTATTCTTTTGTATAGTTTTATTGTTGAGGTGCACGATTGTATACTGTTTCTGTTTCACTCTACTGATTTTTTTTTCTAAAGGAAAAAGTGGAAGCTCAATTTATTTCAGGTGTGCGTACGTGTATGCAAAATTTAGATAAAAAATCAGAAAAGATCCTGAACGCGTCAGGGAGTATAGACTCCTCCTACAAAAATATCGTCATCAATCCAGAAGCAGCGTCCGGAGGCGTCGAAACGCTAAGACACTGAAAGGTCATAGTGTCTTTAGCTCTTGTACAAGACGCTTCTCTCTTTTTAAAAAAAGTACCCGAAAAGTTTTTCGGTGAAGTTTTAAAAATCCATTAGTGGCTTTTTCAGCCTAAAAAGTAAGTGACTAAAATAGTGTTTTGATGTTTTTCTAATAAGCATGTGCACCTGGAATGTTAATAGATTTTTTCTGATTGGTTTGTAATTATTAATACATCCTAAATTTAAGTGGATTAACAAATGGGTAATATCATAAGAATAAATTGTAAATTTATTTAAAATAAGATTAATTGTTTTATGTATGTAGGTATACACGATTCCATAAGAAGGATTTCCAAAAACTAACTGATGAGATGCTGAATTTGATATGCTTGCAGGAATGAATGTTTTTGGATATTCTCCAAATCGCACTATTTTTGTAGAAAAGTTGTTTATCAGCTAGATTTTGCACCTAGAAATTCTTTTTTGAATACGTGTGGAAGATTTTATTGAGCACTTCATATAGAACACCCTGTATAATCAGTCATTAAAGGAAAAATAATGTTTTTAGATTAGTACGTGCTATTAAAAGAATATATTTTTTAAATTTATATTTCAAAATTTAGAAAGGTGTTAAAAAATGTATTAAAAGTAGAGAATATAGGTGAAGGATAGTAAAAAAAATATTTTTGGCAAAGTTACAAAATGGAATTATAAAAATGTAATACAAGATTTGTGAACATATGAAATCTATAACTGTAACGAAATGTAGTTTATTTTTATTTTAGATGATCTTTTATTAAACATTATAGAAGCTACCTATTTATTAAAAAATAAAAAGAATTTTTATAGCTAATTTTTACATAAACAAACAATTTCTTGGCAAATAATACTTAATTCCTGTTCAAAATGACTGCAATTGAAATGTTTTCCTAAAACCAAGCTATTTTTAAACTTACATTACGGAATGATAAAGTAAATCAACGATTAGAACTATTGAAGTAAAAGGCATTATTTTTAAATTTGCCGCCGATTTTGAAAACGTCAGATGTGAAAATTAGATTAATTTAATTTTCTGTAATTTATGATTTTAATAGTCATATAAAAGAGTAGATTTATGTCTTTTTCTTGGATGTTTATCTTTCAGCATAAATCTCTTTAAACTAAATATTTATTTAAGTTTATTAACAAGTAGAATTGTTTTGAATTATGAAATTCCTTCATTTTTTCAGTTGAAATTAATGTACTTGGTATTTATAGAGTTAGCAAACGGTATTATAACATTTTGTTATAAATTGTAAAAATGGTGTTTTATTTTAAATAGTACCTACCTCGTATATAGAATGTAATTTTATAGATTATTAAATTTAATATTTCAAAAATTATAGTCTCACTACTACCCTTAGACTGCTTCAGTACAGATTGAAACTTTTTAATTTTTAATTGATATTTCCTAATCAACAATTAATCTAGAAATATGTTTTATATAATCATTTTTAAAATTGGCGGGAAGTTTAAAATTTCAAAAATTAACTGAAAATGTTGAGTTTGTTGCCCAATGATTTTCAAAAATAGGGCACCGAGGAACAAAACAACTATTAAAATGTAGACTTTTATTATTTTTTATATCTTTTTTTAAATCCTAGGTAGCCTTAAAAAACCGTTATATGACTTGCTATGATTTAACGCTAAGAAAATTTTTGGCAACCATACAAATAAAAGGCGATAAACTTACAAAATTGCAGTCGATTTGACATGCAGAAGGTAACTCATAAATTTTTCGCTATCGCGAGGACGGCGCTAGTGATAAATTTTTGAGTCATCTTTTAAATAGGTATACCAAAAATTTTAGATTTTTGTTATTTTAAAATCGCAGGAAGAAAAGGCTGAGTGTGAGTGGTATGTAAACAAATGACTAATAGTGCAAGAAGGGCCAAGCTAAACGGAACTCGTTAATATTTTTTGTTGGAATAGTGTGATTCTGGCTTTTGGATAAGAGACTAATTAGCTAATTTTGTAAAGAAAGTCAGTTAAGTAATTAGAGATTTTGAATTTCCAGAACTAAAACAAAGATGCCATCCGCAGCAGGAGAAACAAAAAACTTAGTTACCACATACTTCATCCTGGTAGTGCTGTTATTTGCACTATGGATACTTTATACAGGACTTCTGTAAACAAAACATAGATTAAGGTTAGTTTTTATTTATCACTGCTTTTTACTATGTAATGCGATTGATTGATTGATTTGGTTAAAAATCGCAACAACTTGGTGAACAAATCGAAGTTGAGATATTATAGCTCATATCAAAAACAATATCTCTGAAAGACTCTTTGGATATGTCATGATAAGGTCAAACAACTAGATCACATCGACCGAAGTCAAGGAATTATCTTCAAGTCTGTGTTTTCGATGTCTTTATGGCATTCCTGTTCTTGTCAAAGATTTAAGTGTGATTTTTCTGATAGTGTGATAAATCTATAGATAATAAGATAAATTTCTTAGACTAAATTAAGTCAGCACCATCAACCTACCGATCTGCAATAATTAACGATTCAAATAACCAAGTTTGATCTATTAAGAAACCCAAGCAACTGTGCGGTTTAAATCAGTTTTAAATAAAAATAAATATTTACTACAAATATAATGACCGCATGTAAAACCTAAAAATATACGCAGCTTTGAAGTGAATGAAGATTAATCGCCCAGCTGTTTTGGTCAAACAATACTTCAACGCAAATCCACATAACTTATCTCATCAGAATGGTGCCCAAAAATAAAACCACCAAGACCGAAAAACTGACAACTATTTTTCCGTAAGGAAAATTTGTTCTCACTCAATAAATTTGCAAATCTTTGGCATGGTTTTAACTTTTTCCCCCCTTTCCGTAATTTGATGTATCAACGCCAGCTGTTTTAAAATAAATAAACAAAATATTACCCATGTCCAAAAATTTTATGTATTAAATAATTCTTTTCGAATACCTTGGGTGTATGCGTGTCACATATTTAACTTTTTTACTGCGATCAATTTTTTGCCAAATAATTCGAATCATTCTGAATTAGTTTTAGTGTGTGCGTGTAAACATCTTCACACTAATTGGGTTTGGGAGCCGGATATTTTTAGCCAAGCTGTCCGTCTGTATTTGTAATGTCAAGCACGATTTAGAAACTCGACCAAGTAAAATAATTATTGCATTTACTGATATATTCTAGATGTGCTGCTATTTTTGAAAATTGGAACAACACAGCATAACGTGTGTAAAATGGAACGCACTAGATTTTTTTTCCTCATTTCACGGAGCACGACGTTAATGCAAGCATATAATTGAATTGTTAGATTAGATAATTCCATTTTGGCTTGGTATTTCATAATTAAACTGCTTATTTTAAACATTTCATCAGACAAATATACCTGCATACACACTAATAAATCACATTATTTTTAGTTAAAACTGGCTTTAAAAATATGAGTGTAAAGGTAAATTTAGTTTGGTTCCAGCAAACATTGAATCATTTCATGGTTTTCATCGAGTTTTGTAAACTGCTACGAATTTTCTGGCTGATTTTATTCTTAAAGAATGCAAGGTCTATTTACTGCACACATATCTCATTTTTTCCTCTTTTGTTTCAGATGTACATAAAAAGAAGACACACAGATGCTAGGATAAAGAAAAAGAAAATCACAGACCGACGGACATAAACAAATTTTTGGCCCTTTTCTCCGTTTTTTGCAAATCATTCTCTGCCATAAATTATAATAAATCGCCAAAACTAATTTTTCTTTCATTGCTGACGACATTCATTATCAATCATATAATCAAACAAATTGTTGTTAACAATGTTTAAACAAAAGCAAAAGTAAAAAATGTACTTACTTAACTATTTATTGTATGCATGTGCATTTGTATTTTTATAAGGAAGAAGACACTATCGTTAGAATAATTTATTCTTAAGGTCATTGTTTAAGTCATTAAGTGGAACAATAAATAAATTAATTTTTATACCACGTCTTTTCTTTTTTTTGTAGAACTTTTTTTATGGTGTTGCGTAAATAAAGGAACGAGCTGAAGTCGACTGTTAAACCTAAACTAATTAAATTATCGACCAAATAAGGTATCTACGTAGCGAGTTGCTTTCAATTCCAAAAATTTTCATCATATTTCATTTCAATCTAATTATATTTTTATAGATTTTCATTTTTTTTTTATATTTTATGATCCATACATCGGTCATGCCATAACCAAATGAGGAATGTATAAATTTCCACATCACTGACTTTCAATTTTTAATCTTCTAATCTGAGTGTGACAGGATAGTTATAGATTCAATTTCGATTCAAACTAATTACCTACAATTATATAACTCCATACCAATAATTAGAAATCAATCAAAAATCTAGAATTTCCTTGCAGATCGCAGGATATATTTGATACATCCACACAGAACTCTTTTCTATATGTAAACCCGTTAGCTTTTTGTAGAAATTAAGTAGCAGATGTAGCCCAATCTAAAAGTGAGAATCTGCATAAATTGGTATATTTGAAGCTCTATAACTCTGAGTGTCAGTAGCTCAAAAACATCAAACCTACGATAAACGTTGTTCTTTCTATGATTTTTTTTCTTTTTGCCACGACACACGCGCAGATCTTTTAGCATATCGGATCTTAAACTGTATGTTTAAAAGTACCGAAACTTCAAAAAATTTAAAACATTGGAACTCGAAAACGCTATAAACTAACGAGTCCTAGAAATCTACGCATTAAGAAAGCAGAACTGATTGTTATACAACATCAAATACTATGTAGGCGAACAAATTCTTAAAAAAACTGCCATTTAAAAAAGTCTTTAGGTGACAAAACAGGAAAAATAGTGATACGTTTAGGTTCCGATGTCACAAGTGCAAGAAAGTCGATCACTTGACTAAAGACTGTCTGTATAACAAGTCTCAAGTTTCGCTAATAGTATTTACGACTGGCGTTTCAAGAAGGCATAAAGAAGTAAAAAATCTATTTTAAGCATGAACCAGTGAAGCTCCTTCCTGATGCAAGTAAGCGTCAAATATTTCGATGCATTTTTTTTGTTTAGATGAGAACCGTATAAAAAGCAAAATGATAAACACAAGATTTTTGCGAGTTTTTGTTTAAATAAAAAAAAACTTCATAAAAATCAACGAAAGCAAAAGGAAGAACCACAAGATTTTTGGAATATTTTGCTTAGATCAAAACCCTTAGAATATAAAACTGTATGAAGGAGAGTAAGTAACCGGTGCAATGAGTTTTAAAACGACGGATATAATGTCACACTGGCTGCCATTAAACACCACCCAAATCTGCTTTTTTCTCAAACTCCGACAAATACGAAGAAGGGAATTACATTTCATATAGTAGAGTCAATTTTTGCATTAAGTTCTTATTTTTTACTATCTAAAGATAGAGACTTGAAATCTTTTGTAATGCCTTCAGTACTGGACCAATATAAAATGTAATATGTTTAAGATGGGGGCACGCCCCCT
This sequence comes from Agrypnus murinus, assembly GCA_929113105.1. Taxonomy (NCBI): domain Eukaryota; kingdom Metazoa; phylum Arthropoda; class Insecta; order Coleoptera; family Elateridae; genus Agrypnus; species Agrypnus murinus. Next base: position 150,342,906 of record OV816028.1, read on the forward strand.
CGGGGGGTTGAAACCCTCATTTTACACTCCCAATTTAATAACTCGGGAAGTTTTCCATCAACTTGAGCGAAATTCATGTTGGGGGGGTTTCCGGGGTTTCTAATTATGAATTCAATGAAAGAATTAAGAGATACAAAATGGCGGACCAAAAATGGCGGTTTTTGAGATTGGAAATGCGATTTACACCGTTTCTATTGATTTTAGAGAAAAATTCAGAGAGTAGAAAAGTGTTTAGAATGTGATCTTGCATAGAGATACACTATTTTGGTTACCTTATTATGTAACCCCCTTCACTCTCCCCTAGTGGGCTTCTCAGTAGGGGGTTACATAATAAGATAACCGGAATTATGTATTCCTATGTAGAATCACATTCTAAACACTTTCTGACTTTTTGCATTTTTCTCTAAAATCAATAGAAACGGTGTAAATCGCATTTTTAGTCTCAAAGACCGCCATTTTGGGTCCACCATTTTGTATTTCTTAATTTTCTCAATGAATTCATGATCAAAAACCCCGAAAACCCCCCCAACATGAATTTCGCTCAAGTTGATGGAAAACTTGACGAGTTGGGTAGTGTGGAGTAAATTGGGAGTGTAAAATGGGGGTTTCAACCCCCGAGGGAGCGTGCCTCCATTTTAAACATATTACATTTTATATTGGTCTACTATTAAAGGCATTAGAAAAGATTTCAAGTTTCTATCTTTAGATAGTAAAAAATAAGAACTTAATGCAAAAATTGACTCTACTACTTGGTTAGAGCGAAGAGGTTACATAATGGGGTAACTAAAATAGTGTACTCCTTTACAAAATCACATTTTAAACACTTCTTGACTCTTTGAGTTTTTCTCTAAAATCAATAGAAACGGCGTAAATCGCATTCTCAATCTCAAATGCCGTTATTTTAGGACCGCCATTTTGGATTTTTCAATTTTCCCATTGGATTCATAACCAGCGACTCCAAGAACCCTCCCAACATAAGTTTTGCTCAATTTGGTTGCATTATTAAATTAGGGGTACAAAATGAGGGTTTCAACCCCCCGAGGTTTTACATTTTAAACATATAACATTTTATATTGGTCCAGTACTGAAGGCATTATAAAAGATTTCAAGTCTCTATCTTTAGATAGTAAAAAATAAGAACTTAGGCATGTTTTTGCAAAAATTGACTCTACTATTAGGGATTTATTAATCGTAGTCAGTCGTGGTAATATGTATTTTAGTGAATGATTACATTTGAAAGATGGCGCTCCATTCATTTCTCACTATCAATGTTATTTCGGAGGTGTATAAAAACGAAGCAAAACAATTGCAACTAGAAACTAAAACACAACTGAAAATAACTTCGTTTACTATTTTGCTTAAACAAATTTTTGGAGCCCTGCTTACTAATTGTAAATATAAAATAAAGCGGGGCGTACTATTGAAAAAAGAGTAGTTTTTACACAAAAATTAAAAAGTAAAACTAGTACCATAACAATTGTTGTGGTAATAAACTAGCGTCTAGTCTCCTACTATCACTCACACGTCCTGAACTTAACGCATGCGTTTTAGCAGTTGCTTGATTCTTCAATTCAACACTAATAAGTGAGAATTCGTTTGTTTAAAATATTAAATATGAAATTTGTATTCTAATATTAATTTCAAAATAATATGTTTTAAAATTGAGGTTATGTAGTTTTGTGCGAATTTCGAGTGTGAGAACCGCCAATGGAAATATCTCATTACAACACCGAAAACACCTACTCCGCCATGTTGAGACCCCATCCCGGTCGTATGTGGTAGATGATTATGTTCCTTCCTACAGTTTTATATTCTAAGTCAAAAGCTAATAAAAAACAATAAAAGCAAGAGGAAGAACCGGAAAACTTTTGAGATATTCGACGTAATCGAAAGGCTGATATAACTGCATAAAGAAACAACTTCTGAAGAACCTAATAAAATCAAGATGTTAATGAATGATACATAATATGTAAATACAGCTATGTACATGTATTCTTGAAGACATTATGACGAAGAACGATGTCATAGAAAAAATCGTCTGTGAACTTTCTTCTCGGTTGTTGATTAATATGACTCTACAACAGCTGAAACAGCTTTTGTAATTTACAAGGACGCCTGGAAGTTGATGAATCGTTTTACAAATAATCTGACAAATAGAAATTGTTTCATCGTAAAAATCCAAACCAATTCAATCTCAACTGAGAACTTAAGGGTTACAAAACCAAGTTAGTGTATAAACGCCAGCGTTGGGGAAAATATCGATTTTAGATTTATACTATAGAAATTTATACTATAGATTTATACTTCGACACCGAAAGGTATAAGAAGTTAAAGATTATGTATGTATGTACTATAGAACTACTGTGGTATTCCCATAGCGATGTCTGTGGGGCCAAGAAAACCAGTGAAGTCTACTGTTGTCAGTATTTCTATCAAAACGTACTGCACCTCTGGGGTCAGACAGATCCAGTAGCTTTTCAGTAATATCTAGAAAATATACAATTAACTGGAAAATTGAATTTAATGGGAACCAGACGTCCAAGGTTAGCAATCAACCTGTAGTTAAAGTTTTATTCTTGCATCCCTTTACTGGTACAGTTGGTAATTTTGTTATAAATCTCAACTGATGTTTGTCTCTTCTATTCCTTGCTATGGATGCGTCTAAGTCATACGTTACTTTTGCTTTCTTGGTTGATTTCTAAGCTAGCTGGTTCAAGATGAGCTTTGAATCTAGTATAACCCCTAAAATACTTCATGTCTTAAACAAACTGTGTTTTACATACTGAGAAGTTATAGTCTGTTCTCCTATTTCCGTACTGCTAGTTACCTTATGAGGGCATATTTACATACATTTAATCATTATCTAGCGGTCAATTATATACAATACTTCTTCTCTAACTGTTAAAGCAGATCTTACCATACCTCAATGACCAAACGTGACAGCTATCAAACAACAAATGTGCACAAATATTCAAAGTTTTAAGTTTGAAATTATTGTGGTAAAATGAATGAAGAAACTTTTAGCAGCCATGTATGCACTCCTTCAGAAATGAGTCTGAGGTTCAAGAAATTGATGACCAATTTATTATCACAAAATCCTGAAGCTTTATATCGAAAAGCTTATACAGGATTAAAGAATGGTGTCCACTAAGTTAAGTATTTGTTTAACTATTTTCAAGAACAGGTGAATAATAAGATATAGCATCAAGTTTATGGGGAATATTCTCTATGTTAAGATTTCTCTAAAAGAAAATATCGATATTTCCAAATATTTTAAATTAATATCACTTTTAAAACGACAAAATACAACTTATAAGGCGCAAAAATGATTAATACATTAGAATCATGTTCGTACACGGCGTTTTTGAGTCAATTAAGCAGCGATACAATTAAGTGGCCCCTGTATACAATATATATTTATGACATTTAAAAGTAATCTGTGAGAATCATAATAGTACGTAGTATATTTTTATGGTAGATATACAGAAAAAGACTACTGAAACTTATGTTTACGTACAACCTGTTTTCCTGTTTACCGTTTCGTAACTCAAATGTCCCTTGTTTAAGCAGACTCTTAGAAACAAGATTCTTCCGAGACTAAATGAAAAGGGAGAAAGATCCGTTATAACCCAATAACCAATAAAACGCACGTTCAGGTAATGGCAAATTGAAAATCCTAACCCTAAGAATTACAAATTACAACGATACCTAGTAAAAAACCGGTTAGTATGTATAAAAAAGTTTTGTTTGTTGGTGGTATTACTTTTTTGGCTAATGATACAAGAATTTAGTGATTCCAATTCGAATACTATAATATTAGTGTGGCTAGTGCCTGCAGAACTAACGAACTCTGTAAAATGCTTCTAGAAGATGTGGATAAGCGTGATGAGATCATAATTTTGAACATTTTAACAAGTTGTTAATAATATTTGATGGTGTAACTATTTTTGACGAATATTTAAATTATCAAAAAACAAACTTAGTATTTTTTTCATTTCCAAGAAAATAAACTATAATTTAATTAATCTCTTATTGCTAAGTTTTTTTGCTACAACCCATAGCCTGGAAACCAGGCCCCAGAAGCTTATAAGCTTGTCCGGGAGAGAGGGGGCGATTATTATTATTACATAGGCCCTACGTGCGTCTGCAGCCGACTTACAGACGGAACAGCGCAAATCCCACATTTGCGTTACAGCTAAGAAAACCTTAACCAGATCTGCCGGCACCGTTTTAGGTAAATAGTAGTTTGGTGTTAAATTGTTTAAATTATGATTAAAACAATTCTTGTATTATTTAAACGTGGCCTAATAAAAAAAAAGTTAATAAAATTAAGTGTTGTTTTTTGGAAATTAGAAGATCGTCTAGAAAGTTCAATTTTGTTTTTTTTTTGATAATTATAATATTCGTCAAAAATACCGATATCTATTACCGAAATTTGCTTACGATGATTTCAAAATAATTAGTTTATCAAAAAAATTAATGTTAAAAAATTTTTTCTGATGTCGGAATATCTCGTTCAAACTTGGTATGTGAACATAAAAAAACATTTTTTTTTAATAAAATTTTTCCAAATTTTAACAAATAAAGTCATTCTCCATCGACTTTTCTTAAGAAAGACCGAATTTCCCTAAATCAATCTATATACAATCATTATTTAAAAAGAAGGTGTTAATATTTTAAGTTAGGTAACCACTACTGAATTCTGCGTATAACTTAAATTATATGAGTACTAAAAAGACAGTATGTGTACCTACTCCTAAACAGAACTGTAATAATATATATTATGTAATTAGGAGATCAAGCGATACTTCGATATACGATAAATCCAAGATGTATTATAACGCCGAGGCGCCAGCCAAGGCGTTATAACATCTTCGAGGATTTAAAGAAGCTTGACGACTCCGTATTGCATAAGTTGTTTTATTTTATTTCAATCCTAATTTCTCCCTTTTAAAATCCATCCGAATTTATTGCATAAAGAAACAATTGCCTTGTCTGAGTCATCATACGCGTAACCAAGGAGATAAAAAGCAGCATGTCACGTGTGGCTATAATGCAACATCAAATGATTTACGTTGTCAACAACAACGGAAATCAAGAACGTCTTGAACTCCGGTGTCATTGACAACGGAGATCAAGATATACTTTATATTACTACTAATTGTGGTATATATTGTAAACAATTGTTAGACATACGAAATGAAATAAATAATATAATTATTTAATATTCATTTGCACATATCTATCAAATTGAAGAATCAAGCAACTGCTAAAACGCATGCGTTAAGTTCAGGACGTGTGAGTGATAGTAGGAGGCTAGACGCTAGTTTATTACCACAACAATTGTTATTGTACTAGTTTTACTTTTAATAGGGTTTGTGTAAAAACTACTTTTTTTTCAATAGTACGCCCTGCTTTATTTTATATTTACAATTAGTAAGCAGGGCTCCAAAAATTTGTTTAAGCAAAATAGTAAACGAAGTTATTTTCAGTTATTTTCTAGTTACAATTGTTTTGCTTCGTTTTTATACACCTCCGAAATAACATTGATAGTGAGAAATGAATGGAGCGCCATCTTTCAAATGTAATCATTCACTAAAATACATATTACCACGACTGACTACGATTAATAAATCCCTAATAGTAGAGTCAATTTTTGCAAAAACATAGGTAGGGGAACCCGGGGCGGAATGGGGTACCAAGTTGAAATTAATTTTAAAAAATAAGAAAGGCTTAATAATGACAGCTGGAATACATTTTATGAACTCACTGTAATGTTGTTAACATTATTGCAAAATTTATTTGAACCAAATATAAAACTTTTTTTTTTAAATAATAAAACATAAAACAGTGTCAACTGCCCCATTCCGCCCCGGGTGTGGGGCACAACGGGGTAGTCGTTACAAAACTTAAAAAAACAACAAAAAATATCATTTGGCTTAGTATTCATGAAGGTTAATCTGAGTCACACAGTTCACACACAAGTATAGCTTCATCGTCCTCGCTGTCCACTCCTGCACAGGAATTGTGGGCCCATTTGCCACAAACTGAACACGCAACCCAACCCTCATTTGACTTTGAGTAGAACTCGTTGCAATATAAACACTCACAGTCTGAGCATTCATCAGAATCATACTCGTTGTTTTCGGTTTGTTTCTTCGGCTTCTTTATGTTTTTATTTCTCTTCAGACACTGTCCTTTAGGTTTACCAATCTTATCTTTGTTTTCTTTTTTAAAAAGCCTTAGCTTTGCTCTTTCTTCTTTGGCGATCCTCTTTTCTTCTTTCTCTTTTATAGCAGCCTCTAACTCTCTTTTGTACGGCGAATCTGTTAAGACAGCAGTCTTCCCTCTTTTTCGGTTAGTTCTTTTTGTACTTCCTTTGACTTTAGGGAGAGGCATTATAATTTCAGGTGAAACGGGAAATGTTGAGTCAGCCTTCTTAGTTGACATCCATGAGCATCCAGGTGTGACATTAAAGTTCTCATCAACTCGGACTTTTTTAGCTGGTGTACCGTTAATATCGTGGGTGGAAACCTCACTGTTATCACCTTTATCACCCAATGTTGATGCATCATTCTCTTCACTAGGCAAGATAGACGAAGACGATTCGAATTGTCTATTTTCAGATGAGACAGTCTCTTGCGTTGAAGGTACAGTTTGTTCGATATCAGTCACATCCGCGGGGAGAAAATCAGACTCAGTGAAAACAGATCGATCAGTGGGCCAAATCCCTGTAGCTTGAAATCCATTAATGGCTGTCTTCATAGTCGCGCTTTGAATAAAGGCTGATCCGAAAAGAGTTGAAATTTGAAACAACGTTACGACTTTTCCTGGATTCGTACGTAGCCACTTTCGAAGCTCTTCAGTGTAATGAACACTTAAAGGCTTCATGAAGGACACGTCAAGTGGCTGAAGTCTGTGAGAACAGTGCGGTGGTAAACACAGCAATGATACGCCATTCTCTCTCGCATAGTCTATAACCGCAAGGTTCTTTGTGTGTGTTGATATCATCACCATTTGCAATACTGGAGCAAAAACTTGCACAGTACTATCTTCACATACAAAACAGCAATGAAACTAGGCAAACATGGTTGCCGGTGTTGACCCGCACTAAACTGAAGTAGTTCCACTTATTGCCGCTTAGCGGCATCATCATCTTGATATTTAAAAAAACGATCTCCATTCCGCCCCGCTACCCCGTTCTGCCCCGGGTTCCCCTACCTAAGTTCTTATTTTTTACTATCTAAAGATAGAGACTTGAAATCTTTTGTAATGCCTTTAGTACTGGATCAATATAAAATGTTATATGTTTAAAATGAGGGCACGCCCCCTCGGGGGGTTGAAACCCCCATTTTGTACCCCTAATTTAATAACGCAACCAAATTGAGCGAAATTTATGTTGGGAGGGTTCTTGGAGTCGCTGATTATGAATCCAATGAGAAAATTGAAAAATTCAAAATGGCGGACCCAAAATGGCGGTCCTAAAATAACGGCATTTGAGATTGATAATGCGATTTACGCCGTTTCTATTGATTTTAAAGAAAAACTCAAAGAGTCAAAAAATGTTTAAAATGTGATTTTCCAAAGGAATACACTATTTTAGTTACCTTATTATGTAACCCCTTTGCTCTGCCCTAGTAGTAGAGTCAATTTTTGTATTAAGTTCTTATTTTTTACTATCTAAAGATAGAGACTTGAAATCTTTTGTAATGCCTTTAGTACTGGACCAATATAAAATGTAATATGTTTAAAATGGATGTACGCCCCCTCGGGGGGTTGAAACCCCCATTTTACACTCCCAATTTATGATTATGAATTCAATGAGAAAATCAAGAAATACAAAAAGTGCATAAAAATATATGTTTTTGTAAATTTGTAATTTGTAAATAATAAAAGTGTTTATTGCAGTGGAAAGTTAAGTGTTGACAATACACTTAACTGTGTTAAGCTTTATTTTTTATCGTATTGTCGTATTGTGCACGATTTGAAAATCAGAAGAATTGCTCAGAAAATAGGGGGTTAAGATTCTAAAGTTTTACAATGTTCAAAGGTATTTTGCTTTACACATACTACACTTATATTTGCACTTCTTTATATTTCAGAGATTGTGTTTATTACTGCTTATCCGAAAGATGATGTACGACTATTCCATATCCAGGACGCAGCAATTGGAATTATTCTGGTACTGGTATTATTAGTAATTATGTAACAAGATTTTAGTTTGCATGATAAACATTACGTAAATTATGGAAACATGCATGTAAAATAGCTGTTGCTTCTTTAGCTCGATGAAATTTACATCCATTTTTTACAACAGTAAGAAACCAGTACTAAGAACGTGTTGATTATTTTTGATGGATTTGTGATGACTACAAATTTTTTGAAGGCTCAGTTGCATCGAACTTTTAATTGATGAATTTATAAACTTAATCTGTTCAAATCTGTTAGAATCTTATTACTGTTAGAAGGTAGGAAAATGATTGTACACAGTTATGTTGCAAAAATTATTTTATTGTAAAATTAAAAAGTAAATCATACATAAATATTGTTAAAAGATTTATGAAATTTAAATATTATTAGTACCAGCAATAAGTAGTGCAATAAAAATGTTCAAAAATGAATTTTAATAATTAATAAATTTAACCTAAACTAACACAAGCTTAATTTTCCTTTCTAAAATGAATAAGGTAATGTTTGGGGCAACTCCACAGGTAAAGGGATCACTTATTGACTCCTATTTCTAATTTGAGGCAAAATTACTATAAAATGAATACTGAAGCATTTTTAAGCCATAAAGTTTAATTATTATATTCAGAATTTTTAATTTTTGAAGTAGCCACATTTTTTGCTGATTATGGATATAATATCAGACCTTTTGTGTAGGCTAACAAAAGATGAAGAGTTCAGTATATCTGTACAGCTCTTCTATTCATAAAATTTTGCATTTTATGAACAGATTGATATCATATATATGGTATCCACATACAAGATACATGGTGTGGTATAAAAACTAAATTTGAAAATGTGATCTTCAGGTAGAGTTTTCTGCGAAATTGCTTTTGTATATCTGTTATACATTTGAAAGCAACATCATTTTCATCTATAACTTTAAATTGTATTTTAAAATACCATTTAAATAATAAGTGTAATTTACAGTTTTCTAACAAAAGTAATGCTTTTCTCAATTAAAATAATAACCAAATTAATTATTTATACCTTTTGGAGTATTTATAGCTTAAAACTTTTCTAGAAAGTGGTTTTGTATCCAGTTTTCTTTTTAACGCATTGGAGGATTGACTAACTTGGCATCCAATATAATGAAGGACTGGTTTACGTAGCTTTTCAATTATGATATCAGCTAAAACTAATCGGTGATCATCACATTTGAAAGAATCGCTCTGTAATACTGCATTTCGTAGAACTTGACGAATTACAGATAACGGTGCTGAGTGTGTATACAGAAGGGGTACTAAATTAATAATAAATTCTGTTATAGCCGAGATTAAACACACAAATGGTTTTGACGGATATCTCAAAGAGACTCTATCGTGTAGATAAATCAAATCTAACAATCTATTACTTGTTGCAGGTGTTGAGATATCTGTGAGACATGCACAACAACCACCTATTCTCTCTTCTATTGTTCTTATAATGTATCCAGCCATCCAGGCAACAGCAGCTGAATCACAGTTTTAAATAAGTTTTTACGGGATGGCAACAAAATATTTTCAATCAACTTATCATAGGCAGGCATGATTGTTATGATAAATGCTGTATCAGTTGGAATATGGCTGTTGTCAACATTAACGTTAACTTTAGTTCAGTTAGAAACAATACTTTGAGAAGATTGTGTTAAATCTTCATTTTGAACATTCGCATACTCAGAAGCTATAATTATACCAGTCTGTAGCATTTTTTTAATGGCATACTCAGCTGCTCTTGCGTCGGTCATATCATTGGAACCTCCACCAAGGCGAATGCTACTGAAAAGAGATTCTATTGGATCAGAACTGAATCTCCTTGTTAATACATAATAGAACCCATTGCATAACAGGTAATCTATACATTTAAATGTTGACTGGCTGGTGAAAATTAAAGCTTCTGCTGTTTCATCAGACAGTGCTTTCATGTTGCGTTGTTTAGAAGCACCTTGGAGGTTTTGTATGTACATTGGAAATTCAAACTTTAACCAATGCAGTCGTTCATCAGCAATTTCTCTGAAGGGAGCAGTATCAGAATCCAATTGCTATATATGCTGTTGACGATCACTCACATCATGTACTTTAAAAAATCGAATACATCATTTGCATAAAGGTGATTGTAGGACCGGCATTTGAAAAGTCATACTGGCCTGTTTCATGTTGTTGAAGGTAAATTAAAAGATTGGTAATGACTGGGGAAAATATTTGAATTGCTCTTAATACATTCATTTTCTCAAAGGTATTAGGATCAATATGCTTTTTTGTTAAAAACTTAACAGGTTTTATTGTCATGTCTTTTTGCAGATTATATATGCTTTTAAGATAAATGGATGAAATTATGCCATTATTGTCGGCCATATCATGATGTAAATATAAGTTACGTGCATTTTTAACTGCATGGCAATAATCAAATGACATGAATATCCATTTATAATAGGATGAGGAATGTTCGTTTTTAAAGAACCATAGTCAAAATGGCGAAATAACGCAACATTAGATTTATGGTTATCAGCAACTAATTGAATAATGTTAAAACCACAATTAGTGACCTCCTGAAGTATGTTCATTGTAATTTCATATAACCGCTTTCCAGATATGCTTCTGCTGAAATAATAAGCGACAGGGATTGTATATTTTGTACAAAAACCATGGATTACAAAACATAGCAATTTATTTGCTAAATGTGGCTTTGCACCAATGCAGCTTTCTTTGGTTGAATTCTCTAAACCATAAAACTTATCTTCAACTCTACTATAATACCTGCGTTCTTTGATAGCCATTTCGTCAACGATAAGAGACACAAGACGTTCTTTGATATTTTGATATTTGGCAGCCTCAACCAACAGTCTCTCTTTAATAAGTGTTATAACACCAACACCATTGCTTGGACAAGCAACATATTTTGCAAGAGTGTTACGACAGGGAGCTCGAATAAAAAAATGTCTACCCAATTCGTACCCCTTAAATTCTTAAGTTGTATTATGTATATTATGTAAGATCTTAAATTGTAATTATGTATTTGCTCTAAAATGAATGTAGCTCGAAAGTCATTATCATTAGCATTTTGTTGGATTTTTTCTATTTGCTTTGAAATATTTTTATATTGATCAAAAAAATCTTGTAAATTTTTCTGTTTTTCATGAAGTGTTTGGATGTCTTTTTTTAATAGATTGTTTTCACTGTATAACTCAGTAATTTTAAAATCGCGTACATTTACCTGCACTGCAACATCATTTGTCTGTAAAATCAACCTTGAATACTGAAAAATGTATTTTTTAAATAATAAATTACTTTATCCAACACCTCTATATAAATATCATGTTTACTACGGTCATTTTAAATAAGGAAAGTGATTGTTTACTCTTATGTTACATTATAACCTACGTTGTCCCTAGCAACGTGGGTTATTTTTAAAAAACTCACTCCTTCAAAGATAACAACCAATCTCCAGCTTACGTTACTTAATATTATTAAAATCCAGTCATCGTCCTAGAGTATTACCGTCAAAACTACAGACTAACTATACATTGCAAATTCGATGTTTAAACTTAAATAAAGAGGCGTTGGATAAAATTTTGTATGGCACGCGTGAGTTAAGGATATTATCCACTCAGAAAACTTTTCGTTCGTGGATAATATCTTACTTACCTCACTTGTACCATAAATAACTATTACCGATTTGTTCAACTTTTTTTTTTAAATCTCAACTTCATCCTTATATTTCTTGCACAATAACTCCAGTTCCAAAATTTTTATAGGAGTTTCATCAGGTGGCTATTAAAAATTAGAGAGGAATGGATAAAGATTAGGAAATAATTGATGAATTCATACTTAGTACTTGGTTTTCAGAAAAAGGTATTAATTTTGAACGAGATTGCTCTTGCAAGTTATGGCACTATAAAAATTAAATAAATAAAAACATAGGAAGCGACAAGGGATATACTGATGCTTACTACTTTTTCCTGGTTCGAGACAGGAAGAGGACTTACAGGGTTATTTAATAATTGGATCATTTGACCTAAATTCAAAGATACAGATATAGAAGATAACAGAAGTTAGTTGAGCTAGAATGCGGGGCCAATCTTTTCTGTAGGTCAACAATTTGTCTTTATGTGCCAACACTCGTATAATATACAAGTGTCTAACTATTGCTTTACTTTATTGGGCAAAAACAATAGTCCATATTCACATCTCGCTATTAAGTTAATAACGTGTTTGATTACCATGGTAACCAATTCTAATCTTTCCCACCTATTAGAATGAGATAAAGCTATCTCTTTTCTTGTTGATGTTAATTTAGTTAAAGACATCTTTAATCATGGCTTGTGAATACGGCCCAATATCATTTGCCTAATTTTATAACCTAGAAACAAGATTGTGGTCCCGAAGTTTACATTTCAGTCATTATACCTTCATGTTTCCTAATTTTTGGAACTGCACTAGCTTTCAATCTATATCGTCCTACTGAATCACAAAAATCTTCAGTATTAAAATGCAGAATGCATACCTTCGACCTTTCTGATGAGGCTTAAAATTTTCTTAAAGAAAATAAGAGTAATAAATTTAATAATCTGCTTGATGAATTAGAATTTTTAAAGAATTAACATAAGAACCTTTTAAATCTTCTCCGGCAGTGATACTACGTATCCACAAAGAATACATAACTTGTCTGCTCAGAAATTCGTGATAGGTTAAATTTGGATCCGAACTAAAACAAGAAGGGATGCAACAAAACATATTTTTAATTATTTTTTGAAAAATAAATGAAAATGAGCAAACTCAAATTTGAAACAAATTTTGAAATGCCACGCTTGTAGATAACTAGCGCCACGGCAGAAATTTGTACTAATCGATTGTCAAATACCTCTACTTGACAGGCTTTTAAAACTACGTTTTTTAATCAACGCAGGCGACGCTCTTTATATCTTAAAATTACTTTAATTAAAATATAGTTTAAAATTTTATTTTTTGTATAAATTTTTGTGCTAAACAATTTTAAAGAATAACACGATTATTAATCAATTTATATGTATTTTAGGATAGGTAGTACAATCTGAGATAAACATAACCTTTAAAATAGAAGCAGATACAACTGCAAATAAGACACAAATTCTGAAACTTTAAAAATTACAAATTACTTATTAAAGTTAATAACAACGTGTGAAGAGTCATGGCTATGGATAGTTAACTGTAGCCCTCCCGATATTTCTCTGTTTAAAAAATTTAATTCTTGCGATTCACTTAGAACATCTACTTTTGGAAATGAAATTTCTGAAAAAGGTCCTGGTTTTGATGTTTGATCGGCTGAAGGTACTGCTGGTTCCGGCAATTTTTGCAATCTTTGCTTGACCCTCTGTAGAATTGTCAACATATCCCTCAGCAACTGCGGAACTTTTCCAGACGCCTAGCCTCTTTAATTGTAACACATGCCCTCATTAGCATTCTTTAGATTTAGATATTCGGCTATTTTAGTTGGGAATTTAGAAAGAGAATTATGGCCATAGGGTTGCTTTGTAATTTTTCCTTGCCTTAACTGCATAAAAAACCTTTCATTTTGAATATTCTTCCGCATATTTACATATTGTTTTAAAATTTGAATCCATTTTAAATTGCTTATTACAAAAGCTATCTTCTAGAAAAGTTACATCAGTTGTTTTGAATTTATATAATTCATCAGTTCTGGTTGCTCCAGAAATGCCTATTATCATTGCAATCTAAAATACATATAAAAAATTATAGTAAAAATTACAAAAAAATATTGAAAGTATTTTAACCTTTTGCGGTAGAAATTCTTCTGGAACATCATCTAAAAAACTGTATACCTCCGTCATATTGAATGTGTTAGATTTTTTTTGCAATGAAACCTAAATTTTTTCTTTAAAAAAGCTATTAATTTTGCCTATATCTACTTAAGATTGAGTATGTGGACCATAGTGTAGAGGGTTTGCGGGTTTTAGCCATTTCACTGAAGTATGCCAGTACTACATTTGCAGAATCAGTATTGTGGGTTCCTTTACTGGCACACCATTTTTTATATGTTTGATAAGCTATTTCATACCTCCCTTTACTTTTGTCTGAAAGTAAATTTTCTACAGCACTATCTGCTACTTCCCGCAGTTCATTTGCTACCTTCTGATAGCAAAAGTGTGCACAACATTAGTTGCTGCTTAAAAGATTCTAGCACCCAAATGACGTCATTTGAGTGTTAGAATAAGCGGTTGGTGTGCTAGAATAGGCTAGTAAAATTTACTGCATTGATGTTGGTAGCGTTGGTTGAACTGTCAACTGACATACGTCAAAAAAATTCTCTAACGTTTTTTGTGCAATTTACCTAATTTTCGGCGGCGTTAGTGATAAATTTCCTTCACTATTCATTTTCAAACAACGCGAAATTGCGAAAATAAAATCTAACGTTTCAAATTAATTTTTTTCCACAGCCGCCTAAATTTACGTCACATAAATGTCACCAACCACCCAAAAAATCCCTAATTTAAAATTTTTATTTTTTAATTTATAAAATGGTATAAAGCGGCAAAATAGAAAAAATAGTATAAAACACTCGTTGCAGAAGGTCCTTCAAGCACTCATTTGTTCCTCAACTCTGCTTGAATAGATCCCTTCTGCAACTTGTATTTTAATATACTATTTCACAACTCCAATTAATATTTATTAATAGTAGTTTAATAATTAACAATTGGAGTTGTGAAAAACCTTTTAAAACTTTGACAGATTGCACTGACAATTTTTAATTTCAAACTAAGTCCGTCAATTTGGGAGCAAGGCTCGTTCACAATCAACTCCAACTGCTAGTCTGTGCCTGATAGATTCACTCGGTTTAATTTCTTCATTTTTTGGTTTAGGTATAGAGAAGTTCTCAGTTGTTTATTAATTAATTGTTAATGCAATGTTAAATTTTATAGATATGTAAAATTTTAAGCTTTTTTAATTTTTAGGTTACATGCATTGATGCATGATAGTACATACAATAATTTTGATTGTTCAAAATATCAGACGCTATGCAATGCAACTTGCAATAATCGTACAATTATGGGCTACTTTACTGCTAATTTCAGAAAAAAAGGCATTTTAAAAAGCTTTTTAAAGTATATTTTTCTATTAAACTTATACATAAATACAATTCTTCTTTAATCTTAACTACTAACACCATCAAACATATTAATTGACAACAGTAAATTACGTCTTGTGAAATGTAAAGCAATAACAGGAGACGATTTCGTAGCAAAACTTCTGAGCATGTAACTGTCTCCCGTTTTAACATCAGGATTATGTGAAATATTAACATCTTCTGAATTAGTATCCTCTGCCAGTTTTGTAAAGTCCCAAAGTTTTAAAGTGCAATCCAGTGAACCAGATGCCAATAAATTACCACACCTACTAAATGTCAAAGTATGAATCGACTTTTCATGTCCACACAATTCTGCCACTAAATGTCCATGAGCTAAATCCCAAACTAATATTTTACAATCAGAACCAGCGGATGCTAAAAATCGCCCACATATACTGAACGCTAAGGTGTGAATTGGTGATTTATGTCCAGTCATAATTCGTACATGATTTCCAGTTGTACAGTCCCATAAACAAACGCGTCGATCGCTAGAACCAGTTGCAACGTAATTGGAATTCGGATGAAATTGTATACACTGAAAATTAAAGAGGTAAGTTGAAATTAAAAAAAAAAAGTTTAAATTTTACATCAACATCAGAAAAATGACCAGCAAAGACTCTTAATGGTTGATAATGATCAGTAGCCCATAATCTCGCAGTTCTATCATGTGATGCAGATGCAAAATAGTAACCAAGTGGTGAGAATTTAATATCCCATACAGGAAACATGTGACCTTTATACACAACTAGACAAGTCCAAATTTGTAAACTCCAAAGCCTTATTGAGGAATCTTCGGAACCACTTAGAAGTAGTGTTCGATCGGGTGAGAAAGAAACCGTATAGACTGTTCCATTATGTCCAAATAATGATCGGGATGTTTCTCCAGATCTTTCATCCATCATTCTTACCTAAAAGAAATGATTTTATAAATATGTAGGGTCTGAAAAATTTTTTGGACTGAAATTATTGGTATTGAAAAGAAACTTTGACAAAAAATTGCAGATGTTCGATATAGTATTTCAGAAATATTCGCCTTTAAAATACCTTTTTTTTGAGGTTATGTACACAGGATGTTTATATTGAAAAACGTGAAAATTTACATTATTTTAGAACAACTCGACTGTATAATTAACTAAAATACGCTTGCTATAATTATGTTGAGTTGCACACTATAAATATATAATGAGAATAAATTATCCTAAACAGATTCTTACATACTTAGAAGTCATGAACGATGAGCCTCTATTGTGTCATAGCGTGTGCATTTAATAAATAGGAATAGCTTCAGCTAGGTGTAAATTAACGATTTCAATCATCTATTCTGCATAATTCTTTTGTTAAAATATTTCTGCTAGTCACGACCTCCTCGATTTCGACGTTTGATGTCTTTATACGGCCAGTTCAAATTTTAAAAATATCATTATGCACATGTTCTCCCCATGGCGCTGCCTACCGGGGGATTGGAGATCAGAACCGCGCCGGTGATTTGAAATGGTTTGAAAATTAGCTAAAACTTTTACACTTTTGACAGTTAACATACTTCAAATAAGTTACAATTTATGGCATCGGCAGTAGTTATTTAAAGAAAAAGCATTTTTTTTATTATACTACAAAGGTCCTTGTTGTGAATCTTACAGATGAAGAATTTTGAAGTAGTTAGTGGGTCAAGAAGATCAGTTAATGTACTGCAAGGATTGCATTCTTGAGCTAAATATTGAAATATATTTAAAACCAGCTCTGTTAACTGGTTTATTAATAATATGAATTTTTTACTAGGATATTTCAAGCATCCACGATCTTGTAAACTGATCAGACCTAGTAACGGATTTGAGAAGTAATTGGTCAATACAGAATTTAGACAAACTTCTTTTTTATATTATTCTACTGCATTTTCGGAAATTAAATTGACTTGAGTGCTTTCATTACATATCTAGAATTTAAATTACAGTTTAACTATTCATGGATTATGTTATTAATTACCCACAAGATTGGAAGTAGAAATGAAAGCACACGATGTTGAAAGCAAAGGAATAGTTCCAGATGCAGGCAATCTTTCTTTCATAATCGGCACATCATCAGGAGTGTTCGAAAAACTTGTC
Organism: Agrypnus murinus; assembly: GCA_929113105.1. Classification (NCBI taxonomy): domain Eukaryota; kingdom Metazoa; phylum Arthropoda; class Insecta; order Coleoptera; family Elateridae; genus Agrypnus; species Agrypnus murinus. Next base: position 150,360,332 of record OV816028.1, read on the forward strand.
TAAAAAGTGTTATGTTAATAAAAGCTATTTTTTAAATACATTTTAGAAATTACTGTATATAATGTAGGCACCGCATTACATTTTAATAACTTTCGACCAGAAGATCTGTCTGTATAGCAACTGTTTTCAAAGTGTGGATTACAGATAACAGCACTTTCGGGTATATTTGTATCTGTAATAAATTAAAATTATGTTAACTGTGCTGCCTCTTTCTACTGTACATGCAGTTAATTACATATACTTTTTAAAATGTATAATATAGTATGTATATAATAGAATAAATGAACAGTTTATTAAAGTACGTAATTTTTTAATCCTACCAGGACGAATACGTACACCTTCAATCCACTTATTTCGCAAGCTAAGAACGAAGGAAATTCGTAGAAACTTTTTGCAGTTTTATAATTTCGGCATGTTACCACATGGCATTTTTTATGAGTTGACATTTTTCAGTAAAAATACTACTGTTCTTAAACTATTCTTATACCACAAATTTATTAAACAAAATCAAACACACTAAATTCGTGATAAAGTAGAATAAAACAGAACAGTCAAATATTTGTCAACAACCTTCAAAAAAGTCCGGGCTTTATTTTGAACGCACTCGTTGAATGTGTGAACGCATCGACTTACACCGAACCGTCGAATGCGTCCATTCCCCCGGTACGCAGCGCCAAGCGAAGAACGCCGAAAACTGGCAAATGAACAGGCCGTATAAGACGTCAAACGAAACGTCAAATCAAGGAGGTCGTGCTGCTAGTTATTAGAAATTAACTCCACGTGTGATGGTAGAATGAACCCAAATTCTAACCTATTTAAATGTCAATGTCAAAAATTAAACAAAACCTAACCTTAAAAAATGAAAATTGCAAAATATTACCAAAACATCTTCTGCATCTGTATTAATGTCTTGTAATTGCTCAGCTGATTTCATTGATTTTAATTTTTGTGGAACCAATGTCCACACCTTTACTATGGAATCATTGAAACCTACGGCCAACATACTTGAATCTTCGGTTACTTCTGCACAAGTTACACTAAAAAATAACTCAATTGTTTAAATAAACTCCTTTAAAAATAAAATTAACAACATACGTATGGTTAGCATTCAATAGGGTATATGCGCACACTGATGGTAATGTTTCAACACCTAAAGTAACTCTTTTTGATGCCTCTCGAAATGCTTTAACCTTCTCAACTTTATCATTATCTTTTCTACAAACCAATGACAATTATGACAAGAATTTTTGAATTTTGCTACATACAATTCTGGTATGGGAATCCGGTCGACAGGTGGTGCATTCGGATCAGATTTAGTCTTTTTCGAAAAAAGTGGATCTTTTTTTGCCTTTTTCTTTTTTGGTTTATCTGGTGCATCTTGTTCTGTACCTTCTTCTTCATCCTCGACTGGTGCTGCTAATGTCTGAATATCAGGAACTTTTGGTATACCATAATAAACTTTTGTTTTGTTATCTAGAATATTAAAAATCGTTATTGATTAACCCCAATTACTAAATGAATATTTTAAAAACCTTGTCTTGTTGCTTCTCCAACAACCGCACCAGATGTCGCATCAATTTGACTTTTATTCCTAGCAACACCTTCATACATGTCAAAATACAAATGCTCCTGAATAATATTCAACAAAACCGATTCCTTTTTATCATGCAAGTGTCTTTTTAATAACGATAAGGTATCACGAGACATTCTTATTATAAACTGATTTGATTTAAATGTATCTGTAAGTTCATTTCCATTCATATGATCCCTCTTAGTAACATGCGCTAACTTTCTCAAATCATCCTGATAATAAGAATCTTGTTCAGGACCAAACTTTTTCATCAAACCAATCGCTTTCTCTGTGTGGCCATTATACACTAATTCGAGATACATATGGACCAAAACAGGATATAGTATCATCCCCAATTCATGTTTATAAATGTCTAAGGAACTCTCAACAAATTGCTTTAATTCAACATATGAATTCTCATATGTTTCTGGATCACCATCGCTTTTATATCCAGTTAATACGCTGCTCACGTCTGAGTCTTGTTGTATTTTATCATCATCTAAACCTACATCTATGTTTGCTTCTCTCTTTAGAAGTTCTTCAGTGCCCTTAAATATAATTTTAATATTAAAAGTTAGTGTTTGAAATTTTTAAGTTAACTTTCATACCTTGAGGTTATACTTTTTTAACACTTGTAAAACAGCGAGGAGCTGTGATTTGTCGGGATTATGTGTACTCATTTTCTGAATTTTTGTATTAGATATTAATGTTTTATATAGCTTGGTTATTAAGTATGCATACACAATTGTTTATTTACTTCAGCAGCTTATTAGGGAGAAAATAACATTAGAAATAATAAGGTTATGTTACGATGGTCCAGATTTTATTTTGGTTATGACATCTCTAACGGCATTTTAAAATTCACTTAAACACAACGATGAGAGGTACTTCTGAAAGAATTAATTTATTTTACGTAAAATTAATAAACTGTATAAGTAAAAGAAGAAGACGCAGATTATTCTGAAGATGTCTGATTATAAGTCAATAAAGAAACTACTAAATTATAAAATGTGGGTGTTTACTTAAGTAGCCGTGGATGGCTCCATTTACACATTTTAACGATTTTTCCCGATTTTTCCACTCGTCTTTTATGTAAAATTTTATAGTAATTTGTTACAGCGTTGCCAAACTCAATATTTAGATAGATAAGTAAAATAATAGTATATTCCAAAACTTAACCGATAGTAACTGCATTTTTGGTTCTGGTTAGTCTTTGGTAACAAATGGTTGCTGAAAACTTACATAGTTTTGAAACAGCTTAACCTTGTAGTGTGGTGTCAAATTTGAACGCTGCACCTTGACATCAAAAAATAACATTTAAGGGTTCTAAAGTTAATAAAATGAATAATACAGCGTGGAAATAAATGATCTTCATCAAGTTCCCTTTGGAATTTTTTCACATGTAAATTTTTCTGTACCGCTCTACTGTTTTTGATTTAGTACTAAATTAGTTCTGTCAATAAATGAAATCAATCTGTCAAGCAATTCATTAAATTCACGACCATCTAGATTTTACGAGACGAAGTCTCTTATCCGGCCTGCGCACTCCATTAGTTCAAGTGTTTCTCCGCTGGCGCCAACAAACACGAAAATGCGGAAACGGATATATAACACGTAAACGCCAATTTCAAACTACGCTAACTTCGTGCGCTTTTATACTTTTTGTCGGTTTTGCGTATCGTCAATAAATTATATTTTCCTAATCTTTTAGGGCAGTTCTCTTTTTTTTTAATATAATTACGTTATTTCCTTATTTGTTTAAATTTTCGTAGTTTTGTTGCTGTGTCTTTCGTTCACTTTAGTAATGGCAAAAACTAGCAGAAAAAAGTATAACTGCCGCAATGCAATGTGTAATAGTACTGATTCTACAATATCATTTCATGAATTTCCTTCAAATTATACCTACCTTACGAGAAAAATGGTTTCAAATCTTACGTTGGGGTTATGGACATCAACACTCAACAGCAAAATAATATATACTTCTTTATTTCGACAGATCAACAATTACAGATACCTGAAAGAGTCAATTTCTACATCGAACTTCCTAAAAATATAACAGAATTAATAAAAGAACTCCAAACCTTATCTATGCATCTCCATTACGGAATTCTTTCAGCATCGGTAGCCCTTCTGGCAGGATTCATTGCAAAAAAACTGAAAAAAAGAAAGGATTGAATGTCAATAGCCTATTAGATTCTCTGTTAGCTGCCTCGTGTTCAAATTCACTGATAGGATTTGTAAATCTTCAAAACAGAGGTGCCTTAAAATACTCCACTAGAAGATTTACACTTTTAATCAACCAAATAATCGAACTTGTAATACATATTGTAGAACATTTACCTGGAAAATGTAATCCGTCTAATATTCTAACATCACTAGGTATTTCTAACTCCAATTGCTTTTTCACAGTTTTTGGTTTGCCACGACCACAAGCAGGAACTTAGTAATATAATTCTTTAATAATTGCTAAAACCTTGTTTGGCAAACAGAAACATTGCAAAAACGTGAACAGATAATGTTACTTACTGCTCACTATCTCTATATCCTAAATCCAGCTCACGGGAAGTTATAAAATTGTAATTTCAATAATGTTATTGAACTTGTAAATTAATTTTAATAACATAATTAATTTAATTATATAAATTTATTTAATTAATTCGCAAAATATTTACGTAAACATGCAATGCTTGACATTTGTAAGGGTTATCTAACCTATATATCTGCAAGTGACAAATAAACATCAGCGTGTCAGCTAGCGCCAAAACGGCGAAATTTTGCGTTTTCTCAGAAACAAAGTTTATATGGGAAATCGTAAAAGTGCCCAGGCCGGACAAGAGACTTCGTCTCGTGAAATCTAAAAGGTCGTGATTAAATTAATACACAAATTATTTTGTTGTATATTTTGAGGTTATGGTACTGCCTTCTCTATTTTCGTAGAGCGCCACATCGTGCTTTTACATGGGGAATGCAATGGTAACTTGATGAAAATCATTTATTTCCACCCAGTATATTGTTTTTTATGAAAAACATACTATCTGATGATAGCAGTAGTAGTGATAAAGAAGATGGTCAAAGAAGGCGTAAGTATGCAACCTTTTATACAGTTAGTTAAAATAGGGCGGTCCAAGACGCTGTCAAATTAAATCCAATATGGCCGCATGGAGGCAAACATTGCATAAAGTGTCATTTAACAGTGTGGAAGTTTGAATTATATAAAGATTTCGGAAGTGTAAATAACCAGAATGCCTCATTTTTGTTGTGTCGTAAACTGTGGTAGTAGAAGTAATCGCGATAAGTTGCTATTCTATCCAATTCCAAAGATTTTGGCTTTCAAACATAAAGTGGAATTGAACGAAATTATCTGCCCTTCGACGAGAACGATGGCTAGATGCTATTAGACGTGCAGATTTAACTGAAAACAAAATTAAGAATGCACGAGTGTGCTCTAAACATTTCATAAGAGGTAGGATATATCGTATAATAAGTAATTTACCTGTATTGTAATTGAATAAAAGTCAAGCAAATAACTGTCATATATTTTGGATATAGTACGGGAGGCCGCAACCAAAATTCCAACTTATTTTAGCATGGATGACGAGCACTGATATCGATAGTTTTTCGAATTTCTGACATAAAATTCCCCTGTGAAAAAGTTCGGTAGTGAGCACTTCCAGGGGAAAAATGATTTTCCGTCTGTAAAAAATTAAGTCGTTTTTCTTTCATTGGGGAATGTCCGTTCTTGGTGGAATCTTGTTAAGAATATAAAAAATGATAAGAATCCACCAAGAACGGACATTTTCCGTGGGAAAAATTATTCTTATGGGAAATTGAACCTGTAGAGAAAAATGGTTTAAAAAAACAATCTTCCCACGGTTCATTTTTGTTTTAAATTAAAGTTTAGACTTAATACATAACAAAAAAAAGCAGAACGGAAATTTTCCGTAGTCATTATTTCTCCTGATACGTCATTTCGTAGCCTTCGTAACACCACGCGGTGGCGTATACAATCCAGCGCGTTGCGCATGCGCGGCGGTCTATGGTACTCCTCGAAGAACTGGATGCTGGAGAAGCTGAGTAGCCGCCACATTTTTTCTTTCCCTTGCGTGCGCATAGGATGGTATTGAATCTGGACCGTTAAGGCTATAGAGAAACTGAGACGCCGCCACCACGTGTTTTTTCAACGCGCGTTCGATAAACAAGTGTTCGGTGTTTCATTTGCATCTCATTAATAAAAAAATGAGTTAATTAAAAAAGTGTATTTTCTCTGAGGAGGGAGGGAATCTGGTTAAACTGATTCGATTCAAGGAAAAAATTCTTGACAAGTGTAGAGCATTTTATGCAGGGCGTGAAATTCGAGATCTAGCTGAAAACGATCCCGATTTCAACAATGTTGATTGCGATGTTATCGGTTATCATAGTCAGTGCTACAAGCGTTATACCAGTTATAAAATTGTTCCAATCATGTCGATGGACGTCGATAATAGTGCTGTACCTGACGCTACTGAGAATTCAAATGCAGCTACAAGGAGTGATCTGCCAGATAACGATGATTCTTCTGTCCACGAGACAGCCGACAATATTGTGTTACATTCAAATTCGTTCGATTCATCTTTGCCACGGTGAGTGCCACATTTATTCGATAAACAAGTCGCCAAGAACATGCTTTAAATAAAGTTGGATGCATCTCTTCTTTCTCTCCCATTTCCTCGCTTTCTCTTCTCTAGTTTCACGTATTTAACTGTGGTCGAGATATCTGGTTAATCCCAAGAAAGCGAGAACAACGGCAGCCTACAGGAAAATTTAATTTACAATTCTTCAATTAAGAATGTATGGATCGTGGACGTGACGTATACTTCACGATATACTGTTTTCCACAACTTCTCTGTAACTTTTTTGCGTACACTTTTTATTGAAAAAATGCACGCCAATCTATGTCGATTCTCTCTATATAGAGACATTACATTGTCTAATCTCTCTGTTGTATTGCATTTTCCGAGTGCATGTATATAAATTTGTTTTATTCACAGATGCATTATAATTAGACTATTATTGTAAGACTCTAAACATAAAAGTCTTTTTATGGTCAGACGGGCAATAACGAAACGTCAATTAAATGTCAGAAGTTTTTTTGTAGAACTTGATTAGAAAATGATGAAGAGGATAATTTCGGTAACCCCTCAACATTGATACAGATGACGACAGCGATTGCGAGGCAAATTTGACCGATGAAGAAGAGTAAATGTAATTTATAAGTAGAATAAAGATAAATTTTGTGATTTTTTTCATGTAAAAAACCATCTTGTTATTATTTTTCCAACCTAAACCTTCATTCCTGGCTATAGTAGATTTTTTTTCGACGGAAAATGATTTTTTTAAGCCCACATTCATTGAAAATGTCCGTTCAATATTTTTGCTTACTCCTTTCAATGTTAGGAACATCATCCAAACGCAAACGGACATTCTGAAGTTAAAAAATTTCCCGGAAAATTTTGACATTTTAAAAATCCAATTATGGGCAACGGGACCAATAAAAACTTCCGTTCGTATTTTTCCCTGACTTCAATAAACTTGAAATGAACATTTATGGTGCAAACGGACATTCCAAGATATGTCGGAAAAACAATGGCCAAAAATTTTTATTTATTCACCTAACAAATTTCTCTGGATCAATAAAAATGTCCGTTTGCATTTTTTACATCAATTACAGCTGTCTACGAATACATTGAGCTGTAGAACGGACATTTCAAAATTGTTTTTTTTACTTGTTTCTTTGACATCTTTAATTAACAATTAAATGCATTTATGCTCACTACCGGTTTCCGTCGCTGGGGACTTTTTTTTGTCTTTTTTCACAAACTGTCGATTCCCGTGGGGATTGTCCATGCTAAAATAAATCAAAAATCCTGGTTGCGGCCTCCCGTACTAATATAAATTAATATCATATTATACATTTTATCACTATTATACAGGTAGCTGACAAGATCCATACTTGTCACGGGTGGAAAAGAGCCTACCTGATAGCTCAATTCAGCTTCTTTTAATGCAAACGGATCCACACCATTTATTTTGGTAATTTTTTCTGTGTACCTCGCCGCCACATCTGGCCACTTCAGCAACACATTCTGTAAATAATTCGAAGACATGTTGTTATTGGTTACACAAACACTTATAGGGCACTAAGAAATCACTGCAGCCGTCTGTACGGTACAAAGGCAAGACAGGAATTTTATGCTCAGTGCACTGGTCGACAGATGTGTTGTTTGCCTTCACGCAGCCATTTTGTTATTGCGCAGGTCATGGTCTTGGACCGCCCTATAACGGCAAATGAATTGTTTGCAATAAACACCACCAAAAACAAACTTTTGCGAGGTTAATGATGCCATAATCATACTAGAGACCCTGAAGATTGAACACAAAATAAAGGCGCCAATTTTAAAATTTACTTGCCGATAGCCGGTAGAAAATATCAACTTTAAATCCCCTGGAAAATGGATCCCTTTTATGTATATAAATTAATAATTGCTTACGGAATAGTATACGAGGGTGGTCCCAGAAGTACCCGACCTGACCAAGAGGTGGCGGTAGTTGTTTGAAAATATCACGGCCTACTAGATTCATATAAGCTTCCGAAGCTTATATGAATCTAGTAGGCCGTGGAAAATATCACTGTATTGGAAAGTACGCAGTCTATAAAGCATATGTTTCAAGTTTGAAAGCGCCACGTTGTTCAGTATTTGTTTGGCAGCCATCAATAGTGAACGTTGTCAGTGAATTTGTGAAAATAGAGAAAATTGGTCATCGTTATGTGATACAATACTTTTATTTGAAAGGCCTCAGCCCAACCAATATAAAAGCTGAACTGGATTCTACTCTGGGTGAGTCTGCTCCTTCGTTTACAGCAGTTAAATTTTGGGTAGCTGAGTTTAAACGAGGTCGTACGAGCTGCCAAGACGAGCATCGCAGTGGTCGACCAAATGAGGTGACGACTCCAGAAATGGTGAAGAAAATCCACAAAGCGGTACTTGATGATCGTCGATAAAGCTGTGTGCAAAATGGGTGCCGCGTTTGCTCACACTCGAGCAAAAACAGTGTCGTGAAAATGTTTCAATTGAGTGTTTAGCGAAGTTTCACAGCAACAAAGCAGAATTTTTGCGCCGTTTCGTAACAATGGATGAAACATGGGTCCATCATTTCACACCCGAGACAAAAGAACAATCGAAACAATGGACTTAAAAGGGAGAACCGGCTCCAAAGAAGGCGAAGACCGTTTCATCTGCAGGCAAGGTTATGGCGTCGGTTTTTTGGGATGCGCGTGGAATAATTTCTATTGACTATCTCGAAAAAGGAAAAACTATCAACGGCCAGTATTATGCAAACTTATTGCAACGTTTGAGCGAAGAAATCAAGCAAAAACGGCCGCATTTGGCTAAAAAGAAAGTGTTGTTTCATCACGACAACGCGCCAGCTCACAAATCCGTTATTGCAATGGCCAAAATTAATGAATTAAAGTTTGAATTGCTACCTCATGCACCATATTCGCCAGATTTAGCCCCCTCGGATTATTTTCTGTTCCCAAACTTGAAAAAATGGCTCAGTGGTCAAAGATTTGAACCAGCGATGAAGAAGTGATGTCAGCAGTTAGTGGCTATTTTGAGGAGCAAAACAGTTCTTATTATAAAAAGGGCATCGAACTTTTTGAACACCGCTGGGAAAAGTGTATAGAGCTGAAAGGAGATTACGTTGAAAAATAAATAAATCTTTTTCCAAAATTTTTGTGTTTTCTTTGTTGGGTCGGGTACTCTTGGGATCACCCTCGTATTGTACTACGAGTTATGAAAGTAATACTTTTTTCATGAATTTACAGTTTTGATTAAGGAGGGCGAAGCCCGGGTTTATCAAGCATATGAGTGGAAAAAAGAGACTCTCTAACGTGTTGTTACACGATATTTTTTTGCATATGGTAAGTTGAGAAATTTGTCCTAAAAGGATTTATGCAAAATGTTAATAAAATCAGAAAACTGTAGTATTCTTTTAGAGTGAAACTAACCGCAAGTCACCGCAAACAACCGCGATTTCACTGCGGTTGCAGTGGTTACTTGTGGTTAGCGAAAAGAAACCATTTTTTCAGGAACCGTGTTCCATAAATTAACTTTTTTCAGGAATTGGTATATTTTGAAACACGAAACCGAGCTTACGGTTACTGTGGTTAAGTTACGGAATATACTATAAGATTAGGAATGCCCCCGTTTTTCAAGGTTTATATTTTTATAGGAAGATATAGAAAATATACCCCTTTTCTCCCTTAACATTCAGCACGAGCTGACTAAAATCCTAATTCATTTCGTAGCAGACCGTAGCACAAGTACAAAAAGAGCTCGGTTTCCATAGTATCCATTATTGCAAATAATTGTAACTATGACAATAGAGCTTTTGGAGCAAAAAGAGTTACAATGCCGAACTAACCCCTGGCCTGTACCTGGAATTCCGTTACTCACTCACAAGCCGCGTTCAGTATTTTAGATCTATTTACTCGAAGAGCACGGTTTCTATGGTATCTATTGTTGTAAATAATTGTAACCTTACCAATAGAGCTTTCAGAGCCAAAAAAAAAGTTGAAATACCGAACCCAGCAACAAACAGCCACATTAAAAAACCGTTTAATTCAAAAATACGATATATTATATTCTTCTACTCTTTTTGATTTCACTCGAATGTTATAGAAATAAATTTACTATAATACACACACACATTTTTGCTGTAAACTTGTTTGCAAAAACCATAATTTTTAGCTTTATTACCAGTCCGTTGCCGACGCAAATACAGTCATTTATAATAAAACCCTTTTAGACGCTAGTTAGCAGAGGCTATCAGAAACCCAAGTGTTGAAGCACATGTGGCAGTATTCGTACCTGCTTGTCCGAGGGACGCAAAATATGTAGCAAACATCGGTGTTTCGGTATGGTAGATGGTGCATAATGGCTTTAGAGCGAAAAATATGTTTTGCATTTTGCATACGGATATTAATGAAAAAATGTCACCATTTTCTGACAACTGTGGAAAAAATGAAAAGCCCGCTTTTAAATTTCGTATCCCTTTTCCATAAAGACCCAGCTACGCCACTGACTATAGCTCTTTTGAAATTCTGAATTATTTTTATGCAGTTGTTTAATTTAAATCATTTGCTTCCTTATGTAATTTCCAAATATATTATTTTTATGTCCAAACTATAAAAACGATTTGTGGTTAAGATATTTAATCTCGGTTGGAGTTTTGGCGCCATTTGAACAATATGTTGTGTTTGCCCAATCTGGCAACTTAGCTTTCCGTTGAATTATATTGACGGAGTCGCCATTATTTCATTATTTTAGCGGGTTTTGGTGGCGTCTGTTCTATTAGCACCTCATTACAAGTGTTTTATCATCTTTAACATTAAGTATTAGGTAAGAAGCGTTTATTTAGATTAATAGCAATAACGTACAGATATTAGATTTGTGTCTATTCGCGTAAAATCACTAAAAAGCTTACTTTGATCCATTGTTAAAAGTAGCCGCAAACAACTCGTTGAACGTCTCGAGTTCGGCGTTCCCTTCTCTGTAAAGAAGCTAACATAATTAAAATTCCAGTTGTAATTAGAAGTTTACAAAATGGGTAAGAGCAAGAAACAAGATGATAGCGGCAGCGAAACCGAAGAGGAATATTCCGTGGAAAAGATCTTGGACAAAAGGATTGCAAATGGAAAGGTGGAATACTTCTTGAAGTGGAAGAATTACTCCCATTCGGATAATACATGGGAACCAGAAGATAACTTGGACTGTCCTGAGTTAATTGAAGCGTTTGAGAAAACTCGAAGAGAGAAGGAAAAGAAGAAAGGCAATTCGAGTAAAGACGATGATAAGAGCAAGGATAAGGAGAAGCGCAAATCTAGAAGGCCATCTGTTGAATCGATTAGTTCGGGCACATCAGATGCGAAGAGTGATAAGAAAGAAAAGGTATGGTATAAAAACTTCCATAATTATAAAACATCGAGTAAGCCATGATTTAGGTTATGTTGAAAATGCTGCAAAAAATTAAAAATTCTTGTAATTTTCAAACCTTTGACAGTGTTATGTTGCTGATTGTACATTATTACAGAATAGTTTTTAATTAAAAAAATAAATTATTAATTATTTTAAGCTTTTTCATAAAAAAACTTGTTTGTTAAAGTTGAATCAAATATGATCGACAATATAACCTTAAACTTGTCAGATTTCCATAGGCTTCTTAGATCGTAAGTTGTATTTTCATGTGGCACTTGGATAGCTTATAAAATCAAACTATTAAATCATTAATATAATTTTTTGTCCTCTATATTATTATTGTATGTTGAGAGAATAATCGCTAGACAAGATTTCTGTATAAATATGTAAAAATACATTTCCGTTGATAAGTAGAATAAAAGAAATGCATAAAATATGAAATCATGAGTCAGTCATACCATGCGTGAGTAATGTTTAACAGTATTGGTGATTCTTAGAACCGCCAAGGTAACCAATCTGTTAAATCATAAAACAAAAACTGAAATAGTCAAAGAGATAAACTTTATTGCAAATATTGACGAGATGCGATTGACCATGAAAATACATGTCATTTTTATAATCAACGCATACATTAAAATGTCACAGCCACCTTTATTTTATATCCGTCATTAATAAGATGCCTCGTTGTTTGCAGTACATTGACATAATGAAGTAGGTAAGTTTCGCTACTAGTTGGACATCACATATCTGAAGTCAACAACAGATAATGAAATTTAAAAAAAAAGCTAAAATATACTAAATTGCAGTGTTGTTTTGAAATCGTAATTTTCGTGCTTTGAAAACTAAAATACTTTAAATAAATTATCGTGTTTTTTTTAATTGCTATGGTTTACATTCTTCAATTAAAAGAATTGATTAATTGTAATCTTACGCTAGATCGGTATTGGAATAATTGAAGTGCATTCATAAACAAACATTAAAATCAATAGTATAAATGCACTATTAAGTTTTAATAATTGTATTAGCCGATTTCAATTGTTCATTTTATAACCGTAACTAATTTTACTAGTGCTTGTTTCTTAATTTAAATTATAATAAACATTGAAGCAATTAGTACAATATAAGATTCTTGGCTGATTTTACTTTTTTCCACAACAATAATCTTACTTTAATCTGTATTTACATTAAGCGTGAAGCTTTTGCCGTAATTTTTTGAGGTAAGCTTTGTTACGGTGGAAATAATAGAATTGAACTAATTATTTTGATTTGCGCAATCCTCTTGGAAAAAATAGCAGAAAAAGTTGCATTTTGTAAATTAACACTGATAAGGTGGGTGGTTATCAGTAACTCAGAGGCGATGGACAATGTATGCATGGGAGTGTTTTTATTTAAGACTTCCTGCATTTATTGCAGTGGGAAACCAAATTTCTCGCTGTATTAGTAAATTAGATTTTCTAAATATTTTGTCATTGCAAAATACTGATAAGGAATTAACTTATCAAAGTTCATTAACCTATGTTTGATGATATTGTTACGTATTGATGAATCATTTACAGGTTAGATAATGTTTGAATATTCTGTCTTCAAGTCAAGTAATTCTGTCTTACGGTTAAATCTATTATTTGATACTATTTGATTACTTTTAATTAGGGTTCCTAAATACGAACTGAGCTCTGTGTTATTTAGAGGTAAGTCACGCATATCAAATTTTCCTAGTGACATTTCATATTTTGAAACTATTAGAATGTTGGTAATCATGAAAATTGATTTAATAAATTAAACTGTCAGTATGCAGTTATATAAATCTGAATTCGGTACAATTAATACTTTATTAAAAGCTGTCGTAAAATTGATATATGTAAAAATTCTCTACAAACAATAAATAATGATAATGTGCACATTAAAATTGTTTACATGCATAAAAATAAACATGACAGCATAACCTAAAATTTATAACTGACAGCTGCTGAATATTGACAGCTTGGTTTTGGCCTAGAAAGAGATAGATTTTGACATCCGTGTCCTAACTCTAAAATAACACAGTTAAAGTTTTCATTTAGGAACTCTACTCTACTCTACTTTTTAATATCATTCAATGACAAATCCAATATTTTTAGGGTATGTTCACAAATTATTCTGCAAGGCGAGCAAATTAAATTTTTTGCCTAAATTTATTACCGATTTTTGATATCATTCAAAGACAAATTCATATTTTTAGGTTATGTTAATTAATTATTCTGAAAGTCAAATTTCTACCTAAATTTATTATCAACGTTCCACGTTCAATAACAAATTTATATTTTTAGGTTATGTTCACCAATTATTCTGTAAGTCGAGGAAATGCAAATTTTTATCTAAATCTATTATCGACATTTGATATTGTTCAACAACAAAAAATTCATATTTTTAAGTTATGTTCATCAATTATTCTGCAAGTTGAGCAAATGCAAATTTTTGCCTAAATTGATTATCGACTTTTGATATCGTTCAACGACAAATTCATATTTTTAGGTTGTGTTCATCAATATTCATCCAACGACAAATTCAATGTTTTAGATTATATTCACAAATTATTCAGTCTCCCTTCAAGTCGGGTTAATTCAAATTTTTGCCTAAATTAAAATGTTAAAATGTTGCTAAAAATGTTCCTACATACATCAAAATGGTCTAGGGGACAAGGCTAAAAATAAACGTTGTTGCAACTAGTGGAAGTATTATGACACAACGATGAAACAAAACATAAAGTTGAACAATAATCTTTAGTTGTTATAACAAAAACAAACAGAATTTACTGTAGTTTGCTTATACAGGGTTGTGTAAAAAATAGGGCAAATTTTTAACTTACAAATAACAGTAGAATATGAATGAAAAAATGAAATATTTGCACATTTAGCACACTCTTTAGCACAGCTCGGCACCTATTGGGTAAACGTCTAATCAAATTGTCTATTTCATTTTGATCAATTTGTTACCATTGGTCCTTTAAACAATTTGAGAGCTCTTCCCTTGTTTGAAACACCATGCCTTGATTCAGGACAAGTTTTCCCAGCATATCCCACACATGGTCTATGGGATTTAAGTCGGGGGATTGCGCCAGCCACGGTAATACTCCGATATTGTGCTCATGTAAAAAATTTCTAACTGTTCTCGCAACGTGTGGTCGAGCGTTGTCCTGCCTGTGGTAGGACAACAAATTGTAGAATTGTGTCCCGATATGCGCTTGCCGTTAAAAAGCCCTCAACAAAAACGAGATCAGTTCTACGACCAATTCCAATTTCAGCCCAAACCATAACTGTTCCCCCTTGGTACTGATCAACTTCCTGAACAGTTGCCAAATGATTTTCATTTCCAGGTCTCCTCCACACCCTGCTGGTTTTAGAAACTTTTTAATATCTTCTTTAGTTTTTCTTATATCATTTATATCATTTAACTCTGTTTTTAATGCTTCAAACGAACTTCTCTCATTTTCATGTTTATCAAGTCTTTCATTTAAATGTTTTATAATCGTATCTTTCTGGTAAATAATTTCATCTTTCTGCTTTAAAACTTCTTCATAGTGTCTTTGAATCTCTCCAAAGTTTTCTTCTTTGAATGTTTCCTCATCATCTGTTTTCTTGCATTTTCTTTGAGACATTGTTATTCTGTACTCAAAAGTTAAATATAAAGTTCAATAAAAGAGATATATACCTATCATCAGCTATAAACACAAAAAGAAAAAAAAACACAAAATATATACGGACAAAAAAAATGTAATTGCAAAAATACAAAAAAAAGGTATTTGTTATAAAAGTACTTTGTCACTTATATTTACACTGACAGACGATCCTAAATTTTATTAAGTCCAACAAAGAAGCAAAAATCGTTCAGAAACTTATCTTGCTATTAAATTCATGATATTCATGTAAATATTGCTTGCGGTTTATTACATAAGGAGTTGTACTATTTACCACCATCTGATTTTAACAAATGTCACTTAATTTTTCTCTAAGTTCAACACGTATTAAAACTGTATTAACACTGTAGATATCAGTTTCTGTAAATCTTCAGAATCTTATATTTAGGATATAACGGTAATATACAACAACAGTTTCACTTTTACAGAAAAATAAGTTCATTTTGTGAGAGCAAAATTGCTATATGTCAACCAGCCAAGGACTATTTGACTTTTTTTTTAACGTTTGCAAACATACTTTTTACGTTTGTCCCTTAGACCATTTTGATGTGTGTATTTGAAATCACCAAGTTGCCCTATCCCTGAAAATATGCTGTCATTTCCAGTTAAATCGGAAGTGGGCAAAAAAAGACGGATACTCAAAAAAATCTTTAAAAACTAAAAAGAAGACTGGTGAACACCACATTTCATGATCTGAATTAGTTCAAAGTTATATAGGTTTATAAAGAGTCAAAATATAATGGGACACCCTGTATAATTTCGCATGAATACAAAACAATATAATTACTTTTGTTAATCAAAACAAAAAATATACAGAAAAAATGACGTTATCAAAGTTGTACATGTTAAAAATGCACATGCCGAAGTATTAATTTTTCGTGCTGTATAACTCCAAAACTGTGAATTTAAGAGCTTCTAGCAATGGATAGTTTCGATCAGGATAATATAATATAAACTGTAACATATCACAATTTTAGCCATTTTGATCGGAATCCAATATTTGTAAGAAACATGCGGGGTCCTTTATTATCGATTTTTAATATTGTCCAATTAAAATATTTTTAGGTTATGTTTACAAATTATTCTGCTAGTCTAGCAAATTCTAATTTTAGCCTAAATTTATTATCGACTTTTGATTTCGTTCAATGACATTCATATTTTTAAGTTATGCTCATCAATTTTTCTGCAAGTCAAGCAAATAAAATTTTTTGCATAAATTATCAACTTGATATCGTCCAATGACAAATTCAATATTTTTAGGTTATGTTCACAAATTATTATGCCTTTCTTTAAGTCTATATCTTTTCTTATTATATCATTCAACAACAAATTCAATATTTCTGGGTTATGTTAACAAAAAAATACAACCAATCCTCTTTCATCAGATCACAAATTCATTGTATGTAGTTACTCTGTTCAAGTACACTGACAAAATGTATAAATGCAACTAAAGATGCACCCAAGTTTCAATTTTGTTTCAATATTCGGCCAATTTTTAACAGGTTTTGTGTTGGTCAAAGCAACATGAAGGATTTGGCCGGCCAAAGCAGATTTTTTTTCTGTCGCAATCTGAAGTTTCTAAAACATGTATCACATACATATAATATACATAATATATACATAACTATTTTTAAGTATATTATTTTATTAAAGCAAATTGCATAGGAAATGTATTTCTCTGACACCAATGTCTTCATTTTGCTGACATAATTTTGTATTTAATAAAATTAATCAAAACTGAAATTTCTAATTTACTTGTCCGAATATTCGATGCTTCGGTAAATGCTAATGACCAATTATTCGGTGATTCGACTAACATCTGCTTTGGTGCATCACTAAATGCAACTCTTATTCCACCAGAGTGCACATTTAAACAGTGTTTTATACATGTCTGAATAACCAGATCGAATAAATGTAAATGCCCAATGTGTTTTAATTAAAAAAATTGTACATTTAAAGTTTTAAAATTGAAGCCTAATTAACTTTTTTTTTGGGTGGTATAATTATTAGTATTTGTTAAAGCCATTAACTTTTTGTTCAATATTATTTTTTTGAAAACAAGAGTTCATATTAATTTAGCTGACAATTTCTAAATTTTGCAGAAGGATAAAAAACGTCGTGCTTCTACAGACTCTGAAGTATCTAGCACATCTGAGAAAAAAAAGAAGGAATCCAAGAAGAGGGCCCGTTCATCCTCTTCCGATTCCGATTCCGACAACAAGAAGTCCAAAAAGTCCGAAAAGTCAGAAAAATCTACCAAAAAGTCCAAACGATCAGGATCTTCCGATTCTAATAAGTCTGATTCGGAAGCTGAAAAGAAAAAGTCTAGAAAGAAGGATAAAGATTCCGATTCAGACTCTGATTCTGATAAGGAAAGCAAAAAGAAGAAGAGTGATAAGAAGAAACGTACCACTTCTGAAAATTCCAATGCTTCGGAATCGAAATCTAAGAGAAGCTCCGAAAAGAAATCTGAAAGCAAAAGCAAGAAACGGCGCGACTCTTCAGCGAGTTCTGATAAATCAGAAGACAAGTCTGAGAAGTCGAAGAAAAAGTCTGATAAATCTAAGAATGATTCCAAATCAGACAAGAAATCAAAATCTAAGAATTCTGAAGGAAAGACTGGCTTTGAGCGTGGGTTAGAAGCAGAAAAGATTATTGGTGCTTCAGATACAACTGGTGAACTGATGTTCTTGATGAAATGGAAGGGAACGGATGATGCCGATCTTGTGCCTGCAAAGAAGGCAAACGTCATTTGCCCGCAAGTGGTTATACAATTTTATGAGGAACGTCTCGCATGGCATTCCCCAGATGAACATTCATAGATTAAGAATTGATCAAGACAAAAACAGTTTTAATTTCTTGTTTCTTTTTTTATTATTATAAGTAGATGTAGGTATGAAATAACTTAACCATTTATCATATTTAAAAAAAATCTCGTAAACCTTTTTTCTGTTACTTTTAAACGGTTGTTTTAATCTACTTTACAAGTGAGTGCATGTCATATTGAAATTGTCAAAAGTGTTGCAATGAATATGACTTTGTATATTCAACATATTTAAATCTTAAATATTTCTGTGTTTACATCAATTCCAGATGTTCTTATCAAGCATTTGTTTTAAGTATGTTTGGTATAAAACTATCACTGTTTTTCTCATTCTGATATTGATTTATGCCAAGGTAACTGGCTGATGTGTTTATTTTTCAATATCACTTGATAAATGTAATATTTGGAAATGGTATTAAAAATGAATAATGTTAGTTGACAGATTTAAGTGTTATGTGTCTCTTCTTGTATGTAATAAGAAATATACGAATTAAGTTTTTCAATAGATAAGTAATTTAAGAATTTAAATAAAATTACTTTTTATTTAGTTTACAGAATTTTGTAACAAAACCAATAAACCCTTCAAAAAAAATTTGTATTTGTTTTGTTAACTTTAAATTTAATTTTTCCCAACCCAAGCTTGTGCAAACAGTGTAGTTACAGGTACAGGGTGGTGCCAAATAATAACTGTTACTAAATTAACAAAAGATTGCAGGAAATTCAATAGATAAACACATTGAGCTGTATTCTCATGCTACTATTAAAGGTGTATTTAAGGATGTTTGGGAGGTACAATTGGAGGCAAAAGTACTGAAAATTAGAAATTCATGAATATCTTCGTTTTACAGCACAATATGAAGTAAATTAATAGTTACAATACTAAAAACGAATATATTATTTAAAAGAAAAGAGAATTTTTTACTAACAATGTTGAATGAAATAGAAAATAACGAATAATATGGAAAAATTTTAAATAACTTTTGGCAGTGAATATGCCTTGATTTTAACTTTTTGGCAAAAACATATTTGATTTAAATCTTTATCAATTATGAACATATAATTATTAATTATGCTTGAGTATAAATTAGAACATTAAAATATTGTTTATTTTTTATAATTGTAAATGATAAATATGTTTAATATTAATAATGCAACGTTCTATAGAAAATGTGACGACAACGTTGATTTTATAAGTTGGTAGCATAAGTATATCTTTCTCTTACATAATTAAGAGAGAAAGATCTTTATGAACTTTTACCTTTGATAATGACAGCATAGCTGTTGAAACAATATTGTCAGGTTGTATTTTAATAAACTGTGAAACTTTTAATAATCTTTATTTATTTCATGATTATGGAGTTCCACAAAATAAGGCTGGAAACAATAAACAAGATT
Organism: Agrypnus murinus; assembly: GCA_929113105.1. Lineage (NCBI taxonomy): Eukaryota > Metazoa > Arthropoda > Insecta > Coleoptera > Elateridae > Agrypnus > Agrypnus murinus. The sequence continues at coordinate 150,379,810 of OV816028.1, forward strand.
ATTTCGTCTTCGTTAGAAGAACAAGCCAAGTTATACAAGAAACTTATGATCAAACACGGAATCGCAAGTCATAATGTTTGGTTTAACCAAGAATGTCTCAAACGTCAGGTTATTCCTAACTACATAAACATCACTACCAGAACCAAGAATTCGATTACTGAAAAAGTGATTAGGAATGCCAAAAAAAGATGGCTCAAAGAAGAATCGAAGAAATGGTTTAGTATAAGAGACAATATGCACGTTTATATAAAGGTACTCCATACAGAACTTACTCATAAATTACACAATATCCAATTTGACATATTAGATTTTGACATTAGAGAAACCGTCAGTCACATTAAATTCAAAAAATACACCACACAGAAAAATAAACTTCATCGACTTGTACAACAAAAACGTACACTACAAAATAACCTTAATTGTCAGAACACTACAAACTTTTATCCTCGTTTCATAAACTTGTCGAATATAACATTCAATGACAGAGAAACACAATTTCTTAACAAAGGTTTCAAATTTTGTCCTTTTCCAAAATTTACCAACAAAATTAAAGAAATTTTGGCCGTTGAATGCGAAACTATACTTAAGAAAGATCATAATAACTATGCAAAATTTCAAATTTGTTAAAAGAGATGTCTTTGAAACAGGACAAAATGTACAACACATCTAACATATCACTTCTTCAATCTATAAAACAGAAAATCACAGAGAACAATCTAATTTATGTTAAAGCAGATAAAGGTAACACTTTGGTAATTCTTTCAAAAGATATTTACATACAAAAAGTTAATGAATTTATTAATAAAGAAAATTTAGAAACTTTAAACAAAAACCCAACCACAAAATTCCAAAAAGAAATAAAACAAGGTTTAGAAAACTGCAATATCTGCTTTTCAGAATTAGAAAAGCAACAAATCATTAATAAAAACCCTAAACCACAAATACCTAAACTATATGGATTAGTAAAAACCCACAAACAGAATATGCCAATAAGACTAGTTGTATCATACATCAATGCACCTAATCACATTTTATCCAAAAAACTGAACCAGATTATTAACACGATAGGTTACAAATCGAAATACTCTGTTAGAAATTCATTAGAATTAGTAGATAAGCTGCAAAACATACATCTTCCACCACATTCAAAACTTGTTAGTTTTGATATTTGCAACATGTTCTCCAGAATACCCCCACAAGAATGTATTCCTTTATTAGATAGTTTCTTGATCAATAGTAGTATAGAATTAGTTAAAAGGTTAGAGTTAATTCAATTATTTGACCTTTGTATAAGTCAAAATTATTTCACTTTTAATAACATAATTTATTTACAAAAGGATGGTTTACCTATGGGTAATTCTCTAAGTCCTCTGTTAGCTAACATATTTATGGACAAGTTTGAAGATCGAATATTTGAATTAAACCTCTCTAAACACATTATCTTCTGGTTTCGTTATGTTGATGACATTTTAGCTTGTTTTGACAGTTCTTTTGAGGTTATCAATGAATTTTTAATTCTTATAAACAGTATCCACCCTAATATAAAATTTACACTAGAAACAGAACAAAACAGGGCTATAAACTTTCTAGACTTAAATATCAAGATTAACGCAGACAATCTATTTGAATTTTCCATATACAGAAAACCAACACAAACAGACATAACAATACCAAATGAATCTTGTCACCATAATACACATAAAATAGCAGCCTACAGATCATTAGTACACAGAGCATTAACTATTCCACTAACAAAATCAGATTTTAGCAAAGAGATATCAACCATTAAACAACTAGCACATGCAAATCATTATAATCCGAACATGATTGACACTTTAATTAAACAAAAAGATTATAGGTTAGCTATCAAAAGAGTATATCCCATTGACAATCAAACAGAAGACACAAATTACATATCTATACCATATTTTGGCAAAATATCAGAACAAATTGCACATATACTAAGAAAAACCAACAATTATAAAATAACATTTAAAACCAACACTAACACTTTTTCATTTTTATTTAATGCTAAAGACAGAACACATGATATCATGAAATCGGGCATTTACCGTTTAAATTGTTCTTTTTTGTAGTTCGGTATATATTGGACAAAAACTTCGAAATTTTGACATAAGATATAAAGAACACGTACGTCATTACAAAAATAAACATCCTGAAAAATCGAATTACGCCAAACACCTTTTAGAACAAAATCAGACAATGACTCCTCAAAATAATATTAAATTCCTACATTTTTGTAATAACAAACGCAAATTAGACATTTTAGAAGCCTTTGAGATATACAAACACAAACTCAGGGTACCTTTAATGAATGAACAACTTGAGCTCAGTAATTCTCCGTTACTGGAAGTATTAGATATTTAATTATGATTATTATTATTATTTTATCTAGTTACCTATTTTGTATCTACCTTAGCGACGTGTTTGTTTATAATTATATTACCTTTGATAATGACAGCATAGCTGTTGAAACAATATTGTCAGGTTGTATTTTAATAAAACTGTGAAACTTTTAATAATCTTTATTTATTTCTTTTTATAATAAGTTGGAAAATAAAAAGTGTTCGAGAAAATTGTATAGAAGAGCTAAAGATGTATGGTCTGAATTTAATTGTACCAGCTTGGGCGAGTACGTTGATCTATATATGAAAACAGATATACTGTTACTAGCAGACGTTTTTGAACAATTTAGAAATAGTTGTTTGAAAACCTATGAGTTAGACCCCGCTCATTACTTTACACTTCCTGGTTTCACGTGGGATTGTATGTTAAAACATTCAAAACAAGAGTTAGAGCTCCTAACCGATCTCGATCAATTTCTCTTTGTTGAACGTGTAATTCGAGGTGGTCTTAGTCAAGTTTGTTCTAAAAGGAGATCTTGACGTGGTAGTGAAGCTCGAATGCGTGAATAACGTATGCCAGCATGGTGAAATAGTGTTGTCGGAAAGTAATTGGTTTGAGTTGTATGATATACGAGTCGAGGCAATGTTTAAAAATTTCTTTTATGGTTGCTGCTGCCGCAAGGACAACAGTGTACTACATCGCGATAAACATTTGAAATTCCATCTATGTGAGAATTTATACATCGAGATTATTCACAACGAGTTTTTCGGCAACAGGGTGGCGATTCATCAGAATGATAAACAACTGATTATAACCTTAAAAGATTACGAGTTTCAGTCTATAATGCATCTAGCACCGCTGATCAATCATCAGGCTCGAACGTTACATCACCTGGACTTTTCGCGTTTCTACCACGCAAACATAGAGAATGTAGCAGAAGGTCAACTGAGACGCCCCGAAGATGTCTATAAAACGCTTCCACCTACAGACTCCATCTTATTCACGACCGAACTGTTATGCGGATACTACTCAGCTACTAGTTTAATAGACAACGCAGCAACAACACCTGGTGAATTGAACTCGTTCATTTTATTAGAAATAATAAAACATTATCCGCAAAAGTTTATCGATGCCGTACGTACACGACTGCAATCATATCTGCAGCAGTAGCCGAAAACGTCAACAACGACAACGTTTGCACCGTCGTATTAAGAACACCTTGGCGGAAATAAACTATCTTAGAACTAGGTTACAAAAATATTTGAACAATTTGCAAGTGTTACGCGATGATCTCAACTCATACTGTGTAATGAATAATTTGTCAAATAATATGTTACAATTGTCCATTAAATGTATAGCAAAATAAATAATATGTATATTTAAACATTGATGTTTCATTTACTAGCATAACTAAGGGTGAAGAGACTAGCATGACTAAGGGTAAAGGGTGACTGTATAAAAGGTAGATCGTCGTCATCAGCGAGAGAGTACACGAATAAAGCCGAAGATTTCCGACGGCTAGCATCCTAAGCTACACAGCATACGGTAAGTAGTCATACGGCTGCCTGAAACCCATCAAGAAATTATGCGACTACGGGGTCAGAGCTCGTCGAAATACTACAATTCAAAAGAGTCGTATGCCGTGATAAACGTGAAAGCGTGATTGTTGTTCTTTAATGCGATCTCTAATAGCATCAGTACATACAGGTAATACAGATTTCTTTATTGAAGAAGAAGGAGAGTGTGAGAAGGAGAGAGCGAGAAGGAGAGTGTGAGAAGGAGAGAGTGAGAGAGGAGACATCGAGAGAGGAGACATAGATAAAAGATAATATATTGGTTTATAGATGGGCAACTTAATGATAAATATTTATAAAAAGTGCAGAAGCGCTCTCTTGCGACTGGTGTATGAAATACAATTTAACATACGTACTAGATATTGTAAAAACGATTATTAAAATACCATTTTTTAGAATAAGAAACTGCAATGATAGGCACATAGTGCAAATATTGCAGTTCCCATTCTAAAAATGGATAAAATTAAGTTAACGAAGAAAGAAAACATTTTTAATCACAGGTAATATTATTGTATTTCAACTTCATACATAACTCTTTTAAATAAACATATAGATTCGAAGTAACTTTTTAAAAAGGAAAATTAAAAACAATACCTACTGCAAATTTTTTAGGATTTTCATTTTTTGTTGGAATTTTAAAACGTTCGCGTACTTTCTCTTGGCGGCTATTTTAATTGTATCGGTGCTGTTTCTTAAATCTTGTCCCTTTAGAACCCTATTAACATGTTTGCACCAAATGTGAATATGGAAATCTGTTATGAGGTTTGTAAACAGTTTAAAAATATCGTGTTCTTTACAGGTAAAGAACGACTTTTGGCAATTTCTTTCCAAAAGTGTTTTTAAGATTAGTTTTATTCCCTTTCGTTTACAAACTTGGGGCAATGCTTCTGACATGATAAATGTGGCTTGTCGAAATAACCGATTAAAATTAGTTGTTGGATAAAGAAGAGCGTTTATAGAATAGGCTCTTGCTTCTATTAAGAAACTTTCATCACTTGAAAGCGAACTGCTTGGCCCAATCAACTCATGCCTACAGGTTTTGCAATTTTTACACAATTTTTTAATTTTTCTAGCGACATATCCTGCGACGTAAGTTAATGTACCTTTTCGTAATAAGCTCAGATCTGTTTCTACAATAGAGTTTGGAAAACACACCCCGGATATATCAACCTCAACACTTTCCATATTTACTTCTGATGCTCTTGTAGAAAATAAATCTTGCAAAGTCTGCAAAGCGCTCAAATTATCATCTTCACAATTTGCTCCAGGTGAAGCAGGAGATGCAAAATTATTAATTATTAAGGATTTCAAAGACGCCACGAACTGTTTTGAATTTGGATTTATATTACGAACTCCATAGCTTCTTACACGTCCGAAAAAGTTTTCCAAGGGATCCTGGTTAAAATTTCTTGGGCAAATGAAGTCAAAACCATTATTTAACAGTTTCGTTGCTAAGTATGTCATACCCTTTAACGTGTGAATCCAATGCTTAATTGTTGGAGGTATAATTTTTTCTTTTTTTTCACTGAAAAATTCCATTGATTCAAAAACTGCAATAGCTTCAGCCCAAAATTTTAAATGTGGTGATTGTCTTTTTACAGCACATCTCAACAGTTTCCCTTTGAGTGGTGTTATAGATGAGCCATTAACACTGTCGAAAACTTTATCATTAAACAGCAAAAATTCAGCAGTATCTTCAGCTTCACTAGGCATGTGGGTAGGGGCTAAAATTATGTAATTTTAATTTTAATTTTGACTATAAGAATTTTTACCTAGTCGAGAAAGTTGTTTCATTGTAGCTGCAATTTTCTCACTAAAAATTTGGGCTGCTAAAGACACTTTCATTTTTTTGCTGTTATTAATGTGGAGTTCTGTTAAATTTTTACATGATTTGTATTCCTCATTAGGATCTTCTAATTCATAGAGTTTTCTTAAAAATTTCCATGAAGCTACTTTTTGGCGAGGCTCTTTCCACTTAAATCGGACGTCATATTCAAAAAAGTTATTTCTCATGCACTTGAGCAAGTGTGGTGGATCATACAATGGAATGATCTCTTCATTATCAATAGTAACTCCAAATATATTATCATCATCAGAATTTTTAATGGTCTCTTTATATAATTTATTTATTGCTGCCACATTTGCTGCTCCTTGATCACATACTATCGAAACTATTTTTAGTCCAATCGATCTAGCTGCTCTAACGACTTCTTTAATTGCATTTACTAAAGTACATGATTTCATACCACCCTCAGTAAAATAGTATGCAATTGGCTGCTTCCATTTTTTGTATATTCCTCTGAGCATAAACAGCAAAGCTTTGTCGGCGAAACATCCAACTGGTTTATTAGTTAGATTACCACAGTCTTCAAAACCACTAATGACGTCCTCTTTACGATTATAACTGAGTGCAGTACTAATGGCCATCTCATCAAATATTAAACTGCAATTTTTGGCTCGTTCTTCCATGGTACTCACTTTTACCTTTAAATTGTCCATGATTCTTGAATTGATCCCAGCATTAAAACGAATTTTGCCAATTAAATTGGTAAGAGTTTTTCTTGAAGGGGCAGCAAAAATGTGTCTCCACAATGTGTACATTTTTGGACTCTGCTTATAAAAAGAAAGATGAAAAATTTTATCCTCTAGGGAAAATCTCCTTCCCTTTGCGGGACGTTTTTGGAGTTTTATTTGTGATATTACAAATTTTAAAGTTGGTTCGTTTAGATGCTTTTTCAATGAATCAATCGAACTGAATATTTGGTGCGCATCTTTCAGTTTCTTCTTTAAATTGATATTTTTGTTATATACAGTCTTGGCGGTTTGTCGTAATCTACATAACGTTTTATACATCTTTAATGCATTAGGGCTCAGATCTCTCACTCTTCTTTTATTTGTTTGTGAAAGAATTCCAACTCTTCTTTGTAGATCTACACAAAATTGTTGAATTATATCCAATGTTTATTTTTGATTACTCTATTTACCTTGATGACGAGAAAACGAACATTGTTTAGACCCTTTTGCAATTTCATTTTCTACGAGCGGTTTTTGCTGTGGACTTTCTGATGTATTATTATCATGATTCGTATTGCAAAACTGTAAGGCTGCATCACCAGATGTATCTAAGAAAATTTTTAAGAATCAGCAATTTCCATTCTCGTAGCATCATCTATCTACGAGTATACATACCTGTACTTGTTTGTGCTTTATTTAAATCTTCTTGATTACTGCTCAAATGTTTCGTAGGTATGGCATGCTTGCATAGAGTAGACCCTCTGAATGAACCGATGTACCTATCATTGGTACCAAAATGTATATCACAAACCCTATAGCTGCGTCTCAGTTCAGCTGCTGTTTTATTTGATAGGTCTTCCCTTCCAATTTGTTGAACCCAAATTTTACAAAGCTAAATCCGATAAATTAACTTTAATTTGAGGTCTAAATAAATTAAAATTGGCCTTACTTCTTCTTTCACCGGAAATCTGTGCATTGGAATTTTTCTAACACAACAGGATAAAACACAACACGTAAATACCATACTAACGATTAAGCACCGAAACAAAATTAACGAATAAAAATGAAACAACAAATTATGAAAATTAACAGGAAATAACGAGTAAAATGCACTACGAATGAACCAGAACCCTTCAATGCTTCGAAAATAATCACGGAAATATAGTAAAGTCACGAATGACGCAAACTAACTTGATATTGAAATTTAAAAATTGCGCTAGTAACATGGTATTCTTGGTTGCCTATAAGATCGCATTGAAGTGAATCCGATAGTAGCCCAACCTAGAGACTGGTGTATCAACTAAATTCAAATAATTCCAAATGCCCATTTAAGTTACCATAGCGTGAGAGGAGATTCTTTAATGCGACCTCTAATAGCATCAGTACATAACAGGTAATACAGATTTCTTCATGACGCCACCTCTGTTGACAGTATGACAGATTCAGTACAGTTTCAAATTTAGCGCCACATGTTATTAGGATGATGGGAGAGAAGGAGAAAGTGAGAGAGGAGACTCTTTACTCCGCAATATTCATCATTTGATGAAATGTGAAATTAATTGTAATAATAATAATTCCTAAATAAATATTCTATTTAAACAGTGTGTTGTTGTTGTTGTTTCATTTACTAGCATTAGGATGAAGGAGAGAGAGCGAAACGGAGAGAGTGAGAGAGGAGATTCTTTATTGCGACCTCTAATAGCATCAGTACATACAGGTAATACAGGTTTCTTTAATGCGACCTCTATTAGTATTTCAATAATAATATTTTTCATAAGCTTGAGATCCGAAAGCCCTTCACGAAGGGTAGCTACTGACATAGATATAACGGTTAGACGAGCCTGCAAACCTCGCAGTTGTGTCAAGGACTGTCGGTTTCTTTAAATTTCATGATCTCATCGGCTAGAAATGCACAAACACGATCTTGATCACGTGGGTAGTTAGATGTGAGCGTAAAAGTATAATCATTTTCATTTGCCATGGGGGCCCTGTTACTGGGGTGAAGACCTAGAATGCCGTGATGTCGTCATTATAAAATCCTTATGATCTCAGACGACTGCATCAATCACTGCGTAATATGTAGAGTTAATGCGTATACGTTGCGCTGGCGCGCGTTGAGACTGGTCGCGGATGACCTTGAAATTGACCAAAAATTCTACGTTGGACCTTAGCGATTTCCCATGTTAATTTCCATAAGGATTGCCGCAGAACCGGTGTTGCTTATCTACTATCAGCTGTTCTTGACTAAGATTTCCATTTAAATACCATGATCAAACTGCTTACAAATATAGTTGATTCCTTTTATATAATCCGTCAAATGGTTTTGCCAGAACAGGCCATTATACAAATAGCTTTATAAGGGAAAAATTTACTCTAAAATTTCATAAAATTTGGTTTAGACCAACCAAATTTGGTATTCAACTTTTTTTTTGTAACCCTTAAGCTACAGTTAGTTACCTTGGCTGTGTGGTCGTATGTCTATAGTAGTACGTATACGTACTTGTGGAATAAAACTACGGACTTAAGTATAAACAGTTACATTGCATGCATACTAGTCGTCCAACTACAAATTAGAAACAAAATATTTTGTTTTCGTGCGTAGTCGTACGAGTGATTCTAAAAAATGCATCTCGATAAACTAATCCAATAGTTTTTGAAAGGAAACCCTTACAGACTCCAAACATTTGCAAAAATTTACTTGCTTTTGTAATTTGTGCTTAATTCTTTCCAGAATATAATTGAATGTTTCTGGTTTCATTCTGAAATATCCGTAAAATAATCTTTCTGAATTATTTAGCAACTCAGAGAAAATTTTAAAATCTCCAAAAATATCGTTAACTCAATACAGCCTGGGTTGTTGTAGTGCTAAAAAAGGTAATAAATAATAATGGATTTTCTAATAGCATGCACTCATCAACTGCGTAATTTTTGAATTTTATCGAAGAACTGACGAACATGCAGCTAATATAACCACATTACACGTACGACAAAGATCTATACAAATACGTACGACTACACAGTTAATGTAACCGTAGCCTTAGTTTCCAATATAAGGTACAGGGTCATCTTATGTGAGCCACCCTTTACAAATTACTGAAAAGTGGTTAAAGCATTCATTGTTATATGTAAATGACCAGGGGTTGCTGTCTGTACTTCATGAGCCAGTCTAAGATTACCCATTCGCTCCTGCTCATATGATTTTTTTTCTACTTATTTATTTCAAGTATATTTTTGAAAATGTCTCATCACTTAGGCAATCTTTTTAATTTACAGAGCCTTAAATTAATTGTATTAAACTATTTTTATACATACCCTACTTGTATATTATCTGACAACTTTTCAATGTATTTAAACGAATTTAGAACAATGATAAAATCCAACTTTGATTTCAAGTGCAATGAAACAATATTTCAGTAAATTTTTATAACCTCAATGTCAATAATTGACAGATCACCTAAATCTAGAGTTCCTTACTTACATATAGAGTTCTTCATGTGCTGCATATGGATCAAAATCTATAATTGGCATCAAAAGTTGCAATTTCCTGTCCTCGAAAAACTGTTTACATCTTAAGCTAAAAACTAGTTTATTGAAATCCAAATCATTACAATTTTTTATTTTGTGGATTTCGGAATCAGAGGAATTATATGGAATATAAAAGTTAAAAATTGTTAATGGACAACTATTATACTCACAATTTTATAGTGATGTGTATAAATCACAGACGGCACCCTAAGACAGTTGTTTCTAAAGTCACTAGATACAATAAGTAGCGCAATCGTCCGCCATGTTTGGGATTTTTAAAGCGGAAAATTCAAAATGAGATGTCTCAAACATTTATTTCACTTTCTGCTTGCTGCAAGTGAAATTGCTGTTGTCCCTAAGATAAAAATCTTTGATTTCATCAAAATGAGGAAAATTAGTAAAAAAAATGACTGAAAAAGAACCAGAGCATAATGTGAATTGGACAATAACACAGAATATGTAATGGAAAATTATTTATTTACAGAAGCTCGCATTGCCATACTGCGGCTACTCTGCGTCGAAATATTACAATTTGGTTTTTTATGTTTGTTATTCAACAAGAAATAGACCCGACACTTAAAAAATAATTTTACAATTTTTTCAAAAATGTCATGACAATTCGGAATGCTATCAGGACACATAAAAGTATTTATAGCATTGCTTATAAAATCATCTAAAATTAATCTATTTTCTAAAATGTCATCTTCATGAGCTCTAAAACTAAGTTCTATATTAAATATGCAATCATATAATGATAATTTAGGATATACTAAAATGTTAGATTTATATTCTCTCAATTTATTAAATCTATTTAAAACTGTAACTTCATCTGGAACCTTCTGTACTGCTTTATAACAATTAGCGCATATTGCATAATGCTTTTTTATTTTATGTAAAACAGCACCTAACAAATAATATAAGCCGGCCTGCACTGCGCTCGACAAATTAAGATATGAATAAAATTCATCTTCCTCTTGTAGCTCGTGCACTACAGTGGTTTCTATTGTTACCAGTTCTTTGTTTTCTTCAGGCGAAAAATAATAATGTCCCACAAACAAGCACAAACTATTCACAACGAGTAAACAACCTTACATGTACGCGTAGCTAACTTAATAAAGAAGCTGAGGTAACGCATAGGTTACGAACTGACGCGTGACGACAACTAAGAAACTTTAGGTTAAAATCCCTGGTTAAAATCACAGGTTAAAATTAAAGTCTCTATAATTACCTAGGAACTTTAGTTCAAATTATGTCACATGTCCAACTGTCAAAAAAAAATTGTCAAACGGCAGCCATGTTTGGGATTTCGATAGCTATCTTTTTCTATCTTATAGGCCTAATTGATTGCGCTACTTATTGTATCTAGTGACTTTAGTTGTTTCGAGCCTTTGGTTCTCCTCAGTTAGGGGCAGCTCGTATGTGAATTGTACACATATCACCTGAGCTTATATACTAGCTCGGAAATAACATTAACACCATCAAATAACTGTGGTGCCTCCTGTAGGTATCAAACCGCACTAAGCGGCATAATTTGATTATCCAATACAGGAATATACAAAATAAAATCCGATCGAGTGTCTGACCGTATAATTAATATAAAGAAAATACAAAATAAACACAAAAGTTAAAAATTGTTAATGGACGACTATTATACTTACAATTTTATAGTGATATGTGTATAAATCATAGACGGCACGCTAAGACAGCTGTTTCGAACTTTTGGATCTCCTCGGTTAGGGGGCTGCCCCCAAAAGCTCGAAACAGCTGTCCTAGGGTGCCGTCTGTGATTTATACACATATCAGTATAAAATTGTGAGTATAATAGGCATCCATTAACAATTTTTACCTTTTATATTTATTAAAATTATTTTATTAAAACACGCTTGTGTTTATTTTGTATTTTATTTAGAGCATGTGAGCAACGGAATTTTGATTCAGAGTTGGCCTTGAAAGAAAGAGATCGACATATTGGTCATGTGCAATTTTTAATCGTATCAATTAGTTTATTTAAGCCACGACCTTCTAGATTTCACGAGATGAAGTTTCTTTTCCGGCCTGGGCACTTTTACGATTTCTCATATAAACTTTGTTTCTGAGAAAACGCAAAATTTCGCCGTTTTGGCGCTAGCTGACACGCTGATGTTTATTTGTCACTTAAAGATATATAAAATCTTTATAAAATCAGTTTTTAATAATGACATTCATATTTAATGAAGTACAAAAGAGAAATATGGATGAAATCTATCTAACAGAGAATTAGCAACAAAACTGAAGAAATTAATAACACACCTTGTATCTTTCATAATGTTATCGATTCCGTTAAAAGGAGAGTTGCATTGTGTAGAGATGTAGGTGGGGGCCATATAACTCATTTTATTTAATAAATTTTTAATTTAATTGTATTATTTAAAAATTTCTTGATTAAAGATTGTTGAGAGCTCCGAAATCAGAACCAATATGCTAAAATGCATTTAAAGTAGGTCTGTCAGTTAGTGACTGAGAGTAGTTCTCAATGATCTGTAGTAGTTCTACTACCTACTTAAAATTAATATCAGATGTAACCTAAAATTTCCAAGGCCTTCTCTGAATCAAAATTCTGTTACCCACACCTTATTATATGGAATCATCCCTCTAGGGAAAAAAAATACATAACACATCTCGATTTTTACCATTAATTTATTTAAAAAAATTTACATTTTTGTAACATTAAATGTTAAAAATTAAAACGTCTGTAACTAAGATACATTCTAACATTAAAAAAGAACACCTAAAAATATACAAAAAAAAAAGATTTTTGAGATTTCATTATTGACGTTTGAGGTTATATTTTTGCGCAATTCTTCTTATTGATACAGACGTTTTCATTTTTAGCATTTTCAGTTGATTTCAATACTCAGGAATATTAAAATAATGAAGCTAAAGAGTATTTATCAGTTATTAACTCTTTTATTATTTAATTATTTCAGGAATTTGTAGGCGTCTTGAAACCAACTAAAAATGCTCAACAAGAACATTTAATTTTTACAAAATATATATATATATATAAAGAATTGTATGTATGAAACGAATCTTGCCTTATTTATATACAGTTATAAAAATTAAAGATTAGACTATCAAACAAAACATTGAAATCACAATGTATTTTTCTTTCTCATTTAAATATTACATTAACTCTTGTGTGAATTTGCAAATTCTAATACAAATCAAAAGCCTTAAAAATATCGTAATAAAGAAAAACACCTACTTTATATATGATTAAAAATAAATTTATTCTAACTGCAGTGTGCTAATTCTTTATTAAAATAAACCGTAGAACTTCTCATTTTATTATTACAAATACAAACATGGCTAAATAATATATATTTACATAATAATAACAAATAAAGAATGAACACCACAAAAAATAAAAAAAAGCAAAACATTTATTTTTCTAACTACTACTACATAATCAATAAAAATTTTGTTTTTTAATAGTTACAACTTTTTAATCTTAGAATTTCTCATAATTAATGGAACAATATTTAAATTAAGTAAGAGTGAAACCATTCCTTTCTAAACATTCTTAGACTCGTTATTCTGTGCTTCTACTACTTCATCAGTCTCCATTTTTTCCTCACTGTTATTTTCAATTTTATTATCATCTTTATTAACATCATTCTTATTATCATCACCCTTATTATCATCATCCTTATTATCATCCTCCTTATTATCATCCTCCTTATTATCATCATCCTTATTATCATCATCCTTATTATCATCATCCTTATTATCATCCTCCTTATTATCATCATCCTTATTATCATCATCCTTTTTATCTTCATGCTTATTATCATCACGCTTATTATCATCATGCGTATTAGCATCATGCTTATTATCATCATTTTTATTATCATCATCCCTATTATCACCAGATTTATCATCTATCTTACTTTCATTTTCGTCTGATGATGTATTATTCACTACAACTACTTCGTCATTATTTTTATCTTCAACTTGATTATCTGTAGAACTAGAAGGACTCTTTTCTTTGGCAGGCTCAGACACTTCCACATCGTCAGTATCTGTTTGATTATTATCATCGTCATTTTCTTTTGTAACAACATCACTACTAACTTCTTCATTCTTTGCCCTTTTCGCTTTTGGCTCAACATCATCTTCGTCCTTTTCTTTCTCAGAACCATTCGACTTTTCTTCTTCTTCTTTATCATCAGCGTCATCGAGTTCTATCACTTCGACCACCTGTGGCGGTTTCTTTACAGTTTTCTTAGCTACAGCTGAAGCAGGGGCAGCAGTTCTTTTAGCTACAGCTGAAGCAGGGGCAGCAGTTCTCTTAGCTACAGCTGAAGCAGGGGCAGCAGTTCTCTTAGCTACAGCCGGAGCAGGTGCAGCAGTTTTCTTAGCTACAGCTGGAGCAGAGGCAGCAGTTTTCTTAGCTACAGCTGGAGCAGGGGCAGCAGGTGGTTCTTCCGGACGTCTAACTAAACCGAGCACATCTAACATACTATGAGTTTTTATAGCTCCTTTAGCCGCTTCCGCTGTGGGATACGCTGATTTTCGTTCACATTCGGCCAAGTGTTTTGCAAGAATGTTACCTGTAACAAAATAAATTATCTCAGTTAATAATTGGAACATAAAGAATCTCATTGATTTAAAATGAGACGGTTGTAACTGAACTGTACAGGAGGGTTCAGACTGCTTGTCCACATAGAGTATCTCAGTAAACATAAGAGATTGAAGTAATTAATCTCTCTTTTTTAACATATACATAACGGTAAAACAAAAATTAGCTACCTTTTTTTTGTTTTTGAAGTTGAAAATTTTTCAATTTGTTTAATGACAACTTGTTTGTTATTAAAAATACAAAAAAAAAACCATTTTAACATTATTAAGGCACTTTTATGTAGAGTAGAACCAAATAGTTACATTTACAGCATTAAAATGTATATTTTAAGTAGAAATTGTAGTAGTCTGTCTGGCATGATTAGTTTTTTTTCTTTTCAGATATATAGTGTGTTGAATATACTTTGTTTAGTTATGTAATTAAAAGGGCATTAAACCAAAATAACAAAAATTTGTAACAAAACGAACAAAGATTATCTAAGATAATTAGTGAAAACCGCACGTTTCTATCATTTTTTTGTTAGAGTAGCGAGCATATAAAGTTTGTATAGATCGGGACGTGACATCATGACATTTGGCGTTGCACTTAGTTGGCAGCCGGAACTGCTTGGAGATTTAATTTATTATTTCTCTGATCTTAAAAATACAGTTTTTTCAATTATGCCGAACTGTTGTGTTGTTGGTGCAATAATAACTTAAGAAATTAAAATGTTACATATATATATTGCTGTGGATTTTACTATCCAAAATTTGGTAAATTTTTTAAAATATTAAAATCTTTGTTTTGAAATTAACACTTTTGAAATAATTTATCAATTTTTCCAATTAAAATAGAAAATAAAGTTATTTAATTGTGTGTCATTGATTATACAACCAATGTGAACTTTTTAATAAGGTTAAATCTATGTTTATATTTATTATCAAACAGTTTACTCACCAACTTCTTAAGTATACGTAACATCCAGTTGTGCAGAAGTTATTATTATTATTATGTAAATAGATCATTAATATTGCATAAAGTGTTGTGTAACAAACTATATTAGATATGTCACTTTTACAAAATGTTAATCTGCTGTTATGTATAGTAAATAGTGTATAGTCATTTTATTAGGTCGTAAGGTGACGTAAAATTGAGTAATGTGATGATGTAACTAGTTAGTATTTAAGCGAAAGGAACATTATTGTTTTTAATCAGCCTTTAAAATACGGTGACAAAATAAAGTCGTGAAAAATAATATATTTTTGTCTTGCATAGACAGTCATGGTTAGTTGATGATAAATGGCGAATGTTTAGAGTCGTTATAAATTTGTAAAAGTATTTATAAGGTTTTTAAAGAACCGCCTGCATTTATAATTTAAAATTACTTACTGAAGTAAAGCCAGTGAATAAATCATCGTTAAAACCATAAATTGGTGTTTTATTTTAAATACACAGTTAAAATAAATATTCTACGAATATGGGAAATATTACCTGCTATTCCCTATTCTAGAGGGAAGTTGAAAAGTATTTCCAAAGTTCACTGTCATTCTAAATCTCAAATTAATTATAAAATACATCTACGATCTAGCAATTATTCGCAATTTTAAAGTATATGATGAAATTGAATAAAAATAATTTTTTATTTTTAATTAGCCAATATCTCCGCATATATTTATTTTGCTAGCCAACGCACAGACTGGTATTTTGATCAAAAACGTGGCCAAAAATGAAATTTGTCAACTTTGACTCCTAGGCTTAAGATTGCGCCCCAACACAGGTAGATAACATGAGCATTGTTTTCTAAAGTTCTACTTGCAAGACCCACCCCAGCGCGCGACACCACCAGTCGGAACTCAACGCTCGATCGTAACGCACGTTTGTGTTTGCGACAGTCCATCAAAAAACATATTTTCTCTGTGTCTTAACTTATGTTAAAAGTGAATCTAGTGAAAGAAGTCGATATGGATACCGTCAGTCAAGGTATGTACAATATTTTAATGGCTGTTTTTCTTGTTTAATAATCTTTATTTCTTGATATCGTGTAGATTATCGATCTATCTAAAAATACTTGACTTTTTTCGTCTTTCTAAGCAAATATTAGTGTTTTTAAACATTTGCAACTCATCGCAACAGAATCTGACTTACATTTTAGTAAACTTTAGGATATCTAAAATAACTGTAATCACCAAAAACATTCACAAGTTTTCACATGACAGAAAAGATCAAAATCAGATCAAGATCAAGATCAAGATCAATCGAAATCAGACCTTTTAGTGTGATTTTAGGTAACTTTTTTTTTATTGTTCCAGGTTTTGCTCATTCTGTCATATTTATGACCAGAAAACAGCTTCATGATTTAGTTAGAGGAAGTCCGCGACTACTTGACGAAAAACTTCAAAATGTCATCAAAGTATTTCAAGTGGTTTACAAACGTAAATGGCTGGCGTATAATAGCACAGAAACCTGTTTCCTTGAAAAGTAAGATGAATGGCTTAGTGAAGAAATTTCACTACCTGCTGGACCAATTCCCGGAAGTTCCAAAGGCCGCCCAGGCAAAGAATTAAGGGAATCGAGTGACCGATCAAAGCGCCGCAATACTACCCACCAAAACGTGTGAGCGAGACTGTTGCAGAGGTAAGGCTCTAAGATTTAGTGTATCACACAACATTGCGCTTGTGTAAATATTTGGAACCGATTCTTCAGCAATGTGTCAAGAGTGTAGATACAGATTTTGTGCTTATATATAAGTGGGGATGCGATGGATCCACCCAAAGCCAATATAAGCAAAAACTTGAAGAAGAGGCTAGGAACAAACACTTTTGTCAGAAAGCTTTTCTCGGAAGTTCTCCCGGACAGAATGCAACGAAGACGTGCTGAACCGGCTCTTCTTGGCTTCCGATCCATATTTAGATAGCATAAGAACAAAAAAATAAAAAGAAATAAGAAGGCATTTTCTACAGAAGTGCTGGAATTTTTGAAACCAGACAATGATTTCAGTAGCGATGACGAATAAATGTTAATTTATTATTTATATTTAGTTTTGTAATATTGTTTTTGTTCTTTCCATGTAATTACTCTTATTTACGTTTAGTTTCATCATCTGATTTGTATTGTATTTTTTGCATGCAGTTAGTTTATTAATTTAAAAAAATAAAAATTTTATTGCTTGAATTTTCTTTTATTATTATTACTCAGTAAAAATACTTACTATCAATTTTATACCCCTAAAAACATATTTTTTAGTAATAAACTACACTTTTGGTATTGAAAAAGCGCTTAAACATTTTTGACCACGTTTTTGGTTAAAATAATAGTCTGTACGACGCGAGGAAAAAGTTCAAATTTTTTTTATGCGATTTCATCGCAATATATATGTACGAGGTTATCATAAAGTAAGGGATATATTTCAACTTATTATATATTTTTAACAAATCAAACTAATAACAAAAAGTAAATGGAATCTAGTTGCTTACATAATAGGATATCTGATGTCACACACTGGTTACCACAAATGCTCGATATGACCTCCATTTTGTTGTTGTAAAATTACCAACCATTCCTCCAAATTGTATACAGCACTATTCAAAATTTCTGGTTGAATTGCACGAATTTGCTCCCTGATACTGTCCTTTAATTCCTCCAGCGTTGTTGGATGTGTTCTAAACACCAAACTTTTTAAATAATCCCACAACCAGTAATCCGCTGGGTTAAGATTAGGCGATCTTGGTGGCCATGAATTTGCAAAATGTCTGCTTATAATATGATCTTGAAAACACACAGTTAACAATTCTTTAATTGGTCGGTAAATGTGCGGAGATGCTCCATCCTGCATAAAAATCATGTTTTCAATTCCTTCGTGCTCGTTTTGTAACTGTGGAATTGCATAAACCCTTAATATTTGCAGGTATCGTTCACCAGTAACAGTTACAGATACGGTCTCCCCATTCTGTATTTCCTCGAAAAAGTATGGACCAATGATGAAATTAGCTGTGAAACTGCACCAAACGGTGACTTTTTTGTCATGAAGACCTTGCTGAACGATTTCATGTGGATTTTCTGTTGACCGTATTCGACAGTTTTGAATATTAACTCCACCGTTAAGAGAGAAATGGGCCTCATCTGTCCATAAAATGCGGGATAACCATTCGGGTTCAATTTCTATCTGAACCAATATTTGTAATAAAAAATCGTACCCGAGAGCAAAATACTTTAATTCAAACAGCAGTTGCAGTTTACAGGGATACATTTTTAGGATTTTCTGTAAAATTTTCCAAACCGTGGTGTATGGCATTTGTAATCATTTTGATATCGCATTCACACTACTGATTGCTAGCGGATTAGTATTGGCTACATTTTGATTTTGCTGAAGAACTTTTGCAACTTGGACATCACTAATCCTTGGTCTTCCTGATCTCGGAAGGTCAGTTAGAGACCCTGCTCTTTCAAATCTGCTAATCAAATTATGGTACGCCTTTATTTGGCACGGCCCTGCTCTCAAACCCATTTTAGTACGAAATCTTCGTAATCCAGCAGTGTAATTTTTAACGCATTCATAATAACATTGCACTAAACTAATTCATGTGTGCAGATCCATGTTCAAATTGTTACAATTTACGTTTACACGAGTTTTATTTTGAGTACAATTATCTAAATTACGATACTTTCGTTTGACACTTGTATCAATAGTTGTCACGACAATTCTTTTGTTTTCCATAGATACACTAAAATCCCATTATGTAAGCAACTAGATTCCATTACTTTTTGTTATTAATTTGATTTGTTAAAAATATATAATAAATTGAAATATATCCCTTACCTTATGATAACCCAATATATTACATATAATCCATTCGCCATTTACCAGTATGGTGTAGGGGGGGTTCAAGTGTTACACTGCACAGATTTCCCAGACAAGATAAAGAGCCAGCACGTTTTAAGGCTTGGAAGAATCAAATAAATTATAAAAACTATTACCCTTAAACACAATCATGTAGTGTGCAGTATAGAGTTTAAAGAAGAGGATTTTGAAAATAGATACAAGAAGGATTTGCCAATTGGTCTACCAACTGCAAAAGTTGTTATTAAATTATCAAATACCGCTGTTCCATTTTTGCTGCTTTCAGATGGAAAAGCAAATGTAAAAACTACAGAACAACGAAGGTCGATACTTTTAAATATATAAATATACTCTTATTGGTTACCATAGTAACTGTACAAAAAAGTCATCATTTTTTGTACTAGAACAAAAAATAGTCTAAGGTTATGCATGACATATTTTCCGCGGTGCTCTAAAACATTTTCTTGTATTCCAATAATGTACGTAATGACGTCAAAAAAAAACAAAAACCAATCCTAACCTCTTTTTATTTAACGGTAAACATATGTATCTTAGACGATGCCTGTCTAAAATTTCGTCAAATTTTCGATGAAATGGGAATGAAGATTATACATTTGCGAGTATTTCCTAATGATATTAATTCTTAACATGCAAATTTTCGCTTTTCACCGTCCGACTCGTCGTCCGGAAACTTTCTTCTTACTTTATAAACATGTTAAGATAAAAATACCAATAATTTCTGACATTTCATTTTCAAAATTAGGTTAGGTTAGGAGTGTTTGTGAAATGTGTGTATTTTGGCTTTTTTGGTTTATTTTGCCTATGTAAACAGCGGCAAAGTGGTTGTAGTTACAACTAAATAAAAGTGGGATACTTAAGGTACAAGTGTACCCAAAAAACGTGTGTTGTTTGTTTAATAAATAATATAATAATGTGATAACTTTGGTTTTAAGTTAATAGTCTAGGAATTTTAAAAACTTGCTTACCTAACTTGTTTTGGAAAAAAAATTTTTTTAATTAAATTATTTCACATGATATACGTGAAAAATTAATTTTGGAGAAACTGTACATTCAAAATAAATCAAAATAATACCACTTATATTTCATAGTATTTGAACTATTTTCCCAAAATTTTAAGAAAATCGTATGTCTAGGGACTAAACTATTACCTCCTTTTTGCCAAAAAAAGCAGTTTTTTTGGCAAAAAGCAGATTTTTTGGCAAAAAGCAGATTTTTTGGCAATAATTTAGTCGCTAGACATACGATTTTCTTAAAATTCTAAGAAAATAGTTCAAATACTATGAAATATAAGTGGTATTATTTTGGTTAATTTTGAATGTACAGTTTTTCTAAAATTAATTTTTCACGTATAACATGTGAAATAATTTAAATAAAAAATTTTTTTTCCAAAACAAGTTAGGTAAGCAAGTTTTTAACATTCCTAGACTATTAACTTAAAACCAAAGTTATCACATTATTATATTATTTATGAAATAAATAACACACGATTTTGGGTACACTTGGACCTTAAATCGAATTATATTTTTACTGCGATTGATATCTCACAAATAAAATAAAGTTCTTAATTGAAATTTGTGTAATTTCTCTCTTACACTCTTTAATATACATCAGCCATAGGAAATCCAATTTGTAACTAACAACTAACGTAACATATTTTATCAAAACAAAACAGTTTTCTTCTTGGTTCTTTTTTGAATACCTTCTAAATTTGCTTGGTCTCTTCTTATATATTTAAACAACGTAAAACAACATGGTATAATTCCTGAGATGTATCAATTCTATGATATATATGCTATATATGAGACATTCAACCCTCGAGCTGAACATTGATGTAGGGATGGGTCCCTAAACTGCAATTCCAGCACATTTTCCAGCATAATGTGTTTGTGTATTTTTTATTTTCAACACATTTATTCAAACATTATTGTAACATTACACGCTACGATATAACCGTTTTTAGAATTCTCTTATACATTACTTTTAGTGTTTCATTTTCAGCTGCTTCCTTCGCTAGTCTGTCCCCCACATTGTTCCTTCCCATGTATTCCCGCATGCACTTTCATCCAACCAAAATCAATTTCCATTTCAACCAAGTGAGAGTGGGAGCGGGGGTGTAGAGGTCACCTTATAAGTGAGCGCTAATTAAGCGTAACTCAATTCGTTGATCCCTAAGGGGGCCATAAACATTAAGCTAACGCAGGAGGGCCACGTTAAACAAATTTGGCATTCATGCCACAAAATATATATGAGATATATATTTTTATATAGGTTAGGTACCTTAAAAACTGGGTCCTTTAGTGGATGATATGACTTTGCTCCATTAACGCTTTTCTGTTGTCGTTTTTCTTCCATTTAAACCCCATTTCAAGTAAAAGTGCATGTAATGATGTTCTCCCACCCTCAAATAAAAATCTTTCTTTACAAAATTTCAATATTGAATCCAAATTAATCTGTATTTCTAGAAGCAAGAAATTGGTAAAGATTAGTAATGCATAGAATTACTGAATGATACTGACTTTTTTCAAACATGTCATATATTGCATCTCGCAATGCAAATTTTTGGTTTTTGTCTAAGTCAGTAGTTGGACTTTTTCTATCTTTAGCAGGCTTCGGATCAGTAAGAGAGTTACCGCTTTTTATAGTTGCAGATATCTTGCAAACGGCGTTTTTGCTAATACCCAAAGCACTAGCTACCCTCTACAAATATTAATTTTTAGAAACAGACCATAATACGAATTGCAAATTTAAAAATATTCTTTTTAAGACTCACTTCCCGTACTGCAGTTAAAGGTAATAAAGAGCCAGGTAATAAAAAAAATAAAAATATAAAATAAATATCAAAATAAAATACATAAAAATAATAATAATAAAAGCGAACCAGATAAAAATTAAAGGTTAAAATACAGTGGAATCTCTCTTCAGCAGACAGCCTTGGTTCTAGATATTTTGTCTACTCAAGATATTGTCATCTTGACATATATCATCACAATTGTTTTTAATTATGTACTTCTTGCAGTTTTTTCTCATTAAATCAAAAGAGGTTACAGATATCTATAGGGACGTACTCTATTCGTACGCATTCTATTTTTAAAAAAATTACCTTAAGCGTGCCACACTTTTCTGCAACACCCTGTATATTTGAAAATAATTTCTCTAAAACTGTTTACATGCGTATTAGAACGATTTTTCTAGCTGTTACCGTTTAGGGAGCTATTGGACTTCCCCCACACTATTGCCCCACCCGGTATAACAAAGTAAAAAAAAAAATGTTAAAACCTGCTGAATATCTGGAGATGGGAAGAAAAGTTGTTTGCATGGTTGTAAATATGTCACCGATATCCTCCAGAATTTTGGCGGAAAAGGCAAAGCATCTCTCAAGCAGTGTGCGGTGCATACAAAACAGTGGAAGCAGTCGCGATACGACATATGCGCACCACACTTGTACGCTATGTGTACGAGCATGATAGCACATAAATTGTATCGCGACTGATTCCACTGTTTCGTATACTCTGCACGCTGCTGTAACTTTATAAAAGATGTTTTCAAAACAATGACGTCAGGTCAAGTAAAGATTGGATACTTAATTTTAAAATGAAACAATTTGTGTGTGTTAAAAATCGCGGGAGAAAAGCTGTTCAATGATTCGCACGCAGTGAAGCACTTTACGGTGGCTTTGCAATGGGCGGTAGAAAATTTGAAACAATTGTGATGCCGGAACATTTAAAAAAAATCATATCTAACGTATTAAGTTCAAAAAACACGAAACAAGCAAAAATCACTTCCTTTTTTGGTTAACGACATATTAATGTGGAATATTCTTTTTTGTTTTTGAAACGGTTTTTGCATAAATACTTTTGTAGTTTTATTTATTTTTAAATTGCAGAATGTTTTAATTGCATTTATGTGCAAATGAAACAGTGTAACTCTGCAGACACAGTAATACCGAATCCGCGATGGATCGGATTCCCCTCGTTTTAATTACTCCCAATTAGCGAGACTTCACTGCATAGGTTACTTTGTGTTTTAATCGCTTAATGTAATCATTTCAATAAATACAACATTCTAAATAGAAAAACAAGTAAATAATTTTAAAAATAAATTCTTTCATTTATTATATCATTATTGTCTGATTAATCTTAAACAACGACCAAATAAATAAAACTTACCATCATCATCGCTATATCCACATACACAATGCATTGCTTTTGCCAATCCTTGCACAGGTAACGATGTATTTAAATCTTTGCATATCTTCAAATGTGCATCCATGGCGTTTTTACAACATGTTAGGTACTGACAATTCCTATTGGTACAGCTTTCTAAAGACCTATAAAACAAACAAAAAATGCCCAACGTACATTTATACAATAATCTCAGTATATACTATAACTTACTGGAAGTGTTTTGGTGAAGTCAATCCAACTTTACATTCCTTACATACTAATTTATTGGGCGCATTAATACTTAAACTACTGAAATTGATCTCTCTCTCCGTGTCTTCCCACACTTGCTTGTCTTGTTTTGATTTGGGTACCATTAAACCATTCCTTGGAGCTGCCCATGATATCAATCCTCCTTTACGTCTTTGACTTGTATGCATATTAATTTGATGTTCTTTCAGGGTATCTTTATGTATGAACCATAAAGCACATTTTGCACATTTCTTTGCTACTGCTTTCTTTTGATGTTTCTGTAAGTGTTGAAGGAAATAATTTAAATTCTGCGGCAGAATGCGTCCTGCGGACCACACTGATGTCGATTTCAAGCAGAACGGACACTGAATTGTCGAACCCGATTCGTGAGTAGTGTAAAAGTGATCGATTGCTTGTCTATGTGATGAACAACGGAAATTACACGTACCGCACTGGTATGGCAATTCTGATGGTACATGTTCTTTCGATAAATGTCTACCAAGTGAAAACGAATTTGGAAAACGTGTCTCGCAGATAACACACACAAATCCATCTTGAAACCGTGTCTCGTACGGATGAGATGTGATGATATGCTTAGCGAGACCTTCTTGTGAACCGACACTAGATAAACAATACCGGCACTGCTGTATACCACCCGTGATGCTGTGAGCATGTGTGAATAAGTGATTCATTAATTTAATATTGTTTCCAAAGTGCAATTTACACATTGAACATTTAATATTCCAATTGGCTTTTAATAGTGTATTTGGATCGTGGCCTTCAATGGTACCATAATAGTAATTTTCAAGCGGAACCATCTGTTCTGGTACGTCAGGAGAGATTGTTCTTGGTGGAAGTTTTGGTATAATTTCAGGTGTTGGTGGAGGGCTGGCATTCCTAACTATAATTTTTCGTTGTCTATTAGAAGTACGCTTGGTTGATATCGATGATGGTGTTGAAACTGGTTGAGTTGATTGAGGCGGTGGAGGTTCGCTGACTTGCGGTTTGCTTGTGATAATAGTGGTTGGTTGACTTGAGGGTGTTATACTCCAGTTTTTAAATGGATTAGCTGCTACTTTGTTTAAGCGCATTATTAAAGTCTGTCCAGTATCAGCTCTTGTTTGTTCTGATAGATGAGTGAGCAGATTATCAAAACATTGTGCTGCAGTCATACCGTACCACTCTCTCCAAACTAATTCATCCAGGAACTGTTGAATAATTTGTCGAGATAATAACGACAGGGTATTTTGGAACATTCTGGGCACAATTCGTCGTAAATATTCCATAATTGTGTGATTGCTGGCTGTGTGATCATTGGAAGTAGATTGCCTAACATTCATGAAACCCATACCATGTAATGTACTCTTGTCTACGGTTAAATCTGTAACTATAATACTGTCTGGATGTACCCAATGCAGTAGTGGCTCGAGAATCTTAGAAAATCTTTTCTTATAATTACGATCACCATCTGTGACAGGTTCGACAGCCCGTAATCGAATACGTTTAAGATCGGTTTCAAGAAGGCCAAGAACTTCCACTTTAACTTGACGTTGCTGACCATCTTGAGAGGTTGTACCAAGAGATATGACACCAACTTCGACTAACCGACCAGGACCACCTAGTGGAGCTACATGTGAATGAAGCGCAACAGTACAGAGCGCTCTTAACCACGTATTCAGTCCCTTCACATACAGGTTATCTACTTTCACCTAAAACAATTTTTAATAACTGATAAATGAATAACATTGAGGTTAATAAAAAAAACTTACCCATTGGACCACATTTTGAACATTAGTTTGACAAGCCCAATGGTAAATTAATTTTAGAATAACACTAGGAGGATGGGGTGATCCTTCAAATAAAGAACCACTAAATACAGAAACAAACCTATGTGGACAGCATTCAGATATCCATACATAACCACCAGAATAAGGAAATTTTGAAACATCACTATACATTCCAAGTTTTAATTTTGTGTTCGGATGATTTACGCAATTCTGTTCTGAACGAACTAATCCTTGTTGAATTAACCTTTTGGAAGTAAGAATTTTTTAGAAACTACAATTTTTGCAAGGTTAAATAAAACAGTCTTACCATTCAGTGAATTTCGTAGGAACATGCATAAGCACACTTTTAACCTTAGAGTCTAATTTAGTCCGATCATCTGGCACATTGTCTTTTACAGAGAGGTGCGGTCGTGCAACTACAACTAGCGACGGGAACGTTTTTCCTTGCAGTTTATTAAAAGAAATTTCACGCGAATCGGCAGCCGGACGTCCTTCGTCTGATGTCAAGTCCACTACAGCACTTGTGGTTAAGCTATTATCCTTTTGCGTGGTGGTCGTTGCCCCGGTGCTCAAGCCACCCACAGCTGTCGATTCTGTTGGTCTTAATTGGATTACCGATGTTGATACTGATGATGGTGCCTGTAGATTTTTCTTTTTAGGAAGAAAAAGAAAAACATAGATTTAATAATGTATTATTTGTTTATGTATAATACAATTACAAAAAAAACGTAAGTATAAGTATTATTAGAAGATATAGTTAGTTGACCTTGATATTGAGTAGTTTTAGCAAGTAAATAGATTTTGTTACATTTACAAAGCTTTAAAAATCTATCCTTTATAATAAAGGTTACTACTGTCAACTAAATGTCAGAAAAATGAATTTTAGGTTAATTTCAAAAGTAAATAATTTTGATTAGTACGAGCAAGTTCGTGAATTAAACAGAAAATCCACCTAATAATCAGAGCAATGACTGGCATGACGTCACCGATGCTTTCGATGAATTCCCGAACTACTAGTGTCAATGAAAACCATTCAAGTGCAATATAGTATTTTCTTTAAAAATAATTTTTGTATTGTTATATATGTTTATATATCAATTAAAAACCAATTAATAAGGTGTGAGCAACGGAATTTTGATTCAGAGAAGGCCTTGGAAATTTTAGGTTACATCTGATATTAATTTTAACTAGGTAGTAGAACTACTACAGATCATTTAAAACTACTAGAGATCATTGAGAACTACTCTAACTGACTGTCACTAACTGACAGACCTACTTTAAATGCATTTTAGCATTTTGGTTCTGATTTCGGAGCTCTCAACAATCTTGAATCAAGAAATTTTTAAATAATACAATTAAATTAAAAATTTATTAAAGAAAATGAGTTATATGGCCCCCACCTACATCTCTACACAATGCAGCTCTCCTTTTAATGGAATCGATAACATTATGGAGGATACAAGGTGTGTTATTAATTTCTTCAATTTTGTTGCTAATTTTGTGTTAGATAAATTTCTACCATATTTCTTTTTTAGGCCAGTAAAATAGAATCCGTTGGTGGAAATAAATGTTGGAAAGCGGGAGATCGTTTCGATCGCTTCATTTGACGTCAAATATAAGTATCCTAGGTATGCACGGTCCCTCGACGAGAGCTTACCTGAGGGCATCAAAAGAACCACGAAATCTACAAACCTTTTTTAGTTTTTCGCTTATAACTTTAAAGCAGTGCTTTCCAACGAAAACTTTCCTATTACAAGAATTAACGAGCATTAAATTAGACAACAAATATGGCTGTCATATTTCAATCAAAAGGAATAAAAATAAAATAACAGCAGTTTTGATCTACTAATACTTAGATGTGATAATACACAAAAAAATTGAAATGATCAAGCGACCAGTACTGCAGCACTTCATATAGGTTGATCCCAATTGCTGCGATGAGGGATGACAAAGAAATGGCCATTAGTTTAGTCCGGTAACCGCTACAATATCAAAGCTTAGGTATTTCTCGACTTATATTAACAATCAGAATGAGTCCAACGTGTTTTTTTTATACGGAAAGCCTCTGGGTGTCCGGTCTGACGGAAAATCAAAAATTTGTAAAATTGTCGTTTTTCGACCGTCGATTTTGACCATACCACTGGACCCAAATTAAAGAGTTGGATACTCATCCGACGCAGAATTTAATAGTCTTTAATTCTTATAATAGTGAAGTTTTCGTTCGAAAGCACCGCTTTGAAGTTATAAGTGAAAAACTAAAAACGATCCGAAGATTTCGTATTTCTTTTGATGCCCTCAGGTAAGCTCGCATCGAGGGACCATGCAAACCTAAGATACATATATTTGACGTCAAATGAAGCGATCTCCCGCTTTCCAACATTTATTTCCACCAACGGTCCCAATCGGGTCTAATTTTACTGGCCTATTTGTACTTCGTTAAATATGAATGTCATTATTAAAAACTGATTTAAAAAATTTTTTTTTCAAAAACTTAATCTGACAGCTCTTTTCAAAAAGTGACAGTTTAAAATGTTTAAATAAACTAATTCATACGATTCAAAATTGCACATGATTGATATGTCTCTCTTTCTTTCAAGGCCAACTCTGAATCAAAATTCCGTTGCTCACACGTTATAATTAACATCTATGAATAACAGATTATGTTTATTCATATTAATTAAAAGCCATGGATCAAAACATTTAAACATAATAACCTCAAATCCTTTATTCATCAGAAGCATCGGTCTTTCAGCTCGATGGATTAGATGTACATCAATGTTGTACAACGGTAAAAAACTGATGGAAATAAAAACACGTTGTTTCATGTTTAATGGATTTACGATGAATTCACGAACGGTTTGTTGAAGATTCGATTACACGAAACTCTCAATCGCTGGATTCACGAACTTGTTCTACATCACTATTTAATGTCATTGTTAGGATGCACCAATAAATATACATGGTATTGTACAACATAGAAATATCTTCAATATGTGGTAGCTGATGACGCAGTTGTTTTTGCTGTGACAAATGCATATACATACTATACCAGTGATGGCAAACCTTTTTGAGAAGTGGGTCAAATTTTGTTCATTATTTGTTTTAATACCAGCCCGTGGGTCACTAAGTCAATGGCGTCAGTTGAAGGGGGGGTGTAAAAAGGGTACCAATAATTTTGAAACACCGACAATTTGTTAACAGAAAAACTTGACAGTTAACCCTTTTTTTGGTTTTCACTTTTAAAATCCTCTAAAAAGGTTTACGTTTCCTTTTTGTTTTACAACTTTTACTTTTGCAAGTGAAGAACAAAAAATAAAGGGCGACGTCAAAAATTGATATCAATGGGGTGATACCATGAATTACCGCACCAGGTGACACCATCGTGGCGCTTTTTATTCATGATATCAATATCAACATCCGCGCGTTATAATTTTATTCGTACTTTTCTAAAAACGTCGGTCAAAATTACCCAAAATTTGAACTTTCCCTAATCAAAAAACTTTATTAAGATTTTTTGTTCCTAATGCCGTCAGAAATGCGCTGGTAAAGTCCGGTGTGTGGGCTATGAGACACCCTGTATAATAGGGGCACCACACAGATAATTTATATTCTAGGGATGCCCGCACTAATGAGATATAAAGAGTTTTATAACATCCTGCAGATAGGTCTGCTGTTGACAAACCCCCAACTTTTTATAACCAATACTAGTTACTGCATGCAGGGCCGGTGTCAGGCGGGTTCAGCTCGCTCTCCAGAACCCGGCCCCTCTCCTTAGACGGCTCCGCGCTCTTGCGGTTGATAAGATGCCACGTTACAACTTACAAATACGCACGCTTTCTCTGCTGCTGTAGTCACACTGATGTTTCCGTGTCACTTAACGACTGGCAAAGCAAACTCTTACCATTCAACCTATGTAAGTTTTGATGACAAATTAAAAACTTGACAACGAAAAAGGCCAGAGGAATATTTAAACTCACCAATCATGCTTCAAGAAGATGCAAAAAACACTGGCCCTTTTAGGCTCTCTAAAAATAATTTGACTTGATAATAATAAAATTTGAAGCAATTAAAGAATTCCTCCATCAAGCACTTTTTGAACAAATTGGTGTCACTTTAACGGAAATTTTATGCTGATTCCAAATATGTAAATCATTTTTTGCTAACTTAAGTTTAAGCCAGCAAAACATCCGTTTTTTTTAAAGGACGAGCACTTACATTTTTGGTTGGGTAGTTAAATAGCCCTCAAAAAGCACTTAATTATTATTTATGCAGAAATAATTTAGCTCACGTGTACATGCGTTTATAAATAATGCTTTGCTGGCTTAAACTTAAGCTAACAAAACATCCAGTTTTTTTTTAAGTGGACGAGCACTTACATTTTTGGTTGGGTAGTTAAATAGCTCTCAAAAAGCACTTAATTATTATGTATGCAGAAATGATTTAGCTCACGTGTACATTCGTTTATAAATAATGCTTTGCTGGCTTAAACTTAAGCTAACAAAACATCCAGTTTTTTTTTAAGTGGACGAGCACTTACATTTTTGGTTGGGTAGCTAAATAGCTCTCAAAAAGCACTTAATTATTATGTATGCAGAAATGATTTAGCTCACGTGTACATGCATTTATAAATAATGCTTTGCTGGTTTAAACTTAAAGCAAAACATCCGTTTTTTTTAAATGGACGAGCACTTACATTTTTGGTTGGGTAGTTAAATAGCACTCAAAAAGCACTTAATTCTCCAATGGGTCCCGTGGGATTCTGCTCAATTTGCACTGCCAGCTTAATCGACCTACGAATAATGACTTCGCGTACTTGGTAAATGACTATTATGATACTTTAAGATCCTATTGTAGTATGTAATAATGTGTTTATAATAAATTATTTGTTTAGAAGTTTTTTAAGCAAAGTGCATTTTTGAACCCGGCCCCACAAAAGCTTGCGCCGGCCCTGACTGTATGGATATGATTAATTTCCATTCAAGACACCAAGATCTTTTATTTCCAAAACGCGTTTTAGAAGTACATTGTTCAAATAGTAATCAAAGATTGTCTCATACTTGAAAATATAATACAGTAACATTTATTGACATTTAAGCCAAGTCCATTGACTGTAGATCAAGGCTGAAAATGTTCAAGATCACTCTTTAATAAATCACTATCCACATCAGAAGTTATGACTCTAAACAATGTTAGATCATCTGCAAATAGTAAAAATTCAGAAATTTATGTCCAAGATAAAAAGATTGAATAGCAGTGGACCACTGTGAGGTAGTGCTGTCAGAACCAAGTCGCTGTCATTACTTCCCCTGACAAGCTGGGGCGCCCACGATACTCCCTTCGGCCGCACCGACCTGCCAATGGCGACAGCGTTCATTGATGTTCTTAATAATTTTTAAATATACATAAATAGAAAATAGCAATTAATATTTAATGTAAATAGTTTTAAAAATTTTTATTTTATTTCATTTTTCTACTTCTTTTTTAATTTTATAACATAAGTAATTCGCTGAGTTTATAATGATTTTTAAAAGTTCCGTGCGAGAGATAAGATAATGCAAATACTTCAATGAACGTTGTCGATGTTGGTTGAGTGCGGCCGAAGGTAGCCCGCCGAGAGCATGGTAGGAGATACAGCTGATCAGGGGAAGGAACAACAGCTACCAAGTTACTAAAGAGAAAAAACAAAACAAAACTGGGACAAAGATGCACCTGCATATTAGAAGGTTATGTTACAACTAGCACACATCTTATTGGTTACCTGCATGATCACCTACCTTATATTGACATTATTTTGTTACTGTACAATACCATCTAATTTATTGGCAAATCCCAAGAGAAATTTTTATCTTAATTGTAAATTCTACGAAACTCTAAGACTTCTTATATCTAAAATTCTTTTCTCTAAAGTAAATGAACTTTAGCAAATTAGAAAATAAACATATATGAAGAATCAGATTAATTAATTCTATAATAGTTATGTATACCTGTGCACTATCTGTCTTTAGTAAAGATCTTTTCGAAGCACTAGCCTGAAAAAAAAATCAATATCAGACTAATGAAGTACTAAATGTATTCCAAATTACCGCAATGCTTGGTACAGCATCACGCTTAAGTAATCGTCTTCCATCAGCACTAGAAACCTTGTAACAGTTCTCTGTGAAATGTGCACTGCATATAACAGCTTTGTCGGGTACGTCCACTTGCAAATCTAGTTAAATAAAAAAAAGAGCTATTTATTGACATATACATAATTTAGCTAAGTTGTCTTTCATACCTTTTGGCAATTGTAAATTTCGAAACCATTTCTCTCTTAAACTTCGATCAGAGGGGAATTCATGAAAAGTTTTTGGAAAGCTCTTGTTGTTACAATATGGCACATAGCATCTGGGCATCTTAAAAAAAAATACAAAAAATTTATGTTTATTCAATACAATTATTTCGAAAACACGAGGCAGTGTTTGTATATATTGGTGGAGTACTTGAAGAAAGTAATCTAATAAACAATTTGTGATCTAATAAAAAGCTAATCAAATTAGATACCATAACCCAGAGTGTAAGATCTGTTGCATTTGTTTATTGTTCAATAGTAATAAAAATCCGTATTGATTTTATTGTCAACACATAGACACTGGACATCAGTATTGCAAAGCTGACTGATTTGTTTTTTAACAATTAATGCATCATATAGCATTCAAATCAAAATTTGATACTACCTTGAAATATGAAATTAAGCTAATTAAAAAAATAAAGAACTTCTCTACATTGATGGTAACTTGTTAAAGTAAAAATGTTCATTAACAAATTTCTTCACATTCAGGAGAGAAGGCTGATCATGACCTCAAAATAATATAATACTTAACGACACTTATTTTTAATCAATCATATGCATCGAAGTTATATGACACTTTGAAGTTAGGTTCAACCTACGAAATGGCTAATGATCAAGTCATACGGAAATGATTCATTGAAATACTATTGGAATTACTGCAATATTATCTGGTGTTTTCCTTTAAATAGTCATCAACAAAACAAAAATAACACTACAATACAATTACAAAACAATTTAATATAGAAAATGAGAACGGAAATAACAAAATCAAACAATTATGACCTTGAAAACAATGAAATAAACAAATTGACTTATTTCTTTCTTATTTCAATGCCAAAAATGGTTTTTTGACATTTTCATATTAGTAGTGCAATATCCAAGATTGTCTTGAAATATTAAATAATACGTGTTTGGGTTCTTTTTAAAAAAAAGTAAACCACATCCATGTTAGAGCTGCAACTCGTCAAAACCAACAAGTATGGTTCTACCATTTTGCTCACTCACACGCTAACATTTACTTTGGTTATAAATATCTTTAAAATTATTTACTCATTGATGGAAGATTTTGTTTATAATCTTAATCAAATCTCTAATGAACTAAATTAGGTGTCATAGATTATGCCATTTTTTGAACATTTAAGATTAAAAGGTAATTATGAGTAATATTAAGTATGAACCATGGAAATCTCATTATTCAATACTAACCTAATCTAACCTAAACATTAACCTAATTTTCAAGCTAACCTCTAACCTAACATAATTCAAAGCGCAACTTAACTTTAAAGCAGAATTAAATTAAAATTAGAAATATTATTAAAGCAACCAGTTGAGAAACATTGCTCTAATCTAACTTAACCTCTAATCTAAGAACCAACCTTACCTGTACTCTTACACAAACTCATACCAAAGCTAATCTAACGTTTAATTTACAACTTAGTCTAACCTATACTTGGGCCGCCGAATAGATATAGTACAAAAAAATCAAGACAGCACATATTGTTCTGATAGGTTTTATGTGAAAGTGAAATTTACAATAAAACATTTTTGCATATCTATTGTTAATTCATTATAAATAATTTCACTTCGAGAGATGCTAGTATAAATAATAACAATACATTTTAAAAAATTGTAGTTTTATTAATAAAAATGTCAATAAAATTTCGTGAGTAAGACAGTTTGACAGTAAACGAATTGATATCTTTTTGGTACAATTAAACATGCCTTTCAATTTGAGCGGTATATTTGAATACTACCAATAGAAAGTTTTTGTTAAAAAGAGGGTGTAATTGTAGGTGGTTTTAATTACTATATCTGTTCGACGGCTCAAGAAATAGACAGATGTACTTATAAGAAAGATTCAGATTAAGCATATTTAATGACGTGATATGATATATATATATGTTGATACTATACAATGAAAACTGTGTATAAGTCACTTTTAAGTTTCCTTTCTGAATTAACTAATTGTATCCTCTAAATGTCAATTTATAAAATATCCATAACCTCTAAGTTCCTATAATCAGGTTGCTTTTAATATAAAAGGTTTGTTTTTAAATATAAATTTGTAACATTACAAAGAGGAATGATGCACTAATATATTAAAACTGTACACGATGTAAAACATATGGTAAATAAAGACAAATAGCATTCTGAAATATATTTTAGACTAACCTTAATATAAGGTCAATTAAAATTTACTTTGCTTGTCAAGTTATTTTTTATAATATATTGATACTCATATCTTTAACCAACTGATTCATATTTTATAAAACATTCTCTATTTTTATGTATGTATACTCAGAAAAGATAGATAATATTCAACAGCAGCTGTCAAAATATTACTGTAATAAAATAGAACTGTCAAATTCTTAATGAATTTTCTGTCAAAATGAAACCTTAAAAAACAAATATAAAAGTCTACTTTACCATGATTTGTCTGACATTTTTTATTAGAAACTTCACTTTGTAGACTTCCATCACAACTTATTCAGTTACAAATACAGTGAAGTAACTTAAAGTGACAGTTGTTGTTTACTTTTTGACAAATGAATGCTTTTGTTTGTTAATTTGAGAAGATCATGATGTTAATTAATTAATTTGTTTTTTTTTGTCACTACAGTTTTATGATTAATCATTATCTTATAAGCATCGAAAAGGCAATTAAGGCTTCATCATTTGCCAAAGATTTTTTTTCTTCGGAAAGATGTAATTTTCACAAATAAAAATCAACTAATGAGCATCTGAACTTCTCAATTTTTGACCATTCCGTACTTTTTCTGATAGTACTCACTGAGTAGAATCCAATAATACCTTGAAGTATGTAATCAATCAGTTCAAAAGTTAGAAAAGTGTTGTTTGGGAATTTCTGCATCTATACTTTGTTTTTTCTTCCTATCACACCAAGCCTGCTTTACACAGTTAAATTATTATCAAATTAGCAGAACAATGAATAGGCAACCAAAAAACTTTAAAAGCGTGAATTTGCGAAGCGTATTGTTTACTTTCAAAAGGTACATTTAATAAAATAATCATTCAAATTTTATCTGATAACAAAAAGAAAATTAGTTTTATGGAAAAAAACATCTTAAAACTTTGAATATCATAATGAAAATCAATTAGACTTGACATTAGTGATATAAATTTTAAAAGAAATAGAGTCCCTCTATAATACTTTTATAAGAATTGAGCCACCACGAATTTCAAACTGCCATTTTGGATCCAAAAATATACTTGCAAAAATTATTGGTTATGCTTGCCTGGCAAATGTCAAATAATTCATAACCTGACATTTATTTCATTATAATTTACCACAGCTTATTAGAATTGATTAATATAATAAAATTCCTAAATAGAGTAATAATTTTATTTGCAAAATTGAGAAACTACTCTCACCTACAACAAAAAACTGTTAATGTCTCTTGTGCTCTAGTAAGTCAATTTCCATTTGAATTATTTCCGTAATAAAAACACTTGAAAAGCAGTGAAAATATTTTGCTTTATTAAATCGTTTTATTTCAGAGTTATTACTCAGCAACATATTTTGCATATTTTATCAAATGGACCGACTAAGAAAGATATTTTTAACTTCAAACCGTCGCCTGAATAATTTTTTGTAAAGAATCCTTGACCATCTATTCCACTAAAGTCTTCGCAAATGTATCGCATACATTCACGCCATAACATTTTTGTGTTAAATAAATTTATAGAATAAGTAAGAAATAGCTATTCTGGAACATGGGAGACATAATTAGAAGCAAGACTCTACATTACTAGAGAATTAAGACTTGTACCTATGTACCAGGGTCCTATCGAGATCAATCATGCAAAACCAAAAGATCTTCAAGCCCTTTGTGAAGTATTATCTAATCAAGAACACTGTGGTTTTTATGATATTTTGGAGACTAATGACCCAGCACGGTGAGTCTGAAGCAGCTTCAAATGACGAGAATTTGAAGTAGTGAAGAATTTGAGTATGAGCGACAATTCCAAACAAAAATAGCTTTTTGACGCCAGTGTCCTTACATTTAGCCGTCTTGCTAGTACCCTTGTATGAGATTCTTCGTTTTTCTCCACTAGTTGTTTCGTCATCAGTCGCTTGAACCGAGAGACAAATTTTTAAAAATCCACCACCAATGTGTTTTATTTGCTAATATTAACCCCCCTCTTATTTAGTGAGAGTTTTAGAGGCAGGTAAAGTGATCCAGACTATTAGTTACCCGGATACATGGACCATACCACGTTAAAATAACTAGTGCCCGAGAGTTACTGCCGATCACCGCCACTTTGTAAGCAAGCTCCTTACAAACTGATACCATCACAAATGCGCCCTAAATGTTTTGACATTGCAGTTTTGACACAAATGTTTATGTAATGACATCATCTACCATAAAACGTTTTTTGTTATTATACACAATTGGTATTCGAGACTTTCATCTCTCATTTAAAAAATGTCATAAACACACGTTATAAAAGCTATCAGAGAATGTTGAAATTATTTAACAATTAAATGATGGGGCTAGTGTTTGAACGATTGCATTAAAATATGATGTTGGTAAATCGACGGTCATCGATATAAAGAAAAACAAAATTAAGATCAGCTGACAACGGTACAGGAAATAGAAAAACACTAGAATTACGATCAACGAATGCAAGTACACACTATGGAGGAGAAAGAAGAAAGCTTAAAGCAAAAAATTACTGATTTCTTTCAATTAGAAATAAAAGTTTGTCATAAAATTAGTAAATTCCTAAGCTAAGCTCTTTATAATGAAGTAACAACACATAAAGCAATGTTTTTATTCGAACATTCACTAATTCCAATACCTCGTTAATACGAATTTGCCTTGCATTTATAGGTTCGGATTAAAGAGTTCTACTGTAAATCTTCGTCATAAATTAAATCATTAAAATATTTTCATCTTAAGTAACAGATTTACATTTTTTTGCAACAATTCTTTGACCAGACTTTTTTTGAGATCGTTTTGCTGCTCTAGTTATTAGCTCTTTTAGTTTCCCAGTTTCTGTAATTTGAACACTATTTGCCAGATTTTCTATTGGAATTGCACATTTTTTTAAATATTCTTTTGGCCGGAATTCCTAGCAATTTCGCTTTTAAATTACAAAATCATCATACGTTCAATAACAATCGTTTTTGAAATGTTTAAAACAAATGCAAGCTAAAAGAACTTGTACTATTAATATAAGTAAATAGAAATACCATTATTAACATTAAATTTATCATTCCTTTTACAAGAATGAATCCATATTAATTTAACTTCCTCATTTTTAGGAAACTTGTAATACAACACTCTTTTCCTTTTGTTTTTCTATGATATGACTAAGATATATGATTAAGATTAGTGATGTAAAAAAACGTTTTGTTTTTCTGACTGAATAAAAAACATGAAAAAAAAACACTTCCCGAGTAGCAAAATTTGTCTATACCAGGAAAAGATTGCGCACACGTACAAATAAAAATATATGTGATGTTATTGATGAAATGTAAGCACGTACACGCAGTCTGCATTTGGTATAGACAGATTTTGCTACTCGGGCTTTCTGGTTTTTTTTTCAGAAGACGGGTATTTAATAATAAAAACTTCTTGTAATGATTAGGGAAACAAGAGACCATTACTTTTCAAATATACATGTATCAATAACCTATACCTTCAATTTAAGATTCGAACTGATGGTGAGGATTATTATATTTAGTAAATCAATAAATAAAAAAAGATGAAAATCTTATAGCAAGATCAGGGCATAGGTCAATATATTTACTGTCACTTAGTTTTACTGCAAAAGCTACATATTTAGTAGCTATTTTTTAAAATGTTGAATTATGTTACAGTGACAATTCAACACATTATTTATCAACTAATCAAATGTCATAAATTTAGTCAAACCAATAGGGTCGTTGCATGGAATTTAAATTTTGATATAATTTGTATATTTTATTAGTATAACTGTTATCTAATGTATAGGTCCACATAGAATCGATAAATGCATTACGATAACTTAATAAAACAAATTTAAAGCTTAAATATTTTCCGTCCTTTTCTACACCGCTGACGTCATAATACTTTCGTCTTACATATTTGTTTCAATACAGCGTATACGAGGACTATGACGTTGTTGTACTAGAAAAGGACAGAAAAATTTTGAAAGAAATACGTCAAGTTATTACTAACTCTATAGAATATAAAAATGTTAAGTTTCAAAATTGTGAAACGACTCTATTAACAGCATGCTGATTACAACAATAATCACCATTGGTGAGAATTACAGAGATAATTTGTTAAATTTTGACAACTACTTGTGTTATGACATTCAAAATTATTGACAAAATTGGGACCACTAATAGTATTATATATGACACATGATGTTAAATCAGCCATTATATATATATATATATATATATATATATATATATATATATATATATATATATATATATATATATATCTTCTACCCAATTGAGCGTCCTCCTATGTAAAAATCCAATACCAGTGAGCGTCCATGGTCATTGAGCGTCCGATAGACGGACGCTCACTGGCAATCCCTGAAAATGTCACAATGTGATCAGTTGGTTGCATACATGCTTTTGCAATAAAAATCTCGTGGACGTTGGGTGACACATTCGTGTGATAGATGTTTATAATTAGTTCAGGCTTCTGCCGCATAAAAGCGCGGCGAGCGTCGAAGTGTATATGATATACACAATAATACCTGCAGCGTTCAACTGAGCGTCCACCTTTAGCTCCTCCCCCGTCAGCTGCTCTTCTTAATACATATTCATTTCTATGCATTAACGAGCGTCCGTGGGCTATTTATAGAAACAGCAGCTGTTACAGGAGGGAGTGGAGTCGATCGATAAAATTCTTCAAATAAAACCGGTTTAGTTTACCGTGATTTTTTAGGCACAGCGCGACCCTATGTATTTTATTTTATTCAACATACAGGGAAGTCCCATTTAAGTACAAAATATGATTTAAATACATTATGAAGATATATCCTGACCTGTTTGAGTTTATTATGTATTATAATTATAATACG
Source organism: Agrypnus murinus (assembly GCA_929113105.1). Lineage (NCBI taxonomy): Eukaryota > Metazoa > Arthropoda > Insecta > Coleoptera > Elateridae > Agrypnus > Agrypnus murinus. Next base: position 150,418,828 of record OV816028.1, read on the forward strand.
ATAACATTTTAATATCTATAATTTGAAAGAAGAAAATAATATTTTATTATAAACACATTGTTATCTATATTTGCTTATATTTTAATTCATATCAAACAATTAGAATCATCCTAAAGTTAATTGTTGAATAGAAGATTTAAATTTATTTAATAAAACACCATTAAACTTAAGACCTAATCTACTATAATCATTACCAAGTCACGTACTTCTAGGTAGAAAGAAATTATAATCGTAGTTGAAAGAATTAAAGGGTATATTGAAAATACCAGAGTTTCTAGTTGATATAACTGGAATTCTAAAGGTAATTTTTTGAGGAACTTTTAGACAATCTACCTCACCATTTATATTCAAAACAGAAAAATTAAATTAGCTTTCGATCTTGATTTCGTGAAGGTTGCACAGTCTCTGTCTTTTAGATTAGAACCACCCTTCATAAAGGAGTAATTCTTTTTTTATGGCAGAAAATGGCTGTCCGATGGATTTTGATAAAACCCACATTCATGTAGAGCTGGTGATGTGGCGTAACAGTTCATTTATGCGTAAATCTTTCCCCAACTTTCCTGAGTGGGTTCAAACGGTACGAAACCGATTTGGAGTGGAACTAGGTTTTGATGAAATTTTGTTTAATTTTAAGATCTTGTGATGAGGACTAAGCTTCTAAGCTAGCATTTGATCGACGTTTGTAAAACTTATACTGAGCTAAAATCTTAGACTACTTAGTTACACCACGTTTTATTCAAGTCTACCAACCTATGCGCCCAGGATCCTACCCTACCCAGGGTGTAGAAATAACGCATAAATGAACTTGGAAGGATTTTTCCTCTACAGAACAATTGTACCGAGTTTTATCGAAGTCTATAATAACTATTTTCCATCCATAAAATGTCCCCTCCGTGATTCAGTAGTCCCGATGCAATAGCCAGGGACTGCAATATTAAAGATTTGCACAATTTCACTAGATTAATAATATCCATACGGTAATCGTATTTAAAAGCCACACATCGTAAAAAATTATTTTGCACTCGCTCTGGTGGTTTGGGTAATTTGGAGACCATACTGGAGAACCACATTGCAAAAACAGATCTTACCAATGCTATGTATACAATTAATGATTCTATCTTGCTCTTACACACATCTTGATCTCCTGATGTGATCGCCAAAGAGTAGAAACATTGAATTGGCCTCAAGAATTCTGTATACGCAGTCTTCAGAAGAGCTACACGAACATTTCTATCTTTTCCAGGGACAACCTTTACCATCCTCGCTATTGGCCAATTCTATCACTTTAAATTGCACTTCCAACTAGAACAATAATTCGAGAATAACATTCTTGAATCTTTCTTCGGTGTACGCTCAACTAATTGACTCAAATATTAACTGCAAAAGTTTCGACACAAATCCTCCTTGACTCTTTGGTGATAGGCAAATTTAATCTCGGCACTATTAGAATCCAAATAATTTAACCCTGGGCTTCCCTGCTGCCGTAGATCTTGCAAGAACATGGCTGGGGTGAGAGGAACCAAATCTTCAGTTTTCAGAAATGAATGACTATGGTCTCGAATTGATAACTGATTCACAATCATATAAAATCGCTATTAGTTCTTCATAATTTAGTAAAGTTCTTCATAATTTTTGCCCAACACTCGTCGCAACAGTTGTTTCAGAGTTCTCATAAGACGCTCTCACCAACCACCTCCTACCAAGCAGGAGTCGGAGGAATAAACCACCATTGAATTTATTGGACAGCTGACACGGATTTCACGACTTTCCAATCCACAAATTTAAACAAATGTGTCCATTCCAACAAAGTTTATTGCGTTTTCACTACTATAACGGTCTTCCCCTTCTTGTTACGAAGCTTAAAACTCTGCAAGATGGAATCAGTAGACAACAAACTTATTGTTTATTGTTTCCAGCCTTATTTTGTGGAACTCCATAATCATGAAATAAATAAAGATTATTAAAAGTTTCACAGTTTTATTAAAATATACCTGACAATATTGTTTTGACAGCTATGCTGTCATTATCAAAGGTAATATAATTATAAACAAACACGTCGCTAAGGTAGATACAAAATAGGTAACTAGATAAAATAATAATAATAATAAAAATTAATAATAAAAATCATAATTAAACATCTAATACTTCCAATAACGGAGAATTACTGAGCTCAAGTTGTTCATTCATTAAAGGTACCCTGAGTTTGTGTTTGTATATCTCAAAGGCTTCTAAAATGTCTAATTTGCGTTTGTTATTACAAAAATGTAGGAATTTAATATTATTTTGAGGAGTCATTGTGTGATTTTGTTCTAAAAGGTGTTTGGCGTAATTCGATTTTTCAGGATGTTTATTTTTGTAATGACGTACGTGTTCTTTATATCTTATGTCAAAATTTCGAAGTGTTTGTCCAATATATACCGAACTACAAAAAGAACAATTTAAACGGTAAATGCCCGATTTCATGATATCATGTGTTCTGTCTTTAGCATTAAATAAGAATGAAAAAGTGTTAGTGTTGGTTTTAAATGTTATTTTATAATTGTTGGTTTTTCTTAGTATATGTGCAATTTTTTCTGATATTTTGCCAAAATATGGTATAGATATGTAATTTGTGTCTTCTGTTTGATTGTCAATGGGATATATGTCAATGTTCCTCCCTCACAAGGGCCAGTAACACTGGATGACTGGTTGGCAATAAAATAGGAGATATAAAGAACACGTACGTCATTACAAAAATAAACATCCTGAAAAATCGAATTACGCCAAACACCTTTTAGAACAAAATCACACAATGACTCCTCAAAATAATATTAAATTCCTACATTTTTGTAATAACAAACGCAAATTAGACATTTTAGAAGCCTTTGAGATATACAAACACAAACTCAGGGTACCTTTAATGAATGAACAACTTGAGCTCAGTAATTCTCCGTTATTGGAAGTATTAGATGTTTAATTATGATTTTTATTATTAATTTTTATTATTATTATTATTTTATCTAGTTACCTATTTTGTATCTACCTTAGCGACGTGTTTGTTTATAATTATATTACCTTTGATAATGACAGCATAGCTGTCGAAACAATATTGTCAGGTATATTTTAATAAAACTGTGAAACTTTTAATAATCTTTATTTATTTCATAACAAACTTATTAATTCCAAATGACTGCTACAAGTCTTTTTGCATCAAATCTTCTGCGCTTCTCACATTTGGAAATAATTGCACGAATTGACTTCCTTCCCCTCAGAATCCTATATCTTTCACATAAACGAGAAAGTAGCAACTGTGTTTCTCCATAACACTGCTTCAAATGTTCCTCCCTCACAAGGGCCAGTAACACTGGATGACTGGTTGGCAATAAAATAGGAGTCCAAAAATCCACCGTGTCTTTTCTTCGTTCAGTTTTTGTTTTGACTCTTATAAGTCCAGAATTATCCCTTAAAACACTTAGTTCAGGTATCTCATTTATGTTTACTGCAAAACATTGCTTCTGAACTACTAGTATTACACGCCTCTCTGTTTCATCCAAATCACTGACATTCATCATGCCAGCTTTACGATTATCTTTTCCATTGCGGGAATTGTTCAAAAATCTTAGCATCCAACCCACCATTTTGACAATACCTGAACATTTCGAAAAATAATTTCTTCTGTTATGACTTCCAATTGTGACAGCCAATAATTGCAATCGTGGGATTGGCAACCTTTTCAAAGGTGCAATTCTTGTCGTTGCTTGTAGGAACTTCAATTCCACTTGATAATTGAGTTCGCATCTCGCGAAGACAACGGACTAATATGCAAAACCACTACCATCGCAAAACGTATGTAGCTTCCACCCATCCTTGGGAAATGCATAAGATGACAAACATCGAGGGATTCTGATTGACGGCGGCAGTTTCAATTCGCTCATCCAATTTTGTAAACTTTGTTCCCAACTCTTGAGGTACTACTTCAATCCAACTAGTTTTCATTCCCCAACTAGATTGAAGTAGAATATCTTCATACGCAAAACTGTGACATGTGAAACCAATGGGGTCAAAAACCTTGAACTACAGATAATATGTTTCTTCGGGTAGGAATAGGAAATGGTTCTTAAATGTCCTTGACATCACACAACAAAACATCCTCCTGCTTATCCTAAAGCAAACCAAATACTTGAGAAATGTTGCATCCACTCTGAAAAGTGGATTCCCACAACCTTAGAACGAATTTGGTGGTGGACAGTAACTCAGTCACATCTTTGATGAAACTAATCAAATCACCTTCCGAGTCAACTGAAGTGACACAATTATCCACGTAGAAGGATTTTGATAAATGATTGATGAAGGATTTCTCCCCAGTTAATTTTAATTCTGGCGGTGCATTTTTAACATGAAGCTCAATCACTGCTCCCAACAGGAAAGGATTACAATTCACGCGGACCACCACACAACGATGACAAAAAATTCTTACCTGTCGGCCTTTCTTGTTCCTTCACCAGAGAAATTTCAAAAAAATCACTATTGCTTTCCTTTAGCGCAATTTGAAGAAAAGCTCTTCCGAATATCTAAGATAATGCCAATTTTTTTTCCTAAATCTCAACAACATGAATGGGACGAGTTCAATCAAATTCGCTCCTTTTTCCAGACAATCGTACAAGGACGGCAATTTTTTCTGCCTCACTGAGGCGTCGAAAACAGGTCTAACTTTTGTCGTGACACAAAAAGGCTTGAAGACAGAGCGATGAGACAAGTACCAGCCAATGTCATTAAACTTATTATTTGGCACTTCTTCAACTACTCCTTCTTCTAACCACCCATGAACACTTCATTATAATTCTTAAAATTCCCAAAATCATCCAATTTCTTTCTTGTAGAAATAAATCACTTTTCTGTCATTAATTTGGTTTCTTTTAATTCTGGATGACCATCTATCCAAGGCAGACTCACTCCATATGAACCATAAGAATTAATAAAGACAGTATCCTGGAAATGTTTTTTGGCAACAACTTTCAAAACCAGTTTAGAGTTCGTCTCTCCAGTATCTCTAATTACAATTGTTTTGAATGTCCAAAGATTTGTAACTGACGATTCTTGGATTAACAGCAACGACACAATCAAGGATGAGCTAAATTGGCAATGTTCAAAAGACACTCTTCCCATGAGAGTGCAGCCCAACTTATTCTCAATGGCAAAAAGTACACTTTTCAACTGATGTGCTCGCCCTGTCCACAAACTGCCAGCAACATCTGATTCAATTAGAATTTCAATTTGCGTATATACGTCCCCGACGTCAGAAATCCAAATCTTCTTGTTATTCAATTTTCTAAACCAGGTTCCTCTTTTCGCATGGGGAACTTCTCTACAAATGACCTCCATAAATGACATTTTCTAGAAAATTTTCCATTTACAGTACTCAGAGTTACATCAAATCTCATGTGCTGTTTCTCGGACTGAACCCCACCAAAGAGCATATGAACAATTGACTCTGAGGATACAACCGGAAGCTTCATTTCTTCAGCAGCACTTCTCAAAATATAAGACCTTTGAGATCCTATGTCAACGATTGCTCTTGCCTTCCGTTCACGGTCATCACTAACGTCTGAAGAAAGACATCACCGGCACAAGACTGATAAGACATGGCCGAACTTCTTGACTCCCGGACTCTATCTTGACTGACTGGACCATGGATGGCAGCATTTTTGTGAGCTGGTAGATCGGAACGCATGACTTTAAAATGCTTCTTTCTATACAGGGGGTTAGGCAGAACGATATCAACAAAAACTGGGGGGTAAATAGGATTATTTAGAATCCATTTAGGGTAAATCACCCTATACAAAGGCGTTTGGTTTACACACAACAAATTTAAAATTTGTTTCAACCGTTTTTGAGACTTAATTATAAGTCGGCTTATAACTTTTTATGTGTCTGTTATTTGGATGATTTTTTTATTTTTAGATTAACGATGTCTACAAGATATAAATACAAAATTTTTTAACTGATTAATTAAAAAACAAAAAAGATATTAAGCCATTAGTCCAGAATTTAGGCATTTTTTCAAAAATACCTAATAAAATTAATAAAGAAAAGCCAAGCACCTTTGTATAGGGTGATTTACTTTAAATGGGTTCCAAATTATGCTATTTATCCCCCAGTTTTTTTTTTGACATCGTTCTACCTAACATCCTGTATACAAGACACACGACCTTTGATTTACATAATTTGAATTGATGACCGACTCTAAGACAAGAAATACAACACTTCTTACTTAACAAACCTTTCTTTTTTCACTCGGATCCATTTTCTGAGTTTGAAAGTAATTATTGATGGGATTTCGCACAAAAACATATACAATTTTTTTACCCCCACCGTCGTCACCCGAGAAAAGTCCAGCAGCTATTGTAATACTAACACTGACACTTCTTATTTCCTCCCTCCACTACAATTTACTCCATTGTCAAATCCATTACGAGCCAAAGAAATCTTTTCTGACCTTCAACTTCATATCTCAAAAATTCCATCAATTGATTGAGTCGATTCTTTTGACTGACCACTCCATCCTCTCCCAGTTTTGAATTTCTCGCTCTATTCCAGGTTCTGAGCAATTCTTCAGGTAAGGTAATTCCACAAGTGGGAACAATATGGCATTATCATAATAATCTTATTCTTATTATCATAATATTCTTCAATTACCAATTTTTCTTCACAGTACTCCTTATCTGGGATGTCTGCATCCAATAAGGCGTCACAAAGTTCGTCATCAAGATCGCGTAACTCCTTGACCAATCTTCCCAGTTTCATCATGGAAGCGTTTATGGTATCTTGTTCCATGGCTTTAAGACCATCGCCATTCAACATAAAATTTACCGTCGGTGTACATGCGGTAGGTCTGGGACTCTCTTCTACCGACGTCTGTCCATTTTCATTTTCCCCAAAATATTTAATCAACATCAATCCAAAATCCTAAAACAATCACGTCGAGGTCCCCAGGATGTCGGGCGCGCGTAGATTTTAACCGATTCTCTTTCCCTGTCATATAGTATTTGTGAAACTTTGGCGGTTACAAATGGCGTAGAGGCGAAAAAGGGTAAAAAAGTGTGATAGAGTGAGAAAATGTAAAAGACAGTGATAGGAAAAGATAGAAAGTGTTGAATGGTGGGATAGTAAGTTACATAGTGAGAAAGAGTAGGGGAGGGTAGAGACTCTGATAGTTTGATAGTGAGTAGAAAAGATGGAAAACGGTTCAAGGGAGCGGAAAGAGTGGATGAAGGAGAATGAGGTGAGTGAGGATAAGGTGGAAAGAGATGAAAGAAGGTCTAAAGAGATTGGAGTAGATGAATAAGGCTGATAAACCGTGCAAAATGGTAAAAAGGAGTAAGAGAATGTGAACAAGCGGGACAGGGACAAGGACGGGAAAGAGTCCTTTAATTATAGTTTTCCTTGTAGTCTCATTAACAGTTCTTTTGTATGTCTATTACTGCTTTATCTGCGAATATATTCTACAGGTAAGCAAGTGTACCTACTTATTTGTACTTGCAGTTACAGGTAGTGCTATTATTACTGAGGTATCGATGCAGCTCAGGTACCGACTTGTAGTTCACTTGCGAGTGATAAACCTGCAGGAACAACTTGTAAAGCAGGTATCTGCGCATTTCTCTGGTACGAACTTATGCAAAAGTTGAGAATCACGGAGATAACGCTTGGAGAAACACATGTAAGGCAACATCATCACACATATTTATGCTACTTCTTCTGTAACTGATAAAAGACATGTTCAAATCAATTTTATGACTTGATTTATTGTTTCTAGCCTTATTTGGTGAAACTCCATAATCCATTACTAAATAATACTGATTTGTTAATACTTTTACATATTTATTATAATCTACCTGACAATTGTTTCGACTGTTTAGATCTGCTATATTATATTCTATTGGACAAACACTTCGAAGTTTGGACATATGATATAAAGAGCACCTACGTTGTTACAGAAGTAAACATCCAAAAAATATCTACGTCAAACGCCTTTTTAGAACAAAATTACACAATGCCTTCCCAAAATAATATTAAATTCCTACATTTTTGTTAATAACAAACGCAAATTAGACATTTTAGGAACTTTAGAGATATTATACAAACACAAACTCTGGGTGCTTTTAATGAATGAACAGATTGAGCTCAGTAATTCTCCGGTACTAGAAGTGTTAGATATTTAATCTATATTTTTTATCTAGTTATCTATTTTTTGCATTTACCTTAGCGACGTGTTTGTTTATATTTACATTATCTTCGATAATGACAGCTCAGCTGTCGAAACATATGTCAGAGAGATTATATGAATTTTTTAAACTTTTAATTAAATAATCAGTTTTATTTGTTTCGCAATTTTAAGAAAGTTCTTATAATAAACATTTCCTTAAAAAAGTACGTAAAATAAAAGTTGTATTCTTATAATAACATTTAGATGTTTGCCATCTTCATCGAAGCTAAAACATAACAATTTGAAAAATATAAAAATCAGCTGATTGACAGTTTTTTCTATATCCAAACAAAACAAGACTAAATCTAATAACAATCTAACATTTAAATGTACTCTTGCTAATCATAGAGCTAACCTACTACTATTATGTTATTAAAGCCGAGTTCAGCAGAATTAATACTCAGATTAATGATTGATCTGATTACTCAAGTAATTGGAGAAAGGAAGACAATTGTTTTAATAATAGTTGCTAAGGCTGGTTACTCGACCGATCAAATACCTTCGATGCAATTACCAAACTTAGCTTTAATTTATTTTTCCCCTTTTTAAATGTGTTAATTGTAATCATTAACAATGCATATTATAATTTTCCCCTTTTGCAATATATAAACGTAATATATTTATTTATTTAGGAATGGGTGCATTATCTGAAACATCATAATAAAACTAACAGCCAGCTGACTGTCTATTTAAAATTCGCTACTGTTTGTATTTACAAAATATATAGAATGCATGAATACACTTCTCAAGTGCAAATTCGCGTTCCTGGGAAACCCGTCTTATGACGTCATGCTTCGACGCCACCACATGCTTCCGAACCAATCAAAAAGAGAATCTAAAAATAGATGTTCTAAAAATAGACGGACGCTCAATGAAACACTAAGTAGTTCATGACGCTCAGTAATCGCTTAAAATGATTTACTACTTACACACGGTGTATAAGTGTGGACGCTCAGCTACAAACTTTCTATACTGACGCTCAATTGTACGACAGATAAATATATATATATATATATATATATATATATATATATATATATATATATATATATATATATATATATATATATATATATATATATATATATATATATATATATATATATATATATATATATATTGATGCCTGTTAAGCTGTCACCTCCGTCATACAGAGGAGACGACCTGACTTCCGGGTATTCCCGTAGATATATTGCTAAAAATTTGTTATATTTGTGATGAGGGGAACCTCTAGAATCCGAATCTCAAGAAAGGGGAAATTATTTCCCTTGTTATATTTTGTCATATATAGAGTATACAGAAGATACGATCCGACCTCCAAAATGTATATATAAGAAGATACTTATAGTTCGCTGTTACCTCCAGCAGCGCTGCCAAGTCGTTGGAAGTCAGAACATACTAGCGTTATGCATAGTTATATATACAGAGCGTTGACTCCACATTCCATAGATGCACATTTCATAAAAAGGGTCTCTTGTAGGTCTCCAGATGTTGAAATCGGGTGGTTCGAATTGCTCGCCGAAGGCATTTTAGTAGCGAAATAACAAAAGAAAACAAGCGGGAATTCTCGGTTTACTTATTTTTTATTTTTTGAGTTATAGTAAATTGGCGTTTTTGTATTTCTTACTTAAAAAATGATTTTCTTATAAATTATTATATTAAAGACTTATTATTAAAAAGCCTTTATTAAAAAGACATTATTAAAGCGCCTTTATGAGTAGCACTAACTAGTTGAATATGGCTTTTCTAATTATAGTCATTGATTTCTCGTTTACATCATAAAATTGTATTTTTTAAACGAAAACTTTAGTAGTCTGATTAGAAATACTTATATCTGTGATATATTAGAAAGAAGTTTCTTTCTATAATTAATTGAAACTATAACAAAACCAAGAACAAAGGGAACTTATTAAATCCTTTAAATATAATATTGTTGAAGAACTAATTATCAATTCCTGTAAGTAGAAGTGCGATTAAGTAAAAATAATTTAAAACCGGGATAATGCTCAGTATATCACATTTTGTTTCGATTATCAAGTAACAATAAACTGTACTTCTGTCATCTGTTACTAAATTATTCTTTAAATATAACGGGATTAATATAAAAGTATTTACAATTCCGGCTGACGCAAAAACTTTTTGCGGAACCTGTAAAACTAATATTTAAATCTGTAAAGATTTATTTGCTACTGTCATTAAAGGTAAATAACAAAGCAACGTACCAATGTTGTGTATAGTTACGATAGTATAGTACATATTTTGAAATTTAGTTTTATTAGACGTCCAGTAGTTATGTATAACGTAATATTTGTATAAATATGATATTGAGTTTCTTATAATCTTATAGTTTCTTTTAATCTTGGAAATAAGAGTTTAATTTGAATATGCTTTTATCCAGTTTCTATTTCGATTGAAAAAGTTAGATATTCTTTTGATTTTTACTAAACTCACGATAGGAGTGTAATATAGACAAATGAAATAATGTGTTTTTTTACAACAAATATTCGTTAAGTTGCCGAAGTCACACACTTACCATGTAGGTACTATTGGATTTCTCGTGATTCAATTAACAAAGAAAGTTGCTTTTTTTATCTTGTTCTTGTACTTGCTCTTATTTTTTCCGAAACTAGCAATCTTCCATTGGCTATAAATTTATGTTATTAACTTTTGTTTTAAATTAAGCACTTCACTTCATATTTATTATAATATATCTGTTAATTATTTGCTAATTTTCCTGTACAAAAACAGCCAGTATAATAAATAATAAAATTCACTAAACTCAGTTAAAACTAAGAAATAGTGATATAAAATACCATATAATATGCAAGTGAACTCTAAAGACAAAACATATACTTTTTATTATGGAATATCCGCATTAAAATCAGGTTTAGCGTAAAGTCGTCTTTATTTGATAACATTGTGTAAAGCAAAAATATTATTTAGTATATTATGTTATCAGAATTAGAAGTAACAGTTTATTTGACGAGCAATTGGGTTAACTCCTGCTTGAGACAATGTTTATTAACCCTGATACAACACTAAAATCCGAAATGGCCCACTTCTACGCTAAAATCGGAATGATAATTTGGTGCCAAACGTGGTACCTAGTCATGGATGGATCGGTGTTGACCAATATTGATTGTTGTTAATCAATGTTTTGGCCCAATAAATGGCACCAATATCACAATAAAACTGTAGGTTGAGTCTTGAACCAATCTTGATTGTTAATATAGTATCAAGGCTGGCAATTGAGAAATAAAATAACTGATGTCCAAATGTCTCCCTCTAATGAATGCTAGTGCTAACAAGCAAAGAAGTCAACCATTATTGTTTCACCTTAACTAAACGAACTGTTTGCAGTTCGTTTAGTTAAGATTGGTCTTTATGTGGGTATTAAATTGTCATACACAAAATATGAAGGAATCGAATACTTCTAATTCGTATAAATAACACTGGCCAACACATTTTTTGCTGACTTGTATATGAGACTTGTGCATTTTGGTTTGGCAGTCCCTTTGAACACTCCAACAGTAGTCGGCCATCATATGAGAATCTCATCTTCCTTGGTACCGAGTTGCCATGGTTTTTAAATGTTGATGAAATCTCTCGCCTTGCTCATCGCTTACAGCACCTAAATTTTCGGGAAACCTATCAAGATGGCTATGAAGGAAATGAAGCTTTATGCTCATGTTACAACCTAGGCGGTGAAATTTTTCAAGCATTGCTTGCACTAGCTCTTTATAATTGGATGCTTTTTTGTTTCCAAGAAAATTGTTCGCGACCATCGTGAATGAAGTCCAGGCTTCTTTTTCTGCTTCGTTCATAGAGTTGATTAAATTTGGATCTCCCATTAAAGTTCTAATTTGAGGTCCATCATATACCCCAGCTTTGATTTTTTCGTAACTTAGTCGTGAAAACTTTTCACATATGTACTGGAAACAGTCACTTCGCAAATCTAGTGCTTTAACATATTGCTTCATAAGATCCAGTTTGATGTGAGGAGGTGGAAAAATTACTTTTTCTCTATCGACTAAAGGTTGACTTATAATATTCTTCTCTCCAACAACTAAGGATGTTCTAGGAGGCCAATGTTTCTGAATCCAGTGTTGGCTTCTATCTCGACTATCCCAGAGGCACGAAAAGCAAGAAAACTTTGTATATCCTCTTTGTAAACTAAGTAAAAAGTTTACCATTTTGAGATCCACACAGATGACCCAGTTATGGTCTGTATATTTTAGTAAATCTATCACCTTATCAATGTCGTCATATGTTTCCTTTAATTGAACGGAATATCCAATAGGAATTGAACTGAAAACATTCCCGTTGTGTAGTAGGACACACTTGAGGCTTCTGCTGGAACTGTCGATAAATAAACGCCACTTAATTGGGTCATATTGTACAACGCCCATTTGAGCTAGCAAATCTGGCACATTGTTACAATAAACAAATTCACACTCTTGTTTAAAATATTGCACAAGATCACTTTCCCTTTTACGATAAAAAGTTATCTTCGTACCTTGCTTGAGTAAGTTCTTTTCATTTAGTCTTGAAGCTAGCAGTTCCGATGATTCCTTTGGTAGGCCCAAATCCCTTACTAAATCATTTAATTCTGCTTGAGTAAAGCGTTGTGGTCCATAATTAGAAACTATATCTTCATTGGCAGAATCTACATCTGAATCATCTTGCTCTTCAATAACATCTGACATGTATTCAGCATCCGAGTGCTCAAGTGAAGGAAGCTCTTTATAAACTGGCACAGGTATTTCATCGGAATCAGGTACTGGTCGAATCGCGGAGTCAATATTCGGATATACAATTTTATTCTTATTCTTGGTATTATAACCGGAGGTCTGAGTTAAACAAAAGTAACGATCATCTACGGGTTTTTCGGTTCACGCCATATCATTGGAACGCCAAAAGCTAATTTCTGACGTTTTCCTTTGCTCCACTGCCGCAAATTTTCCATACTTGATTTACACACTTTATGTGGAGCCCATGACTTGTCTTTATCAGCAAGTTTTACATCAAAATAAGCCAAATACATTTTCTTAACGAAAACACTAATACTTGTCCTTTGACTGGGAACGGTGAAGCTGCCACAAATGTAGCAGAAAGAATCGGCACTATTTAAACATCTTCGAGTAGTAGACATGCTGTAGTTTCTTCACTAACAACTAACATGTAACTAGCATCTTCTTATCACCCTTGCTTACTTTTAAATAGTTCTAAGTGATTAATACTTTCTAATAAAATCTCTTTAAACCCTAATATGTTGACGATGAGGACTAGCTTAGTAGACTTGATTACTTTACAATTGCTTATTACTTAATTATCTAATTAAGTACTTAAATACTATGAGGTACAAGTGTATATTATGCTAATGACTAAATGTATTTGGAATGTCTAAGAATTCCGTAAACAATTAAGAATTTGCTGCATTTTGTTAACGCTTTTCAAGAATTTTGGATTCGGCAAACAAGAAACGCCGTAGAAAAAAAACCTGACGTGATAGGGAAAAACGGAATTTATATTTGGCATTAGCGTACCAATTTTAGTTAAAATCAAGTGTTAGATCAAAGTCAGCAGAAAAAAATTCAACACATATTGCGACCATACAAACTTAACACTTTTATGGTTTTATTAGAGTTTTCCTTGTGCATATACAGTGTGTAAATAAAGTAAGGAATAAAATTTATATTTTTTGTATTACCACTGTTTGAAATAAAAGTTCGGACACGTGAATTTTATTTGTTTCTTGTGGATGTTATGGTCGTCAATTTTAATTTTTTAGTTTACTACTATGGGGCCTATGACGTCATCGACTTTTTTTAAATGGAACCCCTTATTTCTTGAGTTCAGTTCAGCAGTTCAAAATTAGTATTTTTTTTAATTATGGAGGACTAAATGTGATAACTTTTCACGAAAATAATACTTAATCTTTCAAGTCTAATAATTATTTTCGTGAAAGCAAATCGTAAGGAACCTAGATTAGGTTTCTAAACATTGGCTCGGACTTGGACAAAGTTTAGTGAGCCGAGAATTAATACCAGGGTGTTGGTTAACCCTTGAGCGACAATAATCAAACAGCCGAGACTCGAGAAATAAAAATTGCTTGAAACTTGGGTGAAATGAGAGAACCGAGTACTGGTAAGTAATAATAATAATAATTATTATTATTACAACCCATAAGTTGCTATAAGCTTGTGCGGGAGGGAGGGTGCGATTATCATTATTACGGAGGCCCTACGTGCGACTGCAGCCGACTTACAGATGGAACAGCGCAAATCCCGCATTTGTGCCACAGCTCAGAAAACTACAGAAAACCATAACGAAATCTGCCGGCACCGGGAGTTGATCTCGAGCCACTTGGGTGAAAGTCCGGCACGCCAGACATTACACTACCAAGGCTGAAGTAAACGTCAATTTACGCTTGAGTAGAAATTAGAGAACCAAGATTCGATATTTGAAAGACTAGACTGGATCAATGTCGTGAGAAAACGACTGTCCAGTATTCAGCCACGCTGGGGCTTATTTAAAGATCTTTGTTTTAACATTACCATTTGTCATTAAAGCTGACGTTTTTCTTTTAATAGAAAATTGTACGTATTGCTAGGCAAAGCTTCCTACTAATTGAGAGGTACTTTTAGACCTAGTAGAAAAAAATAGTATGTATTTTTCGGATTTAAAGTGGCTTTGTTTGTCTCGCAATCTCTGCGGTTGCTTACGGTTACTACGGTGTACTACGAGCGATAAATAATTCAGCCCGCTTAATATTCTGCCATTTTATCGTGTGAACAACTCTGGTACACGGCAAGTACAAATATTTTACCTAATTGGGCCCGATTCCTATAAGCCATCTAGTATGACTTTAGGAGAGTTGGTTTTTCCAAGCTGCGATGTGCAAACGGGTTTTTCAAATCGACTATGTTTTTCAATTACCTTAATTGCCATCATAATCCACTCTCTAGTGTTGAAGATTTTTAAAAGTAAGTCAATGTTGTCAGTACTCGATACTGCAAAAAAAGCAGAAACATCAATAGGAATGATTCAAAAACCTAAAAGGAACGAAAAACAATCTGTAGCTGTAAGAAAACTGTACATCTTAACAAGGAAAAACCAGTGCTTTATAATGGACGACAAGACTTACTGCAAATTTGATTATAAAACTTTGCCAATGCTCGAAATTACACTACTGAGAAAATGCTTATGTGAGCAAAAAGGACAATTCGATTTTTGTGGGAAAATATGGGAGAAAGGTCTTAGTATGGCAAGCTATATGCAAATGCGGCATGAAATCTAGCCCCTTATTTAATCAAGAAAATTTGAATGTCAATTTATATCGAAAAGTATGTTTCCAGAAAGACTGGTGCCAATGATTAAAAAGCATACAGCGGCTACTTTATTTTGGCCGGATCTAGCTGCATGCCACTAAGGAATGGTATAAACAGCATAAAATCAATTTTGACGAGAAAGAGCATAATCCCCCAAACTACCCTGAAGCACGTTCTATTGAAGATATTGGACTATTATTAAACGACATCTTCAGAAAAACGTTGAAGCTGCAACTAGCCTAGAAGATTTAAAAAAATTGAATAAGGCCACCAAAGCAATCACAAACGAAGTCATTCAAAACTTTATACGTAACCTAAAAAAGAAAGTGAGAAAACGGGCAAAATAATAATAACTTTTTATGTTTCTGTAAATTATTAAATTTTCTAGACATTAAGGCGTTGTTTTATTATAAAATTGTTAAAAGTATTGGATAATTATAAAAGGTATATGAGTCTGAAGGTGTCAACTTTCTTTTCGATACAGTCCTTACGTTGTACTGTGTAGATCGTTCCATTACCATCCATAAATTGTCGATATAGAATAAGTGATTAGTGGACGTGTCAATGAACACTGTTACTAGACAATTTAGAATTTTTTAAAGCACAAGATATGGATGGCTACAGGAGAAGAAGTTACTACTATAAATCATAAAATTTACAATTCAAAATCTATCTGGCCATTCATCTATAGCAGCACGCACTTTTTCTATAGGAAAGTTCTAAACCGCTTTGGACAAACTGCGTTGCCAGGATTCCATTGATGCATGTCGTTTTCTGCAAACCATTGCCTTTAATTCAACCCAAAGTTTATAATCCAAAGGATTTAAATTTAGGCTTTCAAAAGGCCAATCTTCATTCTTAATAAACTTAGGCACATTCTCTGCAAGCCACAATTGTGAACTTCCTGCTGTGTGGGCTGCGTCTTGCTGGAGAATTCAGTGTTGGTTTTAAAATGAAAGTCTGATCTAAGCGGCAAAACCACCTTCTCAAGAGTTTCTGTTCGATTAACTTTGGCAGTGGTTTTAACACCTTGCTTGCAAAAATAAAGTTTTGTCACACCATACCAACTTACTCCCCACCAAACCATCAAACTTGCTGGATGATGACCACGCAGAAAATAGACAACTGCAGCAGCAGCTTCTTTAGAGCTTTTAGCATATACTTGTCCTTTTGATGATTAGATTTTTCTTCAATGGTAAAAATTATCTCATCCGTAAACAAGATTCAGCGATGAAGATTTTTCGTGTACTTCTGCCAATGAGACTTGGTTCCGATTTTTCTTATTTCCTTAAGTCGAGCTGTTAACAAGTGTCCAGTACTTCTACGGCAAGCCCTCATACCAAGGTCTTCCCTGATCAGTCGCGACATAGATCTGGAGCTCATATCTATTTCTTTCGCTAACAAACTTTTTATCAACAGGATTTTTTAAAAAGAAACTCTGTGCCAAGTTTAAGTCATGGTTTCAGAGTTTCATGTTTATTCATCACCTGCTTAATAATAAAATTAATAATTTAGTCGTTTTATAATAAAAAATGCGGCACCTTATGTCAAATTTGCGATTGTTGAAGCCTTTCAGTACCGTAAAGTTTCTGTCAGGCTTATGACGTAGTTTTATTTTCTGGTACAATATGGAAAAGAAATGAAGATTTAATAGGAAATATGTTTTAATCGTAATTATGTAAATATAAAAAGAGTTAATACTTTTTTACAAAATGATCATTTCGCTTTTATTCTTTCCTTCGTCAGTTGTATACATACTACATACTTATAATGTAAATTAAAACTTCATTAATCGGATGTGGTAAACACAAGTGAATTTCCACACCACATATCAAATGCTACATCATTTTGTTTAATACCTTTTTTTTCTTTAAAAATTTATGAATTAGAATACTGTAAAAATGTTTAAAGATAAATCTTTTTTTGTAAATGCAAGATTGAATGTATCATATGATAATCCAAAAATAATAATCCAATAAATCCGAAATGATCATTTTGGAAAAAAGATAAAACTTTTTATTTTTACATAATTACGTCTACAAAATATTTCCTATATTAATCTCTTCATATCTCAAAGGAACTCGTTTAAATTCAAAACCTTTTACATGGAATAGAAATTATTAGTTTATTTTTTTAAACCATCATCAATGTCTTTTCTTATATATTTGCACCTTTTATCCGATCACGTTTTTCGAACATACAACTATTTAAAAATAACGTACAATTCAAGCGATCCCTTAAATCTCCTGAGTACTTTAAAATATTAGTTTAAAGGCAGCTACTAATCCCAAAAAAGTACGTGTAAATTTAGGTAGCGTAAAATGGTCGAACCACGCCAGATGTATGAGTTTGGATGGAATTCTATATACCTGAATGGTTAAGGTCTAGTACACGACGTTGCCAAACTGTGGAGCCTGTAACGTACCGTACGTGATACAAAAAACTACATATACAGGCGGAGGTGACATCGTATTGTCAATTATACAACTAAGAGCGACGGCAACGCCAGCGATCTACAGCTGAACTAAAAATTAAATTTGTGAGTATAAGTATGACGTTATCACCTCCAGACAAAAATTTGAATTTAGGCTTCTAACACCATCTATATGCTTATACAGTCGAAAAAAAGGCAAAACGTTGTCACCTCCGAAAACGGAGGTCACAACGTTATATATGAGGTGACAACGTACGCTGGGTATCTACTTTGGAGGTGACATGGTACCCTTTATCAATATATATATATATATATATATATATATATATATATATATATATATATATATATATATATATATATATATATATATATATATATATATATATATATATATATATATATATATATATATATATATATATATATATATATATATATATATATATATATATATATATATATATATATATATATATATATATATATATATATATATATATATATATATATATATATATATATATATATATATATATATATATATATATATATATATATATATATATATATATATATATATATATATATATATATATATATATATATATATATATATATATATATATATATATATATATATATATATATATATATATATATATATATATATATATATATATATATATATATATATATATATATATATATATATATATATATATATATATATATATATATATATATATATATATATATATATATATATATATATATATATATATATATATATATATATATATATATATCTATAGGGCACCACTATGCGTCCCCCCATGTAAAATCTTAGGTTCAAGCAGCGTCCGAAGTCACTCGGCGTCCGGATATACGGACGCTGAGTGACTTGTGCCTCAAAATTGCACCACATGAAGCTTAAAGTGTCTAGATGACGAAAATGTAAAAATTAGCTCTGCGCAGTTTGACACCCATTTCTGATTCGTGTATAAAATCGTAGTTTGAGCGTTTGCCACACGCAGCGCTAATATCGCGCGATTGTATACATTTGTATATAACATTTTTGGCATAGGTTTACCCTGCGTCCGCATACTTAACAGTAATTTTGTTGGTAACACTGATGGCTTTGTGGCTAGACACTGACGTCATTTCAACGGCACTTCACTTTATGCATTGTATTTCTGAGTAAAGATTACGTCATTTAAGGTGACACAAATTTTTACATATTATATTTTGTTAAAGCTATTTAATAAACACTTTACGTTTCATTTATGCGTCATTTAAATTTCTTTTTTAAAACTGTTTTGATTGCTATTACAAATGGGCGATAATTTTAATAAGACCGTAAGATTTAATAAGATAGATAAGAATGTAAGGACATTCTTTCGTTCACAAAATACGTCTGAGGTATTTAACCGTTATTATATTACCAATCAGTATTTAATCAATCACAGATGCTGTTAGCTAATAATAAATCTGGCTATTTAAAATACTATCTTATCCCATATTATATTTTAAAACTTTTAAAACTCATATGTTTGTGAGGCAGACAGTAACATCATTTCCAATGGAACTTCTTATGTATTACAATATTGAAATTAAATAAACTTTATAACTTCTAAATTGTCAGATGACATACAAACTTGAGATTTGGCACAGTTATAGGAATTAGGATTCTTGTAAAGAAAAAATAAAACAATGTTATTATGTCAACCCCGTACCCCGTTTTAGGGGTTGTAAAACTTTTAGATGACTTAGAAACTTGAAATTTGGCGTGATTATAGGATTTAAGATTCTTGTAAAGAAAAATATTTAAAAAATGTTCCTCTGTCAACCTCTGCATCCCATTCGGGGGTTGTAAGACTTCTAGATGACATACAAACTTGAAATTTGGTTTAGTTATAGGGTTTAGGATTCTCGTAAAGAGTGATATAGAAAAATGTTATTATGTTAACCCTCCGCACCCCTTTAGCGTTTGTAAAGCTTCTAGATGACACAGAAACTTTAAATTTGGTTCAGTTATAGGGTTTAGGGTTTTCGTAAAGAATGATATAGCAAAATGTTATTATGTTAACCCTCCCCAACCCCTTTAGGGTTTGTAAAGCTTCTAGATGACACAGAAACTTGAAATTTGGTACAGTTATAGTTTAAGATTATTGTAAAAAATATATAAAAAAAATGTTATTATATCATCCCCCGCACCCTCTTATGGGGTTGTTAAACTTGCAGATGACACAGGAACTTGAAATTTGATATAGTTATAGGGTTTAAGACTGTCGAAAAGAAAAATATAGTTTTTTTTTTATTAAGTAAACCCCCGCACTTTATTTGGGGGTTGTAAAACTTCTAGATGACATACAAACTTGAAATTTGGCATAGTTATAGAGTTCAGAATTCTCGTCAAAAGAAAAATAAACAATGGTAAAATTTCAACCCCGCACCAACATTGGGGGTTGGAAAACGTTTATATGACATGCAAATTTGAAATTTGGTATAGTTATAGTGTTTAAAATTCTTCTAAAGAGAAAAATAAAAAATATTAAAATGTCAACCCTCCCACCCCCTTTTTAGTTATAAAACTTCTAGATGACGTACAAACTTGAGGTTTTGACATAGTTATAGAGTTTAGAATTCTTGTCAAAAGAAAAATAAACAATGGTAAAATTTCTACCCCCCACTCACATTGGGGGTTGTAAAACTTTTATATGATATACAAACTTGAAATTTGGTATAGTTATAGTATTTAAAATTTTCCAAAAGAGAAAAATCAAAAATATTAAAATGTCAACCCTCCCACCCCCTTTTGAGTTATAAAAATTCTAGGTGACGTACAAACTTGAGATTTTGGCATAGTGATAGAGTTTAGAATTCTTGTCAAAGGAAAAATAAACAATGGTAAAATTTCTACCCCCCACTCACATTGGGGGTTGTAAATCTTCTATATAATATACAAACTTGAAATTTGGTATAGTTATAGTATTTAAAATTCTCCAAAAGAGAAAAATCAAAAATATTAAAATGTCAACCCTCCCACCCCCTTTTGAGTTATAAAACTTCTAGATGACGTACAAACTTGAGATTTTGACATAGTTATAGAGTTTAGAATTCTTGACAAAGGAAAAATAAACAATGATAAAATTTCTACCCCCCACTCACATTGGGGGTTGTAAAACTTCTATATGATATACAAACTTGAAATTTGGTATAGTTATAGTATTTAAAATTTTCCAAAAGAGAAAAATCAAAAATATTAAAATGTCAACCCTCCCACCCCCTTTTGAGTTATAAAACTTCTAGATGACGTACAAACTTGAGATTTTGACATAGTTATAGAGTTCAGAATTCTCGTCAAAAGAAAAATAAACAATGGTAAAATTTTAACCCTGTACCCACATTGGGGGTTGTAAAACGTCTATATGACATGCAAACTTGAAATTTGGTATAGTTATAGTGTTTAAAATTCTTCTAAAGAGAAAAATCAAAAATATTAAAATGTCAACCCTCCCACCCCCTTTTTAGTTATAAAACTTCTAGATGACGTACAAACTTGAGGTTTTGACATAGTGATAGAGTTTAGAATTCTTGTCAAAGGAAAAATAAACAATGGTAAAATTTCTACCCCCCACTCACATTGGGGGTTGTAAAACTTCTATATGATATACAAACTTGAAATTTGGTATAGTTATAGTATTTAAAATTTTCCAAAAGAGAAAAATCAAAAATATTAAAATGTCAACCCTCCCACCCCCTTTTGAGTTATAAAACTTCTAGATGACGTACAAACTTGAGATTTTGACATAGTTATAGAGTTCAGAATTCTCGTCAAAAATAAATAAACAATGGTAAAATTTTAACCCCTAGCCCACATTGGGGGTTGTAAAACGTCTATATGACATGCAAACTTGAAATTTGGTATAGTTATAGTGTTTAAAATTCTTCTAAAAAGAAAAATCAAAAATATTAAAATGTCAACCCTCCCACCCCCTTTTTAGTTATAAAACTTCTAGATGACGTACAAACTTGAGGTTTTGGCATAGTTATAGAGTTTAGAATTCTTGTCAAAAGAAAAATAAACAATGGTAAAATTTCTACCCCCCACTCACATTGGGGGTTGTAAAACTTCTATATGACATACAAACTTGAAATTTGGTATAGTTATAGTGTTTAAAATTTTCCTAAAGAGAAAAATCTAAAATATTAAAATGTCAACCCTCCCACCCCCTTTTGAGTTATAAAACTTCTAGATGACGTACAAACTTGAGGTTTTGACATAGTGATAGAGTTTAGAATTCTTGTCAAAAGAAAAATAAACAATGGTAAAATTTCTACCCCCCACTCACATTGGGGGTTGTAAAACTTCTATATGATAGACAAACTTGAAATTTGGTATAGTTATAGTATTTAAAATTTTCCAAAAGAGAAAAATCAAAAATATTAAAATGTCAACCCTCCCACCCCTTTTAGATTATAAAACTTCTAGAGGACGTACAAACTTGAGATTTTGACATAGTTATAGAGTTCAGAATTCTCGTCGAAAGAAAAATAAACAATGGTAAAATTTCTACCCCGCACCCAAATTGGGGGTTGTAAAACGTCTAAATGACATGCAAACTTGAAATTTGGTATAGTTATAGTGTTTAAAATTCTTCTAAAAAGAAAAATCAAAAATATTAAAATGTCAACCCTCCCACCCCCTTTTTAGTTATAAAACTTCTAGATGACGTACAAACTTGAGATTTTGACATAGTTTAGAATAGAATAGAATAGAGTTTAGAATTCTTGTAAAAAAATAAACAATGGTAAAATTTCTACCCCCCCACTCACATTGGGGGTTGTAAAACTTGTATATGATATACAAATTTGAAATTTGGTGTAGTTATAGTACCTAAAATTTTCTTAAAGAGAAAAATCAAAAATATTAAAATGTCAACCCTCCCACCCCCTTTTGAGTTATAAAACTTCTAAATGACGTACAAACTTGAGATTTTGACATAGTTACAGAGTTTAGAATTCTTGTCAAAATAAAAATAAACAATGGTAAAATTTCTACCCCCACTCATATTGGGGGTTGTAAAACTTCTATATGACATACAAACTTGAAATTTGGTATAATTATAGTGTTTAAAATTTTCCTAAAGAGAAAAGTCCAAAATTTTAAAATGTCAACCCTCCCACCCCCTTTTGAGTTATAAAACTTCTAGATGACGTACAAACTTGAGATTTTGACATAGTTATAGAGTTTAGAATTCTTGTCGAAAGAAAAATAAACAATGGTAAAACAACCCCCACTCACATTGGGGGTTGTAAAACTTTTATATGACATACAAACTTGAAATTTTATATAGTTATAGAAGGCCAGTAACCGGGTAATTTATTTCTGCATCTTCTACAGAATTGATTTTCTTGTTGGAAAATGTTCGGAGGTGTTCCGTGAATGTAACGGTTGGGAATGAATTTGTCAGGACGGGGGCGGTTGAGCGCTAGCCGCCATCTTGTAAAACATGTTTTATCAAATATCTCGTGAACCGTGCATCGTACGACAAGAATAGTGTTGATCGTTTTTTTGAAATTCTGCTTAATGCTTTATATAAATGGAAGTATATCTGATTAACGTCCAAGTGTACGCAAAAAACGTGTTTGTCTTTTTCTTAAATAATATAATAATGTAATAACTTTGGTTTTAAATTAATACTCTAGGAATGTTAAAACTTGCTTACTTTACTTGTTTTGAAAAACGATGTTTGTTAATTAAATTATGTCACATTTTTTACGTGAAAAATTAATTTTAGAGAAACTGTTCGTTCAAGTTACATTAGACATACAACTTTCCTAAAAGTTTGGAAAAAAATTTCAAATACTATGAGACTGTATTTTTTGGTTAACTTTGAATGTACAGTTTTTCTAAAATTTATTTTTCACATAAAAAATGTCAAATAATTTAATTAATAACCATCGTTTTTCAAAACAAGTTAGGTAAGCAAGTTTTAACATTCCAAGACTATTCATTTAAAACCACAGTTATCACATTATTAGATTATTTATGAAAAAACGACGATTATTGATCATGCGGTTAAGATTTATGCACCGTATTTGAGTGTCTAAATGGCTTCTTTGTACTGACTTTTTGTTAAATTTGGAATAGTTATTCACAATACATATAAGTAAATCCACTGTGGTTTTGTTTAGATTTTTTAATGTACCGTTCAATTTTTTCTGGGTACATTTGGACCTTAAAATTACTCAAAGATTTTGCTATATTGTTATAAAAATGAAACTTCAGGACAGGTAACCCTTCTATAGACGGGTTGGCTGTGTTACAAGTCTGCTCCTGGTCTGTGAGTTTTCGTAATATTGTTTATTGTAATTTTCGTTGTACTCGTACTTATTTTTTTAAATCTTTAGTTTTGTGTAATAGTAACAGTAATAGTAATAGTAATATTTATTTTTCCCAACAGACAAAATGCCTATGGTGGAAACATAAGCTAACAACAACATTATACTAATAACATGAACAAGTAGATGTTACATAAAATAATATCATAAAAAATAATATAATAACATAGAACTAGTGTGTGAACAATATGCCAAAGTGAGATAGTTTAGTTAATAATAATACATTAAATTGCACTGTTATGTGGTTGCTCATAAATACTAATTATCTTAGATCTAGTACCTCTCGATGTGAAAACATCTATAAATATGTCAAATCTGTTACTAGGTAAACAATTGTATAATTTAAAGATAGTTAACATGGGACTATTATAATGGTGAAAAGTGTTTAGTATTCTATAATAAAAGACCTTTGTTGATCGGCTAGTAGATCTAGGTACATAAAAGTAAATTTGACTAAGAAGACCAGAACACTGTATACGACCATTAGTAATGTTTTGTAAGAATACAAGACTAGAAAGATTTTTTCTTGATAGGAGTGAAGTTTCATTAACAATAATAAGCAGAGCCTGGTGATTACAATGCCTAATTGGATAGTTATCATATGTTTTGTAGTAACAATATTTACAAAATTTACGAAAAACATTTTCAAGAAGACAAATATATATTTCCTATCTTTAATGAAAGTAAACTATTTTTGACAAATTCAAGGTCAGTTATGTTTACAAATTTTTAAACGTGTTCCTTTTAACATTCGTTTTTTAGGGATTTTCCATATAGGTTCTCTTTTGCAATTATTAATTTGATAAACCTTACAGCTGTAGTTCATATAAAGTACTTGTAAAAAATAATTTATTTATGCAGCACTCATTCGGATCATTTAAAAATTAAATATCTTAAAATAAACACGTTCTAAGAATTCTATATAGTCAACATGCGAACTTTAGAATTAATTGTTTTTGTTCCTCAAGGTTTGTTTATAGTAACGAATGCAACTAAACTACCGTTGTAGATTAAAAGGCAAATAAGATTTTATGTCTGACCAATTTTTATTATAAAAAGTCATGTATCTTTTATAACAGTGATTATTACATTGCCATTTCACGATTCGTTTATGTATCTACGGCATACATAAAAAAATGTTGTGCTAAATTTAAAAATTTTTAATATAGAAAACGCATTGTAACATTATATATTATACATTCCCAGATTTGCTACAATATCTGAAGTATTATATAACAAAGTTAAAAAAACTTTAAAACCTGCGTAATATGACACATCATATAAACACTCCCTTATACTGCATGCACGTAGGATCCAGCTCTTTTCTGCTTCTCATTTTCTATGAGTCTTTCAAAATATTTTTTAATGTCACTCGATGTTGTTTTATAGCAATTTTACTTTGTCCAACAAGCGTTGATATTCGTACACTGGTATAACTGTAAACGTTTCAAAATTGAAAACAGCATTCACAAAGCATTCCAATTATAATGTCTGAACAAGGATTTTCTAAGCACCACAGTCTTTGAGGTTCAGTCCAATACATGAGAGTACCACTTTTAGGAGATAAAACCCTCCAACCCAAGCAATAGGTTGGATTTTTTTCTGCATTAGCAAACTGAATTTCTTTGGGCATGTGATATACTTTTTCATCACATCACACTGAACCCTTTAGTTCAGTTACATTTGATTTTGTAAGAAATAGAGAAACCATACGAGATCTTTGGGAAGGCTTTTACTTCATTTTCTGCGTTAACGTCTCTATTTCTTTTTGTTTTGATAGTACAGTAGCTTTTGAGCAGTAAAGTACTTTTTTTTCTTTTCTTTTCCGTCATATCTTTTTGCAGTTTTCAATGGTTCAGCACCATAGTGCGTGCATGTTGAATAAAAGAAAAGAAGTTGTCAAGGAAAATATTATGGTTATGGTTCTTGTCTACAATAGAATCTTACCGGTTTTACGTTTAGAAACATTTTGCATGAGTGCCGTCCAAGATATGGAACCATCTATTCATCTTAATATAAGTTGCTCGAAAATACTCCATACTGCATGAGTTTTTCATTCATGATGTAAAAATTACCTACTAAGAATTACCAAAAAGAATGAAGCGGATGTAATCATGAACGACTTCAACGCAAGGATAGGTAAAGGAAGAGTTGAAGATATTGTTGGAGACTATGGTATTGGCAAACGGAACGACAGGAGTACCAGTATATCCCTATACTGGTACAGTTCTTTAATGAAGAAAACTTAATGGTAGCAAACATTTGGTTCCAATTCCCAGAAAGGCGATTATACACTTAGAAAGGACCAAGAGACAATGAAGGAAATATCATAGGAAATGATAATCAAATAAATTACATACTGATTGATAAACGATATAGAAACGGGATTATAGGTGTAAAAAGTTATCCTGGATCATACATCGGATCTGATCGCAAACGCCGTAGCTGGAAAACTTGATATTAAATTGAAGAAAATCCAGAAGAGAAAGAAACAAAACAAGGCCTAACTTTGAGAAACTGGGAGAACCAGAGAGATAAAACAGGAAATAACAAGTGTAAGAGAATAACAACAGTAAGAGTGTCAAATAGTAAATTTAAGGAAAGTACCGGGTGATTTTTTAAATTTCTGATCTAGTAAGTCGTGATTTTTACGCCGTATCGAAGGTCACCGAAACGTAGGGCGTAGCGTTGATCACACTGCTATTCCAAATGTCATTTATGTGACAAATTGACTACTTACTTTTACATTTATTAAACAAATTGATAAATATTTAAACAGTGATCATTTGCGAAACATGCTTTTACCAAAGTGTGCATTTTATTGCGAGTTTAAGTGCAATTTCGATGTGATTATTGACTTGAGAAGTTTAGGTTATGGTTACAACTCGCTTCAATTTTTATTCCTTGGATTTAAGAAATAGCAAGATTTATTCACAATTATAACAATTTACATTGTTAACACAATATTTATTCAAAATTTACAACAACTGTTGGAAATGTTGACCTTCAGCATCTATACACAAATTAACTCGGCGCTTCATATTCTCGAACACTCTAATAAGCACTTCTGGTGAAATCCTTGCACATTCTTGTCTGTCAAACTAAGCGTTCAATCACAAACGAAAGGTTAGTCTTGAAAAAGACTGATTTTTGATAATAACCGAGATAATAACTGGCGAAACGGAATTCAAAACACGAGGAAACAGTGAAGCACAAAAGACGGCAAAAGCGAGAACAACACTGGAGTAGGTTATGTTTATGTCAACATTTTTGAAATCTGACAGTTGTGACAAATCGAACGATTCAAACTACGCCCTACGTTTTCCGCATCTTTTGTTTTAAAATTATGTCATGGCTTTCTAGATCAGAAATTTAAAAAATCACCCAGTACAATTGGAAACAACAGAAACAATGAAAAACTCTTGGCAGTCTATTAAAAACGTAATACATGAAGTACAAGAAAATGAATTGGGAATCCAAGAGCCGAGAGCAAAACAGAAATGGATGACGGGAGAAATCATTTTATTGGTGGACGAAAGAAGGAAGTAGCTGCAATCTTAACATTAAATTCAACTATTTTTTCATTTTATTTTGACATTTCAGACACCTGCCATACATACACAATGCGTTACTACATGTTACAGGAGTTCATAGGAATTGTCATTATCTACAAGTTTTAGTGGTTTTAGTTTTTGTGGTTTGAAGCTTATGTTTGCGCGTTGCTTGTACAAACAGGTAGCTCTGTTTATTTCATTAGGTTTGCATACATAATATAGACCAGTGGTCGCCAAACTTATGAAGCTTCTGAGCTACTGCACCGTTTTTAAATCCTACTATGAGCTACTAGTCAAGAGAACTACCAACTTTTTTAAAAAATCTTACATTTGTTTATTGCCTATAAACTTACATTTCTAGTAAATATGAAATCAATTTTAATTAAACTGTATATAACAAAAAGAAACTGAAATTGAATTGTACATAAGAAAGAAATTGAAGTATTGCTAGTAATAAATAACAAATGTAATAACAGATTTTTTATCAGACTTATTAACTTTAATGAGAAGGATGGACTTCTTTTTTGTCATCAACAGCTCAGTGGAGGAATCATGGTTAGCCATCCGGAGCGTTAACGCGATCTACCGAAAATGTCCCCGCGAGCTACTAGTACCTCGCCATCGACGGTTTGGGGATCCCTGATATAGACGGTAATAACATAGGGATGGCATCGAGAGAATGTACTGTAGAATATTTTTGTTTTGTATGACAATTTTGTTTTGTGTGCAATGCCAATTGTTTTATTTGCTAAACTATAAAGACGGTAGTGTATATCATTGGACATCAACAATGTACTTAAAAATCTTTTCCGTTGGTTTTTTCGACCTCCAACAACTCTTCAAGGTTTCACCAGCGAGTCATGCAAAACTAGAATACGGATTGCTTATTTCTCATTGCTTATTCCTTTTCCAGGTTCAAGTCCAACAAAACGTTTCCCTGTGTTTTTTTTATTCAGAGATGGACCTTAGTTTTTCTTCAGGTGTTTTCTTAACTGTATTGTTTTCAGTTTTTTTTACTTAAATGCTTTCTTCTTCTTTTCACATTCTCAAGTTTACTCAAAACAAATAACCAGAAACCTAAGTGCAGAGATGGTTTCTTTTTGTATCAGAACTTGCCCGACGAAGAGAACACAAAAAATTGAACAGCTAAAAAATCATTTGGCAGGTCAATCACCGCTGGATATTTTTTCTAAAACTTTTTGATGATGAAGTTGAAAATATAGTATTGCCATTTTTTGTAAAGTAGGCTCATGATAAATAATACACACGATTTTATATTTACAAGGCAAGAACTTTTCAGTTTTATTGGCATCCTGTTTTTATTAGGCTATCATACGTTGTCCCAAGCTGATTTGTATTGGTATGTTGAAGAAGGCAAAGGAGTCGATATTGCATAGAACTGCATGACGAGAAACAAATTCAGAAATATTTAGTAAGGTCGATAAAACTGTTACATTTTCTAACTTTGCGGCCTTTTTTTACAACTTCTTTTCCTTAAGGTGCTGTCTTCTTATAGAATGTTAGCAACAACTTCGGCAAATCTTATAAACTTATAAATACTTATTAGTAAATTAGAAGTACGTAATTCATGTATAAAAAATAATCGTATCGGGAATAATTCAATATAAGCATAAAAGACGTTCCTATAAAAATGCTGTTGTTTATTAATAACAAGTCGTAGCAAAATAAGAAACCTTTGCACTACGCCATTTCCGTGTAAAGCGATATTATGTAGGTGACAAGCATTATTATGGATTATATTTCCCAAAATTTCTGTCTTTGTTTATTTTAACATAAAGTGACGTAATCCTGTATATGCTATTATACTTTAGCATAGTTGCTTCCACGGTCATTTTACTTTTTTTAATGTCTCTGAAAATAAACGTTTTAAATTATTTTTTATTAAGAACTTGCATTATTATTATTACTTGTTTATGATAAATCTAATTTTGTCTGTATTACCTACAATTCTCGCAGTAATAAATAGTAGAGGAAAATATGAAACAAAAGCCGCTTATTTACGATTTTCGTGTGAACGGAAAGGTAAAAATGTATGCATGCATTTTTATGATAGTTTATGTCTTGGGGATGAACTTTCAACAATTCGTCAAAAAATCGTTCTGTGCAGCGGTCTTCTAGGGGTGGTTTTATGATAAAACCATCAATTTCTGATTTTTTGTAGTAATATTCTATTTATTATAAGCTTTCTGATGGTACCATCGGTAATTAAATGCGAGTATTAGAAATAAACAATGTTTAAGAAGACTTAAATAATTTAACACGGCAGTATACGAGCGAGAAATATTTCAAGAGCGATTATCTCAAAAGCGGCAATTTCTGTAAATTGTAATTTTTGTTTGCACTCAATTTTCTCGAAAACCGTCGACTTTATTAAAAAATCATACTGTATAAACATTATTACTCAATAGTAGCGCTATCTGATGGTTTTTAATTTTCTTAATTATCTCTCTTAATAAGGGAGATATTTGATGAAACGTAAAGCTCTGCATATTCCCCCTCTTAAAACGTCGTATACCCCCGTACACCGCGGCGCTCAACAAACTATCCATACATGCATCAAATAATGCTTCCTGTTATTTCTTACTATTCATATTTTTTACCCTTTGTTATTAAATATATTATTTAACTGCTATAAATTGGAAAATCCTTTGTGTGTACATATGTATAAGCAGTTACAAAAGTTGGTAACTTATTAGTTGACCCATTTAAATTTGTTATGGTAGGTTAATAATTTATTAATTATATCTTCCCATAACTTTAAACGGACCGTTGAATTTTAGACGTATGCTTGTGTTTATTATTATAGTTTTATGAAAACCCTGACAGATGTGAAATTATTAGTCTGGAATTTTAGTTTGATTTTGTCATTCAGTGGTTGAAACTGTGGTGACTGTTTGAAGGGTGCTTTCTTTAAATAAAAGTGTGTCTGTTTCGAGAGGTTAATAAGACTGTTTTTGCATCACATTGTTTACTTACCTTGAACTCCTATAATTGTAAGTATTATTTTTCACCATTTTATAATGTTCTTACTCAAAACAACAGTTTAACATAATTTGGTAGTAGTCATTTATTTTATTTCGTTCGAATATTATATTTTAGAATTGGAAATCATGGAAGTAACAAGTAGCTCGGAAAGCGAATTAGAATCAAAGATAAAAACGATTCAATATCGCAAGAAAAAACAGAAAACCTGCATAACTTGTCAACAAGCGGACAATTTAGTTTCAAGTGCTCCAAAATCATTCTTAACATTTAAAAATAGTGTTCAATTAAGGCTAAATCAGCTAAATGTAGATCCTGGTCATGATGAATTTTTAAATAAAGTTCTAGGCATTATTAATTCCTCTCAAAGTCATGAGTTAGACTGGCATCAAAGGTGTTACTCTAGTTTTACAAGTAAAAAAATATTAAAACTTTTCAAGCTAAATATATAGCAGAGAATTTGTTTAAATCTTGTGAAAGTCACAGATAATTGAGATCGAACAGAAAGATGATCTGCAATCTTACGATTTCTTGCAAATTGGTTGTTCTGAAATATCTGAGATCGTCAATCTCTGCAACAGCATTAAAAGTGATATGTCACAAGTAAAGGGATTGGACAACTACAAAGATTTAAGTAGCAATAGTTTTAGAGAGTACATTCCAGATAAACTGTTTTTATTAATACAGTTGCTAGTCGAAGATTCAGACGATGAAAGGAAAAAAAATGTTGTTCTGAATATTTGTCAAGGCATAATTTACTGTCATTCCAATTTTAAAAAGCATACTCCAAAACACGCCGCTTTGGGTTTACTGGTTCATCAAGAGACTAAATCAAGCAAAATCATCGAAACCCTTCATTCCTGTGGGCATTCTCTACCTTATAGGAATATCAATATCATGAGAATTAGAAACTCCGTTGCACAATCTGAAATTCTACGAAAATGAAAAAACATTGTTCCATCACAATTAATAAGAGGAAGATTTATTCAATTTGCTGGAAACAACATTGACCTTTTAGAGGAAACTCTTGGTAACGGTTCAACTTAATATTAAATATAAATTGTAGTAAACTGTGTTTTTTGGCTGTTTAATCGCTATTTATTGGCTTTTCAAACATTCTATACTTTAAACAATCTTGCTTTCTTTTTTTCCAAACTCTTATATTACGTTTGTATGAAGACATTACAAAATTACAAACATAAATAGTTCGTATAAATGAATCGTTGCACGTATTTACGAAGCCTGTAAGGAGTTGTGCCACGCGCTATCACAGCGCTTCACAAAACAATCGATATCTCCAAAACTATTAAACATAAGTTTATAATTCTTTTTTTAAAAACTTTTTGAAACCTTTACCATTAATTCTTCCGCAGGATGTATAGGAAAATTTCCAAAGATAAGAAACTTTGTCACTTAGTGTAATTTACATTACACGAAAAGCTAAATTTCAAGTTCAGACATATTGTTTAAATTAATTAAACAAATTTTATTAATCTGCTTTATATAGTTAGAAGCGCTCATGTTTGAGCATTAATTTAAAAAAAGAACTACAACGATATCGCAATTAGTTCCCAAGATATTGCGATATAAATATTAAAGTGTGGATTTTAAAAATTGTCGATTTTGATCTAAAATCACCCCTACAGCACCCCTGCACAGGACGATTTTTTGACGAATTGTCGGAACTTCTACCCCAATACATAGGCTATCATATAAAAACATCCATACATTTTTGCCTTTCAGTTCATACGGGAATCACGATAGCTGGTCGATTTGCTTCTACTAAAACAGTAGTCGAACTTTAAAACCAATTCTAGCACACGTAAAAAACAAATGCTGATTATTGTGTCACTTAATTCACAAATGACACTTAATTCGAATTCTCAGTTAGTGAACAGATTCAGAATTGGGAAATTGCCAAAAATTCCGTACTTTTTATAATTTTTAAAGAATTTTGAAAACATTTACATTTTTTCGGCAAAGAACAGAGCTAAAAATCTGATTTTGTACCGTAAATCTAGTTATGTTAAAAGTGTACGTTATGATGTTGACATTTCAAAAATGTGTAGATTTTATTTAAAAAAATAATTTCTCGAACGATGGATATTAGGGTAATGGACAATGGCTAGAATTTCAGACTGTGTTTGCATGCATGTAAAAACTGTAATAATTACTTTCTACTATTCACTGAACTTATTACTAAAGATGATAGCTTAAATATGTAAATCGATTTCTACAGCAGTAATTGTTGGACACCGTCGATGGAAAACTTTAAAATGTAAACGGAAACAAAATGTTTTAATAGTTATTTAATAAATTAGTTTGTTAATGAAAGCGATTAATGATCGAAACTGTTTAAAGCACGAACGAGCGATAGGGAGTGAGTGCCTTTAATAGTTGAGATCATTAGTTGCTCATTAACAAACGAATTGATTACAACAGTTTTTCGTTGACCGTAAAATTCTTCGATTTTAAGATAGAAAATTTCAAATAATACCGAATCCAAACTTGTGCGTATATCTGGTTGCCCAAAGTAAAACATCATCAAAACGTCAAAATCACAAACGGGTTTATTAATGAAAAAGAGTGTATTAATGAGGTCCATTAATGCATCCTTTTTTCACAAAACAGTTACTTAATAAAAAAGAGTGTATTAATGACGTCCATTAATACATCCTTTTTTAGAAAAAATCATTCATTAATATTGACATTAACAAACGGTCAACGAAAAAATACTTTAGTATTTTAGATTTTAATTACTATGGACGACATATTTCATACGTCCTTTCAAAATTTGCTAACGATGACAACAAATTTGAAATCAGCGACCTCAAAAATCCCTTTCTATAAAATTTCATATAAATCCAATAATATTTCGAGTTTTATGATGTTTTTATGCATATAATATTTTAAATCTGAAAGCCTTCTAAATAAAATTCATACACATACAGAAACGAAACTAAAAGTATTTATTACATAGCGTTAATAAAATAGAATTATTTTTGCCAGTTTAAATGACGCAATCTTTACTCAGAAATGCAGAGAGTAACTCGACACCGCAGACAGGCAAAGGAATTCAAGCAGGCTGGCCAATACTGAAAAAATAAATGGACGCTGTATAAACCTATAGCTTGCATAAAATAAACAGACGCTGAATAAACCTATAGCTTGCAAAAGACGCTGACTGATACCATCATTTATATACACTTATATACGCCGGACGCTGGGCGCTACGCTTTTGGTCCGGACGCATGGTAGGCCTCTATAGATATATATATATATATATATATATATATATATATATATATATATATATATATATATCTTTTATATATATATATATATATATATATATATATATATATATATATATATATATATATATATATATATATATATATATATATATATATATATATATATATATATATATATATATATATATATATATATATATATATATATATATATATATATATATATATATATATTGGTGCCTGTTAAGCTGTCACCTCCGTCATACAGAGGAGACGGCCTGACTTCCGGGTATTCCCGTGGATATATTGTTAAAAATTTGTTATATTTGTGATGAGGGGAACCTCTAGAATCCGAATCTCAAGAAAGGGGAAATTATTTCCCTTGTTTTATTTTGTCATATATAGAGTATACAGAAGATACGAACCGACCTCCAAAATTTATATATAAGAAGATACTTATAGTTCGCTGTTACCTCCAGCAGCGCTGCCAAGTGTTCGGAGGTCAGAAGATACCACCGTTATGTGCAGTTATATATACAGAGCGTTGACTCCACATTCCATAGATGCACATTTCATAAAAAGGTTCTCTTGTGGGTCTCCAGATGTTGAAATCGGGTGGTTTAAATTGCTCGCCGAGTTCATTTTAGTGGCCAGATAACAAAAGAAAACAAGCGAGCATTCTCGATTTACTTATTTTTTGAGTTATAGGAAATTGTCGTTTTGGTATTTCTTATGAATTGTTATTAAAGATATTAAAAAGCAGTTTCGACACTATTAAAGCGTCTTTATGAGTAGCACTGACTAGTTGAATAAGGCTTTTCTAATTATAATCATTGATTTCTGGTTTACTTCATAAAGTTGTATTTTTTAAATGAAAACTTTAGTAATTTGATTAGAAATACTTAGATCGGTGATATATTTGAAAGAAATTTCTTTCTATAATGAATTGAAAATATAACAAAACCAGAAAAAGGGAATTCTTTTGTTATTGTCAATAAGAACGCAACCAGTACCAATATTGCGTATAATTAGTATAGCACATTTTTGAAATTTAGATGTATTAGACATAAATCAGTTATGTAACGTAGTATTTGTATAAATATGATATTCTATAAAGTTTCTTTTAATCTCGGGAATAACGGTTAAATTGAATATGCTTTTATCCAGATTCCATTTCGATTGAAATAAAGGCAGATACTCTTTTAATTTTTACTAAACTCGATAAGAGTTTAATATAAACAAATTAAATATTGTGTTTTTTACAACAAATGCTTGTTGTTTCCGAAGTCACGCACGTATCATGTAGGACCATTGAATTTCCCGTGATTTGATTAACAAAAAGAGTTACCAACTTTATTAACATTAAAACAAATCGAAACACAACAAATTAATCAACATTTTTATAGAATTTTTGCTTAAGACATTTTTTCCAGCATTTGTTGATCTAACGAAATACAGAATACGTATGTTACACTGTTATACATGTACCTACCTCTTGTAAATTTATGTTTTAACTTATGTTTTAAATAAAGCACTTACTAACGACAAAACATGTACGTTTTATGAAACGTGTACTTTAAGTCCACATTAAAGACAGGTTTAACTTAATGTAGTCTTTTTTGATAACATTGTATAAACCATAGATAAATAGTAGGTATATTGCGTTATCAGAATTAAAAGTGGCAGTTTATTTGACGCTTAATTATGTTAGCAATCGCGGCTCTCCATTTAAAACAAAATACCACTATAAGCTTTTATTTGAAACAATGTTTATCAACCTTGGCACAACCTTAATATCCGAAAATGGCGCACTGCTAGACTAAAGTAGGGATGATAATTTGATACCAAGCTTGGTCTCAGACATGGAAAGATCAGAGTTACCCAATATTGGTTGTTATTGGCTAAAACCAATACGTTATGCAATGTTTTGGACAATAAATGACACCGATATCGCAATAAAACTAATGTTAATGTAGTACCAAGGCTGGTAATTGCGAAACAAAGCAACTGTTACACAATCCTTTTCCTTTAATGAATGCTAGTGCAAACAAGCAACGAAGTCTACCATTACTGTTTTGCCGTAACTGAATGCAAAGTCGATTTTTGTGTTGGATATAAAATGTTCATTAACAAAATAAATACGAAGAAATCGAAAATTCGTATAAATGATTAATGTCTTAGACTCTCAACACATATTGAGACCGTACAAACCTAACACTTTCATAGTGTACGTCTTCTTGTGCAAATACATATGTACAGTCGGTAAGTCAATATAGTTTACACTTTAGTCTTGCCAGTGTAAGTTTAAGTTCATAAAAATTCAGTAGGTTAGCAACCACTAATCCATCTTTACAATAAACCACATTTACAGAAATTTAGCAAAATATAATATGAATATTGACCCAACCTTAGCCGAAGGGTAAGAAATAAAGATTTTGAATTTTGAAGATTGCTAAAACTGGAGTTAGTTTAGCGAACCAAGATTCAAAGTTGGCTAAGGTTTTGGGTGATAAGTATGTAACCGGCACTTGATATGTAGAGATTGACTAAAGGTAAGTACTCACAGCAGCGGATCCGCAGGCGGATGTCATACGATTGGTCGGTTTGAGTCAAATCGACTCAATCCGACCAATCGTATGACATCCGCCTGCGGATCCGCTGCTGTGAGTACTTAGCTTTAGACTAGCTAAAGCAAATTAGCGAAATAGTATCTGATATTTGACTTAAGTATATTCTATGGGTAACTGGCATTGACCTAACGGGTGAAAATTGGCTGAAGCTTGGGCAAGTTGTAAGAAATCCTGATTCGGTTTCTGAACATTGGCCCCGACTTGTACAACGTTTAGTGAACCGAAAATTAGTATCAGGTTGTTGATTAACCCTCGAGTGACAATTAAACAACCGAGACTCAGAATCTGAAAATTGCTTGAAACGTGGGTGAAAATCCACACACCGCTGGAAATATAGCGCTGCAGCAGTTTTCACAGCCGTCTTAGATTTAACAATCACCCAAGCAATAATATTGTTTGAAGTACATCATCATTTTATACATATAAAACGCTTAAAAATAAATACATATTAAACATGAGTTAGAGAACCAAGATTCGATATCTGAAAATTCGCCTACACTTGGATCAATGTCGAGAAAACGACATTTGACTGTCCAGTATTCAGCCACGCTGGGGTTTATTCAAAGACCTTTGTTTTAATTTTTTTTCTTCTAATAAAAAATTGTTGGTATTGCTAGACTAAACTTCTAATCATAGAGAGGAGGCACTTTTACCCTAGTGGAAAAAAATAGTATGTTTTATTTGGATTTAAAGTGACTTTGTTTGTTGCTATTTACGAGCGATAAATAACTCCGCCTAAATAATAAATAAATAATAATCTTATCATATGAACAACTCCGCTATAGGGTAAATACAAGTATTTTACTTAATTGGGCTCGATTCCTATAAGGAATCTAAATAGAATGACTTTAGGAGAGTTCACGCATCCTAGCTGCGATGTGCAAACGGGTTTTCCAAATCAACTATGTAAATTGTTTGACAATTACTTTAATTGTAATCATAATGCATCAATCCTAAATCCAAATATAAAATGCAGGGAAACAAGATTGGGCGATGAAGATTTTTCACCTATCTCTGCTAATGAGACTTGTTTCCAACTCTTCTTATTTCATTATGTAGAGCTGTTAACAAGTGTCCAGTCCTCATACTAAGGTCTTCCTTGATCAGTGGCGACATAGATCTGGAGCTCATGTCCATTTCCTTCGCCAACAAACGAATAGGATAGGATGTTAGTATAGGATTTTTTTTACGAATAGAATGTTATAAAAAGAAACATTTTTGATTTATAGTTATTTATGTTATAAATCCGGCAATGAAACTTTACAGAACGAGTTTGATCTCTGAAGGAAGACAGAAGTCGCGTCTGAAATCTTGAAACGATAACTAAGGAGAATCATTTACAGGACCTATAACGTTTTTTTTCATGTGTTGCAATTTTTTCTCTTTGAACGAAAGTTCATTCATCCCCTGCTTTATAATAATCTAGTCATTCTATATAGTAGAGTAAATTTTTGCAAAAAACAAGCCTAAGTTCTTATTTTTTACTATCTAAAGATAGAGACTTGAAATCTTCTGTAATGCCTTCAGTACTGGACTAGTATAAAATGTACTATGTTTAAAATGGTGGCACGCCTCCCCTAGTGGTTGAGACCCCCATTTTGTACCCTTAATTTAATAACGCAACCAAATTGAGCGAAATTTATGTTGGGAGGGTTCTTGGAGCCACTGATTATGAATCCAATGAGAAAATTGAAAAATTCAAAATGGCGGTCCTAAAATAACGGCCTTTGAGATTCAGAATGCGATTTACGCCGTTTCTATTGATTTTAGAGAAAAATTCATGTGATTTTGCAAAGGAATACACTATCTCGATTACCTTATTATGTAACCCCTTTGCTCTGCCCTAGTAGTAAAGTCAATTTTTGCATAAGTTCTTATTTTTTACTATCTAAAGATAGAGACTTGAGATCTTTTCTAATGCCTTCAGTACTGAACCAATATAAAATGTAATATGTTTAAAATGGCGGTTTTGCCCCTCGGGGGTTGAAACCCCCATTTTACACTCCCAATTTAATAACTCGGGAAGTTTTTCATTAACTTGAGTGAAATTCATGTTGGGGGGGGTTTTGGTGTTCCTGATTATGAGTCCAATGAGAAAATTAAGAAATACAAAATGGCAAACTCAAAATGGCGGTATTTGAGATTGAAAATGCGATTTACGCCCGTTTCTATTGATTTTAGAGAAAAATCCAAAGAGTCAAAAAGTGTTTAGAATGTAATCTTGCATAGGAATACACTATTTTGGTTACCTTATTATGTAACCCCCTTCAATCAACCCTAGTGGGCATCTCAGTAGGGGAGAGTGAAGGGGTTACATAATAAGGTAACCGGAATTATGTATTCCTATGCAGAATCACATTCTAAACACTTTCTGGCTTTTCTCATTTTTCTCTAAAATCAATAGGACCGGCGTAAATCGCATTTTTAATCTAAAGTACCGCCATTTTGTGTCCGCCATTTTGAATTTTGTGATTTTCTTATTTGATCCATAATCAGCGACCTCACAGCTCCCTCAAACATAGTTTTTGCTCAACTTGGTTGAAAACTTCCCGAGTTGTTAAATTGGGAGCTTAAAATGGGGATTTCAACCCCCCGAGGGGGCGTGTCCCTATCTTAAACATATTACATTTGATATTGGTCTAGTACTGAAGGCATTACAAAAGATTTCAAGTCTCTATCTTTAGATAGTAGAAAATAAGAACTTAATGCAGAAATTGACTCTACTACTAGGGCAGAGCGAAGGGGTTACATAATAAGGTAACCAAAATAGCGTAGTCCTTTGCAAAATCACATTATAAACACTTTTTGATTCTTTGAATTTCTCTCTAGAATCAATAGAAATATCGTACATCGCATTCTCAATATCAAAGGCCGTTATTTTAGAGCCGCCATTTTGGGTCTGCTATTTGAATTTTTTAATTTTCTCATTGGATTCATAATCAGCGACCCCAAGAACACTCCCAACACAAGTTTCCTCAATTTGGTTGCGTTATTAAATCAGGGGTACAAAATGGGGGTCTCAACAACCAGGGGGGCGTGCCCCCATATTAAACATATTACATTTTATATTGGTCCAGTACTAAAGGCATTAGAAAAGATTTCAAGTCTCTATCTTTAGATAGTAAAAAATAAGAACTTAATGCAAAAATTGACTATACTAATAATAAAAATACGACACTTTATGTTAAACTGACGTTTGTTTAAGCCTTTCAGTACGTAAAGCTTCATGTCAAGATTATGACGTAAGGTTTTATTTTCCGCTACAATATGGAATTTAATAGAAAATATGTTTTAGTCGTAATTATGTAAAAATATAAACAGTTAATATTTTTTATTTCATTTCGTATTTCAAACAATTCTTTATATACCACAATTAGTAATATAAAGTATATCTTGATCTCCGTTGTCAATGATACCGGAGTTCAAGACGTTCTTGATCTCCGTTGTTGTTGGCAACGTAAATAATTTGATGTTGCATTATAGCCACATGCATGCATGCATGCTGCTTTTTATCTCCTTAGTTACGAGTATGATGACACAGACAAGGCAACTTGCTTCTTTATACAATAAATTCGGATGGATTTTAAAAGGGAGAAATTAGGATTGAAATACGAAATAAAATAAAACAACTTATGCAATACGGAGATCAAGCTTCTTTAAATCCTCGAAGATGTTATAACGCCTCGGCTGGCGCCTCGGCATTATACATCTTGGATTTAAAATATCGCTTAATCTCCTAATTACATAATATATATTACAAAATGAGTATTTCAGACTGATTCTTTCCTTCATCAAATGTAAACATAGTTAGAATGTCAATGAAAACTTTATTAACCGGGTAATTTGGTGAAATTTGCAAACTACATACCAAATGTTACATTATTTTGCTTAGTAAAATTATTTTTCTTTGAAAATTTATTAATTGTAATACTAAATCTTTTAAATCTTTCTTTGTGGATGCGAGAATGAATATATCATATGTCATATGACAATTCCTAAAATAATAATCAAATAATAATAATCCAGTAAATCCGAAATGATCATTTTGGAAAAAGATGAATTTTTTATTTATACATAATTACGGCTAAAACGTAATTTCCTATTTAATTTTTTTCATATCTCAAAGAAAGTCGTTTTCAATTCAAAACTTTTTAAATGAAATAGAAATTATTATTTTGTTGTTCTTAAGTATCATTAACTATTTAAAAATGACGTACAATTCAAGAGATCCCTTAAATTTTCTGAGTAGTTTACAAATATTTATTTAAATGCTGCTACTATACCCAAAAAGTGTCTGTAAGAATTCAGGTAGCGTGAAATGGCCGAAACTACGCCAGGGGTACTGGTTTCGATGGAATTCTATATACCTAAGTGGTTTAGGTCTTGTACACAACGTTGCCAATGTGTGGAGCCTGCAACGTACCGTACATGATACAAAAAACAACATATACAGGCGGAGGTGACATCGTATTGGCAATTATACAACTAACAGCGACGGCAACGCCAGCGATCTACAGCTGAACTAAAAATTTATTTTGTGAGTATAAGTATGACGTTATCACCTCCAGACAAAAATTTGAATTTAGGCTTCTAACACCATCTATATGCTTATACAGTCGAAAACAGGGCAAAACGTTGTGACCTCCGAAAACGGAGGTCACAACGTTATATATGAGGTGACAACGTATGCTGGGTATCTACTTTGGAGGTGACAAGGTACCTTTTATCAATATATATATATATATATATATATATATATATATATATAAGGTTTTACACTCGATTAGAGTTTTAACCACTCTTTACATAGAGTTCTATTGACCTTTTTCTCTTGTGGGTGGTCAGTCCACTGATTCTCCTCATTCCTTTCTCTTATAATTTGGTGTGTGTTTTTGCTTTCTTTACAATGTCTCTCCACTCCTTCCTGTCTTGTACTTTTTCTCTCCAATCTGTTATTCCTAACAGTTTGATATCTTCTATTAATTGATCTATCCATCGTGATTTCGGTCTTCCTCTCTGATTTTTCTCTTGTGGTTTCCATCTTGTTATTCTTCTGTGCATTGATCTTTCTTCTTTTCGGTTTATATGTCCAAACCATTGTATTCTTTGTGCTTTTATTATCCTCACTATATCTTCATGTTTCAGTATTTCTTCTATTTCAAAATTCATCAATCTCCTATGCTCCATTTCTGCTATCTTTATTGGTCCATAAATTCTTCTTATAATTTTTCTTTCAAATATTTTTAGTTTTTCTTGGTCTCTTTTAGTTAGGCACATAGTTTCTGCTGCATAAGTTACCACTGGTCGTATTGCTAC
Source organism: Agrypnus murinus (assembly GCA_929113105.1). Classification (NCBI taxonomy): domain Eukaryota; kingdom Metazoa; phylum Arthropoda; class Insecta; order Coleoptera; family Elateridae; genus Agrypnus; species Agrypnus murinus. The sequence continues at coordinate 150,461,003 of OV816028.1, forward strand.
CTTATAAATTCTTAGTTTTGTGTCTTTTCTTATCTTTTTATTTTGCATCAATGTTTTGTACTTGAAGTATGCTTTATTTCCTGCTTGAATTCTTTGTGCAATTTCTAAACTTCTGTTATTTCTATTATTTACTGTTATACCTAAGTATTTGAAGTTCTCAACTTCTTCGAATTTAAACTTTCCCATTCTTCTTTCACTTTTGTTGGTTTCTCGATGTCCTCTACTTATCTTCATATACTTTGTCTTGCTCTCGTTTATTTCTAATCCTCTCTTTAGTGCTTCTTTCTCTATTTTTGATAGTGTTTTGTCTAGATCTCTTTCGGTTCTTGATATTATAATCAGGTCGTCGGCATATGCAATTACCTCCACCATTTTTTCTATTATAGTGCCTTCAATTTTGCAGTCTCTAGCTATTCCTTCCAGTGCTATATTAAATAGGGCTGCAGATAATCCATCGCCTTGTCTCACTCCTGAATCAAATTCAAACTCTTTCGACAATCCTGATTCTGTTATTACTGCTGCTTTTGACTTTCTCATCGTCATTTGTATTAATCTTATTAATTTGTTTGGTACTCTTATTCTTCTTGCATCTTTTATAATCATGTCACGTTTCAGGCTGTCAAAAGTTTGCTTGAAGTCCACAAAGATTATTTGCAAGTCGATATTATTTTCATAAGCTTTTTCGATTATCTGTGTTAGTATATAGATTGCATCTATCGTTGACCTGCCTTGTCGAAATCCTTGCTGGTATTCCCCTATTGCTTCCTCAACATATGGCTTCATCTTCTTTAATATCATTGATGTTAATATTTTGTATGTAGTATTCAGCAAGCTTATTCCCCTATAGTTACTGCATATCATTGGGTTTCCTTTCTTCAATATTGTTATCACCAGTCCCATGGTCCATTCTTCAGCCATTCTTTCCTCTTTCCATATTTTCTCTATCAAATCAAATACTCTCTCTTTTAATTTCTCTCCTCTGTTTTGTATCAATTCATTACATATATTATCTGAGCCTGCCGCCTTATTCCGTTTTAGATTTTTTATTATTTCATAGTATACTTCTCTTTCTGGTTTTAGCTCTTCATTTATTTCTTCCTGGGTATATCTCTCCTTGTTCTTTTCATTAGATTTCTTTTCTTTCTCCGTTAATAAATTTTTGAAGTAATTTTCCCATACGTCACTGTCTATGTTTGCTATTGTCTTCTTTTTGTTCTCTTTCTTTATTATTTGGTATAACTTAGCATTGTTTTTGTTATACTTTTCTATATCATCCATCATTTCTTCAATCCATCGTGCTTTTTTCATTTTTAGTAATTTCGTGCCTTCTTTTCTTAATTCTTTATATACTTCATAATCATTCATTTCTGTTGTTCTTAACCATTTCAGTCTTGCATCTTTCTTCTTTTCTAACATTATTTTGCAGTCTTTATCAAACCATTCATTTCTTCTTTCTTTTCTTCTTCTTCCTATTCCTTTTTCTGATGCATTAATAATGCTTCTTTTTATATTATACCACTCTTCTTCAATATTTTCTTTCTCTTGTTTTTTGTTTAGTTCTTCATCTATTTCCATTTCGTATGTTTTTCTCCTTTGTTCATCTTTTAAATTATCAATTTCCCACTTCTTTTCTATTGCCTTTCTTTTTTCTTTATAAATAGTTCTCAATATTGTTTCTATTATAACTACGTGATGATCTGAGTCAACATTTGCTCCTCTATATGATCGTACATCTTGTATCATTTTCTCATTCTTCCATTCTAATCAGCCATTAGAACTTATTAATTTGCTTAATTACAAAGCTATCACAGAAATAGTAAAAAACAAGTGATCATATTACCTTATTTTGGTCTGTTTCTAGAAACATAATTTGACATAATTTTCTCTCATCGAATATAACTTGTAGTACGATTAATAATCGATAATTCTACTTGTGAAACTGGAGCACCATATTGAAATCGCCCTACAGGCTCCTTGAACTGCAGCTTGGTTTCACACGTGCATATCATTGATAATAATCTTACCACTTGTTATATTACGGCTGATAATCCTCTCAGACAAGAAAATGAACAATAATGAACATAATATAGAAACATATAGACTGATATAGACATAATATTCGAAATTATGTCTATATCTGAAAGAAAACAGATTCAGAAAAAAAAGACACATGGTTTTTTTTGAAAAAAAAACGGTTTTTAAAAAAAAACCTTTTGGTTTTTTTTCATTTATATCACTAATTAAGATAACACTACTATTTCAATATGCACAAAAATGTTATTACAAGATTTCTAAAGGGAATGAACTTTATCCGACTTTCTATAATAGAATAATTTAATAAAACTGCACATCCACACATTCATATAAAATACATCTGCCGCAAATCAGGGTTGCGTCTGCGGTTACATAATTGATACGGCCGAGATGCACACTGCTATACCTAATATACTTGTATCATGGGATAAATGAAAGAAGAAGATTTAGTGACAAACACCTCACATAAAAATTATGCAAATTTCAAATTGATTTGATAACTTCTCTAAATCAGTACTGTTTGCAACAACTAAATATTTAATTAATTAATAAAAAAAATTCCTGCCAAAAATTACCTATTACCCATTAATCGGAAATAACTTTTGAACCAACCAATTTCACAGTTCAAGATTATTATCGATGGAGTCCGCTCTTCTAGTGGTCTCAGAAAAGATAGGAGTTGGGTCGTGATTTTTCATGTCCCAAAACGATTTTTTCGTAATGAGCTAGGACAGTTTCTTTTTTCAATGTTGTTAAACTGCGTGATATCATGTCCTCAAAGCTTACAACTCGAAATTCACCCTTTAACCTTTTTTTTTGCCCCCATCCCACAAGCGAGACTATTAAAAACACACTACTACTGCTTTTATTCAAATACTTTAATATTATTAATGCCGGAAACTTATTTTGAAAAATGGGTGACAAAATTAAGTAGCGCCTCTTGCAGTGTGGTGTGCAACTAAACCTGACATTTCTAAAATATTTGGAAAGTAATTAAAAAACAGTTTAATAGTTTAGATAAGTTGTAAAGGCTGATGTATGCTAGCATACAAATAATAAGCCACTGCCTATCAAAAATCATGTTATTTTTTAATTAGATGCAGGTTTCTCACCAAAAAAACATTCAGTAGTGCACACCCATCTGCGAAGATAGCGCTTTAAAAATGTTGCCTATTTTCATATGGTAAAGTATATGGAGCGTCTAGTATTAATAATATTAAAGTATTTGTTTTATTTAAATATGCACAAAAAGTATACTATAATGATTTTTTTTTGTCTCAATCAGTTGGTTAATTTTTTTTTCATAAGTGAATTAAATAGCACCTCAGGTTTTATATGGAAAACTGACTGGCTGAGACAAAAAAAAAAGTTATTTTATACTTTTTAGAGCAGATCTAAATAAGAACTTTTTAATTAATTAATTACTTTTTAATATTTTAAAAAATTTTCAATTTCAAAATGAAGATGGTTGTATACTTTTTGAAAACATTGCAACAGTGTAAATGTTAAAAGCCATGGAGTAAGTAATTACTGATATTTAAATTAAGACTGCAACATTTTTATTGCTGATTATTCTTAAATGCATGAGTGCATATTTTAATTTTACTAAAATAACTTGAATCATAACAAGAACAAAATGAAAAATTAATTTATCATTAACAGGTACCTACTTTATCACTTTTGGTTTATTTTCTTAATAATAAAACTCATAAACACAAAAAACACTTTCCTAAGAGTGTACCCAGTATTGCCAGATTTAATAATTGAAAGCCAATTGTAGTTCCTAAATACAGAATAAAATAATATTTATGGGAACATTTAATTTAAATTTTGTTTCAGCACATTAATTGTATTTATTTATACAAAAGTTATACCCTTTATTAGTTTTAAAAAGTTACTGGAAATGTTCTCTTCAATATTGCAATATCGTGGAAAATTGAACACTTTTGTTTTTGTTACTATGGTTTCATTAAATTTGTTTATATGTTTAAACTTTTTCAAGTTTTAAAACCAATAATAGTCCTCATTAAAAGAGTAAGTACAAATTTTTTTATTACCTTTGATGGTGTCGGTTGTTGTGGTTGTGGAGACATCGCATTAATTTGTACCGAGTTTCTTCCCCTCCTTCTCGTTTGTCTAGTTTGAATGGCAGCTGGTGGTGGAGGTACAGGGCTTTGAGATTTTGTTGATGTCGGTGGTGCAGTAGGGCTTGCCGTAGGCGTCATAGTACCCACGATAAGACCTAATCGTGGATCCATAACCAACTGATAATTTTGTGCACCGCTGTTACTTTTTGTAGTAGGTTGAAGCATCACATTTTGTTGCTGCTGTTGAGTTTTATTGGATGCAAGCGCACTACTAGTACTACTTTTCTTCTTATTTGCTTTGGAAAATTTATATTGATTATATGAAACTAATTATTTTATTACAGTTAACTTACGACCAGTATATGTTAAAGGTGGAATCAAATTATCCAACTCATATGCGGTACAAGTATCACTCTGATAAACTAAATCGGCAGATGTTTGCTTCATTAAATTATCAAGCTTGTTATTTAGCTCTTGCAACTCCCGATCAACTTTCGCTTGTTGAGCTAATTGTGTCTCTGATAGTTCTTCGATCCATGCGTCTAACTTTAACGAATCTTCAATGGTATTTACACTTTTTAAAACAATTACATCGCGATCTGGAACATCATTTAGAAAGTTAGTATTTAAACTATGAAGTACCCAAAGTCCTTACCATTCCCATCCGATGACTTTCGGTGGCTTAATCGATATTTTTTCTTTGGCGGCATATCGACACTGACAACCTACAAATGATTATTTAATGAAAAATAAGAAAAACACAATAAAACGTATTTTATTTTAATACATCATCATCGGAAGTTATTTCAAATGTTTCGGTTTCATTGTCATTGTCATTGTCATCATCCTCATAGGCCGATGCAGAAAGAAGTTGCATTTGTTTCAATGCCTCCTTACTAGCTGCACGTCTAAGGTTTTTTCGAGGCATATTTGACCACACACTTACTTGTTACTTATCTATAAAATAAATAGTCTGGTTTTGTTTTTAACACTTAGGTTAACTTACACACTAACCTATAAATTAAGACTTTTCTTTTCTTTTGAGAAAATTGAATAATAAACAAATAAAAACACGCAGAAAACAAACTTAACCTGCATGTAAATAGAAAAATGGCGCCCCCTCTACTTAATTTACCGCTTAAGTCGTTAGTATAACCTCACTTTTGAGGGTTTTGCGAATGTTTTTATTCAAAAATGTCAAAATAATGATAACAGTATACAATCAGATTAATAACGAGTCCAGATCTATCGTTATTATCGGTATAAAAAAGTTGTTTCTGGTATTATTGATAGAAAACGTGAACGAACCATTATAGCTGCTTGGCGTTTGAAGAGGGTTGTTCACGTTGCTTCTATTGACAAGCAGAAGCAATTCACGATAACGTGATTATTATACAATAAAAACAAATTCAATCCAAACAATTGAACTAATAAATCCGACTTAAAAAACCAATTGCATTTGTTTTTTTAAGTTTAATTACAATTGAAAAGTCCTTAGGGTTTTCAATTGCTTATGTCAATGTTCATGGCGGTAAACTAAGCGGCATCATAACTACGAGCAAATAGAAACAGGAGAGAACATTGCATTATATTCCACGCGACGGAACTGCTAGAAAAAGTGGTTTATAAGAGTGAGTGAGAGAGGGTACGAGTGAGTGAGAGAGGGTACCGGCACCCGATGAATATCGATCGATTGTATACGTCAACAACCCCGACCTGACACGGACAATATCGAACGTCGTACGTCAACAACCCCGACCTGCTCAACGTGGTTTATATAATGGCCGACTTCCGTCGCGTCGGTTCCTTACCCCCGACCATTGAAATGTTCTCTCCTGTTTCTATTTGCTCGTAGCATCATAACCATAAGTACAAACTTGAATGTTTATACCGGGGGTTTCATTTGCAAGGTTGGATTTTTCTAACTAATTGTTTTACGTTATGAAGATATCTAGAATGCATTGTTACATAAATGTGACTTACCTAACTAATTTGAACGCTTAAAAACTTAACAAAACACAAGATGTCAAAACACCTCAAACAGCAATGGCAGCCATATTGAAATTAGATTCAAGTTTGGTGTGCGTTGTTTCATTGGTCGAATAAATTGTACACATTGTGGCGGTAAACTTAAATAATTTCAAACTGCTTTTTTGTTTACATAAGCATCCGTCCTGTATTTGATATAGATGAGAAATGAAAAGTTACTTTCCCTTTTGTTCTCGATTTTCTTGGAAAACAAGTAGAAAAATGATTTTCAACTATAATAAATATAATAATTTCGATTGTATGGTTTGTTTAACTTGTTGATATTTAAAATGTTTTTTATTTTTTTTTGCGGAAGTTTACAATTATAATTTTATTACATTTTTATAGTGGTATTTCGTGCTCGCCTTGTAGAGTTAATTTGTTGCATCGAGTGTGGACTACCTGAAACGCCGTTTGAGTAGTTTGTGGAAACGGTGGGTAATCAATTTTATTTGTTTTATTGATTGGTGAACGTGAACGGTAATAATCCGATTCTCATTACACGACTATAAAAATAATGAATATAAAATCATTTTAAAATTAAAATTTTAAATAATTTTTTTAGAAAAGAAATATTATTAGAGAAAGCTGTTCATAACCTCTAATTAATTGATTTAATTTTTCTTTTTTAATAATATTTGAATCAACCGCTTAATTAATATGTAAATATATTCAATTTATTTAAAAAAAATATATATATAATGTAGTAATTTATTTATTACTTAACAAGTTCAAATATTTACAAGTTCTTATTTATAGAATCAAGGCTGTTTACAGTTTTTTAATTTAATACAGAAAACATTTAAAGTCATGTACGAATTAATGCACATAAGACATATTTACAATCATGTAAATTATACGTTACATTCCAACGTAAAGTGCTTGTTTACCAACGAGGTAATAAGGTAATAATATAATAGCTCGTTGTTGTCTCCTGATTAAAAAATATTACTTAAACAAACCAACCAACCAGAAAGCGTATACACGTCATATGCAGGAATGATGTCATTTGCAGCGGGACATTTAAACTCTTCGTTGGTGTTTTGCAGGTGGACTTATTGGTGTCAAGCAATAGCTTGCTACTAATTCTAAGAGTAAGCATTTATTTTTAGTTAAAGAATGTATAATTGTTTAGCATAAGTTAGAGGCGGTCCATTAGGATGGCCCAAGATGATTAGTAAAAAAAGTCTAAACTTTAATTTAAATTTTCGGAAATTTTGAAATACACAGACACGTTAGGATAAACCAGTGTACCCAAGGTCCATTAACTTTTATAGGTTACCTCAGTAGAGCAGTTAGTAGACCCCTCTTTGAGACGGCAGGGCGGAAGCAAATACGTCAGAGCACTACCTAGGACTACCCATCGACCTATTTGTTCTCATTTGCACTCGTGTTCTGTTTATGCAGCGCTCGCAGTCACTGTCAAACGTCAGGGCAAATTTATTAATTTATTTATTATTAATTTGTAAATTATTGCATTGTATCATGTTAATTAATTTGCTATATCAATAAACATTATTATTATTATTTGTTTGAAGTAAAAAAGTCAGTTCTTGACAGTTATAAGTTTATAAATTCAATTACCTGCGTTTACCCAACAGATATAGTAATGAAAAACCAGAGACATTCAGATGCAACTTGAAACTTGAATATCCATTGGTTGAAATAAATGGGGCGGTACTCGATAGTAGTCTCATTTACACATACAAACAAAAACGGCAAACGCCAGCTTGTTACGCATGCGTTTACGTCAGTTGTTTTGAAAGTTCCGCCAGTTTTTCCAACTGTGTACATATTAGGTACATTACAAGTCTTTATTAAGACTTGCACCATTCAATACACGAACGGTTGTCAATAAGTAAGTTAGAATTATATGAAAAGTTAATAATAATAATGAGTTGGTTAATTTGTAGGATTTTTCTTACTGCAAAATTATTAAAAATGGATGATGAAAACGTCAAAAATATTCAGTTGTCACCACCAAAAAAACGCCAAAAAAGCACTTTTCTGTAGAGGTGAAACAAATAATTATGAACGCTTTTAAAGTGTGTGAAGAGCAGCACCCTCAATGGAAAAAACACGAAAAAGTGGAAAATGTTGCTAGATTGATAGGTCATGTATTAATTTACCTTCCAATCCCACTGCTTATTTACTATAATTTTATGAATTGGTGTGGCCAGTGTTTACAGCATACTTCGTGAGCACAAGCAACATCCTGATTATTTTGATGCTCCTAAGGCGTGTCATAGACCAAGAGCTATTTTGGACAATGTTTCCGAAGAAGACAAAAATGGCAAAAAAATGTGGGCTGACATGTCCATAACAAATCCACGAGATGCATTTTTAAGAGGGTTATCGACTGGCTTGAGAAATCCATCGGGGAAAGGAAAGCGGCTCATCACCCTTCATATAGGATCTGATGACGGTTTTGTAGATAATGGATTACTGTTATTGAAATCCAAGAAAACAAATGACTACCATGAAGAAATGAACGCAGATACATTTGAACAATGGTTTAAAAATATTTTGCCCAGTCTTGAAGAAGGTTGCGTTGTCGTCTTGGATAACGCAACTTATCACACAAGAAAAATTGAAAAAATTCCGTCTAGCAACACAAAGAAAGCTGACATACATAACTGGCTGCAGAAAAAACTATCCCCTACGAAGACAGTATGGTGAGAGCTGAATTGTTATCTTAAGTAAAACAGCATGCACCTAAACACAGTGCTAACGTAATCGACGAATTAACACAGGAAAGCAACAGAACTGTTCTGAGATTGCCACCTTACCATGCGACGTATATATAGTATGTTTGTATGTAATTTCTTTGTTTTATTGTAAAAAATATTTATTATATATTATAATATGTGTAAACACATAGCACTTGCGAATTTTTCATGGCTTTTTTATTAAATTAATAAAATGCAATTTTTTAAAATGTATGGTTATTATTTATACTAGTATAAATTTCTCTAAGTGACATCATTTATAACGAATTAACAATTCATATACAAAAATGTTCTATTGTAAATTTAACTTTCACATAAAACCAATCAGAACAATCTGTGCTGCCATAATTTTTTTTAACTATATCTGTTCAGTGTCCGGAGTATAGTGTCTTGTTTTCCCCCATTTAATTTCTAGTAAGTATTCAGGTTGGCAGTTTGTTTCTGATTGTTTTATATTTTATAGTATTATGCCGGGAGAAAGATGTACAGTTGCAGTTTGCAATAATAGTTTAATTAAAACCAGAGAAGCTAAGGAAGCTATTATATATATATCATAAATTTCATTAAAAAGTTCAGTAACAGGCATTAAAAGGAAAGCAGAAGATGAGCAAATAAAACAAACATACAAACAAGCAAATATAGTAAAATTACTCAATAACTTAGCATTATCAATATGTAGTTTAATTCTTAATTAGTATTCAACTTGCCCAAAAGGCATCAATATTAGCCGCCTTTCGGGCTAGTTATAAGCGATCACGGAGGTTTTTTGTTTCCCGTACAGTTACGGATCTTTAGTAACATACAAAAGGTTTCACTTGTAACTAACTAATATATTGCGATTGTTCTTTTGTGACAAAGCATTCTCAAATCATGCTAAAATTCTTATGATTGTTTAGATTTAATCACAATATGAAAAAGAAAACGACTAATGTTAACTTTAAATGTCGCGGCTGCTTCCACTGTCTCGTATGCACGGCACGCTGCTGACATATATAGACCAAAATAATGCACTCTCGTCAATAATTAAAGATATCTTATATGGTTTCTTTAAGTAATGCCTCAAGTAAATTATTTAATAAATATAAAGTTAATATCATTTTGGCATACAAGGCAGTTTTTCATTTCATTGCATACTAAAATGTACTTTTTAAAGCTGTAAAATAACGTGAAAAAGCTATAAGACAGAGATGGATGCCATATATCAAATGAATATAAGTGAGATAGAATGGGTGGGTAGCCCTCTGACGTTTCGCGCGCTTATTGGCTAATACTCACTGAGGCAACCTATAAGTTAAGGGACCTTGCAGTGTACCTACCTGTATATAATTAAGAGTCGGGACAACATGCTTAACTGTCATATAGTTTTGATCCAAGCTTTTGTCATCATTCATGGCCATCCTTTCAACAAAAAACAAGATTATCTAATAATAAAACTACGACGTGACGTGATTGAAACTTTACGCATAATCTTATGGATGGAGATGTTTTATGAAGTATCAGAACACTCAATACCAGAATATTATGTTAATTTTTACGTGTAGTAGCATCATCCAAGATTATTGTAAAATGGTAGGTATAGCATTTGATTAAAATTTAATTCCTTTAATTTTTCATTTGATCATCTCATTTATTTTTATTTGATCATTGATTTTTACACCCAATTGTACTACGTTGTGTTAATTTTCTAATATTGTTAGACATATTTTATTCAATAATAGTTCAATGGACATAGCAGTTTTATTATAAGGCGACTAGATTATTTTTAAGTAGGAGATGAATAAAACGAACCTTCGTTCAAGAATTAAGTGAAAATAATGCAACACAGTATGAAATAAAACGTTGCATGTTAGTACGTTCGGTAAATGATTCTCCACAGTACTCGTTTCGAAATTCCAGACAACTGCGTTTCACGGTTGTTTTGAACCAAAGCAAAATAAATTGAAAACAATTTATTGTGAAACAAGTTTTTCTCGAAAATGTGTGAATCCTTTTACTTTCAAAATATTCTAAAGTTTTCCCCGCAAAATGGGAGATTTCCCACGAATTGGCAAGACTGTGTAGAAAGTGTACTAAGTCATCAGATCTCTTTCTATATGATATAAAAAATTCCCACTCGATCGTTCATGTTCAGTTTGAGAAATTCTGCACATGATGCAAAGATGAATTATGTCGAGTAAAATTATGAATTATTAAAAAAAAGACTTCACTTCAGAGATCGACTAAAATCTGCCACTGACCAAATATGACTAAAAAAAGATTAAGTTTCTTAGGTATCCAAAATTCTCGAAATGAACTCGGTCATTTAGGGATATAACTAATGCCAGGTTTTGTAGACATTCTAGTCTTGTTATTATCCCCACAAACTATTTCTGAAATCATTACAATTTCTTTTTGTTAAAATTTTACGTTAGCAAGTGGCAAGAAAGATTTTGTATGTTCACAAGATGTCAAACGAAGAAAGTAAATAGTATGCAAATTTACACATAATATTTTTTATTATAGTATAAGTACAGTGGTCGGCAATCTATATAAGCCTGAGTGTCACTTTTTGTAAAAATTAAAATACTGGATGCTACGCATGCGCCAGGAATCAAAGTAAAAATACTTCATTGTTAAAATTATGTTACATTTATTTAATGATAACTTTGCTAGCGTAAACACGTTCGGATAATCTCTCCAAAGCGCTGCGGAATTCTGGTGATAAGTTTTTTTTATCAGCATAGAAATTTGATATAAAAATACCGAATACATGAGAGCGATTGTGGTTTGGTCACTTGCGTGCCGGACTACTGACTAAGAGATCGAGTTCGAACCCCAGCTAATATATCACCGGATTTTTAAAAATCGTTCTCCCTCGGAAGGCAATAGCAAACCACTGAGGTATTTGCCTAGGGAATTTCCCTGAAATTAATAAAAAAATCCAAGCACTATGTACTTGGACACCATGTTCGGTGTCCATCTTCAGCTACAGCTTTCCTATACTTGTGATCGCTGAACACATACAACACAAGTATAGGAGATCAACGCTAACGCTCTGCAACACGACAAAAGCACCATACTCGCAGAACAAGAACCAAGAACATCATGCGTGAAGTACTTAGGAGATCATCTTGACATAACCTCCACTGGGGAGGAACATGTCAGAAATCTCAGCAGATCACAAATGGTATTATATGGAGAAAATAAAATTCTGCTGTGCAAAGATGTAATCAAGCCTATTTGGACATACGACATAGAACTGTGCATTGTTTGACTGCACTGTGCCCTAGACTCAACCAGCAGCGGGCAGCGTTATTTTAACGTGGCGCACATAGAAGCTAATCACCACGGTCCCTCTTTCGGAGACACGAATTGAGATACGCTCAATTAGCGCTCTAATGCTATTGCAGAAGCTATCACTGCTATCAGTACACACTGATGGGAGCGAGGTATACCTATCCAGACCTCTACTTGCTCTCCAGGCTAGTACCGGAGTTATAAACGTACTCACTCGTCGAGGCCCCTTCTCCCGGCATAGGAGACGGCCTCTAGTCCAGCTTCGGACTTTCCCCACAATGTGGGACCACTGCCCGACCAAGACCAACCTCAATGCCACCCCGGTGCGACATACGACATAGAACTGTACAGTTGTGCTAGGTTGTGCACAGTTTGTGCGAGTTACTTTTGACAATAACTCGAAAACGCGACGTTCAATTGAATTCTTTGTCTTCGCCATGTTGATCAGCAGGAACAATACTGCTAATTTGCTCATTTTTCGTAGATCCAATAATAACGACGGAGATAGCAATAGTGCGCCGATAACTGCGAACAGCCTGTATATGTTACAAACGATGGATACGATCGCTACATCAAATGCACAATTAATACAATGAATACAATGCATATGACAGTGCGTTGCATGTCATAAATTAGATTCATACGATGGTACGCAAGATCTACGATGGATGCAATATATTTGATATTTACGATAAGTACGATTTGTACGATGCTTACGATGAAAGTATACATTGTATGCTATACAGTATTGTACAGTATCAGTGTATACTATGCAATGTATACTACACAATGTATTTTATACAATGTATATTATGCGATGCATTTGATGTATATAATGCATTCTATGTCTGTGATACTTACGATGTATATTATGGATACAATACATAATGCAGCCATTAAGTACAGTAATTAGAATACATATTGTGGATATCATACATATACATACGATGCATGCATAACACGAATTCGATACACACGATGTATACAATGTATCCATTGTGTATGATGCTTACGTTTTTTTCGTGGATATGTATATGGATTTATTGAGAGATAAGATGTAAGATGTATACAATGCATTCATTTTGTACGATGCATATCATGAATACCTTACATGCAATGCTCCAATGAATGCATTGAGTATAATGCTTACTGCTTTGTTTACTGTGCATACGATATACACAATACACTCATTGAGTACGATACTTACGATGCATACCATGGATATGATACCAACAATGTGTGTAGAATCCACTCGCTGTGTATGATTCTTACGATTGTATTATGTATACGGTGTATACAATGCATCGATTCTTGTAATATAAAGACGGTGCATATAATGCATACGAAACATATGATTCATACAATGCATCGATGTACTATGTGATGCATAGCATGGATTCCAATCATTCTATGAGTATGACATATAAAACGTATCCATTGAGTATGATTCTTATGCATAATAGGATACGATATCTACAATGTATATAGTACATACAATGCACTTACTGTGTATGATTCTTGCGATTCAGATAATAGCTATAGTGTATGCAATAAGGTACGGTGCAATGCATGCATTGTGTTCTATGTTTACGATAAATATCAGGGATTTGATATATACGATGTATAGGATGCACTAGTTGCGTATCATGCTTACGATTCATATCATAGATATGGTACATGTTATCAACTTACTTGATAATAAAATCGTTCTAACAAACCGTAGTTCTGAAAAGAACTGTTTTGTAAAATAAGAAAACAAGCGAAATAAAGTAAAAATTCAATAAAAACCCAGAACAATGTGGCAAACCACAACGATGTAATAGAGAAAGTGACGAGTTGACGTTGTAATTGGACACAACACATTTTACATTTCAATAGTGCTACACTAAAAATGTGAAATACACTAAAATCTACGACGCGAAATTCAAAGCGTCTTCACTCAATTTGGATCACACTGTATGTACCATATGTACAGGTACACATACCATACATCTTTTACCACTAGACTAATATGACTAATAAGACTAAAGACTAATAACGAGTTATTATTTTGCGCATTGGTGAAGAGGGGGGGGGGTGATAACTAAGTTACAAATAAATCCTCGAGGATATAGCTTTACTTCTGTATATTTACATTGTTTTTATTATGCAAATTAATTTTCTTACTTGATATGAAAAATTTTCTAAAAGTTTCTACTGCTATTTAAATGTATGAAATACCGCATTTGCTTCAAATCATTTTTATTTATAAAATAGATAAGAGAAGGAGTAAGAAGATCAATAATATCAGCAAGTATGCTTGACCGCCACACATCGCACACATTTTCTGGATGGAAACAGTGCCCGTTGCCCGTCACATTTTGGCATAACTGCTGTAGTATTACCTTTTTCTGTTTGCGCAGAATAACCTCTCGTTCATTAGTCTCTTCTCTAGTGGAAATGGATGACTTGTATGTACGATACGTACAATGCACTAATTGTGTACGATGTTTGCGTTGTATGTCATGGATATGATATAAACAATGTAACAAAATGTATGCAGAAATATAAACATTTCATCAATACAATACATGCATGCAATGCATATGATGATACGATAGATGCGATATGTACAAAGCATCCGACATGACAACGATATGTAGATATGTCTCCAGTTTAAGATGGATACTTCATATATTGTAATGTTTTTAACATACCATCAGAAAATCTAAGCAACTACATTTCAATACATGCTGTATGGGTTTCATAACTTTTAGGCAAACCGAATTTGCATTATTTTCCTTTTAAGAATTTAAATAAATATGTTTCAGTTATGTTTAAGAAACACTCTATGACACGCTAAGTAGAAAAAGGATAAATCTTAACGTGATTTTTCTTTTAATTGTAGTAGTTTTTCTTGGTCAGTTGACGGTTTACTATTGATACTTAAAATTTGCACATAATTAGGTATTAAAGCCATTTCAAGGTTTGTTTTCACCTACAACAGATAAAGAGTATGGTAGTGGAAATGTACACAGATATTTATTACTTTACCTGCTAATTTTAATGTGAAAAGATTTAAAAATTACTTCAGATGCAACGATTTGGGATAGTTTCATGTTAAATTTGTAGTTTTCAATATTAAGAAGTCTTTGACAATAAATTTTTTTCTGTAATTTTGTCGAGCAAGTTCTTGGGCACAATTGAGACATAATTGCCAATGTAGGGATGCCAATCAAAGATTTATGCGATTAATCATTGTATTCTGGAATTTCAAATTTTAATAATGTTTCTGTGTAGGGGAAATTAAGTTGGTTTACATTTTAGTATAAGTGTTTAATATCATTAAAGAGTAGAAGTTTTCGTTTATCCATTTATAATATTAGTTTAAACAATTAGTTTAATTTTTAATAACAATATGGTTACGTAATTCTAGTAACAAAACTATTCATCTGTTTCAAACTAAAGATTTTTAGTTGGAACCAGAAAAATTACTAAGTTATTCAATTTTTTTTAAAATGGTATAAATTGAGATCGAAATCTGGTGACACGCTCTCGAAAAAATTCAGTTGTACAGAACACGCATTTATATGGAGAGCAAAAATTAGAAAATTTTGGGGTTATGTTGTATTATAATACGTCAAATTCAACCTCCTGTCAAAAGTTGAAGGTTATGTTTAATGTTACGTCAAAATGTTAAGAGTTATAAAGTTTTTTAAAATTTAAGTAGAGCAATTAATAATAAACCATTTTAAATTAAATAAATAAACAGTACAGTGAAATTAATTAGTGATTGAATTTTCTTTTGTGAAAAAAATATTCGTTTGTGATAAAGATGGATTTTTGTCATTGGAATTGGGATGGAATTTGGACAATTATTTATAAATAAATTTAAATGGATTTACCTTACGTCTGAAATACAGATGGTATTAATAATTTCAACTTTATTTAATAACACAAAATCTTTTTAATGAAGATAGGTGGAATTTTGTGGCATCTCGACCATTTTGATTCTGAATCACATGGAAACAGGAAATTTTGCAGATTACTATTAATTCAAATCGGTAATGTTATAAGGCGCCAATATTTTGAATTTAATGTAAGGTAGTTATTTTAAAGTAGTTCTAGTAGTCATAGAAATATTAATTAACAAGACAAAGGGAATTATACTGTCTTATAATTCATTTTTCTTTCATTCTTGATGTGGTATCCAATATTCTTTTTTGTTTATTTAATTTTAATTGTTTTGTTTTCAATTTTAATTTTTAGTAGTTAGTCTTTAGTTAGTCTTCTTTTTTGGGTGGTGTTCAATACATTTTTTCATTTGAATATTTTTAAAAGTAAGCTTGGGTTTATTTATTTTGTTTATGTGTGGTCAGTTAACAATCTTTTATAGATCTAATTTAGTTAGTGCCCCATTTTTCTTTGATGGTACAGGTAAGTAGTTTATTGTTTTGTGAATGAATACATTAAAAAGAGTATATGGAAAAACACGTTTTTGAATTTAAAAGTGTAATAATCAGGTGAAAGGACTTCCGAAGAAAAACCGAGAAGTTCAACAAAGTTCCAAGAGAACGCAATTGTATACAGTTTTAGAAACCATATATGAAATTTGTAGGTAGAATCCCTACTGTTGGTTGTGCTTAAAAATCCTATGCTTGTCTTACAAAACAATAGATTAGCTAAGAGTTGATAAAGTGCTTTCTCTTTGAATAATTTCTCGGAATTTTTCTGTTAGTCAAACAATCACGAAACTAAATAAAAAATTCAAGAACATATATTCAGAATTATTAGTTTTTCTGTTCCATAGAAAAAAGGCATCGATAACTTTCCAATTAACCGGGTTACCCTTAGTCACATTTATTGTTTTTTATTTTTAATTAGTTACACAAAACTTGACCCCTTTACAATTAAACGTTTAAATTTTTAAATAAAGTCATCGATCACTTTTATATAAAGTGTTAGAGGTCAATTATAATTGCACACTTTCATGGGTAAACTTCTGAATATCGCGAAGGGTAAGGCAACTCTTCCATTTGTATTTTGTATTTTCTCGGTTATAGTTAGAAGTTGATGTTGATAAACAACGTAACAAACAATGTATAATAATAATCAGAATTATATTAAAAATACCGGTGGTGTATTTCTTGGTGAAACTATAAATCATGGCCAGCAGCAACAGCAGAAAAAGGTATACTTAGAGGGATCGACTTTTCATATGAACGAAAGAAATATAACAAAAGTAGCACCTGTACCCCATCATGGAGGCATACCAATAATGCCAATTCAACAGTTTCCAAATGGAGTCATATTCGAATGTTTAAAACCGATGATATATCTACTACGTTCTATGGGCATTTATCCGATTGGTCCAGTAGATGGAAAGATATTCAAAATTACCATTCCGTTAATTATGTATTCGATTGGGCTGTTCTTGTTAATGTGCGGTTATGTTGGATTTATCAAATGGGATAAAGTTCAAATAATTCGGTCTGCAGAAGGAAAATTTGAAGAAGCTGTTATTGATTATTTGTTTACTGTTTATCTATTCCCTATAGTGCTTGTTCCATTAACGTGGTATGAGAGTAGGAAAATGGCCGAAGTTTTTACTGATTGGGGAAGGTTTGAGAATGTTTATAAAAAGCTAACTGATAAGGCTTTGCCACTTTTTGTTGGGAACAAACCTCTTTTAGTTACGATAGCTTTGCCGGTTATTTCTTGTGGATCGATGGTAATTACCCATGTCACCATGGCGCACTTTAAGATTTTGCAAGTAAGTGTATTACTATATTTTTATTTTTGCGAGTGTCCGTAGAAGTAACAGTAAAAAGAGTCAATTCAAATTATTTTCGGGGATTAATAAGGATGAGAGTAAAGTAAAAGAATATCCAGTATATAATGAGAAATTATGCATTTGTTATAATATATAAACTAATATCTATTAATTGACGCCATGGCTTAGATCTATAATAAATATTAATATATTTTAGGTAATACCGTATTGTTACATAAACACGTGTACTTACATAATCGGCGGGATCTGGTATCTACAATGTGATGTAGTAGGAAGAGTTGCAACACTAATAGCAAACGATTTTGAAAGATCCTTACGCCACATTGGCCCATCACAATTGGTAGCAGAATACAGAGCAATGTGGATGCTTTTAAGTAAAATAACCAGAAACATTGGAATGGCCAGTTGTTTCTGTGTGACGTTTTTAAATCTGTACCTTTTCCTCATCATTACATTAACTGTTTATGGATTGTTGTCGCAAATTCAAGAAGGTTTAAGTATTAAAGACGTTGGACTAGTAATCACAGCTGTCCTTGCTGTTATGCTCTTATATTTCATTTGTGATGAGGCTCATTATGCATCGAACTGCGTAAGTAGTTGCGCTTCTTAGCTAGTAGCACTATTCTTTTATACAACAGTAATTTCAAGAGTGTCGTTGATTTAGATGTGATTTGACGCATATTACTAGCGACCTCTCATTACCTATATATTACCTTAGTCCCTAATTCTTAGAACATGATCGTTGGGTCGACAACCTACAGTCGGGAGAATATACTCTCCAGTCACCTATTCAGAATCCTCAATTCCTAATTTATATACCCTAGCCTCAGAGCTCTCATACTACACACGTATACAACCGCTAAACTATTCTAACTATTGATATTCCTTTGCTCACGCTGACTCAACGCTTCTCAGTTCTGAAGTCCACGGCACTCAAACCACACTTCTTATTGGGCAATCCCCAATCATTATTTCACAGTGCTCAATACTCATACCACATCATCCACAGTTCCTAGTTTACGCTGTTTAAACAATTCACGTAACTCAATCCACGGTATTCAGCTCGCAATTTAACACACCTCAATTCACAGTCTTCAATCGTCAATTTTGTATCTACAAATTATAGACCTTAAGAGCTACAGCCGTCAATCCAAAAAGATCAGATGGCGGTTCTTAGTACATGGTCCAAACTAAAAAGTCGTAGTTTGCACCTGTCAATCCACAGTCATCCTAGATTTACAATAAATAGTCTTCAGTATGCAGTTTGCGGTTCACACACATATGCAACACTAAGTCCTTAATTTTCTGGGCAAAGCCTATTTTCAGTCTTTGATATACATGTCTCTGTTCATAGTCCTCAACTAAAATTGTTTGTCCATAGTGATTAATTTACAGTTCTCAGTAGTTATCGTTATCAGTCCACAGACCACGATTTTTTCAGTTCTCAATCTAAAGCCCTTAGACTCAACCTTCAGGTCACAGTCTCTTCAGCAATTTTCAATTGACATATCACAGTTCACAATCCAATTATCATTTTTAAATTTTTTAATCACAGTAGGCTTTAACCCTGAATTCTGAGTCTGTGGTTTACTCCGTGATGGTCAATTTAAAGCCATATCATAACCCGAAGCTTACAGTTCTTAGTTTTACATTCATGGTCTTCGTTGTAAAATCATTTATTCACAATACCCTTCTTAGTTCATAAACCTCAATCCACCAGACCAAAGTTCTTAGTCGACAGTTTTCAGACTTACGTCCATTTTAGCATTTAGTAGTTCATCAGTAGTTCGTTCTTCGTTACAACTTTCGTCCTTTAGTCTACATGACAGTATCTTTGGTCCGCAGCACTTACTATGCAATTTATAGCCCAATCCTTAGTCTACAGCACTAATCCATTTTAATTTATTTCATTCTTATTTAAGGTAAAAGTTTTGTTTCAAAAGAAGCTTCTATTGGTCGAACTATCGTGGATGAATGAAGATGCTCAACAGGAGGTTGCACTCTAGTCAATATAAACCCGCGACGAATTTCTAAATTTAATTTTTTTTAGATCCAAATGTTTTTGCGAGCAACGGAAATGAGCGAAACCAACATGAGTCTTGGAGGATTCTTCGATGTCAATAGAGGCTTATTTAAATCTGTAAGTTGTTGAAATGTTTATAAATTGCTTTTTTCTGGTACTATACAAAGAATTTCTTGCAATAGTTACTTGCGACTATGGTGACGTATTTAGTAGTGCTTTTGCAATTTCAAATCAGCTTGCCTGAAGGAGGTGATGATGATCAATTTGGTTTATCAACAGTCGCTTCCATATTATTTACAACTTCCTAGAATAAAAGGGGTATGGAAAAAATACAATATTTGTGCAACCTCTGTGAGATATCTAAGGTACAATTTGTTAAGTATATTCTATTGTTAGTAGTTTTCACTAAAATACATAAATATAAATTGTAGATGTAGTGGAGGTGAAATAAAGATTGTTTTATTTATTATTTTTTAAATAATCATTAAAATGTTATATAACTACATACCTTACAGTTATTTACACTACTAAGCCAAAAACAGCCAAATACGTGAGTTCAAGAACTGAATTAAAAGATAATTGAATAACTATACCTCAACCAACAAATGAAGAATCTGGGTCAACGGGTGATCAACAGCTGTGAAACACATTATAAGATAAGAGTGTAAGCAGCATCTTATGTTACCAGAGCTGTTAAAAAAAAGTCAGCAGCCTACGTTCGGATTGTACTATTTAACATTTCGTTTGTCATCGTTGAATACATACACCCTAACAACGGGTTACAATTGAAAACTTCATCACGTTTTAAGTGTCATAGGGTAATGGGTAATTTAAAGAAAAGTAATTGGCAAAAAATAGGGGAGATAAAATCAACTTAATAAGGATGAACGTTAGCACTTCTTAAATAAAATCAGTTTCCAACGCTACTGAATCATCCCAGCTCACCTGCTGTGTCTCTTATCAGTTAAATTACTCGAGTCAACCACGTGAACATCGAGTGATAACCGCGTGATTCGCGATACGTTTTACATTCCGGCCTCGCGATTTCTGTGACCCAGATTCTTCATTTGTTTGTTGAGGTATAAGGACCTAGAATATTATTATTATTAAAGAATTTTTACTATTATTAACTGCTGAGAATAATTTAAAAGGTATCTGGGCATTAAAGAATTTCTTTGTGCCAAAAGAGTAAAATTTTCTATGATTGGCTCTGTTGTTTCATTTTAAATCCAATCCTGAGCATAAATTCGCTGAAAGATTTAATTCCGGATTAAACGCAACAATTAACTTTAAGGACTGTTTACTTTAGGAGTTAAAAAATTGCTAAATTAGTAGATTGAAAAGGTTTTTGAAAATAGTAGGTTCATGTGAAAATAGATTTTCATTACTTTTTTTAAATTTGGTTCAATATTATTTCATGCATTGATATAACCGCTGTATTCAATTTTCTTGCTTAGATTTTAAAGTGCTCTCCATATCTAATTAATTTGTCCTATTCAAGTTAATTGCAATATCGAAACAAAATAAGAGGACATCCGTTGTGGAGTTCGGATGCACTACTTCAACTTGGCAGTGCGTTCATAGAATATGGTCTGATTTTTCCACTTCAACGTTCAAGAAATAAATCGAAATAGCACGCGAGACGATATGATTGTGATTATTTAATTAGGTTGGTGTTCATGCGTGTTGATTCTAAAACATCATTTTGGATTAGGCTGTCTGTAATTATCGCCGTTAACCTCTCTACTGCTGTATTGCGTAATGTTTCTTATTTCTAACTAATAACAAAGCAAATTTGATTTGTTTTCTTTTTTACTAGTGGACTGCATTCTGAAAAACCTAAATTTAGATGTTAGAAAAGGTAGATACACGATGCTTATAAAAAAAGTTTATTTAATAATTAAAAAAGAGTAATAGTTTTTTCACTATTAACTAAATAAAACAGTGAAGAATCAATTGGGATCAATTCAAGTCGATGACATGGACCACCGAAATGAACCTGCAAAACGTAGTTACTATTGTAGGGGTAGAAACAAAATAGTGGTAAGTGAAGAAAAACCTATATCTTCAAGACCTAGAAGATTTTAAACCTAAACAAATTTTATTTTGTAAGTTTGTAAAACGAGCAAATTCTTCAGTATAAATCGCATTTGTACGTATTCCAAATGTGTATGTTTTACGCTAAATGCCGTTTTTTGATGAAACTGGGATGAAAAGATATAGGTACCTTTCCAATACATCAATAAAGTTAGAAATGTTAAGAATAGATTATAAAATCTTGTTTGTTAATCTTACGGTAGTCTACGACAATTCTACAAGTCTACGCTATTTCTGTTTGCCGCTAGCGTCTAGTTTCTTTGGAACTATCCAGATTGAAACATTGTGATGTGATTGAAAAGTCCTGAGATGTACGGTAATGCATTCTGTGCAAGCTTGTTGAGATCTATAATCCGCCTTAATCAATCAAGCTAAACTAAAAATACATACTAATAGAGTTACAATAAGAAAACAGCTTTAGCAGCTTACATGATGAACATACTCGTCGACAACAAAAATGAAAAAACAATGAAGATGACGTCGGCCACCGAATTCAACCTGCAAACCTAGTGATGTAGAAGTGGAAATAAACTTGTAATGAGTGAAGAGAACCCTATATCTTCAAGACCTAGAAAATTACTAATGTCAGATCAAGAAATTGTAGACAAACAAGTCAACGAATAGACCCCGAAAGACATAATTGACTTCTGCTGCTCTGAATAGGCTCCATCGTGGTAATGATTAACGGGTCTTCATAATTGTGCATAGATTATTATCATAAAATAAAAGTTTTAGCACGTTTGATTTAAATACGGCGTTCTCCGTATGCCCATTTCCAAAAAAGTAGAAAGTATCAATTTTAGGTTACAAAAAGTTTTATATGTTTACATGAGAAATTATGTTCCAAAGAAAATTAGTAATAATTATTCATGGATATACCATCCATAGTCCTAACGCTGACGAATGAACAAGATCTAATGAGACTGGCAATCAACCCTTCAAAATGTCAATTCCTTAAGCAAAACCTATAATTGCTACCCGTAGGCCACATCGTAGAATGTACGAAATTCTATCCTTTACCAGAAAAAAAATCTAAGCAGTTATTTGTTTCTCAGAACCCACAAATGTCAAGGTCGTCGATTTTTGAGTTTGAGTGAGTTTCTAAAAATCCACTTTGAAGTACTATTTGGTCGCGTAACCTGTTCTGACTCTGCTACGACTCACTAGATGTGCTCTGCTGTTAGAAGAATTCGATTATATTATCGAACATTGATCCGGATGAAGAAAGAGATACAAAGATGTTCTTAGACGTGAATCAGTAATATTCATAACAAACCAAAATCACTCAGTTGATTTCGCGAGAACACGATATAGATGCCGAAACTAAGAGGATAAAAAGTACTCGTTATGCAACATAATATGGTATAATTATGATCGTCCTAAACTTCATTTAATAGAAATTGTTAGACTTTATACGCAAACAGAAACAGCTCACTTGATGAGGTAAAGATTTATATTTTGGTAATTTGATTTTGTCTTGTTCGCTCGTTTCGCTGTGGAAGTTTTTCCGATAGCACTCACCAAATAACATCTAAAGATATAATAAATTAAAACATCCCGAATTAAATGAATTGAATTTTCTTACTTTTGCTTAAAGTTAAAATTGAATCTAAAAGACTTTAGAATTTATTCTGCTAAGGATTTTGTATTATCTATTAATGTGGTTTATATATTGACTTAATTAATCACGACATATAGCAACAAGATCTTGGGGAAGTGTTAAACAAGTAATTGAATTACTATTAAGCAAATACTACTTGGTGCGAACTGCCTGCCCAACATTTTAAGTAACACCTTTCTACAACTGATTTGCTATCAAATTAGAAATAACTGTCTACTTAATTATTTGTACATCCTTGTATAAATCATAAACAACATCTTGACCATCTGCAACAAGTCTTTTCACGATTGAGAGACAATGGGCTTCTAGTAAATGTGGATAAATGTAAATTTGGTGTCTCAGAAATTTTTGGGACACACTGTAGATATTAGCGGAATTAAACCACAAACTACAAAAGTTGAAGCAATTGCAGAATTTCCATTGCCTACTAATCAAAAGAACCTTAGGAATTTTATTGGCCTTGTTTCGTATTATCATAAATTCATTCCAAACTGTGCTGAAATATTAGCACCACTAAATAATCTTGTTATACCAGGCAAAGCCTCTCAAAATCCTATCATATTAAATAGTAAATCAAGTACAAGCTTTTAACAATGCTAAAAATGCTTTAATCAATGCTACACTACTAACACATCCTAAACTCGACGCACCAATTAGTATTGCAGCTGATAGTTCATCTACCACAATTGCAGGAGTACTCCAGCAACTGGATAATGGCATGTGGAAACCATTAGCATTTTGTTCACGTAAACTAACCCCTACGGAACAAAAACACAGTGTTTTTTCACGCAAACTTTTAGCAATTTACTTTTCGCTAAAAAGATTCCGGTATTATGTTGAGTGTAGAAACTTTCATATATATACTGACCATAAACCTTTATGTACGGCAATAAAGAACAATAGTGATGCATACTTGCCACGCGAATTTCGTCAACTTGAATATATTTCCCATTATACTAGTGACATTAGACATATTCAAGGACAACAAAATATTCCCGCTGACGCATTAACAAGAGTGCAACTTATTCATATGCCCGATTCTTCAATTAATTACGAGGAAATTTCTCGTGCCCAACAAACGGACAAAGAACTGCAACATCTTCGAGAGTGCAATAATTTCAATTTGGTTCAAATTCAAAATCCCGGTCAATCACCTATTTGTGACCTGTAAGCAAGCGGATGTAAGCAAGAAAAATCCCAGACCTTACGTTCCTCAACAATTTCGCTATAAGTTGTTTCAACAACTACATAATGTAGCGCATCCTGGTATCAGAGCTTCAGGGAAAATGATTTCCCAACGTTATCTATGGTCTTCTATGAACCAAGATATAACAAAATGGGTTATTTCCTGCACTGATTGCCAACGCCACAAAGTGATTCGTCACACGAAAGCTCCTCTACAACCAATTATAGAACCAGATCAACGTTTCCAAAAAATTCACCTTGATCTAGTACATTTGCCACAGGAGGTTATAGGTACTTATTGACCATAATAGATCGCTTCAGCAGATGGATAGAAGCTATTCCTTTAAGGGATGCTACGGCAACTACAGTAATAAATTCTTTTATCAACACATGGATAACACGCTTTGGAATCCCCCATTATACAATGCTGTATAACAACAGACAATGCTCAAATATTCCATTCTCATTTATGGAAGCATTTCACAAATACATTAGGGATAAAACACATTACTTGCACCGCGTATAATCCCATAAGCCAAGGGATAATTGAGAGATTCAATCGTACACTCAAACAGGCCATACGCACCAGTTGTATATCTTCTTGGTTAAAGAACCTATCATGGGTATTACTTAGTCTACGAGCTACGATAAAATCCGAATTAGATGTTTCACCTGCAGAAATGTTGTACGGAACTGCACTTCGTTTACCCGGAGATTTCTTTGAAGAAAAGAAACCCGATGAAGATTTCCGCATACCTCAATTTCTTCGTCAAATGAAATATCGTATGCACAATCAGAAATTTTTTTTCAAAAGGACATATAAATTAAATTCTTTCGTTCCCAAAGAATTACATAAATGTAGACATGTTTATGTTAGAAATGATACACATGACTTAAGCATTAAAGACACCTATGTCGGCCCCTATAAAGTGATAAACAGAACTGCAAAGTATGTTTTGCTAGATGGACTAGATCAACCCGTATCAATAGACAGACTTAAGCCTGCTTATTTTAGATGAATACAATTTTCATTCGCATTCTCTTTTCATTCTAGAAAGAATACCTTCAAGAGATGAACTGCACCTGATGCTGAAAATGAGTGTTATATGTTCAATTTAATTATTCAATTTTAATTCAAGTGTTCAATTGTGTATTTGCCAAGTTTGTTTTACTTAGGTTAAATTTGTCATATTACTCAGCCTTCAGCAATACCTTTTTTTACTTTTAAAAATAAGGACTTTGAATTCTTTGATTATTAGCACCTAATCCTTAGCATAAGTTTTATTGTCATAGCATGTAGAGAATTTATTGAAAAGATGCTAACGACCTCAATTTTTTTGTAGCTAGTATACATTAAACATGCCGATACATACAAGTACGACTTTAATGTATGCTATCTTTCTTTGTTGAGGAATGCATTAAATGACCTTTTGACTCATGGCTCATTTCTTTTGGTACAGGTTCAGCCTTTTTTTACCCGGGGTGTCATTGATATTCATTCATAAAAACATTACATACATATTACCTCAAGAAGGCATTGGATGCTGAGTGATTGCCAAAGCTACAAGAATAAATAACAAGTAATAAAAGATATCTTAAACTAGCGGCACGTCCCGGCTTCGCACGGGTGGACATTTATTTTTAAACATTTTGGGATAAACGTAGAGTAAATGTATCTTTATGCAGGACATAAGTAGTTTTTTTTCAAATTACTATTCATATTTTTCTTATGAAGTCGAACTACCTATTTCTTATATGTACACGCCCCTCTTCCGCACTTCGGTGCCCCCTCCCTCGCCGTGTTGGCCGCTGCTCTGCGTGGGGCCACACCGGCCACGGCGCGGCGACGTTTATTTTACTATTAGTATTTTGTTTAGATTGACATTTTTAAATTCGTGATATCTTTTGAATGGAATATCCTATTTGAATGATTCAAAAAGTAACCTACAGGTATTGAAACAGTCTTGAATACGAAATGATTTATTTGGATAACGATTAATACAAAGGTATGGATAACATGGTCTGATTTTGGTCGGCATTTCTGTCAACTTTTAAAATGTGAAAAAGTAGTTATAGTGACATAACTACAATAGTTGGACATACGGTATCCTGAAGTTTTTTGTAGATATTGATATGCTCCTTAATATTGTAGAACATTTTTTGTTCTATCATCAATAGTTTCCGCATCGCATGCGATGAAAGACATTTTATGGCTAATATTTGTACACCTTGGGTTACATTATTTAAGTTTTAGTAGAGATCCCTAATTTTTTCTAGTAATAAATATAGCCTATGTTACTCAGGAATGTAGCATTCTAATGGGGAAAGAATTTTTGAAATCGGTCTAGTAGTTTTTGAGTTTATTCGTTACAAACATACAAATCTTTCCTCTTTATAATATTAGTATAGATGAACACGTTTTTTATTTACTCCAACATTAAATATAACTTCTGGTAAACCACCTACTGTTATAGTACAATGTACAGTGCTTTATTTATTTTTTTTACTTACAACTTTACCATACCAGTGCCACTTTTTTATGATTTCAGGTATTATTAACTAAGCCTTGGTCTCAGTAAATCTACTGACATTATCACTTTGAGTTGCCGAAAGTTGAGCAATTTTTAACTGTAAATTATATTAGCAGTAAATCAAGAACTAAAATCGATACAGGTTCAGCATGTGGTTAGCGAGTGTGTTGACTTCCTTTATGTTTTTTTTTCTCCATCTATTTTTCTATCCAAGAAATGGCAATGTCTGTGGCTGTTTTGAAATAAAAAATTTGTATGGTCTTGACTTTCTTAGGATTGGTTTAATTTAATCTGGAGTATCAGCACGACTTAAGAACTCTACAAATCTGCATAGAAGTGTTGCTTTGCTTAGCTAAATTTTGAGTTCAGATCTTGCAATTTGTAGAAGACTAGTAAGTTATCTAAACAAATATTTATTTTATAAGTTTTAAAACGTCGCCCATCACCCTTTGGAAGGTAACAAATAAATCCTTCAGTCAAAATGGTATTTGTGGGTATTCCAAATGTTCATGGGGTGAAATTAAATTCAAAGTTAAGAAGTACTGACATCTTCTGAATATATCAAGGATGTCGGAAATGTTAGGTATAGGATAGCGGCTATCAACTTCGTTTCGTTAATCTTACGGTAGACTACAACAATTCGCTATTTTTGGTTGCGGCGGGCGTCTGTTTTTTTTAAACTATCCAAATTGAAAAATTCCGATGTGATTAAAAAGTCATGGCAAGCTGTATCAATTAAAAGTTACATGGAAAGATGGTTCACATTTATGCAAGGTGCAAGGCTGTTCAGATCTATAAATCGTCTTCTAAGTCGTTATCATATGATTCTAAGTTAGTTAATTCTTCGAAGACAAAAATACGAGTTCCTAAAGATCAAAGATTGTTTATTATTTGGTTTGAATGTTTATAAGTTTTATGCGATGGTAGAAGATTTAATACGGATATATAGGTTCTGAGGTTTGAGAACTTTTTCCACAAACTTGAGATTAGAAAATAATTTTTGTGAACAAAAAACTAGTTGGAGGTTGTTGTTTATAGGTTGTCCAAGAAATTGGCGTTTAAAGAATGTACGTACATAAAGTATGCACAATGGTTTAGAATACATATTGTAGTACTCTTTTTAAATACTAAATGTGCTGTTTTAATCGTCTATTAGCAAGGGAAAATACTTACACTAACACTAATTACAAACACTAGAATTATAAACTGTTAACGAACTTAAACTAGATTATTCAAAGATTAGTTATTTAATTACAACATTTATCTTGTACTAATTTATATACACATTTATATTCTAGTAATTCACGATGCGCGTATTCAATTCACTGGTTTACTTCTTTATATTACTTTTATTTGTTACTAAGGAAGATTTCATTTAGAAATATTTAAAGCTTTTTTTTTATTTAAGGGTGCTGTCGTAGCTATTTTATTTATTATATTATAAGAAAATTCGATATTGTCCTATATCGGTTTAAAATTCATTAGAATATGTTGAGAAAGGAAAAGATAATAAAGGAAACTTAACACTTATTTTTTAAGTCCTACGAGTTGCTATAAATTCTCATCCGCTTGATCTCACCGATTCAATCACTTACTTGATCCTAATACGTCAATTGTGGTTACTTTTCAAATAAAACAGTTTTTAAAAAAATACTTTATTTGAAATTAGATTAGATTAAATAAAATTTATTTTGTAAAGTGAATAAATCATAAAACACGAAAACTTTGTTTACTATCATTCTATATTTTCTATAAAAACTTGAAAATTTCTAGAAATTCTAGGTGTTTTACATGTATAAGTAATATTTATCATTGAACTTTACTGGAACCGATTTGTATAAATACTTCGAAACCCCATCATCTTCATACACGGACTGCAGGCGCATATTATCTTAATAAGCAAAGCAAACAAGATGCCATTGTAACGTATGCCTATGCATAGATAATGTTGACGTGGAAAGATAAACAGGAATTACTCCTACAGAATGGCAGATCATAGTAAAATGGACGCATATTTAAATTGTTCTTTCCGCTTTAGGAGTAGAGCGGCATCACCGCAGAGTCCAAAAGTCCTCCCCTACACAACGAAGACTGACCAGAGTGGTCATGCATGAGTTTGGTCCATAGTGTGGTATACATATATTTAAACTTTGTTATGTCTCATGAATCGATTGGCAGCAACTCAATCCTAACATTAAGCCGGTGGAAAAGTTGACTCTTGTTGCAGAGAGAAGTCGAATGTAACAGCACACGTGGAACCCGCAATGGGGACTTCGACCACGCTTAGTACACTGGCTGTACACGGCTGTGGTTAGACCTAGAATAACCTATGGATCGCTGGTTTGGTGCAAAAGTAGAACAGAGGCTAGCCAAGAAGGAGCTATCAAAACTTCAGAGACTGGCCTGCCTGTGTATTACGGGGGTGATGAGAAGTACCCCGACAGCAGCTCTGGAAATACTTCTAAACCTGCCACCGTTAAACATATATATATTACGGCAGAGGCAAGAATGGCGGCTTTCAGACTGAATTACAATGGAAATTGGAAACCCAGTCATCTTGATGGGCACACCAAAATTACTTCCGTTGTAACCAGCTCACTGCTAGACATGAGCAGTGATACTATGCCTGCTAGGCAAAACCACACTAAACCCTTCACCACTCTCCTGGAGTGGAACGAAGGGCTATTACAACAAAGTCGTCAGGCAAATAAGCTAATCTGGTATACGGATGGCTCCAAAACTGACAGTGGCACAGGTGCAGGAATATTTGGGGAATCACCTCAGTTTGCTGCTTATGCATCGCTGGGGAGGTTCGCCACTATCTTCCAAGCCGAAACTCATGCCATAGACATCTGTGTACATGAGAATTACATAGTAATAAAAAGGAACTACCAAGGTAAAGAAATCCTTATCCTTACAGATAGCCAGGCCGCCATAAAAGCCATAGCTAGCAATCGTACTAACTCAAAATTAGTATGGGAATGCCAACAAAACCTAATAACCCTTTCAACCCACAATAGAGTAGCCCTGATGTGGGTCCCGGGGCATAAGGGGATTAGTGGCAATGAGAAAGCTGACTCCTTGGCTAAGAAAGGAGCAGAGTTACCATTTATGGGGCCAGAACCCGTCTTTGGAATTACCAACAACTTTGCTCGAAACTGGTTGAAAAGCTGGATAAAAAGACAGCACCACAACCATTGGAATGCAATTGAGGGGCAAAGACATAGCAAACTGATGCTAAAAACAACATCTGACAAATTGACTGATGACATTCTGCAATTAAGCAGACAACAGATTAGGCTGGTGACAGGCCTTATAACTGGACACTGCAACCTAAGGAAGCATATGCATAGAATGGGGATTGGTAATGAAGAACCCATCTGCAGACTCTGCAATGAAGAGGACGAAACAGCCTCACATGTTATTTTCGACTGTGAAGCCCTGTACCGATGGAGGTTTGCACTCCTCGAAGGAGCTCTCTCTCGTGAGACACTCATAAGGGAGGACCTGGTAAAGAGGTTACTAAGCCTAATCAGGATCACAAAACTCTTTACCGACTAAGAGTACAATAAGCCTAAGGCCGCGGTGCTGGGTACTTACCCCCTTCATATGTCACATACAAACAAACAAACAAACAAACAAACAGCACACGTGAAGTTCAAAATGATATTTCTGTTGCCGAATAACTCATGTGCCGTAGGCGAATGATATAACGCAAGGGGGAGATCAAGATGAAACCATGCAGTAGGAGGGTAAATTAAGAAGTGTGTCAGTTAGTCCAAATCTTACCGCTTAATTTAATGCTGAATAAGATTTGCAAAGCTACGTTGTTTGGTTTTAACACCAAAAACTGTCATCGAGTTTTTTGACAAGTACTATAACGTATGGTGTGTTTGTTTAACAGTTTATAAGAATCAACCACTTGAAATCCAATCCTAACAAAAAAAGAAACGAAGAAAATTAGTGCTAGCTCACAAGTTTCTATTTTGTTTTTAGAGGAAGGTCTTTACCGTAGACGTAATTAAATCAAAGATTTTTTCGTTGTTTTTGGACTTAAAGTTTTGCGATTCAGTTTGATTATCACTTTGAATTATTTCGTTATAACGAGACTGCTGTGCAATCTGAAAATTGTACATACATATTGTTATGATATAGGGGGGTGGGGTTGGTATTGTTATATAATGTCAATTAAAAAAAATTATAGTAGGGAACAATAAACCTTCCAACACTAGATGAAAGATGAAAGGTTATAAATTGCAAAATAAATTTGATATTGTTGAAATACACAAACACAAAATCATGGTAAAACAGTCTGAAAATATACAGGGTGTCCAAAAAGTGTGGAAACGCTTGAATTTCTCGAGAACGATACATCCGATTACAAAAAGAAAAAACATGAGTTTCTTTATTTTTTGAAACCTATTCAGTCATGATATGCAAACATCACCCCTACCCCCCTGGGGGGTGGATCGGGAGTAAGTAGTGAAAACTTAAATGGGAACACCTATTTTTTATTGCACTTTTGCATTCTCCATAAAAAACTGTTCTCAAATTGCAAATATCGCTCCCTCATCACCGACCCCTCTGGGGGGGTGGAAAGAGGGAAAATTGCACATGTCCACAGAAAAACGATCGAAAAAAGTAAAAAAAGATAGTTTTTCTGCGGACATGTGCAATTTTCCCTCTTTCCACCCCCAAGAGGAGTCGGGGTTGGGGGGCGAAATTTGCAATTTGAGAACAGTTTTTTATGGAGATTGCAAAAGTGCAATAAAAAATAGGTGTTCCCATTTAAGTTTTTAGAACTTACTCCCGCCCCACACCCCAGGGGGTGGGGGTGATGTTTGCATGTCATGACTGAATAGGTTTCAAAAAATAAAGGAACACGTGTTTTTTCTTTTTGCAATCGGATGTGTCGTTCTCGAGAAATTTAAGCGTTTCCACACTTTTTGGACACCCGGTATAACAACTAAATATCACTTACCTTTATCATTAAAAAAAATTAACCGGCAATAATTTCTAAACTGGAAAACAAGTTCCATAAATGCATGAGACGAAATCAGGCGGGTTGTTATCAAAATAACATACAAACTGACATGACTTCTGCTCTGTATAAAAATTCAAGAGGAAGTAACCAAATTTTCGTGCTGTTTTTATAATAATTGGAAAACAATTGCGAATCGCTAGTAATTTTCTTAGTTAGGAACTAGATTAATTTGGTTTCTTACTAGATACAAAACAGCATCGTTTACACTAAAATTCTCTAACCAAATTGTTAATAATAAATTAAATTAATTGTTTAAATAAATGTTATAAAACGAGAGATAAGAATTTTTCCTTTATTTTCATACCTAACATGGCTTTAAAAATGCAAATTTAGAGTTAAGATTCATTGACAACCATCTTGAATTTTGTCACAAACATTACTTCACAAAAATTCAAATCAAAACATTTTAACATCTTGTTACATCCTTTTCTTATCATAAAATTAATCCTAAGATCCTATCAAACAAAAATTATATAAATTTTTACACCAAAATTATAAATATAAACTAGATTGTAACATTCTAGCAGACCCTGCTGAAACGTTACAGTTTTGGGATTTCAAAGGCCTAAACCTTCTCTATAAAAAGTTCCTCACTTTAACATTTTAGTGTTAAATGCACCCTAGAATTTGGTTAACAATATTGCAGTAAAATACTTAGAAATTTAAATAACATTGAGGAATATCCATCTACTATGAAAAATTATGAATCGTCAAAGAAATAGAACATTTTCTTGAAATTCAATACTAAAAACTGTAAGTAAAGTGATAAATACTTGTGTATACCTTCTCACCTATGCCTTTAATAATTTTTAGGTGAAATGGTGAAAACATGCCATAAAATGGCTTCAAAATATCTAAATGTCAAAATATCAACCAACGACATAGGATCGCCCATCATGAAATTGAGCCTGTGAAGAATCTGTTTAAAATTTATCCCCTTTCATCTCACAGTGAGGTATTGGGTATCCTCAACATATTTAATGCAAAATTTTATTGTTTTAAAATAAAAAAAATAGTGAAGTCCTTCTTTCGCCTGGAAGATAGGCAACACATCGTGCATACATGTAATGCGGGATGCCTATGTCATAACATTATGTCTTGTGATTTAAATAATTTTACAATTAAAAAAAATACCTTTCGTTAAGGTCTTAACGTAAATCGAATAGTATAGTAACACCAATAGTAATAATAAACGAAAACTAATTATTCAAGAATTTATAACTTACATACATAATCCATTCCCCTATTACCGCATTTTGCAGTGTCGGGGTAATTTATAGCTTAAATTTGTAAAATTATTAAAAGAATCAACTACTTGAAAACCAAACCTAACAAAAAAAGAGAAACTTAAAGAAAATCAGTGCTACCTCAAAAGTTTCTATTTTGTTTAAAGAGAAAGGTCTTTACCGTAGACGTACCTTAAATCAAAGACTTTTTTTGTTGTTTTTGGAATTAAAGTTTTGCGATTCAGTTTGATTTTCACTTTGGGTTATTTCGTTATAGCGGGACTGCCGTGCAATCTGAAAATTGTAGATACACATGTCTTGTAATTTAAATAATCTTTTGCAATAAAAAAATAATACCTTTCGTTAAGGCCTTGACGTAAATCGAATAGTATAGCGCAATGGTACTTCCAAATTATCGTAGCCATCAACTTCGACTGTCAGAATTCCTGCGTTGATAATTATTATAAAAACCTAAACTTAATTACAAGATTTATAACCAATTTAATTTTTTACTAATTAAACACATCTATGTGCTGCTTGATGCATTTTCTAAACATATCCTTATAATAACGAATAACAGGTTAATTGTAAACAAATTATTATTTATACTTTTTTGTATTGTTTAACAGAGAAGTGAAATTATGAACATTGAATATATAAAAAAGAAGCTTTTACTTGACTAAACTTAACGTGTGTTGCATTAGTCGATTATATAAATTTTGGATTTGGCTGTTTTTATTGTAGCAGGGTGACCAGGTACACGAATGGATTCAGAACACAAACAGGACGGAGAAATTACTTTCCTGCGTCAACCTGTGGTTGCCAAGCGGTCAATAAGTGGTAAAAGTTTAGAAAAGAAGAAAAGGAAGTGAAAAAAATGTTAAAAACAGATAACAATAATTAAAAATATAAAAAAACTTTGAAATTGCAAATTCTCTAGGCTAGAAAAGAACTCAAATAGCTCATACAGGCAATTAATTGATCTTATCAAAAGCCTTTTTATAGCTGCATAACTAATGAATTATTTTTAAGTGTGGCATTAGCTAGAGCAAAACAGTAAGTAATAGGAATCAATTGAAATACAAACGTTATGGGCATTAGACTGAATTCAAGCGTATCAAGCTCAACTCAGCAGAACGCATACAACACAAAGATACTGCACAGGTAGGTTTATTCCAATGTGTCGTAGCTAATATTTCGTTATTAAATCGAACTAGTAGTTCGGTATAATAAAGTTCCGCTAAATTCGCTTTTCAAACCACTGTGCGTCGTTTGTTCTAAAAAGATTATATAAAAGAGGGAGAAACACGCGAACTTAAACCGTTAATTAAAAAAACCTTTATCGGAGAGATTATATAGGATGATTTTCTTGTTTACCTTGTAATACAACATAAAATACCACAGCGTTATTTATTAATGGAGATTATAATACATCTTTCATAATCGTAGATATTCCATCAATACAAACTTTTAATTTTTTTATTAGTAATTACTTTAATAGAGCAAAAAAGTAAACTACCTAAAATTACCAATAAAAAACAAATAATTTAAAAGAAAGTGGGGCGTCTCGACTCTCTAAACATCAATTCGATTTATACATCCCTCTGTAAAGAACACGGCACACTGTCTGTTTTCGCGAATAATATATAAAAATTCAATTCGGGCATAGACCCTCCTGGATATCGCCAAGATATAACAGTAGTTCAGTAGGGAAGTAGGCAATAAAGACCCCTTGAATTAAAGAATCCCTTAGGGGTTGGGGGTGACGTCATGTAACCTTGGAGGGGCAAAGAGAAAGACCGATAGGGAGGAGAAGAGGATAATATGTAGGAGTACGTACAAAAACGAAGCGGTCGGCATCGTATAGCGGTGCACCCGTGGTAGTGGTGGTAGTCGCATTTCGACGGCGGCGTCCATCGGCGTCGGAGGGCACGACGACGTGACATTGAATTTTTTAGCGCTCTTCGTTAACGAAAACAATTTATCATTTTTTGACTTTTTGGAATTTAGCTTTTAATAATTCTATTTTGACTATTTGGATTTTGCGAAGAATTAATAAAGATTATTGTAGAGGCCTGTTTGAATGTTTTAAAACAATTTCGTGCTGATTTTAATTCTGATCATGTTCGTTCTGTAGTTCACGTTTTATCGACCCCTTTTATTTGTGTGTATGTACTATACAATTCAGGTGGGAGTACGATAATAAGCTGGCGTGTGTTTGTGATAATTTAATTAGTTGTTCAATTAGTGACAATTTATACCAACCGGCTTGTTCTTAATAAATCGGAATACTATTAGGCACATTTTATTTTGCTATTTTTAAATTAAATTAAAAGTTGCGCAATAAAATACACAAAGTTGAAATATTCTAAATTAGTACCTACTAGTGGAACTGGAACATCAATCAAAAAGCGCTATAGTGTTTCAATATTTGCTCAAACAAATCAAATAACATGCATAAATCAAAATAATGATCTATTTGTTATTTAACTTCTTTTTGGGATTTTCAACGTAGAAACTTTCCAGTCGGAAAAATCAAATTAAAAGAAAAAAGATGAGTTCATGGGTTCATCGACGTTTATTAGCACAGTATTAACGAACGGGAAACCCTAGTAAAAAAGCGAAAATCAAATGGATGCGTTGGTAGTATTCGTTTTGTGAAAAAAGTGATGTGTTTTAAAAGAGAAACTGGGAAACAACATACACGTGGAAACACGTGGAAATGTGGGTGACGTACATTTTGGGAAGTTTTCTTATTTTTTGTATACATGATGCTCTTGGATACATAGGTAAGTTTGTTTATTTTCTTACAGTTAATCTTAAGACTATTTTGGAGCATATTAAAAGAAATTATACTTAACAGTTTTTAGCACTTTTCTTGATACATTAAATTTCAGACAATACAGTAAAGGGCATTTTATATGATTAGACAATAGGCAGTTTTCATATTTTATGAGAATTTGATTCACACATTAGTTAAAACAAATTAATTAAAAAAAATGTAAAACCTTTTTTGTTAACGAGTAACACAGCAATGATTGTGGTTTAAGTTCGTTTTCACAAAATCTTATTTTTTCTAATAGGCTATTACTGCAAATTTATTTAAAAATTTGTAATTTTTTACTTATATTAAAATAAAGAAATGTAAAATAGGCAACCCAATCGGCAAAGGAGCTTAAAAATTCTTTGCCATGCAAATTTAACATCCTCATTATCCTTTTTATCAGGGACCGAAAGACCACAATCTGTGTGAGCCTCGCAAAATGCATACAAGAAGATCAGTAAGTTAGAAATTAGAAATAACTTTAATTGTAATAAATTATTTGTAATTTTTGACATTGCTTTATATGATGTCTATCTCAAGTAATTTATTGTAATTAATCAGCTTATTTATAAGTTTTTAAAATTGTTGTTCTTCCACTAAATAGTATGGTATTTTGTAAGCGATAAAGTAAACACTCACCAATAACACTGCTAAAGGAATGCTAGAACATGCAACCCAAAAAATCAAAAACCTAGCAAGTCCTAAAACGTGCTGAACCTTTTGTTAGTAAAAAAAAAATAAAAATTGTATATTACGATTCCTGCGGCAGCGCGCGTGCAAACCGGCATAGCGCAGTTAGTATATTGGGACGGTCATTCGTTTTACTATTTCGCTTTACCTTTTGTTATCGGAACGGTCGAACTTCGAGTGTGAATGCAATCCCCAAGCTTCTTTTTTTAAATAAGAGAATAATATAGAATCTTATTTCCCAATTTTATAAATATATAATACATAGTGGAATAATTAATTGTATATGTTTATAAAATGCTGAGTGAAAGAAAAATTAACTTAAATTACTATAAAAGATGGAGCAAGACAGTTACAAAAAACCCATTACTGAAAATTGAACATTTGTATAGGTTACAGCATAAAATATAAATTAATAAATTAATTTAAACAGTATATATTTAGTACAACGTATTAATAAAATAAGCTTGAGAACCCTACAGTTGTAGTATCTTGCAAAAAGTAAGAGAGAAAAGAGCAAATAAACATTCTAAAGTAATAACATAATATAACTACACGAAATCCTTAAAGAAAATTTTAAAACTCTTTATGTAGGGATCACCACTGTTTTCGCATAGTGTAGACAGTATACATACCGTATATCTCATTTGGAAATCGAATATAAGGATTAACCTGTGCTTTTAAAAATCCTTAGTAAAATCTCCACAAGCAAATAAAGTTATTATTTATTTTTTATTTGTTTTTTGTTTAATTTTCAGGTGATTTTTAATAATTTTGTTAAACGTTTTTTCTATTTCATATCCACACTACGCAGGCACCAACTGCTAAAATCATATGCCTCCCATCTAACATAAAAACACAAATTAAGGTTATAATGACGTTATTTTTAAGTCATTATTGGTCGACGACATCATATGACTAATAAATGATGTCCATAAGACGTCATATAATGGGACGTACGTAGACGTCTTCAAAACGACGTCTTTTGGACGTACAATACAATACGTACAAGTTTCATTAAAAAGATATTATTTTAACAGGGGCCAAGGAATACTGGTCATATTAAGCAGGTGGTCACAATATAGAGATGTTTTGACTGTAGTATATAATAAATGTTATTTCCAATATTCAACTATTTATTTATAATTCCTGTCTTCGTCCTAGTATAGGACGTTTTAATGACGTCTTATATTGACGTCTTTGGGCTGTGACGTAATGATGTCAGTTTTACAACAATTCGACGTCGTTACTGTTGAAACAACGGCGACATTGTGACGTCAGTGTGCTGGCTGGGATATTCTTTATTAAAAAACTCTGCCGCCTGGACTTGAAACCACGGCCTTTGGAATACAAGCGGTACACTATACATGTTAAACGTTTTGTTTTACTGTTTACTTATTTTTTTCATATTCTCTTTTGTACGTTAATTTATGACAAAATCAATGCTCAAGGTAATGTATTAAAGAGCGCATAAGATTTTTCTGGAAACCAGAATTAGCATATTTAATATTTTCTCTAATTAAATACCTAATCGGATTGTCAAACAAAACGAGCATAATTTTTATTTAACATGTGTTTCAGTCGTGTGCAATATTGTGGATCATAATTACAATTTTGAAATACAATTTATTAGAACTAGGCGGAGAATAAACATTTTCCAAGAGAAAAATTGTCATTTTAAATTTTATTTTGTAAAGAAATAGAAAAGAAGTTATCTGCCAGCTGGAAATGGACATGGGACGGCAGCGTCTTGGAGTTATTGTCACCTCGCTTTGACTAACTGACGCATGGTCTCGTGCAGCCGCACCAATTGGTACCAATTTAAATGATTTTTACTTAGAAAGAAAGAGACTAAATGCAATTTTTTCGCCATTTTTAGAATATAAGTACTGTTTAAACAAATAAACAAAATGATATAAATAAATATTAATTTTATTTCTTGAGAAGATTTTACAAACGTTTACAATCGAAATCTTTTTTTACTGCCGTTCTAATTCTTTTAAATCCATGATAATAGTAAACATTTGACAATGCTATCACAAATAAAGATCCAATCATGGTTACATTGACAATAAAATCATACATAAATTTTACAATTTGCCGCTTCTTTGGCCCATGCTTTACGATTTTCGGAAATGCAGATTCGGAGATGCAAAGAAAAATTAATACGTAAATGATGACTTCGTGAAGATATGAAAAAATATTGATGAAGTTATATCGAGAAATGTACCATCTTTTTGTGACATAATGATATAAAAATCCCTAAAGCTTTTCTCTTTCGGGCTAGAGCATCAATACTTCGTAAACAAATTACTCTGAAACTTATCATAAATGCTCTCTGGCAGCGCTCGCTACCTGCACTTACAATTAATCAGTTTATGGTCAAAATGCAAGCACTTAATGCATGACCTGGAATGGTGCAGTTGTAAGCAGCTA
Organism: Agrypnus murinus; assembly: GCA_929113105.1. Lineage (NCBI taxonomy): Eukaryota > Metazoa > Arthropoda > Insecta > Coleoptera > Elateridae > Agrypnus > Agrypnus murinus. The sequence continues at coordinate 150,500,604 of OV816028.1, forward strand.
CTATTTATCTTGGTTTTTAAACACTAGAAATCAATTAAATTTATTAAATTAATTTAAAATAAATAAAGAAAGGGAAGACTTTAAGTACTATTACGATTTCTCGTCAAAATTCTCAACTTCAAGAAAAAGCACCCTAACTTACACACCGAATAATAAAAGCATTTTGCGTTTTGTTGCATTTGCCACTTGCTTTCGCCATTATTTGTACTTGATGCCCTAAAAGTAATATATCAAGGCAGAGAGTCCATTGTTACAACCCTCAATAATTTTTCACTCTTCGAGTTTCCCCTCATTTATTACTCAATCCAGGCCATTCATCTAGTAAATAGAATTTTATTCTTCTGTTAGTATAATGTTTGTTCGCATTTCAATTCGGCTCATAGAAGATCTTACGCAATCGGATATTTTGAAAAGTTATTTCAAATCAAAGTTTATTCAAGGATTAACACTAAGTCCTTGAACTATTACTTCTAACCCTTTTTATTAGAATTAATGAGATAAGGAAGGTCGTTGTTCGGAAATATAAAAATAGAAAATTTAATCAATAACTATTTTTGGGTCGAATAGTCAAAGAGTGAAGAAGGGGAGATTGAATAAAAGGGGACAATTTTATATTAATAGTATAATTTTATTTAATTATAATAAGCATAATAATAAATCATTTTATAAAATGGTTTTTCTTGTTATATTACAGAGAAGGTGAAAACGAGCGGATGCGAATCTTGTGCCTTGCGATTGACTTGCAGACATTTCGATTCAATTATAGCCATATTGGAAGCAAATTTCGAATCGTTAGAAAATTCAGCAACGTATAATGAAACTTTACCGACTGCCTTTCCTCCTATACATCCCAGGACAGCTTTGAATAAAAGGTGAGTAAAGCTTTATTGTTTTTTAAGACTAAAATACCATTTTTCCTTACTTTTTGCATATTTATAAAACTGGTCGATATAAATTGGAAGTGTATCAAACAGATGCCCACATTTTATACTGTTTATTTTAAAATGTTTCTTTTTGATACTTGTATATTAAAAGAAGGTTTATTTATGCTAAAATGTGCCGATAGGTGTTAATGTAAATTTTACTGTGCAAAAAGAATTTATTTGTAATTTGTATATATGAAATTCTAGTTTTTTACAAAGACTTGCTCAAACTTTCAGCTTTCAACTCGATTCCGATAATTATAATAAACACGCTGACGTCTTTATGACGTCTCTGTTATAAAGTTCTATGTAGAGTTAAATATTAAATGATTAAATGGTCGGTTTCACAAGGCTTGATTAAACTCTGATTAACTTAATCATGATTAAATTTTAAATCTAGAAATATAATTGGATAAAATTCAAGGTCTGTTAAATCTCAGCCAATGAAATTTCTGAATTTCGAATTTAATGACAATTAAGTTAAACATAACTTAATCAAGCTTTGTGAAACCGACCATAAATGAGTTAACTGGCACAATGAGTATGATACGTTTAGTATTAATAATAAACTTAACAATAATACATTCATTGTACATAAATGAGTATGACTAAAGGCTTTTTAATTACGTTTCGTTACTCCGACTAATGATATGATTATTATATTTCTGATGATAATTTAATTTAATTGAAATAATGCTCCGGATAAATATAAAGTTGTGCAAAGTCTAACTCTCCACAAATTGAGACTCTCTCAGGCGGGTCGCTTCAACGTATAACTAATTCTTATATTTGGAATTTATAATAACAACACAATTTTATTTTTTATTAACAAGTAACAATTAAATAATAAACAAAAAATTATACCATCAAACAAATAGTTACTTTTATAAAAAATAAAAAGACAGAAATAATTGTTTATGATTTAAATAGCAATGAAAAATATGAATACAGCTTTCTTTCTACTTCTATAATTAATTTTTCGTTAATCTCAAAATAATTAAATGTTATTTATTTGAAGATAAATTAAATTCATATCAAAACAAATAATTATTTTAGTTTAACTATAAAAAATTACTTCTTGCAATAAAGAAAATAATTTGTTTGAAATTCTTTATGTCCTTTTTGGTATCATTAAACTTTCTTATTACTAATTAAACTAATGGCTACTGAAAAACCCACGATTGTTAAATTACAAGGGTTGTAGTTCCTACCTTTAAATTTTCTTAAAATTGGCGTCTTGAAATACCAACTTGATATGCTGAAATATCTATGAAGTATCAGCTGTCTGCTATCATTAACTCGATAAAGAATTGAAGAAACAGTGTCAACAGTCCAATCATAAGTACGAGTATATCCAAATCAATCAAAGATTTACAAATTGGTATACCAAATCCAATAATTGTTATTCATCAATGGTAAGTACATAAATTGTCTTATTATCCAAATCCATTATAATAATAAAAATTTTCCATAAATTTGTCTTGTTAATAAAATTTAATCGTTAAATTTATCAACCACTTTAAATTATTCTGCTTAAATAGACACTTTTATTTTAAAACTTTCTTAACTAAAACTAAATTCAAAAATATGACATTTCTAAATTAGGTCAACATAACCTTAATTTTTATTAATCTGAAGACGTATGCACTATCTGCGAGATGTAAATTGAAAAACAGATTGTTGCAAACATGACTGTCGTTTTATATCTTTTTGTCGAAACATTTGAATGGGATGCGATTTTTGCATAAAACAAATGCCTGTTGACATTTCTAAATATTCTTAGCCCTATTTTTATTTATAAATCTTAATTAACGAGTGATAAAGTATGGAGGAGCGTAATGCACTAATGTATAATACTTACATTACCTCCATTGGACTCTCATAAGAGATTGTTGTATGAAACCCCGTCACTGCAAATGCGGTAAAATGGTAATGGATTATGAATGTATAAATGAATTAAAGTATGATATTGACTTTGAAAATATTCAGTTTAATTAGTATTTCTTAAAAAGAAAAGTTATTCGAATTCTATCCCTTGAATTACAAAAGTAAAAAGTAGGTATTGGGCCACCTGGCCCAGACATTTTTGCGGGGATGCAGTCGTCGTTAAGTACGGAATCTGCATTACCGACATTCTGTATTACCGGCATTTGGTTCGTCACTCGGCTAAATGGCAACGCTGTTGCTAGGGGAAAACAGATGGCGCCAGTGTCGTTTTTGTACCGACATTCTGTATTATCGGCATTTGGTTCGTCACTCGGCTAAATGGTAGCGTCGTTGCTAGGGGAAAGCAGATGGCGCCGGTGTCGTTTTACGTGATTTTTGTACCGACATTCTGTATTATCGGCATTTGGTTCGTCACATGGCTAAATGGAGTTAGTGTTACTAGGGGAAAACAAAGGGCGCCAGTGTCGTTTTACGTGATTTTTGTACCGACATTCTGTATTATCGGCATTTGGTTCGTCATCATGAAGAAAGCTGTATTACCGATTACGGGCGTTCTACTGATTGTTAATAGGGGGAGTCAAGGTTTATCATTTTATATTAATAAATTTTACCGATTTCTTAAAATAATTATCGTCGTCATTAATACTTTAATTACATATAATAATTTAAGATAATTAATTCAGCATTAAAATTTTAAACGCAAATCACGGGACAATTTACGGATAATAATAATAATAACAATAATTATAATGTCTTTATTTCCCTTACAGGCTTACACCCAAATAGGGAAAAATATGAATTTACAAATGTTTTCATCGTTTATGCTATTCTCCTGTAATATCTCAGGGGTAATGTGTAAAGAGCGGAAAATATGCAATGTGCATTTTATGATGTTGATGAAATAAGAATTATTTGTAGATTCAATTAAAATGCCTAAAACCTAAAATTTAAGGCTTTAATATTATTGTTTATTGTATATTTTATATCAATAAATGCGAAACTCCGTGTAATGCCATGTAATAATAATGCAACAATGTAACATAACTGTATACATCGGTGTATACATAAAATAAACTTGATGTTGATGAAATAAATAATAGAAACAAAATTTAATTTATGATTTGATTTATTGAAATTTCCTTATTCTTATAACAAATAAGTTTTTACTAATAATATTTAGTTATTACTAGTTAGTTAATAGTATATTATATACATATTTGTTGCATTTTTTTTTGTCGAAACCCATGCATTTAGTATTGTGTATTGTGGTGACAAAATTCACTTGGTATTGTTATGTCTGTTTGTGTTGGTGAATATTTCACCATTTACAACATAATCATGAATAAAGTGGTTGGTGTATTTTTGCATACGAAACAATGGAACATTTATTTACGTTTAAATTTAGGCGATTAGCTTTACACCAATCACATAGAAAGTTAATGTTAGACTGCAAATATAAGCAATCATTGATATCTCGTACTTGATGATATATTTTTAAATCGTCAGCAAATAATAGTTTTTCTCGCAGTGTATAGATTGATGATGATGATGAATACCACGTAGACACGTCCATTCGTGACGGGTATCTTGGAATACGTTCTGCTTGGTTCGGACATCTTGTATTCCAACCCTCTGGCGTTTAATGTCATGCTTACCTTGCTATCTCTCTCTCTCTCTCTCTCTCTCTCTCTCTCTCTCTCTCTCTCTTCTCTCTCTCTCTCTCTCGCTCTCTCCTTCTCACTCTCTCCTTATCATCTATTAGAGAGGACGCATTAAAGAGTCTTCTCTCTCTCAATGTCTCCTCTCTCACTCTCTTGCTCTTTCGCTCTCTCCTTATCACCTATTAGAGGACGCATTAAAGAACCTTCTCTCCCTCTCTCACTCTCTCGCTCTCACGCTCTCTCACTCTCTCTCTCCCTTCAACCTAATGCTAGTAAATGAAACACCATTGGATAGAGGTAACCGTTAGGTCTACTGTTCTGGGATTGGTTCGGACGGCTTTGTTATTTCATACGTGAAAATAAAAAACATCGATAAATGTTTTACTGTTTTTATTATTTTTCGTATAGTTACACAATATTACTAATATTCTATTGTAAATCAGCTTAAACTAGGTGATTATAGTTTTATATAGTATATTACTTTATTACTCAATATAAACTAGATATGTTATATCAGAATGTTACAATTAATTTTCTAACAAAATAACTTAGAGCAGCTTATAAATATATATATATTCTAACACTTAACATTTACTTAATAGAATATTAACTATATATTAAACTTAAACCTCAACAACATACTTTATTTAATCTAGTAATATAAACTTTATATAGGCAAGAACTGTCATTTAACAACATCTTCCGCCTTTATCCAGGACTTTTCATTCAAGCCGAGCCATTTGACGTACATGTCACCATTGCTGCGGCGTTTAAGTACTTTTTCAACTAAGTAAACGTCTGGCTGATTGGTTTTCTGTAGCTCGAACTCGTAGAAAGCTCCTCGAACAGCAACCCCATGAAGATCTTCCAGCAGATATGTGACAGGTTTTGTAAATTGAACTTTAACTATTTTGAATAATTCAGTTGACCAGCTGGGCGTGTATCCCTTAGAAAAGACCCCCTTGAACTTACTAATACGTACGAGGTCATTCAAGTCTAGTTTACGTTTACTTCCTGCAGCGACATCTGCTTTTACATTAGTGTCATAAACGGTTAGTTTGGTGGTAGGTGTAACAGTAGCAGGAGCTCGACCTATCGTTCTATGTCTGGTGTTGTTATAGCTGTCAACTACCCTCTGTAATATATCTATCCATTTAAATGATCCTCGGTAGCTAAACTCTTTATACAACTTTTGCTTAATTGTACGGATAACGCGTTCAACTATCGAAGCCTTAATTACGGAATATGTAGAGTAATGATTTATAGTGTGCTCTTTCATTAATCGTTTAAAATGTTTATTGTAAAACTCTTTCCCGAGATCCGTCTGAAGATTCTTGGGTATGACTGAACTCTTAAAGATGCTGCGGACCTGCTTTGTCACCTCTTCTCCGGATTTAGTTTTCAACGGTCGTGCATACAGATATTTCGAATAACAGTTTATCATCAGCAGTATGTAACGATACCCCTTATTTACTTTAGCATAGGGAATAAACTCGGCTAAGTCAGCCTGGAACAAGTCCTGGAAATCTTTTATTATAGTGCGACGTCTTTGAAAGTTTTTTCTAGCAGCCCTGTGTATTTCATCAACAACGGTTTGTTTAGCACTAGTCATTATCATACAATTAATCTCAACGACACCGAGAGAGCAACGTCTCAAATAATTATATTGGCAGCAGCCGAGTTTGATGAATACTGAACAATGTTAAAGCAATATATCATTATATACCCCCGAAATATTCTATTCTATGATGCCTTCCTCCTTAAGTTCGCTTATAATTGATATTATTTCGTTTTCATTCTGTGGACTAGTGTTGCCGGCACTCTTTACAGCATATAACAAACGAAGCCGGTCGACTAGCTCGTTAGCCTTATTCCAGTAGACGTATTCGACTTTGCAATCGCTTAATTTTTTAAAATTTGACGATGATGATGATGATAGTCTAATGCCTAAACCTTTGATTCTGGGTAAGTTCGGTTTAATTATATAATCATACTTCCAATGTTTAACAGCTGTTAGTTTACCCTGTGGTCTATATGATTTCTTATGCGCATTAGTAAGGGCTATTATCTGCATATAATTATTGATATCAGCTTGCGTTGGTATAGACTCTAATTCACTAAACGTGAGTAAGTCAAACAGACCGGGTGTTGCTTTGAAAACGTTGTTTTTAATTATGATGTTTGTATCACGCATAGTCACAGGGGAAGATGCAAATGTCCACGCGTCTCGATCAATTTTATATCTAATACCGAATCTAGTTCTATCTATATTTTTGTTTCCGACAGCGTTAGCTATCAGCATACCGTAATGAGTAGGGAGATCAAGAGTTTTATTAGATTCTTCTTCTTCTTCTTCGTCTGCTTCCGATGATGATGATGTAGCAGGTTGTTTTTTAACTTTCAGCTGGGGAATGTAACTAGCAGTAGTAGTAATAGTAGTAGCAGCAGATGGTTGTGTTTTAACTTTCAATAGGGGTACGTTAGAGGTGTTAACTGATTTAGCAATGGTTTCCAGTGGCGATATAACTGGATTGTGCGTGACGCGATACATACGTTCTGCTTCTGCTCTATCACGACGAAAGTATGCAAACTTCTTACGTATAGCATTACGAGCGTGTATTATTTTACGCTTTAAACTCAGATCATACGTGTTGGACATGTCGGCTATGCAGAGACTACTAAACGAATCGACTTTAATTATAAACTTATATATGAATCAAAACCCTTCCGATATCTGCCACGGTCTAGAGAGCTGTCTTTATTAATTACCAGGAAATCATGCGGCTCCTTCCAACACAGAGAGCAAATGTTTTTGAACTGATCATAGCTAATACCGTCTCCTACAACATGATCGCTAAACACGTGTTTTAAGTTCAACTCGTCTTGTCTAAAGAGAATAATTAGGTTTGCATTGTCCCTAATCAGATGTTTCGGTATCTTGGCGTACGTTTGGCCTAGATAAAAACAGTCGACACCCTTATGCCTACCCATGCTAAAATATTCTCTAATCTTTTCCTGCTTGCTGCAAATTATATCATCAAAAATGAACACTGAATTAGGTTTAACATCACCGGGGCTGATTACGTCATCGTTTTCGCTAAATTCATAATATCCCATACCCGTAAGTGGTTTCATAACACGTCTTAAGAATTCATATTTAGGTTGAAATAAAGACTTGGCGTATAGGTAGATATTTTCAAATTTTAATCCGTTTTCGCTAATAAGTAAACCTAACATAGCATTAGTTTTACCGCAGGAAGATGGACCGCTCAATATTGCTCTACATGATACAGGTAACAGATCGCCATGTTTCCTAACATCCTCGCCTGATCGTCGTTGTAAAGATGTATCATCGCAGTCGTCTAGGTTACATATGTTTAGTGACTTATTTTGTTTAACGACCTTCATTACGGTATGCGTACGTGTCTAGTCACGGTCTCGTTAAACGGATTATACTCGATTAATGCGTCGTGAAGGATCAAACAATACGCCTTAGTTGTGTTCGTAAATGCGGCTGAAGACTCGAGCTCTAGTCTAATATCGACAGTGGAATCCTTAAAACTCTCTACCTGTCTTGAACAGTCAATAACAAAAATGGGGTACGTTTCAAACGATTTGTAGCTGAGTAAACAACTCTCAGCCGCACCTCTACCTATACCGTCATAGTAGTTCTCGCGAAAACGAGTATAATTCAGATACGCAGGAATGTAGTCCTTACGGTCGAAATCGAGATTTAAACGCTGATGCGGGAACACTTGCGAATTTAAATACAACTTGACGTCGACCAAGTTCGAATGAGTAAATGTAGTCGGGTTACCCGTTCTTATACCCAGCTGACGCTCGTCTTGTAAAACTACAAAGACCCAGCGCGGTTTCTCTAGATCATTGGAGTTCTTTACGCGCCAAACCTGGTTTTTAGTAGTTCCCAACGAGGGTAACTCGTGTAATTCCCAACGTCTAAACGGAGCGATAATAGAAGAATTATCTCTTAAACTCTCCACCAGGTTCACTTTGCTTTCATCTGATAACAGTATATGCGGAACTTCCCACGAAAGCTTATCAATCTTGATATCTACGTCGGTACCTGCATCACCTGCTTCGCTTTTATAGCAATTAAAATCGTTCTTGGCGCGAATTAAAACTAGCTGACAACTCATATGAGGTATTACTTTTTTATAATCGTCTGCAAATCCAAAGATATCTTTTAATGGTATTCTACACGTGAAATGAAAGACGTTATTCCCTTGGTTATGTAACAAATCATTATCGCTAGTAATCCCTAAGTTCCATGCTGTGCTGGTTAAAGCTCTATCCTCGGCGCCATGTGAAACGAGACCTTTTATAGTGCTTGTAATGCCGGGCTGTTTACAGACATCTATGAGCTGGTTTGTGCCTAATATTAGTTGAATTTCATCAAACAGAAAGTGGGCAAAATTGTTTACCAGAAGGAATTGCTTGTTTTCTGCACGCGTTATGCTACCTTTAACAAGTACATAGCTGTCATACAAAGCTAAAACGTTATCGGAATTTTGTATGCTGATTCTAATGGTGTCGGAATGATTGGCATTTAGCGTAAACGGCAGATAGGTATAAAAATCCTCTTTTATTATATCTGTATCGACGCGAGGCTTCCCAAATATGTTTAATTTATCAATGGTAAAGGTGTCGGTGTTAATATGCATTTTACTTCGTTTTGACATGCTGCTGCTGCTGTTATCGTACTTTAAAGCCTAAAGATTCAAGAAAAAGGCGACGAGCTTTAGTTAGTTTTAATCGAAGGTCTGCACGTGCCGACGTTCGACGGTGAATGACCTTTGATGGACATATGCTGATGTTTTTATAGCTAAAGTTTATTCCCATTTTTCACGTTTAAGTTCTAGCCTGATGCTCGTGAAAGTGTCTTCAGACAAATTTATCAACTCTCCTCTCGCGTCTACCAGTCTAATGGTAATGTTGTCGATCTCGGTGACAGTGATGGGAAAGTAAATCACATGCGATGGCTCCTTTTCAATCAGATAACCGGGTGGTACGCAAACACCAAATTCGAAGATTGTATGACCTGCTTGATTGTTTCTATATGAGCCGCCTGTAATATTCGTGTCTACAAAGATGTTTGGAGTTGAAAGTATATCGACAACTCGATCTGATACGTGTCTACTACCGGGTTCTAGCACGCGCTTCTTAAATCCTAGTAGTGATCCTATGTTATCGGGTTTGGTAAAATCAATCAACTCGGTAGCTGATTCAATCTCACACTTTCCCGTATTAGTGTTAGCTTTGATTTGTAGTAGTAGTAGATCTCCCTCTTCGGGATCGTCACTAATTTGATTGTTTATATAGTTAACGATTTCAGACAACTCGTAGCTACCCGGTTCAATAGTTATCGCCTTTTCTCCGTAATAAAATTTATTTTTGCCTGGGTATATATTCCGTATCGTGTGACTTGTATATAAGCCGACTAAACCTAGTGAGTATTCGTAACGCACGTGATCTAGTGTTATAGGTGGATAAATACGATCCGTAGAAAGCCTGTTTCCTGTACCGTACACCGTGATGGTCCTAGCCATACTTAACCGATTTACACTTTCACCTCTCTTTTATACAAAAATCGTAGACACAGATGTCCGCAGTTGTATGTATTGAACTTTTGTTCTTGGGCTACGTTGTAGTATACGGAGCAGCGAGGTCCTAAATATTTCACAAGTTCAGATGGTGGTCTCAGGTCTCCGAAGGGGTCATAGTACAAAACCACGTTTCGATCCTTTCTATAGGCAACCCAATGAGTACCCGGTCCTCCAGCGTCGTCAAGATTAACAATAGCTCTTTCGAATTGCAAAGGTTTCGTTGCAGGTAGACTTGTTCTCATATAGACACCTCTAAAATAGGGAATGTCTTTAGCATGTTTTATTATATCTAGGTCTGTAAGTGGTCTCCGAGGCAAGTTATTCAGTTTTTTGACCGCCTGACATATGGTTTTAAGTACAATGCAGCTCCGCCAGCTCTATACGGCTTCAGGTAAAGGGCGTTCCCGTTCTTACCGCCTAAAGCGATAGCTTCCATACTTTTATTATGCCGTGTAGTTTCTTCTAGCTGTCTCTTATTACTATTAGCAGTGTTAACAGCTTTTGCTACCCCTGAGGCGCCTCCTATAATTGCACCGAGAGCCGAGAGGCCAGCAAAAATTGGTATGAGTGGTAAAATACCCCCTGTAGCTGTAGGCACAGGAATTATTCGGGGTACTTTAACGTTTTTTCGACCGCCTACGTTTTGAATGATTCTTCTGGCAGCGCTCAGGGCATGATGTATTAAATCTTTACCCGTGAGTCTCTTGCTTGCACGATTCACTACACCAACAAGCTTCTTTAAAACGCCACCTTTGAAAGTGACAGTTTTCTTCATCATCTTTTTAGCGAGACCCTTTTTCGCCGACAGTTTGTTTGTCTTTACGCCCATTCCCAACTTTCTTTTAGCCTTCATTATACCGGTTACAAACAGAGCTGATGCTTTTTCCCCTAATTTAGAGTCTTTAGCCTTAACACGCTTCCAAGCGGCTTCTTCTAATACACGATCTGCCTGGTGTCTACTGTTCAAATCGGAGCTTTGAGCGTACGAGATGTCGTGCTGCATACACGCCTGGTCCAAAGGATTTATACCTTTATCGCCACGTTGTAATCTTTTAGATAATTTAGTACCAGGTCCACAGTACTGATAGGAAGGAAGATGTAGTTCAATAGGCAGTTTGTCTATGAGCTTGTTAACAAAGCCGTTACCTTCGTGAACTAACATCTGGTACTGAGAGAAGAGACTGCTTGTACCTGTATTTATACTCGGTCACCACTGCAGCCGGACTAATCTGTGTTCTGAAATCTCTGCGTATAGATAAAGTCTCTATGATCAGCTTGTAGAATTTCACACAGATGCTTTTCAACATTATGTATTCTTGTTTGAAAACGGTATCTGTCCAGAGCTAATGTTTGCCAGTCTCCCTTTCTTGCCTGTCTGTATGCATACTCCCATACTATCATATGATGTATATTATTCATGCTTGCGTCGGCAAAACTTACTTTCTTTACCATATCGATGTGTTACTGCTGCTGTTGCTACAAATCGCTATGTTTGGAGAGTTATTGACATTAGTAAAACTAAAAACTTTGTTTAAATACATTTTTATTTCTTCAACGATACATTTAGGCTAAGATAGAAAAAAAATAACTGATTAGCGTAGATATAAGCAAACTAAGCATTTGCGCAGCATTCCCGTAAGGCTCACCACGTTTCCTATCTGCGCTAATCAGGCATTTGATATAATACACTTAAAACTAGAATAAAAACTGGTGTCAATATGATTAGGTCAACCGATAGTAGTAGTAAATTCCGTTATTAGTCGGTATTGTACACTCTCTTTATGTTGTAAGAGTTCGTACGTGTTGCAGATTCGGCTATTAGGGCATCAAACGATGATCGCATAACTTTTTGAGTATCCTCGAGCACTTGTACTTTATCTAATAATTTTTTATGATTACTATCTAGGGTATTATTCGTTTCTTCTATCTTTGTCAACACACTCGAATGATTAGTTTCCATCTCATCATTCGCTATTAGGTGATTTCTCTTTGTTTCTTTTTCCAACGTTGTTAGAAAACTGTTAAGTTTACTAGTTTCAATGTCAACCTTTGTTACCTCTTGCTTTAGATCTTTAATAGTGTTCTGAGTGTCGGTAGTCATTGTAATGAAGGTTTGTACAGCAGAGTCGAATTGAGCATCTACATAAGCTTTAGAAGTGACATCCGTGCCATCTATAGGGTAACTTACTGAAACAATACGTTTACCATCTGCATTAAACTGCATTTGATCGTTTGTATGCATAGCCCGATTGTTAAAATACTGCCTAGAGATTACATCTTTATCCTCTAGAGGCTCCCCTATATTACAAATTCTTCCATCTTTAGCATCATAGTACGACCCCTGTCCTTTATCCTCTCGTCGTCGTCTCAAACAATTAGAGAGTAATTTTCTTTCAACATCGTCCACCAGCTCGTCGGTATACTTTTTCGTACAAACATCGTGGTTGTCAAGCGGTTCTTTAACGTGTACTAACCTTCTTTTCTTAACATCAATTACACCTTCATCGTTATCTGATAACATTAGTACAGAACGCTTCGTGACAAGATCGTTATCGTTGATAGGAGCGCCTACATTAGTTATACGACGGTTCTCAACATCGAAATTACCCTCTGGTGTTAATTTAAAACCATAACCTCTCGGTCCACGTTTTGTTGCAGCCATTGTTTCATCTGTCATACTCATCATAGCTCTACCGAAGAGATCTATTGTGTTCATGATGACGTATGACAAATAACTGTCACGCATGAACAGAATACACAGTATTTATAGCTGAGATCTTCATAGCGCAATGATGTACATATTTCAATACGTCATGAGATTTATACAGTTCGTCGGATGTTCTCAGACATAATCGTAGACGGTACTGAGACTTCTTGTAATCAGCCCGCATTTAATTTAGTAAACATCGTATGCTTTTACGCTTTTTTGAATAATTATCGTCCGAACCAATCCCAGAACAGTAGACCTAACGGTTACCTCTATCCAATACTGTTTCATTTACTAGCATTAGGATGAAGGGAGAGAGAGAGAGAGAGAGAGAGTGAGAGAGCGTGAGAGTGAGAGAGCGTGAGAGCGAGAGAGTGAGAGAGGGAGAGAAGGTTCTTTAATGCGTCCTCTAATAGGTGATAAGGAGAGAGCGAAAGAGCAAGAGAGTGAGAGAGGAGACATTGAGAGAGAGAGAAGGCTCTTTAATGCGTCCTCTCTAATAGATGATAAGGAGAGAGTGAGAAGGAGAGAGCGAGAGAGAGAGAGAGAGAGAGAGAGAGAGAGAGAGAGAGAGAGAGAGAGAGAGAGAGAGAGAGAGAGAGAGAGAGATAGCAAGGTAAGCATGACATTAAACGCCAGAGGGTTGGGATACAAGATGTCCGAACCAAGCAGAACGTATTCCAAGATACCCGTCACGAATGGACGTGTCTACGTGGTATTCATCATCATCATCAATCTATACAATGCGAGAAACTATTATTTGCTGACGATTTAAAAATATATCATCAAGTACGAGATATCAATGATTGCTTATATTTGCAGTCTAACATTAACTTTCTATGTGATTGGTGTAAAGCTAATCGCCTAAATTTAAACGTAAATAAATGTTCCATTGTTTCGTATGCAAAAATACACCAACCACTTTATTCATGATTATGTTGTAAATGGTGAAATATTCACCAACACAAACAGACATAACAATACCAAGTGAATTTTGTCACCACAATACACATTACTAAAGAGCGGAAAAATGCAAGGCAAAAAGAAAACATATGCACATTTAAATGCAACGAAATTTGACAAAAAATGCATGGGTTTCGACAAAAAAAAATGCAACAAATATGTATATAATATACTATTAACTAACTAGTAATAACTAAATATTATTAGTAAAAACTTATTTGTTATAAGAATAAGGAAATTTCAATAAATCAAATCATAAATTAAATTTTGTTTCTATTATTTATTTCATCAACATCAAGTTTATTTTATGTATACACCGATGTATACAGTTATGTTACATTGTTGCATTATTATTACATGGCATTACACGGAGTTTCGCATTTATTGATATAAAATATACAATAAACAATAATATTAAAGCCTTAAATTTTAGGTTTTAGGCATTTTAATTGAATCTACAAATAATTCTTATTTCATCAACATCATAAAATGCACATTGCATATTTTCCGCTCTTTACACATTACCCCTGAGATATTACAGGAGAATAGCATAAACGATGAAAACATTTGTAAATTCATATTTTTCCCTATTTGGGTGTAAGCCTGTAAGGGAAATAAAGACATTATAATTATTGTTATTATTATTATTATCCGTAAATTGTCCCGTGATTTGCGTTTAAAATTTTAATGCTGAATTAATTATCTTAAATTATTATATGTAATTAAAGTATTAATGACGACGATAATTATTTTAAGAAATCGGTAAAATTTATTAATATAAAATGATAAACCTTGACTCCCCCTATTAACAATCAGTAGAACGCCCGTAATCGGTAATACAGCTTTCTTCATGATGACGAACCAAATGCCGATAATACAGAATGTCGGTACAAAAATCACGTAAAACGACACTGGCGCCCTTTGTTTTCCCCTAGTAACACTAACTCCATTTAGCCATGTGACGAACCAAATGCCGATAATACAGAATGTCGGTACAAAAATCACGTAAAACGACACCGGGGCCATCTGCTTTCCCCTAGCAACGACGCTACCATTTAGCCGAGTGACGAACCAAATGCCGATAATACAGAATGTCGGTACAAAAACGACACTGGCGCCATCTGTTTTCCCCTAGCAACAGCGTTGCCATTTAGCCGAGTGACGAACCAAATGCCGGTAATACAGAATGTCGGTAATGCAGATTCCGTACTTAACGACGACTGCATCCCCGCAAAAATGTCTGGGCCAGGTGGCCCAATACCTACTGTAAAACTGTGTAAAAATAAAAGATAGGTGGAGGATAAGACTGTTTGAACTCTAAAGTACGGCTAAACATAATGTAAGAAGTCGAGAACGAAAGTGAGACGAATTACGCCTTTCCATTACCGTCAACCCTTAACAGATTATACGCCATGTACCTACTTCCAATTTATTTTGTTTTAACAAATTGGTTAGCGTCACGTTTTAGATAGAAGAAGAATGAAATTACAAAAGGTATTCGTTTTAGAAAGCAATTCTAATTAAAGCAACAGAAATGGTTTTATATAAAATATAAAAATATAAATGAAGCAGTTTGATAAAATAATAAAATCCGGTAGCCTTCTGGCTGCTCCTAAATAACCTAATTTCAGATTTGAATACTAGGTATAAGTATGTATTGCATTTATTTTACACCGTGACACCGTAATTCCTGCAACAACTATATTTTAAGGTGAACGAATTTATATATTTATGAAGTACAATTCTTAACCCAAACCAAAAATAAAGCAAAACCGTTAACACAGCAAACATTTCTGTTAAAATTTAATTAGCCATATGGTTAAGAAACGGAAGCGAGTGTGCGTGACAGGCAAATAATATAAAGTAGAGCAATAACAACAATGTTGGAGGGTCACATTCACACATTTCGCGTAAAGATCTAATCAATATAAGTTCATTCTCATTATCACGACCCTCCAGCAGAATACTGTTTCCAGAAAAATGAATCTGGGTTAAAATCAACCCTCCTATTGTTATTCTATTCACGTCTTTTAACCACAACCTCAGACAACATCAGCTTTTAGACTCCCATTATATCATATAGGGTTCGGCTTCCTTTTCGTATGCTAGGATGAAAAATATTCAAAGTAATCGCACTATCAGTCATCTATCGGTTATGTATGCTTTTGAATTTTCAAACGTGAAAGCCTTTTCCTGTATGGGATACGTGTGCTCTACTACAATAGGGTACCTATACCTTATTCATGTATGGATTTAATAAGTGTTTTGAAAAAGTCGGTCAGGAGGTATTATGGTAAAATTGAAAAACTTATAAATATTTAACTATTTCAGATTTTATCGCGTGGAATGACGGGTATAGCTTTGGATTTATAGTGGGAAATTCATTTCAGATAAATAGCTAGTTCGAGATTTATCGAATATTATTAATCTGGAGATCAGCGGAAGAGATATAAACAAGATTTATATCAGAAAAGGGGTTATTATATTAGTCAGATCTCATTCGAATACCTTTCCTCATCGCTATATTCCTACCCTCAATTTACATGATATATAGTATCATTTACCTTTCTACTAAATATTGTTTAATATATTTTTAGGCAAGTAAAAGTAACAGATTTTTAAGTGATTCGAATATTTTCTAATAACAAAAAAAAACTTGATTAATTTGATAATTTCCTTCGAGAATATGCATGTTTCAAAGTAATAAAAAGAATAAAAATAACTCCTACTTTAATGCTCCATTAAAGTGCTTAGGTATTCAGTAAATTATCCGAAAAAATAATAATATCGGCAACATCGTGAACAGGAAAATTCTTTTAGGGTAATAAAAATTTTCTTTTTTAATATAGATTAATGTTCTTTTATAGCAGTGGTATAAAATGAATTTATGATATCAAACAAGCCTTGAGTTAATTCAAGGCAAGTTCAAATTCTAAAATTAAAATAGATTGCATTCACAGTCCTTCTACAGACATTTTGTACAATTTAAACGCGAGTTGAAAGTTAATTTGTTAACTGGGGTTGTAAATTTTGTGTAGAAATCAGATCGAATTAGTTTACCTGCTGTGGGTTTATTATTAGAACTCGGCCAAATTTAAAGTAATTCGATTATTAATCATGCTACTTTGGAGGTTATGATCAAATTATAAATGGTATAAGAACAGAACCTCGAGCACATTTGAAACTGTAAAACACCAAAAGTGGGTGCAACACAAAAACAGAAGTTACGTGTGGAAAATGTAATAATTGTTAATTTAGATTCCGCAGAACCCAGAATGAGAAGCTGAATTAACATTATTCAATACAAATCTATGATAGTAATAAAGCCCAATAATAAACATTGTTTATTACAAAAAATCTTCGTATATTGTAGTTTTGAAGATAAGGACCTTCGATGCCGGCAACTTTGCTCTCTCATAAAATAAAAGGTAATATACAAAAATAGATAATGCAATAATGTTGTAATAATAAAAAGAATTCGATTAAGAATTCGAAAACAAGTTTAGTTATTTATGTACCAAGGGTGTTAGGATGATGATAATTCCAGAAGGGCCCGAGGAATAGAAGTCGCCCGATGATAGGCATTATCATCTAGTATCGCTCATGATGCATACAAAATTTTATTTTTCACGAAAATATATCGTACAAGTACAAAATTAGTTTTAATTTATAATTGTTGGCGTTGCCAAGGTTGTTGTTTACGTATTTATAAAACTAGGAATTTTTATGTTTGTCGGATGGTAACAACTTTTACTAAATTCACAAAAGTCAAACAGAGATATGACAATTGAAATTCAAATGTTTTTGTTGTTGTCACCAACATGAAAACAAAAAAGTCCTAATAGAACTAATGTCATCTAAAGAATAAATTAGTTTTATTTAAGAAATTTTCGCAAGTCGGCATAAAAGAATTCGTGGATCACGCGACCAGAAACTACGTTGCAATTACTCGTTATTTGTTGTGTTGCAACACACTCGTACGCAAACATATAGTCTAAAGGTGCGTACAGACTGCCGCGCGAAGCGGCGCCAAACGTTCGCAAATAGAGTCACTGCATCTAGTTACCTAGACCAGCTGGTTGACCAAGCTGGCCTAGGTGACTAGATGCAGTGACTCTATTCGCAAATGTTTTCGAGCGACGTGCGCTAAAGACGTCCACACTGCTGCAACAGATACAAATTTGTTCGTGTTTGTAAAGGTTCCAATTTTATTTTTAAAGCAACTTGCTGTTACTTATATTGCATTCTAATTATTATTAAGCGACAAGCGTAATAAAGAGATTGCTTAATAATAATAAAACAGCAACGCACCACTTCCACGAACAAAACACGTCGTAACTAGATTTGTTGCAGCAACAAATTTCTTTTGATGTACCGACAGTAAGTCGAACCTGTTTGCGTGAGCGCGAAGTAGCACGTTTGTGCGCGGTTTGCCGTCCTAACTGACTATATCTGCAACGTTTGCAAACGTTTCGTGCGGTTTGGCGCGGCGGTCTGTACGCACCTTAAGAGCCAACGACAAAAATAGTTACGTCATTTCATTAAGAAAATTTTGATGTCATTGTACTGTCTTAACATGGGTAAACTTTAATGGGAAGTTCTGCCACATATCAGTGGGAGAGATTTTCAAAACGCCATTATCTTATTCTGTATTCACAAAGGCAGACAAAATTTCTGAGTCAAACAACATGGCAGACGCAACGACACAGAGCGGCGGTAATTTAAATGAATTGCTGCAATGATTAATTTATAGTAGTAAAAATAATTAAAAAACACTCTGTAATTAATCGTCAATACTATATGTAATATGTATATGAGGGTGGTTCTTATTTGGGTCATGTTGGAATTTCGGTTTTGATGGATTTGACTCGAAAAAAAAGTGAAAGTCTTAAGACCAATACTAACTTGCTATCTCTATTCTAATCATTCGCTGTAACGAGGACAAGTTTCCCATTTAAAATGCACGCTTTTTTCAATTCTTATGTAGGTATACATATGACCACTAGGACAAATTGTTGAACAAAAAATTTAAAAATTAATTTTTTTGGAATTAACAACGTTCGAAGCTACTTGGAGGTAATAAAAATTATATAGAGCATGAGGATGGAAAATGACTGTCAATGGAACATTAGGAATGCTTTGTCGTCAATATGACACATTTTGAGGTCTCTCATTGGATATGTTTAATAGTAAGTACAAACTGATATGCCACATATTTTCTCGACCTTCCTCGCTGTCTGTCCCCATCCCCCCACTAACCAAACTGCTTGCCATTGTAATATATTACATAATATATTATTTACCATCATCATACCAAAAATCAGCTTTACTTATATCACGTTTTTGTATTAATATTTTTTAACCCTTTCACTCTCTCCCGCTACTCTCTCCACCACTGATATGTGGCAGAACTTCTAATTAAAGTTTACCTATGTTAAGACAGTACAATGGCATCAAAAATTTTCTTAATGAAATGACGCAACTATTTTTGTCGCTGGCTCTCCGTCTAGTAGTACAGTATTGTTTTTGGCCTAATGGTCCAAAATGCTATTAAACGTAACGCCGACTCCGATTGCACAGTAAACGATGAGCGGACGTTATAGATTATAACGCCCGCTTATAGTGCCCTGGTTGTTATGGAGTTGTTTATATAGTTCGTATCGCAGGTATAATCACTAAATAATATGCAAGTGAAACATAAAACTATTTAAGAACATGGACGCCTTAATAATTATGATTGAATGATCTTTCAACTCTAATTAAAGGCTCTTCAAATATGAAATCTCAGTCTATAAAATTAATTTTAAATAATTGTAAAACTATGGTTGTCAAAAAGTCGGCGTGTGTTTTTTATCATTAAAAGTGGGAGAGTTATCACTGACCGCATACAAACAATTCAGAGTATGGCACAGAAGTCTAAGACGCGAATGGTTGGATGTATACGAAAGTTGAAACAACCGAAATCTACATCTTCAAAAGGACCAAACCAACTTGAGCTCTAGCTTAAATTTTCCAGACGATCAGACACCGAAAGTGACATATTTATATTTAGATGAAGACGATGAAGATAAAATAATAGAAAAAGACGCTTACTATGCTGTTTTATAATACCGAATGGTAGTATTTATGTAGATCGTATCTTATTAGAAACTAATGATCTCACAGCTCTAAAAGATTTTTCGGAACGTGATTTGGACCGACTCATTTACCCTCGGATACTTTGATACTAATAGCAACAGATGCTTTGTGACTAAACATGTATGTATATATAAAGTACACATATAAAATCAGAAACATCAGTAAACATCTTTTTGTAGGACTTTAGTTTGCACGTCTGCTACAGGATCACATACCTTAATCCCTAGATAAATAATAAACGAAATAAGGGGTACACAACGCACACATAAATAAATATATATCACATATAAAATAGAATAAATTAGACATGTGTACAAAAATAATGATGAGGGGATGGGCCTCTAAACTACCCGAGATCGCTTATTATTGCCATCGAAGAAGATCACTCTCTGAATTAATATAACTCTGAAGGGGTCTCTACTCGGCCTCGAGATAGTTTCTACCACCGCAAATAATCACTCTCTCAGGTATATCAACTATTTACCTAGTCCGGACCAGCGGGACTTTTCACTAGTATTTTGGGTCCCAAAGTATATTACTTACAGTAGGTTATAAAATCAACCAAAAAATCATTATGTACTAACTTCGAAACACATAAAAACAGTAGTTGCTTTTAAGGCACGTATACCATGTTCAGTTAATACAAAAACTGTAGCCATAATTATGCTACAAGTATCAATCATTGTTTTTTCTAGTAATATTTTCAATTCAAATTAAATAAAACTCTAATTTACAATGACATGTCAAGACAACAATTTATTAGTTTAATTATCATTGGATTCTTGAATTATCAGTTTTCAATCTTGAGATTCAAGTTTCAGATTAATTAATTAATAGACACTACTTATTCAACATAAAAGGGAACAAATAAACGTAAGACTTACGTGAAAGAAAATACTGTTACAGACAAAGGCAAAAATGGCTACCTTTTTATTATTTATATTTCGTAATCATCCGAAAACAAAATGACAGCATCCCTAACTACACAAAATCAGATTACCAATTATTTTAAAAGAAACTTGAATAAACATCTCTTGACAAATGTTTTTCGATATGCGTAAAATAAAAATGGCATAAGGATTTTTTGTTCCTATCGACGAGTACTATCACCTGTCCAGAGGATACTAATCTTAAGTTAAATACCCTGTATAAAACGACGTGAATATATATATATATATATATATATATATATATATATATATATATATATATATATATATAAAAAATAAAGCGGAGAAATTTAAAAAAGTTGAGGGATTTAAGGAGCTTTTAAGGATGTTAACTTCTAATAGCTAGCACACGTTCAGAGCACCCTGATTTAACTAAATGAGCCTAATTTCAGCAAAACCGCATAGTTAGTGTATATAAGGGTCTAATATGTTTTGTAATGGTTCATTATGTAACCATAATGGAGTGCTTGTTAACCTGTTAAACTTCATTAAAGTGGACACTAACAAAACAGTTTTCATTCACAGCTGACTAAGATAAATTATTGTAAAAGCACTACTTGAAAAATGGCGTTTTAACCATTAACAATATAAAGTTAAACAACTTATATTTGCCTTTTTTTGAAATAAACAAATTGACTTCTTTAATACTCAAAAAAAGGTTAACTTATGAATGTACAAGAAAATGATATGTTGTAAATTAATCTTTGCTGGAGAAACTCCGATAAAATATAGAGTAACACTGACGGATTTAGAATATCTAGATAATGTCAGTTATAACTTATAAATATGATTAATTGTACCCAAATTGTACCTATGTGTTTAGGTTATGTTTACTGTTTCAAATGAGCGTATCAATCACAGACAAGCGGAATTCTCTCCATGACCGACTCTGATTAAGTTTTTTTTTAATATAGCAGATTTCGTTTAATATAATTATATACCAGTATAGTGTGTTCCATTTCAGTCACTTGAAAGAAAAGAAAAATTGAGATGAATTTATTTTCTAAAAGGGAAACATTTGGTAAGTTGATAAGGGACCTAAAAGAATACAGGACACCCCAATAATCTAACATGTTAGTCCCCTAGACCATAACCATAGAGGGTTGATATTTAGATATCACTTATTCTCACCCTCTTTTATGTTCCATGTAGTGCTCTGTATACACCTACTATACACCAACAGTGCACATATTAGGCTTAAGAGTACGTGCAGTTAGTACAAAAGCATGTGTACGTATACTAACGAAGGGCTTTGCATATTATACTACTACCTTTTTTCTCTGATCAAACGATAATATTCAAATGGGCCTAATTAAATTAATTTGAAATTATAATTTAGATATGCCATCTAGTAAATCATGCTGTGTGCGTTTGTTTATGGTAAATATTTAATTTCCGTTAAAAAGTTACAACGTATGTTTAAGGTTAGTGCATTTTGTATTTTTGTGCATTTATGACGTTTTTTTAACAGAAACCTAATTAACAGGAAGTATTAAGGAAATGCGTCAGGCTATTTAGATTCTTTCATTATTTTACAATTTATAATTCATAATTAGCAGCTTCCACAATCTGTAATCATTCGTTATCTTTTGCAATCTAATTTTCTTAAAAAACTATAGAGTGTGGCTTATAAAGCGAATCATGAGAAAAATCGGTTCATAAGATGAATAATTTTCTTATTAATGTGTTTCAGGCCGTAATATTGAAATGTTATTTTATTTTTTGCGAATAGAAAAATGATTGATTTTATAAAATCACATGAAAGCCAATACTATACAGCAGAAAAAGGCCCTCATCATGAGATTTTTTAACGCATCCATGCTCAGGTTTTTAAGGTATAACGCAGAAACTATCTACTACACTAATTATAGTATTGATTGCTAATACTATTTTGCGAATACTTTACTTAATATGCCATTAGTAAGTATACCCAAATGCCTTTATTTTATAATGTTTTTATAGAAAGTGAATCATCTTAAAGATCTGTCAGTAGAACCAAAATTGAAAGTCTGTGCTGAGAAGTAATCACAAACAAGAAAATATTCAAACCTAAGATCTAAAAAACCCGAAACTTTTTCGATGAATCAAAAATTTAGTTGCTAATACACTATTCAAAATTACTTAGCAACGACTATCATTATATCCGAGCAAAGTAAATGGTCTTTAAATTTCAGCAAGAACTTTAAATTATAAGGTAAATTAGAACGAGGTTAGAAAGTTTTTTAAGTGCCACTGAGTTTAAAATATTTTTTCGATATCTATATTAATTTCCCCGAAACCCAGAAGGCGGAGTTAAACGAGCACTAGCTACTTTCGTTTTATTGTTATAATAAAACACAAGAATAAATTTATTAGTTTATTGCTCATAAAATATATAATTTTCAAATTTTATAATTCCAAGTAGTGAAATATCTCCAATTCCAAGAATCTTCTTCCGTTTATTAGAAGATAAGCATGTCCTACTTTATCCAAACGTCCGCTCTGGTTTATTTATAAAACCATCTAATGACCATCCCAATCCAATTATATTTTTACAGATTTTCATCTTTTGTCATCTTTGATGATTCATGCCACAACCAATTAAGGAACAAATGAATTTTCACATCAATGACTTTCAAAGTGCTTTCCAAGTTCCAGGATAGTTATAGATTTTATATCGTTCCAAACTAATTACAAAAAATATAAATATTCCAAATATTCTAATCCAATCTCCAGCCAAATTCCAAAATTAATTAAAATATGTATTTTATACTTAATTTTCTCTTTTTTAGATTTCATAAAATGCACACTAGTGCTTTTTACATTCTTATTTATTTAAGTTTATTTTACGTTTAACACTTGATTAAAACACTAATTATAAGCACATCTATTTAGCTATATTGTTGCTTAATTAAGCGAGTTTTGCTTTTTTAAGACTTTATGCATATTGATAATTAGTACAACGTTTACTATTCCAAAACTAAAATCTGAATGAACTCTACTTCTTGAATTTTCAAGACAGAATGCACTGACATCTAACATACTTAATTACTAAAATGATTATCCAACCTACTATAACGATAATTTCGGAATTTAATTTATTTTTGCATAGCCAGTATGAAATACAAAGCACTAAAAAAAGTAAATTTCTGTTACGTTAAGTACGTGTTAAGTCAAATAATTTGAATTAAAAGGTTAAAAATAATTTTGGTTTTCTTGGAGATTTGATCTCACGTCAATAATGTTTTATAATAATGAACACCTTATACATGTGAGAAAATCCAACTATATTTCAAGACGATGAATTGAATTTTAAGGTGTAATCTTGACTGATAAGTTTGAACAATAAGCGTCTCACCAAAACAAGTACATTTTTTTGTAATGAGAAAATTTATAAAATATTCAATTTAATTGTTATAGTGTTAGTGTAAAATATGTTTATATTAATTTAAAATATTCTAAAATTGGAGAAAATTTATTAAATAGAAATATTTGCCATAAAAGGTATTCAAGTTATTCATGGGATTGAACTGCTAATAAAAAAAACAAAATTTGGATTTTACATTTCTTACATAGGGTGTGCAGATACCATTTGGAAATTGCAAGCTTTTTTAATGCTTGATACAATTTCGGCAAGAAAAATGTCATCAGCTGGTTTCAAAGAGAGGAAAGCAGTGGAAATTCTCTCCATTCATTATCCTATTGGAAAGTTGCCGTTGTCTTTAATTTTAAAAAACAAGTCGTAAAATCACAAAATAATGTTAAAGACAACCCTACTAAAAGAATGAGTGTGTAAAATCCACGAACAGCACTTCGAGACTTGAGTTTTGAGCTTCTCATCAGTCAAAGGTAGCTTACTCGTAGATTTAACACACCCTACGGAATTTAAATATTAGCTCCGGATTAACATTAATGTCGCCATTAATTTCCCGCTAGTGGTTAACTTTTACACTACTATTTCGGTTAACGACCATTATTTAGACATATTTTGTCGCTAGCTCTGCTAACCATAGATGTCGCCATAAATTCCATTCGACATTAATGTTAATCCAGAGCTAATATTTAAGCTATGTTGAATTCTACGAGCGTGCTACCTTCGACTGACAGCCTGAGAGCCAAATAACTCGAAACTTTAGTCTCGAAGTGCCGTTCGTGGATTTTACACACTCACTATTTTAGTGGGTTTGTTTTTCATATTATTTTGTGATTTTAACGACTTGTTTTTTTAAATTGCATTACCCATTAGTGGTTAACTTTTACACTATTGTTTTTAGTGCTTAAATAAAGTGATTATAATTTATTATTCAAAATTGACATAGGAAAAAAAGAGTTAATAATAACTGTAAAGTAAGTTGCAAACTTGACTAATAATTAAAATTAGTAAATAAATAATTATAGCAAGAAAATTTAACATTCCGCGAAAAGGTCAACCTCTAGATAAAATTCAATGTCCAACAATGCTTAAAAAGACTTAAACCAAGGCATTTTAGCAAATGTCAAATTCATTTTATAACACAAATTAGAATTACCGCAGCTAAACTATAATGATGGCTTATTTTAAGGACTTTTACGCAAAGATGTGTGCAATAGAAGGAAAACTGTCACTCGGTGCATATAATTACGGTGGTGGTTAAGGACAATAATGTCAGTGAGTTTAGTTTTAAATTGCAGTTCATTGTTATTGAATAGTAAAAAAATGTATTAGACAACTAAAAATCGATTAAATTAAAAGAAATTGGTCTGAACTTCAATAATAATATTGAATAAAATATGCAGTTTTCGTCATGTCACACTACGTAACGCATATAACATTGTATGTAACCCCTTCAAAATCTAAATTGACTAAATTAAGGACACTTTAAAACAAAATAGGTATGGCATCATTTTTGGTGTTTTCTCTAATATTGATTAAATATGTAATAATCATCTTGTAAGTTTTTTTACGAATAATTCGCAGAACTATTGCAAAACATATAATTATCTAGTATTTCATGTCTCCATTTTGTCACATAACACACGTTTTAGCTTGATCTACTCGTAAACGGCATCAGATATAAAAAACCAAATGTATTTTTGTTAAGAGCAAAAAATGCATCAAATTAAAAGTTTAATTGCTTAAAATTAATTTTTGGGGATTCGCTAATCATAAAAATGCGTCGGAACGCGTCACGGTACGTAACCGCGGAATATGCGCTTTACCTGATAATAGTTTTAAGAAAAACGTTTAGCTTCGGAGCTAAAGAGCACTCTTTGAAGAAGGTTTAATAGACCGAAACACGTGTAGAGTATTGTGCATAATTTATGGAAACATTTAAATACAACAGTTTTTCTTAAAACTATTATAAACAATGTTTCACAAGGTGCCTATCGCAACTTCAAATTCACTAATTACCTGATAAAGTGAGGTTATTCTTTTGTTGATAGCTTGATAATTTTTTATGATTAGCTAATTAATGATTACTATGAATTAATTTTTTTTGAAACAGGTTTTTTGTATCGTTTACTGTTTTTGTATTAAATATGATTAAACACAATAGAAACATTATCTTTGGCTAGGCATCGAACCCAGATCTTCTTTGAGTTAGCAGGGGTAACCCACAGGAGGATGACAATTTCTCTATACAAATAAATTGCATTCATACAAGGTGTACTAGATATTTGCTTTATCAAGTAAATGGATCGGCAATTTGTCGGCAACACATCAACGATCAAAACTAATCAAGACTTTTAATAATCCTATAAGGAGATTAATTATAATTTAAAGTAAATATTAACTATTTATTGACGTTTTACATTGGATTATATTATAAATGCAAAGTTATAAAAAAATAGAAATTGATAAAAAAGAGACCCCACATATTTCATAAGATGGGAATGTTTGAACACTTTATATACAATTTTAGAACCGTCACAGCTACTAACAATCGATATCCAATACTAACATTCTTTCTAGCCTTTCAGTGGCTGCATAATTAGATCATTAGAAATAGTTGAAAATGAAATAAAGTGGTGAGCTGAATACAGTCGAACTTTGACTGTTTTCATTGAACCAAAAACATAGACAACTTGGTGTTAATAGTCCTTATCTGATACTTGTCTAGAAATATACAGAATGCCCCAACAAATAAGAAATGAAAATAATTTCAACAAGCATAGCATTAAACCAAAAAACGAAATTAAAATTCTCTGAAACTTATTTGTTATCCACGTGTCTTCTCAAGAGAAATTAATGGGTCAAATTTGCAAAGGTTCCTTTTTTTACGTCTTTATTAATTCTATTTTGGTCTAATACCAATAACGCATAAACGACAAATTCTATTCACCTATTCACATCAAAGAAACTAAACGCATTTAAAGATGACGCATCATTTTATACATCAATAGTCCCTTTTTCCTGTGGATGCACAATAGGACAAAGCGAATATGTCACCTATAATATTTAGCTAGAAACTTCCTTCCTACACTGTATTTTTTGCTTCGTTAACCATTAACCCAATTTATATTATCAAGCTCGTTTTTTATTAATTTATTCATGCATGTCTTTCTTTTTTTTAGGTGTTCGGGGGTGAACTACTGCAGCTTTATCTTAACAAAAGACTGTCCAGGTGCTGATAAATGGGGCCTTGGAAATCTCACCGTAAAATATGCCTGTGTAGCAGGTAAGGCTTTAAAAAGTATTACGGCGATACATCATATGAACTATTGTAATATATGTCAGATTTTTCGCATTTACACATAAAATTGTAAAAGCTTAAGGGGAGAAAAGCCAGAGAGAGAAAGGCACCGTGAAATTTCTAAAATCCGGGGATTTTGGAATAACACACGCGCTGCTCTACAAAAACCCTCTTATATTGTTGTACTCGACTAATCCCTAACAGTACTTTTGTATTAAAACCGAAACGAATCTTAATTTATTGTATGGTATTTATATTAAAACCAAAACAGAACTTTATTTCCGGTCTTTTTTTAACGCAACCATAACAGATTGTTTTTCAGAGTGAGTCGGGGAATATTTATTTATAAGTTGAAATGTCGAGGGATGAACTTTAATTTTCTTTTCGTCTTTTTCTTTATTCCAGCCAGACGTATCACGAAGTATTGCAATAAAGAAATTATACTGCCTTCACCGGAAACTATAGGTGTATCCCAGGGATTCGTACATAATCCAGGTTATCCTAGGTTTTATTTGGGAAAACAAAGATGCCGATGGAAAATACAAGCACCGCCATTGCAGCGAATAAGAGTTACTATTTTCGACATATCTTTAGTAGGTAAGTTAATAGAGTAAAATTGTTTCAATTGATTTTCGATAATGAACATATCCAAGAATAGCAGGCTAGGAAACATTGAACAATAAATAAATTATAAGGTGACCTGATTTGAATTAAAATAAATGAGCAGCCAAAGCCTAGTTAAGCTTTATAATAAGCATCAGAGAAGGAATTCCTGAAAGATTTTTTGAATTTTAGTAACTCGAATTATATATTATTGGATTTTTTAGATTTATATTTATCTGCTTTGTCTCATATACAAAACTGTGGTTATTTGTTATGTACAAACAAATATTTTAATTTTACATAGTTAGTTCATATACACGGTGTCCCATTAAGACATAGTCAGACTTTGCCGGTGGTTATATAAACATTAAAGAAAGAAAATTCCTATTCTCGTACTTCTATACTCTTGGAGAAAACGGCATCGAAGTTCAGCTTAATGTTTTCAAATTTAATAGTATGAATGCACATGACACATATTTTAAAGTTCAAGGTGATAAACAATAAACTTGTTTTCGAGAATGTGCACGCTAGCATAATAAAATAATAACCCCTCTTTATTTTGGCCAAGTGTTTCGTCGAATAAGAACAGATAAATAAATAAGAAACGTACTCTCGTTTGATATTATGTTTCAAAAACGTTATTTTTGTTTTGTGATTACCATTTTTTAAGACAATTTCATATTCTTTTAATAGGTACGTTAACCCCTATTATGTGTAGTACAAGCAGGTCTGTGAATAAAAAAATATTTTCGTATTAATTTTGTTTATAGTAAATCAAATAAGTTATTTTCAAAAAGTTAGGCTGTAAGATAATTTAGTATTCTATTAGTAATCCTATTCGACTTAACACCTGACCTGCATCAATTATACGTACTTTTCTGAAAACGTCGGGCAAAATTTTCGAAATATTCAAGTTCATTTAATCAAAAAAAGTTACTAAAGTTTTATGTTTCTAATGAGCAGAGAAGCTTATCCTCAAAGTCCATTCATTAGGTACTGAATCGCCGTGTATACTCATCATAGGATAGAATGTTAATTTAAAGCTCATTTTTCGCAAAGGCAATTTTCAATGATTGTTAGATTTTGTCATTGTGTGGAAAAAGATATAAGATATAAAATACTCTTAAATATAAAACGACAACTTAACTTTTAAAATGGCTGCTGGATGTTATCTTGGATTTTTTAACAAAAGGGGTTCAAGTGTGATGCCTATTTTAAAGGTTTTATAATGCTTAATACATTGTCAAAATTCGAAGATGCCGTCGTCATCCAGAGAACACCAGCTTATTAAATTTTTCAAACTTTCTCCAATTGGCGCCATTTTGAATTTTTAAAGAGCGAATAAAAAGGTTTTAATAAAAATTTTTATCATTATCGGGGCAAATATGGCGGCGTATTAAATTCTGGAAATTGCGAAATTTAATAATCCGCTGATACATAACATACCCAAGCAGCATTTTTAGTCACCGCTACGTACCAGCAACCACCGGTGGAACTATAAAGTTTTTGCCGTTAGTCACAAGAACGTAATTGCTACGGTATTGTTACGTGTCTGGAACCAAAATGGGGAACAATTTTTGGGTAGCAGGTACGTGGCGGCGTAGTAATTGCTACTTTCGTGGAACTTCTTTTCTCTTTGACACATCATGTCGCGTGTTTGTTCTCTCTTGCTCTTGCAACTTAACAAATATTCTATCATTTTCTATACTATATAATGCTGGATCGTGTCACAAAATGAACTACCAGTTTATTTGTAATACGTACTTAATACAAAGAGCGATGAAATGTTTGATTATTTTGTCATTCCAGTACACCAAAATTATAAACCATTGCAACTTTTCTGTTAAATATGATGATGATAGATCGAAAAATAACAACGCGCCTTCTTTAATTATATTTTTTAGTAAAAAAATGTCACAAATGTCAAAAAATAAAACATGATAAATATACACGAAATACTTATACGTTTGATACACATGATAGAAACCATTTTTATATTATTCCTGTTATGTTCTTTTATGTGTTTAAATAAAAGATACTCAATTATTGTCATTAATTAACTTTATTAATATTGAGTGAGCTGGGCGAATTAAATACACAATGCATAGACTGTAGAAGACGTATATCCTCCAAGGCGGCTCGAGTGTTACTGACGCACGCCCAGAGCATGCCAGGATTGGTTAGTTAGATCACTATAAATAAATGTTGCCAACTTCAACCTACATACATAACAATCCCTAAGGCACAATTTGGCACTAATTTGTTATTTTTATTGAAGGTTATATAGTAAAACATCTATTAACAATCATAACAAATTGCAAATTGATTAATGATTATTGATTAATCCAACATTTTACAAGTAAATATGGAGATGGAGCAGTTTACGAAAAATTACTTTAATGTGATTTTTCTGGGTGGCAAAAACGTAAGTGTTACATTCAATACTACTGTAAGGTTTTAAAAACTTTAAAGTAGCTTCGGGCAAGTTACTGCTACAATCATAATACCACTTTGAAGTTGCAACGACTTTAAAGTAAGTATACTAAGTGGCAATACGGTTCCAAATACTTTAATAGTTACTCAGAAGTAATGAAACTACATAGTTCCAATAAATAGTAGAAACAACTACACAATTACTAAAATATTCCGAATTGAAGAAATTAAACCTATAAAGTCATAAATTTAGTTGCAGTTACGTAACAACTACTCAATCAAAGTTCCGATCTCAGTTACTGCTACTTAAATGCTGCTTGGGTACATATATTTATCATTATAAGATCTTCAAAACAAGGTGTCACTCAACCTACTTTCGTATTCAAAGAATGGTTCAAGATGTCGCCCAGATTCATTTTGAAAAATTGAGCTGACTTTTCATTTAGAAATTAGTGTTTTATCTGCTATACAATCGCTCTAATTTTATCCAAATAATTCTTGACTCGCACTAACTATATATGATATTGAATTTGTCTGGATTTGATAGTGCATCTAATAATATAAAATTGTAAACATAGTTTCAGCTTAAAAAGGTAAACAACGACGTCATATAATATTCTTGATACAAAGATCATATAGAAATCCAAATGGAATAAATACACGTCTACACAACTTTTGAATGTCGGATAAAAATTCGGACATCGGATAAAGATCCAGATGTCGGATGCAATTCGGTTGTTGGATAATATTTCGACTTTCAGATAAAATTCGGATATCGGATTACAATTAAGATGTCGGATGTTTGGATGTTGGATAATATTTTGTATTTCGGATAAAATTATGTTATTCAATTAAAATTCAGATGACGGATAAAACTCGGTTACCGGATATCAAATAAAATTCGGTTATCGGATAGAGATTTGCATGCCGTATAAAAATAGAATATTGGATAAAATTTAGAATAATTATAATAATAATAATAATTGCTGCAACCCATTACCTGGCTAACCAATAACCAGACTCAATAAGCTAAAGCTTGTAAGACAGAGAGGGGGCGATTAATATTATTATGCAGTCCCATCGTACGGCTGCAGCCGACTTACGAGTACAGATGGTATAGCCCAAATCTTAGATTTGTTCAGATATTGGATATTATTTCGTATTTAAAATATAAAAATCCGATATTGAATTAAAATTCGGATGACGGATTTTTTTTTATTTTTAAGAAAGGCCTCCCATCTCTCCTCCGAGCAATGTGGTTGTCCAAATTAGAACAACCAGATTGCTCGGGCCTTCCCCTAACCTCCATACGTCCATCCTACGAAGCCATATAGACTTATATGTGGATAATTGTGAATATAATTTTGTTTTGCAAGGGAAGTAGAGAAACAAAGAAATACCTACATAGCAATATAACTTCATATTTTGATAGATTGTTTGACTAGACGACAGGATTCCAATTCTTAAGATTAACTTTAATTTCCGAAATTGTGGTTAAAGTTTTAAAAGGGAATATGTTTAAAACTTTAGGAACGTAATATGTTGATTGAGCTGTAACGTAGTGATTATTAATTCTTGGAGTTAAGTAAGCTCTCACTTGTGGTCGGTGGAGGTAATTGTGCTGTGCATATACCAAATATTTCTTTTTAAAATAGTATTTTAAAATAACTATCGAGTCTCTTAATTTAAAAAATTTAAACACGCCGAGAGTATTATAGCAAGTATCCAATGTAAAGTTGAATGATTCGGGATTTTTGATATTAATACAGACTGATTTTATCATACTGTTTTGAAAGTCTTATTAAGCTGTTAAAGTGATAATTAAAGGTGAATCCATAGCATGTTATTCCATATCTGATCACAGATTCGGCAAGCGACTGATAAATTAACTTTTTTGTCTCTACAGAGAATCTAAATCTAAAGTAATACAATTTTACCGCTATAACACGTAATCTTTTTGAAATTTCGCCGATATGTGATTCCCATTTCATATTTGAGTCAAAAGTTAAACCCAGATATTTGATTTTAGGAACATAACTTAAATATTTACAAGAACAGTTTATAAGATTTTGCTGCAAGCAATTACTACCATGAATAAAAATAGGGTTTATTGGAAAACTTATCCGTTTCATAGAGCTTTTGAATATAATTGATACAGTTTTTTTCGAATTTAAACAAACTGCGTTGTTATGAAACCAAATACAAAGATAGTTGATATCCATTTGCAAATGAGCGACAGCCTGATCTACATTTTTATCAATATTAATAATAACAGTATCATCTGCATATTGAAATAGAAAAGAATTTTTACAAAGAATGATATTATTAATATCGTTAATGTATATATCAAAAAGTAGTGGCCCCAGAATTGACCCCTGAGAACACCGTATTTTATATCTACGGGTTCACTCAGACTATCTCCCAGCATGACAATCTGCTTTCTATTCTTGAGGAAATCCTCAAACCATCTTAAAACTCTTCCTCTAACACCCATTTTTTCTAATTTAGTAAGCAAAATGTCATAATCAAGAGTGTCAAATGCCTTAGATAAATCAAGAAACACCGCTACTACTAGTTTCTCGTCATCCAGAGCTTTATTTATTTTATCACAAAAGTTTTCTAGTAGTAACGTTGTATTCTTATTTTTTTGGAAACCGTATTGATTGCTAGCTATTAAATTAAATGTATTAAATGTATATAATTTGTAAGTTTAGTATGAATAAATCTTTCTATTATTTTATCAAATGTACAAAGAATGGATATGGGTCTGTAGTTATTGAAATCTTTCTTTTGCCCTCTTTTAAACAATGGAATAACTAAAGCCACTTTAAGGTCATTAGGGGTGATTCCTGTAATAATAATTAAATTTATAAGTTGTAATACAAATTTACCAATTGTCTGAAAATTATACTTAATATCTTTAATTCGGATTTTATCAATTCGTGGAGATTTATTTACATTCATGTGATTGACGATTTGCTCAAGTTCCAAAATTGTCATTTCGGGATGGAAAGCAGATTGAGATACGATAGTGGGTCTCATAGGCAAATCTAGAATAACTGGAACTGCAACTAGTTGTTGTTTAAGGTTCTCTACGCGTGTGATGAAAGATTCATTAAATTGATTTGGTAAACTATTAATATTTACAGATTGAAAATTCGTTTTTATCATTTGCACTGGGTTTAACTTTTTCTTTTTATTAAGTACTTCATTTACTAACGACCAAGTTTGCTTCATATTGCCTTTAGCTTTTTCGAATTCATTCTGTACAAATGTGTTTTTTAAAGATTTGGACATTTTACAAACTTTATTTCGAATACCACGATATTCTGATTTTAAGTATTTGTTATTTGGGGAACGTTTTCACCTTTTCCATAGTTCATTTTTTGTTACAATTAACTGCCTAAGCTCATCTGTAATCCACGATTTTGATCTATCTTTAAATGTAACTGTTTTCATTGATTTACTATAAATTTCCCGAAATATATCTTTAATAATATCATATAATGCTTCTGGATTGCGTATTCCATTACATCTTAATTTCCAATTGTAATTTTGAATTTCTAAATTGACTTTTTCTTGATCGAGTATTTGGATAAAGTTATTATTGTCACTGTTTTTATATCAATGTCTTGGCGGGTATGAATACACATACTAACCATATAGTGATCAGATATCTTTGTACGAATAACAGCGGTTTCTACCTCATACCCCGTTGGTCCTCGGAGATTGATGTGATCGATGCAAGAAGTACATACATTATTCAATAAATAATATGTACCAAGACGATAAAACTCGGTTATCGGAAAAAGATTCGGATTGTTCCATCTTCATGTTCATAAAAATAATTCTAAATTCGATCCAAGGGATCAATAACTACTAAATTTTGACTTTGGATATAAAACACTTCAAAATAGGTAAAGTTAAAAAGATTCGCTAAAACCGATCATCTAAAGAAGGAATTTTGAAAGATCAATCCTAAGATAGTCTAATGCTTTTTATCTTTGGGAGTAATATCTCTATCATTTTAATTATCTTAAACACTAAAATTAAACTAATTAAATACCTTTAAATATTTAAATAATATAAATGTATTGGCGCCTTTTCAATAACCAACTGATTATTATTAAATTAAATTATTAAAGACCAGCTGTAATCTTGGAATAAGGTAAGTCCATTCAATAATTAAATTGATAAATTCTCTTCCATAATCCAATTTACAACGAAGGTTGATATTCTTAAAACATAAAAATTTTCTTTACAAAAGAGAAAAATTATTCCACTAATAAAAATTCACAGCACTGAATATTATTCCAGTTAAGAGTAAATATTATTAAAACCAACTAGTTGAATTCAAAGAACTTCAACAAATTATTAATCACTTTGACGTTTCACCAAAATATGACCTAACATTTTGACGTTTGGAATTGTTTACATTTTTCTAAGTCACAACATAACCTTTAAACTTTTTAAATTGTGCTCTGGGCATATGTGCACTGTTTAAAAGATCTAAATACAGAGAGTTTGTCACCAAATCGCTCGCTGTTTTTATATCCTTTTGAAAACAAACGAATGTTTTAGTGAGATTTTTAGTGAAAAACAAAAGACAATTTGGAACTAAATACTACATAACCACATAATTGTTTATAATTATTAATAATTGTTTAAACCAATTCAATAGATAGATAGAGAAAAAAATTCTCTTTTTAATGATATAAAATACTTGTTCTAAGACAAGATAATAGGATGGCTAGAACTTGTCAACCAAATCATTTTTAAAATACATTCAATTAGTAATTAGAAACTAAATTAATTATATGAAACCGCCTAGTTACATCCTTCTAGTCCTATAAAATCCGTCCTTACATTCTATTGAACATTATTATTAAACATAAATTATATGCACTTTGTTGTTTAAAATGTTTTGAAAATATTGAGCCCATACACTTAATACCTCTTAGTTAATTTCGGTACATTTATTTGTATAATCTACTTTCAAGGCATAGCCTTTAGTAGCTTATTTCAATTTATTTACCCTTATACATATACATATATAAATATTTTGTACATTTCCTTTGTAATTGCGTTGGAGGTGAATAAATTTATTATTATTATTATTATTATTATTATTATTATTATATTATTATTATTATTATTCACATATTTTTAAAGATCCAATCTATAAAATAACAACAAAATTGCAAAATTTTAGATTACCATGGTAAAACGCAAAGATTTGTATTTTCAAACCAAAACATCATCTATTTTTATTTCTTAGTTGTGCCCAAGGAACTGCTTGACAACAACTCAATAAAATATTTCAGCCCATAAGCTTTATAATCTTAGTAAACAACAAAATTATAATGAAATCATCAAATCGTTAACTTGTAAGAATTCTTTTTATAAAATAAACCTGCAGGTAAGGTTATAAATAATAATAATAATAATAACTACTACAACCCATAACCTAAACCAAGGCCCCAGAAGCTTGGCATACATTTTCTTGGCATACAAATACTTGCATACATTTTCACAACCATGCACCTTGTCTGTTTTAGGCCAAAACAAGCCTTGAAATGGCTTTAAATTTATATTTGTGTACAAAATTAAGTAACAATAGCACATCGTTAGCTAAACAATCAAATTCTATCAATATTGTCAGAAAATCCAATTTTAAAATTGAACCTTTTTCTACCTAGTGTGTTCTAGAGTGTTTTTTATTAAATCAAAACATTTTTCTCTGGTTTCATTAAAAACGATTTTAATTAAATATTATTCCTCTAGATATTATGCAAACCAACTAACATGTTTTGTAAATAGCGGTGCATCCTTTTCAATTGCATGTCATATATCATGACAATACGTATATTTTCTGTTGCAAAATTGAACAAAGTTATCAGCGTTTCTATGCTGTCTCGCTATTTTATCATTATTTATAATTTATTTTTATATTATTAGTATATAATTTTTTAAGATGCTGTCTCCGAGAAACTATACAAATTTGTGTTCTCCATCCAATTTGCTTCAAACTTTCAGGAATAATTCTTTAGCACATAAAGGCTGTATAGCCGAAAGAAGGCATCACTTATATTGATAAGTTGCGCGTAACAGGGGAGGTAAAGGTCAAAATGCTAACTTTGCGTAGAAGCATCGTATACTCACATGATATAGCTCATTATGACGGGCTCGGCGAGTAAAACAACTTTGTCATGTGGTGCATCTGAAAATTCCTACTGTTAAATCAAGACAACTACTAAAAAATGGAACCTTGAGATGGTTTTAAGAATTTTTTATGGATTCCCTCCAACGAGAGTTACGTCATGGTATATGTGGTTCTTGGTTTTTGACATAATATGGAAACTAGTGGTGATAAATGTGTTTTTTTGGTAAATGACCGTTAACAATCTTAATCCTAAAGGTAAGCATAACATATTATACATTTTCAGAACCTACTAGCCTAGGAGAATATCTTTCTTTTATGCGCCACCTTGCTCTAAGCACTCCCTGGAAAGTTAAGTTAAATGATTTTCTTTATAGTAGCAACTTTAAGTAAAAATTGGATTTAGGTTAGATTTGTTAGAAGATTGTATGCTATGCTTACCTTTAAGATTAAGATAGTTAATTTACCAAAAAACACACATTTATCACTACGAGTTGCCATATTATGTTAAAAACCAAAAAGCACATATACCATGGCGTAGTTCTCGTTGGGGTGCTTCAAATGATATATAACACTGCCTAGTTTGGATATGCGTCGAAATAGACACAAAGAAGATTTTGTTGTAGTTTTGTATTGTACATCTTGAACTAGATTTCCCAGGCCATCTCCAGACCCGCACTCAATCCCTACGTGTAAGTGTATCTGAAGCACAATTTATCGTAGATTCTGAAGATATATAGGTTATGGTGGCAAGCCTTCTCAATCCATAAAAAATGCTTAAAACCACTAGAAGGTTCTATTTTCTTGACATAACTTTGCGCACAGTATAAATTTTCGGAAGCACAAAGTTGTTCTACTCGCCGAGCCCGTCAAAACGAGCTATACCAGTAAGTATATACCTATGTGAGTATACGATGCGTCTACGCAAATATAGCATTTTGGCCTTTTCCGCCCTGATACTCCCAGCTTACCAATGCAAGTAATGCCTTCTTCGGTCAATACGGTCTTTATGGGCTAAACAATCA
Source organism: Agrypnus murinus (assembly GCA_929113105.1). Lineage (NCBI taxonomy): Eukaryota > Metazoa > Arthropoda > Insecta > Coleoptera > Elateridae > Agrypnus > Agrypnus murinus. The sequence continues at coordinate 150,538,391 of OV816028.1, forward strand.
TCCCTGAAAGTCTAAAGCAAATTGGGAAACACAATTTTTTTTCTGTTTCCATTCTAGGCAAATTTATTTCAGCTTCTCGGAGACAGCCTCTTAAGTTAACACTTACAATTTCCAAGATAAGGTACCAGGGTCATCTTCCTGTACCACCTATTGCATGTACATACGCTAATTCGATGAATTAATATCAATTTGTAACAAAGTTAAAAATACACTTATACAAAGTTTTCACCTTTTAAAATTGAAAAGTTTTTACTTTCATAAATTCAGGATAATCTCAGCATCATCTTCCAGCACGAAGGTCTTTAGAATGGAAGCGGCGGTGGATTGTATAATCTCCTATTAGTGCGACATCTTTCTTTGGAGCTCCATCAAGGGTATTGTCTACATGACAAACGTAAAGTCCATTGAACTCCTAGACCGTATTAATGTTGTGTTCCTCCACGTAGCGCCTGACAATCTGCAGCTAACGTGAGTGTAGACTTTCGGAGTACACGTGGAGATATACTAACCGAAAAGTTGCACAAAAATTCTTTATCCAATATCTCATGTTTCTTATTACAGCGACATGAACTTGTATACTTTATTTATAAACACGTGATATATTTAAAAATACCTCCTTTTCTTGGATAATGAGTATAACCTTAGGCCTCATATCAATAAGATGAGTGGCGTCAAGTTTTCGTATGCACCAGCCGTGTCTACTTCTACCAAATTCGCATTAAAACATTTGTACGTGGGCGAGAAAACGCTGGAAGTGAATTGGACAGTTTCCGGACCGTAATAAGACATCTCTTGCCTCGCTACTCGCGCGTGTTTGTTTTGACAGACTGCAGCTCTTAACGCGAATGTGGTTTGATTTTATAACTATTTTTGTTGCAATACGACGAAGAATTAGAGATAAATTGTCATACCTAATTAAGGTTGATTCTCACTATACGGCAGGCTACCAACAGTCACCGGATCGACAAAACATTGTACTGTACATTTTATATGAAGTTATTCACATCAACCATCACAGGACACGGACCGTCGGTCGCGACCATATAAAACGTACAGAACCATGTTTTGTCGGTCCGCTGACTGTTGGTAGCCTGCCGTATAGTACGAATCAGCCCTTATTGGTTTTTATTTGTCAAAGTGACAGCAAAATTCAAGATATAATTGTATATTTTAGCTACAATATAATACACAAGCAGAAATTTAATCCTCAAGCTTACTAAAGAGAAGATACAAGTACATAAATTCAAGAAACTTCAAAAGTATATATACAAGACAAACCAAGCCGCTTTCATTAATTCATTCAGTTACGTCTAGAAATTTCCACCCCCAAAACAGCATCAGGAAACTGATGTTCAAAGGTCTATTAAAATAAATTTTTGATGAAACAACCGTTCGCGTACATACATACCTACCTACCACTACTACCTACTTTATTCTATTGCATGAAAAAGCCTTGAATAATTTATTATTGGTCTTGTTGCTCCGCAGGGGATCCAAGAACAGAAGATTGTACAGACCTTTTAGAAGTTAGCGACTCGGGTCAAACCCTTTACTCAACCTGTGAACAACAGGAACCTCCCATCGAAGTCACTTCATTAGGTGACGCACTGGATATTACATTGCATCCATCGCCGACGGAAAGCTTATTACCTAGACGAGGGGTATTATTTTATTACACCGCCTTGGGTTGTCCTACACCGGCTGCTCCGAAAGATGGTTATTTGGTTTATAGGAACGACACGGCAGCTGAATTTAGTTGTTGCATTGGATACGCATTTCCGGATATAAGGAAAAGGAGGAGGATCATCAAGTGTTTGGGACATAGATGGGATGTTTCAGTTCCGTTACCTAATTGTGACAGTAAGTTATTTAAGTTTATAATTTAATTAGTTACGTAAGTTTAAATCAATCAGTTGACTTTTTTATGCAATACTGCCATAAAATCAGATAACAAAAGAAATTTGAACGAGTTAATACGCGTTTAACTATGTTAGCTAGTCTTTACGCCTCCACCACATGTCGCGTTATCGTATGGTGATGAACTCTATTTCAATACGGCATAACTGTAAAGTTTAATTGATTTAAATTCTGCTATTAGCAAAGGTGAATTTTATAAGAGATATTTTACATCCAGAGTTTTAGATCCAGAATTCAAATATTTGTAGTGTTAATTCCAAATTTCAAGATTTTGGAATTTCTAATATTTAAACGATCAAAGATGCGCTCTTCTATTACTGTCAGTAGCCATATTCTATTAGCAGCCACCATAGATATAACGTCCCTAGCAAAAAGGTCAATATTATTGCCGTTGGATTAAAATTCTTGCCTTGCAAACAGGTAATAGTATCGCATCACTTCTACATAAGTAGATAGCTACCAATTCTTAAGTTTCCGATCGGCACCGTTAATACCCGGACACGTCCGACACCCTTGTAGTATTCTTTGTCTTCGGTGGCATGCTTCATTTATCACACAAGCGTCATTTGAAATCATAACAAACCATTGATGCAAAGCTTGCTCAGGCTGATGAACTTAAAGCTATGATACTGTGCACTCGCTCTTGTTTTGACGCACAGCTGCTCAGTAGAGCGTTTTAATGTCCCTATAAAAAGTAGAGAATCTTAATATCCGAAAGATTCGGTGTTTGCGCAGCTTTCAGATTTTTAGAGTTCAGATTTTGGAAATTCGTTTTTGAAACGAGGTGTTTCATATTTTAAGATTTTCTGGTATTTCAAAATTCTGCGTTTCTAAGATTAAGATTTTTTAACATTTTAAACCAGGAACCACTTTAATTGTTTTTAAGTTTAGGCATTCAGAGTTTCAAACTAGGAAATTAAGCGGAGTGATTCGAATTATATCCGCAAAAAAGCGCTACTGTGATTGGTTCTCACCAAACCAAATTCAAACATAAATTTACTAGTTTTGTTTAAATAAAAAATTAGAAATGTTGTTGATTTATAAAGTAGGCGGATTGTATAAAATTTTACTATTATTACACCTTTGACAGTGACAGTTCCAAATTTTATATTTTTGTAATGGAAAAAGCCCTATTTAAACAGGAAAATATCTGTCATATCAATCATTTATCTCGTAATAATACATTGGTAGTAGAAGCTTTTGAAATTCCTATATTAAAATGATTGGAACAATTTTATATTGGTTACTGAATAAACCAGTGCCGTACGTCGCTTATTTTGACATCGTGTAACATTTTTGAGGTTATACATCTTTATTTTGCGTTTTCGTCTAAGGTGAGATCTTCTTGACGCGTCTGACGCATGATAACAGGCGTGCGTCTCAGAGACGCTGATTGTTGTTTAGTTAGCATTTGACAGTGTCTTCGACACGGCAACACGATTTGGCATCGAAATGGCAACAAAATTTTGCTTTACTAATGAAGAAGATGAACGATTGATTGAATGCGTATCTAATTGTCCTGCCCCATACGACAGTGGCCAAACAGATTATAAAAATCGAAGAGTATGTGAAAACTTGGAAAAAATTGAAACAAGCCAATTTTCTTTTCGGCTAATAGTACTTTAGTGCAGCTGAAATGCAATAAGTAGATAAACTTAAACGATGGTCCCAATTAGTAATTTAAAAGACAGACTCTGTCATTGTCCACAGATCATCTGTTAACCAAACTTAACCTATTACTATAGTCTGTTCATCTGTTAACCTAGCCCTAGCCTAATCTAACCTATTGTCCAATGGGTATCTGTTGAACTTCAGTAGAAATTTAGACGCCGAATAAAAATCTAAGGTGTCTAATAGTATTTCATATTCTATTGAGATATTTGATAGATCAACAAATCTTTCTTGGACCTTAGTTGTGTGCAAATAATTTTATGTGATCTTTAACAAGCGGCACCTCAGTAACTGTACTGAAGGGATTTGCTAAATCGTTCAGTTGGTCAAGGAAGGATAGTAAAAATGGGACCGAGGTACTCGGATTCCATCATGGTATGTTAAAAAAACAATAGTAAAAAGGAAGGTTCAGAAATGCTGTAAAAGTCTAGTAAATGTACAGGAATTTTTATCTTCAAAACTTCAAGAATATAACTTTTGATAATATTGACGGTCTATCCCTCTTATCTATCTTAAGATATTCCACTTAGGTATAATCACCACGAATACTCGAAATTCAATAAGTAATTCAAGGTTAAAGAAATTGGAAATAATAACATTTCAATGGGGATAATTTAAGTTACTCAACAAACAAGAATTTTTACAATTTACAGCTACAACCATACAAACAGGCTATATAGCAAAAGACTTCTGTAAAAGCAGAGTGATGATATATATCAAAATAAAAACCACCTACCTTTACCATAAAACAAAATGCTCCGGCTAGGATAACTGTTGTGAAGTTTGAACCTTAACACAACTGAGACTCAACAGGCGGGTCGCCTTATATCGGGTCGCTTATATAGGGCACTAAATACTTGGATCTATGAAACATAATAAAAGTACACAAAAAAATATTCCAAAAACTTCTTTAAAATTGTGACAAAAATTATTTAACAAAGAACACAGAAAATAAATCAACTAATAATTAAAATAGAACAATAAAAAAATGAAATTTTGAAACCCTGATAAAAGAAAAATCTATACTAAGATAGTTTAATACCTTTTACCTTCAGGAGTAAACTATCTCTGTCATCATCATTATCTTAAACACTAGATTATAAGTAAATAAATACCTTAAAATATTTAAATAATATTAAAATTTTGGCGCCTTTTTAAATTACCAACTGATGTAAAAAAACAGAAATCCTCTTTCTTCCATATGGCTTATAATTAAAAATGGTTGGAATACATGAAATTCATCTTTCTTCCAAATAATATCCAGACTAAATGGTAATAAAATAATTTAAACCAGCTGCTTTCTTGAGATAAGGTAAGTACCTTCAATGAATTAATTCATAAATTCCCTTCCATTATCCAATTTATAACGAAGATATAACCTAACATTTTGACGTGTGGGATTGTTTACATATTTAAAATCACAACATAACCTTCAAATTTTTAAATTTTGCTCTGAACATAAATTCACTGCTTGAAATGTTAAAAATAACAGAGAGTTTGTCAACCAAACGGGTGCTGTTTTTATATCCTTTTGAAACAAAACACTACTATGGTGGTTTTTCTAGTTAGAAACAAATGCCAATTTGGAACTAAATACTACATAACCACATATTTGTTTATAACTATTAACTATTAACTATTAACTATTGTTTAAATTCTGCATAAATTTTATTATATTTATTATTATAATAGAACAAGGTATGTTCAGAAAATTGGAAGAAAATAGTATATTGTGTTACAAGTGTAGAAAAGTGCCAATTTTTCACGAGTGTGAAATTAGCGTTGTTGCACGTGTTACACACTACACTTTATCTACGACCACAAAAAAAGTAATAAAACACCAAAAGCTAATAAAAATATTTAACCTAAAATTTATACTCGCATTCCAATTTTTTACGTGAAATCTCTGGTATTAAATTAAGAGATGTGATGTGAGCAGCATCCTAGGATTTACTCATGATAAATCTAAAATCTCGAAAACAAATAAATATTAAATTTTTAAAGATAACTTAATTTCAGTCAATCTAGCAAAGCTAAAAAATCATACGTATGTACTCTTAACTTTCAAAAGTAGTTTTTTTATAAACGATCACAATTCAATTGCCAATGTTATTTTTCAAAGCAAATTTTTAAAATTATGGTTTTAAAATATAAAACAAAATAGGTCTGTAGCCAATATAGTGGTTAAACAAGGCGTGCCATCTTTCTCTGTCACCTACATCTGCATGGCACTATCTTTTATTTAACCCTTTTTCCGCGAAACGTAAATATATTCTGGCATGCATGGCAGATGTTGTGGGTGACAAGGAAGGGAGCTTTAGGTGTACCCATCGCGCTTGCACTTGTGAATTATATGACTAAAATGTTGCAAATTATAAAAGTTCTCGTTTTTATTGTAATTTAGCAATAATGAATATTATTAATAGATATTAGCAGTTATATAATGTTAAAAATGAATGAATGAATTTTACGTTAATTCAACAAGAATTTAATAATAACTTTATATAGTAACAATAAATAAATTATGATCTTAAATAAAATCTTCGTAGGTTAGCACTATAGGCTTCGCTTAGGAAGCAGCCGGCCCAGGGTTGGATTCCCACCAGGGTGATAATTTTTCTAGATGCATTTGCATTCAAAATATAATTTAATGTAAAACATTAACTAAACAAAATTAATTTACCTTTATTTAAAATTTTACTAACTTGCATATTTCAAATGATTAATAATAGTATAACATTGCATGTGCTGATATCTATGGCGATTTAATAGAACTACTGATCGTGGGAAATCATTTCCCACATGTGCAATTAATAGTAATAATAATAATCTTTTCAATTTGACAATTCATTTGTCAAATTAATTTTTGAATTTGTTAAAAATCATTATAATTGCATTAGGATGGTCATGGAATTTATGAATGAGAATTCTCTAAGTAGTGATCTTTTGAATATTCTCTTACTAGTGAGTAATATATCACATTTATGCAAAATAACCGGTAACTAATAGCGTCATTACTATATCAATAACCTTTTTTTTGACAGTTGTAGAAAAAATATTTATTTTCATAAAAATAAACACATAAATTCAAAAACATAAATAAAATAAACACACGTCAGTCACCTAGAACCAAAAGTTCAAACGTAATAAGCGCGAATGGCGCGCATACACAAAAATTATAAATTTGCCAAGCTAAGTTTTTAAATGGGTAGACTCATCTCGCCATTTATGATTATAAAAGGTGGAATTTATAACACGCTCGCTAAAAACGGAACGGTTTTAGAAATTGGGACTTATGCTGAAAATATTAAACGTATCTCGGCCTTAACAGAACGATTGGTCACCTTGGGCATAAGGCTTATTAACAGCTAAACCATGGCAAATCTAACTTATCTTGCATCCCTTTTGATGTAATGATTTCGAAATGAATACCTTTAATAATTAATAAATATTACATCACAGAAGTGTTAACACTTCAAAATACCTCAAGGATTTCTTCGACTATAAATCAAAAATAGCATCAAATTAGTACTAAACCAGTCATCAATGCCGCTGTATGCGTGACTAACAAGCGTATCAAACATCTCCAACTGGTATACTTGTAAGGTTTTAATTTCTTAACGTGAATCTGTGAAAAAGTGTTTATCTGCGCCAGTCAAGCCTTTTAAAATGTACATATAAATGATGTTAACTCAAAGTGAAGAAAATTAATGAATCACTAACATCTGCCGTTTTTACTATACCACACCACGGCAATAATGACGATGTTAATAGTAATGATTGACACCGGCATTACTAGCATTTATTGACCCTTCTGGCCTTTTGTACCCACAATCATCTGTCTCTCTACAGGCACGCACAATAGACGTCTTCTCCATCTCTAGCTCTCGAAGAGTTAACTTATTACGAACGTATGTTTACCTTCTGCTTCTGTTTATTAAAAGAGAGACACACTGGTTAAAAAAAAGTCCTTGAATAATAACCAGTAGTAGTCGTCCGTGCGTAATGTTGCCTTTTGTTGTTAGTACACGCGGTTAGATCGGTTTGGTATCAAAGTGAAAAGTGGAAAATTGTATTTTGCACGTTAACATTCCATTATTGTTATAGAGAGGCTGGGGGATTTTATCTAATAACGGAAATACACCCGCTTCAATAATAATACAACAATAAGGTATTGTATTTATTATATTTTGTTATTTTAATTGTGGAAGTTAGTTTGGAATTTGAACTGATAAACAACAGGAAACAAAAGAAGAGGAGCTTTGTTTTAAACCTGAGATAATAAAAGCGATGATATAAACTTTACTAGCTTTTCGCCTTTATTGATGCAGAAATGGAGAAAAGCCTTTTAAAAATTGAACTTGTGTTTTGTGTTACTGATATATGACAGATAAATCAAAGAAATTCGTTTCTCCTTATTTACATATAGTTTTGGTAAAAACGTTTGTGGCTGTGGTTTGTTTATTTTTAACTATACTAATCAGGTCTTTGTTGTCGCAAATAATGAAGATTTTTGTCAATACCGCAATTTTTCTTCTTGTATAACAAGGTGCAGTTAATCACACTATACAATAAGACTCATGCGCTCACTAATTATACTTTATTTAAAAAAATAATTTACAATTACTACATGTAATAAATATAGTAGAAAGAAAAAGTTGGTTGACATGTTTTGTAGTTACTTTTAAATAATTAATTATCTAGACGTTAAATTTAGAATATTACAGTAAAACTCTCGTATAATCTACATATCAAATTTTATTTTATTTTAAATTAATTTAACCAACAAAATAATTATTAAAATGATTACAGTAATATTTACTTCAGAAAATTATCAAATCAATTATTATATATTTAAATGTTTTAATCATTTTAACATCTTAATTTATAAATTTATTATTTAACTTCTTTTTTAATAAGTAATTAAAGTAAAATAAGTAAATTTAAGCATAATTACATTTAAAATATTGTCAGAATTAATCAATAATTAAAATATTTCTTAAACTAAATATACCCAATTTTTCTATTTTTAAAATTAACTAACGAATTGGTAGGCACATTTTAATTAAGTTTCAAAAATATTTATTGCTCAAAGTCTAAAAATGTATTATTTTATGGTTGTATACACCCATTAAATTATATTTAAATATTCAATATTAAAGCCTTTAATTACTTCTAAATATATTTTATAATAATGTAATTGTATGATAAAAGGTAATAATTTAAAATTTTTAAAATTCACAAATTATTTAAGTTTTAATGACTTTAATATTTTATTTACCAATCAACCAATCTACCCATTTCTAGATTCAAGATATTACGATTTCCTAATTTATTGTAACTCCAAATTTAAAATGATTTTTTTTTTGGCTATTTTTACAATGCATAATTAAAATCAACAAAATTAACTAACAAATAATAATAAAATCTACGAAAATATTTAATTCTTAAGAATTTCTTATTTAATCTTAGGCGAATAAGCAAATACTAGGTATAATTAAATATTCAAATTTAAGGGCTTGTAAATTATTATTAAAAGATTTAATATCGTATGCAGTTTTCAAAATAGAGAATTTTACTATTTAATTACTAGCTTAAAATTTCCGAAATTTCCAGTTTTATTTTCTGGACAACTTATTGTGTTTCATATGACAGAATATATGCTGTTGCCATACTGTGTTATATAAATTAATTTAAACATTAAAAATCTAAACATATTAAATCTCGATTTTTACAAATTTAACAATTTACGAGATTAAAAATTTCGAGCCTTACTTGCTGAACCTTCATAATCATGATAAAAAATAAAGATTAATAAAAAGTTTTACAAGATTTATGTAATTTTAACCTGACAATTGTTTTGACAGCTAAGCTATCGTTATCAAAGATAATATAAATATAAACAATAACGTCGCTAAGGTAAACATGTGCATTGTTAGAGAAATAAACATACAGAAAAATTTAATTACGCCAAACACCTTTTAGAACAGAATCACACCATGACTACTCAAAATAATATCAAATTCCTACATTTTTGCAAATAAGACATTTTAGAAGCTTTCGAGATATACGAACTCAAGGTAGCTTTAACAAATGAACATATTGAGCTCAGTAATTCACCATTACTGGAAGTGTTAGATATTTAATTCTTATTTCTATCTTTTTATTTAGTTATTTATTTTTTGTATTTACCTTAGCGACGTATTTGTTTATTTTTATAGTAACTTTGATAATGACAGCTTAGCTGTCTAAACAATTGTCAGGCTATACTTTAATAAATCTTGTGAAACTTTTTATTAATCTTTATTTATTTGTTTTATATTATCTCATGACACTCTTTATAAATTGCTATTTATATTTGCGATATATAAATTTTTCTACAATGTTGCTAAATTGCTAAATGCCACTGGTTCCTTGAATTTACATAAATTAATTTTTATTAAAATTTAAAGTTGGATTTTTCAATTATCAATGAATTAATTATCTTTGGAAATAAACTTCCACTTCTCTTTTTCTATATTTACATGATATGGGAATACTCTTATAGAGGTTAATAATAAGTGTGACTCATAATAAGCTATGCAAATCTTTATTTAATTTTAAGAATAAGATTACATAATTAAGTTGGGCGCCATATAAAACTAAAGAAAGAACTTCATAAGAAAGATTTAAGATTCATGAGAAAAAACTTATGTCGGGGGGAAAAAACTTATTAAATTACAATCTAATAAATACAATCACTTGACCAAAATGCTACTTTTACTAATTTTCACTTCACAATGCCCAAGGTTCTTTTCCATAGGTTCGAAATAAAATAGAAGGAAAACTATTTCCTACCTTGTTTCTTAGTAGACCCAGTCCTTTTTGTTTTGTGTTGATTCATCACAATTTAAACATATTAAAATGTGTACTCCTCCACTTTAATAAAGAATTTTATTAAAACCATTCTATTTCCAATTTTGGTATCTCTGCCTTTGTAGCTTCATTATATTCCATAGCCATGTAGCATTTCCATACTATACACTATCTAATCCAACTATTCCAAATGTGTATAAAATAACAGTGATTAAATCACTTATGCTTTTATTTTATAGAAGGGTTAGATTTTGCCTTTATTTTTTAAATGGTTTAATTAAAACACGACGAATGTATATATAGACGAAGATTTATTGTATATTGTAATTATCTTGCTCTACGCAGTTTAATAACTTAAATTTTAAATTTTTTAAGAATCAAATATTTCGTAAATTTTATTACAATTGGTTAGTCAATTTTGTTTATTTTAATTAGTATAAAAAAAACAACTAAAGATTTTAAAATTTGTTAAATTTTAAGTAACAGTCAATTAAGTAATCAATTTAAATTCTAAAAATGCGTTCATTGGTTAAGTTTAATATTAAAAATAGTTAAAAAATTAAGTATTCCATTTGTAAATTTAAACCTGCGTATTTTAATAATTTGCTCTGTGCTGTCTTATAATTATGTCGCCGTTACAAAGAGTTTTTATAAACATTTAAAATTAATTAAAATCCCAAAAATTGTACATAACATAACATGTGGTAAAATAATAATTTTTTAGATTTTGAGTAATAAATATACATACTTGAAACTTAAATAAAATTTGTCTATCAATTTATTACTTAAACTAATTTGAAAGATGGAAAATTTGGTATATCAGTTATTGGTATAAAATCTTTTAGTTATTAATTAATAATTCCAACATTCTAAATTTATTTTTTTTAATTATTATTTATTACAGTTTAAAGGTTCCAAACTACATCTAAATAAAAATATAATTTGTAAGTTAGATTAATTTAAGGAAAAAAATTAAAAATTTAAATTTTTTTTGTTTTAGTATATTTAATGTAATATGTAATGTAACAATGGGCGTACTTAAAATTTAAAATACGTTTTTCTCGAAAAGTAGCAGGAAGCGATCACATGTTGATAAGGAAAATATTTATACTAAAAAAACTGATAAATTCTCTGAAGGATTCTTTTGAAAAAACCTTTTTTTAATCTAAGTAACTGTTATACAAACAGGTAGCTTGCAAAAACGACACTTGTATGTGACATAAAACGTCCCTTTTTACTGATACAATTCAAGGATGAAGAAAAAAAAGATTAAAAGCAAATCTGAATGAGAATTTTTTTAAATTAATTTATACTCTGTTCAATTTAGCATTTTTGTAATTATATTTACAAAGATAATATTTAATTTTAACTTACTGCTTATGCGAAATAAAAAAAGATATAATGCAAATAAGTTGTGACATATACAACATTGAATTAGAAAATGTGGGGTACCTATACTTCATTTCATTTTCTGTATATTGTAATTTATATCAATGACGAATGCAAAATGCAAAGCATTTACATCTTATCATTGTATCGTATTATTGTATTAATTTAAAATAAGTCATGCCGCTTTTTGACATACCTATGTACAGGGTAAATTATATCGCAATAAAGTAGATGTGAACGAAGTTCCCGAAAACCATTTCATTCAACTTATTAACTGTCTAAAAGTTCATTTTTGGCTAGTAGAGATAAATGAGAAAACTTTTTCCATATTACATGTGTCGGGCAATTTTAAACTTTCAAACTGAAATATCGGTATGTAATATACGAAAGTTAAAGGAAAAAACCAATACGACTGTAAAATGATATAGGGTCTTGAATATGTAAAAATATTCGGTAGGTGAACTATTGGATTATTTGATTTTAAACCGATATTACTATTATTACAGTAACTATGAACGTTTTCTATCTACTACACCTCTTTTCCCATACCCATGTGATCGGCAGCTTCGCTATTTATGGAACCTTTTAATGCCAACAGACCGCATCGTTGTTGGTTGCGAGCACGTGCGTTGTTTTTAATATTTTGGTAAGAAATATAACTGTTAAAAATATTTGTGATTGTTATATTGCATGCATTGATGCATTAAGTATATTTACATTCGTGCGTTTTATTGTATTGAAAACTAAATTTTCTGTTGTGATGCAAAGAAGAAAATGTGAGATTACCTACCAGGAAACTTCTGTGAGTCATTTCAACAATTAAATAATCACAAGTAGCAGCAGTTAGAATTTTAGAATATAATAAAATAATCATTTATAAATCTGCTTATTATAAACAGCACTTTAATCAATTAATAATATTATTGAAAACGATCAATTTATTATTATAAAGTTATAGATTCAAAAAATAATATTTTATATCTTTTTTATACATATAACTAATTTATTACCTCACAGTTTATAATAGAATGAGTATGGTTCTTAAGAATAACAATCATAATTCAGTGATGAATGAGAAATCCAACCATAAATCTATCAAAAATCTTCTAGCTTACGCCACACTATTCCTAAGCTGAAAAGGAAATCTTCAGGAGAAAAAAAAGTTAAAGCTAAACGTCAAGGATTTTTTTTTTTTTATTCTAAGATCCGTCTAGATAAACTTTAAATAAAACTTTTGATGTGCAATGCTTTTTCATGTAGCAAAGAGAGCAGGACGAGAAGGTTCCGAAAGGGGCGATGTAGTGGGGGGAAGGATGGTGACGCAATCTGTAAGGAAGTTCAAAGCAATACACGCCAGGCGCGGATCCAGACTTTTGTTTTGGGGGGGGTCACTCTCAGACACGCAACCAGACCTTTTTCTCCGGACCGGGGGGGGGGGTGTCATTAAAAGTACATTGGGCAGGGGAGTTTCTACTGTAATGTTTTCTACTGCGGGATCTTGTTCCAAAATAATTGAACAAGAGTGATATATTTGAACAAAAAGAAAGTTTAATGAGAACAGTTCGTATATTAAGTTGTGGGAAAAACCTATCCTTCAAGTTGTAATGATTTTCAATAAGCCAATTTCGTTAAAAGTGACCCGGCGTATTTTCTCACCTCGAAAACGACAGGAAACTTTTTCTCTTTTACTTACACTTCAAAATATGGTTTTGGTTTTTGAAAAACGTCTACAAAATTAGAAAGTCGAACTGTTCTCTTGCAATTGTTTACTTTTGCTTAGATATTTTTAAAATTGGCAAAAGCTTATCTTAATCATATACGATGTTGTTTAAATCAAATTCCTTGTTATAATCAAAATTAATTGGCCTTACAGATGTAGTTACAGATGTAGTGCTAATTACACAATTTTTTTATCGTTTACCATATCAGTTTATTCTCCTGAAAAAATTGTGTTTTGTTCATCATTGGGTGGGGTCATGACCCCCGTGACCCCCCCCAGGATCCGCGCCTGATACACGCGCTAATAAATCAATAGCCCCGTGTTAGGCTCAGTCAGCATATTTTCTGTACCTAAACCGACATGCTGAAAGGCTGAAGTCAGAACATTAGAAATTTAAAAGTTACCAATTCTTGGACTTCAAGACATATTATTAGCTAGGTTTTTACAAAAAGTAAGAAATTTAATAGTATTGGGAGTTAAAGGCTTTGGAATTTACAATTTATAGACTTAGATTACTTCTTGTGATGTGTGTAGCCGCGTAATACAGAGTTGGGCACTCAAGCAAGCGACTCGGATACGATTTCTGCAACCGACGGGGGAATAATTCTCGTCAATGTATAAAGGTTCTGTACATTCGCGGTGCTGTTGGATGGGCATGTTAAGGGCGCGTTATGATCGGTTTTCGTTAATAACGCATCTTTCTCCCGTAAGTTAGGCTAGCCCCTTGCTCAGAAAATGTGCTAGGTCTTGGATATTCTGCCCTTCTTGCTGATTCTTTGGTATTTGTTCGTACAAACTGTTGGGCTCCAGGTTCCATTTCTATATCGATTCTATATCGATAGCCGCGACACATTCCACGATTCTATTTACATCATGCATTTGTTTGATCTTGGTGACAGTCTCTTGTTGCATCACCCGTAAATCCAGGATGTTATCCATTAATTCAAACGCTTGTTACGTGCAAAAGGACACGTAACTTGTGAAAATCGGCTCGCATTGAATTCGGAAAGCGCACCGAGTCTTCCCCTCTCTCCAGACTTAACATTCTTGTACACTACGCATTTTTATTGTGAAAATTCTATTGTATTTCTTTGTAAAATTCCGCGGATTTGACTGATATTTCTTCTGAAGGCGTATTTCATCTTAGGTGAGATTCTATATATCTATATATACATATACATATGCTGCATTGTAAACTTTCAAGACAAGTTTTCAAGTCTGGTCAAAGAATTCCCATCTTTCAATAATAAGTTTACTGATGTCGGCTTTTCGTTCACGTGCCCGGCAGGCACACTCATTTAGCGATTGTTTAATTTTATTTTGTTTCCATGTTAACATTTCAAGTTATCACTAAGGTTGAAAACGTTTAGAGCAACAACTTTCTAATCTAATTTTCAGGATAGCGTGCAGCTCTATTATATTTCAAATGTGAAATTATTTATTAAATACTTGAAAGCATTGTAAGATTTATTGATTTGCTGTTTACTCAATTAAGTAATTTGAGAAATTGAATGACCAATTTATTATTGGTATAGAAGTGCAAGATAATTAACTGAAACTCATTGTATTAAGGTTATTTTATATTTATAATTTGTTAAGAAGTGCCACAAGGCGTCTTTTAATTAATTACATCTAATAAGAGGAAAATAATCTAGGTTTACCTCCCTAATTAGGGGTTTATCTTTATTAGAAATTATCATTATCATTATCTTTATCAGAATCTGCAAAAATGGCATAAATTCATGAATGCCACTTTTTTATTACTAATTTTGTGGAGCCATTTGTATGGAATTATTTATTGATCATTAGTGTTCTTCAATAAAAAAAAAGTACTTACTGGCAATTAGTATAATCATCAGTACTCATTGTGTTATTTTAGTAGCAGTATTTTGTTTTTTACTGCCACGTAATGTACTGTATTCAATAAGAGATAAATAAATTTTATTGATTTCTCCATTATTCGAAGAATACATAACAAAACAATAATTATACACATATCTACCTATACAATGGATTCTATAAAAAGGAACGTTAACTATTTATAAGTAATTTTCAGATTTTCAGTTGTAAAATGTCGGAGTTTGGTTTTATTACAACGTATAAGTCAGGGACGAATTTACCGTTTTCGAGGTCCCAAGCTAATAGTTTTTTTTATCAAACTCTAATGTCGTTTAATAATTTTTGAGGTCCCATGAAGCCCGATGCCTCAAGCTGTAGCTTATTTAGCTTAATGGCAAGTCCGCCCCTGTATAAAGTTTATTGAGAAAACACTGTAAAAGCACGTAAAGGTATAAATATCTAAACATATTGATTACTACTGGCTAGATGCTTCAGAATGTTTTCAGAATAAGCTTTTTGAGACCGTACGTGAAATATTTTCCCGCAGGTTTACTACCAAAATAGTATTAAAAATCTTGAACATCATCGTCGAGGAAAAGTTGATTCAATTGAGTCAAGCTTCCATAAACCATGAAAGCTTACCGATACTGGGCACCCACAACGAATAAACAGCGATTGCAGGAATATTTCATCACTCGGGTCCAATACAGTGATTTAACAAAAAAAGTATTTAAGTATGAACAAAAAGTGCCTTGTATGATTTTCCTGTTTGGAATGAGGAGGCTTGTTCATGTTCGTCGCATGATTTCAGTGGACAAAATTCAATTTGCAACAAATTTAGCTTCTCCGGAGTTATGCTGCTTCTTCTCCTGTTGATGTCCCAGTTCTGGTTTACATTAGGGATTCTTTTACTCAGAGGCAGATTAACCGGCTGCAGGGGGCATGTACCATTTAACGCTTCGGACCCCTACCATTATCGTGTAAGATTTTTTTCTAGGTCAGGTCAGGTAAAGAGAAATATATATTTTTTAATTTCTTGATTAATTTTTTTAAATTCGTTTTGCCGTTCGAGTTCTCTTCGAGCATCCAGGGCCCTGTGCTCCGGCCTCTAAAGCTGCTCCTTAGTCCATCCTTGCCGTTACTTTTTCGTATATCGACGATATTCATATAAGCTAAGAGAAGTCCAGAACGATCTTACATTGAAATCATTTGTAGTTGAGATGGTATTGAGATATAAGTGCCCTTTTCACGGTGAAGCAGTTAAGCATTGGCCTAAATAGGGAGGTACTAGAAGGTAATTACTTCTAGAAGGCAAGAAAACATTAAAATATAACAAGCAAATAAAATAATTATTTTTATGTGTATCTTTTTTCGTATATATTAGTAAATAAATAAATTTATAACCTTAAGTTTATAGTTAATGTTTTGCGCATTACCCCCAAGAAATGAAATTATCTACGCCACTGCAGTTAAGTTCCGAAAATTCCCTATTTTGATTATAGTCTAATATTTAATGCAAATTTATTAGTTGTCTCCCTTATCATTGCCTTTAGATTAGCGTTCAGCCAAGGAGCTTTAGGTTTAGTAACCTTCAACTCTCTTGCAGGAGCATGCACATCAAAAGCTGAGAAAATAGAGGACATGAACATAGAGATTTTAACATTACCATTATCTTCTTAAAGTTAAATTTACATACTGTTCATGAATATTACCACCAAAAGGAGTGCAATAAAATGAACACTGTTGACTTTATTATTATTCTGTATTATTTTTTTTAATTTACATTATTCGTGTTTTTGGCACCATGGATTTGAAGATGCGTAGCAGTTCATCCACAAATATCATCCTCAGATCCTTGATTACTAGACTGAAAAAGCTCTTTTGTGCTCATCTGTTTCAAACTAATACTTAAAAGAACATCCATTACAAATGTTAACCCCTAAGGGTAGAAGAGAATCCGAAGCAAATCTGGAAGAAGCAAAGAACTGAGTTGTTATCATTCGATATCTCATTATTAACCCTGCAATTGCTATACTGAACTGCACTATTAGTTTAAGATAACCTAATTATTATTAACTGAATAACATGATTTAAATAACTTAATTGTGCATAATAATACAGAAAGGTTCTTAAATTAAACGTTTAACAAACAAATCACCCAATTAATTTGATAAATAATTATTAACTCTAAACCACTGATTTTCTTTGTTTTCAGATACTACTGCCGTTATAGGAGAAAATAATACAGGAGGTGTTTTTTCGGACGATTTATTTTTAAAGAAGAAAATGGCCGAGCCAAATAGTATACAAGGTAAGTGATTTAACAAAGCAACTTTTGCAAATACGAGAGAAGTTTAATTTTAATTAATTTTTATTTCAGAAATAGTAATACCCACAATTCTAATGGTATTATTGTTTGTTATCAATGGATTTGTCTTATTCGTGATATACAGATACAGACAAAAGTAAGTATGATAGAATAGATTCTCACTATTGCAAATGAATAAAGTATATCGTGTGCCTATAACCTGTCGGAAATTGTATATTTCCATCACCTTTTATTATTTCAATTTTATTAAAAACCCTCGGGAGTATATGTGCTACACACCGTAAATATTTACTGATAGGTCAATTTTATACCTGCAACCAAGAGATCGAGCCATGTCAAGGAATAACCATGGCCTTCTAAATTAAACAACTCAGATGTGGTTATTACACAGAAGACAGAACATCAATAAGTTATTATGACCGTCCTAAATTAAGATTAAACAGATAAATGACGAGACAAACGATAATACCTTCTGACTGTATTTTCCAATTCGTACGTGCTATATTAGTACTGAAGACTTTGTTGGTGCCGTACTGTTCGTTCGCTTCAGGCTTACTTTTGAAAGCACTCTTTTCAATTAGGGGCGGCTAAAATAACCTCATGCAAGTTACTCGTATTTAATTCAGAAAGTCGTGGAAAATAAAACTGAAATACTGAATATTAACATATAACACTTGAGATATTAAATTTTGTTTACAATGATGATGTAGCTTAGATAAATTTTATAATACAATACACTTAAATAATACAACTACACAGGGGCGGCTTAAGGCCCGGGTGACTTCCCAGGGCGCCGCATCTGGGGGGGGGCGCCAAATCGGCGGTGAAAAATTGAAAATTCAAACAAAGAAATAATTTTCCCACTGAAAAATGTAATTTATATTTAGACAAAGAAAATACCTATTTAATTGTCAAATATTTATTAATATTTTCTAGATACATATTTAAAAATTCAGTTATCAAGCAAAAACAGATATTTATGCATATAAAGATAAAAACATATTCAAAATGTTCCACATACTACCTACTTTCGGAAATTTAATTATCTCCGACTCCATTCTTTTCACACCTATTAATATTTTAAAATTAATCATCAGTAGCGTGCAGTTGCAAGTTCTCGATTCTTTATACGAAATAACGTGTAAATCAGACCTCTCAGACTACTAATTTTGTAGCAAGTGTCACTGTATCTAAAAAATGTCAAACGAAAAAGGTGAAAAGATTACAGTATCAAAAATCCTGTTTTACAATGGAAACTAACATTCCGTTCTAATCGTCAGTTTCAAATGCTCGCCACTGAAGCCTAATATCATCCTGATGTTTGTGTAGATATTTTGCACTCTCAGTCTTGACTTTATGCAAAGTACGAATAATTTGAGTCAATTTTGAAAACCAATTGGTTTAAACCTGCCAACCCTGAGCTAAATTATTATTGTATAATTAGCAGAGCAACGGTTGCACTGCTAGCATTACCTCAGGCCCTGATTTTCCAAGATTTGAGGGCATTACCAGCGTCAATTTTTGAACTAAAAAACTTATCAAAACAGCAATTCCTTAATAACTATGAAATGGTAAAACCCTGAAATCTTATTTGTAATTCTAAAACAATTCCATTCAGATTTGACTGTGCGCCAATGTAGATGGTGTTATGCAGCAACAAAATTAAACAAAATAACGTAAATATGTGGTAGGTGATCATACATACAAGTTGCAATCAATAAGACACACGCTTTAGTTGTAATATAACCTACCAATATGGCTATCCTACAGCACACAGCCTACTCGATTTGGGAGATAAATGTCTCTTATACGGCCGGTCTTGTTTATAGTTCTAGGCATTATTTCTGTTTTGAAGGGGGCACCAGAATATGGAGCATTCAGGCTGCTTGATCTCTCTTTGGAAATATTACATTGCTGCCCAAATGCGAAGTTACAAAAGAAACATAACCTCATAAAGTACCTGCTTTTATATTGCAAGTAATTTTATTTATCTAGTTATACAAATTAAAAAAACGAAAAGGAAATTCAACAGAACAAAACAAGCAGCGCTACCTATAAAATGTAGATCTGTTAAGTCAAAATATTTGTTTTAAAAGTTGCTTAATTGTTCCGGCAAATAAAATGCAACAATCAGTAATTAAGTTTAATGCGACATGAGAGGAAAGGTTAAAATATATCAAACCCCCGTCAGTCGACCGGTTAAAGGAATTAGTGTTCTCTATAAAAAATTGAGGCTGTGAAAACAGGTTTTTCCTAACAAACTGGATTGTTAGAGTTTAGACAATTAGAATTGGAATGTATTATGTAATAACATTAATTAAAAAAATATAAAAATAAAATGAAACTTTATAACTAAACTGAAACCATCAAAAACATAAATTTTCTCAACACGACCGGCCGTGTAAGTGACGTTTGTCACTCAAATCGAGGAGACCATGCTACAGCATAATTGGTTTCAATAAAATTATGCTAAAATGTAGATCAATCTTTGGCATGTCACAATAAAATAGAATTTTCGAACAAACATTTAAAACTTTAAAATAATGTGCACTTTTAAAACTATAAAATTTTAATACTAACAACTTTAATGTAAACTCATCTCTTATAGTATATACATCTTATAATTTCAGAAAGTCTGCTGAATGTACAGACGAGGAGCTGGGATCACTGCCTGTTACCAGAGAAGTTACAACATAATTTATTTAATAATTTATTTAAGCTTTTAAAAATATACATGTACGTAACTTAGATGATAACAATAAAAAACAAATTTTTATATTTCTTACTTTTAATTTCTACCTACCTATTTCAAAAACTAAATCCTGGTACTTAAAAATACTTATGCAAAGGTTCTCCTAGAACCTTCTCTAATTCTTGCACAGCTTTCTGACAAGATTTCTCAACATTCTCATCTTCATCTTCCAATAATTCAGCCAAGAATGGTATAGTTTCCGGCAAGAGAGGTAAGAAATCTTCACCTAATTTCTTAGCGGTTTCACTTAAACATTGTAAGGCTACTAGCCGGATATTTGAAGAATTATGTCGTGTTTTCAATAAAATTTGATAATTCATCAGTTTCCATAAAGCGTCATCTGCTGTGGCTACAGCAAATTGCACGATACAAGGAATTAGTACGTTTTTGGCGCGCTTTTCTAAATTGTCAATACCACCTAAAGTATTTTCTAATTGATCGACGACAGGTTGCATTAAAACATCAAATCTTTCTTTTGTAACAAATTTCTGACTGTCATATAAGAATATAGCATGGAGAGTCTTTAAAATATTTTCTAACAGTGCAATATTTTTAGTGTCATTATCGAAATATAATTCAACTTCCTTGATTTGATTACAGCTATCAAGAAGTGTTGCTGCATTATTTAAAAAGTGCCCCGCAAATAAAACAAACAACCCTTTCAGGTTATTAGCAAAAGAAATCGAAAGATTATAAAATGTAATTATACGATCGGTTTTTAAATCCGAACGAACTGCCCAATCATAAAGCTTATAATAAAGTGGCCTAAATGTTGATTCTGAAAGTTTCAGAATTAATTTAACTAAAGCTTTTATTATATATTCCTCGACTACATTAGCTTGTTGGTGCGTACAATGACCTTCAGCTCTAAATTGTAGAGCGCCCATGAAAAATCCTGTTAGTTCACTTAAATAGCCTTGAATTTCCACACCCTTGAGATTTGATAAATTCTCTGATAGAATTGTCATTAAGGGGCCTATAGCATTGAAATTTTTCTTATCAATCAAGCTGATATAAGAATTTTCAACAGCAGGTAGTAAAACACGCAAGGGAATAACCGATCCAATCTTTTGTTGGATTCCTTTCAATTTTGACACGAAAGGAGCTAATTTTGGATCTTCAGATTCAATGTTCCACTTGCAAGAAAGGATTGAAATTTCATACAAGAGTTTCTCAAGGTATGGGCTGAGAAATAGTGGTAGACTATCGAGGGTTTTTTGTATTGCTGTTATATCACTAATTAATAACAAATTGGGTGTCTCAAGTCCCTTGTGTGATTTCAAGACTTTTATCAATATGGGCATGAATTTATTCAAGGCTGATATAGCATGCGCCTTTAGTGCGTTACATAATTCAGCTAAACATAAAATAAGTGAAGCCAAAGTGTTTTCATTGATTTTATTCATGTTGTTTTTAATTAGATCCGAGATGAAATCGAGGATTTGTATGAATTTATCCGGATTTTCTTGAGCTAGATGTCTGACTAATAGTTTTAATGAAAGCAGCGCTTTTTGTATGATCAATTCCTGTTCCGGTTCATCATTACCATTATTGATTGATTTGATTATATTTATTAAAGGCGAGACTATTGTGTTATACAATTCAGTTTTGTCGCTCTCGTTAATAAAACCAGGGTTGTGTTGGAGTTTATTGTTTAATAATTCAAGCGCCCTCTTACGGACTGTACTCAAACTATAAACCATCAAACCGCGGATTACCATTAAGAAGAGTTGATTCGTTAAGAGAGCATTGATGGCGTCTAATATATCATAACTATGATGGAGGATTACTTTCCAATATTGGGCTTGAGGCGTGTTTGAATTTCTTTCAGCAACCTTCGCGGTTGCTTGAATATAATTTAAAATATTTATGATCACATCTTTGAATAGACCTTCTAAATTTAACATTTCCTCATCGGAGATCTTAGCAATCTGATTAACGAATTGTGTTGAAGAAAATAAATTTGCTGTGAAAGTCACTATGACATATTTGTAATGTCTGAATTGTTTTGCCGTGTAGCGTTTAATATCGAAAATAGTTCTATCTTCATTTGATTCATCTGTTTTCTCTTCAGGTAATTTACGCAGATATTGCAACACTTTAATAGAACTAATGATAACAGTCTCCGGAGAGAATTCTCTTGCTAGATCAGCTGCAATATCTAACCTTTTTGGAGTCTCACCCAAGTCAACTAAAGATCTATTTTTGGTGACCTTTTGTTTCTCCATGTGTCCATGCACAACGTGCGATTCAAATATAATCAAAAAGAATAGATATAAATGTTCTTTAGGATTCAAGCGCGTCAATAGCTGTTTAAATAAAGGCATCCTCCTGTGTTCCGGAATGTCTAGAATTGCATCCACAAATACACGCAACACTTTCTCTACACTCTCCTCAGATTCATCCTGGATTAATATGGGTATGATCGTATCGATAATTTTTGTTATGATTTGGAAACTGTAAGCATCATCATGTCGCAAGACAGAAGAACCAACAAAAGTAAAAATCGCTATTATGTGATGCAAGACTTGTTTTGGGATTAATGAGGCCGTGTGGGCAAGTAATAACAGAGCATGGTGGTGAGTTTGAGGATTTTGCGAAGCCCTAACGCATTGTACAACTAATTGCATATTGAAAGCATTTTCAGGAATTGATTCCTCATCATCAATTTTATTGCAGCAGTGTAAGATTGTACTTAAAATTAATTGTTTTGCGTATTCAACACTAGCTTGCTCATCAAAATCTAAACATTTCTTGAGAACTTCAAATAGAACTCGCAGCAACGTTGTTGTATTGCGTATCTTCTTTTTATCTTGAATGAATTCTAAGACTGTAACACCTTTTCTCCATTCATTTGTATCAAGGATATCGATGGTAGGTATGATACCGATTCGTCTTTTACGTTTTGCTTCATTTTCTTTAGGGGATTTCACATCGCGCATTTGCTGAAGTTGTTTGATAATCAAAGAGGCATCTAAATCGATCTTTTTGAAAACATGAGCAGATGCTTGAAGAATTTCAGGATTCTGATTGTTCGCCGCTAAATCAACTATCAAATCCAATAGATTAACTTGGATTGATTTATTTAATTGTGAGAATAATTCTCGATCGACCTGATTTAAGATTTCAACAGACACGTAAACTTTTTTATTTCTCAAGATAATATTTGCGTTATCCGTTTGAAGGCATGCCTTCATAAATTCATAGATTGCTGAATTGTCTTTTAAGTGTGCAGCAATTGATGAATTAAATCGCAGGATATTTTTGTGTATAATCTCCGATTGTGACAAATTTAATTCTTTGTCACTATTGAAGATATTTAAAGCCAACTTTGATGTTTCCACATAAACGTCAACATTGTTCATGTGAGCTAACAAGGACATCAATCCCGATCTTAAATATATAGGATGTTTTGTGCTACAGATGATTTCAACAAATAAGTTTAGAATTTGTTTAGAATCTTTTTCGTCACGTTTTTCACTGAGGACATTAAACATGACCAATGGGATTTGATCGTGATCCATAACAACTTCCTCTTGGTATATCAATAATTTATCTAAGAGCTTTCCATAGGGCGACCTCTTTTCACCAATGCTAAGTTTGCTTAAGATACTATTCTGTATGATTTCTTCCATCAAGATTCTTCTTTGCTTTTCATTAGGCATATGTAACCCAACTAAGATATAAGGAACAATCGCCTTTTTCACATCAATAACTTCTTTTGCCTCAACCTCATTTATTAAATTTTCGATCATCTTGACACAACCTAAACGAAATTCATCGTTAACAATTTCACTTTCACCATTTATACTGACATTTAAAAGCAGTTCAATCATCGATAAATGATTACTTTTACAAAAATGCATATAAATTCTTAGATAATCCATATGAATCTCTGATTTCACCTCTTTGTGACTAGAGTAACCTTTAATTAACAATTTTAGTAAACGCAAATAAAATATTGAGGAGTCATTTTTGCTAAAGTCAATTGTGTTGATTTCTTCTGGAATTTTTGTCCTTAGAATTAAATTTTTTAAGCAATACAAAAAACCTTGTATTGTAAACCTGCGATTTTTTGCTAATGTTATAAAATCGAACACTGTAGCCTCACCTTTTATCATGGTCATTTTAGACGTATTCAAATAAATTTCAAAAATATCTAAAGCCAAATTGCTAATTTCCGGATCGCACTGCACAGGAAGGGAATTACTTAATAATAACATTCCTACATATTTTTGCAAGACATCGCTTCGTTCTTGCATTTCATGCAGCATTTCTATAATTAACCTAACATTAGGTAAATTTTTATTCTCTTGCAAACTATTAAATATAATATTAGAAAATTCCTTATGATCAGAAATTCTTGCCAATTTCTCTCTTAAAGGCCCTAACATTTTTGATTTCTTTGAGAAATCCGATGAAACTATCTTTTTTGCGGCTTTTACTTCAAAATCAATATTTGGTAACAAAAATGGCAATATTGCACTGAAAACCTTAACATCAGAATCATCAAAGTGATAACACAAAACATCTAAAATTGTGTAAGATAATTTCCACCAATTATCTTTATCGTTCTGGCATTTATTCAATAATTTGATCAAAACCTGTTTAAGATCGTTCATGTTAACAACTTTAGCGAATTTCTGTTTAAATAAAACTAGCGTTTCATTCACCACCTCTAAGCTATCATCATTAAGCCTATCAAAGAATGCATTTTGTAGCATTTCACCTTCTTTCTGTGCAAGAAATTTACATTTTTTGTTTAACATTTTTAAACCTTCTATGCGAATTTTTGAATTTGGATGATATAATTTTTCAAAGAGTTCGAAACTGTCGTTGATGTCCGTGAAGTTGTGTACTAGTTTTCGGAGAGCTTTTTGTTGTTGGATTTGGATGGGATCTTTAGTTGTGGTCATTATTGCTTTAATCATAGCATCAAACGACATCGGGTGTTGTTTTTCTATCTTCTGGATGAGTCGTTTTAGCCACTTGAAGGCTTTCTCTGTGTACTGGACTTTGCCATTATAAATATTTAGGATAGAACTGCAAAAGAAAAGGTTATTATAAGATTGAACTGGAAATACTATATAATCAAGAAAAAATCATCTAGCAGGCTTTAAAATCTACTTTTGATTGTGTTGTAATTAAGTGGTGTGTGTAAAAAAAAGATCGTGTTGGCAACACCGGTACCATTTATTGTTTATGATCAGCATGTTATGTCTAACAGTTTGAGGTTATGCTTAAAACATTGACAAACACATAAAGCTTTATTAAAATAATATAGATTATGATAAATCACTAAAGTAAATTAATCACTTTATGCAGAAAGGGCTTCAGTCACAAAATCTAAATTTGAGAAAAACAACAAAAAGTGTTTTAAAGCTTCATTATATTTTTTATTCCTAAATGGCATAAAATGTATGAAATTGTTGGTAAAAATGTGTATAACAGTAAATGGAATTTAGCTCCTTTCTGGCGTTTTGATATAGAGAATCGTGAAAACTGACTTCAGCTCTTTCTGCATAAAGTGATTCAAATGCTTAAAATGATTTCGTTCAGTTTTATTCGGTTTTATTTATTGTTGTTTACTAAAGGCTGAATACTGAGGTGCAATAACGTTGCAAATACTATTTGTTAGTCAAATAATAGATTCTGAACAAATCTGGATTTTTTTATCATGTAAGAACTAAAACAGTATAAGATATACATTTCATAAGACATTTAAGCACACTTATTCATTACAAAACTCGCCAAAAGCAGCTCGTAAACTTGCAATGTTTGTGCTAAAATCATGTCTTATCAAACTTGTTTTTTAATATAAGATTTATAATTAAGATGCCAACAATAATCTTATTTAGTAACTTTTTATATTTTAACATTTTTGACAAGTTTTATTTGCGTTACGTATTATAGTACAGGGTGTCTGACACCACCCAGAACATACAGAAATTAAAATGGGAAAAAATGAATAAGATCAGAGCTTGCTGTGGCTTATTATAATACATCAAATTTTAATAAAGTGACATTTATTGCAAACAAAAGAATAAATTAAATATTACTATAAAGTCAAGATTTTTTCTTGAAACAGATTGATCAAGCAATGCTAATAGTTATTTACATTATAAGTCCTGGAAATATGACGGGACGTAGGACGTATGACGTAATGCGTTTTATTTCATACTGCAATTATTGGTTTAATTTAAAAAAATTACATAAAATAAATTTCCAAATTTAAAATATGGACATAGATTAGTTGAATTCAAAACATAGAACGAGTATCCATGGTAACTGAATACTAAAGCATCGTTCAGTTGATTTATTTTATTTGAGTCCAGTAAAAGATTTTACATTCATACTAGACCGTAAAATCGCATTTTCCGGACTGTAATAGCTACCGTCACATGGATAATACGATACAGTATGAAATAAAAATTCTAAAAGTACTGTTTTGAGTTAGAGATGGGCAGATTTTTAGTGTTCTGAAATGATGTTTGCTCCTGAAGTTCTGTTTGTAATAACCAAATGCAAATAGAGCTTCAGGAACTAGTGAAAAAAGTATTCGAATCCCTAAAAACGAATGCAATTTAGATAAACACTGTGATTGACAAGATTAACATAATTTCCATCCTTTATAGCTATGCAATGATTTTTAGGGCAAGGGAAGTTGTAGGTAGGTTACTAAAAAGTTACTAGTGTCAAAAATATAATAAAAAGGTTAGGAGCAAAAGCTTCAGTTAATTTTAAAAGAGTTAGGTTAGGTGCATTCATATTCACTGATGCAAATGTCAAGATTTACTTAATAAATTTATTTATGTACGAATGCATTATAAAGTATCATTTATAACAGTTTTGTGGCTATAAAGTAGCTCTTTTTAGTACTAGTAAAATAAAGTATAGCAATAGCAACTGTATCCACTTAAGGTAGAAAGTCACCCAAACCTTACAACTCAAGAATTACATAATTTAAGTATATTTGTTAAATTCAATGTTGCTCTTTCGATTGATACCCGAAAAACGGCATTTCACCACGTATATACCGAGAAAACAGTTAACAAAGTTGCAGTCAAATACATTGATGTATATGGGTTTACACAGTATGCCCAAGAACAACTTGAAAGTTTTATATTTAAACAACTCACCATGTATATGAAAAACTATGTAACAATAGTTTAGAAATTGTATTTTACATTGACGTTAAAAAAACTGCAGTTTACCTCTTAGTTATTGAGATATTTCGATTATAAACTTGTATTCCAGCTGTAACCGGAAACTGATGACTGAAGTCCCTGCACATGCAAAACCTGTGGCAAAACCCTATTATATGATCTGGCAACGTTGCTTCGCTCGGAAATTCAAATTTGATATGTTAGATGAATTTATGTTGGTATTTTTTATATTACTTGAAAATAATGATATACGTAAATAAATTAAATAGATGAAATCAAATATAATAAAATTGAATGAAATAAAATGAAAACTGTATTAACATTGATTTTTCTCATTACTTGTACGTGATCCCAGACATGGTTCGGCGATGTGGTCGCGGACTACTAAGTGTCTGCTCTATATTAAAGAGACACTTTTAGTGGACAAATAAGTCTAACTTTTCATTAATAAGTGAGTAAATATGAAGTTTATTAGTAACCGTTTATATGTCTATAAAAAGGATCGAAGTTCTGTACTGCAATATTGAAAAACAGTAATAAACTTACAACGACCTTTTTATTCTTAGTTCCCGCTCTTGAAGCAAAGCTTTCTCGCAACTCTTTCTCGCTACTTGACTTCTCTATAATATCCCCTGCTTGCTTAAACGTTGTTTTGCTCACAGCAGACATGTCAAGTGATGTGAGAATCACGTTGATTTGACTTGCTCCAATACCGGCATCGATCATCGTTGAAGATCAATTTTTGATTAATTAATGTTATACACAAAAAATTATAATGATAATAGGAAATAGTATTAAGAATCTTCTACGTGCTGCAAGTTTTATATTCAAAACATGACGTTTTGTAGAATCATCATTGGGGGAGTATGTTTCTGATCTGTGAATGTATTTGACAACTTGGCAAGAAGGGCAGGGAATCGACCAAATTGAAGATATACCACACACTTGTCTTTTTATCATGTCATCAAAAAGTAATTTTTGGTTACTCTAACTCTAAACTCTAACCTCACTTTGGTTTTACGTCAAATACTGATCGTACATTGCATTGCCAAATCTTACGCATCAATGTATACTACGTTAGTAAAGCGAACAACGATGTTATCATTATTAATTTGTTTTCTGATTTAAAATGACAACTTTTGTGTGCTAAACAACAAATAAATAATTTTTTAATTTTCTATAATGTTCATATGTGAATTAAAATTTGTTGATTTTATTCATATACAGCAGCTAGCTTGACTTTAGATTTGGGTGACTTTCTACCTTAACTAATGGCAACTATATTATTACATGTCAAATTTACTTCTGTCAAGAATAGATGTCAAATTTATAAACTGAATTTTTTTTATACGAGCCAACAGTCGAACATAAAGCTTTATATGCAACTCGTACATAATTAGACTTACTAGACTCGCCCATAAGACACTAAGCTCGTCCATAAAGCCCTGCATTATGTACTTGTTACATAAATAGCTATTATTTCATTTCGTATTTCAAACAATTGTTTATATACCACAATTAGTAATATAAAGTATATCTTGATCTCCGTTGTCAATGACACCGGAGTTAAAGACGTTCTTGATTTCCGTTGTTGTTGGCAACGTAAATAATTTGATATTGCATTATAGCCACACGTAGTATGCCGCTTTTTATCTCCTTGGTTACACGTATGATGACTCAGACAAGGCAACTTGCTTCTTTATGCAATAAATTCGGATGGATTTTAAAAGGGAGAAATTAGGATTGAAATACGAAATAAAATAAAACAACTTAAATTAAAACAAAGCTATACAAAATAATCAGAGACCTTTGACAGTGACAGTTGTTAGTAATTTGATATAATTTTCTGGTGTTATAATACGCATGAGCTCAAAATTCCAAAGGCACCTTTGATGGAATTACTTTCATACTATAGATATAATAATGCAATTACAAAAAATTAACCTCAAAAACAATTTATTTATTTGTTGCTATGGTAACATATTTCAATTTTTTTTCTTGTAATCATTGCAGAATAGCAGAATTAAGTTATACCAACAAATGTCATTTTTGACAGTTTTTATTTAAAGTGAACAGACTTTAGAAGTCTGCATCAGTTGTCTTTCTAGAAAAAGATCACTCTCAGAATGTCAGGACAGCTATTTAACAAAGGTAATGTTTGTATCATTTAAAAATTTTATTTTTATCAAAAGTAACATTTGCATGTATTCATTCTAACCTCAAAATTAAATAAAATGAGAAATCATATGTATATTTTTCACAAATTACATCTTGTCATCTGTCACAAAACTAATGGCGTTTTCAATTGGAGCCCGGATTGCTCAATTGCAGATTGCTCTGCGGTGGCTCGCAGAACGGGTATGACGTCATTGCTCTTATGTAGATTGACCTTAGATTGATCGAAGAGTGATTCACAATACACAACCGAATAAAATCATTTCGATCGCCGTGTGTTTGTGTGACCATTATTATATAAATTATTATAACTATACTTAGGCCGCTGAATAGATATAGTTAAAAAAAAATCAAGGCAGCACAGAATTGTTCTGATTGGTTTTATGTGAAAGCTAAATTTACAATAGAACATTTTTGCATATGAATTGTTAATTCATTATAAATAATGGTACTTCGAGAAATGCTAGTATAAATAATAACCATACATTTTAAAAAATTGCAGTTTTATTAATTTAATAAAATTGCCATTAAAAGTTCGTGAGTGCGATATTTGTAAACGCATTTATTTTGTCTGTGAATTATTAATAAAACAATGAATTTACATACAAACATGCTTCAAGTACTTATATACATATTTGGCACAAAATGTTTTATACAAAATAGAAATGCAGATTGCAAAATACAAAATACTTAAAATATACGAAATGCAGAATATAGAGCAGAAACTGCAACTACTAAACGAATACAGGATACAAATGAAAACTATAAAATATGTACATACGATGAATTACATAATAAATATTAATCAGAATCCGAGCTCGTTGATGAATCAGATTCATTTTCCAAATTGATAATCAATGGTTCGATCACAATATCCGCTGCTAAATCAGCTTCCCACATGCCCTGTTCTACCAGCATGGTATGTGATATCGCTTTCTTCCAATTTTCGGAAGAAACATTAGCAACTGCAGTAAGTAGTAGGTTTCGCACGTCTTGGATTTAAAGTTGGTATTATTTCTAGCTACTTCTCCTTTTATTTGGGCCCATATTAATTCTATAAGATTAAGTTCGCAGTGATATGGTGGCAATCGTAAAGTTTTACGACCAACTGCTGTAGCTAATTCATCAATAGCATATTTCTTTTTCGCCGGTGTGTGTTGTTCCACCAGAAGTAAATAATTCAGCTCTAACAATATCGTCTTCATATTGAAACGTTCTTTTTAAAATAATAACAAAATGCTGTTTAAATCGTCTATTAATAAAGAGAAAATATTTACATTTAACACACACTAATTTAATCTTACTAATTACAAAACACAATTATAAACTAACTATTAACAAACTATTTATATTTAATCACAATATTTATTTCGTACTATTTACACACACACACAAATTTATATTCTACTTAGATATTTATCTATTACCACTTGCGTCTACTAACACGTCTAATTTCTCGCGGTTGATTGATCCTCTTTCGTGTAAGCCGGCGTTTATATACTGCACAATCATCTAGAAAAAGCACTAGATTCTTCTAGAAGGTCTATTGTTTGTGGAGCCGTCGATGACGCATGTGGATGAGTCACACATGCAGGTGCCGGAGAACCACACCGGCAGATGTTGATGAGTCACGCAGTCCCGAACATTCGGCGGCGGCGTTTAGAGGGCTGATTGCGTTCATTACAATATGTAACAGAGTTCTTACTTAACCAGGCTTGAATCTCTGCCTTTTTTGCTGAAGAAGAAGGAACTTTGTCTACTTTTCTGCTGTGATATGAGGCATTATCCATAATTATCACTGCTCCTTCCTCCAAAGCTGGCAATATTGCTTGAAACCACTTTTCAAAGACTTCGGCGTTCATTTCTTCATGATAGTCGCCAGTCTTCTTGGATTCAAGCAAAAGTAAGCCATTTTCTACAAATCCTTCCTCTGACCGAATGTGCAACACAATAAGATGTAAGGAAAGCTTGCCTTGCTGTAGTTATGGTTGTGTCTTGCCAGATTCTTTGCACTGTATGACCTGCATTTACCCACGTTTCATCTAAGTAATAAATTTGTTTCGACTCTGCTCTCAATTTCCGCACTTCCCGGAGATTATGTTGTCGCCATGCCACAATTTCATTTTTTTCCTTTAACATTCCATTTCTTTTTCTTTTGCTATACCTTTAACAATAATAAATTTAGATAATGACATAACATTACTTATTGTCTATTTACCGAAATCCAATTTTCTTCAGCAATGCCCTCAAAGTAGTTTTTTTGAAATTTGGCAGTTCTTCGTTATCATTAATAGCAAGCATTATTTTTGCTATTGTTGGTGGTTCGTTTCATAGGTAAAATTTGTGAATTATTCGTCTGACTCCACTTTCTATGCCCTCATCAATGTTGTCCAAAATGGGTTTACTTCGATGATATGACTTTGGCGGCTTGAATTTATGGTCAGCCTTATATTCTCGAAGAACGTTATAAACACTTGCAAAACCCACACCTGTCATAAAATGAATATTTACAACATTGATATTGAAGAAATAACACTATACGTAATAAGCAGAATAAAATTACAATTGCCTACTTGCCGCTTTTGCA
The DNA here is from genome assembly GCA_929113105.1 of Agrypnus murinus. NCBI lineage: Eukaryota > Metazoa > Arthropoda > Insecta > Coleoptera > Elateridae > Agrypnus > Agrypnus murinus. Next base: position 150,570,791 of record OV816028.1, read on the forward strand.
GTAAATTCGACGTTTTCAATTTTCGAATTAGTTGTGTAGAATATGTTTTTCTTGACACTTTTTAAAAACGTTTAGGATAGATGCTTTATCAGACATCGAAAAACGCATTCGCGGTCGTTTTTTCGGAGGAGAAAGGGCCATATCTCTTGGATTTTAAAACAACGACAGTAAAGAACGAAATAATAACAAAACACAAAAAAAGAAAACCGGAACACTCAAAACAGAAAAAAACGGAAAACTAAACAATCAAACAAATACAGAATATCGAAAATGAATGAACGAAAATTTTAGTTATACAAGCGTCATGCACAACTAACAAGTGATTGCTGGATATTTGACAGTAAATGAATTGGTACCTTTTTGGTACAATTAAACATGCCTTTCAAGTTGAGCGGTATATTTGAATGCTACCAATAGAAAGGTTTTGTTACAAAGAGGGGGTAATTGTAGGCGGTTTTAATTACTATATCTGTTCAGCGGTCCGAGTATAATAATAATAAAACACCTAGCAATACTAACATAGTCAAGTGTTTTGAAACATGGCCAGGAATCTATTTATTAAATGTGGGTCGCAGAAATGAGCAAAGACGATTAATAAAACATTGTATTGCGTACATATTATTATAGCAAAGCTACCGATTCATCAGAAAATGAATTTATCGTTTCCAGAAAATTACGAACTTTGCATAATGGTATTTAAATATTCAATAATAGTTACAATTTCCTTATCCTTAGGCAAATCTGATGATAAAAATTTTCAAAAAATTGAATAAAGCCAAACAACAACTTTCATCATCCATAATAATACTTTGAATGCCTTTTTCCAGTTAAAGTAACGCAGACACGAATGATTTAGAGGTTAGGTTTTTGTTTTGATCTGAATTGATCTGTCTCGTGGGACAGATCAATGAAGAGCACTCTCCGAGTGCTTTTACACAGAGCGCATGCCGCAATCGAACACGCAAATCTCGATGATCGGAATGTCAGGTGAACCAATTGAATACGGAATTTGCTCTCAGAGCAATCTAAGAGCACTCAGAGCAGTCAATTGAAAACGCTATAAATTGGGTTGTTCAAGTTTACTATCAGTGCCATTGTTGACATTAAAAAGAAAAAGACAAAAAAACAGATCAGTAAGAATTAATTTAAGATGAACTAGATTTGATTAAGTTACATCAATTCCAGACAGAATGAGTTCAGGTAGGCTAAAATGACCATTGTGGGGGGGAGGGAGACTATTCTTTACCCCCACCCCAAGCAAACCAAAATATTACTTATTCAACACATGATTACTTACATCAACAGCACCTCCACAAATTCTTCCTCAATCTTGACATCAGCAATAACATTATCAACAAAATTCATGTATACATCACAATTCTCCATCATCAATGCACAATTAATCGCATTCCATAAAAGTGGCTTCAAAAACGAGTATATAAAAATTCCTTCATTATTTAACTGTTCTAACATTTTTGTAAACCCATCTCTTTCACATATACTTTTAACAGCTAAATTTGAAATCTTATCAAATTGTTTTTGCGATTGATACAAAGCGACCAAAACCAAAACTGCTTCCGTTAATAAATTAGAAACTCTCAACTGTGTAACTTTCTCGACAAATCTCTCTAATATTTTATCAGAAAGTTGCGTCTTTGTAACAAGCTTTGCTGTGATAACATAAGAAGCCGCAGCAAAATCAGCTATATCCGATGTTAGACCTTTTAATAAAACAGGAAGCATTTGAGAAACTTGTGCTTCGTTAACTGCTTGGGAGTATTCCAACGCACCAGTAAATGTTGTCCAATAAAAATTAAACACGACAGTCAAACTGGCTGGCCTCTCGTGTTCTTTAATGATAGCCAAAATGAAATTCGATACAAATTGTAAAAAATAAATATCAGATGCTGCATGATTATATAAGGTCCGTTTTGGTAAATGAATTCCAGGTTTCTGTAAGGGCCTTAACCAACCCCATTTATCCTTAGGTTCTTTTAAATTTAATAATTGTAAAGTACGAACAAATATATTTGTTTCGTGATATGGTAATATTAACATTAATAAATCTTCTTTATTATATTCATGAATATAATATCGATGCACTAGCCATTCCAACGCTTTATATGAGCAATTAAACAAAAAATGTGGTGATAACAGTAATAAAAACTTTCTTATATTCTTATTCAGTCTTTGGTTTGCTTCTGCACTTTCTACAGAACGTTCAAAATCTTTCGAAGTAATATGAAATATTGTATTTTCAAACTGCTGGAAAGCAGGATTACGATTTTTTAATTCTTCTAAACCATCTATTCCAATTTGATAAACAGTCTCTTTGGTTAGATTTGCGGCTTCTTTTGGATCAAAAAGTAATGATGCACGCTTTTTGTCTTGTTTAAGTAGTATTCCCGTTTGTGGAACTGCAAGGCGCTGCAGTTGTTCTGCTAAAGATGTACTCATTTTTTAACTAGAAAAAAATAAATTACGGTATAAGTTAAAGGCTAGAATATTTATTTTTATCTTAAGATGAAGATAATACTTACATAAATATGTAATAACAAATAAAGAATTATAGAAAAGAATTTATTAGGTTATTCACCATGTGTTCACATTTTTTTTAGAGATTTTTAGGTTAGAGAAATTAAAAGGTTACTATTACAACGTTGCCAGCTCAGTATACAAATATTATTAGATTCTCTGGTTCTTTTCGTCTATTAATTAATTAATTATTATTATCATATGCATAATATTTCTCTAATTATTAGAATCAGCTCAAAAATTAACTTGAGAAGGATTTTTAAACATAAGAAAGAAAACCGACAACATTGTAAATTCTATCAAATTTTTTTCTCTATTTATCCTTGTCTAACAAGTTAATAAGGCATATATCTCATTTCTCTCACTCTCATTAACAAAGTTAAAATGAATGAACGAAGCCGGCTCATCGTTTCTGAGTAAATGTAGGGTTCTGTTAATTGTCAACATTATTGTTTATTAATATAAAGTTACCAATTTTATCAAAATTTGAAATAATAAAATATGGGAGTCACAGTTCTGCAACAGTATCCCATCGTAGAAAACAGAACAGGCCCTCTAACAATAGATCTACTCACCAAGAGAATTGTCGCATTAGGAGCAGTACAGCAGGGCCAGTTTCTAGTAGATTGTGAGACTTACACATCTGTACCGCAATTAGGAAACCAACGCACCGTTCATGTGCTCCACAACTCCGAACAACCAGCGACAGTCTTTTCGATATTAGAAACAGGAACGAAAACGATTCCGTTGGCTACAGATGGTCTCTTCGATCTTCTCATGATGAAGATGTCCAACTTTTACACCTCAAAGAAATTAACAAAGGCCGAATCTAAAGGTCCAAGATTTGAAATAGGAGATTTCTTAGTGAAATTAGGTAGTGTTACAGTTAGTCAAAACTTTAAAGGTGTACTTGTGGAGGTTGAATATAAACCATGTGTGGTAGCAGCTATGTGTTGGGAACTGATGCGAGAGTTCTTGCAAGGATTTTTAGGTTCTTCGGTGCAAAATGCGCCACCTTCTTATTTGCAGAATCGCATGCAAGAGATTTACACACCGATTGATACGATACACCAATATTTAGAACAATTTACTATGTACAGGAAAACACCTGGAATGAGAGCGTAAATTTATTGGTTTGTATTTTTTTATAAGATTATGTTAAAAACTAAGGTTATTTATTAGAAATACGAATAAATATATGTAGAATTTTTATAAAGAATAAACTCCAATTTTTTTTATATTAATTTTTCTCTCAGGCATTGTTGGTTATGTTAGAATAGTTATTTGTATCACTACTCTAGAAACTGCACTGTTGCAAGTATGAGTATGGCTAATGGACCGAGGCAAGCAAAATGAGTACAGTAGAGTTCCGATTATCTAAACTAATGTGAATCGAGGACAGCTTGAATAAACAAAAACTCAGATATAGAAAATTAAAAAATATGCATGTTTTTGTGTCAAAGGGACCAAATATTTTTTTCAATAAACTTAATCTACCTAATTAGATGAAAGTATGGATTTACCTGTTGCAGGAACTAATCAAAAATCAACCGATATTTCGAAGGGTGTTATGTTATGGGGTCTTGTCATTTTTGATATGAGATAAATTTAATAAAATTCCACTAGAATGCAGATCAATCTTTGGCGCATCCCAATTGAGAAATAGTTTTTCATTTTGACATAACTGAAAATTTAATTAAATCTAAAAACACAAATTATAAAATGGCACTATTGTTCTGGGAGTGCAGCAGAATTATCAGTTGTTTATCTTTAGTTACTAAATTTACAAGTATTGTTGGCTTTAAAAAGTTTCAAACACAATTAGGTTATTGTGTCAAAAAGACAAACGTCAACTATATGCACCAACCTTACAAAAAAGTTACTATAATTGTAAAGTTTGGCAAGTATGCAATGATGTCTATCTTTTCAGATGAATTAGTATTTGCCATTTTTCCTTTGCTCGCACATGAAAACCCAATCCTTAAGTAAAGTTTGCCGATGATGTACGTATAATGGTGTAAAAGTTTATAATTTTACCTAATAACCATCCATTTACAAAATTAGAATTTTCTCATTACCATATCAAAAATTCACGCTGAGAAAAAGATTTATTTGCAATTAATACAAAACGATTACTGCAAATAAATTGTTATTTTGGATACGGCGGAACAAATATTTAATGACAAGGAACTTATTATTATGAAATAAATAAAGATTATTAAAAGTTTCACAGTTTTATTAAAATACAACCTGACAATATTGTTTCGACAGCTATGCTATAAACTTTCTAGACTTAAATATCAAGATTAACGCAGACAATCTATTTGAATTTTCCATATACAGAAAACCAACACAAACAGACATAACAATACCAAATGAATCTTGTCACCATAATACACATAAAATAGCAGCCTACAGATCATTAGTACACAGAGCAATAACTATTCCACTAACAAAATCAGATTTTAGCAAAGAGATATCAACCATTAAACAACTAGCACATGCAAATCATTATAATCCGAACATGATTGACACTTTAATTAAACAAAAAGATTATAGGTTAGCTATCAAAAGAATATATCCCATTGACAATCAAACAGAAGACACAAATTACATATCTATACCATATTTTGGCAAAATATCAGAAAAAATTGCACATATACTAAGAAAAACCAACAATTATAAAATAACATTTAAAACCAACACTAACACTTTTTCATTTTTATTTAATGCTAAAGACAGAACACATGATATCATGAAATCGGGCATTTACCGTTTAAGTTGTTCTTTTTGTAGTTCGGTATATATTGGACAAACACTTCGAAATTTTGACATAAGATATAAAGAACACGTACGTCATTACAAAAATAAACATCCTGAAAAATCGAATTATGCCAAACACCTTTTAGAACAAAATCACACAATGACTCCTCAAAATAATATTAAATTCCTACATTTTTGTAATAACAAACGCAAATTAGACATTTTAGAAGCCTTTGAGATATACAAACACAAACTCAGGGTACCTTTAATGAATGAACAACTTGAGCTCAGTAATTCTCCGTTACTGGAAGTATTAGATATTTAATTCTGATTATTATTATTATTTTATCTAGTTACCTATTTTGTATCTACCTTAGCGACGTGTTTGTTTATAATTATATTACCTTTGATAATGACAGCATAGCTGTCGAAACAATATTGTCAGGTTGTATTTTAATAAAACTGTGAAACTTTTAATAATCTTTATTTATTTCATGATTATGGAGTTCCACAAAATAAGATTGGAAACAATAAACAAAAACTTATTATTAGTTTGAAAATTATAAATATAGATAATTAAACAATAAAGGATGATTTTTTAGATGTAAATGTAGTAAGTTATCTGTTATAATGTACAAAACTATATTTAAACAAATTAGTTTGCGATAAAAACAGTTCGATTGTAGACATAAAATTAGTTTATAATATTTATACAATATTGGTTAACTGTTAAACAATCTATTTAATGTTAATACACCACGTTACCTACTAATCAATATGTTCCTTAGCATTTATTTTAGTGAATTTATTCTAATTGAATTAATTTACATGCAAAGTAAGTGTATAATATTAGTTACTACAATTATTTATTGACAAAAGATAAAGTTATAGTAATACTTATTCCACTAGCTTATCTGCTAAATAACCACATAGTAGTAGTTATTATAGTAGTTTGTGAGGTAAATCTTTATAAAGTAATAGTTAGTGTATTTACTTAACAATAAATTCATGATCAATTAATAGTTACTATATTACTTGGTAATTTTACCCATATGTAGTGCTGGTGAAACTTGGGTTAAATTTTCATGTGTGAGCAAAGCAAAAAATAGCAAATAGTAATATATCTGAGAAAGATAGCTGTTTATCGCATACTTGCCATAGAAACGTTTTTGCTAGACAAAACTATTGACGTATGTCATTCTGAGTTCTGACATGTAAACCTTGACAAGTATGGGATGATGTCTATCTTTCTCAGATGAATTACTATTCGCTGCTTTTCCTTGGCTCACACATAAAAATTCAAAGCCAGATTTTACTAGCACTGTACCTGTGACCTCGGTCAGAAAAACACAAACAGTTTTAGGAAACATTTAATTTTTATTGCACTCTCAAAGCTACAAATATATTATAATTACACAGTAACGCACCTAAATTAATGTCATTCACAATCACAATTCACCACTTATTATTAAATAAACCTGCCCAAACGATTGTGTGTACCCCAAGCAGTGGACATGTGTAAAATATCCAAAGGAATGGACGCCAGCAACCGTCAAGCTATTCTTGCAAGTTTGCACTTATAATACATAATATAACTGTTAACAAATATTTAATAACAGATAATTTACTTTTTTTATAAACACATAACGTTAAGTAACTAATACTCTGTTAATAAGTTACGTTAATTATATGTGTTGAAATGTTAAAAAATGTATTTTTACGTAGAACATTAAAATGTATTAACTATTACTGTAAGTAATTTGATGGGTAACAAATCTTATTATGGCCAAATGAGGAAGCACGGTAATTAATAAAAAAATATTGCATTAACTGTCAATAAATACACAGTTTCTGTAACCAGGCTTTGTACAAAATTCACGTTAATTATTTAACATTTAGAATAAGAGTGCTTCTAAAGAACAAATAGTTCACATGTATTATACTATTGTAAATCCAACAAAATCTTGTTTGAACTAATTATTTCTTTGGCTGTATAAATTGAGTTTTTTAAATCTTACACAACGTGTGTTAATTTAAATATGGCATAGTATATTTAAACAAATTGAGCTCAAACTAGCACGTTCGTTAACTATAAGAAAGTCTTTTTCTCAGTGTACATGCAGGATCTGAAACTAGTATCTGAAATACTAGCAGCTATAAATCGTAATTTTTGGCTACTCAAGGCTAAATCTGCTGCTAAAGAAAAATCACTGGAACAATACAGGTATTGATTCTGATGGCCCCTACCTGCTAAAGACAGTAAACCTTAAAACAAAAACTAGTCAACTGCTATCTTTGCTTGTTCATATACCCAAAGCAATTCATTCTGAACTAGTTGGTGAGCATAACATGGATTCATTTTTAAACATGCTCAAGAGATTTGTTTCTAAGAGAGGTGTTTTGCAAACAAATCCTTTCAAACAATGGCACAAATTTTATTGGTGCTAATAACAAGCTAAAGCATATACTGGGTGGAAATAAATGATTTTCATCAAGTTACCATTGCATTCCCCATGTAAAAGCACGACGTGCCGCTCTACGAAAATAGAGAAGGCAGTACCATAACCTCAAAATTAAATAAATTCTATGAATTGTTTGACAGATTGATTTCATTTATTGACAGAACTAATTTAGTACTAAATCAAAAAAGAGTAGAGCGGTACAGAAAAATATACATGTGAAAAAATTCCAAAGGGAACTTGATGAAAATCATTTATTTCCACGATGTATTTGCTTTAAGAGCTCGTTATATTTCACAAATCATCACAGACTATTAATAACAGTGTTGTTCAATATTCAATTCAAAATATTTTAGGAAACGTTTAAATTGTGAAGGTTTGTATACCGTTTTAATACAAATAGAGGTGAGGGACCTTAAACTTGTTACTCCCAGTCACTTACTTATTGGAGACATTCTCACTGCAATACTACAAAAGAACTTGGAGAGATACCAGACAACAGATTGTCATATTATCTTTAGCTACAAGAATTAATGCAGTACTTTTGAAATCGGTAGTTGTAGGAGGATTGCAACAATTGGAAGCTCATATATCTAAATCCAAAAGTCCTATGTAGGACATTATCCCAAACCCGTGCACTATCAGTCAGACCTTTTGAAAAAATGAAGTGGTTTGCAGGACATTCCTAACAATTTTACTCTTTAGAAACACAAATCTAAGTAGGAGCCATACTTTACCAATTATTGTAGATTTCAGAGCCTATCAACAGTAAGAAAACAGGTATTATTTTCAAGACCGTCACGCAACTATTTTAATCTAGTCATTATGTATTTGTTGATAATTATCAAGACTTATGTTGAGTTACGTTACATCAATTATAGTTATTACTAAAGCACTTCTTTCAACAAAAATCTGACGTAAAACATATACTTTTGATATGTTTTCATGTTTTTTCTTGGTAGCATTTTACGAGTAAAGTGTATTAAGAAAAATTAAAGAGAAGAGACCTTTAACGGATCTTTTAAAATAGAAAAGACTCCTTCAACTTCGGGTTTTTGAACATCTTTTGGCGATGCCCATATAAAATTTCCAGAAGGCTGGCTGTAGGAAATCGTAAAATACTTCTATTTCCTGTTTTATTTCTGCACTTAGCCAGCATACTATTCATTGTCATAGTGTGACGGTTATGTAACAGTCTTGAGTGTGATGATCTCGAAACCTAATGAATAAATCTTCTGCTGAAAACTAAGTACAGGTGTATTTGGTGTTTTTAGGTTAGAATTAGCAACCTCTACTTAAAGACGAAACAATACTTCAAGAGAAATCTTACTAACATTACTATTCATTGTCGTAGTGTGACGGTTATGTGACAGTACCGAGTGTGACGGTCTCGAAGCCTAATGAATAAATCTCCCGCTAAAAACTAAGTACAGGTGTATTTGGTGGTTTTAGCTTAGAATTAGCAACCTCTACTTAAAGACGAAACAATACTTCAAGAGAAATCTTACTAACATTACTATTCATTGTCATAGTGTGACGGTTATGTGACACTACCAAGTGTGACGGTCTGCAAGCCCAATGAATAAATCTCCCGCTAAAAACTACAGGTGTATTTGCTGGTGTTAGGTTAGAATTAGCAACCTCTAATTAAAGACAAAACATTACTTCAAGAGAAATCTTACTAACGTTAACAAAGGACACGATAACTATAGTGACGGACTAGAAAAAAGTAAGTATACAAAACAAAAAAATTATTTTTTAAATTGTCTTTAAAACTTTACTATTTGTTTTACGAAAAGCTACATGTTTTTATCACATGCAACACACCACTGGCTTTGAAGAAATTTATTATTAAGAAATGAAGAATTATACCTTGAAGAAATGGCGAGCAAAAGATTAAGAAGTACCCATATATAAAAATCTTAAGGCATAGTAGAATACGAGACAATATACACAGAAAATAAGTTTCATTAATATTGATTTCTCGGTACTGAACACTGTACTGGTCAGTTCCCACAAATTTCTAATGACTCGGTACTTTGACTAAAATCCAGTTCTATTCTATATCCAACAACTGAATCATGAATGCTTACGAAACATGCATCATTAATTATTACAACACAATCAGTTATTACAAGACAAAAATCAGTTTTTATTGAGATAGTACATGATAATAACAAAGAAAAAGAAATAAAAATATCTCGTTTATTATAGATTATCTTTATTTCTTTTTTTACCTTACTACAATAGGGTACAATAATAATAAATTAATAATTCTTACCTATATACAGTATCGATACATCTTGAAAATAATAATTTCAAATAGAATACATTCGAATAATACATTTTATCGAAATTTCTTTCATAAAATTACAACATAGTTAAGTAAGTCTTACTTAGTTTATTGTTTTTTTGCTTACTTCAGTACATCATTGTTTCATTTCGTTTGTGCAACAAGATATGATAATTTAGAAACTTACACAATAATAACAATAAACCATATCAATCGGGTAATAGCACAGCTGGTGATATAGAGAAAATGTTTCTGGACAAGAAAGAGAATTATAGTATGTTGTAGGTGTGTATTAGATATATTTATAGACCACCACCACTGCGTTCAACAGATATTTTCTTCTTTAACATTTCTTTTTCGTGTTTTTCTTCTTCCATCTCGGCCATCTTTGCAAATCTGGAATACGCTACGTGGCCGGATTTAATTGCTGACATCATCTATTAGAAACAAATGAAAGATAATTTATTAGTAAATATTTTGCAGGATGCAAATAAAGTTTAAATTATAAAATGTTAAAAAGCATAAATATTAAAAATTGCTAGCAATCTGTAAGTAAAGAACAAAAATACAGCAAACGGCAAATTTATTATAAAAAATATCAGAACCGAAAAGATACATCACTTCTGCAAGAATCAAACGTTTCAATATTGCTAAAACAAAGATGAAACGATATCAGTAAACTATAAAACAAGGCTTTATAGGAAATATTAAAAACTTTGAATTAACAGATATACAATTATAGTATAAAAGACTTACAAAATATCAAATTATTACAAAAACAGAACCTTCAACCTTTAGAAAAAAAAATGCATTGCATACAAAATTAATTGAAAACAGCAACAAAACATCAAAAAAGTGTTAGTGTGGGTTAGATATTAAAGGCTAAACACAATCCCATTAAATAGAATGACATGAACAAACTAGCAACTGGGTTAAAATAAGTTAAAATCTTGTACTTTTTGCTATCAACACGAAGAGTATTGAACAAAAATTCTTTCTTAAAAAATATCAATCTAACCTAACCTTGTTTAGTACAGTAAAACCTTGGATTGCGAGTAACTTGGTCTACGAGTGTTTTGCAAGACGAGCAAAAATTTTTAGAAATTGTAGCTTGATACTTTCCTCTCAATTCCGTACTTTCTAAGTATTTGTCCGAAATTTATTTTCATGCTTCTGGTTGTTTGATGAACATTCTAAGCATTTACAAATCAATTTCAAAAGCGTGAGTACAAACTTAAGTTGACACTTATTGTTAGATCAGTCATGCATAAAAACATTGACAATCTATTGTGGCTGTGAATCTAATAATAAAACTTCAAAAATTGCTTCTTTTACCTTTGCTTACTTTTATGACCAACAGCTATGTTTTCTGAGTGAAGGCCAACAATACCAGTTTCTGTGTCTAGATTGCGTGCATCTATCGCAGTTTAGTACTTTAAACGGCTACAAAATATTTGGAATTTAAGATGCTAAATTTCAGTAGAGGCAACACTATCGACAGGGGCTTAATAAAGCACCTGTATCGAGATTCTGCAGAAAATGATTATATTAAAAGCTAATTTACCATTCAGCAGCTCGTTTTTTAAATTTAATAATCGGTTGTTCAACTACGGTTGACTAATGTTTTTAAGCAGCTGTAACCAAATTTTCTTATTGCATTTATTTAGTAACCATTAATACACTGAACTAAGACAGCTTAATAAGCTAACGCTTTAGATATTAACGCAGCACGCTAAGTTGGGATAGACACATTCATTGTTTTTAGGGAAGAATGTAACAGAGAACAAATAGAAAAGAATTAGGTTAGGTTTAAGAAATTTACTAACCACCTCAAAATCTATATTTTTTGGACTGATTGACTTATTTCAGAATAGACATTCCGCGAATTTTTAACGTTTGGCATTCTACACATGTACCTACATTAAAAAAAATGTTTTAAGAATGTTATCTTAAAGAATGTTTTTAGAGAGTCACACTATTTACTGGTAATCATGCATCGCAGTTAGAACAAAAAAAAATAAAAAATTAGAACAAAGAATAATTAATCAAACAGCACACTCATTGATCAATTATTCAAACCTGTAAGTATTCATCAAGTTCAACTTGACCGTTCATATTCGTATCTATTTCTCTAAGAATCTCGTGCAACTCTTCTTTTGAAACATCTTTCTCACCCTCTTCCTGTAATAGAAATTATGAATTAGAACCTGTATTTAAGCTCACCTGCAAATAATCGCCCATTTCTAATTGACCATTATAGGACGCATCAATTTCAGATAACAAAGCATGAAGTTCTTCATGTTGAAGTGTTACACCTATGGACTATCAGGTTAAATTAGTAAACATTTTTGCTTTTAAATGTTAACAAAGCATTAAAAACCAAAAACTTACTTTTAGACCTCTTCTTATATCATTAATTGAAACATATCCTTTACGATCCTTATCAATAATTTGGAAACGTTTAATGTATAGTTGTATTTCATCTTTGGTAAGATTGATAGGAATTTTATCCCTACTGGCACGGTTTACCATTTGACCCATTTCGCTATGAAGGAATTCGGTTGCCATCTTCAATTGTTTGTCTTTTTCGGCTATATTTATTAAAATTCAGTTAAATTAATAATATAGCACACCATTAAGTGTGTATCATTAACAATTCAACAACAAACCTAGATGCGTTAAATATAATCTTACCTTGTGACCATTTAAGTTCATCGCCCATGATTCTAATAACTGAAGGCAATGCTTCTTCAGCCGCTTGAACATTTAAGAAGGCAAGTCTTAATCTTCTAGCAATCATATCAACTGCAGTCATGGCATATTCACGAACACCATATCGAATTTCTGCATCAATGTAGGGGAATTCAGGATGGATTTTGTTACCAATTATAGGCCAACGCTTTCCTAATAACAAATATTATTATAAATATAATCTTTAACCTCTTATGCCTTTCGGTGTCGAGATGCCGGGTGCACTCAGCAGCAGAGTACATATGTGTGTGTGAGACGAGACAGTGGAGCCATGTATGCAAGTACACTGTGATCATGGTTTACCCATCGAAGTACTAATCGGAGCAAATTTGACATAAGTCTGTTAAGCAATATAAATCCACTATAACCACTCTGCCTTAGTGTCGGCTCTAATAATAAATAACATAGTACATGATTAATTGAATAAAATGAAATATAATCAAATTAAAAGATTAATTTAAAGTTTCACAAGTTTTATTAGTTTATCTTAACCTGACAATATTGTTTCGACATATTTTTTATATGTTGAAACAATATTGTCAGGTTAAGATAAACTAATAAAACTTGTGAAACTTTAAATTAATCTTATAATTTGATTATATTTCATGATTATGGAGTTCCACACAGTAAGGCTGGCGACAGTAAACGCAAAAATTGAATAAAATTTAGTAAAATTTTAGGTTAGTTTAATTGTCAGATTTCTAAAACTTTTAGGTTAGTGAATTTGTCAGATTTGACATTTTGATAATGTTTTGGCAAAAATTTTATTATTAAAACCTATTTTACAAGTGATTGGAAATTTATAAAATAAGAGGGAATTACCTGTAAGAGCAGCTAGTTTAGCAACAGCGAATGCCCTATCTCCATAAGATTTTGCTAAATGTTGCGCAACTTCGCAATCAAGGCCAAAATCTTGTACAAGTCTGATATACATTGTAGGCGTCCAACCGTGTGCGCCTTCAATTAACAGGCCTTCTGTTTGGGATTTTTCGTATTTTGGTTTGAGATTACAAGCTGTAAATGTCAAAGTATAATAATGAATCAGCAGAACGAATAACAGTGGCGTCTGATATCCAATATAGCCTTCAAACATGCATTAAACAAAGCTTCTTACTAATAAAGATGTTAGAAAAAATTTGTGATTGAAGGGAATGTGAAGTCACATTTCCTTCAACTACAAAGAAAAAAGGAATTTATAAAAAATAGTTGAAGTACATGATTTGAGGTTATGTTTGCAGCCATAACACAAAAATTGGCTCTTTTCTTTATTTTAACTCATGCAAGGAATTGCAATCATCCTATCAAAATAAAAGCCAATGGTCTCTGCTTATCTGAGAAATAAAACAATTGAATATCTTTGAAGATAGGAAAAGATCATCTTTTTCATTCATTTCATTTTCATTAACGCAGCTGCAGCACTTTCGCTATAGGGAGAAGTGTCTTGATTATATGCTGATTAAGAAACTGCAAATGTATTTCAAATGAATTAAACTCATTAAAGCTCAAAAAGTAGGCATTTTGATGAAAAGACCATCTATAGTTTTAAAAATTTATGATATACTTTTTATAATTTAGTCTAAAAATCTTATTAGAAAAAACTTTGAACTAACACTTGTTTTACCCCAATACAAAAGCAATTATCCATTTTTTTCACCTGCAATTGCAGCATCTATCGTTTCTTCTGCCATAGCTCTATAAGTAGTCCATTTTCCTCCTGCAATAGTTACTAAATTCGAATCGCTTACATGCACTATATGATTTCTAGCTAATGATTGTGTATCGCCTTTGTTTGGATCTGATACCAAAGGACGAATTCCACTCCATGCTGACATTACATCACCTCTGCGTACTAAAAATTTATAAACATTTTATCTAAGTAGTCTATAAAATAAAAAATTAAATTTACCTTCAACGTCAGGATTTAAGTAATTTTTAACTTCAGATAAAATAAAGGTAATTTCATCTTCAGTAGGTTTTGGACTATGTGACACCTGACATGGGAGATCAGTTGTGCCAGCGATTGTTTGCCTTTGCCATGGCAAAAAGAAGATCACTCTTCCATCGCTGGTTGATGGATCAAGAAGACCCATTTGATCTGGACTGTAATATCCTACAACATAAAATACCATAGACTTGCTGGTCATTAAAGAAGAGTTTTATACATACCTGGAAGCACAATATGTACACCACTGCTAGGACAGCAGATTTCTTTAATCGTTGGGTTATCCATTTTCCTTATGGAATCCGTAAAGGGTCCAGTGGCATTAATAATACATTTACCTGCTATAGTCCATTCTTTTCCAGTTAATTCATCTTTTACTTTTACGCCACTAAGCTTTTCTTTTCCCTCTGCGTTCTTTTCTCTAAGTAGTCCCACTACTGAAACATGATTTGCTACTGTGGCACCATGCCTTGTTGCTGTGAGTGCTATAGCTAAATTCATTCGAGCATCATCTTGCTGACCTAAGAAAGATCTCAAATTTATAACAGATACTTACTGATGGTGAGGCAAAACTGATTTACCATCATAATATACGATGCCGCCAACCAATTTATCACCTCTTAACATAGGAAATAGTTCTAAAGCACTTTTCTTTGATAATAAGTAGGAACTCTTGACAGTTTTCGAACCTGCAACCAAGTCGTACATCTTGATACCAAACCAATAATAGGGAACTTGCCACCATCTGAAAACAAAATTCTGTTAAGATTCGATATTAACATAATTAAATCTGATTTCGTGCTTTAATATAAATTAAATTTGTTAATCAGAAATGATATAAAGAATGCTGTGGATGTACTTCATACGATTGTTAGTAAAATTTACTTTTATTATAATCAAAAATTCACTTTATATAGATCAGATTAGAGTTCCTAAATGAAAACTTCAACTGTGTTATTTTAGAGTTAGGACACGGATGTCAAAATCTATCTCTTTCTAGGCCAAAACTAAGCTGTCTGAAACAGAGATACTTTTTTCTCTCTTTTTACTTTAGTGACAACATTCAGCAGCTGTCAGGTATAAATTTTAGGTTATGCTGTCATGTTTATTTTTATGTATGTAAAATTTTTTAATGTGCACATTATCATTTATTTATTGTTTGTGGAGAATTTTTAAAACTACTATAGTATATACATCAATTTTACGACAGTTTTTAATAAAGTATTAATTGTACCAAATTTCAGATTTATATAAATGTCATACTGACAGTTTAATTTATTAAACCAATTTTCATGATGGCCAACCTGCTGATAAATATCTTCAAAATATGAAATGTCACTAGGAAAATTTGACAAGTGTGACTTAACTCTAAATAACACACAGCTCAGTTCATATTTAGGAATCCTAAATCAGATTACCATCAGGAGTTTTAGAATAATTTCAATATAGAGTGTAGACATAGAAACATTTCAAAGACATGAAAGATTGGTTCTTTTTATCGTTTATACATTTCCGGTAATATGTTTATTAAATCACAGCTCATTATATCTAACCTACTATTATTGTACCCGTTGACCAGAAAAGTTGTCTGAAGTTCAACTTTTGCAATAGATTATTCCATTGACAGCAAATTGTTTTCAATTATGTGGTTTCAAATATGTGGTGAGGCTAGGTGTTAAAAAATAATAATTTCTTCTTTGCTGGACATGGTGTATTGCATTAACAACATTTTTACTATTTTATAGATTTTTACTGTTTTAAAGCCGGAGTCTATCTTGTACACTAGATTAGGTTAATAAGTTTAAGTGATCCCATAAAACAAATGTCAACTGCTAAATTGGAAATTGTTTAATTCACCTGTTGACAAAGAATGAGATTGTATCAACATATAGCGGCGAACTTACCTTGGCACCTTTGTGCATTGTTTTTAGAGAGTTGAAACTAACATGATGTGGTCTTGATGTTCAGAAAGAAAAAGTGTTTACAGAAAGAACATTATTGTGTGAGAGATCCTTTATGTATGCTATTAAAATCCGTCTCGTCCAAGAGAATCTTTTCTCTAAGAAAGCTTACTACGAGCTAGTTGCAAAGAAGGTGCTTATTAAAAAAGCGAGCTTTCAAAACTAATGTTTTTAAGAAAATAGTTATTAAAAATTGTTAACTACTTGTTAAAAACTTCTTAACCAAGAATGAGCTTTGAAAAAGAAGTTTTGGAAAGAAGCCGTTTAATTATCAAATTTTAAAAGAGATGATTTCTAAGCAGCTTTAGTATTAAAGCTGTTCCAGCCTTGAGATGCCGGCAGTACGGCAGGGTGGTTATAGTGGATTTGGGTGAACCACGAGCGCAGTGTACTTGCCTACATGGCTCCGCTGCGTCGTCTCATGCCCACATACCCACTCTGTGGCTCGGTGCGTCCGGCACCTCGACACCGAAAGGTATAAAGGGTTAAAGATTTTATATATATATATTCCAGCCTTGAGACATGAGCTCTGAGAAAAATTAGTGCTTAAGAAACAATTGTTTTATAATACATATAACTTTTGGGCTTTTTAAAAATAGAAACATTTTTGAGCAGATGTTTTTCTACTCTTTTAAATAATAAACACGGTCCCTGTTTGGACTTAGAGATTTTTTTTTTATATATATTATTTGCCAATTTACAATCTACTATAAAACAAGTAATAAGTAAATGTGCTTGAATGATAATTTGACTTGAGTCAGGCACTGTCCATTGACAGTTCACTGAGATTCATCCAGCTAGTTCTTCAGTCCAAGTTCTTTTTAGCCTTCTGTCTTCCATGGACGGATTGAATAGGTTTCGAATTTCCTGATTTGTATGATCTATGCAACGGTTTCTATATTGGATAGTGCGAGCTCTTATAATCTCGTTGATGTATGGAATTCCAAGATCCTGGTGTATGGTTAGATTTGAAACAAACCATGGGGCATTTATTAACATCCGCAGTGTTTTTGACTGGAAAGATTGCAGGATTTTCGTATTGGAGGGTTTGCTGCACCCCCATAATTCAATTCTGTATGTCCATATGGGTGTTATTATTGTTTTATAAATTAGAATTTTATTTTCCATGGAAAGTTGGGATTTCCTATTCATTAACCAGTACATGGTTTTGATTTTAAGATCTAGTTGTCTTCTCTTAGCTTGAATATGGGCTCTCCAAGTAAGTTTTTCATCAAGGTGGAGACCAAGATATTTGACTTCAGTATTTGTTGGTATGGGGTTATTATTAATTGTAACTTGTGGACTGATGCACTTTCTGGTGGTAAAAGTAATTTGGACTTATTAGCGTTGACATTTATTTTCCATTTTTTAAGCCATGCCTCGTAAAGAGTTAGATGATTTTGAAGTTTAGTTGCTGCTCTTACTGGATTGCTGTCAGTTGACATAATAGCTGTGTCATCAGCAAATGTTGCTATCAAAGTGTCACAAGTAGTTGGTATATCTGAAGTGTAAAGTAGATACAAAAAAGGACCCAAGACACTTCCCTGAGGTACTCCTGATTTTATACAGTGGTATGTTGACAGCTCGCTTTCGAATTTTACTTGGAATTGACGATTTTCTAAATAGAATTTTAGGAGAAGGAATAGCTGAGCAGGAAAATGTAGTTTTATTTTGTAGATGAGGCCTTTGTGCCAAACCCTGTCAAACGCCTGCTGTATATCAAGAAATACTGCAGAGCAGATTTTTCTTTCTTCTAAGCTCTCCTTGATATTATTTACAATGCGATGGCACTGTTGAATTGTAGAGTGCGATTTACGGAAACCAAATTGGTAGTCGGGTATGAGTTCATTTAGAGGCACAGATTCTTCTATTCTATTTAATATTAGTCGTTCAAGCATTTTTGACATTATGGGAAGGAGGCTAATTGGTCGATATGAAGTAGCTTCAGTAGGTTGTTTGCCAGGTTTGAGTACCATTATTATTTGTGCATATTTCCATTGCACAGGGTAGTAGCACAATCGCAAAATGCTATTAAAAATTGTAGTTACTAGTACTATTGCTTTCCTTGGTAGATGTTTTAAGACTTCGCCTACTATAAGATCATAGCCTGGAGTTTTGTGAGAATTTAGTAACTGTATTTGATTGCTAATTTCTGTTGGAGAGAAAGCTTTGATCGGAGGTGATAACTGGCAGGGTGATTCTATGAAAGCTTCTATATGATCGTCTACATTGTTGTCTGCTTGAGGAGTGGAGAATACTGTTTCAAGGTGTTCAGCAAAAATATTAGCCTTATCCAAGTTTGATTGAGCCCATGAGCCATCAGGTTTCCTTATTGGTGGAACGTTTGTAACAGGTCTTTTTAGTTTTTTGGTGGCTTTCCACAATGAATGATCGTTTAATGATAAATTTGTTAAGTACAGTTCAAAGGTATCATTTCTGTAAGCTTTGATGGCTCTGTTGAGGTCATGAGTGAGTCTATTAAGGATAGTTTTATCTAGTAAATTTCTGCTTAATTGCCATCTACGACGAGCACAACGTTTTTTAATGACAAGCTCTTTGATGTGCACAGGAATATATATATTTATTAATTATTAATAACACCCTACCAACAATTTGGTTTGTTATAAACAAGGGATACTTAAACATAAATAACATTATAAACATGACAATACTTACTTAAATAATACGAACTTAATATGTAAATTACAAAAGAACATATCTTAAAATTAACTTGCAACATATACAAAATATAATATAACAACAGAATACATTTATAAAAGTATTACAATGGGCGGTTACTTTTAATTTAGATTTTTACAATATAGATGATGCAGTAATATTTGAACAGAAAATTTTAGTGTTTGCATCGCTACGGTCTTGACAGTCTCCTTTGAAATACAAAATCGTTTGGCGAAGTTTACAAAGAATTTAGATATGGTCCCCCTCGAGCCCACAAACAAACCAATAACTTCGATGTTTCCCCGAATTTTGTACTTCTCTCTAAAATAAGGAATAGTAGGATTGTAAATAGATTTTTTCTCTTCATCTACTTCTACTGATTGGGAACTACTCTTTTCAAATCGGATGGTTGGGTCTAATATAAACGCACAATCGTTCTTTCTATCTATAGCTAAGATGTCAACTCTTCGGTTGCTCTCACTGTTAGCAACACATGTGACTTCTTCAAATATTTCATAATTCGTAGACAGTGAGTTAGCTATGATAGATCTTATAGTATTGTGACGTTGGTTACGTAATAACGAGCCATACTCGCAATATCCCAAGACGTGTGCGAATCTTTCTATCTCAGTGCAGTGTCTGCACTGGTAGCCGTCTTGAGATCTTCCGGGTATAGCTCGTATATTACAGACATTGCCCGTCATCTTAATGGCTTCCTTCCACTCCGATTCGGAAAGACCCTCTAGTGTTCTTATCCAAGAATTAGCAGCTGTGTATTCTGAGAAAAGTTGAACTCCACATCCTTTTTGTCGTAATTTTTGCCAACTGCTATATTCCCGCTCTCGTAATATTTCTCTTATCTTTTTCTAGACAGAGACCATTTAGTGAAGTTTAGCTCATTTAGATTTACTTTTAGCTTAGCTAGGCAATTGTTACTTACTTCTTCAAAGTTTCTTATAATAGATAAGTAAGGATTATTTGTTAACTTTAATAGTTTGCATGCGTTAAAACTTTGAATGTAAGCTTCCCAAACTGCTTTAAATAAACCCAATCCTTTTACTTTAGGGGAACTATACAAAAGATTGTCTGGTGTATCAGATGGTAACTGTAATATTTCTTTAAGTGTAGATTAGCTTTTGAATTGTGAATCATCCGAATATGAGCAGCGAGACCTCTATTAGTATTGAAGAATCTATTACAAATATCGCATTTAAATAGTTGATTAGTGTTTATAATGTCGGTATTGTTTAGTACAAGTATATTATCTTTTTCCGGTTGCGTTTTAGAAAAACTCTGAAGAGATTTTAGTAGTTGTGGTTTAGTAGCACATCTAGGCATAGTATTGACATACTTATTTCTTAAAGAATAATGAGAGTCATTTATACAATCTGATATATTAATATCTTTGAAATGATCCGAATAATTTTGAACTTTTTCATTGGTTTTATCAGAAGGGTCGTTGTCACTAGCATTGTCAGAAAAATTACTTGAAGTATCATCAAATTTATACTTTGGGCAAAAATATCTTCCGAGAATTGATGGTAGATTGTAGTTTCCTTTTGAAGTTGTAGGCTTAGTCAAATTATCTAAATCCATTTCGACAACTGCATTTTATGAAGGTAATATATTTTAGTATGTGTGCAGGAATTAATTTGACATTAATAAATTTGACGTTTATATCACAGCAAAAAATATAACAAAAAGGGATAAAAAATATATATTTTAGGCAAGAAAATTATCAAAAAATATATTAACAAAAATATACAAACAGACTAAGCACAAATACACTATAAACCACAACTTTAACTTTAAAAAATTATTATTAATAATTATTATTAATTATTATTAATAATTATTATTAATTATTATTATTAATTCTTGTAGAAGGAAATAAAATGCAAGTTTACTTCTATGAATTATTTACTTTCATGAATTTTATTAACTGGCGTGGCTCGCCAAGCTGCTTGTTGTATCAATGTAGTTAGTGTTAAGTTTACTTTCATTTCTATGTGTTTCCTAAATATTATTAACACTGTACAACGACTACTTTGTTTGTGTATAAAAAAAAATATATATCTAGTCGGTAACTGTAATGTCAAAAATAATAATAAATAAATTTATACGAAAGCATTACTCGTGGGTTTAATTTCCTTAAAGAAAATATTAAATAATTTACACGAGGAAAAGCCCTAACATCGTATTGGTCCTTCGATTCCGAATGTAACCACGAAAAGCACCATCGAAATTTTGGGTTCTTCATTAATTTATCAAGCAGTGTACCAGCGTGCAATCAAGAAATTGCCAAAAGGTCAGTTCGTATCGTCACATTATTACAATCGAAAAATCGACTTGCCTATTATAGCTAAGAATTTAGGATTAGCTTCTACTTGTAAATAATAGTAATATTCACGTAAATAATCACGAATTTTCCCGTATTCAAGATATTTTAACTATCTAATCCTAATCTCGATAATGACATAAGAATGTATCAAAATTAAATCATTCTATTGTTGCTTTCACGATTTGAAACGGATATATTTAAAAAAAAAGGTAAGGTATAAATAAGATTTTGTAGTTATATGCTATTCAATCTGTAGTTTATTTACATAACGTATCGTACATAAAACGTATTTATCAAATTTAAGCTAATAAACAAGGTCTGTTGCAATGTCTGATACAGGTGATAATTTTGAATGTCAACTTAAATGCTTAAAAAACCATCGTGCACAATTGAAAGGTGAATTAACTCGTTTTGAAACATTTACAAAGAATTTTGATAAAAATAATCAATCAACTGACTTACTAAGTGTTAGGTTAGACAACATTAGAGCAATCTTGGATAAATTTTCGAATTGTCAAACCAAAATAGAAAATTTGTTTCTGAGTGACAATCCCGATGAATACAATGTGACGGAAGCAGAATCTCAAAGAGAAGCTTTCGAAGATCGATACTATAATATAACTGCATCGGCTCAAAGACTTTTATCGGAAATAATTAATCCAAATTGCAGCAGTCAAGCTACATTGCATTCTGCCTCAGTTTCTGTAACAGCAAAGTTACCAGCATTGAAACTTCCCGAGTTTGCGGGGTCGTACAGTGATTGGCAACGCTTCCATGACACATTCAATTCTTTAGTACATAACAATGGTACTCTCTCAAACATTGATAAGTTTTACTATTTACAAGCATCATTAAAGGGTAATGCAGCAGATATTATAGCATCGTTATCAATATCCGAGGATAATTACGTAACAGCCTGGGAACTACTAAAAAATAGGTACAAAAATAAAAGAGTTATAATAAACTCACATCTTAAAGAAATAATCGAGTTACAAGCTGTAACGAAAGAGTCCCACGCAGCTCTGCGGAATTTATCAAATATTTTCCAAAAGAATTATCGATCTTTAAAATCACTTGGTGAAAATGTAGAGCAATGGGATACAATGTTAATATATTTACTTGTCTCAAAACTAAATTTTAATTCTCGTCGGGATTGGGAGATTTTTAGTAAATCTATCGATTCTCCGAAGATAACTGATTTTGACACATTCATAATACAGCGTTGTGAAACATTAGAATCATTAGATCCGAACACTTTACAGTCAAACCTAAATATGAAAAAATCATATTCTGAATCATCTCACATTCACTCTCAATCTAAATCATTATTAGTGACAAATAAATCGCAACAATATTTTCCAAAATGTCCAATTTGCAAAAATACTCATAATATTTATTACTGTCCAGATTTCAAAAACATGGCGGTAGTAAAACGTTTTGAAGAAATCAAAAAACTCAATTTTTGTACAAATTGCCTACGTCAAGGGCATAAAACGTCAGAATGTCGTTCAGGTGGATGTAAAATTTGCAATCAAAGGCATGCAACATTGCTACATCAATCACGTGACTCTGTTAATAATGTTAAGTCAAATAATAATTCTCATTCACAATCTAGTTCAGCAGATAATACGATCGATCCAAATTCACCTGAAAAATCTAATACTAATCAATCAGTATTTTCAGCACACCATACAGTAATGACTACTAACAACATAATGAACGATAATTTTGTACTCCTCTCAACAGCAATTGTTAACATACTCGATAAAGATAAAAACCTCGTACAGTGTAGAGTTTTATTAGACAATGGTTCACAATCAAATTTCTTAACTGAATCTTGTGTTGCAAAACTTAATCTAAACACGAAACAAATAAACAGCCCGGTAACAGGTATAAATCAGATCAAAACTAACATTTCTAAACGAGTTGAAGCAACTATAAGTTCACTACATAACGCATATAAGACAAAAATAAACTGTTTAGTTTTACCAACTATCACGGATTTCATTCCACAATAAAGATTCGATGCTTCGGTCTTGAATATACCTTCGGAACTTACTTTAGCAGACCCTTTGTTTAACATTCCCTCTGAAATTGATGGCCTTTTAGGATGTCAATTATTCTTCGAACTGCTTTGTATCGGACAAATTAAACTTGGAAAAAACCTGCCAATCTTACAAAAGACTCTTTTGGGGTGGTTGGTAACGGGAAGTCTACCAGTTGATCAAAATAAAGGTAAAATTGATGCATTAATATCAAACTGTTTCTTCTCACAAAAAACATTGAATGATGCTGTTGAGAAATTTTGGTCCATTGAAGAAGTAACACTTACTCACGCACGTTACACGAAGGAAGAGATTCAATGTGAAGAACACTTTGTTCGCACTACTACAAGGGATATCACGGGTAGGTTTATAGTAAAGTTACCTTTGAAAGATAGTTTGTCAGATTTAGGCGAATCGGAAAACATTGCTCTAAATAGATTGTATACCATAGAGCGTAGACTAGCAAAATTACCCGAAATTGAAACCGCATACAAATCTTTCATGTTGGAATATGATAAAATCGGACATATGTCTGAAATTCCGAAGGGCTACGAACCTAAATTACCAATTTGTTATTTACCCCATCATTTTGTAGAAAAACCCCAAAGTACTTCGACAAAGGTAAGATGTGTATTTGACGCCTCGTGTAAAACAACAACCGGTATTTCTTTAAATGATATTTTAAAGGTAGGACCTACAATTCAAGACGACTTATTCTCCATTTTACTTAGATTTCGCAAACATTCTGTAGTAGTTATAGGCGACTTAACAAAAATGTATCGGCAAATACTTGTCGAACCGTCTCATAAAGATCTTCAACGAATCTTGTGGCGACCGAATGCAAATGAAAAAGTAAAACACTATCAGTTAAATACTGTGACATATGGTACAGCTTCAGCTTCATTTTTATCAACCAGATGTTTAAAACAAATAGCCATTGAAAATAGAGAATCATTCCCTATCGAATCTAATGTAATCGAATCAGATTTTTACGTAGATGATTTGCTAACGGGGTTTGAAACTAAAGATCAAGCAATAAATTCACGAAAAAATATTTCTCAAATTCTATTTGAATACGGTTTCGAACTGCGTAAATTCCAATCAAATGAACCAGAAATTATCAAAGATATTTACTTACAGAATACAAAAAACAATAATTCATACTTAATCACGGATAATTCAAGTGTTAAAACTCTAGGAGTATCTTGGAACCCACTAGAAGATTGTTTTGTATATAATTCTCAAAATATTATTTCTGAAAGTGACAGGGTTTCCAAGAGGACAATATTATCATTTATCGCGAAAATCTTTGATCCATTAGGGCTTTTGGGAGCTCTAACAATCCGAGCAAAACTAATTATGCAAACCTTGTGGCAATTACAAATCGGGTGGGACGAAAGTATTCCAAATCAACTTCAATCAGAATGGCTTCAATTAAAAAATGAAATTTCTCAAGTTAATCTAATTAAAATACCTCGTCATGTCTTAGTAACACGATGTAAAATTATACAAATACATGGTTTTGCTGATGGTAGCGAACTAGCTTACGCGTGCTGCATTTATTTACGCTCGATTGATGAAGTTGGAATAATTAAAGCAAATTTACTTTGTGCCAAGTCAAGAGTTGCACCACTTAAGACAATTTCTCTTCCGCGTTTAGAACTTTGTGGCACACTCCTTCTTGCACGTTTACTTAAAAAATGTTTGGAAGCATTAAAAATCGAAGTTGATGAAATATATTTATGGACGGATTCTACAATCACTCTTGGTTGGATAGCCAATGAGCCGCGAACATGGAAGACATTCATCGCAAACCGCGTAGCTGAAATCCAAAATTTGACAGAAAGAAGCGATTGGAATTATATTTCCTCAGAAAACAACCCGGCTGATATTATCTCAAGAGGCACACACCTCACAACACTAAATAAATTAAAACTATGGTGGCATGGTCCATCATTTCTCAGTTATGATACGTCAAATTTTCCCACGAACTCACATATATCAAATTATTCTACAATTCACGATATCCCGGAAGTAAAAACAAAATCATTTTCAATTGCAAATAAAACCAGTTTTGAAATTTTCGAAAGATTTTCTTCATTACAAACTCTTATTCGCGTATTTTGTTATTGCTTAAGATTTGTTCGAAAGGAAAAACACGGCAAGTCCGATTTGTTACCAAGCGAAACTGATAGAGCTACAATATATTTGATAAAATTAGTTCAAGCACAATCATTTCCCGATGAGATTAAAATGTTAAAAGGGTGTAAAATTGTATCTAAACGAAGTAAATTAAAATCCTTAGACCCATTCTTGGACGAAAACGAAATAATCCGCGTAGGTGGTAGGCTAAAAAACTCAAAATTAGATTTTGATATAAAACACCAGATAATACTCCCGGCAAAACATGCATTCACAAGACTTGTGATTAATTTCGAGCACAAACGTACACTCCACTCAGGCGTACAAAATACTCTATCTCACGTTAGACAAAGGTATTGGCCAATTAATGGAAAACAAACAGTAAGGTCGTGCATCCGAAAATGTATGATTTGCTTCAGAGTTAAACCTCCACTCTTGCAAACCAAAATGGGAGAACTTCCCAGAGCCAGAGTAACACCAGCTCGTCCATTTGTAAAGGTTTGCATTGATTACTGTGGTCCTTTTGAATTAAAGGATGGGAAATTGCGAAATAGAAAAATAATTAAGGGTTACATATGTCTTTTTATATGCATTGTAACTAAAGCCGTGCATATCGAAGTAGTATCTGATTTGACAAGTGATGGTTTTTTAAGTATGCTGAAGAGATTTGTTTCCCGTCGCGGATTTTGTACTGATATATTTTCAGACAATGCAACTTACTTTGTCGGATCAAAAAATGAGCTTTCATCCATTATAAATGTCTTAATAAAAACAGTAGTTGTCAAAAACTATTTAACAGACTACAAAATCTTATGGCACTTTATACCGGCAAAATCTCCCAATTTTGGCGGTCTTTGGGAAGCAGCCGTCAAATCATGCAAGCATCACCTGAAACGCGTTTTAAACAATACCCCACTAACATATGAAGAGTTTTATACTCTAACGACACAGATAGAAGCTATACTAAACTCACGGCCATTAGTTCCAATGTCTTCGGATTCAAATGACCTGGAGGCAATAACCCCGGCACATTTCATTATTGGAAACCAGTTAACCGCACTTCCTGAACGAGACTTGACAGAGTGCAAAATAAATCATGTTAAGAGATATCGTCATTTGCAACTTATGGGTCAGCATTTCTGGTCAAGATGGTCCAAGGAATATCTTCATTTACAACAACAGCGCACCAAGTGGCAGTTTGAATCTAAGCCCGAATTACATGTTGGTTCACTGATTCTCCTTAAAGAAGAAAAAACTCCTCCTATGAAATGGAAACTAGGAAGAATTATTGCAGTCCATCCGGGTCCAGACAATATTACTCGTGTAGTGAGCATAAAAACCAGTAATGGAACTTTTAAGCGAGCTATCACCAAAGTTTGTTTATTGCCAACTGACAATGAATGAGTAAAGGTGTGATCTCGACCAGAACTCAAGTTCTTTATGTTATTGTTCTGTTTTTTATTTACATATGTACATTATTAATTTGAAGGCTAACCTTTCAACGAGGGGTGCTATGTTAAGTTTACTTTCATTTCTATGTGTTTCCTAAATATTATTAACACTGTACAACGACTACTTTGTTTGTGTATAAAAAAAAATATATATCTAGTCGGTAACTGTAATGTCAAAAATAATAATAAATAAATTTATACGAAAGCATTACTCGTGGGTTTAATTTCCTTAAAGAAAATATTAAATAATTTACACGAGGAAAAGCCCTAACAGTTAGGTAATTATTAATGGCCTCTTCAATTTCATTTTTGTCTTTCAGTCGTTTGTCTAGCTTAAAGTGCTCATTTATATCTTCTTGAAATTGTCTAGGTCTAGGTGATGATGTTTTACGTATTATGCTATTACTAATTGTTATAATAATTGGACTGTAGTCAGAGCTTAAGTCAAAGTTTGATTCAATTGTGCAATATATGTCTGATATTCCTTTGTTTAAAGCAAAATCTAATAAATCAGGAATCTTATTAGTGTCACTTGGCCAATATGTTGGCTCTCCTGTGGATAATATATTTAGACAATTTTGTTGTATACTTTTCAGCAAGTTTCTACCTTTTGGTGTGATTAATCTAGATCCCCATGATATATGTTTGGCATTCCAATCACCAGCTATTAGGAAAGTGGTGCCAAGGGAGTTAATCAAGTCATTGTATTCTTCTTGAGAGATAGAGTGTCGAGGAGGGCTGTAGATTGCTGCAACATTCATTGGACGAGTCAGGGCTTCAATCTTGACAATTGTACACTGTATTTTGTCAGTCACATAAGATTTCAGAATATGGTGTTTTAAAGCAGTTCGGATGATTATGGCTGAACCAGCATGAGCAGTTCCGTCTGGGTGATTGGTAAAATAAACATTATAGTATGGTATTTTGATGACAGTTCTATCAGTGGAATGGCTTTCTGATATTAGTAATACATCGATTTTATTTATTTTTAAGAAGAGTATAATTTCTTGCACATGGTTGTTTATACCGTTTGCATTCCACTCTGCTATTCGTATTATGTCTGCCATTATTTTACTAGCTTGTTGATGACAGTTGTTAGCATGGTAAGTACCATACTATTTTGATTGATTAGTTGTGTAAACATGCTTTTAAATTCGTTTAGAAAGCTAGTTTATTTATCAGCAAGTTCTGTGTTAGTGTCATTTATTTGTGTAGGTAGGTTATTAGCCGTTACTTGCGCATAGGTATTTGTATTTTGTTGACTGATCTGTATGTTTCTGTTGGTAGAATATTGTGTTACTTGTTTGTCCAGTAGTGTTTGATTTTTTGTTCTTTGATCTTACTAACTCTTGATACACTGAACATCCTTTGTAATTGGCTGGATGATCGCCTCGACAAAGAGCACATTTTGCTGGTGTTTCTTTGGTTTTTTTACAAAGTCTTGTGTCGTGGGCTCCTCCACATTTGACGCATTTGAAAGGTCGCATACAGTATGTTTTCGAATGGTTATAGTTCCGACATCTCGTGCATTGTACTATGCTACTTTTCTTTCTTGGTGGTTCGATTCTGATCTTACAGTACTGGAGATGTTGTAGATCAAAAATGTCTTTGTTATTCTTGTTAGGCTCTAAGTCTACAAAGAACATTGGAAGTGGTTCTTTGCTAGTTCTATGTCTTATGTTAATTATGTTTCTTACTTGGTGTCCTTTTCGTTTTAATTCTTCTTTAATGTCATCAAGGGGTATTGAGTGATGTAAACACCTAATAACTACTCTGTATGCTTTATCCTGTTTTATTTGATAGGTGTGGTGAATTATTTTTTCTTCACGCACATGATGAATTAGTTTTCTATAGATATCTGAATTGAGTGTATTTACTTTCACTGTGTTGTTTGATAAAGTTTTTGTAGTAAAGGTGTTTTGACCAATTATAGCCGATAAATCATTGATCATAGCTTTGTAATCTTGGACTACGTATATATAGATTGGTGGTGGTTTTGGATCTTTAGGAGCATTGCTATTAGTAACTCTAGAGTTTGAGTGCGTTGCGTTTTCATTTTCGTCGTCTTCATTTGGAAGAGATTCAAATCTGTTTACAGTTTGAACTTGTGATGTCGAATCAGTAGATCTTTGACGGTTAATTCTTTTTCTCTTATTCCCAGCAACTTGCCAAGGATGTTTTGTTGTATTGTCTTCTACTTCACTACTCATATCGTCATTTTCACTTGAAATGATTGATTCTGTAGTGTAACTTTGATGCTTGTCAGTATTAGATATCGTAGATTGGTACGATATCGTATTAGCTGGTGCTGGTGTTACTAGGGTTGAGTCTATATTCATTAAAGTAGGTAGTTGAGATTGCGGTTCTTGTCTGCTGAATCCATAGAATGGCGTTTGATTGACTATTTGGTTAGGATGATTTATTGGTGTTTGTATACATGAAGGTGCTTGACCTGGCTGACTTAAATACATTGCTGGCATTTGGGGTAGTTGTTGATTTTGCATCATATTTTGCGGCTGCAGTGGGATATGGCTGACAGTATTAAAATTTGTTCCGGGGCCGTTCCCCGTCGGGAACATTTTTATTAATGATTACAAGAATGTTGATTTTGTTGAAAAACTTTTCACAAACCGAAATATTTTCGTCCACGTGCACTCTTTATTATTTGTTTATCGCGAACGTGCGTATCGCGCGGCCGAGCGATAACGCGCGTATCTCGCGGCTGAGCGATATCGCGTCTACGTAATTTTCCTTGCTAAGCTTTCTAAACTTTTTATTACTTGTTATATAAAATCCTAATCAGGACTTTCTGATAAATAATTAACTAACTATATAACTATATAACTATAAATAAGTTAATTATTTATTAAACTAAGTAAGTAAGGCTGTATGAGGTCTTAAAATTTAAAAGTGGAAATTTAATTTTAATTTTGAGGAAAATTTAAAAAAATACAGTTAAGAAAGAACTATTAGGAAAAGTGCTCACGAGAAGATGGGGAAGTAAATAGAGTGCTTCTTAAGGATAACTGACAAAGCAAGTCAAAGAAGCTTTTAGAAAGTATGTTTTTGAAGAGCCTAGTTTCCAAGGTTTCAGAAACCGTACTTCAAATGCACATTTAGGAGTAGATATTTTTGAAAGTAATAATAAGAGATATTTCAAGGATATTTGTAAAAAATGAAGTTTCATATATTTAGGCTTTCTATGAAATAAACTACTTTGGAAAAACGTTTTTCTGAAGAATCTTTGAAAAATGAACCTTCCCTGAACTGAGGTACTTAAATTAGTGGTCTTTTAAAAACGTACTAAGATGCTTTTGAGCTAGTTTCCCAAATTTGGGAAAAGAGTTAAAAGAATAATTTTGATGATGAGTTAAAAGAGTCACTATTAATTAAGTTAATAACATGTTTAATTACCTTGGCGACCAATTCTAACCTTAATGATAATAATTTTTATCATAAAATTATTCAATTTTAATCATAACTTTAGTTAAAGACACCTTTAGTGATGGCATGTGAATACGGTACAGTATCTTTTGAAAAATCACTTTTTATTTTTCTCTAACTCCATGCTGAGGGCTCCCTCACTCTCGACAATAGGTATACAGTTGCTCCAGAATAAATTGCTATGAGTCGGAAATAAATGAGCAGTACTCGGCAATATGGGAAATAAACAGGAACACAAAGGCATAAGTGGCAATAAATACAGAGTACGCGGCAATAAATGGGGGAATATGCGGCAATACTGAGAAATAAACTCGGCAATAGGAATAACACGCTCCACTCGTCTCTCGAAAAAGATTTCATTATACTATACAGTGTATAAATGAATTAAGGAATAAAATTCATATTTTTTTGTATTATCACTCTTTGGAAGAACAGCTCGGACATGTTAATTTTTTTTTCTTGCAAATTTTATGGACATCAATTTTAATTTTTTAGTTTACTACTGTGGGACCTATGACGTCATCAACTTTTTTTTAAATGGAATTCCCTTATTTTTTGCTAGAAATGAAAAGTATAGTTTTTTCTGAGTTCAGCAATATGTGGTATGTAAAATTAGTATTTTTTGAAATTTGTTGGACCGAACGTGATGTGAAAACTTTCACGAAAATAGTAATTCATCTTTCAATTCTTATTATTGTTTTCATGTCAAAGCTTATAAAAAACAATTAGCAAATCGGTCTTGTAGAACTCGTAAAGGAGAATTATGGCGGCATGCAAGAGTTTGTCTTTACATCAAATTGTGACAGCTAGAGAATCTTGGTTTGTAAAATGTATTTTTTATATTAATTTAATTTAAAATTGTGTAAAGGGCAGGCACAAGTTGTAAACTTCTTTGTTCTGTACACTGTATAATTAATTGTCTGAAATAAATTATATATTAAATTAATTATATCTGAACAGTACGAATATTAAACACTCAATGACGGAAGGCTATGGCTAGACTGCTGTCGATTTAAAACACAAGGCTGTTTTTTGTTCCAGATCGTTTGAGAATTCTACTGGGATGATTATTTTTTTATATTGAAGCTTTCGCTGTGTAGATTATTATTTTTTATATTTTTTAATTTATATATTTTTAAATCTAAAAATTAAAAAAAATTATTTCGAGACATTCAAGAAAAGCCATCCACTTATTAGTGCCCTCTTATTAGTTCCCAGTGTGTTAACTTTTAGAATTGAGCTTAATAGACAAACCATTTCCATCACTAGCATCCAGGGGTTGAAGTCGTCGATATGAGCTGTAGCCATTTCTAGCAGTTGTAATTTTATATTTCAGTGGTTATAATACTCAAAAATATATCTTTCAGGAAAGTGCATACGCGTTACTCCTCCTCTAATCCCTTCCTCCCACTAAGCCTACTTACCCAATTCCGATCTACGCAATTCCAAGTTAAAGGTTTTATGATGTAGATTTGCCAGGTATTTTTAGTTTTGCGAGTTTTTAATTATTTATATTTTTAAAAGCATTATTTGTAATCGATGCATTCCTATATGCTGGAGACCGATTGTTCACTTACAGCGAAATCGAACAAATCCCCTGAAGTAATTTCACCTGCATCAGAATCAGAATTTTTTTGAATCAGAAAAATTAGACTTA
The DNA here is from genome assembly GCA_929113105.1 of Agrypnus murinus. Lineage (NCBI taxonomy): Eukaryota > Metazoa > Arthropoda > Insecta > Coleoptera > Elateridae > Agrypnus > Agrypnus murinus. The sequence goes on from OV816028.1 coordinate 150,603,254, forward strand.
AAGGAAGGAAACATTCAAGAAACAAAATTGAAGATAATGCTGGAATTAGAAAAATATTATGTAATATTTTACGACACCTGATGGTACGTTGGACGCATTTTGGATATTGATAACGAAAAATTCTTGAAAGATTTGGAAAACTTCATGGAGCCGAAAGAAAACGACATTCAGAAAGTAGATGCTAAATTTATATTTTATGGTCCTATAAATTTTACTGGAATTTACCCATTCAAAACCAGTCGTTTGAATGGGATCTCAATTAAACAGTTATACAAGATTTGAAAAAAATTTGAAGGCGTTTCTATTTTAATTAAAATTTGTCAGTTTTCTTAATTCTTTTTGAATTTTATTTACTGCCGTATATTGGGATTCTCACTTTTCAAATAAATTTTTGTTATTTATTTCAATGTTTCTTTTTTTTGTATTTCTTATAGTCGATCTACCTGATGATATATTTTTTAAAGTTCTTCTTTTCACGCATTGGGTTCTCAGTTACTTTAACAGCACTTAAAAATGTAATGTACATATTTTATAATTAAATAAAAAACTATTTTTAACAGATCATTTTTTATTTGTGAAGAAATTTGTTTACATTGTTCTTAGCGACCTACGACCTTGCAAAATTTCGAAATTTGCGAAATGAACGCAGCAATACAGAAATAAATACGGCAATACGGAAATAGAGACAGGAATACAGTAATACAGATGAAAATAAAGGAATAAGAACGGCAATACGGGAATAACAAGCGAGAATACGGGAATAAAGACAGTTATTGCCGTAAAGCGGCAATAGGTGTACATAATTCTTAGGAGTGAGGGACCCCTCGCTCCATGCTTATTATAGTAAAAAAAAGGCTCTCGAAGTTTTAGAAAACTATTATTTCATTTAGAAAAAGCTTCTAAAAGTAGTGCTTCTCTGAAAACCAATAAAACTAACTAACTAACTCAACTATTAACTAATAAAACTATTAAAAGTGACGATAATAAAACTTTTTGATGTTCTTTTTTACATTGTGACCACTTTAAAAAACAAGTTTTTAAAATAGAAGTAATTTTGGAGAAAAATGAGAACAAGTTGGGGTATCTTGAAAAAGTTAGCTTCTTAGGGAGTTCAATTATTTTGATTTGGCGGTGCTTAGCACCCCCTAATCTTCCATTATAAGCTCAAATATGTAGCTAGAGATGGAAGTGGGAGATTTTACAAGAAAAGTAACATCTTTATTTTCTAAATTATTTTCTTTTCATTTTCTAATTTATTGTTTTCTTAAATGTATTCTACATTCTTTTAGAATGAAACCCTTTTGGTTCCCAGCATGCACGGGTTCATTAATAATTAATTGAAGATTAGTGCAGTAGTTAGTAGATAACTGAAGTATTGTGCATACTTATTTTATAAACATCTACGTAATAATAATATTCAAAAAAAGACAAGCATTAGCAAAAATTGTTAACTAAAACGTACCCCAAACTTATACTCACTGATACACAGGCAACATAATCGGTAATGGATGAGCCAAATGTGGAGCAACATGTAACATATTCGCACGTTCTCGTAGCGCTTCTTTTACCATTCTGTACTGTTCAATATCCACTTGCATTATAGCTTTTTGTAAATATCGTACGCCACCGTGTATAAGTTTAGTACTTCTACTTGATGTTCCGCTAGCGAAGTCGTCTCCTTCTATTAAGGCAGTCTTTAGGCCTCTTGTGACTGCGTCTAGAGCACATCCTGCTCCTGTTGCTCCACCACCTATGATTATTACGTCGAAACTTTCTGACTCAAGGGATTTGATTTGATTGTCTCTTGGGGGCAGGTGTCGTTTTGCTCGACTGACTGCACTTTGTTGTGCTCGAACAGTTGCCCACTGAAACAATTTGGAAATTAACAATGTTGCAACGAAAGTACATACAAATAAATAATTTTTGGGGACTATTTTGATTACGCCATCATCAAATGTTCCCGATACGTACATACGTGCTTAAATCTACAAGAAAATGTAGAACAAAGATGATAATGGTAATGTTTTATTGCAAATAAATATTGTAAACAGTTTAATAGTTTAGTTATTATATTGATTATATGTGTTATTAAGAAATAAATTATTTTTAAGACTGATTAAGATTAACTTTATACAGTGTCTGAAGCCACCCATCAGAACATGGCATCTGAAAGTTTCAACATATATAACATAAATTAATTGAAAATAATTGGCTGAATATGCAAAACCGTAGGAATTTGTCTACATCTAAAATCCTAATTGATAAGCAACCTGCATATTTATTCTATAACAAAATAACTTTAAGAACGGATGTTCACAACCACAACATCAACATTAGGCATAAAGGCACAATCTACCCTTCTTTGCATGAAACTGCTCTAAGTATATGAACGTTCATTTTCTTATCAAATAGCCAGCAATTATAGTAAATTATCGCTACATTTTAAAAATTACAGTTTGCTAAGATTTAAAAATAAATACCAGAAAATCTTATTCAATCTTCAATAATTTTTCTTTTCTTTTCTAACGATACATTAGTCTTTGGCATAATATATGTTATTATTTAACTGTAACATAGTGTTTAACGTGTAAATAACTTTATAGCTTATTTATAACTTAACTTTATTTAGGCTCAATGGTATAGAACAGGAAAATGGGTTTAGCGTTTTACACCCTTTGAATCTGAACTAAGCCTAAATTGGTAAATAGCTTTAGATACAGTGGAAAAGGAACGCGGTATTTTTGCGATGTTACGCTGTTTGTGGTTTGTCTAGTAAGTCAGTAAGAAGAGTGACGTCATCTTAACGTCGATTATTGGTCAGCCATTACGTCATTTTCACCTTTAAAGTAACATTATAACGATGTTAATAAGACGGGTCAATGTAACAGCACAAAGACGTCAAAAATACGTGTTTTATGACGTAAAAAAACGTCATACAATAATAAAAAAGTAGATTTATTATTTAAAATTCTGAAACATAAACATAATCACTATTATTATATTATTATAGTTATATGGTAGCCATAAAACCTATTTTTTTCGAGGCGTCAGCGAACATCTCTTAACTTTCTTGTTATACTTCCTCCGCCCTTTTCGGTGAATTGTATAGCAGTAAATGCCATTCCAATTTTCTTTCATTGAGACGCTATAACTCTACATTCGTCACACGACGTCATTATAACGTTATAATTGAGCATTCGTCATCAGCGACCAAACATGTCTAAAAAATTACGTAAATAAGACGGCACTCTGCTTACTGGGGACACCAGGCCGTCAACTGATGACGCCCCTAGATTTGGATGTCGGTACATAGGTACCGGAAATTACTTCATTTTTGATTGTCTCAAATAAAGGGGAAACTAACCGTGACACAAGACAATGTATTTAATTAAGATCTTTAGCATTAAGGCCATAAGTAAAGGCCGGACTCAAATGCATTTGGGTACCTTTTTGTTGACCATCATAATATTCATTATTGTTTCCTGCCCCTAAAGAAGGTGCAGGCTGTTATAGGCTTCTGCCTTTTAAGCCCTGTTGGTTGGTTATAGTTAGTTGATTTGAGAGACACTTTGTAGATCTACTGCGTGCAGTCAATGATTCCATCAACAACATACAATATATGTTGTTGATGCGCCGTGTCCCAGCCAGCACACTGGCGTCATAATGTCGCCGTTTTTTCGGCAGTAACGACGTCAAATTGTCGTAAATCAGACATCATTATGTCACAGCCCAAAGACGTCAATATAAGACGTCATTAAGACGTCCTATACGAGGACTAAGACAGGAATTATAAACAAATAGTTTGGTCATATTAAGCAGGTGGTCACAATATAGATGTTTTGACTGTAGTGTATAATAAATGTTATTTCCAATATTCAACTATTTATTTATAATTCCTGTCTTAGTCCTAGTATAGGACGTTTTAATGACGTCTTATATTGACGTCTTTGGGCTGTGACATAATGATGTCAGTTTCACGACAATTTGACGTCGTTACTGCCGAAAAGACGGCGACATTATGACGTCAGTGTGCTGGATGGGTTCTGGTTTTCAATAACTAATTATTTTTAATAGGAACTTTTTGGAGAATATGAATGAATGAATTTTTTTTGTAGGTATTATATAATCCTATGTAAAATTAATATCCGGGATTTCCAAGATTTCCCGGCACTGTTAAAAAAAGTCTGGGTCTCGGAAATGGAAAGATTGTCGAGACATAAAAATCCTAGTCGGAACAAACACCGACCAGTAAGCGTTAGGCCCGCTATGCTAAATTACGCTCTGTGTTAATGTCTAAATCTTTAATTTATAAATTGCCGGTTATATTTTAAAGATCGCAGCATTTCACTGACATATAACAAGTCTTTTTCTCTCACAATTTTGGATGCGATATCGAGTTGTCTAACCCGGTCGGTTACATCCCCGTCTGTTGATCAATAGGAGACCAAAGTTACTATAGACAGATGGCTTGTGGTTTTCCTATTTGCCCTCTCTTTGAGTGACCTTTATCGAACGGGAGTTGTCGAGGGGGGGAAGTTACAAACCACCGATCTCTTCTTGAGTGAAAGTAGACCCAAAATAAGGAAATACGCGGCTTATTTTTGGCTGTTCACGATTCGGCGACTGAAAACTATAAGAAGTGTTTTACAGTGTAAAAAACATCTCAAAGCTGCCAAAACCATGTGATATCAATATCAAGTGATATCTTTGAATAAATTTGCTTTCGAATTATTTTTTTCGTCTGCGTTTTTACCATATCAATTTTGAACCACAGACACAGTACTTTTGTAATAATTTAATGCAATCAATGAAAGACCATATGAAATTTGTGATGGCGCAACTCAAAATGCAGCAAAAATCACGGTTCATTTTCTTGCACGGTCTATAAATACATATATAGACTAACAACATTAATCAATACATAAAATAACTTACCCTGTTGTCTCCATCATCCTTAAGAAGATAATAACTGGCTAAACCAGCAGCTACGGTACCCGAAAGACCAGTTATGGCAACTTTTCGTAATGTTGAAGCCATCTTCAAGTTTTAATTGGCTTTAGTTTTTGTGACAGACTCCACCTGTTAATAATTTACAAATTTACGTTAGTTAAAAAATATCGAACATAAAAGAATTAATTTAAAATTAAACTGAAACGGACTATAATACTATAAGCGCCGATAAATCAAGAGTTATATTAATCACACTTCCGTGTTTTAAATTCTTAATCTAACGGAAAAAACGCGATAAACTAGAGATAAGTAATAAAATTTTATTAGTTTAGCACCAGTATTTAGGAATTCCTTTATAACGATTATTAATTCCTGACTTATTAAGATAAAATAAATCCCCATCAATGAGCACGTGCTATTGGTATTGGTATTGTATAACAAGTGGCCCTGTAGGCATATTATTACATCATAATAAATAATAAGCAAAAATGTAGGTCAAGTGTAGGTCAACTTCTTCTATATAAAAAAAGACAAAAGTTAATAACTCACCTACCACTGTGTATCTAGACCTACTATACTATAAAAATAAAATATACTCTTTATTACTCTTTGGAATTGATCCAAATACTTCGGAAAGGCTTTTACGAAATAGGACGCACGCAAAACAATACAATTAATTCGAAAGGTTACAATATCATCATTTATTTTTAAATAAATAATTACACCTTTTTTTGATAAACGCACGTAACTTATTAAAGTTAAAAAGTGAAAATTCCTATATAATACGACTAAAATTACCTGTTGTTTAAATACCGCGATTATTCCATCATGCGATATCGCAGATACGCGAACGTGCTAACAAGACAGACGAGGATGACTTTTAACGTATCCTATCGTTTTCCACAAAAAATGACACACACTTAAAACATTTAAAAATTTCCCAAGTACTTTACATCATAATCTACGTATTTGCCAATTCATGTAATGTTGTTTATTTTTGTTCTATGCTGCTTATACAACCAAAATACGCTAGAACATAGAAGTGGTGTATAATCGCTCCAACAATACCAATGCACACGCGCTTATTATATTGATTTTAATACCAGTACAAACGGGAAGCAGACGGTCAAGAACCTTTTATCAGTTCAGAAAATGTAGACGATAAGAATATTAACATTAAATTTTAAGATGTCTCTTACCTACGTAAATCACTTACAATATTGATAATTCCTTCACTAATTAAACACTTTTTTATCACTAGAATGTCACGACTTGAGGTCGTGAAATTATCATACGGATTGGCGGACAATCAAGAATAGGTTAGCTAAGTTATAAATAGCTTTATCTAAATTTATATCTACTTACGCCCTATACGCGTACTCCTGAAATTATAATAAGAGGCTAATTACAAAATGAACAATTGAACATACAAGGTGTAGTTAGTTTAAAATAGCAGTTTGAATTCTCCGGCTAAAATATCCAAAACAAACAAGCCTACCAACCATATTTTAAGAATGTGACAAACAGACTTTCACGGCCACAATCATTAGATAAGCAACGATTTCCGGAATTGTAATTGTAACGGCCTTTTTTAGGAGAAAATAGAATCAAGTCATAGAACTTAATAGGTCAATAAGCACTGGATATCAGAACCGGCTTAACGTATGGGTTAACAGCGCTATAACCTAGGGGTGCTCAGGTCACGGGGGCGCGTCATAAACAAACGCTTCTCGAAGGCATTCAAATATAACAAATTATTGCGCAATAAACCCATCTCTTCAGAAACATTTTAATTTTATTTATTTATTTTATTTACGCACGCCATCATACAAGAAGAACGATGAGTTTTCATTTGTACTCAGGAATGACAAAAATTGTTTATTTTAACGATAAATATTGAATAGCCATATGTACATATATACGACTTTTTTTTATTTCGTCAGATACATACATGTTATGGTAAAAGTACACATGTTGGTACATGGATGCATTACCCGGTTAAATTAAATACATAAACCGGTATAATTGGTAAATGTAAATAATTACGAATTTAACCAATACCTACTATGTGTACAAGTGTGCATTCCCCATTCAAATTGGTAAATGTATACAATCACCAATGATGGGCTGTAATAGTGCATAGCTTTATTTACGCTGAAAAGTAAGGATTGTGTAATATTGTTGTGGTTCTTCAGTAAAAGTAATATATACATGGACCAGGTGCACATCATTGGGTACATACATGTTTCAGTAAAAGTTCGTGTCGGCAAGGTTTTAAAATGTACTACTATTTATATCTTTAGTTTTTAGTAACCTAAAACCTAATATTAAATTCTAACATTCTAGGTTAGGTTATTGTTTGTATATGGGGTTATGTGAATAAAATGTAGTTAAAGCAAATACTTTAATATTATCAATACCGGAAACTTATTTTGAAAGATTGGAGACAAAATTCAACTCTTGCGGAGTGTGGTATGCAAATAAACGTGACATTTCTAAAATATATGGTAGTAACTAAAAAAACGTCATTGCAACGAAAGATTGAATAGTTTAGATAAATTGTAATGGTTATTTATTTCATACTGTATCGTATTATCCATGTTTACGCTATGTCCTAGGTAAATACGGTGACTGCGGTACGTCCAATGCGTTGCGTACGATGCGTTATTCGCAAACGACACAACCTGAAGAAAGTAATTATGGTGTTCGAAGTAAACTCTGCGTTTCTGCGATTGTTTGTTTTCCAACGCAGTTGTCGTTGAGCCCGCCAATGGAAGTTCTCATCACAATACATTCAGGATAATTAAACGCCCATTCAAACATGTTACAGACAGTATTAATAGTAATACACAATATGAATAGTTTAAAAAAAATAAATTTATAAAAATAACCTGTTGTATTTACCTTTTTACTTATCGTAATAGAAAAAGCCTTTCCTCTACAGTAATAGGTACTTGGAAATTACTTGGATAACACTTTAGATTAGGTCGGTCATATGTTATAAACCATTCGATGTGTCTCATCGAACTGAACTATAGTGTCCCTAATGAGATTTGAGGAGGAGCAGTAGTTTTCGAGATAATCACCAAAAACTGTTTTGCAGGACCTAACCTATCCTATAACCTAACCTACAACCGCACATATAGCCTAAACTAACCTAACCATACTTAGGTTTAATTTAGGTTTGCGTTGCTCATCAATTCATACGTATTTAATTTAATTTTGGTTAGGTTAGGGTAAGTTAGGTTAGGTCACATGCGCATCAAAACATGCATTTTTAGATAGGGTGATGGAATTAAGAAGTCCATGGCTCCCCTTCCCAAAAAGTTTTTGGCGATTATCTCGAAAACTACTGCCCCCCCCCCCCAAATTTCACTTATGGACACTATTGTTCAACTCGATGAGACGCATCAAACATAGCTACATATAGCATGTGCGGCTGCGGATGGCGGACATAAACTGAAGAACAGCCATTAGTTGAACAATGGTAACAAGAATCACGGATTGCTTCCACTACGTAATCAAAAGTAGCTGGGTTATCCTTGTATACTGACGAAATGTATTTTCATCTGATTGCAACTGTTCATACAGATGATGGAATTCTCCAAAATTTAATCTGTCTTTGTAAACTATATGTCCCTTTTTTTAAATTTTCTTTAAAATTTTAAATTTTAGCAAACTATTAATTATTCAGTAATATCACTGTACGTGTGGTTTCTGACAGAGCAATATTTATAGTATATTTCAAAACTTAACCGAAAATAACCGCACTTTTGGTTCTGGTTAGTCTTTTGTAACAAATAGTTGCTGAAAAACTTACATAGTTTTGAAACAACTTAACCTTGTAGTGTGGTGTCAAATTTGAACGCTGCACCTTGACATCAGAAAATAACATTTAAGGGCTCTAAAGCTAATAAAATGAATAATATATTGTTTTTTTATGGAAACCATACTATCTGATGATAGCAGTAGTAGTGATGAAGAAGATGGTCAAAGAAGGCGTAAGTATGCAACCTTTTATACAGTTAGTTAAAATAACGGCAAATGAACTGTTTGCAACAAACACCACCAAAAACAAACTTTTGTGAGGTTAATGATTCCATAATAATACTAGAGACCCTGAAGGTCGAACACAAAATAAAGGCGCCAATTTTAAAATTTACTTGCCGATAGCCGGTAGAAAATACCAACTTTAAATCCCCTGGAAAATGGATCTTTTTTATGTATTTAATTAATAAATGCTTATGGAATAGTATATTGTACAACGAGTTATGAAAGTAATACTTTTTTATGAATTTACAGTTTTGATTAAGGAGGGCGAAGCCCGGGTTTATCAAGCAAATGAGTGGAAAAAAGAGATTCTCTAACGTGTTGCACACGATATTTTTTTGCATATGGTAAGTTGAGAAATTTGTCCTAAAAGGATTTATGCAAAATGTTAAAGAAATCAGAAAACCGTAGTATTCTTTTAGAGTGGTGGTAAACTAATCGCAAGTCACTGAAAACAACCGCGATTTCACTGCGGTTGCAGTGGTTACTTGTGGTTAGCGAAAAGAAACCATTTTTTCAGGAACCGTGTTCCATAAATTAACTTTTTTCAGGAATTGGTATATTTTGAAACACGAAACCGAGCTTACGTTTACTGTGGTTAAGTTACGGAATATACTATTAATTTATTGATATGCAGTATGCGTTATCTCATACGCACGATGTGCTATTTTTTATTGTCGTATTTACATTTGCCGCAACTGCAATCGCAGCATCCGTATTGCGGTGCGTGCGATTCCCGGACCGTACATATCATATTTACCTATACTCGGGCCGGTCAATACAGATAGTAATAAAAACGCCCACAAAAGAGCGGGCGATTTAAAAATTACTTTGCTATTGGGCGAATTGAAACAGCGCGCGAAACTGTGGAGTCCGTTTCACACGGCAAAGTGGCAGATAACGTCACCTTGATGCAGATCAGCATCATCGAGTAATTATTGGATTAGTTTTTGAACATTTCATGTACTATTAAATATTTTAAAATTGGTAATACATAATTTAATTGAAATAATATCAAAAATATTCATTAGAAGTAGTTTATTATTAAAATCTTATGTCTTTTGAGGTTATGTTCATGTTCAGAATACAAAAGTGTTTCAGTGTCAGTTGTGTTTTTAGCAGTAGCAATCTGATGAAGTGGCTACGCCCCCTTACTTTTATTACTATCTCTGTTGAGCGGTCAGAGTATAGGTTATAGTGTTACGGTAGCGATTACAGTCCGGAAAATGCGATTTTACGGTCTAGTATGACTGTAAAATTTTTTACTGGACTCAAATAAAGTAAATCAACTGAAAAATGCTTTAGTATATCCAGTTACCATGGACACTCGTTCCATGTTTTGAATTCGACTAATAGTTGCCATAGATACTCGTTGTTCATAGATGTCCATATTTTAAATTCGGAAATTTATTATATATTTTTTTAAATTAAACCAATAATTGCAAGTATGAAATTCAATTCAATTCAATTAGTTTATTTAATTGCTTAATTACAAAAATAAACAATTATATTAAATTTAAAAAATTAAATTAACAACCCATCCATTTAATGATAGATACACCACTTAGAACAACAATGTTCTGCATGTGGGAGTATGAGAAATATAAAATTTGTCAATATGGGCTTTTTCTTTATTCCTCTCAGCTAGCTCAGGTTTGCTCAGTAAAGCATAAATTATTTGAATTACGAGACTCTTATTTACTTTTATGCCTGGAAAGGAAGAAAAACTTATATCATAAGCACTAAAGCTCCTGCAAGCTGGACAACTGTTACTAAACTCTGAATTCAAAAGAAAAAAACGCTGGATGCTTGTATTAACATCAATTAAACACATATGTAAAATTGAAAACACAAACTTTATTTAACGAACAAAATAAAAATTCAAATGGAAAGTCAAAGAAAAAAAAAGTTATTCAAAATAATACAGTTGATAATTGAGAAACACTTCTCAGGTTTGCTCAAACGTTAGAAATAATTGTAGTGACCTGACATAGGATCAGTACGGTCATTCGTTTGAACAAACCAACACAAATGAAATTTATTTATAAATAAAAATATTCATCAAATGAAAATAAATTTCTATATAAAAGAATTTAGTTGTTTTATTTACTTCAAATCAAATAAATTCTCAAAAGAACTTAATAAACTAAACCAAATAGTTTTATATTTGAGGATAAACTTTACAAGTTAATTATTATTCATGAAGTTAACAAGAATCATTCATTATAACCAACCTTGTATATTACGATATATTTTCCCCTTTTTAAAAGTTAATCCTTTTTATTGGTAACACTGCGATGAAACCAATCAGCTGACTTCTTGTTTATAAATTATCGATACAAAGATCGATGATGAAAATAAATCCACTTGAATTTATTTAAATAATCACTTTCACTTTCAATCATTGTTACACAATAATTAAGTCTTCTTTTAATCCTTGAAGATTGTTCAGGTAACACTTTAATTTATTTTAACTTTGTTTCATATATGACATTAGCGTCAAAAACATATGGTTAAATATCTAACCTCAAATTAATTACAGATTTTATCCGGAGCCTGGCATAGGTTCTGCCTTCTACGTTTTATCGACTGATTTTGTTACAATTTGCCCCAGCTTATATAGTTTATGCCAACACAAAAGAAAACTATGACATTTTTTTTAAAACAATGAAACATCGAGTAAGCTCGTGACGTCACTAATCCCGCACAGCTGTTATTTTTTATCACTAATCCTAATTCTGTTATTACAGAATTGTAGCCCTTGAAACGAAGATCAAAAACGTATCATACATTCATTGTCCCAAAATGTATCATAACGAAGATATTCAAGAAAAATGATTGACAATGTACATATATCGTTACGATCTAATTACATATAAAGTTCAACAAATCAAGGTTCATCCTTTACAAACTAGTTACATGAATACATGACACAGGTAATACAAATAATTTCTCCATAGAAACATCTTTACAATTTACTATAAACATAATTTTTTTAGAATACGAACACCAATTAATGCATATACAAGTGCCAGCTTAAATATAAAATCAATGTTTATCAATTTATGCTCAAAATGTCCAGCATACAATGCTCTAAGCACTTACATCAAAATAATGGTGAAGAAAAACAGGATAAGAGTTTATAAGAGTCATATCAACACGAACGACAGGATTTAATACCTTCATTAATTGAAATGATTAGAAATCTTATAAACAAATTCAAAAATTAATTGTATTGTATAAGTCACAACAAGATTGACCTAATTAATCCATTTTCAGCTAATTAGCAACATAAACTTGAGCTGGCTTCCTGGAAAATAGAAAAATTTATCTAACGCTAAACATCGTAATCTGTAAATTTAAATATGGAAATTACTTCCTCCTAACAAGTGGGAAACCGTCCCAAAGTGTAACTTGAGTTGCATAAACATTTTTATAATCAAGGAATCTAACCAATTGATATCCTTTTTCTAAAATGAAACCTATTTATTAATGCATAAGAAAGCTAGGTTATGTTTGCATGGAATTTTTATTCTTAATGTTTAATTTAAGTATTAATGAACCTAACTGTGGTCCTATGTATAGCCTTTATATTAAAAATAAACTGTCTTAGAAATAGGTTACAAAAATATTTGAACAATTTGCAAGTGTTACGAGACGATCTCAACTCATACTGTGTAATGAATAATTTGTCAAATAATATGTTACAATTGTCCATTTACTCGAAATGTATAGCAAAATAAATAATATGTATATTTAAACATTGATGTTTCATTTACTAGCATGATTAAGGGTTAAGGGAGAAGGGCGTCTATATAAAAGGTAGATCGTCATCAGCGAGAGTACACGAAAAAAAGCCGAAGATTTCCGACGACGAACATCCAGTAGAAACATAATTTAATTCTTACAGGCATTATTATTTCTTCTAGAAAAGGTAGAAAGAGTACAGTGTGCGTGAGAGAAAAAGAAAGGTAGTCAATAGCAAGACTTGTAGGTATTAGTAGCGAGAAGGAGAGCGACCGTGCGAGAGAGAAGGAGAGCGAGCGTGCGAGAGAGAGAGATAGCAAGATCAGAACGACTAGCAGAGTTCTGAACCTAAAATGCCACTAGCGATCTCTATTTGCCCCTAGCAATTTAGCAAAATGCCGAACCGTAAGAACAAGTCCCTAGATTCGAGAGAGAGAGAGAGAGAGAAGCAAAGTCCCTGTATTCGAGAGAGAGAGAGCTACGTAAAACGACACTAGCGCCATCTGTTTTTCCCTTAGCTTCATCTAGCCGAGCGCCGAACCAACAGCGGTAATACAAAAAGTCGGTACTACAGATTCCGTACTTCAACACTGGCTCCATCTGTTTTCCCCTAGCAACACAGCTTCCATCTAGGCGAGCGACGAACCAAATGCCGGTAATATACAAGGTCGGTAATACAGATTTCGTACTTCGACACTTAACGAGACAAAATTCCCTAGATTAGAGAGAGATCGACATAAAAAGTCCATAGATTAGAGAGAGATTGACATAAAAAGTCCCCAGATTCGACGTAAAACGACACTGGCGCCATCTGTTTTCCCCTAGCAGCAGCGTTGCCAATTAGCCGAGTGACGAACCAAATGCTGGTAATACAGATTCCGTACTTAACCACCTGACTGCATCCGTGTCAAAAACGTCTGGCTCAGGTGTCGCATTACCTACTATAATACGATGCAGTATGAAATAAAAGTTTATATATTTTAGCATAACAGTGATAAACGATCGTTTAAGAAAAATACTAGTGCTATTTTTTATTAGATGCAGGTTTCTCACTGAAAAACCATTTATTAGTTGCACACCCATCTGCAAAGATGGTGCTTCAAAAATGTCCCATATTTTTTTATGATAAAGTATATGGAGTTTCCAGTATTAATAATATTAAAGTATTCGATGTATACTAAAAGTTTTAACCAAAACCGAAACTTATTTTGATAAATGGAAGATAAAATTTAATACCGCCTCTTGCAGTGTGGTGTGCAACTAAACCTAAAAAATAAAGAACTTAGGCCTTTTTTTTCCAAAAATTGACTCTAAATACTATACTTGTGTAATGTGCAGACATTTATAAAGAAATAAAACCGAAGTTTATATTGAACATGACAAATCTTAATGACCTCATAATTTTCCTAGACCAAGTTACTCCGCCTCTTGCAACTAAATTTGCAAAGTTTATTATCAATGTAATTAAGCTTAGATCATTTATACTAAAGGAATAACTACTTATATTTAAATGTATTTTTTTAACAGTGTATCCAACCCACTTGCTAAAATATTGTTTGTTATATGTATTTTTAAAAGCAATAAAGTTTCATTAATATTATTTATTATAACAATAAGGAAGCAACAATAGAATTTTTATTTTGCCCACTGCATCCATCTGCAAACAAGCAAGCTGTAGAAACTCTTTTTTCTAAGTCGCAATTTTTTAATGACTGGTACAGTGCAGTAGAAATTTCGAAAGATCCGCACCAACCCTTTGTGACAAACAAATCATAAACAGTTTTTTGTGACAATATCATAAACCGTCAAATCAAATACCGAAAGCCTATTTTTATAAAATACTTGGCTGTCATTATAAATAGGTAAATAAATCACTTGCTGTAAATCAAACAAAGTACAGATGCATCGTTTTGTGCCGTTTTTTAGAATATTAATAATTGCAGTTCTTCTCAAAGCTTTCTCTGGTTTCCTCTTGTTTGAGAAATGTGAAACGTACTCTTTATCCAACCACTTCTGATCTTTGATAAATTTTTCCTTATTGACTTTCTTTTTATATTTAATTTTGTGTTCCCTTGCTGCACCTTCAACAGCAAAATCTTCTGGTTTTGCGTTCTCATTGTATGTTTCCGATACTGAAACACCACTAATAATAACTGCACACAATTATTTTTTCAAAATGCTGCGTTTAAATACACTGAAGAAATTAACACAAACAAATCTACATAATAGTTTTTAATAATATCAGCCTATCGAGTTGTGCCTATTTGATAAAATAATAGCCTGCTGTGTTATTTTTAGGGTCTGGTGTAATTCAAGAAGCTGGTATTTGTAATCAAAATATTTCAAATAAACTGGGATATTCCTAACAAAATTTTATTTTATTTCATTAACGGAAGGGTTTTTAGATAAATCGCTTGGTTATATTAAAGTATGTAAGTATCGTTATAAACTATGTAGTTTTAATAATTAACGCATTTTTGCCAAAATGTGAGTTACGCCTTTTCATTTTGAAGTGGACGTTATGTGGGTGAGGTGGCTCTATAGTGTCCCTGAAATAATGATGGTAACATTTGGTCATAAGAAATGACAACACTAGAAAAACATTTAAAATAGTTTTATTTTCTTTTAACATATAAAAATGAAAATTAAAATAAACATTTCTTTTGTACATAACAACGAGTACGATGTATAATAATTTGTACAAGGAATCTAAAATTTTACATTCATGCTTACGTACACTAATAAAATGTAATTAAAAAATAAACAGCATAGAAAGACACCCAAATAAATAATTTTTTGTTAGTTTGCTTTTTCACTGTAGAAATGATAAGAAGTTTGTTTTCTGATAAAGGTAACTATAAAATAAAGACCACTAATAATAGAGTTTTACCTCCTACCTACAAATTTAATGTAAATTAAAAAACTAAGCAGACACCCTAAATAAAATAGGAACAGATTTATTCCACTAATAAACCCTTTTATAAGAGTAATAAAGACTTTTCACCTTCTAATAAAAAAAACTTTATTAGCATTTGAAACAACTCTGAAGAGAGATACGAATGTACACAAATACAACCACCGCACCCTAACAATTTATCTAATTACTACTAGTACCTCTAATAATAGCTTGAGCTTTAGCCATAATTTCAGTAGCACCTTTCTTCATTAATTTCTCAGCTAATCTAGCACCCAAGTCTTGAGCCTCTTTCAGAGACAAATCTGGTATGTCAATATGAGGTACCAGGCCTACATACAATTTTGGTTCACGATACGGACACGTTTTACTAACACTTTGCGTTTCATGGCTTGTAGTAACAGTTTGCTCTTTTAAGTTTCCATCCTTCAAATAAGGACAACTTGTAAGATTACCCTTCATACCTTCTATTTGTCCATAAACAGGGCATCGCTTAGGATAAATGTTAACTAAATTCATGTTTGATTCTAAATATGGACACTTTCCCATAAAATCTGCACCGACTGGTAATGCAACCGGACAATGTTCATGTGGATCATTCTTGAGTATTTCATTCATCACATTATTATCATCTTTGAGTTTTTGTTTTTTATTAGGTACTACATTGTTGTCTTTGTCTAAAGGACACTTCTCCCCACTATCGTCTCCACTCATCGATCGTTTATTAAAAGAGCACTGATTTAAACATTCGATATCAGTATTTGTGCAATTTTGATTTTTTTGATCACTGAAAGTGCTTGCACTTGAACTTTTATATCCGTACGGACATGCTGCACAACGTTTAGAGTCTTTTACTTCTATCACAGATTGATCATCTTCTAAAATTTCTTCTTTGCCATCTAAAGACCAGACGGCACCCGTTAAGAGAAGTTTGAATTTCTTCTGATCTTCTGAAATCAATGTCGTCGTTACTGCAACAGGAGCGCTGCAACCACCACCTAAGGTACGAAGGAAGCTGCGTTCGGCTATAACTCTAATGGCTGTTTGAGAATCATACAATGGTCGAAGTAACGCAATCGTTTCAGTGTCCTGTTCGCGACATTCCACAGCTAAGGCACCTTGACCAACAGCATAAAGTAGTTGGTTTTCGTCTAGGATCTATAATTAAGACAAGAGGAAAAATTAATTTATTATTTACATTTTGAATTATTTTAGATGTCAGTTGACCATTATCGTAAGGTGACTAAAAGACAATAAAGCAGGAAATGTCCTGCTAGAAATTCGAAATAAAAAAAGAAACTAGAAACTCTGATTTTTATTAATAGTATGAAATTCAAACATTCCTTCAGCTAACGCTAATTGCTTTTCTTTGTTTTCAAAATTACTTTTACAGAAAACAATCTTGTAACTTAGAAGAAGAGGCAGCAACATTAAATAGTTTTTATTGTTATTTTATTGCCCAAGTCGTGCGGGAATAGAAATTCATATGAAAATTATGTGCCTCTAATGATTTTTGATGCCACAATTAATATTCCAAAGTGATCCTCAATGGTATCTAATAATTATGTGCCTCCGGGTATATTTTTGACGCGTTACAGTTAATATACATAAAAAATACATGTTTTCATGTCTTCCTCATCGCCAAGTAGAACTTATGTTGTTAGTTGAGTGGACTTTCCCTATTTTACAGATTTTACTTTTGTTTGATAATAAGTGTGATTGACATTATATAGATGCCGCTGCGATTATTTGTTGTAATTAATGTTAATCTAGCGTTTGTATTAAACCCAAATAAAGTGTGCGATATTTATAACTTGCACAGTCAAATTAAAATAAGATAATTATATCTAGTGTTTGAGTATGAGTAAGAAATATAACTCCGTTGGATACTAATATTAAATATAGTTCAATGCAATTAAGAAGTTAGAAGAAAATTAATTAAAAAGTTCTCATTTACGTTATGGTATCATAACCTCCAAAGCTTCAAATATGACAATCATCCTACCACATTTCTATGTTCTTTTTCGATCAGTTTAAAATGCAATAATTTTATTGGTCCAAATCAAGATATTGAATTTGGTTCTTGAGAAAAAAGCTTTTGAATTTGGAAATGATAATGATTTCTATAAGGATTCATTAATCAGTTCTTGTAAGTTAAATTAATTCTCCAGCTTTTGCTTAGACGGAGCTTTTCCTTTATGGTCTTATTTTCCTTTCATGGGTTTTTCTCTTAAGGTGGATCCACTTGCAACACAAAACAGGAATATGAGGTTATGTTTGTCGCTTTTCCAAAGGCTATTTGAAACATAGATGGGATAATTTTGCAATTAAGGATATAATTCGATAAGGAACCAAAGTTTATTCAATTTAAAAAGGTTTTTGTAGAGGCCTTTTGTGGGGGTGGGACATGTAGGTTTTTTAATTAGCTATCAAACAGCTTTATATGTTGATACAATTTAAAACACAATATCTAATCAAAGATGTTGGTGTATATAATAATGTATATGCTAAATCTTTTTTAGTTAGAATAAAGTAAACTTATACTATCGGTAGCTGCTTGCCTAACAACATATAGTAACCCCTCTTTGACTGTATGTATCAAATTGTATAAATATTGCTAATCTTTTTCTATATTCAATTTAACACATATACTATTTGTAGTATTTTATTTTATCCTTCACTTAATAATGTATATGCTAAATCTTTTTTAGTTAGAATAAAGTAAACTTATACTATCGGTAGCTGCTTGCCTAACAACATATAGTAACCCCTCTTTGACTGTATGTATCAAATTGTATAAATATTGCTAATCTTTTTCTATATTCAATTTAACACATATACTATTTGTAGTATTTTATTTTATCCTTCACTTATGGCTTTTATGTATTTTAGATCTTTTTTGTTTTGAATTTGATTCTAAGTTCAATTTTTAAAATTTTATTATTTGAAAATTATAAATATTGTATTTAAAGATTATTTTAGAATTTAGGATTTTACTTTAAAAGTTTGTTTTTTATGAGGCCTTTTCAGATTTTAAATGTATAAATTTAACAATTTTAAAATCGAAGATTTTAATTTGCTCCTTCAATATTTAAAAATTTTATTTCTTTTTTATTTTATTTATATTAATAAGCAAAATTTATATCAAATCAAGCGGTCGCCATTTTAATAAGTCAAAGATCTAACTTTAATAATTTCTAATAATAAATTATTGAATTGCAAATTAACACATTGTTCATTACCAGGCTTAGGACTTGGGTGCATAATTTGCAATAACCTATTTACACTGACTGTACTTTTAGATAGCTTGGCCTTCCCACCTTTTGTATTAAACATCTGATAGATAAGAAATGTGTAATTTTATAAAAATCGACCTTCTCTACATATATTAATATATTTATATTTTAATATATGTTATTATTTTAATTTTAATATGCTTTAATACAATTTTGTGTTCAAATATTTTGAGTATCAAAAATCTTAATGATTCTTTTATAATTGCAGAATCTTAATATATAAGAGTTTTTAATATATTTTTTTAATTATTTTAATATAATCAATCATAATTCTCTTTGTATTCAAATATTTTAAATTTCAAAAATCTTATAAAGTTTTTTCTTGTGTAATTGTTTATCTTTATTTTATGAAATTAATTTTCTTGGGATGTAATGATTTTATATATTGGCATGTTTCTAGAATTTTAAATGTTCTTAACCACGATTGACATTTCTGCATTTCAAGATTTAAAAAATTTTCCGCTTCCAATTTTCATATTATCGTATTTTATTTTGATTTTAAGAATTTCAGAATATTACAATTTTTAAATTTGAGTTTTGGAATCTTAAAGTTCTAATAGAATTCTTTAAATTAAAACTCAGAACAGGCTTGGTACTTTTGCATTTTGCTCATTTTGAACTGTAGTACTTATCCTAGTATTTTCAAATACTGAGAGTTTTGTATGTCAGATTTTAAAGGTTTCTGTATTTAGGATTTTATAACTTTTGTGTGTAACAAATTTTAAAATTCCGTTACATTTGAATGACTTTTGAATTATATAACATTGAGATTTCCAGATTTTAAAATTTTAAATTTAAGAGTTTTATTATATTTAATTACAAAATTAAAAAATATTAACATTTTATAACTTTGTCTGTTAGAAATCTGGAATCTTTAGTGCCTGATGAGATAGAATTTATAATACATATTACATAAACATTTAACATATCAAGTCCACATATATTCATTTATCAAAGATTACTTTTATATTATGTGTTTAAGTAAGTGATATTCATTATTGAAACTTGTTACATTTAAGCTTAAGTATCTCGAGAAACATTCGAGATATTGAAATAACGGTTTCAGATGTGATCGGCCCAAAATCATTTGTTAACAGACAGGTATACATCATCATAAACACACAAATCGAATTTTAAAATGATCTTTCTTCAATGTCACGTTAACTTTTCCATTAAGGAATTTGGTGCAACAATTAAGCCCTGGAATACTAACGCTGGTTTTAGAAACTAAGAACTTTAGGATCTATCTTTTCATCAGATCATTAAACCTTACAATCTAGATTACCTTATCCTTAAGAAATATTAGAATAGGATTTTGGAATATTATTAATTTGTCTATTCAATTTAAAAACATTCAATCTCAAAACATCTCAATAATTCAACGAATAAAGAGAAAAATAAGTGAACAATTTGTTTTGACAAATCATAATCGATTTTACATGAAGTGATGGCCAACTAGCATCAAAAATAATCTAACGCGGTCTATTATCTTACATTTGATATGCGATGAAGCCATCCCATCCTATGTAAACCAGCAGCAGCTAAAATAATAGCTTGGAAATTCCCCAACTCGTCTAATTTTCTCAGTCTTGTGTTTAAATTTCCCCGTATATTCTCAACTTTAAGATGTGGATATTTCTTGGCTAACTGTGCTGCTCTTCTTAAACTCGATGTACCGATTACGCTATTTTCTGGAAGTGTTTCTAAAGTGAAATTTTGGTAGTCTTGATGTAGGACTAAAGCATCTCTTGGATCTTCCCTGTTAATCAAAAAATCATTAATGCTTAATCAAAGCATATTTCCTGTCGTTTATACAAATTGTTATGTTCATAATAACCACATATCCTGTAAAATGGTTATGTGGTTTCATTATTATTTCCCTTTATTAATTTAACATTAAATAATAGAAACACAAACCTGGTAAGAACAGCACCTATAGCCATACCATCCGGAAGTGTGGTTGGTAGATCTTTTAATGAATGCACAACAAAATCAACACATCCTGTAGCTAACGCAGTTTCTAGTTCTTTTGTAAATAAAGATTTTTCTCCGATTTTTGGAAGAGGAATGTCAAGAACTTTATCTCCTAACGTGCTCATCGTCACTGCAAAAGATTTTTTTATGAGGCTCAATAGTCGTTACCTGTACAGGTTATATTCTTACCAATTTCAAACTCCTTTTCTGGATGTAAATCTTTCAAAATTGAAATTACATGTTTGGTTTGAATTAATGCAAGCTAGAAACAAAAAGAAGAAAGTGGTTTAATTAATAAAATTCTTTTTATTAAGTAATAAACAAAAATCTTAAAAATTATGTTAAGTAGGGTAACCTAATTTCATAATTCTTAAAAATGTATCTATTTTTAATGTTTTAACAATTCTATTGAAACGAATTGTTTGAGATTATTTATAAGTAAACGTCAAAACAATTATAAAACATGAATTATCCACTTTTAAAAATGAATTTGCGAAAATTTTGAGGTTATATAACCTCAAAATCTTTTTAGCTATTCCGCTGCATCTTCAGCTATTCCTTGAATTATATTTATTTGCAGTTAGAAAAAAATAATTAAAATTATACAAAATCTTTAAAATTTACCTCGCTTTTACGAGATCCAACCCGTATGCTCCTTTTTGAATCCATTCTTGCTCGGTTTTGCCTTTCACATTCGTTTAACTTTAGGTACCACTGATAATTAACGAAAACATGCACGCGAATTTTATCACAACACGGTTATTATTACATCGTATTGTTATCGGAGAATTTTAAAATATGATTTATCATCCTTATTAAGCTACATTTCCACATTCGAGTGGCTAATTTATATGATAATGACCACGACCACCACGGGTATGTTAATGAGTAAATGGTGTGTGTGTGTGTGTGTGAAGACACAATAAGCAATAGTAATAATAACTGTGTGTTAGAAGAGGATAAATTAAATTGAAAGTGCTACATGAAGGAAAGCAACGCAGTAATTAGTGTATTTCTAATACTGAAATGTTCGGATACCATCATACATGGTAAAACTAAATTATGTGCCGCTACTTACAGGGCATGCAGTATTAATACGTGATGTGATAAACGAATAATTTATTATCTTCCAGGCCGAATTTGCGAAAAGAAATTAAAATTAATTAAGAGCATTATGACTGTCCTGCTGTGTGGTTAAAAGTAGAGTGCCTAAATATAAATTGTGCTCGGCGTTGTTTATTAGAGTAATTAAGGATGTTTGGGAGGTACAATAGGAGGCAAAAGTACTGAAAATTAGAAATTCATGATTATCTTCGAGTATAAATTAAAACATTAATATATTGTTTATTTTTTATAATTTTAAATGATAAATATGTTTAATATTAATAATTCAACGTTCTATAAAACATAGAAAACGTGACAACAATGTTGATTTTATAAGTTGGTTCTCTTACATGATTACTATCCGATGAGCTCTGCGTCATCTTTGCAAGAAATTATCACAGAAAGCGTATTGTTGTGCTTCACTCTCATTATCTACTAGTACGACGAAGATAGCATTACATTAGCACTTCTCTGGGTCGTTGGAAGTTGATTTGACTAGCTCTGCAGAGTGTAGAATACGGAGTAGCCAACCTTACAAATAAATTCCTAGATCAAATTAACATATTGCCACAAAAAAACAAAAAATAACTACATTTATTGGCAAAATTATCGTGGAAAAATTGAATGTCGTCATTACAGATAAAGTTGATCAATTTTAGGGATTCTTTAAGGTAATTTCACAGATTTCTGAAAGAAAATGCCAAAATTATAGGCAATGCTGTATGCGGTTATGAACATGTGACTTTATTGTAAAACATGTCACAGGTATCTCTGATACCTGTAGACTGTAGATTTGATTGGCACAGGTGACATTTGCTGAAGTTATTTCTTATTTACATGTTTTTCGCGAGTGTTATAGTGTTTCAATAATAATAATAATAATAATAAGCAACAGTTAATAATAATAATGATCAATAATAACAGGCAGAAAATCGCAATTTTACCTAATATAATACATATTAATATTATGGACAGTATAAGGGAAGACACTGCATTGGCAGTCTCATCAGTTATTGCTAAATTTACTAAACTAGTTCGAGGGAGAAAAAGGAAATTGTGGAAATTTACTTCCTTTATTTTGTGTACAAGAGGTAAGAAACGTTAATTATTATTTATGATCATATTGTAGTATAATTGTTTGTTTATTGCAGCGAGCAGCTGAGGTTTTAAAAATTTGTGTTTCAACTGTTAAAAGGGCCCGTAGTAGAAACCAGCGAGTTTTATCGAGTCCTGGTAAAAAAAAGACAACGCAAGAAGTTGAAAACTGCAGGTCTAGCAAGTTCTAAAATGGTCGCCAGAGAAACTGTATACAGGGTGTTCCGGATAAATATGCAATGCTTTAAGGGGGTTAAAGGTGACTATATAGAGATCCCAAAACTCATAAAATAAAAATAAAAAAAAAAATTTCGGATTTTTCCGTATTTTTTACAAGTCACGAGTCGACTATGGATTGTTTGCAAGATTCTGACCCTGAATTACTGATAAAGCAAACAATGATCTCACATATGCAGTACTAAATTAATAACTGACCTGCGCTACGTACGTATCAATTTAAAGCAACAACAGAATTGAATTTCAACAGCGGTTGCCGAGTGACTCACTACCTTGATGACTTGATCATTTATTAAGGTCGGTAAATAAAATGTAACATACGTTCGTTGACCTAATTGTGATGGAAACATTGCCTGTTTTTCATTTTACGAATGTCATTTTAACAAAATAAGTAAAACTTAAATGTAGGACATACGAGGTCTTCCCCGACAACGTCGGCGAAGACGTCGTCGACGACGTCGGGGACAAGGTCGAAATAATGAGGTAATGTTTACATTTACTGTAATTTAATGCATAAACAACTTCTACTTCCAAGCTGGACTGTTATAATAAAATTATGAATATCCTATTTCTTTAATGCATCAAACTGAAAGAAAGCATTTTTGAGCATAATAAAATGCGTACTGAATCTCTTTCTATAAAGTATTTTAAAATAGCTTATGCAAAACTTTTCATAAGCGAAATAATATTGATATTGCAACGTTCTTTTTAAAATAATAACAAAAGTGCCGTTTAAATCGTCTATTAATAAGAAATATTTATTTACAAACACTAATGAATACACTATAAATTAACGCTATGATTATAAACCATTAAAACTATTATTTACAGACTATGAATTTCTAATACAACATTTATCTTCACATTTACTATTTATTTCGTGATACACAGTTAATGACTCGCTGTTGACTGATCCTCTTTCATCCGCGAAGTCGATTTTATACCCTCATATAATCGTACCAGAAGCCGCTGGAACCTACTATGTATTTCTGGAAGGCGCTAGATAAACCGCGTCTGGTTTACATGCTTGGTGCGATGCGTCATTCTCTCGAATGCTGTAGAATATTCCATTTGTTGTGTGAAGAAGAGGTTCTTTCTTTTTCTCTCTTGTTACACTGCCCCCCCTCTTCAAGTCTGTTCTGTCCCAGAACAGGTTTTATGCTCTGGTTCCTGTAGAACGGGTCATGACGATATCGACAGTAACTCGGTTTCTGGTAGTAAAACTGCTTGGTTACCAAGTAGTAAATGGATCGGTCATGATCAGGCAAGCGTAAGCATTTACCAACAGAGGGATTTTGTTCTCGAAGTTCATTCAGCCGTCCAAATTTATTTCTAAACACTACTGCGATCCCCCTGGACATACGGAGATCCTCGGAGACACAGTGGGCAATGGAATAATCACCAGGGACCCGGAAGAGATCTTGTTGCGTCTCAGTCGTGACTCCGAATCGCGGTTTTATAGTTCCAGAAAACGCAGCCATAAATTCTCTGAAGGTTGGCTGATCATCTCCAGGCCTTACGGTATTGATAGCCACCTCAGCCTCATCTTCCCGATCCGGGACTGCGTCATTATTTCCCTCATAGTGCGCCAGACGATTGGAGTGTACCACCTTTGGTTTCCCTCTTGGCAATTTCTGGATGCGATAAATCAAGTAATTTATTCGTTTCTTCACCTGGTATGGGCCCTCCCAATTCCGCTGTAACTTTGGAGAATAGCCACGACGTCTTTGCGGGTTGTATAACCAGACAAGCTCTCGATGTTGAAACCCTCCTTCTTGGGCTCTCACATCGTACGTAGCCTTCATCCGGTCACTCGCGATTCGACTATTGTTTCGGGTTCGGTCGTGAATATCCTCCAACTTCTTCTTTAAGTTGATGACATAATCATTCCCGGCTACCTCCTGCTCTATAGGTGGAGACCCAAATTCCAGATCACACGGTAACCGTAACTCGCGTCCAAACATCACAGACGCTGGTGACTGACCGGTTGTTTCGTGGACCGATGCACGATAAGCCATCAGGAACAGATGCAGGTATTGGTCCCAGTCTCGTTGATGATCGGAGACGACCTTGGCCAAATATTTGCCCATTGTCCGATTCATGCGTTCTACCATTCCATCGGACTGCGGATGTAACGGTGTGGTCCGAGTCTTGCGAATGCCCAACAATCGACAGACTTCTCCAAATAGTACAGACTCAAAGTTGCGGCCTTGATCCGAATGCAGCTCCATGGGCACTCCGAAGCGACTGAAAAACTCTTTGACTAGTACGTCAGCAACAGTCGCAGCTTCCTGGTTTGGTAGGGCATATGCTTCTGGCCATTTGGTAAAGTAGTCCATTGCCACTAATATGTATTTATTCCCATCGTCGGTTTCGGGAAATGGTCCGGCAATATCTATAGCTATTCTTTCCAGAGGACTACCCACATTGTACTGCCTCATAGGTGCTCTTCGTTTCCCCAAGGGTCCGTTACCAGTGGCACATAGTTCACATTTCCGGCACCACTCCTTCACGTCTTCTTTACAGTTGACCCAATAAAAACGCTCCCTAACTTTCTCCAAAGCCTTTTTCACACCGAAGTGTCCTCCTGAGGCACCGTCATGGAGATGTCGCAACACTGTAGCCACTCGGCTTCTTGGAACCACGAACTGAGACCTAATGGTGGTGCCATCTTCACTCTCCAGCACTCGCTTCAGGAGATCGTCTTCCACCTTCAAGGACTCCCATTGGGCCCAATATGCTTTGAGCGTTCTGTTGAAAGGGCTGACGGCCTCCCAGGCAGGCCTTTCTCCCACGCGCTTCCATTCCAGTACCATTTTTAATTCGGGATCAGCCTTCTGCTGTCGTTGCAATTCTTCCGGCAACCAATTGTCGTTGACGATGGTAGTTCTTAATACTTGGCAAACCCTCTCTTCCAAGCGAGAGCAATGACGGCAATCCGTTGGACAGGGTCTTCTTGAAAGAGCATCGGCATTTCGATGACTAGTGCCCGCTCGATGTTCTGTGTCAAAGTCGTATCCTTGTAATCGCTCAATCCACCTTGCGACCTGGCCTTTAGGATTACGGAATTGTAGAAGCCATTTCAACGCTGCATGGTCCGTCCTCAATAAAAACTTCCGTCGGTACAAGTATTTGTAGAAGTGCTCAACGGACTTCACGACGGCCAATAGTTCTTTTCTGGTCACACAATAATTCCTTTCGGCTTTCGACAAAACCTTACTAAAATAGCCGATGACCTTTTCTTGTCCATCCTGTATCTGAGAAAGTACACCCCCAATGGCCAGATTACTTGCATCTGTGTCAAGTATGAATTTCCCTTCTGTCCGTGGATAGCTCAATATTGGTGCTGTTGTCAGGGCACGCTTCAACTGTTGGAAAGCTGTTTCACACTCTCCGCTCCAAACATACTCGCGCCCATCTTCAGTTAACCTTGTCAGAGGTTTCGCTATATTGGCAAACCCAGGAACGAAACGCCTGTAGTAGGTACATAACCCAAGAAAACTACGAACTTGGTGTTTATCTTTCGGTGTTGGCCACTCTTGAACTGCACGGATTTGATCGGGGTCGGCTGCCACTCCATTTTGTGATACGACGTGCCCGAGATATTTCACTTCCTTTCTGAATATGTGGCACTTTTTCGGACTCAGTTTCAGATTGGCTCCACGTAGTCTTCGGAACACTTCCTCTAGATTTTTCAAATGTTCGTTGAATGATTTTCCGACTACAATCACATCATCTAGGTATACCAGGCAGGTCTTCCACGACAGCCCTCTCAGGATGGTCTCCATTAGACGCTCAAAGGTGGCCGGAGCGTTACATAGACCGAAAGGCATAACTGTAAACTGCCATAGTCCGGAACCAATAGTGAACGCGGTCTTCTCCCGGTCTTCAGGTTCCATTTCAACTTGCCAATAACCACTCTTCAAGTCCAAAGTCGAAAACCATCGCGAACCAGACAGGGTATCTAACGTGTCGTCGATGCGTGGTAAGGGATAGCTGTCTTTCTTGGTCACGTTATTGAGCTGCCGATAGTCCACACAAAATCTCGTTGACCCGTCCTTCTTACTGACCAGGACCACCAGTGATGCCCATGGACTGCTGGATGGCTCGATGACCCCTTGTTCTTCCATATCGGTAATAATCTTCTCGGCTTCTGCTCGCCTTGCTAGAGGTAGACGCCTCGGCTGCTGACGGACAGGCATAGAGTTGCCTGTATTGATTTTATGTTTTACTATATCTGTTCGTCCCTTCTGGCTATCGTCAAGAGCGAAGATATCTTGGTATCGGTGAACCAAACCCTGTACCTCTTTCACTTCCGTTCTATTTAGGTCTTCGCACGAACTAACAACCATACCCACTAATTTTTCACCATGGTTTTTGGACACTGGTTTTGGAACATCAGCCATACACCTGTCTACTCGGAATACTGGCACACACTGTCCCACAAGGGTACTCTTCTTCAATGTCACCGGATCCACATTAACGTTCATAAGCCTCACCGGTACTGTCTTTCCAACCTTGATCAACGCTTTTCCCACCAGTACGCCACTATGAATCTTCTTATCACAAACAGGCTCCATCATTCGCACACATCCTACCCGAAGATCTCCATCCAAACCTGCCTCGACAACCATCTCGCTTTGACCCGGCAATATCACGTCTTCTTTCAGCAAAACCCTTACGACAGGATCTTCTCGTGGGTGCAACGGAAGTTCTTCATTACCAACCTTCAAAACACCCTCCTTCAAGTCCAATGTAAAACCAAATTTTCTCAGGAGGTCCATTCCCAAGATGAATTCGTCAATGATGTCGGCTACCAGCACCTCATGATCACGTTCTTCACTTCCAATGCCAATCCTCATCTTTACCACTCCGCGTGTTGGTATCACTTCACGTGTTGCTGTACGGAGTTGAGTAGTTGTCAGTAACAACTTAATGCTTCTTCGTAGAACGTCAGGGCGTATAATCGATTTTGTCGCCCCCGTATCAATGAGTAGGGGGACAGTTCGATTAGCAATCTGCCCATCTACGAACAAACTGCTGGTATTGTTCTTCGATGTTACGGCATGGATGGTGATCTCCGGGGCATCTCCACTCAAGGTCAACGTTCGCCCCCTTTCGTCGCCCCCCTTTAGTTTTCCGACTGCTGAACTTGTTTTGGTTTTAGGGCAACGACGTCGTATGTGCCCTTGTTCGCCGGAATTCCAACAACGAGGCCCTAGAACTTCTTGATGATTCTTCTTACGGCTTTCTTCCTTCCGAAGAACTCTCAGTACTAACTCCTCTAGGTGATCTTTAGAACCTTCTTCTTCTTCCACAACGGCCCGAACACGCTCGTGACCTCGGGACGCTTCTTTGCAGCTTCAAATTGTAAGGCGTGAGCAAGCGCATCATCAGTTGTTCTTGGTCGTGCCAGCCTCAATGATTGTTGTGTTTCCCCGTCTCTTAACCCATCAATGAAGGTCTGCACAGCGAGTTGTCCCAGAAATGAATCGGGTGCCGTAGGGTACGCCAATCGGACAAGCCGCGCAACATCGGCTTCAAACTCCTGAAGGCTTTCTCCATTCTTCTGGATACGATTCTTCACTTGCGCGTGATACACTTGTTGAAGATGCGCGTCTCCATATCTCATCTCCAATCTAGACACTAACAATTGGTAATCATTTTCCTGTCCTGCTGGGATTGTTTGCAGAACGTTCAACGCGTCTCCACGCAAAGCCACAGTTAAAGAAACGGCCTTTTCCTTGCGTGTCCATCCGTTGGCCCCAGCGGCCGCCTCAAATTGTTTGTAGTAGGTGGACCAAGGTATTTTTCCATCGAACGTGGGTGGTTTTACATTTATCCCTACGGTAGGAACCTTCTCTTCTTTAAATTGTTTCTTTCCTTCATTAAACGGCCACTCAGACGTTGAGGGAAACCGTAGTTGATTCATTCTATCTTCCATCATTTCGTCGTCTTTCTTAGCTGTTGGTGATAATTGCATTTGGGCTATTTTCTCTTCTACCATCTTTATTACCCTATCTTGTTCCGCCAATCTACCTTTCAACAGTCCTAACGCGCTGGCATTTTCCAACAATTCTTCAAAAACTTTTTCTTCTAACGCTTTGACATTTTCCAGCAATTCTCCTTTAAGCCTTCTAGAACTTTCTTCCGATTTCCTGGAATTCTCCAGTATTTCTTCCTTTAGCATTCTAACATTTTCTTCGGCCTTTTCTAGTAATTCTTCTTTAAGCATTCTAGAATTTTCAAAAACTTTTTCTTCTAGCACTTTAGTATTTTCCATTAACTTTCTGGAATTCTCTTCGGACTTTTCCAGGAGTTCTTCTTTTAACATTCTAGAATTCTCTTCGGACTTTCTAGAATTTTCCAGTAATTCTTCTTTTAATATTCTAGAATTCTCTTCCATTTTACTTAACAACACGTTAGTATCAATTGCGGGTCCAGGTATTTCGAATAGGAAACTTTCAGGGTCTTCGTTCTGTTCCAAAAGACATTCTCTTAACCGATTTATTAACACGCTTTTAATGCCCGTTGTTTCCAAGTCCCGTTCTTCCAGTTCGCGTTTTAAGTCTATTACCTTCAGATCTTTTAACAATTTCATTGCCATTTTAATTATTTAGTTGTTATTGTTTTTAATACTAACAGTTTATTCTCACAGCACTTTGTTTATTACGCGATTTTATTTATTTTAAAACCCGACACCTGTACACCACTGTAACGTTCTTTTTAAAATAATAACAAAAGTGCTGTTTAAATCGTCTATTAATAAGAAATATTTATTTACAAACACTAATGAATACACTATAAATTAACGCTGTGATTATAAACCATTAAAACTATTATTTACAGACTATGAATTTCTAATACAACATTTATCTTCACATTTACTATTTATTTCGTGATACACAGTTAATGACTCGCTGTTGACTGATCCTCTTTCATCCGCGAAGTCGATTTTATACCCTCATATAATCGTACCAGAAGCCGCTGGAACCTACTATGTATTTCTGGAAGGCGCTAGATAAACCGCGTCTGGTTTACATGCTTGGTGAGATGCGTCATTCTCTCGAATGCTGTAGAATATTCCATTTGTTGTGTGAAGAAGAGGTTCTTTCTTTTTCTCTCTTGTTACAATATTCATCGGTAGAATTACAAATCAACTCTTTATTAAGAAACGAAAACTCTTGTTTTTGGTTTATTTCATTCTTAATTTAGTTTAAAAATGGATATAATTAACGCAGGATTTAGGATTCTGAGTTCTGGTGCGCAAACGATGTACAATAATTTCCTATAAAGAACTTTCCGTAAAAAAACACTGGGGTAAAAATCTGCTGATTTTGGTATAGGAGAGGTCAATGGACAAATTATTAGGTATCAAATATCATTTTGTTCGTGTTGTTCATCAAGAATGTGCTGATTCTAGTAAAATAAATATTTTGTTGCATTTGTAGAGACCGTTTAATAAATTCAACCGAATTTGATGTAATCTGATTCTTAATTTTACAAATCATGTTTACAATATGGGTCATAACCTGATAACCTTGGAAGGTAAACGGACGTATTTAATAGATGTGACAAAACATTTATTTTACCAGAATCAGCATTATGATTCATGTGAATAAAATGTAGCAAATGCTGTTACTACTATTAATAAAAGATGACAGATATGATAAAAATCAGCAGATTTTTACCATTGTTCTTTGGTAAGTGATAATCTTCCTTTTGGTTACGGAAAATTGTACATCGTTTGCACACTGGAACTCGGAATCCTAAATCCTGCGTTAATTAATTATATCCATTTTTGAACTAAATTAACAATGAAATAAAAAAAACTAAAGTTTTCGTTTCATAATAAAAGATTGATTTGTAATTCCACGGATGGGTGACGTCAAGGTTATTACGTTTATGAAGACTTTTGTTAATTGCATAAGCTATTTCGAAATACGTCTTGATTATTATCAATAATGCTTTCTTTCATTTTGATGTTTTAAAGACATACGATACTCATAACTTTATTATATACAGTCCAGCTATAAATTACAGTAAATGTAAAACATTACCTTATTATCTCGACCTTGTCCCCGACGTCGTCGTCGACGTTTCGCCGACGTCGTCGGGGAAGACCGTGTATGTCCTACATAATTACCGTTTAGATGCAAACAATCTTTATAACATGTGTTCAAAAACTCCCGTACCTGTCGAGCAAAACACTAACTACGATTAATTAAACTACTTAACATCACCTCACTTAGGTTATTAGTTCTAAAAAGGGTATTAATACGTAATCGAAACTCAAGTTCACGACTACCTTAACACAAAGAAAGTTGACAACAAACTGCATACTGCAAATTACAAGCTTCAAAGATCTGAGTCATTAACAGTTATTTACAGATGGTCAAAATGACTTGTTTATTATTTATCTAAAACGTTTTAAAAGCACGTCTTAATGTTTTGTGTTGCTGACAATTCATTTATCCGGTTTGGGTTTATTATGATTATTTTTTGATGACTTTTAAAAGCATGTAGTACTATTTAATAGGCATAATTTTCATACAATTTTATCTACTGCTTTGCAGTGGCGTGCCTATTATTTTTATAAGGGGGTTGTCATTTCAAAGGGGCATTTCAGGAAATTGTTAGTAAGATGTTACTCTACACATGTTTCTCTATTGCCCTTTAACGGGAAAGGCATCTTATCCAAAACACCCTGTATAAGTGAAAGTAAGACGTTTGATATTTTTTGATTTTATAAAGTCTATGTTTTGTATAGTTTCAGAAAAAGCGAACATACAGAACGACAGGCAGATAGACGCTGCGTTTTATTACAAGAGAAGAGATGGATAAGCAAAAATAGTGTTAATTCTATTATAATTAAGTACTTTAATAGCATTTAAGTTGATTAAAATGAGTTTTGTTAAATGTAAAACTGTATTTGAAAAGAATATATTTCTCCATATTGAAGGTGTTATACTGTTGCAAAGGTTATAAATGAGTTAATTTCTTAAATATAAGTAAAAGTGATTTCGTGTTTTTTAGTACTTGGTACTTCTGTAAAACTAGAGAACGTACAGTACTATAGTCTCGCCAACAAATGAAGGATTTAAGATTACCGATATCACGAGGGCAGAATTGTAAAAAGCATCTCAAATCACGCAGTGTCCACCTCATGATCACGTGGTCGACCCGAAAAATGTATCTGATAACAGAAACAACTGATAAACTGGAATGATTCAGTAGCGTCACAAAATGTCCTTTACGAAGGCCAACATTGATGCTTAATGTTGTATTCGATTATAATCGAATACACGTACAAAATAGGGAAAATGAAATTAATTTATACTATAAGAACAATAAATTATTATTAACGTCCAAGTTTAATTATTTCATTCCACCTATAAAATACTATTTGACTCACAGTTAGGCATATTTTTGTTTTCTATGTAACATGTATGCAAGTAAACGGCAAAAAATATAAATTAAATTAAACATATGAAAGCAGAAATATTGTTATAAACAAAAATTCTTAAGAACTACTATAATAGTTAAGTAATTCCTTTACAACAGTAACAAATTGTTTATACATTAATTGTTTTATTGGTTATTTGAAATTGGTAAATTATTACACATTACGATTCCTAATATATAAAAAGGATTGCCATCATTTAGTATCAGTTTTATGCACTTAAAAATGTAAATTAACACCAGTTATGATTTTGTGTAGTTATGATTATTGATTGATTCCCTATTTTTTACTTTTAACGATTTATAGTTAAAATTTTTGCAATTACTTTTCTTTAAATGTATTCATTACCCTATGCCATTTAAAACGTAATGAGATTTTTAATTATAAATCGTTATTAAGGTTGAATAGATACTTCAACAATGATAAATTTACATAATGTTAAAAAGTACTATCCGAACGTACGCTACTGACTTTTTTAAAGCGTCTCTAGTAACACAATACTCTGCTTACATTCTTAGCTTATCGTAATGTTCTCACAGCTGATGTGCACGTGTTCATTTAAATCCTTCATTTGTCAGCGAGACTATAATAGATATTCGCGAAAATCTAATTCTTAGTTTCCTACTGAAAATGTTTTAAAACTTTCCAAAACAACAAGTATCTATGTTAAAAATCTAAAAGAAGGTTATAAACGTCCAAAATTCCTTATCCCTAACCTCAAAAAATTACCTGCTATGACATTTTCGTAAACACGGTAAAAATCAATCATTGTCAAACTATGGATGCTGATTTGACTAGGAATTTTTTAATCTTATACTACACAGAGAGCATCGATGACCAGCGTTCATCTTTAGTTGGACGGATAATAAGAGAAAAAGCTTTGGGCATCAGTCAGCAGTTGATTGAAATCATGGATTATAAACCAGATGAACGGAGCTATTTACGTATTATCTGAAGCCTGCATGGTTTGTTTACACAAAGCACAAAACGATATGCGTGCCCGAACGTAGCCGAATCCCATCCTAGTGTTTAGTGATTGACTCGCCGCGCCACGAATGTTCCATCTTGGCTAATTTGTTTTCTGTGTGTTTCGTTTTTAAGTTATTGTGACTATTTTAATTTAAATAGTGGTGCGACAATGTATTTTGAAATGAGTTAATTCTTAAGACAAAAAAATAATGTCTATCGTAAACGTATGAAACGAAGGTTTTTTCTACACGAGAACACAACATAAAAACTATTAAATTATCATACTTACGTTATCATATTTGCTCAAAATCATTGCCACAGCTTGAGATTTAAACTCTCTCTTACAAATTTGAAATGTTCAGGTCGCAGGTATTGGTTCTGCAGTTGTATTATTTTGTGAAAAGGAGTAGATAAGGGTTTAGAACACAAATAAAAACACTAAAAGGGCGCCATCTGATTATGAAGCTTAATATTGATGTTTAATTAAGCCTGATTTGATATTAAATTCATTAATCAGAAAATGAATTAAATATAATAGGTTTTTGGATAAAAATTTAGAAATGTTTAGAAAATTTTTAAAGTAAAATTTGAACAAAACTTTCATAATTATATGGTTCCGTTTAAATCATTAGCATAAATTAAACATATTTATTAAATAATAAAAGCGGAAAATAGTTCAAACACAGGTATAATAATAATATTCAAACACATAAACAATATGAATTTATTAAACTTAAAACTAAGCATTTAGTGAATAATCGTCTATTTCGTTAAAATTAATAGACGTAAGGCAGTTCCAAAGATAATTTGAATATTTGTCTAAAATAACAACTATTAGAATATTAATAAATATTAATAGCCCCAAAAGTTCAACAAGATCAAAAAAATATCTAGATTTATTAGCCATGAAATATTCCAACATAATATCAAACTCAAGAATTTATTTAAACCAGAAATCTTTTGAAAAGTTTGACGAACAAATATCCGTCACTTTAAACTAAAATAAAACTAATTAAATATTTCGAAGATTTATAAATTTAATTTTCACTATTAATAATGGACTAAAATTAAGTACTACTGAGAGCTCTCTTCTTGTAAAGAACAACAAAATTTACTAGTTAAAATAATCCAACCTCAAAATAATAAAGATAAACAATTCTTAAAGTAGAATACCTTAAACCTTTTGTTTATTTGCCTTACAAAGCAAATCATTTGATCAGTTAGAAATTGGAAAAGGCCTCTCTTGGAAGGAACCGTAGTTGATTCTCGATGATTTGATGGTATTAAATTGCAGTTTGATGGTAGCAGGTCCAAAGAAATACTTTATAACAATAGTCAATCATCCATACAATTTTCAGCACCAATGTTCGTTAAACACAGTTTAAACAATCTTGTTTAGTTAATGTTTATTGTTTAGAATTTATTCTCGAGGAGTAATTGTAATCTCCTTTATTTAAAACTCGACGGATTAAACCAAATAACTGTCTGTCACTATCGCCAGATAAAATGACAATCCACAATTTTAAACTATCACCCAAATTAAGTGATTTTTATAACAACTTCACTTTCTTCTGTTAACGCAGGCAAACAGCGTAATCGTTTTTAATGGTTCATTACACATAAACCAGCTATAAATGATTATTAGCGAGACGATATCAGTTAATCTTCTCAAACGAAAATTCTCAAAACTCAATTAACTTTACAAGTTCACTTTTACCGCAAATCACAACTAAACTATACGGGAACTGTACTCAACAATTACATTAATTCTGAATAATCCACACTGAATTATAATACAATAAACCGACCCCAAAGTCGACTAACTAATCTCAAAGATAAACCGCAAATTTCTTAATAATTTCGACTTTTTTGCTCGGAGATCAAAAATGGGAGTCCACTGACTCAACGCACAGGCCGCCAGCAAGCAAGTGTCTTTTCATGCTGCTCTGTCGAGGCGCGAAGAATGCCAGCCTCTGCAACCCTACTAAACCGCGGGATACTGCATATTATTGGTCCATAAGGACGCTTTTTGGTTGACCTTCTACCTCTAAGTATAATAATATAATAATAGTGATTATATTTGTTTCCGAATTTTAAATAATAAATCTACTTTTATCACTTCAAAGGACGTAATGACTGATCAATAATCGAAGTTAAAATGACGCCACTGTGCTTACTGGGATCCTTCTTAATATTTAAGTACAAGCATTGTGTTTTCATTCATTCATGTGTCTTGGTATATTTTTTACAGCCAGCGCTACCTAGCGCTGGATGACCCAAACCTTATTGAACTACGCGATGTAAGAGAGGTGAGGATCCGAGCTTGAATTCTTTTTTCGTATTTCAACAAAAGCAACAATTAGTAAAAACAGCAGTGTTTTAAGAGTGCGTTAGTTACTAAAGCTTACCCATTAGGGTAAGCAGTTGGCACCTATTATTAAACAAAAGTAAGCATTTACTAACTGAAAAACTACTAAAACAATATGAAAAATAGCTGAAGATAAAATAAAAAATAATATTAGTAAGTACTATAGGCAACCTTTACATTTACACTAGTATTAATAATTAACAATACCAATCTCACAAACTCTCAAAAAAGGGGTAAGATTGTATAAATTAAGTAGTATTGTGACGAAACAAGTAATTATTATTATTATACTCACTCTTTGTGACAAAACCACACAATTATTATATGCATTAATTGCACACATACACTATAAATGTAAGTACGTCAACAACTTTAATAATAAGTAGGAACGCTTTAATTAAACAGCAAAACAAGTACACCAAATGCTGTTTGTATTGCGGCATGTGTTTATGTGCTGTTCAGTAAATAAATAATGTGATGTAAGTGTGTAAGATTTGTCTTTCGTACATAACGATAAAGAAATAGTGTATTTATTTATTATAATTAATAATATTAGAAGTTTAAAAACGACCTTATTGTAGTACGTCTAAAAGACGTCGCATCGTTTTAAAGACGTCTAAGTACATCCCATAATATGACGTCTTGTGGACATTATTTGTTATTCATATGACGTCACGGACGAGTAATCACTCAAAAATAACGTCAGTGTGCTGGCTGTGTACTTAGGTCCCCACCATAAGGGGGCCGCGAAGATAGTTTCAGTAAATTCTTATTATTATTTTATGTATTTTATTTTATATTCATTAGTATAACCATCTTCAAGATCCTAAGACAATTAACGTATTGTGGTGGCATACTATAGTTTCTAATAAGAAAAGATTTTTAAATTATGATGATGATGTTTTTAATATCGAGGCAGGGGAGGGCAAAAATATCACTGCTTTTAGGGGCTAAAGGTGTCTAATTTTAACGGCCTACACGACAAAACTGCACAAAATTCTTTATTTCAGGACCAAGACTGACTTTAATCATCTTTAATCACAATCTTTAGTTAAATATTCCAATCTTGCAAGCAGACCAATCACAAATTTTGTTTAATCTTATTATTGAGAAATCCAGTCTATTGAAATGTTTAAGTTATGGTCTACTTTGAGGATAAATCCAAACTGTAATTTAAAAATTAAATGTAATTCTTAGTTCTTTATGAAAGCTGGAGGAGACTCTGGTTACCTACCAAACTCTATCTTAAACTGTAGAAAAGTAGCCACACTAAGTTTGTTAATCAGATGCCAAATCAAAATATATACTTGATACCAAGAGAAAGATCATTGAAGACTAAAGGATAAATGGTGGGCAAAACCGTGTTTATCATCAATGGAGACATTTAGGCTATACTATAGTTCCTTTCCTTTTAAATGATTTTTATAGTTCACACTTTTTCCACCTATGTCAATTTTGACAAACTTTATTCAGTTACAGCATGATCAATTGACATAATTGTTCTTAGTCATTCGAAATTATCAGTGAAAACTCTCGAAAAACTGCATCAAAATTCCAGTAAGATTTCCAAATTAACAATAAAAGAAAGAAAACTTTATTACTAAATTGTTGTAAATGGGAAACGTCTTAAAAAGACTTCAAGCTTTTAAAGTAACTAATTCTTTTGCTCTAGTACTGATTAACTCTTGAAACCGATTTACAGACTCTAAAGAAACCACGAAAGAAGAAAATATTACCCCAAAAAAGACGTTTGCCAACACGTGCCGATCAAATAAAATCCCTCAAAACTGATACCTTTGATGTGCTGATAATTGGAGGAGGCGCAACGGGCGCAGGATGTGCCTTAGACGCTGCTACAAGAGGACTCAAAACTGCCTTAGTCGAATTTGACGATTTTTCTAGCGCAACTTCCAGTAAAAGCACCAAACTTATTCATGGAGGTGTACGGTACCTTCAGGAGGCGCTTATGAAGGCGGATAAAGAGCAATTTAATATGGTAAGAGAAGCGTTGAATGAACGTCAAACTATGCTACGTTCTGCTCCACACCTGTGCTATACAGTACCAATTATGTTACCTGTGTATAAGTAAGTGTACATTTACTTTAGTGCGTATATTCCTTCTCATATACTTAACTAATTCTCAGATGGTGGCAACTTCCCTATTTTTGGAGTGGTATTAAAATGTATGATTTAATAGCCGGATTTAAAAATCTAAAGAGCTCGTATCTATTAACAAAGAAGGGTACTTTGGAAGAATTTCCAATGTTAAAAAGTGAAAAACTAGTTGGTTCTATAATATACTATGATGGTAGATCTACTTATTGCATTTACAATAACCTATACCCTTTTTTATAAATCTTGTACGTTTTTAGGGCAGCAAGATGATGCTCGCATGAATTTAGCAATAGCATTAACAGCAGCAACCTACGGTGCGACAGTGGCAAATCACATATCTGTACAATCTCTAATTAAGGAAACTGAAAGAAGTACAGTTAGGAAAATGACGTCTGGATGCGGACAATGTTCACGTGTTAAGGATGTATCAGTTTGTAAGCAGCGTGTATCGGGAGTCTGTGTAAAAGACGAAATTACCGGAAAGAGTTGGCCAGTTAAAGCTAAGTGCGTTATTAATGCTACTGGACCATTTATAGATTGTATTCGAAAAATGGATGATCCAGAATGTGAGAAGCTTTGCATTCCTAGCAGTGGTGTACATGTTGTGCTTCCAGGTTGCGCTTTTATTTCAACCTTCTCTTTAAATTAAACTAATAAAGATTACTATTGACAGAGTATTATAGTTCTTCAAAAGTGGGTCTTTTGGATCCTGCAACTAGCGATGGTAGAGTAATATTTCTTTTGCCATGGCAAAACAAGACAATAGCTGGTACAACCGATGTTCCTTGCGATCTCAGTTTTACACCTGGAGCTACAGACGAAGAGATTAGTTTTATATTAAATGAGATAAAACGTTATTATAATAACGATATTAAAGGTAAGATTTAAGGTCGCAGATGCTTAGTTTTTCTTTGAGTGGTTTCAAATGTGGTAAATGAGAGATGGAAGAATGGTATGTGACTGTGCACATAAGCTAGAATACGTACGTTAACTACCTAGGACTTCTAAACTCAAATCTGATTTTTTTTCTGTTAGTTAGGCTTTTAGATTCTTGAATGGATAAGAATCTATCTCTTTAAAGTTTTATCTATCAAATATGTCAAAGACGTAGATATGAATTAGTATTAACCTGTGTGACGTTATGCGAACTGTAAAAATCCAGGTTTTTTTGAAAATGGTGTTGAAATCATAGAGCAAAACACAAATTGCTTCTCCAATTGTTCATGTGTTAATGTATTAGAGTGACAGAACTCCTTACAACAGTATACTATAAGTTAATGTGTTTTTCCGCATATTAAGATCAAATGTGATTATTTTTGACTTATAAAGGTAAAAAAATGCAAAGTTTATTAATTAAATCGTGTAAACTTTCTGTGACCTCTGACGTTCCAGACTTTTCAGATGAATGAAAACATTTTTATTTATATAATAGTAATCACAACCTTACGATCACTAAGTTTATATAGCTTTAATTTATGTAATATAGTAACAACAACGTTTATGTTTTCGTTATAAACTCGTTATAGAGCTTAAACGCAGCAGTTTATAAGGGTTGCGAACACTTTTGTTTAGTAACGGTGTGTAACTTGAGAGTTTATATATTTATAAACAATAGTAACAGTAAAGGTTTTCGTCACCAGTACATAACTTCATATATAACCCCATCTTTAGTGATAAAGTGTAGTTTTGTATCTATTGCAGTGTTGGTAATATTTCAGTTAACAAATTTTCATTACTGTTTCTGTCTCGCAATCACATCTTTTTATATCTTGAACACTTATTTGTAATATTATTATATATTACCTTACCTTCTGACCTTATCTGTTAAATTTCTTAGTTGACAGTTGACATTTATCTTGCTTATTTAATAAAAGAGTAATAATAATATTAGGTGTGTAATATGTGTACAGTGTGATAATAATAATAATAATTGCTACAACCCATAACCTGGAAACCAGGCCCCAGAAGTTATAAGCTTGTGCGGGAGGGAGAGGGCGATTATTATTATTACGTAGGCCCTAGGTGCGGCTGCAGTCGACTTACAGATGGAACGGCGCAAATCCCAGATTTGTGTCACAGCTAAGGAAAACTGCAGAAAACCTTAACCAGAGAGGCACCGGGAGTCGATCTCGGGCCGCTTGGGTGAAAGTCTAGCAAGCTAGACATTACACTACCAATCACTTATAACATCACTATTCCCCTCTAATTTCTTGTCTTACAGAAGAAAAAAATTACTGCTAGTCAGAGATTTTCAAAGACTCTGTCTACTGACCCAAACCCAGCCAGCACACTGAGGTTGCAATGACGTCATTTTTAAGTCAATATTGGTCGACGACGTCATATGACTAATAAATGATGTCCGTAAGACGTCATGTTATGGGACGAACGTAGACGTCTTTAAAACGACGTCTTTTGGACGTACATTACAATACATACAAGTTTCATTAAAAAGATATGATTTTAACAGGGGCCAAGGAATACTGGTCATATTAAGCAGGTAGTCACAATATAGAGATGTTTTGACTGTAGTATATAATAAATGCTATTTCCAATATTCAACTATTTATTTATAATTCCTGTCTTGGTCCTCATATAGGACGTTTTAATGACGTCTTATATTGACGTATTTGGGCTGTGACATAATGATGTCAGTTTTACGACAATTTGACGTCGTTACTGCCGAAAAACGGCGACATTATGACGTCAGTGTGCTGGCTGGGAACTTGTATTTTCTCGATTATTATACGAAGAGCGATTCTTCTTTTAAATAGAACATCCTATATATTACTTGCTACGCTGCAGAGCTTGACCTTTTCGGACATACCATATACTTGATATTTATTTTGGGCAGTTTTTGAGATATATTTGCATTTTTAATTTAGAATTTCAATTTTGATTTATCGTAATTGACCGTGATAACTTGGATAACATTAGAGAAATGACAGTGAAAACACGATCAATAGACTATGTCACAGTAGGGTAATCGCAGTAAAAACCATCTGACCCAAATAATTGCGGTGCATTTTCAGTGTTTTTATCATCGGGTGATCATTTAAATTTCAGATCTAGTAAGCCATGGAAATTTTAGTCATGTATTTTATTAATCAGAAAATACCAAATGATTGTTTACATACGCCTACTCTAATCTGAAATTTAAATGATCACTCGTTATATTTTGCAAGTTATTTTAATTATTAAAATCAATCCAAATTTAAACTAACTTTTTCGCCAAGGTTTACTAGATTCTTCAGTGATTTGTTTTAATTACGATTTTTACGTTTTTCGAGGCACACTTGATTTTCTTGCGACATTCTTTGTATTACAATTGAAAATTCAAATATCTCGGAAACTACTGAAAATATACATCAAGTGCATAGTATTTCTGAAAAGGTCTTTTCAAGTTTCTTCATTCTACTAAGTAATATATAGGGTGTTCTTCAAAGAAATACAAATAGTCTAAAATACAAATTCGATAGGGAAGGTGACGTTATAAGTGATCACACTGTACATATTTACCTTCTTTATTTATAACATTTTCGCACAGTTATAAAACAAAAAGTCATTGCGGGAAATTTATTGCTGCAAATATAACAGGTTATACTTAAAAATTAAAGGGACCCTTAAAAATCTCCTAATATAGTCATTTATGGTACAAGTGAGTTAAGTAAGATATTATCCACGAGCAACAATGACTCACGAGGGGCGTTAGGCTCGAGTGAGTTAATCTTCCTGAGTTTATTCTGTAGTTTCTGAGGGTAATAATGGTCTAGCCCGAGGACTGGATCTTAATAATATTAAGCAACATAAGCTGGTGATTGGTTGCTACATATAATAGCAGCCAATCACCATTCTACCGTGGGTAAAAAGTTTTTCTACCCACAAGTGAGTAAAATTCAACTTTAATTGCTTACAAACATCAAGATTTATCCCGCTTTATTTAAAGGTATTGGATAAATACATTTTAATTGCATTGTATATTTTTAAACGTTTTATTAAAAAAGTTCGATAAAAGTCTGCTTTATATTATACTACGTTAAAAGTTAAATATTCACATTTAAATAATGTTCATTAAAGCGTTTCTTTTATTTTTGCATACCGGGTCGTTAACATTTCATTGCACACTATTGGGATTTAGCAATTGCGATTGCACAACTTTTGTCTCATTTAGCCAACTTCGTATTTCTTATGGTTTTCGAAGTCCCAATAGTGTGCAACAAAACTTTAACCACCCTGTATACTGTCATGGAGGAAGACAATAACTACTCTTATAAACACTGGAAACTGTAATATCACCCATAAATAAATTTAAGTAACACTATATATTTTTAAGTGATATAATCTTACTGTTGTTATTGCAATATTTTGTTTTCAGTTTTTAAATTTACCGTTTTAACTAAAGGGTTGTGTTTCAATTATAAATTAAAATTTCTTAAAAGTTATTACTTTGAGTCCAGTCGGTATTGTCGGTAAGAAAAAAAGGATTATCATATTGTATATAAAAGATGATGATAAAATTGGCGACATAATGCTTTTTCTACAATGTATTTTGTTAACAATAA
The DNA here is from genome assembly GCA_929113105.1 of Agrypnus murinus. Classification (NCBI taxonomy): domain Eukaryota; kingdom Metazoa; phylum Arthropoda; class Insecta; order Coleoptera; family Elateridae; genus Agrypnus; species Agrypnus murinus. The sequence continues at coordinate 150,646,095 of OV816028.1, forward strand.
AAGTTATAATAAAAGTCTACCACATTAATAAATCCCCAATAACCTGTCAACATTCTTATGTATTTTCGATACTGTTATATACCCTTTATATAACCAGGTGTTACCATAAGTAATGGAAATTGTTTATCGGGTAGTTTTAAATTCGAAGACCGATTTAGATTCGATGATAACGAAGACTGCATATTTTCCAAGTGACAAAGAAATGTGACTTTTCGTGGATTATTAAGACTAAATGTGTGTTTTTAGAAGATTTTATCCAACAAATAGAAAAATATATAGTTTTAATCCATGAAATCTGTTTTGACCCATAGAAGTTAAGACTTTTTTAGAAATAGTATTAAACCTTCAAAATAGCAAAGACTGCATATCCATTAAGTTTCCATATATCAGATGAGATGTCATGGACTTTTCTAATAATGTAACCTCGGAACTTTTAAACGTAAAATAGTACGTACGTGCAAAAAATTTGTTGGTAGCCAAATCGTGTATTTACCTTAAATTTGTATCAGCCTTAAGATCTACCACTTTCTTCTTGCAGTTCTACTTCGGAATTTGGGGCTTTTGGAGAGCTTGCTATTACTAATTATTATTAATCAAATATGGCTTTTTCTGTTGATTTGAGCGATTCTTCTTCAAATACTTAGTTTCTGCGATTTTTTTAAAGTTTTTTATTATTGAACTATTCTTCATGGATGGATACAAATTGCTGTAAGTCTTATCCCAAGCGAAGATACTAAATAGACTGATATCTAGAGTGCATAGTTCGTGTGATCAAATATAAAAATTAGTTGAAAATGCATAACTAGCATTGTCGAACGAACTCCTGGATGTGTTATTTAACAAACATACCAGACTTGCCCACCTCGAAAATTCCGTCCTAAAATTTCGAAAAAAAACACACACGTATGTATATCGAATACAGATACGTATTCATTTTAGGAGTTAGTGGTTGTATCAAGAAAAGCATTATTTTAATCCTTCTATAAAATGATTCATTAAATTATTCAAGTGTTTTATTAAAGTCATTTCAACTGCAAAAATCTGCGCCTCGAAACTAGAAGACGGTTATAAATAAATTTTATACATAGCCTAGGTTGCCCTAATTTTGTTCGCTTACTGGAGCAAGATAGAAGACCTGACCTCGTCATGCGCTACCGTGCCCTGTTATTAAAATCGTCGAACTCTCACACGCGTCTACTCGTGACTTAATTTACTGGTTCAACAGCCTATTTAAATCTTACTGGTATATAATGAAGACGCTTGAACGATTCATCTCCAAGCGACCTTGGTAAGAGTTTCGACGTTCTTTTAGCATTCAGTAGTTTTAGTTAGAAGAGTCTCGCCTCTGACATCCAATGCTCATACCCGATTAGAAGCTCTCTATTGGACTGCGATTTTAATAAAACTAAATTAATTCAATACTCTCGATTGATAGGACAAAAATATCTTTATGCACAGATGCATTTTAATTAGACTATTATTGCAAGACTCATCTAAACATAAACGTTTTTTTATGGCCCAAGGGCCTCTTTATGGTCAGACGGGCAATAACGAAACGTCAATTAAAAGTCAGAAGCTTTTTGTAGAACTTGATTGGTTCTTAATATAATTTGTAAACTTCTCACCAATGAAAATAAGCTGAAATTAAATATTTTGGAGTAGTAACTATAGTAACGTACGTATAAGTATACGCACAGCGGCTTGATGTACCTACGTACTCATTTAATTATATTTATTTTATTTTGACATGATAATCGTCTTTATTGGCACTCAATTGCGGGCGTAATTTGGCTTTTTTAGCCCGAGGGCGTATAAAGTTGCTAAGATACAAAGAAAACGTTTCTATAGAGTTCTAACAATTTTAATAAATAATTATAACTATTACACACAACAAAAATACAAAAATAACTATTTTGCCCGACCGGGCGTTTTGGTTCCTTTACAAGCTCTGCTCTCGGCGGTAAGTCCAACTTACCGCCCAAGGCTCAGTAATAAAGTACCTCGTCATTTAACTCGAAAAACACTCACTATCATTCTAAAACTCGTCCGGATTGAGACAAAAATTGCTTTTGTTTATTCAACTCCATAACAACCAGGCACATTAACCGACTGGAAATTCACATTTTCAATGTGATGTGTTTAATGTTTACTCTATATATTTAAAATTCATTCATAGATCCGATCGGGCAAAAAATAGTGTAAGCATTACGGGCGTCTCGGCTAATATGGAAACCTCCGCTACGCGTCGGTCTCCACACTATTAGCCTCGACTGGTGAAGCGTACCTACCGCCTTTAATACTTAAATAACTATTTTACACAATAATAGATTTGACATAAAAACTTAATCTGTGCATAAAATAGTGTAAATATAGTGGGCATAACTTGCTTTTATGGCCTTACAGCCTTTTCCTAGCCCTCGGCTAACGCCTCGGTCTAGAAATAACGCTTCTGGCCATAAAAGCTTCATTATGCGCTTAATACATAAATAACTATTGTCTCAATCTTCTGACTAACTGACTGATATATAACTTACTTGACTCGATATATATTTGAAAAGTATTAATATTAACACCAATAAAAAAATAATAGACCTTTTTTAATTCTTAGTGCGAAGAGAAGATGTTCTATCAGCCTGGAGTGGTATTCGTGGTCTCATAGCAGACCCTAAGAAAAAAGACGGTAAAACCCAATCGCTAGTCAGAAACCATTTAGTGCACATAAGTGAATCAAATTTAATTACGATTGCCGGCGGTAAATGGACCACGTACAGATCAATGGCTCAAAACACTATCGATCGCGCAATCAAAGGTAATCTGTGTCTTCGTATCTTTATAATAACGTTAGCACTCATTCTAATCAACTGTTTTAGAGTGTAAACTGAAACCAAGTTGTGCTACGTGTCAAACCGATGGCTTGTTGATGGAAGGTGCCCACAAATGGACGCCAACTTCGTATCTACGATTGATACAAACGTACGGTTTACAAAAATCTGTTGCTGAACATTTGACAAGTTTCTATGGAGATAAAGCGGTGGATGTTGTGAAACTATCAGGTAAGAATGTGCCAAATAATTCGTATGTTTGAGAGTTGTTGTGAGAATGTTGAGAACTGGCAAAAGTAATTTACTTTATCTGGTTTTGTTTACATCTTAATAAAAACTTGATATGTTGCTTTCATTCGTGATACTCCTCAATTACATAGAATTAACATCTTTAGTGAGGTTAAAAATCAAGATGCATCCTTTAGTAGTAGTTGGATGTACTGTTGAAAATCGCAATAACCTCCCCTAGCCTAATTCTAACTTAAACATAGTCGTCTAACCTAAGCTTTAATCCCTAAACGTATGTTTAACGTTTAATGTAATGTTTAACCTAGCCTGACATTATTTGTAACTTAACGTAATATCTAATCTAACCTTGCTTCTGATGGATTAACGTAACCTAATGTTTAACTTAACCTAACATCTAACATAATTACGCAAACCCAAACCACCATGGCCGTTGTGGGCAAACATTCCATTAACATTTACACTTAACATTTCCATCGGTTAAAAAATATCATTTTTGTCGTGAGCGTTGGACTGTGTCACTGTGTGTAACGTATACAAAAACTATCGAACAGCTTGGAAGGCACAAAAATCACATAAAAAATCCGTTGCCGTTTTGCATCTCATTTCACCGATCGCTGCATTGCCAAGCCAGGATAGGCGCTGTGAGCAAACATTCTGGTCGGCGCTATAAAGAAAAGGCGGGTCGTTGGATTATCTACATTCTAACCTTCACCTCAACCTCATGTAACCTAAACCTAACATTATCGTTAACATTTAATCGTCGATAACCATCGTCGATGATCCGCCTGAAATTCGAACCGTGAAGGTACATACCGAGATATCTTTTGAAGTTATAGCTTGCTTGGCAAAACATTAAGCAGAACTTTAAAAACTTTAATGAAAGAATATTTTCTGCAAAACTATAACAATGCTGATACGATAGTCTACGTCTTGAATAGGGGGCAGTCTAAAGGAGGTTAATGATGTACTCGTAAACAGAGTAACCTATTTCAGAAGCTATCAAGGACACAATTGTTGACAGAGCCTTTATCGAAAAAGACTGTTTCAACTGCATCCTATCTATCTGTATCTCAGAAAGTACAGTTGCGATCTTTCGCTAAGGAACGTTAAAAAAATAATGATCGCCTGTTTTTCAGTTTTTTGTACAATGTAGGCTGTAATTCGGCCTGATTTATGAACTGGGCAATTATCATATTCAAAAATGAAATGTTCTTGAATACCATGTAATACACTTACATTTACAATGGACAAAAAGCTGGAATATCGGCGGTTATGATTTTTTCATCGTTCCTTAGCGAATGATCGCAACTGTACCTATTATTACCCAAAAACTAACACTCAAAGATACCATATCGTGTCATTTTCAAGTTCGATTAGGGCATTAATTACTAACCTATTATTTCGAAAATCAAGTTCAAGCACCGCACTGTCTTTTAAGAACGAAACGAAATGTCAATTTGTTTGTTAACGAAGTAGCATATAGTTGAGAATTCTACATACGATCTTGTCGAATGCTGGACATTACAATCGACACAACGTCAAAGTGGTGCAGGAGCTTTTTGCAAAACCACACTTAATTTCTATTACAGACGATCGCAAAGTGGCCAAATCGCCGACAATAAAAGCATTGTAAAAATGTCGTAGCACTTGGCCAGGCAGGAAGGTAAAGAAAAACATCACAAGGAAACAGTAAGAATCATTGTGCTGCACCTTATTAGAAAATAATGTATTATATAGCTATGGTAAAAGAGGAAAAGTATCTTATTTGATAAAGACCCTGTTAACCGTGTCCGTGTGAGACAAAATATACCGGTTTCTAAAGAAAAGAGCTGGATGTAAATAGTCCCAGAGACTTTTAACCTACGAGCTACCGGTTGGTTCTTGATATCGAAACGCATTGAAATTCAATTCAAATATTATAAACCTGACATAGACTTTTCAGAGTCTTACGGATTTTTTTGTTTTGCATAAACTTACCCAAATGATCGTCTGGTGCGATGATGCAATTGAGTAAGCACAGGTTAGTTAGCTTTTGCCAGTTTCATTCGAGGAAATGTGATACAATTTGCAAATCTTTAAAATGTTTTAAGCTTTAAACTGAAACATTTGAATTTGAAACTCTGAGTCAATGTAATTTAAAAATTCCGAGTGACTGAAACCTTTACTTCAAAACTATTTATACGTATAAATTTAAAACTTTGAAGCTGAGAAGTTTTAAATTCTGAAACCATGACACTTTGAAAAGGAAAAGATCCTAAAACCTTTAGAAACTTTTGAAGCTCTTAAAATGTAAGTTCCTGTCTGTACATTTGAATTTGAACGTTTAAGTTCGAAACTGTACAAATGTAAAATTTTTTACCATTTTTTAGAAAAGTATGCCCAACATTTATTATATTTCAGGAGACCAATGTCCACTAAAGCTTCATCCCGACTACCCATTTATCGAGAATGAAGTAGTATATGGTGTACATGAGTACGCAGTGACGGCTGTTGATATGATAGCTCGCAGATTAAGGATCGCATTTTTGGACGCTAGAGCGACTACAGAAATGCTGCCTAGAGTGATAGAGATAATGGCATGCAAATTGGAATGGTCTGAAGGTAATATCTTTATTATTTAATAAGTCGATCTTATTTCTCTTGTTTTTTACACAGTGTTCTTATTTCAAAACTTGCAATAAACTAGTATGAAGTTCATTGCCACGGAAAGGTTTGTGATGGGTAATTGCTTACCGTTTACGGAAAATAGGTACATACGGTATATTTCGAATTGATTTCGAACTCAGTAGTAATCATCCCAATGAAAATTTTTATTTATATATTTATTTATAATAGTAACTAGTGATCGACCTATATCACTTTTTTTTTGACGATACGATATATCGACCGATACCGATATTTACGTGCCGATAAACCGATATATCGTATCGGAAAAACACGTATGCCGAATCAGCGCGCTGATTGAAATTATTTAAAAAACAATGTTGTCAGTTTGCAGATATACACCATCCGGTGTATAGTGTATAGTGTATAGAAACCATTTAAACCCAATGGCGTCTTTATTAGGGGTTGCACTCGCAACAACAGTCATAAAGTACTTATAGCAAACACTTGAAATATTTCTTTAAAATTAATGTAAATTTTTTTTAATACGTAGTGACAACAGAAAACAATGGTGGGATTTGGTTTTCTGGAATTATGATTTTGTTCCTGCTTTTTTCAAACGAGCAAATATCAGAAAAGAAGGAAAAGGGTAATATAATTTGCAAACTGCTAGATGTAAGTAGCAAATATGACAACAGTGGTTGATGCATCAGCTTTGATATCAATTTTCATCCTGATCTTGTGAAAACAAAACTCCAGGCATACCATCAGCGGGCCTCCATGTGAAACGGGACTTACGGCGAAAAGTGCTGTTCCACTCGATAGCTGCAGCGGTTTCACATTTCATAAACAATTTACAATCAATTTATAGAGGATGTAGAAAATTAAACGTTAAATGTGAATGCTAATTAACTATAAAAATAAAATACTGTTTTGGCTATATTTTCTCAGCTGCTGATATGCATTATGTGCGTATTTTGTGTGAATCCCCGTTCGTCAGCCGTCATACCTTACGCCACTTATAAAAAACGATTGCAGACTATATTTCTTTTCTACCTGCCGATATATCGGCAAGTTTGCCGCCGATACGATACGATACCGATAATCGGCGGCAGCTGCCGATATGCCGATTTACCGATATCAATATCGGTATCGATCGATCCCTAATAGTAACCATAACCTTACGATCACTAAATTTATATAACTTTAATTTATATTATTATTTTATTATAAATTAAATATCATTACATAATAATATTCTATTTCTAAATTCCATTTACATAAATTTAAATGAACGTAACTAAAATTAATAAGGCTATGAAACAAAAAGCAGTAAAGTAATTACATGTTACATAAATCCAAGTGTACAACACATTGACATTCAGTCTTTATATTTTATTTTTTAGAAGAAAAGCAGAATCAGATGCACATGGCTATGGAATTTCTTTCCACACAAATGGGGCTGGGACAGTTAAAGAATAACGAAAAACGAGATCAATTATGCTGATAACAAATAGGAAGTATCTTAATTCCTCAGGTACCATTTCTTGTATGGATTTAAATAATTTATTATAGATTTAGTTTCTAAAGTTATTTATTATTATTAATTTCTGTGTAGAACTCATCTTCCAACCCCATAACTAAACGTACGGAGACTTCTTAAAGACTTCTTTATTTAAGATTTCTTAAAGATTACTTAAAGACAACTTGTTTGACAGAACAGCTAGTTCGTTTCCTTAGCAAAAGTATGTCATAATGACGTAAAAATCTGGTAATAAATAAGTCGTGAAAATACATCAGTGGGTTAAAGATCGACGACCTAATGACGTCCAGCGAACGTCGTTAAGATAACGTCCTAAGCGTGTTTTTATGATAAATCTACTTCCGGTTGCTGGTATCATTAATTAGTTTTTTGCTATGTTGTAGACATTCCTTTTGCTAGTACCTTTTATCGCCACAGTCATCATCGTTTATCCTGTTGTCTTAATTGTTTCTTAGTTTTTTGATAATGGCTTTTGTTAGCAGGCTCTTATTCTCACTTATACCTGGGAATTGTTCACTTGCCATTTCTCCTTTTGTTTCTTTTACATTTTACTAATAGTGCCAGTCTTTATGTTCATGTTCGTAGAAAGATTGGTTTAGTTGATCTGCTTCATAGCTCTGCCCATTTACTGTCAACTTGTTGTATCTTATGTAAGTTCTATTTCACTTTCTGTAGTAGCTACTTTCATGTGTTCAACCAATATTTTTCCTTCTTGTTGTACTTTTTTTTTATATAGTCCTTGGACTCCTTGGTAACAAATATCTTTGTTCCTTATTAAGATACCCATTTTCTTAATCTAGATATTAATTTCAATTAATATTGGTTTTATTTAATGTTCTTTTTCTTTTTGAGCACCTAATCTTATTTATTTGATATTGGTTTCCATATTGATTCGTATCCTTGTAGCTCTCAACATACTTGTTCTGTATTTTCTTTTAGGTTTAGTTGCGTCAGAAGCAAATGCCCACTATATAAGCAGAGTGACGTCATCTTAACAATTATTGGTCAGCCATTATGTCATTGTCATCTTTGAGGTGACGTTATAATGATGTTAACAAGACGGGTAAACGTCATAGCTCAAAGACGTCAATTTACGACGTGAAAAAGACGTTGTTTTATGACGGAAAGAAAACGTCAGACAATGACAAAACTACATATTTAAATGACGTTTTATTGACGTCTTTATGAGCTACTTATTTCTACTTCTGCAAATAAAACACCTTAATTTGAAAAAAAAAATAGATTTATTATTTAAAATTCTGAAACATAATCACTATTATTATACTATTATATGGCGGCCATAAAACCTGTTGTTTTCAAGGCGTTAGCCAAAACGCGTGTTAAAGAATGTTATACTTCCTCCATTGTCTTCCGTGAATAGTATAGCAGCAAAACCCATCCTAATTTTTTTTACCAACACCGACACAAAAATTGCAAGAAATGCCCAGAAATAAAATACCACAAACATTTTTTTAAATGATATATATACTCATCGATCAGGAAAAGGGAGTTCAACATCAACCAACTTCTTGCACGTATTCGCCTACTCCTTCGTTACGTTGTTTTTTACCATCTTTACCGATAGTGGCCACGTGATGCTAGAACATTCAGAGGTTCGATTTTTGAAACGTATGCACCACATCTGTTTATTTTGTTTATCAAGTAATATTTCAGCGCTAAGTGTGCAAGATATTTTTAGGTTTATTTTATTTATTCAAGTTCAATTACTATTATTTGCATATTTATTGTAAGAATGTTGTAGAAAACTTGCAGCAAGATTCTAGTTAAGATTTTCACAATTCTCATATGTATCTATGTATAAAACGGGTCTTACCAATACCACCTACATAACAAAGCCTACCAACCACATAGTGGCGTCACGACAAAAAGGCAATCCCCGAATCCTTTATTCCTCATTTTGCATTAAAATTTTAGCTAATAGGTTGTCTTATTCCACCAAAAATAAACCATCTTCCAGAATATCAATTAAGAATTTGTTTTTATTTGACAGGAAACTATTTTTCTATGAAAGTTCTACCGTAAATATAAAATATTAGGTAACTTGTGTTTATTATGTATTTGCAATTAAATATCTTTAAAAATCAATTTTTTTTATTAGTTAGGCTAAATCGATGGTGATAGGATGTGCAAATTAACTCAGAGGATAGGAATCTTAAATCAAATGGCGTTGATAACGCGTAAATAATAATCAGAAAACCAATGCTAAAGTTATTATTTTGAGGTTAGATTGTTAGGTTACAGTTATACTATACAGAAAGATTTTATAATTCTTATGTGTTTTTGGCGAAGCTTTTCTAAAGAAAACCCCTTGGTCGCGAGGATCTTGGGTGTTTTAAATTTACTAAACCTCCTTTGGTATAATTTCTACTGTTAAGACGCCAGAGCACAAACAGTTATATCAAACAATGATTATACTCTTTAATAAAACTTGTTAGCATCTTACAAAACAGGTAAAAAGCGAACCAAATAAAAGCTAATAACTCACTACAGAATAATTCGATGGCATACAATTTTCTCGGTGAATTTTATGAAACCACTTTCTTGTGATTTGTCGTCTTTCGAAACTTAAAGACGTGCATTTTGTGTTTTTCATTGTAATTACCGTTGCACCGGGTACACAATAACACAACACTTGTTTACTTTATTAGTACTACATTATATTAATTATACAAGCTGATAATATGCTACACATATAAAAATTACAATGCACCAGCCAACACAATTACACATGACATAATACTATTGTAGTTTATTTCTTTTGTTTGTCGTTTGTTTTTCCTTTTGTATGTGACGTCACTATGACGTTTACAATATGGTGTGATGCCTTAGTTATACAGGTGGTGTTGATCTTACTTACATTTTTAAAGAAATTTGTCATTGAAACGTTATAACGCTGCATTGTATATGTAAATACCCAGTAAGCAAACTGACGTCATTTTAACGTTGATTATTGGTCAGTCATTTTCACCTTTGAGTGACGTTATCATGATGTTAACAAGACGGGTAAATGTCACAGCTCAAAAACGTCATTTTACGACGTAAAAAAGACGTTGTTTTATGACGTAAAGAAAACCGCATATAATCATTTAAATGACGTTTTATTGATGTCTTAAGGACCTATTTATTTCTACTTCTGCAAATAAAACACCTTAATTTGAAAAAAGATTTATTTAAAATTCTGAAACGTAAATATAATCACTATTGTTATACGAGTGTTATTATACTTATATGGCGGCCCTAGTTGTTTTCGAGGCGACAGCCAAAACGCTCATACTTCCTCCGTTTTTTTTCGATGAATTGTATGAAATGCCATCCTAATTTGTTTTACCAACACCGACACAAAACTGCAAGAAATGCCCAGAAATAAAATACCACAAACATATATTTTTAATGAAACACATCAAGCAGCTGAAACGAAATCAACATCAACCATCTTTTTGCACGAATTCGGCGGCTCCTTCGTTGCGTTGTTTTTCACGATCTTTACCGATATAGGTCACGTGATGCTAGAACACTCAATAGTCTGAATTTTTGAAACGTATATACTACATCTGTTCTGTTTATTTTGTTTATAAAAATGATTGAGCCTGCAACAATAATAAAGCTAAATATCAAGTACTATTTTAGCGCTAAGTGTGCAAGATATTTTTATATTTAATTTATTTATTCAAATTCAATGAATATACCTATTAATTGTAAATTTATTGTAAGAATTTTTTGAAAAATTTCCAGCAAAATTTTGGTTAAAATCTCCATAATTCTCGTAAATGTAAAAACCTTACTTACATTTTTTAAGAAAATTTGTCGACGTCATAAATCTACATGCGTCACACTGGTATGACGTCATTATAACGTTATAATAGGGAGAAGAAGTGCATACGTCATACCGTGCCTGACGTCATAATTCTTTCCTCGCAACGCGCATGTACTTCAATAAGGCACATTATATTTTCATTTCTGATTATTGATAGTGTTAAAAAGGATGTTTACAAGCTATAAAAACACTTACCCAATGGCTTTCACCCATTGTTGTTTCAATATTTTATTTGTGATAGTACCTATCTATTATTTTAACCTCACAAAGTAGCGTCACGTTTTCTCTTCCAACTGTCAACAGTGTCAAAACTGTCAAACAAACGGTTTACAGCGAAGTAGAGCGATGCGAACATGCGCGTTGCGAGGAAAGAATTATGACGTCAGGCACGGTATGACGTATGCACTTCTTCTCCCTATTGGGTATTCGTCATCAGCGACCAAACATGTCTAAAAAATCACGTAAATAAGACGGCACTCTGCTTACTGGGTAGAGATATAACAAATAATGGTTTTGTTATTACCCAAGCAGCATTTAAGTAGCAGTAACTGAGATCGGAACTTTGATTGAGTAGTTGTTACGTAACTGCAACTAAATTTATGACTTTATAGGTTTAATTTCTTCAATTCGGAATATTTTAGTAATTGTGTAGTTGTTTCTACTATTTATTGGAACTATGTAGTTTCATTACTTCTGAGTAACTATTAAAGTATTTGGAACCGTATTGCCACTTAGTATACTTACTTTAAAGTCGTTGCAACTTCAAAGTGGTATTATGATTGTAGCAGTAACTTGCCCGAAGCTACTTTAAAGTTTTTAAAACCTTACAGTAGTATTGAATGTAACACTTACGTTTTTGCTACCCAGAAAAATCACATTAAAGTAATTTTTCGTAAACTACTCCATCTCCATATTTACTTGTAAAATGTTGGATTAATCAATAATCATTAATCAATTTGCAATTTGTTATGATTGTTAATAGATGTTTTACTATATAACCTTCAATAAAAATAACAAATTAGTGCCAAATTGTGCCTTAGGGATTGTTATGTATGTAGGTTGAAGTTGGCAACATTTATTTATAGTGATCTAACTAACCAATCCTGGCATGCTCTGGGCGTGCGTCAGTAACACTCGAGCCGCCTTGGAGGATATACGTCTTCTACAGTCTATGCATTGTGTATTTAATTCGCCCAGCTCACTCAATATTAATAAAGTTAATTAATGACAATAATTGAGTATCTTTTATTTAAACACATAAAAGAACATAACAGGAATAATATAAAAATGGTTTCTATCATGTGTATCAAACGTATAAGTATTTCGTGTATATTTATCATGTTTTATTTTTTGACATTTGTGAAATTTTTTTACTAAAAAATATAATTAAAGAAGGCGCGTTGTTATTTTTCGATCTATCATCATCATATTTAACAGAAAAGTTGCAATGGTTTATAATTTTGGTGTACTGGAATGACAAAATAATCAAACATTTCATCGCTCTTTGTATTAAGTACGTATTACAAATAAACTGGTAGTTCATTTTGTGACACGATCCAGAATTATATAGTATAGAAAATGATAGAATATTTGTTAAGTTGCAAGAGCAAGAGAGAACAAACACGCGACATGATGTGTCAAAGAGAAAAGAAGTTCCACGAAAGTAGCAATTACTACGCCGCCACGTACCTGCTACCCAAAAATTGTTCCCCATTTTGGTTCCAGACACGTAACAATACCGTAGCAATTACGTTCTTGTGACTAACGGCAAAAACTTTATAGTTCCACCGGTGGTTGCTGGTACGTAGCGGTGACTAAAAATGCTGCTTGGGTAGTCTCATAATTTATGAGTTATAAATTTATTAACTCTCTTTTTTTTCTCTCTCTAGTTAATCTCAGGAGGCAATCCCTTGAAGAATGTTGTAGGCATTATTAAATTTTGCGTTGTAAATATAAGCTACAGAATTTTTTTGTATTCACTGTGAGTGTGAGTATTCATCGTAACGGATGCAAAGGGATAGAAAATTTGTTTACTTCTTCAGATTGTTGTAATAATAATAAGAACTGCAGTATACATTTGAAATAAAATACATTTAGGAGTTGCAATCTATCTACATATTATCTAAACTACTTTTTTTACTTTATTTATTTATATTACTTATTAACCTTAAAAACTGATATGCTGTTACTGAATGTTTTTCTTTTTAGATACTTCCAGTTTAGTACGGTTTACAAAAGAAAATGAATACTTATCCGAAGAGAACTGAAACGTATAAAATCATTGCTTATGCTAAATGTGGAAATCTACATAACATAAGCAAAGAAAATAATTTAATGATCCATATCATATGCTCCCTTCTGAATTTATTATAGGAGGCAGTGGCAATGGTGTTATTATTAGTACTCCTATTATTCAAGTATATGCAAAAAATAATTGACACTTAAAGATTATATATAATAATAAGTCATTTATTATTATGTGAAAGTTTCAAGAATTCATTGTAACAGTTTGAAAATGTACGTAGTAAGTATTTACCTATTTGTAATGTACCAAGAAGACCTGTGACTATACCGCTTATACTTAATAAATAAACGAGTCAATTCATTCATAATAATATTTATTTCAGCCTTTAATTAAAGTTGTGCAAAATAAGTATCATTACTATAATAATTATAATAATAATAACAATCATACAATAGTAATATCACAATATTAGTCCGGAACACAAAACACAAAATATTTGATTCAAACGTAAAAATGTAATTTGTCGAGGATTCATGTTTATTACTGTAGAAATGCAAAATGAAAAATTTTTAATAATGAAATATTTTGTCAACAAAAGTATTTCATTTTAAGCGTTGTTTTCAGTATAAAAATTATTAAATTTTTCATTTTTGCATACATACAAAACAGTAATGAACACTTGATTCCACAAATTAACACAGTATGAATTACATTTTTGATTATACCCTTTAAATATTTTGTGGTCGTTACAAATAGAGTTACTATATTAATATTAAACTATAATACATATCATTAATAAATAAATCCTAACAACTACTTATACACTAAAAAGAACAACAGTATAATAGATATAAAGAGATAAGAAGAATATATGGTTAAATTTTGTTAGTTATACACACATTTTAAAAAGAATAAGGAAATTAATAAATATGCAAACCATGCCAAGTAAAATTACATAAACACCTTTGCTTCCACTTAGTTTGGAATTGTGTCCGAGTTCTTTCTTTTCTTGGTTGTACTTGTGGCGAGAACCTATAAATAAAAGATCTTTTTAGAATGGACTTCCAATCTTTTCATATAATTAATTCAGTAGCAAATAAAAAATAGGGGAATCCCCTACAATTACTACTTTTTTTTAATAAGAACATTTTTTACTAAGTAGCTTATTAATAAAGTAAGTGATAAAGAAATAACAGAAAAAACAAGAGGAATTCCCAATTTTGAGTTAAATAAGAGTCTTCCAGTATTTCACAACAAAGATAAGTCAAGCAAAGCAACAGCAATAAGAACATTCACTTAAGTATCAGTGTTTTCAGACAGTACGTTAGGAAAATCACAACAGAATTTAAAAATAATTAACACTCACTCTTTAAATGATTGTCAAGTTGTTTCTGACTATTTGCAGTAACTTGACATAGTTCACAATTAAAGGTTTTGCCATCTCGTTCAACTCGCATCTTGTGTTTTCTACCTTCATAATGCCTTTGTAAGACTTTCGAACTCGTCGCACTGATTTTACACAAATTACACGTGTAGATCTGAAAATTAAAAAATTGTTTCCATGATTATAAACAAATTTAAAATTTATAAAATAGAAAAACTTTTATTAAAACTTTTCCCTTTTATCTCTTTGTATAAAATTCAACATGAAGATTTTTTATCAACAGCACATGCACACATGGAGGATTTCTAAGTTTTATTATACATACCAACTCTTTTGATTTTTCAGTTAATTGTGCACACAAATAGTTATTATTGATAACTGGGATATTTTCAGGTGCAGCAGGTAGAACTAATTGCAATTCGGTTTCCATATTTTTAATTATTTACGCTAAACGATTTGCACATCAAAAGCACATTACATATAAGAACATTCATAACAAAAAATTTCGCGGCAAAAAACTTCTAAAAATCATAGTAACTTTTGTGTTTGTCACTAAGTCTTCTTAAAAGTGATCATTTCCATACATTCTTTGTCTTTATTGTACATATTGTAAAGTTATCTCTTGTCTCTTTTACTGAAAAGAGGATCGATTCCGTAAATCAGTGGCGGACCTAGACGGGAACGACAGATTTGGAAATGTGAAAAATAGGTTTTTTAAATAAATTATTTTAAGTAGATCTTCGGCCAGTTAAGATAAATTAGAATATTAATCTTAAGTGTCAATAAAAATACATTATATACTTTAAGATTGTCGTTTTTCTAATTTTATCAACTCATAAGAAACGAAGTGGTTCACCCATAAAGAATTGGTGTTTTTTATGTTACATAAGAAACTTTTTATCCTCTTGCTGTCGAGCAGAAAAATAATAGTTATTTATGGCACAAGTGAGTTAAGTAAGATATTATCCACGAACGAAAAATTTACCCTCGAGGGCCGGCAGGCCCGAGAGGGTTAATTTTTCTGAGTGGATAATATCCTTAACTCACGCGTGCCATACAAAATTTTATCCAAGCACCTCTTTATTTAAGTTTAAACATCGAATTTGTAATGTATAGTTAGTCTGTAGTTTTGACGGTAATAAATTCTATCCAACACCTCTATATAAATACCATGTTTACTATGGCCATTTTAAATAAGGAAAGTGATTGTTTACTCTTATGTTACATTATAACCTACGTTGCCCCTAGCAACTTGAGTTATTTTTAAAAACTCGCTCCTTCAAAGATAACAACCAATCACCAGCTTACGTTACTTAATATTATTAAAATCCAGTCATCGTGCTAGAGTATTACCGTCAAAACTACAGACTAACTATACATTGCAAATTCGATGTTTAAACTTAAATAAAGAGGTGTTGGATAAAATTTTGTATGGCACGCGTGAGTTAAGGATATTATCCACTCAGAAAAATTAACCTATTAACCTTAATTAAATTAAAATAGGTAAATTTTTCGTTCGTGGATAATATCTTACTTAACTCACTTGACCATAAATAACTATAATACGCTAGCACGATGACTAGATTTTAATAACATTAAGTAACGTAAGCCAGTGATTGGTTGTTATGTTTGAAGGAGTGAGTTTTTTAAAAATAACCCACGTTGCTAGGGGCAACGTAGGTTATAATGTAACATAAGAGTAAACAATCACTTTCCTTATTTAAAATGGCCATGGTAAACATGGTATTTATATAGAGGTGTTGGATAAATAATTTTTACGACCTAGTGGGTTCAATACTAGAACAGAAACCTTTTTATCGGATCTAGACTCGAATGCATGTCGGTTTGGAATGGCTTCGCTCAGTAAACGACATGTATGTAGCAGTATTTGAAAACTTTTTAAAGTTACAGCACGCTCAACAAAACTCTAAAAAGGCGATAAATATATCACGTTACAGCACCATCGATTTTTTATCATGCAAAGTTGTGTCTGGTTGCGTGATTGAGAGTTTTCTATTTGCGTGGCCAAATAAATTGCGTGTCCAAGACCTGGTTTCACTAATACTAAATAAATCAATGAATATTTTTATGAATTTTTCTGACATAATTTAATTTAATCTCAAATCAACTAAATTATTGTTTTACCAACACATTTGTAAACATGGTTAGTTATTTGATGAATAAGGCACGGTTGATTGTGAACGTGCCGTTGCTGGGCCCCTAGACTGATTGTTAGGGAATTTAAGATGGACAGCAACACAATTTTGTTTAAATGTTCTGTGTACACGTGGTTTTTGTTTTTCACTTGCTATTTTTAAGATTGTTTGACTCAAGTAACCATGTAACAATTGACTTGACTGTTGTCCATGTTAAGTTATGACGGTTGTTTACAGATTTTTTTTTATTAAAACTTGGAACTCTTGATTGTTGTTCGATTTTTGTTTTAAAACTTTAAAAACAATTTCATTATCTCGAAAACCTCAAAATACAGTATCATACTTTTTTAGTATATTTGGTCTTAGAATTTCATGATCTTCAAAATTCATTAGAAAAAAGAATAGGGCTTCCATTTCTATTTAAAAAATCTTTGCTCTTGCTTTAACTCAAACAAAAAACAATCTAAAAAATAACAATTACACTAAAATATATCCCATTTAAGATAAACATTGATGTGTTCGAGAATTTTTTCAAAAACATTTAAAAGATTTATTTTGATAGTTCCAGATTTTTACGTGTATGTTTATGTTTATTGGTTTTACTTTAAGGTTATAAATCTTTAAATAACAATCTAACTGGAGATATTTCGTTAGTTAACTTATTTGTAAATTTATAACCATTGAAAACCGTTTTGTAAACTTGGACACGTGCACCAAAAACGTATCTTATGAAACTACTTAATACTTTCTCTTTCATCCCCTTAACAACTACCTTTTGACCCGCCTCTGCATTGGGCTAATGTTAAACTTTAGCTTTAAATGTTCTTGGTACTCTGAGAATTATAGTAAATGAGATTAATTTCATTTCTCCGCTGTCAATTTGCAAATGACAGTTGTGGTGTGTTGACATGTAAGGAGGAGTTGGATGTTTGTTTTGGTTAAGTGATTAATTACCGGTTACCGTTTATAATTCGTTAAATATAAATAAATAATATGAACGAAGAAGACGTAAACACAAAGAATCTCATAAAGTCTCGAGAGTTTCTATATAGGCTTATGATAAGGTATAAAGAAATTACTTTTTGTGTTTTATAACCTATAAAAATTTTCAAATTTTTGTAGCCAATTATTCTATGATGGGCACCAAAGCATCGCAACGACTCTCAGTACGGCTGTGTCAGCAGATCCTCCTTGTGCACCAAGCGATAGGCTGCTCCACATTATGATTGCAGGTTTAGAAAATGAACCCGAACGTAAAGAGAGGCCCTCAAATCCTGGTATAGGAAACAATAATGTTGGACCAGGATTAGGTAAGATGTTGATGTTTTTGATAATAAGGGTTTTAGAAAAACACTTGTATGACAGATTTGGAGTTTGAGACTGAATCGAATCTACCAGCACCGGAGCCTGCATTGTATGAGACTGCTTATGTGACTTCACATAAAGGAAATTGTCGTGCCGGTTGCTTTTCAGGTGACGGTCAGCTTATTGCAACTGGTAGTGTTGATGCTAGTATTAAGGTATTTGAATTTTTTCATAATATTGAATCGAATTTGGTCTTAAAAAGTAAATCAGATTCTAGATGTTGATCGCATGTTAGCTAAATCCGCTCCAGATGAAATGGACCCTTCTAGAGGTGAACAACAAGGACATCCTGTAATACGCACTTTATATGATCACATGGAGGAAGTAACTTGTCTTGAATTCCATCCACGTGAGCTCATCCTGATATCTGGTTCAAAGGATTTAACGATAAAACTGTTTGATATTTCCAAAGCTAGTGTTAAGAAAGCATATAAAACAATAACGGTAATTCAAAACTGATTTTCATTATCAAGTTATGTGCAATCATTTTGTTATCATGTTGTGTAGGAAGCAGAACCCGTGAGATGTTTTGCATTACATCCCGGTGGGGAGCATTTATTGGTTGGAACAACACATCCAGTTATAAGATTATATGACATAAACACATCCCAATGTTTTGTATGCAGCGTTCCATCAAATCAGCATACAAACAGTGTGACATGCATGAAATGGTCGGCTGACGCAAGAGTGTTCGCTACTTGCAGCAAAGATGGAAATATTAAAATATGGGATGGAGTGTCAAACCGATGCATAAACACCCTTGCGAAAGCACACGATGGCTTAGAAGTGTGCTCTGTTGCTTTTACTAAAAATGGAAAGTACCTCTTGTCTTCGGGAAAAAATTCTATATGTAAACTGTGGGAATTAACAACCAGCCGCTGCCTAGTTGCATATACTGGTGCAGGAACCACTGGGAAACAGGAATATGAGGCTCAAGCTGTTTTCAATCATACAGAAGATTATGTTCTGTTTCCGGACGAAGCGACCACTTCGTTGTGCGCTTGGAATTCGAGGAACGCTTCCAGGAAGCAGTTATTATCGCTTGGACATAACGGAGCCGTGAGACTTATAGCTCATTCCCCTACGCAAGCTGCATTTTTAACGTGTTCTGATGATTTTCGTGCACGATTCTGGTATAGAAGAACTCCTACTTTATAATTATTTAATTATTATTTCCTCTGTACTGTTCATGAATTTATGTTGTTAATCAATTTTAAGTATTACGACACACACACACAAAGGAGATTTATATCTTTTTATATGTGACTTGTTTGCAAGAATGAAATGGTTTTATAAGTATACCCATAGTAAATATAAGTATTAAATGTTTTGTACCATTTTTCCATGAGTTTTATTTAATTCAATCAGTTAACACACACATGCGCGACAATCAAGATTTACAGGGCTTGCAAAAATTGATAAAAAGAAAAATTGTCCCTTAAGAAATTCAAGTTCAGAAATTGTAACGGCCTTCCCGTTTTTTCTGCAATTTGTCTTTTTCATCTACTTTATTATACCTGTATATATGTTTTTCGATCATCAACTCAGCATGTTATTGGGTTTACCCTTCTTCTGTTTCATGTAATAGAAATCTAGTTGGTTATTTTACTTCCCCATATGCCTACGATGTGTGTAGTTTGTTTAGTAACAATTTTTCTTTCCCATTTTAATAGTTGTTCATAGTAATTAATGATCACAGTAAAAGTTGTTAATTATTTTGATGTTTGACCCTGACTGCTTCTTTTTTGACAATACAAAATGTACCTTATTTTTATATAAAGCTTTTTTTTTCTTAAATGAATTGTTAAGTCATGATCAGGCCTAGTTGAGTACACAATCCTGTGCAGTTGTGCTTATAAAATTAGGAGAAATGAATCTCTTTCTAATTTTATATGTAAGATTACAAGATTGGTTATTTCTGTACCCGGTGATGACTAATGCTTTGCTAATATAACTGCGAGTTCCACCAATTTATATACTATCTTATTCTCTTTATTCAAGCATTCAGACTCTAAGTACAGTGAACTTCTGCCTCACGAGAACAATCTATTCTTGAATATCTCTCATTAGTTCAAAATAGAACCTTTTACAATATGTAAATGGCCTAATATTTTCCAAATCCCATAATTTAATAATTATTTGATTATTGTACAAGTGACTCACATAAGATGACCCTGTAGATTATTTTGGAAATTAAGAATTATGAAAAAAAAGTTAAATACCAAAGTTGGTTGGCATATAACAAATTTATGTTTTATAATATTTTTGTATATATTAGGGTGGCCGTTATTTTGCAAAAGTTAAAATCTTTCAGCTCCCTCCTCCTAGATCTCTTTAAAATGTCAAAAAATGAGCTGTGCAAAATTTCAGCCGATTTGGTTAATATTAGCCCGTGCCACTGAGAGGTTCAAGTTTAAATGGGATTTAACATGGATTTGTGCATTTCTACACACTTTGTGACGTAACTTTTTATCTTTCTATGTTTTACCTTGAAAATTTATATACTTATGTTGTTGAAACTGCTGAACACGAATATGATAAAATTCAAACTGTCAGAAAAACTTGACAGTTTACAGCCGGTCAACTTCACTAAAATTAGCATTTTCGCGAAGCAGCAAAAGTTTTTTGGCTTCAGATTCGTGTTAAGCAACTTCAACAACATAAGTATACAATATTTCACGTTAAAACATAGAAAGATAAAAAAGTTATGCCACAAAGTTTTTAGCAGTGCATCAAACCCATGTTAAATCCCGTTTAAAACTTTAACCTCTCGGTGGCACGGATTAATATTGTCCAAATTGGCTGAAATTCTGCACAGCTGGTTTTTTTGACATTTTAAAGAGATCTAGGAGGGGGTACCTAAAAAAATTTAACTTTTGCAAAATAACGGCCAGCCTATAATATGCCAGTATATATTGTATAAATGTATATATACAAATTTAAACTTTTTTTGTTTTAAATGCGACACCGTATATATTTAAGTATTTTTGGTTAAAGCCACATTCAGATTCTAGTGTTCATGGTCTGACTCAAAGCTCTGTATAATTGTATAAAACTATGTACCACAGCAAGAAATATTGGTACTGAATCAACAAGTTTCTGACTAGCAGGGTTCGCCCAAGGAGCATTACTTCAAAGAAAATTCGTGTTAAGATTTACAAACCTGTGGATGGCATGTAGTTTTTATTAATTTAGGGCAAACATTTCTATAAAGTGTTTTAAAATGTAGATTTTCGGCCTATAAATCGTTTAGAAGGCTTTTTTACAAAAAATTGCAGTAATTAAGAGACTTATCACTGATTATCTTTTTATTAAAAAAACGAGAAACCAACCGAGTGAAAATTCCCAGTTCGAGTCACAATAAGAATTGCACAAGTCAAATGTCGACAGTACATTCAACAAGTGTGAGTTTGAGTCTGGGCACAAGTGTCTGAATGCAGCTTAATACATACGCACACACATATATAAACTGGATTCCGCACAGTTTTTGATTAAATTCAGTAATTCTTTTTTGAAACATGCAACTTTTTTATATAATGTGTACGCTTATAAATATCTAATAAATCAACTTGTTCGCATAAATTTATAGCTGAATTATTATAGTTATATAGTCTACACAATGTTAAATCCATTACACCAAAAACATAAATTTCTGAACATGAAGATCTCATTTTGTTTTCAATATGAGACACCCTGTACATTTAAATTTTAAATGATTCGTTCTTGGTTCCCTGCCAACTCGTGTATATAAAATTCTATAAAGTTCTATTCCAAAAGTGAACAGCTTCAAACTTTCTTCTGTTTTATGTTGGCTTTTTTTTCTAACGAGGAGAAGCGGTCAGTAGTAGGTGGATAGGTTCCCTTCTTAACTGCAAAACGACAGCTTCCAACTTGACTTTATTTTCAAGAATATTTCGTTTAAAGGTTTACGAGTGTCTGAAGTAACTTTTTAAGAGTGTTATTTTATAGAGATTATAATGAGCAGTAGCCAAGCGGCTAACATTACAGCTTATGAATCGTTAGGTCTAAAGTTCGATTATTCGTTTACGGTATGTTTTCGACATGACTCTTCATTTCCAGTACAGGTATCTTTATCACGATTCGTACATCAAGACAACACGTCGTCGACAAGATAAGACTTGTTTGTCTTCTACAAACATTATACGACACTGCTTGCTCGAATTTCAAGCGTCATTTGTAGCTGATCAGTGCAAGTGAATAGATAAAAGAATCAAAATAATGCAAGATAATCCAACATTAACTATAAAATTTTTGAAAATGTAGAAAATTACAATGTATTATATAATCATACTGACCCACTCTGTCCAATAATATTTCAAATGTGTCCCCAGATGTTCTATAAGATGACTGGAATCTTACTGGATTTTCAATCATTTCTTCACCAGTACAATTTTTTAGTATACTACGATGAAGATTAGCTGTACTGTATGGATGAACCCAATATTTTCGTTTATTATTTCGCTTGTTTTCCTTTGCAGTAGTACTGACAATATTAATTATTTTCATCCGACGACATGATGTATTGAATTGATATACGAGGTACAAATTTTTGTTTACAACATTTCTATGAGACAAACGTTAAAAACTTCTCAAAAACAAAAATGTCTGCAACATGCTATATATGTATGCGACCGCCCTTAAACGAAATTTTCTTGAAGATAAAGTCAAGTTGGAAGCTATTGTTCTGCAGTTAAGAAAGGACCCTATCCCACAACTAGCCCCCAAAAGGAATCAATAAACTCCGTTGTAAGCTGACCGCGTCTCCCTATAAGTTTCGTATAATCTAGCAGTATCATTCTTTCTTGTTGTTTTTTGTAAAATTGTTTTCATGCCTAATTTTTGTGCTTTAGATTGCTTGCCAATAAAAATGGTAAAAGCCTAAAATTCGTTTAGATTCTTGTTTTCCTGATTCTATTCTTAATTGTGTTGTTGAATGATTTAATGATTTTTCTAATAGTTCTTTGTTAGTTTTTCTGCCTTAGCACTTAGTTCATATAAAATTAGATTATTTTTCAATATTTCAATTCGCCTTTCTTGATTTTTAACTTTGTTTCAATTTTACTGTTTTGTTACCAACATTTGCGCTTTTATTTTTAAAATAACTTATTCTTGCTACTTTTGTGTCTATTTCATATAATTGGTTTTGTATCGCTTGTAATGTTAAAATTTATTGTAAAAGTATTGTTAAAAGTAATTTGTTTCCATAATATAAGTACTATTTTTGGAATTTTGTAATCACAATAAAGTTTAGCTTCGTTTAATTTTTATCTTTAACTACTAATATATAAATAACTAATAAGAATAGTACAATGCTCTTATCTACGACAGCAACAACAACACGACCAATTGCAAACAATCTCCAGACTGAACGGTAAAGACCGTGAGGAATGATTTCCTAACAATTAATAGTTATATTCAAACACCATAGATGTCAGCACTTGCAATATTATAATATTATTAATCATGAATCAAGTTTTCCTTTTGATTCTATGTTTTAATAATATTGATTTTAAAACTACTTTTTATTTATATTGGTTTTGGAAAACTTTTTTATAGTCATAATATTTTTTTTGTTTGATGTGTTAAAATAAAAACACCATTAAATTAAATGTTATAATAATAAAATAATTGTTTTAAATTCTTATTACATAAAATGAATTCAATTAATTATTGGTGCCAATTGGATTTAACAAAATAAGAATCAAGAGACTGTCTAATTCTATTTGTCCTGCTCAATTTTTATTTGATCAATCCCACGATCTTAAATATAATTGAAACAAAAAAAATAAAGTTGAAGTTTGAAAATCAATTTTTTAAATTCAAAAATTTTGCGCCACTTGGAAATTTTTGCACACTATATTATTTGGCAGTTCTCTGTAATAGTCAGTAAATTTACCTGCTTACTTGTTGCGTTGGTGAACACGCATTTCCATATAATTGTTCTTGTGGATCTTTTTTTGTAATTTATTACAACTATTAAATATTGAACAATTTACCTCCAATATGTGAGTACATAAATCAATTGTCTTTTCCTAAAAATTCTTATTACATCCAGTTTTAATTTCCTTCAATCCAGAAATAAAGTTACCATACGTTTTCCAAAAAAATTTTCTTATAAATAAATAGTCCAGAAACCAAATTAACACTTCCACTTTCCAATTTATTTAAATCACTTTAATTGTTCATTGTTATCATTATTAAACACTTTAAAAAAATTAAATTTGGATGACATTTGTCATAACCTCACTTTTTTTGACATTTCATTGACGTAAAATCTGTCACACATAATCTCAAAATTCTATTATTGCGTGATCTGACATGGCTTCTGCTTTACAAGAAAATCAACAAGCAAGTAACCAGATTTTCGATCTGCTTTTATATTGTTTTCAAAAACAAACGACAATCGTTATTTTTCCACTAACAAAATTTGGTTAGTTACTAAAAACAATTGATCATCTAACCTAACAATATTTACGTAACCAAGTTATTGTTAAAAAATTAAATTAAATGTTTAAGCAAATTACATAATCGGAAAGAGGATGATTTTTCCTATATTTTGATATATTACATGTCTAGCACAAAGCAAATTTAACTCCAGGATTCAATGGCAACCATCTTGAATTTCCTGACAATACATGGTTTTATAAAATTACAGATAATAACATTTTCACACCTTATTACTTCCTTTTCTCTTTATTAAATGAATCCTAATATCCTATCACACAATATTTACATCAATTTTGGCACCAAAACTTTAAGTATTAACTAGATTTTACCATTTTAACAGATTAGGTTAAAACATTACAAATTATAAGCTTCAGCAGGGTAAACCTCTATATAGAGCTGCCCACTTGAAAATTCTATTGCTAAAGGTGCTCTAGAATCTAATTAAGAAGATTGCAGCAAAACATTTTGGTTGCAAATGCATAGATTAATGAAAATTATACATTTATCATGAAATTAGATGAATCGTTAAACCAGCATGGGATTTACTTGAAATTCAACAACAAAAACTGTGAGTATTGTGGTGACTGCTTGCATACACCTTTCCATCTATGCCTTTTATAATTTCCAGGTGAAACTACACCTTACAATGGCTGCAATTATGAAAAACCAAGTCCAACGACCTAACAATATGCAAATCGTAACTTGTCAAAATAATTTTTCAGTTTTAAGTGGAAAATCCGTTTAAGATTTACTTCTTATTATTATCTAGTAATGTAGAGTGTTACCTTTTACTTATTAAATAACAAATTAATTTATTCAATTAGATTTGTTCCAGTTAAGTCCAAACCCTTAAATATATAGGCAACCCTTATTTATTATATATATTAGGCAACTTATATTCAATTATTATCAGTACTAGAATCACAGCAGTATATTCAATTATAATCGAATATACGTACAAAATAGGGAAAATGAAATCAATTTACATTATAATAATAATCATTATTAACGTCAACGTTAAATTATTCTATTTCACCTAATAATAATAATTAAATATTTATTTTCATCCTTATTAAATTGATTTTAACTTCCCTATTTTTTGCTAATTACTTTTCTTTAAATTACCCATTACCCTATAACACTTAAAATGTAATGTAGTTTTTAATTATAATCCGTTATTAGGGAGTATGTATGCAACGATGACAAACAAAATGCTAAAAAGTATAATCCTAACGTACGCTGCTGACTTTTATTAACAGCTCTGGTAACATAAGATGCTGCTTACACTCTTATATTATCATAATGTGTTTCACAGCTGTTGATCAAGCATTGACCTAATTTCTTCATTTTCTTGTTTAAGGCTAATAGAATTGACTGTTCTGAAATTGTATCAGTCATTGCTAGGTATAGGATTTGTATGCACTTAAAAATGCTGAAATATGCATGCACTTATGCACTATAAAAACGTGAAACATGCATTTAAAAATCATGAAATATGCGTTTATTAGAAATTTTTAATAAATATATGCACTTTCATTATTAAAAAAACACCTGTTTAGCGTTATTTACATTTTATTTACAGAAATTATTTGAATTAAACATCCTATGCAATAATCTAATTAATTATATTTTCTAAACATAGAGCGTTACAGTTCACAATGACCTACATTTTTAAACAAAAGTAAACATATGCCTATTATCCCTAAATATTGTTTTATATTTTGAGAAACTCCGTTCCACATCGCAAGACGTAATTGGGGCATACTTAAAATTGTTTAATTCTACAAGCGAATAATGTTTTAGCTCGTCTAAAATGTCTTGGCCAGATAATGCATCGTTTATGCTTTTAATTAAGTGAAAACCAGGATTTTTGTCTATAACGGATTTAAATTTTTGTTTTATAGTCAAACCCTTTGGCCCTTTTACTTTATTCAAAGAAACACCTAACAATTTTACACGCTCAAGAGACTCATCTAATGAATTTCCCTGACTTTATAATTTTTGAATTACTTTAGCTAAACACACAAAATTTGTCAAAACAAACAATAATTCTGCCCTCACCTCCTTAGTATTAAAAGCATCCTGTGCGCTTTGTATGCATAGTGCATCGTGTTTATTAAGTTTCTTTAGAAATGCTTTAATAATATCAAAATAAGATGCATAATATTCTGCTGCAGAAAGCGAAGTACCCCACCTTGTTATTACAGGCTCAGGTGGGAGAGGCACTTCTTGAGCAGTTTGCCTAAATATTTGTATGCGATATGGAGCTTTACAAACAATTTTTTTTACATCTGAAATTATAGAGTTTACATTAGGATATATTTCCCGCACTTTTTCCGCAACTCTATGCATTGCATGGGCAAGACAAGTTAAGTGGATCATTTTTTCGTACAGAACTTGTAAGCCAGCTCCAGCCTTGATCATGTACGGTGCCGCGTCGGTGACGAACAGGAGTACTTTGTTGTACTGTATGCCGTCCGGCCACAAAATAGCCATTGAATCATTAAACAATTTCGCCACAGAACAATGATTGGTGCTCTTTAAAACGTCCATTGCTAATAGATAGGATTTGGGATTGTTCTCCGAATTTAAAACGCCAATTATAACGTTAGCCACGTATCTGAAAACAAAAATTTGATTTTTATTTTATCGAACTACATAATTAGTCGGTTACAAACAATT
Organism: Agrypnus murinus; assembly: GCA_929113105.1. NCBI lineage: Eukaryota > Metazoa > Arthropoda > Insecta > Coleoptera > Elateridae > Agrypnus > Agrypnus murinus. The sequence goes on from OV816028.1 coordinate 150,673,448, forward strand.
AGCGCAAAACAGTTATTTAAAAAAAATTATATTTTAATCAAGCAAAAATATTGTTGTGATTAAATATGTAACTAACAAAATAGAAAATAAAACATCTGTAAATTGCTCTGCTGTCTTTAATTAGTTAAATTTTACTAACAAAACGAAGGAAATGAAGTTTCTACTCACCTTCCAGTAGTGTCAGTAGATTCGTCAATGGAAACCCATATGTAGTTATTCGCTACATGTTTTCTAATTGATTTTATGGTCTCTTCGTATAAACGAGATAAATAATTTTTCCTGAGTGTAGACTCGTCGGGTATTGGCATTTTTGAAATTTCTTCCAGAAAATTACGAAATGCTGAGTGATTAATTTTACTTAACGGGATATCTGCAGCCACTAATGCACTACATAGTTTTTTATTAAATTCGATCGATTTGCTGGACTCACCGCGCGAATTATTAAGGTACCCGGTAACAATGTTTTTTTGATTTCAGGGCAACACACTTTTGATGTCGAACCGTGTTCAGATGTTGTGTAACTTGAAAGCGTTTCGTTGCAGTCACTTTATCGTCACACACTGTACAATACAACACCTTATCGTCAGTTGTAAGAACACTGAATTCCTTAACATAACTTCGAAGTGTAACAGACACAGACCGTTTTTCTTTACCCATCTTTACACTCTAAAATTTCAAACTGAAATGCAGTTTGCAATTTCTGAACTGTCTTAATTGAAAGATTACAAGATTAGTAAACAAAAGTACAGGCAAATTTTTCTATGAACAGGAAGTTGTCAAAGGGTCTGGAATTTCCTAATACCTATTTATCACAATATCGCAGGATGTAAGTATTTAAATTTTAGTTGAAACTTTTTCTTTCTTAGAAAATATTAACAAGTACACAGATGGTTAACGCAATAACTCTGCATATGTTTGCTATAAGCAGAAAAAACATGCAAATGCATAGAAATCCTATACCTAGTCATTACCTTTAATAGCGTTTACTGTCTCCAGCCTTACTGTGTGGAACTCCATAATCATGAAATATAATCATATTAAAAGATTAATTTAAAGTTTCACAAGTTTTATTAGTTTATCTTAACCTGACAATATTGTTTCAACATTAAAATGTCATTATCAAAGGTAGATAAGATTGATAAACAAACACGTTGCTAAGGATAAATACATACAGAAAATAGGTAACTAGATATAATACATACAAAAACTAAACATCTAACACTTCTAATAAAGGAGAATTACTAAGCTCAGTTTGTTCATTTATTAAAGGTACTGTGCGTTTATATAGTGCGATAGAACATACTCTGTGCACAAATTGAAGTGGATTTTTAAAAATATAATTTATACAAAAATATTTAGCAAAATAAAAAAAAACTGTACTAATTATGTTAATTCAAAAAAGGCTTTATACCCTAATATAGAAGTGATTAATTGGTTAAATCGATTTTCAATTATTGATTGACATAATCCCTATAGTCTTCATTAGTTAGTCAAGAACACTTGAAAGACTTCTGCTCGTTGAAATTGTTTCAGTTTCAAACTTTGGTGATCTCTAGAGATTACTTCGATGATTTCTAACAGATAACTCTTGCATGGTCTTTCTCAAGTTTTCGAATGACACAACATTTATTACATCAAAAGTGACCTTTGCTAACTCCTATAGGTCATAGAACTATTTTATCGGTTGGCAGCAATAATACCTGTATTGGTACAAAGAACCAACCTTTGTTTTTCCTCTGCCTTGCTGCTTAAAACTCCTTTTTTAAGGAGTTTTAGCACTTTAAACTATAAATATTAAATATATATCTTAAAGCTTTCAGTTTCGAATACTTTTAATGTAAAAGATAAAACAAGATGTAAACTGCAATTGCCGGGGCCGGCTAAAATGAACTTGTCCGCCTGTTGAAGAAGAGCTCAAACTAATTTTTTATGCATTGGTCCAATTTAATTCGTGAAGGGTACCTCAAAGTCTGAAGTTACGCCACTGGCGCCGTTAGTTTTTTATCCGGGGCCGGGGTTTATAATTACGTTTTGAATTATCAATTATTACCTTGCAAAATCAATTAAAGTCTCATAACTCTTCTACTTATCAAACTGTATACATTTTAATTACTCTGGAGGATCTTCCAAGTGAAAATCTAAGAAAGAAAAGTATTTCTACCCTTATCTTAACAACTTAACCTTGTTCTTTTTCTATTGCAGACTGCAGTGTTGTCATTTATTAGAAATGTCAGTGTCATGAAAAAATGCTCTGACAACTGGTAGTTATTTAATTTTTTGCTTAAAATACAGACTGTTTTATTTCTACAAGATCTTTTTATGTGATAAAATGTATTTTTCGGTATGTATTCATTGCCGTTACAAGTATCTTTCGTATACATTTCGAATCACAAAAACCTAACCTCAGGATTTTTTCTTTTACTGTCCTTTTTAGAAAACAAGTTTATTTATTGTTCACTGCACGTTATTATCAGCATGGATGATAAGAGGTTCATCACAATTTTACGTGCCAGGCATGGCTCCAGTAGAATTCAAAAAAGGGCAACCTATAGATGTAAAAGCAGTTAAGATGACTAGTATACATACACAATTACCATACGAATATTATTCCCTCCCATTTTGTTTACCAAAAAATGGGTCCGTACAATACAAGTCTGAAAATCTAGGTGAAGTTCTTAGGGGCGACCGTATTGTTAATACACCTTACGAGGTTAAAATGGCCGAGGATACACAGTGCACTTTATTATGTCATCAGACGAGTCAAGAACCAATATATTGGAATTCGCAAGCTTCACAAACTGTCGCTGATCGTATTCAACATGAATACTTTGTACATCTGTAAGAAGAATCCTTGATTGTATTTTGTGATAGTTTGTTTAAATTGGATATTTTTTTAGGTTAGTTGATAATTTACCAGCAGCCACTAGGGTGTTTAATCCAGAAACCAATGAATTACAGTTTGAGCATGGATATAGATTAGGTAGTGAAATAAGTGGGAAGAGTTACATAAACAATCATTTAAAGTTGACACTTTTATATCACATACCTTCACCGTAAGTTATAAATTAAATATGCTACATAATATCAATGAGAGAATTCTTGTAGAGATGTATATAGAGTAGTTGGTTTTCACGTGGAAGCCAAATCGGTACATTTGGATGATTTAAAGTTTACCAGTAAACACTGCACTTTTCCAAACAAACCAAGACCACAGCTAATTGATATAAAAACAGGAACAAGACTATTTTTTACATATGAAGTTGAATGGGAGCAATCGCAGATAAGTTGGGCCTCGCGTTGGGACACTTATTTAGCTATGAATGATGTGCAGATCCATTGGTTCTCTATTATTAATTCGTTAGTGGTGATTTTCTTTTTATCGGGTACTACTAAACCTGCACAATTTTTATTTAATGAGATTTGATCTTGCTTGTAATTTGCAGGTATTTTGACGATGATAATGGTAAGAACTCTAAGAAGGGATATTGCAAGGTACAATGCTGATGAAAGTATGGACGAAGCTATTGAAGAAACAGGCTGGAAACTTGTTCATGGTGATGTGTTTAGGCCTCCACGTAACACTAGACTTTTTGCTGCTGTTATTGGATCTGGGATTCAAATATTCTTAATGGCTCTTATTACAATATGTAAGATTTCGATTGTTGATACTTTTAATGTGAGTTTCTATAAAAGATTGATATGGCAGATTATAATTTAGACCTCAGTTTTTTCTAACCTTAAAAACTTATGTGACAGTTCTGATTATAGGTTATGTTGGTTATATTTTAGGGAATCACAACGTATGGTAAGTTTGCAGCTATGTGTTTCTATGTCTTCCCTAATACAGTTACCGGTAATTATTCGATATACCGACCCCTATCATACATGCATACATACAGAAATACCAAGCGCTATGGGTTTTCGTTTGAAAAACGTCATAAAAACAGGTAAGAATTATGAAATATTCTTATCAGATGACACAAACACCATTTTTAAGCTATTTTCACGTAAATACAGCCATCTTTTTTACTAACTATAACCTAACATCATAACATTCTAACCTCAAAATGGCCATTTTAACATTGTTTTTCTTATTAATTACCGGCGACCGGCGCGATTTTTTTTCGTATTATTGTTCTCTAAGTTATCCTCTACAACTCAGCATAATTGGTTTATCTGGGTTCAGAAGGGTCGGTATATCGAATAATTAATCAGTTACCAATCACAGGTTGTTATTATCTAATATACTCTCATTCAATCCTTTGATCGGAAAAGTTGGGTAAAGTTCAACTTTTGCGATAGATTGTTTTTGTTGGCAGCATTAGCTTTTACATAGGTTTTTACTCTTTTCAAGCTGGTGTCTATCTTGCTCACTAGTTTAGATTAATAAGTTTAAGAGATACCACAAAACAAGTGTCGACTGTCAAATTTACGTGCACCTCTGAACACTTCAAAAGTTGTATGAACGCAACTGTATAAATGCACAGCTGCAAACTTACCTTTACACTTTAATTCCAATCAATCATTTATAGATACCTATAATATATTTTTGCGTTTAGAAAATGTTTTAACAATTATTTCCAGTTTTCGCCATGTTAGGAATGTTATCCCCAGCATCCCGAGGAGCACTAATGACCGCAGCAATATTCCTATACGTATTTATGGGTCTCATAGCTGGTTACTTCTCGGCTCGCTTATATAAAACAATGAAAGGACGCGAATGGAAGAGGGCAGCTTTCCTGACTGCAACTTTCTATCCAGCTATAATATCAATTACGTGTTTCTTCTTAAACTTCTTCATCTGGGGCAAAGCAAGCAGCGGTGCTGTACCATTTTCAACAATGATATCGTTACTGTTGATGTGGTTCTGTATATCGTTACCTTTGGTGCATTTAGGTTATTATTTTGGTTATCGAAAGCAGCCGTTTCAGCATCCCGTTAGGACCAATCAAATACCCCGACAGGTGCCAGATCAGCATTGGTATATGAATCCAATTTTATGGTGAGTTTGATTTGTGTAGATGCTTGGATTGACTGGAGAATCATCTAAATGTTTTTTTTGCAGCACATTGATGGCCGGAATTTTACCATTTGGTGCTGTCTTCATCGAATTGTTCTTTATTTTTACTGCCATTTGGGAAAATCAGTTTTATTACCTTTTTGGGTTCTTGTTCCTGGTTTTTATTATACTTATAATATCGTGTTCGCAAATTTCTATTGTCATGGTTTACTTCCAGTTATGTGGTGAGGTAAGTAAGAAGTTGGGTTATAAACTAAGTTAGTAGTTAGGTTTGGTTTAGTGCAGATGTGGATAGGTAGTGCAGAGTGGCCCATAAAATTTTATTTTAAATTTTGCTGAATCACAGTAACTCAAATAACAGCAACTGTGATCCACTCAGGCGTCAGGTATGGAAACTATGGCATTAACCAGGTTATGCGATGTGAATATAACTAGGTGGCAAGGATCTCAAAGATCATTCATCAGGTGTGCTAAGACCGAGTGCTAAAACAAAATTTTGTACTTTACCAATACTATACAAATCTAACATAACCACGAATTTGATTTCTTTTTGAGAATTATATTTTTTTTATGAAAGTGGGTAATGATTTCTGTTACCAGGTAATAGCCTGCGGCACTCCCAGTTCTCATTACTGAAAAGCAAAAATGCACCAAAACATGGTTGAGTGCCAGTGCTCACATCCAAGCTTTTACATGAGGCACTTAATTTTTAATATAATATTATTATGAAGAATATAAAAATGGTTGCTATCATATATATCAACTTATAAGTATTTTTGTAATATTTTTATGACAATCAATTTATTAACAATCATAACGTTTTGCAAATTGATTAATGACCTCTAACATTTTACAAGTAAATATGAAGTAGTTTACGAAAAATCACTTTAAAGTAGCATTAATCTGTAAAATGCATGTCTAAAGTTTGTGTCACTTAATTAATAATAACGAGAACTAAGCAAATTCTATTTGATGGTTGTTGTTACCACAAAGTATAAAATCAGTTAAAAAATTCTGGAATTTTTAAGTGACTCTTACTATAAAACGCGAACGTCACCGTTTTCGTAACCACTTTCCAGTTCCTAATGTCACTTCAAAGTTCCTATTGTAAAAACATTTAAGTTTAATCTCACATTTAACCATTAACATGAACATTATATTTTTTATACTGCTACTACATAATAATTAGATATGGCATATTTTAAAGTTGTGGCAACCAAAGAAAAAAAAGAATATACTTCACCCTTGTTCCCTATAAATGGGAACAATAGTAATATTTTGTATTGGTCCCAACTAGTACCAGTGCAAAAATACAATTAACCTCCAAATTCCAAACTAACCTACAGCAGATATGCCTCTATTAGGCAATCCAACTACTCATCAAATGGTGTTTTTGTGGCGCCGGCGGAGATATTTGCCCATAGCAGCTATCATTATGTGCATAGATTAAGGTCAATTTATTAGGTAATCCAACAGTCTGTCAAATGGTGATTTTATGGTAATAGTACTGGAACTTTGTAGTAATTCTGATGCAAAACAAGTAGTAAAAATCACTAAAAGTGATTCTACTGGGTAGCAAAAGATGTAAGTTTTTCTTTCAATACTGTAAAGTTCTGTTACTTTAAAGGGTTATACAATATTGTTCCACATACTTTAGAAGTTACTCAGAAGTAAGGGAACTACATAGTTCCAATAAATTGTAGAAAAAACTACATAATTACTAAAACATTCTTGAACGGAAGTAATTAAACCTGTAAGACCCGTTTTACACATCAGAGAATTATAACGAAAATTTTAACCAAAACTTTTAGCAAAATTTTTACAATAAATTTGCAAATAAGATGAAAAAAAATTTTGGAAGAAAATTTGATTAAATTATGGTCATATGATGCATACGTGTTTGCAACACAGCTGGAACATTCATTGTAAACAAAGAATGATGTAACTATAAAAATAGTTGGTGTATTCAGAGAAACTTTGTTGACTTAATAAATTGAATGAATGCATGAATACAGGCAAGTTGCCACAACAATGGTATCTAGCAATTGTTACACCTCTATACAAAAAGAGCGATAAGCATCTGTCAGAAAATTACCGCCCAATTAGCTTAATATGTAATCTATGTAAAGTAATGGAAAAAGTGATTGTAAAAGAACTAACACCTTTTCTAATAGAAAATCATGTTATTCCAGACACACAACATGGATTTTTACTAAAACTATCAACAACATCCAACTTACTAGATTGTTTAACACATTCACCTCCGGCAACGCGTTTACCGCGTTCATCCCATATTTCGTCATATGCCCACAACGCGGCTGCCGCGGACACTGTTGTATTGAGCTTTATAGGCAAGTTTCTCTAGCGGACTTGTTGTTACTTGAACCAAAATCGGCAGGCACATAGAAAAAGACATTGTCTCACTATATTTTGGTTTTTGAATACTGCTGTTTAATTTTAATTAGTTGAAGAATGAATTCTAAGTGTACTATAAAACGACGTAGCAACTCAGATGGTAAATTTATTGATTTTATATGCATTAAAAAAGTTATTTATGAAAAGCTTTGTAAATTAATTTTTACTGGCGAGCTGGAAAGTGTGTGGGGGAGCGACGAAGGAGCGAGCCTCCATAATTTAGTGAGCTCAATAAAGATTAGTTGCAAAAGGTACAAAGTTTTATTTCCACTTTTATTAGCGTTTTTTTATTCATTTATTGTATATTTTGTATAAAAATACATTTTGTAATCAAAGGCGGTAGGCGGTTGACGGTATATTGGATTAAATTTATTACAATATGCCTGCAACGCGACTAGCGCGGTCTTTTTTTTATAATTTCAAAAATTTTTTTTTCTATATTATTCTTTAAACGTCCCCAACAATCCTTAAATTTTGAACAAAAGTGAATTTAAAAAAGAAAGTTGGTCCGCCACCGACCAAACTCATAAAAGAAATAGGTGGCAGTGAATGTGTTAAATGAATGGACATTTAATCATGATGGACAGCCAACCAATGTAAAATATCTTGATTCTGAAAAGGCTTTTGATAAAGTTCCACATGATCGACTATTACATAAACTAGAACATTTTGGAGTAAGAGGTAATTTACTTCAGTTGATAGAGAATTTTCTTAAAAACTGATATTATCAAGTCAGAGTAAATGGTTTCCTATCAAATCAACATAAAGTGCTAAGTGGTATGTCCCAATCATCGGTTCTAGGCCTCCTTCTCTTTGTAATCTATGTCAGCGACTTGGTAAATAACATCAAAACTAATATAATCTTCTTTGCTGATGACACCAAGCATTTTGGAAATCCCTTGGAAGAATACATAGAGCTGAATGATGACTTGAAGGTAATAGAAGATTAGGCAGTTGGTTTTCCTTTATAAATTTTAATAGTTCCATATACACAACTCTCTCCATTATTTTTTCCATTGCAGGGAGCATGTTGATTGGTCTAAACTCATTACTTAAACTAGTACCAGTTATCTTCCGTCTGGGTATTATTATTGATGTCTTTGATGTCCCTGTGATACCACTCCTCTATTGATTGCTTAAAATTGATTACTTAAATAAATCACTGATAGAATTGATTCATATTGTAAAAAAGACAATGTAGTGGGTGATCCACTTAACTTTCCCCCCTACTTTTCTCTGTTATTTCTGTAGTTACAAAGAAATGACTTGAACAAAATTTGTAGGACTTTTTCTAAAGTTTTTAAATATGACATCAAAAAACAATTTAAAAATAAATGCCGGTTATATATACAGGGTGTTCCGGACAAATATGCAATGCTTTAAGGGGGTGAAAGGTGACCATATAGAGACCCCAAAACTCATAAAATAAAAATAAAAAATAAAAAAAAAATTTCGGATTTTTCCGTATTTTTTACAAGTCACGAGTCGCCTATGGATTGTTTGTAAGATGTTGACCCTGAATTACTGATAAAGCAAACAATAGTAACTGACCTCCGCTACGTACGTATCAATTTACAGAAACAACAGAATTGAATTTCATCAGTGGTTGCCGAGTGACTCACTACCTTGATGACTTGATCGTTTATTAAGGTCGGTAAATTAAATGTCACATACGTTCGTTGACCTAATTTTGATGGAAACATTGCCTGTTTTTCATTTTACGAATGTCATTTTAACAAAATGAGTAAAACTTACCGTTTACGAGTAAAACATTTTGTGCAAACTGGGGATTTTCCTGTTTGCGTTCCAATAGCCATTGGCAAAATTGCACTCGTGGTATAAGTGTACTTTAAAAAATGGTTGATTTGAAAAGTTCCGTTCATTCAACAGGCATGTTTGGTTCTGCCATAATTTAAACAGTAACTAAATACACTTAAATAAACTACTTATCGGTAGGGATACGAGAATGAAAAAGCCCTTTATATTTCTACCATTGGTTATTTTTAATTCACGCTTACTAATCTTTGGTCTGAAACATGTGAAACGTTCTGATTTTATACATAACTTTTAAGGGTCGTAAATGCTTAATGATGCTGAACGTCTGCCATGTAACGGCAAGACGATTATTAAAAGAAAGGGAAGTTTTAGTTATTAGTTAACACTGGTCGAATTCGATCCATGTATTGATACATTTTTATATTAAACAATATAGATTAGATTATCGGCTTTTGATTTACCTGGCTAAGTATCTTACATGTCACTAAAACAAACACTTAACACTACCTAATGCAAGTTATTAATTCTAAAAAACGTGTATTAATTGAAACTCAAGTTTACCAACACGTAACACAAAGAAAGTTGACGACAAACTGCATACTGCAGTTACAAATCTCAAAAGATCTGAGTCAGTAACAGTTATTACAGATGTTCAAAATGAGTGTTATTATTTATAGTTAAAAATGTTTTAAAAGCAAGTACTGCTATTTGGTGTTGATTACAATCTTCCGAAGAATTTATAAATATTTATCCTGCTACCTGCTTGGGTTAGTTTATGGCTTATTTGTCCATGACCTTTAAAAGTATGTATTAGTAGACACAATTTTCATTTCATACAGCTTTATCTACTATTTGCAGTGGCGTGCCTATTATTTTTATAACGGGGGTTGTCATTTCAAAGGGGCATTTCCGGAAATTGTTAGTAAGATGTTACTCTACACATGTTTCTCTATTGCTCTTTAACGGGAAAGGCATCTTTTTCAAAACACCCTGTATATATATATATATATATATATATATATATATATATATATATATATATATATATATATATATATATAAATTGAATTTTTTAAATGGAACACCCTGTATTTTATTGCCTTGTTCAACGTAGAATTTCAGTCTGATTTCAACAATATAGAATATATAATACCATAGAATAATTAATATAAGTAGAAGCACAGCTGCAATGTTTAAAATGTAACCCAAAAATGTATAGATGGCTAGTAAACTAGCCATCTATAGGACAGTACAAAAAATTCCATTAGCAATTATACAAACCTAACTCACAGTTTTCAATATGTTTCTAACGCAAGAAATATTTGGTTGTAGAATTGACATACTTTATACTTTTGACCTAAACTGTTACTACAAAAACAAAACAAAAATGTTTTGATAGCAATTGTGTTTTATGATTCATGAAAAACGATCCTTTTGTATGTTTCCTTTATGTATATCTATATTAATAAATGCATGTATCTCAATAATTTCTAAAATTACCATGGATTTTAAAACTATCTAATTTAAACTAAAACACGCCTTCCACTAAAAAATCCTATAATATTGAAAAGCTTAAAACGTGTGATCATTTAAATTCTGTTTTTATTACCTTTGTTTTCGATCACAACCTAAAAAATGAACTCTAGCTAATTACAAAAGTTACACTATACAGGGTGTGTCACCGCCTGTCACGACGAGTTTTGGTTAGAAGAATATAGGAAACCAGTAGGAGTTGCGATTTGAAATTTTGGAGGTAATGGTTTCGAACTACGTACGCAAAATTTTAGAAGACTGTACTAATTAATTATGTTAATCCAAAAAAGGCATAGACAGAAAACATATGTCACGAATTATCAAACCAAGTGATTAATCGATTATTTTCTTAATCGATTTATTCAATTATTTAAATAATTGATTAATTGAATAATCGGTCAATCCATTAATCGATTTTCGATTATTGATTTCTATAACCACACAATCCTAGTAGTAGACCAGGCGCGTGCTGGTCCACCGGGATACCAGGAGTTTCCCGGTGGGCCTTCATAAAGTTGACTCGAAGGGCCCTCTGACATGACTGAATTTAAATTATCAACAATTAAATTATATTTAAGTAGGAACAATTTACCTCGCCGCTGTTCAACTCGACCACACCTGACGAACAGCGACGATTGAATCTAATTTTCTTCTCCGATCTTAGCCTTGCGAACCACTCAAGAACTCGTTAATTTAGAAGAATCGAAGTATCCTAATGTTGCGAATGCGTTGCGTATCATATTTATATTGATGACGTAATTTGGGCATATTTTGTAGGTTCTGCCTAGAAACTTCAATTGGATTGCAGTGTATTATTACGTTATGCGATCCGGTGAATTCGATTTGCGTAAGTGGGCAAGTAACTGTCTGGAACTTCTGGCGGCTGTACCATCCACTGATGTCCAAATGCCAGTTCAATTCGACCAAGAAAACCCCATCTTTATTAAGGTTTTAAGTCTTCATGGGACCCCATGGCCGACGTGTTTTCTACTTGTGTCGCAGTATACCTAGATCGCCTTTGCACAAAAAGAAATATCTTATCTGAAGTAGCGAGAATTTACGATCCTTTAAGATTTTTAACCCTAGTGGTTCTTTTAGCAAAAAGGTTGATGCAGCAATTATGGATGGCGAAAATACATTGGGATGAACTTGTTCCTGAGGCAGTGATCAATAACTGGAATTTGTTCAAGTTGGAACTTCCTAAACTTTCAAATTTAAAATTGTCTAGATGTATTAATTTAGACTTGGCCCTCGTAAAAGAACTTGATGCATTCTCGGATGCGTCTGGAATTGGTTACAGTGCGTAGCGTATTTAAAGGTTCTATATTCTAACAGCTCTATCAGAGTTTTTTTTGATGTGCAGGAAAACTAGAGTTGTACCTCTAAAAACAATCACCATCCCATGTTTGAAATTGTGCGGTGATGTGTTGGCAGTTGAGTTGGTGTAAAGTCTCATCGATGCTTTGAAGAAGCAGATCACATTTGACGATATGATCACTTGCAAGACTCCTAGACACCAAGACATTTGTGGCTAACCGAGTAGCTTTCACTCAAGATATCGTCGCTCCTTCGTCATGGTATTACGTTCCGTCAGCAGATAATCCGGTTGATAGTCCCTCACGCGGACTTATGCCCTCACAATTGCTAAATCGTAGTTTGTGGTGGAAGGCACGTCCATGGCTCTCTCATCTCCTAGCCTCGTGGCTACAACCTTCATACTCGGCAAGTTATTTTTCTGCAAGAAGAATGAAAAACTTGTACTGACAGTTACTAATGAATCCCATATAATAGATGATCTAATAATTAATCTAAATAAATAAATTATCCTTAAAAGTTTACCCGAAGTCGGGTGTGGGGCCCTCTAAGGAAATATCTTCCCGGGCCCTAAAATTGACCCAGCACGCGCCTGTAGTAGACAATATTTTGTTGGGTTGTTCTAAAGAAAGACGAACATTTGTTAAAATGCAATGTTTCCATACAAAATAACAAAATTGGACACTCGATGAAAAGGCAATGGCTTTAAGTATTTTCTATAATATTATTACTTATAGTCCAGTCATTTAGAACAAACACAAGTTGAGGTAAGTCTTTGGCTCTTTGCATAGGCCTTCCTTGCGAGTTGTTAAATAACCCCAGAGGCGTAGCTAGCGTTTGTGCAACCTGTGCGTAGCACGTGAGCGCCGCAGTCAAAGGGCTAGCGCCTCCTGACAGAGTAAAATATAATATAAATTAAATAATACCAGTGCAAAGTTAAAATGAAAGGACTAGGCACCACTTAAATGGAAATCTAAGGACCAGTCGATTTTGTTGATTTTTATACGATTGGATAGATAATGAAAAAACGAAAAATTCATATCATTGGCCCAACACGGAGAAATTCATAGGAAAGCCGCAATTCGGGATTTTAGAGCAACATAATTCCCATTTAAAATGCATTGCTGTCAATCAATTCGTCTCAACAATAGAATCTGATACTAACCCTGTCAGTGGCTCTAAAACTTTTTAAAATTTTGAACGAAACAATATAAGGTTTTAGTAAGTTTTGCTTTCTCAAGTTGCACATACTTAAAAATTTCAAAATTTGATTGACATTGGTTTGACAATTTATTCTAACCTTTTTTGAATAAATATTCAAAAATAAATAGACTTTCTTGAAGTAAATGCTCATGAAAGAAATCGAATAAAGCCTAAATAGAAATCAGGTAGGTATTTACTTATACAAACATGCAGTTTTTGTAATTGTCCATTGTAAAAAGTAGATTTTAAACAACAATTTGTGTATTTTCTTTTTAGATTTTGTATTAAGCAGAATGCAACTGACTTTAAATCAATTGAAGATATAAAAATATTGCACGAAAAGGTATTTGCGAATAATAATATTACAACTATTTTAGAAACCAATGATTTAAATAAATCATTTTTCTGCTAATGGCATTATTGTCAAAATTATTGAATTGTATGCTAGTAGTGCTGTTGAACATCGACAATATCCATTTTTAACTCATTCTATTTAATACAAGTTTTGTAAGATGCAGTGTTACGTTTGTGAACGAGAAGGACATCCAAAAGAATTGCAACGTTTCAGTAATTTAGATATTTATCTAGAATATCAACAACTTGCAACCAAACATCGGTTAAACAATGGATTACAACCCAGAGATATGGACAGAAATGATGACGTTTTATTATTCATGCAAATTGCCACACACTTATAGTGCAAACCATTGATGTGGATGTAGGTGATGAAGACAATCTCAAATTCAACTGCATAGTTCAAAGACAAAATAAATATTGTATATACAATAGGCAAAAATTACTCCGAAAGCGCTCTTTGAAGTAAGATTGGAAGTTTACTCTTACAAGGAGATCTTTATTTCCAGAAATGGGTTCTGCTGTGAAGAACATTTTGATAAAAATGACATGTTCCCCAAAATATCGTTGATCAATTCAGCACATCTTATTACTTTCACAAGGGCTACCATTTGCTGAAACCTGTATTAGTCGTCGCACTGATGGATGTATTTTAGACGTTCACAGACTGTATTTTTCCGATTATAAAAATAATAATGCAGCTTTATTAAGAACATGTGAAGATACAGAATGGCTATGTAACTAATTGGTTACATAATGATGATATAATAATCGTTAATACAAAAGCTAAAATGAAATAAATAACATACACAAATACTTAGTTTAAAATCAACTTTTTACAAGAAAAAAAAACTGCATGTTTGTATAAGTAAATGCCTATTATTAATCCATAAACTTTATCTTCAGCATGCAAAGCTGTAAATCTTTTACCCTCATTTTTAATTTTAGAAGGATTTTGCTTCTAAATCTGTGGTATGTAGCCACGTTCAATGTTGGCTACCATTTTAATGTATCCCACTTTCATCTAAATGTGTAAAAAATTATTGTTTCATTACTTAATAAATACTGTACCTAAATAGTTTTTAAAATTTTATTTTTATGTTTTAATATGTGGTTGTTCTAAAACGAGCAACTGTTAATACAATCTGCTTACATTTGAGTACTTTATAGAACGATACAACGTAGTTCTTCCCATTTGATAATCTAAATCTTGTTTAGCATAAGGAAATAAATCATTTAAATAAGTAAAGTGTGGTATCTTTTTAAGAAAATTGCAGTTTTTCATTGATAACTCTTTATTTAAGAAGCGTAGATATCCCATAGAATAAAAGCATGTACAGCTATATTACATGAAATCAGTACTTACTGAAAATATGTTTGCAGGTTTAGTAAAATTAGAAGTTTCTTTTTGTTTTTTGATGTAATATTTAAAATTGCCTCGTTCCTGCCTCAATAAAATTATTATTCGATATTTTTCATGTGCATTTATTTCAAGAAACCCTATTTATGTTCGAATATTTATTCCAAGAAGGTTAGAATAAATTGTCAAACCAATGTCAATCAAATTCTGAAATTTTTAAGTATGTGCAACTTGAGAAAACAAAACTTACTAAAACCTTTTATTGTTGCATTCAAAAGTTTTAGAGCCACTGACAGGGTTAGTAACAGATTATATTGTTGAGGTGAATTAATTGACAGCAATACATTTTAAATGGGAATTATATTACTCTAAAATCCCGAATTGCGGCTTTGCTAGGAATTTCTCCGTGTTGGGCCAATGATATGAATTTTTCGTTTTTTCATTATCTTTCCAATGGTATAAAAATCAACAAAATCGACTGGTCCTTAGATTTCCATTTAAGTGGTGCCTAGTCCTTTACTAATAAAATATAGTTTATATTTTTAATCGGTTATTTTTTCATATGAGGGACGACATGGCGCTGCCTTGTACAGGGGCCCCACAAACCCCAGCTACAGCTCTAAATAACACCATAAAAGTCAACACGGGTAGATGGTGAGCTCGAAGAGATAATGAGAGTAAACCACTCCCTATAACGGTTTTTGTCGTTTTTCTCGGAAACTATTAGGTTTATCGAGATGAAGGAGGTTAGGTAAAATAAAGATTAGTTAATTCCCTACTCAAAATTTGAAATGTTTTCTCATACCTAGCCTTCGCTTTGTGTTATCGAAGAAAGAAGATATGTTATACATCAGCAATTTGTACCAGTAAATGTGCTCACAGAACTATCGGGCGCAACTTTTTGTGGTCTCATATTCGTCATGAAGTGGCTAAGAAAAATTGGTTGAGAGCCGAACGCGATCACGGCTCAATCGTCTTTTACCTTAACATCTCTTCGGCAAAATCCATCAGGCGATATTATCGTTATCCTTGGTGCCAGTCGGATGAAGACTTCGTATTGGTAAGTTACTTCTTAGGAGAGTACACTGCGCTACTCAAGTTTTTTTTATCCAGTCTAATACGTACAAGGTGTTTTGTGTACAAGGTGCGTGAAATCCTAATTTCCTTTATTTATAAGATCTTGGGGTATCGAGTAAAGTCTTTTCTTGAATGACTTTCTCTGTAAAATTGAATTACACGATTTGATTTCTGTTTTGCTTTAAATGTAGCATGTTCCACAAGGCAGCAGTTTCGTTTTGAATTGTGCATTTCAATTTTACAGAGAAAATCATTCAAGAAAAAGATTTACTCGATACGAAGATCTTATAAATAAACGAAATTAGAATTTCAAAAAAGAAGAAACACCCATTGGGTTGTATAAAAAAATGACTAGTACAGTATACTCTCCTAAGAATCAACTTGCCAATATGAGATTTTCATCAGACTGGCACTAAGAATAACGATAATATCGCCTGATGAATTTTACCGAAAAGACGCAAAGGTAAAAGATGACTTGACCATGATCGCGTGCGGTTCTCAACGGATTTTTCTTAGCTACTTTATGGCGAATATGAGACTACAAAAAGTTATGTATAAAAGTTCCTCGAGCACATTTACTGGTACAAACTGCTGATCCAAATATGGCATTTTCGGAGAGGTACGAAAAAACAACCCAACAATTTTGGTAGGAAATTAAATAAACTTTATTTTACCTAACCTCCTTGATCTCGATAAACCTAATAGTTTCCGAGAAAAATGACAAAAACTGCTAAGGGGCGTGGTTTATCCTTATTATATCTTCGAGTTCACCTACAGGTGGTGACTTTTAGGGGGTTATTTAACTATCCACAAGGAAGACCTATGCAAAAATCCAAGGATTTGCCTCAACTTTCCGCTATTTTTTCTGGACTATAATTGGGATTTAACTGGATTATTATAGGTTACTATTAAAAAAAGTTAAATTGGTGTTACCATCCGTTTCCATAGTAAGATCAGGCTTAGGGTTTTTAATTTCAACGATAAGTAGATACATGCTTTAAATACTCTATTAAAAACTAACATCTATGTGGATAACGAAGAAGTATTTTTCAATGATATCAGAAAGTTTTTAATAAAAGTAAAATAAGCAACCCAGATCTTCAGTAACAAACTCGCTCCAGGCTTAAAGACAGCAGACCATACCAGCGAAATAAAAACCAGGACAATAAAAAATACATCTTTGTTTAAAAACAAGAATAATTTAACTGAAAAGTGCAACAGCCGGTTCCTAAAAGATAAAAACTTCGTATCGCCGTCCACTTTCTGTTCTAAACTCTAGGGTTGGAGATGTTTTAACAGAACCATTTGAGTGGCTTTGTAAGTAAAGGAAGGGTAGTAAGTGCAAAAACGGTTAAGGACACAAAAAGCATTGCATAGATGGGTTTCAGTACGCAATCAAACGCAAATTAGTGATTAGGGTTGATTTACAAGAAGAGGAGTACAGTTTTGCGATAACAGAAGCAAAGCATTTAGTTTCAACCCTAGTTGTGTTTCCGAATATCACTGCAATTTAATATTTGTATGGGGTTACAACAACCACCAGAAACAAAGAACTATGAAACAGATGATGATGTTCCTTTAGATCTCGGCGAAGGAAAAGAATGCCAAATATCGCTTATTGTATCTGAATTCTAACAAACATTGGAATCTTCAGCAAACGTTTTTCGGATACTGATGCAGATTCTAGCACAGATACCGTTGTGCTAGAATTCGACGAATCTTTGGTAACTTGTTCAATTTATTATATATCTGATTATAAACACGTAAAATAATATAAGATAATATTTTAACAGGCAAGAGTAGCATCTTAGTTGAAGAAAAGAAACAACTGCTAATAGTATTTCGCAATTACGGGTGGGAATCTTCCATTCAATATTTAATAAGACCCTCAGCTGATTTTTTTGCAAGAATTGTTATAAAAGACCGTGAACATAAGAAACATTATGTAGAGTAATAGCATAGAATAATTAATATCTATATGATAATAATGATTTAGTGAAGATATATCGAGAATTTAATATAAAGTAAGTATTTGTTGCAGATATTACTTTTTAAAATGGTAAAGTGGTATAACAACGAACTAAAAGTGCAATAAAGAAGAAAACCAGACAAACACAGTCAAAATCTAGCGGCCATCTTTAGAAAAAATTGCGACACTAGATATTAATTAGCATGAGTAAATGCGCGAACTTTTCTGTTTTGAACTGTTCTGTTTTTTTATTTTGGGGGCGTTTTCTTGTTGTTTCTATACCTGCAAGATTTTCTTCGCTTTATTAACCATCTTTAACATAATCTCATATTATTTTTAAATACTATTTATGATTTTATTATGATCTATTAAATACATACTATATGATTGAGGAATGAATTGCATTATTTATATTTATTTATTTCTTGCTTTTTCTAGAATTAACTAACAATTTTCAATGTATAATTGCATACTTTTCAGACCGTTCTTTTGGCAGTTTTGCATTCTTGTATCATTACATCTTATTAGGTATCTTGATATGGTTAAATATTTACATATGTGGTTTAATTGTATTATTATGATAAATGCTTTTAAATTTTTTTGTAGTCTGAAAATAGATTTAAAGCTTATTTTCTATGCAAGTACATCAAATAAAACTGTTGCCTGTTAAGTACGGTAGCACGTATTTTTATAAATTAATTTGGTAAGATTCGGCATTTGAAACAATCCCATATTTATGTACGTAGTACGTAATCGCGTAACTTGATCTGCATGTTTAAGTACACTTATCTTTGTTGAGTTTATAAAAACTCATTCTTAGAAAAATGTTTGCACATGCAAGTATAGTGTCTGTTTAATGAAAGACGCTTGTTAATTATACCAGCAATTAAATTCTCTGAAATGCAAATGATTTGGTAAACAAATGAAAGATTTAAAGAGTGCAGCACTACCTAGATATGCCCCCCTTACTCTTCAGTATACCTGCCCCATATGATGACTGGTTACTTAAATCTCCGTAGTGTTATTCCTCTATTTATATTAATTACTCTATGATAATACTTACTTTTAACAGTTTTCGAAATATTTGCTTTTAATATATATTATGTAATTAGGAGATCAAGCGATACTTTAAATCCGAGAAGATGTATTGTAACATCTTCGTTATAACATCTTCGAGGACAACATCAAATGATATTTACGTTGCCATCAACAACGGAGATCAAGAACGTCTGAAACTCCGGTGTCACTGACAACGGAGATCAAGTTATACTTTATTTTACTAATTGTAGTATATAAACAATTGTTTGAAATACAAAATGAAATAAATATATAAATTAGACACTATCGCATTGTCAATCGAGTATGCTCTGATTTTAAAAACATTTGACATTTCTAACAATAAAATAAATGGGCAGTAGTGATCATTTGTTACACTAACTAGGTTATTTTTATTAATTATTGTTGTGTTTTCTAATTCTAATTAAATATTTTATGTGTTATTATTTAATATTATTTATTTATATATTTAAACGTAAATAATTCGAAAAGTACAGGGTGATCCAAATTGATTGAAAACTATTTGAATTTACCGCCACGTTAAATTATTGTTACATTGGCAACACAAATATTTTTCAGGCATTTTTTTACCTTTTTTTATTTTACAGTGGCATCTCAAAAATAATATAGCTTATAAACTTCTTTAATTTTGTAATAATAACTTCTTTTAATTTAAAAATAATAAACTTACCTGACAACAAAATTGTCTAAAAACCTGTAGTTCTGAAAAGAACTGTTTTATAAAATAAGACAAACAAAATAAAGCAAAAATCCAATGAAAACCTGCAACAACAATGTAAACGACGAGTTGTCGCAGTAATGTGACGCAACGCATTTCAATAGTGCTACACTAAAACCTACCGCGCAAAATTCAGTCTTCAATCAATTTGGATCACCCTGTATTAGAAGTAAATACTATGTGTTCTATATTGTTGAAATCAGTGCAAAATTCTACATAAAAAATGCAATAAAATAGGGGTGTTCCATTTAAAAAATTCAATTTATATATATAACTTCGGCATTTATTCTTCAATTGTTTTTTTGATGTCATATTTAAAAACTTTAGAAAAAGCCCTACAACTTTTGTTAGAATAACTTTTTTGTAACTACAGAAATAACAGACAAAAGTAAGGAAGGAAAGTTAAGTGGATCACCCTGTACACAAATTAATTAAACATAGTAATATTTGTAAATACATGTACTTGTCTTTATCTTTGGGAAAGCGAAAGAAACTTCAATTACTGTCCAAATGAGAATTGCTGCTGCAATTAACAACACAATAGTCGCATCCTTTGGACAGTTTCTTTTTTTACGCACAAATTAACACACAAGAGTATTAGTAATTTATAATTATTATAGTTAATTTATTTAAAAAAATTTATTTTTCAATTGACTTCCTTAATTATCACGTGGAGAACTGTCTAGGTTATGTGGGCCGCGTGTATGTGATGGATAGTTCTGCTGTGGTTCTGCGCAAGTCTACGCACACACTAACTGCAAGCGCTGGGAGTTTATAGAAAAGGATGCAATTATTACCACCAAAAACGGCTAAGTAAAACATCTGATATATCTCCTATAATCTGTGGGTGCACCATAGTACACAGCCGCAGCCGGCCAGCGCAACCCGCATTCGCTACCCTCTAGTTAGTAATAATACAGTCTATAAAATCTTATAAGTAAAGATCAATTCAATACATATAAATCTTACTATTCCCAACTGCTGCTCTCTGATAAAAAACAGTTCTATAACAAAAAGATAAATGAATCAGATAATAAAATTAAGACAATCTGGAATATTATCAATACTGAACTAGGCAGATCTAATAAGAACATAAATACTTTTAATGGAGTTAAAATTAATGAACAGGTAACAACATCACCAGAACAAGCTTGCAATCTTTTCAATGATTATTTTATCACAGCGGCTTCGCAAATTTTAGACAATGCCAATGTTGATACACTAGACACTAGATGTATACAAGAATGTCATAACTCTTTATACTTGTCAGATGTCACAACAGAGGAATTATATGAAGTAATAAATAATTTAAAAAATACACTGTCTGCTGGTGATGATAATATTAATAATATGCTTATTAAAAATGCTGCTTTACAAATTTATTGTTGTTCCTCTTTGTTATTTAATAAATGAATCTTTTAGAAATGGTATCTTTCCCTCAAAACTAAAAACTGCAATTGTGAGACCAATTTTGAAAAAAGGCGATCCATTGTTGATAGAAAATTATAGGCCTATAAGCCTCTTATCAAGTTTTTCAAAAATCTTTGAAATTGTTATGTGCAAACGTCTTATTCATTTTCTAGACAGAAATAATATCATTACCAATACTCAACATGGCTTCCAAAAGGGTAGATCCACAATTACAGCAATTTTTTCATTTATAGAACGCATTATTTATCACTTGGATAATGGGTATATTGTACATGGTGTATTTCTGGACTTGTCAAAGGCATTCGACTGTGTGAATCACCAAATACTATTGAAAAAATTAAATATCATGGGAATACGTGGAACAGTACAGAAATGGTTCGAATCATATTTAAATGCTAGATCTCAGAGGGTTTGTATAAAATCCGAAGTTGGCAACTTTCTCTCAGAATCTAAAGACATAAACATGGGCGTACCACAGGGTAGTGTCTTAGGTCCTATATTATTTCTCCTGTATATAAATGACTTACCAAACAAAATAGACTCATCTTCTGTAACACTAACAAACTATGCTGACGATACAAACATTCTAATAGCAAGAAAGGACCATAATATTTTAAAACAGGATACAATAAATACGGTTTCAGTAATGGCAGAATGGTTCCATCAGAATTCTCTAGTGTTAAATATGTCCAAAACTAATTGTATCTTATTTAGACATAGTAGAAATAAGGTTGATTATGGAGGTGATATTAATCTAAATAACGCAGTTATTAATTATGTAAACTCAACGAAGTTTCTTGGTGTTACGGTGGATGAGAATCTAGGGTGGACAAATCACATAGACAATCTCTGTGGTAGGATTACTAAAGCCTGCTTTGCTTTAAATGTGCTAAAAAAGGTAGTAGATCAAAACACTCTGAGATCTGCATATTTTGGACATTTCTATTCCATTATGTACTATGGAATTATTTTCTGGGGCGGCACACACAGTCAAGAGGTCTTTGTGATACAGAAACGAGCACTAAGAACTCTAGCTAATCTGAACCTTGGAGCTTCATGCAGAAGCTATTTCAAAAAACTAAATTTAATGACAGTTACAGGTGCTTATGTATATGCATGCATTAATTTTGTGTTTGATAATCCAGCCCATTTTAGAGACAACCTTTTAAATCATTTACATAATACCCGCAATATAGACAATTTTAGTTTGCCAATTCATAAGACAACATTATTTGAAAAAGGTTGTTATTATAAGTGCCTACAATTTTATAATATGCTCCCAAGACACATAAAAAACATTAAAAATACACATAGATTCAAAACAATAATTAAGCAGATCTTAATTGAAATTGAACCCTACTGTATTGACGATGTTACAAACATAAGTATCTTGAATTCATGTGAACTTCTAGGATTAGTTGAGATCAGAGCAAGGATCTGAAAAAACAACTCTAAGTATTAATTTATTATGTTTAATACTAGTTGAAAGTAATTCTATGTTAAGATAGGTTAAGATTGATGTAAACATCAGTTGCAAGCAGTGGTACTGCAGGTTTTGCTAGGTTTTCCGGTAGTTTCGGCAAATGCACCATGCTAATTCTTATTAATTAAGTTGCCCTAGCTCGCTCAATTATATTCATCCAGCAACTGACATTAGCATCAATCTTTTTCCCTACTTCACTTTTCTCTGACGTGTATTATACGACATACTTTGTATATCGTCCCTAGCACAAATAAATCTATTACTATTACTATATAATACTAGCGGTCTGTCTTAGCTAGTGTACATAAGATAAATGTATATCTGAGTGGATATGATTATACTGTGAAATATTTTTAGAATAATATTGATAGTAATTTGTTTATTGACAATCACTTTATATGATAATCTTGTCAAGATTATATACAGTATTCAGCAACGTCAGGAACTAATATAAATGAAAGAAAAGCAATTTGGGCAAGCAGTGCAGAATCAAAGAGATTTCTATAAAACAGTTGGCTAAAAATCACAATGTTAGTTAGCAAGGTGTTCGTAAATTGATTAAAAAGTTTGGAGATACTTAGTGTATACTTTGGAAGACTTAAATATGGTCGTAAACATGGGCCCTGTTATCCAGGATTAAAGACAAACAAGGTGTTGAACATGTCTCAAAGTAAACCAATGTAATCAGTACGCGACCTTGCGAAAAAGTAGGAACATCAAAAGAATGATTCGGCTGATAAAGAAAAGGTGCAATTTAAAAACAAAAAAAAATCTAAGAGACGAGAAACAATCGGTAGCTTTAAGAAAAAAAGAAAACTGTACAACACCTTAACAAAGAAAGATTATATTATTATTATTATATTATACAAATTTGATTATAAAACATTGCCATGGCCCTAGTTTTACACTACTAAGAAAAATGTAGATGTGATAAAAAAGGACAAGTAGAGTTTAGTGGAAAAATATGGGAATGCAGATTTATTCCGAAAAGAATGTTTGCAAAAAAAGACCGTTGCGAATGATTTAAAAGCATAAAGTGTCTACTTTATTTTGGCCTGGTCTAGCTGCATGTCATTATGCAGCAGCCACTAGGAATGGTATAAACACCATAAAGTCAATCTTTTCGAGAAAGAGCCTAATCCCCCAAACTGCCCTGAAGCATGTCCTATTGCAAACTATTGAACTATTATTAAACGGCATCTTCAGAACAACGTCGAAGCTGCAACCAGGCTAGAATATTTTAATAAAACAGGAAGAAGGCCGCCAAGGCAGTCATAGGGGAAGTCGTCCAAAACTTAATGCGTAACGTGAAGAAGAAAGTGAAAGAACTGGGAAAATAATAATTTTTTTATATTTTTGTACGAGGTGCCATAAATTCTCAGCCTGATATAGAAAAAATAAACTTGGTAAAATATATAATTTTTATTTTTCAATATAATCTTCCCTAATGTCAATACACTTATTACAACGTGGAATTAATAATTCAATGCCCTTGTAAAAATAATCTGAAGTTTTTCCTTCAAAATGTTCAATTATAGTTGCTTGCAACTCATCCTTAAAACGACGTCCCCTAAGGTCTTTCTTTTAATTGGAAAATAAATAATAGTCACTAGGAGCCATATCCGGACTGTACAGTGGATGATCCAATGCTTCAAAGCCGCATTCGCGAATGGCAGCTTGTACAATTGCGGCAGTATGAACGGGTGCATTGTCGTGTAATAATCGAACACCTCTTGTCAATTTTCTTCGATGTTTTGCACAAATATTGTTTCTCAATTTATGCATTAAAGACGCATAATATGTACTGTTAACAGTTGTATTGCGTTCTTTAAAATCAATCAGTAAAATGCCGTCACAATCCCAGAATATTGTTGCCATAACTTTCTTTGTTGATTGAATGACTTTTGCCTTTTTGGGACGAGGTTCAACGGGTCGCCACCATTCCATCGATTCCCTTTTGGATAGAG
The DNA here is from genome assembly GCA_929113105.1 of Agrypnus murinus. Lineage (NCBI taxonomy): Eukaryota > Metazoa > Arthropoda > Insecta > Coleoptera > Elateridae > Agrypnus > Agrypnus murinus. The sequence goes on from OV816028.1 coordinate 150,698,145, forward strand.
GATCATAATACAGAACCATTGTTTCATCTCCAGTGATGATGGACTCCAAGCTCAGCTTTGGGTCCTCTCCACACATGTTTAAAAACGAGCGAGCACATTCGGCGTGACGTTGAACAGCAGAAAGAAGACGCGCTACTCATCTTGCACTAATTTTATTCATACCCAAATGGTCATGAAGAATTCGACGAACACTTGTTTCTGAAATGTCAGACATCATTGCTAACTCCTTTACTTTCAAACGGCGATCTTTTTACCATTTCTTCAATGATTTCAACTTTTTGAGGCATTACCGCATTAATTGGCCGACCGGTGAGCTCATCTTCAAGAGATTCTTGCTCCAAACGGAAATATTTTGACCACTTTCTTACAGTGGAATATGAAGGAGATAAATCATCATAAACGCCGTCTAAACGTTGTTTGATTTAATTAGGCGTGTGCCCTTCTTTTGTTAAAAATCTAATGACGGCGTGATACTCAATTTTTGTTAGCTGCGACATTTTCATGCACTTGTCTCGATGCTTGAGTGGCTACTAAAATCTATTACACTTCTAGCCGTAATATACAGGGTGGGATTAAAGTATCGAATATTAAAAAAAAAGCTAACTCAACCGGTTTTTTTAAAAACGCTGAAAACACGTCGATTTTGTTTTTTAAAAATACACATTAATATGTGCGATTCACCTTCCAACTTTCATTTTTTCTAAGTTATGACGTCATCACAAAAAAATTTAAATGACAATATAGATTTTTAATAGTGGAATTCGATAGTGATTTTTCTTCTCTTTATGATCATGCAAAAAAATCATAAGGTTGCATAACAAAAATTCTGAGAAAAATCGAGCTGAACATTTAATGTTGTTGATATTATGGTATCAATATATTAATATATCATAAGCCTGCCGGACCGAAAATTTATGGCTCTTACCTCGTAAGTTAATAAATTTTCTAGATATTAAAGTGCTGTTTTATTATAAGATTATTTAAAATATTGCAAGATGTAAACTTTCATTTCGATACAGTCCTTATCATGAAATAAAATAATTGTCAGGTACACCCAAAGAAATAAGTAATGCGTCGCCTCCTATGTGCGCCTATTCAGTATGCTATACACCTTATACATTCAAATAATTATTATCTATGTATTTAAAAATTAATTATTTTTAATAATAGAAAGTTACGCATCTTTTATTTAAAGTATAAAATGTGTTGCATACTGAACAGGCGTACATAGGAGGCGACGCATTACTTATTTCTTTGGCTGTACCCAGACTGACAAACGTTTCGTATAAAGCGGAAATTATATAAAATTGGTTCAAAAACAGCTTATCTGGTTTTCTAGATTTTGGGCCGAGTACAATTAGCAATAAAAACAATTGCATCTTCTATCTCTGATGCTCTTACGAAAAATATATGTCATTCGCTTTTCAACCTATATAGTGCGTCTTTTCTGTAAAAATCGGTCGATCTGTTTATATATATATAAAACAGCACTTTAGGCCAAAAGGCCTTTGGCTTTTGTTTTTTCTCTCCATGCTTTTCTATCTTCTACCGTATTTTCCCAGTTTATAATCTGGAAATCTTCTAAATCCCGCTCCACTTCCTCCCACCATGTTTTTCTTGGTCTTCCCCTTTTTCTTCTTCCTTCTGGTTCGCCTGTCATTATTTTGTGGATTAGTTCGTTTTTATTTTTCCTTTTCACGTGTCCCATCCATCTCAGTCTACTTTGTTGTATTATGGTCTTTATATTCGCTTCTGGGTAGATTTCTTCCAATTCTTTATTTGTTCTTCGTCTCCATATATCATTTTCCTTGATGCCTCCATATATCTTCCTTAGTATTTTTCTTTCCCATGCTTCGATCTTCTTCTCCAGTTCTATTGTCAGCACCCATGTCTCACTTCCATAGATCACGACTGGTCTTATCACTGTTTTATAGAGTCTTACCTTTGCCACTTTAGAAATATTTTTATCACACAGTATTTTTTTTAACCCCCCTACTGTTTTATTTCCTGCCAGTAGTCTTTTTTTAATTTCTGGTTGTTGTGCTCCCTCACTTGTTATTTCCACTCCTAAGTACACCGTGCTATTCTTTAGTTTGAAGTGGTATTTTCTTTCCCCGTCTTCTGCTTCAAAAGTTAGTTCTGCATCTTCTCTTTGCTGTTTATTTCCCAATATCATATATGTAGACTTTTCTTCATTTATTTCTAAACCTACTCTTTTTGCTTCTGCTTCTAGTTTTTGCATTCTTGTTCGAAGTTCTGTCTTTATGCGCGTCATTAGGACCACGTCATGCGCATATGCTAGGCATTGGTATGGCTTTTCCAGTATATTATAGTCCATTTTCATGTTACTTTTTCTAAGGATATATTCAAGTGCAATATTAAATAATTCTGGTGAGAGAGGGTCCCCCTGTCTTAGTCCTGTATTGCTTTCAAAAGCCTCGGATAATTGTCCTCCTACTTTTACTCTATTTTTAGTTGTTCTCAATGTCATTGTAACCAGCTCTATTATATTTCTTGAGTATTGTAATTCTTTCATGGCCTGTATTATTTCCGTGCGTTTGATTCTGTCATAGGCATGCTTGAAATCTAGAAATAGGGTATGTATTTGTATATTTTTACTGCCACACTTTTCTTGTATTTGTTTTAATATAAAGATGTTGTCAATTACTGATTTCCCGCTCTTAAACCCAGCTTGGTACATACCAATCTTTCCTTCTGATTCTTCTTTTAGTTTGTTATTTATAAGCGTTGTTAGGATCTTATACACTACATTTAACAAAGAGATTGGTCGGTAATTGTTCGTATGTTGTGCGTTCCCTTTCTTGTAGATGGGACAGATTATTGCCATTGACCATTCTTCTGGCATACACTTTGTGTGCCATATTTTTTGTAGTAATTCGTATATACGGGTTCTCATGTCAACATTTGCTTCTTTTAAGAATTCAACCATAATATTGTCAGATCCTGGGCTCTTATCGTTTTTCATTTTTCGTATGACCTTTGAGTATTCTTCCCATGACGGTGAGACTTCTTCTCTTTCTATAGTGATATTTTCATTTATCGGTTCTACATCTGTCCTTTGTAGCATTTTTGCATAGTGCTGTTTCCATATCTCTAGGATTTTCGCGGTTTCTAAGGTCAGCATTCCATTTGTGTCTCTAAGGCCTATGTCCTGTTTTCTGAAGCCAATTTTTTCTTCTCTAATTTTCTTATAGAATTTTTTCATGTTTTTATTTTTAAATATTTCCTCTATCTCTATTATTTCTCTTTCTTTCGCTTCTCTTTTCTTTTTCCTGCATGTTGCATTAGCTTGGTTTCTTAGTATTATATATGCCTCTTTCTCTTCTACTGATTGCGTTTGCAGCCACTTTATTCTAGCTTTTTTCTTTTTTTCTATTAGGTCTACACATTCTTCATCAAACCATTTATTTTTCTTTTCCTTTTTCTTTAGTTCGAGACTATTTGCACTTTTGTTTATTGTTTCTCTAATATTTTTCCACTCTAATTCCACGTTTTCTTCTTTTTTCTTTCCTTTTAGTTTTTCTTGGGTCATTGTTGCATATTTGGTTTTGGCTTGGTTTTCTTTAAGTACTTCTACCTTCCTTTTACCCTGTTCTGTCTTCTTCTCGTCATACCATGTTACTCTGGCCTGTTTAATAATTGCTTTTACCATAAAATGGTCGGAGCTTATATCTGCCCCTCTATACGTTCTTACTGATTCAAAGTGGTTTGTTTGTCTTCTTGTTATAAGTAAATGATCTATCTGGTTCCTTGTATTACCGTCGGGTGATATCCATGTTGCTTTATGTATGTTTTTCTTTTTTTGCATCGTACTTTTGATTATCAAGTTGTTTCTTGCTGCGAAGTCCACCAGTCTCTGTCCATTTTCATTTGTCGTATCGTGTAGGCTTTCCTTCCCTGCTATCGGTTCCTTTGTTTTTCTTTCCCGATCTGTTTATAATATTAATAAATATTGTGAAACTTTTAATAATGATTTTATATCTTAATTATTAATTGTAATATATGCATTTACTTGCATGGTTATGGTATAATTATTCATACTTAATCAGATTAATTTTTGATTTCGTTCTACGTTACACATATGTTTTAATTAATCCATTCTGTTAATACCAAATTTCTTGTTTCAGGACTACCACTGGTGGTGGAGAAGCTTCATAACATCTGGAGGTTCTGCACTATACATCCTAGCATACTCATTATTTTACTTCGTAACAAAATTAGAAATAACTGAATTCATTCCGACATTATTATATATAGGTTATACCGCACTCATGGTTATAACATTTTGGCTTCTTACGGGTACCATAGGATTCTTTGCAGCATATGCATTTATTCGTAAGATCTATGGAGCAGTTAAGATTGATTAAAAAAGTATGGCAAGTAAATGGTCAACAAGACAAATAGGAGACACAAGAACAAGAAATTTTTCTCACTTTTCCATAAAATATAAATGTTCTTAAACAAAACATTAATAAATATTGAAGTGTTGGAATACTTAACATTTCATTAATTATCAAACTATTTATAATTATTAGGATTATTTAATTTTGTAGTAAAATATTGATAACGGTTTAAAAAAGAATGGAATCGAAAATCTGATTTTATATATTGTAGAGAATCAAGTTTTTTTTGTAAATCTCCCTTGAACCATTTGTGATGGTTTTTTTGTTAAGGTGATGAAAATCTGATCCTAATTCCACACTTAATTCATTAAAACATATAAAATCCTTTATCTTATTTATGATCGTTTTTAGCGGTGCCAGTAACACAAACTTTCTTACAAACAAGCAGGGTAAGTTAGGGAAATAAGTTGTCTGCCAAGAAGATTTCCATTTTAATATTGTGTGGTCACAATTGTTGTTTTATTACGAATTAATCAATTAAGTAATATTCACTTTTGTGAAAGGTGTGTATTTAATTAATTAATATAGTGAAATTTTAATAAAAGGATATGTAGCAACCAATAGAATTTTATAGATGTTTAGAAAAAGACATTCCGGCCATTTATTTAAATTAATTTATAAAATTAAATCACTATATTAATTTTTAATGATTTGTTTTTTGAAAACTTGTACATAATTATTTATATACAATAAGGTACAATAATAAGAATGGAAATTATTTATATAAATTACATTAGTCATCCCCATTTATGTAGCTTCAATGATGATGAAACACTGTAAGAAAATACAAAGACGTTTTTAAGGAAAATTTTATTACTTTCTTTTTTATTTTTAAACATAAAACGAATATTTCTGTATAAATGTGGATTTAATATTTTCCTTAAAAACTTAAAAGTAATAATTTTAGTATTTATTGTATTTGTACAGTTATTTACGTATTATTCTATAATTTTGAGTTTACTTTAAGGAATAAATGTTCCACTATAACAATAAGTTATTCTGTTTTCGCTTTATTCTTCTTAATTCCTACATACCATCGTCTAACTGTTGTTATTGACATTAATACTGGTATCATCACTGGTAAGAATAATGGAATGTATACTGCATACCTAAAATTTGAGACTATTTTATAAGGCTGGAGCTGTAAAAATGCAACACTGCAGGAGCATTAGATTATTTTTATTTCATAAAAATACAAAACAGAAGTTGACATTTCAAATCTTGGTTAGAATAATGTCAAACAACTGTCACAGTGTTATCTTCTAAGTTTTAGTAGATAATAGACTCCTGTGCAAATTAAGAATATCTCTGTATGTGTTTTTCATTAATAAGAATGAATAAGAATAAGCTTATTATAAAACTAACCCTTAAGCAGATAACACTGTGACAGTTGTTTGACATTATTCTAACCAAGATTTGAAATGTCAACTTCTGTTTGTTTGTTTGTTTGTTTTTGGGCGAGGAATCAGGATGGCGGAGCATCCTTCGTACCTCATGGCACCGATTGCTATGATCATTTGGCCGACCCTACTAGAATTTAGCCGAATCTGGGGGAATTCCACCCCCAATAGAGATCTTTATCGTGCCAAACATCGCATTGACACGGGACCTACAGTTTTACTTCCTATCCGAAAAGAAGGTATGTTTTAAATTTTTCTCCGCTATGAAAAATTACCAGCTCGGCCGGGGATCGAACCTGCGATCTTATGTCAACTTCTGTTTTGTATTTTAGGAATAAATATAATCTAATGCTCCTTGAAAATATGGGCAAAATTGCAGTGTTGCCTGGTACAAGTAGTGTAATTTTCAAATTTCTTAAATTGAGGTTATCAAAATAACGAGCATTTCAATAAATTTGACGTTGAAGTTGTATTTTTTGTTTTCTGATTTATAAACTATTGAATATCATGGTTTGTTGTGCTTTACTAGTAGCTGCAGTAGAGGAGATGGAATTGATTAGAAGAAACCTGGAATAACATTTCACAGGTGAGTTCATAAAATATCAAACAATATACAGGGATATATTCAGTTTAAATATATACCACTATTAAATAATTTATTTATAAGTGTGTGCTTTAGACTTTGCTATTGTTTTTGCATTAAAATACTATGTAGTTTATTTTGATTATACTTTAAGTTAGTGTTCATATTTTCTTTTGTCAAGAGTGAATTATTGACCGAGCCGAACCAGACTTAGTCGCCATATTGTTATTACGCTAAACCACGCCTACTGGTGCCACTTTGCATATTGGGAAATAGTTGTTACGCCATCTCCTAAACCATACCACCTCACTAGTCAAAGCATTATCTGTTTATTAAAAAAAAACTTATTGCTAAAGTAAGGTTATGTATATTTTATGGTATGTTCAAAATGAACGCTCCACTGCCAATTTCGACGTCAAATTTAAAAAATACCTGTTACCATAATTAGTTAAAGTAATTTCCCTTAGCTTAAAGTAAATAATAAATACTTGGCTAAGTTTCACAAATAAATTTTATTTTCTTTATCGCAATTTTGGCTTTTACACAATCGTCAGGAGTCTTATTATTTACTTTATTAGAATATTTCACTTAGATCCAATGACGGATTCAATGAATTTCCTTAGCTTAATTGATTAGAATTACCTACTTACTTTTGATCATCAGGAAAATATAACAATGCCAATAATGAAGGATCACTAAATGCAGCTTCTGAATTCTTAAATGCAATTTTTGCCGCTTTTAAACTATTATCAATATCATCTTTCTCTGCATACATCTCAGCCATATCAGCATATTCAACTGCTTCATTTATTTTATCAGCGACATCGTCACTGATAACAATACTATTAATTTCCGATAATAACTGTGCTAAGCTCTTCAAAGTGCGTCTAGTTGAATCTACCATCTCTCTTATTCTCACCTGTTTAAAATCCTCAATATCCGCTTCCTTATTACCTTTAATTTGTAAAAGGCGTTGAATTTGTGTTTTAAATAATGTTATTATTGAGTCAAGGTTTGGTGTATAATTGGAATTTTCACAAGATTCCTTATTAGGATTGAGTATTGATATAGCACCCCAGCGAGAACTCAAGAAAGAATTGCTTTCGACTAGCTGATTTTTACTATCGTATATATAAAGTGGTCTTGAACAATCCGGAACATACAAAACTAAATTGATGCAAGGGCGTGGTGATATGTGTGACCATAGTTTTTTCTCTAAAGGAGTAATCACGTGCGGTAATTGATGTTCATACAAAGCATAGTGATCGCCGATTGGTTTTGGTGCCACTCCTAATTGTGTAAGATACAACCATTGTGTTTTAACAGTAAAATCAGCAACTGACGATATATTAGTTAGAAAAGGTTGTAAATTCAAGTCTATTAATTCCCCATCAACGTTCAATTTTAGATTTTCTGGATGAGGATTCACTATTGTTATTAAGAGATCATATTCTAGGTTTAGTGGCAGTCCGTATGGTTTATCGAGTCTTTTCCGCAGTTCCACATCATACATCTTACTTAAAGGTAATGGGGCACGATAAACACGGGTTGTCATCCACCATACTGGTAGTCCTATTACTATTAGCACTACAATGTACGATACGACGCTATAGATTCTGTACAGGGCTTCTGAAGCATCTAAATTCAAGAAAGAATAGTTTTTTTTTTTGTTAGGTTATGTAATCAATATTTTTACCTTCTTTATGTATATCAAACTTTGATTCTTCTTTAGTATCTTTCTTATGCATTATTGCTTGTTTTTTATTGTAAAGTAATCAAATGAGTTATGCAGAGCATCGATTAATATTAATTTATTGATATTTATTAAATGTAAAGGTTATGTTGACTTTTTGGTTTTCCATTATTCTTATCAGAGGCAGTGTTGTCAAGTTTAGCAAGTTTTAAAATTAAGCAATGGTGCCAATTTACTATTAATTGATTTTAAATAATTACAAGGGTTTTTAAAACTTTTTAATGAATATTTATTCTACAAGAAAATACAATACAAAAATAATAATCGTTATTAAAAGCATGATCAATTTAACGGTTGTCGATTAGGCCGTATTCACAAGCCTTGATTAAAGGTGTCTCTAACTAAACTTGCGTTTAAAATCAACAAGAATAGAGATAGCGTTATCTAATTCCTAATAGGTAGAAAAAGATTGTAATTGGTCACAATGGCAATTAAACATGCTGTTAATTTAATAGTAAGAAGTGAATACGGCCCACTGTTATTAGAGAGTTAGTGCAGTATTAACGTTAACATGCTGCGTTGACGTTAAAATCACGTGACAGAATACGTTATTATTTACATAACGAAACAATCAGAACCTAGGAATGCAGTACTCTAAGCTTAGAGCTTGTTAGTTGTAAATTGCAATTCTTCCTTAATAGTAAATTAACTGATAATAAAGTATGGTATTGTGAGTACGTACCTCTAATATTGAAACACTCCAATAGTTCCAGTCAAAGTTGTTCCGCATCAAAGTTGAGTAAGTTGTTATAGCTGAATATCAATCATTTGACTAATTTGACAATTAAATATATATTAAATATTATACCCGTCTCAGTTTGTCGGAAACTGATTTTAAAAATACAGAGTGAATTAACACAAATAGGTGCCCAGCCGAAACGAGGATGGAATCACAACCAGAGCCAAATTAAAACCACAAAACCTTATTTCTTAAAGTAATTAGTATTTAAGGGATAATTAATTGCCTAGAATTCTAATCAAGTATATGTACTATTGATTTCATAATGCTCTAGGACAACAAGGCTAATATGATTCTATTTTATTAATTTCTTTTCTGTGTAAATGCATAGGATAAAATAGTAAAATATAGCACCATATTAGCCTTGCTGTGCTATAGGTCATTGTGAAACCAATAGTAGGTAAATACCTACCTTCCTTCCAATATGACCTGTTCACCTTACTGTTTCATCCAAGACTTGAATGTCTGTGTTTTAATTAATTATCAGTTTGCTATTTTCGAATAAGCTCTTCATTAGGTTTCTGGCTATAACTAACACAGATTAAGCAACTTTGTACTAAATTCTCTACAACATATCCCTATTTTTTAAGTAATAAGTGTTGGGGCTATTCAGGAATAACTACCCTGCAGGTTTGGGTAATTCCATCATTTTGGAGAGATAGGGATTGGGGATTAAGCTTTAAAAAAATGGATTTTTTGGGATTATGGATTGAGGACTGTATTTTTAAAAATATTTTTTTAGGATTAGTAATAATTAAGGATTGAATTTTTTAAATTGTTTTTTAGGATTCTGGGACCACGGATTGATTTTTCAATAATTTAATATGATCTTTATGTATAGGAATTGGAAATATATTTTTTTAAATATTATTTTTTGGGATTAGGGATTGAAGATTGAACTTTTATAAATATTTCTATGCAAATAAGTATTGAGGATTGGATTTTTCAAAATATTTTTTTGCTTAGAACTTAGGGATTTAATTTTTCAAACTATTTTTTGGGATTAGTGGATTAACATTAAATTTTTTTAACAATTTGGGATAATAAGGGATTGGGCAATAGGTTTTTAAAATATTGTTTAAAAGATTAAGGATAGAAATCTTGAAAATATTTCTTTGAAGTTAGGGATTGACGATTGGATCATTTTCAAATATTTTTGGGATTAAAGATTAGGAATTGAATTTTCAATACATTATGAAATATTGAATAAGTAATTATTTTATTTTCACATTTAGTTTCACGTTGTCAAGTTTGAGACAATAAACTCTATATTAATAATTAGTTCTATTTAAGGAATGTTGAACTCATTCTTAAGGTATAACTTCTACAAAGTATAAGAATTATGATAGATTATTTAAATGGAATGCAGTTAGAACTATTAATTGGTTTAATATGCTAATTAGTTATACTGTAAAAAATGAGTTGAAATTTACCTTGGGAAAGAGTTAACATTCCTCTCTTATTTGCGGTAGTTTTACTCTAAAATTTAACTTTACCTATACGTTAATAGTTGTTTTACTATTTGTGGTAAAATGTTCTTTAATTGTGTAAAATTACACAAATATAAGTAATTCTACTACATTTGACTGGTTAAAATCACTATCCATAATGTAAATTTACATAACTCAGGAAACTTTTCCTTGGAAATTTATTATTACTCAATAACTTGATAGACTTATTTTATCAAAAATTACTCGTTTTAACATTATAATTAATTTTTAAGCGACTTGTAAACACCTTGCATTTCAGTTTTCCAAAAGAGTCCTGACATCATTTTGGACATTTAGAATATTCGGATTTGCATAATACCCAATACCGCTCAATAGGTTGTGCCCGTGGTATGTTGTTATCTTTCTCAATGAAATTGACATTTTTTACTCACAATTTATTAGTTACTGCAGCCATGTAATGAATCCTTGCCATGTCTGGGCAAAATAGCAGATTGCGTCCAGCAATGAAGGTAATTAACCTTTTCTTACTCATTCCTTCAAAGAAGTCTCACCATTCATGGTTTCTTTTGAAATGTAGGGCTCCGAAACGTTAACCATTATTTGCCATACCAAATATTTCTTTCAAAAATTACTTCTTGGTTTTAACCGTTTTCTCAGCATCTACCGGAAATATTTTAGAGCAATGATAATATGCACTTCTTTCCAGAAATGTGATTTGGATCTGCTGCTATGTAGGCTTCATTATTCATCACAATAATTCCCCCATCTTAATGGTGCTCTTTTTTCAATAATTTCTTGACATGCAGTTTCCCTCTGCGTGCTTGACTTTCTGTGTAATGTGGAGGGTATTTCCTTACATAGCTTTTAATATCCAACTTTTTCACTTTATTTTGATGCAATTGTGGTTTTGATACACCACATATTACAGCTGCTTTACGCCCAGAAATATTACGGTGCATCCATCTTGTAGAGCTTTAAAACATTTCGACGTTTTTTAGTCAAATGGTGAATCTCCCGGAATATCTTTCAATTTACCATCATCATGTGTTACCTCATATCTTGCCAAGCTGTCATACAGAGTTGATTTTGCGATAGCTTCTTACATAAAATTCTCCAGTCTTTGCAACATTTTCAAACTAGTGGCACACTTTTTCAGCAATGTCAGCTGGTTTTTGACGCACCATGACAAAGATAACCATTGCGAACGAAAAATCTAAAGCTAATGTATATAATCAAGGTGTTGCATTAGTAAAATCAGAATTATTTAAAACGATGTGCTCAAAATTCTGCGATTTTCTAAACACTCTTATCTGATAATCATCCATTGTTTAATTCGCCTAAGAGGGCGAAAATATAAATTTCTACGTGTTATATAATATGATGTACTTACTATTGGTTTCATAATGATCCAGGACAGCAAGGCTAATATGATGGTGTTTTTTATTATTTTATCCTATATATTTACATTAAAGAAAAAAAAAGATAGAAAGAAGAAGAATAGTATCATATTAGCCTTGCTGTCCTAGATTATTATGAAATCAATAGTACCTACTCATAATCTTATATTATTTTTCTTAATTATGATGATAGGTTTTATTTAGTTGGGTTTATGTTGAAAGTACAGTGTTGTTTTAAAAAAGCAATAAATATATTCTTCACTGTATAATCCTGTTAAAATCCTTATTATACAAACCAGTCTCCGGTTGCAGCCTCTAAGACATTTGGCAATCTAACAGTGTTTCCATGTTAATAGGGTTGAATACAACTCATCTGAGTTGTATCTAGACAGCAATACACCAAAAAGCTGATTTATATTTATGAATTTCAGGGTACATTAGTTTTTTTAAAGCACATCATGCCTTGAAATAGGTAGGTACACAAAAAACTTATAAATTAAATGTTTAATTTTAAACTTGAATTGAATTTAATTTTAAAAATTACCACAAAACGCACATGAATGTTTAAATTTAAATAGACAAGGCAGTTTAAATATAAAAATCCTTGGCCTTAAGAACTGTTAATGAACTACTATATTGATTATCATTTATCGAGTAAAATACTTTTTGTAATATAAAAAAGGACTTGCATAACAGTATATGTATCAAGAAGCTTTTACTACAATGAATTTATAATATATGCGAGAAACCACGTGGGAGTTGCGTTACAAGGCCTTATCTCTAAATAACCCATAACAACTCAACAACCTGTGCATTATTATACTTCTGAGGTCAAGGAAATTTCTAGATTTCCCTATACTTATTATTTCCTGCTTATGCCAATTTAATTTCTTCTAGAAGAAAATTAAATAAGGGTGAAATTGAAGAATGTCCTCATTATTTACATGCAAATATATTTTTTTATTTTCATTAATAAATTCCACGTTTCATTTTGGGGAAAAATTCTTGCAGAGGATTTTCCCAAATACTCATAGTTATGTAGGAAGATTATGAAAAATAATTTTATTTGAAAATTTTATTAAATAAGTATATAAAATATGAATTATAAGACATTAATAAAAAGCAAATAAACGTGTTTAAACCACGTTTTATCCTATAAAATTCTAACCTAGAATCTATGAATGAGTCTACATTTTTCTAATAAAAATGATTTTTCTCAATGTAACAACTAATTTTTGGAATATTAAACATGAGAATATTTTAGAATAATCATCCAATTTAAAGAATTAAAGTAAATTATCAAGGAAATCAATATTTTCTTTTAACTTTTAATAGTTAATAGCAAACTAATGTTATAATGAAAATTAAATATCAAACCGATTTAAACGTAGTTAAATTTAATAATTCGGAAATAATATCCTTTATTTACATAAAGAAATAATCTTTCTTATTACAGTTGATTAGTAAATCTTTACAATTTTTATTAGTTATAGTTTTTAAATATAAATTGATAGGCTATTATTATTATAATTTACAAATTTATTCGACAAATCGCATGGAAATGCAAGAAAAATTATAATTAATTTTTAAAAATGCTTATATCTTCATAAGTTGATAATTGCATGTTAGAAACAGTCTTAAAATATAATTCATTTCCAGAGTTATCTTTCCAAATCAAAACTCGCGCCCGTCTTTCCGGAAACAGTAAACATTGATCCACGTGCGTTGCGGGTTTGTAAACGTTCTTTTCGTTTCCAGATTGTTCGATTTCGTTCTAGAATGTTCTAGAAAACGGTAGGCTATAAAAACAACCGACAGCGACCGAACGGCTCAATTTGAATAAACACTCGAAGCGGAAAGGTTGTGATAGTGTACACAAGTGCGATATTTTTTCCAATTAATAGTGAACTTTATTAATTTATTTGAGTGAAATAAAAGTGCTTTAATTAAAATAATTCAAGGTAAGTTAATTTTCATTTATATAAATCTTAATTTAAACAAATTCGTTGAATTTTTCGACCTTCTTTCGTTTTGAAATTTACCGGTTTTCAATACCTAGTCAGTTTTAAATAATTATCTTGTGATTTATTATATTACAAGAGAATTTCTTAAATTAATTTTTTAGCAGAAATTTCATATTAATTTTCTGAGTTTCTTTTGTTCTTTGCACGTGCAGATTTTTGAGGTTAGATTTTTTAAAGCGGTATTTCTGCTTTATTATTTAGTTGTAGGAAAAAAAATGCAGAATTTAACTAATTTCAACAATTTTTCTCCCTAATAGATGCCTGAAGAACAAACTGCAGAAGTTGAAACTTTCGCCTTTCAGGCTGAAATCGCTCAGTTGATGAGCTTGATCATCAACACATTTTATTCCAACAAAGAAATCTTCCTTAGAGAATTGATCTCAAACTCATCTGACGCTTTAGATAAAATCCGTTATGAATCTCTCACAAATCCATCCAAATTGGACAACGGTAAAGAATTGTACATCAAAATTGTACCAAACAAGAGCGAAGGTACATTAACCATCATTGATACTGGTATTGGTATGACCAAAGCCGATCTCGTCAACAATTTGGGTACCATTGCTAAGTCTGGTACAAAAGCCTTCATGGAAGCTTTACAAGCCGGTGCCGATATTTCTATGATTGGTCAGTTTGGTGTAGGCTTCTATTCAGCCTATTTGGTAGCTGACAAAGTCACCGTAATCTCCAAACACAATGATGATGAACAATATTTGTGGGAATCTTCCGCTGGAGGTAGCTTTACTGTACGCCCTGATCATGGCGAACCTCTTGGACGTGGTACCAAGATGGTATTACACATCAAAGAGGATCAAAGTGAATTCTTGGAAGAACACAAAATCAAAGAAATTGTTAAGAAACATTCTCAATTTATCGGCTATCCCATTAAGTTAGTCGTTGAGAAGGAACGTGAAAAGGAATTGAGCGATGACGAAGCTGAAGAAGAAAAGAAAGAAGCTGAAGAGAAGGAGGAAGATGAAAACAAACCAAAGATTGAAGATGTAGGTGAAGATGAGGATGAAGACAAAGAAGATAAGGATAAGAAAAAGAAGAAGAAGACTATTAAGGAAAAATACACTGAAGATGAAGAACTTAACAAAACTAAACCAATCTGGACTCGCAACGCTGACGACATCAGCCAGGAAGAATATGGGGAATTCTACAAATCACTGACTAATGATTGGGAAGACCATTTGGCTGTTAAACACTTCAGTGTTGAAGGACAGCTTGAATTCAGAGCTTTATTGTTCGTTCCTCGTCGTGTACCATTCGATCTTTTCGAAAATAAGAAACGTAAAAATAACATCAAATTGTACGTTCGTCGTGTGTTCATCATGGACAACTGCGAAGAGTTGATCCCTGAATATCTAAACTTCATTAAGGGTGTAGTCGACAGTGAAGATCTTCCATTGAACATCTCTCGTGAAATGCTTCAACAGAACAAAATCCTCAAGGTAATCCGCAAGAACTTGGTCAAGAAATGCTTGGAATTATTCGACGAATTAGCTGAAGATAAAGATGGCTACAAGAAATTCTATGAACAGTTCTCCAAGAATCTTAAACTTGGCATTCATGAGGA
The DNA here is from genome assembly GCA_929113105.1 of Agrypnus murinus. Classification (NCBI taxonomy): domain Eukaryota; kingdom Metazoa; phylum Arthropoda; class Insecta; order Coleoptera; family Elateridae; genus Agrypnus; species Agrypnus murinus. The sequence goes on from OV816028.1 coordinate 150,713,495, forward strand.
TTCACAAAACCGTGCCAAACTTTCCGATTTGTTGCGTTACCACACTTCCGCCAGTGGGGATGAAGCATGCTCTCTTAAAGAATACGTTAGCCGCATGAAGGCAAACCAGAAACACATTTACTACATCACTGGAGAAAGCAAAGATCAGGTAATTATATCATTTTGAAAACTTTGAATATAGAAATCTTGAAACAAACTATCAACTTCTAAAAATGCTTTATTTTTATTTCATAACCTCACTTTTAAAAGTTTTTTTCTTGTGGCATTTCACATAACCCCAAATTTTATTTCTACATAACCTTTAATATTAAAATTTCAAAACCCAACTTGAACAAGTAAAGTTTATTTGAATTTAGTTTATAACCTCGAATGTTTGTTTTGACATTTCACATAACCCCAAATCTTGAACCCAACTTAAAGCCAACTTGATACAATCATAATTTTCAAAATGTATCCTGATTGTAACCTCCAAACTTGTTTCAGGTTGCTAACTCCTCATTCGTTGAACGCGTCAAGAAGCGTGGTTTCGAAGTCGTCTACATGACTGAACCCATCGATGAATATGTCGTCCAACAAATGAAAGAATACGATGGCAAACAGCTCGTATCTGTAACCAAAGAAGGTCTCGAACTTCCCGAAGATGATGAAGAAAAGAAGAAACGTGAAGAAGACAAAGCCAAATTCGAGGGTCTCTGCAAAGTTATGAAGAACATCCTCGACAATAAAGTAGAAAAGGTCGTAGTTTCTAATCGTCTAGTCGAATCTCCATGCTGTATTGTCACATCGCAATATGGCTGGACTGCTAATATGGAACGTATCATGAAAGCACAAGCCCTTCGCGATACATCCACCATGGGATACATGGCAGCCAAGAAACATTTAGAAATCAATCCAGATCATCCAATTGTTGAAAACTTGCGTCAAAAAGCCGAAGCTGATAAGAACGATAAGGCCGTTAAAGATTTAGTCATCCTCTTGTTCGAGACTGCCCTGCTTAGCTCTGGATTTACTTTGGATGAACCACAAGTTCATGCATCTCGCATCTACAGAATGATCAAGCTTGGTTTGGGTATCGACGAGGAAGAACCAATGGTGACTGAAGAAGCTGCTGCCGGTGACGTTCCAGCTGCTGATGTGGAAAGCGAAGATGCCTCACGTATGGAGGAAGTTGATTAAACTAATTTCATATTCTAGGCATTTCTCGTTTTTGAAAAATGTATTTACATTTGTTATACACACTATTTTTACATTAACGTAAATTATTAGGGCATGTGTTTTAGTATGTTCTAATAACATTTTTCATTCCTTTTCACACTTAATTTTATATGAAAACCAATTTCAAAACTGTTTAATACAAAGAATTCTTTTTTTGTTGCCAGTGTTTGCTCTACACTGTAAATAAATTTGTAGGCTTGAGTGTAGGCTGTGTTTAACTAATTGTACAATTAGGAAATCTTAAATTATTTTATGAAGTATTACTCTAAATAAATGTACTGATTTTTTTCTGAATAGTATTAATAAAAACACCTTTTCTTTGAAATGTTTTCTTTTATTTCTGGAATATACATAATTTTAAACGAATGGTATACTGCTTGGAAGCCAGTAATAAATACCTAATTTCTCTTCAAATGATTACCCAAGTAATTTATTGGTGGATATCTCTTGTTTTCTTGTGAGCTATTTACTAAGAAAAATACACTTTTGGAAAAGAATTATAGGTTTTTCAAAGTTTCTCATCTGAAAATGTTTTGAGCTGAAATTATGAACATCAATTTTACATTTTTCCATGAATTTTAATTATTTCCTGCAGGACTAACTTTGAAAAACTCCAACACGTTAATTGGAAGCTTGCAGTAGAGCTTTATGTGGAAATAGGTAACCAGGTTGGAAAAAGTCACTGAATTAAACCAAACTTTTTTTAATCAACTCATTCATTCAGTTCTGTTAAATATAACAAAAAAAATTGTAAGTAAAATGCTGACCTTGTAGTATTTATTGAACACTGTAGGTATAGTAAATTAAATATAAGTATTAAACTAATGCAATAGTCCTTCTGACCAGGTTTTCGATGACCTGAAGGTATACGGAATTTTATTTCGGGATCTTATTTAGGGTTGTATTAGAGGTCCAGAATCCATGAGCTGGACTTGTTGGAGTGTGGTCGTTAAACTGCCATCTTGGATTTAATGACAAATACAAATCCGTAACAGCTGATCTAATTCTGCTGTAATTTTTTTTGGTCAATTCCAAATTATATTTGTAATGCAAAAGGTTATATGAAGTTTTTTCGTATCTTTAGAAATAAGTGTGTTATAACGAAAATAATGAAAAAGTTTTTTTCTTTCTGTTTTGTCGTCCAGTTTTTTTGTTTGTAATTTATTACATTTCTTCAAATAAAAAAAATGGTTGAATTTTACAGGTTTAAACATCGTTTCTAATTATCTTTAAAAATAAAAAAGACATCAATTTTAGTCGCGAGATACTGTCGAGCATATATAGCTGGTAGTCAAAGTTTGAATTTTAATTTTCTTCAACACTACACTGTTTTATAAAAATGATATATTTTCGCAAGTTTTATTAAATGACGCTTGCAAAATCTCAAACAATAAATTTCCCTTTTTTTACAAGTACATATTTTATTAACACACAAGAGCAAGAGTCTTACAAGAGCAAGTAATTACAAATCGTTCTGGAATAAGATGCAAATTGTTAGTAGGTTTTAAAAGGCCATCGTCAGTGTCTGTCTCGAAACCATATTTAGTGGGATCTAAAGGTACATAGTCTCTTTGTTACAATTCAAGTATAAGTATGTACAATAATAAGCTCTTTTAATATGGTCAATACATGAATGGGAAGTTGGAGGCAAAGTTTCTGGTACAAAGTTTTTAGAATGAGAATAAATCCAGGATCTTAGTTCATCAAAAGACTTGCAAGAAGATCCTGGTTTTGCAGTTAAAACTAGGAATTCTGCTAATGGTAAACATGATTCCAAATCATCAACACCAAATTTCTTAAGAAACTTTAAAGGATTTGCCTTAATGATTGAATTTTTTGAACCTAATTTGCTGGTGTAGTCACATCCAGTCAGAATGTGGGCTGCAGGGAGTATGTCACATAATTCCTGCCCATGGATTTTATAGAGTTTATGTATTGGAATGTATCTGAGCTTAATCCCTCCTCCTGTGTGAAACCATATTTCAGATTTGTGTAAAAAATTTGAAAAATGATGTAAAAGAAGAATGAATACGTCAGTATCTGACAACAACGACTGCACGAGTTTCGATAGAATTTATAATGTGTGAAATTATTTTATGGTCTGTTTCCTCAAGATTTATTAAATTTAGTTTATTTCCTAAAATGTAATTAGTAGACTTGAGTAGTAATAAGTAAAAATATTATCTTCAGTTACAAAACAACGACAAACATCAAAATCAAAACAGCCAATTTGAAATTTTTGTCGAAAATATTGTTGAATAATTGATTTATTATTTGTAGAGGACCAAAATGAGTCTATTGAAATTGGAATGGGAGTTTCATCCCTAATAAATCCCAATTCTATTGGATTACATGACGTAGTTCTTCGAATTCGTTCACTACTTTTGACTGAATGAAGAAGGTAACTCTCAAAAATTATGTCAACACGAGAAGCGTTTTTACAAATGTTTTTAATATATACTAAACTATAACACAAAGGTTTGAAAAAAAAGAGTCAACATTTTTTACACCCTTTATTTTTATATTACAAATTGTAGCTAAAAAATCTATTACATAAATGGTTGATGTGTCAGTCATGGTTGAAGGATAAATATAGTCGTTTTTATCGAGTACATTTTCTAAAACATGGAGAAAATCAGATTTTCGAGGTCTTTCCATATTTCCTAAATTATCAAACAGCAAATTGCAACTCAAATCATATTGGAGAACTTCTTCTATTGTGTGTCCTCTTGAAATTGATATGTCAATACATCTATGATATTGTGAACTTTGTTTTAATGATTTTTCTTACAGCCGCGCTAGTAGACTGCATTTTCGGAGTGCTAACTAACATATACAGAGAGTACATCATGAGAAGGGTATTAGAAAACTGGGACAAGGGAGTGGTGTAACAGTAAATAACTTGAGATACGCGGACGACACCGTTTTACTTGCGAATACACAAGAAGAAATAACAGAACTAATTAACAAAATGGAAATCGAAAGCAAGGAATACGGATTGGATATTAACTACGACAAAACAAAAATAATGATAATAGACAGAGAGCAGAATAATCAACCTAATATAAGATCAATAGGACGATGTCAAGTAGTCAATCAATATATATATATATATATATATATATATATATATATATATATTGGTTTAATCGACGTTGTCGGACCCGCTATATGGTAGGGTCGTTAGTAGACCCGCATTTTTTGATTTTTAAAATGTGTATATTTTACATAATATTGATCTATTTCTGATAAGCAATATTTAAGATCCTCGAGGGGTAACAATATATGAAAAAAAATATTGGTGATATTTGACAGTCGTTCTTGGACCCGATACATATTACAGTGTTTACAGAACCATTTGTATAATTTTAAGCAAGCCTACCTACCCTACTGAACCCAGCAATGTTGCCGAATGTATCAGAGATAAAATTACGATTGACGTAATGATTTCGGGATGCTAAGCACATAAGTGATCTTTATTTTTGTTGATTTGTTCGTAAATTCCATAAATAACCTTAAACGCAGAAAAATTAACGTTTTCCGTAAAACGATGTAACTCTGAAAATTATTATTAACATGAGAAAATAGCATTGAGCCTCTTTTGTTCTAAAATACATAAGGTTTATGCAAATAATTGTTTTTTAATAATTTGCTTTTAAATCATTTATTTTAACATGATTATTTTTGTTTACAAGAATACAATTAAAAGTTTCGAAGACACGTCATGTATATGTGTTTTGAAAAAATAAATGTTATAGCCAAATCTTTTGACCTCCTGAACATTTTACTGTTATGTTTTTAGCACAAATGAACAGTTTCTAATATATGTATATTTTAATGCCACGGTAACAGTTCAGTCAAATTTGTAAAAATAGAGGGGAATTGAGGTATATCCTTGGATTTTTGATAGGCCTTCTTTGTGATATGTTAAATAACCCCTTAAAAGTTACTACTCAAAAGTGGTGAACCAGAGAAGCTGATGAGGGTAAGCCATGTCCCCAGAGGGTTTTTACTGTTTTTTCAGAAACTATTAGGTTTATCAAAATGGAGACAGTTAGGTAAAATAGGATTTTATTTAACTTTCATACCAAAAAGCTAAGAAAACTTTGTGCATGTTGTCTTGTTTCTGTGTTATCGAAAAAACGATCATATGTCACACAGACAAATAATTTGTATCGGTACATATTATACGAGAAGCTTCGAGCATAACTTTGTGTGATTTGATGTTCATCATGAAATAACTATGGAAATCTCGTTGAGCATCGAACGCGATCCTGGTTCAGTCTTATTCTATCTCAGCATCTCCAGCAAAATCTACAAGGCGATATTATCATTATTATTTGGGGCTAGTCATATGGTAATTCTCGTATTGGCAAGATACATTTTAGGGGTATACCCTGTACTAATCAATCTTTTTAGTGAACCTAAAACGTACAGGGTACTTCAGGGTTTTTGGATATCTCTTACTTTGTCCTTTATATTGATATTCGTATCGAGTAATTTTTTTCTTGAATGGTTTTTGTTTTGGAATTCTAAGTTCACGACTTAATTCCACGCCTGCTTTAAAATGTAGCTAGATATTTAACATTAAATGGGACTTCACCCATTTTACATGTAGGATATCTCGAGCAGACGATGCCAATTCCTGAGGGTCAATGCATTTGATCAAAATAGGCCATTAAGCACAACATATCTATGTTCAAAAATGAAATGTTACAAAGCTATAGACCTTCAAAATAAAAAAGTCAAAAATGCAATTTGGATAAAATTTTGTTTTCAAGGACAGTTGTTATTAGAACATACATTAGTGTTATTTTGTGCTTGTGGTAGCTGTAGCGTACCCGCTACCGCTAGATACGGAATTCTGTGCCAGTGATATGTTTAATGAATACACCATTGAATGCAAAATTTAATTCTTCACAAAACAGGTATACTTGACCCAAGTCGAATAGTGACAAGTCAAATAATGCTCTATAAAATGCAGAAAGAAAATAAAGGTAAAACGTCATGCAGTATGACGTACAAACGAAGTAAGAAAGATTTCAAAACAAGGTGAAATGCCCTATACATTTTGGTTTCTATAAAATAATTTTCCAGTACAGGGTATTCTCCTAAAGATAGTCTTTTTACTGCAAAATTATCATAATACTACAACCAACAATAACAACAACATCGCTTCATGAATTTGGCAGAAGTGATGCTAAGGTTGCACTGCGAACTCACATTTTTTTTTCTTAGCTAAGTACTTGATGACGAATACAAGATCGCAATAAGTTATGTTCTGAAGTTGCTCCGTCAAATCTATTGGTAGAAATTGTTGGTCTACATACAGGATGTTTTACTCAACTTTCGTATAAATTGCATGTGTGATAGTATTCATCAATAGGAACAAAAAACTCTTTTTGTTTTTACGCAAATCAACAAAAATTTGCTAAAAATGTCAACTTTTGGAAACTGCTGGAAATTATAGTCAAAACAAACTGCGACATCACCTAGCAGCTACTGCGTCAATGTATCAGATAGGCACATCCAGCTCCAAGTGTGATTCTTAGACCAGTGACCTGCTACCCACTTTTCAAAAACCATTCTTTTTTCGGTTATTATGAAAGATAGACACTAATGATTTTCAGCTTTTTTGTTGCATTTTATGTGTACTACCACCTATTCAGATGATACGAATCTTAAGTGAAACAACCTGTATGATATATTTTCATGCGCCAATTAAATAAGCTTTATTTTATCTAACCCACTTAACAACCAGTCCATAAACCTAACAGTTTTTGAAAATAAAACGACAAAATCCATCTGAAGGCGTGGTTTAATATTGATATTTTACAAAATTCAGGATATTATCTACTCGTAAACATGAACAAATCAAGCATAAAGTCATTTTCAAGTTTAGTTGACGAAAATAGACTACATCTGATTAGTTTAACCTAGATTAAAAAATAGCAGTTTCTATTTTTACTGTGCGTTTGTACAGTTACAAAAAAATTATGGAATGTTCGATCCCTACTTTCTGTTTAATGAATTTGAAGGTACAAAATAGTATACACTATATGGTGGTTAAGTGCCTTTAACAGAAACGTCGAAAGGTAACGAAGAAAAGAAGAAGTTTTTTCAAACCTTGCCTAATTCCGTTATATTGCACTTGTACTAAGTTAAAGATCAATTTTTATTGTATTCTGAAATAGCTATTTGTGAATTGGAATATGTATTATATTCTTAGTGACGAATTGTACACCAGAGATTTTCTGATTACATTTGAAATATATGTAGTTCTAAATATACCAGGCGCAAATCATATTAGTCCACCCAGTTTCATTTTTGTTAAAGAACGTCCCACAGAGTTTATTCCGTTTATCTTTTGTTCTATGAGGTGGCCGTTTTTTGTTGCTATAGTGAAGTGCTGCTACTGCATCTACCTATACCAATGTTCATAAAATTCAATTGGGGGTTGCAACATACACTGCCCCTCCGAACCTTTTGAGTGCCCTGTTTACATTAAAAGTTCCATTAAGTAATCTTACAAATTACAGGCGAGAAAGTTTTCCTTCAGCGTTTTAGCAAAAAAAGTCACAAATGATGCTCAACTTAGTTCGCCCATTATAATTTTTGATAAAGAACACCTCACGATTTATACCCTGAATGGTCTACGACGTTGTTATTTATTGGTGGTATATAGTACATATCGTCGCCGTTAATGCATATGAACTTAATTCTTTGAAATGTTGTAACTAGCAATGTTGCTAGTTGCGATTTCAAAGAATTCATCATGCCATCTGTAACAAAGTTTTTATAAGCATTTAAACTGCGCTCCTGGAAAATTGCTAGAAAATAGTTTCGCTAGTATGCATTAACGTCGACGATATGTATGAGTACTGTGATCCAGTGATATGTATGTGTGCGTGTAGTATCCAATGCAACGAATATAAACAAGGAGTCAGGAAATAATTCAGAAACCAAATAGTTCAAGCATTCATTCTCTGATCTTAACAGTAAAAGAATAAAGCATTCATTAACCACAAACAGTCTTTCAAACAAACAAACACAGAGGATATTACATGTGGTGACCGCCGACTTTAATTGAACACGCAACAATCTGTCAAGAAACTTACTCTTGCTAGCATACCATTCAAGATACCAGGATCCTATTTATGAAGCAGATGTCGAGAAATCAATTAGCATAATTCCAGTAGAGGATCAATACTCTCTCAGCACCACCACTACCAGTACATGGAGAAGTTCCATCGCTGAAGTCATAATCTATCTGAAGTCACGGTTGTATAAAGTTTTTTCTGTTCTAAATTTTTCTGTCATCAAAGCAGACTATCTACAGCATTTAAAGAAAGTATTTCAACGCCTATATCATTACGGTTAACTATCAAATTAAAAAAGAAACAATCTTTGAAGCCAAAGAACTAACTTGTCTCGACCACACAGTGAACAGTGATGGAGTTACGCCGCAAGTTTCAAAAGGAGAAGCTATTCATAACTTTCCAATCCTTAGAATGCAACAAGAATTATCCCATTTCGTTGGCATAGATTGTCGACTTAAACCTGAGCTAAACCTATTTATTTCAGAAAAAATTTCAGAACCCTACAAGAAACCCACACAACAGTGTGTCGTAGAACGTATAATTACAAATCGGTTGTTGTGAACTTCAATAAACGGTCGTACCAAAAATTCGTTACTTCGTATGATCGGGCACACAGGGAATACATAGCAGATAAACTCGGATGCAGCCCATTACAAATCCTTCTTATCTTTTTTTGTACCGTTTATGTATAGAACGTTCGCAATTACTTTTTGTTACCTGTTAGACATATTTGTGTACATAAATTTACTATTTTCCTTTTATGTTGCATATACGATTATGATCCAACTAACAACCTACAAGTCCAACAGTATCCTCATACGTTCCTCTTAGGTTAAGTTTTGTAGTTTTTAGTTATTTACATTTTGCAACGAGTCCTAAAATTAAGAATCTGCTGCCTTCATTTTAACCGTTTTCAATTATCTCATTCGATTATTAGCTCATTTCTATAGGTTAAGTTCTTATCATTGTAACGAACATTAACATTAAGAGCCTTGTACTAACTTTAATCAATTGTAAAACCAGCCAAAGAAAAAAACGCGGTATTTTACGTATCTATCAAGTTACTTTACAATCACAACCGCATCTTATGCGTACATTCACTAGTTCTTTCCAATCCTGTCCTCAAGCAAACTGATGGAGACTTTTTCTGCTGGAAAAATTCTAAAAAACAAGGGAGCATTAAATATGATGATCACCGTTGCCTTGGATACTTTGTAGTATCCAAGGAAACGAATGTAAACGAGGGATCAGAAAATAATTCAGAAACCAAATAGTTCAAGCATTCATTCTCTCATCTTAACAGTAAAAGAATAAAGCATTCATTAACCACAAACAATCCTTCAAACAAACATACAAAGAATATATTACAGTACTTTTATACTAAAAAATTTAATCAAGTTCTTGAAATTTATCGTTACTACGGAAAATGACATATGTACTTTTCCACCTTATTTGGAAACCATCCACTTTCCCCAGAAATTAACTTTTCCGTATTATGTTGCGTTGTCTCACTTGTTCGAAAATCCTGTTAACCTTACTCTAATCATTTATATAAAAAATGAATTCAGTTATAAAAAAGTCCTACTTAAAGATACCATTGATATGAACACGTGGATTGTAGGTAGTAATATATGCTTTCAATCATACAAATATAACTTTATAAATTTATATCACTCTCCAAACTCTAGTGATGCTCAATTTCTAATGAAACTTGAAAATTTGTTTGATGTATATGCTAGTAGATCAGAGACCTTACTAATTATCGGAGACTTTAATATTGACCTATTAAAGGATTCATATTATGAAAATAGGCTGAGAACTTTAATTAAAAATAATGGACTACATCATATTATCGACCAACCTACAAGAATCACTAAGGATAGTGCTACACTCATAGATCTTCTTGTATCTAATGAAAAATCTATTGATGCCCAGGTACACCATGTTCCAAAAATAACCGATCACTCAATAATAACTATAAATGCAAAAGTGAAAGAAAAATATGAAGAATATACAATACAACACAGAGACATGAGCAACTTCAATGAAATGCAATTTCAATTAGATCTAATGGATCAACCATGGAATCCGGACTGTACAAACACCAATCAACTAGCAGAAACATTAGTTAAAACCATAATGAACACACTAAACAGGCATGCTCCAACTGTTAAAAAAACCATTAAATGTCAATGGAGTTGTAAGCGTTGGTGGACCCCAGAAATAGCCTTGGAAATTGAAGAAAGGGACAGATTATATAAAAGAGCAATCTTTACACAAGAAGAAAGTGATATGAATAGGTATAGACAACAAAGAAATGGAATTGTTAGTTTGATCAGGAACCACAAGACAAATTATTATCAAGAAAACTAGATGATATGAAAAATAACTCAACAAAAATGTGTAAAACAGTTAAATAGGTAATTAATTAAAGGAGGCCATAACAGACAAAAAAAAGGAAGGTATTATTTTTGACAATGAGTTAGAAAAAAAGGAAATTCAAATTGCAGAAAAATTCAATATTTACTTTATTAACAGCATACGACAAATTATTACATTAACAAATTTAACCCAAATTGAAACTGATTTAAGCCACATTAATGTACATCAATGCAAGTTCGAAAAATCTTTACCAATAGAGTTTTTGGAGTTAAAAAAATTATAAACAATTTACCTAATAAGAATAGTAGTGTCGATGGTATTACAGTAAAGATTCTTAAATTAGCTTTCAATGTAATAGGACAGAGATTTTTGCATCTAATTCAAATGAGTCTAGAAAGGGGATCCTTCCCAGAAACCTTGAAGACATCCCATATTATCCGCTTAGAGAAGATAACCAACACTAACAAATGTGAAGAATACAGACCGATGAACATGGTGCCAACTTATGAAAAATTATTAGAGACCGTCGTAAATATCCAGTTTCGTGACTACATTGAAGTGAACAAACTGTTAACACCTTTGCAATCAGAGTTTCGTAAAAATAATTCATGTGAAAGTGCAATACAATCAGTTCTTTTGAAATAGAAAAATGCTATTTACAAGAAGAAGGTGATAGGTGTAGTTTTTCTAGACTTTAGACGTGCTTTTGAGACTATTAATAGAGATCTACTATTATTGAAATTAAAAAGATATGGGTTCGGCCCAATAGTTATAAAATAGTTTAGTGAATATCTCAAAAACAGATTTCAAAAAACTAGATACTTTAATAGTACATCTTCAGCTAAAAAAAACTACCTTTGGCGTTCCACAAGGAACTGTATTAGGCCCTGATTTATTTGTACTATGCATAAATGATATTGTTAATGTGATTAAAAAATGTAACATTATTATTTGCAGATGACACTTTAATATATTTTATAGGAGATGATGTTGAAAAAGTAATAAATATCATCAATGATGAATTAGTAAATGTATATAACTGGTTAGGTAAAAATAGTCTTTCTTTAAATGTAAATAAAACAAAATTCATGATAATAAAAAATAAGTTGATAACGAAATTGATACATCTAGTCATGTGGGAATACAAATTAATAGTCAAAAAATAGAACAAGTTTATGAGTGGAAGTACTTAGGCGTAACAATAGATTGTCACTTAACATTTTCTAGTCATTAAAACTATGTTATCAGTAAAGTTGCAAAAAAAGTAAATTTCATGGGTAGAATAAGCCAAAATCTTAGCAAGTGGTCTAAATTATTACTATATAAAACAATAATACTTCCCCATTTGAATTATTGTGCTAGTATACTTTACCTCCTAAATAATACTGAAATTAACAATCTTCGAAAAAAACAAAATTGAGCATTAAGAATAATATTAAAATGTAGTAGGTATACTAGCATAAGAAGAATGTTGCAACTTACATCTTCGTTAAGTGTTAAGCAAAATATATTTTATAATACGATGACATTAATATTTAAAATAAAAAACCGAATATATCCAGAGCACATTTTAAATGAATTACTATTCGTAGAAGATGTTCATGATCATAATACTAGAAGTAGAAATAATTTTTATGTTCATACAGTAACAACAAATATAGGACAAAATAATCTGTTTCATAAAGGTTTAGTTGAATATAATTCACTTCCAGCTAATGTAAAAAAACTGTACATCTTTAACATTATTTAAAAAACAGTGTAAAAAATATGTAATAAATTACATTAATATTTAAGAAATTAAAATGTATTATATGGAATTTATCTAGTTATATGCTATAAATAAAGTATATTATTATTATTAACAAATATTAAAACCTTCGATTTTTCAAAGCCAAAAGAACTCGCATACGAGCTGATGTAATTCTTACGTCACTTTTCTCCATCAAATATTAAATGCGAGCTATTATAACCAAACGTTTATAAAACAAAGCTTAACATATGCGTCATGGCAATGTTGCCAGATTCAGGGCTTAGGAAGACTGTAGAACATAGCGGGTTTGATAGCGTCTTGTATAAAAATATACGATATACACTTGAGAAAGGCGCGACGCCCCCTATAGTTCATTGTGATGAACTACGATTGTATAAAACTTTTTACAGACCCTACTTTTCCAAACCCAAATTGTATATTTTTTTATTGCAGTTTTAAGTAAACATTATCCTGTAGACCTCGAAAATATAGGAGAACGTTGCCAGACCCAAGCCCGGGTCTGAGAGCGGCGAAAATGGTCCGACAAGTCGGTAGAATATAGCGAAACGGGTGTGTATAAGCGGTTAAACAAATATATATATATATATATATATATATATATATATATATATATATATATATATATATATATATATATATATATATATATATATATATATATATATATATATATATTTGTTTAACCGCCTATACATACCCGTTTCGGTATATTCTACCGACTTGTCGGACCATTTTCGACGCTCTCAGACCCGGGCTTGGGTCTGGCAACGTTCTCTTATGTTTTCGAGGTCTACAGGATAAACTTTATCTAAAACTGCAATAAAAAAATATACAATTTGGGTTTGGAAAAGTAGGGTCTGTAAAAAGTTTTATACAATCGTAGTTCATCACAATGAACTATAGGGGGCGTCGCGCCTTTCTCAAGTGTATATCGTATATTTTTATACAAGACGCTATCAAACCCGCTATGTTCTACAGACTTCCTAAGCCCTAGATCTGGCAACATTGCCATGACGCATATGTTAAGCTTTGTTTTATAAACGTTTGGTTATAATAGCTCGCATTTAATATTTGATGGAGAAAAGTGACGTAAGAATTACATCAGCTCGTATGCAAGTTCTTTCCACATTTGTAACTAATTCCCTGGCTTTGAAAAATTGAAGGTTTTAATATTTATTAATAATAATAATATACTTTATTTATAGCATATAACTAGATAAATTCCATACAATACATTATAATTTCTTAAATATTAATGTAATTTATTACATATTTTTTACACTGTTTCTTAAATAATGTTAAAGATGTACAGTTTTTTACATTAGCTGGAAGTGAATTATATTAAACTAAACCTTTATGAAACAGATTATTTTGTCCTATATTTGTTGTTACTGTGTGAACATAAAAATTATTTCTACTTCTAGTATTATGATCATGAACATCTTCTACGAATAGTAATTCATTTAAAATGTGCTCTGGATATATTAGATTTTTTATTTTAAATATTATTATCATCGTATTACAAAATATATTTTGCTTAACACTTAACAAAGATGTAATTTGCAACATTCTTCTTATTCTAGTATACCTACTACATTTTAATATTATTCTTAACGCACAATTTTGTTTTTTTTGAAGATTGTTAATTTCAGTATTATTTAGGAGGTACAGTACACTAGCACAATAATTAAAATGGGGAAGTATTATTGTTTTATATAGTAATAATTTAGACCACTTGCTAATATTTTGGCTTATTCTACCCATGAAATTTACTTTTTTTGCTTTACTCATAACATAGTTTGAATGACTAGAAAATGTTAAGTGACAATCTATTATTACGCCTAAGTACTTCCACTCATAAACTTGTTCTATTTTTTGACTATTAATTTGTATTCCCACATGACTAGATGTATCAATTTCGTTAAACTTATTTTTTATTATCATGAATTTTGTTTTAGTTACATTTAAAGAAAGACTATTTTTACCTAACCAGTTATATACATTTACTAATTCATCATTGATGATATTTATTACTTTTTCAACATCATCTCCTATAAAATATATTAAAGTGTCGTCTGCAAATAATTGAATGTTACATTTTTTAATTACATTAACAATATCATTTATGTATAGTACAAATAAATCAGGGCCTAATACAGTTCCTTGTGGAACGCCAAAGGTAGGTAGCTGAAGATGTACTATTAAAGTATCTAGTTTTTTGAAATCTGTTTTTGAGATATTCACTAAACCATTTTATAACTATTGGGCCGAACCCATATCTTTTTAATTTCAATAATAATAGATCTCTATTAATAGTCTCAAAAGCACGTCTAAAGTCTAGAAAAACTACACCTATCACATTCTTCTTGTAAATAGCATTTTTCCATTTCAAAAGAACTGATTGTATTGCACTTTCACATGAATTATTTTTTCGAAACCCTGATTGAAAAGGTGTTAACAGTTTGTTCACTTCAATGTAGTCACGAAACTGGATATTTACGACGGTCTCTAATAATTTTTCATAAGTTGGCACCCTGTTGATCGGTCTGTATTCTTCACATTTGTTAGTGTTGGTTATTTTCTCAATGGGGATAATATGGGATGTCTTCAAGGTTTCTGGGAAGGATCCACTTTCTAGACTCATTTGAATTAGATGCAAAAATCTCTGTCCTATTACATTGAAAGCTAATTTAAGAATCTTTACTGTAATACGATCGACACTACTATTCTTATTAGGTAAATTGTTTATAATTTTTTAACTCCAAAAACTCTTTTGGTAAAAATTTTTCGAACTTGCATTGATGTAAATTAATGTGGCATAAATCAGTTTCAATTTGGGTTAAATTTGTTAATGTAATAATTTGTTGTATGCTGTTAATAAAGTAAATATTGAATTTTTCTGCAATTTGTTTTCATTTGCATGAAGTTTTCCACATTTCTGTTGAGTTGTTTTACATATCATCTATTTTTCTTGATAATAATTTCTCTTGTGGTTCCTGATCAAACTAACAATTCCATTTCTTTGTTGTCTATACCTATTCATATCACTTTCTTCTTGTGTAAAGATTGCTCTTTTATATAATCTGTCCCTTTCTTCAATTTCCAAGGCTATTTCTGGGATCCCTTGCAACTCCATTGACATTTAATGGTTTTTTTAACAGTTGGAGCATGCCTGTTTAGTGTGTCCATTATGGTTTTAACTAATGTTTCTGCTAGTTGATTGGTGTTTGTACAGTCCGGATTCCATGGTTGATAATTAAAGTTCTCAGCCTATTTTCATAATATGAATCCTTTAATAGGTCAATATTAAAGACTCCGATAATTAGTAAGGTCTCTGATCTACTAGCATATCATCAAACAAATTTTCAAGTTTCATTAGAAATTGAGCATCACTGGAGTTTGGAGAGTGATATAAATTTATAAAGTTATATTTGTATGATTGAAAGCATATATTAATACCTACAATCCATGTGTTCATATCAATGGTATCTTTAAGTAGGACTTTATAACTGAATTCATTTTTTATATAAATGATTAGAGTAAGGTTAACAGGAATTTCGAACAAGTGAGACAACGCAACATAATACGGAAAAGTTAATTTCTGGGGAAAGTGGATGGTTTCCAAATAAGGTGGAAAAGTACATGTCATTTTCCGTAGTAATCAAACGATAAATTTCAAGAACTTGATTAAATTTTTTAGTATAAAAGTACTGTAATATCTTCTTTGTATGTTTGTTTGAAGGATTGTTTGTGGTTAATTAAAGCTTTATTCTTTTACTGTTAAGATGAGAGAATGAATGCTTGAACTATTTGGTTAATGAATTATTTTCTGATCCCTCGTTTACATTCGTTACGATGTACGATTACGATATTCGTTCAGATACTTTGTAGTATCCAAGGCAACGGTGATCATCACATTTATTGCTCCCTTGTTTTTTAGAATCTTTCCAGCAGAAAAAGTCTCCATCAGTTTGCTTGAGGACAGGATTGGAAAGAACTAGTGAATGTACGCATAAGATGCGGTTGTGATTGTAAAGCAACTTGATAGATACGTAAAAAACCGAGTTTTTTTCTTTGGCTGGTTTTACAATTGATTAAAGTTAGTACAGGGCTCTTAATGTTAATGTTCGTTACAATGATAAGAACTTAACCTATATATATGAGCTAATAAGAATAACGTGAGAATTAAATGAGATAATTGAAAACGGTTAAAATTAAGACAGTAGATTCTAAATTTTAGGGCTCGTTGCAAAATGTAAATAACTAAAAACTACAAAACTTAACCTAAGAGGAACGTATGAGGATTCTGTTGGACTTGTAGGTTGTTGGTTGGATAATAATCGTATAATATGTCTAACAGGTAACAAAAAGTAATTGCGAACGTTCTCTACATAAACGGCACAAAAAAAGATAAGAAGGATTTGTAATGGGCTGCATCCGAGTTTATCTGCTATGTATTCCCTGTGTTCCCGATCACACGAAGTAACGAATTTTTGGTACGACCGTTTATTGAAGTTCACAACAACTGATTTGTAATTATACGTTTTGCGACGCACTGTTGTGTGCGTTTCTTGTAGGGTTCTGAAACTTTTTCTGGAATTAATAGGTTTAGCTCAGGTTTAAATCGACAATCTATGCCAACGAAATGGCATAATTCTTGTTGCATTCTAAGGATTGGAAAGTTATGAATAGCTTCTCCTTTTGAAATTTACGGCGTAACTCCATCACTGTTCACTGTGTGGTCGAGACAAGTTAGTTCTTTGGCTTCAAAGATTGTTTTTTTAATTTTATTGTAAACCGTAATGATATAGGCGTTGAAATACTTTCTTTAAATGCTGTTGATAGTCTGCTTTGATGCAGAAAAATTTAGAACAGAAAAAAAATATACAACCGTAACTTCAGATAGATTATGAATTCAACGATGGAACTGCTCCATGTACTAGTAGTGGTAGTAACCTAGTAACTAGGTAGTGGTGGTGCTGAGAGAGTATTGATCCTCTACTGGAATTATGCTAATTGATTTCTCGACATCTGCTTCATAAATAGGATCTGGTATCTTGAATGGTATGCTTGCAAGAGTAAGTTTCTTGACAGATTGTTGCATGTTCAATTAAAGTCGGCGGTCACCACATGTAATATCTTCTGTGTTTGTTTGTTTGAAAGACTGTTTGTGGTTAATGAATGCTTTATTCTTTTACTGTTAAGATGAGAGAATGAATGCTTGAACTATTTGGTTTCTGAATTATTTTCTGACTCCTTGTTTATATTCGTTGCATTGGATACTACACGCACACATACATATCACTGGATCACAGTACTCACTCATACATATCGTCGACGTTAATACATACTAGCGGAACTATTTTCTAGCAATTTTTCAGGAGCGCGGTTTAAATGCTTATAAAAACTTTGTTACAGATGGCATGATGAATTCTTTGAAATCGCAACTAGCAACATAGCTAGTTACAAAATTTCAAAGAATTAAGTTCATATGCATTAACGGCGACGATATGTACTATATACCACCAATAAATAACAACGTCGTAGACCATTCAAGGTAAAAATCGTGAGGTG
The DNA here is from genome assembly GCA_929113105.1 of Agrypnus murinus. Classification (NCBI taxonomy): domain Eukaryota; kingdom Metazoa; phylum Arthropoda; class Insecta; order Coleoptera; family Elateridae; genus Agrypnus; species Agrypnus murinus. The sequence continues at coordinate 150,731,537 of OV816028.1, forward strand.
TTCTTTATCAAAAATTAAAATGGGCGAACTAAGTTGAGCATCATTTGTGACTTTTTTGCTAAAACGCTGAAGGAAAACTTTCTCGTCCGTAATTTGTAAGATTACTTAATGGAACTTTTAATGGAAACGGGGCACTCAAAAGGTTCGGAGGGACAGTGTATGTTGCAACCCCCAATTGAATTTTATGAACATTGGTATAGGGTAGATGCAGTAGCAGCACTTCACTATAGCAACAAGAAACGGCCACCTCATAGAACAAAAGATAAACGGAATAAATTCTGTGGGACGTTCTTTAACAAAAATGAAACTGGGTGGACTAATATGATTTGCGCCTGGTATATTTAAAACAAGTGCAATATAACGAAATTGAGCAAGGTTTGAAAAAACTTCTTCTTTTCTTCGTTACCTTTCGACGTTTCTGTTAAAGGCACTTAACCACCATATAGAGTATACTGTTTTGTACTTTCAAATTCATTAAACAGAAAGTAGGATCGAACATTCGATAATTTTCTTGTAACTGTACAAACGCACAGTAAAAATAGAAACTGCTATTTTTTAAATCTAGGTTAAACTAATCAAATGTAGTGTATTTTGGTCAGCTAAACTTGAAAATGACTTTATGCTTGATTTGTTCATGTTTACGAGTAGATAATATCCTGAACTTTGTAAAATATCAATATTAAACCACGCCCCCAGATGGGTTTTGTCGTTTTATTTTCAAAAACTGTTAGGTTTATGGACTGGTTTGGATGGAAGATTCGTATCCTCTGAACAGGTGGTAGTACACATAAAATGCAACAAAAAAGCTGAAAATCATTAGTGTCTATCTTTCATAATAACCGAAGAAATAATGGTTTTTGAAAGGTGGGTAGCAGGTCACTGGTCTAAGAATCACACTTGGAGCTGGATGTGCCTATCTGATACATTAACGCAGCTGCTGCTAGGTGATGTCGCAGTTTGTTTTGACTATAATTTCCAGCAGTTCCCAAAAGTTGACATTTTTAGCAAATTTTTGTCGATTTGCGTAAAAACATAAAGGGTTTTTTGTTACTATTGATGAATACTATCACACATGCAATTTATACGAAAGTTGAGTAAAACACCCTGTATGTAGACCAACAATTTCTACCAATACATTTGACGGAGCAGCTTTAGAACATAACTTATTGCGATCTTGTATTCGTCATCAAGTACTTAGCTAAGAAAAAAAATGTTGAGTTCGCAGTGCAACCTTAGCATCACTTTTGCAAAATTCATGAAGCGATGTTGTTATTATTGTTGGTTGTAGTATTATGATAATTTTGCAGTAAAAAGAATATCTTTAGGAGAATACCCTGTACTGGACAATTATTTTATAGAAACGTATAGGGCATTTCACCTTGTTTTGAAATCTTTCTTACTTCGTTTGTACGTCATACTGCATGACGTTTTACCTTTATTTTCTTTCTGCATTTTATACCTGTTTTGTAAAGAATTAAATTTTGCATTCAATGGTGTATTCATTAAACATATCACTAGCACAGAATTCCGTATCTAGCGGTAGCGGGTACGCTACAGCTACCACAAGCACAAAATAACACTAATGTATGTTCTAATAACAACTGTCCTTCAACACAAAATTTTATCCAAATTGCATTTGTGACTTTTTTATTTTGAAGGTCTATAGCTTTATAACATTTTATTTTTGAACATGGATATGTTGTTCTTAATGGCCTATTTTGATCAAAGGCATTGACCCTCAGGAATTGACATCATCTGCTCGAGATATCCTACATGTAAAATGGGTGAAGTCCCATTTAATGTTAAATATCTAGCTACATTTTAAAGCAGGCGTGGAATTAAGTCGTGAACTTAGAATTCCAAAACAAAAACCACTCAAGAAAAAAAAGAATATCAATATAAAGAACGAAGTAAGAGAGATCCAAAAACCCTGAAGTACCCTGTACGTTTTAGGTTCAGTAAAAAGATTGATTAGTACAGGGTATACCCCTAAAATGTATCTTGCCAATACGAGAATTACCATATGACTAGCCCCAATAATAATTATAATATCGCCTCGTAGATTTTGCTGGAGATGCTGAGATAGACAAAGACTGAACCAGGATCGCGTTCGATGCTCAACGAGATTTCCATAGCTATTTCATTATGAACATCAAATCACACAAAGTTATGCTCGAAGCTTCTCGTATAATATATACCGATACAAATTATTTGTCTGTGTGACATATGATCGTTTTTTGATTACACAGAAACAAGACAACATGCACAAAGTTTTCTTAGCTTTTTGGTATGAAAGTTAAATAAAATCCTATTTTACCTAACTGGCTCATTTTGATAAACCTAATAGTTTCTGAAAAAACAGTAAAAATCATCTGGGGGCATGGCTTACCCTCATCAGCTTCTCTGGTTCACCACTTTTGAGTAGTAACTTTTAAGGGGTTATTTAACATATCACAAAGAAGGCCTATCAAAAATCCAAGGATCTACCTCAATTCCCCTCTATTTTTACTAATTTGACTGAACTGTTACCGTGGCATTAAAATATACATATCTTAGAAACTGTTCATTTGTGCTAAAAACATAACAGTAAAATGTTCAGGAGGTCAAAAGATTTGGTTATAACATTTATTTTTTCAAAACACATATACATGACGTGTCTTCGAAACTTTTAATTGTATTCTTGTAAACAAAAATAATCATGTTAAAATAAATGATTTAAAAACAAATTATTAAAAAACAATTATTTGCATAAACCTTATGTATTGTAACAAGAGAGAAAAGGAACGAACCTCTTTTCGAGCGACAGGTGGTGTGTTCTGCCGCCTTCGAGAAAATGACGCATCACACAAGCATGTAAATCAGACGCGGTTTATTCTAGCATTTTCTGGAATACATAGAAGGTTCCAGCGATTTCTGGTGCGTTTATATGAGGATATAAAAGCGGATTGCGGATAAAAGAGAGGCAGTCAACAGCAAGTCATTAACTGTGTATTACAAAATAAATAGTGAATATAAATGTTGTATTAGAAATTCATAGTCTGTAAATAATAGTTTTTAATGTTTTATAATCATAGCGTTAATTTATAGTGTATTCATTAGTGTATAGAAATAAATATTTGTTTGTGAATAGACGATTTAAACAGCACTTGTATTATTATTTGAAAAAGAACGTTACAGTGGTGTTACAGGTGTGAGGTTTTTTTTAAAATAAATAAAATCGCGTAATAATTAAATAAAGTGCTGTGAGATTAAATTTTTAGTGTTAAAATTAATTTCAACAAACGATTAAAATGGTGATGAAACTATTGAAAGATCTCTTAGTAATAGATTTAAAACGGGAATTGGACGAGAGGGACTTGGATAGTAATGGAAAGAAAGAAGTTTTGATAAATCGGCTAAGAGAATGGCTTTTAGAACAGAAGGAAGATCCTGAAAATTACCGCTTCGAAATACCTGGACCCGCAATTGATACTAGTTTGTTGTTAAGTAAAATGAAAGAAGAGTTACTGGAAAGTTCTAGAAAGTCCGAAGATAATGTTAGAATGTTAAAAGAGGAACTACTGGAAAAATCCGAAGAAAATGCTAGAAAGATGGAACAAAAAGTTTTTGAAAATTCTAGAAGGCTTAAAGAAGATTTACTAGAAAACACAAGATTGCTTAAGGAAGAATTACTAGAAAAGTCCGAAGAAAGTTCTAGAAGGCTTAAAGAAGAATTGCTGGACAATGTCAAGGTGTTAGAAGAAAAAGTTTTCGAAGAATTTTTGGAGAATACCAGCGCGCTAGGGCTATTGGAAGGCAGATTGGCGGAACAAGATAGGGTAATAAAAATGGTAGAAGAGAAAATAGCCCAAATGCAATTACCATCAAAAGCTAAGAAAGACGACATAACCGATATGTTGGAAGATAGAATGAGGCAACTACGGTTTCCCTCAACTTCTGAGTTTAATGAAGTAAAGAAGCAAATTAAAGAAGAAAGGGGTCCTGCCGTAGGGATAAAAGTAAAACCACCCACGTTCGATGGAAAGATACCTTGGTCCACCTACTACAAACAATTTGAGGCGGCCGCTGGGGCCAACGGATGGACAGGCAAGGAAAAGGCCGTTTCTTTAACTGTGGCTTTGCGTGGAGACGCGTTGAACGTCCTGCAAACAATCCCAGCAGGACAGGAAAATGATTATCAATTGTTAGTGTCTAGATTGGAGATGAGATATGGAGACGCGCATCTTCAACAAGTGTATCACGCGCAAGTGAAGAATCGTATCCAGAAGAATGGAGAAAGCCCGCAGGAGTTTGAAGCCGATGTTGCGCGGCTTGTCCGATTGGCGTACCCTACGGCACCCGATTCATTTCTGGGACAGCTCGCTGTGCAGACCTACATTGATGGGTTAAGAGACGGGGAAACACAACAATCATTGAGGCTAGCACGACCAAGAACAACTGATGATGCGCTTGCTCACGCCTTAGAATTTGAAGCTGCAAAGCAAGCGTCCCGAGGTCACGGGCGTGTTCGGGCCGTTGTGGAGGAAGAAGAAGGTTCTAAAGATCACCTAGAGGAGTTAGTACTGAGAGTTCTTCGGAAGGAAGAAAGCCGTAAGAAGAATCATCAAGAAGTTCGAGGGCCTCGTTGTTGGAATTGCTGCGAACAAGGACACGTAGAACGCCGTTGTCCCAAAATAAGAAAAGTACAACCGTCGGAAAAGTTAAAAGGGGTTGGCAAAAGGGGGCGAACGTTGACTGCGAGTGAAGATGCCCCGGAGATCACGATCCATGCCGTAACATCAAAGAATAGTAACGGCAGTTTGTTTGTAGATGGAAAGATTGCTAACCGAACTGTTCCACTACTTATTGATACGGGGGCGACAAAATCCATCGTACGCCCTGATGTTCTACGATCAAGTATTAAGTTGTTACCCACAACTACTCAACTCCGTACAGCAACAGGTGAAGTGATACCAACACGCGGAGTGGTGAAGATGAAGATTGGTATTGGAAGTGAAGAACGTGATCATGAGGTGCTGGTAGCCGACATCATTGACGAATTCATCTTGGGAATGGACCTCCTGAGAAAATTTGGTTTTACATTGGACTTGAAGGAGGGTGTTTTGAAGGTTGGCAACGAAGAACTTCCGTTGCACCCACGAGAAGATCCTGTCGTAAGGGTTTTGCTGACAGAAGATGTGATATTGCCTGGTCAAAGCGAGATGGTTGTCGAGGCGGGTTTGGATGGAGATCTTCGGGTAGGATGTGTGCGAATGATGGAGCCTGTTTGTGATAAGAAGATCCATAGTGGCATACTGGTGGGAAAAGCGCTGATCAAGGTTGGAAAGAGAGTACCGGTGAGAATTATGAACATTAATGTGGATCCGGTGACATTGAAGAAGAGTACCCTTGTGGGACAGTGTGTGCCAGTATTTCGAGTAGCCAGGTGTATGGCTGATGTTCCAAAACCAGTGCCCAAAGACCATGGTGGAAAATTAGTGGGTATGGTTACTAGTTCGTGCGAAGACCTTAACAGAACGGAAGTGAAAGAGGTACAGGGTTTGGTTCACCAATACCAAGATATCTTCGCTCTTGACGATAGCCAGAAGGGACGAACAAATATAGTAAAACATAAAATCAATACAGGCAACTCTATGGCTGTCCGTCAGCAGCCGAGGCGTCTACCTCTGGCAAGGCGAGCAGAAGCCGAAAAGATTATTATTGATATGGAAGAACAAGGGGTCATCGAGCCATCCAGCAGTCCATGGGCATCACCGGTGGTCCTGGTCAGTAAGAAGGACGGGTCAACGAGATTTTGTGTGGACTATCGGCAGCTTAATGACGTGACCAAGAAAGACAGCTATCCCTTACCACGCATCGACGACACGTTAGATACCCTGTCTGGTTCACGATGGTTTTCGACTTTGGACTTGAAGAGCGGTTATTGGCAAGTTGAAATGGAACCTGAAGACCGGGAGAAGACCGCGTTCACTATTGGTTCCGGACTATGGCAGTTTACAGTTATGCCTTTCGGTCTATGTAACGCTCCGGCCACCTTTGAGCGTCTAATGGAGACCATCCTGAGAGGGTTGTCGTGGAAGACCTGCCTGGTATACCTAGATGATGTGATTGTGGTCGGAAAATCATTCAACGAACATTTGAAAAATCTAGAGGAAGTGTTCCGAAGACTACGTGGAGCCAATCTGAAACTGAGTCCGAAAAAGTGCCACATATTCAGAAAGGAAGTGAAATATCTCGGGCACGTCGTATCACAAAATGGAGTGGCAGCCGACCCCGATAAGATTCGTGCAGTTCAAGAGTGGCCAACACCGAAAGATAAACACCAAGTTCGTAGTTTTCTTGGGTTATGTACCTACTACAGGCGTTTCGTTCCTGGGTTTGCCAATATAGCGAAACCTCTGACAAGGTTAACTGAAGATGGGCGCGAGTATGTTTGGAGCGGAGAGTGTGAAACAGCTTTCCAACAGCTGAAGCGTGCCCTGACAACGGCACCAATATTGAGCTATCCACGGACAGAAGGGAAATTCATACTTGACACAGATGCAAGTAATTTGGCCATTGGGGGGGTACTTTCTCAGATACAGGATGAACAAGAAAAGGTCATCGGCTATTTTAGTAAGGTTTTGTCGAAAGCCGAAAGGAATTATTGTGTGACCAGAAAAGAACTATTGGCCGTCGTGAAGTCCGTTGAGCACTTCTACAAATACTTGTACGGACGGAAGTTTTTATTGAGGACGGACCATGCAGCGTTGAAATGGCTGTTACAATTCCGTAATCCTGAAGGCCAGGTCGCAAGGTGGATCGAACGATTACAAGGATACGACTTTGACACCGAACATCGAGCGGGCACTAGTCATCGAAATGCCGATGCTCTTTCAAGAAGACCCTGTCCAACGGATTGCCGTCATTGCTCTCGTTTGGAAGAGAGGGTTTGCCAAGTATTAAGGACTGCCATCGTCAACGACAATTGGTTGCCGGAAGAATTGCAACGACAGCAGGAGGCTGATCCCGAACTAAAAATGGTACTGGAATGGAAGCGTGTGGGAGAAAGGCCTGCCTGGGAGGCCGTCAGCCCATTTAACAGAACGCTCAAAGCATATTGGGCCCAATGGGAGTCCTTGAAGGTGGAAGACGATCTCCTGAAGCGCGTACTGGAGAGTGAAGATGGCACCACCATTAGGTCTCAGTTCGTGGTTCCAAGAAGCCGAGTGGCTACAGTATTGCGACATCTCCATGACGGTGCCTCCGGAGGACACTTCGGTGTGAAAAAGACCTTGGAGAAAGTTAGGGAGCGTTTTTATTGGGTCAACTGTAAAGAAGACGTGAAGGAGTGGTGCCGGAAATGTGAACTATGTGCCACTGGCAACGGACCCTTGGGGAAACGAAGAGCACCTATGAGGCAGTACAATGTGGGTAGTCCTCTGGAGAGAATAGCTATAGACATTGCCGGACCATTTCCCGAAACTGACGATGGGAATAAATACATCTTAGTGGCAATGGACTATTTTACCAAATGGCCAGAAGCATATGCCCTACCAAACCAGGAAGCTGCGACTGTTGCTGACGTACTAGTCAAAGAGTTTTTCAGTCGCTTCGGAGTGCCCATGGAGCTGCATTCGGATCAAGGCCGCAATTTCGAGTCTGTACTCTTTGGAGAGGTCTGTCGATTGTTGGGCATTCGCAAGACTCGGACCACACCGTTACATCCGCAGTCCGATGGAATGGTAGAACGCATGAATCGAACAATGGGCAAATATTTGGCCAAGGTCGTCTCCGATCATCAACGAGACTGGGACCAATACCTGCATCTGTTCCTGATGGCTTATCGTGCATCGGTCCACGAAACAACCGGTCAGTCACCAGCGTCTGTGATGTTTGGACGCGAGTTACGGTTACCGTGTGATCTGGAATTTGGGTCTCCACCTATAGAGCAGGAGGTAGCCGGGAATGATTATGTCATCAACTTAAAGAAGAAGTTGGAGGATATTCACGACCGAACCCGAAATAATAGTCGAATCGCGAGTGACCGGATGAAGGCTACGTACGATGTGAGAGCCCAAGAAGGAGGGTTTCAACCTGGAGAGCTTGTCTGGTTATACAATCCGCAAAGGCGTCGTGGCTATTCTCCAAAGTTACAGCGAAATTGGGAGGGTCCATACCAGGTGAAGAAACGAATAAATGACTTGATTTATCGCATCCAGAAATTGCCAAGAGGGAAACCAAAGGTGGTACACTCCAATCGTCTGGCGCACTATGAGGGAAATAATGACGCAGTTCCGGAAGATGAGGCTGAGGTGGCCATCAATACCGTAAGGCCTGGAGATGATCAGCCAACCTTTAGAGAATTTATGGCTGCGTTTTCTGGAATTAGAAAAGCGCGATTCGGAGTCACGACTGAGATGCAACAAGATCTCTTCCGGGTCCCTGGTGATTATTCCATTGCCCACTGTGTCTCCGAGGATCTCCGTATGTCCAGGGGGATCGCAGTGGTGTTTAGAAATAAATTTGGACGGCTGAATGAACTTCGAGAACAAAATCCCTCTGTTGGTAAATCCTTACGCTTGCCTGATCATGACCGATCCATTTACTACTTGGTAACCAAGCAGTTTTACTACCAGAAACCGAGTTACGCCGACTTGTGGAGGGCACTATGGAATTTGAGAATCGAGTTGCTTACCAGGGGAATTAACAAATTGGCAGTTCCCAAACTCGGCTGTGGGCGGGACCAGCTGGATTGGAGAATCGTTAGAAACATGCTGGAAGTTGTCTTTAGAGGTACGGACGTCAAGATCTCCGTCTGCAGTTTTGACCCACAGCCCGCATTAAGGCCAACGAAGAGTGTAGACTGTTATTTCTACCGTAATGGAACGTGTAGTCGAGGTGAAGACTGTCGATATCGTCATGACCCGTTCTACAGGAACCAGAGCATAAAACCTGTTCTGGGACAGAACAGACTTGAAGAGGGGGGCAGTGTAACAAGAGAGAAAAGGAACGAACCTCTTTTCGAGCGACAGGTGGTGTGTTCTGCCGCCTTCGAGAAAATGACGCATCACACAAGCATGTAAATCAGACGCGGTTTATTCTAGCATTTTCTGGAATACATAGAAGGTTCCAGCGATTTCTGGTGCGTTTATATGAGGATATAAAAGCGGATTGCGGATAAAAGAGAGGCAGTCAACAGCAAGTCATTAACTGTGTATTACAAAATAAATAGTGAATATAAATGTTGTATTAGAAATTCATAGTCTGTAAATAATAGTTTTTAATGTTTTATAATCATAGCGTTAATTTATAGTGTATTCATTAGTGTATAGAAATAAATATTTGTTTGTGAATAGACGATTTAAACAGCACTTGTATTATTATTTGAAAAAGAACGTTACAGTATTTTAGAACAAAAGACGCTCAATGCTATTTTCTCACGTTAATAATAATTTTCAGAATTACATCGTTTTACGGAAAACGTTAATTTTTCTGCGTTTAAGGTTATTTATGGAATTTCGAACAAATCATCAAAAATAAAGATCACTTATGTGCTTAGCATCCCGAAATCATTACGTCAATCGTAATTTTATCTCTGATACATTCGGCAACGTTGCTGGGTTCGGTAGGGTAGGTAGGCTTGCTTAAAATTATACAAATGGGTCTGTAAACACTGTAATATGTATCGGGTTCAAGAACGACTGTCAAATATCACCAATACTTTTTTTTCATATATTTTTACCCCTCGAGGATCTTAAATATTGCTTATCAGAAATAGATCAATATTATATAAAATATACACATTTTAAAAATCAAAAAATGCGGGTCTACTAACGACCCTATCATATAGCGGGTCCGACAACGTCGATTAAACCAATATATATATATATATATATATATATATATATATATATATATATATATAACCCGATACATATTACAGTGTTTACAGACCCATTTGTATAATTTTAAGCAAGCCTACCTACCCTACCGAACCCAGCAACGTTGCCGAATGTATCAGAGATAAAATTACGATTGACGTAATGATTTCGGGATGCTTAGCACATAAGTGATCTTTATTCTTGTTGATTTGTTCGTAAATTCCATAAATAACCTTAAACGCAGAAAAATTAACGTTTTCCGTAAAACGATGTAACTCTGAAAATTATTATTAATATGAGAAAAAAGCATTGAGCCTCTTTTGTTCTAAAATACATAAGGTTTATGCAAATAATTGTTTTTTAATAATTTGTTTTTAAATCATTTATTTTAACATGATTATTTTTGTTTACAAGAATACAATTAAAAGTTTCGAAGACACGTCATGTATATGTGTTTTGAAAAAATAAATATTATAGCCAAATCTTTTGACCTCCTGAACATTGTACGGTTATGTTTTTAGCACAAATGAACAGTTTCTAAGATATGTATATTTTCATGCCACGTTAACAGTTCAGTCAAATTAGTAAAAATAGAGTGGAATTGAGGTAGATCCTTGGATTTTTGATTGGCCTTCTTTGTGATATGTTAAATAACCCCTTAAAAGTTACTACTCAAAAGAGGTGAACCAGAGAAGCTGATGAGGGTAAGCCATGCCCCCAGATGATTTTTACTGTTTTTTTCAGAAACTATTAGGTTTATCAAAATGGAGCCAGTTAGGTAAAGTAGGATTTTATTTAACTTTCATACCAAAAAGCTAAGAAAACTTTGTGCATGTTGTCTTGTTTCTGTGTAATCGAAAAACGATCATATGTCACACAGACAAATAATTTGTATCGGTACATATTATACGAGAAGCTTCGAGCATAACTTTGTGTGATTTGATGTTCATCATGAAATAGCTATGGAAATCTCGTTGAGCATCGAACGCCCTGGTTCAGTCTTCTTCTATCTCAGCATCTCCAGTAAAATCTACGAGGCGATATTATCATTATTATTGGGGCTAGTCATATGGTAATTCTCGTATTGGCAAGATACATTTTAGGGATATACCCTGTACTAATCAATCTTTTTAGTGAACCTAAAACGTACAGGGTACTTCAGGGTTTTTGGATCTCTCTTACTTCGTTCTTTATATTGATATTCGTATCGAGTAATTTTTTCCTTGAATGGTTTTTGTTTTGGAATTCTAAGTTCACGACTTAATTCCACGCCTGCTTTAAAATGTAGCTAGATATTTAACATTAAATGGAACTTCACCCATTTTACATGTAGGATATCTCGAGCAGATGATGCCAATTCCTGAGGGTCAATGCCTTTTATCAAAATAGGCCATTAAGCACAACACATCTATGTTTAAAAATGAAATGTTACAAAGCTATAGACCTTCGAAATAAAAAAGTCACAAATGCAATTTGGATAAAATTTTGTGTTGAAGGACAGTTGTTATTAGAACATACATTAGTGTTATTTTGTGCTTGTGGTAGCTGTAGCGTACCCGCTACAGCTAGGTACGGAATTCTGTGCTAGTGAGATGTTTAATGAATACACCATTGAATGCAAAATTTAATTCGTCACAAAACAGGTATACTTGACCCAAGTCGAATAGTGACAAGTCAAATAATGCTCTATAAAATGCAGAAAGAAAATAAAGGTAAAACGTCATGCAGTATGACATACAAACGAAGTAATAAAGATTTCAAAACAAGGTGAAATGCCCTATACATTTTGGTTTCTATAAAATAATTGTCCAGTACAGGGTATTCTCCTAAAGATATTCTTTTTACTGCAAAATTATCATAATACTACAACGAACAATAACAACAACATCGCTTCATGAATTTTGCAGAAGTGATGCTAAGGTTGCACTGCGAACTCAACATTTTTTTTCTTAGCTAAGTACTTGATGACGAATACAAGATCGCAATAAGTTATGTTCTAAAGTTGCTCCGTCAAATGTATTGGTAGAAATTGTTGGTCTACATACAGGGTGTTTTACTCAGCTTTCGTATAAATTGTATGTGTGATAGTATTCATCAATAGGAACAAAAAACTCTTTTTGTTTTTACGCAAATCGACAAAAATTTGCTAAAAATGTCAACTTTTGGGAACTGCTGGAAATTATAGCCAAACAAACTGCGACATCACCTAGAAGCAGCTGCGTCAATGTATCAGATAGGCAAATCCAGCTCCAAATGTGATTCTTAGACCAGTGACCTGCTACCCACTTTTCAAAAACCATTCTTTTTTCGGTAATTATGAAAGATTGACACTAATGATTTTCAGCTTTTTTGTTGTATTTTATGTGTACTACCACCTATTCAGAGGATACGAATCTTAAGTGAAACATCCTGTATGATATATATTCATGCGCCAATTAAATAAGCTTTATTCTATCTAACCCACTTAACAACCAGTCCATAACAAAACAGTTTTTGAAAATAAAACGACAAAATCCATCTGGGGGCGTGGTTTAATATTGATATTTTACAAAGTTCAGGATATTATCTACTCGTAAACATGAACAAAAAAATGTGTAAAACAGTTAAAGAACTAATTAAAGGAGGCCATAACAGACAAAAAAGGAAGGTATTATTTTTGACAATGAGTTAGAAAAAAAGGAAATTCAAATTGCAGAAAAATTCAATATTTACTTTATTAACAGCCTACAACAAATTATTACATTAACAAATTTAACCCAAATTGAAACTGATTTAAGCCACATTAATGTACATCATTGCAAGTTCGAAAAATTTTTACCAATAGAGTTTTCGGAGTTAAAAAAAATTATAAACAATTTACCTAATAAGAATAGTAGTGTTGATGGTATTACAGTAAAGATTCTTAAATTAGCTTTCAATGTAATAGGACAGAGATTTATGCATCTAATTCAAATGAGTCTAGAAAGTGGATCCTTCCCAGAAACCTTGAAGACATCCCATATCATCCCCATTGAGAAGATAACCAACACTAACAAATGTGAAGAATACAGACCGATCAACATGGTGCCAACTTATGAAAAATTATTAGAGACCGTCGTAAATATCCAGTTTCGTGACTACATTGAAGTGAACAAACTGTTAACACCTTTTCAATCAGGGTTTCGGAAATATAATTCATGTGAAAGTGCAATACAATCAGTTCTTTTGAAATGGAAAAATGCTATTTACAAGAAGAAGGTGATAGGTGTAGTTTTCTAGACTTTAGACATGCTTTTGAGACTATTAATAGAGATCTATTATAATTGAAATTAAAAAGATATGGGTGCGGCCCAATAGTTATAAAATGGTTTAGTGAATATCTCAAAAACAGATTTCAAAAAACTAGATACTTTAATAGTACATCTTCAGCTAAAACAAACTACCTTTGGCGTTCCACAAGGAACTGTATTAGGCCCTGATTTATTTGTACTATACATAAATGATATTGTTAATGTAATTAAAAAATGTAACATTCAATTATTTGCAGATGACACTTTAATATATTTTATAGGAGATGATGTTGAAAAAGTAATAAATATCATCAATGATTAATTATAGTAAATGTATATAACTGGTTAGGTAAAAATAGTCTTTCTTTAAGTGTAAATAAAACAAAATTCATGATAATAAAAAATAAGTTTAACAAAATTGATACATCTAGTCATGTGGGAATACAAATTAATAGTCAAAAAATAGAACAAGTTTATGAGCGGAAGTACTTAGACGTAATAATAGATTGTCACTTAACATTTTCTAGTCATTCAAACTATGTTATCAGTAAAGTTGCAAAAAAAAGTAAATTTCATGGGTAGAACAAGCCAAAAGCTTAGCAAGTGGTCTAAATTATAACTATATAAAACAATAATACTTCCCCATTTTAATTATTGTGCTAGTATACTTTACCTCCTAAATAATACTGAAATTATCAATCTTAAAAAAAACAAAATTGTGCGTTAAAAATAATATTAAAATGTAGTAGGTATACTAGCATAAGAAGAATGTTGCAAGTTGTTAAGCAAAATATACTTATAATACGATGACAATAATATTTAAAATAAAAAACCGAATATATACAGAGCACATTTTAAATGAATTATTATTCGTAGAAGATGTTCATGATCATAATACCAGAAGTAGAAATAATTTTTATGTTCATACAGTAACAACAAATATAGGACAAAATAATCTGTTTCATAAAGGTTTAGTTAGTAAAAAACTGTACATCTTTAACATTATTTAAGAAACAGTGTAAAAAATATGTAATAAATTACATTAATATTTAAGAAATTATAATGTATTACATGGAATTTATCTAGTTATATGCTATAAATAAAGTATATTATTATTATTAATAAATATTAAAACCTTCAATTTTTCAAAGCCAGAGAATTATTTACAAATGTGAAAAGAACTCGCATACGAGCTAATGTAATTCTTACGTCACTTTTCTCCATCAAATATTAAATGCGAGCTATTATAACCAAACGTTTATAAAACAAAGCTTAACATATGCGCCATGGCAATGTTGCCAGATCCAGGGCTTAGGAAGTCTGTAGAACATAGCGGGTTTGATAGCGTCTTGTATAAAAATATACGATATACACTTGAGAAAGGCGCGACGCCCCCTATAGTTCATTGTGATGAACTACGGTTGTATAAAACTTTTTACAGACCCTACTTTTCCAAACCCAAATTGTATATTTTTTTATTGCAGTTTTAGGTAAACCTTATCCTGTAGACCTCGAAAACATAGGAGAACGTTGCCAGACCCAAGCCCGGGTCTGAGAGCGTCGAAAATGGTCCGACAAGTCGGTAGAATATAGCGAAACGGGTATGTATAAGCGGTTTGACAAATATATATATATATATATATATATATATATATATATATATATATATATATATATATATATATATATATATATATATATATATATATATATCTAGAAGCACTGGTGACGAAGGAGGTAGCACACAAGAAATAAAGCGTAGGTGTGAGATGGCCAGAAGAGCAGCTAAAACCCTGCAGAAGACTTGGAGAGACAGTGATATCACACTCGAGACAAAGAAACACATAATAAAAACACTGATATTCCCAGTGGCCCTATACGGTGCAGAAGCATGGACACTAAAAGCCCAAAATAAGAGAAGACTGGACGCATTTGAACTCTGGTGTTGGAGACGTATCCCGTGGACACAAGAATGAATGAGTCAATCATTGAAACCATAAAAGAACCCCAACGAATATCTCAAATGGTACAGGCCCGAATTCTAAAATTCTTCAGGCACATAAACAGAAGATCTGTGGATAACTTAGAGAGACTAATAGTGCAGGGTAAAATGGAAGGGACTCGACCCAGGGGAAGATCTCCAAAACGATGGACAGATCAAGTAAAGGGATCGACTAGCGGTTCTATATATCAGGCAACGACAAACGCAAGAAATAGAGAGAGATGGCGGGAAATAGTAAGATGTCCAAAATTGTTTTTGTTTTATTAATAAATCTCTCATCTCTATAGGTGTTATATTTTTCTAGACCCAATTCAAATATAGATCATATTTTAGAAGAATATTATTCAGGAACTACTACGTTAATTGAGATATTTACTAAATCTTTAATGGTAGAGGTAAATGGATTTTCATGTTTATTTACGAATTCCATCATTAATTTCACTTTACTTTCAACGTTTTCCAAAACAGTATTACTTGTTTCCCTTATGAGGGGTGCATCGCTTGTCCTAATATTAGAAGTATTAGATATTCCTCTATGTAATTTTGAAACAAACAGATAGCATCTCATGATAAATTAGTTCCCATTGAGCCACAAAGTTTTTTCGTTTTGTAGAACCTATAATACCAGAAGAACTTTTTTGAGATCTATTAATTGTTTGCTTTAAACACATGTCCATTCCAACAGCTCTAAAAAAACCTAAAGTTTGTTTTACTACAAAATGATCCTGCGAAAGTCTTAAATAAACTTCTGGATTATCTTTTTCCATATTTCTCATATCTTCAAGGTACAGTGAACACCACCTAAAGTTTTTTTTTTTTTTTTTTTGTTTATTGTTTCCAGCCTTATTTTGTGGAACTCCATAATCATGAAATAAATAAAGATTATTAAAAGTTTCACAGTTTTATTAAAATATACCTGACAATATTGTTTCGACAGCTATGCTGTCATTATCAAAGGTAATATAATTATAAACAAACACGTCGCTAAGGTAGATACAAAATAGGTAACTAGATAAAATAATAATAATAATAATAAAAATTAATAATAAAAATCATAATTAAACATCTAACACTTCCAGTAACGGAGAATTACTGAGCTCAAGTTGTTCATTCATTAAAGGTACCCTGAGTTTGTGTTTGTATATCTCAAAGGCTTCTAAAATGTCTAATTTGCGTTTGTTATTACAAAAATGTAGGAATAATAATATTAAAATAATATTAAATTCCTACATTTTTGTAATAACAAACGCAGATTAGACATTTTAGAAGCCTTTGAGATATACAAACACAAACTCAGGGTACCTTTAATGAATGAACAACTTGAGCTCAGTAATTCTCCGTTACTGGAAGTGTTAGATGTTTAATTATGATTTTTATTATTAATTTTTATTATTATTATTATTATTTTATCTAGTTACCTATTTTGTATCTACCTTAGCGACGTGTTTGTTTATAATTATATTACCTTTGATAATGACAGCATAGCTGTCGAAACAATATTGTCAGGTATATTTTAATAAAACTGTGAAACTTTTAATAATCTTTATTTATTTCACCACCTAAAGTAGTTGATCCTATCAAAAATCCCAAATAATGGAAGCAGCTTCTGTACAGTGTCCAAGTGCAAAAGCCAGTTTCCTTTCCTATCTGCTCTTACTAAAAAATTTACTAATTCCACTAATTTTAAAAATATACACCAATATTTGAAAGTTGGAAATTTATTTATTTTTCTTTCACAAAATATATCAAAATCTTCAATACATTTGTCAAAATCAACTAAACACTTCTCTAGAAGTTACTTTGATTTACAACGGTCTCCATCTATAACGGCTTGTTTATAATCAGATATTAGGGATTCTAATTCATTCTGTAAAGGATTTTCGTATTGGAAGGCAGAAAATAAAAGTCGTTGCATTGTTTCAGCTAAACTGGTTACTCCGTACATGGATCTAGCATAATGAAGCCCTTTTAAAATACTTTCCACCACTGCAGGACCAAAAACAGATCATTCCCGAAATATTTCTTCTGCACCAAGGCCCTTCAAAAATTTCCAACACAACTTAATGCGATTTTTAAAAGATGAAAAGAACCCAAGCAAAGAATAATATTACGAAATTCATTTGGTCTAATCATCGTAATTTCTCTGGCTATACGATAGACTCCTCATCACAAGCTATCGGCAAAACATTTTGATCAATTTGTACCAGAACGATTTAAATTTTTTTTAAGGTGGAATACACTGTATCGTACTGTGTTACTGGATACGGTAAGATAGGTAAAAATGCTACAACTTTTATGGGTACTTCGTCTTCAGTAGTTATACTATTCGTGGAATTCCAAAGAGGCATGATAGTATCTGAAGAGAGATTTCGGGACATATGCCATATTAAGTCTTTATTTCCTAAAGACCGTAATTCCTCAGGATTTATTGAGAATAAATTAGTTTCTGCATGGTAATCTGGTAACAGAACTGGTTTAACAGCAGGTTTTATAAATTCTCTTAAACTCTGACATGAGAAATTATAATTTAATGTAGTTTTACCATGAATTGTAGGGGTTTCGAAGATTTTTGGTTTCTTAGGTCTAGTCTTGTCTAGCGTGTCGGACTTTCACCCAGGCGGCCCGGGGTCGATTCCCGGTGCCGGCAGATCTGGTTAAGGTTTTCTGCAGTTTTCCTTAGCTGTGACACAAATGTGGGATTTGCGCTGTTCCATCTGTAAGTCGGCTGCAGCCGCACATAGGGCCTACGTAATAATAATAATCGCCCCCTCCCTCCGGCACAAGCTTATAGCTTCTGGGGCCTGGTTTCCAGGTTATGGGTTGTAGCAATTATTATTATTATTATTATTATTATTATTATTAGGAGAATTTTTTGACTTATTTTGATAGATCACGCAAACGGTATCATGAGTTCCTCCGATGCCTGACAAAGAAGCTTCCTCATGATCGAAATTATCGAAGGCAGCTGTTGTGAAATTTTCCTTCGCAAAATTACTGGGAAGGGGTACATGTCCATCACTTGCTTTAATTACGTAGGATGTCATATCGGTATGGTATCTGGAAATTTCATTATAACTTAAGCAGAGTCCAAATCGGTTAAAACTGTGAATCAATGTTGCACTTTTACAAGTTTCGTGTATGGCGTGTGCATTCATTATGTGTAATGGAGTTCTTTTCTTGCCGCGATGAACATTATAGAATATAATAGAGTCAAAATTTCTCAAACGGATCACCCCAATTCGTTTGAAAAATGTTTATAAAAGTTAATACATTTTTTCAATAGTATTCAACATGCTCAACATTAATCCAGATGCATTTCGCGAAAATATTTTTTTTTTGTAAATAATATTCGTTATTAAAGTTTATGGTCAGTTTTTTGAAAAAAACATGCTACAGACGTTCTAATGAACAAAATTTTCTCATTTCATCGTTACTTCAATCATCGTTAAACACATATTTGTAGTGATTTTTCCCGATTTGAAAAGTTGCATTTTAGTCAATTATTTATAAGTTTGTTTATAACAAATTCAAGTAAAACTATCTTCTGGGTCTTATTTCGACTCGATAAAAAAAAGACAAATACTTCTTTCGTTTCTTAAAAATATGCCGTTGAGAAAAAAATGGCCCGAAGTTAAAAAAAAAGTTATTTGAGTTTTTTCATCGTCGCGCAAGGCTTGCGAGTAAGCTGCGACTTGTCATGCTCGCGTCTAAACTATCCTTCAACCAAAAACAGAATTATGCAAAGGCCACGCTGTAATCGAAATGATAAAATAAACAATAAATGAGCTAGAAAGATTTAGTAGCGGAACAAACTGATTTTAATTAAAAATAAATGTAAAATCAGCAATGAAAATCTGTTTGTTCTAGCATATGCCAATTAATTTTTAGCAACGTTTCCCATTGACAATCAAACAGAAGACACACATTACATATCTATACCATATTTTGGCAAAATATCAGAAATGATTGCACATATACTAAGAAAAACCAACAATTATAAAATAACATTTAAAACCAACACTAACACTTTTTCATTTCTATTTAATGCTAAAGACAGAACACATGATATCATGAAATCGGGCATTTACCGTTTAAATTGTTCTTTTTGTAGTTCGGTATATATTGGACAAACACTTCGACGTGGTTATATTAATTTTAACCAATGAAATTCAAATATACAAAAATATTCAGGGTGTTCCAATAAAAAATCGGGACTTTGGATCATTTCCGGCAAAACCGGAAGTTGGTCATTTTCGATATGTATGTCAAAAAAATGGAATTTATGTCTAATATACAATTAACATGTTTACATAACATAACAATATATTTGTCAAATCCATTTATAAATAAAGAAGAAAAACTTTTTTTCTATTTACCAATTCAAGGTCATATTTTATTGCCATGAGGTAGAAGATTTGAATGTGAATTTCTTAAAATCTTTCATTCTTCATATTCGTAGAAATGAAAATAACAAATTTGAAGGTTAGTTATTAAATGAGTGGTTTTTTCTAGCTACTCTAATTAAAAATACAGAATACCTACAATTTATTAAGTTATTTTTAATATTTCAGTTTATTTCCACACGAATAGTATTATTACATTACGTTTATTTATAATGTGCTCCATGTTAAACACAAATTTTGAACTCCTTGACATTATTGTTTACATATTTACAAATTCACTTTATTCTTGTTTATTGTTTCCAGCCTCACTTTGTGGAACTCCATAATCATGAAATAAATAAAGATTAGTAAAAGTTTCACAGATTTATTAAAATATAACCTGACAATATTGTTTCGACAGCTACGCTGTCATTATCAAAGATAATGTAAATATAAACAAACACGTCGCTAAGGAGATACAAAAATAGGTAACTAGATAAAATAATAATAATCAGAATTAAATATCTAACACTTCCAGTAACGAAGAATTACTGAGCTCAAGTTGTTCATTCATTAAAGGTACCCTGAGTTTGTGTTTGTGTATCTCAAAGGCTTCTAAAATGTCTAATTTGCGTTTGTTATTACAAAAATGTAGGAATTTAATATTATCTTGAGGAATCATTGTGTGATTTTATTCTAAAAGGTGTTTGGCATAATTAGATTTTTCAGAATGTTTATTTTTGTAATGACGTACGTGTTCTTTATATCTTATGTCAAAATTTCGAAGTGTTTGCCCAATATATACCGAACTGCAAAACGAACAATTTAAACGGTAAATGCCCGATTGCAAACTTGTAACCGCATTGAAAATTGTAGTAGATTTTTAAATATGAAGCTCAACGAGAAGTGGAACGCCGTTAAACAACACCGACTTTGTCGCACATGTCTATCATCACATTTAAAATCCCGATGTCGTGTGAATGCCGTTTGTGGAACGGATGGTTGTACGTACATCGACTTCTACACAAAAGCACCAGTGAATCCAACGGCGCAACAGCAACAGTTACGCAAACAACCAATCCTGTCGAGACAGTCGCCCAAGAATCTCTGCCAGCAAACGAGCCAATAGCGACGATGGATGGTCAGTACAACTGCAATGCACATGGTCCTGCTCAAGCAATTAAATACCGAGTTGTACCTGTCATTCTGCACAGCAACGAAACAAAAGTAGAAGCGTTTGCATTTTTAGACGATGGGTCGTCACTAACAATGATGGAGAAATCACTTGCAGCTGAGTTAAAACTCAAGGGAGAGCCCAAGCCGCTTACTCATCGGTGGACTGGTAATACTTGTCGAAACGAAAAGGATTTTCAAATCGTATCTGTCCAGCGTTCACAATCCTGATAAGAAGTTCTTCATTCCTGTCGTACGGACAGTAAAGTCTTTGTGCTTGCCAGAACAATCGCTAGATGTAAAAGAGCTGACCACGCAGTACCCATAGCTACGAGGATACCCGATTAAATCGTACCAGCAAGCAGTTCCTCGATTACTCATCGGACTCGATAACGTAAATTTATCAATTCCGCTCAAAGTTATTGAAGGCGCCATAGGCGACCCGGTAGCAACTAAAACGCGATTGGGATGGGTTGCTTATGGATCATCATCATCGAAGGTCAATGATTCAGGTCAGTCAGCTTTTCAAAACTTTCATATATGTGAATATGAAAGTGAAAGCTGTAATGACAAGGTGTTACACAACTTGATGAAAGATTATTTTTCACTGGATAGCCTCGGTGTAGTCAAGGTGAACAAGCTTTTTAAATCAACAGACGAAAAACGTGCATGCCAACTGCTAGAAACTACCACAATCCGAAAAGGCAATCGTTTAGAAACAGGTCTATTGTGGAAATATGACGACGTATGATTTCCCGATAGCTTCCCCATGACACTTCGCCGATATGAATCTTTACCGAAAAGAATGGTTCGAGATCCCGAATTTGCCACAAATCTCAAACACCAATTCGAAGAATATTTGGTTAAGAACTATATCCGAAGGTTGTTCAACGAGGAATTGCGCCAAGAATTTCCCCGCACTTGGTATCTTCCAGTATTTGTTGTCACCAACCCAAATAAACCGGGAAAAACAAGAATAGTTTGGGACGACGCCGCCGCCCAAGTCAACGGAATCTCTTTAAATTCTGCATTGCTTAAGGGTCCTGACCAACTTACATCACTGCCATCCGTCTTGTACCATTTTCAAGAAAGAGCAATCACTATTTGTGCAGACATTCGTGAAATGTTTCACTAAGTCAACGTGAAAGCTGAGGATCAGCACTCTCAACGGTTTCTTTGGAACCCTGATCTCCAAGGCACACCAGAAATCTATGCAATGCAGGTTTTGACCATCGGATCTAAGTGCTGAAAAATAAAAATGTGTTCGCAGAGCAATATCCGAGGGCCGTTACCTCTATTTGTAAATCACTATGTGGACGATATGCTGGAGAGCACGGACACTGAAGAGGAAGCTGTGCGTCTAGCGGAAGAAGTCAAATTCATACTAGCATGCGGCGGGTTCGAAATCCGAAATTGGGTGTCCAATTCACCAAACGTCATCGCAGCGCTTGGAGAAAAGCGGCCAGAAGACAAGCGAGATCTCAATATCAGTCAAGAGAACACCACAGAGAAGGTTCTGGGTATGTGGTGGTGTACTTCCACAGACAGTTTTACCTTTGCACTCTCGTCGAAAGCATCTTTGAGTGAACTGTTGTCTGGACAGATTCGACCAACAAAACGACAAGTTCTACGCTTCTTAATGACGGTTTTCGACCCTCTCGGACTGATCTCAAATTTCTTGGTTTACATCAAGATCTTAATGCAAGAAATATGGCGGTTGAAAATTGGATGGGACGAACCAATCAGCGATGAAATGTATGATAAGTGGTTTCTGTGGGTGAAGCATCTTCGAAGTATAACGCAAGTCAAAGTTCAGAGGTGCTATTTTAAGAAAATCAGATTCGGTGAGCATGATAAATCGCAATTACATATCTTCGTGGACGCTAGCATAAATGCCTTTGCAGCCGTCGCCTACGTTAGATTGACAAAAGGTAATCTCGTAGAGTGCAGAATAGTTCCAGCGAAAACTCGTGTAGCACCACTTAGCTTAACATCAATGCCTTGAACTTGAAGCAGCAAGACTTGGAACACGATTGGCAAACAGCATCAAAGACGGTCACACGATACAATTCGAAGAAACGTTCTACTGGTCGGATTCGAAAACAGTTCTTTCCTGGATTCAGTCAGATCATCGAAACTATCGTCAATTCGTTGGCTTCAGAGTCAGCGAGATCTTTGAGACAACTGAGATGAATCAGTGGAGATATGTTCCGACAAAATTGAACGTTGGTGATGATGCTACAAAATGGAATAAAGTTCCTGACTTCAGTTCATCCAGCCGTTGGTTTGTCGGTCCCTCATTTCTTATGCAGTCTGAAGATAAATGGCCAAAAGAGTTAAATGATCTTTAAACAACATCAGAAGAGCTGAGACCATCAGTTTTATTTCATCGTGTGATAAACAATCCAGCATTAGTCCAACCTGAACGTTTTTCCAACTGGACAAAACTCGTTCGTACACAAGCACTCGCATCACGTTTTATCTGGAATATCAGAGCCAAGACGAAGAACGTTTCGAAGCGGACTGACTGCCACATCACAAAAGAGGAATATTTAGAGGCAGAAAACAGTCTATACCGACAAGCCCAGTATGACATATATCACGATGAGATTGCTACATTAAAAAACAACAATTTGTCCGTGGACGATCGCAAACCTTTGGACAAATCCAGTCCAATTTACAAGCAATCACCATATCTAGACAGCGATGAAGTGTTGCGGATTCGAGGACGCATCGACGCAGCAATTGGAACATCCAGCGACATGAGGAGACCAATTCTATTGCCGAAGGGACACTACATTACAAATTTAATAATAAAATCATATCATGAGAGGTATCACCATCATAACCATGAGACTGTCGTCAACGAGATTCGACAAAAATTCTCAATTCCAAAGTTACGAGTGGCAGTAAAAACAGAGAGGAGAAATTGTCAACTTTGCAAAAACGAGCACGCGATTCCGAAACCACCGGAGGTGGGCGAACTTCCTTCAGCGAGACTTGCAACATTCACTCGACCGTTCACCTACATTGGGTTGGACTATTTTGGCCCAATGCATGTCACAGTTGGAAGGCATACTGAAAAGCGCTGGGGTGTTTTACTAACGTGCCTGACAACCCGCGCTCTGCACATAGAAGTAGCCAACAGTCTGACATCGGATTCCTGCATCCTCGCTATTAAACGTTTTATTGGTCAGCGTGGAGTTCCTCGCGAAATTCGATGCGACAATGGCACCAACTTTCACGGCGCAGAAAGAGAATTACGGAAGTCTGTGGAACTGCAGCAAACTAGTTTGGCTATGGAATTTTCTAGTCCACTCACCAAATGGATATATAACCCACCTGCTTCTCCACATATGGGCGGAAGTTGGGAACGGCTTGTTCAATCTGTGAAGAAAACACTTAATCGCATCCTTCCAAACCGCAATCCTTCAGACGAGGTACTTCATAGCATGCTTGTAGAAGTGGAGTGAGTAGTCAACTCCCGTCCACTCACCTACATACCTCTCGAAAGTGAAAATGATGAAGTGCTGACGCCTAACCATTTCCTCATTGGTTCGTCAAATGGTGAAAAGCCCGACGGCATACTTTCTGATGACACCACTCTTCTTCGACGAGATTGGCTAAAATCCCAGCAGTACGCTAACATCTTTTGGAGACGCTGGATCCGGGAATATCTTCCAACGCTGACTCGTCGAACGAAATGGTACGAACCAGTCAACCCTATTGCTATTGGAGATATTGTAATTGTAGTCGACGAAGCCAACCCGAGGAACCTTTGGCCACGAGAACGAGTGCTAGATGTCATCAGCGGCAAAGATGGACAAGTGCGTAGAGCGACCGTTCAGACTTCCACAGGAATCTATGAACGGCCTGCGGTGAAGTTGGCAGTTCTTGATGTCCTAGGAGGTAGGTCCTCTAAACTACTAGTATATTCCGTAACTTAACCACAGTAACCGTAAGCTCGGTTTCGTGTTTCAAAATATACCAATTCCTGAAAAAAGTTAATTTATGGAACACGGTTTCTGAAAAAATGGTTTCTTTTCGCTAACCACAAGTAACCACTGCAACCGCAGTGAAATCGCAGTTGTTTGCGGTGACTTGCGGTTAGTTTACCACCACTCTAAAAGAATACTACGGTTTTCTGATTTCTTTAACATTTTGCATATATCCTTTTAAGACAAATTTCTCAACTTACCATATGCAAAAAAATATCGTGTACAACACGTTAGAGAGTCTCTTTTTTCCACTCATTTGCTTGATAAACCCGAGCTTCACCCTCCCTAATCAAAACTGTAAATTCATGAAAAAAGTATTACTTTCATAACTCGTTGTACAATATACTATTCCGTAAGCATTTATTAATTTATATACATAAAATTGATCCATTTTCCAGGGGGATTTAAAGTTGGTATTTTCTACCGGCTATCGGTAAGTAAATTTTAAAATTGGCGCCTTTATTTTGTGTGCGACCTTCAGGGTCTCTAGTATGATTATGGCATCATTAACCTCACAAAAGTTTGTTTTTGGTGGTGTTTGTTACAAACAATTCATTTGCCGTTATTTTAACTAACTGTATAAAAGGTTGCATACTTACGTCTTCTTTGACCATCTTCTTCATCACTACTACTGCTATCATCAGATAGTATGTTTTCCATAAAAAACAATATATTATTCATTTTATTAACTTTAGAGCCCTTAAATGTTATTTTCTGATGTCAAGGTGCAGCGTTCAAATTTGACACCACACTATAAGGTTAAGCTGTTTCAAAACTATGTAAGTTTTTCAGCAACCATTTGTTACCAAAGACTAACCAGAACCAAACATGCGGTTACTTTCGGTTAAGTTTTGGAATATACTATACATTTTGAAACTGAAAAATTGAAAATGTCTAATATTAAACAACATAAAAAATGTAGGGCTACGGAAAATATTAATTTTGAAAAGTTATTGAATTTCTAAAACACTAGCTTTAGTTTTCACAAGATAGCACTTCTTCTTTTCTTACAATTTACAACCATATTTATAATTATCGTTAATAACTAAAATAACTAATAGTTATGTAGTGCAGAAATAATAAATTCAACAATAATTATTATATTAATTTTATTACTTAAATAAAGGAATGCGGAAAATAAACCAAAGTAATTGTTTTCAGTGGTAAATCTACGAGCAGTATTCACTATTTCATACGAAGCAGATCGCTTTCATTTTCTGCTATCCTAATTGATTGGGACGAATATTTGGTGTGCTTGATGATGCGCTTGCTGCTTTTGTTGTTAAGTATTTATGAGTTGGCGATACCATTACATTAATTGGGATGCGCCTATAAATATAGATGGCACTGTACAACATCAAACTGTCTTCGATATAGTATGCGGTAGTTGATGACGTAGTTTTTAGCGGTTGTTTCTGCTGTGTTGTATTTTAATGATGATTGTGATTTTGATGATAAAATTTAATATTCGTGTTAATATTTATGATAATTTTAAGTAGAAGATTTAGATTTTATAATTTTCGAAATGTCAATAAAATAGAATTGTCATTCATAGATTACTCACAATAATATATGTTCTAATATATGTGCTAATGATTATAGCTATTGCAGCAGAGCTACCGTATAATTTCTTTAAAAAAAAGCCGCAAAAGTGTAGATCAATTTTTGGTGCGTCCCAAATTCATGAAATTAATGCTGCGTTCGGTATTTCAACTCTTTTTGCTCTAAAAGCTATATTGTTGTAGCTACAATTATTTACAACAATACTATGGAAAGCTTTTCGAGTAAATAATATCCTGACAAAGTTATACCTTATATTTGCTCAACATACAGCTAAAATTGTGGATCGATTTCAAAATAGAAATTGTATTTGTAAGGACAAGTCCAGTTGTCGATGAACAGTTTTAACAGAAGAGGCTGTTGATGACTTAGACAATGTATTGAAGCATGTCCTAATAAATCATTTTGAAAATCAGCCTCTCAAACAAATACGTATGTAAAATTTGACTTGTATTTTTTTCTAATCACAGATTTTATTCATTGTTTTAGGTTCATCGTGCAGTTCTGCCAGAACAACTATGGTTAAAAATGTGTACACGCATCCTACAATATAATTATTATTAGGTATTTTCAACGAAAATTTGAATGTTGATGCTATTTTAGTTGTGGCATTTATATCCTCCAAGGCTTCTTAATAAACATTTTTTGCGCCTTATGGTAACAGCTGGTTATATAAAGGGTATACAAAAGTATTGAAAGTATGCAAGTATAGTCGCAGGTTTATTTAAGTTTTATAAGTTTACTGTAAGCTGTAGTATATAATCAAGTGATATAACTACCCGATTGCAATTTTATAAAACTTACAGTAATCGTTACCATAGTATACGGGCCCTGTCTCACTGAAGTTCGCACACTCTATTTTTGTTATTTAAAGAACGCCCCGCATTATTTCCTTGATATACGCATGAGCTGTTTTTTGTTGTTAGAGTAAAGTACTGTCTTGAAATTCTATCGAATGGTTTCCTTACGCCGCCCCTTCAACTCTGATCAATCTGCGGACGCAAATAGGCGGTAAGAGGGATCACCACCTTAGGAAAATTTTATAAAACGTGTCATGAAGCAGCTGCAGAAGCAATATCTGATGACAGGGCTCGTATATTAACAAATTTATATAAGGTTTGCCATTACTTATTACAAAACTAATATTTGTGGAGTTAGGCTGCAGTCTCACTGAGCCACCGTCAACCACCCACCGCCACCAACTAAAATTTAAACATACATTAACCAATGGCGCTGGTCCCACTAAGCCACTGTTAGCCACCTACTACCATCAAACGGTGACCACCAGTTTGAAATTTCCGACGTGTTCGGATTTTGGTGGTTGGTGGTCAGCGGTGGTTGACAATGCGCACGCGCTAGTGGACATAATGAAAATAGACACTAAAATTTGAATTTCCTGTTTATATTTAGGTTTTTTGTTTTTGGTAATTGGCAGTGAAAACTTTTCAAACAAAGTTTCTCTTCGTTTGTTTATAAGCTGGGGCACTAATTATTATTTATTGATAAAATTCTCCCAACTGCTTCCTATGAAGAAAGATTTTCCGTACCCACACATTTCGTGATTTTTTATATTTTATTCCACATGTACCATAGCACATGGTTATAACTTTCTCGCTATCTGATTCATTTGACAATATCATACTTTTGCAATAATTAGGTTTATTATTTCTTTAAATACAACGCGACAATAGTAAACAAATAATGCACATAACCTCATTTAATAGAAAATAATAATAACAGTGCTTGCTAAGTTGGCAATATGTTTACTTCAGAGATAAACATAAAACAAGCGCGAGATTTAAAATTTTACATGATATTGGTGGTCACTACTTGGTTCAGTGGGACCGCACGGGATTATTTTAATTGGTGGTGGTCGATGGAAGTGGGTGGTGGTGGGTGGTAGTGGCTGCAGTGAGACTGCGGCCTTATACTATAGTGGCATTATTATTTTTATAAATACTATATCTAAACCATAAATACAAGAAATAAGTCATCACAAATCACCTAGGCGACAGCGAGTTGCTTCCAACGCATTATTATATTCCATCTTTCTCTATTGTGTAACGAATATATGAAAAGAAAAAAAGTGAACAATAGAGAGAGAGAGATAGAATGCACTAAAGTGTTGGGAGTCCCCCGCTGTTGCTCAGGTAATTTGTGATGACTCATTTCTTGTATTTATGGTTTAGGTATAGGAGATAATAATGTTTCGATATAGTTTATGTTATAAAACTTTTGATGAGCAATTTTGTAACCAATGTTCTCTTTCTGTATAAACTTACGTTACTTTTAGTGCCTATAAATTACCCTTATTATAAACCATTTTATGATTTCCTTCTACCTTTTTTTGTTTTACAAGATGGCTGCAATATGTTATATTTTTGATCGTAACGTTAATTATTTGTTGACTGTTGTAAATTAAATATTTTGTTTGTTCCTCACTTGTAAACATGCATTTATCAAGTGACTATATTCACATTGAAAACATCTCATAACTGGCTAGCCAGTTATAGATGTCATTTAACAGGCTAGCCAGTTATGGACGTTACTTTTATCAACAATAAAACACAATAATGAACTTTTAGCGATTATTTATTGTCATTAACATTTAAAATGATTTATCTTTATCGTACACATTAAATATCATCGTACAATTGTGAATTCCACTGAAACTAAAGGTTCCAGGTGTTGACATTTCACTTGAATCTACTTGCAGAATTTCTGTGGAAGTGGACGTGGATAGCGTGGACGTGGATGGCGTGGATTCTGTTGTTGAGAACATCCTTTTTGACACTTTAAGTCTGTTATTAATTGAGTCTTCCACGTAACTTTCTGCTATTTTACTACTCTTCCAGCCCCCTGCACGTTTCAAAGTCAAAGAATCGCCCCCTGATTCAACAACTCTTGTAGCTCCAGTTCGCCTGAATGAATGACCTGTATACAGTTCAGGCTGATTTAATCCCAAAAATTGCGCAATTTTCTTAGGTACTCCGCCTACAGTATGTTGACCTGCATTAAGGGCGACACATTTACCATTCCGGTATGTTAAGAACAAACGAAGATGCTCAGTTCCTCTAGGACGTAGCGCTAAATATTTTCTAAATAAAGCACATGGCTTAAACATACACTCGTCGTCTGTTATTGTGAACCTTCTAGTAATTCCATTTTTGGTTTCTCGTAATGTGATAATAATGTATTTTTCGACAACCTCCACATCATTTAAAGTAAGTGTTAGAAGCTCGTTGCATCGACATAAACCGAATATACCACAAACTGTGATGACTTTAGCCAATAGCCACTGATCGTCAGGAGCTTCAAGTAAAAACTTCTCCACTTGTTCCTTCGTTAGAACTTTAGCTTTCTTCGGTACATAATGCTTGTTACGTTTCTTCAAAAACGTAATCACTTTATGATATCTAAAAATAATGACAAATAAAAACCTGAGCTGTTTTGTTACAACAAACAAACCTGTCAACTGAAAGGGTTTCCTTCACTTCCAAACAACTTTTTATCATTGACCACTTCGTCCATAAGGTGTTCGGGCTAAATTTTGTAGCCAACTGGTTGAGATACGATAGGACCACATCTTCGGTTACAGTATTTACTTCGTTCTTCTTTTGCCAGTCTTTGAATTCAGAATACTCCCGCTCATACCTTGCTGACGATTTGTCTGGCAACAAACTTGCAGACACACTTGCAGCTTCATCTATTATCGCTTGCGGTACATTCATGATCCGTTTGAGAACAGTACTACTCACACACATGGGCAAATTGAAAAAAGTAAACAAACAAAAAACGATATACGTTACCAAAGTGATACATTAAAGCATACTCGATTTCGTGAATTTTAGAATTCTCGGATTATTCCATTATTCAAAAATTGAATTGTCTTTTACAAGTGAGGAACAAACAAAATATTCGACTGTAATTACACGAGAGGTCTTTTTTTGTCCGGATAAAATTGATTTTTTTAACGATAATTTGGTTGCTTGGTAAATTGACGATACAAACCACCTACGATAAAAAAACGAGTCCGAAGGACGAGTTTTTTTATCTGGTGGTTTGTAGAGTCAGTTTACCAAAAAGAAACCAAATTAGAGTTTAAAAAATCAATTTTATCCCGGAGAAAAAAACCTCGAGCGTAATTCGATGAGATAATTTAATGAATAATAAAAAGGAATAACTAGGTAATTATGAAGAAGTCAAGAACACATTTATTAACTTGAAAATGACAATTATTAAAAACAATAATCAGGTTCGAGAAAGTGTGCCATGGAAGTTTAAACACATTTTATCCAGATGCAAAGTTAGGGCTAACTTTATCCGATGTCAAAGTGACAAATGTATCGCGGCTTATGGGATTTTTTATACATGAATTAAATTATCAACGTAAACACGCCAGGTAACAGGTTTTTACTGGCTCAAGAAGGTGATTGACTCGCCTTCGGCTCGTCAATCATCACCCTTCTATCGCCAGTAAAAACCCTTATACCTGGCTAGTAACGTTAAATACTATATAATGGCTTATTAAAAAATTGAAAAAGTTAATTACAGTATATTTCAAAGGAAGGTTTTAAAACTTTTTTTCGCCTACCTGATCAGAAAGTGCTTTATAAATGTTTATTTTGTCCTGTTTGGAGGGCATTTAGGGCTTCTTTTCTCTCCTCTTATGTCAAAGTTTTTGCTCCCTCTTATGTCAAATACATAACCTACACACTGCTACTAAATATAGAGAGATTACAAACTGTCGCCATCTCGGTTGCTGTGAAAAATAGAACATATGAACTTTATATAGTATGCCAGCACGCTATACTGACATTATTGACAATTAATATGAAATTTCACAGCAACTGAGATGTGGAGAGTTTGTAATCTCTCGATAGATAAAATACAGATTATCCGAAAATCAGTCTAAACATACCAATATTAATGAGCGCAACAAGGAAGACATAAACAATATAGGTAGCACATCAAAGATAGAATGCAATCATGGCTAGGTAAAATTTTAAACTAAAGATCTCTCTCCAATAACAAGCAATGAGAGATAAAATATTTATGGCAAATGTTTTTGCTTGCTTGCTTGTTACTGGAGAGAAATCTTTAGTTTAGCTCCAAAGTTGCTCAAAAATAAAGAAAACGAGAATTTCAAAAGCCCATAGATACCAAAATAGTGAAGTTTCAGTTTTGAAATGTATCCTTAAGTGTGTACTTTTTTCAAAAGAATGAGCGCTGATACTTCGCCCTTG
Organism: Agrypnus murinus; assembly: GCA_929113105.1. Taxonomy (NCBI): domain Eukaryota; kingdom Metazoa; phylum Arthropoda; class Insecta; order Coleoptera; family Elateridae; genus Agrypnus; species Agrypnus murinus. The sequence continues at coordinate 150,763,030 of OV816028.1, forward strand.
TCTGAAAATATGACACTCTAAAAATTCGAAATTTTGCAAAAAACCGTTAAACTTCGGACTTAATTTGCGCCCATAAGGAAGCATCTTTAAAATTTATGTTTCGAACAATAAATGTAGTTCGAAATGTGAACAATGCAATGGTTTTTATCGCGACTTGCTACGACCAACTGTTCTTGAGATATCAAGATTTTCGTTTACATGGAAAACTGCAAAAAACGTCGTGCACCACGAAACAAATATGGCTGCCGTATTTAAACCAAAAGGAATAAATAGCTATTTGTGTATTAAGAGCGCAAAGTTGGACATTGTCGATTGAGAAATTGTTGCCGCGCGACGAAGGAGCGTGGCATTATTTCGAAATCGACAATGGCCATTGCGCTCGAAACACACACAAGATTTTTTCTATAATCGCAACCTGACCATTTACCCAAAAACAATGTAAAAAAATTTGTCACAAATTAATTATTATTATTTATAATATTCACATTAAAAGTACAATTCGAACACTTTTTAAAAATTAATCCATGTTTGCCTGGAAGTGTGTATTCTGTGGTTTTTGATCCAACTTTATCAGTTGTTCCGCTACTTGCTATGATTTTTTGGGCTGCTTCGATTTTGTTAGTAATGCTTTCTTCGACATACGTTTCTGCCACAGTGGAGCTTTTCCAACCGCCGTGACGTTTGAGTTGCATTAAATCAGCTCCGCCGTTAACCAAAAGTGTCGCTGAAGTACGGCGAAAGGTATGACCAGTGTACAACTTAAAGTCTGGTAAATTTAAATAGTGCGCGATTTCGCTGGGTGTGTTACCAATAACGTTCATGCCTATTATTTGTTTGGTGCATTTTCCCTTAAAATATCTTAAGAAGAGCCGAGAAGGAGTGTCGTCATCCGAAGGTCTCAACGCAATGTATTTTCTGTAAAGCGATAAAAAATCCACCGACTCTTCGTCGCTGTTAATAACAGTAAACATCCGACTCTGCTTTGTTTTGGTATCAGGAACCTTCACTATCAGTAGAGTCCCTTTGTCTTCCACGTCGTTAATGGTCATTTTGACTAATTCGTCACGTCTGCACGCTCCGAATGTTCCCATAATTAGAATCACCTGTCACCAAATTAATTTAATAAAAATGAAAATAGTGTAATAATTATTGTTGTATTACCTTTTTTGACAAATATATTTCATCAGGTGCGTCACGCAGAAACTTTAGTACTTCATCTTTGGTAAAAGTTTTCGATTTTTTGGGTTTGTGACCGACAGAATTTTGCTTCAAATAGGCAATCAATTTATGGTACTGACTAATATCGACGTTGTTCTTCACTGTTAATGATGTTCTAAGCATCGAGTAAATAGACCACAAGGTAGAAGGTTTCATAGTTTTAGCTTTTTCGGAGAAATAGGCCATCATTACGTTCTCCGTGTATTTTCCAACCTTCTTGGTTTTGCACCACATTACAAAAAGGTCGTATTGCTTTTCATATTTGTGTCTTGATTTTCTTGGAAGCAAATTTAGAGTAGCATCTCTTGCTACAGATGCAATGTCTGGAGGTGTACACGAAAAATCGCTAGCGTTATCTTCTTCAATCAATTCCATTTTCTTACAACGAAAATTTGTACCAGACTGACACTTGTTTACTCGTTGCTCCTAGTTGCAATGGTCAAGGGTTATTTGATTTTCGAGACAAATTCAGAGAGCGAGCGTTTTGGCTACTTTGTCGCTCTAAAGCGGCAAAGTGACACTCCTCGGAAAACGTCAACTTTGCGTTGTCAAAAGCGAGCGCAAATGCCTACTTTGTATAGCGATTATAGAAAAAATAAATTAATAGTGGCTTCGAACTACCAATACATAGATGTGATAACACACCAATAATCATCCTGTTCTGAGATGCTCGAGCAACCGGTGCGGGACCACTTGGAAAATTTTTCGGTTATTCGAGTTTCACCACATTTCCCGTTCAGAGCGTCAATTTCTGATTTGTAAAGGTTTTAGTATTTTATGTTTACAAGATTTTAGAAAAGAAATTATTCAAATCGAAGTAGTTTAGACCGATTCCGAGAAAAAAACGTAATGTTACTTCACTACTAGTCATGATTGCATTCTATCTTTGTTGCGCTACCCTTATTGCTTATGTTTTCCTTGTTGCACTCATTCGTTTTTGGATGTTTAGATTGGTTTTCGGATAATCTGTATGTAATGAATTTTTCAATAATTAGAAGTTTATTATTAGCTAATATTTAATCTTTTTGTTACTTTAATACTGTGTAATATTTTGTTAATAAATAGGTGATATAGAATTATTTTATTATTATTGCTTAAAATTGCAACAGCAAAAACATGCACTTGAATTACGAACCGTGCGTCCCTCTTTTAAATAACTTGAACTCGACCACACGCGTGTTGGGTTGCTGCGCATAATCACGTGCTCCAAAAGTCTAGACTGGATTTATGGTCTTCTAATTATGTTATTTTAATAATATTTATTATTAACAGAAATCTGACGGTGTTTCGTCTTTATGCATGCCATCACATTCCTCTAACATAAGTTTATTTTAATTTAAGGTAAATTATATAATAATCTTTATTTATTTAGCATAAGCTATTTTTTACCAATAATAATTAACAATTTATGGTTATGTTTGTGTCTTTAAATGTTTACAAAGTTTAACAAAATAAAAAACCGAAAGCCAATCTACCTGTTGCAGCAATGCGTTAATTGGTGTATTGGGTTATGTTTAAAATTTGAAGTTCCATTTTCAAGTATAAAGGCAGGTTGTAACGGTACATTTTCCACCGGCATTCAGTACGTAAAATTTTACATTTATACTTATTAAAAATCCGAAGTTCGGTCCTGTAAGACTGCGCTTTATTCGAAATAGAATTTTGTCATGTAAATATTTCCTATAAAAAAACATTTCAAGAAAGGATTGTTTTACATTTGATACCATTAAAGAACGTAGCGTCATAAAAATGATGTCTTTTGGTGTTTTGTTTACTTATGTTTTGGTATAATATCAATTACTTCGTAAGAGACCTTGATATAAACTGTGGGAAGTGTTTGGTCAAATTATTTTATAAAAATATTTCTGTTAATATTCCGAGAATGCTTAGATTTGGGAACAAATTCTCTTTGTTCAAAAGGTGACTTTGGTACATGTGTTCGAGATTTAAAATGGGTTGACGCGTAGCAATTTCGGCGAGACGCCTGATGAATGCCACTTTGTACCAGTTTGCGCGCAATTTCTTCAAATACTACTTTTCATTCCTTTAGGTCGAATTTTCGGTAGAATGTGAGCTAAAAACTTCCTTACGGACCAATAAAATGCACTAATCTGCGGATGATCAGGGTTGCAGAGGCTGGCGTCCTTCGCGCCTCGACAGGGTAGCGTGAGGAGACTTGCTTCCCGTTTGCTCTTCAAGCTAGACCCCTTCGGTCAGCTCTTGTAAAGAAGATCGATATTATTGAATTTTCGTTTTAGTTCAAGTAATTAAAAATACAGTTCGGCTACAGTTTTAGTGTAATTATGTGCCCTGACCTCGGCAGGGTGCAGTTCTTACGAATTTGGTTCTGTGGATTAATTAAAATGTGTTTGAGAAACTCTTTCGTTAAACCTTATGAAAAACCAGTTGACTTGGGTCAATGTTATCGATTTCGCGTCTGTTAGTGTGTTTTTAGAATTAACGCAATTTCTAAATACAATTCCGTATCGTTCAGTTCACTTTTGTAATGAGTGAAATTTTTGGAAGCAATTTATGTTTGACAAATCTCGCTTGAAAGGTTTGTCACTACCGTTTTGTTAATAAACAACTGGGGCTGTTTTATCGTGCCGAACTATCAAAGACAATCACTTCTTGTTGTTTGTGCTCAAAGTTAGTACAGTTTTGGTAATGAGAATTTTATAGATTGATCTATAAATATAAAGACAGTTTCCAGTTCTCCTGTTTTTAAAGTTAATAATTAGTGCTTTACGGAACTTCATCTTTATGCTACGATTGTTTAGTTCTGTGCATTACTGAAAATAGTTTGTGGAATTATTTGGGCATCTAGCCGTATTTGAGACAAATGTTATCCTTGGGACCTGCTACCGTTACGTATTAATTTGAATGCAGTTAAAGTCAATTTTGGTTTTGAAGAATAAAGGCTACCTTCCAATTTCTAATGGTTTTGATCCAGTAGGTTTCGTCAGGTTAATGCAGATAGAAAATTAAGGTACCGTACTTTATAGAAAACAGATTCTTATTGTAATTTTGCTTATGAATCCTTCATGCAAGGAACCTTGTGATTTTGTTCTTTAGGAAGAGAGCTCTCATTAGCATGTAAAATTCAATTTATTATTATTGCTAGTGAATTTCAGATTAATTAATTTTGACAATATTTAGATTAATAGAATTTACGTAATATCCTTCAGATATTTGTTTTTTTAATTTGCAATTTAGTTAAGTAATATAATTTCAACAATCATTTAAAAGTTTTTGATGAATAATTTTGGTTTATCAATTTGATGTAAATCTTGTTCTTTTTGTGGTCAATTAACGTTTTGTGTAAATCTTATTGAGTTGTTTGGAGTTAAATTCATTTCAGAGCAGTTAAATTTATTATTTTTTTGAGCTTTGATCTTTATGTGTAATAAACCTATGTTGTGTGTTTTATTATTTACGTGTATTGTTATTCTCTTCTTATTTTTTTTCTTAATTTTACATCGCGCACCCTTCTTATTTTACGAGGAATAATGAAATAACTATTCAGTAAAAATTTTAGAGCAATCCATCAACGGGAAGCAGTCTCCCACAAACCAGTAAAATCCCTTGCGAGCTCTTAAATTGTCACCGGCACCTTATTGAGACTAATTTCGGTGAAAGTAGAAATTATTCTAGAGTTACTTATTTTTATCTGTGCTTTGATGTCAGAGGCAGGTTTGAGTGATAATAGGGAAGATGACCTTAAAAAGTTGTCATCTATAACAAATATAACATTATTCATTTATGTATTCTCTTTAATTTCAAATGTGTTCAAAAGCTGCTTGGTATTCCCATGCTACCAGTTGGAACAAAAGCTCTGATGGGTCAGAAGGTCGTAGAATTTGTCCGTAAGTGGCCAGGCGTAGAAGAACATCTTGCAGGTCTCTGCTTTCACACAACTGCCAGTGATCACTGGTATCCACACAGGAGCTATCGCCATTGTTCAGCAGTCACTGAATCGACGATTGCAGAACATATCAAAGGGACCTGAAATTGATCATTTGTGTCACAATTTGCTTAATAAAACCTATTATTTTTGTATTTAAACATTTAGTTTTTTGTTTAAACCTTTTATAAGTAAACTTAGTATGACTGTACTAACAAAATATATTAACTCAACTGTCAACGTTCTTAAATGGCAATAGAAAGGGTAACTGAAACCTCTTATTTTGCTTTGTGTACAATTTTAAGATTTAAAAGCAACGAACTTTTATTTTATTTGTTTATATGGAATTTATAAGTTCGGCTCTAATGCTTCTAAATATCATCCGGCTCTTGTTTAGTCTTGTATATTTGTTCTTGTGGTTCGTTGTTGTGAAAAGTGAATGTGAATAATGGAAAATGGAATATACGTATTAATTGTAAATTTATTGTAAAAATTTTGTGAAAGATTTCCCGCAGAATTCAGGTTAAAACTTACTCAATGATGTCATTATAACGATAAAATTGGGCATTCATTATCAGCTAACAAACATGTCTAAAAAATCACGTAATTAAGAAGGCACTCTGCTTACTGGGAAATTATTAGAAAGCAGCACTGCCAACTGAGCAGAGGTTCTAAAGAGGAATTGGACATTGATCCTTAATCTACCAAGGAAACTAACAAGACCGTTGTTTCAGATGATCATGATCTGGGGAATACTACTGAATATGAAACAGAAAGAACTTTTATACAAGAATATACTGCAACAACTCAAATACCTAAAGAAAATTTTGAGGAAAAAATTGCTCGTGATGATTAACCTACGGATGAAATTCTACTTGCGGAAGCGGAAGATTATTCCGATTATTTGCTGTTCTGATAGAAATCATTTTCATCAGAGAATTCAGGATCACGAAAAGTATACGTCGCATGGATCAAGTGCCCAGGCATGTTTATTGTATTTGAAGAAAGTAATTATCGAACACTTAGTGGCTGACAGTCAATTGTCCCTGAAATTTGAGCAAGTGAAGAAAAGGAGAGAAGTAATGGAGCGAATTATTAACATCGTGAAATTCATTGGGAGATGTTTAAGTTACCGAGGAAAAACTGAAGCAACTTACACCTTAAATAATGAATTTTCAGTTACCTTCAGCCAATGAAACTTTTTGTTTTTTCAAAATTAAATTTGAAAGGATTCGATTTAAAAGTGCTTAAAATTGCATCTTAAGGAGACCAAATTTCCAAAATTTTGTGAGGGGGGTCCTCGGATCCCCGTCCCTGGAGGGTGTCCTTCCCAGACCCCTCAGTGGGTCCGGTACCAACTCTACTTCCCCGGTAAATTTTTGAGTCCCAATCCGACCCTGCTGTTAGTACTAATGTACTATTTTTTCTTGTTATTGTGGTATAAGTTTTTTTAAATTGTTGTACACTGTGTAATTTACTCTGATGTATTATTATTATTATTTATCAAGTACATGTAAGGGGCAGCAATGCCATTTGTATTTTGATCAATCAATAAACCTATAATGCACCAGACCAACTAAAGAGAAAATTCTTTCTACCCTTGCAGATGATGCGGCTGCAGACATCAACTGTTTAATTGAATGGTGAGTGAAAGAACGGTGGAAGTCTAAAAATGAAATTGTTTTTGATCGTAACTTTGTTTTTTGTAATGGTACAAAAATTTGGTTATGCTCACAACATTACTTAGGCCCATAGGTATAAACTTATTTGTGGATAGTAAAGTCGTTATTCGTATTAGTTTGTAAATTAATCAGTTATATATGTTTCCAAAATTATACATTTTGGACTTAAACCCTTCTTCCACTCATCGATTCAATTGTTTCTTGTACTGCATCATCTAAATCAGTAATTGAAAATGTCACAGATTCTTCCATCATAATTTCATTATTTTACATTTACAATTTTGGTGACGAGGATGGGATAAATAGAATATCTTCGGTAATTTTTAAATCATATTTATCTATTAGTATGCAACACTTATTTTATTATTGTCAGTGAGTTTTTATTGGTAGAAGTTCTAAAAATCTTTTTCTCATTGGTTACTGTAATGTATGTGAAGAAATAGTCAATACTACAGCCAGCCTATTTCAATATCGCCTCAATATACCTATATGAATGTATATAAAAATGAAATATTAATTTTATTATACATTATGTACACATACAATCCTTGAGGTAAATAAATTAGTTACTAATAAATAAAAATTTAAATTTTATTTATTTTATTTTTCTAATTCTGAACTAACTTCACTTAACTCTGCATCAAATTTCATCTGTTCGCATTAAGAAAGCAGAAGACGGAAGAGGTGACAGCAAAATCAATAAGTTGAAAACTATAAAATTCATTTGGAGTATTTCTATAATTATGTAGTACTAATAAAATGAATAAAAATAAAATTAATGAAAAAAATTCAATTAACACAACAAATAAATTTAATTAATACAGGAAGACGTGAAATAAAATAGGTATGTTTTTACAATTTAGCTCTCTACAAGATATCCATTATTTTGAACCAAACAAACCTCTTTCATTTTCTGCTTCTCTAATACAAGAGGGCAAACAGTTGGTGTAAAATACCTACTCACGTGAGGAGAGTATGAGCGATTTTCCTGAAGTAAAAATTAAGATGCCTGAATTTATATTTAAATTAAAGATATGAGTAAAGCATGGTAAAGCTTAGTGGTAAAAAGCATTGACAGGGGCGGCCCTAGCAATCTTTTATAGGTGGTGCGAGATCTCCGCATTGCTGTCAGCCCCGCAAATGACTGTTAAGATGACTAATATTTGAGTTTGGAAAAAACAATTTTATTTGGCAGGTTTTTTATTAAAAAAGGGAACATTTACGATTATTATTACATGAGCACCTTTCTTCCATTAACATTGGCAAATTTATTAATTAAATCAGAATAATTAAACACCTGGGCAATGTTATTTTCGATGGATAAAATTGCTGGATACTTTAGTCCTATTGAACAATTATTACGCCATAGAGTACGATAATAATTTCAGATTATTTCGCTCCCATATCCTCGTGTCAAACAATTTTTATATAAATAACGCACTTTCAACAAATTTAACATAAAAACAGTTATTAATAACAGAAAATTCAGCAGCTGTTTTTGTTTATGCAAGGTATAATTTGCGTGCGAACGAACATCACCATCGGAAGAAAAGGTTCGTTGACTGTGGCCGCCACATTTAAATTTAAATTGGATTACCGGGTAAAACAATACATGAAAAATAATTTGAAATATTTCGATTAAACAAATCCAGTTTGGGTTTATGTTTATGTCGATAAGAATTTATTACTCCTATTATTTACAATTTTCGTGTTTTGAGCCGTTTGTGAGTAATAAAGGGATTTTGAATTTTTAAATTGGTTGGAATGTGGACAACAGGGAAGAGTTCTAGATTTCGGACCATAGTTGGAATCCCAACCTTAGAAATTGTGGGTTTTGGAAGGGAAGAATCTTTTGGGAAAGCTACACATCACAATTACGATTTTGGTAAAACCCGATTTTGGGTTTTCGATTAATTCAATTTTGAATCTTTTTATGACATATTGCTTTAGTGTTTTGATTACAGACTGCTAATTTTTATAATCGTTACACTACAAATTGTTAAAGGTGTAAAAATCAAAGTTGAAGTTAAATCAAATATAGTTTATAGTATTCGGTGTAATGATTACGATAAATGTATAATGGACAAACGAAAACATAGATAAAAACTAAAAAGAATTTACGAACACAAAACAAATATAAAAATCTTTTTACACAATACGGCTTTAACCGAATATGTAATTGATAACTCACACACACACACACACATTTACGTTAAAAAAACTGAAGAATTTGCAGTGATAAAATGATAAAGAGCAAATTTAAAAATTCAGTTACTGAGATCAGTGATAGTGAAAATCTGAGCACGATTTATCTTCTTTCTTCCAAAAGTAAAATTATGTATATTTTTCTAAACTCGAGAGTATTTAATATTCGGTTTAAAGTTCGAGAAAAAGTTAAAATCGAGATTAATAAGCAGAAATTGTCTATACCATTCAAATTATTCTCAAAAATTTAAAATTAATTCAAAATTGAAAGTAAAACTCCAAACCCTAGATATTTGAAAAATCTGAATTGAAAAGCAGTCCAAAGAATCGTGGTTTTAACAGTTTCAGTAGTTTTAAGTACCTAGTAGCAGTGATGTCAGAATCAAGCCGCTGTTGCTGTTTCCCCTTACGGGCCGTAGCTCCTTCCATGCCCACCCGGCGGGCTATCTTCGGCCGCACTCGACCGACGGCGACAGCGTTCGTTGAAATACATGCATTATCTTATCTCTCCAAGCTATTTTAAAAATTATTATTTACTCAGCGAATTATTTATAATACAATGTTGAAAAGAAATTGAAAAATTTAATAAAATATCCACATTGCATATTAATCGTTAATTTTAATATGAAAACAATGGTCACTCAAAGTCGATATAACAAATTAATTTTTAATTATTAATATGTATTTCATATCGATAAACGAATTGTTATAAATCTAATAAAATGTTATTGTTCAATGGAAACCGTGAGAAAGTGGTGATTTCTTCCATCAGGAGAAAAACGTAAAGAATGTTTCTCTTTACGTTTAGTTAGTTAATAGAATGTAAACCAGGAATTAATTAAGAAAGTTAACCTCCAATAAAATAATTGCGGACAACTAATTTTGGCAAAATAAGGCAGAACATTTCTTTACACTTCCAAAGGGTATGGGATAAGATACACATTACCCACGGAAACAAGAAAAATGGAAATTTTGCTGGTTTCTCGGAAAACGTCAACTTTCTTTTCTCTATAATTATGACAACTGAAAACTCTTACTTTCAAATGAAAAACATATCGTATTTACAAAATAAATCTATACAATATTGAATGCGTTAAATACTAAAATTAACCAACTAAACGAACAGAACTACTTTTAAATGCAGCATTTTTAAATGCTTTATGTTGATAGTTCACAATTTAAATAATTCAGAGAAAATTGTACGTACTACTTACTTAGGCAATTTGAAGCATTTGTTAATTAACTACCATAAGATGCATAAGATTAGCATATCAAAATTTAATATCAGAATTTAAATGTATCAACTGGAAACCCAAAAATATTAGAACACAACAAACCGAGTAGTATGCGCGCAAATGTTAAATCAAACGATATTCAATGAGGCATCTAATAAATCGAATTCTTCTAATTCATCAACACTACAAAGACGTAGCTCACTTTTTTCTGAAGTCTCATACTTGTACAAGTATTTAGATGACATACGAGTCAAGTGCTTTTCTTCAATGGCCATGGTCAATGCAGTTTCGTTCTTAGCTTTCAATGCTGACTTAACAACGCATATTGCATTGACCGTTGAAGGATCAAGTCTGTTAAGTTATTTGGTGACAATGTCAGTTAACATGGAAAACACTCTTTCTGCATCGGCATTTGAGTTAGGAAAAGATCTTACGGTGTTAACAAATTTCAACAAATTGGGATACCTGGGCACTTCGTTTGGTTCATTTTGCGAAAGAACACTTTTCCAAAAGTTATCAAATTTTAAATTAATAAGTGTTGCTTTCTCTTTTTCTGAAAAATCTAAAGGTAACGAAGACCATTCTTTTTTCAGACCATCAATGTCGAGATTACCAATCTTTGTTGCTACAAATTCAATGCTTTCGAGGGAAAGAGTCCTGTTTGACGAAGATAGTGCCGTAGTTGGTTGAAGGGCACTCAACTTAGCATAAAACTCGTCATCGAAAGGTAACCTTTTACAAATACCCTCTGCGGCAGCAATACAAAAGTTGAGACAGTTTTTTCTAATGATTTCAACGATCTCAGATTGAGTTCCCAAGTTGTTTAAATACAAATTGCATTTTGGCCCACAATCAATTTCATAAAGAGGTAAGTGATTTTCGTGTGAAGAAAAGCACACCTTCCGAATCGAAGTTATGTCCTTAGAAAGGTCTGGCTTTAAGAAATGTCTCAGCACCCCTTGTAACAATTTAGCCGATTCCATTTAAAGTGCATGAATTCGTGTTTCTTCGCTTTGAAATTGCAGATTAAATCTATCGAACTGCTCCGAAACATAGTCGAGAAAGTAAAGATAGGCTTTCATGTCTGATTTTTGCATCATAGATAGCAGATGTTCACCCGATTTCTTTTTATCATTCTGAATATTTTCTAACAGGAAATGGAGCAACGCATCCCAATTTTCCAATATTCGTTCTATGCAAGCACGACGAGATAACCACCGCGTTTCACATAGTCTAACAATCTTCCGATGAGATTCCGAGAAGCACTCTTGAAATTCTTGAAATATTGCAGTCCGTTTGCTGCTGGTGTTAAAAAAACTCGCGATTTTTCGAATGAGTTTTTCGCATTCGTCCGGAATCGCATCACAAGCGCCGTTAGCAATTAATGCACAAGAATGGCAAGGACAAGGCATAGTAATCAATCGCGGACATTTTTCTCGTAGCAACCTACTGAACGCCGACCTCATGACGCTTGCATTATCGCACGCCAAAGCAACAACGTTAAGCATGGGAATTTGGAGTTTGTTCATTCCTCAACGCTGCAAACAGATTCTCAGCACTAGTGTTCGTTGCGTTGAGATTGATTAATTTCACTAATTCCGTCTTGACATCTAAAGACTGAGGATCAATGTATCGGACAAGAAAAGTCATCCATTTTTTAAGAGTTAAATCTGACGATTCATCTATAAAAATGGAGAATGACGCGTTTTGCAAAATGCTAACAACACGATCAGTCGCAACGGGGCTCAAGACGTTCGTTATGATGGCTTTGGTTTTATTTCGGCCCATTTTCATACTTTGCACAACGTTGGGATCTTGATCGACTTTCTGAAAAAAATCGAGGAATTGTTCAGCAACTTGAAGAGGAATGTTATGTTGAGCAATTAAAGCTGCGTATCGAATCTCAGCGATATGTACCTTATCGTCGAACGAACATGATGAATCTTCGTCCGATAAATTATTTAGAAAATGTTCAACTGCAATGCCTTGTTTTTTACACTCAGCTAAGTGAGTTACAGAGATGGCACGGCATTCTAATTTGGAAATTCCACAACTTAATGATATGCCACAAACAGCACATTTACACGAATAAGGATCTTCTGCAACCTCTCGAAGCCAAAACTGAAACCTACTATCGCTCAGCCATTTTTTAAGAAATTTTTGTTTATACGAATCTTTAGCCGGTGTACTGACCGCCGAATCACCACTTTTCGCAAGGAATTTAGCGTGACTGGTCACATGACCACTACCACAAGAAAAAGATTGTGGTTTGCGTTTTTTCTTTGGAATTTCACACAAAGAATCGGCCATTCTAGCGATAATAATAATTCTAGCCTAATATTGACCTTTTCTTTAATAGAAAATGTATACTAATATACATATATGTGTACCATAAAGAATATTATATACCCTGACTTGACGTAGATTCGAAACTTAATCTAAATGTAAGTACTATATACAAGAAAATTAATTAACAGTAGTAAATAAACTAAAATAAAAGAATTGTTCGACTAAAAACCATTAATATTAAATGGTAATAATAGTAAGAAAATAATGTACAATATTTTTTATTTGATTACCCTTTTCTACTATTTTTTAAAACTGTATAACAATAAGTAAATCGTGAAGTAAACGTAGATTTTTATACGGTGCCCGATATAAGAGAATGCAAGTGCACCAACTTATATTGTACTTGCTTGAACGAACGCACTTCAATATTTACATTAGTATTTTCTATTTATATTTGTAATTTATTACCATTTAATATTTATGGTTTTGGTTTGGTTTGGTTTTATTTTTGTTTACTGCTATTATTTAATTTTCTTGTATATACCTAAATTTATAATATTAGTCGAACAATTCTTTTATTTTAGTTTATTAACTACTGTTAATTAATTTTCTTGTATATAGTACTTACATTTAGATTAAGTTTCGAATCTACGTCAAGTCAGGGTATATAATATTCTTTATGGTACACATATATGTATATTAGTATACATTTTCTATTAAAGAAAAGGTCAATATTAGGCTAGAATTATTATTATCGCTAGAATGGCCGATTCTTTGTGTGAAATTCCAAAGAAAAAACGCAAACCACAATCTTTTTCTTGTGGTAGTGGTCATGTGACCAGTCACGCTAAATTCCTTGCGAAAAGTGGTGATTCGGCGGTCAGTACACCGGCTAAAGATTCGTATAAACAAAAATTTCTTAAAAAATGGCTGAGCGATAGTAGGTTTCAGTTTTGGCTTCGAGAGGTTGCAGAAGATCCTTATTCGTGTAAATGTGCTGTTTGTGGCATATCATTAAGTTGTGGAATTTCCAAATTAGAATGCCGTGCCATCTCTGTAACTCACTTAGCTGAGTGTAAAAAACAAGGCATTGCAGTTGAACATTTTCTAAATAATTTATCGGACGAAGATTCATCATGTTCGTTCGACGATAAGGTACATATCGCTGAGATTCGATACGCAGCTTTAATTGCTCAACATAACATTCCTCTTCAAGTTGCTGAACAATTCCTCGATTTTTTTCAGAAAGTCGATCAAGATCCCAACGTTGTGCAAAGTATGAAAATGGGCCGAAATAAAACCAAAGCCATCATAACGAACGTCTTGAGCCCCGTTGCGACTGATCGTGTTGTTAGCATTTTGCAAAACGCGTCATTCTCCATTTTTATAGATGAATCGTCAGATTTAACTCTTAAAAAATGGATGACTTTTCTTGTCCGATACATTGATCCTCAGTCTTTAGATGTCAAGACGGAATTAGTGAAATTAATCAATCTCAACGCAACGAACACTAGTGCTGAGAATCTGTTTGCAGCGTTGAGGAATGAACAAACTCCAAATTCCCATGCTTAACGTTGTTGCTTTGGCGTGCGATAATGCAAGCGTCATGAGGTCGGCGTTCAGTAGGTTGCTACGAGAAAAATGTCCGCGATTGATTACTATGCCTTGTCCTTGCCATTCTTGTGCATTAATTGCTAACGGCGCTTGTGATGCGATTCCGGACGAATGCGAAAAACTCATTCGAAAAATCGCGAGTTTTTTTAACACCAGCAGCAAACGGACTGCAATATTTCAAGAATTTCAAGAGTGCTTCTCGGAATCTCATCGGAAGATTGTTAGACTATGTGAAACGCGGTGGTTATCTCGTCGTGCTTGCATAGAACGAATATTGGAAAATTGGGATGCGTTGCTCCATTTCCTGTTAGAAAATATTCAGAATGATAAAAAGAAATCGGGTGAACATCTGCTATCTATGATGCAAAAATCAGACATGAAAGCCTATCTTTACTTTCTCGACTATGTTTCGGAGCAGTTCGATAGATTTAATCTGCAATTTCAAAGCGAAGAAACACGAATTCATGCACTTTAAATGGAATCGGCTAAATTGTTACAAGGGGTGCTGAGACATTTCTTAAAGCCAGACCTTTCTAAGGACATAACTTCGATTCGGAAGGTGTGCTTTTCTTCACACGAAAATCACTTACCTCTTTATGAAATTGATTGTGGGCCAAAATGCAATTTGTATTTAAACAACTTGGGAACTCAATCTGAGATCGTTGAAATCATTAGAAAAAACTGTCTCAACTTTTGTATTGCTGCCGCAGAGGGTATTTGTAAAAGGTTACCTTTCGATGACGAGTTTTATGCTAAGTTGAGTGCCCTTCAACCAACTACGGCACTATCTTCGTCAAACAGGACTCTTTCCCTCGAAAGCATTGAATTTGTAGCAACAAAGATTGGTAATCTCGACATTGATGGTCTGAAAAAAGAATGGTCTTCGTTACCTTTAGATTTTTCAGAAAAAGAGAAAGCAACACTTATTAATTTAAAATTTGATAACTTTTGGAAAAGTGTTCTTTCGCAAAATGAACCAAACGAAGTGCCCAGGTATCCCAATTTGTTGAAATTTGTTAACACCGTAAGATCTTTTCCTAACTCAAATGCCGATGCAGAAAGAGTGTTTTCCATGTTAACTGACATTGTCACCAAATAACTTAACAGACTTGATCCTTCAACGGTCAATGCAATATGCGTTGTTAAGTCAGCATTGAAAGCTAAGAACGAAACTGCATTGACCATGGCCATTGAAGAAAAGCACTTGACTCGTATGTCATCTAAATACTTGTACAAGTATGAGACTTCAGAAAAAAGTGAGCTACGTCTTTGTAGTGTTGATGAATTAGAAGAATTCGATTTATTAGATGCCTCATTGAATATCGTTTGATTTAACATTTGCGCGCATACTACTCGGTTTGTTGTGTTCTAATATTTTTGGGTTTCCAGTTGATACATTTAAATTCTGATATTAAATTTTGATATGCTAATCTTATGCATCTTATGGTAGTTAATTAACAAATGCTTCAAATTGCCTAAGTAAGTAGTACGTACAATTTTCTCTGAATTATTTAAATTGTGAACTATCAACATAAAGCATTTAAAAATGCTGCATTTAAAAGTAGTTCTGTTCGTTTAGTTGGTTAATTTTAGTATTTAACGCATTCAATATTGTATAGATTTATTTTGTAAATACGATATGTTTTTCATTTGAAAGTAAGAGTTTTCAGTTGTCATAATTATAGAGAAAAGAAAGTTGACGTTTTCCGAGAAACCAGCAAAATTTCCATTTTTCTTGTTTCCGTGGGTAATGTGTATCTTATCCCATACCCTTTGGAAGTGTAAAGAAATGTTCTGCCTTATTTTGCCAAAATTAGTTGTCCGCAATTATTTTATTGGAGGTTAACTTTCTTAATTAATTCCTGGTTTACATTCTATTAACTAACTAAACGTAAAGAGAAACATTCTTTACGTTTTTCTCCTGATGGAAGAAATCACCACTTTCTCACGGTTTCCATTGAACAATAACATTTTATTAGATTTATAACAATTCGTTTATCGATATGAAATACATATTAATAATTAAAAATTAATTTGTTATATCGACTTTGAGTGACCATTGTTTTCATATTAAAATTAACGATTAATATGCAATGTGGATATTTTATTAAATTTTTCAATTTCTTTTCAACATTGTATTATAAATAATTCGCTGAGTAAATAATAATTTTTAAAATAGCTTGGAGAGATAAGATAATGCATGTATTTCAACGAACGCTGTCGCCGTCGGTCGAGTGCGGCCGAAGATAGCCCGCCGGGTGGGCATGGAAGGAGCTACGGCCCGTAAGGGGAAACAGCAACAGCGGCTTGATTCTGACATCACTGCCTAGTAGTCTTTTTGTAGATTTATTTTTACAATATTTTTCCGGATCTTGTTTGCCGTGGATCGAACAATGGAAATTATTATCTTACTATAATCCTCGTTCCTTTTTCCTTCGAAACTAAGTATTAATAATACCAACTTCACCAAACTCTTGCATCAAATTTCGTCTCCTTATATTAAGGTAGCAGAAGATGCTGGAGGTAATACGCATCTACGGTTATATTCTAAAAATCTAAAAGCTTTATATTGTTATTATAATAGACGGGTGCATTCTATGTAATAACTAATGTAACCGTATATATCCATTGGGTGAACATTTAAAAATGAATTTGAAATAATCATTTATAAATCCCTTAATTATTATTATTATTAAATGTCTTTACTGACATAAACCAAAAGGCAAATAGACTGAAGTTCTTTAACCTATAATATTTACAAAGTACATAAATATTATTAGGTATATACAAAAATAATAAAAACCGCGCAGATGTAATAAAAAAGTAGCTATACAATATTATACAGGATGTCTCGAGGTTTCTTGCCTATAATTTAGAGGCGTGTATATGACTGACTTGATATAAATTTTTTGTCTAACGCTCCGTTACTGAGTTACGGGTCTTTAACTTTAGGGCTAAAGAAATAATTTTTTATTTATAGCTTTTAAACGACCTCTCGGTCTATAATATAACTACACAATAATAATTACCTGTCAAAGGTTGCTACAGCCCAGCAAACACAGCAACATATTATTTACGTAACTGAGAGTAACAATGCCTACATTACTATGTAGCAGCTAAGTAAAATTCAAGTCATCTGGAGAGCGTTATGTCCGCCTCATTGTGCATCTGTTATTTTAGTAGAAGAAAATATGAAACAAAAGTCGCTTATTTACGATTTTCGTGTGAACTGAAAGGTAAAAATGTATGCATGTTTTTTTATGATAGTTTATGTCTTGGGGATGAACTTCCAACAATTCGTCAAAAAATCGTTCTGTGCAGGGGTCTTCTAAGGGTGGTTTTATGATAAAACCATCAATTTCTGATTTTTTGTAGTAATATTCTATGTATTATAAGGTTTCTGATGGTACCATCGGTAATTAAATGCGAGTATTAGAAATAAACAATGTTTAAGAAGACTTAAATAATTTAACACGGCAGTATATGGGCGAGAAATATTTCAAGAGCGATTATCTCAAAAGCGGCAATTTCTGTAAATTGTAATTTTTGTTTGCACTCAATTTTCTCGAAAACCGTCGAAAACCGAAAAAATCATACTTTATAAACATTATTACTCAATAGTTGCGCTATCTGATGGTTTTTAATTTTCTTAATTATCTCTCTTAATAAGGGAGATATTTGATGAAACGTAAAGCTCTGCATATTCCCCCGCTTAAAACGTCGTATACCCGCGTACACCGCAGCGCTCGACAAACTATCGATAATCACGTTCCGTTTAACTTAATTAACCCTGGCTAGTCACCCTTCACCCTTAACCCATAACCTTTCACCCTTAACCCTTCTCCATTAACCCTTAACCCTTCATGCTTCAACCTTAACCCTTAACCTTAACCTTAACCCTTCGGTCAGGGATCGTTAATCTCTCGCACTAACCCTATATTAGGGTATGAACCTCTAGAGGCCGAATACAGGCGTATATATTCTGTCTATTACCTCTTAGTTAACATAGTATTTTATAAAATAATTAGATGTAGTTATATTTACTATCTATTCTTTTAAACTGCTGTTATACGTACCATGTTTACTTTATAGTCGGGTATGTAGTACCATTATTAGTGTATACGAAATGTCCTATTTTAATAGATATTATATATAAGTTATGTAAAGTAACGTCGAAACTACTCGTATCAATAAACGTTCTTGTATGAAAGTATGTTGTTTTGT
This sequence comes from Agrypnus murinus, assembly GCA_929113105.1. NCBI lineage: Eukaryota > Metazoa > Arthropoda > Insecta > Coleoptera > Elateridae > Agrypnus > Agrypnus murinus. Next base: position 150,781,401 of record OV816028.1, read on the forward strand.
ACTTACTCTGCTCTCTACGTTCTGTCTTAAAAATGTATTCGTATGCTCTAACCTCAAGCTACCAATTTCAAATTCCAAAAACAAAACGCCGTATTGGAATCAAGTTGTCGACAGGCTTCGTCTACTGTATACCTTAAAACAGACGGGTAGCAGTAGTTTAGAAAACGAGGATGAGATTATTTCAATTATTTCTGAGCTTAAAGAAGAAGGTATTATAGAATAAAAGATAATGGTTATACAAAATGTTACCCTCAAGTATACTTTTCTATTTTGTTGTTGTATATTTGTATGTTAGAATATAAGTTGTCTAGTTTCAAATATGGATGTTAGAATATAAGTTAACTAGTTTCAATAAAAAGTAAAATATTTATCTGTTTTATTTCTCCAGGTTAAGTCATCAAGGTTCTCATAACTGTAGATATTGTAAGAGGAAATCACGCAGAGTTTCGTATTACAAAACATATGACATATGTTATAGATATATATTTCGAAGGTGCTGAAAATAATTACAAATTAATATTAATCATACGACTTTACTATATTCAACGATGAATATCCTACAAGAGTATATAGTATATTATTACATATCTGCGTATTTCGAAACCATTGAAAATGGATGATATATTGTAAAATAACGTTAAAATATAAGTTTACTATAGATACGACGAATATCTACATGGGGCAAAATTATACACAGTAAGAAGGCATATGTAGAAATCGTTTACAAGGGTAGTAGATATAACGAAAGAGTTCAAAATTACATTACGTCTAGAAAAGTAGAAAAAATTTGGGTTAGAATTGTTGAATATTTGCATTTTCGCCATATATCATAGGTTTAATTTTTTATCTCTAATTTTATATAAGGCGTATAATAAATATGTTTCTTGGTTAAAAAGTTAATGAAGCGTACATCAAATCTATCTACATTGACAAAACAAGTGACTGAGATTCCTTGAAGTTTCTTTATGACTAACTCGCTAAATTCCTTTGAAATGTTCAGTAAGAGCGCTTTGTTTATTTATGGTTGAAAGCAGTTTTAAGGAATGTCGAAAACAACATGACTAATTAGTTTGTACGTATTTTCATGCAAAAACATTTAGTTTGAAAGTAACTTCTTAAACAGTTTTAGCTACAGAGAATGTTTTTTGAATTTTAAAAATAATGCTCTACAGTATTCTATATTCTTAAAAAGTTTCATGTAAATAAATTTTTAAGAAATCATAACGAACGACCGTAATTTTTTCTTTCAAATAGAATTTGCTTTACTTGTAAACCGTATTTTAAATGTTTATGACGTATATTTAAACAGGTCAAAATGCAACATAGATAATCCGACTGGTGATTGGCAGCAACCTTTAGAGGTACATTCTATACTAGAAAGCAAATTTTTATTATTACCCTAGATGTTTCTACATGTTAAATTGTTTTCGCAGAATTACATGATGACCTATAGATCTATATTTAAATATTAAATAGGAATGACAACATAAGATTTATTTTAAAATAAATTTATGAGAGAGAGAGAGATGAGAGATGACAAATAATATATAAAAATGAGATGTACAAAATGAGATATGAGTTATGTAAATGAGAGATGAGATATGCAAACGATACCATGAATTAGTTTAATTCGTGAATGCATATGAGAGATGAGATATGTAAATGATACCGTGAATTAATTTAATTCAAGCATGCATATGAGAAATGAGTTATGTAAATGAGAGATGTGATATGCTAATGATACCGTGAATTAATTTAATTCGAGCATCCATATGAGAAATGAGTTATGTAAATGAGAGATGAGATATGCTAATGATACCGTGAATTAATTTAATTAGAGCATGCATATGAGAAATGATAAATGTAAATGAGAGATGAGATATGCTAATGATACCGTGAATTAATTTAATTCGAGCATCCATATGAGAAATGAGTTATGTAAATGAGAGACGAGATATGCTAATGATACCGTGAATTAATTTAATTCGAGCATGCATATGAGAAATGAGAGAGGTGAGATGTACAAATGAGAGATGAGTTATGTAAATGAGAGATGAGATATGCAAATGATACCGTGAATTAATTTAATTTAATTTAATTTAATTAATTTAATTCGCGCATGCATATGAGAAATGATATATGTAAATGAGAGATGAGATATGTAAATGATACCGTGAATTAATTTAATTTAATTAGATCAATTAATTTAATTCGCGCATTTAATTAGACCACGCCTCATTTGAATATTAATTAGATCGCGGGGTCATTTGCATAAAAGTAGAGGGGCTGGACACAATGGACGCAATACCTACTTTCTTACTATTGATATTTTTTACCCTTTGTTATTAAATATATTATTTAACATTTACTGCTATAAATTGGAAAATCCTTTGTGTGTACATATGTATAAGCAGTTACAAAAGTTGGTAACTTATTAGTTGACCCATTTAAATTTGTTATGATAGGTTAATAATTTATTAATTATATCTTTCCATAACTTTAAACGGACCGTTGAATTTTAGACGTATGCTTGTGTTTATTATTATAGTTTTATGAAAACCCTGACATGTGAAATTATTAGTCTGGAATTTTAGTTTGATTTTGTCATTCAGTGGTTGAAACTGTGGTAGACTCTTTGAAGGGTGCTTTCTTTAAATAAAAGTGTGTCTGTTTCGAGAGATTAATAAGACTGTTTTTGCATCACATTGTTTACTTACCTTGAACTCCTATAATTGTAAGTACTATTTTTCACCATTTTATAATGTATGTTATTCAATTCTTACTCAAAACAACAGTTTAACTTAATTTGGTAGTAGTCATTTATTTTATTTCGTTAAAATATTATATTTTAGAATTGGAAATCATGGAAGTAACAAGTAGCTCGGAAAGCGAATTAGAATCAAAAATAAAAACGATTCAATATCGCAAGAAAAAACAGAAAACCTGCATAATTTGTCAACAAGCGGACAATTTAGTTTCAAGTGCACCAAAATCATTCTCAACATTTAAAAATAGTGTTCAATTAAGGATAAATCAGCTAAATGTAGATCCTGGTCATGATGAATTTTTAAATAAAGTTTTAGGCATTATTAATTCCTCTCCTTAAAGTCATGAGTTAGACTGGCATCAAAGGTGTTACTCTAGTTTTACACGTAAAAAAATATTAAAACTTTTCAAGCTAAATATAAAGCAGAGAATTTGTTTAAAACTTGTGAAAGTCCTAGAGACGAAATTTTGTTAAGGCGCGAAAAATTCGATGTTTCTAAATGTTTGTTTTTCCAAAAACGATCGAATAAACAAAAATTATAACAAGTTTTAATATACGACTGTTATTATAGAAAATAAAATTCAGACAATTTCCACAAATAATACAACAGCACTGAAACGTATAGGTGATAGCGACTTAATTGCGAATGAAATTAAATATCACAGTTCCTGTTTTTTTATAAGAATGGAAAATAATGAGTAAAAAAGTAACGAAGAGTAGTTCCACTACCAAATCGCAAACTCAAAGTTTGCCAAATAATTTAAGTAGATTAATAAAAGAATTAGACACGCAGTTGACAAAAGGAAAAGTATATTCTAGTAATGTTGTGTACAAACGTTACTTAGAAGTTAGTGAAAAGGAAGATAATACTTTATGTCGTCCATATCTATTTAAAAAACTAAAATTATATTATGATGCAGAAATTGATTTTGTAAAGCCGAAAAATCCGAATGAGCCTACGCTCATCTTTCCTAAGATGACAAAGAGTGAAACTTTTCAACAGATAATTGAGATCGAACAGAAAGATGATCTGCAATCTTACGATTTATTGCAAATTGGTTGTTCTGAAATATCTGAGATCGTCAATCTCTGCAACAGCATTAAAAGTGATATGTCACAAGTAAAGGGATTGGACAACTACAAAGATTTAAGTAGCAATAGTTTTAGAGAGTACATTCCAGATAAACTGTTTTTATTAATACAGTTGCTAGTCGAAGATTCAGACGATGAAAGGAACAAAAATGTTGTTCTGAATATTTGTCAAGACATAATTTACTGTCATTCCAATTTTAGAAAGCATACTCCAAAACACGCCGCTTTGGGTTTAATGGTTCATCAAGAGACTAAATCAAGCAAAATCAACGAAACCCTTCATTCCTGTGTGTATTCTCTACCTTATAGGGATATCATGAGAATTAGAAACTCCGTTGCACAATCTGAAATTTTACGAAAATGAAAAAACATTATCCATCACAATTAGTAAAAGGAAGATTTATTCAATTTGCTGGAAATAACATTGACCTATTAGAGAAACTCTTGGTAACGGATACTGTGGTAACGGTTCAACTTAATATTAAATATAAATTGTAGTGAACTGCGTTTTTTGGTTGTTTATCACTATTTATTGGCTTTCAAACATTCTATACTTTAAACAATGTTGCTTTCTTTTTTTCCAAACTCTTATATTACGTATGTATGAAAAGACATTACAAAATTACAAATATAAATAGAACATATAAATGAACCGTTGCATGTATTTACGAAGCCTGTAAGGAGTTGTGCCACGCGCTATCACAGCGCTTCACAAAACAATCGATATCTCCAAAACTATTGAACATAAGTTTATAATTCTTTTTTTAAAAACTTTTTGAAACCTTTACCATTAATTCTTCCGCAGAATGTATAAGAAGATTTCCAAAGATAAGAAACTTTGTCACTTAGTGTAATTTACATTACACGAAAAGCTAAATTTCAAGTTCAGACATATTGTTTAAATTAATTAAACAAATTTTATTAATCTGCTTTATATAGTTAGAAGCGCTCATGTTTTAGCATTAATTTAAAAAAGAACTCCAACGATATCGCAATTAGTTCCCAAGATATTGCGATATAAATATTAAAAAGTGTGGATTTTAAAAATTGTCGATTTTTACCTAAAATCACCCCTACAGCACCCCTGCGCAGGACGATTTTTTGACGAATTGTCGGAACTTCTTCCCCAATACATAGGCTATCGTATAAAAACATCCATACATTTTGCCTTTCAGTTCATACGGGAATCACGATAGCTGGTCGATTTGCTTCTACTATTTACATAAATTCTATGTCACTGTTAATACATATAAGATATGTAAAATACAATCTGTATTACAAACGTACACAAAGCGCCGTATATTTTGTATATGTTCTATCATATATAAAATCGCTTTACGTACGACTTTACCTGTAACTACCATGTAATTGTCTTTGTACTTACCTGTAATCCCTTTGCAACATGATCTTTAAGTTAAAGCAACAATTTTCCACTTTGTGTAGGATAACTTATTTCTTTAAAATAGTAAAGATTTCTGTAATAGTAAAATTATAAAAAAAAGAAAAACTCAGAACATTTTTATTTATTTTGTTTATTAAAAAAGAAAAAGATTAGTTATTAATTGATAACTTTTATTATAGAAAAATAATCAGTGTTATAATAGTGTTATTATTACATAGCATGCAATATAACAAAATAGGAAAAAAATCAAAAGCTATGTATAAACAACATTAATGCCAACATTAACATGCCAACATACCAACTGATTTAAGATTATTCCTGGTTTTTTAACAAATTATGCCATTCGGTTTTAGGTCATTCAACTTCTCGATTATGACGCGTACATTGCTGAAATAATTTGCTGAATCTACCTGTTTACGGTATTAATTTACAGTGGCCTAATATATTTTGCCTTGAAACGTTTTAATAAACAATCAATACGTTTAATCAGTTATCGCCATTTTAAAAATACGTTTCACTTCATAATAAAATATGAATTCACTGGAAATTAAATTTGTCGCGGCTGTTTATTCCATTTTCGAAATGTTTCCGCCACATAAATAAAACTGGTTATTTTGTATTTTAATATTTTTATATTCAACATACATATAAAACAAACAATGGGCGACCACGATTTAACACACGTCTGCACGATCAGGTGGTACCCGCGCTACTAATGTTTTCCCCCGCACTCTGCAAACTTGTGGTTAAATAGTTATATATTTAACTAGTAAAAAGTGTGACGTAAAATACAAATCACATTATTAATGTCGCATATATGTAAATCTGAAGACACCAGATTCTACATAAAACATTTAATATCGGAAATATATAGCAAATGTTGTATCACCAAATTTACATGTGGGGTATGTAAATGTGTTTATATAACTCATTTTACTTGATTTTTATATAGCAGACAAATAAATGTTACAGTTTTGTTTACTGGGAGGTAGGACATTAGCACAGTATATATAACAATCAGTAGGTTTACTTGCATGCGGCACCATTCATTTTATTAATCCACCTGCGAATATCACGCCCATAAACGAAGTAGTGGACCGACGTTTATTGGTCGGCATCGCCTACGAATAATAATAAAACGCAGAGCCGCATTCAGTAAAATGTGTCGAACAAATATGTAAACAAAATCTCTTGTTATATAATAGTATAGTAAAATATGAAGTAGAATGTGTAGTGAACCATTTGATTGAAGTTGTTTTACTTATAGAATCTAATAAATAAAACGATAATCAATTTAGATATTTAAAACATTTATTAAACTAAGTTAGAAGAGTTGTTTCTTGTTACATCGTTAATTACCAACTAAAGTTCCATTATTCTTTCAAGCCATTAGCCATATTCTTGCGCTGCAATAGTCATTTCATTTTATTTAGAAATAATTACGAACAAATGCATAGCTGTATACAATTTGAATACCTGTTCAACAAACAAATGGAGAATCTAGGTCACCGAAATCACATACGTACAAAATAGGGGAGATTAAATCAATTTACACTATAATAATAATAATTAATAATAATAAAATTTATTTTCATTCATATTAAATTAAAGACACAATGACAAACGAAATGCTAAAAAGTACAATCCTAACGCACGCTTTGACTTTTTTTAACAGTTGAGAGTAACAAAAGAAGCTGTAGTTCACACCTGTTGATAAGGCGTTGACCTAGATTCTTTATTGTTGAACTCTTTTAATAAATCAGCATAAAAAATTTTTTATGTAGAATTTCGTAATCGCTTATTTGTTCTACTACGTGTTAGTAATTTAATTTTAAGCAATTGGTAAATATATACAAAAGTGAATTCTTAAATACGGCATTGTTTTTACGAGCGTATTTATTAAAAAATAATAGTATGTAGGAAAAATAACCTAAAATCGGAAACCTGAAAAAACTAATTGTAGTTCTTTCCGAGGTATTTTTACAGCCTTTGTCGGCACAACTACTAACACTATACATTGTTTACTGGCACTAATACTGCCCGATTGTGGGTTTATTCGGCTCTGGTAATTTCGATACGTTCTGTTGCGTGTTTGAAACAGAACTGCTGTCTGCATACTGCCGACACACGCCAGCATGACAAGCGTCTAGCCCCCGAGTTATCACTAAACTAATCCTGAACTTAACGCATGCGTTTTGTGCAGCGTCTTGACTTCAATTCGATAGGATATGTGCAAATTAATATTAAATATATTATTAATTACAGTTCTGATTAGAAGTAGATAAATACATAATTAACTTTTTTTAGTTACTGATTGCATATAGATTATATAAGTTAAAAACACAAACGACCAAATCCAAATTAACGTTTTTTCAAAGAAAGTCATTATCTTTTGGTTTTAATAAAAATCGTGTTGTGACTTTTCAATCCGATAAAACATGTGTAAATAAATATTAAATATATTAATAATTATATACTTCTGTTTAGGAGTAGGTACATATACTTACCTTTTTTTAAATTAATGATTGTATATAGACTGTATAAATTAAAATTAACGGGTTTTCAAAGTAAAGTTACAACTTTACCTTGAAAACCATAAAACCTTGAAAAGGTAATGACTAGGGTTATTACCTTTTTGTTTCAATAAAAAAACTTCAGTAAACTTTAAATATTGATTAGAATGAAATAATCAATAAAAAAATATTTTTATCACTGCAAGTTTTTAGAGTGGGAAAATCCCCTTCACTATTATTAGGCATCATTTTTATTAAGTACTAATTGCAGGGCAATGTTTCCGATATCTACACCTGTGGCTTTAGAAATTAAATTGCATCTTTTCTTCTTCTGTTTCCCACTGCAAAAACGTGCAGTGATAAAAATTATTTTTTTATTTTATCTATACAGATTTTATTATAGAAGTTACATCGCCCTGCAATTAGCACTTAATAAAAACAATATAATTAGCGAAGGCGATTTTCCCACTGTAAAAACATGCAGTGATAAAACTTAATTTTTATTCATTATTTCATTATAATAAATAAATATTTAAAGTTTACTAAAGTTTCTTTTACTAAAACCAAAAGGTAATGACTATGACTTTCCTTGAAAAAACGTTAATTTGGATTTGGTCGTTTTTTTTAACTTATACAATCTATATGCAATCATTAACTAAAAAAAGTTAATTATGTATTTATCTACTTCTAATCAGAATTGTAATTAATAATATATTTAATATTAATTTGCACATATCCTATCGAATTGAAGTCAAGACGCTGCACAAAACGCATGCGTTAAGTTCGGGATTAGTTTAGTGATAACTCGGGGGCTAGACGCTTGTGCCAGCATGTAGTGTGGTGGATGGAAATTATTTGCGACAGTCACATTACTGTATGTTATATATACTGTGACATTAGACGAAACACAATCAATGAAGTTAGGAACAGACTAGCCCTAAGGTACAAAATTAGAACATTCTTACTGGAATATCGTTGTGTTAATTAAAGGTCATCTCTATCTCTAAATATCTCAAACATTTTACTACGTAGAGGTTACTCTTGTGTTTGTTTCGATAAAACCAAGGGCTTTTGAGTAAAAATGCACTTTTAATTGCCAACATTGCCCGAATGGCTGTTTTATAACATTACACACTCTTTTTTAACATTAGAAAATGTTGCAATTTATTCTGATTTATGTTATTTATTTCTTGAGCAAATTTTTAAAGATTTGAGGTCGATCTTTAAAGATTCTGATTTTCTTTAGAGCTTTAACGGAGCAGTTTAAAAGAATCCCGAACACCTTTATTTATTTAGTAACGGTATGTAACTTTAGAGTTTATAAACAATAGTAACAGAAACGTTTTCGTTACCACTATATAAATTCGTATATAACCGCAACTCGTTCTATCTCGTAATTACATCTTTTTCTCTCTTGAACTTTTTATAATTCTTAGTTGACATTTTATCTTGCTCGTTTAATAAATTAAAAATAATGTAAGTGTAATATGTTAATTAACTACCTATTTTATTTGTAAATTTTCGTACAAGCATAGGTCAAATTCTACTGCGGGAAAGTTTTTATTGCAAATGTTACCTTAAAAAACTAAAGGGGCAAATTAAAGGGGTGTATAAGTATTTTTTAAACGAAGGCAATAAATTTAATACTCTTATAAACACTGGAAACTGTAACATCACTCATATAGCAATCTTATATAAATCTAAGTAAACAATACATACGTGTATATCTAAGTGATATAACGTTATCGAAAGTGTTGCGACAGAAAAAAACAATTCCACGTGGGTAAAAATGGGTACACTGTTTTGGCCTCCTGCAAAAAAGAAAGGAGGCAATAGTATGTTGTGTCTCAAGGGCAGAAAGCTAACATTTGTAACCCGCAGTTGTTTGAAGCCCGAGCGAAGCGAGGCCAGCGGACAACTAAGGACTGCAAATGCTTTTCTGTCCGAATGACATACAAAGGGTTTTCGCCTACCTGCCTTTATACTTGAAAATGGAACTTCAAATTTTAAACATAACCCAATACACCAATTAACGCATTGCTGCAACAGGTAGATTGGCTTTCAATTGAGCAAAGCATACAGAAGGCGAACCTTGTTTTTGTTTAAAAAATGCTTCACAAGAGATGATAATAACGAGATTTGACTTGAATGTTGACTTTATAAACAGGTCCTTCTTAAACGGTTTTTTATTTTGTTAAACTTTGTAAACATTTAAAGACACAAACATTATCATAAATTGTTAATTATTATTGGTAAAAAATAGCTTGTGCTAAATAAATAAAGATTATTATATAATTTACCTTAAATTAAAATAAACTTATGTTAGAGGAATGTGATGGCATGCATAAAAACGAAACACCGTTAGATTTCTGTTAATAATAAATATTATTAAAATAACATAATTAGAAGACCATAAATCCAGTCTAGACTTTTGGAGCACGTGATTATGCGCAGCAACCCAACACGCGTGTGGTCGAGTTCAAGTTATTTAAAAGAGGGACGCACGGTTCGTAAGTCAAGTGCATGTTTTTGCTGTTGCAATTTTAAGCAATAATAATAAAATAATTCTATATCACCTATTTATTAACAAAATATTACACAGTATTAAAGTAACAAAAAGATTAAATATTAGCTAATAATAAACTTCTAATTATTGAAAAATTCATTACATACAGATTATCCGAAAACCAATCTAAACATCCAAAAACGAATGAGTGCAACAAGGAAGACATAAGCAATAAGGGTAGCGCAACAAAGATAGAATGCAATCATGACTAGTAGTGAAGTAACATTACGTTTTTTTCTCGGAACCGGTCTAAACTACTTCGATTTGAATAATTTCTTTTCTAAAATCTTGTAAATATAAAATACTAAAACCTTTACAAATCAGAAATTGACGCTCTGAACGGGAAATGTGGTGAAACTCGAATAACCTAAAAATTTTCCAAGTGGTTCCGCACCGGTTGCTCGACCATCTCAGAACAGGATGATTATTGGTGTGTTATCACATCTATGTATTGGTAGTTCGAAGCCACTATTAATTTATTTTTATTCCTTTTGGTTTAAATACGGCAGCCATATTTGTTTCGTGGTGCACGACGTTTTTTGCAGTTTTCCATGTAAACGAAAATCTTGATATCTCAAGAACAGTTGGTCGTAGCAAGTCGCGATAAAAACCATTGCATTGTTCACATTTCGAACTACATTTATTGTTCGAAACATAAATTTTAAAGATGCTTCCTTATGGGCGCAAATTAAGTCCGAAGTTTAACGCTTTTTTGAAAAATTTCGGCTTTTTAGAGTGTCATATTTTCAGACAAGGGCGAAGTATCAGCGCTCATTCTTTTTAAAAAAGTACACACTTAAGAATACATTTCAAAACTGAAACTTCACTATTTTGCTATCTATGGGCTTTTGAAATTCTCCTTTTCTTTATTTTTGAGCAACTTTGGAGCTAAACTAAAGATTTCTCTCCAGTAACAAGCAAGCAAGCAAAAATATTTGCCATAAATATTTTATCTCTCATTGCTTGTTATTGGAGAGAGATCTTTAGTTTAAAATTTTACCTAGCCATGATTGCATTCTATCTTTGCTGTGCTACCCATATTGTTTATGTCTTCCTTGTTGCGCTCATTAATATTGGTATGTTTAGACTGATTTTTGGATAATCTGTATATTATCTATTTAGTAGCAGTGTGTAGGTTATGTATTTGACATAAGAGGGCAGCAAAAGCTTTGACATAAGAGGAGAGAAAAGAAGCCCTAAATGCCCTCCAAACAGGACAAAAACAAACATTTAGAAAGCACTTTCTGATCAGATAGGCGAAAAAAAATTTAAAACCTTCCTTTGAAATATACTGTAATTAACTTTTTCAATTTTTTAATAAGCCATTATAAATATTTAATTTACAACAGTCAACAAATAATTAAGGTTACGATAAAAAATATAACATATTGCAGCCATCTTGTAAAACAAAAAAAGGTAGAAGGAAATCATAAAATGGTTTATAATAAGTGTAATTTATAGGCACTAAAAGTAACGTAAGTTTATACAGAAAGAGAACATTGGTTACAAAATTGCTCATCAAAAGTTTTATAACATATACTATATCGAAACATTATTATCTCCTATACCTAAACCATAAATACAAGAAATGAGTCATCACAAATCACCTGAGCAACAGCGGGGGACTCCCAACACTTTAGTGCATTCTATCGATTTCTCTCTCTCTCTCTCTATTGTTCACCTTTTTCTTTTCATATATTCGTTACACAATAGAGAGAGATGGAATATAATAATGCGTTGGAAGCAACTCGCTGTCGCCTAGGTGATTTGTGATGACTTATTTCTTGTATTTATGGTTTAGGTATAGTATTTATAAAAATAATAATGCCAGTATAGTATAACTCCACAAATATTAGTTTTGTAATAAGTAATGGCAAACCTTATATAAATTTGTTAATATACGAGCCCTGTCTCAGATATTGCTTCTGCAGCTACTTCATGACACGTTTTATAAAATTTTCCTAAGGTGGTGATCCCTCTTACCGCCTATTTGCGTCCGCAGATTGATCGGAGTTGAAGGGGCGGCGTAAGGAAACCATTCGATAGAATTTCATGAAACTTAACATGGTATAAGTGCAAAGACAGTACTTTACTCTAACAACAAAAAACAGCTCATGCGTATATCAAGAAAATAATGCGGGGCGTTCTTTAAATAACAAAAATAGAGTGTGCGAACTTCAGTGAGACAGGGCCCGTATACTATGGTAACGATTACTGTAAGTTTTATAAAATTGCAATCGGGTAGTTATATCACTTGATTATATACTACAGCTTACAGTAAACTTATAAAACTTAAATAAACCTGCGACTATACTTGCATACTTTCAATACTTTTGTATACCCTTTATATAACCAGCTGTTACCATAAGGCGCAAAAAATGTTTATTAAGAAGCCTTGGAGGATATAAATGCCACAACTAAAATAGCATCAGCATTCAAATTTTCGTTGAAAATACCTAATAATAATTATTTTGTAGGGATGCGTGTACACATTTTTAACCATAGTTGTTCTGGCAGAACTGCACGATGAACCTAAAACAATGAATAAAATCTGTGATTAGAAAAAAATACAAGTCAAATTTTACATACGTATTTGTTTGAGAGGCTGATTTTCAAAATGATTTATTAGGACATGCTTCAATACATTGTCTAAGTCATCAACAGCCTCTTCTGTTAAAACTGTTCATCGACAACTGGACTTGTCCTTACAAATACCATTTCTATTTTGAAATCGATCTACAATTTTAGCTGTATGTTGAGCAAATATAAGGTATAACTTTGTTAGGATATTATTTACTCGAAAAGCTTTCCATAGTATTGTTGTAAATAATTGTAGCTACAACAATATAGCTTTTAGAGCAAAAAGAGTTGAAATACCGAACGCAGCATTAATTTCATGAATTTGGGACGCACCAAAAATTGATCTACACTTTTGCGGCATTTTCTTAAAGAAATTATACGGTAGCTCTGCTGCAATAGCTATAATCATTAGCACATATATTAGAACATATATTATTGTGAGGAATCTATGAATGACAATTCTATTTTATTGACATTTCAAAAATTATAAAATCTAAATGTTCTACTTAAAATTATCATAAATATTAACACGAATATTAAATTTTATCATCAAAATCACAATCATCATTAAAATACAACACAGCAGAAACAACCGCTAAAAACTACGTCATCAACTACCGCATACTATATCGAAGACAGTTTGATGTTGTACAATGCCATCTATATTTATAGGCGCATCCCATCCAATGTAATGGTGTCGCCAACTCATAAACACTTAACAACAAAAGCAGCAAGCGCATCATCAAGCACACCAAATATTCGTCCCAATCAATTAGGATAGCAGAAAATGAAAGCGGATATGCTTCGTATGAAATAGTGAATACTGCTCGTAGATTTACCACTGAAAACAATTACTTTGGTTTATTTTCCGCATTCCTTTATCTAAGTAATAAAATTAATATAATAATTATTGTTGAATTTATTATTTCTGCACTACATAAGTATTAGTTATTTTAGTTATTAACGATAATTATAAATATGGTTGTAAATTGTAAGAAAAGAAGATGTGCTATCTTGTGAAAACTAAAGCTAGTGTTTTAGAAATTCAATAACTTTTCAAAATTGATATTTTCCGTAGCCCTACATTTTTTATGTTGTTTAATATTAAACATTTTCAAAATGTAATAAATATTATATGCATACATAAAAAGTAAAAATAAAAGAAAATTAATAGATTTATTACTTTTAAATGTCTGTCCAACTGATGGTAGAGCGTAACATGCATCATCTCCGTCGTTTTCTGCTGCCCTGATGTAAGGAGACGAAACCTGATGTAAGAATTCGGTGGAGTTGATCCATCACTTTTGATAAGATTTTTATTATGAGAATTGGAAAATTCTTGATTGCTTTGCTTGGAAAAAATTTTTCTACATAAGAACTTTAGTTTTTATATTTTTATTTCATAGCTATTCCATGCATTGCAAATCCATCCAAAGTTAGCAAGACAAAATATATTAATAAATACAATTTGAAATAAAAAAACTACAGCTTGTTATCGAAATTGTGAGTCTTCAGAATCCTGCATTTAAAATTCAAAAATCCAAAATTTCAAGGTTTTAAATTTGTAATTTCAGTTTCAGGGTTTAAGAGTTCGCAACCTCCAATTTTAAAAATTTCCAGTCCAATAGTTCAAAGTACTTTGAGGGCTTTAGAGATTCGAAGTTTTAAGAACTCAAGTAATAATATTTTAAAGTATCAATGATTCAGAATGCTTATTAAAGTTTTAATGGTTTAAAGTAAAATCTTTTCCGTTTTAAAGTTTCAAATTTGGCATGTCGGATCTCTGTTACGTTTGGAGGAAGCGGTCTTGCCTGTGTTAATAATTTTAGCATTATTAAATAGATTTTGTACTCGTTAACACTGATTCTGAGCTGGATAATTATTGATTGAGAAGCACCGGAAACGCTTGTCCAATAGTAATAGTGTGATGGCAGTAGTAAAGCGACTAGAAAGGGAAAATTAATATTACAGGAAGTATACGTGAAAAATCAATATTACTGTAATAAACTTAATGTATTTTGAAGCATCTCGGTCACACTGGAGGAGCCTTCCAGAATTTAACACAGAATATACAGTTCTTCCACTCGATCTTTACCCACACGTCATCAATTATGTGTAGCTAGTAAAGACAATTCATATATTCACATCCTTATTACTTACGTGAGATAATAAAAAATAAAGGATAAAGTACATTTTTTAAGTGGTAATGCAATGCTTTCTCGAGAGATGGCGCTAAAAGCATGATGAATATTTTAAAACCGAAATAATTTTTATTTGTAATTACAAATTTATTCTATAAAATTTTGCTGTTTAACAGTTCTAAAAATTGAAAGGTCGCACAAAAAGCAATATGAAGTGAGAGAGATAATTTAAGATTTACGAAAAATTTCATTTTAGTTCTGCTTTTTAAAAAACTAAAAAGTGCGGGAAGGAGTGAGAACTGCGTGATTCATTTAATAATTTTTGTGTGGTAGCTGTCATTTTTATTTTATTCACTCTTAAAACAGCTTTACTAAATATGTAGTTTGAAGATCATCACACATTTTCTGTAATTAGAAAAAGTAAAAAATAAAACCATTTTTTGGAGCAACTTATTAAAAATTGTAGGTTATCCGAAAGTTTACGACTGTTAATGGTTGTGAACTTGGCTAAAATGTCAAAAATATGAAACTAGTCGTTGATTTTATTAGAAATTCTTGTTTATTAGTTCGTACGCATAAAATCTATGACGTGTGGGTAAAGATCCAGTGGAAGAACTGTATGTAAGGATGTAACTGATATAACTAGAAACCTAGTCATGGGCGGTAGCTGTTAATGATTTAGAACATATTTCCCTCATCAACATGTGGTCGCTTCCTACTAGTTTTCGAGGAAATCACATTTTAAATTTTAAGTACACCCATATAATGTATTCCATTAAAAATACATAACATGTAACTTTATTTTAATAAAATTCTACGGGTGATTCACAATTAGGAATGCATTTCTTCGTAGTTACTAAGTTGAAGCTTTTCTTTTGTATAAACAAATGCTATAAAAACCCCTAACAGGTTGACCACTTTTAGAGACAATTTCAAACAAACTTATTATGTAGCACTGATGATGTAGAATGTGTTGATATGGAGTACAGTGTTATACACGACATTCAGCTTTGCCGTTTTTCATATCTTTATTATTATTATGGGTTATCAATTAAGAATGATACTTTTAATTGTTTTGGTACACCTGATCAGTTGGCAACAGTAGATAACATTCATCAGAGTAGTTCATTGAGTATAATGGGATAGTTCAACTAAATATAAAATAGTTCCAACTTAAATGTTCATCTGAATTGATGTGAATGTTGACGTTTATTTTTGTAGGTTATAATAGTCTTGCATTCGTATAAAGAAAACAATAAGATTATTTGAAAGAAATAATTTATTTAACAAAAATGAATTTTATAACAAATGTTCAAAATGGGATCCATTTTGTTCTAAACAAAGGTTAACTCTTCTTTTTAGGTTTTCAAACACATTTACCAATGTTTCTGGTGTGATATTTATAATCTCATTAGAAATAGCCACTTGCAAATCATCTAATGTATGTAAGCGATTTTCAAATACCTTGTTTTTTAAATATGGATTTAAAAAAAATCATTAGGTGTCAAATCAGGTGAACGACTTGGCCAGATACCTCGGCTAATCACTCTTTCTGGAAAAAATTCTAAGAATTGTAATATTGTTCTAGCAGTATGAGCGGTAGCAGAATCTTGTTGGAAGTAGGCATTCGTTAATTCATCCTCATGTAATTCATTAATGGAGGGTTGTAAAATTAATGTCCTGTAACGGTCGGCATTAATCGTTTGATTGAAGAATATGGGTCCAATAACACGTCTTCTAGATATTGCCACCCAGACACCTATCTTTAAAGGATGTAGAGGTGTTTCAATAAAATGGTGTGGATTCTCAGTTGACCATGTACGGTAATTTTGGGAATTTACGTATCCACTTAAGTGAAAGTAGGTTTCATCCGTAAAAAAAGTTACATCCAATGTGTCGTCATTATCTAAATTGTTGTTAAACCATTGGCAAAATTGTACTCTATGATTAAGATCTGGTGGCTGTAGTTGGTGAACAGAAGACAATTTATATGGATGCATATGCAAATGTTTTTTTAAGATTGTGTGGCATGTTCCATAAGAAATACCTAATAAAGGTAAGTTAGTACACAAAACAAATTGTATGTTATAATAAAACTTACCAGTTTGTGCAGCTAATTTATTTATTGATTTATTAGGGTTTGCAGCCATTCTTTATCAAACATCTTCAACAACTTCTGGTGTTATTCGTTTTGGTCTTCCACTGGATTTTCCTTTGCAGAAATTTCCATAATTTAAAAAACGTGAGATAATTCGATTACAATGTTGTGAAAACACACGATAGGTTACATCGACTTCAGGATACATTGTAATGAATTGTTGGAAACATGAACGATTTGAATATGTCCAAGCTCCTTCTCGATTTTGATTTCCCGTTCGAAAATAAGCCATGGTAATAAAAGTATCATGTTCCCTTGTAAAAACCATTTAGAAAAATATTTTTATTGCTTTTATTCAAGTACAATAAATAATTCTTTTAATGATTTTGCATAAATTTGTTAATTTGACATTTATGTCTTGTTTCAAAATTTTGTTTTATTGTAGTTCAAATACCATCCAATTATGACTGCCAACATAATTAAACTCTTTTATTGCCAACAGAGTAAAAAAGTCTCGGTTTTATTTGATAACCCGGTACAAGATATATACAGGTCTGGTAGAGCAGCTCGCCGCCATTTTGTTGGAGCTAATTGCTAGTTTAAAAAAAAAACACTAGATTGCAGCATCATATCAAGATCTGTCAATAAATTGTCATCAATCTGACAATTCTGAAGTTTTTTTAAAATTCGAATTTCTTGTGCAAGTTATTTGTCTTATTTTAACTTTAGTGTTAGCTTGTTGCGTTATTTTGACTTTAGTGTTAGCTTGTTGCTGTGTTTTTTTTCATTTTAAGTGGCATTTATTACCACTGTGAAAAATGAAGAAGTGTAAATTTTGCGGCTTCGTGAAACTTTTAAAGGAAGATTTGGCCCTCTTTCACGTACCAAAGGTAAAATGTAAATTAATATTCGATTTCAAACAGGGTTTATATTTGTAACATTATTTTATAGGATACGAATAAGCGTAACAAATGGACTATGTCTACGGGCACAATTTTAAACAAAAATGACTTCGTCTGCATGAAGCATTTTGAAAAGAGGTTTGTGAGGGAATTTGCAGATGAAAGTGGAATAATTAACAGAAGGACATTAGCACCAGATGCAATCCCTACCCTTTATTTGGGTAGTTCCCATTCTTCCTCTGTTTTGAATTTTCCATCTGAAGATCCTGCCCTGCTTATCCCTTTGAAAAATTATTCCCAGACAAAAAAGCGGTGGGTATCTTTTTATTTATTTTAAGGTCAGTCCAAATGGTAGCAAAATGGGTTCATGGAGAAAATTAACACCACTCTAGCTGTGATTTATTTATTGCATAATTGTATACTGGCGGCCGAAATAAACTAGGTTTAGCGTAACACGAATCACGATCAAACGTAAAATGAATGTCATAGTGACCCGTTTTACACTACAATGTGTCCTAGTTTATTTTGGCCGCTACTGTACCATGGGCATGAGTTGATGTCTTGATTATTAATCGTCTTCATTAACATTCTTGTTTATTATAACTATTCATAATCTTGCTTTATACAACTCGCCCTAAGTCTCCTTAAAATTCCAGGATTCTAGCGCAAACCGTTTTAGCAGGACGAACACGATTCTATACATAATCGCACTCCTGTATTAACCAACGTAACGTTTTGAGGAAATTAATTTTTTCGTATTTGGAATAGAAATGTGGTACATTGTTCAACCCAAAATCGTAAAGAAAAGTGAGTGTTTGTTCGTTAGCAACACTTTTCTTCACTCTCAGTCAAAATCGTAAAGAAATGTGCGTCTTTTCTAGTTAGCAACAACTTTTCTCCACTCTTCTGCCAAACTTTGACGTAATTTTTTCCTAGATTTTAGTATGTCTCATTCCAAATACGAAAAAGTAGCATGTTCTACACTTAAAGAAAAGTGAGTTTTCCATGTTCGTGTAAATTTTAATCCATTCGCTCGCTTCGCTCGCTCATGAATTAAACATTTACACTCACTGGAAAACTATCACTTTTCTTTACTTGTAGAACAATCTACTATTGTTATCCTTGTAGTTGTGAAGAGAAAATTAATAGACAAAAAATCGATATGTATCTGTATTCTGTACACAACGTTAACAATAATAAATCTAGACAATAGTTTTTATTGCGGGATTTGTAATCCTGTATTTTGTTGTAGACCTGCCAAAGATCCTTCACTACAGTCCAGTCAAAGTTCTCCTACTCCTTCAACGACCCTAGAAAACCTTCGTTTACCTGTCACTGAAAGCCCTCCTGTCATAAATGAATGCGATTCACCAGAGACTAAATGCGAATCACCAGAAACTAACAC
Source organism: Agrypnus murinus (assembly GCA_929113105.1). NCBI lineage: Eukaryota > Metazoa > Arthropoda > Insecta > Coleoptera > Elateridae > Agrypnus > Agrypnus murinus. The sequence continues at coordinate 150,800,867 of OV816028.1, forward strand.
GCTGTTACATTTTCTACAAGAAAACCTAATGCAGTTATATACATTGCTACCATCAGGATGGGGGATTCATAAAAGGTCTCGTTCAGTTACAGTAAGCCATGTTAAAGGGAGTATTCCCAAAATCGATCGGGCTATTGTAGTCAACGATAGTGACATAAAGGTGTATCTTAATGGAATTTTTCATACCACCTATACTGCAACAACTTTAGAGACTTTTTTACAATTAGTGCAAACGGTATATACTATCAGGCTATGTAATGGGTCTGGAGTTGATGGGAAAATTAGCCCTTCCTGTAATGGCGGAAATTTCCAAGGAAAGACAACAAGATGTCGTTCATGTGCGATCTTGAGAAAAAACCTCCTAAAGAAAAAAAATATTATTCCAAAAACCAAAAAATCATATTCAAATTTGTTGCGAAAACAAAACATACAAACAAAAACCATAGAGACTTTAAGAAAATCAATGACAAAACTATCCAATATCGACCACTTAATTTCAAAATTGCCAGACAATCAAAAGCTTGTAGTTCGAACTTGTTTTGAAACTGCAAGTCGACCTTCTTACGGCAAAAGATACACCAAAGAATGGATTTACACATGCATCCTTCTGAAAATAAAAAGCCCTAAATTATACAAACATTTACGAACTAGGGAGTTACTTCCACTACCTGCACCGAGTACACTATCAACTTACATTAGGCATATCGACAGCTCTTACGGATTTCAAAATAAATTATTTGAACTTCTGAAAGAGAAAACAAAAAACATGCAAGAATTTGAACGGCATGGTACCCTGATGGTGGATGAGTGCAAAATAACTCCCTGCAAACACTTCGACAAAAATCGATTGGAAGTGATGGGATTTGTTGATTTAGGCGAATATACGCCAGACAACCAAAGAAACCAACTTGGGGATCATATTCTGGTAATAATGTTCCAGTCTTTCGCTGGGAAAAATATGCAAGCGCTTGCATGTTTTCTGTCCAGAGGCAATGTTACTGGAACCATCCTAGCCAAATTAATACTGGAAGCCATTCTTTTGAGTGAAGCGGCTGGGCTGTTTATTGACGTGGTCACATCAGATGGTGCCACCTGGAATAGGTCCATGTGGAAAGCCTTTGGTGCAGGAAATCCAGAAAAGCCTTGGAGTGTTCATCCCTGCAATGTAAAAAGAAAATTAAGGATGTGTTCAGATTTTCCACATTTATTGAAATGTATGCGAAACAGGCTTGTTGCAAAAAGAGAATTTCATGTGCCTGAAGGGAGAGTGCAATTGCGCCATTTTGAAAATCTTATAGAATACGATGCAAAAAACGAATTTAAACTGGCTTATAAATTGACCCGAAAGCACGTGAATCCAGAAAACCACGAGAAAATGAGGACAAAATATGCCTTTCAATTGTTTAGTGGGACAGTAGCAGATGCTTTGACGGTACTAAAAGAAAAAGGTATATCCGAGTTTGCTGACTGCGAACCTACAATACAGTTTTGCAGACGAATAAATCAACTGTGTGATATTTTGAATTCGAGTTATTTTAATGGACTAAAAACAAATTCTGCCGAGCAACAAGCATTAGAAGATTTTTTAATTTACATTGATTTATGGGAATCTTGTGCACATCCTGACTTTTATTTAACAAAGTCTACAAGTGATGGGTTAAAAGCCACCATCAACACTACTCTTGATTTATTAAAATATTGCACCCAAGAGTTAGGGTATAAGTACCTGATGACATCACGTATCAATCAAGATCCACTTGAACACTTCTTTGGATTAATGAGAGCAAGCGGTGGTGCTAATACTAGTGGAGAGTCACTACAGATTGCACAGATCTTTAGGCTGATGTCACTATATTCTTTAATTAAACCTCCAAAAGGAAGCAATGTAACTGGTGGAAATATGCTTGCTGCCCTAGTTGATAACACATCAGATTTCTTGAGCTACAACAGAGCAGACAATAAACAAATAACAAAAAAAGACATTGACTTACAACTCGATCAGGCCTTAGAAGAAAATATCACATGTGGTGCATACGTTCATTTTGAAGATAATAGAGAAGCATTTGCCTATGTTTGTGGTTTCATCGCTCGAAGGCACAAAACTGACAATTGTCAAAATTGTGTTAAAACAATTGTGGGGGAAGGATTGGAATCATATAATACTTTCATAATATTGAGAAGCAGAGGGCATTTAACATTTCCTTCAATCGCCCTCGTTATTCTTCTTGAAGAAATTGAACATATTATTGCTGAGAAACTTCAGCAAGACATTAAGAAAAATACTTTCCTTGAAATTCTTGCTTCAATCGGAATACAAAAAATTCATCATTTTGTAGGATGTCCAAATCATAAGTCGGAAATGACGAAAAAAATCCTGTTTTCATTTTTAATAACTAGACTTTCATTTTCATGCCAAAAAGAGGCACGAAAGAGGTCTTCAGAATCTACAAACTCTAAAAAATATAGCAAATTGGCAAAACTGGTTTAAATTACAATTCTTTAATAAATAACTTTTAACCAAACTACTTACTGTTTTTGTTGTGGATAAAAACTTTCGTTATATTTACATTTACCACTGGCAGCGTTTCTTAAATGATTCATTCATGGTCTGGCACCTACAACCCACTAGGGTTTTAGTGGATTTAGCCTCCTTTATAAGCCTCTTCCACTGTTCCTTATTCAATTTCCTTAAGACTTCCAACACTGCATCTTCCTATCTTATTCTAGATCACCTAGCTAGGATGAATTGAGGGAGTTTCCAGTTCCTTCTAAGTCGCCCTCAATTATTTTCTAAATTACTCTCTCTCCGGTCTCCGGACATTCAGGAAACATGTTCAGCCCATCGAAGTACTGCCTTCCTTGTCATCCCCATTATGTCTGTCCAAGATGTCTGTCTCTTGGTAATTGGTATAATCTGGCCAGTTCATGATTATATCTTATTCTATTTACACCTTGATCATCCTCCACTGGTCCACATATTATCCGTTTTAGAATTTTTCTTTTAAACGCACACAATCACAACAACAGGATTGGTCAAATGATGATTCGCAATAATTGCAAGTGATGAATTTTAAAACACAATTCACATTAAAACAGAAATTAATAAATAATAATAATAATTAACTACACTAATGTATTTCTAAACACGTGGCATTCGTGGCAAATGATAGATACATAACCTAAAATTAAAATTTGTGTCAATTTTTGAAGTACCTTGGTAAGGTTGCGCCATCTATTTTCCACAAAGTAAACGGCTTACTAGCTCTCATTTTTGACACAATTATTTACATTGAAACATAGGCAAGCTGTTCTACCAGACGTCTATATATCTTGACCCGGTAGTAGACAGAAACAAAAGTATATCATAATAGTTACACCATGAGTCATGCGTTTTTGTCCTCATCACGCAGTTTTGTTTTCATAACATATTTTGTATTGCAGTAACAAATACAAAGAAGGAAGTATACTTTTAAATTTATGATTTTATTTTAACGTTTTCTATTTTAACTATGTCTATTGTTTAAACTCCATTACCTTACAAGTAACAGGCACGTCATCAACTCTGCGCGATTATGGCGGACATAGTTCAGCTGTTGCTAGTGGCGTATCAGCTTAGAATGTTCTTGTCTGAATAATAAACGACTAATAAATACGCTAAAACTATCTATTAATTACAAAGCGATGTAAAGAATAAGAATTTACCGATCACTGATGGTAATCCATAAACCATAACGGACGCAGGTATAAAAATGTGACTCCCAACAAACAAAGTGATGCTTCTGAATTTACGAAACAAAAACAAAACACGACAACGAAGTACAACGAAAGTACACTTTTACAAAATCGTTTGTGCGCATGATGACGAGGTGTTCCAAACTCTAAGGTAAGGGAGTATACTTTTTTCTTTTCATATACTCGTTACGCAATAGAGAGACAGATGGAATACAATAATGCGTTGAAAGCAACCCGCTGTCGCCCAGGTGGTTTGTGATGACTCATTTCTTGTATTTATAGTTTAGGTTTTATAAGGCAAAAAGTAATCTGATGTTACGCGAGTCATATTTTTCGCGGTGCTCTAAAACATTTTATTCTATACCAATAATGCGAAATAAATAGAAATCTTATTTGCTGCTAGCAATGACATCACAAACATCAATCCTAACCTCTTTTCATTCAACGCATATCTCCGTCCGTCCGAAAGTTCTTGGAATTTTCAGTAAAATGATGGTAAAGATTACACATTTGTGAGTATTTCTTAATTATACTGTATTAAGATTGCCCACTTTACCCGCAAACAAGAATTCCTTAAAAAGTTGCTGTAAATAAAAAGTAGCTTAACATTATGTTGTTTGTTCTAAACAGTCCTCTCACGGAGTTTATTAGTTAAAAGTGGTTGGAGAAAGAAATAGTATGTTTAATTCATACAAAAAATGCGTTTTTAGGACTCATAAGATTACCAGACTCCGCTAACGCGTCGTCCAGCATTTTTTTATTTGTTCCAAAACATGAAATTTTTTGTTATAATTAAACAAATAACTATTATCTCCTATGTGCTTTTACTTTTTTTATAGTTTCTTAGATTTTTCATATGCAAATCTTTTTTTGGCCTATGCTATGACAAAAAGTGTTTGTGGGCGAAAAACTATTAGTAAATGAGTAGTGTTTACTGTCTCCAGCCTTTTTTTGTGGAACTCCATCATCATGAAATATAATATAAATACAAAGATTAGTTAAAGTTTCACAAGTTTTATTAATATCTAATATTGTTTCGACACTTTGTGTCATTACTATTATCTACCTTTGATAATGACACAAAGTGTCGAAACAATATTGTCAGGTTAAGATATTAATAAAACTTGTGAAACTTTAACTAATCTTTGTATTTATATTATATTTCAAAAGTAAACGAGTACGTAAAATTTAATTTTTCGCGATGGTTGATGGAAAAGTACTCTTTTTAAAACACGAAAAATAAAAAAAATGAATTTTATTGTGTATAATTTCTTTTCTATAATTTAGAAAAGCTGTTTAGAAGAATAATGGAAATGTGTAACAGGATCTCTTTTAGATTGAAAGCAACTTTTATAAGTTAAAAATGTATATTGAAAAGCAAAAAATAATCTTTCTTTTGTTTGCTTGCTCCAGGTAAAAAATCCGCACATTCTTTTCAGTGAGTAAATCCTTGAAGTACTGTAGTGATCACACCTACAGTCAACCAAATTTATCAAAGTAACTGTAGAAAGTCATTTAATCACAAGACAAATTATAATAATAATCAATTTATTTTGAATTAGCCTTTTATTTTGTGTTAGTTTAAATCCGTCCCCCTCGCTCAAGATTTTCAATAAATTATTAAAATATTACAATCATATTTAACTGTTCATTTATTTGTGTTTATCTCTCTTTCTCCGTCCTTATGAAGTAAGTCAATCGTTATCAGCAACTATGGTCACATGTTATAAAAAGTAATCACAACGTAGGATCCAGTTTGTTCTTTTTCTTACATTTACCATCATAAAATTTGTCATTTGTAAAGTTGGTAGTGCTGTGTCGAATAATTTCGTTTTGTTAAGTATTTGAATTGTACGCGGGTAGAGTAACTTGTGCCGTGATCGTCTAGTGGGTGGGACCCCGGGTCATTACAGTACCTACTTTAGATTTTGAAATTCCAAGAACAATTTTAGAGGTTATAAAATGTCACAAGTAACAACTTGAAAATCTCTTTGAAATGCTTCAGATATTATTATTTTGAATAAAAATAGTTTTTCCCACAAATGGATTAAAAGGCATTTCTTTTATTAGTACCATTATTTGTCATTAAAGTTGCTTGGCTACTCTGCGCTTCATGTCACATGTGCAATTATAATATGTAATTGCTGGTCAAACAAAGTGCCGCTTTTAATCCTAATAACACAATATACTATTATTTTCTAATCAGGAAAAACGGTGTAAAAGCAATTTTGTATAACCTCAAAATATAACAATTTTTTAATAATTTACATATCCCACCAAAAGCGTTGGAAAGTTTTAAGCCAATCACAAAACATTACTATATTTTTAACGGTGTCTCCTAACTACATGGCGCATTCAGCAGGCTTACTGGTACTTGGGTCACCGGTAGTTGTTTTGCTCACCACATTTTAAATACGGTTTGTTTACATACCGTACTGGTACAATTAAAGTGAGGTTGAAACAGCGCCTTGACGTTTATTTTGTTGTGCTTAATATATATTTTTACGATCTCTTCCGAAAAAAAAACTGTTGATATTTACAATTTCGATTTAAATTATCCTAGTCTAATATTAGCTGCTCCATTATTATTATTACAAATATCGAATTAGGTTATGCCACACTATAGTTGACAAGTAAACTTAAATTTATCAGCCGGTAACCAATTTTTCATAATTCAGTTAAAATTTACCCGCTGAATGCACCTATGGTATTTGACTAATTGCCAATACGTATTGACAATTAGTCAAATACAACGTGTGGTTAGAAGACGCCGTTAAATTTATTATTAGTGCACAAAACATTACTTACAGATGCTACAACTTTGTCAAACCTGCGGTATTTGCACTCTTAATATTTTTTATGATCACATTTTCTTTAATTTATTTATCTTTAAATGAAATTTAGGATAAAATAATCTGTCTAAAAAGTTTTGAGCTGTAAAACATTTGATTTTAAGTAATCTTAAGGTCTACAGCCGTGTGCTGATGTGGCAGAATTTAATATCCTTAAATTATAGCCCCTCTATTATTTCAAATAGCAGCGACATCGTGGAGCAAATCTGACACAAACTTTAATAAAAAAAAATTACTACATGCATATTGTTACGTGAATTTAATAAAACGTTGTTTAAATAGTACAATTTCATAGGCGTAACTAGGGGGGGTCCAGGGTGGCCCCCCCCCTAGAATGGCCATTGCCCCCTCTAGGAAAAAGCCAATTGCAAAAAGCATGGATGTTTAAAACTCGCCGCGCTCCACACTGGACCGTTTAATACAAGCTAGACGTAAATAATTCTAATATCACTTTAAACGATTGTAGTCGTCATATTTTGTGTAGATATTGCTCAGTATAAGTAGTTAAAGTATAATTACTATTTTAGAAAAAATAGTTAAGTGTACATAGTAAGCTCATCTGTGCAGACAAAGAAAAACAAAGTTTCTTTCTTAAGATTTAGTTTATTACACTAGTTAGATTATAATTATTAACAAAAAGATTTAAATAATGTTGTTAAGAAATAGTATATTACATTTCGAGGATTGTAAGTAGCAAATTACACTTTGAAATCTCATGCGTACATAATTTGCCTTACAACTAGAGCGATATCTTTTCTCCGACCACACATTAAATTGATTGCCAAAGTGTGACATTGTTTAAATAACAGTTTGGATTTTTTGTACTTGTCAAATATTTTTACAAAATAACTGGCAATGCCGCCAACACAAATATGTGATAAACAAATATGTTCCCACTAACTGTAGCATAATATACATATTACGTAACAGTTTTCCTTTTCATTACATAATAGTGTTCACAATGACACCTTACTTGTCAAGTAAATCGTTGTACTTGACAACTTACGTATATGGAAGTAGAAAAAAGTAATTCATGATTTGTAGTAATGAAACCAATACGACCAGCAGAGCCAGAGTTCTTGTGCACCTGGAAAACCTGGAATTGTCAGGGAAAATTCTTTGTCTGGAAAACTCAGGGAATTTACAAATTTTAAAATCGCAATGGTGCTATCATCAGTCATAAATAATTGAATATGTAATATAGATACATAAACAGATTTAAATTTCTACCGAAGTCAACTTGATTTGCTTTTTTCGAGGTTTTTGCAGAAAACCAAAGAATAAATTGTGCCCTTTTTCTCAGAGGCGGTCACATTTGGTACTGTTTTCAGTAAGAACGCAATAAATACGTTCCTGTAATATACTTTTTTTGTTACAGTAGGTAGTATATTCTTTACGGAAACCAGCTGACTTCCCTTTCTGGTTAATTTTTTTTATGGATTGATTTAATCCTTCGTACAAAGTCACCACTAGCTTCTGGTAGGTATATTTTATTGGAAATGTGTACAAATAAATTGTCATATCCTTCACATTTTGAAGTAGAGTACCAAAGTTCAAAATACTCCATGCGGGAAATGCAAAACCTACTCCATGAAAATTTAAAAAAAAGTGTCATGCAAATCTGTGTAAAATTACTTCAGACACTTCAAACTTTCATTTAAGCTATATATGATCGTGACATATCGCGGCATACACATACTTAGATTCTCCAAAATGCATTTTATAAACACTGAGATATATCTTGAGTTTGGATTTTTTTTAAACAATATTACACAAGATACAAATTTTTCATTAAGCCAATAAAATAATACATACATTCACCTATATAGGACATTTTTCTCAAACACTTATAGTCCAGGCGACAGGGAAATTGGTATATGGGAAAAGTCACAAGACTTGATAACAGCAATTTTTTTTGTTAAGTATGTAGGGGGGTGTGTGGTAAGTCTACATTCAAGTTTTCAAGTGTCCGCCATCTTGGAAAAAGAGGTTAAAGTGTTTTTTCAATTTATCTCGTTAACCGTAAGTCTGAGGAAAGAAGTAATTCATAACGTTTTTGTCGGAAATTCGATTCTCTACAACTTCCTCAATACACTTCTTTGAGAAATGTTTGTAGTAAAAACGTTATAAACAAATAACCGCAATCTAAAAACGAACAATTTAGTGCACTCACCTTTTTGGTTCCGTTCTTTGGTATAGTGGAAGGCAGCGGTCGAATGGAGGTAAGTCGAAAACGAGGCAGTAAGCGCGTATAACGTTCTTCCTACTGGTAAGTTATTTATCTCCTTAACCATAGGTCTGAGTAAAAAATTTGTTACCACCATTTTTGTCGGCAATACGATTCTCTACAACTTCCTCACTACACTTCTTTGAGAAATGTTTGTATTAAAAAGGCTATAAACAAATAACCGTAAAGATTTAGGGGTTGAGAACCTTTGGGGTGAAGTAACTATTTCATTTTTGGTCGTAAGAGAAAAATTGTTCTTGCCTTTCTTGTAAACAATTTAAAACCGAACAATTTAGTGTACTCACTTTTTTGGTTCCATTCTTTGGTATAGTGGAAGGCAGTGATCAAATGGAGGTAAGTCGAAAACGAAGCAGGTAAGCTGTATAACGTCTTTCCTACTGGTTATTTATCTCTTTAACCGTACGTCTGAGTAAAAAAGTTGTCAGCACAACTTTTGTCGGCAATACGATTCTCTACAACTTTCATACTCCACTTTTTTGTGTCATGTAAGTAGTTACAAAGCTATCAAAAATAAACTGCTAAGATATAGGGGGGTGGTTATTTGTATTGAACGTATGGGATAAAATAAGTATTTCATTTTTTGTCGCACGGAAAAAATTATTCTTACCTTTCTTGTACACAATGTAAAGATGAGAATTTTGATATACTTACTTCTTTATCACGTTCATTGGTATAGTGGAAGGCAGGAGTTGAAAGTTTACCCATGGCATGCAATACCGAATTTGTTGAACATACGCATTCTATTCTTTAACACATATTCTTTGAGAGCGTGTCAACTGCAAGTTCATAAAGTCGTCTGTTGCACTTTTCTTGTAAACCAACTTTGGGGTGTAATTACTCAATTGCAATTCGGGATACAGGATTGGTAAATGCATTTTTGAGGTCAGTGGTTATCTGTGATCGATTTGAAATAGGGCTGGTAATGAAATTAAACTTTGACTTTTTTACGTCTAGCTTGTATTAAACGGTCCAGTGTGCGCTCTATGGGGCCGTCCAGTAACCTGGGGCCTGGCTCCCCCTAGAGAAATTTCCTAGTTACGCCCATGTGTATACTATATTATAACTGGAGCCGCCGAATAAATATAGCACAAAAAAAATCAAGGCAGCGCAGATTGTTCTGATTGGTTTTATGTGAAAGTGACATTTACAATAAAACATTTTTGCATTTAAATTGTTAATTCATTATAAATAATGTCACTTCGAGAGATGCTAGTATAAATAATAACCATACATTTTAAAAAATTGCAGTTTTATTAATTTAATAAAAATGTTATTAAAAGTTCGTGAGTAAGACAGTTTGACAGTAAACGAATTGATATCTTTTTGGTACAAGTAAACATGCCTTTCAATTTGAGCGGTATATTTGAATGCTACCAATAGAAAGGTTTTGTTAAAAAGAGGGGGTAGTTGTAGGCGGTTTTAATTACTATATCTGTTCAGCGTCCCGAGATCGTTTTCAGTGTCGCCAACATTGTTGTGGTGCTTTTGCTTCAGCGGTGAGATCAATCGTTGTTGCTGCTATTTGAAAATAAAAGGACTATTAAATCTTAAATCTCTATAGGACAAATTTGTTAAGTCACTAAATATAGAGAAATAAAATATTTTTGACACATAACTATAACAAATAATAAGAAAAGATCAGAGAGAGAAAGATGTATGTTGTACCGATTCTTTTAACAACACCAACTATTTATACCAACTAACTTTTATTTAGGAACTCTATATCCTTATTATATCACGACAGTTCGCAAACATGGATTGTTATTTTTGGATTAAGGGTTACTTAAAAAATACCAGGATCTTTTATTCCAAGCAAAATTATTTTTTTTTGCGTTTTCATTATATTATTTATGTTTAACAGAACTTAATAATTTGTTTATAAATGTTTAATCTAATTGTCTATAAAATATTAGAGAATTTTCAATAGAAAAATCATTAAGATTAGGCAATCCACGGCCTCCTCGATTTGAGAGACGAACGTCTCTTAGACGGCCGGTAGCTTTGGAAAAATTTCTGATTTTTGACAGGTACGTATTGTGGCGCCATCTGTCGAGTCCTCTAGTGATTAAACAATATTGGCGCGCAATCTAGATTGCCGCTTGTTTATTTTTAATAAACATTAGCATCAATAATTTACTTATTGTTAGTGGTAAAATCTATTGGAATTTGCTGTTAAAATTATTAAAAATGCCTCGAAAGTGTTGTGTTACAAACTGTAGCTCATATGAATTAGAAAATGTATCTCTCCATAGTTTTCCTGCAAATGTAGAATTAAATTCTAAATGGAAAGAAGCTCTAATTAATCATACTGGTACATAATCTATAAATTATTTTAATTTCTTAAATTCCTAAAGTTTCTACTGTTAAGTGTAACAACAAAAACAAAATAATCTCGTTTTTTATTCTTTTCATGTAGATATTAATCGATTGACGGAGTATTCATTTGTATGCAGTGAACATTTCGCACTTAACTGCTTCCTTGTGACCGAAAAACAACGGAGACTAGTTACAGGTATTTCAAGTATTTTCTATTAATGTTTAATATCTTCCATCATTTTAATGTACCTACATTTTAGATTCCAAACGAAAATCCTGATTGTTCCACTAATTTACCATCTTTAAATTATCCTGAGGAATCCGATAACTCTCGTACATCCCAAACCTTACAGCTGCAGAAATAAAGGATTTACTTTATACGAAACAATCGTTAACCCAAAAATTAAAACGCTTAGAAATGAAATACAATAAGTTGAAACAAGAAATGGAAGTAGTTAAAAAAAAACAAAACGATAATTTTGAATGGAAATGCATGGAACAAATTCAAGAAGATGCAAATGATATGGTTCCTAGAGCAATATTTATACTTGATCAAATCAAAAACTACAAAAAAAAACATCCAAGATGGTCTGAAGTAACCATCCGCCATTGTATTTCCTGGAGATTTTGTTCTCCTAAAGGGTACGAATTTCCCAGGAATGTATTGCTTAGATTGCCGTGCAAAACAACACTACTAAAATATTTTGGCAACAGAAATGAAAATTTAGTTAAAGATAGATTACTGTCAGAGAGTGGATCTTTGACCAACGCAGAAAAAGTCTGTTCCCTGGTAATAGATGATATGGCTGTTAGAGAAACAGTTTGTTACTCAAAGGCAGAAGACCGAATATTTGGGCTAGCAACTGTTCCCACAACACACAATAATATTGGAAATAAGCCAGTAGTTGCAAATCAACTTTTGTGTTTTGTTATTTATGGTTTATCGACAAAATATATTATCCCTGCAAGTTATTATTTCCATAGGCAGTTATATAGTAAAAATTTGTATAACTTAACATTGGGTGTTTTAAAGTTGCTTGCTGAATGTGGATTTAAAGTAGTACGGATTGTGGGAGATAATCATAAAAATCATGTAGCACTATTTAAGCATTTTGGAAATGGTAGACTTCGTAACGTTGTCCCTCATCCATACAATCCTGGTCTTAAGCTTTTTCTAAGTTTTGACTATTGTCACGCCCTTAAGAACGCAAGAAATTTATTTCTTCATCATGACATGGCTTCATCATCTGGAATTATTTCAGCAAGTTACCTAAAAGACCTTTTTGAAATTCAATCAAGTTTTATAATTAAGCCCGTTAGATACTTGACAAAAAAGCATCTATACCCATCCAATTTAGACAAAATGAAAGTAAATTTGGCTGTTCAAATATTTTCCCCATCCGTTACAGCATCGTTAACATATCTTATTCATCATGGTGGTGAAGAGTTTAGTCATTTTAAAGATGCTGTCGCAACAAGAGAATACATGGAACACATGTATAAATTCTTCCAACTTCATGATGTCAGCAACAGAACACAGAATATTCAACAGAATGATGCAAATACCGCACCTTATGTTCACATCAGCGATGCACGCCTCGTTTGGTTGAATGAAGTATTTCCTCAGTATATTAATGACATCCAGTCCACCTCATCACAACTACAAACAACTGGCTTAACTAAGGAGACTGCTGAAGCTCTAATTTTTACCTCAAGAAGTACCTATTTATGTATTAGATATCTAATTGAAGACCTTAATTTTTATTATGTTTTGACTAGAAATTTCAGTTCGGATGCTGTCGAATCACTGTTTGCCAATGTTAGACTTCGTGGTGGATCCAATGATCTTACAGATTGCAAAGCTGCTGAACACGCTATTAGACAGATTCTGAGAACAGGTTTAATAACAAGTGTAAATTACAGCAATACCCTAAATAATTCTGAGACTGAATACATCAGTGACAGAACTACAAACCAGAATGTATATAATGATTGTGAGAACACCGACATAGTTATAACACTAAATGACGAACAAATTGAAAAATTGGAAAAATTACATTTAGTTGTACCCGATAGTCCATGTACGTCATCTAATATTGAAGCAGCAGCTACAGCTTTTCTATGTGGTTACCTCATCATGAAAATAGAAGAGTTTGTTGACTGCCAACAATGTTTATCCGTTTTACGAAGTAGTTCCCCAGTAAAGACAAATCCTTTGTTAGAATTAATTTACAATCAGGATAGGGGGAAATTGATTTATCCAAATGAACAATTTGTGGGATTAATAGAATATGTAGTTCAACTGATTGTAGAAATTCTACCAGCTCTCCCAAAAGAAAACATTAGTACAATTTTAAAAACAATATTTGTGGGCTATCTACAAGAAAATCCCATGTTTCAATGTGAACTTCATGGTAAACTAGTTTGTAACATAATAATTGGCAAAGTACTATCCCCAATTCTTACAAACTATTGTATGTCAGAGAGTCAAAAAGTGAAGCAGTACGGAAACAAGAAGAGAAAGCTTTTAAAATTAAGCTAATCTAAAAATTTCTACAATTTGTAATCAAAATGGTCCAGTTTTATTTCCAAACTTCATCCAGTTCAATGAAAAAAGGCCCTTTTCAGGGCCACAATTTTTATATGGAAAAAGAGCTTCCTTTTGTTGGTTCGACTGCCAAGACGGTTGATATATTTTAGCCTACCCTCTCATATCTCATTAAATTTAATTACTGATTTACATTTTATTTGTCAGAAAGATTAAGCAACTTCTCAAGCAGATATTTTAAATTAATAATAATATTTATTAGTACCATCTACATAAAGGGTTTGCACGAATTAAAGATACATTTCATAAAATACAATATCACATTAATATCACAAGTTATTACATAGCACTTACAAATTACGAACAATTTACGTACATATCACTGAGTTCATCATCAAATAATTCTTTTATGTTATAATAGTAAGCTTGGTTCAATAGAAAATTCATTAAATCTAATTGTCGAGCATTTTGCAGTTTATTATATAAGTTTATAGATAAATAAAAGTAGGACCTAGCTCAAATTTCTTAAGTTTATGTTATATATTCATACACATTACTATGATGCATAAACTCATTACATTTTTTAACTAACAATAGATTTTCATATTTATGCCAAGTTGGCAAAACTTAGCTTTGAGGTTGAATTTTCATGTGTGAGCAAAGGAAAAATAGCAATACATTTGAGAAGGATAGATATTTATGGCATCTTTGCTTAAGTAACATTTTTGCTAGGTAAAAAAATTTAAAACTAATCGAGTTTTGTCATTCTTATGAGTAAAGCTTCACAAGTATGCGATACATTCTATCTTTCTAAATGTATTGTTATTTGCTATTTTTCCTTTGCTCACATGTAAGAATTCAAATGCAAAGCAAAGTTTTACCAACGCTGTATATGAAAATCTCATTGTTAATAGATGTCTAATTATATTAATAAGTCTACTTGCTAACAACTTAAAATACAAAGTAGAGTACCCTTATGGCAGCGGTGATTCGTACGTACCCTTTTGGGTGTTTTGCTAGCAAGCACCAGTTGCTTCGTAATGATTTACATGATACGTTTACCTCTCGCTAACACAACATTACTACCCAAAAGGGTATGTAATAATTGCCGCTGTCTTATAGCTTTTACAAGTAAACTGAAAACCCTATTGCAGGAAACACTATGATTCTAAGCAGATCGTAACATATACTTTGGTGGAATAATGTAAAGTAAGTAATCTCCTAAAAGCACTAGATTACATAAATGGCTTGAAAGAAATACCAATAATTTTTATAATTATGATACATGATAAGAATTGATACATTTGCGTGTTTTGTAAGGTATAACTTATTTGCCCCAAACCATTTGTGTGTCTTGTTTAGAAGTTCCCATGTTTTCTGTAGATTTCTATTCATCTGCAAAGATATGTTGTCAGAAAAAAGAATAAACTTTTTAAAAGCACTTACAGGTAAATCATTTATATGCAGTACATAAAACACTAGTCCTGTAACGAAGCCCTGCTGGATATCCATTGTTTAAGATGGTTTTGTTTGAAAGGTTATTTTCCAGTTGTACTATTTGCAATTTGTTTTGAGGACAAGTTCTTAGTAACAATGATGTTATGTATTTATAATACTGGTATTTCTCTAGCAAAATGGAATGGTCGACATAATTAAAAACTTTGCTGGTATCTAAAAAAGAATAGGTTATATTAATGTTTTTCAAAAGATTCACACTGGTTGCTTTTTATTTAAGTAGCCCACCCATAACTCGTTTTGGTAGGCATTTTTCAAAGATTTTCGGAGAAATGATATTAGTCTACAGTTTGAAATATTGTTTGAATCGCCCATTGTGAGTGTGGGTATTTCTAACAATAGTTTCAGTAGTACCTACATCAGTGAAACATTCAAGTGTAGGAAATATGTACTTTGATTTATAAGTTTATAAGAGGATAAATTATAATCACCAATTTCCCAATCACTTTTAATAATAGTTTAGAAGTATGATCGTATATCAGCACTTTTCTTATTTTTGTAATAGTTAATAAGGCACAATGATTTTTACAGTGGATATAATCTATTATTATTTGATGAACCAATCGGTTTCGTTGCATTTAATCGTTTGCATTATTGCTCAATTTATTTATAACCATAATAAATTAATAAATAAGAAGGATTTAAGCACAATATTAATTTCCTCACGATTAAAATGTTACTGCATTGTTGCTTTAATTCATCAGATTCTACAGAAGGTTTTGTTTGTTTCTTTTGTTGAATTTTCTTTACGATTTTTCATTTTTATAATCGAATTTCGACATTAATATTAACTTATTACAATATGCAAGTGCGAATTTTAAGAGGTTATGTTTTATTAACAACTTTGAGAATTTGCAACCGGGTAGTAATGTAATATTTCGAAAGAAAGTTTGATAATACGCAACCTCGATTTCCAGTATTGTGGCGCCCCCTTCAAAACAGAAATAATGCCTGGAACTGCAAATGCGAACGGCCGTGTAAGAGACCTTTGTCTCTCACAAATCGAGGAGGCCGTGAGGCAATCACTTGATGTTGCTATCTAAACACATAGATGGCAATAACTATGGCCGGTCTCGGTACTTGGGAGCGAAGTACTGCATTTAACTCTTTTTGAACATTAATTATATACAACTTGACAACACCGTATCTTTGTATCGATTTGCTTGGTCGGTTACAGAAACGTGTTATTATTGTTTGAAACTTTAAATTTTGAAAAAGTGGTGTAAAAAGCGTTATTAGCGAATTAAAAGTTTACCAGGCTTCATAATAATCTAACAATTACAACAATGAGTGGAATAACGCAAAAGACTAAATCTGCAATCACAGTAAGAGGCTCCGCAGATATAGTTTGCGAATATTTAGGTAACTAAGGCAACGATACTTTGAGGTTAGGCTCAATTACTGAGTTCTTTCTTTTTATTAGATTTTGGAATAAATTCCATTCTATTTCAACGTGGTATTTACCCGCCAGAAGACTTTAAAACAGTCGAAAATTATGGTTTACCTATTTATATGTCCCAAAATATGAAGATCAAAGAATTCATTTCGACTACTTTTTGTCAACTTAAAGGTACATCAGTTAATTTTTGTTAATAGGCCCTAACTAATTAATGTGATTGTTTTTAATATTGTAGATTGGTTAGTGAAACGATTAGTGAATAAAATTGCCCTTATAATTACTAATGTGAAATCAAAAGAGGTGATGGAACGCTGGGATTTTAATGTTGAATACGAAGGAGAATCAAGTGCAGGTGAAGAGCAAACATCTGACAAACCACTAAAGCAGATTCGAAATGAAATTCGTGATGTTCTGAAGCAGATAGCTTCATCCGTTGCGTACTTACCTTTACTTGACTGCTTATGCAGTTTTGATATTCAAATTTACACTAAACAAGATGTTCAGTTACCAGCAGAGTGGGCCGATGCACCTCCTGCTGACATAAGGAATGCTCAATGTGTGAAGCTTAGATCGTTCTCCACTAATATACATAAGATGGAAACTGTAGTTACTTATAAAAATGATGACTGATTAATAAATAATTAGTTCAGATAAATTTTTCATAAATGTTACAGATGACGAACTATTAGTTCTGCCTGTTAATAACAAACAGAGCTGGAAATAAGATGTTAAAATAAGTGTCTTATTTGTTTAATATTGTTCACCCAGTTTTTTTTTGTTTGAATATGTTTTTTAATTTTCATGCCTCAATGTCAGATTTATTATTGTTAACATCAATACGCCATGCTTAGAAAAGTGTACCATAATAAATGTTCTATACATTAATGTAAACTACAAAATATTTTAAAGTAGTAAGGTGTTCTCTATTGTGATTTTGATATATAGGCATAAACATTAAAATCAACCAAGGAATATTTATTTGGCCTTTTATTGTTTTGATATTGCATTTCCATATCATTTACTAAAAATACCAATTAGTAGAGTTATATTAGGCTGAAATCGTTCATTTCGTTGGGCATACCTTGTAAAAATTTCCAACCTAACTCATGTTGTACTTGTTGTAGTATATCCCTAATAAAGTTAAGCAGAATTTAATTGCCGACAAGCAAATAACTGTGAGGGGCGAGAGAGGGGGGTTTTAGTAAAAAAGGGGTGAAATTTTACGTTATTTTTATGTTATTTGTTGCAGAGCATCACTCGGTATGTTGTGACAAACTGTTAATAGTTACATCAATATTTATGTTTATGTATTATATTATGTGTTAAACTCTCTAGTTTTACTACACCTTTTCCAATTGTATTTCGGAAATCGTCAGTTGTATTTCAGATTAGTCAAATTTCAGAAATAATCAGTTGTATTTCAGTTTTGTCAATTTGATTTCAGAAAGCGTTATTTCTATTTCAAAATGGGCAGTTTGATTTCAGAAAGCATCAGTTGTATTTCAGTTTAATCATATATAAATAAGAATTTGTTAAAATGAATTTCAGAAATCGTCATTTGTATTTTTGAAATCGTCATTTGTATTTCAGATAATGTCAGAAATATGTATTTCAGATAATCGAATAGAATTTTAAAACATCTCAGAAGCTGGTATACTTTGTTACTATGGAATTGATTTTGTTTTGTAGTTTGTTTATATTATTGAGAGTTTACTGTAAAATTTTCTTTAGTCTATGAATTTTGCGACCTTTCTAATTTATCTTATCTACAGTCAAAGGGAACTTCAATATACTTGTGGAATATGTTGAATGTCGATGTTAAGAAAATCTGTATTAACACTGCAGCCATGTGGCACCTTATACAAATAATTTTAATTTGAGTGGAAATATTGTGTGATTTAAAATGTTCTATGTAAAATCTCCAGGAAAACATGGAAAAGTCAATTATGGACTCACACTTTTTGAAAAGCAATTTACTCTTTCTGATATAATTGACGTGTTCTAAAAATATACATAGGTACATATCTAATCTGAAATACAATTTACTTTTTCTGAAATACAAATGACGCTTTCTGAAGTTAATATGATGAATTTGAAATACAAATGACGCTTTCTGAAATCAAATTCACTAAAATGAAATACAAATGGCGCTTTCCGAAATTAAATTACTAAATTCTGAAATACAACTGGAAAAGGTGTAGTGTAAATCTTGCTACTAGTGACGTGTTGATATCTTAATCTCTTTGCATTCATAACCTCCTAATAAAAAAATTGTGCTATATTTTGCCAGTTTGGGCCCAGGAATTTTATAAAATCTTCCTTCCATCTGATTCGTGGACGACATTTGTAGTTCTGCTAGCCCGTCTATTGTTATTCCTTGTTATATGTATGTCCTATCCATTTCCACTCCAATTTCCTGATAGTGATAGTTATTGAGGTTACTGCTAGTTTTTGACAAAGATCTTCATTTCTTATTTGGTCTTCGGATCTTTAAGATTTTTCTTAACACGTGATGTTGTGTTACTTCGAGTTTTTAGTTGTTATTTTTTGTTAGACACCACGTTTATATGTCATTGTCGGGATTGCTTTTGAACACTTTTCCTTTAGGTTTTATATTTGTTGTTTCCTTCCAGATCTTTTGTCGCTGGCAAAACTTATTCCATCCATTGGTTATTCTCTCTTGTACTAAACTGTTTTGATTTTCTGAGAATGAAATGGTTTGGCCTATTTAGCTTTATCTTTGTATTGAATATCATTTTGCATAAGCATAAATTTTGTGGTCATATCTGTTAGTAAGCAAACAGGTTTTATGAATGTTTATTATTATTACTATTTTTGTTGCTGAATTTGAAAAAAGGATAATGTCGTTTACGAAGCACAGGTTAGATAATTTTAATTGTACAATTCTTGTAACTTTATTTCTCTAATTTAACTTCTTAAAGAGTATTTCTAGCACTGTATTAAATAGCTGTGGGGACAGAGGATCTCCTTGGCATGCACTCCACTTGATTTTGAAATTATGTACTACTTTCTTTCTCTACAGTTTAATATTAGCAAAACAGTCTGTGTAAATCTGTTTAATGGTCATTATTGTTCTCTTAATGCTGCATAGATCACATGGTGTTCAATACTATCAAATGCTTTTTCATTATCTATTACACATATGTATAGTATATTGAATTAGAAATTTTATCTGGACCGATTGCTTTCTCTTTTTTTAAGATTTTTAATACATTTTTGAATTTCATCTGGTTGAATTCTTAGCACTTCTTCCTCTTCTTTATATAGTTCTATATTTTCAGCTTTGTTATTTGTGTTTGTAACATATAAATGCTCGTAATAATATGTTTCACAATTTGTTTCTTCTTTCTCGTCACTTTTTTAGTAGAATTAGATTTAATTAATGTTTCTTCTATTACCCCCTTTTGAACTTACATATACCTTTTCTTATTTTTTGTTTTACCAACTGATTCAAATCACACCATTCAATTTGGGACAATTGGTTTAAATATTTTTTCTCTGATATAGTTGGGCTCTTCTTTTTATTAACTTACGTGTTTGTTCAGTTATTTCTTTTGGTTCCCTTTTCTAATGTCTAGATGTTCTACTAATTTGTATAAGGAATTCTTGTAGTTCGTCATATATCTTTTGTACTCCTTTAGTTTTCCAGTCATTAATGTTCAGCACCTTTGTATTAATTAGTTTTCTCACTTTTTGTTCATCTAGATATATATTATCTTGAAATTTCAACTCAAAGATTGCTATTCTGTCTGTGACTTCTTATAGTTTAGAAATATAAGAAACCAAGTTTCTATTTATTATGAAGCCTACCCCTAGCTGTCGCTTTCTTGAATCGGTATGAAAGAAGGTTGTTCCAGTTTTTTCTATGAAGTGCTGTTTCTTTTCTTCTTATTTCTGCCAGCCCTATAATATACTATTTTATTTATCTAGGGCTAGGTCGAGTTCAGTTAGAAGATCATCAGATTTTAAAGTTTTCACATTAAAAGTACAAATATTTAAATCCAAACTTAATAGAGGACGAGCCAGCAACTATTTCGAGTTATCACTTCAACAGTCGTGAAAATGTAATTTAGGTACATAATATTATATACTTGTTGAACAATAAAAGTCGATTCTGGCAGCCCCCTGCGGCCGGGGTATATTATCCCAAAATTACTAAGAAGGTGAGAAATAAGATTCAATTTATTTAAAGTAATAGTCATGAAATTTCAGCAGGTTACTTTCGATAGTATTCTTTATTTATAAAAACTATTGCCAGAACATGTCCCCTCCCTCCTAAATGTTGCCAGGACACTGTAAATATTTATTTAAAAAAATACCATTTTTGTTATTTTAAAAGTACTTGAAATTTTGACAGAATAAATAAAATGTATGTAGGATAGGTAATATAAGAAGCCAGAACAAAGTTCCATAATTAACTGTCTGCCAGAGTGAAAAGTTCTCATGTTAGTGCGAGCGAGACAGTTATATGGAGAGAGTAAAATGGGCTAGATACGTATATAAAACTTATTGTAAAAATTAAAACGCCATTTATTTAACGTATCAAAAATTATTAATTTTTTTCATCTTCATCAACTTGATCATTATCCTGATTGTCGTCATTCTCAATTAAAGATGGAATCAGTTGGATCCTCGAAATGTTGTGGGCTTTTTTGTAAATAGTGTTTGTATTAGTTTTTTTGTTTTAAGGAGGTTCGAGCGAATCTTATGTAAAACAAATTTTCCAAGTTTAAGATTTGAAACTTAGCGTATATATAAAAGAATATTTTATTAGTGTATTCTCAAAATTTGAAAACGATCCAACGTTTAGTTTCTTAGAAACATAGTTTTAAATGACTTTTTAAAAGTTCTTATACACAGACTCTTATGGCTGACAAGCTACCGTCATGACTTTTTCTATTATTTTCAATATTATTTTCCCAAGTTTGAAGAATAAAAAACCACATGCAATAAAGTTGAATACTTTTAAAATATTATAACATTTTAACAATATATCGTCACCGTTGTAATTATTTAAATAATTGAAGTTAAACTTTATTTATTTCATACCCGTTCATAATTTGACGTTTTTCGGATCATTTATAGTACGAAAAATGCATCTTTAAAGTACTAGGACTTTAAAGTAAAATATTAAAGTCCTAGTACTTTAAAGTAAAATATTAAAGTCCTATTTTACTTTAAAGTACTAGTACTTTAAAGTAAAATATTAAAGTCCTAGTACGTTAAAATTTTACGTCAATTGTTTCTATGGTAACGAATTTAATTTATTATATAGAAATTACTCAACGCGCACTTTAATTATTACAGATTACTTAGAAATCTCAAATTTTTGATTCGTACTAATTCAATACGGTAACAGTCCAGTATGAAATAAAGTTTTGTATTTACTTCGAACGAAAAGTGTCTTTAAAGTATTCACAAGTAATTTCAGCCTCGGCTGAACGCCTCGGCCGAAAACAACTTATTCATACTTTAAAGATTCACTTTTCGTTCTTGTTAAATAAATAACTATTCTTAATCTCGTTTATCGACAGTGATATATATTACTGAAAGTTTGTCAACGTCGCGGGAGCAGCTGAGAGAAAAGAAAAAGGTAGAAATATAATGAAAAAGAGAGACGAGATGAGAAAATAATTTTTCTCGCTTTAATTTCGAAATTGATGTTTCAGAAGTTAGAAAAATTTTAGTTCTTGAATAAATAAATAATGTATTTGAAATAGTTCATTAATAAAACTTGTTTAGCATATTAAAATGTTTATTGATTCTATGAAATTTATATATAAAATAATAAATAGATTGTAATCGGTCATTGCTTATCGAAAATCATGAGTTTTTAATAATATTTAAGTTCCATTAAAACTGCATAGAAATTAATCATTAAAAATTACTGTGGGTGGTTAGGTATATTTGAATATAAAAATCCATTCATTCAGTTTAATAATTTTTTTATTAGAAAATATAACTAAATAACATTGTGAAATGAATATTCTTCATTGAATAAGTAATAATTATCAATTTATTAACTTAGTATATTATTCTAAATTAAAATAATGAATTTTTATTAATATTTGAAGAATTAAGTAAACAAAAAAATTCAAACACTACTTTGACTCATTAGTTTCGCTCGAACCTCCTTAATTTGTTCTTTGTGTTGAGCCAGTCCTTTGTTGTCCTTGAATTGTATCTATTGCTTCCGGTGAGCCTTCTTAGGGTCCTTCCCTTTGGAAAATCCATTTTCCTTTCCCATGTTGGTCTCTTCAAGTTGTTCTAATGTGAATAAATCATTATCAATTATTAATTTTTTGTCTTTGATGAAGGCTCTATGGCCGTCATTTCTGGCCTGTTTCAAATGTGCTTTCAGCTTATTCCTCATGGCTAGTGTTTCTTTATCGAATTCTTTCATAATACTTATTTTAGTACCCTTAGTTTTTTCCACTTTTTAGGAAACCATTTCTTTTTATTGTTGTCGTTAATATTAATTTAATTGTCTAGATTTACTTTCTTAGAATTTTCCTATTCGAGTTATGTAATCTACTTCTTGAAGTTGTAACGATGTTTCTAATATGCTTCTTACATGGAATGATGATTTAATTAGTTCGTCAATATCTTTTTGTTGTTTATCTTCTTATGCTGAAAACTATCTAGTCTTTTTTCTTGAGTTACTGTTTCCAATTTTTGGATTTTTAATTCTTGATTCATTGTAATTACTATTTCTAGTCCTTGGCTACTTCATTTAATTGCTTTGTTTGCTCTCATTGTTATCCATTTTTGAATTCAAGTCCTTGATGTCTTTGAGTATCATGTTAAGCATAGTTTCTGTATTTCTGTAGTTGGTTTATTTACTTCTTCCATATTTAGAACTCCCGCTCATTTACTTTTAAATAATTTAAAAGGTTTTAATCTGTTTTTCTTAAAATACGTTTACTTTTATGGCTCTTCACCTGTATTAATGTCCTCCAAAGATTTCCCCGACTTGTTTCTTTAAGGTTGCTGATCACATACGTAGATTTGTTTTTCTGGTTACATTTAAAACCTATGATAGATACATGTCTAAAATTTCTCGACGATTCAGAGAATTGATGGGAGAAACCAACAAAATGTCTTCTTTTGTTCTATTGTCAAAAATTGGAGTTTTTTAATAAATTTATTATTAAAAACGAAAACAAAAATAGTATACATTTTGCACTCATTTGAAATATATGTGAAATCTTTCTTGCACTTAGTGAAATTTGCTTTGGTTTCAGAATGCAACCGGAAATAAGGTTTGCAATGAATTTTAAACGACCGCCAAAGCTATTTAAATGTAATTGGTCGATTCCAATACACTCGAATAACAGTGTTAGAAAACGTAGTCTAGACTTTTTTGAATAGATGTCGCTGTTGCGAAACAAAATGTTGGACAAAAAGAAATTAGTTTTGAAATTAAAATAAAACATGTTTATTTTACTGAATGACCAAAAGGGACTAATAGTTGCTGTAAAAAGCAATAAAACCTCAGTCTGTTCTGTTGATATCCTGGGCCCTGCCACCTTTCCAGCTGTATACTATCTTATTTAACATTTGTGGGATATGAAAGTATACCCTTCATGAAGTATGAATATTGGTGCTTTCCAAAAATTATATAATTTTGATAAATTTTATGCAATCTTTACCACCATTAATTTTTTACCATTTACTTCACTTTTATCTGACAGAGTTTATGGAATACACAAACCACCTGATACATATGTAGGTACATATAGAGATGCCTTGATGCGTAACCTTTATTTTATTGTTTACAGATGTTGGTTTCATTGTTGCACTGCTTGTTAAGTATTTTTAAATTTGCATACCGTCGCGGATTTATAGGGGGGGGGTCTAGAGGCCTGGAACCCTCCCGTTGCTAGTTATTATGTTTTCTAAACTTTGTGTGTCGATTTCAGCCTGGATTAGAAAAATAAAAATTTTATTGTAAAAAGATTCAACTTCATATGAAACTATTCTTAAGCTTAACAATTATTTTTGGATTGTTAGGAAACATTTTTATTTTATAACAAGTTCTCGCCACATTTCTTACATTCTCAGAACTAAACATCTGTGTGAGAATCTGTAACAAGGTGGGTTTAACAGGATGGGTCATTAGTCATTACATAACTCACTTTCAATAATGCCGATGTCCACACACTTTTCTAGAGGGTCCTTTAGCTTCCGGTCCGGGCAATTTGACAACTTTATTACTTTCCTTGCACATGTTAGACACAAAAATAGTCTAGAAAATACTTAAAAACAAATGTTTCTTCAGTTCTCTTCTAATTGCGGTGTATTAACTGTCGATGTGTCAATTTTTGTAAAGAAAAAAATTAATTATGTTTAAATGAAAGCAACAACCCACTTGATGAAAACCCACTTACTATGAAATTATTTTCAAAATAAAATTATAAAAACCGATTCATTTGTTGATGACAGTGTTAACTACAGTGTTTTAGTACAGAAAATGTAAATAGTGATATTAATAAAAAATGTAGCGATGTAGTAGAAAATTCAGAACCTGAAAGTCATGCGTTGGCAAACGTTTCTAATGCTTCGATTAGTTCACTTGATGTTGAGATGAGCGCTGAAAGTGAATTAAACATAAAACATTTTATTGGAAAAAAATTAAGTGACTGAAATATATACTATTATTAGGAATGTATGGTATCCCGACAAAAAACTTAAATTTCCAATTACTTAACAAAAAAATTGCTCCTTTCAATACAAGTGGTTGGTCGAAATCCATGGTTGTGTTACAGTAAAATTGACAATGGTGGTGATTGTAAAGTTTGTGTTTTTTTTGGACCAAATGAATAAATTTAAAGATTCTACTGCAGATCTGAAAATCCACGGCAATAATCATTATCACAAAATTAATTTAACAAAATATGATAATTTTATCAAGACATATAAACATCAGGAACTAAATGTGATCAACCGGTTATTTATTTCGATATTGGTCAAAAAGTTTTGCTAATATCGATTTGTCGTTATCCGAACCTCTGTGCATTCATAACCTCCTAATAAGAAATCTTTACTTCGATGTTGGTCAAAAATTTTGCTAATATCGATTTCTCATTATCCTAACCTCTGTGCATTCATAACCTGCTAATAAAAAATCTTTACTTCGATGTTGGTCATAGAGTTTTGCTAATATTGATTTGTCGTTATCCTAACCTCTGTGCATTCATAACGTCGTAATACGTAATCTTTACTTCGATGTTGGTCAAAAAGTTTTGCAAATATCGATTTGTCATTATCCTAACCTCTGTGCATTCATAACCTAATACGTAATCTTTACTTCGATGTTGGTCAAAAAGTTTTGCTAATATCGATTTGTCGTTATCCTAACCTCTGTGTATTCATAACCTCCTAATACGAAATCTTTCTTTGATGTTGGTCAAAAAGTTTTGCTAATATCGATTTGTCGTTATCCTAACCTTTGTGCATTCATAACCTCCTAATACGAAATCTTTCTTTGATGTTGGTCAAAAAGTTTTGGAAATATCGATTTGTCGTTATTCTAACCTCTGTGCATTCATAACCTCCTAATAAGAAATCTTTACTTCAATGTTGGTCAAAAAGTTTTGGAAATATCGATTTGTTGTTATTCTAACCTGTGTGCATTAATAACCTCCTAATACGAAAGCTTTACTTCGATGTTGGTCAAAAAGTTTTGGAAATATCTATTTGTCGTTATTCTAACCTCTGTGCATTCATAACCTTCTAATACCAAATCTTTACTTCGATGTTGGTCAAAAAGTTTTGCTAATATCGACTTGTCGTTATCCTAACCTATGTGCATTCATAACCTCCTAATACGAAATCTTGAAGCCATGGTAGCTCAGTGGGTATGGCACTTGACTACCAATCTTACGGTCCTGGGTTCGAATCCTAGGAATAATACATTGGAATTTTAAAAATATCTAAGGCTTCCAGGTCGACTCAGCCTGTGGAAATGAGTACCTGGGAAATCATTTCCTGGGGTAATAATAGGCGGTCGGTGCGTAAAGCTAGCCACTTTACCACCCTTTGAGTACCGAACGGCTCGAGAATAGCAGCCTACCCTGCTATACCCCAATGGGCCTTCATGGCCTGTGAAAGGGGACTATTATTATTAATACGAAATCTTTCCTTCGATGTTGGTCAAAAAGTTTTGTAAATATCCTAAATTTTGTAAATATGTTGTTATCCTAACCTCTTTGCATTCATAACCTCCTAATAAGAAATCTTTACTTCGATGTTGGTCAAAAAGTTTTGGAAATATCTATTTGTCGTTATTCTAACCTCTGTGCATTTATAACCTCCTAATAAGAAAGCTTTACTTCGATGTTGGTCAAAAAGTTTTGGAAATATCTATTTGTTGTTATTCTAACCTCTGTGCATTCATAACCTCCTAAGTTTTGGAAATATCTATTTGTTGTTATTCTAACCTCTGTGCATTCATAACCTTCTAATACGAAATCTTTACTTCGATGTTGGTCAAAAAGTTTTGCTAATATCGACTTGTCGTTATCCTAACCTCTGTGCATTCATAACCTCCTAATACGAAATCTTTCCTTCGATGTTGGTCAAAAAGTTTTGTAAATATCGATTTGTCGTTATCCTAACCTCTTTGCATTCATAACCTCCTAATAAGAAATCTTTACTTCGATGTTGGTCAAAAAGTTTTGGAAATATCTATTTGTCGTTATTCTAACCTCTGTGCATTCATAACCTCCTAATAAGAAAGCTTTACTTCGATGTTGGTCAAAAAGTTTTGGAAATATCTATTTGTTGTTATTCTAACCTCTGTGCATTCATAACCTCCTAAGTTTTGGAAATATCTATTTGTTGTTATTCTAACCTCTGTGCATTCATAACCTTCTAATACGAAATCTTTACTTCGATGTTGGTCAAAAAGTCTTGCTAATATCGACTTGTCGTTATCCTAACCTCTGTGCATTCATAACCTCCTAATACGAAATCTTTCCTTCGATGTTGGTCAAAAAGTTTTGTAAATATCGATTTGTCGTTATCCTAACCTCTTTGCATTCATAACCTCCTAATAAGAAATCTTTACTTCGATGTTGGTCAAAAAGTTTTGGAAATATCTATTTGTCGTTATTCTAACCTCTGTGCATTCATAACCTACCAATAAGAAAGCTTTACTTCGATGTTGGTCAAAAAGTTTTGGAAATATCTATTTGTTGTTATTCTAACCTCTGTGCATCTATTTGTTGTTATTCTAACCTCTGTGCATTCATAACCTCCTAATACAAAATCTTTCCTTCGATGTTGGTCAAAAAGTTTTGTAAATATCGATTTGTCGTTATCCTAACCTCTTTGCATTCATAACCTCCTAATAAGAAATCTTTACTTCGATGTTGGTCAAAAAGATTTGGAAATATCTATTTGTCGTTATTCTAACCTCTGTGCATTCATAACCTCCTAATAAGAAAGCTTTACTTCGATGTTGGTCAAAAAGTTTTGGAAATATCTATTTGTTGTTATTCTAACCTCTGTGCATTCATAACCTCCTAAGTTTTGGAAATATCTATTTGTTGTTATTCTAACCTCTGTGCATTCATAACCTTCTAATACGAAATCTTTACTTCGATGTTGGTCAAAAAGTTTTGCTAATATCGACTTGTCGTTATCCTAACCTCTGTGCATTCATAACCTCCTAATACGAAATCTTTCCTTCGATGTTGGTCAAAAAGTTTTGTAAATATCGATTTGTCGTTATCCTAACCTCTTTGCATTCATAACCTCCTAATAAGAAATCTTTACTTCGATGTTGGTCAAAAAGTTTTGGAAATATCTATTTGTCGTTATTCTAACCTCTGTGCATTCATAACCTCCTAATAAGAAAGCTTTACTTCGATGTTGGTCAAAAAGTTTTGGAAATATCTATTTGTTGTTATTCTAACCTCTGTGCATTCATAACCTCCTAAGTTTTGGAAATATCTATTTGTTGTTATTCTAACCTCTGTGCATTCATAACCTCCTAATACGAAATCTTTCCTTCGATGTTGGTCAAAAAGTTTTGTAAATATCGATTTGTCGTTATCCTAACCTCTTTGCATTCATAACCTCCTAATAAGAAATCTTTACTTCGATGTTGGTCAAAAAGTTTTGGAAATATCTACTTGTCGTTATTCTAACCTCTGTGCATTCATAACCTCCTAATCAGAAAGCTTTACTTCGATGTTGGTCAAAAAGTTTTGGAAATATCTATTTGTTGTTATTCTAACCTCTGTGCATTCATAACCTTCTAATACGAAATCTTTACTTCGATGTTGGTCAAAAAGTTTTGCTAATATCGACTTGTCGTTATCCTAACCTCTGTGCATTCATAACCTCCTAATACGAAATCTTTCCTTCGATGTTGGTCAAAGTTTTGTAAATATCGATTTGTCGTTATCGTAACCTCTTTGCATTCATAACCTCCTAATAAGAAATCTTTACTTCGATGTTGGTCAAAAAGTTTTGGAAATATCTATTTGTCGTTATTCTAGCCTCTATGCATTCATAACCTCCTAATAAGAAATCTTTACTTCGATGTTGGTCAAAAAGTGTCGGAAATATCTATTTGTTGTTATTCTAACCTCTGTGCATTCATAACCTCCTAATAAGAAAGCTTTACTTCGCTGTTGGTCAAAAAGTTTTGGAAATATCTATTTGTTGTTATTCTAACCTGTGTGCATTCATAACCTTCTAATACGAAATCTTTACTTCGATGTTGGTCAAAAAGTTTTGCTAATATCGACTTGTCGTTATCCTAACCTCTTTGCATTCATAACCTCCTAATATGAAATCTTTACTTCGATGTTGGTCAAAAAGTTTTGGAAATATCTATTTGTCGTTATTCTAACCTCTGTGCATTCATAACCTCCTAATAAGAAAGCTTTACTTCGATGTTGGTCAAAAAGTTTTGGAAATATCTATTTGTTGTTATTCTAACCTCTGTGCATTCATAACCTTCTAATACGAAATCTTTACTTCGATGTTGGTCAAAAAGTTTTGCTAATATCGACTTGTCGTTATTCTAACCTCTGTGCATTCATAACCTCCTAATACGAAATCTTTCCTTCGATGTTGGTCAAAAAGTTTTGTAAATATCGATTTGTCGTTATCCTAACCTCTTTGCATTCATAACCTCCTAATAAGAAATCTTTACTTCGATGTTGGTCAAAAAGTTTTGGAAATATCTATTTGTTGTTATTCTAACCTCTGTGCATTCATAACCTCCTAAGTTTTGGAAATATCTATTTGTTGTTATTCTAACCTCTGTGCATTCATAACCTCCTAATACGAAATCTTTCCTTCGATGTTGGTCAAAAAGTTTTGTAAATATCGATTTGTCGTTATCCTAACCTCTTTGCATTCATAACCCCCTAATAAGAAAGCTTTACTTCGATGTTGGGCAAAAAGTTTTGGAAATATGTATTTGTTGTTATTCTAACCTCTGTGCATTCATAACCTTCTAATACGAAATCTTTACTTCGATGTTGGTCAAAAAGTTTTGCTAATATCGACTTGTCGTTATCATAACCTCTGTGCATTCATAACCTCCTAATACGAAATCTTTCCTTCGATGTTGGTCAAAAAGTTTTGTAAATATCGATTTGTCGTTATCCTAACCTCTTTGCATTCATAACCTCCTAATAAGAAATCTTTACTTCGGTGTTGGTCAAAAAGTTTTGGAAATATCTATTTGTCGTTATTCTAGCCTCTATGCATTCATAACCTCCTAATAAGAAATCTTTACTTCGATGTTGGTCAAAAAGTGTCGGAAATATCTATTTGTTGTTATTCTAACCTCTGTGCATTCATAACCTCCTAATAAGAAAGCTTTACTTCGCTGTTGGTCAAAAAGTTTTGGAAATATCTATTTGTTGTTATTCTAACCTCTGTGCATTCATAACCTTCTAATACGAAATCTTTACTTCGATGTTGGTCAAAAAGTTTTGCTAATATCGACTTGTCGTTATCCTAACCTCTGTGCATTCATAACCTCCTAATACGAAATCTTTCCTTCGATGTTGGTCAAAAAGTTTTGTAAATATCGATTTGTCGTTATCCTAACCTCTTTGCATTCATAACCCCCTAATAAGAAAGCTTTACTTCGATGTTGGGCAAAAAGTTTTGGAAATATGTATTTGTTGTTATTCTAACCTCTGTGCATTCATAACCTTCTAATACGAAATCTTTACTTCGATGTTGGTCAAAAAGTTTTGCTAATATCGACTTGTCGTTATCCTAACCTCTGTGCATTCATAACCTCCTAATACGAAATCTTTCCTTCGATGTTGGTCAAAAAGTTTTGTAAATATCGATTTGTCGTTATCCTAACCTCTTTGCATTCATAACCTCCTAATAAGAAATCTTTACTTCGGTGTTGGTCAAAAAGTTTTGGAAATATCTATTTGTCGTTATTCTAGCCTCTATGCATTCATAACCTCCTAATAAGAAATCTTTACTTCGATGTTGGTCAAAAAGTGTCGGAAATATCTATTTGTTGTTATTCTAACCTCTGTGCATTCATAACCTCCTAATAAGAAAGCTTTACTTCGCTGTTGGTCAAAAAGTTTTGGAAATATCTATTTGTTGTTATTCTAACCTCTGTGCATTCATAACCTTCTAATACGAAATCTTTACTTCGATGTTGGTCAAAAAGTTTTGCTAATATCGACTTGTCGTTATCCTAACCTCTGTGCATTCATAACCTCCTAATAAGAAATCTTTACTTCGATGTTGGTCAAAAAGTTTTGGAAATATCTATTTGTCGTTATTCTAACCTCTGTGCATTCATAACCTACCAATAAGAAAGCTTTACTTCGATGTTGGTCAAAAAGTTTTGGAAATATCTATTTGTTGTTATTCTAACCTCTGTGCATCTATTTGTTGTTATTCTAACCTCTGTGCATTCATAACCTCCTAATACAAAATCTTTCCTTCGATGTTGGTCAAAAAGTTTTGTAAATATTGATTTGTCGTTATCCTAACCTCTTTGCATTCATAACCTCCTAATAAGAAATCTTTACTTCGATGTTGGTCAAAAAGATTTGGAAATATCTATTTGTCGTTATTCTAACCTCTGTGCATTCATAACCTCCTAATAAGAAAGCTTTACTTCGATGTTGGTCAAAAAGTTTTGGAAATATCTATTTGTTGTTATTCTAACCTCTGTGCATTCATAACCTCCTAAGTTTTGGAAATATCTATTTGTTGTTATTCTAACCTCTGTGCATTCATAACCTTCTAATACGAAATCTTTACTTCGATGTTGGTCAAAAAGTTTTGCTAATATCGACTTGTCGTTATCCTAACCTCTGTGCATTCATAACCTCCTAATACGAAATCTTTCCTTCGATGTTGGTCAAAAAGTTTTGTAAATATCGATTTGTCGTTATCCTAACCTCTTTGCATTCATAACCTCCTAATAAGAAATCTTTACTTCGATGTTGGTCAAAAAGTTTTGGAAATATCTATTTGTCGTTATTCTAACCTCTGTGCATTCATAACCTCCTAATAAGAAAGCTTTACTTCGATGTTGGTCAAAAAGTTTTGGAAATATCTATTTGTTGTTATTCTAACCTCTGTGCATTCATAACCTCCTAAGTTTTGGAAATATCTATTTGTTGTTATTCTAACCTCTGTGCATTCATAACCTCCTAATACGAAATCTTTCCTTCGATGTTGGTCAAAAAGTTTTGTAAATATCGATTTGTCGTTATCCTAACCTCTTTGCATTCATAACCTCCTAATAAGAAATCTTTACTTCGATGTTGGTCAAAAAGTTTTGGAAATATCTACTTGTCGTTATTCTAACCTCTGTGCATTCATAACCTCCTAATCAGAAAGCTTTACTTCGATGTTGGTCAAAAAGTTTTGGAAATATCTATTTGTTGTTATTCTAACCTCTGTGCATTCATAACCTTCTAATACGAAATCTTTACTTCGATGTTGGTCAAAAAGTTTTGCTAATATCGACTTGTCGTTATCCTAACCTCTGTGCATTCATAACCTCCTAATACGAAATCTTTCCTTCGATGTTGGTCAAAGTTTTGTAAATATCGATTTGTCGTTATCGTAACCTCTTTGCATTCATAACCTCCTAATAAGAAATCTTTACTTCGATGTTGGTCAAAAAGTTTTGGAAATATCTATTTGTCGTTATTCTAGCCTCTATGCATTCATAACCTCCTAATAAGAAATCTTTACTTCGATGTTGGTCAAAAAGTGTCGGAAATATCTATTTGTTGTTATTCTAACCTCTGTGCATTCATAACCTCCTAATAAGAAAGCTTTACTTCGCTGTTGGTCAAAAAGTTTTGGAAATATCTATTTGTTGTTATTCTAACCTGTGTGCATTCATAACCTTCTAATACGAAATCTTTACTTCGATGTTGGTCAAAAAGTTTTGCTAATATCGACTTGTCGTTATCCTAACCTCTTTGCATTCATAACCTCCTAATATGAAATCTTTACTTCGATGTTGGTCAAAAAGTTTTGGAAATATCTATTTGTCGTTATTCTAACCTCTGTGCATTCATAACCTCCTAATAAGAAAGCTTTACTTCGATGTTGGTCAAAAAGTTTTGGAAATATCTATTTGTTGTTATTCTAACCTCTGTGCATTCATAACCTTCTAATACGAAATCTTTACTTCGATGTTGGTCAAAAAGTTTTGCTAATATCGACTTGTCGTTATTCTAACCTCTGTGCATTCATAACCTCCTAATACGAAATCTTTCCTTCGATGTTGGTCAAAAAGTTTTGTAAATATCGATTTGTCGTTATCCTAACCTCTTTGCATTCATAACCTCCTAATAAGAAATCTTTACTTCGATGTTGGTCAAAAAGTTTTGGAAATATCTATTTGTTGTTATTCTAACCTCTGTGCATTCATAACCTCCTAAGTTTTGGAAATATCTATTTGTTGTTATTCTAACCTCTGTGCATTCATAACCTCCTAATACGAAATCTTTCCTTCGATGTTGGTCAAAAAGTTTTGTAAATATCGATTTGTCGTTATCCTAACCTCTTTGCATTCATAACCCCCTAATAAGAAAGCTTTACTTCGATGTTGGGCAAAAAGTTTTGGAAATATGTATTTGTTGTTATTCTAACCTCTGTGCATTCATAACCTTCTAATACGAAATCTTTACTTCGATGTTGGTCAAAAAGTTTTGCTAATATCGACTTGTCGTTATCATAACCTCTGTGCATTCATAACCTCCTAATACGAAATCTTTCCTTCGATGTTGGTCAAAAAGTTTTGTAAATATCGATTTGTCGTTATCCTAACCTCTTTGCATTCATAACCTCCTAATAAGAAATCTTTACTTCGGTGTTGGTCAAAAAGTTTTGGAAATATCTATTTGTCGTTATTCTAGCCTCTATGCATTCATAACCTCCTAATAAGAAATCTTTACTTCGATGTTGGTCAAAAAGTGTCGGAAATATCTATTTGTTGTTATTCTAACCTCTGTGCATTCATAACCTCCTAATAAGAAAGCTTTACTTCGCTGTTGGTCAAAAAGTTTTGGAAATATCTATTTGTTGTTATTCTAACCTCTGTGCATTCATAACCTCCTAATAAGAAATCTTTACTTCGATGTTGGTCAAAAAGTTTTGGAAATATCTATTTGTCGTTATTCTAACCTCTGTGCATTCATAACCTCCTAATAAGAAAGCTTTACTTCGATGTTGGTCAAAAAGTTTTGGAAATATCTATTTGTTGTTATTCTAACCTCTGTGCATTCATAAACTCCTAAGTTTTGGAAATATCTATTTGTTGTTATTCTAACCTCTGTGCATTCATAACCTTCTAATACGAAATCTTTACTTCGATGTTGGTCAAAAAGTTTTGCTAATATCGACTTGTCGTTATCCTAACCTCTGTGCATTCATAACCTCCTAATACGAAATCTTTCCTTCGATGTTGGTCAAAAAGTTTTGTAAATATCGATTTGTCGTTATCCTAACCTCTTTGCATTCATAACCTCCTAATAAGAAATCTTTACTTCGGTGTTGGTCAAAAAGTTTTGGAAATATCTATTTGTTGTTATTCTAACCTCTGTGCATTCATAAACTCCTAATAAGAAAGCTTTACTTCGCTGTTGGTCAAAAAGTTTTGGAAATATCTATTTGTTGTTATTCTAACCTCTGTGCATTCATAAACTCCTAATAAGAAAGCTTTACTTCGCTGTTGGTCAAAAAGTTTTGGAAATATCTATTTGTTGTTATTCTAACCTCTGTGCATTCATAACCTCCTAATACGAAATCTTTCCTTCGATGTTGGTCAAAAAGTTTTGTAAATATCGATTTGTCGTTATCCTAACCTCTTTGCATTCATAACCTCCTAATAAGAAATCTTTACTTCGATGTTGGTCAAAAAGTTTTGAAATATCTATTTGTCGTTATTCTAACCTCTGTGCATTCATAACCTTCTAATAAGAAAGCTTTACTTCGATGTTGGTCAAAAAGTTTTGGAAATATCTATTTGTTGTTATTCTAACCTCTGTGCATTCATAACCTCCTAAGTTTTGGAAATATCTATTTGTTGTTATTCTAACCTCTGTGCATTCATAACCTTCTAATACGAAATCTTTACTTCGATGTTGGTCAAAAAGTTTTGCTAATATCGACTTGTCGTTATCCTAACCTCTGTGCATTCATAACCTCCTAATAAGAAATCTTTACTTCGATGTTGGTCAAAAAGTTTTGGAAATATCTATTTGTCGTTATTCTAGCCTCTTTGCATTCATAACCTCCTAATAAGAAATCTTTACTTCGATGTTGGTCAAAAAGTGTCGGAAATATCTATTTGTTGTTATTCTAACCTCTGTGCATTCATAACCTCCTAATAAGAAAGCTTTACTTCGCTGTTGGTCAAAAAGTTTTGGAAATATCTATTTGTTGTTATTCTAACCTCTGTGCATTCATAACATTCTAATACGAAATCTTTACTTCGATGTTGGTCAAAAAGTTTTGCTAATATCGACTTGTCGTTATCCTAACCTCTGTGCATTCATAACCTCCTAATACGAAATCTTTCCTTCGATGTTGGTCAAAAAGTTCTGTAAATATCGATGTCGTTATCCTAACCTCTTTGCATTCATAACCTCCTAATAAGAAATCTTTACTTCGATGTTGGTCAAAAAGTTTTGGAAATATCTATTTGTCGTTATTCTAACCTCTGTGCATTCATAACCTCCTAATAAGAAAGCTTTACTTCGATGTTGGTCAAAAAGTTTTGGAAATATCTATTTGTTGTTATTCTAACCTCTGTGCATTCATAACCTTCTAATACGAAATCTTCACTTCGATGTTGGTCAAAAAGTTTTGCTAATATCGACTTGTCGTTATCCTAACCTCTGTGCATTCATAACCTCCTAATACGAAATCTTTCCTTCGATGTTGGTCAAAAAGTTTTGTAAATATCGATTTGTCGTTATCCTAACCTCTTTGCATTCATAACCTCCTAATAAGAAATCTTTACTTCGATGTTGGTCAAAAAGTTTTGGAAATATCTATTTGTCGTTATTCTAACCTCTGTGCATTCATAACCTCCTAATAAGAAATCTTTACTTCGATGTTGGTCAAAAATTTTTGGAAATATCTATTTGTTGTTATTCTAACCTCTGTGCATTCATAATCTCCTAAGTTTTGGAAATATCTATTTGTTGTTATTCTAACCTCTGTGCATTCATAACTTCCTAATACGAAATCTTTCCTTCGATGTTGGTCAAAAAGTTTTGAAATATCGATTTGTCGTTATCCTAACCTCTTTGCATTCATAACCTCCTAATAAGAAATCTTTACTTCGATGTTGGTCAAAAAGTTTTGGAAATATCTATTTGTCGTTATTCTAACCTCTGTGCATTCATAACCTCCTAATAAGAAAGCTTTACTTCGATGTTGGTCAAAAAGTTTTGGAAATATCTATTTGTTGTTATTCTAACCTCTGTGCATTCATAACCTCCTAAGTTTTGGAAATATCTATTTGTTGTTATTCTAACCTCTGTGCATTCATAACCTTCTAATACGAAATCTTTACTTCGATGTTGGTCAAAAAGTTTTGCTAATATCGACTTGTCGTTATCCTAACCTCTGTGCATTCATAACCTCCTAATACGAAATCTTTCCTTCGATGTTGGTCAAAAAGTTTTGTAAATATCGATTTGTCGTTATCCTAACCTCTGTGCATTCATAACCTCCTAATAAGAAATCTTTACTTCGATGTTGGTCAAAAAGTTTTGGAAATATCTATTTGTTGTTATTCTAACCTCTGTGCATTCATAAACTCCTAATAAGAAAGCTTTACTTCGCTGTTGGTCAAAAAGTTTTGGAAATATCTATTTGTTGTTATTCTAACCTCTGTGCATTCATAACCTCCTAATAAGAAAGCTTTACTTCGCTGTTGGTCAAAAAGTTTTGGAAATATCTATTTGTTGTTATTCTAACCTCTGTGCATTCATAACCTCCTAATACGAAATCTTTCCTTCGATGTTGGTCAAAAAGTTTTGTAAATATCGATTTGTCGTTATCCTAACCTCTTTGCATTCATAACCTCCTAATAAGAAATCTTTACTTCGATGTTGGTCAAAAAGTTTTGAAATATCTATTTGTCGTTATTCTAACCTCTGTGCATTCATAACCTTCTAATACGAAATCTTTACTTCGATGTTGGTCAAAAAGTTTTGGAAATATCTATTTGTTGTTATTCTAACCTCTGTGCATTCATAACCTCCTAAGTTTTGGAAATATCTATTTGTTGTTATTCTAACCTCTGTGCATTCATAACCTTCTAATACGAAATCTTTACTTCGATGTTGGTCAAAAAGTTTTGCTAATATCGACTTGTCGTTATCCTAACCTCTGTGCATTCATAACCTCCTAATACGAAATCTTTCCTTCGATGTTGGTCAAAAAGTTTTGTAAATATCGATTTGTCGTTATCCTAACCTCTTTGCATTCATAACCTCCTAATAAGAAATCTTTACTTCGATGTTGGTCAAAAAGTTTTGGAAATATCTATTTGTCGTTATTCTAGCCTCTATGCATTCATAACCTCCTAATAAGAAATCTTTACTTCGATGTTGGTCAAAAAGTGTCGGAAATATCTATTTGTTGTTATTCTAACCTCTGTGCATTCATAACCTCCTAATAAGAAAGCTTTACTTCGCTGTTGGTCAAAAAGTTTTGGAAATATCTATTTGTTGTTATTCTAACCTCTGTGCATTCATAACATTCTAATACGAAATCTTTACTTCGATGTTGGTCAAAAAGTTTTGCTAATATCGACTTGTCGTTATCCTAACCTCTGTGCATTCATAACCTCCTAATACGAAATCTTTCCTTCGATGTTGGTCAAAAAGTTCTGTAAATATCGATGTCGTTATCCTAACCTCTTTGCATTCATAACCTCCTAATAAGAAATCTTTACTTCGATGTTGGTCAAAAAGTTTTGGAAATATCTATTTGTTGTTATTCTAACCTCTGTGCATTCATAACCTCCTAATAAGAAAGCTTTACTTCGATGTTGGTCAAAAAGTTTTGGAAATATCTATTTGTTGTTATTCTAACCTCTGTGCATTCATAACCTTCTAATACGAAATCTTTACTTCGATGTTGGTCAAAAAGTTTTGCTAATATCGAATTGTCGTTATCCTAACCTCTGTGCATTCATAACCTCCTAATACGAAATCTTTCCTTCGATGTTGGTCAAAAAGTTTTGTAAATATCGATTTGTCGTTATCCTAACCTCTTTGCATTCATAACCTCCTAATAAGAAATCTTTACTTCGATGTTGGTCAAAAAGTTTTGGAAATATCTATTTGTCGTTATTCTAACCTCTGTGCATTCATAACCTCCTAATAAGAAAGCTTTACTTCGATGTTGGTCAAAAATTTTTGGAAATATCTATTTGTTGTTATTCTAACCTCTGTGCATTCATAATCTCCTAAGTTTTGGAAATATCTATTTGTTGTTATTCTAACCTCTGTGCATTCATAACTTCCTAATACGAAATCTTTCCTTCGATGTTGGTCAAAAAGTTTTGAAATATCGATTTGTCGTTATCCTAACCTCTTTGCATTCATAACCTCCTAATAAGAAATCTTTACTTCGATGTTGGTCAAAAAGTTTTGGAAATATCTATTTGTCGTTATTCTAACCTCTGTGCATTCATAACCTCCTAATAAGAAAGCTTTACTTCGATGTTGGTCAAAAAGTTTTGGAAATATCTATTTGTTGTTATTCTAACCTCTGTGCATTCATAATCTCCTAAGTTTTGGAAATATCTATTTGTTGTTATTCTAACCTCTGTGAATTCATAACTTCCTAATACGAAATCTTTCCTTCGATGTTGGTCAAAAAGTTTTGTAAATATCGATTTGTCGTTATCCTAACCTCTTTGCATTCATAACCTCCTAATAAGAAATGTTTACTTCGATGTTGGTCAAAAAGTTTTGGAAATATCTATTTGTCGTTATTCTAGCCTCTATGCATTCATAACCTCCTAATAAGAAATCTTTACTTCGATGTTGGTCAAAAAGTGTCAGAAATATCTATTTGTTGTTATTCTAACCTCTGTGCATTCATAACCTCCTAATAAGAAAGCTTTACTTCGCTGTTGGTCAAAAAGTTTTGGAAATATCTATTTGTTGTTATTCTAACCTCTGTGCATTCATAACCTTCTAATACGAAATCTTTACTTCGATGTTGGTCAAAAAGTTTTGCTAA
Source organism: Agrypnus murinus (assembly GCA_929113105.1). Taxonomy (NCBI): domain Eukaryota; kingdom Metazoa; phylum Arthropoda; class Insecta; order Coleoptera; family Elateridae; genus Agrypnus; species Agrypnus murinus. Next base: position 150,840,244 of record OV816028.1, read on the forward strand.
TATCGACTTGTCGTTATCCTAACCTCTGTGCATTCATAACCTCCTAATACGAAATCTTTCCTTCGATGTTGGTCAAAAATTTTTGTAAATATCGATTTGTCGTTATCCTAACCTCTTTGCATTCATAACCTCCTAATAAGAAATCTTTACTTCGATGTTGGTCAAAAAGTTTTGGAAATATCTATTTGTTGTTATTCTAACCTCTGTGCATTCATAACCTTCTAATACGAAATCTTTCCTTCGATGTTGGTCAAAAGTTTTGTAAATATCGATTTGTCGTTATCCTAACCTCTTTGCATTCATAACCTCCTAATAAGAAATCTTTACTTCGATGTTGGTCAAAAAGTTTTGGAAATATCTATTTGTCGTTATCCTAACCTCTTTGCATTCATAACCTCCTAATAAGAAATCTTTACTTCGATGTTGGTCAAAAAGTTTTGGAAATATCTATTTGTTGTTATTCTAACCTCTGTGCATTCATAACCTCCTAAGTTTTGGAAATATCTATTTGTTGTTATTCTAACCTCTGTGCATTCATAACCTTCTAATACGAAATCTTTACTTCTATGTTGGTCAAAAAGTTTTGCTAATATCGACTTGTCGTTATCCTAACCTCTGTGCATTCATAACCTCCTAATACGAAATCTTTCCTTCGATGTTGGTCAAAAAGTTTTGTAAATATCGATTTGTCGTTATCCTAACCTCTTTGCATTCATAACCTCCTAATAAGAAATCTTTACTTCGGTGTTGGTCAAAAAGTTTTGGAAATATCTATTTGTTGTTATTCTAACCTCTGTGCATTCATAAACTCTTAATAAGAAAGCTTTACTTCGCTGTTGGTCAAAAAGTTTTGGAAATATCTATTTGTTGTTATTCTAACCTCTGTGCATTCATAAACTCCTAATAAGAAAGCTTTACTTCGCTGTTGGTCAAAAAGTTTTGGAAATATCTATTTGTTGTTATTCTAACCTCTGTGCATTCATAACCTCCTAATACGAAATCTTTCCTTCGATGTTGGTCAAAAAGTTTTGTAAATATCGATTTGTCGTTATCCTAACCTCTTTGCATTCATAACCTCCTAATAAGAAATCTTTACTTCGATGTTGGTCAAAAAGTTTTGAAATATCTATTTGTCGTTATTCTAACCTCTGTGCATTCATAACCTTCTAATAAGAAAGCTTTACTTCGATGTTGGTCAAAAAGTTTTGGAAATATCTATTTGTTGTTATTCTAACCTCTGTGCATTCATAACCTCCTAAGTTTTGGAAATATCTATTTGTTGTTATTCTAACCTCTGTGCATTCATAACCTTCTAATACGAAATCTTTACTTCGATGTTGGTCAAAAAGTTTTGCTAATATCGACTTGTCGTTATCCTAACCTCTTTGCATTCATAACCTCCTAATAAGAAATCTTTACTTCGATGTTGGTCAAAAAGTTTTGGAAATATCTATTTGTCGTTATTCTAGCCTCTATGCATTCATAACCTCCTAATAAGAAATCTTTACTTCGATGTTGGTCAAAAAGTGTCGGAAATATCTATTTGTTGTTATTCTAACCTCTGTGCATTCATAACCTCCTAATAAGAAAGCTTTACTTCGCTGTTGGTCAAAAAGTTTTGGAAATATCTATTTGTTGTTATTCTAACCTCTGTGCATTCATAACATTCTAATACGAAATCTTTACTTCGATGTTGGTCAAAAAGTTTTGCTAATATCGACTTGTCGTTATCCTAACCTCTGTGCATTCATAACCTCCTAATACGAAATCTTTCCTTCGATGTTGGTCAAAAAGTTCTGTAAATATCGATGTCGTTATCCTAACCTCTGTGCATTCATAACCTCCTAATAAGAAATCTTTACTTCGATGTTGGTCAAAAAGTTTTGGAAATATCTATTTGTCGTTATTCTAACCTCTGTGCATTCATAACCTCCTAATAAGAAAGCTTTACTTCGATGTTGGTCAAAAAGTTTTGGAAATATCTATTTGTTGTTATTCTAACCTCTGTGCATTCATAACCTTCTAATACGAAATCTTCACTTCGATGTTGGTCAAAAAGTTTTGCTAATATCGACTTGTCGTTATCCTAACCTCTGTGCATTCATAACCTCCTAATACGAAATCTTTCCTTCGATGTTGGTCAAAAAGTTTTGTAAATATCGATTTGTCGTTATCCTAACCTCTTTGCATTCATAACCTCCTAATAAGAAATCTTTACTTCGATGTTGGTCAAAAAGTTTTGGAAATATCTATTTGTCGTTATTCTAACCTCTGTGCATTCATAACCTCCTAATAAGAAAGCTTTACTTCGATGTTGGTCAAAAATTTTTGGAAATATCTATTTGTTGTTATTCTAACCTCTGTGCATTCATAATCTCCTAAGTTTTGGAAATATCTATTTGTTGTTATTCTAACCTCTGTGCATTCATAACTTCCTAATACGAAATCTTTCCTTCGATGTTGGTCAAAAAGTTTTGAAATATCGATTTGTCGTTATCCTAACCTCTGTGCATTCATAAACTCCTAATAAGAAATCTTTACTTCGATGTTGGTCAAAAAGTTTTGGAAATATCTATTTGTCGTTATTCTAACCTCTGTGCATTCATAACCTCCTAATAAGAAAGCTTTACTTCGATGTTGGTCAAAAAGTTTTGGAAATATCTATTTGTTGTTATTCTAACCTCTGTGCATTCATAACCTCCTAAGTTTTGGAAATATCTATTTGTTGTTATTCTAACCTCTGTGCATTCATAACCTTCTAATACGAAATCTTTACTTCGATGTTGGTCAAAAAGTTTTGCTAATATCGACTTGTCGTTATCCTAACCTCTGTGCATTCATAACCTCCTAATACGAAATCTTTCCTTCGATGTTGGTCAAAAAGTTTTGTAAATATCGATTTGTCGTTATCCTAACCTCTTTGCATTCATAACCTCCTAATAAGAAATCTTTACTTCGGTGTTGGTCAAAAAGTTTTGGAAATATCTATTTGTTGTTATTCTAACCTCTGTGCATTCATAAACTCCTAATAAGAAAGCTTTACTTCGCTGTTGGTCAAAAAGTTTTGGAAATATCTATTTGTTGTTATTCTAACCTCTGTGCATTCATAAACTCCTAATAAGAAAGCTTTACTTCGCTGTTGGTCAAAAAGTTTTGGAAATATCTATTTGTTGTTATTCTAACCTCTGTGCATTCATAACCTCCTAATACGAAATCTTTCCTTCGATGTTGGTCAAAAAGTTTTGTAAATATCGATTTGTCGTTATCCTAACCTCTTTGCATTCATAACCTCCTAATAAGAAATCTTTACTTCGATGTTGGTCAAAAAGTTTTGAAATATCTATTTGTCGTTATTCTAACCTCTGTGCATTCATAACCTTCTAATAAGAAAGCTTTACTTCGATGTTGGTCAAAAAGTTTTGGAAATATCTATTTGTTGTTATTCTAACCTCTGTGCATTCATAACCTCCTAAGTTTTGGAAATATCTATTTGTTGTTATTCTAACCTCTGTGCATTCATAACCTTCTAATACGAAATCTTTACTTCGATGTTGGTCAAAAAGTTTTGCTAATATCGACTTGTCGTTATCCTAACCTCTGTGCATTCATAACCTCCTAATACGAAATCTTTCCTTCGATGTTGGTCAAAAAGTTTTGTAAATATCGATTTGTCGTTATCCTAACCTCTTTGCATTCATAACCTCCTAATAAGAAATCTTTACTTCGATGTTGGTCAAAAAGTTTTGGAAATATCTATTTGTCGTTATTCTAGCCTCTATGCATTCATAACCTCCTAATAAGAAATCTTTACTTCGATGTTGGTCAAAAAGTGTCGGAAATATCTATTTGTTGTTATTCTAACCTCTGTGCATTCATAACCTCCTAATAAGAAAGCTTTACTTCGCTGTTGGTCAAAAAGTTTTGGAAATATCTATTTGTTGTTATTCTAACCTCTGTGCATTCATAACATTCTAATACGAAATCTTTACTTCGATGTTGGTCAAAAAGTTTTGCTAATATCGACTTGTCGTTATCCTAACCTCTGTGCATTCATAACCTCCTAATACGAAATCTTTCCTTCGATGTTGGTCAAAAAGTTCTGTAAATATCGATGTCGTTATCCTAACCTCTTTGCATTCATAACCTCCTAATAAGAAATCTTTACTTCGATGTTGGTCAAAAAGTTTTGGAAATATCTATTTGTCGTTATTCTAACCTCTGTGCATTCATAACCTCCTAATAAGAAATCTTTACTTCGATGTTGGTCAAAAAGTTTTGGAAATATCTATTTGTTGTTATTCTAACCTCTGTGCATTCATAACCTTCTAATACGAAATCTTTACTTCGATGTTGGTCAAAAAGTTTTGCTAATATCGACTTGTCGTTATCCTAACCTCTGTGCATTCATAACCTCCTAATACGAAATCTTTCCTTCGATGTTGGTCAAAAAGTTTTGTAAATATCGATTTGTCGTTATCCTAACCTCTTTGCATTCATAACCTCCTAATAAGAAATCTTTACTTCGATGTTGGTCAAAAAGTTTTGGAAATATCTATTTGTCGTTATTCTAACCTCTGTGCATTCATAACCTCCTAATAAGAAAGCTTTACTTCGATGTTGGTCAAAAATTTTTGGAAATATCTATTTGTTGTTATTCTAACCTCTGTGCATTCATAATCTCCTAAGTTTTGGAAATATCTATTTGTTGTTATTCTAACCTCTGTGCATTCATAACTTCCTAATACGAAATCTTTCCTTCGATGTTGGTCAAAAAGTTTTGAAATATCGATTTGTCGTTATCCTAACCTCTTTGCATTCATAACCTCCTAATAAGAAATCTTTACTTCGATGTTGGTCAAAAAGTTTTGGAAATATCTATTTGTCGTTATTCTAACCTCTGTGCATTCATAACCTCCTAATAAGAAAGCTTTACTTCGATGTTGGTCAAAAAGTTTTGGAAATATCTATTTGTTGTTATTCTAACCTCTGTGCATTCATAATCTCCTAAGTTTTGGAAATATCTATTTGTTGTTATTCTAACCTCTGTGAATTCATAACTTCCTAATACGAAATCTTTCCTTCGATGTTGGTCAAAAAGTTTTGTAAATATCGATTTGTCGTTATCCTAACCTCTTTGCATTCATAACCTCCTAATAAGAAATGTTTACTTCGATGTTGGTCAAAAAGTTTTGGAAATATCTATTTGTCGTTATTCTAGCCTCTATGCATTCATAACCTCCTAATAAGAAATCTTTACTTCGATGTTGGTCAAAAAGTGTCGGAAATATCTATTTGTTGTTATTCTAACCTCTGTGCATTCATAACCTCCTAATAAGAAAGCTTTACTTCGCTGTTGGTCAAAAAGTTTTGGAAATATCTATTTGTTGTTATTCTAACCTCTGTGCATTCATAACCTTCTAATACGAAATCTTTACTTCGATGTTGGTCAAAAAGTTTTGCTAATATCGACTTGTCGTTATCCTAACCTCTGTGCATTCATAACCTCCTAATACGAAATCTTTCCTTCGATGTTGGTCAAAAATTTTTGTAAATATCGATTTGTCGTTATCCTAACCTCTTTGCATTCATAACCTCCTAATAAGAAATCTTTACTTCGATGTTGGTCAAAAAGTTTTGGAAATATCTATTTGTTGTTATTCTAACCTCTGTGCATTCATAACCTTCTAATACGAAATCTTTCCTTCGATGTTGGTCAAAAGTTTTGTAAATATCGATTTGTCGTTATCCTAACCTCTTTGCATTCATAACCTCCTAATAAGAAATCTTTACTTCGATGTTGGTCAAAAAGTTTTGGAAATATCTATTTGTCGTTATCCTAACCTCTTTGCATTCATAACCTCCTAATAAGAAATCTTTACTTAGATGTTGGTCAAAAAGTTTTGGAAATATCTATTTGTTGTTATTCTAACCTCTGTGCATTCATAACCTCCTAAGTTTTGGAAATATCTATTTGTTGTTATTCTAACCTCTGTGCATTCATAACCTTCTAATACGAAATCTTTACTTCTATGTTGGTCAAAAAGTTTTGCTAATATCGACTTGTCGTTATCCTAACCTCTGTGCATTCATAACCTCCTAATACGAAATCTTTCCTTCGATGTTGGTCAAAAAGTTTTGTAAATATCGATTTGTCGTTATCCTAACCTCTTTGCATTCATAACCTCCTAATAAGAAATCTTTACTTCGCTGTTGGTCAAAAAGTTTTGGAAATATCTATTTGTTGTTATTCTAACCTCTGTGCATTCATAACCTTCTAATACGAAATCTTTACTTCGATGTTGGTCAAAAAGTTTTGCTAATATCGACTTGTCGTTATCCTAACCTCTGTGCATTCATAACCTCCTAATACGAAATCTTTCCTTCGATGTTGGTCAAAAAGTTTTGGAAATATCTATTTGTCGTTATTCTAGCCTCTATGCATTCATAACCTCCTAATAAGAAATCTTTACTTCGATGTTGGTCAAAAAGTGTCGGAAATATCTATTTGTTGTTATTCTAACCTCTGTGCATTCATAACCTCCTAATAAGAAAGCTTTACTTCGCTGTTGGTCAAAAAGTTTTGGAAATATCTATTTGTTATTCTAACCTCTGTGCATTCATAACCTTCTAATACGAAATCTTTACTTCGATGTTGGTCAAAAAGTTTTGCTAATATCGACTTGTCGTTATCCTAACCTCTGTGCATTCATAACCTCCTAATACGAAATCTTTCCTTCGATGTTGGTCAAAAATTTTTGTAAATATCGATTTGTCGTTATCCTAACCTCTTTGCATTCATAACCTCCTAATAAGAAATCTTTACTTCGATGTTGGTCAAAAAGTTTTGGAAATATCTATTTGTTGTTATTCTAACCTCTGTGCATTCATAACCTTCTAATACGAAATCTTTCCTTCGATGTTGGTCAAAAGTTTTGTAAATATCGATTTGTCGTTATCCTAACCTCTTTGCATTCATAACCTCCTAATAAGAAATCTTTACTTCGATGTTGGTCAAAAAGTTTTGGAAATATCTATTTGTCGTTATCCTAACCTCTTTGCATTCATAACCTCCTAATAAGAAATCTTTACTTCGATGTTGGTCAAAAAGTTTTGGAAATATCTATTTGTTGTTATTCTAACCTCTGTGCATTCATAACCTCCTAAGTTTTGGAAATATCTATTTGTTGTTATTCTAACCTCTGTGCATTCATAACCTTCTAATACGAAATCTTTACTTCTATGTTGGTCAAAAAGTTTTGCTAATATCGACTTGTCGTTATCCTAACCTCTGTGCATTCATAACCTCCTAATACGAAATCTTTCCTTCGATGTTGGTCAAAAAGTTTTGTAAATATCGATTTGTCGTTATCCTAACCTCTTTGCATTCATAACCTCCTAATAAGAAATCTTTACTTCGGTGTTGGTCAAAAAGTTTTGGAAATATCTATTTGTTGTTATTCTAACCTCTGTGCATTCATAAACTCCTAATAAGAAAGCTTTACTTCGCTGTTGGTCAAAAAGTTTTGGAAATATCTATTTGTTGTTATTCTAACCTCTGTGCATTCATAAACTCCTAATAAGAAAGCTTTACTTCGCTGTTGGTCAAAAAGTTTTGGAAATATCTATTTGTTGTTATTCTAACCTCTGTGCATTCATAACCTCCTAATACGAAATCTTTCCTTCGATGTTGGTCAAAAAGTTTTGTAAATATCGATTTGTCGTTATCCTAACCTCTTTGCATTCATAACCTCCTAATAAGAAATCTTTACTTCGATGTTGGTCAAAAAGTTTTGAAATATCTATTTGTCGTTATTCTAACCTCTGTGCATTCATAACCTTCTAATAAGAAAGCTTTACTTCGATGTTGGTCAAAAAGTTTTGGAAATATCTATTTGTTGTTATTCTAACCTCTGTGCATTCATAACCTCCTAAGTTTTGGAAATATCTATTTGTTGTTATTCTAACCTCTGTGCATTCATAACCTTCTAATACGAAATCTTTACTTCCATGTTGGTCAAAAAGTTTTGCTAATATCGACTTGTCGTTATCCTAACCTCTGTGCATTCATAACCTCCTAATAAGAAATCTTTACTTCGATGTTGGTCAAAAAGTTTTGGAAATATCTATTTGTCGTTATTCTAGCCTCTATGCATTCATAACCTCCTAATAAGAAATCTTTACTTCGATGTTGGTCAAAAAGTGTCGGAAATATCTATTTGTTGTTATTCTAACCTCTGTGCATTCATAACCTCCTAATAAGAAAGCTTTACTTCGCTGTTGGTCAAAAAGTTTTGGAAATATCTATTTGTTGTTATTCTAACCTCTGTGCATTCATAACATTCTAATACGAAATCTTTACTTCGATGTTGGTCAAAAAGTTTTGCTAATATCGACTTGTCGTTATCCTAACCTCTGTGCATTCATAACCTCCTAATACGAAATCTTTCCTTCGATGTTGGTCAAAAAGTTCTGTAAATATCGATGTCGTTATCCTAACCTCTTTGCATTCATAACCTCCTAATAAGAAATCTTTACTTCGATGTTGGTCAAAAAGTTTTGGAAATATCTATTTGTCGTTATTCTAACCTCTGTGCATTCATAACCTCCTAATAAGAAAGCTTTACTTCGATGTTGGTCAAAAAGTTTTGGAAATATCTATTTGTTGTTATTCTAACCTCTGTGCATTCATAACCTTCTAATACGAAATCTTCACTTCGATGTTGGTCAAAAAGTTTTGCTAATATCGACTTGTCGTTATCCTAACCTCTGTGCATTCATAACCTCCTAATACGAAATCTTTCCTTCGATGTTGGTCAAAAAGTTTTGTAAATATCGATTTGTCGTTATCCTAACCTCTTTGCATTCATAACCTCCTAATAAGAAATCTTTACTTCGATGTTGGTCAAAAAGTTTTGGAAATATCTATTTGTCGTTATTCTAACCTCTGTGCATTCATAACCTCCTAATAAGAAAGCTTTACTTCGATGTTGGTCAAAAATTTTTGGAAATATCTATTTGTTGTTATTCTAACCTCTGTGCATTCATAATCTCCTAAGTTTTGGAAATATCTATTTGTTGTTATTCTAACCTCTGTGCATTCATAACTTCCTAATACGAAATCTTTCCTTCGATGTTGGTCAAAAAGTTTTGAAATATCGATTTGTCGTTATCCTAACCTCTTTGCATTCATAACCTCCTAATAAGAAATCTTTACTTCGATGTTGGTCAAAAAGTTTTGGAAATATCTATTTGTCGTTATTCTAACCTCTGTGCATTCATAACCTCCTAATAAGAAATCTTTACTTCGATGTTGGTCAAAAAGTTTTGGAAATATCTATTTGTTGTTATTCTAACCTCTGTGCATTCATAACCTCCTAAGTTTTGGAAATATCTATTTGTTGTTATTCTAACCTCTGTGCATTCATAACCTTCTAATACGAAATCTTTACTTCGATGTTGGTCAAAAAGTTTTGCTAATATCGACTTGTCGTTATCCTAACCTCTGTGCATTCATAACCTCCTAATACGAAATCTTTCCTTCGATGTTGGTCAAAAAGTTTTGTAAATATCGATTTGTCGTTATCCTAACCTCTTTGCATTCATAACCTCCTAATAAGAAATCTTTACTTCGGTGTTGGTCAAAAAGTTTTGGAAATATCTATTTGTTGTTATTCTAACCTCTGTGCATTCATAAACTCCTAATAAGAAAGCTTTACTTCGCTGTTGGTCAAAAAGTTTTGGAAATATCTATTTGTTGTTATTCTAACCTCTGTGCATTCATAAACTCCTAATAAGAAAGCTTTACTTCGCTGTTGGTCAAAAAGTTTTGGAAATATCTATTTGTTGTTATTCTAACCTCTGTGCATTCATAACCTCCTAATACGAAATCTTTCCTTCGATGTTGGTCAAAAAGTTTTGTAAATATCGATTTGTCGTTATCCTAACCTCTTTGCATTCATAACCTCCTAATAAGAAATCTTTACTTCGATGTTGGTCAAAAAGTTTTGAAATATCTATTTGTCGTTATTCTAACCTCTGTGCATTCATAACCTTCTAATAAGAAAGCTTTACTTCGATGTTGGTCAAAAAGTTTTGGAAATATCTATTTGTTGTTATTCTAACCTCTGTGCATTCATAACCTCCTAAGTTTTGGAAATATCTATTTGTTGTTATTCTAACCTCTGTGCATTCATAACCTTCTAATACGAAATCTTTACTTCGATGTTGGTCAAAAAGTTTTGCTAATATCGACTTGTCGTTATCCTAACCTCTGTGCATTCATAACCTCCTAATACGAAATCTTTCCTTCGATGTTGGTCAAAAAGTTTTGTAAATATCGATTTGTCGTTATCCTAACCTCTTTGCATTCATAACCTCCTAATAAGAAATCTTTACTTCGATGTTGGTCAAAAAGTTTTGGAAATATCTATTTGTCGTTATTCTAGCCTCTATGCATTCATAACCTCCTAATAAGAAATCTTTACTTCGATGTTGGTCAAAAAGTGTCGGAAATATCTATTTGTTGTTATTCTAACCTCTGTGCATTCATTACCTCCTAATAAGAAAGCTTTACTTCGCTGTTGGTCAAAAAGTTTTGGAAATATCTATTTGTTGTTATTCTAACCTCTGTGCATTCATAACATTCTAATACGAAATCTTTACTTCGATGTTGGTCAAAAAGTTTTGCTAATATCGACTTGTCGTTATCCTAACCTCTGTGCATTCATAACCTCCTAATACGAAATCTTTCCTTCGATGTTGGTCAAAAAGTTCTGTAAATATCGATGTCGTTATCCTAACCTCTTTGCATTCATAACCTCCTAATAAGAAATCTTTACTTCGATGTTGGTCAAAAAGTTTTGGAAATATCTATTTGTCGTTATTCTAACCTCTGTGCATTCATAACCTCCTAATAAGAAAGCTTTACTTCGATGTTGGTCAAAAAGTTTTGGAAATATCTATTTGTTGTTATTCTAACCTCTGTGCATTCATAACCTTCTAATACGAAATCTTTACTTCGATGTTGGTCAAAAAGTTTTGCTAATATCGACTTGTCGTTATCCTAACCTCTGTGCATTCATAACCTCCTAATACGAAATCTTTCCTTCGATGTTGGTCAAAAAGTTTTGTAAATATCGATTTGTCGTTATCCTAACCTCTTTGCATTCATAACCTCCTAATAAGAAATCTTTACTTCGATGTTGGTCAAAAAGTTTTGGAAATATCTATTTGTCGTTATTCTAACCTCTGTGCATTCATAACCTCCTAATAAGAAAGCTTTACTTCGATGTTGGTCAAAAATTTTTGGAAATATCTATTTGTTGTTATTCTAACCTCTGTGCATTCATAATCTCCTAAGTTTTGGAAATATCTATTTGTTGTTATTCTAACCTCTGTGCATTCATAACTTCCTAATACGAAATCTTTCCTTCGATGTTGGTCAAAAAGTTTTGAAATATCGATTTGTCGTTATCCTAACCTCTTTGCATTCATAACCTCCTAATAAGAAATCTTTACTTCGATGTTGGTCAAAAAGTTTTGGAAATATCTATTTGTCGTTATTCTAACCTCTGTGCATTCATAACCTCCTAATAAGAAATCTTTACTTCGATGTTGGTCAAAAAGTTTTGGAAATATCTATTTGTTGTTATTCTAACCTCTGTGCATTCATAATCTCCTAAGTTTTGGAAATATCTATTTGTTGTTATTCTAACCTCTGTGAATTCATAACTTCCTAATACGAAATCTTTCCTTCGATGTTGGTCAAAAAGTTTTGTAAATATCGATTTGTCGTTATCCTAACCTCTTTGCATTCATAACCTCCTAATAAGAAATGTTTACTTCGATGTTGGTCAAAAAGTTTTGGAAATATCTATTTATCGTTATTCTAGCCTCTATGCATTCATAACCTCCTAATAAGAAATCTTTACTTCGATGTTGGTCAAAAAGTGTCGGAAATATCTATTTGTTGTTATTCTAACCTCTGTGCATTCATAACCTCCTAATAAGAAAGCTTTACTTCGCTGTTGGTCAAAAAGTTTTGGAAATATCTATTTGTTGTTATTCTAACCTCTGTGCATTCATAACCTTCTAATACGAAATCTTTACTTCGATGTTGGTCAAAAAGTTTTGCTAATATCGACTTGTCGTTATCCTAACCTCTGTGCATTCATAACCTCCTAATACGAAATCTTTCCTTCGATGTTGGTCAAAAATTTTTGTAAATATCGATTTGTCGTTATCCTAACCTCTTTGCATTCATAACCTCCTAATAAGAAATCTTTACTTCGATGTTGGTCAAAAAGTTTTGGAAATATCTATTTGTTGTTATTCTAACCTCTGTGCATTCATAACCTTCTAATACGAAATCTTTCCTTCGATGTTGGTCAAAAGTTTTGTAAATATCGATTTGTCGTTATCCTAACCTCTTTGCATTCATAACCTCCTAATAAGAAATCTTTACTTCGATGTTGGTCAAAAAGTTTTGGAAATATCTATTTGTCGTTATCCTAACCTCTTTGCATTCATAACCTCCTAATAAGAAATCTTTACTTAGATGTTGGTCAAAAAGTTTTGGAAATATCTATTTGTTGTTATTCTAACCTCTGTGCATTCATAACCTCCTAAGTTTTGGAAATATCTATTTGTTGTTATTCTAACCTCTGTGCATTCATAACCTTCTAATACGAAATCTTTACTTCTATGTTGGTCAAAAAGTTTTGCTAATATCGACTTGTCGTTATCCTAACCTCTGTGCATTCATAACCTCCTAATACGAAATCTTTCCTTCGATGTTGGTCAAAAAGTTTTGTAAATATCGATTTGTCGTTATCCTAACCTCTTTGCATTCATAACCTCCTAATAAGAAATCTTTACTTCGCTGTTGGTCAAAAAGTTTTGGAAATATCTATTTGTTGTTATTCTAACCTCTGTGCATTCATAACCTTCTAATACGAAATCTTTACTTCGATGTTGGTCAAAAAGTTTTGCTAATATCGACTTGTCGTTATCCTAACCTCTGTGCATTCATAACCTCCTAATACGAAATCTTTCCTTCGATGTTGGTCAAAAAGTTTTGGAAATATCTATTTGTCGTTATTCTAGCCTCTATGCATTCATAACCTCCTAATAAGAAATCTTTACTTCGATGTTGGTCAAAAAGTGTCGGAAATATCTATTTGTTGTTATTCTAACCTCTGTGCATTCATAACCTCCTAATAAGAAAGCTTTACTTCGCTGTTGGTCAAAAAGTTTTGGAAATATCTATTTGTTATTCTAACCTCTGTGCATTCATAACCTTCTAATACGAAATCTTTACTTCGATGTTGGTCAAAAAGTTTTGCTAATATCGACTTGTCGTTATCCTAACCTCTGTGCATTCATAACCTCCTAATACGAAATCTTTCCGTCGATGTTGGTCAAAAAGTTTTGTAAATATCGATTTGTCGTTATCCTAACCTCTTTGCATTCATAACCTCCTAATAAGAAATCTTTACTTCGATGTTGGTCAAAAAGTTTTGGAAATATCTATTTGTCGTTATTCTAGCCTCTATGCATTCATAACCTCCTAATAAGAAATCTTTACTTCGATGTTGGTCAAAAAGTGTCGGAAATATCTATTTGTTGTTATTCTAACCTCTGTGCATTCATAACCTCCTAATAAGAAAGCTTTACTTCGCTGTTGGTCAAAAAGTTTTGGAAATATCTATTTGTTGTTATTCTAACCTCTGTGTATTCATAACCTTCTAATACGAAATCTTTACTTCGATGTTGGTCAAAAAGTGTCGGAAATATCTATTTGTTGTTATTCTAACCTCTGTGCATTCATAACCTCCTAATAAGAAAGCTTTACTTCGCTGTTGGTCAAAAAGTTTTGGAAATATCTATTTGTTGTTATTCTAACCTCTGTGTATTCATAACCTCCTAATACGAAATCTTTCCTTCGATGTTGGTCAAAAAGTTTTGTAAATATCGATTTGTCGTTATCCTAACCTCTTTGCATTCATAACCTCCTAATAAGAAATCTTTACTTCGATGTTGTTCAAAAAGTTTTGGAAATATCTATTTGTCGTTATTCTAACCTCTGTGCATTCATAACCTCCTAATACGAAATCTTTACTTCTATGTTGGTCAAAAAGTTTTGCTAATATCGACTTGTCGTTATCCTAACCTCTGTGCATTCATAACCTCCTAATACGAAATCTTTCCTTCGATGTTGGTCAAAAAGTTTTGTAAATATCGATTTGTCGTTATCCTAACCTCTTTGCATTCATAACCTCCTAATAAGAAATCTTTACTTCGATGTTGTTCAAAAAGTTTTGGAAATATCTATTTGTCGTTATTCTAACCTCTGTGCATTCATAACCTCCTAATAAGAAAGCTTTACTTCGATGTTGGTCAAAAAGTTTTGGAAATATCTATTTGTTGTTATTCTAACCTCTGTGCATTCATAACCTTCTAATACGAAATCTTTACTTCTATGTTGGTCAAAAAGTTTTGCTAAATCGACTTGTCGTTATCCTAACCTCTGTGCATTCATAACCTCCTAATACGAAATCTTTCTTTCGATGTTGGTCAAAAAGTTTTGTAAATATCGATTTGTCGTTATCCTAACCTCTGTGCATTCATAACCTCCTAATAAGAAAGCTTTACTTCGATGTTGGTCAAAAAGTTTTGGAAATATCTATTTGTTGTTATTCTAACCTCTGTGCATTCATAACCTTCTAATACGAAATCTTTACTTCTATGTTGGTCAAAAAGTTTTGCTAATATCGACTTGTCGTTATCCTAACCTCTGTGCATTCATAACCTCCTAATACGAAATCTTTCCTTCGATGTTGGTCAAAAAGTTTTGTAAATATCGATTTGTCGTTATCCTAACCTCTTTGCATTCATAACCTCCTAATAAGAAATCTTTACTTCGATGTTGTTCAAAAAGTTTTGGAAATATCTATTTGTCGTTATCCTAACCTCTGTGCATTCATAACCTCCTAATACGAAATCTTTCTTTCGATGTTGGTCAAAAAGTTTTGTAAATATCGATTTGTCGTTATCCTAACCTCTGTGCATTCATAACCTCCTAATAAGAAAGCTTTACTTCGATGTTGGTCAAAAAGTTTTGGAAATATCTATTTGTTGTTATTCTAACCTCTGTGCATTCATAACCTCCTAAGTTTTGGAAATATCTATTTGTTGTTATTCTAACCTCTGTGCATTCATAACCTCCTAATACGAAATCTTTCCTTCGATGTTGGTCAAAAAGTTTTGTAAGTATCGATTTGTCGTTATCCTAACCTCTTTCCATTCATAACCTCCTAATAAGAAATCTTTACTTCGATGTTGGTCAAAAAGTTTTGGAAATATCTATTTGTCGTTATTCTAACCTCTGTGCATTCATAACCTCCTAATAAGAAAGATTTACTTCGATGTTGGTCAAAAAGTTTTGGAAATATCTATTTGTTGTTATTCTAACCTCTGTGCATTCATAACCTCCTAAGTTTTGGAAATATCTATTTGTTGTTATTCTAACCTCTGTGCATTCATAACCTCCTAATACGAAATCTTTCCTTCGATGTTGGTCAAAAAGTTTTGCTGATATCGACTTGTCGTTATCCTAACCTCTGTGCATTCATAACCTCCTAATACGAAATCTTTCCTTCGATGTTGGTCAAAAAGTTTTGTAAATATCGATTTGTCGTTATCCTAACCTCTTTGCATTCATAACCTCCTATTAAGAATTCTTTACTTCGATGTTGGTCAAAAAGTTTTGGAAATATCTATTTGTCGTTATTCTAGCCTCTATGCATTCATAACCTCCTAATAAGAAATCTTTACTTCGATGTTGGTCAAAAAGTGTCGGAAATATCTATTTGTTGTTATTCTAACCTCTGTGCATTCATAACCTCCTAATAAGAAAGCTTTACTTCGCTGTTGGTCAAAAAGTTTTGGAAATATCTATTTGTTGTTATTCTAACCTCTGTGCATTCATAACCTTCTAATACGAAATCTTTACTTCGATGTTGGTCAAAAAGTTTTGCTAATATCGACTTGTCGTTATCCTAACCTCTGTGCATTCATAACCTCCTAATACGAAATCTTTCCTTCGATGTTGGTCAAAAAGTTTTGTAAATATCGATTTGTCGTTATCCTAACCTCTTTGCATTCATAACCTCCTAATAAGAAATCTTTACTTCGCTGTTGGTCAAAAAGTTTTGGAAATATCTATTTGTCGTTATTCTAGCCTCTATGCATTCATAACCTCCTAATAAGAAATCTTTACTTCGATGTTGGTCAAAAAGTGTCGGAAATATCTATTTGTTGTTATTCTAACCTCTGTGCATTCATAACCTCCTAATAAGAAAGCTTTACTTCGCTGTTGGTCAAAAAGTTTTGGAAATATCTATTTGTTGTTATTCTAACCTCTGTGCATTCATAACCTCCTAATACGAAATCTTTCCTTCGATGTTGGTCAAAAAGTTTTGTAAATATCGATTTGTCGTTATCCTAACCTCTGTGCATTCATAACCTCCTAATACGAAATCTTTCCTTCGATGTTGGTCAAAAAGTTTTGTAAATATCGATTTGTCGTTATCCTAACCTCTTTGCATTCATAACCTCCTAATAAGAAATCTTTACTTCGCTGTTGTTCAAAAAGTTTTGGAAATATCTATTTGTTGTTATTCTAACCTCTGTGCATTCATAACCTTCTAATACGAAATCTTTACTTCTATGTTGGTCAAAAAGTTTTGCTAATATCGACTTGTCGTTATCCTAACCTCTGTGCATTCATAACCTCCTAATACGAAATCTTTCCTTCGATGTTGGTCAAAAAGTTTTGTAAATATCGATTTGTCGTTATCCTAACCTCTTTGCATTCATAACCTCCTAATAAGAAATCTTTACTTCGCTGTTGGTCAAAAAGTTTTGGAAATATCTATTTGTTGTTATTCTAACCTCTGTGCATTCATAACCTTCTAATACGAAATCTTTACTTCGATGTTGGTCAAAAAGTTTTGCTAATATCGACTTGTCGTTATCCTAACCTCTGTGCATTCATAACCTCCTAATACGAAATCTTTCCTTCGATGTTGGTCAAAAAGTTTTGTAAATATCGATTTGTCGTTATCCTAACCTCTTTGCATTCATAACCTCCTAATAAGAAATATTTACTTTCGATGTTGGTCAAAAAGTTTTGGAAATATCTATTTGTCGTTATTCTAGCCTCTATGCATTCATAACCTCCTAATAAGAAATCTTTACTTCGATGTTGGTCAAAAAGTGTCGGAAATATCTATTTGTTGTTATTCTAACCTCTGTGCATTCATAACCTCCTAATAAGAAAGCTTTACTTCGCTGTTGGTCAAAAAGTTTTGGAAATATCTATTTGTTGTTATTCTAACCTCTGTGTATTCATAACCTTCTAATACGAAATCTTTACTTCGATGTTGGTCAAAAAGTTTTGCTAATATCGACTTGTCGTTATCCTAACCTCTGTGCATTCATAACCTCCTAATACGAAATCTTTCCTTCGATGTTGGTCAAAAAGTTTTGTAAATATCGATTTGTCGTTATCCTAACCTCTTTGCATTCATAACCTCCTAATAAGAAATCTTTACTTCGATGTTGTTCAAAAAGTTTTGGAAATATCTATTTGTCGTTATTCTAACCACTGTGCATTCATAACCTCCTAATAAGAAAGCTTTACTTCGATGTTGGTCAAAAAGTTTTGGAAATATCTATTTGTTGTTATTCTAACCTCTGTGCATTCATAACCTTCTAATACGAAATCTTTACTTCTATGTTGGTCAAAAAGTTTTGCTAATATCGACTTGTCGTTATCCTAACCTCTGTGCATTCATAACCTCCTAATACGAAATCTTTCCTTCGATGTTGGTCAAAAAGTTTTGTAAATATCGATTTGTCGTTATCCTAACCTCTTTGCATTCATAACCGCCTAATAAGAAATCTTTACTTCGATGTTGTTCAAAAAGTTTTGGAAATATCTATTTGTCGTTATTCTAACCTCTGTGCATTCATAACCTCCTAATAAGAAAGCTTTACTTCGATGTTGGTCAAAAAGTTTTGGAAATATCTATTTGTTGTTATTCTAACCTCTGTGCATTCATAACCTTCTAATACGAAATCTTTACTTCTATGTTGGTCAAAAAGTTTTGCTAATATCGACTTGTCGTTATCCTAACCTCTGTGCATTCATAACCTCCTAATACGAAATCTTTCTTTCGATGTTGGTCAAAAAGTTTTGTAAATATCGATTTGTCGTTATCCTAACCTCTGTGCATTCATAACCTCCTAATAAGAAAGCTTTACTTCGATGTTGGTCAAAAAGTTTTGGAAATATCTATTTGTTGTTATTCTAACCTCTGTGCATTCATAACCTCCTAAGTTTTGGAAATATCTATTTGTTGTTATTCTAACCTCTGTGCATTCATAACCTCCTAAGTTTTGGAAATATCTATTTGTTGTTATTCTAACCACTGTGCATTCATAACCTCCTAATAAGAAAGCTTTACTTCGATGTTGGTCAAAAAGTTTTGGAAATATCTATTTGTTGTTATTCTAACCTCTGTGCATTCATAACCTTCTAATACGAAATCTTTACTTCTATGTTGGTCAAAAAGTTTTGCTAATATCGACTTGTCGTTATCCTAACCTCTGTGCATTCATAACCTCCTAATACGAAATCTTTCCTTCGATGTTGGTCAAAAAGTTTTGTAAATATCGATTTGTCGTTATCCTAACCTCTTTGCATTCATAACCGCCTAATAAGAAATCTTTACTTCGATGTTGTTCAAAAAGTTTTGGAAATATCTATTTGTCGTTATTCTAACCTCTGTGCATTCATAACCTCCTAATAAGAAAGCTTTACTTCGATGTTGGTCAAAAAGTTTTGGAAATATCTATTTGTTGTTATTCTAACCTCTGTGCATTCATAACCTTCTAATACGAAATCTTTCCTTCGATGTTGGTCAAAAAGTTTTGTAAATATCGATTTGTCGTTATCCTAACTTCTTTGCATTCATAACCTCCTAATAAGAAATCTTTACTTCGATGTTGGTCAAAAAGTTTTGGAAATATCTATTTGTCGTTATTCTAACCTCTGTGCATTCATAACCTCCTAATAAGAAAGATTTACTTCGATGTTGGTCAAAAAGTTTTGCTGATATCGACTTGTCGTTATCCTAACCTCTGTGCATTCATAACCTCCTAATACGAAATCTTTACTTCGGTGTTGGTCAAAAAGTTTTAGAAATATCGATTTGTCGTTATCCTAACCTCTTTGCATTCATAACCTCCTAATAAGAAATCTTTACTTCGGTGTTGGTCAAAAAGTTTTGGAAATATCTATTTGTTGTTATTCTAACCTCTGTGCATTCATAACCTCCTAATACGAAATCTTTCCTTCGATGTTGGTCAAAAAGTTTTGCTGATATCGACTTGTCGTTATCCTAACCTCTGTGCATTCATAACCTCCTAATACGAAATCTTTCCTTCGATGTTGGTCAAAAAGTTTTGTAAATATCGATTTGTCGTTATCCTAACCTCTTTGCATTCATAACCTCCTATTAAGAATTCTTTACTTCGATGTTGGTCAAAAAGTTTTGGAAATATCTATTTGTCGTTATTCTAGCCTCTATGCGTTCATAACCCCCTAATAAGAAATCTTTACTTCGATGTTGGTCAAAAAGTGTCGGAAATATCTATTTGTTGTTATTCTAACCTCTGTGCATTCATAACCTCCTAATAAGAAAGCTTTACTTCGCTGTTGGTCAAAAAGTTTTGGAAATATCTATTTGTTGTTATTCTAACCTCTGTGCATTCATAACCTCCTAATACGTAATCTTTCCTTCGATGTTGGTCAAAAAGTTTTGTAAATATCTATTTGTCGTTATTCTAACCTCTGTGCATTCATAACCTCCTAATAAGAAAGCTTTACTTCGATGTTGGTCAAAAAGTTTTGGAAATATCTATTTGTTGTTATTCTAACCTCTGTGCATTCATAACCTCCTAAGTTTTGGAAATATCTATTTGTTGTTATTCTAACCTCTGTGCATTCATAACCTTCTAATAAGAAATCTTTACTTCGATGTTGGTCAAAAAGTTTTGCTAATATCGACTTGTCGTTATCCTAACCTCTGTGCATTCATAACCTCCTAATACGAAATCTTTCCTTCGATGTTGGTCAAAATGTTTTGTAAATATCGATTTGTCGTTATCCTAACCTCTTTGCATTCATAACCTCCTAATAAGAAATCTTTACTTCGATGTTGGTCAAAAAGTTTTGGAAATATCTATTTGTCGTTATTCTAACCTCTGTGCATTCATAACCTCCTAATAAGAAATCTTTACTTCGATGTTGGTCAAAAAGTGTTCGAAATATCTATTTGTTGTTATTCTAACCTCTGTGCATTCATAACCTCCTAATAAGAAAGCTTTACTTCGCTGTTGGTCAAAAAGT
This sequence comes from Agrypnus murinus, assembly GCA_929113105.1. Lineage (NCBI taxonomy): Eukaryota > Metazoa > Arthropoda > Insecta > Coleoptera > Elateridae > Agrypnus > Agrypnus murinus. The sequence continues at coordinate 150,860,720 of OV816028.1, forward strand.
TTTGGAAATATCTATTTGTTGTTATTCTAACCTCTGTGCATTCATAACCTTCTAATACGAAATCTTTACTTCGATGTTGGTCAAAAAGTTTTGCTAATATCGACTTGTCGTTATCCTAACCTCTGTGCATTCATAACCTCCTAATACGAAATCTTTCCTTCGATGTTGGTCAAAAAGTTTTGTAAATATCGATTTGTCGTTATCCTAACCTCTTTGCATTCATAACCTCCTAATAAGAAATCTTTACTTCGATGTTGGTCAAAAAGTTTTGGAAATATCTATTTGTCGTTATTCTAACCTCTGTGCATTCATAACCTCCTAATAAGAAAGCTTTACTTCGATGTTGGTCAAAAAGTTTTGGAAATATCTATTTGTTGTTATTCTAACCTCTGTGCATTCATAACCTCCTAAGTTTTGGAAATATCTATTTGTTGTTATTCTAACCTCTGTGCATTCATAACCTCCTAATACGAAATCTTTCCTTCGATGTTGGTCAAAAAGTTTTGTAAATATCGATTTGTTTTTATCCTAACCTCTTTGCATTCATAACCTCCTAATAAGAAATCTTTACTTCGATGTTGGTCAAAAAGTTTTGGAAATATCTATTTGTCGTTATTCTAACCTCTGTGCATTCATAACCTCCTAATAAGAAAGCTTTACTTCGATGTTGGTCAAAAAGTTTTGGAAATATCTATTTGTTGTTATTCTAACCTCTGTGCATTCATAACCTCCTAAGTTTTGGAAATATCTATTTGTTGTTATTCTAACCTCTGTGCATTCATAACCTTCTAATACGAAATCTTTACTTCGATGTTGGTCAAAAAGTTTTGCTAATATCAACTTGTCGTTATCCTAACCTCTGTGCATTCATAACCTCCTAATACGAAATCTTTCCTTCGATGTTGGTCAAAAAGTTTTGTAAATATCGATTTGTCGTTATCCTAACCTCTTTGCATTCATAACCTCCTAATAAGAAATCTTTACTTCGATGTTGGTCAACGAGTTTTGGAAATATCTATTTGTCGTTATTCTAGCCTCTATGCATTCATAACCTCCTAATAAGAAATCTTTACTTCGATGTTGGTCAAAAAGTGTCGGAAATATCTATTTGTTGTTATTCTAACCTCTGTGCATTCATAAACTCCTAATAAGAAAGCTTTACTTCGCTGTTGGTCAAAAAGTTTTGGAAATATCTATTTGTTGTTATTCTAACCTCTGTGCATTCATAACCTCCTAATACGAAATCATTCCTTCGATGTTGGTCAAAAAGTTTTGTAAATATCGATTTGTCGTTATCCTAACCTCTTTGCATTCATAACCTCCTAATAAGAAATCTTTACTTCGATGTTGGTCAAAAAGTTTTGAAATATCTATTTGTCGTTATTCTAACCTCTGTGCATTCATAACCTCCTAATAAGAAAGCTTTACTTCGATGTTGGTCAAAAAGTTTTGGAAATATCTATTTGTTGTTATTCTAACCTCTGTGCATTCATAACCTCCTAAGTTTTGGAAATATCTAATTGTTGTTATTCTAGCCTCTATGCATTCATAACCTCCTAATAAGAAATCTTTACTGCGATGTTGGTCAAAAAGTTTTGCTAATATCGACTTGTCGTTATCCTAACCTCTGTGCATTCATAACCTCCTAATACGACATCTTTCCTTCGATGTTGGTCAAAAAGTTTTGGAAATATCTATTTGTCGTTATTCTAACCTCTGTGCATTCATAACCTCCTAATACGAAATCTTTCCTTCGATGTTGGTCAAAAAGTTTTGTAAATATCGATTTGTCGTTATTCTAACCTCTGTGCATTCATAACCTCCTAATAAGAAATCTTTACTTCGATGTTGGTCAAAAAGTTTTGGAAATATCTATTTGTCGTTATTCTAACCTCTGTGCAGTCATAACCTCCTAATAAGAAAGCTTTAATTCGATGTTGGTCAAAAAGTTTTGGAAATATCTATTTGTTGTTATTCTAACCTCTGTGCATTCATAACCTCCTAAGTTTTGGAAATATCTATTTGTTGTTATTCTAACCTCTGTGCATTCATAACCTTCTAATACGAAATCTTTACTTCGATGTTGGTCAAAAAGTTTTGCTAATATCGACTTGTCGTTATCCTAACCTCTGTGCATTCATAACCTCCTAATACGAAATCTTTCCTTCGATGTTGGTCAAAAAGTTTTGGAAATATCTATTTGTCGTTATCCTAACCTCTTTGCATTCATAACCTCCTAATAAGAAATCTTTACTTCGATGTTGGTCAAAAAGTTTTGGAAATATCTATTTGTCGTTATTCTAACCTCTGTGCATTCATAACCTCCTAATAAGAAAGCTTTACTTCGATGTTGGTCAAAAAGTTTTGGAAATATCTATTTGTTGTTATTCTAACCTCTGTGCATTCATAACCTTCTAATACGAAATCTTTACTTCGATGTTGGTCAATAAGTTTTGCTAATATCGACTTGTCGTTATCCTAACCTCTGTGCATTCATAACCTCCTAATACGAAATCTTTCCTTCGATGTTAGTCAAAAAGTTTTGTAAATATCGATTTGTCGTTATCCTAACCTCTTTGCATTCATAACCTCCTAATAAGAAATCTTTACTTCGATGTTGGTCAAAAAGTTTTGGAAATATCTATTTGTCGTTATTCTAACCTCTGTGCATTCATAACCTCCTAATAAGAAAGCTTTACTTCGATGTTGGTCAAAAAGTTTTGGAAATATCTATTTGTTGTTATTCTAACCTCTGTGCATTCATAACCTTCTAATACGAAATCTTTACTTCGATGTTGGTCAATAAGTTTTGCTAATATCGACTTGTCGTTATCCTAACCTCTGTGCATTCATAACCTCCTAATACGAAATCTTTCCTTCGATGTTAGTCAAAAAGTTTTGTAAATATCGATTTGTCGTTATCCTAACCTCTTTGCATTCATAACCTCCTAATAAGAAATCTTTACTTCGATGTTGGTCAAAAAGTTTTGGAAATATCTATTTGTCGTTATTCTAACCTCTGTGCATTCATAACCTCCTAATAAGAAAGCTTTACTTCGATGTTGGTCAAAAAGTTTTGGAAATATCTATTTGTTGTTATTCTAACCTCTGTGCATTCATAACCTCCTAAGTTTTGGAAATATCTATTTGTTGTTATTCTAACCTCTGTGCATTCATAACCTCCTAATACGAAATCTTTCCTTCGATGTTGGTCAAAAAGTTTTGTAAATATCGATTTGTCGTTATCCTAACTTCTTTGCATTCATAACCTCCTAATAAGAAATCTTTACTTCGATGTTGGTCAAAAAGTTTTGGAAATATCTATTTGTCGTTATTCTAACCTCTGTGCATTCATAACCTCCTAATAAGAAAGCTTTAATTCGATGTTTGTCAAAAAGTTTTGGAAATATCTATTTGTTGTTATTCTAACCTCTGTGCATTCATAACCTCCTAAGTTTTGGAAATATCTATTTGTTGTTATTCTAACCTCTGTGCATTCATAACCTTCTAATACGAAATCTTTACTTCGATGTTGGTCAAAAAGTTTTGCTAATATCGACTTGTCGTTATCCTAACCTCTGTGCATTCATAACCTCCTAATACGAAATCTTTCCTTCGATGTTGGTCAAAAAGTTTTGTAAATATCGATTTGTCGTTATCCTAACCTCTTTGCATTCATAACCTCCTAATAAGAAATCTTTACTTCGATGTTGGTCAAAAAGTTTTGGAAATATCTATTTGTCGTTATTCTAACCTCTGTGCATTCATAACCTCCTAATAAGAAAGCTTTACTTCGATGTTGGTCAAAAAGTTTTGGAAATATCTATTTGTTGTTATTCTAACCTCTGTGCATTCATAACCTCCGAAGTTTTGGAAATATCTATTTGTTGTTATTCTAACCTCTGTGCATTCATAACCTTCTAATACGAAATCTTTACTTCGATGTTGGTCAAAAAGTTTTGCTAATATCGACTTGTCGTTATCCTAACCTCTGTGCATTCATAACCTCCTAATACGAAATCTTTCCTTCGATGTTGGTCAAAAAGTTTTGTAAATATCGATTTGTCGTTATCCTAACCTCTTTGCATTCATAACCTCCTAATAAGAAATCTTTACTTCGATGTTGGTCAAAAAGTTTTGGAAATATCTATTTGTCGTTATTCTAACCTCTGTGCATTCATAACCTCCTAATAAGAAAGCTTTACTTCGATGTTGGTCAAAAAGTTTTGGAAATATCTATTTGTTGTTATTCTAACCTCTGTGCATTCATAACCTTCTAATACGAAATCTTTACTTCGATGTTGGTCAATAAGTTTTGCTAATATCGACTTGTCGTTATCCTAACCTCTGTGCATTCATAACCTCCTAATACGAAATCTTTCCTTCGATGTTAGTCAAAAAGTTTTGTAAATATCGATTTGTCGTTATCCTAACCTCTTTGCATTCATAACCTCCTAATAAGAAAGCTTTACTTCGCTGTTGGTCAAAAAGTTTTGGAAATATCTATTTGTCGTTATTCTAACCTCTGTGCATTCATAACCTCCTAATAAGAAAGCTTTACTTCGATGTTGGTCAAAAAGTTTTGGAAATATCTATTTGTTGTTATTCTAACCTCTGTGCATTCATAACCTCCTAAGTTTTGGAAATATCTATTTGTTGTTATTCTAACCTCTGTGCATTCATAACCTTCTAATACGAAATCTTTACTTCGATGTTGGTCAAAAAGTTTTGCTAATATCGACTTGTCGTTATCCTAACCTCTGTGCATTCATAACCTCCTAATACGAAATCTTTCCTTCGATGTTGGTCAAAAAGTTTTATAAATATCGATTTGTCGTTATCCTAACCTCTTTGCATTCATAACCTCCTATTAAGAAATCTTTACTTCGATGTTGGTCAAAAAGTGTCGGAAATATCTATTTGTTGTTATTCTAACCTCTGTGCATTCATAACCTCCTAATAAGAAAGCTTTACTTCGCTGTTGGTCAAAAAGTTTTGGAAATATCTATTTGTTGTTATTCTAACCTCTGTGCATTCATAACCTCCTAATACGTAATCTTTCCTTCGATGTTGGTCATAAAGTTTTGTAAATATCTATTTGTCGTTATTCTAACCTCTGTGCATTCATAACCTCCTAATAAGAAAGCTTTACTTCGATGTTGGTCAAAAAGTTTTGGAAATATCTATTTGTTGTTATTCCAACCTCTGTGCATTCATAACCTTCTAATACGAAATCTTTACTTCTATGTTGGTCAAAAAGTTTTGCTAATATCGAGTTGTCGTTATCCTAACCTCTGTGCATTCATAACCTCCTAATACGAAATCTTTCCTTCGATGTTGGTCAAAAAGTTTTGTAAATATCGATTTGTCGTTATCCTAACCTCTTTGCATTCATAACCTCCTAATAAGAAATCTTTACTTCGATGTTGGTCAAAAAGTTTTGGAAATATCTATTTGTCATTATTCTAACCTCTGTGCATTCATAACCTCCTAATAAGAAAGCTTTACTTCGATGTTGGTCAAAAAGTTTTGGAAATATCTATTTCTTGTTATTCTAACCTCTGTGCATTCATAACCTCCTAAGTTTTGGAAATATCTATTTGTTGTTATTCTAACCTCTGTGCATTCATAAACTCTTAAGTTTTGGAAATATCTATTTGTTGTTATTCTAACCTCTGTGCATTCATAACCTTCTAATACGAAATCTTTACTTCGATGTTGGTCAAAAAGTTTTGCTAATATCGACTTGTCGTTATCCTAACCTCTGTGCATTCATAACCTCCTAATACGAAATCTTTCCTTCGATGTTGGTCAAAAAGTTTTGTAAATATCGATTTGTCGTTATCCTAACCTCTTTGCATTCATAACCTCCTAATAAGAAATCTTTACTTCGATGTTGGTCAAAAAGTTTTGGAAATATCTATTTGTCGTTATTCTAACCTCTGTGCATTCATAACCTCCTAATAAGAAAGCTTTACTTCGATGTTGGTCAAAAAGTTTTGGAAATATCTATTTGTTGTTATTCTAACCTCTGTGCATTCATAAACTCTTAAGTTTTGGAAATATCTATTTGTTGTTATTCTAACCTCTGTGCATTCATAACCTTCTAATACGAAATCTTTACTTCGATGTTGGTCAAAAAGTTTTGCTAATATCGACTTGTCGTTATCCTAACCTCTGTGCATTCATAACCTCCTAATACGAAATCTTTCCTTCGATGTTGGTCAAAAAGTTTTGTAAATATCGATTTGTCGTTATCCTAACCTCTTTGCATTCATAACCTCCTAATAAGAAATCTTTACTTCGGTGTTGGTCAAAAAGTTTTGGAAATATCTATTTGTCGTTATTCTAGCCTCTATGCATTCATAACCTCCTAATAAGAAATCTTTACTTCGATGTTGGTCAAAAAGTGTCGGAAATATCTATTTGTTGTTATTCTAACCTCTGTGCATTCATAACCTCCTAATAAGAAAGCTTTACTTCGCTGTTGGTCAAAAAGTTTTGGAAATATCTATTTGTTGTTATTCTAACCTCTGTGCATTCATAACCTTCTAATACGAAATCTTTACTTCGATGTTGGTCAAAAAGTTTCGCTAATATCGACTTGTCGTTATTCTAACCTCTGTGCATTCATAACCTCCTAATACGAAATCTTTCCTTCGATGTTGGTCAAAAAGTTTTGTAAATATCGATTTGTCGTTATTCTAACCTCTTTGCATTCATAACCTCCTAATAAGAAATCTTTACTTCGATGTTGGTCAAAAAGTTTTGGAAATATCTATTTGTCGTTATTCTAACCTCTGTGCATTCATAACCTCCTAATAAGAAAGCTTTACTTCGATGTTGGTCAAAAAGTTTTGGAAATATCTATTTGTTGTTATTCTAACCTCTGTGCATTCATAACCTCCTAAGTTTTGGAAATATCTATTTGTTGTTATTCTAACCTCTGTGCATTCATAACCTCCTAATACGAAATCTTTCCTTCGATGTTGGTCAAAAAGTTTTGTAAATATCGATTTGTTTTTATCCTAACCTCTTTGCATTCATAACCTCCTAATAAGAAATCTTTACTTCGATGTTGGTCAAAAAGTTTTGGAAATATCTATTTGTCGTTATTCTAACCTCTGTGCATTCATAACCTCCTATTAAGAAAGCTTTACTTCGATGTTGGTCAAAAAGTTTTGGAAATATCTATTTGTTGTTATTCTAACCTCTGTGCATTCATAACCTTCTAATACGAAATCTTTACTTCGATGTTGGTCAAAAAGTTTTGCTAATATCAACTTGTCGTTATCCTAACCTCTGTGCATTCATAACCTCCTAATACGAAATCTTTCCTTCGATGTTGGTCAAAAAGTTTTGTAAATATCGATTTGTCGTTATCCTAACCTCTTTGCATTCATAACCTCCTAATAAGAAATCTTTACTTCGATGTTCAAAAAGTTTTGAAATATCTATTTGTCGTTATTCTAACCTCTGTGCATTCATAACCTCCTAATAAGAAAGCTTTACTTCGATGTTGGTCAAAAAGTTTTGGAAATATCTATTTGTTGTTATTCTAACCTCTGTGCATTCATAACCTCCTAATACGAAATCTTTCCTTCGATGTTGGTCAAAAAGTTTTGTAAATATCGATTTGTCGTTATCCTAACCTCTTTGCATTCATAACCTCCTAATAAGAAATCTTTACTTCGATGTTGGTCAAAAAGTTTTGGAAATATCTATTTGACGTTATTCTAGCCTCTATGCATTCATAACCTCCTAATAAGAAATCTTTACTTCGATGTTGGTCAAAAAGTGTCGGAAATATCTATTTGTTGTTATTCTAACCTCTGTGCATTCATAACCTCCTAATAAGAAAGCTTTACTTCGATGTTGGTCAAAAAGTTTTGGAAATATCTATTTGTTGTTATTCTAACCTCTGTGCATTCATAACCTCCTAAGTTTTGGAAATATCTATTTGTTGTTATTCTAACCTCTGTGCATTCATAACCTCCTAATACGAAATCTTTCCTTCGATGTTGGTCAAAAAGTTTTGTAAATATCGATTTGTCGTTATCCTAACCTCTTTGCATTCATAACCTCCTAATAAGAAATCTTTACTTCGATGTTGGTCAAAAAGTTTTGGAAATATCTATTTGTCGTTATTCTAACCTCTGTGCATTCATAACCTCCTAATAAGAAAGCTTTACTTCGATGTTGGTCAAAAAGTTTTGGAAATATCTATTTGTTGTTATTCTAACCTCTGTGCATTCATAACCTCCTAAGTTTTGGAAATATCTATTTGTTGTTATTCTAACCTCTGTGCATTCATAACCTCCTAATACGAAATCTTTCCTTCGATGTTGGTCAAAAAGTTTTGTAAATATCGATTTGTTTTTATCCTAACCTCTTTGCATTCATAACCTCCTAATAAGAAATCTTTACTTCGATGTTGGTCAAAAAGTTTTGGAAATATCTATTTGTCGTTATTCTAACCTCTGTGCATTCATAACCTCCTAATAAGAAAGCTTTACTTCGATGTTGGTCAAAAAGTTTTGGAAATATCTATTTGTTTTTATTCTAACCTCTGTGCATTCATAACCTTCTAATACGAAATCTTTACTTCGATGTTGGTCAAAAAGTTTTGCTAATATCAACTTGTCGTTATCCTAACCTCTGTGCATTCATAACCTCCTAATACGAAATCTTTCCTTCGATGTTGGTCAAAAAGTTTTGTAAATATCGATTTGTCGTTATCCTAACCTCTTTGCATTCATAACCTCCTAATAAGAAATCTTTACTTCGATGTTGGTCAAAAAGTTTTGGAAATATCTATTTGTCGTTATTCTAGCCTCTATGCATTCATAACCTCCTAATAAGAAATCTTTACTTCGATGTTGGTCAAAAAGTGTCGGAAATATCTATTTGTTGTTATTCTAACCTCTGTGCATTTATAACCTCCTAATAAGAAAGCTTTACTTCGATATTGGTCAAAAAGTTTTGGAAATATCTATTTGTTGTTATTCCAACCTCTGTGCATTCATAACCTTCTAATACGAAATCTTTACTTCTATGTTGGTCAAAAAGTTTTGCTAATATCGAGTTGTCGTTATCCTAACCTCTGTGCATTCATAACCTCCTAATACGAAATCTTTCCTTCGATGTTGGTCAAAAAGTTTTGTAAATATCGATTTGTCGTTATCCTAACCTCTTTGCATTCATAACCTCCTAATAAGAAATCTTTACTTCGATGTTGGTCAAAAAGTTTTGGAAATATCTATTTGTCATTATTCTAACCTCTGTGCATTCATAACCTCCTAATAAGAAATCTTTACTTCGATGTTCGTCAAAAAGTTTTGGAAATATCTATTTGTTGTTATTCTAACCTCTGTGCATTCATAACCTCCTAAGTTTTGGAAATATCTATTTGTTGTTATTCTAACCTCTGTGCATTCATAAACTCTTAAGTTTTGGAAATATCTATTTGTTGTTATTCTAACCTCTGTGCATTCATAACCTTCTAATACGAAATCTTTACTTCGATGTTGGTCAAAAAGTTTTGCTAATATCGACTTGTCGTTATCCTAACCTCTGTGCATTCATAACCTCCTAATACGATATCTTTCCTTCGATGTTGGTCAAAAAGTTTTGTAAATATCGATTTGTCGTTATCCTAACCTCTTTGCATTCATAACCTCCTAATAAGAAATCTTTACTTCGATGTTGGTCAAAAAGTTTTGGAAATATCTATTTGTCGTTATTCTAACCTCTGTGCATTCATAACCTCCTAATAAGAAAGCTTTACTTCGATGTTGGTCAAAAAGTTTTGGAAATATCTATTTGTTGTTATTCTAACCTCTGTGCATTCATAAACTCTTAAGTTTTGGAAATATCTATTTGTTGTTATTCTAACCTCTGTGCATTCATAACCTTCTAATACGAAATCTTTACTTCGATGTTGGTCAAAAAGTTTTGCTAATATCGACTTGTCGTTATCCTAACCTCTGTGCATTCATAACCTCCTAATACGAAATCTTTCTTTCGATGTTGGTCAAAAAGTTTTGTAAATATCGATTTGTCGTTATCCTAACCTCTTTGCATTCATAACCTCCTAATAAGAAATCTTTACTTCGGTGTTGGTCAAAAAGTTTTGGAAATATCTATTTGTCGTTATTCTAGCCTCTATGCATTCATAACCTCCTAATAAGAAATCTTTACTTCGATGTTGGTCAAAAAGTGTCGGAAATATCTATTTGTTGTTATTCTAACCTCTGTGCATTCATAACCTCCTAATAAGAAAGCTTTACTTCGCTGTTGGTCAAAAAGTTTTGGAAATATCTATTTGTTGTTATTCTAACCTCTGTGCATTCATAACCTCCTAATACGAAATCTTTCCTTCGAAGTTGGTCAAAAAGTTTTGTAAATATCGATTTGTCGTTATCCTAACCTCTTTGCATTCATAACCTCCTAATAAGAAATCTTTACTTCGATGTTGGTCAAAAAGTTTTGGAAATATCTATTTGTCGTTATTCTAACCTCTGTGCATTCATAACCTCCTAATAAGAAAGCTTTACTTCGATGTTGGTCAAAAAGTTTTGGAAATATCTATTTGTTGTTATTCTAACCTCTGTGCATTCATAACCTCCTAAGTTTTGGAAATATCTATTTGTTGTTATTCTAACCTCTGTGCATTCATAACCTCCTAATACGAAATCTTTCCTTCGATGTTGGTCAAAAAGTTTTGTAAATATCGATTTGTTTTTATCCTAACCTCTTTGCATTCATAACCTCCTAATAAGAAAGCTTTACTTCGCTGTTGGTCAAAAAGTGTCGGAAATATCTATTTGTTGTTATTCTAACCTCTGTGCATTCATAACCTCCTAATACGAAATCTTTCCTTCGATGTTGGTCAAAAAGTTTTGTAAATATCGATTTGTCGTTATCCTAACCTCTTTGCATTCATAACCTCCTAATAAGAAATCTTTACTTCGATGTTGGTCAAAAAGTTTTGGAAATATCTATTTGTCGTTATTCTAACCTCTGTGCATTCATAACCTCCTAATAAGAAAGCTTTACTTCGATGTTGGTCAAAAAGTTTTGGAAATATCTATTTGTTGTTATTCTAACCTCTGTGCATTCATAACCTCCTAAGTTTTGGAAATATCTATTTGTTGTTATTCTAACCTCTGTGCATTCATAACCTCCTAATAAGAAAGCTTTACTTCGCTGTTGGTCAAAAAGTGTCGGAAATATCTATTTGTTGTTATTCTAACCTCTGTGCATTCATAACCTCCTAATACGAAATCTTTCCTTCGATGTTGGTCAAAAAGTTTTGTAAATATCGATTTGTCGTTATCCTAACCTCTTTGCATTCATAACCTCCTAATAAGAAATCTTTACTTCGATGTTGGTCAAAAAGTTTTGGAAATATCTATTTGTCGTTATTCTAACCTCTGTGCATTCATAACCTCCTAATAAGAAAGCTTTACTTCGATGTTGGTCAAAAAGTTTTGGAAATATCTATTTGTTGTTATTCTAACCTCTGTGCATTCATAACCTCCTAAGTTTTGGAAATATCTATTTGTTGTTATTCTAAAATCTGTGCATTCATAACCTCCTAATACGAAATCTTTCCTTCGATGTTGGTCAAAAAGTTTTGTAAATATCGATTTGTTTTTATCCTAACCTCTTTGCATTCATAACCTCCTAATAAGAAATCTTTACTTCGATGTTGGTCAAAAAGTTTTGGAAATATCTATTTGTCGTTATTCTAACCTCTGTGCATTCATAACCTCCTATTAAGAAAGCTTTACTTCGATGTTGGTCAAAAAGTTTTGGAAATTTCTATTTGTTGTTATTCTAACCTCTGTGCATTCATAACCTTCTAATACGAAATCTTTACTTCGATGTTGGTCAAAAAGTTTTGCTAATATCAACTTGTCGTTATCCTAACCTCTGTGCATTCATAACCTCCTAATACGAAATCTTTCCTTCGATGTTGGTCAAAAAGTTTTGTAAATATCGATTTGTCGTTATCCTAACCTCTTTGCATTCATAACCTCCTAATAAGAAATCTTTACATCGATGTTGGTCAAAAAGTTTTGGAAATATCTATTTGTCGTTATTCTAGCCTCTATGCATTCATAACCTCCTAATAAGAAATCTGTACTTCGATGTTGGTCAAAAAGTGTCGGAAATATCTATTTGTTGTTATTCTAACCTCTGTGCATTCATAACCTCCTAATACGAAATCTTTCCTTCGATGTTGGTCAAAAAGTTTTGTAAATATCGATTTGTCGTTATCCTAACCTCTTTGCATTCATAACCTCCTAATAAGAAATCTTTACTTCGATGTTCAAAAAGTTTTGAAATATCTATTTGTCGTTATTCTAACCTCTGTGCATTCATAACCTCCTAATAAGAAAGCTTTACTTCGATGTTGGTCAAAAAGTTTTGGAAATATCTATTTGTTGTTATTCTAACCTCTGTGCATTCATAACCTCCTAATACGAAATCTTTCCTTCGATGTTGGTCAAAAAGTTTTGTAAATATCGATTTGTCGTTATCCTAACCTCTGTGCATTCATAACCTCCTAATAAGAAAGCTTTACTTCGATGTTGGTCAAAAAGTTTTGGAAATATCTATTTGTTGTTATTCTAACCTCTGTGCATTCATAACCTCCTAAGTTTTGGAAATATCTATTTGTTGTTATTCTAACCTCTGTGCATTCATAACCTTCTAATACGAAATCTTTACTTCGATGTTGGTCAAAAAGTTTTGCTAATATCGACTTGTCGTTATCCTAACCTCTGTGCATTCATAACCTCCTAATACGAAATCTTTCCTTCGATGTTGGTCAAAAAGTTTTGTAAATATCGATTTGTCGTTATCCTAACCTCTTTGCATTCATAACCTCCTAATAAGAAATCTTTACTTCGATGTTGGTCAAAAAGTTTTGGAAATATCTATTTGTCGTTATTCTAGCCTCTATGCATTCATAACCTCCTAATAAGAAATCTTTACTTCGATGTTGGTCAAAAAGTGTCGGAAATATCTATTTGTTGTTATTCTAACCTCTGTGCATTCATAACCTCCTAATAAGAAAGCTTTACTTCGATGTTGGTCAAAAAGTTTTGGAAATATCTATTTGTTGTTATTCTAACCTCTGTGCATTCATAACCTCCTAAGTTTTGGAAATATCTATTTGTTGTTATTCTAACCTCTGTGCATTCATAACCTCCTAATACGAAATCTTTCCTTCGATGTTGGTCAAAAAGTTTTGTAAATATCGATTTGTCGTTATCCTAACCTCTTTGCATTCATAACCTCCTAATAATAAATCTTTACTTCGATGTTGGTCAAAAAGTTTTGGAAATATCTATTTGTCGTTATTCTAACCTCTGTGCATTCATAACCTCCTAATAAGAAAGCTTTACTTCGATGTTGGTCAAAAAGTTTTGGAAATATCTATTTGTTGTTATTCTAACCTCTGTGCATTCATAACCTTCTAATACGAAATCTTTACTTCGATGTTGGTCAAAAAGTTTTGCTAATATCAACTTGTCGTTATCCTAACCTCTGTGCATTCATAACCTCCTAATACGAAATCTTTCCTTCGATGTTGGTCAAAAAGTTTTGTAAATATCGATTTGTCGTTATCCTAACCTCTTTGCATTCATAACCTCCTAATAAGAAATCTTTACATCGATGTTGGTCAAAAAGTTTTGGAAATATCTATTTGTCGTTATTCTAGCCTCTATGCATTCATAACCTCCTAATAAGAAATCTTTACTTCGATGTTGGTCAAAAAGTGTCGGAAATATCTATTTGTTGTTATTCTAACCTCTGTGCATTCATAACCTCCTAATAAGAAAGCTTTACTTCGCTGTTGGTCAAAAAGTTTTGGAAATATCTATTTGTTGTTATTCTAACCTCTGTGCATTCATAACCTCCTAATACGAAATCTTTCCTTCGATGTTGGTCAAAAAGTTTTGTAAATATCGATTTGTCGTTATCCTAACCTCTTTGCATTCATAACCTCCTAATAAGAAATCTTTACTTCGATGTTGTTCAAAAAGTTTTGAAATATCTATTTGTCGTTATTCTAACCTCTGTGCATTCATAACCTCCTAATAAGAAAGCTTTACTTCGATGTTGGTCAAAAAGTTTTGGAAATATCTATTTGTTGTTATTCTAACCTCTGTGCATTCATAACATTCTAATACGAAATCTTTACTTCGATGTTGGTCAAAAAGTTTTGCTAATATCGACTTGTCGTTATCCTAACCTCTGTGCATTCATAACCTCCTAATACGAAATCTTTCCTTCGATGTTGGTCAAAAAGTTTTGTAAATATCGATTTGTCGTTATCCTAACCTCTTTGCATTCATAACCTCCTAATAAGAAATCTTTACTTCGATGTTGTTCAAAAAGTTTTGAAATATCTATTTGTCGTTATTCTAACCTCTGTGCATTCATAACCTCCTAATAAGAAAGCTTTACTTCGATGTTGGTCAAAAAGTTTTGGAAATATCTATTTGTTGTTATTCTAACCTCTGTGCATTCATAACATTCTAATACGAAATCTTTACTTCGATGTTGGTCAAAAAGTTTTGCTAATATCGACTTGTCGTTATCCTAACCTCTGTGCATTCATAACCTCCTAATACGAAATCTTTCCTTCGATGTTGGTCAAAAAGTTTTGTAAATATCGACTTGTCGTTATCCTAACCTCTTTGCATTCATAACCTCCTAATAAGAAATCTTTACTTCGATGTTGGTCAAAAAGTTTTGGAAATATCTATTTGTCGTTATTCTAGCCTCTATGCATTCATAACCTCCTAATAAGAAATCTTTACTTCGATGTTGGTCAAAAAGTGTCGGAAATATCTATTTGTTGTTATTCTAACCTCTGTGCATTCATAACCTCCTAATAAGAAAGCTTTACTTCGATGTTGGTCAAAAAGTTTTGGAAATATCTATTTGTTGTTATTCTAACCTCTGTGCATTCATAACCTCCTAAGTTTTGGAAATATCTATTTACTTCGATGTTGGTCAAAAAGTTTTGCTAATATCGACTTGTCGTTATCCTAACCTCTGTGCATTCATAACCTCCTAATACGAAATCTTTCCTTCGATGTTGGTCAAAAAGTTTTGTAAATATCGATTTGTCGTTATCCTAACCTCTTTGCATTCATAACCTCCTAATAAGAAATCTTTACTTCGGTGTTGGTCAAAAAGTTTTGGAAATATCTATTTGTCGTTATTCTAGCCTCTATGCATTCATAACCTCCTAATAAGAAATCTTTACTTCGATGTTGGTCAAAAAGTGTCGGAAATATCTATTTGTTGTTATTCTAACCTCTGTGCATTCATAACCTCCTAATAAGAAAGCTTTACTTCGCTGTTGGTCAAAAAGTTTTGGAAATATCTATTTGTTGTTATTCTAACCTCTGTGCATTCATAACCTTCTAATACGAAATCTTTACTTCGATGTTGGTCAAAAAGTTTCGCTAATATCGACTTGTCGTTATCCTAACCTCTGTGCATTCATAACCTAATACGAAATCTTTCCTTCGATGTTGGTCAAAAAGTTTTGTAAATATCGATTTGTCGTTATCCTAACCTCTTTGCATTAATAACCTCCTAATAAGAAATCTTTACTTCGATGTTGGTCAAAAAGTTTTGGAAATATCTATTTGTCGTTATTCTAACCTCTGTGCATTCATAACCTCCTAATAAGAAAGCTTTACTTCGATGTTGGTCAAAAAGTTTTGGAAATATCTATTTGTTGTTATTCTAACCTCTGTGCATTCATAACCTCCTAAGTTTTGGAAATATCTAATTGTTGTTATTCTAACCTCTGTGCATTCATAACCTTCTAATACGAAATCTTTACTTCGATGTTGGTCAAAAAGTTTCGCTAATATCGACTTGTCGTTATCATAACCTCTGTGCATTCATAACCTCCTAATACGAAATCTTTCCTTCGATGTTGGTCAAAAAGTTTTGTAAATATCGATTTGTTTTTATCCTAACCTCTTTGCATTCATAACCTCCTAATAAGAAATCTTTACTTCGATGTTGGTCAAAAAGTTTTGGAAATATCTATTTGTTTTTATTCTAACCTCTGTGCATTCATAACCTCCTAATACGAAATCTTTCCTTCGATGTTGGTCAAAAAGTTTTGTAAATATCGATTTGTCGTTATCCTAACCTCTTTGCATTCATAACCTCCTAATAAGAAATCTTTACTTCGATGTTGTTCAAAAAGTTTTGAAATATCTATTTGTCGTTATTCTAACCTCTGTGCATTCATAACCTCCTAATAAGAAAGCTTTACTTCGATGTTGGTCAAAAAGTTTTGGAAATATCTATTTGTTGTTATTCTAACCTCTGTGCATTCATAACCTCCTAAGTTTTGGAAATATCTATTTGTTGTTATTCTAACCTCTGTGCATTCATAACCTTCTAATACGAAATCTTTCCTTCGATGTTGGTCAAAAAGTTTTGTAAATATCGATTTGTCGTTATCCTAACCTCTTTGCATTCATAACCTCCTAATAAGAAATCTTTACTTCGATGTTGGTCAAAAAGTTTTGGAAATATCTATTTGTCGTTATTCTAGCCTCTATGCATTCATAACCTCCTAATAAGAAATCTTTACTTCGATGTTGGTCAAAAACTGTCGGAAATATCTATTTGTTGTTATTCTAACCTCTGTGCATTCATAACCTCCTAATAAGAAAGCTTTACTTCGCTGTTGGTCAAAAAGTTTTGGAAATATCTATTTGTTGTTATTCTAACCTCTGTGCATTCATAACATTCTAATACGAAATCTTTACTTCGATGTTGGTCAAAAAGTTTTGCTAATATCGACTTGTCGTTATCCTAACCTCTGTGCATTCATAACCTCCTAATACGAAATCTTTCCTTCGATGTTGGTCAAAAAGTTTTGTAAATATCGATTTGTCGTTATCCTAACCTCTTTGCATTCATAACCTCCTAATAAGAAATCTTTACTTCGATGTTGGTCAAAAAGTTTTGTAAATATCGATTTGTCGTTATCCTAACCTCTTTGCATTCATAACCTCCTAATAAGAAATCTTTACTTCGATGTTGGTCAAAAAGTTTTGGAAATATCTATTTGTCGTTATTCTAACCTCTGTGCATTCATAACCTCCTAATAAGAAAGCTTTACTTCGATGTTGGTCAAAAAGTTTTGGAAATATCTATTTGTTGTTATTCTAACCTCTGTGCATTCATAACCTTCTAATACGAAATCTTTCCTTCGATGTTGGTCAAAAAGTTTTGTAAATATCGATTTGTCGTTATCCTAACTTCTTTGCATTCATAACCTCCTAATAAGAAATCTTTACTTCGATGTTGGTCAAAAAGTTTTGGAAATATCTATTTGTCGTTATTCTAACCTCTGTGCATTCATAACCTCCTAATAAGAAAGCTTTAATTCGATGTTGGTCAAAAAGTTTTGGAAATATCTATTTGTTGTTATTCTAACCTCTGTGCATTCATAACCTTCTAATACGAAATCTTTACTTCGATGTTGGTCAAATAGTTTTGCTAATATCGACTTGTCGTTATCCTAACCTCTGTGCATTCATAATCTCCTAATACGAAATCTTTCCTTCGATGTTGGTCAAAAAGTTTTGTAAATATCGATTTGTCGTTATCCTAACCTCTTTGCATTCATAACCTCCTAATAAGAAATCTTTACTTCGATGCTGGTCAAAAAGTTTTGGAAATATCTATTTGTCGTTATTCTAACCTCTGTGCATTCATATCCTCCTAATAAGAAAGCTTTACTTCGATGTTGGTCAAAAAGTTTTGGAAATATCTATTTGTTGTTATTCTAACCTCTGTGCATTCATAACCTCCTAAGTTTTGGAAATATCTATTTGTTGTTATTCTAACCTCTGTGCATTCATAACCTTCTAATACGAAATCTTTACTTCGATGTTGGTCAAAAAGTTTTGCTAATATCGACTTGTCGTTATCCTAACCTCTGTGCATTCATAACCTCCTAATACGAAATCTTTCCTTCGATGTTGGTCAAAAAGTTTTGTAAATATCGATTTGTCGTTATCCTAACCTCTTTGCATTCATAACCTCCTATTAAGAATTCTTTACTTCGATGTTGGTCAAAAAGTTTTGGAAATATCTATTTGTCGTTATTCTAGCCTCTATGCATTCATAACCTCCTAATAAGAAATCTTTACTTCGATGTTGGTCAAAAAGTGTCGGAAATATCTATTTGTTGTTATTCTAACCTCTGTGCACTCATAACCTCCTAATAAGAAAGCTTTACTTCGATGTTGGTCAAAAAGTTTTGGAAATATCTATTTGTTGTTATTCTAACCTCTGTGCATTCATAACCTCCTAAGTTTTGGAAATATCTATTTACTTCGATGTTGGTCAAAAAGTTTTGCTAATATCGACTTGTCGTTATCCTAACCTCTGTGCATTCATAACCTCCTAATACGAAATCTTTCCTTCGATGTTGGTCAAAAAGTTTTGTAAATATCGATTTGTCGTTATCCTAACCTCTTTGCATTCATAACCTCCTAATAAGAAATCTTTACTTCGGTGTTGGTCAAAAAGTTTTGGAAATATCTATTTGTCGTTATTCTAACCTCTGTGCATTCATAACCTCCTAATAAGAAAGCTTTACTTCGATGTTGGTCAAAAAGTTTTGGAAATATCTATTTGTTGTTATTCTAACCTCTGTGCATTCATAACCTCCTAAGTTTTGGAAATATCTATTTGTTGTTATTCTAACCTCTGTGCATTCATAACCTTCTAATACGAAATCTTTACTTCGATGTTGGTCAAAAAGTTTTGCTAATATCAACTTGTCGTTATCCTAACCTCTGTGCATTCATAACCTCCTAATACGAAATCTTTCCTTCGATGTTGGTCAAAAAGTTTTGTAAATATCGATTTGTCGTTATCCTAACCTCTTTGCATTCATAACCTCCTAATAAGAAATCTTTACATCGATGTTGGTCAAAAAGTTTTGGAAATATCTATTTGTCGTTATTCTAGCCTCTATGCATTCATAACCTCCTAATAAGAAATCTTTACTTCGATGTTGGTCAAAAAGTGTCGGAAATATCTATTTGTTGTTATTCTAACCTCTGTGCATTCATAAACTCCTAATAAGAAAGCTTTACTTCGCTGTTGGTCAAAAAGTTTTGGAAATATCTATTTGTTGTTATTCTAACCTCTGTGCATTCATAACCTCCTAATACGAAATCTTTCCTTCGATGTTGGTCAAAAAGTTTTGTAAATATCGATTTGTCGTTATCCTAACCTCTTTGCATTCATAACCTCCTAATAAGAAATCTTTACTTCGATGTTGTTCAAAAAGTTTTGAAATATCTATTTGTCGTTATTCTAACCTCTGTGCATTCATAACCTCCTAATAAGAAAGCTTTACTTCGATGTTGGTCAAAAAGTTTTGGAAATATCTATTTGTTGTTATTCTAACCTCTGTGCATTCATAACCTCCTAAGTTTTGGAAATATCTATTTGTTGTTATTGTAACCTCTGTGCATTCATAACCTTCTAATACGAAATCTTTACTTCGATGTTGGTCAAAAAGTTTTGCTAATATCGACTTGTTGTTATCCTAACCTCTGTGCATTCATAACCTCCTAATACGAAATCTTTCCTTCGATGTTGGTCAAAAAGTTTTGTAAATATCGATTTGTCGTTATCCTAACCTCTTTGCATTCATAACCTCCTAATAAGAAATCTTTACTTCGATGTTGGTCAAAAAGTGTCGGAAATATCTATTTGTTGTTATTCTAACCTCTGTGCATTCATAACCTCCTAATAAGAAAGCTTTACTTCGATGTTGGTCAAAAAGTGTCGGAAATATCTATTTGTTGTTATTCTAACCTCTGTGCATTCATAACCTCCTAATAAGAAAGCTTTACTTCGATGTTGGTCAAAAAGTTTTGGAAATATCTATTTGTTGTTATTCTAACCTCTGTGCATTCATAACCTCCTAAGTTTTGGAAATATCTATTTACTTCGATGTTGGTCAAAAAGTTTTGCTAATATCGACTTGTCGTTATCCTAACCTCTGTGCATTCATAACCTCCTAATACGAAATCTTTCCTTCGATGTTGGTCAAAAAGTTTTGTAAATATCGATTTGTCGTTATCCTAACCTCTTTGCATTCATAACCTCCTAATAAGAAATCTTTACTTCGGTGTTGGTCAAAAAGTTTTGGAAATATCTATTTGTCGTTATTCTAACCTCTGTGCATTCATAACCTCCTAATAAGAAAGCTTTACTTCGATGTTGGTCAAAAAGTTTTGGAAATATCTATTTGTTGTTATTCTAACCTCTGTGCATTCATAACCTCCTAAGTTTTGGAAATATCTATTTGTTGTTATTCTAACCTCTGTGCATTCATAACCTTCTAATACGAAATCTTTACTTCGATGTTGGTCAAAAAGTTTTGCTAATATCAACTTGTCGTTATCCTAACCTCTGTGCATTCATAACCTCCTAATACGAAATCTTTCCTTCGATGTTGGTCAAAAAGTTTTGTAAATATCGATTTGTCGTTATCCTAACCTCTTTGCATTCATAACCTCCTAATAAGAAATCTTTACATCGATGTTGGTCAAAAAGTTTTGGAAATATCTATTTGTCGTTATTCTAGCCTCTATGCATTCATAACCTCCTAATAAGAAATCTTTACTTCGATGTTGGTCAAAAAGTGTCGGAAATATCTATTTGTTGTTATTCTAACCTCTGTGCATTCATAACCTCCTAATAAGAAAGCTTTACTTCGATGTTGGTCAAAAAGTTTTGGAAATATCTATTTGTTGTTATTCTAACCTCTGTGCATTCATAACCTCCTAAGTTTTGGAAATATCTATTTACTTCGATGTTGGTCAAAAAGTTTTGCTAATATCGACTTGTCGTTATCCTAACCTCTGTGCATTCATAACCTCCTAATACGAAATCTTTCCTTCGATGTTGGTCAAAAAGTTTTGTAAATATCGATTTGTCGTTATCCTAACCTCTTTGCATTCATAACCTCCTAATAAGAAATCTTTACTTCGGTGTTGGTCAAAAAGTTTTGGAAATATCTATTTGTCGTTATTCTAACCTCTGTGCATTCATAACCTCCTAATAAGAAAGCTTTACTTCGATGTTGGTCAAAAAGTTTTGGAAATATCTATTTGTTGTTATTCTAACCTCTGTGCATTCATAACCTCCTAAGTTTTGGAAATATCTATTTGTTGTTATTCTAACCTCTGTGCATTCATAACCTTCTAATACGAAATCTTTACTTCGATGTTGGTCAAAAAGTTTTGCTAATATCAACTTGTCGTTATCCTAACCTCTGTGCATTCATAACCTCCTAATACGAAATCTTTACTTCGATGTTGGTCAAAAAGTTTTGTAAATATCGATTTGTCGTTATCCTAACCTCTTTGCATTCATAACCTCCTAATAAGAAATCTTTACATCGATGTTGGTCAAAAAGTTTTGGAAATATCTATTTGTCGTTATTCTAGCCTCTATGCATTCATAACCTCCTAATAAGAAATCTTTACTTCGATGTTGGTCAAAAAGTGTCGGAAATATCTATTTGTTGTTATTCTAACCTCTGTGCATTCATAAACTTCTAATAAGAAAGCTTTACTTCGCTGTTGGTCAAAAAGTTTTGGAAATATCTATTTGTTGTTATTCTAACCTCTGTGCATTCATAACCTCCTAATACGAAATCTTTCCTTCGATGTTGGTCAAAAAGTTTTGTAAATATCGATTTGTCGTTATCCTAACCTCTTTGCATTCATAACCTCCTAATAAGAAATCTTTACTTCGATGTTGTTCAAAAAGTTTTGAAATATCTATTTGTCGTTATTCTAACCTCTGTGCATTCATAACCTCCTAATAAGAAAGCTTTACTTCGATGTTGGTAAAAAAGTTTTGGAAATATCTATTTGTTGTTATTCTAACCTCTGTGCATTCATAACATTCTAATACGAAATCTTTACTTCGATGTTGGTCAAAAAGTTTTGCTAATATCGACTTGTCGTTATCCTAACCTCTGTGCATTCATAACCTCCTAATACGAAATCTTTCCTTCGATGTTGGTCAAAAAGTTTTGTAAATATCGATTTGTCGTTATCCTAACCTCTTTGCATTCATAACCTCCTAATAAGAAATCTTTACTTCGATGTTGGTCAAAAAGTTTTGGAAATATCTATTTGTCGTTATTCTAACCTCTGTGCATTCATAACCTCCTAATAAGAAAGCTTTACTTCGATGTTGGTCAAAAAGTTTTGGAAATATCTATTTGTTGTTATTCTAACCTCTGTGCATTCATAACCTTCTAATACGAAATCTTTACTTCGATGTTGGTCAAAAAGTTTTGCTAATATCAACTTGTCGTTATCCTAACCTCTGTGCATTCATAACCTCCTAATACGAAATCTTTCCTTCGATGTTGGTCAAAAAGTTTTGTAAATATCGATTTGTCGTTATCCTAACCTCTTTGCATTCATAACCTCCTAATAAGAAATCTTTACATCGATGTTGGTCAAAAAGTTTTGGAAATATCTATTTGTCGTTATTCTAGCCTCTATGCATTCATAACCTCCTAATAAGAAATCTTTACTTCGATGTTGGTCAAAAAGTGTCGGAAATATCTATTTGTTGTTATTCTAACCTCTGTGCATTCATAAACTCCTAATAAGAAAGCTTTACTTCGCTGTTGGTCAAAAAGTTTTGGAAATATCTATTTGTTGTTATTCTAACCTCTGTGCATTCATAACCTCCTAATACGAAATCTTTCCTTCGATGTTGGTCAAAAAGTTTTGTAAATATCGATTTGTCGTTATCCTAACCTCTTTGCATTCATAACCTCCTAATAAGAAATCTTTACTTCGATGTTGTTCAAAAAGTTTTGAAATATCTATTTGTCGTTATTCTAACCTCTGTGCATTCATAACCTCCTAATAAGAAAGCTTTACTTCGATGTTGGTCAAAAAGTTTTGGAAATATCTATTTGTTGTTATTCTAACCTCTGTGCATTCATAACCTCCTAAGTTTTGGAAATATCTATTTGTTGTTATTCTAACCTCTGTGCATTCATAACCTTCTAATACGAAATCTTTACTTCGATGTTGGTCAAAAAGCTTTGCTAATATCGACTTGTTGTTATCCTAACCTCTGTGCATTCATAACCTCCTAATACGAAATCTTTCCTTCGATGTTGGTCAAAAAGTTTTGTAAATATCGATTTGTCGTTATCCTAACCTCTTTGCATTCATAACCTCCTAATAAGAAATCTTTACTTCGATGTTGGTCAAAAAGTTTTGGAAATATCTATTTGTCGTTATTCTAGCCTCTATGCATTCATAACCTCCTAATAAGAAATCTTTACTTCGATGTTGGTCAAAAAGTGTCGGAAATATCTATTTGTTGTTATTCTAACCTCTGTGCATTCATAACCTCCTAATAAGAAAGCTTTACTTCGATGTTGGTCAAAAAGTTTTGGAAATATCTATTTGTTGTTATTCTAACCTCTGTGCATTCATAACCTCCTAAGTTTTGGAAATATCTATTTACTTCGATGTTGGTCAAAAAGTTTTGCTAATATCGACTTGTCGTTATCCTAACCTCTGTGCATTCATAACCTCCTAATACGAAATCTTTCCTTCGATGTTGGTCAAAAAGTTTTGTAAATATCGATTTGTCGTTATCCTAACCTCTTTGCATTCATAACCTCCTAATAAGAAATCTTTACTTCGGTGTTGGTCAAAAAGTTTTGGAAATATCTATTTGTCGTTATTCTAACCTCTTAGCATTCATAACCTCCTAATAAGAAAGCTTTACTTCGATGTTGGTCAAAAAGTTTTGGAAATATCTATTTGTTGTTATTCTAACCTCTGTGCATTCATAACCTCCTAAGTTTTGGAAATATCTATTTGTTGTTATTCTAACCTCTGTGCATTCATAACCTTCTAATACGAAATCTTTACTTCGATGTTGGTCAAAAAGTTTTGCTAATATCGACTTGTCGTTATCCTAACCTCTGTGCATTCATAACCTCCTAATACGAAATCTTTCCTTCGATGTTGGTCAAAAAGTTTTGTAAATATCGATTTGTCGTTATCCTAACCTCTTTGCATTCATAACCTCCTAATAAGAAATCTTTACATCGATGTTGGTCAAAAAGTTTTGGAAATATCTATTTGTCGTTATTCTAACCTCTGTGCATTCATAACCTCCTAATAAGAAAGCTTTACTTCGATGTTGGTCAAAAAGTTTTGGAAATATCTATTTGTTGTTATTCTAACCTCTGTGCATTCATAACCTCCTAAGTTTTGGAAATATCTATTTGTTGTTATTCTAACCTCTGTGCATTCATAACCTCCTAATACGAAATCTTTCCTTCGATGTTGGTCAAAAAGTTTTGTAAATATCGATTTGTTTTTATCCTAACCTCTTTGCATTCATAACCTCCTAATAAGAAATCTTTACTTCGATGTTGGTCAAAAAGTTTTGGAAATATCTATTTGTCGTTATTCTAACCTCTGTGCATTCATAACCTCCTAATAAGAAAGCTTTACTTCGATGTTGGTCAAAAAGTTTTGGAAATATCTATTTGTTGTTATTCTAACCTCTGTGCATTCATAACCTCCTAAGTTTTGGAAATATCTATTTGTTGTTATTCTAACCTCTGTGCATTCATAACCTTCTAATACGAAATCTTTACTTCGATGTTGGTCAAAAAGTTTTGCTAATATCAACTTGTCGTTATCCTAACCTCTGTGCATTCATAACCTCCTAATACGAAATCTTTCCTTCGATGTTGGTCAAAAAGTTTTGTAAATATCGATTTGTCGTTATCCTAACCTCTTTGCATTCATAACCTCCTAATAAGAAATCTTTACTTCGATGTTGGTCAACGAGTTTTGGAAATATCTATTTGTCGTTATTCTAGCCTCTATGCATTCATAACCTCCTAATAAGAAATCTTTACTTCTATGTTGGTCAAAAAGTGTCGGAAATATCTATTTGTTGTTATTCTAACCTCTGTGCATTCATAAACTCCTAATAAGAAAGCTTTACTTCGCTGTTGGTCAAAAAGTTTTGGAAATATCTATTTGTTGTTATTCTAACCTCTGTGCATTCATAACCTCCTAATACGAAATCATTCCTTCGATGTTGGTCAAAAAGTTTTGTAAATATCGATTTGTCGTTATCCTAACCTCTTTGCATTCATAACCTCCTAATAAGAAATCTTTACTTCGATGTTGGTCAAAAAGTTTTGAAATATCTATTTGTCGTTATTCTAACCTCTGTGCATTCATAACCTCCTAATAAGAAAGCTTTACTTCGATGTTGGTCAAAAAGTTTTGGAAATATCTATTTGTTGTTATTCTAACCTCTGTGCATTCATAACCTCCTAAGTTTTGGAAATATCTATTTGTTGTTATTCTAGCCTCTATGCATTCATAACCTCCTAATAAGAAATCTTTACTGCGATGTTGGTCAAAAAGTTTTGCTAATATCGACTTGTCGTTATCCTAACCTCTGTGCATTCATAACCTCCTAATACGAAATCTTTCCTTCGATGTTGGTCAAAAAGTTTTGGAAATATCTATTTGTCGTTATTCTAACCTCTGTGCATTCATAACCTCCTAATACGAAATCTTTCCTTCGATGTTGGTCAAAAAGTTTTGTAAATATCGATTTGTCGTTATTCTAACCTCTGTGCATTCATAACCTCCATATAAGAAATCTTTACTTCGATGTTGGTCAAAAAGTTTTGGAAATATCTATTTGTCGTTATTCTAACCTCTGTGCATTCATAACCTCCTAATAAGAAAGCTTTAATTCGATGTTGGTCAAAAAGTTTTGGAAATATCTATTTGTTGTTATTCTAACCTCTGTGCATTCATAACCTCCTAAGTTTTGGAAATATCTATTTGTTGTTATTCTAACCTCTGTGCATTCATAACCTTCTAATACGAAATCTTTACTTCGATGTTGGTCAAAAAGTTTTGCTAATATCGACTTGTCGTTATCCTAACCTCTGTGCATTCATAACCTCCTAATACGAAATCTTTCCTTCGATGTTGGTCAAAAAGTTTTGGAAATATCTATTTGTCGTTATCCTAACATCTTTGCATTCATAACCTCCTAATAAGAAATCTTTACTTCGATGTTGGTCAAAAAGTTTTGGAAATATCTATTTGTCGTTATTCTAACCTCTGTGCATTCATAACCTCCTAATAAGAAAGCTTTACTTCGATGTTGGTCAAAAAGTTTTGGAAATATCTATTTGTTGTTATTCTAACCTCTGTGCATTCATAACCTTCTAATACGAAATCTTTACTTCGATGTTGGTCAATAAGTTTTGCTAATATCGACTTGTCGTTATCCTAACCTCTGTGCATTCATAACCTCCTAATACGAAATCTTTCCTTCGATGTTAGTCAAAAAGTTTTGGAAATATCGATTTGTCGTTATCCTAACCTCTTTGCATTCATAACCTCCTAATAAGAAATCTTTACTTCGATGTTGGTCAAAAAGTTTTGGAAATATCTATTTGTTGTTATTCTAACCTCTGTGCATTCATAACCTCCTAATAAGAAATCTTTACTTCGATGTTGGTCAAAAAGTTTTGGAAATATCTATTTGTTGTTATTCTAACCTCTGTGCATTCATAACCTCCTAAGTTTTGGAAATATCTATTTGTTGTTATTCTAACCTCTGTGCATTCATAACCTCCTAATACGAAATCTTTCCTTCGATGTTGGTCAAAAAGTTTTGTAAATATCGATTTGTCGTTATCCTAACTTCTTTGCATTCATAACCTCCTAATAAGAAATCTTTACTTCGATGTTGGTCAAAAAGTTTTGGAAATATCTATTTGTCGTTATTCTAACCTCTGTGCATTCATAACCTCCTAATAAGAAAGCTTTAATTCGATGTTGGTCAAAAAGTTTTGGAAATATCTATTTGTTGTTATTCTAACCTCTGTGCATTCATAACCTCCTAATACGAAATCTTTCCTTCGATGTTGGTCAAAAAGTTTTGTAAATATCGATTTGTCGTTATCCTAACCTCTTTGCATTCATAACCTCCTAATAAGAAATCTTTACTTCGATGTTGGTCAAAAAGTTTTGGAAATATCTATTTGTCGTTATTCTAACCTCTGTGCATTCATAACCTCCTAATAAGAAAGCTTTACTTCGATGTTGGTCAAAAAGTTTTGGAAATATCTATTTGTTGTTATTCTAACCTCTGTGCATTCATAACCTCCGAAGTTTTGGAAATATCTATTTGTTGTTATTCTAACCTCTGTGCATTCATAACCTTCTAATACGAAATCTTTACTTCGATGTTGGTCAAAAAGTTTTGCTAATATCGACTTGTCGTTATCCTAACCTCTGTGCATTCATAACCTCCTAATACGAAATCTTTCCTTCGATGTTGGTCAAAAAGTTTTGTAAATATCGATTTGTCGTTATCCTAACCTCTTTGCATTCATAACCTCCTAATAAGAAATCTTTACTTCGATGTTGGTCAAAAAGTTTTGGAAATATCTATTTGTCGTTATTCTAACCTCTGTGCATTCATAACCTCCTAATAAGAAATCTTTACTTCGATGTTGGTCAAAAAGTTTTGGAAATATCTATTTGTTGTTATTCTAACCTCTGTGCATTCATAACCTTCTAATACGAAATCTTTACTTCGATGTTGGTCAATAAGTTTTGCTAATATCGACTTGTCGTTATCCTAACCTCTGTGCATTCATAACCTCCTAATACGAAATCTTTCCTTCGATGTTAGTCAAAAAGTTTTGTAAATATCGATTTGTCGTTATCCTAACCTCTTTGCATTCATAACCTCCTAATAAGAAATCTTTACTTCGATGTTGGTCAAAAAGTTTTGGAAATATCTATTTGTCGTTATTCTAACCTCTGTGCATTCATAACCTCCTAATAAGAAAGCTTTACTTCGATGTTGGTCAAAAAGTTTTGGAAATATCTATTTGTTGTTATTCTAACCTCTGTGCATTCATAACCTCCTAAGTTTTGGAAATATCTATTTGTTGTTATTCTAACCTCTGTGCATTCATAACCTCCTAATAAGAAAGCTTTACTTCGATGTTGGTCAAAAAGTTTTGGAAATATCTATTTGTTGTTATTCTAACCTCTGTGCATTCATAACCTTCTAATACGAAATCTTTACTTCGATGTTGGTCAATAAGTTTTGCTAATATCGACTTGTCGTTATCCTAACCTCTGTGCATTCATAACCTCCTAATACGAAATCTTTCCTTCGATGTTAGTCAAAAAGTTTTGTAAATATCGATTTGTCGTTATCCTAACCTCTTTGCATTCATAACCTCCTAATAAGAAATCTTTACTTCGATGTTGGTCAAAAAGTTTTGGAAATATCTATTTGTCGTTATTCTAACCTCTGTGCATTCATAACCTCCTAATAAGAAAGCTTTACTTCGATGTTGGTCAAAAAGTTTTGGAAATATCTATTTGTTGTTATTCTAACCTCTGTGCATTCATAACCTCCTAAGATTTGGAAATATCTATTTGTTGTTATTCTAACCTCTGTGCATTCATAACCTCCTAATACGAAATCTTTCCTTCGATGTTGGTCAAAAAGTTTTGTAAATATCGATTTGTCGTTATCCTAACTTCTTTGCATTCATAACCTCCTAATAAGAAATCTTTACTTCGATGTTGGTCAAAAAGTTTTGGAAATATCTATTTGTCGTTATTCTAACCTCTGTGCATTCATAACCTCCTAATAAGAAAGCTTTAATTCGATGTTGGTCAAAAAGTTTTGGAAATATCTATTTGTTGTTATTCTAACCTCTGTGCATTCATAACCTCCTAAGTTTTGGAAATATCTATTTGTTGTTATTCTAACCTCTGTGCATTCATAACCTTCTAATACGAAATCTTTACTTCGATGTTGGTCAAAAAGTTTTGCTAATATCGACTTGTCGTTATCCTAACCTCTGTGCATTCATAACCTCCTAATACGAAATCTTTCCTTCGATGTTGGTCAAAAAGTTTTGTAAATATCGATTTGTCGTTATCCTAACCTGTTTGCATTCATAACCTCCTAATAAGAAATCTTTACTTCGATGTTGGTCAAAAAGTTTTGGAAATATCTATTTGTCGTTATTCTAACCTCTGTGCATTCATAACCTCCTAATAAGAAAGCTTTACTTCGATGTTGGTCAAAAAGTTTTGGAAATATCTATTTGTTGTTATTCTAACCTCTGTGCATTCATAACCTCCGAAGTTTTGGAAATATCTATTTGTTGTTATTCTAACCTCTGTGCATTCATAACCTTCTAATACGAAATCTTTACTTCGATGTTGGTCAAAAAGTTTTGCTAATATCGACTTGTCGTTATCCTAACCTCTGTGCATTCATAACCTCCTAATACGAAATCTTTCCTTCGATGTTGGTCAAAAAGTTTTGTAAATATCGATTTGTCGTTATCCTAACCTCTTTGCATTCATAACCTCCTAATAAGAAATCTTTACTTCGATGTTGGTCAAAAAGTTTTGGAAATATCTATTTGTCGTTATTCTAGCCTCTATGCATTCATAACCTCCTAATAAGAAATCTTTACTTCGATGTTGGTCAAAAAGTGTCGGAAATATCTATTTGTTGTTATTCTAACCTCTGTGCATTCATAACCTCCTAATAAGAAAGCTTTACTTCGCTGTTGGTCAAAAAGTTTTGGAAATATCTATTTGTTGTTATTCTAACCTCTGTGCATTCATAACCTTCTAATACGAAATCTTTACTTCGATGTTGGTCAAAAAGTTTTGCTAATATCGACTTGTCGTTATCCTAACCTTTGTGCATTCATAACCTCCTAATACGAAATCTTTCCTTCGATGTTGGTCACAAAGTTTTGTAAATATCGATTTGTCGTTATCCTAACCTCTTTGCATTCATAACCTCCTAATAAGAAATCTTTACTTCGATGTTGGTCAAAAAGTTTTGGAAATATCTATTTGTCGTTATTCTAGCCTCTATGCATTCATAACCTCCTAATAAGAAATCTTTACTTCGATGTTGGTCAAAAAGTGTCGGAAATATCTATTTGTTGTTATTCTAACCTCTGTGCATTCATAACCTCCTAATAAGAAAGCTTTACTTCGCTGTTGGTCATAAAGTTTTGGAAATATCTATTTGTTGTTATTCTAACCTCTGTGCATTCATAACCTTCTAATACGAAATCTTTACTTCGATATTGGTCAAAAAGTTTTGCTAATATCGACTTGTCGTTATCCTAACCTCTGTGCATTCATAACCTCCTAATACGAAATCTTTCCTTCGATGTTGGTCAAAAAGTTTTGTAAATATCGATTTGTCGTTATCCTAACCTCTTTGCATTCATAACCTCCTAATAAGAAATCTTTACTTCGATGTTGTTCAAAAAGTTTTGGAAATATCTATTTGTCGTTATTCTAACCTCTGTGCATTCATAACCTCCTAATAAGAAAGCTTTACTTCGATGTTGGTCAAAAAGTTTTGGAAATATCTATTTGTTGTTATTCTAACCTCTGTGCATTCATAACCTTCTAATACGAAATCTTTACTTCT
The DNA here is from genome assembly GCA_929113105.1 of Agrypnus murinus. Classification (NCBI taxonomy): domain Eukaryota; kingdom Metazoa; phylum Arthropoda; class Insecta; order Coleoptera; family Elateridae; genus Agrypnus; species Agrypnus murinus. The sequence goes on from OV816028.1 coordinate 150,891,359, forward strand.
ATGTTGGTCAAAAAGTTTTGCTAATATCGACTTGTCGTTATCCTAACCTCTGTGCATTCATAACCTCCTAATACGAAATCTTTCCTTCGATGTTGGTCAAAAAGTTTTGTAAATATCGATTTGTCGTTATCCTAACCTCTTTGCATTCATAACCTCCTAATAAGAAATCTTTACTTCGATGTTGGTCAAAAAGTTTTGGAAATATCTATTTGTCGTTATTCTAACCTCTGTGCATTCATAACCTCCTAATAAGAAAGCTTTACTTCGATGTTGGTCAAAAAGTTTTGGAAATACCTATTTGTTGTTATTCTAACCTCTGTGCATTCATAACCTCCTAAGTTTTGGAAATATCTATTTGTTGTTATTCTAACCTCTGTGCATTCATAACCTCCTAATACGAAATCTTTCCTTCGATGTTGGTCAAAAAGTTTTGTAAATATCGATTTGTCGTTATCCTAACCTCTTTGCATTCATAACCTCCTAATAAGAAATCTTTACTTCGATGTTGGTCAAAAAGTTTTGTAAATATCGATTTGTCGTTATCCTAACCTCTTTGCATTCATAACCTCCTAATAAGAAATCTTTACTTCGATGTTGGTCAAAAAGTTTTGGAAATATCTATTTGTTGTTATTCTAACCTCTGTGCATTCATAACCTCCTAAGTTTTGGAAATATCTATTTGTTGTTATTCTAACCTCTGTGCATTCATAACCTTCTAATACGAAATCTTTACTTCGATGTTGGTCAAAAAGTTTTGCTAATATCGACTTGTCGTTATCCTAACCTCTGTGCATTCATAACCTCCTAATACGAAATCTTTCCTTCGATGTTGGTCAAAAAGTTTTATAAATATCGATTTGTCGTTATCCTAACCTCTTTGCATTCATAACCTCCTATTAAGAAATCTTTACTTCGATGTTGGTCAAAAAGTGTCGGAAATATCTATTTGTTGTTATTCTAACCTCTGTGCATTCATAACCTCCTAATAAGAAAGCTTTACTTCGCTGTTGGTCAAAAAGTCTTGGAAATATCTATTTGTTGTTATTCTAACCTCTGTGCATTCATAACCTCCTAATACGTAATCTTTCCTTCGATGTTGGTCATAAAGTTTTGTAAATATCTATTTGTCGTTATTCTAACCTCTGTGCATTCATAACCTCCTAATAAGAAAGCTTTACTTCGATGTTGGTCAAAAAGTTTTGGAAATATCTATTTGTTGTTATTCCAACCTCTGTGCATTCATAACCTTCTAATACGAAATCTTTACTTCTATGTTGGTCAAAAAGTTTTGCTAATATCGAGTTGTCGTTATCCTAACCTCTGTGCATTCATAACCTCCTAATAAGAAATCTTTACTTCGATGTTGGTCAAAAAGTTTTGTAAATATCGATTTGTCGTTATCCTAACCTCTTTGCATTCATAACCTCCTAATAAGAAATCTTTACTTCGATGTTGGTCAAAAAGTTTTGGAAATATCTATTTGTCATTATTCTAACCTCTGTGCATTCATAACCTCCTAATAAGAAATCTTTACTTCGATGTTGGTCAAAAAGTTTTGGAAATATCTATTTGTTGTTATTCTAACCTCTGTGCATTCATAACCTCCTAAGTTTTGGAAATATCTATTTGTTGTTATTCTAACCTCTGTGCATTCATAAACTCTTAAGTTTTGGAAATATCTATTTGTTGTTATTCTAACCTCTGTGCATTCATAACCTTCTAATACGAAATCTTTACTTCGATGTTGGTCAAAAAGTTTTGCTAATATCGACTTGTCGTTATCCTAACCTCTGTGCATTCATAACCTCCTAATACGAAATCTTTCCTTCGATGTTGGTCAAAAAGTTTTGTAAATATCGATTTGTCGTTATCCTAACCTCTTTGCATTCATAACCTCCTAATAAGAAATCTTTACTTCGATGTTGGTCAAAAAGTTTTGGAAATATCTATTTGTCGTTATTCTAACCTCTGTGCATTCATAACCTCCTAATAAGAAAGCTTTACTTCGATGTTGGTCAAAAAGTTTTGGAAATATCTATTTGTTGTTATTCTAACCTCTGTGCATTCATAACCTCTTAAGTTTTGGAAATATCTATTTGTTGTTATTCTAACCTCTGTGCATTCATAACCTTCTAATACGAAATCTTTACTTCGATGTTGGTCAAAAAGTTTTGCTAATATCGACTTGTCGTTATCCTAACCTCTGTGCATTCATAACCTCCTAATACGAAATCTTTCCTTCGATGTTGGTCAAAAAGTTTTGTAAATATCGATTTGTCGTTATCCTAACCTCTTTGCATTCATAACCTCCTAATAAGAAATCTTTACTTCGGTGTTGGTCAAAAAGTTTTGGAAATATCTATTTGTCGTTATTCTAGCCTCTATGCATTCATAACCTCCTAATAAGAAATCTTTACTTCGATGTTGGTCAAAAAGTGTCGGAAATATCTATTTGTTGTTATTCTAACCTCTGTGCATTCATAACCTCCTAATAAGAAAGCTTTACTTCGCTGTTGGTCAAAAAGTTTTGGAAATATCTATTTGTTGTTATTCTAACCTCTGTGCATTCATAACCTTCTAATACGAAATCTTTACTTCGATGTTGGTCAAAAAGTTTCGCTAATATCGACTTGTCGTTATTCTAACCTCTGTGCATTCATAACCTCCTAATACGAAATCTTTCCTTCGATGTTGAACAAAAAGTTTTGTAAATATCGATTTGTCGTTATCCTAACCTCTTTGCATTCATAACCTCCTAATAAGAAATCTTTACTTCGATGTTGGTCAAAAAGTTTTGGAAATATCTATTTGTCGTTATTCTAACCTCTGTGCATTCATAACCTCCTAATAAGAAATCTTTACTTCGATGTTGGTCAAAAAGTTTTGGAAATATCTATTTGTTGTTATTCTAACCTCTGTGCATTCATAACCTCCTAAGTTTTGGAAATATCTATTTGTTGTTATTCTAACCTCTGTGCATTCATAACCTCCTAATACGAAATCTTTCCTTCGATGTTGGTCAAAAAGTTTTGTAAATATCGATTTGTTTTTATCCTAACCTCTTTGCATTCATAACCTCCTAATAAGAAATCTTTACTTCGATGTTGGTCAAAAAGTTTTGGAAATATCTATTTGTCGTTATTCTAACCTCTGTGCATTCATAACCTCCTATTAAGAAAGCTTTACTTCGATGTTGGTCAAAAAGTTTTGGAAATATCTATTTGTTGTTATTCTAACCTCTGTGCATTCATAACCTTCTAATACGAATTCTTTACTTCGATGTTGGTCAAAAAGTTTTGCTAATATCAACTTGTCGTTATCCTAACCTCTGTGCATTCATAACCTCCTAATACGAAATCTTTCCTTCGATGTTGGTCAAAAAGTTTTGTAAATATCGATTTGTCGTTATCCTAACCTCTTTGCATTCATAACCTCCTAATAAGAAATCTTTACATCGATGTTGGTCAAAAAGTTTTGGAAATATCTATTTGTCGTTATTATAGCCTCTATGCATTCATAACCTCCTAATAAGAAATCTTTACTTCGATGTTGGTCAAAAAGTGTCGGAAATATCTATTTGTTGTTATTCTAACCTCTGTGCATTCATAACCTCCTAATACGAAATCTTTCCTTCGATGTTGGTCAAAAAGTTTTGTAAATATCGATTTGTCGTTATCCTAACCTCTTTGCATTCATAACCTCCTAATAAGAAATCTTTACTTCGATGTTCAAAAAGTTTTGAAATATCTATTTGTCGTTATTCTAACCTCTGTGCATTCATAACCTCCTAATAAGAAAGCTTTACTTCGATGTTGGTCAAAAAGTTTTGGAAATATCTATTTGTTGTTATTCTAACCTCTGTGCATTCATAACCTCCTAATACGAAATCTTTCCTTCGATGTTGGTCAAAAAGTTTTGTAAATATCGATTTGTCGTTATCCTAACCTCTTTGCATTCATAACCTCCTAATAAGAAATCTTTACTTCGATGTTCAAAAAGTTTTGAAATATCTATTTGTCGTTATTCTAACCTCTGTGCATTCATAACCTCCTAATAAGAAAGCTTTACTTCGATGTTGGTCAAAAAGTTTTGGAAATATCTATTTGTTGTTATTCTAACCTCTGTGCATTCATAACCTCCTAAGTTTTGGAAATATCTATTTGTTGTTATTCTAACCTCTGTGCATTCATAACCTTCTAATACGAAATCTTTACTTCGATGTTGGTCAAAAAGTTTTGCTAATATCGACTTGTCGTTATCCTAACCTCTGTGCATTCATAACCTCCTAATACGAAATCTTTCCTTCGATGTTGGTCAAAAAGTTTTGTAAATATCGATTTGTCGTTATCCTAACCTCTTTGCATTCATAACCTCCTAATAAGAAATCTTTACTTCGATGTTGGTCAAAAAGTTTTGGAAATATCTATTTGACGTTATTCTAACCTCTGTGCATTCATAACCTCCTAATAAGAAAGCTTTACTTCGATGTTGGTCAAAAAGTTTTGGAAATATCTATTTGTTGTTATTCTAACCTCTGTGCATTCATAACCTCCTAAGTTTTGGAAATATCTATTTGTTGTTATTGTAACCTCTGTGCATTCATAACCTTCTAATACGAAATCTTTACTTCGATGTTGGTCAAAAAGTTTTGCTAATATCGACTTGTTGTTATCCTAACCTCTGTGCATTCATAACCTCCTAATACGAAATCTTTCCTTCGATGTTGGTCAAAAAGTTTTGTAAATATCGATTTGTCGTTATCCTAACCTCTTTGCATTCATAACCTCCTAATAAGAAATCTTTACTTCGATGTTGGTCAAAAAGTGTCGGAAATATCTATTTGTTGTTATTCTAACCTCTGTGCATTCATAACCTCCTAATAAGAAAGCTTTACTTCGATGTTGGTCAAAAAGTGTCGGAAATATCTATTTGTTGTTATTCTAACCTCTGTGCATTCATAACCTCCTAATAAGAAAGCTTTACTTCGATGTTGGTCAAAAAGTTTTGGAAATATCTATTTGTTGTTATTCTAACCTCTGTGCATTCATAACCTCCTAAGTTTTGGAAATATCTATTTACTTCGATGTTGGTCAAAAAGTTTTGCTAATATCGACTTGTCGTTATCCTAACCTCTGTGCATTCATAACCTCCTAATACGAAATCTTTCCTTCGATGTTGGTCAAAAAGTTTTGTAAATATCGATTTGTCGTTATCCTAACCTCTTTGCATTCATAACCTCCTAATAAGAAATCTTTACTTCGGTGTTGGTCAAAAAGTTTTGGAAATATCTATTTGTCGTTATTCTAACCTCTGTGCATTCATAACCTCCTAATAAGAAAGCTTTACTTCGATGTTGGTCAAAAAGTTTTGGAAATATCTATTTGTTGTTATTCTAACCTCTGTGCATTCATAACCTCCTAAGTTTTGGAAATATCTATTTGTTGTTATTCTAACCTCTGTGCATTCATAACCTTCTAATACGAAATCTTTACTTCGATGTTGGTCAAAAAGTTTTGCTAATATCAACTTGTCGTTATCCTAACCTCTGTGCATTCATAACCTCCTAATACGAAATCTTTCCTTCGATGTTGGTCAAAAAGTTTTGTAAATATCGATTTGTCGTTATCCTAACCTCTTTGCATTCATAACCTCCTAATAAGAAATCTTTACATCGATGTTGGTCAAAAAGTTTTGGAAATATCTATTTGTCGTTATTCTAGCCTCTATGCATTCATAACCTCCTAATAAGAAATCTTTACTTCGATGTTGGTCAAAAAGTGTCGGAAATATCTATTTGTTGTTATTCTAACCTCTGTGCATTCATAAACTTCTAATAAGAAAGCTTTACTTCGCTGTTGGTCAAAAAGTTTTGGAAATATCTATTTGTTGTTATTCTAACCTCTGTGCATTCATAACCTCCTAATACGAAATCTTTCCTTCGATGTTGGTCAAAAAGTTTTGTAAATATCGATTTGTCGTTATCCTAACCTCTTTGCATTCATAACCTCCTAATAAGAAATCTTTACTTCGATGTTGTTCAAAAAGTTTTGAAATATCTATTTGTCGTTATTCTAACCTCTGTGCATTCATAACCTCCTAATAAGAAAGCTTTACTTCGATGTTGGTAAAAAAGTTTTGGAAATATCTATTTGTTGTTATTCTAACCTCTGTGCATTCATAACATTCTAATACGAAATCTTTACTTCGATGTTGGTCAAAAAGTTTTGCTAATATCGACTTGTCGTTATCCTAACCTCTGTGCATTCATAACCTCCTAATACGAAATCTTTCCTTCGATGTTGGTCAAAAAGTTTTGTAAATATCGATTTGTCGTTATCCTAACCTCTTTGCATTCATAACCTCCTAATAAGAAATCTTTACTTCGATGTTGGTCAAAAAGTTTTGGAAATATCTATTTGTCGTTATTCTAACCTCTGTGCATTCATAACCTCCTAATAAGAAAGCTTTACTTCGATGTTGGTCAAAAAGTTTTGGAAATATCTATTTGTTGTTATTCTAACCTCTGTGCATTCATAACCTTCTAATACGAAATCTTTACTTCGATGTTGGTCAAAAAGTTTTGCTAATATCAACTTGTCGTTATCCTAACCTCTGTGCATTCATAACCTCCTAATACGAAATCTTTCCTTCGATGTTGGTCAAAAAGTTTTGTAAATATCGATTTGTCGTTATCCTAACCTCTTTGCATTCATAACCTCCTAATAAGAAATCTTTACATCGATGTTGGTCAAAAAGTTTTGGAAATATCTATTTGTCGTTATTCTAGCCTCTATGCATTCATAACCTCCTAATAAGAAATCTTTACTTCGATGTTGGTCAAAAAGTGTCGGAAATATCTATTTGTTGTTATTCTAACCTCTGTGCATTCATAAACTCCTAATAAGAAAGCTTTACTTCGCTGTTGGTCAAAAAGTTTTGGAAATATCTATTTGTTGTTATTCTAACCTCTGTGCATTCATAACCTCCTAATACGAAATCTTTCCTTCGATGTTGGTCAAAAAGTTTTGTAAATATCGATTTGTCGTTATCCTAACCTCTTTGCATTCATAACCTCCTAATAAGAAATCTTTACTTCGATGTTGTTCAAAAAGTTTTGAAATATCTATTTGTCGTTATTCTAACCTCTGTGCATTCATAACCTCCTAATAAGAAAGCTTTACTTCGATGTTGGTCAAAAAGTTTTGGAAATATCTATTTGTTGTTATTCTAACCTCTGTGCATTCATAACCTCCTAAGTTTTGGAAATATCTATTTGTTGTTATTCTAACCTCTGTGCATTCATAACCTTCTAATACGAAATCTTTACTTCGATGTTGGTCAAAAAGCTTTGCTAATATCGACTTGTTGTTATCCTAACCTCTGTGCATTCATAACCTCCTAATACGAAATCTTTCCTTCGATGTTGGTCAAAAAGTTTTGTAAATATCGATTTGTCGTTATCCTAACCTCTTTGCATTCATAACCTCCTAATAAGAAATCTTTACTTCGATGTTGGTCAAAAAGTTTTGGAAATATCTATTTGTCGTTATTCTAGCCTCTATGCATTCATAACCTCCTAATAAGAAATCTTTACTTCGATGTTGGTCAAAAAGTGTCGGAAATATCTATTTGTTGTTATTCTAACCTCTGTGCATTCATAACCTCCTAATAAGAAATCTTTACTTCGATGTTGGTCAAAAAGTTTTGGAAATATCTATTTGTTGTTATTCTAACCTCTGTGCATTCATAACCTCCTAAGTTTTGGAAATATCTATTTACTTCGATGTTGGTCAAAAAGTTTTGCTAATATCGACTTGTCGTTATCCTAACCTCTGTGCATTCATAACCTCCTAATACGAAATCTTTCCTTCGATGTTGGTCAAAAAGTTTTGTAAATATCGATTTGTCGTTATCCTAACCTCTTTGCATTCATAACCTCCTAATAAGAAATCTTTACTTCGGTGTTGGTCAAAAAGTTTTGGAAATATCTATTTGTCGTTATTCTAACCTCTTAGCATTCATAACCTCCTAATAAGAAAGCTTTACTTCGATGTTGGTCAAAAAGTTTTGGAAATATCTATTTGTTGTTATTCTAACCTCTGTGCATTCATAACCTCCTAAGTTTTGGAAATATCTATTTGTTGTTATTCTAACCTCTGTGCATTCATAACCTTCTAATACGAAATCTTTACTTCGATGTTGGTCAAAAAGTTTTGCTAATATCGACTTGTCGTTATCCTAACCTCTGTGCATTCATAACCTCCTAATACGAAATCTTTCCTTCGATGTTGGTCAAAAAGTTTTGTAAATATCGATTTGTCGTTATCCTAACCTCTTTGCATTCATAACCTCCTAATAAGAAATCTTTACATCGATGTTGGTCAAAAAGTTTTGGAAATATCTATTTGTCGTTATTCTAACCTCTGTGCATTCATAACCTCCTAATAAGAAAGCTTTACTTCGATGTTGGTCAAAAAGTTTTGGAAATATCTATTTGTTGTTATTCTAACCTCTGTGCATTCATAACCTCCTAAGTTTTGGAAATATCTATTTGTTGTTATTCTAACCTCTGTGCATTCATAACCTCCTAATACGAAATCTTTCCTTCGATGTTGGTCAAAAAGTTTTGTAAATATCGATTTGTTGTTATCCTAACCTCTTTGCATTCATAACCTCCTAATAAGAAATCTTTACTTCGATGTTGGTCAAAAAGTTTTGGAAATATCTATTTGTCGTTATTCTAACCTCTGTGCATTCATAACCTCCTAATAAGAAAGCTTTACTTCGATGTTGGTCAAAAAGTTTTGGAAATATCTATTTGTTGTTATTCTAACCTCTGTGCATTCATAACCTCCTAAGTTTTGGAAATATCTATTTGTTGTTATTCTAACCTCTGTGCATTCATAACCTTCTAATACGAAATCTTTACTTCGATGTTGGTCAAAAAGTTTTGCTAATATCAACTTGTCGTTATCCTAACCTCTGTGCATTCATAACCTCCTAATACGAAATCTTTCCTTCGATGTTGGTCAAAAAGTTTTGTAAATATCGATTTGTCGTTATCCTAACCTCTTTGCATTCATAACCTCCTAATAAGAAATCTTTACTTCGATGTTGGTCAACGAGTTTTGGAAATATCTATTTGTCGTTATTCTAGCCTCTATGCATTCATAACCTCCTAATAAGAAATCTTTACTTCTATGTTGGTCAAAAAGTGTCGGAAATATCTATTTGTTGTTATTCTAACCTCTGTGCATTCATAAACTCCTAATAAGAAAGCTTTACTTCGCTGTTGGTCAAAAAGTTTTGGAAATATCTATTTGTTGTTATTCTAACCTCTGTGCATTCATAACCTCCTAATACGAAATCATTCCTTCGATGTTGGTCAAAAAGTTTTGTAAATATCGATTTGTCGTTATCCTAACCTCTTTGCATTCATAACCTCCTAATAAGAAATCTTTACTTCGATGTTGGTCAAAAAGTTTTGAAATATCTATTTGTCGTTATTCTAACCTCTGTGCATTCATAACCTCCTAATAAGAAAGCTTTACTTCGATGTTGGTCAAAAAGTTTTGGAAATATCTATTTGTTGTTATTCTAACCTCTGTGCATTCATAACCTCCTAAGTTTTGGAAATATCTATTTGTTGTTATTCTAGCCTCTATGCATTCATAACCTCCTAATAAGAAATCTTTACTGCGATGTTGGTCAAAAAGTTTTGCTAATATCGACTTGTCGTTATCCTAACCTCTGTGCATTCATAACCTCCTAATACGAAATCTTTCCTTCGATGTTGGTCAAAAAGTTTTGGAAATATCTATTTGTCGTTATTCTAACCTCTGTGCATTCATAACCTCCTAATACGAAATCTTTCCTTCGATGTTGGTCAAAAAGTTTTGTAAATATCGATTTGTCGTTATTCTAACCTCTGTGCATTCATAACCTCCATATAAGAAATCTTTACTTCGATGTTGGTCAAAAAGTTTTGGAAATATCTATTTGTCGTTATTCTAACCTCTGTGCATTCATAACCTCCTAATAAGAAAGCTTTAATTCGATGTTGGTCAAAAAGTTTTGGAAATATCTATTTGTTGTTATTCTAACCTCTGTGCATTCATAACCTCCTAAGTTTTGGAAATATCTATTTGTTGTTATTCTAACCTCTGTGCATTCATAACCTTCTAATACGAAATCTTTACTTCGATGTTGGTCAAAAAGTTTTGCTAATATCGACTTGTCGTTATCCTAACCTCTGTGCATTCATAACCTCCTAATACGAAATCTTTCCTTCGATGTTGGTCAAAAAGTTTTGGAAATATCTATTTGTCGTTATCCTAACATCTTTGCATTCATAACCTCCTAATAAGAAATCTTTACTTCGATGTTGGTCAAAAAGTTTTGGAAATATCTATTTGTCGTTATTCTAACCTCTGTGCATTCATAACCTCCTAATAAGAAAGCTTTACTTCGATGTTGGTCAAAAAGTTTTGGAAATATCTATTTGTTGTTATTCTAACCTCTGTGCATTCATAACCTTCTAATACGAAATCTTTACTTCGATGTTGGTCAATAAGTTTTGCTAATATCGACTTGTCGTTATCCTAACCTCTGTGCATTCATAACCTCCTAATACGAAATCTTTCCTTCGATGTTAGTCAAAAAGTTTTGGAAATATCGATTTGTCGTTATCCTAACCTCTTTGCATTCATAACCTCCTAATAAGAAATCTTTACTTCGATGTTGGTCAAAAAGTTTTGGAAATATCTATTTGTCGTTATTCTAACCTCTGTGCATTCATAACCTCCTAATAAGAAAGCTTTACTTCGATGTTGGTCAAAAAGTTTTGGAAATATCTATTTGTTGTTATTCTAACCTCTGTGCATTCATAACCTCCTAAGTTTTGGAAATATCTATTTGTTGTTATTCTAACCTCTGTGCATTCATAACCTCCTAATACGAAATCTTTCCTTCGATGTTGGTCAAAAAGTTTTGTAAATATCGATTTGTCGTTATCCTAACTTCTTTGCATTCATAACCTCCTAATAAGAAATCTTTACTTCGATGTTGGTCAAAAAGTTTTGGAAATATCTATTTGTCGTTATTCTAACCTCTGTGCATTCATAACCTCCTAATAAGAAAGCTTTAATTCGATGTTGGTCAAAAAGTTTTGGAAATATCTATTTGTTGTTATTCTAACCTCTGTGCATTCATAACCTCCTAATACGAAATCTTTCCTTCGATGTTGGTCAAAAAGTTTTGTAAATATCGATTTGTCGTTATCCTAACTTCTTTGCATTCATAACCTCCTAATAAGAAATCTTTACTTCGATGTTGGTCAAAAAGTTTTGGAAATATCTATTTGTCGTTATTCTAACCTCTGTGCATTCATAACCTCCTAATAAGAAATCTTTACTTCGATGTTGGTCAAAAAGTTTTGGAAATATCTATTTGTTGTTATTCTAACCTCTGTGCATTCATAACCTCCGAAGTTTTGGAAATATCTATTTGTTGTTATTCTAACCTCTGTGCATTCATAACCTTCTAATACGAAATCTTTACTTCGATGTTGGTCAAAAAGTTTTGCTAATATCGACTTGTCGTTATCCTAACCTCTGTGCATTCATAACCTCCTAATACGAAATCTTTCCTTCGATGTTGGTCAAAAAGTTTTGTAAATATCGATTTGTCGTTATCCTAACCTCTTTGCATTCATAACCTCCTAATAAGAAATCTTTACTTCGATGTTGGTCAAAAAGTTTTGGAAATATCTATTTGTCGTTATTCTAACCTCTGTGCATTCATAACCTCCTAATAAGAAAGCTTTACTTCGATGTTGGTCAAAAAGTTTTGGAAATATCTATTTGTTGTTATTCTAACCTCTGTGCATTCATAACCTTCTAATAAGAAATCTTTACTTCGATGTTGGTCAATAAGTTTTGCTAATATCGACTTGTCGTTATCCTAACCTCTGTGCATTCATAACCTCCTAATACGAAATCTTTCCTTCGATGTTAGTCAAAAAGTTTTGTAAATATCGATTTGTCGTTATCCTAACCTCTTTGCATTCATAACCTCCTAATAAGAAATCTTTACTTCGATGTTGGTCAAAAAGTTTTGGAAATATCTATTTGTCGTTATTCTAACCTCTGTGCATTCATAACCTCCTAATAAGAAAGCTTTACTTCGATGTTGGTCAAAAAGTTTTGGAAATATCTATTTGTTGTTATTCTAACCTCTGTGCATTCATAACCTCCTAAGTTTTGGAAATATCTATTTGTTGTTATTCTAACCTCTGTGCATTCATAACCTCCTAATAAGAAAGCTTTACTTCGATGTTGGTCAAAAAGTTTTGGAAATATCTATTTGTTGTTATTCTAACCTCTGTGCATTCATAACCTTCTAATACGAAATCTTTACTTCGATGTTGGTCAATAAGTTTTGCTAATATCGACTTGTCGTTATCCTAACCTCTGTGCATTCATAACCTCCTAATACGAAATCTTTCCTTCGATGTTAGTCAAAAAGTTTTGTAAATATCGATTTGTCGTTATCCTAACCTCTTTGCATTCATAACCTCCTAATAAGAAATCTTTACTTCGATGTTGGTCAAAAAGTTTTGGAAATATCTATTTGTCGTTATTCTAACCTCTGTGCATTCATAACCTCCTAATAAGAAAGCTTTACTTCGATGTTGGTCAAAAAGTTTTGGAAATATCTATTTGTTGTTATTCTAACCTCTGTGCATTCATAACCTCCTAAGATTTGGAAATATCTATTTGTTGTTATTCTAACCTCTGTGCATTCATAACCTCCTAATACGAAATCTTTCCTTCGATGTTGGTCAAAAAGTTTTGTAAATATCGATTTGTCGTTATCCTAACTTCTTTGCATTCATAACCTCCTAATAAGAAATCTTTACTTCGATGTTGGTCAAAAAGTTTTGGAAATATCTATTTGTCGTTATTCTAACCTCTGTGCATTCATAACCTCCTAATAAGAAAGCTTTAATTCGATGTTGGTCAAAAAGTTTTGGAAATATCTATTTGTTGTTATTCTAACCTCTGTGCATTCATAACCTCCTAAGTTTTGGAAATATCTATTTGTTGTTATTCTAACCTCTGTGCATTCATAACCTTCTAATACGAAATCTTTACTTCGATGTTGGTCAAAAAGTTTTGCTAATATCGACTTGTCGTTATCCTAACCTCTGTGCATTCATAACCTCCTAATACGAAATCTTTCCTTCGATGTTGGTCAAAAAGTTTTGTAAATATCGATTTGTCGTTATCCTAACCTGTTTGCATTCATAACCTCCTAATAAGAAATCTTTACTTCGATGTTGGTCAAAAAGTTTTGGAAATATCTATTTGTCGTTATTCTAACCTCTGTGCATTCATAACCTCCTAATAAGAAAGCTTTACTTCGATGTTGGTCAAAAAGTTTTGGAAATATCTATTTGTTGTTATTCTAACCTCTGTGCATTCATAACCTCCGAAGTTTTGGAAATATCTATTTGTTGTTATTCTAACCTCTGTGCATTCATAACCTTCTAATACGAAATCTTTACTTCGATGTTGGTCAAAAAGTTTTGCTAATATCGACTTGTCGTTATCCTAACCTCTGTGCATTCATAACCTCCTAATACGAAATCTTTCCTTCGATGTTGGTCAAAAAGTTTTGTAAATATCGATTTGTCGTTATCCTAACCTCTTTGCATTCATAACCTCCTAATAAGAAATCTTTACTTCGATGTTGGTCAAAAAGTTTTGGAAATATCTATTTGTCGTTATTCTAGCCTCTATGCATTCATAACCTCCTAATAAGAAATCTTTACTTCGATGTTGGTCAAAAAGTGTCGGAAATATCTATTTGTTGTTATTCTAACCTCTGTGCATTCATAACCTCCTAATAAGAAAGCTTTACTTCGCTGTTGGTCAAAAAGTTTTGGAAATATCTATTTGTTGTTATTCTAACCTCTGTGCATTCATAACCTTCTAATACGAAATCTTTACTTCGATGTTGGTCAAAAAGTTTTGCTAATATCGACTTGTCGTTATCCTAACCTTTGTGCATTCATAACCTCCTAATACGAAATCTTTCCTTCGATGTTGGTCACAAAGTTTTGTAAATATCGATTTGTCGTTATCCTAACCTCTTTGCATTCATAACCTCCTAATAAGAAATCTTTACTTCGATGTTGGTCAAAAAGTTTTGGAAATATCTATTTGTCGTTATTCTAGCCTCTATGCATTCATAACCTCCTAATAAGAAATCTTTACTTCGATGTTGGTCAAAAAGTGTCGGAAATATCTATTTGTTGTTATTCTAACCTCTGTGCATTCATAACCTCCTAATAAGAAAGCTTTACTTCGCTGTTGGTCATAAAGTTTTGGAAATATCTATTTGTTGTTATTCTAACCTCTGTGCATTCATAACCTTCTAATACGAAATCTTTACTTCGATATTGGTCAAAAAGTTTTGCTAATATCGACTTGTCGTTATCCTAACCTCTGTGCATTCATAACCTCCTAATACGAAATCTTTCCTTCGATGTTGGTCAAAAAGTTTTGTAAATATCGATTTGTCGTTATCCTAACCTCTTTGCATTCATAACCTCCTAATAAGAAATCTTTACTTCGATGTTGTTCAAAAAGTTTTGGAAATATCTATTTGTCGTTATTCTAACCTCTGTGCATTCATAACCTCCTAATAAGAAAGCTTTACTTCGATGTTGGTCAAAAAGTTTTGGAAATATCTATTTGTTGTTATTCTAACCTCTGTGCATTCATAACCTTCTAATACGAAATCTTTACTTCTATGTTGGTCAAAAAGTTTTGCTAATATCGACTTGTCGTTATCCTAACCTCTGTGCATTCATAACCTCCTAATACGAAATCTTTCCTTCGATGTTGGTCAAAAAGTTTTGTAAATATCGATTTGTCGTTATCCTAACCTCTTTGCATTCATAACCTCCTAATAAGAAATCTTTACTTCGATGTTGGTCAAAAAGTTTTGGAAATATCTATTTGTCGTTATTCTAACCTCTGTGCATTCATAACCTCCTAATAAGAAAGCTTTACTTCGATGTTGGTCAAAAAGTTTTGGAAATACCTATTTGTTGTTATTCTAACCTCTGTGCATTCATAACCTCCTAAGTTTTGGAAATATCTATTTGTTGTTATTCTAACCTCTGTGCATTCATAACCTCCTAATACGAAATCTTTCCTTCGATGTTGGTCAAAAAGTTTTGTAAATATCGATTTGTCGTTATCCTAACCTCTTTGCATTCATAACCTCCTAATAAGAAATCTTTACTTCGATGTTGGTCAAAAAGTTTTGTAAATATCGATTTGTCGTTATCCTAACCTCTTTGCATTCATAACCTCCTAATAAGAAATCTTTACTTCGATGTTGGTCAAAAAGTTTTGGAAATATCTATTTGTTGTTATTCTAACCTCTGTGCATTCATAACCTCCTAAGTTTTGGAAATATCTATTTGTTGTTATTCTAACCTCTGTGCATTCATAACCTTCTAATACGAAATCTTTACTTCGATGTTGGTCAAAAAGTTTTGCTAATATCGACTTGTCGTTATCCTAACCTCTGTGCATTCATAACCTCCTAATACGAAATCTTTCCTTCGATGTTGGTCAAAAAGTTTTATAAATATCGATTTGTCGTTATCCTAACCTCTTTGCATTCATAACCTCCTATTAAGAAATCTTTACTTCGATGTTGGTCAAAAAGTGTCGGAAATATCTATTTGTTGTTATTCTAACCTCTGTGCATTCATAACCTCCTAATAAGAAAGCTTTACTTCGCTGTTGGTCAAAAAGTTTTGGAAATATCTATTTGTTGTTATTCTAACCTCTGTGCATTCATAACCTCCTAATACGTAATCTTTCCTTCGATGTTGGTCATAAAGTTTTGTAAATATCTATTTGTCGTTATTCTAACCTCTGTGCATTCATAACCTCCTAATAAGAAAGCTTTACTTCGATGTTGGTCAAAAAGTTTTGGAAATATCTATTTGTTGTTATTCCAACCTCTGTGCATTCATAACCTTCTAATACGAAATCTTTACTTCTATGTTGGTCAAAAAGTTTTGCTAATATCGAGTTGTCGTTATCCTAACCTCTGTGCATTCATAACCTCCTAATACGAAATCTTTCCTTCGATGTTGGTCAAAAAGTTTTGTAAATATCGATTTGTCGTTATCCTAACCTCTTTGCATTCATAACCTCCTAATAAGAAATCTTTACTTCGATGTTGGTCAAAAAGTTTTGGAAATATCTATTTGTCATTATTCTAACCTCTGTGCATTCATAACCTCCTAATAAGAAAGCTTTACTTCGATGTTGGTCAAAAAGTTTTGGAAATATCTATTTGTTGTTATTCTAACCTCTGTGCATTCATAACCTCCTAAGTTTTGGAAATATCTATTTGTTGTTATTCTAACCTCTGTGCATTCATAAACTCTTAAGTTTTGGAAATATCTATTTGTTGTTATTCTAACCTCTGTGCATTCATAACCTTCTAATACGAAATCTTTACTTCGATGTTGGTCAAAAAGTTTTGCTAATATCGACTTGTCGTTATCCTAACCTCTGTGCATTCATAACCTCCTAATACGAAATCTTTCCTTCGATGTTGGTCAAAAAGTTTTGTAAATATCGATTTGTCGTTATCCTAACCTCTTTGCATTCATAACCTCCTAATAAGAAATCTTTACTTCGATGTTGGTCAAAAAGTTTTGGAAATATCTATTTGTCGTTATTCTAACCTCTGTGCATTCATAACCTCCTAATAAGAAAGCTTTACTTCGATGTTGGTCAAAAAGTTTTGGAAATATCTATTTGTTGTTATTCTAACCTCTGTGCATTCATAAACTCTTAAGTTTTGGAAATATCTATTTGTTGTTATTCTAACCTCTGTGCATTCATAACCTTCTAATACGAAATCTTTACTTCGATGTTGGTCAAAAAGTTTTGCTAATATCGACTTGTCGTTATCCTAACCTCTGTGCATTCATAACCTCCTAATACGAAATCTTTCCTTCGATGTTGGTCAAAAAGTTTTGTAAATATCGATTTGTCGTTATCCTAACCTCTTTGCATTCATAACCTCCTAATAAGAAATCTTTACTTCGGTGTTGGTCAAAAAGTTTTGGAAATATCTATTTGTCGTTATTCTAGCCTCTATGCATTCATAACCTCCTAATAAGAAATCTTTACTTCGATGTTGGTCAAAAAGTGTCGGAAATATCTATTTGTTGTTATTCTAACCTCTGTGCATTCATAACCTCCTAATAAGAAAGCTTTACTTCGCTGTTGGTCAAAAAGTTTTGGAAATATCTATTTGTTGTTATTCTAACCTCTGTGCATTCATAACCTTCTAATACGAAATCTTTACTTCGATGTTGGTCAAAAAGTTTCGCTAATATCGACTTGTCGTTATTCTAACCTCTGTGCATTCATAACCTCCTAATACGAAATCTTTCCTTCGATGTTGAACAAAAAGTTTTGTAAATATCGATTTGTCGTTATCCTAACCTCTTTGCATTCATAACCTCCTAATAAGAAATCTTTACTTCGATGTTGGTCAAAAAGTTTTGGAAATATCTATTTGTCGTTATTCTAACCTCTGTGCATTCATAACCTCCTAATAAGAAAGCTTTACTTCGATGTTGGTCAAAAAGTTTTGGAAATATCTATTTGTTGTTATTCTAACCTCTGTGCATTCATAACCTCCTAAGTTTTGGAAATATCTATTTGTTGTTATTCTAACCTCTGTGCATTCATAACCTCCTAATACGAAATCTTTCCTTCGATGTTGGTCAAAAAGTTTTGTAAATATCGATTTGTTTTTATCCTAACCTCTTTGCATTCATAACCTCCTAATAAGAAATCTTTACTTCGATGTTGGTCAAAAAGTTTTGGAAATATCTATTTGTCGTTATTCTAACCTCTGTGCATTCATAACCTCCTATTAAGAAAGCTTTACTTCGATGTTGGTCAAAAAGTTTTGGAAATATCTATTTGTTGTTATTCTAACCTCTGTGCATTCATAACCTTCTAATACGAATTCTTTACTTCGATGTTGGTCAAAAAGTTTTGCTAATATCAACTTGTCGTTATCCTAACCTCTGTGCATTCATAACCTCCTAATACGAAATCTTTCCTTCGATGTTGGTCAAAAAGTTTTGTAAATATCGATTTGTCGTTATCCTAACCTCTTTGCATTCATAACCTCCTAATAAGAAATCTTTACATCGATGTTGGTCAAAAAGTTTTGGAAATATCTATTTGTCGTTATTATAGCCTCTATGCATTCATAACCTCCTAATAAGAAATCTTTACTTCGATGTTGGTCAAAAAGTGTCGGAAATATCTATTTGTTGTTATTCTAACCTCTGTGCATTCATAACCTCCTAATACGAAATCTTTCCTTCGATGTTGGTCAAAAAGTTTTGTAAATATCGATTTGTCGTTATCCTAACCTCTTTGCATTCATAACCTCCTAATAAGAAATCTTTACTTCGATGTTCAAAAAGTTTTGAAATATCTATTTGTCGTTATTCTAACCTCTGTGCATTCATAACCTCCTAATAAGAAAGCTTTACTTCGATGTTGGTCAAAAAGTTTTGGAAATATCTATTTGTTGTTATTCTAACCTCTGTGCATTCATAACCTCCTAATACGAAATCTTTCCTTCGATGTTGGTCAAAAAGTTTTGTAAATATCGATTTGTCGTTATCCTAACCTCTTTGCATTCATAACCTCCTAATAAGAAATCTTTACTTCGATGTTCAAAAAGTTTTGAAATATCTATTTGTCGTTATTCTAACCTCTGTGCATTCATAACCTCCTAATAAGAAAGCTTTACTTCGATGTTGGTCAAAAAGTTTTGGAAATATCTATTTGTTGTTATTCTAACCTCTGTGCATTCATAACCTCCTAAGTTTTGGAAATATCTATTTGTTGTTATTCTAACCTCTGTGCATTCATAACCTTCTAATACGAAATCTTTACTTCGATGTTGGTCAAAAAGTTTTGCTAATATCGACTTGTCGTTATCCTAACCTCTGTGCATTCATAACCTCCTAATACGAAATCTTTCCTTCGATGTTGGTCAAAAAGTTTTGTAAATATCGATTTGTCGTTATCCTAACCTCTTTGCATTCATAACCTCCTAATAAGAAATCTTTACTTCGATGTTGGTCAAAAAGTTTTGGAAATATCTATTTGACGTTATTCTAGCCTCTATGCATTCATAACCTCCTAATAAGAAATCTTTACTTCGATGTTGGTCAAAATGTGTCGGAAATATCTATTTGTTGTTATTCTAACCTCTGTGCATTCATAACCTCCTAATAAGAAAGCTTTACTTCGATGTTGGTCAAAAAGTTTTGAAAATATCTATTTGTTGTTATTCTAACCTCTGTGCATTCATAACCTCCTAAGTTTTGGAAATATCTATTTGTTGTTATTCTAACCTCTGTGCATTCATAACCTCCTAATACGAAATCTTTCCTTCGATGTTGGTCAAAAAGTTTTGTAAATATCGATTTGTCGTTATCCTAACCTCTTTGCATTCATAACCTCCTAATAAGAAATCTTTACTTCGATGTTGGTCAAAAAGTTTTGGAAATATCTATTTGTCGTTATTCTAACCTCTGTGCATTCATAACCTCCTAATAAGAAAGCTTTACTTCGATGTTGGTCAAAAAGTTTTGGAAATATCTATTTGTTGTTATTCTAACCTCTGTGCATTCATAACCTCCTAAGTTTTGGAAATATCTATTTGTTGTTATTCTAACCTCTGTGCATTCATAACCTCCTAATACGAAATCTTTCCTTCGATGTTGGTCAAAAAGTTTTGTAAATATCAATTTGTTTTTATCCTAACCTCTTTGCATTCATAACCTCCTAATAAGAAATCTTTACTTCGATGTTGGTCAAAAAGTTTTGGAAATATCTATTTGTCGTTATTCTAACCTCTGTGCATTCATAACCTCCTAATAAGAAAGCTTTACTTCGATGTTGGTCAAAAAGTTTTGGAAATATCTATTTGTTTTTATTCTAACCTCTGTGCATTCATAACCTTCTAATACGAAATCTTTCCTTCGATGTTGGTCAAAAAGTTTTGTAAATATCGATTTGTTTTTATCCTAACCTCTTTGCATTCATAACCTCCTAATAAGAAATCTTTACTTCGATGTTGGTCAAAAAGTTTTGGAAATATCTATTTGTCGTTATTCTAACCTCTGTGCATTCATAACCTCCTAATACGAAATCTTTCCTTCGATGTTGGTCAAAAAGTTTTGTAAATATCGATTTGTCGTTATCCTAACCTCTTTGCATTCATAACCTCCTAATAAGAAATCTTTACTTCGATGTTGGTCAAAAAGTTTTGGAAATATCTATTTGTCGTTATTCTAGCCTCTATGCATTCATAACCTCCTAATAAGAAATCTTTACTTCGATGTTGGTCAAAAAGTGTCGGAAATATCTATTTGTTGTTATTCTAACCTCTGTGCATTCATAACCTCCTAATAAGAAAGCTTTACTTCGCTGTTGGTCAAAAAGTTTTGGAAATATCTATTTGTTGTTATTCTAACCTCTGTGCATTCATAACCTCCTAATACGTAATCTTTCCTTCGATGTTGGTCATAAAGTTTTGTAAATATCTATTTGTCGTTATTCTAACCTCTGTGCATTCATAACCTCCTAATAAGAAAGCTTTACTTCGATATTGGTCAAAAAGTTTTGGAAATATCTATTTGTTGTTATTCCAACCTCTGTGCATTCATAACCTTCTAATACGAAATCTTTACTTCTATGTTGGTCAAAAAGTTTTGCTAATATCGAGTTGTCGTTATCCTAACCTCTGTGCATTCATAACCTCCTAATACTAAATCTTTCCTTCGATGTTGGTCAAAAAGTTTTGTAAATATCGATTTGTCGTTATCCTAACCTCTTTGCATTCATAACCTCCTAATAAGAAATCTTTACTTCGATGTTGGTCAAAAAGTTTTGGAAATATCTATTTGTCATTATTCTAACCTCTGTGCATTCATAACCTCCTAATAAGAAAGCTTTACTTCGATGTTGGTCAAAAAGTTTTGGAAATATCTATTTGTTGTTATTCTAACCTCTGTGCATTCATAACCTCCTAAGTTTTGGAAATATCTATTTGTTGTTATTCTAACCTCTGTGCATTCATAAACTCTTAAGTTTTGGAAATATCTATTTGTTGTTATTCTAACCTCTGTGCATTCATAACCTTCTAATACGAAATCTTTACTTCGATGTTGGTCAAAAAGTTTTGCTAATATCGACTTGTCGTTATCCTAACCTCTGTGCATTCATAACCTCCTAATACGAAATCTTTCCTTCGATGTTGGTCAAAAAGTTTTGTAAATATCGATTTGTCGTTATCCTAACCTCTTTGCATTCATAACCTCCTAATAAGAAATCTTTACTTCGATGTTGGTCAAAAAGTTTTGGAAATATCTATTTGTCGTTATTCTAACCTCTGTGCATTCATAACCTCCTAATAAGAAAGCTTTACTTCGATGTTGGTCAAAAAGTTTTGGAAATATCTATTTGTTGTTATTCTAACCTCTGTGCATTCATAAACTCTTAAGTTTTGGAAATATCTATTTGTTGTTATTCTAACCTCTGTGCATTCATAACCTTCTAATACGAAATCTTTACTTCGATGTTGGTCAAAAAGTTTTGCTAATATCGACTTGTCGTTATCCTAACCTCTGTGCATTCATAACCTCCTAATACGAAATCTTTCCTTCGATGTTGGTCAAAAAGTTTTGTAAATATCGATTTGTCGTTATCCTAACCTCTTTGCATTCATAACCTCCTAATAAGAAATCTTTACTTCGGTGTTGGTCAAAAAGTTTTGGAAATATCTATTTGTCGTTATTCTAGCCTCTATGCATTCATAACCTCCTAATAAGAAATCTTTACTTCGATGTTGGTCAAAAAGTGTCGGAAATATCTATTTGTTGTTATTCTAACCTCTGTGCATTCATAACCTCCTAATAAGAAAGCTTTACTTCGCTGTTGGTCAAAAAGTTTTGGAAATATCTATTTGTTGTTATTCTAACCTCTGTGCATTCATAACCTTCTAATACGAAATCTTTACTTCGATGTTGGTCAAAAAGTTTCGCTAATATCGACTTGTCGTTATTCTAACCTCTGTGCATTCATAACCTCCTAATACGAAATCTTTCCTTCGATGTTGGTCAAAAAGTTTTGTAAATATCGATTTGTCGTTATCCTAACCTCTTTGCATTCATAACCTCCTAATAAGAAATCTTTACTTCGATGTTGGTCAAAAAGTTTTGGAAATATCTATTTGTCGTTATTCTAACCTCTGTGCATTCATAACCTCCTAATAAGAAAGCTTTACTTCGATGTTGGTCAAAAAGTTTTGGAAATATCTATTTGTTGTTATTCTAACCTCTGTGCATTCATAACCTCCTAAGTTTTGGAAATATCTATTTGTTGTTATTCTAACCTCTGTGCATTCATAACCTCCTAATACGAAATCTTTCCTTCGATGTTGGTCAAAAAGTTTTGTAAATATCGATTTGTTTTTATCCTAACCTCTTTGCATTCATAACCTCCTAATAAGAAATCTTTACTTCGATGTTGGTCAAAAAGTTTTGGAAATATCTATTTGTCGTTATTCTAACCTCTGTGCATTCATAACCTCCTATTAAGAAAGCTTTACTTCGATGTTGGTCAAAAAGTTTTGGAAATATCTATTTGTTGTTATTCTAACCTCTGTGCATTCATAACCTTCTAATACGAAATCTTTACTTCGATGTTGGTCAAAAAGTTTTGCTAATATCAACTTGTCGTTATCCTAACCTCTGTGCATTCATAACCTCCTAATACGAAATCTTTCCTTCGATGTTGGTCAAAAAGTTTTGTAAATATCGATTTGTCGTTATCCTAACCTCTTTGCATTCATAACCTCCTAATAAGAAATCTTTACATCGATGTTGGTCAAAAAGTTTTGGAAATATCTATTTGTCGTTATTCTAGCCTCTATGCATTCATAACCTCCTAATAAGAAATCTTTACTTCGATGTTGGTCAAAAAGTGTCGGAAATATCTATTTGTTGTTATTCTAACCTCTGTGCATTCATAAACTCCTAATAAGAAAGCTTTACTTCGCTGTTGGCCAAAAAGTTTTGGAAATATCTATTTGTTGTTATTCTAACCTCTGTGCATTCATAACCTCCTAATACGAAATCTTTCCTTCGATGTTGGTCAAAAAGTTTTGAAATATCTATTTGTCGTTATTCTAACCTCTGTGCATTCATAACCTCCTAATAAGAAAGCTTTACTTCGATGTTGGTCAAAAAGTTTTGGAAATATCTATTTGTTGTTATTCTAACCTCTGTGCATTCATAACATTCTAATACGAAATCTTTACTTCGATGTTGGTCAAAAAGTTTTGCTAATATCAACTTGTCGTTATCCTAACCTCTGTGCATTCATAACCTCCTAATACGAAATCTTTCCTTCGATGTTGGTCAAAAAGTTTTGTAAATATCGATTTGTCGTTATCCTAACCTCTTTGCATTCATAACCTCCTAATAAGAAATCTTTACATCGATGTTGGTCAAAAAGTTTTGGAAATATCTATTTGTCGTTATTCTAGCCTCTATGCATTCATAACCTCCTAATAAGAAATCTTTACTTCGATGTTGGTCAAAAAGTGTCGGAAATATCTATTTGTTGTTATTCTAACCTCTGTGCATTCATAAACTCCTAATAAGAAAGCTTTACTTCGCTGTTGGCCAAAAAGTTTTGGAAATATCTATTTGTTGTTATTCTAACCTCTGTGCATTCATAACCTCCTAATACGAAATCTTTCCTTCGATGTTGGTCAAAAAGTTTTGAAATATCTATTTGTCGTTATTCTAACCTCTGTGCATTCATAACCTCCTAATAAGAAAGCTTTACTTCGATGTTGGTCAAAAAGTTTTGGAAATATCTATTTGTTGTTATTCTAACCTCTATGCATTCATAACCTCCTAATAAGAAATCTTTACTTCGATGTTGGTCAAAAAGTGTCGGAAATATCTATTTGTTGTTATTCTAACCTCTGTGCATTCATAAACTCCTAATAAGAAAGCTTTACTTCGCTGTTGGCCAAAAAGTTTTGGAAATATCTATTTGTTGTTATTCTAACCTCTGTGCATTCATAACCTCCTAATACGAAATCTTTCCTTCGATGTTGTTCAAAAAGTTTTGAAATATCTATTTGTCGTTATTCTAACCTCTGTGCATTCATAACCTCCTAATAAGAAAGCTTTACTTCGATGTTGGTCAAAAAGTTTTGGAAATATCTATTTGTTGTTATTCTAACCTCTGTGCATTCATAACATTCTAATACGAAATCTTTACTTCGATGTTGGTCAAAAAGTTTTGCTAATATCGACTTGTCGTTATCCTAACCTCTGTGCATTCATAACCTCCTAATACGAAATCTTTCCTTCGATGTTGGTCAAAAAGTTTTGTAAATATCGATTTGTCGTTATCCTAACCTCTTTGCATTCATAACCTCCTAATAAGAAATCTTTACTTCGATGTTGGTCAAAAAGTTTTGGAAATATCTATTTGTCGTTATTCTAACCTCTGTGCATTCATAACCTCCTAATAAGAAAGCTTTACTTCGATGTTGGTCAAAAAGTTTTGGAAATATCTATTTGTTGTTATTCTAACCTCTGTGCATTCATAACCTTCTAATACGAAATCTTTACTTCGATGTTGGTCAAAAAGTTTTGCTAATATCAACTTGTCGTTATCCTAACCTCTGTGCATTCATAACCTCCTAATACGAAATCTTTCCTTCGATGTTGGTCAAAAAGTTTTGTAAATATCGATTTGTCGTTATCCTAACCTCTTTGCATTCATAACCTCCTAATAAGAAATCTTTACATCGATGTTGGTCAAAAAGTTTTGGAAATATCTATTTGTCGTTATTCTAGCCTCTATGCATTCATAACCTCCTAATAAGAAATCTTTACTTCGATGTTGGTCAAAAAGTGTCGGAAATATCTATTTGTTGTTATTCTAACCTCTGTGCATTCATAAACTCCTAATAAGAAAGCTTTACTTCGCTGTTGGTCAAAAAGTTTTGGAAATATCTATTTGTTGTTATTCTAACCTCTGTGCATTCATAACCTCCTAATACGAAATCTTTCCTTCGATGTTGGTCAAAAAGTTTTGTAAATATCGATTTGTCGTTATCCTAACCTCTTTGCATTCATAACCTCCTAATAAGAAATCTTTACTTCGATGTTGTTCAAAAAGTTTTGAAATATCTATTTGTCGTTATTCTAACCTCTGTGCATTCATAACCTCCTAATAAGAAAGCTTTACTTCGATGTTGGTCAAAAAGTTTTGGAAATATCTATTTGTTGTTATTCTAACCTCTGTGCATTCATAACCTCCTAAGTTTTGGAAATATCTATTTGTTGTTATTCTAACCTCTGTGCATTCATAACCTTCTAATACGAAATCTTTACTTCGATGTTGGTCAAAAAGTTTTGCTAATATCGACTTGTTGTTATCCTAACCTCTGTGCATTCATAACCTCCTAATACGAAATCTTTCCTTCGATGTTGGTCAAAAAGTTTTGTAAATATCGATTTGTCGTTATCCTAACCTCTTTGCATTCATAACCTCCTAATAAGAAATCTTTACTTCGATGTTGGTCAAAAAGTTTTGGAAATATCTATTTGTCGTTATTCTAGCCTCTATGCATTCATAACCTCCTAATAAGAAATCTTTACTTCGATGTTGGTCAAAAAGTGTCGGAAATATCTATTTGTTGTTATTCTAACCTCTGTGCATTCATAACCTCCTAATAAGAAAGCTTTACTTCGATGTTGGTCAAAAAGTTTTGGAAATATCTATTTGTTGTTATTCTAACCTCTGTGCATTCATAACCTCCTAAGTTTTGGAAATATCTATTTACTTCGATGTTGGTCAAAAAGTTTTGCTAATATCGACTTGTCGTTATCCTAACCTCTGTGCATTCATAACCTCCTAATACGAAATCTTTCCTTCGATGTTGGTCAAAAAGTTTTGTAAATATCGATTTGTCGTTATCCTAACCTCTTTGCATTCATAACCTCCTAATAAGAAATCTTTACTTCGGTGTTGGTCAAAAAGTTTTGGAAATATCTATTTGTCGTTATTCTAACCTCTGTGCATTCATAACCTCCTAATAAGAAAGCTTTACTTCGATGTTGGTCAAAAAGTTTTGGAAATATCTATTTGTTGTTATTCTAACCTCTGTGCATTCATAACCTCCTAAGTTTTGGAAATATCTATTTGTTGTTATTCTAACCTCTGTGCATTCATAACCTTCTAATACGAAATCTTTACTTCGATGTTGGTCAAAAAGTTTTGCTAATATCAACTTGTCGTTATCCTAACCTCTGTGCATTCATAACCTCCTAATACGAAATCTTTCCTTCGATGTTGGTCAAAAAGTTTTGTAAATATCGATTTGTCGTTATCCTAACCTCTTTGCATTCATAACCTCCTAATAAGAAATCTTTACATCGATGTTGGTCAAAAAGTTTTGGAAATATCTATTTGTCGTTATTCTAGCCTCTATGCATTCATAACCTCCTAATAAGAAATCTTTACTTCGATGTTGGTCAAAAAGTGTCGGAAATATCTATTTGTTGTTATTCTAACCTCTGTGCATTCATAAACTCCTAATAAGAAAGCTTTACTTCGCTGTTGGTCAAAAAGTTTTGGAAATATCTATTTGTTGTTATTCTAACCTCTGTGCATTCATAACCTCCTAATACGAAATCTTTCCTTCGATGTTGGTCAAAAAGTTTTGTAAATATCGATTTGTCGTTATCCTAACCTCTTTGCATTCATAACCTCCTAATAAGAAATCTTTACTTCGATGTTGTTCAAAAAGTTTTGAAATATCTATTTGTCGTTATTCTAACCTCTGTGCATTCATAACCTCCTAATAAGAAAGCTTTACTTCGATGTTGGTCAAAAAGTTTTGGAAATATCTATTTGTTGTTATTCTAACCTCTGTGTATTCATAACATTCTAATACGAAATCTTTACTTCGATGTTGGTCAAAAAGTTTTGCTAATATCGACTTGTCGTTATCCTAACCTCTGTGCATTCATAACCTCCTAATACGAAATCTTTCCTTCGATGTTGGTCAAAAAGTTTTGTAAATATCGATTTGTCGTTATCCTAACCTCTTTGCATTCATAACCTCCTAATAAGAAATCTTTACTTCGATGTTGGTCAAAAAGTTTTGGAAATATCTATTTGTCGTTATTCTAGCCTCTATGCATTCATAACCTCCTAATAAGAAATCTTTACTTCGATGTTGGTCAAAAAGTGTCGGAAATATCTATTTGTTGTTATTCTAACCTCTGTGCATTCATAACCTCCTAATAAGAAATCTTTACTTCGATGTTGGTCAAAAAGTTTTGGAAATATCTATTTGTTGTTATTCTAACCTCTGTGCATTCATAACCTCCTAAGTTTTGGAAATATCTATTTACTTCGATGTTGGTCAAAAAGTTTTGCTAATATCGACTTGTCGTTATCCTAACCTCTGTGCATTCATAACCTCCTAATACGAAATCTTTCCTTCGATGTTGGTCAAAAAGTTTTGTAAATATCGATTTGTCGTTATCCTAACCTCTTTGCATTCATAACCTCCTAATAAGAAATCTTTACTTCGGTGTTGGTCAAAAAGTTTTGGAAATATCTATTTGTCGTTATTCTAGCCTCTATGCATTCATAACCTCCTAATAAGAAATCTTTACTTCGATGTTGGTCAAAAAGTGTCGGAAATATCTATTTGTTGTTATTCTAACCTCTGTGCATTCATAACCTCCTAATAAGAAAGCTTTACTTCGCTGTTGGTCAAAAAGTTTTGGAAATATCTATTTGTTGTTATTCTAACCTCTGTGCATTCATAACCTTCTAATACGAAATCTTTACTTCGATGTTGGTCAAAAAGTTTCGCTAATATCGACTTGTCGTTATCCTAACCTCTGTGCATTCATAACCTCCTAATACGAAATCTTTCCTTCGATGTTGGTCAAAAAGTTTTGTAAATATCGATTTGTCGTTATCCTAACCTCTTTGCATTAATAACCTCCTAATAAGAAATCTTTACTTCGATGTTGGTCAAAAAGTTTTGGAAATATCTATTTGTCGTTATTCTAACCTCTGTGCATTCATAACCTCCTAATAAGAAAGCTTTACTTCGATGTTGGTCAAAAAGTTTTGGAAATATCTATTTGTTGTTATTCTAACCTCTGTGCATTCATAACCTCCTAAGTTTTGGAAATATCTATTTGTTGTTATTCTAACCTCTGTGCATTCATAACCTCCTAATACGAAATCTTTCCTTCGATGTTGGTCAAAAAGTTTTGTAAATATCGATTTGTTTTTATCCTAACCTCTTTGCATTCATAACCTCCTAATAAGAAATCTTTACTTCGATGTTGGTCAAAAAGTTTTGGAAATATCTATTTGTTGTTATTCTAACCTCTGTGCATTCATAACCTCCTAATACGAAATCTTTACTTCGATGTTGGTCAAAAAGTGTCGGAAATATCTATTTGTTGTTATTCTAACCTCTGTGCATTCATAACCTCCTAATAAGAAAGCTTTACTTCGCTGTTGGTCAAAAAGTTTTTGAAATATCTATTTGTTGTTATTCTAACCTCTGTGCATTCATAACCTCCTAATACGTAATCTTTCCTTCGATGTTGGTCATAAAGTTTTGTAAATATCTATTTGTCGTTATTCTAACCTCTGTGCATTCATAACCTCCTAATAAGAAAGCTTTACTTCGATATTGGTCAAAAAGTTTTGGAAATATCTATTTGTTGTTATTCCAACCTCTGTGCATTCATAACCTTCTAATACGAAATCTTTACTTCGATGTTGGTCAAAAAGTTTTGCTAATATCGAGTTGTCGTTATCCTAACCTCTGTGCATTCATAACCTCCTAATACTAAATCTTTCCTTCGATGTTGGTCAAAAAGTTTTGTAAATATCGATTTGTCGTTATCCTAACCTCTTTGCATTCATAACCTCCTAATAAGAAATCTTTACTTCGATGTTGGTCAAAAAGTTTTGGAAATATCTATTTGTCATTATTCTAACCTCTGTGCATTCATAACCTCCTAATAAGAAAGCTTTACTTCGATGTTGGTCAAAAAGTTTTGGAAATATCTATTTGTTGTTATTCTAACCTCTGTGCATTCATAACCTCCTAAGTTTTGGAAATATCTATTTGTTGTTATTCTAACCTCTGTGCATTCATAAACTCTTAAGTTTTGGAAATATCTATTTGTTGTTATTCTAACCTCTGTGCATTCATAACCTTCTAATACGAAATCTTTACTTCGATGTTGGTCAAAAAGTTTTGCTAATATCGACTTGTCGTTATCCTAACCTCTGTGCATTCATAACCTCCTAATACGAAATCTTTCCTTCGATGTTGGTCAAAAAGTTTTGTAAATATCGATTTGTCGTTATCCTAACCTCTGTGCATTCATAACCTCCTAATAAGAAAGCTTTACTTCGATGTTGGTCAAAAAGTTTTGGAAATATCTATTTGTCGTTATTCTAACCTCTGTGCATTCATAACCTCCTAATAAGAAAGCTTTACTTCGATGTTGGTCAAAAAGTTTTGGAAATATCTATTTGTTGTTATTCTAACCTCTGTGCATTCATAAACTCTTAAGTTTTGGAAATATCTATTTGTTGTTATTCTAACCTCTGTGCATTCATAACCTTCTAATACGAAATCTTTACTTCGATGTTGGTCAAAAAGTTTTGCTAATATCGACTTGTCGTTATCCTAACCTCTGTGCATTCATAACCTCCTAATACGAAATCTTTCCTTCGATGTTGGTCAAAAAGTTTTGTAAATATCGATTTGTCTTTATCCTAACCTCTTTGCATTCATAACCTCCTAATAAGAAATCTTTACTTCGGTGTTGGTCAAAAAGTTTTGGAAATATCTATTTGTCGTTATTCTAGCCTCTATGCATTCATAACCTCCTAATAAGAAATCTTTACTTCGATGTTGGTCAAAAAGTGTCGGAAATATCTATTTGTTGTTATTCTAACCTCTGTGCATTCATAACCTCCTAATAAGAAAGCTTTACTTCGCTGTTGGTCAAAAAGTTTTGGAAATATCTATTTGTTGTTATTCTAACCTCTGTGCATTCATAACCTTCTAATACGAAATCTTTACTTCGATGTTGGTCAAAAAGTTTCGCTAATATCGACTTGTCGTTATTCTAACCTCTGTGCATTCATAACCTCCTAATACGAAATCTTTCCTTCGATGTTGGTCAAAAAGTTTTGTAAATATCGATTTGTCGTTATCCTAACCTCTTTGCATTCATAACCTCCTAATAAGAAATCTTTACTTCGATGTTGGTCAAAAAGTTTTGGAAATATCTATTTGTCGTTATTCTAACCTCTGTGCATTCATAACCTCCTAATAAGAAAGCTTTACTTCGATGTTGGTCAAAAAGTTTTGGAAATATCTATTTGTTGTTATTCTAACCTCTGTGCATTCATAACCTCCTAAGTTTTGGAAATATCTATTTGTTGTTATTCTAACCTCTGTGCATTCATAACCTCCTAATACGAAATCTTTCCTTCGATGTTGGTCAAAAAGTTTTGTAAATATCGATTTGTTTTTATCCTAACCTCTTTGCATTCATAACCTCCTAATAAGAAATCTTTACTTCGATGTTGGTCAAAAAGTTTTGGAAATATCTATTTGTCGTTATTCTAACCTCTGTGCATTCATAACCTCCTATTAAGAAAGCTTTACTTCGATGTTGGTCAAAAAGTTTTGGAAATATCTATTTGTTGTTATTCTACCCTCTGTGCATTCATAACCTTCTAATACGAAATCTTTACTTCGATGTTGGTCAAAAAGTTTTGCTAATATCAACTTGTCGTTATCCTAACCTCTGTGCATTCATAACCTCCTAATACGAAATCTTTCCTTCGATGTTGGTCAAAAAGTTTTGTAAATATCGATTTGTCGTTATCCTAACCTCTTTGCATTCATAACCTCCTAATAAGAAATCTTTACATCGATGTTGGTCAAAAAGTTTTGGAAATATCTATTTGTCGTTATTCTAGCCTCTATGCATTCATAACCTCCTAATAAGAAATCTTTACTTCGATGTTGGTCAAAAAGTGTCGGAAATATCTATTTGTTGTTATTCTAACCTCTGTGCATTCATAAACTCCTAATAAGAAAGCTTTACTTCGCTGTTGGCCAAAAAGTTTTGGAAATATCTATTTGTTGTTATTCTAACCTCTGTGCATTCATAACCTCCTAATACGAAATCTTTCCTTCGATGTTGGTCAAAAAGTTTTGTAAATATCGATTTGTCGTTATCCTAACCTCTTTGCATTCATAACCTCCTAATAAGAAATCTTTACTTCGATGTTGTTCAAAAAGTTTTGAAATATCTATTTGTCGTTATTCTAACCTCTGTGCATTCATAACCTCCTAATAAGAAAGCTTTACTTCGATGTTGGTCAAAAAGTTTTGGAAATATCTATTTGTTGTTATTCTAACCTCTGTGCATTCATAACATTCTAATACGAAATCTTTACTTCGATGTTGGTCAAAAAGTTTTGCTAATATCGACTTGTCGTTATCCTAACCTCTGTGCATTCATAACCTCCTAATACGAAATCTTTCCTTCGATGTTGGTCAAAAAGTTTTGTAAATATCGATTTGTCGTTATCCTAACCTCTTTGCATTCATAACCTCCTAATAAGAAATCTTTACTTCGATGTTGGTCAAAAAGTTTTGGAAATATCTATTTGTCGTTATTCTAACCTCTGTGCATTCATAACCTCCTAATAAGAAAGCTTTACTTCGATGTTGGTCAAAAAGTTTTGGAAATATCTATTTGTTGTTATTCTAACCTCTGTGCATTCATAACCTTCTAATACGAAATCTTTACTTCGATGTTGGTCAAAAAGTTTTGCTAATATCAACTTGTCGTTATCCTAACCTCTGTGCATTCATAACCTCCTAATACGAAATCTTTCCTTCGATGTTGGTCAAAAAGTTTTGTAAATATCGATTTGTCGTTATCCTAACCTCTTTGCATTCATAACCTCCTAATAAGAAATCTTTACATCGATGTTGGTCAAAAAGTTTTGGAAATATCTATTTGTCGTTATTCTAGCCTCTATGCATTCATAACCTCCTAATAAGAAATCTTTACTTCGATGTTGGTCAAAAAGTGTCGGAAATATCTATTTGTTGTTATTCTAACCTCTGTGCATTCATAAACTCCTAATAAGAAAGCTTTACTTCGCTGTTGGTCAAAAAGTTTTGGAAATATCTATTTGTTGTTATTCTAACCTCTGTGCATTCATAACCTCCTAATACGAAATCTTTCCTTCGATGTTGGTCAAAAAGTTTTGTAAATATCGATTTGTCGTTATCCTAACCTCTTTGCATTCATAACCTCCTAATAAGAAATCTTTACTTCGATGTTGTTCAAAAAGTTTTGAAATATCTATTTGTCGTTATTCTAACCTCTGTGCATTCATAACCTCCTAATAAGAAAGCTTTACTTCGATGTTGGTCAAAAAGTTTTGGAAATATCTATTTGTTGTTATTCTAACCTCTGTGCATTCATAACCTCCTAAGTTTTGGAAATATCTATTTGTTGTTATTCTAACCTCTGTGCATTCATAACCTTCTAATACGAAATCTTTACTTCGATGTTGGTCAAAAAGTTTTGCTAATATCGACTTGTTGTTATCCTAACCTCTGTGCATTCATAACCTCCTAATACGAAATCTTTCCTTCGATGTTGGTCAAAAAGTTTTGTAAATATCGATTTGTCGTTATCCTAACCTCTTTGCATTCATAACCTCCTAATAAGAAATCTTTACTTCGATGTTGGTCAAAAAGTTTTGGAAATATCTATTTGTCGTTATTCTAGCCTCTATGCATTCATAACCTCCTAATAAGAAATCTTTACTTCGATGTTGGTCAAAAAGTGTCGGAAATATCTATTTGTTGTTATTCTAACCTCTGTGCATTCATAACCTCCTAATAAGAAAGCTTTACTTCGATGTTGGTCAAAAAGTTTTGGAAATATCTATTTGTTGTTATTCTAACCTCTGTGCATTCATAACCTCCTAAGTTTTGGAAATATCTATTTACTTCGATGTTGGTCAAAAAGTTTTGCTAATATCGACTTGTCGTTATCCTAACCTCTGTGCATTCATAACCTCCTAATACGAAATCTTTCCTTCGATGTTGGTCAAAAAGTTTTGTAAATATCGATTTGTCGTTATCCTAACCTCTTTGCATTCATAACCTCCTAATAAGAAATCTTTACTTCGGTGTTGGTCAAAAAGTTTTGGAAATATCTATTTGTCGTTATTCTAACCTCTGTGCATTCATAACCTCCTAATAAGAAAGCTTTACTTCGATGTTGGTCAAAAAGTTTTGGAAATATCTATTTGTTGTTATTCTAACCTCTGTGCATTCATAACCTCCTAAGTTTTGGAAATATCTATTTGTTGTTATTCTAACCTCTGTGCATTCATAACCTTCTAATACGAAATCTTTACTTCGATGTTGGTCAAAAAGTTTTGCTAATATCAACTTGTCGTTATCCTAACCTCTGTGCATTCATAACCTCCTAATACGAAATCTTTCCTTCGATGTTGGTCAAAAAGTTTTGTAAATATCGATTTGTCGTTATCCTAACCTCTTTGCATTCATAACCTCCTAATAAGAAATCTTTACATCGATGTTGGTCAAAAAGTTTTGGAAATATCTATTTGTCGTTATTCTAGCCTCTATGCATTCATAACCTCCTAATAAGAAATCTTTACTTCGATGTTGGTCAAAAAGTGTCGGAAATATCTATTTGTTGTTATTCTAACCTCTGTGCATTCATAAACTCCTAATAAGAAAGCTTTACTTCGCTGTTGGTCAAAAACTTTTGGAAATATCTATTTGTTGTTATTCTAACCTCTGTGCATTCATAACCTCCTAATACGAAATCTTTCCTTCGATGTTGGTCAAAAAGTTTTGTAAATATCGATTTGTCGTTATCCTAACCTCTTTGCATTCATAACCTCCTAATAAGAAATCTTTACTTCGATGTTGTTCAAAAAGTTTTGAAATATCTATTTGTCGTTATTCTAACCTCTGTGCATTCATAACCTCCTAATAAGAAAGCTTTACTTCGATGTTGGTCAAAAAGTTTTGGAAATATCTATTTGTTGTTATTCTAACCTCTGTGTATTCATAACATTCTAATACGAAATCTTTACTTCGATGTTGGTCAAAAAGTTTTGCTAATATCGACTTGTCGTTATCCTAACCTCTGTGCATTCATAACCTCCTAATACGAAATCTTTCCTTCGATGTTGGTCAAAAAGTTTTGTAAATATCGATTTGTCGTTATCCTAACCTCTTTGCATTCATAACCTCCTAATAAGAAATCTTTACTTCGATGTTGGTCAAAAAGTTTTGGAAATATCTATTTGTCGTTATTCTAGCCTCTATGCATTCATAACCTCCTAATAAGAAATCTTTACTTCGATGTTGGTCAAAAAGTGTCGGAAATATCTATTTGTTGTTATTCTAACCTCTGTGCATTCATAACCTCCTAATAAGAAAGCTTTACTTCGATGTTGGTCAAAAAGTTTTGGAAATATCTATTTGTTGTTATTCTAACCTCTGTGCATTCATAACCTCCTAAGTTTTGGAAATATCTATTTACTTCGATGTTGGTCAAAAAGTTTTGCTAATATCGATTTGTCGTTATCCTAACCTCTGTGCATTCATAACCTCCTAATACGAAATCTTTCCTTCGATGTTGGTCAAAAAGTTTTGTAAATATCGATTTGTCGTTATCCTAACCTCTGTGCATTCATAACCTCCTAATAAGAAATCTTTACTTCGGTGTTGGTCAAAAAGTTTTGGAAATATCTATTTGTCGTTATTCTAGCCTCTATGCATTCATAACCTCCTAATAAGAAATCTTTACTTCGATGTTGGTCAAAAAGTGTCGGAAATATCTATTTGTTGTTATTCTAACCTCTGTGCATTCATAACCTCCTAATAAGAAAGCTTTACTTCGCTGTTGGTCAAAAAGTTTTGGAAATATCTATTTGTTGTTATTCTAACCTCTGTGCATTCATAACCTTCTAATACGAAATCTTTACTTCGATGTTGGTCAAAAAGTTTCGCTAATATCGACTTGTCGTTATCCTAACCTCTGTGCATTCATAACCTCCTAATACGAAATCTTTCCTTCGATGTTGGTCAAAAAGTTTTGTAAATATCGATTTGTCGTTATCCTAACCTCTTTGCATTAATAACCTCCTAATAAGAAATCTTTACTTCGATGTTGGTCAAAAAGTTTTGGAAATATCTATTTGTCGTTATTCTAACCTCTGTGCATTCATAACCTCCTAATAAGAAAGCTTTACTTCGATGTTGGTCAAAAAGTTTTGGAAATATCTATTTGTTGTTATTCTAACCTCTGTGCATTCATAACCTCCTAAGTTTTGGAAATATCTATTTGTTGTTATTCTAACCTCTGTGCATTCATAACCTCCTAATACGAAATCTTTCCTTCGATGTTGGTCAAAAAGTTTTGTAAATATCGATTTGTTTTTATCCTAACCTCTTTGCATTCATAACCTCCTAATAAGAAATCTTTACTTCGATGTTGGTCAAAAAGTTTTGGAAATATCTATTTGTTGTTATTCTAACCTCTGTGCATTCATAACCTCCTAATACGAAATCTTTCCTTCGATGTTGGTCAAAAAGTTTTGTAAATATCGATTTGTTTTTATCCTAACCTCTTTGCATTCATAACCTCCTAATAAGAAATCTTTACTTCGATGTTGGTCAAAAAGTTTTGGAAATATCTATTTGTTGTTATTCTAACCTCTGTGCATTCATAACCTCCTAATACGAAATCTTTCCTTCGATGTTGGTCAAAAAGTTTTGTAAATATCGATTTGTCGTTATCCTAACCTCTTTGCATTCATAACCTCCTAATAAGAAATCTTTACTTCGATGTTGTTCAAAAAGTTTTGAAATATCTATTTGTCGTTATTCTAACCTCTGTGCATTCATAACCTCCTAAGTTTTGGAAATATCTATTTGTTGTTATTCTAACCTCTGTGCATTCATAACCTCCTAAGTTTTGGAAATATCTATTTGTTGTTATTCTAACCTCTGTGCATTCATAACCTCCTAAGTTTTGGAAATATCTATTTGTTGTTATTCTAACCTCTGTGCATTCATAACCTTCTAATACGAAATCTTTCCTTCGATGTTGGTCAAAAAGTTTTGTAAATATCGATTTGTCGTTATCCTAACCTCTTTGCATTCATAACCTCCTAATAAGAAATCTTTACTTCGATGTTGGTCAAAAAGTTTTGGAAATATCTATTTGTCGTTATTCTAGCCTCTATGCATTCATAACCTCCTAATAAGAAATCTTTACTTCGATGTTGGTCAAAAACTGTCGGAAATATCTATTTGTTGTTATTCTA
The DNA here is from genome assembly GCA_929113105.1 of Agrypnus murinus. NCBI lineage: Eukaryota > Metazoa > Arthropoda > Insecta > Coleoptera > Elateridae > Agrypnus > Agrypnus murinus. The sequence goes on from OV816028.1 coordinate 150,928,006, forward strand.
ACCTCTGTGCATTCATAACCTCCTAATAAGAAAGCTTTACTTCGCTGTTGGTCAAAAAGTTTTGGAAATATCTATTTGTTGTTATTCTAACCTCTGTGCATTCATAACATTCTAATACGAAATCTTTACTTCGATGTTGGTCAAAAAGTTTTGCTAATATCGACTTGTCGTTATCCTAACCTCTGTGCATTCATAACCTCCTAATACGAAATCTTTCCTTCGATGTTGGTCAAAAAGTTTTGGAAATATCTATTTGTCGTTATTCTAACCTCTGTGCATTCATAACCTCCTAATAAGAAAGCTTTACTTCGATGTTGGTCAAAAAGTTTTGGAAATATCTATTTGTTGTTATTCTAACCTCTGTGCATTCATAACCTTCTAATACGAAATCTTTACTTCGATGTTGGTCAAAAAGTTTTGCTAATATCGACTTGTCGTTATCCTAACCTCTGTGCATTCATAACCTCCTAATACGAAATCTTTCCTTCGATGTTGGTCAAAAAGTTTTGTAAATATCGATTTGTCGTTATCCTAACCTCTTTGCATTCATAACCTCCTAATAAGAAATCTTTACTTCGATGTTGGTCAAAAAGTTTTGGAAATATCTATTTGTCGTTATTCTAACCTCTGTGCATTCATAACCTCCTAATAAGAAAGCTTTACTTCGATGTTGGTCAAAAAGTTTTGGAAATATCTATTTGTTGTTATTCTAACCTCTGTGCATTCATAACCTCCTAATACGAAATCTTTCCTTCGATGTTGGTCAAAAAGTTTTGTAAATATCGATTTGTCGTTATCCTAACTTCTTTGCATTCATAACCTCCTAATAAGAAATCTTTACTTCGATGTTGGTCAAAAAGTTTTGGAAATATCTATTTGTCGTTATTCTAACCTCTGTGCATTCATAACCTCCTAATAAGAAAGCTTTAATTCGATGTTGGTCAAAAAGTTTTGGAAATATCTATTTGTTGTTATTCTAACCTCTGTGCATTCATAACCTTCTAATACGAAATCTTTACTTCGATGTTGGTCAAATAGTTTTGCTAATATCGACTTGTCGTTATCCTAACCTCTGTGCATTCATAATCTCCTAATACGAAATCTTTCCTTCGATGTTGGTCAAAAAGTTTTGTAAATATCGATTTGTCGTTATCCTAACCTCTTTGCATTCATAACCTCCTAATAAGAAATCTTTACTTCGATGTTGGTCAAAAAGTTTTGGAAATATCTATTTGTCGTTATTCTAACCTCTGTGCATTCATAACCTCCTAAGTTTTGGAAATATCTATTTGTTGTTATTCTAACCTCTGTGCATTCATAACCTTCTAATACGAAATCTTTACTTCGATGTTGGTCAAAAAGTTTTGCTAATATCGACTTGTCGTTATCCTAACCTCTGTGCATTCATAACCTCCTAATACGAAATCTTTCCTTCGATGTTGGTCAAAAAGTTTTGTAAATATCGATTTGTCGTTATCCTAACCTCTTTGCATTCATAACCTCCTAATAAGAAATCTTTACTTCGATGTTGGTCAAAAAGTTTTGGAAATATCTATTTGTCGTTATTCTAGCCTCTATGCATTCATAACCTCCTAATAAGAAATCTTTACTTCGATGTTGGTCAAAAAGTGTCGGAAATATCTATTTGTTGTTATTCTAACCTCTGTGCATTCATAACCTCCTAATAAGATAGCTTTACTTCGCTGTTGGTCAAAAAGTTTTGGAAATATCTATTTGTTGTTATTCTAACCTCTGTGCATTCATAACCTTCTAATACGAAATCTTTACTTAGATGTTGGTCAAAAAGTTTTGCTAATATCGACTTGTCGTTATCCTAACCTCTGTGCATTCATAACCTCCTAATACGAAATCTTTCCTTCGATGTTGGTCAAAAAGTTTTGTAAATATCGATTTGTCGTTATCCTAACCTCTTTGCATTCATAACCTCCTAATAAGAAATCTTTACTTCGATGTTGGTCAAAAAGTTTTGGAAATATCTATTTGTCGTTATTCTAACCTCTGTGCATTCATAACCTCCTAATAAGAAAGCTTTACTTCGATGTTGGTCAAAAAGTTTTGGAAATATCTATTTGTTGTTATTCTAACCTCTGTGCATTCATAACCTCCTAAGTTTTGGAAATATCTATTTGTTGTTATTCTAACCTCTGTGCATTCATAACTTCCTATTACGAAATCTTTCCTTCGATGTTGGTCAAAAAGTTTTGTAAATATCGATTTGTCGTTATCCTAACCTCTTTGCATTCATAACCTCCTAATAAGAAATCTTTACTTCGATGTTGGTCAAAAAGTTTTGGAAATATCTATTTGTCGTTATTCTAACCTCTGTGCATTCATAACCTTCTAATACGAAATCTTTACTTCGATGTTGGTCAAATAGTTTTGCTAATATCGACTTGTCGTTATCCTAACCTCTGTGCATTCATAACCTCCTAATACGAAATCTTTCCTTCGATGTTGGTCAAAAATTTTTGTAAATATCGATTTGTCGTTATCCTAACTTCTTTGCATTCATAACCTCCTAATAAGAAATCTTTACTTCGATGTTGGTCAAAAAGTTTTGGAAATATCTATTTGTTGTTATTCTAACCTCTGTGCATTCATAACCTTCTAATACGAAATCTTTCCTTCGATGTTGGTCAAAAAGTTTTGTAAATATCGATTTGTCGTTATCCTAACCTCTTTGCATTCATAACCTCCTAATAAGAAATCTTTACTTCGATGTTGGTCAAAAAGTTTTGGAAATATCTATTTGTTGTTATTCTAACCTCTGAGCATTCATAACCTTCTAATACGAAATCTTTACTTCTATGTTGGTCAAAAAGTTTTGCTAATATCGACTTGTCGTTATCCTAACCTCTGTGCATTCATAACCTCCTAATACGAAATCTTTCCTTCGATGTTGGTCAAAAAGTTTTGTAAATATCGATTTGTCGTTATCCTAACCTCTTTGCATTCATAACCTCCTAATAATAAATCTTTACTTCGATGTTGGTCAAAAAGTTTTGGAAATATCTATTTGTCGTTATTCTAACCTCTGTGCATTCATAACCTCCTAATAAGAAATCTTTACTTCGATGTTGGTCAAAAAGTGTCGGAAATATCTATTTGTTGTTATTCTAACCTCTGTGCATTCATAACCTCCTAATAAGAAAGCTTTACTTCGCTGTTGGTCAAAAAGTTTTGGAAATATCTATTTGTTGTTATTCTAACCTCTGTGCATTCATAACCTTCTAATACGAAATCTTTACTTCGATGTTGGTCAAAAAGTTTTGCTAATATCGACTTGTCGTTATCCTAACCTCTGTGCATTCATAACCTCCTAATACGAAATCTTTCCTTCGATGTTGGTCAAAAATTTTTGTAAATATCGATTTGTCGTTATCCTAACCTCTTTGCATTCATAACCTCCTAATAAGAAATCTTTACTTCGATGTTGGTCAAAAAGTGTCGGAAATATCTATTTGTCGTTATCCTAACCTCTGTGCATTCATAACCTCCTAATACGAAATCTTTCCTTCGATGTTGGTCAAAAATTTTTTTTAAATATCGATTTGTCGTTATCCTAACCTCTTTGCATTCATAACCTCCTAATAAGAAATCTTTACTTCGATGTTGGTCAAAAAGTTTTGGAAATATCTATTTGTTGTTATTCTAACCTCTGTGCATTCATAACCTTCTAATACGAAATCTTTCCTTCGATGTTGGTCAAAAAGTTTTGTAAATATCGATTTGCCGTTATCCTAACCTCTTTGCATTCATAACCTCCTAATAAGAAATCTTTACTTCGATGTTGGTCAAAAAGTTTTGGAAATATCTATTTGTCGTTATTCTAACCTCTGTGCATTCATAACCTCCTAATAAGAAAGCTTTACTTCGATGTTGGTCAAAAAGTTTTGGAAATATCTATTTGTTGTTATTCTAACCTCTGTGCATTCATAACCTCCTAAGTTTTGGAAATATCTATTTGTTGTTATTCTAACCTCTGTGCATTCATAACTTCCTATTACGAAATCTTTCCTTCGATGTTGGTCAAAAAGTTTTGTAAATATCGATTTGTCGTTATCCTAACCTCTTTGCATTCATAACCTCCTAATAAGAAATCTTTACTTCGATGTTGGTCAAAAAGTTTTGGAAATATCTATTTGTCGTTATTCTAACCTCTGTGCATTCATAACCTTCTAATACGAAATCTTTACTTCGATGTTGGTCAAATAGTTTTGCTAATATCGACTTGTCGTTATCCTAACCTCTGTGCATTCATAACCTCCTAATACGAAATCTTTCCTTCGATGTTGGTCAAAAATTTTTGTAAATATCGATTTGTCGTTATCCTAACTTCTTTGCATTCATAACCTCCTAATAAGAAATCTTTACTTCGATGTTGGTCAAAAAGTTTTGGAAATATCTATTTGTTGTTATTCTAACCTCTGTGCATTCATAACCTTCTAATACGAAATCTTTCCTTCGATGTTGGTCAAAAAGTTTTGTAAATATCGATTTGTCGTTATCCTAACCTCTTTGCATTCATAACCTCCTAAAAAGAAATCTTTACTTCGATGTTGGTCAAAAAGTTTTGGAAATATCTATTTGTCGTTATTCTAACCTCTGTGCATTCATAACCTCCTAATAAGAAAGCTTTACTTCGATGTTGGTCAAAAAGTTTTGGAAATATCTATTTGTTGTTATTCTAACCTCTGTGCATTCATAACCTTCTAATACGAAATCTTTCCTTCGATGTTGGTCAAAAAGTTTTGTAAATATCGATTTGTCGTTATCCTAACCTCTTTGCATTCATAACCTCCTAATAAGAAATCTTTACTTCGATGTTGGTCAAAAAGTTTTGGAAATATCTATTTGTTGTTATTCTAACCTCTGTGCATTCATAACCTTCTAATACGAAATCTTTACTTCTATGTTGGTCAAAAAGCTTTGCTAATATCGACTTGTCGTTATCCTAACCTCTGTGCATTCATAACCTCCTAATACGAAATCTTTCCTTCGATGTTGGTCAAAAAGTTTTGTAAATATCGATTTGTCGTTATCCTAACCTCTTTGCATTCATAACCTCCTAATAATAAATCTTTACTTCGATGTTGGTCAAAAAGTTTTGGAAATATCTATTTGTCGTTATTCTAACCTCTGTGCATTCATAACCTCCTAATAAGAAATCTTTACTTCTATGTTGGTCAAAAAGTGTCGGAAATATCTATTTGTTGTTATTCTAACCTCTGTGCATTCATAACCTTCTAATAAGAAAGCTTTACTTCGCTGTTGGTCAAAAAGTTTTGGAAATATCTATTTGTTGTTATTCTAACCTCTGTGCATTCATAACCTTCTAATACGAAATCTTTACTTCGATGTTGGTCAAAAAGTTTTGCTAATATCGACTTGTCGTTATCCTAACCTCTGTGCATTCATAACCTCCTAATACGAAATCTTTCCTTCGATGTTGGTCAAAAATTTTTGTAAATATCGATTTGTCGTTATCCTAACCTCTTTGCATTCATAACCTCCTAATAAGAAATCTTTACTTCGATGTTGGTCAAAAAGTTTTGGAAATATCTATTTGTTGTTATTCTAACCTCTGTGCATTCATAACCTTCTAATACGAAATCTTTCCTTCGATGTTGGTCAAAAAGTTTTGTAAATATCGATTTGTCGTTATCCTAACCTCTTTGTATTCATAACCTCCTAATAAGAAATCTTTACTTCGATGTTGGTCAAAAAGTGTCGGAAATATCTATTTGTTGTTATTCTAACCTCTGTGCATTCATAACCTCCTAATAAGAAAGCTTTACTTCGCTGTTGGTCAAAAAGTTTTGGAAATATCTATTTGTTGTTATTCTAACCTCTGTGCATTCATAACCTTCTAATACGAAATCTTTACTTCGATGTTGGTCAAAAAGTTTTGCTAATATCGACTTGTCGTTATCCTAACCTCTGTGCATTCATAACCTCCTAATACGAAATCTTTCCTTCGATGTTGGTCAAAAAGTTTTGTAAATATCGATTTGTCGTTATCCTAACCTCTTTGCATTCATAACCTCCTAATAAGAAATCTTTACTTCGATGTTGGTCAAAAAGTTTTGGAAATATCTATTTGTTGTTATTCTAACCTCTGTGCATTCATAACCTTCTAATACGAAATCTTTCCTTCGATGTTGGTCAAAAAGTTTTGTAAATATCGATTTGTCGTTATCCTAACCTCTTTGCATTCATAACCTCCTAATAAGAAATCTTTACTTCGATGTTGGTCAAAAAGTTTTGGAAATATCTATTTGTCGTTATTCTAACCTCTGTGCATTCATAACCTCCTAATAAGAAAGCTTTACTTCGATGTTGGTCAAAAAGTTTTGGAAATATCTATTTGTTGTTATTCTAACCTCTGTGCATTCATAACCTTCTAATACGAAATCTTTACTTCTATGTTGGTCAAAAAGTTTTGCTAATATCGACTTGTCGTTATCCTAACCTCTGTGCATTCATAACCTCCTAATACGAAATCTTTCCTTCGATGTTGGTCAAAAAGTTTTGTAAATATCGATTTGTCGTTATCCTAACCTCTTTGCATTCATAACCTCCTAATAATAAATCTTTACTTCGATGTTGGTCAAAAAGTTTTGGAAATATCTATTTGTCGTTATTCTAACCTCTGTGCATTCATAACCTCCTAATAAGAAAGCTTTACTTCGATGTTGGTCAAAAAGTTTTGGAAATATCTATTTGTTGTTATTCTAACCTCTGTGCATTCATAACCTCCTAAGTTTTGGAAATATCTATTTGTTGTTATTCTAACCTCTGTGCATTCATAACCTCCTAATACGAAATCTTTCCTTCGATGTTGGTCAAAAAGTTTTGTAAATATCGATTTGTCGTTATCCTAACCTCTTTGCATTCATAACCTCCTAATAAGAAATCTTTACTTCGATGTTGGTCAAAAAGTTTAGGAAATATCTATTTGTCGTTATTCTAGCCTCTATGCATTCATAACCTCCTAATAAGAAATCTTTACTTCGATGTTGGTCAAAAAGTGTCGGAAATATCTATTTGTTGTTATTCTAACCTCTGTGCATTCATAACCTCCTAATAAGAAAGCTTTACTTCGCTGTTGGTCAAAAAGTTTTGGAAATATCTATTTGTTGTTATTCTAACCTCTGTGCATTCATAACCTTCTAATACGAAATCTTTACTTCGATGTTGGTCAAATAGTTTTGCTAATATCGACTTGTCGTTATCCTAACCTCTGTGCATTCATAATCTCCTAATACGAAATCTTTCCTTCGATGTTGGTCAAAAAGTTTTGTAAATATCGATTTGTCGTTATCCTAACCTCTTTGCATTCATAACCTCCTAATAAGAAATCTTTACTTCGATGTTGGTCAAAAAGTTTTGGAAATATCTATTTGTCGTTATTCTAACCTCTGTGCATTCATAACCTCCTAAGTTTTGGAAATATCTATTTGTTGTTATTCTAACCTCTGTGCATTCATAACCTTCTAATACGAAATCTTTACTTCGATGTTGGTCAAAAAGTTTTGCTAATATCGACTTGTCGTTATCCTAACCTCTGTGCATTCATAACCTCCTAATACGAAATCTTTCCTTCGATGTTGGTCAAAAAGTTTTGTAAATATCGATTTGTCGTTATCCTAACCTCTTTGCATTCATAACCTCCTAATAAGAAATCTTTACTTCGATGTTGGTCAAAAAGTTTTGGAAATATCTATTTGTCGTTATTCTAGCCTCTATGCATTCATAACCTCCTAATAAGAAATCTTTACTTCGATGTTGGTCAAAAAGTGTCGGAAATATCTATTTGTTGTTATTCTAACCTCTGTGCATTCATAACCTCCTAATAAGATAGCTTTACTTCGCTGTTGGTCAAAAAGTTTTGGAAATATCTATTTGTTGTTATTCTAACCTCTGTGCATTCATAACCTTCTAATACGAAATCTTTACTTAGATGTTGGTCAAAAAGTTTTGCTAATATCGACTTGTCGTTATCCTAACCTCTGTGCATTCATAACCTCCTAATACGAAATCTTTCCTTCGATGTTGGTCAAAAAGTTTTGTAAATATCGATTTGTCGTTATCCTAACCTCTTTGCATTCATAACCTCCTAATAAGAAATCTTTACTTCGATGTTGGTCAAAAAGTTTTGGAAATATCTATTTGTCGTTATTCTAACCTCTGTGCATTCATAACCTCCTAATAAGAAAGCTTTACTTCGATGTTGGTCAAAAAGTTTTGGAAATATCTATTTGTTGTTATTCTAACCTCTGTGCATTCATAACCTCCTAAGTTTTGGAAATATCTATTTGTTGTTATTCTAACCTCTGTGCATTCATAACTTCCTATTACGAAATCTTTCCTTCGATGTTGGTCAAAAAGTTTTGTAAATATCGATTTGTCGTTATCCTAACCTCTTTGCATTCATAACCTCCTAATAAGAAATCTTTACTTCGATGTTGGTCAAAAAGTTTTGGAAATATCTATTTGTCGTTATTCTAACCTCTGTGCATTCATAACCTTCTAATACGAAATCTTTACTTCGATGTTGGTCAAATAGTTTTGCTAATATCGACTTGTCGTTATCCTAACCTCTGTGCATTCATAACCTCCTAATACGAAATCTTTCCTTCGATGTTGGTCAAAAATTTTTGTAAATATCGATTTGTCGTTATCCTAACTTCTTTGCATTCATAACCTCCTAATAAGAAATCTTTACTTCGATGTTGGTCAAAAAGTTTTGGAAATATCTATTTGTTGTTATTCTAACCTCTGTGCATTCATAACCTTCTAATACGAAATCTTTCCTTCGATGTTGGTCAAAAAGTTTTGTAAATATCGATTTGTCGTTATCCTAACCTCTTTGCATTCATAACCTCCTAATAAGAAATCTTTACTTCGATGTTGGTCAAAAAGTTTTGGAAATATCTATTTGTTGTTATTCTAACCTCTGAGCATTCATAACCTTCTAATACGAAATCTTTACTTCTATGTTGGTCAAAAAGTTTTGCTAATATCGACTTGTCGTTATCCTAACCTCTGTGCATTCATAACCTCCTAATACGAAATCTTTCCTTCGATGTTGGTCAAAAAGTTTTGTAAATATCGATTTGTCGTTATCCTAACCTCTTTGCATTCATAACCTCCTAATAATAAATCTTTACTTCGATGTTGGTCAAAAAGTTTTGGAAATATCTATTTGTCGTTATTCTAACCTCTGTGCATTCATAACCTCCTAATAAGAAATCTTTACTTCGATGTTGGTCAAAAAGTTTTGGAAATATCTATTTGTTGTTATTCTAACCTCTGTGCATTCATAACCTCCTAATAAGAAAGCTTTACTTCGCTGTTGGTCAAAAAGTTTTGGAAATATCTATTTGTTGTTATTCTAACCTCTGTGCATTCATAACCTTCTAATACGAAATCTTTACTTCGATGTTGGTCAAAAAGTTTTGCTAATATCGACTTGTCGTTATCCTAACCTCTGTGCATTCATAACCTCCTAATACGAAATCTTTCCTTCGATGTTGGTCAAAAATTTTTGTAAATATCGATTTGTCGTTATCCTAACCTCTTTGCATTCATAACCTCCTAATAAGAAATCTTTACTTCGATGTTGGTCAAAAAGTGTCGGAAATATCTATTTGTCGTTATCCTAACCTCTGTGCATTCATAACCTCCTAATACGAAATCTTTCCTTCGATGTTGGTCAAAAATTTTTTTTAAATATCGATTTGTCGTTATCCTAACCTCTTTGCATTCATAACCTCCTAATAAGAAATCTTTACTTCGATGTTGGTCAAAAAGTTTTGGAAATATCTATTTGTTGTTATTCTAACCTCTGTGCATTCATAACCTTCTAATACGAAATCTTTCCTTCGATGTTGGTCAAAAAGTTTTGTAAATATCGATTTGTCGTTATCCTAACCTCTTTGCATTCATAACCTCCTAATAAGAAATCTTTACTTCGATGTTGGTCAAAAAGTTTTGGAAATATCTATTTGTCGTTATTCTAACCTCTGTGCATTCATAACCTCCTAATAAGAAAGCTTTACTTCGATGTTGGTCAAAAAGTTTTGGAAATATCTATTTGTTGTTATTCTAACCTCTGTGCATTCATAACCTCCTAAGTTTTGGAAATATCTATTTGTTGTTATTCTAACCTCTGTGCATTCATAACTTCCTATTACGAAATCTTTCCTTCGATGTTGGTCAAAAAGTTTTGTAAATATCGATTTGTCGTTATCCTAACCTCTTTGCATTCATAACCTCCTAATAAGAAATCTTTACTTCGATGTTGGTCAAAAAGTTTTGGAAATATCTATTTGTCGTTATTCTAACCTCTGTGCATTCATAACCTTCTAATACGAAATCTTTACTTCGATGTTGGTCAAATAGTTTTGCTAATATCGACTTGTCGTTATCCTAACCTCTGTGCATTCATAACCTCCTAATACGAAATCTTTCCTTCGATGTTGGTCAAAAATTTTTGTAAATATCGATTTGTCGTTATCCTAACTTCTTTGCATTCATAACCTCCTAATAAGAAATCTTTACTTCGATGTTGGTCAAAAAGTTTTGGAAATATCTATTTGTTGTTATTCTAACCTCTGTGCATTCATAACCTTCTAATACGAAATCTTTCCTTCGATGTTGGTCAAAAAGTTTTGTAAATATCGATTTGTCGTTATCCTAACCTCTTTGCATTCATAACCTCCTAATAAGAAATCTTTACTTCGATGTTGGTCAAAAAGTTTTGGAAATATCTATTTGTCGTTATTCTAACCTCTGTGCATTCATAACCTCCTAATAAGAAAGCTTTACTTCGATGTTGGTCAAAAAGTTTTGGAAATATCTATTTGTTGTTATTCTAACCTCTGTGCATTCATAACCTTCTAATACGAAATCTTTACTTCTATGTTGGTCAAAAAGCTTTGCTAATATCGACTTGTCGTTATCCTAACCTCTGTGCATTCATAACCTCCTAATACGAAATCTTTCCTTCGATGTTGGTCAAAAAGTTTTGTAAATATCGATTTGTCGTTATCCTAACCTCTTTGCATTCATAACCTCCTAATAATAAATCTTTACTTCGATGTTGGTCAAAAAGTTTTGGAAATATCTATTTGTCGTTATTCTAACCTCTGTGCATTCATAACCTCCTAATAAGAAATCTTTACTTCTATGTTGGTCAAAAAGTGTCGGAAATATCTATTTGTTGTTATTCTAACCTCTGTGCATTCATAACCTCCTAATAAGAAAGCTTTACTTCGCTGTTGGTCAAAAAGTTTTGGAAATATCTATTTGTTGTTATTCTAACCTCTGTGCATTCATAACCTTCTAATACGAAATCTTTACTTCGATGTTGGTCAAAAAGTTTTGCTAATATCGACTTGTCGTTATCCTAACCTCTGTGCATTCATAACCTCCTAATACGAAATCTTTCCTTCGATGTTGGTCAAAAATTTTTGTAAATATCGATTTGTCGTTATCCTAACCTCTTTGCATTCATAACCTCCTAATAAGAAATCTTTACTTCGATGTTGGTCAAAAAGTTTTGGAAATATCTATTTGTTGTTATTCTAACCTCTGTGCATTCATAACCTTCTAATACGAAATCTTTCCTTCGATGTTGGTCAAAAAGTTTTGTAAATATCGATTTGTCGTTATCCTAACCTCTTTGTATTCATAACCTCCTAATAAGAAATCTTTACTTCGATGTTGGTCAAAAAGTGTCGGAAATATCTATTTGTTGTTATTCTAACCTCTGTGCATTCATAACCTCCTAATAAGAAAGCTTTACTTCGCTGTTGGTCAAAAAGTTTTGGAAATATCTATTTGTTGTTATTCTAACCTCTGTGCATTCATAACCTTCTAATACGAAATCTTTACTTCGATGTTGGTCAAAAAGTTTTGCTAATATCGACTTGTCGTTATCCTAACCTCTGTGCATTCATAACCTCCTAATACGAAATCTTTCCTTCGATGTTGGTCAAAAATTTTTGTAAATATCGATTTGTCGTTATCCTAACCTCTTTGCATTCATAACCTCCTAATAAGAAATCTTTACTTCGATGTTGGTCAAAAAGTTTTGGAAATATCTATTTGTTGTTATTCTAACCTCTGTGCATTCATAACCTTCTAATACGAAATCTTTCCTTCGATGTTGGTCAAAAAGTTTTGTAAATATCGATTTGTCGTTATCCTAACCTCTTTGCATTCATAACCTCCTAATAAGAAATCTTTACTTCGATGTTGGTCAAAAAGTTTTGGAAATATCTATTTGTCGTTATTCTAACCTCTGTGCATTCATAACCTCCTAATAAGAAAGCTTTACTTCGATGTTGGTCAAAAAGTTTTGGAAATATCTATTTGTTGTTATTCTAACCTCTGTGCATTCATAACCTTCTAATACGAAATCTTTACTTCTATGTTGGTCAAAAAGTTTTGCTAATATCGACTTGTCGTTATCCTAACCTCTGTGCATTCATAACCTCCTAATACGAAATCTTTCCTTCGATGTTGGTCAAAAAGTTTTGTAAATATCGATTTGTCGTTATCCTAACCTCTTTGCATTCATAACCTCCTAATAATAAATCTTTACTTCGATGTTGGTCAAAAAGTTTTGGAAATATCTATTTGTCGTTATTCTAACCTCTGTGCATTCATAACCTCCTAATAAGAAAGCTTTACTTCGATGTTGGTCAAAAAGTTTTGGAAATATCTATTTGTTGTTATTCTAACCTCTGTGCATTCATAACCTCCTAAGTTTTGGAAATATCTATTTGTTGTTATTCTAACCTCTGTGCATTCATAACCTCCTAATACGAAATCTTTACTTCGATGTTGGTCAAAAAGTTTAGGAAATATCTATTTGTCGTTATTCTAGCCTCTATGCATTCATAACCTCCTAATAAGAAATCTTTACTTCGATGTTGGTCAAAAAGTGTCGGAAATATCTATTTGTTGTTATTCTAACCTCTGTGCATTCATAACCTCCTAATAAGAAAGCTTTACTTCGCTGTTGGTCAAAAAGTTTTGGAAATATCTATTTGTTGTTATTCTAACCTCTGTGCATTCATAACCTTCTAATACGAAATCTTTACTTCGATGTTGGTCAAAAAGTTTTGCTAATATCGACTTGTCGTTATCCTAACCTCTGTGCATTCATAACCTCCTAATACGAAATCTTTCCTTCGATGTTGGTCAAAAAGTTTTGTAAATATCGATTTGTCGTTATCCTAACCTCTTTGCATTCATAACCTCCTAATAAGAAATCTTTACTTCGATGTTGGTCAAAAAGTTTTGGAAATATCTATTTGTCGTTATTCTAGCCTCTATGCATTCATAACCTCCTAATAAGAAATCTTTACTTCGATGTTGGTCAAAAAGTTTTGGAAATATCTATTTGTTGTTATTCTAACCTCTGTGCATTCATAACCTCCTAAGTTTTGGAAATATCTATTTGTTGTTATTCTAACCTCTGTGCATTCATAACCTCCTAATACGAAATCTTTCCTTCGATGTTGGTCAAAAAGTTTTGTAAATATCGATTTGTCGTTATCCTAACCTCTTTGCATTCATAACCTCCTAATAAGAAATCTTTAGTTCGATGTTGGTCAAAAAGTTTTGGAAATATCTATTTGTCGTTATTCTAGCCTCTATGCATTCATAACCTCCTAATAAGAAATCTTTACTTCGATGTTGGTCAAAAAGTGTCGGAAATATCTATTTGTTGTTATTCTAACCTCTGTGCATTCATAACCTCCTAATAAGAAAGCTTTACTTCGCTGTTGGTCAAAAAGTTTTGGAAATATCTATTTGTTGTTATTCTAACCTCTGTGCATTCATAACCTCCTAATACGTAATCTTTCCTTCGATGTTGGTCAAAAAGTTTTGTAAATATCGATTTGTCGTTATCCTAACCTCTTTGCATTCATAACCTCCTAATAAGAAATCTTTACTTCGATGTTGGTCAAAAAGTTTTGGAAATATCTATTTGTCGTTATTCTAGCCTCTATGCATTCATAACCTCCTAATAAGAAATCTTTACTTCGATGTTGGTCAAAAAGTGTCGGAAATATCTATTTGTTGTTATTCTAACCTCTGTGCATTCATAACCTCCTAATAAGAAAGCTTTACTTCGATGTTGGTCAAAAAGTTTTGGAAATATCTATTTGTTGTTATTCTAACCTCTGTGCATTCATAACCTTCTAATACGAAATCTTTACTTCGATGTTGGTCAAAAAGTTTTGCTAATATCGACTTGTCGTTATCCTAACCTCTGTGCATTCATAACCTCCTAATACGAAATCTTTCCTTCGATGTTGGTCAAAAAGTTTTGTAAATATCGATTTGTCGTTATCCTAACCTCTTTGCATTCATAACCTCCTAATAAGAAATCTTTACTTCGATGTTGGTCAAAAAGTTTTGGAAATATCTATTTGTCGTTATTCTAGCCTCTATGCATTCATAACCTCCTAATAAGAAATCTTTACTTCGATGTTGGTCAAAAAGTGTCGGAAATATCTATTTGTTGTTATTCTAACCTCTGTGCATTCATAACCTCCTAATAAGAAAGCTTTACTTCGCTGTTGGTCAAAAAGTTTTGGAAATATCTATTTGTTGTTATTCTAACCTCTGTGCATTCATAACCTTCTAATACGAAATCTTTACTTCGATGTTGGTCAAAAAGTTTTGCTAATATCGACTTGTCGTTATCCTAACCTCTGTGCATTCATAACCTCCTAATACGAAATCTTTCCTTCGATGTTGGTCAAAAAGTTTTGTAAATATCGATTTGTCGTTATCCTAACCTCTTTGCATTCATAACCTCCTAATAAGAAATCTTTACTTCGATGTTGGTCAAAAAGTTTTGGAAATATCTATTTGTCGTTATTCTAACCTCTGTGCATTCATAACCTCCTAATAAGAAATCTTTACTTCGATGTTGGTCAAAAAGTTTTGGAAATATCTATTTGTTGTTATTCTAACCTCTGTGCATTCATAACCTTCTAATACGAAATCTTTACTTCGATGTTGGTCAAAAAGTTTTGCTAATATCGACTTGTCGTTATCCTAACCTCTGTGCATTCATAACCTCCTAATACGAAATCTTTCCTTCGATGTTGGTCAAAAAGTTTTGTAAATATCGATTTGTCGTTATCCTAACCTCTTTGCATTCATAACCTCCTAATAAGAAATCTTTACTTCGATGTTGGTCAAAAAGTTTTGGAAATATCTATTTGTCGTTATTCTAGCCTCTATGCATTCATAACCTCCTAATAAGAAATCTTTACTTCGATGTTGGTCAAAAAGTGTCGGAAATATCTATTTGTTGTTATTCTAACCTCTGTGCATTCATAACCTCCTAATAAGAAATCTTTACTTCGATGTTGTTCAAAAAGTTTTGAAATATCTATTTGTCGTTATTCTAACCTCTGTGCATTCATAACCTCCTAATAAGAAAGCTTTACTTCGATGTTGGTCAAAAAGTTTTGGAAATATCTATTTGTTGTTATTCTAACCTCTGTGCATTCATAACCTCCTAAGTTTTGGAAATATCTATTTGTTGTTATTCTAACCTCTGTGCATTCATAACCTTCTAATACGAAATCTTTACTTCGATGTTGGTCAAAAAGTTTTGCTAATATCGACTTGTTGTTATCCTAACCTCTGTGCATTCATAACCTCCTAATACGAAATCTTTCCTTCGATGTTGGTCAAAAAGTTTTGTAAATATCGATTTGTCGTTATCCTAACCTCTTTGCATTCATAACCTCCTAATAAGAAATCTTTACTTCGATGTTGGTCAAAAAGTTTTGGAAATATCTATTTGTCGTTATTCTAGCCTCTATGCATTCATAACCTCCTAATAAGAAATCTTTACTTCGATGTTGGTCAAAAAGTGTCGGAAATATCTATTTGTTGTTATTCTAACCTCTGTGCATTCATAACCTCCTAATAAGAAAGCTTTACTTCGATGTTGGTCAAAAAGTTTTGGAAATATCTATTTGTTGTTATTCTAACCTCTGTGCATTCATAACCTCCTAAGTTTTGGAAATATCTATTTACTTCGATGTTGGTCAAAAAGTTTTGCTAATATCGACTTGTCGTTATCCTAACCTCTGTGCATTCATAACCTCCTAATACGAAATCTTTCCTTCGATGTTGGTCAAAAAGTTTTGTAAATATCGATTTGTCGTTATCCTAACCTCTTTGCATTCATAACCTCCTAATAAGAAATCTTTACTTCGGTGTTGGTCAAAAAGTTTTGGAAATATCTATTTGTCGTTATTCTAACCTCTGTGCATTCATAACCTCCTAATAAGAAAGCTTTACTTCGATGTTGGTCAAAAAGTTTTGGAAATATCTATTTGTTGTTATTCTAACCTCTGTGCATTCATAACCTCCTAAGTTTTGGAAATATCTATTTGTTGTTATTCTAACCTCTGTGCATTCATAACCTTCTAATACGAAATCTTTACTTCGATGTTGGTCAAAAAGTTTTGCTAATATCAACTTGTCGTTATCCTAACCTCTGTGCATTCATAACCTCCTAATACGAAATCTTTCCTTCGATGTTGATCAAAAAGTTTTGTAAATATCGATTTGTCGTTATCCTAACCTCTTTGCATTCATAACCTCCTAATAAGAAATCTTTACATCGATGTTGGTCAAAAAGTTTTGGAAATATCTATTTGTCGTTATTCTAGCCTCTATGCATTCATAACCTCCTAATAAGAAATCTTTACTTCGATGTTGGTCAAAAAGTGTCGGAAATATCTATTTGTTGTTATTCTAACCTCTGTGCATTCATAAACTCCTAATAAGAAAGCTTTACTTCGATGTTGGTCAAAAAGTTTTGGAAATATCTATTTGTTGTTATTCTAACCTCTGTGCATTCATAACCTCCTAATACGAAATCTTTCCTTCGATGTTGGTCAAAAAGTTTTGTAAATATCGATTTGTCGTTATCCTAACCTCTTTGCATTCATAACCTCCTAATAAGAAATCTTTACTTCGATGTTGTTCAAAAAGTTTTGAAATATCTATTTGTCGTTATTCTAACCTCTGTGCATTCATAACCTCCTAATAAGAAAGCTTTACTTCGATGTTGGTCAAAAAGTTTTGGAAATATCTATTTGTTGTTATTCTAACCTCTGTGTATTCATAACATTCTAATACGAAATCTTTACTTCGATGTTGGTCAAAAAGTTTTGCTAATATCGACTTGTCGTTATCCTAACCTCTGTGCATTCATAACCTCCTAATACGAAATCTTTCCTTCGATGTTGGTCAAAAAGTTTTGTAAATATCGATTTGTCGTTATCCTAACCTCTTTGCATTCATAACCTCCTAATAAGAAATCTTTACTTCGATGTTGGTCAAAAAGTTTTGGAAATATCTATTTGTCGTTATTCTAGCCTCTATGCATTCATAACCTCCTAATAAGAAATCTTTACTTCGATGTTGGTCAAAAAGTGTCGGAAATATCTATTTGTTGTTATTCTAACCTCTGTGCATTCATAACCTCCTAATAAGAAAGCTTTACTTCGATGTTGGTCAAAAAGTTTTGGAAATATCTATTTGTTGTTATTCTAACCTCTGTGCATTCATAACCTCCTAAGTTTTGGAAATATCTATTTACTTCGATGTTGGTCAAAAAGTTTTGCTAATATCGATTTGTCGTTATCCTAACCTCTGTGCATTCATAACCTCCTAATACGAAATCTTTCCTTCGATGTTGGTCAAAAAGTTTTGTAAATATCGATTTGTCGTTATCCTAACCTCTTTGCATTCATAACCTCCTAATAAGAAATCTTTACTTCGGTGTTGGTCAAAAAGTTTTGGAAATATCTATTTGTCGTTATTCTAGCCTCTATGCATTCATAACCTCCTAATAAGAAATCTTTACTTCGATGTTGGTCAAAAAGTGTCGGAAATATCTATTTGTTGTTATTCTAACCTCTGTGCATTCATAACCTCCTAATAAGAAAGCTTTACTTCGCTGTTGGTCAAAAAGTTTTGGAAATATCTATTTGTTGTTATTCTAACCTCTGTGCATTCATAACCTTCTAATACGAAATCTTTACTTCGATGTTGGTCAAAAAGTTTCGCTAATATCGACTTGTCGTTATCCTAACCTCTGTGCATTCATAACCTCCTAATACGAAATCTTTCCTTCGATGTTGGTCAAAAAGTTTTGTAAATATCGATTTGTCGTTATCCTAACCTCTTTGCATTAATAACCTCCTAATAAGAAATCTTTACTTCGATGTTGGTCAAAAAGTTTTGGAAATATCTATTTGTCGTTATTCTAACCTCTGTGCATTCATAACCTCCTAATAAGAAAGCTTTACTTCGATGTTGGTCAAAAAGTTTTGGAAATATCTATTTGTTGTTATTCTAACCTCTGTGCATTCATAACCTCCTAAGTTTTGGAAATATCTATTTGTTGTTATTCTAACCTCTGTGCATTCATAACCTCCTAATACGAAATCTTTCCTTCGATGTTTGTCAAAAAGTTTTGTAAATATCGATTTGTTTTTATCCTAACCTCTTTGCATTCATAACCTCCTAATAAGAAATCTTTACTTCGATGTTGGTCAAAAAGTTTTGGAAATATCTATTTGTTGTTATTCTAACCTCTGTGCATTCATAACCTCCTAATACGAAATCTTTCCTTCGATGTTGGTCAAAAAGTTTTGTAAATATCGATTTGTTTTTATCCTAACCTCTTTGCATTCATAACCTCCTAATAAGAAATCTTTACTTCGATGTTGGTCAAAAAGTTTTGGAAATATCTATTTGTTGTTATTCTAACCTCTGTGCATTCATAACCTCCTAATACGAAATCTTTCCTTCGATGTTGGTCAAAAAGTTTTGTAAATATCGATTTGTCGTTATCCTAACCTCTTTGCATTCATAACCTCCTAATAAGAAATCTTTACTTCGATGTTGTTCAAAAAGTTTTGAAATATCTATTTGTCGTTATTCTAACCTCTGTGCATTCATAACCTCCTAAGTTTTGGAAATATCTATTTGTTGTTATTCTAACCTCTGTGCATTCATAACCTCCTAAGTTTTGGAAATATCTATTTGTTGTTATTCTAACCTCTGTGCATTCATAACCTCCTAAGTTTTGGAAATATCTATTTGTTGTTATTCTAACCTCTGTGCATTCATAACCTTCTAATACGAAATCTTTCCTTCGATGTTGGTCAAAAAGTTTTGTAAATATCGATTTGTCGTTATCCTAACCTCTTTGCATTCATAACCTCCTAATAAGAAATCTTTACTTCGATGTTGGTCAAAAAGTTTTGGAAATATCTATTTGTCGTTATTCTAGCCTCTATGCATTCATAACCTCCTAATAAGAAATCTTTACTTCGATGTTGGTCAAAAACTGTCGGAAATATCTATTTGTTGTTATTCTAACCTCTGTGCATTCATAACCTCCTAATAAGAAAGCTTTACTTCGCTGTTGGTCAAAAAGTTTTGGAAATATCTATTTGTTGTTATTCTAACCTCTGTGCATTCATAACATTCTAATACGAAATCTTTACTTCGATGTTGGTCAAAAAGTTTTGCTAATATCGACTTGTCGTTATCCTAACCTCTGTGCATTCATAACCTCCTAATACGAAATCTTTCCTTCGATGTTGGTCAAAAAGTTTTGGAAATATCTATTTGTCGTTATTCTAACCTCTGTGCATTCATAACCTCCTAATAAGAAAGCTTTACTTCGATGTTGGTCAAAAAGTTTTGGAAATATCTATTTGTTGTTATTCTAACCTCTGTGCATTCATAACCTTCTAATACGAAATCTTTACTTCGATGTTGGTCAAAAAGTTTTGCTAATATCGACTTGTCGTTATCCTAACCTCTGTGCATTCATAACCTCCTAATACGAAATCTTTCCTTCGATGTTGGTCAAAAAGTTTTGTAAATATCGATTTGTCGTTATCCTAACCTCTTTGCATTCATAACCTCCTAATAAGAAATCTTTACTTCGATGTTGGTCAAAAAGTTTTGGAAATATCTATTTGTCGTTATTCTAACCTCTGTGCATTCATAACCTCCTAATAAGAAAGCTTTACTTCGATGTTGGTCAAAAAGTTTTGGAAATATCTATTTGTTGTTATTCTAACCTCTGTGCATTCATAACCTCCTAATACGAAATCTTTCCTTCGATGTTGGTCAAAAAGTTTTGTAAATATCGATTTGTCGTTATCCTAACTTCTTTGCATTCATAACCTCCTAATAAGTAATCTTTACTTCGATGTTGGTCAAAAAGTTTTGGAAATATCTATTTGTCGTTATTCTAACCTCTGTGCATTCATAACCTCCTAATAAGAAAGCTTTAATTCGATGTTGGTCAAAAAGTTTTGGAAATATCTATTTGTTGTTATTCTAACCTCTGTGCATTCATAACCTTCTAATACGAAATCTTTACTTCGATGTTGGTCAAATAGTTTTGCTAATATCGACTTGTCGTTATCCTAACCTCTGTGCATTCATAATCTCCTAATACGAAATCTTTCCTTCGATGTTGGTCAAAAAGTTTTGTAAATATCGATTTGTCGTTATCCTAACCTCTTTGCATTCATAACCTCCTAATAAGAAATCTTTACTTCGATGTTGGTCAAAAAGTTTTGGAAATATCTATTTGTCGTTATTCTAACCTCTGTGCATTCATAACCTCCTAAGTTTTGGAAATATCTATTTGTTGTTATTCTAACCTCTGTGCATTCATAACCTTCTAATACGAAATCTTTACTTCGATGTTGGTCAAAAAGTTTTGCTAATATCGACTTGTCGTTATCCTAACCTCTGTGCATTCATAACCTCCTAATACGAAATCTTTCCTTCGATGTTGGTCAAAAAGTTTTGTAAATATCGATTTGTCGTTATCCTAACCTCTTTGCATTCATAACCTCCTAATAAGAAATCTTTACTTCGATGTTGGTCAAAAAGTTTTGGAAATATCTATTTGTCGTTATTCTAGCCTCTATGCATTCATAACCTCCTAATAAGAAATCTTTACTTCGATGTTGGTCAAAAAGTGTCGGAAATATCTATTTGTTGTTATTCTAACCTCTGTGCATTCATAACCTCCTAATAAGATAGCTTTACTTCGCTGTTGGTCAAAAAGTTTTGGAAATATCTATTTGTTGTTATTCTAACCTCTGTGCATTCATAACCTTCTAATACGAAATCTTTACTTAGATGTTGGTCAAAAAGTTTTGCTAATATCGACTTGTCGTTATCCTAACCTCTGTGCATTCATAACCTCCTAATACGAAATCTTTCCTTCGATGTTGGTCAAAAAGTTTTGTAAATATCGATTTGTCGTTATCCTAACCTCTTTGCATTCATAACCTCCTAATAAGAAATCTTTACTTCGATGTTGGTCAAAAAGTTTTGGAAATATCTATTTGTCGTTATTCTAACCTCTGTGCATTCATAACCTCCTAATAAGAAAGCTTTACTTCGATGTTGGTCAAAAAGTTTTGGAAATATCTATTTGTTGTTATTCTAACCTCTGTGCATTCATAACCTCCTAAGTTTTGGAAATATCTATTTGTTGTTATTCTAACCTCTGTGCATTCATAACTTCCTATTACGAAATCTTTCCTTCGATGTTGGTCAAAAAGTTTTGTAAATATCGATTTGTCGTTATCCTAACCTCTTTGCATTCATAACCTCCTAATAAGAAATCTTTACTTCGATGTTGGTCAAAAAGTTTTGGAAATATCTATTTGTCGTTATTCTAACCTCTGTGCATTCATAACTTCCTATTACGAAATCTTTACTTCGATGTTGGTCAAATAGTTTTGCTAATATCGACTTGTCGTTATCCTAACCTCTGTGCATTCATAACCTCCTAATACGAAATCTTTCCTTCGATGTTGGTCAAAAATTTTTGTAAATATCGATTTGTCGTTATCCTAACTTCTTTGCATTCATAACCTCCTAATAAGAAATCTTTACTTCGATGTTGGTCAAAAAGTTTTGGAAATATCTATTTGTTGTTATTCTAACCTCTGTGCATTCATAACCTTCTAATACGAAATCTTTCCTTCGATGTTGGTCAAAAAGTTTTGTAAATATCGATTTGTCGTTATCCTAACCTCTGTGCATTCATAACCTTCTAATAAGAAATCTTTACTTCGATGTTGGTCAAAAAGTTTTGGAAATATCTATTTGTTGTTATTCTAACCTCTGAGCATTCATAACCTTCTAATACGAAATCTTTACTTCTATGTTGGTCAAAAAGTTTTGCTAATATCGACTTGTCGTTATCCTAACCTCTGTGCATTCATAACCTCCTAATACGAAATCTTTCCTTCGATGTTGGTCAAAAAGTTTTGTAAATATCGATTTGTCGTTATCCTAACCTCTTTGCATTCATAACCTCCTAATAAGAAATCTTTACTTCGATGTTGGTCAAAAAGTTTTGGAAATATCTATTTGTCGTTATTCTAACCTCTGTGCATTCATAACCTCCTAATAAGAAATCTTTACTTCGATGTTGGTCAAAAAGTGTCGGAAATATCTATTTGTTGTTATTCTAACCTCTGTGCATTCATAACCTCCTAATAAGAAAGCTTTACTTCGCTGTTGGTCAAAAAGTTTTGGAAATATCTATTTGTTGTTATTCTAACCTCTGTGCATTCATAACCTTCTAATACGAAATCTTTACTTCGATGTTGGTCAAAAAGTTTTGCTAATATCGACTTGTCGTTATCCTAACCTCTGTGCATTCATAACCTCCTAATACGAAATCTTTCCTTCGATGTTGGTCAAAAATTTTTGTAAATATCGATTTGTCGTTATCCTAACCTCTTTGCATTCATAACCTCCTAATAAGAAATCTTTACTTCGATGTTGGTCAAAAAGTGTCGGAAATATCTATTTGTCGTTATCCTAACCTCTGTGCATTCATAACCTCCTAATACGAAATCTTTCCTTCGATGTTGGTCAAAAATTTTTTTTAAATATCGATTTGTCGTTATCCTAACCTCTTTGCATTCATAACCTCCTAATAAGAAATCTTTACTTCGATGTTGGTCAAAAAGTTTTGGAAATATCTATTTGTTGTTATTCTAACCTCTGTGCATTCATAACCTTCTAATACGAAATCTTTCCTTCGATGTTGGTCAAAAAGTTTTGTAAATATCGATTTGTCGTTATCCTAACCTCTGTGCATTCATAACCTCCTAATAAGAAATCTTTCCTTCGATGTTGGTCAAAAAGTTTTGGAAATATCTATTTGTCGTTATTCTAACCTCTGTGCATTCATAACCTCCTAATAAGAAAGCTTTACTTCGATGTTGGTCAAAAAGTTTTGGAAATATCTATTTGTTGTTATTCTAACCTCTGTGCATTCATAACCTTCTAATACGAAATCTTTCCTTCGATGTTGGTCAAAAAGTTTTGTAAATATCGATTTGTCGTTATCCTAACCTCTTTGTATTCATAACCTCCTAATAAGAAATCTTTACTTCGATGTTGGTCAAAAAGTGTCGGAAATATCTATTTGTTGTTATTCTAACCTCTGTGCATTCATAACCTCCTAATAAGAAAGCTTTACTTCGCTGTTGGTCAAAAAGTTTTGGAAATATCTATTTGTTGTTATTCTAACCTCTGTGCATTCATAACCTTCTAATACGAAATCTTTACTTCGATGTTGGTCAAAAAGTTTTGCTAATATCGACTTGTCGTTATCCTAACCTCTGTGCATTCATAACCTCCTAATACGAAATCTTTCCTTCGATGTTGGTCAAAAAGTTTTGTAAATATCGATTTGTCGTTATCCTAACCTCTTTGCATTCATAACCTCCTAATAAGAAATCTTTACTTCGATGTTGGTCAAAAAGTTTTGGAAATATCTATTTGTTGTTATTCTAACCTCTGTGCATTCATAACCTTCTAATACGAAATCTTTCCTTCGATGTTGGTCAAAAAGTTTTGTAAATATCGATTTGTCGTTATCCTAACCTCTTTGCATTCATAACCTCCTAATAAGAAATCTTTACTTCGATGTTGGTCAAAAAGTTTTGGAAATATCTATTTGTCGTTATTCTAACCTCTGTGCATTCATAACCTCCTAATAAGAAAGCTTTACTTCGATGTTGGTCAAAAAGTTTTGGAAATATCTATTTGTTGTTATTCTAACCTCTGTGCATTCATAACCTTCTAATACGAAATCTTTACTTCTATGTTGGTCAAAAAGTTTTGCTAATATCGACTTGTCGTTATCCTAACCTCTGTGCATTCATAACCTCCTAATACGAAATCTTTCCTTCGATGTTGGTCAAAAAGTTTTGTAAATATCGATTTGTCGTTATCCTAACCTCTTTGCATTCATAACCTCCTAATAATAAATCTTTACTTCGATGTTGGTCAAAAAGTTTTGGAAATATCTATTTGTCGTTATTCTAACCTCTGTGCATTCATAACCTCCTAATAAGAAAGCTTTACTTCGATGTTGGTCAAAAAGTTTTGGAAATATCTATTTGTTGTTATTCTAACCTCTGTGCATTCATAACCTCCTAAGTTTTGGAAATATCTATTTGTTGTTATTCTAACCTCTGTGCATTCATAACCTCCTAATACGAAATCTTTCCTTCGATGTTGGTCAAAAAGTTTTGTAAATATCGATTTGTCGTTATCCTAACCTCTTTGCATTCATAACCTCCTAATAAGAAATCTTTACTTCGATGTTGGTCAAAAAGTTTAGGAAATATCTATTTGTCGTTATTCTAGCCTCTATGCATTCATAACCTCCTAATAAGAAATCTTTACTTCGATGTTGGTCAAAAAGTGTCGGAAATATCTATTTGTTGTTATTCTAACCTCTGTGCATTCATAACCTCCTAATAAGAAAGCTTTACTTCGCTGTTGGTCAAAAAGTTTTGGAAATATCTATTTGTTGTTATTCTAACCTCTGTGCATTCATAACCTTCTAATACGAAATCTTTACTTCGATGTTGGTCAAAAAGTTTTGCTAATATCGACTTGTCGTTATCCTAACCTCTGTGCATTCATAACCTCCTAATACGAAATCTTTCCTTCGATGTTGGTCAAAAAGTTTTGTAAATATCGATTTGTCGTTATCCTAACCTCTTTGCATTCATAACCTCCTAATAAGAAATCTTTACTTCGATGTTGGTCAAAAAGTTTTGGAAATATCTATTTGTCGTTATTCTAGCCTCTATGCATTCATAACCTCCTAATAAGAAATCTTTACTTCGATGTTGGTCAAAAAGTTTTGGAAATATCTATTTGTTGTTATTCTAACCTCTGTGCATTCATAACCTCCTAAGTTTTGGAAATATCTATTTGTTGTTATTCTAACCTCTGTGCATTCATAACCTCCTAATACGAAATCTTTCCTTCGATGTTGGTCAAAAAGTTTTGTAAATATCGATTTGTCGTTATCCTAACCTCTTTGCATTCATAACCTCCTAATAAGAAATCTTTAGTTCGATGTTGGTCAAAAAGTTTTGGAAATATCTATTTGTCGTTATTCTAACCTCTATGCATTCATAACCTCCTAATAAGAAATCTTTACTTCGATGTTGGTCAAAAAGTTTTGTAAATATCGATTTGTCGTTATCCTAACCTCTTTGCATTCATAACCTCCTAATAAGAAATCTTTACTTCGATGTTGGTCAAAAAGTTTTGGAAATATCTATTTGTCGTTATTCTAGCCTCTATGCATTCATAACCTCCTAATAAGAAATCTTTACTTCGATGTTGGTCAAAAAGTGTCGGAAATATCTATTTGTTGTTATTCTAACCTCTGTGCATTCATAACCTCCTAATAAGAAAGCTTTACTTCGCTGTTGGTCAAAAAGTTTTGGAAATATCTATTTGTTGTTATTCTAACCTCTGTGCATTCATAACCTCCTAATACGTAATCTTTCCTTCGATGTTGGTCAAAAAGTTTTGTAAATATCGATTTGTCGTTATCCTAACCTCTTTGCATTCATAACCTCCTAATAAGAAATCTTTACTTCGATGTTGGTCAAAAAGTTTTGGAAATATCTATTTGTCGTTATTCTAGCCTCTATGCATTCATAACCTCCTAATAAGAAATCTTTACTTCGATGTTGGTCAAAAAGTGTCGGAAATATCTATTTGTTGTTATTCTAACCTCTGTGCATTCATAACCTCCTAATAAGAAAGCTTTACTTCGCTGTTGGTCAAAAAGTTTTGGAAATATCTATTTGTTGTTATTCTAACCTCTGTGCATTCATAACCTTCTAATACGAAATCTTTACTTCGATGTTGGTCAAAAAGTTTTGCTAATATCGACTTGTCGTTATCCTAACCTCTGTGCATTCATAACCTCCTAATACGAAATCTTTCCTTCGATGTTGGTCAAAAAGTTTTGTAAATATCGATTTGTCGTTATCCTAACCTCTTTGCATTCATAACCTCCTAATAAGAAATCTTTACTTCGATGTTGGTCAAAAAGTTTTGGAAATATCTATTTGTCGTTATTCTAGCCTCTATGCATTCATAACCTCCTAATAAGAAATCTTTACTTCGATGTTGGTCAAAAAGTGTCGGAAATATCTATTTGTTGTTATTCTAACCTCTGTGCATTCATAACCTCCTAATAAGAAAGCTTTACTTCGCTGTTGGTCAAAAAGTTTTGGAAATATCTATTTGTTGTTATTCTAACCTCTGTGCATTCATAACCTTCTAATACGAAATCTTTACTTCGATGTTGGTCAAAAAGTTTTGCTAATATCGACTTGTCGTTATCCTAACCTCTGTGCATTCATAACCTCCTAATACGAAATCTTTCCTTCGATGTTGGTCAAAAAGTTTTGTAAATATCGATTTGTCGTTATCCTAACCTCTTTGCATTCATAACCTCCTAATAAGAAATCTTTACTTCGATGTTGGTCAAAAAGTTTTGGAAATATCTATTTGTCGTTATTCTAACCTCTGTGCATTCATAACCTCCTAATAAGAAATCTTTACTTCGATGTTGGTCAAAAAGTTTTGGAAATATCTATTTGTTGTTATTCTAACCTCTGTGCATTCATAACCTTCTAATACGAAATCTTTACTTCGATGTTGGTCAAAAAGTTTTGCTAATATCGACTTGTCGTTATCCTAACCTCTGTGCATTCATAACCTCCTAATACGAAATCTTTCCTTCGATGTTGGTCAAAAAGTTTTGTAAATATCGATTTGTCGTTATCCTAACCTCTTTGCATTCATAACCTCCTAATAAGAAATCTTTACTTCGATGTTGGTCAAAAAGTTTTGGAAATATCTATTTGTCGTTATTCTAGCCTCTATGCATTCATAACCTCCTAATAAGAAATCTTTACTTCGATGTTGGTCAAAAA
Source organism: Agrypnus murinus (assembly GCA_929113105.1). Classification (NCBI taxonomy): domain Eukaryota; kingdom Metazoa; phylum Arthropoda; class Insecta; order Coleoptera; family Elateridae; genus Agrypnus; species Agrypnus murinus. The sequence goes on from OV816028.1 coordinate 150,955,416, forward strand.
GTGTCGGAAATATCTATTTGTTGTTATTCTAACCTCTGTGCATTCATAACCTCCTAATAAGAAAGCTTTACTTCGCTGTTGGTCAAAAAGTTTTGGAAATATCTATTTGTTGTTATTCTAACCTCTGTGCATTCATAACCTCCTAATACGTAATCTTTCCTTCGATGTTGGTCAAAAAGTTTTGTAAATATCGATTTGTCGTTATCCTAACCTCTTTGCATTCATAACCTCCTAATAAGAAATCTTTACTTCGATGTTGGTCAAAAAGTTTTGGAAATATCTATTTGTCGTTATTCTAGCCTCTATGCATTCATAACCTCCTAATAAGAAATCTTTACTTCGATGTTGGTCAAAAAGTGTCGGAAATATCTATTTGTTGTTATTCTAACCTCTGTGCATTCATAACCTCCTAATAAGAAAGCTTTACTTCGCTGTTGGTCAAAAAGTTTTGGAAATATCTATTTGTTGTTATTCTAACCTCTGTGCATTCATAACCTTCTAATACGAAATCTTTACTTCGATGTTGGTCAAAAAGTTTTGCTAATATCGACTTGTCGTTATCCTAACCTCTGTGCATTCATAACCTCCTAATAAGAAATCTTTACTTCGATGTTGGTCAAAAAGTTTTGGAAATATCTATTTGTCGTTATTCTAGCCTCTATGCATTCATAACCTCCTAATAAGAAATCTTTACTTCGATGTTGGTCAAAAAGTGTCGGAAATATCTATTTGTTGTTATTCTAACCTCTGTGCATTCATAACCTCCTAATAAGAAAGCTTTACTTCGCTGTTGGTCAAAAAGTTTTGGAAATATCTATTTGTCGTTATTCTAGCCTCTATGCATTCATAACCTCCTACTAAGAAATCTTTACTTCGATGTTGGTCAAAAAGTGTCGGAAATATCTATTTGTTGTTATTCTAACCTCTGTGCATTCATAACCTCCTAATAAGAAAGCTTTACTTCGCTGTTGGTCAAAAAGTTTTGGAAATATCTATTTGTTGTTATTCTAACCTCTGTGCATTCATAACCTTCTAATACGAAATCTTTACTTCGATGTTGGTCAAAAAGTTTTGCTAATATCGACTTGTCGTTATCCTAACCTCTGTGCATTCATAACCTCCTAATACGAAATCTTTCCTTCGATGTTGGTCAAAAAGTTTTGTAAATATCGATTTGTCGTTATCCTAACCTCTTTGCATTCATAACCTCCTAATAAGAAATCTTTAGTTCGATGTTGGTCAAAAAGTTTTGGAAATATCTATTTGTCGTTATTCTAACCTCTATGCATTCATAACCTCCTAATAAGAAATCTTTACTTCGATGTTGGTCAAAAAGTTTTGTAAATATCGATTTGTCGTTATCCTAACCTCTTTGCATTCATAACCTCCTAATAAGAAATCTTTACTTCGATGTTGGTCAAAAAGTTTTGGAAATATCTATTTGTCGTTATTCTAGCCTCTATGCATTCATAACCTCCTAATAAGAAATCTTTACTTCGATGTTGGTCAAAAAGTGTCGGAAATATCTATTTGTTGTTATTCTAACCTCTGTGCATTCATAACCTCCTAATAAGAAAGCTTTACTTCGCTGTTGGTCAAAAAGTTTTGGAAATATCTATTTGTTGTTATTCTAACCTCTGTGCATTCATAACCTCCTAATACGTAATCTTTCCTTCGATGTTGGTCAAAAAGTTTTGTAAATATCGATTTGTCGTTATCCTAACCTCTTTGCATTCATAACCTCCTAATAAGAAATCTTTACTTCGATGTTGGTCAAAAAGTTTTGGAAATATCTATTTGTCGTTATTCTAGCCTCTATGCATTCATAACCTCCTAATAAGAAATCTTTACTTCGATGTTGGTCAAAAAGTGTCGGAAATATCTATTTGTTGTTATTCTAACCTCTGTGCATTCATAACCTCCTAATAAGAAAGCTTTACTTCGCTGTTGGTCAAAAAGTTTTGGAAATATCTATTTGTTGTTATTCTAACCTCTGTGCATTCATAACCTTCTAATACGAAATCTTTACTTCGATGTTGGTCAAAAAGTTTTGCTAATATCGACTTGTCGTTATCCTAACCTCTGTGCATTCATAACCTCCTAATACGAAATCTTTCCTTCGATGTTGGTCAAAAAGTTTTGTAAATATCGATTTGTCGTTATCCTAACCTCTTTGCATTCATAACCTCCTAATAAGAAATCTTTACTTCGATGTTGGTCAAAAAGTTTTGGAAATATCTATTTGTCGTTATTCTAGCCTCTATGCATTCATAACCTCCTAATAAGAAATCTTTACTTCGATGTTGGTCAAAAAGTGTCGGAAATATCTATTTGTTGTTATTCTAACCTCTGTGCATTCATAACCTCCTAATAAGAAAGCTTTACTTCGCTGTTGGTCAAAAAGTTTTGGAAATATCTATTTGTTGTTATTCTAACCTCTGTGCATTCATAACCTTCTAATACGAAATCTTTACTTCGATGTTGGTCAAAAAGTTTTGCTAATATCGACTTGTCGTTATCCTAACCTCTGTGCATTCATAACCTCCTAATACGAAATCTTTCCTTCGATGTTGGTCAAAAAGTTTTGTAAATATCGATTTGTCGTTATCCTAACCTCTTTGCATTCATAACCTCCTAATAAGAAATCTTTACTTCGATGTTGGTCAAAAAGTTTTGGAAATATCTATTTGTCGTTATTCTAACCTCTGTGCATTCATAACCTCCTAATAAGAAAGCTTTACTTCGATGTTGGTCAAAAAGTTTTGGAAATATCTATTTGTTGTTATTCTAACCTCTGTGCATTCATAACCTTCTAATACGAAATCTTTACTTCGATGTTGGTCAAAAAGTTTTGCTAATATCGACTTGTCGTTATCCTAACCTCTGTGCATTCATAACCTCCTAATACGAAATCTTTCCTTCGATGTTGGTCAAAAAGTTTTGTAAATATCGATTTGTCGTTATCCTAACCTCTTTGCATTCATAACCTCCTAATAAGAAATCTTTACTTCGATGTTGGTCAAAAAGTTTTGGAAATATCTATTTGTCGTTATTCTAGCCTCTATGCATTCATAACCTCCTAATAAGAAATCTTTACTTCGATGTTGGTCAAAAAGTGTCGGAAATATCTATTTGTTGTTATTCTAACCTCTGTGCATTCATAACCTCCTAATAAGAAAGCTTTACTTCGCTGTTGGTCAAAAAGTTTTGGAAATATCTATTTGTTGTTATTCTAACCTCTGTGCATTCATAACCTCCTAATACGTAATCTTTCCTTCGATGTTGGTCAAAAAGTTTTGTAAATATCGATTTGTCGTTATCCTAACCTCTTTGCATTCATAACCTCCTAATAAGAAATCTTTACTTCGATGTTGGTCAAAAAGTTTTGGAAATATCTATTTGTCGTTATTCTAGCCTCTATGCATTCATAACCTCCTAATAAGAAATCTTTACTTCGATGTTGGTCAAAAAGTGTCGGAAATATCTATTTGTTGTTATTCTAACCTCTGTGCATTCATAACCTCCTAATAAGAAAGCTTTACTTCGCTGTTGGTCAAAAAGTTTTGGAAATATCTATTTGTTGTTATTCTAACCTCTGTGCATTCATAACCTTCTAATACGAAATCTTTACTTCGATGTTGGTCAAAAAGTTTTGCTAATATCGACTTGTCGTTATCCTAACCTCTGTGCATTCATAACCTCCTAATAAGAAATCTTTACTTCGCTGTTGGTCAAAAAGTTTTGGAAATATCTATTTGTCGTTATTCTAGCCTCTATGCATTCATAACCTCCTAATAAGAAATCTTTACTTCGATGTTGGTCAAAAAGTGTCGGAAATATCTATTTGTTGTTATTCTAACCTCTGTGCATTCATAACCTCCTAATAAGAAATCTTTACTTCGGTGTTGGTCAAAAAGTTTTGGAAATATCTATTTGTCGTTATTCTAGCCTCTATGCATTCATAACCTCCTACTAAGAAATCTTTACTTCGATGTTGGTCAAAAAGTGTCGGAAATATCTATTTGTTGTTATTCTAACCTCTGTGCATTCATAACCTCCTAATAAGAAAGCTTTACTTCGCTGTTGGTCAAAAAGTTTTGGAAATATCTATTTGTTGTTATTCTAACCTCTGTGCATTCATAACCTTCTAATACGAAATCTTTACTTCGATGTTGGTCAAAAAGTTTTGCTAATATCGACTTGTCGTTATCCTAACCTCTGTGCATTCATAACCTCCTAATACGAAATCTTTCCTTCGATGTTGGTCAAAAAGTTTTGTAAATATCGATTTGTCGTTATCCTAACCTCTTTGCATTCATAACCTCCTAATAAGAAATCTTTACTTCGATGTTGGTCAAAAAGTTTTGGAAATATCTATTTGTCGTTATTCTAGCCTCTATGCATTCATAACCTCCTAATAAGAAATCTTTACTTCGATGTTGGTCAAAAAGTTTTGGAAATATCTATTTGTTGTTATTCTAACCTCTGTGCATTCATAACCTCCTAAGTTTTGGAAATATCTATTTGTTGTTATTCTAACCTCTGTGCATTCATAACCTCCTAATACGAAATCTTTCCTTCGATGTTGGTCAAAAAGTTTTGTAAATATCGATTTGTCGTTATCCTAACCTCTTTGCATTCATAACCTCCTAATAAGAAATCTTTAGTTCGATGTTGGTCAAAAAGTTTTGGAAATATCTATTTGTCGTTATTCTAACCTCTGTGCATTCATAACCTCCTAATAAGAAAGCTTTACTTCGATGTTGGTCAAAAAGTTTTGGAAATATCTATTTGTTGTTATTCTAACCTCTGTGCATTCATAACCTCCTAAGTTTTGGAAATATCTATTTGTTGTTATTCTAACCTCTGTGCATTCATAACCTTCTAATACGAAATCTTTACTTCGATGTTGGTCAAAAAGTTTTGCTAATATCGACTTGTCGTTATCCTAACCTCTGTGCATTCATAACCTCCTAATACGAAATCTTTCCTTCGATGTTGGTCAAAAAGTTTTGTAAATATCGATTTGTCGTTATCCTAACCTCTTTGCATTCATAACCTCCTAATAAGAAATCTTTACTTCGATGTTGGTCAAAAAGTTTTGGAAATATCTATTTGTCGTTATTCTAGCCTCTATGCATTCATAACCTCCTAATAAGAAATCTTTACTTCGATGTTGGTCAAAAAGTGTCGGAAATATCTATTTGTTGTTATTCTAACCTCTGTGCATTCATAACCTCCTAATAAGAAAGCTTTACTTCGCTGTTGGTCAAAAAGTTTTGGAAATATCTATTTGTTGTTATTCTAACCTCTGTGCATTCATAACCTCCTAATACGTAATCTTTCCTTCGATGTTGGTCAAAAAGTTTTGTAAATATCGATTTGTCGTTATCCTAACCTCTTTGCATTCATAACCTCCTAATAAGAAATCTTTACTTCGATGTTGGTCAAAAAGTTTTGGAAATATCTATTTGTCGTTATTCTAGCCTCTATGCATTCATAACCTCCTAATAAGAAATCTTTACTTCGATGTTGGTCAAAAAGTGTCGGAAATATCTATTTGTTGTTATTCTAACCTCTGTGCATTCATAACCTCCTAATAAGAAAGCTTTACTTCGCTGTTGGTCAAAAAGTTTTGGAAATATCTATTTGTTGTTATTCTAACCTCTGTGCATTCATAACCTTCTAATACGAAATCTTTACTTCGATGTTGGTCAAAAAGTTTTGCTAATATCGACTTGTCGTTATCCTAACCTCTGTGCATTCATAACCTCCTAATACGAAATCTTTCCTTCGATGTTGGTCAAAAAGTTTTGTAAATATCGATTTGTCGTTATCCTAACCTCTTTGCATTCATAACCTCCTAATAAGAAATCTTTACTTCGATGTTGGTCAAAAAGTTTTGGAAATATCTATTTGTCGTTATTCTAGCCTCTATGCATTCATAACCTCCTAATAAGAAATCTTTACTTCGATGTTGGTCAAAAAGTGTCGGAAATATCTATTTGTTGTTATTCTAACCTCTGTGCATTCATAACCTCCTAATAAGAAAGCTTTACTTCGCTGTTGGTCAAAAAGTTTTGGAAATATCTATTTGTTGTTATTCTAACCTCTGTGCATTCATAACCTTCTAATACGAAATCTTTACTTCGATGTTGGTCAAAAAGTTTTGCTAATATCGACTTGTCGTTATCCTAACCTCTGTGCATTCATAACCTCCTAATACGAAATCTTTCCTTCGATGTTGGTCAAAAAGTTTTGTAAATATCGATTTGTCGTTATCCTAACCTCTTTGCATTCATAACCTCCTAATAAGAAATCTTTACTTCGATGTTGGTCAAAAAGTTTTGGAAATATCTATTTGTCGTTATTCTAGCCTCTATGCATTCATAACCTCCTAATAAGAAATCTTTACTTCGATGTTGGTCAAAAAGTGTCGGAAATATCTATTTGTTGTTATTCTAACCTCTGTGCATTCATAACCTCCTAATAAGAAAGCTTTACTTCGCTGTTGGTCAAAAAGTTTTGGAAATATCTATTTGTTGTTATTCTAACCTCTGTGCATTCATAACCTTCTAATACGAAATCTTTACTTCGATGTTGGTCAAAAAGTTTTGCTAATATCGACTTGTCGTTATCCTAACCTCTGTGCATTCATAACTTCCTAATACGAAATCTTTCCTTCGATGTTGGTCAAAAAGTTTTGTAAATATCGATTTGTCGTTATCCTAACCTCTTTGCATTCATAACCTCCTAATAAGAAATCTTTACTTCGATGTTGGTCAAAAAGTTTTGGAAATATCTATTTGTCGTTATTCTAGCCTCTATGCATTCATAACCTCCTAATAAGAAATCTTTACTTCGATGTTGGTCAAAAAGTTTTGGAAATATCTATTTGTTGTTATTCTAACCTCTGTGCATTCATAACCTTCTAATACGAAATCTTTACTTCGATGTTGGTCAAAAAGTTTTGCTAATATCGACTTGTCGTTATCCTAACCTCTGTGCATTCATAACCTCCTAATACGAAATCTTTCCTTCGATGTTGGTCAAAAAGTTTTGTAAATATCGATTTGTCGTTATCCTAACCTCTTTGCATTCATAACCTCCTAATAAGAAATCTTTACTTCGATGTTGGTCAAAAAGTTTTGGAAATATCTATTTGTCGTTATTCTAGCCTCTATGCATTCATAACCTCCTAATAAGAAATCTTTACTTCGATGTTGGTCAAAAAGTGTCGGAAATATCTATTTGTTGTTATTCTAACCTCTGTGCATTCATAACCTCCTAATAAGAAAGCTTTACTTCGCTGTTGGTCAAAAAGTTTTGGAAATATCTATTTGTTGTTATTCTAACCTCTGTGCATTCATAACCTCCTAATACGTAATCTTTCCTTCGATGTTGGTCAAAAAGTTTTGTAAATATCGATTTGTCGTTATCCTAACCTCTTTGCATTCATAACCTCCTAATAAGAAATCTTTACTTCGATGTTGGTCAAAAAGTTTTGGAAATATCTATTTGTCGTTATTCTAGCCTCTATGCATTCATAACCTCCTAATAAGAAATCTTTACTTCGATGTTGGTCAAAAAGTGTCGGAAATATCTATTTGTTGTTATTCTAACCTCTGTGCATTCATAACCTCCTAATAAGAAAGCTTTACTTCGCTGTTGGTCAAAAAGTTTTGGAAATATCTATTTGTTGTTATTCTAACCTCTGTGCATTCATAACCTTCTAATACGAAATCTGTACTTCGATGTTGGTCAAAAAGTTTTGCTAATATCGACTTGTCGTTATCCTAACCTCTGTGCATTCATAACCTCCTAATACGAAATCTTTCCTTCGATGTTGGTCAAAAAGTTTTGTAAATATCGATTTGTCGTTATCCTAACCTCTTTGCATTCATAACCTCCTAATAAGAAATCTTTACTTCGATGTTGGTCAAAAAGTTTTGGAAATATCTATTTGTCGTTATTCTAGCCTCTATGCATTCATAACCTCCTAATAAGAAATCTTTACTTCGATGTTGGTCAAAAAGTGTCGGAAATATCTATTTGTTGTTATTCTAACCTCTGTGCATTCATAACCTCCTAATAAGAAAGCTTTACTTCGCTGTTGGTCAAAAAGTTTTGGAAATATCTATTTGTTGTTATTCTAACCTCTGTGCATTCATAACCTTCTAATACGAAATCTTTACTTCGATGTTGGTCAAAAAGTTTTGCTAATATCGACTTGTCGTTATCCTAACCTCTGTGCATTCATAACCTCCTAATACGAAATCTTTCCTTCGATGTTGGTCAAAAAGTTTTGTAAATATCGATTTGTCGTTATCCTAACCTCTTTGCATTCATAACCTCCTAATAAGAAATCTTTACTTCGATGTTGGTCAAAAAGTTTTGGAAATATCTATTTGTCGTTATTCTAGCCTCTATGCATTCATAACCTCCTAATAAGAAATCTTTACTTCGATGTTGGTCAAAAAGTGTCGGAAATATCTATTTGTTGTTATTCTAACCTCTGTGCATTCATAACCTCCTAATAAGAAAGCTTTACTTCGCTGTTGGTCAAAAAGTTTTGGAAATATCTATTTGTTGTTATTCTAACCTCTGTGCATTCATAACCTTCTAATACGAAATCTTTACTTCGATGTTGGTCAAAAAGTTTTGCTAATATCGACTTGTCGTTATCCTAACCTCTGTGCATTCATAACCTCCTAATACGAAATCTTTCCTTCGATGTTGGTCAAAAAGTTTTGTAAATATCGATTTGTCGTTATCCTAACCTCTTTGCATTCATAACCTCCTAATAAGAAATCTTTACTTCGATGTTGGTCAAAAAGTTTTGGAAATATCTATTTGTCGTTATTCTAGCCTCTATGCATTCATAACCTCCTAATAAGAAATCTTTACTTCGATGTTGGTCAAAAAGTGTCGGAAATATCTATTTGTTGTTATTCTAACCTCTGTGCATTCATAACCTCCTAATAAGAAAGCTTTACTTCGCTGTTGGTCAAAAAGTTTTGGAAATATCTATTTGTTGTTATTCTAACCTCTGTGCATTCATAACCTTCTAATACGAAATCTTTACTTCGATGTTGGTCAAAAAGTTTTGCTAATATCGACTTGTCGTTATCCTAACCTCTGTGCATTCATAACCTCCTAATACGAAATCTTTCCTTCGATGTTGGTCAAAAAGTTTTGTAAATATCGATTTGTCGTTATCCTAACCTCTTTGCATTCATAACCTCCTAATAAGAAATCTTTACTTCGATGTTGGTCAAAAAGTTTTGGAAATATCTATTTGTCGTTATTCTAGCCTCTATGCATTCATAACCTCCTAATAAGAAATCTTTACTTCGATGTTGGTCAAAAAGTGTCGGAAATATCGATTTGTTGTTATCTTAACCTCTCTCGTTTTCACTTCTAATGAACAGATAAAATGACGTTCAGTTTTACTGAATTTAGCGTTCCAACGTTTATTTTCAATGAATCATTGGAAATGATTACTTGGTGTGACAATTGATCTTTTTAGTGACTTCATCGATTACCTTAATTAAAGATATAAAAACGCCATTCCAGAAGCTTTTTGTAGTGAGTCTTGGAAGAAACTTCCAAAATCGTTCTCTTGCGATCTCTAGTAAAAATATGTTTATAACCCAAATTTAAAGATTGAAAACAATGTCACTCTGAATTGAGAGTATTTTTAGACTGTTACAGATAGTCGTAGTAGGCTTAGTATTGCTCGATATTGTAAGAATATGCAGCTCATATGGTGAGATATTTTCTAATAATTATACACCTATTGCCACTAGTGGCTGATATCTTGCGAAAGTTATAAGTTTAGTAGAGAAGTACATTTATGTACTTCCAAATTTATCAAGATTGTGCATCTGAGTACCTTCGTCATTCTAGAAATGTATGTTCTAGTAAGAGGTCCTTCAATATCTTTCATAAATAAATACAAATAATAAGATGGTAAAAAAAGTGTAATTAAAATGAATTCAAAGAAACTTGTTATTGTTACAATTAATTTTATTGTTTTCTAAATTGCTACGATAAATGGTGCTTTTTAATGCTTACATCTTTTTGTGAGATTCTCTCTGTATGTTGCTACAGATTATTTTAGAAAATGTAAGAAAATTTCAACCACCAGCAGAATGATGTTGAATTGTAGCCATCTGTTATTATGTTACACAATTAATACACTCCAATAATATCAACCAATTAAAATTACCCTTTTTTTCAAACTGTCACCAATGACATGATATTTTCATATGCAGTCACCAACTGAAAATAACTCTGGAACCAAAGTCATTAAGCAGAATTGCTCCAGCTATGCGATTTTTCATGCTTTTGGTTTCTGCGGCAACAAAACGTGGTAAAAATTAATTATCTGATAAAATATTAACCTTTTATGAGTAATTTATCTCCAAACATGAGCAACATAGCAGTCTAAAGCACTGTTGTAAGTCGATAGTACAGATTTTTTTTGAAACGTATTTGTTACTCTAGTGTTAGGTAACTTTTCACTGTGAAAAATTTGGTATAGCTAGTTAATCCTTTCCTTTACATGGCCATCTAGAGTTTTTGATTACATAAAATTTAGATATAAATTGGGAAAAATACTAAAATAAACATACGACATATGTATCGTTCAAAAAGTCAGTCTGCTGGCAGGAATGTTCAACTTATTATTTATCAAAAATGTATTTACTTAAAATTTTCTAAAATAGTTTGTACACATTAACTAATCTACTACAGCAAAGGATTATTTTTGGTGACAAGATCTTTTTTTCTTTAAATAGCACAATTTCAGTAGGATAATTACTTACTACATTATTAATTTAATAAATAACTTGTATAAAGCGTACATACATATAACTCTGAATATACCGAACTAATCATTATTATTATTCCATCTTTTATAATATCACCATTTACCGTTATCACATTATTCGAGTATCCTTAAATAACAACATTGAGATTTTACATTTTACACATATTTAACAAATCCGTAATAATAATAGTAATAATTAATAAAAAATAGCTTAAACTTATAATAAAATCTTACATTAATAATAATTATTATAATAGTATCATCTTCGATTTCTTCAATGCACGCTCTCTTTCTCACACTTCCTTTCGTTCACCCTTTAAATATATTCCATCTCTTCTTTATTTGAACAAAAAGAAATGAACATAAATTATTTTAAAAAGATTTTTTCAAAAACTATAAATACATTTAAAAAACTGACTTATATACAAATTTAATTAATGCAAAAAGAAAAGAAGATATGGAAATAATTTACATTAACAACTTAATAATTATAAAATTATTGAGTATTTACACAATGCTCTTTAAAAACGACATTGTAATACATCGATATCTTTGGTATAGTTTTTTAGATTATTATTATTATTGTTATAAAATCACCAGGCCACGCCTTCAACAGCACCTCAGTTTCCATTTTGTTTCTTTCCTGAAAAAAATTAAACAAAATCATAAATACAATTACTAGTTAGAAAAGTAAGCTTATTAAGTTTTAATTAACTATAGTGTTACAAGTCGTATACAGACTGGAAACGCATGGGCTTGATATAGGGATATAAAAGTATTCATAAAAGTGGTTGTGGGATAGCAAAAATGATGATAGGAAGAAAACTTTTACTCTACTGTACTACTTCTTTTATCATCAAGATTTACAGTAGACGTTGATTGGGTTAAAATGCAAGCGAACTTAAGTACCTACCAAAGAAATTCTTTCAAATCATAGCTTGCAACTTTTTTATTTGATTTTACTCGTAGATTGTATTTAATCAAATTTTTGATTTATTTCCTTACTATTATTATTAATGACTCCATTAGCAGAGTGAGTTGGTATGTTCTTTTAAGAAGCTTTGTATTTCTAGTTTTTTCTTCGATACTTGTGATGGGAATGATTGGAAGACATTTACTAAATGTTGTACAAAAAGATCAGCTTTCTTTGATTTAGGGCATGCCCATAAACTATGTCAGGTCGCTTGTCTGTTAGTTATATACAGTGTGTCTCAAAACTAATGCCCGCGCATTAGGGATATGATATATGATTCAGGAGGCAAAACCAAATCGAAAATTAAGAGTGGAAAACTTGCCGATTTTCCTTGGTTATCGAGTTACTGAAAAATAAAGAAAATTTAACATTTTATTTTAAAAATTTATTAATAACGAATAATTACTACAAAAGAAGATACTTTTTTTTACATGTGTCAACAGAAGTTATTCAAACATATCACCTCCCACTTTCAAGGCAAACTCTCGCATGAATTATCATTGAAGTACAAAATCTTAGTAGCATGTTTTCGTCTATGAATGTAACAGCAGCATTATAATATGAGCTACGACATCTTCTGTATTTACAATAGGTTCGTGGTAAACATTTTTTAAAAATCCCCAGAAAAACAAATCGCACGGATTCAGCTCCAGTGATCTAGGAGGCCATGGTATTGGTCTATATCTTCCAATCCATCTCTCAGAGGTAAATTTTCGTTGAGGAAATTTCTTACTGGTATTCTATAATGTGCAAGTACACTATCTTGTTGAAACCAATAATTTAATCTAGCTGCTAATCAAGTAAATGTTAGCAGTGTTAAATCTTCATTTAAAAATTGAAGATACAAGGCTGAATGAAGTCGGACAGGTAAAATGTGTGGAACAATCACATTATTATTTAATAATCCAGCCCAAATGTTTATTGACCATCATCTTTGATAAGACCTTTTGCGTATTAAGTGACAGTTTTCATCTCTCGATTCATGCAAGTTGTGAGTATTTATGATAGTACCTGTTTCAGTAAATGTAGATTCATCACTCCACAGAATCTTTTCCCTGTCCCGGTCATGTAAAACTTGTACTTTTCGAGGCCTAAATAGATACAATCCATTTTCCTTAATACCCTGTGAACTGTATCTTTCTGAAAACGAGTTAGGGTTGATGTAATTCAAAGGCTTGTACACAGTTCTGCTTCAACATATTCAAGAATTTGCTGTTCTTGATAAACATTTAGTGTAAGATGATGTTCTCCCATATTTTGCCGTTGATTTAAATTAGCTGTTTCCAATAATCTTTGTTCTACCACAAAGGGATTATCCAGTATCATTATCATTACACGCACCTAATACTTTCAACATAATCTCGATTATAGTAGTGTTGTTCCATTTTAAATACAAAAAACACGAAGAACACTTAATGACATGACACGAAGGACACTTAAATAATTTTGTTTAACATAGCCGTAGCAACATAATTAAATTATCCTGCACAACAAATTTGGCCTATGTTGCGATAAAACGTATTATTTACATTTTTAACAATAACTCGATAACCAAGGAAAATCGGCAAATTTTCCACTCTTAATTTTCGATTTGTTTTTGCCCCCTGAATGATATCCAAACGCACGGGCGTCAATTTTGAGACACCCTGTAGTTGTATTGGCCTACAGTTTTTGATGATACTGAGATATTAACTCTTGCTTTTGTGGTTGCATTTGATTTGGATATTGTGGAGCAGACTTCATTTGTGTCTAAAACATGGGCTGAGAAAAGTGTGCCTCCTTCAGACTAGAGTCCCTATTGCTTGGTATGTGGAAAAACCTGGACAAACCGTTTGAATAATCAAGCACACACACTGAGAGTTCAATTTGAATTGAAATATTTGCGTTGAGATGTTTGGTGAAGATTTAGGCATTCGCTGTTTTGCCCAGTTCTAAGTTAACAATAACCAGATATGCATTGAAAATTGAATAAGGAACTTCTTCAGCACTAAAAGATTATGTTCAGAGTCGTAGATTACACCATTTTATTCTAGCTTATTAACCAAGGTATATCCTAGAAAGCAGGAGATGCTTTATGAATTTCTGAATTGCAAATCATTTTTAAGAGGAAGATACGTTTTACAAATCTCCACCTGGTAGGAGGTCTATAAGATTGTTTCCCTTTCTACTACTAACTGATGCACGTGCAGCTGTATGATTCAGCACGATTCTACTTATTCACGGAATTCTGAGAGATTGTGATCATTTCCGTTCTTCCTACCATCAGTTGCTTCAGGACAAACTTCACGAGTGTAACGACATGAGTGTGTATATAGATAAGAGCCTTCCCCAATTTGTAATTATGTATCTTGATTATAACAATTACAGTCTATAAATTCATAAAAAGTGTTTATTACAGTAACTGCGACAACTATAGTCGCTACTAGTATACAGTTTTTGTTTCAGAATGGATAATGAACATCAGCTTACGAACCAATCACCCTGAAATTAGACCAAGAGCATTCCAAAGTTATGCAATGAACTCATAAGTTGGCAACAAAGAAACTCAATGTAACAAACTACGGTACCGGCAATTACAGGTTATTTAAAACCTGTAAAGGGTCTAATCCACTAATGTGAGCAGGGACGAACTTAAAGAGTTTTTTTGGAGGGGGGGTAACCTTAAAATTGCCAACTTATTACCATGAAAATACCAACTACTAGTAAGAAAATATTTTTATTTGTACCTAACATTATATGAAGCAAAATTAGTATTTTACACAAATCTTATTTTTATTTAAAACTCTCCAACGTGTATGCATGGCAATTAGATTAAATTTAAAAAAGTAAATTGTTTTGGATACATTTTCTTATCTTCTCATTTTTCTCAAATTGTGAAATTGCCAACTTTCGCTCAAAATTATCAACTTTGAGGGGGGAGCTTCCCCTCCCATCCCCCCCATGGGTTCATCCCTGAATGTGAGGAACCAATGGATTCAAAAGATACAACTGAACAATCTCAGTTGAAACAATTCTAGTTAAACGAGTAAAAAGCAATGTCATTCTCAAAGCATGATGAAAGGTAAGAAGAAAAGTAAATCATATTTAAAATAGGCCAGTTTTTAAATTTCCAAAAAATTATAATACGGATCAAAATATTTGAACAATAATAAAAGTATAGTATGATCAAAAAGTCTTTGGATCATGGTTGCCATGAAATTAACAAGCTATCTATGAAATTATTTATTTCTATTATTTTTGACATTTACTTCATGCCAATAGATAATATGTAGTTCAAATAAATTCCTTTCTGTGTTCTTTTTATAAATGTTATTAAGTAATACTTAAAATAATTGAAAGCACAAGAAATAATAATAGCGTACGCTAACCTAACATTTTCTGTGTACTATGGGGCTCTGTTTAGCGATATCAGCGTGTTGTATTTTCTTGACACAGGTGGCTGTGTCTCCATTACTCAGGATACATTGGCGCTACTCTGTACAGTTCACAAAAACTATGGGCAGTAGACTTTTTGATCATACGATATATTTAAAACTAGTTTTAATTTTTTAAAATCTTGACAGAAAAAGCTAAATCTTATTAGATACGTATAGTTGCAAAAACTTTTTTTATGAGGAAATTATCCATCATTATACTAAATGGCAGAAACACATTTAAGTTTATTCTAAAACATTTTTAGATCAAAGAGAAAAGTAAAGTTAAATAATAAATAGCGGCTTGTAGCAAAAAAATGCAAGGACCTTTCAGTATCTATTTCATCATATTTACTATGATTCTTATTATAACTTTTTCACGCACACCTGCATATTTAAGTAATAATTATGTCACACTTATTTTCTTACAAAATATCTTCGTTTCATTCATCCTTTTTTTATTTATCGTATATTGAATCCATGAACATGATCTTGCTATTAAAAATTAGCTTTTTCATTTGACTTCGCAAAATTTCATTTTAAATTGCATAATTTAATAATTACATCTTTATATTGGAATTTATTATATCTGATAGTTTTAATATATAGTTTCTCACTTTTGTGGTACTCTTTGAAGCTTATCACAGTAAGAAAAAGTACTAGCTTTTAACTGTTCTTTCTAAGTTCATTTATTTTCATATTTGCACATTCTATCAAATTTAGGTGCTACATGCATGAGTCCTGTAGATGATGCTTATTATTATTGTTGTAATTTAGATTAGAAATAACAGATTTGAAACAAAATAAAATAAGTTTGTTTTCTTTATTTCTTATTAGTAAAATATCGTATAGATATGTCGGCGCGTTACCGAGAACACGGGCGTGTTCAAATCAAATACAGTAATTAAGAAGAAAGCGGTAGTGGAATAGTTTTTAGTTATTAAAATAGAGTACCAGGAAAAAGTGTAAATAAAAATCGAGCCGTTCTGGCGATAAACAAGGGCGTAAGTGTCATAAATTTTGTTTATATAGCTGGCGGTCAGAAATTCGCATAAAATCAAAATAACAAACGGAGTAACGACCTCGACCTAGATAATACGCAATTGGTTAATCTAAGTTGTAGCAAAGAGTTGTAGTATAAACTAAAGGAGCCTACACATGTAGACGCGATTAAGTAACAAAAATGGAAACCACAAATATTAGCGGAGTAATTAGTCCAGTCAAACTAAACATTTGAAATGGAAAATGGAAGTACATGGAATTTTTTATTTCCAGCATGCAGGGGGGGTCTAGAAAAGCTTAACTTGAAGTTTTCGACCTCAAATTCATATGAGCTTTTTCCGCCATTTTGAAAAGAAGGGATGAAGTGTTATTTTGAAATTATCTCTGTAACCGTAGGTCCGATAAAAAATTTGTATAGAGCATTTTTGTTGGCAATACGATTGTCTACAACTTTTATTTCAAACTTTCTCGCGTAATATAAAAAAGTTGCGAGGGAAACAAAAATAAAAATTGCGGTGGCCGATTTACCTTTCGCCGGTTTCCCGGAGAACACATTACATTTATTGTCTGCGACTCCATTGTCATGATTGTTTTACGTGGGGTACCCGTGTGAACATACCCCCACGTTCCCTTCCAGAAGGAAGTGATTGGGATACGCCCAATCAGCGCGCAAGTTGCATAACCGGCAGTACAGCAATTGCTACCAGATCAGCTCACTGGTCGGAGCGAGGTTGCCTATCCACCCTCTACTAGCTATCGCAGGCATAGTACCGGAGGAATTGACTTAACACGTTGCTCACCCGCCGGCACCCACCCGTCCTCTTTCATTCGGGGCGAAGTACCTCGTCCAGCAATAGGACTATTCCGCAGCTAAGCGCTCTTGCAAAGTGGGACCACTGCCCGATCGAATCCAACCTCAATTGTGGTGGGACTTGGTTTTTTAATGGTTTTGCCACCTCGATCTACCAATTTTAGGCTTGGTGGGCCCTCAACAGAGCTTCGTTTAAGTCTACACGTTATAGACTCCCGGTGTGTACCCGTTTTTGGCGAAGTTGTCTTGATTGTGATAGGCTATGTATTCGCTTCAACTCTCCTTAAGTGTAATGGCTTTCAGAGCTTCTCCCAATCACTGTACCCGGCTGCAGTCCGGATCATAGGGTGGTCGGGATAGCTCCTAATCACATTTACCTAGCGGCCTGCAGTTTCCCATGTGCCTACGCTATATCCAGCGGGATAAACCACACTTCGATTCTCCGCACTTAAGATTCAGTCAAACAGCGGGTTCCTTTGGTGACCATAAATGACCTCGGTCAAGTAGCGGGTTCCGTTGGTGACCATAAATGACCTCGGTCAAGCAGCGGGTTCCGTTGGTGACCATAAATGACCTCGGTCAAGTAGCGGGTTCCATTGGTGACCATAAATGACCTCGGTCAAGCAGCGGGTTCCTTGGTGACCATAAATGACCTTATCCCAGGCGAGATTCGAATCCGCCCACACCGGTCTCATCTACCAGGGCTCCCCCTGATCGGTATGAGTTACCGTCGAGAATTCTCACGAATTTCTCTACCACACACTTAATCTGACAGCTTCATCCGTTGCCCTTTATAGGGATAGGGTAGAAGACCGCCAGTTTTATGTTAACGTCGTGTGGTCTCTCGAACACCCAATGTCTGCGAGTCCAGTGAGCAAAACCAACAGGTCAATGTCTTCTTAAACACGAGGAATTCCATTCAACGCTTCAATTATTTAAAGCGAAAATTGTCGACGCCCAAGTTCTACTTGCCACTGGAGAGCGTTTTTTGATGGCCTTATACGGGGCCGATAAGAACGAGAAATCCTTAAATTAACTGAGGTACAAAAAATTCTGCACGAGTGCGGCAAAGAAGACATTTAATTTGTCAGCAATACCACCCACCAAAAGCTCTGCGCGACAGCATATTTTCCGAACTTACCATCAGGTTCAATCGTGGTTAGGATTTGAAAAGGATCCAGAGGAATGGGGTTGGCGAAGAACTCATCGAGGTCTTGAACCTATCACAAGCGCCGCCGAACCCGTGTCAGGGAACCCTTTACAACTCATCTCCTGCAAATGCAAAGGGAAATCAGAAGTAGCTCGCGGGTGCAGAAAAGCAGGCGTTGAGTGTTCCACTATTTGTCTGCATTGCAGTGGGCAGACCTGCGAAAACGTCACTAAATATGACCAAGCTGTCGATGAAGAATTATCAATTACATGTACTATAAATGTAAGTATTAAATAAGATAATGTAAATTAGGCAAACTATGAGACGATAATGGTTCCCATGCACAAAGGTTTACGATGCACAATATGTGATAGTACGCGAGGCGTACCAAGCAGTTCACGTACACTAACCTCCCTTCGAGCGTTGACTTCACCTATACCAATAAACGGAATAAAAAAAAGTCATTGGGAAAAATTGTTCGTCATGAAATTGTCTACAAAACACGAATGAATAATTTGTTTGCTCCACTAATAATGAAATAGTTATACCATCTACAAAATTAAGCAACAATTTCCACACCCTCAATTTTCAACGTTTTTTACCCACAACTTTTTCATTTTTTATATTACGCGAAAAAGTTTGAAATGAAAGTTGTAGACAATCGTATTGTCGACAAAAATGCTTTATACAAATTTTTTGTCAGACCTACGGTTAGTTACAGAGATAATTTCAAAACAACACTTCATTCCTTCTTTTTCCAATGTTTTTCTCTCATAACTTTTTCATTTTTTATATTACGCGAAAACGTTTAAAATAAAAGTTGTAGATAATCGTATTACCGACAAAAATGCTTATTACAAAATTTTTGTCGGACTTACGGTTAGAGAGATAATTTCAAAACAACACTTCATCCCTTCTTTTCAAAATGGCGGAAAAAGCTCATATGAATTTGAGGTCGAAAACTTCAAGTTAAGCTTTTCTAGACCCCCTGCATGCTGGAAAAAAATGTATGTACTTCCATTTTCCAAGTTAAGCCCATCTTTCGTACAGTTTGACTGGACTAAATGCGGTTGCTGCAAGAGGAGATGCAGGAAATGCAAAAAATACAATCAGAATCCCAATTATAATTGCAAAGAGAGATAACAGAATTAAGTAAATTAAGAGCAGAACTAAGCTAGCAGAATTTACAGAAAAAAGCACAAACCCAAGTATCGACCAGAGTCAGAGCACCTTTGAAATATTCCGAAGTAAAACTCGTACAACTACAAATGATAGAAAGAAGTGAAAAACCAAAAGAAAAATGGGTAACCAGAATAAAGGAGCTAGGAATTAGTTCTAAGAGAAGGACATATGCGTTAAAATCCCCAGACCTGATAGTGAGAACATGGAATGTGCTGGGAACATTTTACCTCGGAGGCTTAATGGATCTGGAATATGAAGCACATAAATATAAATTAGACATACTTGTGGTACAGGAAACAAAGCAGAGTGGGAATATACAAACAGAGTTAGAAGAGTATATATTCTTCAATAGCGGCAAGCAAACAAGAAGGTTTGGGACAGGTTTCCTAGTAAACAAAAAAATAAAGAAAGCACTATTAAAATTTACACCTATTACAGATAGAATGTGCCACCTCCAAATAAAGGGAAAATATAGGAACGTAAATTTTATCAATATACACGCTCCCACAGAATAAAAAGAAGAAGATGAAAAAAACGAGTTCTATGAATACATCGAGAGTTTTTATGACAAATCTCATGACATTTTGACATTTTTATGACATTTCATTGCGCGAACAGGAAAAGATGCCATTTTGGTGGTTGGCAAAGCTTTCGAATCAGCCCACGAAAAGAGTGGGTCATCGCCCAAAAAAAACTTGCATGAGAGTCCTTTTTACACTAGGTTCTTTTGAGAACTGAGAGTTTGAAAAACTAAATTGACGTATATAATAAGAGTCCTAGTGTTATAAAATATAGGCCACCCATTTGCTAGTGATAGTGCATTATCAACCACATCGGCATTTCGTATAATGATTTCGTTTTAAATTACTATATTTCTTAAAATATTTCAGCTTATATTCCAGTCCATTCATCTAATCGATTAAAGATTATAATAATCTTGTTTTTCCCACCATTTTCATTTGTTTGTGATGAACCTTTATAAGTAGACTTTTCCTGTTATTTTTGCATTCTAAAAATCTTTTACTTTTTTGGTGAAAATAAAAATTAGTATACCATGCTTTGAACTGACATAGTCAAATCTTTAATTGCTTTGAAGCGACTTTTCAATCAGAAAATTAGGTTTTTGTAGCCAAGTCAATTGTCGCATTCTTATCTGTAGAAGGAGATTTGAGACCAGTAGTGCACACACATGGCGTTGTAACAATCCTCTATGCCAAATAACAACTTAGTAACTACATTCTGTTTTAAACACCAATAAGATGGATTTATTGGATAGATAACTAACTAAGGTAAACTAACGTAGGAAATTATTATTTCAGGGCCTTTTCTTCTTGGAGCCCTTATCTTTTCAACGGCTAATTGTCTGTATTGATTTAGAGCTATAGAGCCCATTTGGTTTGTAATTGAGTAACCATTCAGAGGACTGTCAATTCTTGGGAACACCAGCAAAATTCATCAGTTTAACCGCGGAATTGAATAAACAATTACCTTGAGCCTGTGCTTTAATTAATTAAATAATTGTGTATCGTCTATGATGAGGTTAATTAAATCTAATGGTTTGTGTTTTCTTGATCAAGTATTTACTTCACATTCGGCAGACCAGGCGCCTCAGTATTGACAAACTGCATAAGAATTTTCAACATGTTTCCTGATCTGTTCTCTATGACACTGTCAGTATCCACTTACAGTGATGCAAATATTTGTGCCAGGTGGATTCCAAGAATTCTAACGCAGGAACACAAAACGAAACGCATGGCTTCATCCCTGTCTTTTTTGGAGCATTACAATAAGGTGATGATTGTGACAGGTGTCTTGAGACATGGGTCTTGCATTACACACCAGAGAGTAAGCTTCAGTCTATTGAATGGCATCAGGTGCACACTCCAACAAAATCACGCGGTTTTCACTATGAAAGTGATGGCAACAGTCTTTTGGGACAGGAAAGGCATTTTGGAAAAGGAGTTTCTGCCTAATCGAGAAACAATCAATGCTGATCAGCATCATGAAACATTGAAGAGGTTTCGGTGTGCAAAACAGAATCACCGACGAGGCTTATTTGCTAGTGGAGTGTGCTTACTGAGACGTTTAAATGGGAATGTCTCGACCACCTATCTTGTAGCCCGGACCTGGCACCTTCATCTCTTACAAAATTGAAAGAATTTTAAGGCGGAAAACAGATGCAAACAGATGATGACGTCAAAAACACGGTCAAAGGTTGGTTAAATGCACTGGCGACCGACCTTTACGACGAGGGGATCATCAAACTCATTGCTCGTTCACAAAGATGCCTCGAGCGGAACGGCGATTACGTAGAAAATAGCGAACGAATGTTGGCTATTGTAGGAATAAAAATTTTGAAAAAACCTTAGTTGTGTTTACTTTTAAACCAGAACGGTTCTTATTTTAAAAGTGACCCTCGTATGTTTAGTCAATTATTTATAATAAATCTATCTCAGAAGTCAAAGGTAAGTTAATTGCTAATTCTTTGTGTGGAATTACTGTATAGCTATACTGTATCTGTCCGACTCTAGAGGAGCATTGCTGTTATCTCTTGGCCCTGATACTGACGATGTTGGATTTTTCTAGTCTTTAAAATCTCACTGCCTATGACTACCACTGAGCTAACTACCACCACTATACTACAGTGGTTCTATAATAATATTGTAATCACAACATGCTTTTGTTTTTGTGATTTTTTTTATTTCTCATTATTTTCTGAGCTACTATAGACTAAATCATGTTGCAATATTGGATTCTCTCAAAACTCATAAGATATTGTGTTTTATCAGGGATGGCATAATTTTCCTCGTCCCGAAAAAATGGTGTTTCTTCCAGTTTAATCCATCAGTTTTTTCAGTTTAATGAAGACAGTTTTACCCACATTTTTGACGTTTTTTCTTTTTATTTTTACCTTTTCAGTCTACTGTATGCAAATAAATATTAACGTTATTGAGCAGAATTGATTATGCCTTTTTGATTATGAATATGCTTGATTATGCTAAGTGCCTGTATTTTCTGCATATTTATCCAGTTGTTGAATTATCCAGACAATTGAAACGTAATGACATGTAATGATGTAATTATGACTGGTTAACAGGGCGGCCAGCGAGCCTGGAAACCTTGAAAACATCCTTTATGCAGCATTAGAATTTTTAGTGTTGCCAACTTTCAAACTAGTTAACAAAGTATCCCAAATTTTGATTACAATTAAGTTATTTTTTTAAACGATTACAAATTAACGCTAACAGAAAAAATGGTATAGAGTATTCGTTTTATAAAACACGATTTTAGCGCACACGTCCAATTTTAGAAATTGACCCTCATAGCGGGGAGTTTTCTAAAGGACAATGATACTAAAGGACAAATAGAAAAAATAATATAAAGTATTCGTTTCATAAGACGTTTTAACGTCTTTAACGCGTCTAAACCTGAACGCGTGGGCTAAAATCGTGTCTTATGAAACTTACACTTTAATATACTATTTTCTATTTGCGTGTCCAAATGAAACCATTATGACACGCATTTTGCGTGTCCAAAAGAATACTGGAAACAGTAACATTTTATTTTTTAAACAGCTGTTAAAACGTCAAACTTATTTACACTGTAAACTTGAAAAACAAATGCAGAATTAGAATTCTTAATGTTTCTAACTCTGAAAAAAAAAACTGAACAAAGTTTCCTTAACAAATTTCATTTAAAAACTACTAATAAATTATTTTTTTAATAATTACAAAGTAACGCAACTAGTACATATAAAGTATTCGTTTCATAAGATGTTTTAGCGCACTTGTTTTTTTAGAAAACTACCCGAGGGTTGCTGTAAATTTCAAAAACGAATGCAAAATCTGAATTTTCCCGATTTTGCCAACTGATAAAAAACTTTTTGTTTTTCCCCAGAAAATTTTATTTAAAACTAAAAATACTATTTTGCAGAGCTCAATATTAAACTGATCCATTTTTGATCGTTATTTGGTATATTTAGGCTTCTTCGGCAATAATAAAACGGCTTCAAGTGAAGTTTTATGTTCCCATTTATTATTATTTTTATTAATTCTAAATTAATAATTTGATCATCAATATGGGTATGCGTAAATTATTGAAGGAGAAAACCGGAAAAAATGATATTTTACGACCTGGAAAACCGTGAATTTAAAAGTACCACTCTTGCTGGCCTCCCTGTCGTACTTATAGGGTGGGTTGTATAAAAATGGATTAAATCTAAACAAAGATTAATTCTTTGATAGTAATTTTTAAAAACAATTTTACCCAGGAACGAATCCTAGTTCTTCCCGCACCCTTCTGCCACCCTGGTGGAATAAGAAAATCCTCAAATTTAAATCTAAAAGCCACTTTTTTTGTCTGGATTTTTGGATCTTTTGCTAAAAAAAGGTAAAATAAAAAAGTATAGCATAGAAAATTGTTTATTAGATTATCCAATAGTATATAAAAAGATTTTTTACTGACAATCCAACTCGAAAATTTTTAACTAATCAAATTACAGAATTTTTCAAATTGGGACCAATGAAATTAGTTTTATAGTCAAAAAACCACTAGTGGTTTTTTCTTAGTGAAAAAATTTATGTCAAAATAAAATGTCAAATTTAATTAAATTAATATTAACTACACACGCTAAATAAAAATTTGCTCGATGGATTGTCAAGCCGAATTCAACTCGTGGTCTAATTTTTTCTTGCAAAATTTATCGTTTAAGACATTCGTAGCTTTTGCTTTTGGAAAATTACACTCGTCTCCTGCGTCGACTCGTGTAGTTTTCGTTGCGAAAGCTACTCATATCTGAAATGACAAATTTTGTTCGAAAAAATTAGACCATTTGTTAAATTATATATGACAATCCAACTCGAAAATTTTTAACCAATCAAATTACAGAATCAATTATAAAATTAGTTTATGACTGTATTGTTTAATTATTAATATTTTTGGGTACTGTCAGCCAATTAAAAACTTGTTAGTTTTTTAGTATATACCTATATTTCGATTATTTTTACAATCTTCGTCAGGGTATAACTAATTAAAGTACACATATGTGTTAAATACAACCGAAAGGTCAAACAGGATTTGACATCTGTAAGAAACTTTTTGTTCTATGATTGTCAATAAAATGTCAATTTTAAAGTGTCATACAATCACTACTTCCCAGAGAACATCACATTCTTAAATAACAACACAGTATAACAAAAAGTTTCTATACTTACATTATTATTACTAGGAATATACTACATTACGTATCAATGATCACCTGTCAATGTATTCAATGTCAATAGAAAATTGTATGTGGTATGTAAATTTTGTAGGTCCGATCTAAAGTTGATACTATTAGAATTTTGATTGATGTAGCACATTTCTAAAAATAACCGTTTATTATAATTGTCTTCAGTCGCTAATATTTTTGTATTCTCAAAGTCAAATTTGTGAGTTTCATTTTTGAAATGTAAAGCCAAAGCAGTCGTGTTTTTGAGGTTCTTAGTGTCATTTTTGTGTTGTTGTAATCTGGCGCAAAGTTTCTGACTTGTCTGCCCAACATACACACCAGGACAATTGTTGCAAGGAATTTGGTAAATAATTTTAGATCTTTGGTGTTTAGGAATTTTGTCTTTCACTTTAGAATGTAGGTCACTAATATTCAGAATGTTCTTTTTCACTAATTTAATGTTAGTTGCTTTTATAATTTTTATGATTTTATTGGTCAAGTTCGACTGGTATATGAAACCATATAGCTCTGGTAGATACCTAAATTACAATTCGTTTCATTCAAAAAATCAAAAAATAAACATGATCCAAGCCATGAAATATAGAATAGAAAAAGTAATTGCTGTTGGTTACAAACGCAGTGCTTTAGAAAAATTTAAACAAATTCTAATGGAGAACAATTACCCAGAAAGACTTATAAATGACTTATTATTTAAACAAAATATTCCAAATTCCACGAGAAAACAAGACACAGACACGTCACACTTTAAACCAATACCTTACATTCCGAACTTGACCAATAAAATCATAAAAATTATAAAAGCAACTAACATTAAATTAGTAAAAAAGAACATTCTGAATATTAGTGACCTACATTCTAAAGTGAAAGACAAAATTCCTAAACACCAAAGATCTAAAATTATTTACCAAATTCCTTGCAACAATTGTCCTGGTGGGTATGTTGAGCAGACAAGTCAGAAACTTTGCGCCAGATTACAACAACACAAAAATGACACTAAGAACCTCAAAGACACGACTGCTTTGGCTTTACATTTCAAAAATGAAACTCACAAATTTGACTTTGAGAATACAAAAATATTAGCGACTGAAGACAATTATAATAAACGGTTATTTTTAGAAATGTGCTACATCAATCAAAATTCTAATAGTATCAACTTTAGATCGGACCTACAAAATTTACATACCACATACAATTTTCTATTGACATTGAATACATTGACAGGTGATCATTGATACGTAATGTAGTATATTCCTAGTAATAATAATGTAAGTATAGAAACTTTTTGTTATACTGTGTTGTTATTTAAGAATGTGATGTTCTCTGGGAAGTAGTGATTGTAATGACACTTTAAAATTGACATTTTATTGACAATCATAGAACAAAAAGTTTCTTACAGATGTCAAATCCTGTTTGACCTTTCGGGTTCATTTAACACATATGTGTACTTTAATTAGTTATACCCTGACGAAGATTGTAAAAATAATCGAAATATAGGTATATACTAAAAAACTAACAAGTTTTTAATTGGCTGACAGTACCCAAAAATATTAATAAACAAATTACAGAATTTTTCAAATTGGGACCAATGAAATTAGTTTTATAGTGAAAAAACCACTAGTGGTTTTTTCACTAAGAAAAAACCACTTGTCAAAATGTCAAATTTAATTAAATTAATATTAACTACACACGCTAAATAAAAATTTGCTCGGTGGATTGTCAAGCCGAATACAACTCGTGGTCTAATTTTTTCTTGCAAAATTTATCGTTTAAGACATTCGTAGCTTTTGCTTTTGGAAAATTACACTCGTCTCCTGCGGCGACTCGTGTAATTTTCGTTGCAAAGCTACTCATATCTGAAACGACAAATCTTGTCAGAAAAAATCAGACCACTTGTGATATTATATATGAAAAACCCGAAAAAATCCGATTGGTTGGGCTTTTCTCGAAAAACCCGGGTTCTTGCCAGCCATGTTTTATAAAACACTTAAAAACTACCACAAAATTTGTTAAGTATGGCTGTTGATTATTGTTAAGTTAAAGAAATACATACCAAACATGTCCATTTTTCAAATCCACCGAAATGTTCCATCAAAACTATTATCAGTCAGGCATATGATTAGAAGGTGTTGTCCAATCACTATCCTCACCTAGAAAACAACTGAAATAAATAATTGTTTAGAATTCTGAACCAAACAAGCATAATAGAAGTATAATATTAAAAGATTTCTTCTAGTTTTACTTTTCTCTGTGAAAATAATAAATAGCACTTGTAGCAAAATATGTATTTTGTAAAAAAGGCAAACAGTTGTAAACTTGATAATTTTAGATTTATTAGAATATTGTTAGTAGAGATAGTGCCACCAGTATACACAAACATGTTTTAATGTAGCTTTCATATCAAAAGATTTCAATAAAACACTGACACTAGAGCTTTATAGTTGTTTTCAATAGGCCCCATATAGCCCTATGCAAGTGTTATTAAATAGATAATACACACGTACTTGATCCCAATGCTTGCTAGACATACAGGCTACAAACATCAACATATCTACACTAATTTTCAGCTGCAAAAATAACTGTGGGCATTTAAGGCAACAAATTACAAAAATTCATAATTTAGAGCAAAATTATTTAAATGACATTTTTTAGGTTCTTAAAAGAGTTTTTGACTCAATAGTTCTTGTGGACTTAATTTTGGAGGTACCCTACTGCCCTTTTTTCAAAGATTTATAATTTCATTCTAAGTTGTTCATTAATACGTTTCAGGCCTGAAAACTATTCTACATTTATTTTGATTACTGCCTTTCTATCATCGCATGCACCCCCAAAAATCCATTTTTCCAATAATTCAAATAAACTAGAAAAAAAAATACTACTGGGAATCAAGAAATGCTGCAAAACTATTGTCACGTATCCAATACGAGTCGGCTGACATCGAAAAACTGAAGTAAGAAAACAGTTGTGTTGCAGGCACAAAAAATTTACTTTAAATCTCTAAAACTAAAACTTTTCCATATTTAAGATAATTTGTAGACTTATTTAGAAAACCATAGTTAGATAATATTTTGCTACATGAGCTAAGTATTAAATAAGGGACAATATAAAATAGTGGATTATATTCACATATAAATAATAATAATAATAATAATCAAGGGAGGGTGGTGAGCCACTTTATACAATTCATGCCACAACTATCTGTAACCCAATAATTACTTTTTACATGCCGGTTTTATTAGTCTGCAAATGAGAAGATATATTACAAGATTCTAATATCATTAAAATATAATCCACTGATTTTTAAAATCTCCAAATAATGACATATGTATTTAAAAAATCTGTTGTGCATATTATTTGGAAACTGTAGCTCTACTCTAATATCCCATTTTAAGCACCCATTTTAAACTAACACATAAAAGTTGCAAAAATGATGATTAGAATAAGGAAAAAAAAAACATGATAATTATTATTAGCGAAACTATAAAAAGCAATGAGATATTAACTACGGTGAGCAGGTTACGATGATGACATTGTATGTGTGTATTAAAAATGAAGTGATGGTTCCATTATTAATATATTAATTAACATGCAGAATGAATGAGAAAAACCAACGATAGTGAAAAAATATATTAGTGACATCTGAAACTCACAACAAATCTAATAATAAAAATACAAATAGTATTAAGTTGAAAAACGATAAAAATTAATTTCTACAAAATAAAACTATTATAATAGTATTTTTAGATATTAGTAAAGTTATTAAATTTGAAGTTTGTTAATTTTACAGACCAGACAAAATAATTTCTTATTTTTACATACCTATATTCTTTTTTACACACACAATATACGACTTCTTGCATATCCCAATTGATAGATTGATAATCTGCATGTGTGTACTATGTACGTTTGTCTACATAACTTCTGTTTATTTTGTACATCGCATTTTGTAATAATAAAGAGGAAAATATTGTAATAATAATAATACTCAGGAATGTCTGTTCAATACTCTTTTTAAAATAATTTATTAATTTTATTACACTGGTTGGTATCTTTTTTGATTTCGTTACAATAATAATTATATTGGTTGTGTTATAACCAATATTAAATATTTTTCTCTATTTGTGAAATTTGTTGTGAGTATAAGATGCGTTAATAAATAAATATATCTACATGACTTTATACAAAATTAAATAAAACGAATATTATAATATTTCGGTCCCTGATGTGTAATTAGTTATTATTATTATTTATTATTATTATCATAGTTATTATTATTATTACTTTTATAAAATTTAAATTTGAACATTGGTGATGTAGTATATAATGACTGTTTCATTTTAAATATAAAATTACGAATTACTCATAAAATTAACAGTCTTATAAAATACATTATTAGGATTTTATACAAATATACAATGCTCTGCTAAAAAACAATAAGATAGTAATAAAATTGTTATTATTAATCATTTACTCCTTCTAAAGACCAATGTTTTACAAAAAAAATCATTGTCACAATGTTTAGGGGGGTAGCTATTATAATTATATAATAGTAATAAAGGAAAATATATTATTATGTACAACAGGTTCATCTATAATACAAAGTGGTTTATTTTAGTTTATTTAGGAAAATATCTCTTCTTATACGACTACCCCCTCTGAACTTCCACATACATCTATAATAATTTATTCTTTCAGTAGGAAAAACCTTATCCTAATAATAGGAATTCATGTGTGTTTTTTTGCCCTAACAATAGTATGTCGTCGATAGGCCTAGTTTACAAGAAAACGTATTATGCCCATACATACTAGAATGGTTAGATACGTCTTTTTCTCCACAACGTTGTCCTGTGAAGCCATCAGGACACCTACAAAATAAAAAGAAAAGTAAATAAATTAAATATTTGTAATTGAATGCACTTACTGGCATGCTATTTCTTTGTGCATGATTCGCACACACGTTCCTCCATTCAGGCAGAAGTTCTCTTTGTATTGTTCGTCTTTACATTCGTCTCCTAAAAATGAATCTGTTTAAATAATAGAGTAAATATTAATTTTAATAAAGAAAAGAAGAATACAAAATTTGGAAAAGAATATAATATGTACTTTTCTTTGGGCATAGGAATGCGTTCGAGAGGGCACGGTTCATTAGTAATTTGTAGTTTAAAATCATTTTAGTTTGTCCAGGATTATTTTATGTAATGTTTGTATAATTCCTATTATGTATTTATTTTGTATATAACAGTTTGTTTATATTTTATAGATTTTTATCACCATATGAAAATTCTGTTTCTAACTATTATCTTATGCAACCAATATTATACAGACTGTCTTATAAAAAACGTACGATGCTGCAATTTTGTTATTAACAATCCGATTTTAATAATTCAAAAACCAAATAACATGTCACTCTAAAAACTACAAAACAACCTCCTTTTAGATTTTTTTGGCATGATATTTCTGACAAATGACAGTCAATTTTTTTTCTCAAATAGCAATAATACATATCTTTTTTTACTCATTTTTGATAGAAGATTCATTTCTCAATTAAATGGTGTATTTCAATTTGATTTTGTAGAATGCTTTTGAGAACTAAAGTGTCTTTTATAACATTTTCGAGTGTGCCTTGGAATCCTAACAATATGCACAAAACAATTTGAGTAATATTTATTTTGCGTTTTGTTATATTGTTTGATTTCAATAGATAATACAATATTCTCCATTGTATTGTATTCCAGACATTTGTCAGAAATGTCATGAAAAAAATGTCTAGAATGAGGTTGTTTAGTAGTCCTTAGAGCCCTATTAGTATATTAAGTATCAAGAACAGTAAGGACAGCTTACCGATCGATGACAATATTGGAGGAGATCGGTAAACTCCTTACTGTTTGAGATGCTTATACTATTTTTTGTACGACCATTATGAATACAAAGGTATTAACTAAGGAAATATCCCTGAAAAAAATAGATTTAAGATAATTTATTTTTGCCCTGTATATCCACCAAACATTAAGTAGGTTTTGTCGTTACCATGGATACGTTTGCAATTACTATTATTTTTGAATGTCACGATATTTGTCAAACTCGTGAGAATGAGTGAATCTGAAAACGAATATAATTGGGATATTGAAGAGGCCTGAGCAAATTTTATTTAAATAAACAACATACATTTTTTTAAATAGTCCAATTATTTAGAAAATAAATGATTTCTCGCGAAAGAGACATCTAAAGATCATGCATTTATTTTATAAGTTACATATAATTTACTTGCCGTTCTGTTTTTGACAGAACTGAACGGTAAGTAATTACTTACCGACGCGTTTTTGCTTAGCAACCAGTAAATATAACCTACTGTTCTAAAACCAAGTATGGTAAACAATCCGAAATAGCATGGTCGTACAAAAATGTTATTTGCTTTTTGAATTATTGAAATTGGATTTGTTAACAACAACGTTGTGTATTTTTTATAAGACAGTCTGTATATTTCTGATGTTAAATTATAAAGGCTTGAATGATACATAGTAGTAGGATGTTATTTCTCTTAAATCAGTTAAGTAAATGTAACACGTTCACAAGAAGTTTTTCTCTTAATTTTATTCAGATCAATTTATCTAAAATTGTTAAAACATTTTAAATTCTTATTTCTTCTTCTTCTGCGTGCCGTGTTCTTGCAGAGCGTTGGCATTTCCCTCCTATACTTGTGTTGTGCGTGTTCAGTGATCACAAGTATAGGGGACCTACAGCTTAAGGTGGACTCTGAACCACCCCAAGTACATAGTACTTGGATTTTTTATTAATTTCAGGAAGATATCCTGGGCAAAGTTACCTCAGTGGTTTGCCATTGCCTTCCGAGGGAGAAACGATTTCTAAAAATCCGGTGATATATGGGCCGGGGATTTTTATTTATTAATCATTATTTATTTAAATCTAGTCTGTTATTTATTTAACAAACCTTTAATTAAAGTTTTGTAAGAAAGTATGCAATCAGAAGGAGTCACATTTTATATAATTGTATTAATCACAATATATATAATGCAGCACTTCAGGCCTGTAGGCCTATGGCTTGAATCTTGTCCTTCCATAGCTTTCTATTTTTTGCAGTTTCTTCCCAATTTGGTATTTCCAGCTCTCGTAGATCTTCTTGTACTCCTTCCCACCAGGTTTTGTTTGGTCGTCCCTTTCTGTTAGGTCCTCCTATTTCTGTTTTGTACATTTTCTTTGTTAGTTGATTTTCGTCCATTCTTGTTACATGTCCTAACCATCGGAGTCTGTTTTGTTGTAATATCGTTTTAATGCCTGGTTCTTTATACATCTGCATTAGTTCTGTGTTAGTCCTTCTTCTCCACTCTCCCTGGTTTTGCACACCTCCATAAATCTTCCGTAAAATCCTTCTTTCCCATACTTCTAATTTATTGCAATTTTCTTAATTGCAATAATCACAATAATAGAGGGAATTTGTAGATAAGTGTATTTTATCTATAATAAATTGTTAAATAATAATCGTAAATCTGTTAGGCCTATATTATTTTGTATAAAAATTAATTATTCTTAAGACTTTTGTTGTACAATAGGCTCTAACAATACCTTTTGTGTATTTTAATAAAGTGTATGTAATATATGTATTTGTTCTTGTTCATTCTTACGTGTAGTAAGTTTTATAATCATTATGTAAATATGTAAGGGTAAGGGAACAGAAGACAACGTTTATTATTATGTCTTAGATATGGAAAAGTAAAGTAAAATAATTTTTTTGATACAAAGTGTACAAAACAATGTCCAAAGTTTTACAAATGAGTTAAATTAAAATTGAAAAGTATGTGCTTGTAATGATGAAAGTGTTATGGCAAAATTTAAAATAACTAATTTAAAATCTGATTGTGTTTTCATTAAAGCAAGTGCATTAATTTAATCGAAAGAAAAAATATTACAAGTGTGTATACTATACCGTGTTAGATTATTTAAGAAAAGAAAAAGCTGTGTATAAATTACGATATAGCGAATTTTGAAAATGCTTAAAGCAATTTAATATTTTTTCTTATATTATAAATTTATGGTAACTGGTTTTGAAACTTTAGATAGTTATTGGCATAAACTATGCAATTGAGATTTGTTCTCAACAAAAAGATAATTGATTTGGCATGGTCAATTCTATAAAGCACATAATATGGGTGCTGTTGTGGAGTTGGGAAACGAAATCTATATATATATATAGGTAAATAAAGTAGGACGTATATTACTTTGCTACATTTTTATTGCATGCCTCTCGTCTTTTATGCATATGCAACGAGAGTGCAGAAAAATGAAGATGATGGCAATGGCAAAGAAACCAGTAAAACAAGCTTGCCGATGTTAGATGGCGGCTATTAGTGGTGGCCGGCAGTGGCCTCGGCTGTAGTTGATGTTGACGACTAGCTACAGCTAACCTAGTCCTAATTATTCGGAAACAATTTGTAACCAAATGAGACTTCTCTATTGTTGGATTATTGACAAGATCAGTGCTCGGCTTGCCAAAGACAGTGAGATTCTTTGTGTAAAATTCTCGTATTAGATCATTGTATTTGATAATGCTTTAACTGCATGGATTGAATTGGCGGTCCTGATCCGGGTCGCTTTGTTTCGGTCACTTTCTCCATATTGTTATGAAACTTTGTAGATATGATTTTGATGTTCTGGGCCTCATTTGAAAACTGTCTTTACATTGAATTCTCTGCCTCTATTCCTGGTCTTCTTCCGGATGTCCCTTTTCTGAATGAAATGGTCAGGAGTTGCCATTGAGTTGACTTTTCCTGTGGAGGTGCGTAATATCGGCATTTTGTAAATGTACTCGGAGTACCTAATGATTCAGCATGAGATCTTTTTTTAATGTTCTTAGATTCTGTGGCTAACGACTACTGGGTGTTACAAATAGTCATTGCTCTATTGTCCAGAGAACGAATAATTCCTTGTTTTATTGATACCAATGCTGCCTTGCAATATTGCCCTGTATGTATGAGATTTCTATAGTTTCTATTTGTCAGTATTTCGATTTTTGATTATAACATCTAAGCGTAGCAAGTAAGCATCTTATTTTCGTTTTCCATGGTGAATCTGACTGTAGACTTTTAATGCTGCTGATATGCTCTAAGAACTCTTCAAGATAATTTTGTATTTTACTCCATATTATAAATGTGCTGTCAACGTATCTTAACCAGTTTCTCAGTTTTATGGTTGTGTCGCTGGGTTTTATGTAAATGTCGGCTGCCAGTGGCAAGAGTAATGCAGAGGCAGTCCGTCATCATGTGCATACAACCATTCAGTTGAAAGTAAGAATTACACCAACAACAGTTCCATAATGACATCCAAAAGGAGTGTGATTCTCTCTGTCAAGATTGAGTTTTCTTCAAGCTTAGACTGGATGACTGATAAAAATGATGATGACTGCAAGTGGAACATTAGGTATAGGGTCGGATGATTCTAAGTTGATATTTTTCTAATTCAGTAGTTTTTTAGATCAGGTAATTTTCAATGGACCATAGGTGAGAATAGGTAATATCGGTTTACTATGGTGAGAGTGTGTCGCCTGGTGTAATCTGGTCGATATTCTTTATATTTTCTAAGAACTGAATATCCCTTCCTTTTAAATGAGGGTGTTGGCTCAGTGCTTAGCAGTCTTCTATAGTTTTCCTTATTTACAGCATCCTCTGCTCTTCCTAAATGACAAACCTGTCAGCAATTCTTTAGAATAACTTGACAACTGTTGTCATGGCTAATAAGATTTTATAAAAATAAATTCCTTGGAGAATTCTCATCTATTTCTTCCACACCTGTAGCAATTGTAACATTCTGATGAGTGATTTTGCTCCATG
This sequence comes from Agrypnus murinus, assembly GCA_929113105.1. Classification (NCBI taxonomy): domain Eukaryota; kingdom Metazoa; phylum Arthropoda; class Insecta; order Coleoptera; family Elateridae; genus Agrypnus; species Agrypnus murinus. Next base: position 150,989,850 of record OV816028.1, read on the forward strand.
AAACTCTGCTTAATAACTCTTGCATTACACCTAAGGTCTAAATATAACATGGCAACTGATATTACCGAATTTCCCATTTACAATGTTTATTTTCATATGCCAAAAAATTACTTATATCTTGGAAACTATTTAACACAGATGCTAAAGTAGGGGTGTTTTGAACAGCATTCAATAAGGTATACAACTTTGCTATGGTGACTTTTCCTCTAAAATAATTAGGGGAGCCAATATTTAAGAAATTGTGTTTTTACATGCTATTCCCCTATGTTACAAATTCGATAATACACCCTGTATGTATGATCGGTTGCGAACTTTTGTGCTACTTTAATAATTGAACATATATACAGGAAATTTGCATATTTAGAGATACATATAAAATTTGCACTGCATCGATATTATACAGAACAGACCGTTGAATGTACATAGAATAGTGTGGAATATGGACTAGATTATTGACACGAATTGGCAAATATGGGCTACATGATCCATTGTGAATTTAATCCACTGGATTATAGAACAGTATGGACCTTTATTTGTATGGTGTTGAATGTTTGTAAATGCAATGCTTGGAAATGGGATATTCTGTCTATATTCGGCATTTTAGATCTATTTACTCGAAGAGTTCGGTTTCCATAATATCATTGAACGCAGCACATATAGTAGTCTAAAGGCAAGTACTCACAGCAGCGGATCCGCAAGCGGATGTCATACGATTGGTCGGTTTGAGTTAAATCGACCAATCGTATGACAGCCGCCTGCGCATCCGCTGCTATATTAAAGCTAAGTACTCACAGCAGCGGATCCGCAGGCGGATATCATACGATTGGTCGGTTTGAGTCGATTTGGCTCAAACCGACCAATCGTATGACATCCGTCTGCGGATCCGCTGGTGTGAGTACTTAGCTTAAAGGTAGGTACTCACAGCAGCGGATCCGCAGGCGGATATCATACGATTGGTCGGTTTGAGTCAAATCGACCAATAGTATGACAGCCGCCTGCGGATCCGCTGCTATCTTAAAGCTAAGTACTCACAGCAGCGGATCCGCAGGCGGATATCATACGATTGGTCGGTTTGAGTCGATTTGGCTCAAACCCACATATCAGTGGTGGAGAGAGTAGAGGGAGAGAGTGAAAGGGTTAAGAAATATTACATAATACAAAATCTTGATATAAGTAAAGCTGATTTTTTGTGTGATGACGGTAAATAATATGGCAGACAATTTGGTTAGTGGGGGGATGGGGACAGACAGCGAGGAAGGTCGAGAAAATATGTGTCCTATTATGGCATATCAGTTTGTACTTATCTAATACATATCCATACATATAATACATATAACATATCCAATGAGAGACACAAATCTTAAACAGTATGTAGTCGCCAACATCTATGCCAATTTTTAGCTTCCTATTAATCTTTTTGGTTATTTGCTTAATTTTGATCAAATTTTACTATACTTTTAGCCTTTGACCTTTTTATAGTCAAGGTCTGCCGATAAGTCATATACCGTTGGAAAGTACTTAAAATTACCTTTCAAATGATATATAGTATGACGCATTTTGAGTGTCTCTCATTGGATATGTTTACTAGTAAGTACAAACTGATATTTTTTTTGCATGATTCACAAATCATATGATTTCAAACTGATATGACGTAATAGGCCACATATTTTCTCGACCTTCCTCGCTGTCTGTCCCCATCCCCCCAGTAACCAAACTGACTGCCATTGTAATATATTACATAAAATATTATTTACCGTCATCACACGAAAAATCAACATTACTTATAACACGTTTTTGTATTAATATTTTTTAACCCTTTCACTCTCTCCCGCTACTCTCTCCACCACTGATATGTGGCAGAACTTCCAATTAAAGTTTACCTATGTTAAGACAGTACAATGGCATCAAAAATTTTCTTAATGAAATGACGTAGCTATTTTTGTCGCTGGCTCTCCATCTATAGGCTCTAGTAACATATTGTGAAAATCTGTATAGACCATAAAACTGTAAACCATATACTGTAGACGACTGACTGCAGATTATAAATCGTACATTATAAAGCATAAAAGTAAAGAGTGAACCTATGTCTGTAGACTATGAACTTTGAATTGATGTTGTTGGATGATGGACTACGGATTTTAGACTAAGAACTATAGATTGATTGAATGCAATAAATATCTAGACTATGAATGGAAGAAACAAAGCAGAAGAGAATAATGACAATATTATCAAGACTACATTTTCTCTAATAGTGGAAAAGAAGGCAGAATGTTCGGTGCAGAGTCTCTGACAGAGAAAAAGTTTAAGGCAGCAATAGTTAATGTTATTCCAATATCAGACAGAATGTGGCATCTTCAATTGAAACGAAAGTATCAAAAGATTAGTTTTATTAACGTACATATACCGTGTCTTCAAATAAGATTGTTATTTTTAATTGATTTGAGTACGCCTGACCAATTGGCAGCAGTAGATATTGTGTATATTTATTGGAGTAGTTACAATTACAACTAAACATAAAATAAAGTAGTTCAAGTGTATCTTGTGAATTGATGTGGAGATTAACGTTCCTTTTTGTAGGTTATAATGGTTTTGTAATAGCAGGTTATAATAGAAAAACACTAACAACGTATATTTGAAAAAAAATATATTTAACTTACTATGGACTTGATAACAAATGCTTAAAATGTTACCTTTTCTTTTTACATAAAATTACTAATTTGACATTTATGTCTTATATTTCAAAATTTTGTTTCATTATAGTTCAAATGCCTTCCAAAATTGGGACTGCCAACATAATTAAAATGTTTTATTGCTAACAGAGTAAAAAATTATAATCTTATTTAATGACCCGGTATATGTCCACCTTACCATGACAGACTTTAGTGTACCAGCCAGGAGGTGTAAAAAAGCAACACTGTAATTTTACCCATATTTTCAAGGAGTACTAGAGTATATTTACTTCAGAAAAATAAAACAAAAATTCTTTCCAAAACTTGGTTAGAATAATGTCAATTCCATGTGTTTCTGCATTTGTAATATTATTGAAAAATAACACTCCTAAAAGCATATTATCAGTTTAGCAATTCATTTTCTTATAAATAATAAAAAATTATCAATTACAGGTACTTGTTAAATTAAACAAACACCACCGTTAGTGAATCTTTAAGTCAATTTTGTAATAGTCGTCTTTAAATTTGTTGACCTTCTTATGTATTTTCATTGCCAATAGGGAAGACGCATAATTATGTCGTCAATTGTGGAAATTTTTGCATTTTCATAAACGTCATTACTAAATTAGTTAGAATATTAGCTATAAATGCATTAAACAATTACCAATTTTAAGTAATTAATTTTTGGATACCTTGCAAATTTAAATAAATTTAAAATGCAGTACTGATGTCGTCTAATAGATGAAATTTTGTTACATCACACAGTTCCAAAGATGACGCACTGTTGGTGCTAATGTAACAGTTAAGAGTCATGTATTACCCTTCAGTTTCAAAAAATGCTTTATTTCAAAGTTCAAATATCGTCTACTTATTAACGAGTAATTAATATAATAATGTACGTTATGCTGTTGTGTAATTAACTGCCATAATAAAAGTGGTGTAAAATATTTCTGTTAATATAAATTCAAAATTCAATTTATTGGTATAGCCCCTTTATTTTCAAATAGTAGCGACAACGATTGATCTCGCCGCTGGAACAAAAGCACCAGAAGGATATTGACGATATTGAAAGTTACCAGATTTGACATTCCGTTTTGCAATAAATTTTAGGTTTAATAATAGTCAGGTACAAAAATATTCACAATTTAACATTAATTCGATAATAGATAATCACGTTCTGTAAACACGATCAGATTAATATAATAGACGCTTATGAAAGCGTAATCTTTAAAAAACGTTTTATTAAATTGATGTAACAATATCCATATAGTAATTATTTCTTTATTAAAGTTTGTGTCAGGTTTGCTCCACGATGTCGCTACTATTTGAAATAGAAGAGCTATATTTATTGGTTTTCATTAGTGCCATCTAACGGTGAGTAGATCGTCAATATTACCTTTTCTCATTCGTAGCGGTACCTACTTTTTTATATTAAATAGTTTCGAGGGAAGTAGCTCAAGGCCAAATTCCGTTTAAAATGAGTAGAATTTTTAAATTTATTTGTTTAAGTAAATTAAACGTTTTTACAAATTTCGCTTATCTGGAAATATTTTTCTAACCAAAACAAACGAATACAAAAATTTTAAAAAATACGTGCGTCTTTCCCATTGATAATTGTTATTTAAATTAGAAATATAAATTTATATTTTTTTGAATACAATACAAAGATTATTTAATGTTTCCCAAGTTTTATTATATTCTTAACCTGACAATATTTTTTATTTATGCGAATTCTGTACACATCAAATGCAGATAAATTAGAGAATAATTATTAATAATCTTTTCAGCCAGAAAAAAATTATATTTAGTAGAACACTGTCCAGTAAGATTTGCACAGGTATCTATGATTTAATACTCCTTGAAAAAATTGGCAGATGTTGACATTATTCTAACCAAGACAGATTGGTTAGGATAAGGGTTCCAGTTGGAGAACAGATTTTTTTGCAGTTTTTTTAAACAAATATAATCTAATACTCCTTGAAAATATAGGTAAAATTACAGCGTTGCCTTTTTGCAGGTCCTGCCTGGTACACTAAAATCTACCATGATCTTACCAAAGACACAAATATAGTACAGCATTTGTATACCTTCGCTTATTTCCCTAGAGCTGGCGACCAAAAAGTGTAAGAGTTTTGTAAAGGCTAATATTTTAATATTAGCTTATATTATTAATTTAAGGTGTAAATAAATATCCTACACAAAAGAAACTCGGCGTCAGCGCAGTTTGAAAGTTGTAATAAGAAGTAGTGTCACCAAATACTTTTTTGTACGACCCTGCTATTTCGGATTGTTTACCAAACTTGGTTTTGGAACAGTAGGTTATGTTTACTGGTTACTAAGCAACAACGCGTCGGTAAGTATTTACTTACCGTTCAGTTCTGTCAAAAACAGAACGGTAAGTAAATTATATGTAATTTATAAAATAAATGCATGATCTTTAGATGTCTCTTTCGTGAAAAATCATTATTTTCTAAATAATTATTGAACTATTTAAAAAAATTTGTTTTTATTTAAATTTGCTGTGAAAAAATACCCAATAAATAATAATAACAACTATCTATTTATTTATGTTGAAACTACAAAAATATCGTGACATTCAAAAATAAAATTACAAACGTATCCATGGTAACGACAAAACCTACTTAATGGTTGGTGGATATACAGGGCAAAAATAAATTATCTTGAATCTATTTTTTTACCATCTTTGGGATATTTCCTTAGTTAATACATTTGTATTCATAATGGTCGTACAAAAAATAGTATAAGCATCTCAAACAGTAAGGGTTTACCAATCTCCTCCAATATTGGCGACCTCGCTTCGCTCAGTCGCCAAACATTGTCGTCGATCGGTAAACTACCCTTACTGTTCTCGATACTTAATATACTATAATATTATTAATACTGGAAACTCCATATACTTTACCAGATGAAAACAGGCGACATTTTTGTGGCGCTATCTTCGCAAATGGGTGTGCAACTAAACGCTGATTTTTCGATTATTTTTTTATAGTAACCTACATCTAATTAAAAATTGACACTATTTCTGTTAAATAGTTGTTTATTACTATTCTGCTAGTATATATAAACTATTACAATCTATCTAAACTACTCAATCTTTTATCATAATAATTATTTTTTAATTACACTTCAAATATTTTTGAAATGTCACGTTTAGATGTTCTATCAAAATGAAGTCTGGCTGTTTTTTGAGAAACTATATTCAAAAAAAATTAACACTACCATATTTAAGCTTTGTCAAATCACTTCTTTACATTGACCTCATTTTCATCTCATCAAACACTTAGGTGACACCAAATACTTTAATATTATTAATACCGGAAAATTATTTCGAAAAATGGGAGACAAAATTTAATAGCGCCCCTTGCGGTGTGGTGTGCAAATAAACCTGACATTTCTCAAATATTGGGAACGTAATTAAAAAATCGTCATTGTAATGAAAGATTGAATAGCTTAGATAAATTGTAAAATTTTATATATTTTAGCATAACAGTAATAAACCATCGTTTAACATAAATAGTGCTATTTTTTAATTAGATGCAGGATTCTCACCGAAAAACCATTTGTTAGTTGAACACCCATCTGCGAGGATGGCGCCACAAAAATGTCGCCTGTTTTCATATGGTAAAGTATATGGAGTTTCCGGTATTAATAATATTAAAGTATTTGGGATTGGGTTTTCATATGTCAGTAAAGGAAAAATAGCGAATACTAATTCATCTGAGAGAGATAGATATTATGGCATACTTGCCAAGTCTTAAAATATAGTAACTTTTTTGTCAAGTTGGTGCTAGGTAAAGAAAAAATTAAAAATAATTGAGAAATAGTTTTTCATTTTAACATAAGTGAAAACTTAATTGAATGAAAAAAATACAAATTATAAAATGGTACTATTCTTCTGCGAGTGCAACAGAATTATCAATTTTTTATCATTTATTACTAAACGTGCAAATATTGTTGACTTTAAAAAGTTTCAAATACGATTTAGGTTATTATGTCAAAAAGACAAACGTCAATTAGTATATTTAAAAATTCTTATCTACAGCACCAACCTTACAAAAAAGTTACTATAATTGTAAAGTTTGGATGCAATGATATCTATCTTTCTCAGACGAATTAGTATTCGCTATTTTTCCTTAGCTCACACATAAAAACCCAATCCCTAAGCAAAGTTTTACCAATGCTGTATATACTCGTATGCAATGAAAGATTTTTACGGACAATTAAATTGATATACACTTGACTAAATTATGGTATGAAAACATTAACTTGAGGACTTTTAATACACAGATAGGGAAAGAAGACGTATACAGGTTAGTAATAGGAAAGCATAGACAACAAATCCAGAAGTAAACCTGCAGGGCAACAGTTTAAATCAAATCGATCAAGTGTTGACTGAAAATAAATCGGAGCATGTTATCACAAAGGTGAGATCGTATAGGGATGACATAGAAGCAGAGCCGTAGATGGGGTTTGCGGCGCCCCTGTGCAAGGCAGCGCAAGTCGCCCCTCATATGAAAAGAAAAAGATCGATTAAAAATATAAGGTATATTTTATTAAAAAAATTTCATTCCAAGTTTGCACTGGTCGTATTTAATTTACATTATATTTTACTCTGTCAGGGAACTGGTTCCTCATGACTGCGGCGCCCCTGTGCCGCGCACAGGTGCTAGCTACGCCTCTGCATAGAGGGTAGGGTCAAGCTTATTTCTTCTATGTTTATAAGCTGCTTTTGATAAAATATGTTATGGATATATCAGACGTAAGTTCAGATTGTTTGACATACAGATCCAACATGACTGATTTCCGGTTTCGCCGAAAATGACCCCAAATCTCGATTTTTAAAAAGAAATCAAGAGAAAAACTGATCAGATTGTATTTTAAAGGTTTATCTCTAAATCTGGCAACGTGGTTATATTAATTTTAACCAGTGAAATTCAAATATACAAAAATATTCAGGGCGTTCCAATAAAAAATCGGGACTTTGGATCATTTCCGGCGAAACCGGAAGTTGGTCATTTTCGATATGTATGTCAAAAAACTGGAATTTATGTCTAATATACAATTAACATTTATACATAACATAACAATATATTTGTAAAATCCATTTATAAATAAAGAAGAAAAACTTTTTTTTCTATTTACCAATTCAAGGTCATATTTTATTGCCATGAAGTTGGTACAAGATTTGAATGTGAATTTCTTAAAATCTTTCATTCCTCATATTCGTAGAAATGAAAATAACAAATTTGAAGGTTAGTTATTAAATGAGTGTTTTTTTCTAGCTACTTCAATTAAAAATACAGAATACCTACAATTTATTAAGTTATTTTTAATATTTCAGTTTATTTCCACACGAATAGTATTATTACATTACGTTTATTTATAATGTGCTCTCGTTTACGTTGACATTATTGTTTACATATTTACAAATTCACTTTATTCTTGTTTATTGTTTCCAGCCTTACTTTGTGGAACTCCATAATCATGAAATAAATAAAGATTAGTAAAAGTTTCACAGATTTATTAAAATATAACCTGACAATATTGTTTCGACAGCTACGCTGTCATTATCGAAGGTAATGTAAATATAAACAAACACGTCGCTAACGAGATACAAAAATAGGTAAATAGATAAAATAATAATAATCAGAATTAAATATCTAACACTTCCAGTAACGGAGAATTACTGAGCTCAAGTTGTTCATTCATTAAAGGTACCCTGAGTTTGTGTTTGTGTATCTCAAAGACTTCTAAAATGTCTAATTTGCGTTTGTTATTACAAAAATGTAGGAATTTAATATTATCTTGAGAAATCATTGTGTGATTTTGTTCTAAAAGGTGTTTGGCATAATTAGATTTTTCAGGATGTTTATTTTTGTAATGACGTACGTGTTCTTTATATCTTATGTCAAAATTTCGAAGTGTTTGCCCAATATGTACCGAACTACAAAAAGAACAATTTAAACGGTAAATGCCCGATTTCATGATATCATGTGTTCTGTCTTTAGCATTAAATAAAAATGAAAAAGTGTTAGTGTTGGTTTTAAATGTTATAACAATACCTAATAAATCTTGTCATCATAAAGCACATAAAATTGCAACCTACAGATCATTAGTACACAGAGCTTTAACTATTCCACTAACAAAGCCAGATTTTAGCAAAGAGATATCAACCATTAAACAACTAGCACATGCAAATCATTACAAAATCCAAACATGATTGACACTTTAATTAAACAAAAAGATTATAGGTTAGCTATCAAAAGAATATATCCCATTGACAATCAAACAGAAGACACAAATTACATATCTATACCATATTTTGGCAAAATATCAGAAAAAATTGCACATATACTAAGAAAAACCAACAATTATAAAATAACATTTAAAACCAACACTAACACTTTTTCATTTTTATTTAATGCTAAAGACAGAACACATGATATCATGAAATCGGGCATTTACCGTTTAAATTGTTCTTTTTGTAGTTCGGTATATATTGGACAAACACTTTGATTTTGACAAAATTTTGACATAAGATATAAAGAACACGTACGTCATTACAAAAATAAACATCCTGAAAAATCTAATTATGCCAAACACCTTTTAGAACAAAATCACACAATGATTCCTCAAAATAATATTAAATTCCTACATTTTTGTAATAACAAACGCAAATTAGACATTTTAGAAGCCTTTGAGATATACAAACACAAACTCAGGGTACCTTTAATGAATGAACAACTTGAGCTCAGTAATTCTCCGTTACTGGAAGTGTTAGATATTTAATTCTGATTATTATTATTTTATCTAGTTACCTATTTTTGTATCTCCTTAGCGACGTGTTTGTTTATATTTACATTACCTTTGATAATGGCAGCGTAGCTGTCGAAATAATAGTGTCAGGTTATATTTTAATAGAAACTTTAACTAATCTTTATTTATTTCAAAATTCACTTTAATTTGGTGACAATTTTTGTAACCAGATTGTTATACCACCATTGTTTGTCTGCGATCAAAATCAGGAATGCAACATTTTTCCTAGATGCTGTGACATTGAATTGGCAAATAGAAAAAAATAAACTGTATAACGTTGGCCCTACCTCCTGTGCATCACCCGGGATTGAGGTGTAAAATTCATGGTGGAAATAACAATGATTAAATTATTATCTAATGATGGATAAACGACAAATCCAAAATGAGAAACGAATTAAGAAGAACGAAGTTAAATAATGACGAAAAAAGCGAACATTTAATAGAAAATTGCAAAAAAATTGAGAAAGCAAATAATACTGAAAATATCGACGAGCAAGAAAGAATAATTAAAGAAATAATAAACAAAACTGTAAAAAGAGTAGGTGCACACAACAGAATAGAAAGACTAAGGCAGAAGGCAGTATTAAAAAAAAGAATAACATAAGGATGGAAATATTAGAAAAAGAAGCCAAGAAATAGATGCAGAGAACAAAGAGCAAACCTGGAGAAATTGCTTAGAAGAAAAAAAAGGAGGATTAATGAAAGAATAGAAAGAAGAAGATGGGGTTCAGACCTGTACCAAAGGATAAAAAGAGTAAAAAAATACTAAAAGAGTAGAAAAGAGGAGCAAATGAGGAAAGAGTTGTAGAAATATGTGCAGATTACTTCGAATATGCTTTAGAACAATAGCTCGCACAAGTCATAAACTGAACGAAACCTCGATCGAAACTAGTGATACGACTAATTATAATATATGCGAGTGAAACGTGGATGCTGGCTGAATAAACCTGATCAAGTAGTACTAGAAGTGCGATAACGAAATGTGTTACAGAAAGTTATTGGTAGTGCGTTAAATTGGATGGGAGTTAAATTCAGTAAACCAATAAACTAAACATTAAAAAAAAATTAAAAGCACACAGTTACATGAGTTCATCTCAAGGCTCCCTTTGCGTTGCAGAATCTGAATACACACTTGCGACGACCTTGTCTGCTATGTAAAAGCTTTTTGATGCTGAATGTGTCTATCAATTCAATAGTTCCTATATACCTATGTACATACTTTCATTTTACGACACATGGTAGTATACATATATTTAGAATGGTCTTGAGATATATTTTTTTTGAAAGCAACAGCCAAGGATACCTAAGATAATCTTTGCTTTGTTTTCGTTTATTTTTACATTTTTTTAAGGTTATGGAAACAATGAAAAGCATGGCAAAACCGAGCCAAGTGCAAATACTGTTGTAACTTTTTAAACTCTGCAAATTTGACCCTCTTCAAGCCAATTATTTCTTTAAGAATGGCTATCTCTAGCGTGTTGAAAAATATGAAACTTTAAAATTAAAAACTTCTCTAGAACTTCTTGTGACTATTTTTACCATCGCAAAAGATATTTTGGGGGACCATTATCGTAAGTTTTCACAAGTCTTAAAACTCATAAATTTTTGCGTAATAATATAACTTCTTTTAACTTAATAATAAACCTTCTTTCCTTAACATCCCGCTTTTCCAACTTCTGAAATTGAGAGTAAAAATGTCGCACCATGGAGGTGTGCTTTTCAAAATGAAAACTAGACCAAAGTATAATTTTATAAACATACCAAGATGAAAGTAAAATTTAGCAAAACCATATTTGAGAAAAAAAGAGGCAAAAGTGGCCAGAGCAGTAGTAACTTATGCACGTAGAAGATATGTTTTATTACTTTCATTATGCTCTCATTGGCAGTGGTTCGTCAAGCATTAATGGGTTTGGCAACTTAATGGGTTCAATTATACGAACAAAATCTGACACTTTGCCAAAGGATTGTGTAATTTTGTGTGTGGCGCTTACTTTGAAGCGAGAAATGTGCTTTTGTCATTAATTCTTTAACGTTCCTTTGAAAGGTTTCTCAATTATAACTTTAGTTTTATTCATTGATACACACACGTAAAAAATAGCATTCAGTACAAAATTATAGAAATACCATAGATCCGATCACCATCTTTTAGGAGGTATCGAAAACGTTAGTAATGTTTTGCAGAGGTCTTATCCGTGGGAAAAATATTTTTTTGTCTTTTGAAAGAAATATCTATGGATATGGTGACCATAGATTCAGAATCTATATGATGATGAATATAATGAGAGGCTTGTGATAAAAAAATAGTTTTCCCACGGTAAGCAAAGAGAAAGGACTGTAAAAAGGTACCGTATTCTTGCTCACTGTTAGATATCCGGACTCTAACTTCATCATGGACACTCGTTCCGTCCACCCCTTTGGCTATGCACTGGTATACACCTTCGTCTTCCACCTGCACCGAATTTATTATAAGCGTCGTCTTTTTCCTGAAAACAAAAAGCTATAAATATAATTGCGCTGCTTTTGTGAAAATAATAACAATAAATTACGAAATGCAACAACATATTATAAACAATGATGATAATGATAAGAATAACTCTTATGAAATTTTAAAACAGATGCAAAGGATGCATCTCCAAAAAGACTAGAAATTGATTATGCTATTATTAATATTCGTTGCTGGCAAACCTTGTGGTACAGGAGGAGTATGCGTGTGCGTGTGCATGTAAATTTAATTGTGGACAACTGATGCTACCTTTAATTAATTGTATACATGAAAGATGGCAAATATCCTCTAGTTGCTTTAGTTTGTTAACTACAAACTAAATATGCTTGCGATTCATTTAAATTATTTGCTGAAAGATAATTATTATTCAATTTTGTTTGGTTTTCATGAATAAAATTTAGCTCACATTGAAAAATATAGTTGCATACATTCACACATACAGCATTGCTCCATGTCGTCCATGCCAGGTACCAAAGTGCCGCATATCGAAGGATAACTTAAAAATTGATGAATTAGGTTAGGAGTTTGACTCTTTAATATTGGATCATTCGTTTAATATGTCTAAGGTTGTCACCTCTGAAATAATACATATAAGTTTTTATGAGAAGCTAAACTCAATTCTATCAAACTTGTAGCACGCACACTGAGTAAAACTATAAACAGCAATGAAGACAATGAGTGCGTTTACCACCATATCAAAAATATGATAGTGAACGATTTAAAGCGCTTTACTGCATTAAACGCACCCAAAGAAAAATATGTTATAGAAAAACCAAATGTTTGTTTCCACTTGTCATCGCTATGTAAGCATTGTCGCTTTCGATTGCTGAAAGATGCTGGTAGAGATTTGTGTGTTTGCCTAAAGTTCGAACTGATAAATATAGTCTGATAAGATCTTCAGCAAAAAAATGTTTCTATGAGATTTCACGTTTACCTTGGTGTGTGCTGTAACAAGTGGCCATTCGTTAACAACGGATTTTATAGAAATATGAAGACCAATTTACTAAATAATCTACTTTTATTGCCCTGTTAATTGTAAAACTATTATTCAGCTGAACATATATAGAGATACAATTATTTCAGATGCTCCATTGCATTGAACTTTGTAATGGCTTGTATTTGCAAAATAATTATGCTATTTTATAATGTTTGGTTTCTTAACTTTAATCCACGGCACTGTCTTCAATAGTTGAGATTTAATTCAATTTAACCCTGACGGCTACTGCTTAAAATTGCTCCCATCTGACGCAGTCTTCCAACTTAAAGACGCAACTAGTGATTTTGAGATGAAAAATGGAAAAGCAGCAAGAGCTTTGGAATTTTTCGTAAATAAAGCATTAAGCTGTGCACATACAAAGAGTGTAGCGAATATTTAAAAATCAATACCAGAAGTAAATTCGAAAGAAATCTGAAGCAACTGCCCAGCCAGCACACTGAGGTTATAATGACGTTATTTTTAAGTCAATATTGGTCGACGACGTCTTATGACTAATAAATGATGTTCATAAGACGTCATATAATGGGACGTACGTAGACGTCTTCAAAACGACGTCTTTTGGACGTACAATACAATACGTACAAGTTTCATTAAAAAGATATTATTTTAACAGGGGCCAAGGAATACTGGTCATATTAAACAGGTGGACACAATATAGAGATATTTTGACTGTAGTGTATAATAAATGTTATTTCCAATATTCAACTATTTATTTATAATTCCTGTCTTAGTCCTCGTATAGGACGTTTTAATGACGTCTTTGGACTGTGACATAATGATGTCAGTTTTACCACAATTTGAAGCTTAGAAATTTCGTCTCGTGCAAATTGTAAAATTGGTTTTTCGAAATGCTTAAATTTCTTATTTGGCAAGTCATAACTGTATGCCACAGAAACTGTGTTTAACAGACTTCTGAGTGTGACTCAATTAAGAGGTGAAAGGCGATCCTTAGAGTTATATGTTTAATAAATTGGTTCGGACTTAAATTCTAACCGACTAGCTCATTTCGAGTTTGACGTCCGTCAAAGATGTGCTTCTATAGCAATTATTTTTTTCTTTTAAGTATTTATCTTTCTCACTTGTGTTTATATCGGCATCCTTTCTTAGCCCTCGTCATTAATCGTCTCTATCCAACATCCACTCACCACTCCGCCAGCAAAGTGACGTCATAATGTCGCCGTTTTCTCAGCAGTAACGACGTCAAATTGTTGTAAAACTGACATCATTATGTCACAGCCCAAAGACGCCATTAAAATGTCCTATACTAGGACTAGGACAGGAATTATAAATAAATAGTTGAAACATCTCTATATTGTGTCCACCTGCTTAATATGACCAGTATTCCTTGGCCCCTGTTAAAATAATATCTTTTTAATGAAACTTGTACGTCCAAAAGACGTCGTTTTGAAGACGTCTACGTACGTCCCATTATATGACGTCTTATGGACATCATTTATTAGTCATATAACGTCGTCGACCAATAATGACTTAAAAATAACGTCACCTAAGACTTCACCAATTGTAATAATTACAAGAGACCATCACTACTATCGGAGTCGGACATTTCGGCGTGGGACACTTCGGCGCGGGGACACTTTGGCGCAAGGACACTTCGGCGCAGGCCACTTAGGCGCAGGGACACTTTGGTGCGGAAAACAGTTATAGGTAATAAATGCAGTATTCGATAAATAAGGTAAGATCAATAAAAAAATCAATCAAAAAAGGTCGTATTCGTATGTACTACCAGAGGGCTTATCAATTATTGTGTGAGTATTCTTTATTATAAATGTACTTATTTAGTGCTGTTTAATTAGTTAGTAGAGATTATTTGGCACTGAAAATGAATGTCGCCAAAGGACAGTATCTCCGGAATGGGTCCGACCTTTCATAAATCCAACGTAATGGATAATCCGGAACTGATGTTAGTGTAATTAAATCAACGTTAATTACAAACGATGTTGCAAAAATGATAGTTGTCACTATATATTTTTTGGATTTTCTATAATACACATAACTTAGAAATTGTATGTAAATTTTTGTAATTTTGCAAAGCGTGATTTTTGCATCTACGCTACGCATCATTTTTATGTTAGGGTTGTTTTTTGTCCTATAACTAAGTAGTAACTAGGGTGAATCCAGATATTTAAATTAGTGATTATAACAAATGCCTGGTTCAATATATTCTTACAGCGAAGTCAAAAGTGGACCACGTATTCATTTATTCGTTTTTCTGAGCTACTAAAACATTAAAATCAAAATTCTTCCGCAAATTTCTATAATATTTCTATAATATAAGGGAATAATTTGTAATAAGAATTTAATTTGTTTGTTATAAATCCCTTATTGTTTATAAGAATATCATGTTTCATGAAAAGTATTTATTTTTATTCCCTTATGCAGAGATTTACCCAAAGAATTTGGATTTTACTGTTTTAGTAGTTTAGAAAAATGATTTTTTTAATCGTTGCGCAAAAATGCATTATTAATAACTTTTAAAAAATCAAAAATTTTATAAAATCAATAAATTAAGGATCAGGTTACTACTATTAAATGACAGACCGTTTTTTAAATATCTCCGAAAGTTTTACCTTAATTTGCCGCGGAAAGATTTACATGCACCTAACTGTCTTTTCGTCAATGTGTCTCGGTGCCGAAGTGTGCCTGCGCCAAAGTGTCCCTGTGTCGAAGTATCCTTGCGCCGAAACGGCCGCGCCAAAATATCCTAGACCGCCACTACTTCACTACTATATGTGTTTTCTATAAGGTATACAAGATATTTAACAATGACTCAGATCAAAACTAGAAAATATTCTGAAGGATACACAAGCTGGATTCAGATCTACTTAGACTGGGTTTTTGTTATCAGATCACTAACTGAAATAGTTTTAGCAAAAGCTCAATTGGTGGACAGTAAATTTAGAAAAAGAAAGGAAGTAGCAATAATGATCATAAAGATAATCCTTCTGTTTTCTTTATTATGATAGTGAATGAACTAGCAAGGTAAGTAGACCCAGAGGCAAAAGCAGTACATCTAGGCTACAATAAACTATATCCTATTACGATAAATGAATTATTCTATGCTGATGATACTTTTTAGTAAAAACAAGAACGAGTTCCTTCTGTACAAGGAATAGTTGAGATATGGAAGGTCATCCTAGCACAATTTAACTTCAAGGTAAACCTAAAGAAGACTGAAATAATAAGCATAGCAAATGTACCCGAAAAGTTGTAATAAATATACAAGGAGAAAGTATATCAGAAAGCAAGCAACTGAACTATCTTGTGGCAATAGCGGAAGAATCAGGCAGTATTGAAAGAGAGATAACAAAGTGGAGTAACGTCCCCATTATTCAACAAAAGAGAAGTGTCAAAAGCAAGTGAAATTAAAATATATGCGATTGTTTTGAGACTACAAAACAGTCTCCATATATTATTATTTAAACAGGTAGGTACACAATTTCTTAAAAGCACTCTTTGATTTCTGAGAAGTTTCGAATACCTTCAGCTATGTATCATATACGATCTTGTAAAAATAGTGTGTTCATGTGGTACTTAAAATTGATGCATATGCATATAACAGAAATTCTATGAAAACACTATCACTGTACATAATATTTTCTTTATTTACTTTGCAGTCCATACATTTACTATCATTTTTGACTAATATTCCTTTTCTCCTGCCCTCCGATGTTCAGGGTTACTTACAGATCACCACTGTTTTGGCTTAATGTAAAAATACTTTCATGATCAGATTATAGAAACATACTCTAAAACTCTCAAAGAAGAATTTATTTTGAAGAAAGCAACACACCAAAGATTGAAAGATCAAAAACCATTATTTTCTTTTCAGGATCACCAAGCTGTACTGCTTCAATAAGAGTGATCAGAGAATATTACAATTTCTGGGTCAGACTAGAGATTGTTTTGAGGAAAATTGAAACATGCTAAATTGTTTGGCAGCGATGGATTCATCAAATTAACTGAAGAGCTAATTGTAGGAGAAGTTATTTATATTTTTTAGCCAAACAGCCAAAATCTTCCCCTGAATAATTAAACAAAATAATTACACAAGCATAAAGTAATTCAGAATTTGCAAAAAACTAACTCTTAGGACAAAAAAAAGATAATTATATATGAATTCCTCTTGAACACTACAATGGTTATTAATATATTACTTTCAAAAACGATTTCAAATTTGATAACATAAACCTTGTCATTACTTCTGCCCGTTTCAATTTTGGTTACTAAAATAGATCTTTTAAATCCAAGTCACGTTGAATACAATGATACTTGGCATCTAAACCGTTTTGTTTTTATTTACTATGAGTCTTCTAGTATCATCGTTTTAAAATAAATTTGTTGGCAATAATTATAGGATGTTATTGAATTCATCTGTGCATTGATTCCTGGTAGAAATCTAAATATTAAACTTAACTTGATCGAGAAAGTGGTCACATTCATGCACCTGAAATCTTTTGGATATAACTATTCTAGAGAAAGTTGTCATTAGCTACACTATAGTTATTAAAACTATAGATGAAAAGAAAGATGTAAACAAATAATAATGTAATAAATAAATACAATAATTTAGGATGTTTAAGTATTATAATTAAAGTTTTAATTACTTACTTCTCGCTTCCAGAATCGCTGCATAAACAAAAACAACACAAATAATAATAAGATAATAATCTTAATAAAATGATATAAATATGAAATGTCTATCTAAACACTTTACATTACTATTTGGTTTAAATGAAGAAGTACTAAATTAATTATTGTATTTTTAAATTCATAAGTGTATGTACGATTGGTTGCCTATACACCAGGGGCTAGTAACAGCATATATAGGATCAAATAGTATGTGCACATAATATAAACACGACATAATAGCTATACAGATCCTGAAGCATTCAATACGTACATATTACGGTCTAATAAGCGAGCAAAGATGCCAGGCAGTCCACACAAGCCGCTCGCTGTATGTACGTACTGAACACTTTATGATCTGTACCTTTATAATAACACGATACATCTATTGCATTCAATGTGTAAAGTAAAAACCCTGAAAATCAATGCGTGAGCTTTATTGAAACGAAACTTTGCAAATTTTACGTTTATTTTTATAACCACCCGAATCGGTGACTCTTCTCAGCGGTAAAAATTAAAACATGCCTTCTTTCCGGATAGAAAATGATCTGCGAAATCAGTGATTCTGAAGGCAGCATTAGATCAGAAACCGCAGTTGCTGCAGAGGCAGCATTAATAAGTTTACTACCGGGACTGGTGTAAGAACTAGCTATGGGTGAAGCTAAGCGGGTAAATTCTGACTTTCGGCTTGTAGAAAGTGCTGAATGTCAGCAGCTGATGCTTCACTGTAGGTATTCCTGTTCTATTAGAAAAATAACACCATTACGACATCCCATTTTATTTATACTCGTATAATAGTAACCACAAACCTACGATCACTAAGTTTATATAACTTTAATTTATATAATTTAGTAACGGTAATATCTTTGATTTCCTTTATAAACTCCTTAAAGAATTTAAACAGAGCAGTTTATAATTGATTCAAACACCTTTGTTTAGTAACGGTATGTAACTTCAGAGTTTACAAACAACAGTAACAGAAAAGTTTTCGTTACCGCTATATAACTTCATATATAACCGAAATTTGATAGAAATTAGAAAATTTGTGATAAAATTTTTGTAGTTTTGTATCTGTTACGGCTACTTTTATAAACTTTGTATATAATGGATATTGGTAATATCTCGAATGTCAAATTTTCTTAGTTGACATTTTATCTTGCTCGTTTAATAAAATAAAAAATAGTAATGCACGTGTGTACATGTACTATTGATTTCATAATGCTCTAGGACAACAAGACTAATATGATGCTATTTTTTTCGGTATAAATACATAGGATAAAATAATAAAAAACAGCATCATAATTGCCTACTTTATTTGTGAAATTTCCGTACAAGTAGGTCTAGGTCAAAATCTTATTGCCAGAATTATTTTTTACTGCAAACATGAACAAGTTACCTTCAAAAACTATAGGCGCCCTTAGAATCCAGTAACAATAAATTTTAATGAACTACCGATTTGAAAACGGTATATGTATTCTTTCAAAAAGTGCGATAAGTGCTCGCCTACAAAGAACTACATGAAACGAATCCTAATTGTGAAATTCAAATTTGTTATAATAAATTAAATATTTAATTTTAAATAATGCCCATGTAAAATGTCTCTTTCATTTTGGCATATACTGCCATAACAGAAAACAACACATAAATACTCTTATAAACATTGGAAAATATAATAGCAATCTTATATAAATCTCACTTCAGTAACCCACTACAGTTCACTATACGTATATCCTTAATGGCCGGTTTCACAAAGCTTGATTAAACTCTGATTAACTTAATTGTGATTAAATTTGAAATCTAGAAATACAATTGGATAAAATTCAAGGTCTGTGAAATCTCAGCCAATGAAATTTCTGAGTTTTGAATTTAATGACAATTAAGTTAATCAGAACTTAATCAAGCTTTGTGAAACCGGCCATAAGTGATGTAATGCTACTGAAAGTATTATTATGAAACCGGATTAAATTTTAGTATTTCGTCATTTGTGTGGTCTGTTGATAATGTCACTGAAAATGAAACATGCGTACGTTAAAATGTACTGCCGGACTGAACTTTTTCAAGATTTCAATAAGTCACTGTTCATATTTAAATTACAACATTCAAAAAATAAGCTTATGAACAAGAAACTGATATGATGCAATGGTGCATCCATCTTTTATACTAGAAAAAGGTATGACTCTTAGCATAAGGGTAATTCGTAGGCACTAAAAAGTAACATAAGTTTATAAAGGAAATAGTGGTTATCAAATTGCTCACCAAAAGTGTTACAGCACGTATATAAAAACATGACGACGCTGCAGGTCTTGTACAGAATCTCTAAGTATATTTCGAATCTTTGTGGTTGGTTCCGAGAAGACACGTACTTTAAGAATTTTTCAAAATATCTTATGCAGGGCCTGGTTCGCGGTGGGGGAGCGAGTGATTAATTTGCGCGCATGCGTCGAAGATGACTTCGTGCATCGAGTTTTGCAAAAAAAAATTTAATTTACTTTAACAATAAAAAACGTAACCAAAATCTGTAATACAATTTTCAATTCAAAGTAAACATAAAACCAACTAGGCAATAGCATTACATTGTTGTGGCGCTGGCACATTTGTCAGTGGAATTATTAGCGATTACTAATTTCTTTTTGTTATTTCTAATACCCTAATTTTCTGATATCCAAATGGGATATCATGGGAAAAATGGCATTTTCTAAATTAAACTTTAGGTGTAGTAATTAAAGAATTTCCCCACCAAATTTTTTGACTAAACTGGTGTCATTTTAACGAAAATGCTGATTCTGAATATGTAATTAATTTTTGGAGTGAACACCTAAAGCCCCCAAATTTGGGGATCAAACCTAAAAAATGCTTAATTGCCAAATTGTGTAATATACAATTACACAATTTGGTTATTTTAGGTTTTGGTTAGGTTAGGTTTAGGCAAGGTTTAGGTTAGGTTAGGTTAAGTTAAGTTAGGTTAGGTTAGGTAGATTAATTGTTCGAAAGTCCATTCAGGCTAATTTTAGGTTCATCACTGGCTTTTACTTAATCACGGTAACAGTACATAAATGAACTATTCGAAAACCAATTCAAAAAATTCTAAACTCACCACTGACTTCTATTTAATCACAGTAATGTAGATGAACTATTCAAAAATTGATTCAAGAAAACTTTAAGGTTATCCCATACTTTTATGTAATCATGGTATGGTAGATGAATTATTTGGAAGTCAATTCAAGAAAATCTTAACCTCATCGCTGACTTTTACTACATCACGGTAATACAGATGACCAATTCGAAAATTCATTTAAGAAAATCTTAAGCTAACTATTCAAAAATCAACTCTAGACGATTTTAAGCTCAGCACTTTTACTTAATCAAGATAATGTAGATAAAGTATTCTTGATTCAAAAAAATTCTAACCTCATCAATGATTTTTACTTCATCACGGTAGTGCAGATGAACATTTTAAAAAATTAATTTAAAATAATCTTAAGCTCATCATCGACTTTTATTTAATCACGGTAATGTAGATGAACTACCCAAAAATTGATTTAAGAATATTTTAAGCTCATTACCTACTTTTATTTAATTACGGTAATGTAGACAAAATATACGAAAATCGATTAAGAATTTCGATAAAAAAATTTTAATCCGAAAACCATCGATTTTTATTTAACCACGATAATGTAGATGAACTGTTCGAAAATCGACTGAAGAGAATTTTGAGCTCTTCACTGACGTTTATATAATTACGCTAATGCAGATGAACTATTCGAAAATCGACTCAAAAATATTTTAAGCTCATCACCTACTGTTATTCAATCACGGTAATGTACAGGAAATATTAGAAAATCGGTTCAAGACAATTTTAAGTTCATTTCCGACTTTTATTTAGTCATGGTAATGCTACTAACTACCCAAAAATTGATTTAAGAATATTTTGAAAGTAGACAAAATATACGAAAATCGATTAAAGAAAATTTTAATCAGAAAATCACCGACTTTTATTTAATCACGGTAATGTAGATGAACTATCCAAAAATTGATTTAAGAATATTTTAAGCTCATTGCCTACTTTTATTTAATTACGGTAATGTAGACAAAATATACGAAAATCGATTAAAGAAAATTTGAATCAGAAGACCATCTTTATTTAACCATGATAATGTAGATGAACTGTTCGAAAATCGACTCAAGAGAATTCTGAGCTCATCACTGACGTTTATATAATTACGGTAATGCAGATGAACTATTCGAAATTCTACTCAAGAATATTTTAAGCTCACCACCTACTTTTATTTAATAACGGTAATGGAGAGGAAATATTCTAAAATCGAGTCAAGACAATTTTAAGTTCATTAGCGACCTTTATTTAGTCATGGTAATGTAGATGAACTACCCAAAAATTTATTTAAGAATATTTTGAAAGTAGACAAAATATACGAAAATCGATTAAAGAAGATTTTAATCAGAAAATCATCGACTTTAATTTAACCACGGTAATATAGATAAACTATTCAAAAATTTATTTAAGAATATTTGGAAAGTAGACAAAATATACGAAAATCGATTAAAGAAAAATTTAATCAGAAAATCATCGACTTTTATTTAACCACGGTAATGTGGATGAACTGTTCGAAAATCGATTCAAGAGAATTCCGAGCTCATCACTGACGTTTATATAACTACGGTAATGCAGATGAACTATTCGAAAATCGACTCAAGAATATTTTAAGCTCATTACTTACTTTTATTTAATCACAGTAATGTAGACAAAATATACATAAATCGATTAAAGACAATTTTAATCAAAAAAACATCACTTTTATTTAATCACGATAATGTAGATGAACTGTTCGAAAATTGATTCAAGAGAATTCCGAGCTCATCACTGACGTTTATATAACTACGGTAATGCAGATGAACTATTCGAAAATCAACTCAAGAATATTTTAAGCTCATCACCTACTATTATTTAATCACGGTAATGTAGAAGAAATATTCTAAGATCGATTCAAGAAAATCTTAAGCTCATCATCGACTTTCATTTAATCACGGTAATGTAGATGAACTATCCAAAAATTGATTTAAGAATATTTTAAGCTTATTACTGACTTTTATTTAATCACTGTAATGTAGACAAAATATACGCAAATCGATTAAAAAAAATTTTAATCAAAAAAATCATCACTTTTATTTAACCACGGTAATGTGGATGAACTGTTCGAAAATCGATTCAAGAGAATTCCGAGCTCATCACTGACGTTTATATAATTACGGTAATGCAGATGAACTATTCGAAAACCGACTCAAGAATATTTTAAGCTCATCACCTACTATTATTTAATCACGGTAATGTAGAGGAAATATTCTAAAATCGATTCAAGAACATCTTAAGCTCATCACCGACTTTTATTTAATCACGGTGATGTAAAGGAAATATTCTAAAATCGATTCAAGAAAATCTTAACCTCATCACCAACTTTTATTTAATCACGGTAATGTAGATGAACTATCTAAAAATTGATTTAAGAATATTTTAAGCTTATTACTTACTTTTATTTAATCACAGTAATGTAGACAAAATATAGGAAAATCGATTTAAGAAAATTTTAATCAGAAAATCATCGACTTTTATTTAACCACGGTAATGTAGATGAACTAATCGAAAATCGATTCAAGATAATTTTGAGCTAATCACTGACATTTATATAATTACGGTAATGCAGATGAACTATTCGAAAATCGACTCAAGAATATTTTAAATTCATCACCTACTATTATTTAATTACGGTAATGTAGTGGAAATATTCTGAAATCGATTAAAGAAAATTTTTTAGCTAGTCGCCGACTTTTATTTAATCACGATAATGCAGAGGAACTACTCGAAAATCTATTTAAGAACAATTTAAGCTCATCACTGAGTTTTATTCAGTCACGGTAATGTAGATCAATTATTCGAAAATTGATTCAAGTAAATTCTAAGCTGATCGCCTATTTTTATTTAATCACGGTAATGCAGATGAACTATTCCTAAATCGATTAAAGAAAATTTTAAGCTCATCACTTTTAGCTCAAGCTCAACATCTAATTTGTTTAATAAAGTGTTGCTACCCCTGGTCTTATTTAAATTAATTTATTTAATAATTTACAAAGTGTAACTGTAAAAAAGCTTAAATACTTACTTCTTATAAGTGATCCGCGTCCTTTTATTCGGATGCAGTCCATCTTTACTCCACGACATGTAAGGTACAGGAAAACCCTTAACATTACACACCAGTCGTAACTTTTTCCCTGGCTTGAGATCGTCCGTCCGGTTTGATTTGATTTTCGGTTTTTTCGGCGATTTCGCAACTGCAACAGACAAAACGAAAAAAAGATTAAAAAAAATAAATATAAACACAATCCAAAAATAAATCTTTAATGATGCGCCGTTTTAAAATTCCAATCAAAAAGAATGTAAAATTTTTGATAAAGAATTCGATCATTTCTCGGTTCTTCTTTCTCTTTTTCTTGTTCATCTTGTCGTTCTGGTGTGTGTGTATACCTACTTAAGGTAGGTATACCTCTATAGTAAAATGCTCGAATTCCCGGAATGCACTTTTGGTTAGGATAAAACGCGTGCGGAATATTAAATTTTAAACAATGCATCGGAATCCGTTAATAGTTCAGACCAAATATGTAGCAATGCTGCCGAAATATGCATCGGAGATGCAGTTAGGAATGCGAATGAGTGAGACGGCATGCACTGGAATTGTATTTTAATTCAGTCAGCGTGTAATGTATGCGCCTCCCTGTGTAATATTCGCGAGATGCAATAATTTTACACACACAGACACACACGATCTTTTATAGAAACTTACTTGGAAAGTTTCGGGTTTTCTTAAAATACAAAACTCAATTGCATAATTGTTGTTTGAATACTTAATGTTCACATTAGTTAAGAAAATGTGCTGACCCTGGTAGGTTTAAATCTTTCATTGGTAATAATGGTAATCAGTTTGTAAGTTAGATATCAACATATGTTATCAAAAATGAAGTGGCGCCGAATCTCTAACTAATATGATTTTCATTAAACAAACTGCCCTATCTGAATAATATGAAATATCAACTAATTCTGAAACATGTGTTCTTGTACAGGATAAACTTTCAAAATATTCTTGCCTAGTGCTTACTATCTTCGAATTTCAAGACGTACTTAATACCTGAGTAGGTACTATACAGGGTGTTCCATAAATATATCGACAAACTTTTAGGTGTGGTAGAGGACATTAAAACAAACATTTCTTGCTTTATAAACATATGTCCGAAAACGCTCCGTTTTCGAGAAATAAACGTTGAACCATAGAATAAATAGTTATGTAGTAGGTAAGTTTATGCTTAAAACCCAGTTACCATTAATAACAATTATCGATGGACATGTCATTGTGATAAATTAATTTGTCATTGTGAGTAGTCCTGTCAAGTAGTTTATTGTGATAAAACTTGTGTCAATTGTTAATTTAAAAGTTTTATTTAAAATGGATTTTTTTGTACAAATCTCAACACCCTGTATCTCGAAAACAAAGTTTTCGGACATATGTTTATAAAGCAATAAATGTTTGTTTTGATGTCCCCTACCACCCCTAAAAGTTTGTCGGTATATTTATGGAACACCCTGTATATTGTATATTTAACAGCTTTAATGAAATAGTATCGAGCGTTTTTTTAAATTTGACGTCGAAGGCGGCTATGGGTAGTTGATTGTGAACGGATCTTGATCGTATTAATAAATGTCATTGCCAAAACGTTCAAATCCAACCTCTGTCCAATAATTCACAATCGACTATTCACAGCCTACGTTGACGTCAAATTTAAAAAAACACTCGATATAAAGAAATTTATGTATAAAATACAGGAAAAGAATCTATGCTGAAGTACAAATTGGAAATAAAAAAGAGATATGAAATAAATATAAAATTAAGCAAATCAATCAGATGGATAATCCAACCACATAAATGTTACCATTAATCAATTCTATAAATTCAATGAAATAAAATGTAGCGCTGGGGCACATCAGATTTTGTCATTACATTTATTTAAATGCGATTAAATAAAAAAAATATATATATTTTAAGTTTATAATTTGTTTTTAGCATGTTTCTGAGGCACCAAATTAATTTGATTGGTTATATAATCACAAGCTTGTTGCAACAGGTAAGTTAAATTACCGCAAATTACTGTTTTGTTGCAAATCTGACAAGAAGTAATCTAATATCAGTAATAAACAACCAAACGGATGTAGAAAGTAAATTGCAAACAGAAATGCATATTAGGGAGAAACTCCATATAAATAAATGAGCAACCTTTAAGACACTGGAAAGAAACCTTTCAAATTTGAAATGTAAATGTTAATATAGTTCAAAATAATGAGCAGCAAATAGGAATCTTTTTACATAAAACTACTTTGAAACGTCTTGGAGAGCTCATGGAATCTCCAGAGAAACCTTGGATTTCAAAAACACAGTTTGAGAACTACTAACCTAACATATCTCGGTACGAACTTGAAAACTTGGCACAAGTGTTCTCTATAGAGGGTAAATAAGCAACTTGTGTAAAAGAATAATTAACTAAAAGCTGTGATGCCGAACCGTCCTCGAAGTTTTAGTATAAAATCGACTTTAGGAGTAAGTTTTGAAAAGGTACGTATCGCTTGTAGGAAATCATGTGGATTCATTACTACGACCTTTGTGTCATTCTTCAAGATCACCAATCTGAATGTTCTAATTTCTACCTTCCTTCTTAAAGTAAATTTGCAGAGTACAAACTTTTATCATTTTCAAATCAAAAAGGTAAAATAAGGAATGGACACGAAAGTTCTGCACATGTTTAATCAGCTTATTTCGGTACAAATAAAGTCGCAGATAAAAGTAAGTTGATAGTAGGCGTATGCTGGTTTGTTTCTAGATTGTCTTTTTTAATATCAACTTGTCAAGTACCCATTGCTGTCAAACATGAGTTCCAAAAATGAACAAGTGCGTTTAAAAATTGTGAAAAAATATAGCGAAAATAATACGTTGTCATATTCGGCTATTGCAAAAAAAGTGAAATGTTCAAGATGGACCGTAAAGCGAGTTATTGTCAGGTTAAATGAAGGTTTATCATTAAAAGACAGTGCTAGAAGTGGACGACCTAAGGGTGCAAAAGACAAACAAATTGAAAGACGAATAGTGGCTTTTATACTGAAGAACCGATCACAATCAGTTCGTGATGTAGCCAAAAAGTTTGGTGTGAGCCATTCTCTGGTAAATAAAATTAAAAAAAGAAATAACATAAAGACCTTTAAAAAGCAGAAGTGTGCTAAACAGACAGAGGTTCAAAAAGTAACGGCAATACGAAGGGCAAGACTTTTATACAAAATGTTCTGTTCCGAAAATGCGTGCATGGTCTTAGATGATGAATCCTATTTTAAGTACGATTTCAGTACCTTACCTGGACCTCAATATTACAATGCAATTAGTAAATCCGATGTGCCTGATGGAGAAAAATTTATTGCAGTGGAGAAATTCGGCAAAAAAGTACTTGCTTGGCAGGCAATATGCCAGTGTGGTTTACGGAGTAAGCCGTTTTATACTGAGGGCACAATCAACACTGAGTTGTACTTGGAGGAATGCTTAAGAAAAAGATTGCTCCCGTTCATAAGAAGCCACATCGGCAGCACTATCTTCTGGCCTGACTTAGCGACAGCCCATTATGCAAGAAAAACTACAGAGTGGCTCAAAAAGGAAAACATCAATTTCGTACCCAAAGAGACCAACCCGCCTAACGTACCACAACTTAGGCCCATTGAAAGATATTGGGCTTTGGTAAAAAGGATCATGCGAACGAGTGGGAAAACTGCTACGTCCTTACAAACTTTTGCAAAAATGTGGTCTGCAGGCAGCAAAAGAGTAACAAATCAAGTTGTGCAAAATCTCATGGCTCACCTAAAACGCAATGTCCGTGAATTTAGCAGACAGCCTATAACTATTAAAAATTTCTGATGTAAATTCTTGTTTACCCTATTGTATGCAATTTGTAAATAAAAGGGGTTTCGTTTAATTGAAAATGAACTTTTAATTTAAAATTAGAAACCGTGCAGAACTTTCGTGTCCAGTCCTTAATAACCAAAAGTGCGCGTTTCAGGACCTCTAAAAAAGCAATTGTCGAAGTAGCGTCAGTTTTGTGTACACTGGTGAAAAGCCTACCATCGCATCCAACAACTACTTAAAAAAATTACGCTTTTATAACATTATTAGAAAATCATCCTCAGTTCTAAATTTAAAAATTAACCCATCTCCTAATTACTGTATAATTATTAGCAATCAACGTATCAATTAATGAACGTCATGCTTGTATTTGTATCACCACTTACTGAATGTAAAATTAAATCCATTCAACACAACATTGTGTTATAAAATTCTAATTAAGCAGTTTACGTAACAAACAAATTTATGAAAGCTTAAAGAATAATTACCAACGAACATTGGCGTTAGATATATTTGGTAGGGGGTTTTACAAATTAATAATAGATATAGTATTTGTTAGGGTCCAAAACGTGTTTAATAGTAACGATTGGTTCATCAGTCCAAAATTCCCCTTTAGATTAGGCAACACACAATTCGAAGAAACACACAAACATGGCTTTTTAATTGTAAATAAGCTTATGTTTGATACCATGTTTGTCTGCGCGACTCGAGCATTTCTTTGCTACAATTAAACCTATCGGTGGTAAACGCTTTGGTTCCTATTTATTCTATCGAGTAATTAAAAACTTCGGATTTCTATTTTCATACTTTAAACGTATTTACGGGCCTTTATTGTGCAGTTATTTGAATAAGATAAAAATATTGTATTTCCCGTCTGTGGTAATAAGTTTTGTTTGCATTTCGATATAATTCTTGTAAAACAACTTTTTAAATATTATCTATTTGCATTTATTTGTAAGCTTTGACCGTTCACGGTAGCACGAAACATATGAATTGGCTGAAATTATTGCTTCTAGTCTATTCTATTTAGCATTAAAATATAGGTAGTTTAATTAATCGAAGCTATTCATGTTTTGTTTGTTAATTAATTTAATTTCTACCCTAAAGCATTTTATATCTGCACAGATGCCTGTACATAAACCTGATTTGTTAAAAGAAGTAGATGTATTATGTTATATCTATATCTGCAGATATAGATAACGACTTAGTAAGTTTATTAACTGCGATTGCAGTGAAAAGTAACAAGTCAATGTAACAGGTAAATTATGATTAGCACAGGCTCTTCCACCATCGCCTAAAATAACGTCGCAATTGCAGGGCTATTGCTTAGGCGATCGGTTCTACTGGCAAAACCATAGTAAAGTCTAGATGGTTTCGAAACTGTTAAGTTCAATCAGCAACACTAAATATAATAATAATAATTGCTACAACCCATAGCCTGGA
Source organism: Agrypnus murinus (assembly GCA_929113105.1). Lineage (NCBI taxonomy): Eukaryota > Metazoa > Arthropoda > Insecta > Coleoptera > Elateridae > Agrypnus > Agrypnus murinus. The sequence continues at coordinate 151,018,941 of OV816028.1, forward strand.
AACCAGACCCCAGAAGCTATATAAGCTTGTGCGGGAGGGAGGGGGCGATTATTATTATTACGTAGGCCCTAAGTGCGGCTGCAGCCGACTTACTTATTAAGATAACTAATAACCGAGATAAAGCCACTATACCCTGGCCGCTCAACAGAGATAGTAATAAAAGTAAGGGGGCGTAGCCACTTCATCAGATTGGCTACTGCTAAAAATCCAACTGTAACTGAAACATTTTTGTATTCTACATGAACCTAATCTCAAAAGACATAAGATTTTAATAATAAACTACTTCTAATGAATATTTTTGATATTATTGAATATTTTATTTATCAATTGAATTATTTATTATCAATTTTAAAATATTTAATAGTACATGAAATGCTCAAAAACTAATCAAATAATAGGGAGAAGAAGTGCATACGTCATACCGTGCCTGACGTCATAATTCTTTCCTCGCAACGCGCATGTACTTCAATAAGGCACATTATATTTTCATTTCTGATTATTGATAGTGTTAAAAAGGATGTTTACAAGCTATAAAAACACTTACCCAATGGCTTTCACCCATTGTTGTTTCAATATTTTATTTGTGATAGTACCTATCTATTATTTTAACCTCACAAAGTAGCTTCACGTTTTCTCTTCCAACTGTCAACAGTGTCAAAACTGTCAAACAAACGGTTTACAGCGAAGTAGAGCGATGCGAACATGCGCGTTGCGAGGAAAGAATTATGACGTCAGGTACGGTATGACGTATGCACTTCTTCTCCCTATTATTTGATGATGCTGATCTGCATTGTCACTTTGCCGTGTGAGACGGACTCCACAGTTTTGCGCGCTGTTTCAATTCGCCCAATAGCAAAGTAGCTTTTAAATCGCCCGCTCTTTTGTGGGCGTTTTTATTACTGTGTTGACCGGCCCGAGTATAGAAGTTTGTCAGAGGTCGTTCGTGACGTCACACCGATACGGAACCGTGAAACCTTAATAGTATTACATGCATTTTAGATGCAGCGCGCTCTTTGCGTTGATCGTATTTCTTTAACAATGGTGTTTAGGTTTTAACCAAAATATACACAGTCTCAATTATGGCAAATAAAGGAATACAAAAATAGAGAAGATCAAAATCAGTCGAATATTACAAGATTAAACAATCTAAATTGATGAAATGCAATAATTGTATGCTTATGTCAACTTTAAGGGGATGCATTCGCTGCAAGGAAAATGCTCTTGAAAATGGAGAAAAGTAGAGAAAACATATGCATTATTGTTCACAAATCATTTGTAAATGTACTTTTACACTTTGATAGTTTAGTACGAAAGACAGTAGAAGGAAGACGATACTGCAATAATTGTTGCGGCATTTAGTTTGTCGCAATTTTGTCTGTTGGAAACAAATCTCTTGACAAACGCTTTTCTAAGAAATATATGAAAAAAGATATGGCTGCCTTATTTAAATCAAAAGGAACAAAAATAAATTAGTTTCGAACTACCAATACATAGGTGTGATAACACAAAAAAACTATCTTGTTCTGAGATGATCGAGCAACCAGTACTGGACCACTTGGAGAATTTTTAGGTTTTTCTAGTTTCATCGCATTTCCCGATCTGAGCGTCAATTTATAATTTATAAGGATTTTAGTATATTATATTTACAAGATTTTAAAAAAAGAATCATGAAAATCCGAGTAGTTTTAACCGGTTCCGAGATAACGATCTTTTTTGCACTCCTCCACTATAGTCATAAAAATGTGGGTTAGATTTTGGTAATACTACTATAAAATCGTCCCAAGAGTTTTATCTCCCTTTTTAAATTTCCAATTTTAATAGTAGTTATATTAGGTAAAAATGTAGGTTACATTCTTTCATAGAATACTACTATAAAATAGTCTCAGGAATTAGTTCACCCTTTTTAAATTTCCACGAATTCTTCTTAATAGTATTGAGTCATTCCATACGAAATCATGCAAACAAATTTTTTTTGCTCCACTATTTTAGATTTTGCGACTGTTTTCCAGTTTTTTATTACATAAACTGCTTAGAGATCAATCTTCAGCTTTTAGAAAACACTTAGATGACACTACTTCTTGTTACAACTTTCAAACTGCGCTGACGCCGAGTGTCCCCATATCCGATTATTTAGAGCAAAGTACATGTTAAATCCTTTTATTTACTGGAATTTTAATATTAATATAATTCAGAAATACTCACAAATGTGTAATCTGCATTGCCGTTTCATCGAAAATTCGAAGAACTGAAAATGAAGATTTGTAACTGCATATCATTAAGCGTTTACTGTTAAATAAAAAGAGGTTAAGATTGGTTTGTGCTTTTGTGTGTGTCGTCGTTGCGAGCAGTAACTAAGATTTTGATAGAAACGTCGAATTAGTTTTTTAAGTCTTATGAAATTAATTTAATATTTTAATATTATCAAAGAAAAAAATAAATGATTACTATTTAATTGAAAATGTTTACTTATTTCGCAATAAATAAAATTCGGTATAAAAGAAAAAGTTTATAGCACCGCTGAAAATGTCATACATAAGCTCAGACTACTTTTTGTTCTAGTACAAAAAATGATTACTTTTTGTACAGTTGCTATGGTAACCCATAACAGTTCCTAAATGGTCTACTTTTTATCTATATATATAAAAGGGAAAGATTTTCTGTATATATGTATGTATGCGATTTTCTCCGCAACCACTGGATCAATTTGGATGAAATTGGTATCATTGGAAAGGTCTTGGCCCAGAATAGAAAATAAGACCAAATTGGACTCTGATCGGCCATCGTGGTCCGAAATAACAGCGAAAAACCCATATATGGAAGTTAAAAATGGGTACTGAGATTGATGTGAATAGATGTGTTGTCAATTGTCAAATTTGGTAATTTGACAATTACAAAAAGTAAAAACATGTAATTTCAATAAAGCGTAGCAAAGCGCGCCGGGTATTTGCTAGTACAAAATAATTTAATATAGTGTCATATTCGTGTGGTTGAAGAAAACTATTTTTCAGTTATAGATGGCGTTATTTATTCTAGTATAGTAGAGTCACTGCATCTAGTCACCTAGGCCAGCTGGTCGATCAGAGTACCGCAAACCGCCGCCATATTGGGGCAGAGAAGGGTGATTTTTAATAATGGACAAATTAAAACCACGTTTTACGTGTTTGACATATTAGAGGTTTGATCTTTCAGAATAAGAAAAACCATTTAAAGTTAACGTGGATTTGATTATAGCTAAAAATTGTAAGCTACTAAAAAAGCAAATGATTATTTGGCAAATATTTTTTTTAATTCTGGGAAAATTAAATATCATGAAATTCTCTTTCAATTACAAACAACTACACCAATGCTTGGTTTGTAGTTTACTAAACAACTTTAATGCTCGAGTATTCCCCCACTAACACAATCTAAGAAGAGCAAAGCCGTGGCCCAATATAAACCCATCTTTATTTTACTAGCGCGTTCTTTATCATACATATGGTTTCGTAGATACTTCCAACTTGTTTTTCTATATGTGTATATAAAATAATACAAACAATTTAACATATATGTATAAACAAAAAATAAACAAATATAACAAATGGTATATAAAGTAATTTGTAGACAAATATAACAATTAACTTGCCTTATTTAAAAATCTAAATTGGTAGACCAAAGAGAGCATTTATTGAAAATATGATTTGTTAATGTTACAATTATAAAATTCGTCTACTATGTAGGAGGCTTCATCAACTAGGATTTTTTTTCATTTGCTTTTGAAAGTAATTAAATTAAAAAATCTTGGTTAGGTTACGTTAGGTTCGGTTAAGTTAGATTAGGACAGGTCAAGTCAGCGCCCTCTAGCTGGAAAATTAGATATTAATACTTTTTACCGCTGTACTTCCGGACTCTGCAACAGTTACTAATACTCAAATCTAAGCCACGCACACTACCCCGCAACCTCCTTCTATAGACACGCCATTTTTTTTCTGCCAAGATTATCTTCATTCATTTTATAAGAATGGAAATGAAGCGTTCTTCAGGACTTTATGTACTAACCGCTAGTTGAGTTTGTAAAGCCACTTTTCTAACTGATTTGCGTCTTATCCCACTTCGTATTATTCGCAGCTCCCTTTTCGAAAAATTCATTCAGAGATTCCATATGTTTCATTAAACGCAGTTGCTATTTTAGCGCTTTCGTGGAAGCAATATGCAATGTACTGCGATAATACTATTATTCCTTCATATTGTAAAAATATGAGAGTTTGCAATGTTTTACTTTTTTAAAAGTGAATAAAATCTATTAAAAATTGGTGGCTATGGAATTTTAAATATAACATAAAAATTCTAAGAAAATGGCAACGCAAATCTTGTTGCCATATGATTGCTAAAATCCCTAACCTTACAATTTTGTTGTCATGTGTTGTGAAATACTATACATGGCCATCCATAATATTCTTACAAAGAGAATGGATAATATTAATAGACGTTCACAAGAATTGATTTTTACGGTACCTATCGCGTGTCCCAATTAAAAAAAAGGAGGTATTATTCTTAAAATTGAAAATAAAAGGTAATTTTCTCACTCGTTTCAACTAACATCCATTCATTAATTGAGTTGAAGATTAAATAATACACATAAAGCCACAATTAAATAATTAAAGTATTCTAGTAAATAAGGTTTAACATGCTGTCCATTTCTTTAAATACATAACTCCCATTTTCAAACAACATTAATAGAAAAATTAGAGTATAATTGTTTTGTTCTACATTTTCCTAATTGAAGATTAAAGACTATCAGAATAACTAAAGTTTCGTTATTTAGCTAAGCTTGCTAGATAATTCTGTTTTATTAGTAATGGAAAACCAGAAATTAAAGTCTATTAGTCGCAAATCACTTTTCACGTTTTTATTTACATATTATTTACATATTATACATATTATTTATTATTACAGGTATCGTGTAATTTAAAGAAAGGCCGATGACGTCATCACTCTCGCGTCGATTTAGTAAATACAAAATCTTTTGAACGAGAACATAGAGAATTTTATGCCATCTAATAATATATTAGTTTCTATCATTTCTGACCGAAAATAAAGCTGCTACAAAACGGGGTGCTTCATATAAAACAGATTCTATACACCGGGTATTTCCAAATTCCGCGCCGGTATAGCACCAGTGATACCATTTCCGATCACTTTCGGTGCATCGGTGTACCTCTGACACAATTTTCGTAAACGCCTATTGATGTACAATTAACGCAAAAGCTAGCGAGAAATGTAAATATTCTTAAACAACAAAATTGTTAAAAATACAAAAACGGAATATTCTGATAAGACTTAAGGATGTTTAGGAGGTATGTCAAAATGCTACGAAACAAACAAAAATTTAGGAAAACCTTCCTCATTTAATGCTAGAACTACAGTGAGAATTTCAATCCGATTGACTAAGCCGTTTAGAAGTTATTGCAATTTAAAGTAACTGTAATTTTACATGTGGTCTTATGGAGATTCGATCACATAATAGAATAAAGTAATTTCAATTACAGGAAAAAAGCTACCAAGCGGCCCAAATTTTTAAATTACGTAACTTGAACTCCATAGAACCGATTTTGCATAGGTTTATAAACATTCACTAAACGGCTGTTGAGAAAAAAAAATTATAAACAAACCGAAAATCTGGTTTTTATTCGATAAATTAATTGGTGTATAAGAAAATGCGGCAACGCTGTACTCAGCTGAGAGCTATAGTTTCCGTCGAGCGCAGTGGCGTGCTGTTAAAAAGGGGCTTGTAAATTCCAGCCAGATCTAATATCCACTATGAGCATATGAGCTTCAATTCTGAAATAGCAGTAATGTAAACGACAAACGATGCCTATAAAGTCGTAATTTGTGTGTAATGTATATGAATTGTAAAATATTTTTTTAATATAAGTTTAATAAATTGAGTAGCATGGTTATCTATTACTTCAGAATCATAAAGATAATCACCACAGTAATCTGACAAAGATGAAGATAATTTGGATATAGTCTGAAGTGTTAACTTGTTAATTAAATTGTTGTAACTTAGAAAAAGATTCAATCTTTTGATGTAACCTAAAGACTTTTTCTCCTGTTTCACATATTTTAATTAAAAAGAGCGAGGCCTTTCTTAAATTTTTGAATTCTTCCCTTGCTTGCAATTGAGATAAGGTCTCTTCTTTATGTGTCCCCGTCAGACATTACAGCACTGACATACAAAACATGTGACATAACCTAGCTTTATTATAATTTAAAATTTAGGTACCTATGAAATGATATTTGATTTTCCTTCATATCGTATCTTTTGCACAAAACACATTGTCGCACCATTATTTAAATTAAAACACTCACAATAACTTAAAAAACTAAACACACAGAAAATAAATAAGCCAAGATGGAACACTCGTGACGCGGCGAGTAAACCACTAAGCACTAGGACGAGATTCGGCTACGTTCGGAGCACGCATATCGTTTCGTGCTTTGTGTAAAGAAACCATGCAGGCTTCAGAAAATACCTAAACAGCTCCGCTCATCTATTTTATACGTCCATGATTGCAATCAACTGCTGACTGATACCCCTGATCCTAAAGTTTTTCTCTCATAATTATGTAATAGAAAGATATACTTGTGCTACCAACTTAGAAAATCAACATTGTTGTCACGTTTTCTATATTTTATAGAACGTTGAATTATTAATATTAAACATATTTGTCATTTACAATTATAAAAAATAAACAATATTTTAATGTTTTAATTTATACTCAATCATAATTAATAATTATATGTTCATAATTGATAAAGATTTAAATCAAATATGCTTTTGCCGAAAAGTTACAATCAAGGCATATTCACTGTCAAAAGTTATTTAAAATCTTTCCATATTATTTGTTATTTTCTATTTCATTCAACATTATCAGTAAAAATTTATCTTTTCTTTTAAATAATATATTCGTTTTTAGCATTGTAACTATTAATTTACTTCAATGTGCTGTAAAACGAAGATATTCATGAATTTCTAATTTTCAGTACTTTTGCCTCCAATTGTACCTCCCAAACATCCTTAATAAACTTTTGACACTTTTTATGACGTTTTTGTTATTATTTACGAGAATTAATAGTTTTTGACACATAATCTTCTGAAAACCCGCATTATTTCAAAAAGTGATACCCCACACCATTTAGAATGAAATTAGCTTTAAAGCGTAGTACCATTTAAAATCTTAATGTTGAGGGATGGTAGAGGTGAAAGGGAGGAAGCATGTCCACCGCTAACTCGGATAAAATTTCCCTCTCAAGACAAAATTGACGAATTCGAGCGATAAAGATACCTGTCTAAATCTGAGCATAATTTTTCTTATAACTAGTTGCATTAACAATTCTTCTTTATCTGTATTGCCTGCGTAGCTGTTACTTATGTTGCCTTCTTATGCATCTGTGTATAAGCTTGATTAATTAAGCTATTTTAAAAATAGGTGGTTATGATTGTTTTTTGAAGCGGAACTATTGAGTATTTATATAATCCTGTCTGGTCTCAGAGGTGCAGGGTAGTTATTATAAGCACTTAGATGCAGCGATTGAGTCCGTGGCGCCGTTATACGTATATTGGGTGAGTTACATGCGAGCTAGGGTTTCTCTTGCTTTTTAAAATCTCGCTGGCTGTATGCAATCTTTGTAGGAATATTAACTAATCGATTCTAAATTCACTTTTCCATCTATTCTCCAAGCCTACATATTTTTTCAATATATAAATTTTTTGCAGATTAAAAATTAAAAACTTCTGAGTTTTGATTGATAAGGTGTGGACACACCTTGTAAGCGCCGGCTATACAAATGAATGCTGCGCTTGTTTAGAGATATAATTTATAAATTAAATTTTTCAGTTGCGATTTTAACACTTTCATAAAACGTACTAACCATTACATAACTTGATGATAATTTATCTGAAAGCAAGTTAATAATTTTTATTTAAAGACCTTGCGGTTGACAAATTATAAAGGACTCCCAATTTGTTGTTGCTATTAAAAAAGAGAGAAAGCAAATAGGAATCGCAACACAAAAAAAGAGAAAAACACATACACACACATAAACTGGCACTATTTCCGAATTGTTTTGTTATCCTTTCAAGATGTTCCAAATCATAAACGGAGCCTTATTGCATAACATTCGAGTAAAGTATGTGTGTGAGAGAGAATGTGTGTGCCACCTACAACTGCACAAAAAGTGCCAGATAGCTGAAGCTGAAGCGTACGACTGTAAACACACCTGAAAAAGCCTTGAGGATACTATTTATACACACACGCACACAACACCAGTCCTTATCCTAATTTTCGACACCATCACTGTTCACTACCATAAAATAAAACATCGACTCTTCTAATGTTACTACTTTAAAACTCATCACACAATTTATTCACTAACAACACAAGTGAAGAATGAAAACAAGAAAAAAAAGGTTTTTTCCTCTCGATCTGTGTTAACCTCCGAAAAATCAATCAGCAAATTCATTAGGTATTTGGAAAGATTAGAAGAATTTTTAGATTTTTGAAAGTCTAGCCGCTAGTCTAGAGAAACAAAAGCTGTCGTCGTCTATTAACATTTTCTGTGTGTAAATTTATTAGGTTATTTTGACCAGAAAAGGATCGGCGAAAAAGACGACCTTTATTAAATACTCTTCCATCTTACAATGTTCTCTCGTTTATGTAAATGACAAAATTGTTAAGATTCTTCTGAAATAACGCATTCTGTGCACACACACAACCTGCCGTTGCTCTTTTTCCATCGCTATTCGTTTTTAAAATTGTTCAGACGTTTGGACCACCGAATGGACCATCAAGTAGTATATTATTATAATAAAGTACAGAATTTATTATTGTTATTGTTGTTGAGTGTAAAATGTATACATAGGTAAAACAAGCACAAGGTGAGGTATAGTAATAAAAAAATTTCATTATTTTAAAAAATTGCGTGATGTGTGAATAATAAAGGATTTTGAAATAAAAATATCCTTTTTGAAGTTTTGTAAGCTTTCGTAATAACTGTTTTACTTATGTTAGTAAGATTAATGTAGAAAAATTGAAAATTTATGAAATATTATGTAGAACGATTAAGAACTTCCTATGTCCTTGTCAGAATATTTGTAGCAATAAATCTTATAGAAAGTATGAGGAGAAAAAAAAGATATAATCTACACATGGATTCTTCAACTGTTTAAATGTTAATAAAGTGATTAAGAACAATTTTGACTTTCAGATTTTTTATAATAAACAATAATTATTCTGAAAAGGTAGCAGAAAACAGCAATATAGTAAAGATATGTTAGAAAAGGAAGCGCAGGTTTCTCGAAATAAAAAATTGCGACTAAATCTAAAAATACTACATTAGAAAAAAATGCAGGAGTAACTAGGAAAATACGAGAGATGATGGAAACATCTAGAATAAGAGTAAAAAGAAATACAAAATTGGACCTATTACGAACTTGGTGCCGTTATCGGAATGTATAACTTGTGGTTGCCACAAACCTCGTAAACACAAGCAGCTCATTGGTACTCCTCCTCATGGCTTCTCTGTGTTTCTACATATGTTTTTCAATAGTGTCCCAAAGAATATTACTGTCGTGAATGTGAACAGCAGTTGCTTTGAAGAAAGAGTGCCATTTCAGGAACAGTTGGCTTGGATTGTCGTACTTTAGACATCTCGAATGCGCATCTGTATCCTTTACATTGCTCGGTTCTGTGCTTTGACCATGATAGCATTCTTCTTATGTTACCAGTTTCATAATGATGCTGTGGACCTTTTCATGTCACCACAAATACAGCCTTCGACTGGCGTTAATCTATTTAAAGTACTACTTTTAGGAATTTTTATCACCTGTTCAGCGATTTCAATACCTGCCGAAGTACTTTATTTTGCACTGCTATTAGCAGTCTGCAGCCGGGTACAGTGATTGGGAGACGCTCTGAAAGTCATTACACTTAAGGAGAGTTGAAGCGAATACATAGACTCTCACTATCAAGACAACTTCACCAAATACGGGTACACACCGGGAGTCTATAACGTGTAGACTTAAACGAAGCTCTGTCGAGGGCCCACCAAGCCTATAATTGGTAGATCGGGGTGGCAAAACCATTAAAAAACCAAATCCCGCTACAATTGAGGTTGGATTCGATCGGGCAGTGGTCCCACTTAATAACAGCATTAAGCTGGGGAATAGTCCTATTGCTGGACGAGGTACTTCGCCCCGTATGAAAGAGGACGGGAGGGTGCCGGCGGGTGAGCAACGTGTTAAGTCAATTGCTCCGGCACTATGCCTGCGATAGCTAGTAGAGTGTGGATAGGCAACCTCGCTCCGACCAGTGAGCTGATCTGGTAGCAATTGCTGTACTGCCGGTTATGCAAGTTGCGCGCTGATTGGGCGTATCCCAATCACTTCCTTCTGGAAGGGTACGTGGGGGTATGTTCACACGGGTACCCCACGTAAAATAATCATGACAATCAATGCTATTAGCAGTTTTAGCTTTAGCAATATCATCTGGCGAAAGATTCGATGATAACCTCATTCGTCTTTCTTTCTATGCGCTTGTCACTTTTCTCCAAGAAGGTTCGCCATTTTCAGGTTCTTTATTTCCAGCCAATGTCGTGTAGTCCCCCAGAACACTAGCAGGATTCACCAGGATCTATCATAAAAACTAGTAGGTCGTGGACTGTAAAACGACAAAAGGACGTCTTGCTGATGGCAAGCTCCCCCCGCAACCCCTTCGCAATTCTACTACCATCACGTCGATTTGAAGCTACAGGCGGTGTATCGATAACTTATTCAGCGATGCCACTCCCACCTTAGAAGTTACGAAAAAAGGGTCACTTCATTACCGAAAGCTCATTCTTAACTATCATAAAGAATCTTCGTCCTTCCGGATTTCTTTCTTTATCTCACCGGGTCCCAGCTTTTCAGATGGACTGGAGTATAGTCATTCATTTATTTTGCAGTGCCTCAATAACTAAAACACCAGTGGATCATAGAGAGCACAGCACACATGTCTCTTTGTCCGTCGATGTCACTCCAGAATTTCTTTCTTCATTTTATGAAAATCTGTAGTGAATATAAAGAAGTCATCGACCGGGTTAAACCATAAATGTAAGCCTTCATTGTTTTCAAACACCTTCAGCGAAGAGCTGTCCTGGCACACTGACGAGTTTGATAACCGCTTAGTTATGTCAAACCCACCATGTCGGCTAATGCCATAAATCTTGTTCACGAAGTCTGATTTCGTTTCTACAGAGCCTATATTCGTTAGGCAATCATCAACTTAAATGTAGTTGAGCATCATGAATGTCAAAGTTATTTTTAACGTGACCCACCTACGTTGGGCTTAATGGCTACGGCCCCATTAGGGTCAACAAATTGAGTTACGCTCAATTAGCGCGTCACTTACTTTTGGATCACCCGTCACTCCTCTAGATATGTGTCAACAAACTTCTTAGCACAGAAATCGTTGTGCACACTGATCATCGCTTCTAATTTTTACTATTGTAATATTTGCCCATCAAGGCTATGTCCTAAGGACATAGGTTCTTTAAGAAAATAGTCGAGACAATTATCCAGGCTTACACCCTGAAACTTTGCAGCTGCGTCCAACAAGATTGCAACTTTCCCCGCTTGTTGGGATGGTCACCCTGAAGTGTAGGATCCATCATACCCTGTCATATTTATGAATTATCTTAGCAAAGCCCAATAAAGGGATTATTTCTGTTTCGTTTAATACTTTACTAACACTAGTTGTGGAGTTCTTCTGAAGTTGTCTTGATTCAAATCTCCAGTAAGTACCCCCCCCCCAAGCTAGGAAATTGGCTCATTCAAGCAACACTGTACAACTTCAAGAGGGGCGATTAGGAACCTATTCCCAATTATGATCTTGGGTATTGTTTTGGAAATTCTTCCTTGACTTCCTTCATGTCAAGATTGAGAGGCTGGATGCCGACCTTTTTCATTGCTATTGGTTTCTCCAACGAAAGAATGACGGTTTCTACCGAATGCCTGAATCTGCAGATGAAGGAAAGTCCGTGCGAAGACAAAACAAATTATTGAAACAAGAAATTGTTGGTTTAGCGACGGTGACTTTTGTTTACTCTCCTCATTTGACTTTCCTTTCTTGCGTTGCCTTAACCAATGCCCTATACCAACAAATTCCATGTCGGGATTTATCGACTTTACTATGTTCTGCCTCTGACTTACGTCTTTCTTTGGAAATATCCAGCATTCATCCATCCAGTATCACTTTTTTTTGGCAATATGAACCCTGATTAAAGCGTGAACTCGAAAAAACTACCGCGCACTAATAGAAGGAAATAAAAACAAAAGTTCTGTTGAGAAGAACAAAAGCAATTTTTGTTTAGAATTAACAGTATGCCAGTAAGGTTGTAACATTACAATCATTATTGAACTTTAACTCCTTTTGCAAATTTTCTGACTCCTTACATAAGAGCCCGGACTATGTTCTTTGTTACGTTATTGGAGGCCTTCTTCCACTTTACTTTGAAATTTTCAAGTGAAGTAGCTTTTCCAGGAATTTCTTCAGTAGTCGTTTCACCAGTCGTCCTGTTCCAGGACGAATTCCAGTAATTCTTCGCGTAATGCGATGATGCCAAATTTGACCAGAAAAGCGTAGACTTAAGGTAAGTACTCACAGTAGCGGATTCGCAGGCGGATGTCATACGATTGGTCGGTTCGGGTCAGTTTAAGCCAACTCGACCAATCGTATGATATCCGCCTGCGGATCCGCTGCTGTGAGTACTTAGCTTTAGTATGCTACTGCAAGAAAAACAGTAGTTTCTTTTGTAGGCACTCCTACTTATAAATCTGTTGTATTTTTCCTTGAGGTATAAAAGAGGCACTGTGATCTCTGCAACTGCAGATAGCCTGCCACACTTATTATTTTTTTTGATGAACTTGGCATGTTTTAAGTACTTAAACTCGTCACCTACCTTCTACAATCCAGCAGCCGTATATTATTCTTCTCCAGGCAGTTGTTTAAAATCCGATTTGACGTATGGCTCGTTGTCCATAACAATGTAGTCGAATTTTCGAAAAAAGTTGTCATAGCGCTTACGGGCTCGACTTTTTGCGATTTTATTCTGATTGTCAGTACGATGAGGAGTTTTTTTACTTTTTTACTCTTCAGTTTACATTGCCTTTTCGCACTCTGCACACAAGCGTGTGATATACCTACCTTCTTGGCTACATCACGCGAAGATAAATTGGGGTTCCTTTTGAAGAGCTGAACAATCCTTTTTTCTGTTTCCAGCCATGCAGGGCAACTTTTTCTTCCGATCCAGGCTTTCGATCAAATGCCTAATGTTTTGAAAATCGCTTCAAAATATCTGATACCATGGATGTGGGTTACTGTCGCTTTCTGGTAATTCCTCGTACTGACATACATATTTCGACTTTCCATCCATTTTTACACAATCAACTTATGTACTTTTTCTCATTCATTGGCATTTTGAAAAATAGGCTATATAGGTTGCGTTCCACTATATCCTGTTTGACATAAGACTTGTAGCTAACTTCACTGAAAATATGAGTACTCAATGCACAAAAAATACTGTAAGAATTTTTATGTGTACGGATTTTTTCGAGTTCATGCTTTAGATTGTTTCTCTTGATCACCTGAGGACATACAGACTACCCCCGATCATGTTTGGAAATTTAATTTAAGATTTTCTTCTGGCTTAATTGACTTTCATTGTCGAGCGCTCTATAAGGTTCTATACCTAAACCAAAAAATGATGAAACTAAACCGAGTGAATCTAGAAGGCGCAGACTAGCAGTCGGAGTTGATTGTGAACGAGCCTTGCTCCCAAATTGTCAAATTTAGATAGTTTGAAATTAAAAATTGTCATTGCAATCTGTCAAAGTTTTAAAAGGTTTTTTACAACTCCAATTGTTAATTATTAAACTACCATTAATAAATATTAATTGGAGTTGTGAAAAATCTTTTAAGCAGCCACTAATGTCGTGCACACTTTTGCTATCAGAAGGTTATTAATAGTACTTTAATAATTAACAATTGGAGTTGTGAAAAACCTTTTAAAACTTTGACAGATTGCACTGACAATTTTTAATTACAAACTGTCTAAATTTGACAGTTTAGGAGCAAGGCTCGTTCACAATCAACTCCGACTGCTAGTCTGCGCCTGCTAGATTCACTCGGTTTAGTTTCTTCATTTTTTGGTTATAGTTAGTACAAGAGCCTTGATTGTTTGTACAAGGTTGGTCACCGAATTTCCAAACTCAATTACTGTTGGGAGTTTATTAATCTCAGAGCTGTTAAAAACTTGTTCTTTTCTTAATTAAGTAAGAAGATGCTCTTCGTCGCTTCTAGGGCTGAACCTTTAAAAGTTTTGTAAAATGTGATAAGTTCTCTCCATGGTCAAATGGTACTTCTATGCGAATTTCTAAAATTTAATCTCAAACGATGCGCAGCTCGCTGTTAACCCCCCAAATATCCATAGCTTTATCTGGCGCCTTCATTAAAATCACATGTTTCATTTGAGTCTTTGCGATTGTCTAGCGCTGAGTAAAAAACATTTTCGGGCATCTAAAGGGCAATCTTGGGATTTGCTCGTTATGTCGAAAAGTAAGCCCTAATTCGAAATACAAATTTGAATTCTTGTTATATTCCGATTTAAGGCTTACTTTTCGAGATAATGAACAAAAAATAATGAAAAAATTGTCCTTTAGACCCCCGAAATAGTGGGTAGAAATAGGTTCTTGTTTTCTATTGCTAAAATGCAATTTTTTCGCATATTACCATTTATTTTTCCATGTAAAAAGCCTATTTTTGCTGTACTATGAGTAGCTCTAGTTTTACCTTTATCGATACTTAATAATTCTTACACATCATACAACCCATTAATGATCTTAATCTGTGCATACACTGCACGGTGCCAAGGCCTTCTTGTAAGTCCGATTCTAAAACTTTTCGTTGTTTCTGTTTAATGACAACTTTATCCTCACCTATACTAACCGAATCACACAGTTCATTGTAACGCAGAGAACCCGCCATTATGATTCTTTACTCAACTTCCAACTCTTATTGTCAGTTTCGAACTTATCGCTCTAGATTCTCGATTTTGCTGATCTGCTACCAATTCCATTTCTTCTATGATAACAGCAGATTCAGCTTTCGACATCTTAGACCGATGAATTGATCTATCTCGAACTATTGAAGAAAGCGAAAAGCAGCCTGTCGGTCAAAACGACGCGACAGCCCGATCTGCAGTCTGTTGCTATTTCAGGATGTCAGACTCTAAACAAAGAAAAATAACTAGTCCCCAAGAAACATAGTCTTGGCATAGGTTTTGACTATAGTGACTGAATACAGATTTTTAACAACAAGTCTTGTTAAAGATGGTTAACCGTAATAAATCCCAATAAATAAGGTCCCAATAAATCTGTGATTTAGCCTAAGTAAAGAAATTTAAATAACTCATGAAATATCTATTACAACTGATATGACCATCTATTTGCCAAAGATCAATTCAAATTAATAACCCGTCCTAATCTTGGTTTATGGGTTGTATTTATATCTGTTGTAATAAAGTGGCGTACAACAAAATCTCCCAACATCTGTAAACAATGGTTCTTTAAATAAAATACTAACTGATAATGCTAGATCGAGTAGATAAAACCTAAAGAGTTAGTAGATCAAGATCATCCGTAGAGGAGAAATCGAAAGCTAAGTGGGAGAAGGTATATGCAACCTGATATACCAAAAGGGCCAATGATAGTAATTTACAGTAATTTAATTTTTACAATTATATCTTATAAGCGAGTCTAAAATACTTAAATGGATGTCTCAAATCTTGCCACTCTCTATTATTCTTCGGCAAGAACAATGTTGACTGACTAAAATAGACCTATTTAAATGTTCAATGTCTCAATATTAAAAAAGTGTCTGGATTGCGTGTGTGGTAGTCTAAGACAGGTGCGTAAGGTTAAAAATACACGTTTTAGTTAACTTTGGTTAATTGGAGAATATCTTTTAAATATTTGGAACGGTTATTTTTGACAGCCAAACTGTTTCTATATACGCTAGACTTAAGGAGACGATATATTGTCTTTTAATTAACGAACCAAAAATAAACTAAAAGGAAATTATCTTAAAATCGCATTTAACCACCCTTTTTTTTCTTTTAATTTTCTCTTTTCATCAGAGAGCACGAAAACCCTGAAAATCCGAAAGCACATGGCTTTTGAAGGTTAACGCACATATCAAAAGAAATATTAGTTGTAATTTATAAAGATTTCTTAGTTTTTTATTTTTAGATGAATTTAAATAAACCGAATAGAAGGTACCTTTTTTATGGCCGAATAAATTACGGTAGTACACTGAAGTTGAAAAATCATTTATTATTAGAAGAGGAGAAATTAAGGTGTGTGTACGTATGTGTTGGGCGCCTGTGTGTATGTGAAGAGAGCAGTTGGAAGTGTTCTTTACGATTTCGTATTTAATTTTAGATGTATATATACATATGTTTTAGTTACAGTAAACTCTACTGCAACTTGTATTTCCGAAATGTGCGGTTTGCTTAAATAAACGGCTCCTTCTTCTGCTCTTAATCTTCCGTTTAGATTAAAATAATATTTAGTGCGAAAAATTGCCGGCTTCATCCAGGTGCACTGGCACTCTTCCGCAATTCGTAGACCAGTGAAAATGTTGAAATTAGATTTTCAAAGTGATTTATATTTACATGAATAGTTGTAATTAGCAATTAGGTTGCCAAAGGTTTTTTATCAAAAGTGTTACTAATCCGTATGGCAGAGAAAAAACATGTTGCACAGATTGCTTCTAGCATCAGCATAATAGAACATGCAGACATTATTTTCCCCATCACTTGTGCAGTTAATGATCCATCTTTGCTGTTTTTCATATTAGAGATAACGAGTCGAGTCAAACCCCAAAAATTCAGGAGTACGCAGATTCAAAGTAACCTGCTCAATAGTAACGGACTTTCTTTATTCCCACCACTTCACCATCAGTGAACCTATATCCATAGTCCTATATTGGGGATGGAAAGCTCGAATCTAACAAAAAATGCATCTGGATATTCGCTCGTGAATAACGAAGACCCAAAAGAACACATAGCTTTTTTGTTTTTTAATTTATCTAGATGCCGGTTTTGGCAATCGGTTTTAGACATGGAGTCTAGCACAACAAAAAACTTGAATAACATTTTTTCGTATCATCAATCGTTAAGGCATAAAACCGGATTCTTTTTATATTTAAAAATTCATTTTACTCATTTAAAAAACGTGACAACTCTGCAATATATTTAATACGATACTGTGCCCTAAACAGTTTATACTGCGTCAGCAACTTTTAATGGATGGTCGCAAACACTTTTTTATTACTTCTTATCTGTACTTCGGTCAGTAAGGTCTTTCAGTGTCGGTACGTGTTTGGTGTTTACAACGTTTGGCAAAGACTGGAAGACTTCTTCCCCATAGAATACCTTGTGGACCCAACGCCCCGAATACTCATTATTTAATAGGTGATAGAAAAGCCGATAGTTTTATGTTTTTATTAGCCTTTGCATGCACTTAAGAAATGATTATGTTTTCAATCTTACAAAGAAGACAATTATTAGAACAGTAGAATCTTCTAAGAAATATAACAATAAATTTATAAGAGTGAAAATCCTCAGGTGGCTGCCTTATGCAGTTTATAGTATTTTTTATACTTACTTTAAAATTATTAGAAATACAATCGGCAATTCCACTAAAATTACAGGGGACAGAGCATCAACCTATTTGTATTTAAAAAAAAGTGCTCAATTTCGCTTGTACAGCAAAACAAGGGCAGCATAATTCAACAAGTGTGCTACAAAATAAACAAAGCCGATCGGTTTGATCAGACTAAACGACTTGAATTCAGAAACAACCTCAAGAGCTTGCGGTTTCTTGTAAATTGCTCGAAAGTTAATTAAGATGGAAAAAAATTTATTAAGAAGTTTTTGTACCTTTTCACATTTTCGCGGCTAGCTAAAAATCGAACATAACGTCACAAGCAGTGGCGTTTGTTAGCCGCTCGATTTCGAAGCTCGTTGCAATGCTCCCAAACAAACCGATACGGAAATACCAGCATGATGGAAACGTGGAAGGAGATGGTGTGAGACTGGAAGTCTGTTTATGCGATAACGCTTTTGAAAGCCATACATATGGCAAATCTGCTTTTATGTTTTATTTGGTTTTCGCCGATTATTATACAGGGTAAGTCGTTGTGCTTTGGCTACTAACAACTTGTTTATTTTAAATGAAAAATCCTGTATATTTCTACAATTTTCGACTATACACTTTATTTTTAAGTGTTTTTTTTAATTAACAGAAGGGATTTTTCAAATGTTGTTTTTTGCATACATTTAAAAGAAAAAAGTTTATAGTAGCTGTAGCAAAATCACTCGCCTTGATTATACAAAAATATATTAAAAAATCCCAATTTCTTTTATATCAACCAAATTTGGTATTTAATTTATTTTTACTTTTTTACTAACTCATAGTTTCTAAGGTCATCTTATGCGAGTAATCTGTACAAATTCGTACAAAAATGTTTATTCTATGTTCGCTATATTATATATATTCGCAATCCATTGTGGTGCCTTAATTTCTTTCACATAGGAAAGCGAAGGAGATCCATACTTTTTCTTCCTAAGCTTAATTAATTGTCTTAAAAGTCTACATTTTTTCAAGTGTTGAAATCACTTTAAGTGCTATGTGCATCATGGAGTCACGGATGATTTAATAGCTTTATTCTATTTATGTATTTTTTAATAGCTTCTTTAACGAAAATCAAGTTTTAATAGTATCTTTCTAGTGTTTTCATTATTTTAAGTATTTTTTCTACCCTGAGCTTCGGAAACTGTTTTTTAGGTAACCTTTTATATCTCCGTACGATTTCATTAATTCTGCAGATCCTAAAATAGCCCAAAAATTAAAACTAGGAATGTTTACGTTTATTGAATGGTAACAACTTTTACTAAATTTGCAAAAAACAAACAGAGATATGAGATTTTCACGACCTTCTAGATTTCACGAGACGGAGTCTCTTGTCCGGTCTGGGAAAATCTTCTATTTCTCATATAATCGTTGTTTCAGAGAAAACGCAAATTTTAGCCGTTTTCGAGCTAGTTGTAGTAACTTCGACTGTTACCTAGTCGAAAGCTATAAACTAGGCAAAAGCTCTTTCGAACCGTTGCCATGACTACTTTTCACCGTTTTCTGTTTAAAGTTGTCTATAAGTTAGGAAAACATATTCTATACTGCTGTCTTGGATACCTTCGATCGTTATTAGTCTAAAGTTCTTCTTCGACCCTTATACGTCTGGACTTGTTGATAAGCTCTTTTCAAAAAACTCTCCTAAATTTTTCTAAGCGTTATCCGTCTAAGTTTTGATGTAAGCTACACGGACTCAAGCTACCGTCATCGATTCTTTCCAGCGTTATCTGCTCAAAGTTGTGTATAAGCTACCCAGAAGTCTTTCTCAATTCATCAAACACGCATTCTTCCAGGTGTTACCAGTCTAAAGTTATAAACTGCATAGAAGCCCTTCTCAACCACTTTTATGGATTATTTCAACCGTTATCAAGCTAAACCAAGAACTTCTCAAACCACACCTATGGATTATTCTGACTGTAATCAGCCTGAGAATTTTTATAAGCTATACAGAATCTCCTCTAAATCGCCAGCTTGAACACTTTAGACAGTATCAGTCCAAAAGCAGTTCTAACCCATTATCATGAATTCTGTAGGCCGTTGTCTGTAATGTTATCAGTCTAAACTTGCCTGTAAGCTGAACCGGAACCCTTCCAAACTTATTATTACGGATACTTTTGGTCATTGTCAGTCGGAAGTTATTTATAAGCTACTAGGCAGTAGTCCTTCTAAACTACTATCGTGGATATTCTGAACGGTTATCAATATCAAATTGTGTATAAGCTGACCAGAAGCCATTTCAAACCTCTTATAAGATGTCTATAAGTAAGACTATCTTGGATATGTTTTATCCTTATAAGTCTAAAGATGTCGGCTACCTATACAAACTCCTTGTGAACCGGTATCTGGCATGCCTTCGACTTTTAATTATCTAAAGTTGTCAATAACATAGATATAAGCTCTGCTGATAACAGCAACATGAATGCTTTGACCTTTGTAGGGTTAGCTTGTTGGTAAACTTCTCAAAGAAATGTCATAAATTGTCCTGACCGTTATCTGGCTAGGTTTTCTGTAAGCTACACATAAAGACTTCTCAAAACATTATCATGTATTATGTCGAGCGCTATCAGTTCAAGGTCGTTTATAAGCTTATAACTATCGTTAAACTGCTATCATAGATTTTTTGGCCGTTAGCAGTCTAAAGTTAGCTTATAAGCTAACTAATAAACCATTGTCATGGATACTTTCGGTCGTTATCAGTCTGAATTGTCTAAAAGCTAGACAGATCCTCTTATTAGCCACTATCATTGATGCTTCTGAGCGTTATCAGTCACAAGGTGTGGATCTGGATTTTTCTGAGTGCTCGAAAGAGCACTGTCACTTCAAGGTCGTTTATAAGCGATAGAAGCTTTTTAACCTTTATCAGTCTCAAGTTAGCTTATAAGTTAAGCAAAAGCTCTTTAAAACTATTGTCATGGATACTTTCGGCCGTTATCAATCTGAGTTGTCTAAAAGCTAGACGGAACCCCTTATTAACCACTATCATTGATGCTTCTGAGCGTTATCAGTCACAAGATAAGCTAGGCCTAATCTTTTCTGAATTACTAGCTTTTATGAATTTGACCTTTGTTAGTCTAAAGTTGTTGATAGACTCTTCTCAAAGAACTGCCATGGATTTTTCTGACTGTTATTCGTCTTACGGTTTTTTGTAAGGTACTGTAAAACCCTTTTCAAACCACTATCATGATTTCTTTCGGGCACTGTCACTTCAAGGTCGTTTATAAATTTATAGAAGCTTTTGTAAACCGCTATCATGTATTTATTTTTAACTTTTATCAGACTCAAGTTAGCTTATAAGCTAAGCAAAAGCTCTTCAAAACCATTGCCATGGATACTTTCGGCTGTTATCGGTATGAAGTTGTCTACAAGCTAGACGGAACCTCTTATTAACCATTATCATGCATGCTTCTGAGCGTTATCTAATCGGGAGTTCTTTTAACTCACTAGCAAGTATCCTTTCGATAGTTAATGCTTCAAAGTCGTCTTTAAGCTCTACAGAAGATATTTCCATGCCACCATCTTGACTTCGTCTGACCTTTATTAGTCTAAAGTTGTCCGTGAGCTTTTACTGCTGAACAGAAGTTCTTTTATATCATTAATATTATTATTATTATTAGGCTGTTATTAGTCTAGAGTTGTCTATAAAGTAAACTGAAACCCTTCATACTGGCGTAGATGCCGAGGGCTAGATGGGGGGAATTACTCCTCTCAGGAGCCAATAAAACATAAAAGATTAACAAGGATTTAACTAATTGTGATTTCTTCTGATATATTTAGTAAATAAATAAATAGCTTTAAACTATAGTTAATGATTTCGCATTACCTCTCGCAGGAAATCTAACTATATATGCCTTTAACCCTTCTAAACCATTTTCAGGGATAATTTCGGCCGCTATCAGTCTAAAGTTGTCTTTAGATGGCCAAGGTTGCCAATATATGTCTAATTTTAACAAGCATTACATTACTCTCTATTAATATCATGTGCAAGTGATTGATACATGCTTCTAAACTATTTGAAACTCGCAAAAAGTAGAAAAATAAACACATAAACTACCTACAAAATCATTTTAGGCAAAACCAGTTCAACATTACAATTCTTGTAGTAAACAACCTGTTATCAAGAAACATTAAACTAAATTTCTCGATTGTTCCTAAATCTTCTAAAGAACAGTTTATGTATACACTTAAAAAAGAAACCTCTTTTTAGAAGAAAAAAAAATAGAGATGAGAATTTTCCGTAGGTTTTCTTTTTTACTTTTCGAACGCAAAAAACAATGAGTGTACATGTCAAAATTAATAACCTGGAATTAATGTGCAGTGACAGTTCCAAACGGCGTGGGGCGTCAGTGCATTCGCCCCAGGTGTAGACAGCAGAGCGCTTCTGGCATTGGGCCCCGTGAATCATTCCGTTTGGCCCCACGCCACGACGTTCGCAGCTAGACACAGCAGACAACGCCACCGCACGACGACGCTGCTACGAAGACCGCCCGCCGGTTGTACAAGTGGAGTGAGTGGTGACTACTTAGCTTTTTACGACGGACGAAGACGCTGCCGCCGCTATCGACTACAACGAAGACGATCATATACATATAGTTATATTTTCGTGTTCATTTTCAGGTTTCAGCACACACACACACACACATACACAGAAAACACACCGTCGACTACTACGACTGTTTTGATGCTCGAGATCTGGACCATTTCTTTTAGATTTGCTCTATTTATTAAAATCTGGGACTGGCCTGACTTTTTATGTGCACGAGATTTAATTAGTACATATGTTTTTGACCCAGTATATTTTTTAATTTTTAAATAGATTCTGGTCTCATTTTTGGCACAAATCTATAGATAAAAAGCGTTCATGAATCATTCCCATTTTATCTAAACGTTTCCACGTTCAAACGGTCCGACATCAGTTCGCACCTAATTGTGAATGACAATTATTGTTCCATCGAACCCGCTTGCTTACTTAATAAGAAGATCAAAAATTCTAAAAAGCAAATCTATTAGATAACACCATCCACGAGATCACAGATGCCAGTTTTTACAACTTCATTGAAATAGAGTCCCCCGAGATCAAATTATTTCGATTGCACGATCTAGTCGACATGGAAATATAGAGAAGTGCTTAAAAAAGATGCGAATGCTCTTTCAGTACTCAAACATCAACAGTCGAAACATTAAAAGTGTCTAGTCGGGATAAAAATAGACTAAACTGACGAAAATTTCAGTCTAAACAGAGAAGGTATGTCATAACCTTAAAATCGTAACCTTTTAGTATTGTCATTATTATGTCGTCTCTCAGTTTTATTCATCGTGTGAGTATTATTTTACTTAAGTAACGACTGCTGTCTTGTTTTTGAAAGAATGAACGTGTTGAAGAGAAGGACTAAATATTTGGCAACCGTTAAAGGCTTATTTCTTAGAATAAAATAAACTTAATCGTAATAACAGTATAACCGCCTTGTTTATTGTATATTGTAACTGGAAGCATTAATTACAGTGATTTGATATGAACCCGTTTATATCGTCACTTTATCAATCGATTTTTTTAAGTAGAACTCTTTTTGGCGATGTGCAACCTAACCGTGACGTGTCGGATATGTATAGAATAATAAGCAAATATTAATAAATCCAGTAGTACAATGTGTTCTATTATAGAGAATATCAAAATAACAATAAGACTGTAGGAAAATTCAGAATTAATCTGTGAAAATTTAAAGAATGATTTGGCAGATTCTTTATAGAGAATTTTCGTATAAACTTATGCATGTAGTGACTTCCAGTTTTTCTAACAAGCTTTAATATCATTTTAAAATATATTTAAAATCAGCACAAACGTTTAAATCGGTTATCAATTCGAATTCTATTCGAATACCTTGTTCTATAAAGTGTTATCACTACCAAGCTGTATGTTAAACAGAAATAAATACGATTTTATTTGTATTTCGACTTCAGACTATGTATTTTAAATAAAACCGTTCCGTGTCGAATTTAGAAACAATTCCAGAATCTCCACTGAAAAAATCTAGGAATAACTTAGATTAAAATCTAGCAAATCACACCAGGAAATAAAGTTGGTAAGATCTCTGCAGACATACCACCAGATGAAAATTTGTTTTAAAAGGAACCTACAACTGACCGTGTCGAATTTGTAGGAATATCCTTATTCCTACAAATTCGACACGCCCCTGCATGTCTATTGCCCATATTATTGAAAAGCGTTAGTGGTGTGGCATTAAGCAGGAAGTTATGATCGGACAGATAGAGATGGGAAGCAAAGAACTCCCTCAGAAAATGTTCAAAAGCATATTAGAACTGTCATATCAGCTCTTCTTTGTATTAAAAAGTAATTAATAATCAGCCTTCACCAAGAAAATTAATATTTCAGCCTTTGATAAAGCCATTTATATCAATTCCAGTGCATATGTGATTTCCGTGAACTCATTGTTTCATAATAATGTATTTTTGTTTTAAATGTATTGTAATAAAAGTGGAAATAGACAAAATATTCTATAATAAACTACAAAGTGATATTCTACCATTAAATCCACATAGAAAGGACATGAAGTAATCATTGACAATAGTCCAGTAATAAAATATAGACCTACGTATAACATGTTGTTAAGGAAAATATGTTCTAAATCATTACATCTACCCTCCATTAGAAGTTTCTATATAGTTATATTAGTTACACCCTGTACAGTAGTATACAGTAGGTGTAATGAATCAATTGGTAAAACTCTGCAGTATGGTATTCTACGACGAAAACTGAGTTAAAAACTCTAATAATATTTTCTTCTCTGATGGCGCCTTCTAGAGATATAGGAAGTTTTAGATTTTTAAAACTGGCAATAGTGTAGGTTCTTCAATGTTACTTGATCTCGGTCGACTAGGTGTTGATCGCATAATGATTAACTAAGCGACATAGTAGGCGTCTGTCAAGCAAGATTTTACAGAAACATAGTATCCATGATGAAACAATACGGTGCCGTTGTCATACTTTTAAAAAGTATGATCACTTGTGTTCTTAAGCATAATGCTAATAGTAATAATACCGAAAAAAGATTGAGAAAGATTCAGAAAAATATTAACAGAACCAGCAAAACAAGTATGCAGTAGCAATAAAACTATAACCAAACGAAAAACATACAGTCTGGCAGTCTAATAGTCTGAAGATGTTTACGTGATTGTCGAGACCGACTGCTAAACGTGCCCATCCGACACTACGGCGAAGTGTACTGAGGCTTTATCGACGCGAAAGAAACACTATATGGAGGTGCTTAGAAAAGAATAATGTTGAAATAGAACCTATAAGTAGAAACGTTATGTTGAAAGTAATAACAAAGTGATACCGGAAATTTAGTTTCGGAAACTTTTGTTCTAAATAAAGACGCCAGACAGGGAGGAGTACTAAGTCCTCTATTATTCATGTCAGTAACGGACGAAACCATTAAAGTGTAACAGCAAAACATAAAAAAAATAATATTGACTATCAAAAACTTACCGAGTATAAATTTAGAAGTGTGTGCGTTTGCTGAAAAAGTCTTTCAAACGAACCTGGGAATGATATACTGACAGAATAAAATTTTTAGCGTAATAATGCAGTAATAAATGAGTACACACATAGAGCAAGTAAATCAGTTTTAACCAATAGTGTTGTTAGTAGTCAAAGAACCCTTGAAGAGAGATTACACAACATGCTGACTGTCGGAGCTTTCCAAGCACTATACAAAAAGGAAATAACTCAGCAAACGCGTAAGCTGAAGGTGTACAAAACGACTTACCTACCTAAGCTGTCGTAAATAAGAGGGAGTATTTGGATTTTGATGAAGAGAGCATAAGCAACGATTACAGAGAGCAAGTTCTTAAGATCAATTACGGGACTAAGAGATGACAGAATAAAAAATTAAGTTAAAAGGGACTTAAAGTGATATAAGTGGAAGAAATACTTAGGGCCGATTGTACAAACCGAAGTTCAGCTGAAGTTTACCTGAGCTAAGGTTCAGCTGAACTCGAGGTTAACTTTTGGATCCGTTGTACAAAGCGTATCGAGACCGAGTTTAGCTAAACTGTAGAGTGCAACGTTTTCATATGGTTAGTAGCCATCCGCGCATGCGTATGTTATACTTTTACCCTTTTACGGTGAGTACGGTGACAGTTGACAGTCACACAAAAAAATAAAGAATGAATGAATGAAAGAATGAATGAAAAATAATGAGATATGGGCCTATATCTCATAGCAGAAACTACAAGTATTTTGAAAATAAAAAGATATGAATGTTGTTTCCATTAAAATAATTTATAATTGTGTAGTAAAGCATAGTTTTTCGTGGTTATATACAGGGTGATGAAATAAAGTATTTTAATAGGAGTGTTCCAACGTTTCGGACTTACTGATTAATGTTTTCACGAATGCTCAATATTGGAGTTCGTCATCAAGGTACTTTAGATAACATACAGGATGGTGCGTTCAAAAAAATTACAGCATTACTATAAAATTATATAAAATTTTAATAAAAAAGGTTTTATACACATCTATAGAGAAACTTTGCTTGGGCATTGGGTTTTGGGGTGTGTGAGCAAAGGAAAAATAGCGAAAACGAATTCATCTGAGAAAGATAGATATCATCGGATACTTGACAAACTTTACAGTTATAGTAACTTCTTTGTAAGGATGGTGCTATAGATAAGAATTTTATTTTTAAATACAATTATGCTGGGTTCGGCATTTTAACTCTTTTTGCTCTAAAAGCTCTATTGCTATAGTTACAATTATGTATTTACAACAATGGATATAATAGAAACCGAGTTCTTCTAGTAAACAGAACTAAAATACTGAACGTGGCTATAATTGACGTTTGTCTTTTTGACACAATAACCTAAATTGCGTTTGAAACTTCTTAAAGTCAACAATACTTGTACATTAACTAAAGATAAACAAACTGATAATTCCGCTGCACTCCCAGAAGAATGTACCATTTTCTAATTTGTATTTTTTCATTCAATTAAATCTTTAGTTATGTCAAAATGAAAAACTGTTTTTCAGTTATTTTTATTTTTTTTACCTAGCACCAACTTTGCAAAAAAATTTACTATATTTTAAGATTTGACAAGTATGCCATAATATCTATCTTTCCCAGATAAACTAGTATTCACTATTTTTCCTTTGCTCAAAATCCAATCCCTAACAAGACGAGGTTGGATCTGACCTCCGAGAAAAACGACGAAAAGTACAGTCTGGGACTTTAGTAATGATTCGGGCCTGAATCTAGCCATACGCACCATATTTTACAAGTTTGCTTTATATTATTGTTTCTGTATATAGTTTTTATATTATTTATATCTTTTCTAATTTTCGTAAAATTATATATTTCCTTTTAAATTAATTTTTCTTTGCATAAAACTCGTTTCAGATCTGAATCATTACTAAAGTCCCAGACTGTACATCAAGAGAAAGTAATAGTAATTAGAAGTCTATATATAAAAGTTAGCCGCGGAGTCCAACAGGGACAAGATCAACACGGGGAAAAAAGTTAAAAAATCGTCTAAGAAAGTTGACAGTTGGTATACACGTAGATCTTATTATTCTAAACTATGTTTAAATTGGTAAAAAACATCTACACTCCCTCGTTTCATCTCCATAGGCCAACAAAGTTTATACCTTACAAATAAATATTTCAATATCGATAAATTCGATACTTTCTTAAATACATAATTAATTACAAATAAGCCATTAATCATCGATAAAAGTCATTTCGTTGATGACCAATGAACTCTGATGTTTGGATTTTTTATACAGGGTGTTTCACCTTATAGCTTGGCACTCCTATAACGTTGTTATTTATAATGGTATCAATTCCAAATTTTTATCAGGTATAGACCCCCTGAAAAGAGGTTTGCGTTTAATTATAATCTCCATTTATTATAAATCATTAGCTTTCTACAATCGATGACAAGTGCAGATAACTGAAAAAACATATAGGGCTTGTTTAAAATTATTTTAGTCGAGTTCGGTATTTCAGATCTATTTACTCGAAGAGCTTGGTTTCCATCATTTTCCAAAAATTGGTTACTTGAGTTTGTAAGCCAGTGTATAATACGAGTACATAGTAGTATAAATTTTCCCACAAAATGTATAGTTTATGAGATAACGTGTAGGGCCATAATAAACAGGCCACGTTGTACAACGTTACAATATGTTACGATATAGTTTTTCTTTTAATTTCACAGATCCTCAATTTAGCATTTTTTTGTGTCATTCAATGTATTCGAACTTGGTAACTGCTATAGATGATGAATCAGTTTACTTTCTCAAAAGAAGTCTCTGATATTTACCTTATTTTGCTGGGTCATAATTTAAGTTTTTTTTTTCTAAGTCTAATCTAACTAATCGACGACTTGATTTTTCTCCATAAAAAATTTCTGAGCAATTTTTTTATTAG
The DNA here is from genome assembly GCA_929113105.1 of Agrypnus murinus. NCBI lineage: Eukaryota > Metazoa > Arthropoda > Insecta > Coleoptera > Elateridae > Agrypnus > Agrypnus murinus. The sequence continues at coordinate 151,047,150 of OV816028.1, forward strand.
GAAACATCCCCCTGAGACTCTTTCTTTTAGCTCAAATAGTTTCTTCATATGAGTTCAAGGATATCTTTCCTGTAGCGTCCTTCAGTGTTCAAAAGATCTCTGCTGATGTAATTCCATTATGATGGAATGTAAACGTTTTCACATCCGTTTACTGCCTGGCCAACATTGAAGTGCAAGCATTGAAATCTGCTGACGAATCTTCAACACATAGGCTAGAATATGATGAGAAATGAATGCAGGACTGAGATTTCGTTTGTCTGAGAAAAGTGAGGTAATATGATGTACAGATTTTGCACGATTCATTCCTGACATGTTTAAAAAAGTTCTTTTGAATATTACTAAATTTAGAAGACTTGACGCACATTTTACAATATGTTGAAAACGGGTCGCGGTTCATTTTTCGAAAACGTGAATATCGAATTTTTTTTTTCGAACGATTTTATTTCGAAAGTCAATAGTTTCGAATGACTCATATTTCGAAATTTTTTATTTCGAAAGACAATTTTTTCGAAACATTAATTTCGAAAACAAAATATGAATTCAGTTACCTAAAAGTTAACGTCAGTCGCCCTTGTCACAAAAATGTCGCGTTTTGAGTTGATTAAATCTAAGCAAGGTAAAGACAAAGTTTATTGTGATGGTTTTTTTTTACGTAAGAGATAAAAGCGTACCTCCAACAACATACTGGAAGTGCGAGGATTTCAAAGGGTTGCAGTGTAAAGGTAGAGCTATCACGAAGGGCAGCAGCATCGTCATAAAAGGAGAGCACAACCATCCGGGGCGCCCGGAAAAATTGGAGGTATGCAAAATTATGGTCAACATCAAAGATAGGGCTACATCGACGACGGAAACTCCCCAGAGCATCATATCTGATGCTTTTGGAGAAGCCTCTGTTAGTGCTGTCGCGAAGTTACCTTCTATCAGCAACATGAAGCGCACAGTGCGTTTATCCCGCAATAAAGAAAACGCTTTTCCGACTCTACCCGCTACAAGAGAGGACCTCATCTTACCCGAGAGATTTCAAGTAACAAACAATAATCGCAGGTTTCTGCAGTTTGACGGCGGTCCTTGCAGCAACCGTGCTTTGATTTTTGCAACCGATAGCAATTTGGATATATTATCGAAGTCCTATCGATGGTTCATGGATGGAACTTTCCAGCATGTCCCTAAAATCTTCTATCAACTCTACACTATACACGGGCACGCAAACGATCAAACCGTCGTTCCATTGGTTTACATGCTGCTACCTGACAAAACGGAGGCGACGTACGAATCAGTTTTAACTAAAGTTAGGGAATTGACTATCGCTCCGAAAGTGACAGTAATCGTGACGGATTTTGAAATGGCGATAAAAAATGTTGTAGGTCGAATTTTTCCTGGCGTGAGGCATCTCGGATGCTATTTCCATTTCTCCCAATGTTTATATAGAAAAATACAGTCGTTGGGATTCAAAAGGGAGATGGACAGCGACGCAGAATTTTCCTTTTCTGTAAAACTGTTAAAAGCCTTGGCCTTTGTACCTCCAAATACAGTTCTGAGAGGCTTCGACCTCATTCTGCAAAGCGAATTGTTGCCAAGCAGTCTACAGCCATTCGCACGATATTTCGAGAACACTTGGCTAGGCTCCGTTGATTGGAGAACCAGACGAGTACCTCTTTTTCCCGTTTCAATGTGGAACTATTTTCCGCAGTTATTGGAAAGCAGCAAGATAACTAACAATTTAGTGGAGGGCTGGCATAGGGGCTTATTTGCTCAAATCACCGCGTCGAAACCGTCGATTTGGGATTTTATAAATGGAATAAAAAAAGAACAAAATTTGACGGAGGCAAAAATTGTAAAATTACAAACGGGGGAAGCCACAAATTACAAAAAGTTTAATACTTTGAGTGCACGTCTAACAGAAATGTGTAAAACCTTCCGTAATGGGTTGACAGAAGAAGAAGAAATATCAGACAATGAATTAATTAGCTTCATTAAGCGGTTAGCTTATATTTTGTAAAGCTCTTTTCATTTAGTTTTGTTCAGTACTTGTTTATTCTAACTTTAATAAAAAAACAAACAAAATATAATAACGTTTTATTACAAAATTCGAAATAAAAGATTTCGAACAAAAAATTTTCGAACAAAAGGTCATTCGAAATATGAGTCATTCGAAACTATTGACTTTCGAAATAAAATCGTTCGAAAAAAAAAATTCGATATTCACGTTTTCGAAAAATGAACCGCGACCCGTTGAAAACGGTCTCCCTGCACTACTGTTCAGCGAAGTAAGGATACGGATTAACAATTAGAAGATGTTTAACCATATTAGTACTGTTTCTAAACTTACAACACGCTTCACTGAAACACACATACATGTAACAAATTAAATTCTACATTTATAGCTTATGGAGAAACACAAGTGCATCTATACTCGAGTTGACCATCTGAAAACCTGGAACATAAAACTCATCGTTGATTTTTTTACCGATCTCAAGTGTTCAAAGAATTTCCCTAACTTTCCCTGGCCACTTTCAACTTATCTAATATTCCTCTTTGCCATAACACGATTTTCGATTAGACTTTATAGGCCAACATGTCGCGTAAGATTTTAAACGCGTATGAAAACGTGTAACGTTAAGTCTCGCAAATTTGGAATCTGGATACTTATAGTCACGGAAAATTGTAATCTAAAACTAGAGTTTTGGAAATCTGGAATCTTGGAGACTTGGAAGTCTTAGAAACTTAGAGTTTTGGAAGTTCATAGTCTTGGGCACTGGGAATCTTAGATACTTAAGCTTTGGAAGCTTGGAGTCTAGGAAACTTAAATATTTAAAGCCCTGGAAATTCGAAGTCTTGAAAACTAAAAAGTGTAGGAAATTTGGAATTTTTACATTTGGGGTGTAGAAGACTTCGAGGAGTCGTGAAAACCTGAACTCACAAAAACTTAGAATCTTGGAGCTTGAAGTCTTGGAAAATTGGAGACATGAAAATATGCAGTCCTGAAAAGCTTAGCCTTAAAAACTTGAAATTTAGGGAACTTTCAGAGTTGGAACTTTGGCATCTTGAAACTTGAATCCTTAAAAGCTTAAAATGTTGAAGCCTTGGAAGGTTGGAGTCATGAAGAATAGCGAATAACTTTAAATTTTGGAACCTTGAAATTTTGAAAGGGCCTCCTTTTACCTGACATTGCTTTTTGGATTATAACGACTTCGGAGTGGAATAGCAATCAATAGAGCAGTTATAATTAACAGAAGTTTTAAGCGTTACATACGTCAGTACCTAGTGCTTGAATTTAAAAAGCAAAATAATTAAAAGATTTCTTAAATACCGGACCTTCATAAATAACCCGGTCTCTTTAAGGAAATCCCGTAGGACGTTCCCAGACTCCCTAAAAAAAGGGCATCGAGTCCGGGAAAAGGATCACGGATGGAAACCCTACACTAAACTATAACAGGGTTCCCACTGATAATACACTTTCGATTTCCCTAACTCCCCATTTATTCATTCCGACTAAAAACTACTTCTACTTCATCAAGGTTAATTTAAGACATTTGAAGTTTTAAACATAAAGAAACGCATAAATGACCAAACACACTGCAACTGTTGATTTATATCGATTAATTGGATACAATTCAATGCTTTGCCGACATTAAAACCAGAAAAGATGGTATAAAAACTAAATATGAATAGTTTAGTTTGGATACTTGTTTTTACTAAAATTTAATTGTTTTCCAAATTTTTTAAAGGTAGTAGAAAAAACATGTGCAACTCAGAATGAAAGTGTCTTTTCCCCTTCCGTGTGTTTGTCAATACAATCTCACCCTCGGAAGGATAAGTTCAACTTTCCTCCTTTGTTACACAAATAGCTATTATCCGCAATTTTGCATTTATTTAGACAGGTAAAGCCTCAGTAATCCTATGTTAATTTTTCAGTGTTGAAATTATTGTTTTGCTAGTGGTTGCTGTTTCACACTTCACCCTTTACTTTCGATATAACTTGCAAAAAGCGAATGTACGATTTTCTTTAATTTCGTAAATTTAATTCCAATCTTCATGTTCGACATTATCTACGAGCGAACAAGAGAAAGATCAAAACAAAGGAGACTCTTTCTCTTGTAAACGTATGTATGTAGCACCAGAATTGCATGCAAAAAGCTCTACTGTACTCCTTCGAAAGTAGAATAACTAGTGTAGCTGTTTTAATGCCTAGACAGTAAAGTGTTTCCATGACAAACCCAGAATCTATTTCCAAGAGTTTAATTGTTAGAATGGCATTTAACAATAATTTCAACAAAATTAGAAAACTTTTGCTAAGTCTTTTAGATCGTGGAAAAATATCATATATTTATATTATTCTCTCGTGCATTTATTTCCCTCGGTTACACAGAGAAAAATGCAGTAGCGTAGTTTTGCACAACGTTGGTTAATTCTGATTGTACGATTTTTTTGTACAATCAGGTTCCATTATTTAAAAGCGGTGCGTATTCTTTCTTAATAAGATTGTTTGAAGACGTCGTGAAATTTGATATGACAAATTGTGCAAAGCAAATTGAAGTAACTAAAGGAATTAATAGTTCACAAAATTGTGCTGCGTCTGTCCACAATCTTGTTGTATATTTTGATACAAGTTGTTTAACTGTAATCATGCACAGCATTGTGCAGCTTTTTAATGATGTATATCTTGTATCTGATGAAAAAATGCAAATAGAATTTGAAACTGTAATACAATTTGAGTGAAATCTTATATCAAGGTTATTTTTAATGTGGGATTGACCTATTGCATTTATTTCCCCCTCAGATCAAAGACTCCAGACATAAACAAATTGCAAAAACGCTGTGCTATGTGGAAATGAAACACTTTCGTTTAGTAAGTTTGTGATAGTTGCAGAATACAGATATAATATAGGTGAATAAGAATTTAATTGATGTAAGTATTTTTAATTTTTTACCCTATATTTTAAATTAGTATTATTATGATTCGGTACGCATTTTATTTACTCATTTATTTTAGTGCAAGTGCTATGTAATAAATAACTAATTTCTACATTCATTTTCCAGGCGTAATTGGGTGCGGAGTTTTATGTTCTTCTTGGATCAACCACTTTACAAACCAAATTTTCCAATAATTCAGAAATGTACCGATGATCTTCCAGTTTTGGCATTATTGAGAAAATAATAAAAAGTTCATGTTTCCAACTTGAAAATTTACTTTTATATGCCATGATTTGTTACTAATTTAAATAGTAAATCGTTTTATTTTAATTAGATCGTTTGCTTAATTTGTATTTTTCTTTATATGAATGTTTTCTCTTTGTATTTTTGTGTTTAAACTAAATATATAATTGTTTAATAAAATTATCCACAATTTGTGTTATTAAATCACCCAGTGTTTAACGTTTCTTTCAGCAATATTAAAGGTTAAAGAAAAATAAGCACAATATTGTGCAAATATGCACCAAACTACTATATACACAATTACTCCAATGTTCGTATGTGTTTCCAACAGCATTGTGCAAAAATTCCACATAAGGATCGCAAGTGTTTAATACAGCATTGTGCAAAACTATGCTACAAAATGTAGAAGATTCTTTAAAAAAATTGTTTTAGGTAGTTACCTATTTGGTATGGAGATAAAAATAATAAGTTATTTGGATAAACATTAGAATTTGTTTTGCACAAACCAATGCAATTATATCGCACAAATTGTTCCTGTCACCGTTTTAGGCACAATTTGTTTTAATTTTCTAAACAATTGTGCACTAAATATACATACATTTCTTTCTGTGTATGCTTGGAAAAATAAGCACATTCGGGATTAAAAGTTACTTTATATACATTAGTTTTACACGTAGAATTATTACTATTACGCAGGCCCACCGTGCGGCTGCAGCCGATATATCGGATGGTATTAGCACAAATCCCACATTTGTGTCACAGTTAAGAAAAACTGCAGAAAACCTTAACTAAATCTATCGGTACCGGATGTTGAACCCGGGCCGCTTGGGTGAGAAAAAAGCACGCCAGTCCCTACACTAGCAAGGCTACATTAAATAATAAAGGCTCCAATTAAATAATTAACTTCCTTTTTGATTTTCCTCGACTATAATTTAAATTTTCTGACTTTTGAATAAAATCAGAAATTCCTCGACTTTATCTGACCAAAATAAAAAAAAGTAAAATTCCCAATTCTGTAGGTTTTCCAGAAGAGTAAGAACCCTGTAATAGTACAGTTTCCGAAGGCCAAAAACTATTTTATCTACGACCATTATAGGAAATTACACATTTCGCACAGACTAACAACTACGAAAATGACTCATTGCTCACAATATTCTATACTATACGGAAATGGCAGTCGAAAATAATTTCGCATTTTCAGTAGTTCTATTAAAACTGATTGATTTGACATTATTTCCGTCTGTTTATACTTCAGGTGTCTATATACGAGGATGTATCAGAAAATAACGAGATTGGTGCTGTAACTTCTTTCTGAGGTAGAATCTTACAACACAAAAAATGAGACATAAAAGCCTTATCTTTAATGTACTTTCCTTCAACTAGGCTTTGGTTCAACTTTTGACGTTTATTACAAATTAATTATTGAATTGTCAGTGTTTTGCGTACCCATCGAAAAAATGAAAGTGGAGCAAAGATATGCGTTAAAATCTTGTGTTCGGTTGGGTAAAACACCCACTGAAACTTTTCAAATGATTAAAAGTGCATATCCAGATAATAGTTTATCACGATGTAGAGTGTTTGAGTGGCATAAGAAGTTTAAAGACGGTTGTGAATCAGTTGAAGATGAACCTCGTCCCGGTCGACCACAAACTGCGCGAACTGACACAAAAATTGCATAAATTAACGACTTGATACAAAATGATCGCCGGATTGGCATAAAACGAATTTCTGACATTGTTAATTTGTCTTACGGTTCCACTCAAAAAATTATTCATGAAGAATTAGGGTACCGGAATGCCGCGGCAAGATGGATTCTAAAAGTGATGACCGATGAACAAAAAGCGAATCGAGTGACAGTTTGTCAGCAGTAGAAAAGGCAACTGCAACGTAATCCACAGTTTTTAAATAATGTGGTTACATGTGACGAAAGTTGGTTTTATCATTACGATCCTGAATTGAAGTCTCAAAGTACACAATGGAAGCATAAAGGCAGCCCAAGACCGCAGAAGGCCAAAACTGTTAAAAGCGCTGGTAAAGTGATGCACCTGATTTTCTTTGATAAATGTGGCGTTATTTACGATCACATCGTACCTAGAGGACATACAGTAACTGGGAAGTACTATTCTAATGTACTTCGAGGACCCTTAAAGGCAAAATTAAAGAAAAAACGGCCGCTTTATCAAGACTTTGGTTGGACGCTGCATCACGACAATTCTCCGGCTCACAGATCAGCGATTTGTCAACGAACAATTGAAGAATTAGTGGTAGAAATTATGGTTCACCCCCCTACTCTCCCAACCTTGCTCCATGTGACTTCCATTTGTTTCCTGAAGTCAAAAAAGAATTCAGAGGTCGAAGATTTGAGTCGGATTTAGAGTTCAACAACGCTGTGATGGATATACTAAACAGACTATCAAAAAATGGTTTTTCAGAAGTTTATGACAAGTGGATAAAGCGATGGGATAAGTGTATTGAACTGAATGGAGAGTAGTTTAAAGGATAGTTGTTGAAGTTTTTTAAATAAAATGTTTCATTGTTATACTATAGCACCAGTCTCGTTATTTTCTGATACATCCTCGTATGGTAGCGTACTTACGTGGAGTGACAGAAATTGCTGTAATTTCCTAGAAAATTTGGATCGAAAAAATTTTTTTTCACCAATGTTTTAATAAATGTATAGAGACTATAAATTAATTAGAAAAGTGTTCCAACTCGAATAAGAAGTCATAAATAATTGAATTTGTTTGTTATAAATCCCTTATTGTTTATAGGAATACCATGTTGGATAAAAAATATTTACTTGATATTAATCCCTATTCCCTTATGTAGAGATCCTAATGGAGAGTAGTTTAAAGGATAGTTGTTGAAGATTTTTAAGTAAATGTTTCATTGTTATACTGTAGCACCAGTCTCGTTATTTTCTGATACATCCTCGTATGTTGTTTAATTTTATAATCAAGGCTGATAAATATATCATTTATCGTATTCAAATTTGTAAAAAATCACCCCTAGTTGACAACTTGTAACAATTGTCAGTAGATCCATTAATATAATACTATTCTGTACTTAACAGTTGTTTTGAAAAGTATTTTATACTCTTTTAATTAACAAAATAAAAAGTTATCAAAGCATTGTTTATTGATTCCAGCCTTACTTTGTGGAACTCCATAATCATGAAATAAATAAAGATTAGTAAAAGTTTCACAGTTTTATTAAAATATAACCTGACAATATTATTTCGACAGCTATGTTGTCATTATCAAAGGTAATATCTAGTGTTTTTTTAAATTTGACGTCAACGTAGGCTGTGAATAGTCGATTGTGAAAAAACCAGAAAATGACATTTAACCTCACTTTTGTAATTTTAATTGAAAATTGTACAGAGGTTGGATTTGAACGTTTTGACAATGACATTTATTAATACGATCAAGATCCGTTCACAATCAACTACCCATAGCCGCCTTCGACGTCAAATTATAAGAAACACTCGATATAATTATAAACAAATACGTCGCTAAGGTAGATACAAAAATAGGTAACTAGATAAAATAATAATAATAATCAGAATTAAATATCTAATACTTCCAGTAACGGAGAATTACTGAGCTCAAGTTGTTCATTCATTAAAGATACACTGAGTTTGTGTTTGTATATCTCAAAGGCTTCTAAAATGTCTAATTTGCGTTTGTTATTACAAAAATGTAGGAATTTAATATTATTTTGAGGAGTCATTGTGTGATTTTGTTCTAAAAGGTGTTTGGCATAATTAGATTTTTCAGGATGTTTATTTTTGTGATGACGAACGTGTTCTTTATATCTTATGTCAAAATTTCGAAGTGTTTGCCCAATATAAACCGAATTATTATTATATTACCTTTGATAATGACAACATAGCTGTCGAAACAATATTGTCAGGTTATATTTTAATAAAACTGTGAAACTTTTACTAATCTTTATTTTCATATTTTTTCATATTTTCATAAAATCATATTTTCATGATTATGGAGTTCCACAAAGTAAGGCTGGAAACAATAAACAAGATTATTTCGTCTTCGTTAGACGAACAAGCCAAGTTATACAAGAAACTTATGATCAAACACGGAATCGCAAGTCAGAATGTTTGGTTTAACCAAGAATGTCTGAAACGTCAGGTTATTCCTAACTACGTAAACATCACTACCAGAACCAAGAATTCGATTACCGAAAAAGTGATTAGGAATGCCAAAAGAAGATGGATCAAAGAAGAATCGAAGAAATGGTTTAGTATAAGAGACAATATGGATGTTTATATAAAGGTACTCTATACAGAACTTACTCATAAATTACACAATATCCAATTTGACATCTTAGATTTTGACATTAGAGAAACCGTCAGCCACATTTAATTCAAAAAATACACCACACAGAAAAATAAACTTCATCGACTTGTACAACAAAAACGTACACTACAAAATAACCTTAATTGTCAGAACACTGCAAACTTTTATCCTCGTTTCATAAACTTGTCATATATAACATTCAGTGACAGAGAAACACAATTTCTTAACAAAGGTTTCAAATTTTGTCCTTTTCCAAAATTTACCAACAAAATTAAAGAAATTTTGGCCGTTGAATGCGAAACTATACTTAAGAAAGATCATAATACCTATGAAAAATTCCAAATTTCGAATTTGTTAAAAGAGATGTCTTTGAAACAGGACAAAATGTACAACACATCTAACATATCACTTCTTCAATCTATAAAACACAAAATCACAGAGAACAATCTAATTTCTGTTAAAGCAGATAAGGGTAACACTTTGGTAATTCTTTCGAAAGATATTTACATACAAAAAGTTAATGAATTTATCAATAAAGAAAATTTAGAAACTTTAAACAAAAACTCAACCACAAAATTCCAAAAAGAAATAAAACAAGGTTTAGAAAAACTGCAGTATCTGCTTTTCAGAATTAGAAAAGCAACAAATCATTAATAAAAACCCACACCCACCTAAACTATATGGACTAGTCAAACACATAAACAGAATATGCCAATAAGACCAGTTGTATCATACATCAATGCACCTAATCACATTTTATCCAAAAAACTGAACCAGATTATTAACACGATAGGTTACCAATCGAAATACTCTGTTAGAAATTCATTAGAATTAGTAGATAAGCTGCAAAACATATATCTTCCACCATATTCAAAACTTGTTAGTTTTGATATTTGTAACATGTTCTCCAGAATACCCCCACAAGAATGTATTCCTTTATTAGATACTTTCTTGATCAATAGTAATATAGAATTAGTTAAAAGGTTAGAGTTAATTCAATTATTTGACCTTTGTATAAGTCAAAATTATTTCACTTTTAATAACATAATTTATTTACAAAAAGATGGTTTACCTATGGGTAATTCTCTAAGTCCTCTGTTAGCTAACATATTTATGGACAAGTTCGAAGATCAAATATTTGAATTAAACCTCTCTAAACACATTATCTTCTGGTTTCGTTATAGTGATGACATTTTAGCTTGTTTTGACAGTTCTTTTGAGGTTATCAATGAATTTTTAATTCTTATTAATAGTATCCACCCTAACATAAATTTTACACTAGAAACAGAACAAAACAGGGCTATAAACTTTCTAGACTTAAATATCAAGATTAACGCACACAATCTATTTGAATTTTCCAATTCGAATTTGAATTATAAAATAACATTTAAAACCAACACTAACACTTTTTCATTTTTATTTAATGCTAAAGACAGAACACATGATATCATGAAATCGGGCATTTACCGTTTAAACTTTTCTTTTTTTAGTTCGGTATATATTGGGCAAACACTTCGAACTTTTGACATAAGATATAAAGAACACGTACGTCATTACAAAAATAAACATCCTGAAAAATCTAATTATGCCAAACACCTTTTAGAACAAAATCACACAATGACTCCTCAAAATAATATTAAATTTCTACATTTTTGTAATAACAAACGCAAATTAGACATTTTAGAAGCATTTGAGATGTACAAACACAAATTCAGGGTACCTTTAAGGAATGAACAACTTGAGCTCAGTAATTCCCCGTTACTGGAAGTATTAGATATTTAATTCTGATTATTATTATTATTTTATCTAGTTACCTACTTTTGTATCTACCTTAGCGACGTGTTTGATTATATTACCCTTTATAATAAAACTCTATAATAAAATATTTTAATAAAACTCTGACACTTTTACTAATCTTTATTTCACAATATCAAAGCATTGACTACCTGAATTTTAAATTTTCCGCCATTTGACGTAATTTTTATGCCCATTCAATAGTGGAAATGTATGATACGACCTACTTATCTAAGCTGGCTTAGACATTTACGAACCTTGTATTTCTAATAATTGGAAATATATAAAATTATAAATTTTAGATACAGGTTAATTTATTTTGTTTAATTAATGTTTTACATTAAATTATATCTTGAATGCAAATCCATATTTAAGAAAAATATTACTCCGGGTGGGAATCGAACCCTGGACCTTCCGCTTTCCGAGCGACATCTCTACCTCTAAGCTACTAAGTCGACTGCCAGCATATAAAGTTATTATAAAATTGTTATTGAATTAACGTAAAATTGATTTATGTCCGATCGGGTCATTTTGGCCGGTTTATAGACCAGTTTCTAGAGCGTAAATTGCTGAATCAGAGCTCTAGGGCTGTAAAAATCCTTAGAGCCCGCTGGAAAAGCTTTTAGAGCGTAAATTGCTAAATTAGTGCTCTAGGGCTGTAATAGTTATTTTACGGAAATCTTTAATCTATACGGGCGAGCTGTGTAGTGTGCAGCGTACAAAGTCTTATTTCTATCTTCATCAGCGTTTATTAATTTATTGTATGTTTTGTATAAAAAACATCTTATAATCATAGGCGGAAGGACAATTTATAGCTAAACGTTGTCATGGTGTTGTAATTAAACAACAAGGTAGTTTCGGTTTTGTTGATGAGCATTGTAGAGCCTGTAGAATTTTACAGCGCTGTAGCTGTACCTTCTCATTTGCTTAGTTACCATTAATGCCTATAAAGTGTCATTTACATAGAAAGTGGAAATACAAATTTTTAAAGCCCGTTAAAGAGTGTTTAGCGCCCGCTAGAAAAATGGCTACCCTTGTTTACACCGTCTCCATAGTAATACCACTGCACCTGACTACTTGACGATTTGCACTTTTAAAATTACTTTTATTTTAAAATTAAACAATAATTTAAACTTATAGAGCTATTTTACACAAACGAGAATTTATGAGAAATTTTTAACCAAAACTTTGCTGAAAATATTCGACAAAATCTTTATAATAATTTGGGAAGAATAGATTTTGGAGCAAATTTGTCTGTTTTACACATCCAAGCGTTCATTGTAAACAAAGAGTCGTATAAAAATAGTTGGTGTATTCAGAAAACTTTTGTTGACTATACCTTGTAATAAAAATATTGTTGATAAATATGCGTGATATTTTCACGCGTTTTAAGAGTTTGAAATATATTTTATATACAATTATAAATAGTTATTTAACCTTTATTTTAGGATATAGTACAATTTAATATTAACTTATAACATACAATAACAAATTTAACGAATTGCCAACCTCTTACTGTAAAAGCAATATGGCCGTTCGCATTCTGTCCACTTCAATAAATAAAATAAAACTAAAGACATTTTGCGCACGTAGCGATTAAATGTTACTTGATTTTTAGTTTTATTATAATTGCGTGGTTGTTTTAATAATATTTTATAATGCAAATAAACATTTTTAAAAACAAAACTGATGTGTTGCATGTCAATTACGAGTGTTTTGCGTGCACTTTTCCGCGTCGATTACTCGCAAATTTCAAAAACTTTTTGAAAATCTTAAAACTTTCTAAAATCGAAAGTTTTATTGTGAAATTATTCACAATAAATTTCGGAATAAAAATACGGTAACGTTCTTTTTAAAATAATAACAAAAATGCTGTTTAATCGTCTATTAACAAGAGAAATATTATTTACATACACTAATTTAATCTTAACTAATTATTTAACACTATAACTATAAACTGTTTAACGATCTTAAATCCTAGATATTTAGAAACTCAAAGTGAATTATATAAGAACTATTTATGTATTATTACGAGGGCAAATCAAATATAAATGGTAATTTTGCTATTCCGCTTAGAATGCAGTTCCGAGGTAGCTGTGGTTGTGTGGAGTATATGTTTGGTTTATGAGGAGTGGGGAGCCGGCCGGGTTCGCGCACATCCTTGGCTTTGTCGTTAGTACAGCCATGACCGAGCAAGAGGTACATTCGTCTGTTACGCAACGGATTATCATAAAGTTTTTAACCAATGAAGGCGTTAAACCGTCAGAAATTTTAACTCGTTTGGGGACAGTACACTGTCTCAGAATCGTGTGTATACGTGGGCGAGAGAATTTAAGGGCGGACGAGAACGTGTTGAAAACGAAAGTCATGATCGACGCCCTAGGACAAGCCTTACAGATGACAATACCCGTACCGTTCGAGAGCTTATTGAACGTGATCGCCGGTTAACCGTGGAAGAAATTTCATCAGAAGTGGGTATCAGCTATGGAAGTGTTCAATCCATTATAACTGATCAACTTGGTTTTCGAAAAATTAGTGCTCGATGGGTTCCGAGTTTGTTGACTGGAAACCAAAAACAGGTTAGGTCGGAGATCGCTGAAAGGCTTCTGAATCGATTTCAGCGAGAAGGGGAGGCCTTTTTGAAGCGCATTGTGACATGTGATGAGACGTGGGGGTACATCACTACACCCCCGAATCTAAAATGGCAAGTAAGGAGTGGCGAAGAAAGAATGAAGGTAGGTTGCCCAGTGAAGGCCAAAACTCGGCACTCAGCTGGAAAAGTCCTTGCAACGATTTTTTTTGACTCTACGGGAAATTTTACTGATCGATTTTCTACACGATGAACGTACAGTGAATGCGGCTTACTGCTGCCAGTTGTTACGGTCGGCAAAAGCCGCCTATCGAAACAAAAGACGAGGCATGCCCATCAGAGATGTCATTCTCCTCCATGACAATGCTAGGCCTCACACCGCGGCCTTGACAAGGAATACACTGGAAGAAATGGGCTGGGAAACCCTCGAGCACCTTCCTTATAGCCCTGACTTGTCCCCCCCTGTGACTATTTTTTGTTCGCTCCTATGAAGGAATCACTGGGAGAGTCGAAGAGCACGTGCGCAATTGGCTTACAAATCACCCTCAAAATTTCTATAACCAGGGAATACTGAAACTTCCAAATCGGTGACAAAAGTGTGTAGATCACGCAGGAGACTATATTGAAAAATGTTAAAACAATGATTTGTGTATAACGTTATTCAATAAATGATGAAAAAAATTACCGTTTATATTTGATTTAACCTCGTATAACAATTATTAAACATTTATTTATTCACGAATATATTTGATTACTAATTACACAGAGCACATCTCGATACGCCGGTTAAACACTAATTGAATTCCCTTCCTCGCGCAGATACCCTTGTATATGGATCGCGTACGGAAGTGTAGAGAACGTGCCAGAATGTTCTCACGGGTGTATGACGCTGTCGTTCTGGAATGTTCTGCCGCTCGTGTGTACGGGTTTCCCATTCGTTACAATACTGTATTACACGTCACAGTTTCTTTACCAAAACTTTGTTGAAAAATTTGGTTAAGAATTTTGCATAAATCCTCGTATGTGTAAAACAGCTCTTAGACCGGACATAAACTAATGTATGCATTTCGGGCTTAATTAGTGTTTTAGAGCCCTTTATGGTCTTTGGCTTCACCTCAGGAGCTAACTGACTCTACAGGCTCTAAAACACTCAATTAAGACTTCATATATTATATATTATAATTTTAACATTATTATAATTACATTATTATTATATTATAATTGTTAATATCTATTAATATTATTCATTATTATTGTTATCTAGTATATTACAATAAAAACAAAGAGAGCTTTTATAATTTGCTACATTCCGTATCAGAGTTCTGCCTCCCGAGGATTTTTTAATAGCCTATCCATTTATGTATAGTTATAGTAGTTAAGCGAAACCAAAACCGTGGCTTCCCGTAAAAACCCGAGCTCTTCGGCTAAAAAACCGTAGCTCTTCGAAAAGAAATTCTAAATACGCCACTGTTCCGTATATCCTGAAATTCTAATGACTTTAATTCATAAATTTAGAATAACCGGTTTATTACATGGAAACCTAAATATGTTTTGGGAATTTATTATTTCAAATTACATTCAAATGAAGCATTTGTGAAATTGAGGTTATGATTTACTTACATTAACAAAAAAGCAGTGACGCAACAACACGACGCCCAAAATACATTTGAAAATGTGTCTATGACATTTAAAAACATGGAAGACACCAACAAAACCCTTGTTCAATTTGCAGTATTAATTTATAAATAAATGATTATTACTTTGAGTTCTACACATTTCTTAATTTTCCTAATTAATATTCTAGGTTAAAATACATTTCCTAGTAACACGTGCAAAAACGCCGATTTCACTCTCGTGTGATTGCGGCATTCGACTTCGTCTCATGCTGCAACGTCTTTACACTCGTGAGAAATTGGCACTTGTAATAGAATATACTATTATAAGCTTGCGTTTTCTGTTCTGTGTTTAACCAATTGTTTAATTATCCAATACATTAAGCTAAATGGTCTATTTTCGCGTGGAAATTTATAATGCAAAAAAAGATGTATGCATACAAATGGTATAGTAAATAAAACAGCATTCGAATGAACTTAAATTTATTTGAACTTTGCTTTAATGTTTATCAAAAAAAAGCAACTTGACTCTGTTCTTCGTTTATTATTCCATACTGGAAAGTATAAAGAGATTTGTTTGTCTAAAGAGCAAAAAAAAGAAAAAATATTAAGCCGTAGAAAGATTTGCAATATTGCAAGTCAGCCAAGTAGTTGTGCTGCGTACACACACGCGCAATTTTTTTATAAGGAACTATATTTATACTAGAATGCAATTTTTATACTCACGCATGAGTAATCATACTAATCTATTTCTTATAAATTTGCACCCATTACTAAAATTTATAAACTTATTTAAAAAGAATGAAAAATAACAAAAGAAGAAATAATTAAGACTTATGGATGCATCGCACTCTTATTATTAAATTCAAGCCAAAGAAGAAGTGCACACACATACACAACACACTAAAACTGCTTCGCAATTAAAGTCAATTTCAACAATAAAAGAGGCAAGCTAATCACATAGTAATTAATTAAAAAAGAGATATTGCGCACTTTTTATGTGTGTTTTATCCGTTCAAACAAATACACTTAGAAAATGTCAGTCATAAAGTCTTCAAATTATTATATTGGTCCACACACAAACATACATCCCGTACCATATGTGCTCTGTGAAGTGTATTATGCTTTATTTAACTTAAGTGCGAGGGCAATTCTGTTGAGGAACTGCCGAAGTGTTTCCGTATTTTCTTATCTTGAATTTTATCAGGTGTCAAAAAGTAAAAAAAGTTTTAATTGTTTAATTTTAACGCAACTTTAGAACGTAATATAACCAAACTTTCAGTGAATATTTTCCAGAAACACATAAATAAATAGTAACATAGGCGTTAAGTATGGTTTATTTTTATAACAAATTCAAGTTAGTTTTTTTAATTTTTGAACAATCTTTTTTTGCAAAGGTGAAATATGAATACCTGCTTGCAGCGTACCCATCCAGATTTAGTAGCCAGTAGCAGCTGTGTTTATTTATTATTAAAAGAATACGCGATTGGTGAGTATTTGACAATTTCTAAAATTAAAGTGATAAATTGTTATTCCTTTATGAAAGGTTAAAGAGCTGTACGACAAGTAGTTTCCAGGAGTTCAATATTATGAAATATAATTTCCCTGTTTAAAGTCAGCGCGAGAGCGACTGCTGCATACGTTATTTTTAGATGTCTGGAAATACCTCAAGACGCGCTGTCAAGAGAATCGTGCTCGATCTTATAAAAACTGAAAGTCTCCAAAATGCCAGTATTATTTCGTTTTGGACGGTTTTTTCCTTTTTTCTGTTTTTGCGCTTCAGTTTCGCAGAATGTGTATTAAAAATGTATTAGAATTGACGTTTTGTAATAAAAATTTAATACATAAGACGGTACTCCGTATAGTGTGTGTTGTTGACTCTGCACTTAATAAGCCTTTTTTAGATTCAATTTCTTTTTTCATCGATCAACTAAATGTAATACAATTTTTAAACAATTTTAGAAATAATTATGTACCGACTAGAGGATGTTTTATATGATGTTAATTAACTATTAGGCAGTATATGTCGTCCTAGATTTAAGGGTAGACACTATATGACAGAAAAACTGATAGAAAGTTCTTCTAAACTTCTTAGGAAAAGAATAAGAATTAAGAATTGTATATGAAAAAGTCAACAAAGCTCGTAGAAAGAGTTTCGTTTAGTCTTTACTAAATTCAAAATAATTTATAAATAAGAGCGCCAGCTGTCTCTGTACAGCAGTCCAGATTGCTAGATTTCCAGTCATTTGGGGTACAGTTGGTTTCAAAATAATCGAGTACAGCCTTTTTAAGTGGTATAAATCATGTTGTCACAATGACAAATAAAATGTCAAAGTTGAGCGAACATGACAAAATTTTGATTCTCTCTAAATTAGAAGAAGGGTGGTCAATTAGAGCTGTAGTACGGCATTATAACTTGGCTAAAAGTACCGTTCAAAGAGTAAAACACAGATGGGAACATGATGGGAGCATTGCAAGACAACAAGGATCAGGACGTCCAAAAATTTCAACTCCCGAAGAGGATGAAGCTTTAATAGACCATTTCAGAGAAAACCCCTTTGCTATATCAAGAGAGGCCATTTTGGCTACAAATTTTCCTGGCTCACGGCCTACAGTTCATCGTAGGGTAACAAATTCGGAGCTAAGGAACCGTTCCAGCGCTAAGAAAATATTGTTAACGGAAGAACATAAGCAGGCACGTGTAATTTTTTGTTTAAATTATTTGCACCGACCAAGACAATTTTGGGACACTGTTATTTTTACCGACGAGAAAACTTTTCAGTCGAGAAATTCTGGTCGCATACGCGTTTATCGTCCAAATAATTGTAGATTCCAAGAAAGATATGTTTCTTCTGATAACAGATCGGGGAGATTTTCAGTCAACGTATGGGCTTGGATGTGCGTTCAAGGTCCGGGTGTTGCTTGGAGGATTGAAGGGCGTTTTAATGGTCGAAATTATTTAAGAATATTGGAAGATATTATGTTACCATCAGTAACACAATTATACGGAAACAATTTTGTCTACCAGCAAGATAACTGCTCCGTTCACAATGCAGCTAAAGTTCTGGAATGGTTTAATAATCATAATATAGAGCTTCTCCCTTGGCCTTCAAGAAGCCCCGACATCAACCCTATCGAGAACGTTTGGGGTTTATTGGTTAGAAAAATTTACAAAAGAAATTTTTTCCCTCAAAATGCCAACCAACTTTGGGAAGCTATTCAAGAATCTTGGGAAGTGACGATGAAAATCTATGGCATAATTTAATTGGTTCCATGCCTAGAAGACTAAATAAAGTGCTTGAAGCAAATGGGGCCATGACAAAATATTGAGTAGGTATTCGTTTTTGGCTTGTTTATTGTTTTCGGGGAAAACTAAATGATTACCTAATCATTAACTCATTGTTTTCATTTTATTGGAATTTTGCCTTCAACATTGGTTTTAAAAAAATACACCCCGATCCATTTTCACGATCGCTGTAACTGTGAAAATGGATTGTGTGTATTTAATATTTTTTTAAACCAACGTGCTTCTGTTAGTTGTCAACTTATGTCACAAAACATAACCTAAATAAATAAAGATCATTTTACATTGTAAAAAATTTTCATAATCATGGACTACTGATTTATAAAGTGTACTCGATTTTTTTGAAACCAACTGTACACACCGGTCCAACAAAAAAAAAGACACTTCATATTCTTATTCATGTGCCATCTCCGGTTCGAAGGTTGACAATCATCAAAGCAATACCCACTTTTGACACAACCGCTTTAAATAATTGGCTCGATTCATCGGCAAAGACTTGTCCGACACACTTCAGTTTTCTAACATCATGTTATATGTACAGTCTGTTTGATTAAAGCTTTGTAGCAACTTTATTTTCGGTCAGAAATGGTATAAACCGTATGTATTATTAAATGGCATACAATTCTCTATGTTCCGATTTACTAAATCGGCGTGAGATTGATGACGTAATCAAACTTTTTAAAATTACATAATGGGTATTTTTTTAATGAAATCGATAGAATACTGTGTCCTTTTTTCAACCATAATAAATATTCATACTCTTACATGAAAAATTTTTCAAGAAAAACATGAAGAATGATTTAATATAATATTTAATATGGTTGAAAAGAGAACAAAATACTCTGTCCATTTCAATAAAAAAGTACCTATCATGTAATTTAAAAAGTTCAATGGCGTCATCATTCTCACGCTGATTTAGTAAATACAAAATTTTGTGTTGTTCTAAACCAGAACATAGAGAATTTTATACCATTTAATAATATATAGGTTTATACCATTTCTGATCGAAAATAAAGCTGCTACAAAGCGGGGCGCTTTAAATCAAACAGGCTGTATATGATCTCTTCTACATTCTGCATTCTTCTCATTAACTCTGATGTTAGGTACTCTGTGCATCCATGATATTTTAAAAATTCTTCTGTATCTTTCAAAAGCATCTAGTTCTTCATATTATATTTATTAAGAGTCCAGGTTTCCAATCTGTACAGTAGCATACAGAAGATGTAGCTCTCATCAGGCGCGCTTTGAGATCTAGTCTTGATAAAAGTCTGGACGATAAAATACTTTGGTCATTTTCATGACTGTACACCTTGCCTTTTCTATCCTCTCTCTAATTTTTGCATTATAATCGTTTTGATCATTAACTAGCGTTCCATTTTTGTTTCGAAACGTTTGGATAATAATTAATTAAATATGACTCACAGAAAGATTTTATTAAATTGATAAAACAGCCAAAAAGCACCAGCTCAGTCCTAACAAAAATAAAGAAAATCGGATCTTAAAAAATAAATCTATTTTAAAATAGTATAAAGTTGATCTTAATAAAATGTTCGAACTGTCACTTAGAGTCTGTTGACAAAAGATGCAATGGTATAATATTATTTACCCTGCAAAGGTTTCCTTTTTCAGCTCTTAGATCGCTAGAATATTTCTAAATGAAGAAATTAAGAAGAGTAACATAAGGGAACCGAGTTAACCATTCCAGAGATTACCGTCCACCAATCCATGTGTTAGGAAATACTTCTTCCAGATATTGCTCGAGAAGATCTGCAGAATATACCAGCGCACTATCTTATTGATACCGAATGTTGGTAATGTAGCCTTCTCAATGATTTTAGACAGACTTCCATATTTTGTAAATCATTTATTTCAGACCCCCTTCTACTATTCTGACTTACCTACTAAACAAGAGTAAGGAGGTTACAGCGGATCTTTGCGGGGTGAAGGGCAAGGGGATATCTCCTATGCTTTTACATAGGCTCTAACAAGAAATACCAATCGATAAAAAAATAAATTAACATTCTTAAAACTGAACAAAATCATTTTATTATGAATGCCTATAATGCATTTATTAATTATTTGTATCTATTAAAATAATTTAAGTCGATTGGAGTGCATTTGTTTAATTGTTGAAAGTGTAAATATAAATGTAAATAGGTTAAGAATCGTAGCAACACCTCAAAGAAATCAATCGATTTTGTTGGTAGCAGTGTTAGGTTTCAGCTTTCGATTGAGTTGACATCCTAACCTCCAAATGTCAATCCCAAAATATAAGTGGAAACATGTTGAATGTTTTGTAATTTTGTATGCAATTACAGATGGGAATATTCTATTTTTTAACTTTTGTATAGTCTAAAGATTACAATCTGCTAAGCAGATACAAGAAATATATAAAAAGTTGTTGAGGTTTAATACATATATTTTTAAAATTAGTGTGTTTGTATTACTGATTTCGTGGATATTCTGATTGTGATGATAAATTGTATTCATCACATTGCAAAAGGTAATTTTACATTTTGCAATATTTCCGTCGAATTAACATTTGTATTCTGATATTATTAACACAGAAGACTGAATTGTTCAACATAATTTGATTAGTAAAATATATGATTATTAGTTAATACAATAAAATATAGATTAGTATTATAACAGTCATTATATGTCATCTTGCTGTTCTGTTATTTGAATTCGCGCGCTATGAGGTGTTGTCACATCTCTGCTGTCTTTCCACATATGTCGTGAAAAATTCTTGTTTTGTTTACTTTAAATTATTATTGTGCATTAACTAGATACAAGATTTCAAAAATATTGGGCAGCATTGTTCTTCGAATATGAGAGTATGTCATTTTAGTTTTTTATCAGATTCCCTACATTTCTTCATCATAATTTTTCGTTAAAACTGCTAAAGGTTAGATGGTCTCCATAAGAGCCCATGTTAAATTCTGGATTTTACTTTCCATTTTTCTCGGTAATGGTACACAAGAAGATTATAAAAAAAAGTTACCGAATAGAATAAGTGTCAAAGAACTCGAGGTTTAAATTTCACGTCATTCTCTACATTTTTACATTTCGCTGTATCCTCCTTAACTTGACAGAAACCAACATAACCTAGAGATTTTCCTGAGAAGCTATAATTACATTAGTATGTGTTAGTGCAACTCTCTCTATAACATTTTGCATGTTCCAAGTACTATTATCAGTACTATTACATTACAAAAATCACTAAATCTAGTTGCTTTAGTTACTCTTCCCGCAAACGAATGGGTTTTATATCCCGTGACATTAGACTTGTACGAAAAGTGGATCAGGTTGGTCAGATCACTATTTCTATCTTTAGCTTTTTAATGTCAATAACAATGACAGAAATAGTATCCTGATTAACTATATCAAAGCCAGCCTCCATTAGTGGTTTGCATGTTTGCTTCATAATCCAAGGAACGCAGGTTCGATCCCCGGCCGAGCTGGTAATTTTTCATAGCGGAGAAAAATTAAAAACATGCTTTCTTCTCGGATAGGAAGTAAAACTGTATGTCCCGTGTTAATGCGATGTTTGGCACGTTAAAAATCCCTACTGGGGGTGGAATTCTTGATTTGACCTAAAACAGATATGGCATATTTGGATGTAATCACATTGGACTTGGCCTAAACTGATTTGATCTACAGTAGAATTCGACCAACCAACGGTTAGATTATAGTCCATGTTGGATTTAACCTATACCTTGTCTCAAAATTAGAAAGAGTAGCTGACATAGACAGGTTTACATAGCCTAATAAAAAATATTTTATAGGAAAATTTGAGTATATTACATACACTACACGTTACATACAGTACGGATTAGATGCAGTGAAATCAGAGTCAAAAATTGTTGACAGTCCTTCAAAAAAGTGACTAATAAAAATTCATTGTCGTCACTAAGGATACATTTTGGGATACAAAAACATGAAATTTAAATAAAACAACTGCAGAATAAATATCAAATTATTGAATTATAGTAAAATGCTCAAAATATAATACCCTGTTTTCAATGCAAACATTAAATATTGATTAATTGTTTAAAAAACAGAAAATAAAGAAGTATAACCTCAAAAGTCACACAATGTCAATATAAGCGACGTACGGAATTGGTTTTATTCAGTGCAGCCAAAATAAAATTATTCGAACTAATATACAGTTGCTAGACTACATTTCTAATCATTCATGTAAACGAATGATGCGTTCGGTATTTCAACTATTTTTGCTCTATTACCATAGTTACAATTATTAACAATAATGGATACTATGGAAACCGAGCTCTTCGAGTTAAATAGATCTGAAATACCAAACGCGGCTAACAGATCATTGATTAACTTTAACTGGGTGTTAGTTGCCATAGATACGTTTGTTGAAACAATTGTAGCCATGGTATTTAACATCCAGTTAAAGGTAATCAGCGATTGTGAATACCGCCGTAAAATTAGTAAATTTACTGGGTTACAATCACAGCAGCGCTTCTTTGCGGGAATAATTCGAATCACTCCTAAATTGGAGACAAAGTATAGTCAAATCTAACTGTAGGTCAAATCCGACTGTCATCAAATCCAACCTGCAGGTCAAATCTGTAACGAAGTTACTGAATTTTATTAATTATTTTGAATGTATGAATAAATATGGTTATCTTCGCAAGCAATCTTAAACCGTTCGGGTAAGCGACCGACTCTAGCGAGAGCACGCGCCCCTTCCCTGACCGAATTCTAGCGTGCGCCGCTCCGTTTCACTCCTACCATTTCCCCCACGCTACCGGAGCGCCTATATAAACAGGCATCGAGCGATGATTTATTCAGTCCACGTCCGGGACTCGCCATCAGGACCAGCCAACCGAACCGACCAGCCTAACCAGACCAGCAGTCCAGACCGACCCGGGGAATACAGGAGTAAGTCCTTTTGCCGTCTTTCTGATACCTGCTTCCACCCGCTTGTCCGTACCCTCTCCGAGACCTCGCTGTGCGTAGCCTGGGGGGTCTCATCCTCTATTCCTTACTGTCTTCCGAGACCTCGCTGTGCGTAGCCTGGGGGTCTCTTCTGTCATTCCTTACCTTCTCCAAGACCTCGCTGTGCGTAGCCTGGGGGTCTTTTCCCTTTCTCCTCCCCGCTTTCCGAGATCTCGCTGTGCGTAGCCTGGGGGTCTCTCCCTCTTTTCCCTCACCCCGTTCCGAGATCTCGCTGTGCGTAGCCTGGGGATCTCCTCCCGCTCCGACTATTCCAGTCCGCCCCCACTACCCACGACCCCGTATTCGCATACTCGCTTATTATTGCACGCCGGATTGCACCCCGCTTGCTGTGGCTATTGTAGATAACCGTATGCTTGCTTTTAGGTTTAGGAAACGGAGCTTATTGGAAGGTAGAGTTTTAGTAGAAATAAATATTGTTTGGTTTAATAACTGTGTGTTTTATTTATTTGTCATAACACCTTCTTGTTTTATGAAAGCTTTAGGAATAGGTGGAGTGATCCAGACTGGGCCGACCTCAGCAACCCCAGCAGTTCCCTGGATTTTCTTTTCTCCACTTGCAGTTACCCGGTTTCGTGGAGCATACCACGTTAAAATAACTGGCGCCCGAGAGTACCGAGATCACCAGAAAGCATATAAGCGCCACTTCGTAAGCAAGCCCCTTACAAATACCGAGACAACTCGGGGGCACCCCAACCCGGCTTACAAATCTATTTAGGCAAAGACAAGCATATTACAAAAAAACCCAAAGCACAGTGAGATTCAAATTAAGTTAGAAAGATTTGAATTTCGCGTCGCTGGCTTTAGTGTATTTCACGTTGTTAGTGTAGCGCTACTGACATTTGTTGCGTCAAATTACATCATCGACTCGTCACTTTCTCAATTACATCGTTGTGATTTTCTACGTTGTTATGGGTTTTCATTGGATGTTTTGGATCACCCTGTATATTTAATATGGTTAAATACTAATTAACACTATAGATGACTGATGAATATTATTTTCAATCAAATTATTAATAATAATTAATACATTCAATTTATAAACCGGTTAATAACTTAGGAGGATACAAGATACTTTCGTTCTGAACTTGAGTAGCTCCTTTGAATGCTCCTCTCAATATTAATAATTTTATTAGGAGACAATCTTGCAGTGATGTTATTCGCCTAGAATCTAGATGAATGATGACGATGTCCATCAAAACAGAGCGGGAAAGCTTGGCCGTTTGTAAGTACTGGTGCTTCGATGACTTTCTTTCTTTCTTATCGTAACAGGTTTTGATCCGTCTCCTTGTATCACAGAGAATTTTCCGAATTTTTATGGTTTTTCCTTATAATGTTATGATTACCTCAAATCAACAATTCGTTATGCCTTGAAAAACGCGTCATTGTATTGGATTTCGTGGGAAGTATGTTTGTATGAACGATGATTTTATAAACATATATTGACCAATCAGAAAGCCAGATTGACCCTACATGAAATAAGCTCGGTAACTTTTCGATAATTTTCGATAAGCAACATTCTATGGCAAAAAATATTTATAATTTTTATGTATAGGGTTAATCACTCTATTTTGATCATCTTTGTTACTATTGCAGAAAAAAGGTTTCGTATGAATGTTCCCAAGCAGCATTTTTAGTCACCGCTACGTACCAGTAACCACCGGTGGAACTATAAAGTTTTTGCCGTTAGTCACAAGAACGTAATTGCTACGGTATTGTTACGTGCCTGGAACAAAAATGGGGAACAATTCTCGGGTAGCAGATACGTTGCAGTAACCTCTCCGGAACTTGTCCAGCTATCTTTAGGCTACGTAGTGGGAACGTGGCGGCGTAGTAATTGCTACTTTCGTGGAACTTTTTTCTCTTTGACACATCGTGTAGCGTGTTGCTCTCTCTTACTCTTGCAACTTAACAAATATTCTTTCACTTTCTCTACTAATACTACGGTCGTGTCACAAAATGGATTACTATTTTATTTCTAATACGTACATAATACATAAAGAGATGAAATGTTTCGTTATTTTGTCAATCTAGCATACCAAAATTATAAACCATCGCAACTTTTCTGTTAATGATGATGATGATAAATCGAAAAATAACAACGCGCCTTCTTTAAATATATTTTTTAATAAAAAATGTCTTGAATAAAATATGACAAAAATACTTATAAATTGATAAACATGATAGAAACCATTTTATTTTATTCCTAAATTCTAGAACTTTCAAGTGACTCTTACTATAAAACGACGTCAACGTTTCCGTAGCCACTTTCTAGCTCCTAATGTCACTGCAAAATTCCTATTGGAACTTAACCTCAAATTTAAACGTCAATCGTAAACAAACAACCAATATTTTTATACTGGTTGCTACTTAATAACAATTATTATTTAATTATGGCTTATTTTAAAGTTGTAGCGACGAAAGAAAACAGGGGAATATATTTCACCCTTGTTTACTACATGATGGCTTACCAGTGATCTCATCCCTATTTTTTTCTATTTTGTATTGTAAACAGTTGATTTTGTTTCCACTGATTTCACCTAACTGCTGTTTTAATTTTCTTTAAAAGATGGACGTATATCTAAAATTCTTGTTTTTTTCTTATTGCATTTGCCTTTGGAATTTTTATTAAAAACTTGCAAAACTACTACCAATTAACCTCCAAATTCCAAACTACCAAATTCCAAACCTACAGGAGATGTGCCTCTTTAGAAGTTACTGTCACTTCATTGTAATCTTTTAATAGTAACTGGAACTTTCTAGTAATTCTGATGCAAAATAAGTAGTGAAAATTACTTTCAAGTAGTGCGGAAACATAGTGTAAGAATGCAGTAGGGGACAAACTAAATAAAAAGATAAGAAAGACAAGTAATCTAAGAAACAAAATAAAAGGGGTGTCAATAGATTATTATGTAAATTGACATTATTTTTATTAAAAAGAGATTTTTATTAAAAGAGAATTTTGACTTTTTGAGAAAAATGAAAATAATTTGATAAAATAGTTGTTTGAATGCAAAAACAACAATAGAAAAGAAAAGGTAATTGTGGAAGAAGAAGAGTACAAGCAGCAAAAAAAAATAAAAAAGAATAAAAGATTAAAATAAAAAGTTTGACGGAGAACAAACTGTAACATTTAATTACAAGGAACGAAGAACGTATTTAGCCCCAAATATGAATTGGAAAGGATAGGAATATGACCTTTGATGAAGTTAACAATTCTATACTTAGGCCACTGAACAGATATAGTAAAAAAAATTTTTTGTTTGTACGTTATTTTGATAAAATCTCGAGGCTAAGTTGGTGAATTTTATGTCATTCAAATGTCAACAAAGTGAGGTTATGAAAAATGTCATATTGTTTTAGTTTTTTTTTAAGTTCTTAATAATTTAATTAATGATTAATAATTAAAATGAACAATCAAAGTGAACTTAAAGTGAAATAAACGAAAGTGTGACTGTTATTGTCGTTAGGAGAAATGTTTGTAATTTTTATTTTGTATGGAACAAATTCAAGAAAGGTAATGGAATCTAATTACAAATAACCGAATTAATTTATGTACTCACGTTATGGAAGATACGTGTTGCTCCATTAATAATTATAATTATCTTCAATAATCACAACTAGCAACAAATAAGCAGGTAATTTTACCAACTATAACAGGAATCTGCTAATTTTCAAGTTAGGGTGATTAACTTTTTAGAGTGGAGCCAAATAATTTTGAAATTTAAAAATAATTTTCAATTTTTAATTTTTTTATTTATTAATAGTAATTTAAGATTGTTGGATTGATCAGATAAGAATTAAAAAGCACAAAGAGAATTAGAATGTCTCTTAATTCTTATTTTGTTAAATCTATTTGACACCGAGATTTAATTTGATTTTTTTTAATTTTAATTTTTAATTGTTGTTTTTTTCTCTTCATGGAATTTTAAATTTTTATTTCTTTTCTGTGTTAATAAAATAAAATTATCCATTTAGGTGTTTAAAAAGAAATTTATTTGTGTATTTATTTCTGTCTGCTCCGTTAACAACGTTTTACAGATATAATTTAAATAGTTTCCTAATTAAATAGCGTCCCGCCTAATTTAGTCTCATGCATTTATGGAACTTGTATTCTAGTTTAGAAATTATAGCCGGAGAATTTTTTTTATAAAGGTAAGTGATATTTAGTTGTGCATATTTTCAGACTGTTTTGCCTGATTTTGTGTTTGTAAATTTCTACAATAACAAATTTATTTTGCAATTTATAACCTTACATATTTCATAGAGTGTTGGAGGGTTTATTATTATTCACAACAACAAATATTTCTTTTTTTCTTTTTGATCCCACATTATCACAACAATATGGCGCCCGAACGTGGTGCTTTCTTTTTTCTTATTGACCCCATACATATCACAACAATATGTATATAGGGCGTTTTATTTAAAAATCGAAAGTTGAGGTCACTTGTGGTAAAATCTAAAATGATAGGAACTTGTCTTTTATGTCGAAAAAAGCAAATGAATGCCTTGTACGTGATCTCCAAAGGCGCTTCTGTTTGAAGAGAGAAAGATTTGCCGGGGGAAGGGGGGTTATTTTCAGACTGATACAGAAAAAGTGCTTCGAGAAAGGAATAGAATTATAGATAATATTTAGAAAAGATCTAGTTGGTAGGAAATTAAGAATACCCGGAGGCGAGAAAGTCAATAAAAAAATTTTAGCTAAGAAGAATTAATCAAGAAGTTAAAGAAATATTTGTGGAGGCTGTCACAGTGAGGAATAAGGGCAAGCAGGTTCGATGATTGAGTGACGTAACAAGAATGCGCGAACAATCCCAAAGAAAAACGCTGTAAAATCACTCTTACCATAATTTTAACTTTTGCATGTGTAATAAACAAATAAAATTACTTATTGTGTTTTATTGTAATTATTAATCATTGGCTAGTGCTTGTTGACATCCACGTTATGGGTTTCAAAGAATTTAGATTTACGATTAAATCTTCTGCAATTTTAAATATAATTTCAAACTCAGTGCTAATAGGCCAGTAAAATTAGACCCATTTTGGACCGTTGGTGGAAATAAATGTTGGAAAGCGGGAGATCATTTCGATCGCTTCGTTTGAGGTCAAATATAAGGATCCTAGGTTTGCACGGTCCCTCGACTCGAGCTTACCTGAGGGCATCAAAAGAACCACGAAATCTTCGGACCTTTTTTAGTTTATCGCTTATAACTCCAAAGCGGTGCTTTCCAACGAAAACTTTACTATTACAAAAATTAAAGAGCATTAAATTCTGCGTCGGATGAGTATTCAACACTTTAAATCCGTCCAGTGGTATGGTCGGAATCGACTACCGAGAAACGACAATTTTACAAATTTTCGATTTTTCGTCAGACCGGACTACCAGAAGCTTTCCGTATAGAAAAACCCGTTGGACTCATTCTGATTGTTAATATAAGTCGAGAAATACCTATGCTTTGATATTGTAGAGGTTGCCGTATTAAACTAATGGCCATTTCTTTGTCATCCCCCATCAACGCAATTGGGATCAATCCATATGAAGTGCTGCAGTACTCATCGATCGATCATTTCGAAAAAAATTTTTTTTTGTGTTATCACATCTAAGTATTAGTAGATCAAGACCGCTGTTATTTTATTTTTATTCCATTTGATTGAAATATGGCAGCCATATTTGTTTCGTGGTGCACCACGTTGCTTGCATTTTTTGGATGTAAACGTAACTCTTGATATCTGAAGAACGGTTGATCCTAGACATCTGCGGTAAAAATGATTGTATTGCTCAGTGCTCACATGTCGGACTACATTTTTTAATCATAAACATAATATTGATATGACGTACCATAACGAGAACTTCAAAGCCCATAAATACCAAAATAGTAAAATTTCAGATTTAAAATATTTTATACATAGATTACCTCTAACCGTGTACGTTTAAATAGAAAATCCGCCCTAAGACTTCATTTTTATCTGGATATACGAAATATGGCCCCATAAAAGCGGAAATCTTTGTAAAAACTTTAATCTTCGGGATTAAATAACACCCATAAGTAAATGTCCTACAAGAATTATGCTTATGATGAAAAAATGTAGTCCGACATGTGAGCAATACAATAATTTTTACCGCAGGTCTCTAGGATCAACCGTTCTTGAGATATCAAGAGTTACGTTTACATCAAGAAACTGCAAGCAACGTCGTGCACCACGAAACATATATGGCTGCCATATTTCAATCAAATGGAATAAAAATAAAATGATAGTGGTTTTGATCTACTAATGCTTAGGGGTGTTAACACACAAAAAATTATCTTTTTTCGAAATGATCGAGCGACCACTACTGCACTACTTCATATGGATTGATCCTAATTGCTATGATGGGGAATGATGAAAAATAGCCATTAATTTAATCCGGCAACCTGTATAATATCAAAGGTTAGATATTTCTCGACTTATATTAACAATTAGAATGAGTCCAACGGGTTTTTTTATACGGAAAGCCTCTGGGCGTCCGGTCTGACGCAAAAACGAAAATTTGTAAAATTGTTGTTTCTCGACTGTCGATTTCGACCATACCACTGGACCGATTTTGAAGTGTTGCATACTCATCCGCCGCAGAATTTAATGCTCTTTAATTTTTGTAATAGTAAAGTTTTCGTTGGAAAGCACCGCTTTGGAGTTATAAGCGAAAAACTAAAAAAGGTCCGAAGATTTCATGGTTCTTTTGATGCCCTCAGGTAAGCTCGAGTTGAGGGACCGTGCAAACCTAGGATACTTATATTTGACCTCAAACGAAGCGATCGAAACGATCTCCCGCTTTCCAACATTTATTTCCACCAACGGATCCTATTTTACTGGCCGGCCTATAAGTACTATTTAGAATCTCATTATGACTAATTACTTCTTGAATACAGTGAGTCCATAAGTAGCTAGCATCAACATTGCTATCTCAGTTCTTTTAAGAGATGGAAAGAAGCTTAGATTAAGAAAGTTTTCCAGAACTTTATGCTGTGAGAAAAACAAAAACATACTGATTTATTTTTTCAACACCATTGATTGATTTGGTGTGGGCTAAACTTTTACTAAAGTCTGTTTGTTTGCTAGTAACAACTTCTGATCGTCTTTTGTTTTTGAGCCACCTGGTAAATTTTTATTTTTCTTATGGCGGCCATCTTGGATTGTTTGGCGATTGCCCTTGTAATTAGTTATTCAGTCATATCTAACTTACTAACGCCGATAAAAGTTTACATCTTATTGAAATTAAGGAAAACGCTGGTATTACTTTTCAGACAAGAAATAGTGGAGAATGGAAACTGTAATGAAGCTAATAGCCAATTAATGAAAGTGAAGTGATATTTGCCTAATTAGTTAACAGCGTTAAAGGTTTATAAAAAGCACTTCCATGGTAACTAATATGTTTGAAAAGTATATATAAAAAAACTTAAATCAAATCAAACTTAAATCAAAAAAAAATAAAAGTTGATGTAAATAATTCAAAAACAAAAGGCGACTTTTTTGTTCAAAAAAATTTGTTTTTCTCAAATATCGCAAAAAGAGCTACATTAAAATGTAAATGGTCTTTAAAATCAACATAAAATTCTGCAGAACTTTTCCTAATCTAACCTTCATTCCATCTTGTATAACAACGAAGATACCAATGTAGAATGTAAATGCTATCAATTTGGGACACACTGCATATTGGAAATTATTCAATTGGGAATTGAAACATTCTGGTCATGCACTACAATTAATTAATGTACAGATGAAATGTATTCGAAATCACAAACAAATGAACAACATTTCTTCCAAGGGAGCATAACCTAACATCTAACAGCACCAATAGTGCAAAATAAGACAGTTAAGAAGATATCAAGAATTCCAAGTCCTGAAAGTAGTAAAAGATTAACGCAAGTAATCGCATTCCGTGCAAAAAGTGTCGTTATCGAAGTGAGACATTCTTTTTTGGTAGTAATATTGTTTAGTCTGCAAGTCGAGCACGGTTCCAGCAACCTACGATTGTTTTTTTTTGTGAGAAGTATGTCAGACAAGTTGACATTGTTTCTTTTAACGCTTTATAAGTAAAATACTTATCAATGAAAAAGCAGTCTCAATAACTGTAAATCAATTTATTCAAACAAAACTTCATCATCAGAATCGAAAATAAAAATAAAATCAGGTATAAGTGATCGTTTAATGTTGAATTTCAACCTTTTGGAAGGCTATCTATACTGTGGATCCTTATACATTATAGGATTCTAACCCGACTTATACAAGATATTTTATAGAAAATTAAAATGCCTATTAGTTTCTAGATTTCAAATTAAATGATTCTTTTAAATCTTTAAATTCTAAAGTATGATCTAATGTTGATACTTTAGAGAGTGAAACTCTCCTTTAAAGCTTCTTCACCGGGCAAAAATATTCAGTATTTAAGTTCTACATTTCTGGAGATGAAGAGCCTTAAAGTTGCAAATTTTCAATCATTCGAGATTGGAAGGATAAAAATTTTGCTTCTAAGTGTTAACGTATCACGATGATTAAGTTAATATTTTCAGATTTGTAGTATCAGAGTTCCAGAATTTTAAAGTTTCAAGCTTTCAGATTATTGATATTGCTAGCTTTAGAGAATCAGCGTTTCAAAGTTTCAATTGTTCACTTAACAATTAAAAATATTAACATTTCTGAATTTTAAAGCTCCATAGCTTCAAAAATCCAAATAGTTCTGAAAAGGTATGTCTGATATATGCAGTGATATCTGCTTTTATCGGAACTGTTGTGACTTTTGGGTTAGCGATCTTTGGTGATCCACTAGAAGTCCCCTGAGGTAAGTAGTTTCCAATTCTCAGAACACCTGAGTTTCATTATTTTAGTTTGTAAAATTTATAGCTTCCGAGTTTCTATATATTGTCGATATTTCTTCAATGGGGCTCTGAAACACTCTTTCTTGTTTAAATCATGACTCCTGCCATCTTATGTCGATCCTAAGCTTTTTTCACACTACAATATCCACAACTGACCAACAGCTCCGCTGTTGCCTCTAAACGCGTTGATGACGATCTGCATATGCTTCGTCATTTGCCTTTCAACATACGCTGACGCTTTTTAACGGCATCCAAGTCAGTAGTCCTAAGAGCTATCACCTCTGAACCTCATTATTTCAAAACGATGCGGTGCAGAAATTGTATGAATGAGGAGCATACGATAGATCTGTACGGTTACTCTACCAAGTATACTTTTACTTTGAGTTAAGCGACTAGAAATGACGTCATAGGTATTGAGGCAAATGTAATTAAGATTTAATTCGGTTAAATTTCGAAAAAGAATTGTATCAACTTTGTTTAAAGATTACGATTCAACTGGTTTAAAGCCAGTACTATGAACTACAATTTGATTAAGATGTCGACCAATTAGTCAGTATTAATACCAACTAAGCAAGCTAGTTATTACAAAAAGAAATCTATGCAAAATTTTTCTTAATTTATTTTTACCCACAAATATAATAGACTATATCGTATATCACTATAAATAGATTTTTATTTATAATTTATTTCCATAGACACTGATAAATTAACAATGTGTGGGAATTGTCAACAGGTGTAAGATAGATATTAACATATAGTAGATACAAATATAAACTAATACAAATAATAAGAAACAACGATCAACATATAAATATACAACATATTAAAGTTGTGGATAACACAAAAAAAAAGCAATTAAATATAGATGATATTATACCGGGTGGCTATTAAAAAACAAATCTTGTTTCATCTCTGAAACATATTTAGATAGCGATTTGAAACTTTTTTCCTAAGAGACGAAAGATTGAAAATTATGCATAGCAAATTTCATAAGCGAATGTCTTTTAACAACTAAATACTTAAATTTTAAATTTTATTAACCATTAATTTGATAGTCAGCTTAGATCGAAGCAGGCTTTTGTTAAAACAAATTGAATCATGAGTGACATTTAGAATTAGTTGAGTGAGTTAAGTCCGACTTAAAGGTAATTGCAACCTGTTATCGAAAAAAAAATTGGTGCTGCAAAACGATTGTAAGAAAATTTCCAGGGAAGAGATGGACAATTTTTCTCGATAATAAGCGACTTTGCAAATTAGGAGCCATTCTTTCGAGAAAATTGAAGTTAATTAACACCAAATGTAACCAATCTAATCACAATGCAACAACTAACTCTAATAAATGTCACTCATAACTCCATTTGTTTTAACAAATGCCTGCTTCGATCTAAGTTAGTTATCAAATTAGCAACATGTACTCGTTAATTTTAATGTTAAATTTAAAGTTTAATTATTTCGTTGTTAATAGACATACGCTTATAAAACTTGGTCACCGAGGAAAAAAGTTTCAAATCGATATCTAAATGTTTTTCGGAGATATGAAGATTGAAACATGATTCGTTGTTTAATAGCCACCCGGTAATTCGGACATTTGATTTGTAATGTTTTATGTTTTTTCGACTAAGCGGGCTAGTTTCTATGTTTTAAGAATCTGCGAAAATTGTTTTAATTGGTAATGTTTAACATTAAAGGAAAGGAAGAAGTCTAGTATTGGTCGACCAGAATAAGTCAAGCTTCTGCAACAATCTTCTACACGTCCAATGCAAATATTCAATATCCCCCAGAACCAAAACTCCAAACCAAGAAACCATTAATAAATACAGTCAGAAAAAATTAAAAAGGAAATCCAAAGTGGAGAAAAACGTTCTAAAAACGAGTTCTGGTGAAATAACCTCATTTTTAAAAGATTTTGTTGACTTTTTGAACATCATTAAATTAATTGATAGTTGTATTTATAGATTAGACTAAATAACTGTTTCTAAAAGACCAGATGCTTATGGAGAGAGAAAAAACTTTTTGGCGGGACAAACTCTTTCTGTTTACATACCGTTTCTTCTTATACATATAATGTTTTATTTTCCACACTTTTTCCATATAATTTATTGCGATGTATTTGGTACATTTGGCCGATTCAGAAATGAAACGATTTTAAAATCCTACAGACAAAATAAGTAAAGAAAACCAAGAAGACATGATATATTAATCTTCATCTTTTAAAGTCTTAAGTTGAATGTCATCGGGTGCTTTTTAATGGTAGGAGATTTCAACACGACGGTGCAATTTTAAAATAAACATTTTTTAATGGAAGTAATTTCTCAGGTATGCGATAGAAATAAAGCTGCATATATATATGTATATAAGAGAAGTTGCTGTAGCTGTACATATCAAAGCTTAGGTAGTATGAGTTTTAATGTGACATAACAAAATACAATGGACGCCAACGACGGTGTAACGGCGCAAATTGCACAACAAAAATAGTTTTACTCCATGTCATTAAGGTTTTAAGCTTTACCTAGTGTGTTTACCGTCCAGAAATAGTACTGTGTTCATATATAATTTTGACCCACTATACTATTATTATAATAAAATTTATTTTTTCTTCATTGCCATACCGAAGATTAACACAATAAACAACGGGGAGGAATGTCATTTCCTCAAAAGATCAGATTTGCGATTTATTAGTTTTGAAACACATAAAGCTGTTAATCGCGTAAAAGTTATACTAATTATTAAAAATGTAGGTTTGTTTACAAATAAACTTCAAAGTAAAACATAAGTGTTTTTTATATAAGTACAGTTTGGTTCTCAGTGTCTAAATCGTTATAATCTTTTTCCCTCTGAAATTTTCTCTTATCATTTTCACCGTTTTCACTTGAATTCCAAATAACGTACTTAATCAGCAATTCCAATGGATTTATCATGTATACCTTTAACTATTTTAGTTATAGTAGTAAACATTCTTCAGATGCTACTCAATATGGCATTAATGCAAGTAAAAATTATACGAGTTGTTTTTACACGAAATTGCATTAAAATGACTACAAAACTTTCAAGAAATAGCTTTAATAAACACTACTTAAATTGCTATGTATACTTCCACGTTCGTGTTGTGTATTGTGCACGTGGTTTTCGCTTCAATGGCGTGCAAAGGACGGCGAAAATCGAACATATTTTGGATCACCCTGTACAGACCGTAGATGCTAGAAAGGAACCAAAACCAAATTTAGACTCTTCTTGGTGCCATCTATGATATGAAATTTTAAGATCCGGTTTAACCGATATCCAGCTTTCCCATCACTTATTCTAACCTAGAAATCTTTTGAAACAACCTGCACATACGAAACCCACTGTATAATGTAGTCGAATTTTCCGGAATGCCAAACTTGATTTACTTTTAATAAATAAACGTATCAAGAGGAATTTAAGCAGAAATTGGTCGCCCTTTCTCTAGAAATGGTGCTTTCCAAAGTCGGAGATTTCTTTACAGAATCTATTGTGTTGCAGAAGGTATAGTTAAGTGGTAATAGTTTCTATAGACTGATTTTTTTTCGGAATTGTGGCGGTTTTTGTATTTGATTCGGTTTACAATTTCTTGACCCTGAAGATGTCTTTGGAAAATATAGCTTACATTAAGCTATCTTTTCCAAATAGCCACGCTGGAAATTCTCAAACCTACGCTTAATCGATTTTCTACCATAACAGAACCTAAAAACAATTCACGATCGGTGATTCTACGTCTTATATAGGTAAGTAAGACCCCTATGACAATAGGACCTTTAAATCTCGAGATATCGAAGAGGACGTAATTCTTAGGAGTGGGAGAAGTGAAACGGATTAGGACCGATATATAGAGGGTCTAAAGGGCCCATTTTCGAAAACATGGCAAAGTTGTAAATCATCGGGTTTACCGTCTTTTGTTTCTTATCAAAAACTTTCTATCCTCACAAAATGCCGCTCAGAGCTGTCCAATATACCCCGCAAAGTCGGTCTTCTTAGACCTTATGGTTTCTGAGTTTTGATTTTAAAGTTCAAATTGTCCCTTCTCTTCCTACGCTACTATACATTGGAGAAAAATATCTTTGACGTCTCTGTGTGAACGTATGGTGTCCCTAACCGTAAACTAGTATTCGTTCCGATATCTCGAACATGTCCTCTATGTTCGAAGCCTTTGGAATAAAATAAAATTTCACGACAGTTCAAATTATGAGTTGGTGGCCCCCACATACAATTTACCATCATTTTTCAAATTCTCTAGCATCGAACTAATTTTTAATATTTCCTCCTTTCGTCATAAAGAGGGTGGGGGGTATTAGAAACTTTAAGACATTACGACTGACTATTCATGAAAAAACAATTGAAAAAAGCGTCAAAAATCGCACTGTGAAGCTCTCGTTCTCTGAACCTATTCGGACATTATTCCAAGAGCACTTTGGACGTCCCGTCCAACTGTACTAATGTACAGTTGGACTTAATTAATTAATTAACAGCTTAATAGCTCGTCATCCAAAATTCCGTTTTACATTTGAAGGACGTTCTTTATAATATGGGAGCGCATATAATTTGATATAATTATTTGACCATAATGACTTTTTAAAGTGTCTCTGTAAGTTTCTTTTTCAAGCTACATAGTTTTAGAATTTCACTTTTTAGATATTTAAAGGTTTTTTAATTTCAGGATTTTGAAGTTTTGAGATATTTCTGAAGAACTGTCTTTGTGCAGTTAGACCTTGAGTTTAACCTTCAGCTTCAAAGATTCAAAGCTACAAAATTGATTCGTATAGAATATAACCGTAACCCTTAGCGCTTGCTTTGATTCAAAGCATCGACAATTCGAAATTCCGAAGCTTCGAAACTTTTAGTTTCAAGAAAATCCGAAGCAATTTCCCACTTTCGTAATCTTACAGTTTTGGAGTTCAATAGTTTCTAAGAGTCAAAAAGCTTTGAAGGGTTGCGATATTTTAATGAGATGATCGGTTAGAATTAAAGAACTAAAAGATAACCAATAACTATATTAGTCATCCTGAAGGTTTTTGAATCATTCTTAGAACATCTGATAAGAAAAAGAAACAATTAGATAGTTAAATTACAAAGATAGTTAAATAACGAAACTGGTCACTAGAACTTCAGTATCTGCAATACGGTAAACGGTAATTACCATGTCTGCTAATCCTTTTTCCACAGTACTTATAGTGAGATCTAAATTAGTTCTTAAAAATTAGTACTTAATCATTGTCCTCCCACAATTATTTATTTAACACTTCAATTAAGTGTTAAATAAATATTGTGAGAAGACAATGGTTGGAGTATTTATTGTAATCGTATCAAATGGCGAAAGATGCTATACAAGACAGGTGTTATGAGATTCCAATAATTACTTCTGGTATTGTACC
The DNA here is from genome assembly GCA_929113105.1 of Agrypnus murinus. Taxonomy (NCBI): domain Eukaryota; kingdom Metazoa; phylum Arthropoda; class Insecta; order Coleoptera; family Elateridae; genus Agrypnus; species Agrypnus murinus. The sequence continues at coordinate 151,085,155 of OV816028.1, forward strand.
TTAGTGTTTTAAAGATTAACTATATTATATGGTTTGGGTTCTCAATGTTTTGTGCTTGATAAAGCGTTATATTGGATTCTTAGAACAACTAATACGGATAAGATCTGAAGATCGGCTGTAGTTACTGCAATTGGTACCTTCATTTCTTAAGTATACATAAATTGTTTGGGATTTATATGATCAATACCTATGTTCTATTATATGGTCTGTTCACTACCGTAGGCAGATTTTCTAATACCTTTTTGTGACCAGGTTGAAATTATTTTGTCGAATCTCCACTAATGCCACCTGAGTTGATCACTGTTGGAGCAGATATATTTTTTGTTTTCTCGAAAAACGGACTCAGAGACAGACGGAGATCTCGAATTTCGTGAAAATGTTCCACAGCGCTATGAATCTCGACTAAGATTTGTTGGTAGAATAGTAAGCAGGTATAGAATATTTCGTTCTTAGACGTGACGAACCAAGCGCTGTAAGTGGACGGCCTTGGGAATATTTAAATGCATCGATTACAAATAATTTGTTTAACTTAAAAATATAAATAATTAAAAAATCACAAAACTCCACTGACTAAAAAACGGGTTTAAAAATATAAAAATTAAATAAAAACAAAAAGTAAGTAGTGTTGACTAATTTACAGAGTTAAAACTTTAATATAAAAAGGATAAAGCATATCGGTCTTTTAGAACTCGTAAACAAAGTAGAACAAAAATGAGCTGTATTTTAAATATATACTTACATTAGTAAGTTCAATATGGCCGATGTATTCACTATCAAAGGACATAAGATTTTCGTAATCTAAAGCAGTATTAATGGGAACACAATAATAAGTATGAGCGCCAATAATAAAATCTTTAAAATAATCGCCCCAGTCATTTATAACAACTTGCAAACATGTCTCACGATGATTTGTTTTGTCCAAAACTCCAAACAATATGAATCAGCTATACATAAGCAATCGCCATCATCTAATATTTGTTAATTTGCCTGCTTTCTATGGTTTTAAACTATGCGGGTTTGTCTACGCAACCTAATAACAAATCAAAAGTTAAACACTGCGCTGCAAGTTGATGGTCATTCTCGTGTGTATTCAGTGTTTTAAACTAATTTATTTAAAAAAATCAAACTTAAAGAAATACAGAAATTAAATAGTGTTGACTAATCCACACAACAAAAGTTTCAATATATTAATAGAATCACGTAAATCGACCCAGTAGAACTCTCAAACGAGCTGGAACAAAGATAAGCTTTGTGTTTTAAATATAATTATAGATTTAAGCGATCAAAATTAATTCCATTTCATATTTAATAAAAAAGGGTACAGCACGTTAATTCATCATGGAGTGCTTAGTTTTTGCTTTTACATAGCAGTAGGTTGCTTGCAACAAGAGCGAAGTTGGCGAACTAAGATAGATCAGGGTCAGGTATGTAGAGTGGTATTGTGTATTATTATAATTAATTAAATATATGTTGCAGTAAGTAAATTTAATTTTTCTAAATATTACATTCTTAAAGAAATTAAATTTACTCAGAAACTGTATGGAGTTCCGGTATATACATATTGTGATGATATTTGGCATGTAATATAAAGAAAATAGTCATTCAGTGGGTTTTACCAAGTTTAAATAAACTTTTCCAACGAAATGTTAGATCTCACTGTGAAAATTTTTATATCATACATTTTTTCTTTTTTAAGAAAATATAAAAAGGTTTTATCCGAATCAACATGCACTCTAGAGCACACTGGGCAGTGAAAGGATATTTCTAAAGTTGATTTTTCTTAGAATCTTGGTAATTTTTCATTATTCAGCTAAGGATGTGAGATCGTGACCTAATTAGGCAATTAAAATAAAGTAGAGGCCAAATTAAGGCAAGCCTTGACCTAAAACAGACAAGATCTATGGTAGTGATGATGTATGCAGGTGTTTGCTACCTTACCTGAATTATTTGTATGAGAAAATAATGTTTCAGGTTAACGAGATTTTGATATTGTTAAATCTTTTTTCATTAGCTAGATTATACAACTCGTGGCTAAAATATCTTAATGCTGTTTTGTTAAGCAGTTTCTTAAGAACAATTTTGAAACCATCTCGGATGTTAGGATTGCGTTTTGTAGAAGATATCATTGAAATAAAATGCAAGTTTGTGCGTTTTTCCATGCAATCTGAAACAATATAATTTAGCTAATATTCTCATATTATTGATATCCAAAAGTATGTAAATAATGTTTATTAGAATGTAAGGTAGGATTTTTTTGTCAAGATAGGACGATAATAATACGTAATAGGTAATTTAAACGTAACGTAAATAGGTAATTCTAAGTAATTAAGTTAATTTTAGTTATTTGTAGGAAATGTATTTTGGCTGACATTCTCTAGTGGCCTTAATATTTTATCAACATAAATGTCATATATCAATGGAAATGGATTTTCTTTAGCTATCTATTTATTGAATTTATTTAAAGAATGATTAATAGTTATAAACACTTATGTGGTTATGTTGTATTTAGTTTTAAAAATTCTTTTGTTTGTAACCAAAAAAATCACTATAGCGACTATTTTAGTAACAAATTCTCTATGTTTTTAGACCTTGAACCAAACCTTTTAGAACCAAACAGTGCACATATGTTGAGAGCAAAAATTTTAAGGTTATGTTGTGAGTTGTGAAAAATATAAACAAACCATACGTCAAAAATGTTAGGTTATATTTTGTTGAAATGTCAAAGTGTTAAAATAATCATCGAAGGTCTTTGAATATAATAATAATAATAACTACTACAACCCGTAACCTAAACCAAGGCCCCAGAAGCTATAAGCTTGTGCGGGAGGGAGGGGGCGATTATTATTATTATGTAGGCCCAATATGCGGCTGCAGCCGACTTACAGATGGAACAGCGCAAATCCCACATTTGTGTAACAGCTAAGGAAAACTGCAGAAAACCTATGACATGATACATGATACCTATGAATACATATGACTGTTTTTAATAATAATAATAACATTTAATTAACATAATAATCAGTGTTGCGAATTTATTTGTGAAATAATTATTTTTTTTGTAAATACGAGTAAAAAATTGTATTTGGATAATGGAACTTTTAACTTTCGTTATAATTTGGATGTTGGCAGGGAATTTAAAAATATAGTCATTACTTGGACTTACCATATTTCGTATACGCAGTTGGATTTTAATTTCGATTTAATAATACCGTTTATTTTAACACAATTTAAAAGAGTGGTAAGTGGTTGTTCGTCCATCATTTTATTATTTAAACCATTAAAGAATATTTGCTTTATATTTCTTTTGTGTACATTACTTGTGTTTATTTATTTAGTGCCCTGTTCAAGCGACTCGCCTGAAGGTCTCAGTGGTGGAGTTTTTGAAGTTTCACCACGATTGTAATTAACCGGACCATTTTTTTACCTCTGTAAAGGTAGGTGGTTTGTATTTTATATGTATCATCACTGTGCCACTACCACTATTTATCTGTCTGTCTGTTTATTATTTGGTGACCCAAGTCTGTTGCTGTGTAGTTTGTTTGCACTGTCATATAAAACAATTATAGTTTTTTATTTTCAATCAACCCAAAATTCGCAGCAGTATGTATTAACCAAAAATATTTGCTATAGTGTAGAATCGAAAATAGTAAAAAATACCGGGGTTTCCATTTAAAAAAAAGTTGATAGTAGCCGGAATAAAAGAACTCACCCTGTATATACAAAAATATTACAAAATTTAAATTTGTTTTATACCAAGCATAACTCTTCTCATAACTCTTATAGTTTCCCTGACAAGATGCAAGGTTATCTTGCGTGAAACACCCTGTGCATGCATTTGGATAAAATATTATTTACTACATTTTTACTTTTTCCCTACTAATAAATAATAAACAGCTACTACTATAATAAATATATAACTTTTATTATCTATGTAGACATCTCGATTTAAAACAATTATTATAGTATGTACATTTTTATTGGTTTGTTCTTCAGCTAGAACCCTTAAAACCTATTCGTTTATTTTAACCTGAGGTCGAAGCACGACCGACCTTGAAAGCAAGATCTTAGCGTGACCTTGACCTTTTTTTTACCATTGATATCTAGTCTTTAACAGTGACCTTGAAAAACTGGAAATGGTGGAATCAGAAAATAGAACCTTGAAGCACGGCATTCAAAAAGTGTTGGGATGGATCTAGAAACGGATTTTTACCTAGTTACGATTGAAATGTCTCTAAAAAACATCCAGGTATAAAAATAATTTATCTCTAATTATCTTTAATCTGTCATTTGGGCGTCCAGTGGAAGTGTGCTTTACACTTGGTGGGGCAATAGTGTGAGGAAGTCCGATAGCTCCTAAACGGTAACAGCTAGAAGAATCGTTCTAATACGGATGTAAACAGTGGATAGAGGCGCATCTAGAGAAATTATTTTCAGATATACAGGGTGTTGCAGAAAAGTGTGGCACGCTTAAGGTAACTTTTTTTAAATAGAAAGCCCCAAATATTTTTGCATATTTAACACCTGTCTTGACAGGTTTATTCATATCTAAGATTTTAGCGCCATCTAATGACCGGTTTAGAAGTTATAAATTTCTTTTCAAAAAAATTGAGTTTTACATTATCCCAGTTGTAGGGTGCTCTTCTTTAAAAGAAAATGGACCCACCATGTACAGGGTGTTCAAAATTAATTTTTAAATTTAGAGAACTTCAAAGCTAAAATTCACAACTTTTTCAAATGGAACACCCTGTATATTTTGTACCTTTGTGATGCAGAATTAAATAACGAACATTTTTTGTAGGTACGTCCCTATAGCTATCTGTAACCACTTTTGATTTATTGAGAAAAAACTGCAAGAAGTACACAATTAAAAACAATTATTTATTTAGTTGTCAAGTGTGTTGGTTGTTTTTGTTCAACAAAACATTAAAGCATCTAGCAATTGTTGTGAACGTATGCAAAACGTACATTTCTCGAAGTTATCGACCATCAATGTTTAGTTCTAGTAGGTGTTTTAGTTTTTCAAAATCAATTTTAGTAATGAAGAACTTATAGACATGTCTTTTGTTTTGGGAGAGTCGGAAAGAAATTGTTTGCTTGTCCGCCGAATTTACCACCAACGGTATCCTGAACGGAGGCTCCCTAAAGTTCACAGCTTTCAATACCGGCTCGATAGATTTGTGAGGACCGGCAATGTACAGTACGAAAAAAGTGAACGAATTAACAATGTTGTGAACGAAGAAAGTGAGTTATCTGTTGTGCTGGCAACGATTGAGAATCCCCATGTTAATCAGAGAGAAGTGAATTCATCTGTAGGAATAAGTAGACGTTCTGTTGGTCGAATCTTAAAGAAAAATAAGTTTCATGCATATCACATTCAAATGCACCAGGAATTAACTGATGACGATTTCCTAAAACGTTTCCTGTTTTGTAATTGGGCCATAGGTAAAATGCAAGACGATGCTGCATTCTTCAACAATGTTTTGTTCACTGATGAGGCAACGTTTCATGCTTTAAAATGGATTTGTTAACATGCACAATTTCCATTATTATGCTACAGAAAATCCCCGCTTTTCAGACAACTTGATAACCAGCACAGATGGTCCATAAACATTTGGGGAGGAATTATTGTAGAACATGTAAAAGGGCCACATTTTTTAGAGGCCACAGAACTATCTGCCACAATTATTGGCGAACCTTCCTTAAAGGATCCGAAATGGGATGTGGCTTCAGCATTATTTATATGCAGTAAGAGACCACCTAAATAATATCTACCCACATCAATGGATTGGAAGGAATGGACCGACTAAATGGCCTGCGAGATCTCCTGATCCTACAAAAATGGATTTCTTTTTATTGGGATATGTGAAAGGAATTGTTTATACAGAGACACCAACACAGTGTGTCCATGTAAATGGGCAACATATAGAGCATTTGTTATAGTTTTTTTCTTTTGTTTTATTTGAAAAACCTTGATTTTTTAAATAAATAATTTTTTAATTGTGTAGTTCTTGCAGTTTTTTCTCAATAAATCAAAAGTGGTTACAGATAGCTATAGAGACGTACATACAAAAAATGTTCGTTATTTAATTCTGCATCACAAAGGTACAAAATATACAGCGTGTTCCATTTGAAAAAGTTGTGAATTTTAGCTTTGAAGTTCTCTAAATTTAAAAATTAATTTTGAACACCCTGTACATGGTGGGTCCATTTTCTTTTAAAGAAGAGCACCCTACAACTGGGATAATGTAAAACTCAATTTTTCTGAAAAAAAATTTATAACTTCTAAATCGGTCATTAGATGGGGCTAAAATTTTAGATATGAATAAACCTGCCAAGAGAGGTGTTAAATATGCAAAAATATTTGGGGCATTCTATTAAAAAAACTACCTTAAGCGTGCCACACTTCTCTGCAACACCCTGTATATTTGAAAATAATTTCTCTTAGATGCGCCTCTATCCACTGTTTACATCCGTATTAGAACGATTTTTCTAGCTGTTACCGTTTAGGAGCTATCGGACTTCCCCACACTATTGCCCCACACGGTATTTGAGGTCTTCAATCATCCATAAAACCAGAAATATGCTGTTTGGGATGGTATCGGATAGAAAGTCTATAAAGATTATAAAGAAAGAATCATTCAATGGACAATTGCGGCCATTTTCGGAAGAACTGGGTATCAGACAAAATGTGTTTTGAGAATATCAGCTTCAAATATTTTAATTCGTTAAAAATATTCGCAAATTACTTTTACAATTAAAATTATGGCTATTAAGTTAATTTAATAAGTTTATGATGTAATTTTTGCATTAAATATATTTTTGTTAATTAATTTTATGCAATAAAGTATAAGAACTAAAATAAAAATTTTTGACATCGTTCTACAATAAAGTTCTCAGATTTTAGTAAAATATTTGATGTTAATCCCGACTAGGTAAGGTAACCAGGCGCCTCGCTTCTGTCGGGACAGTCCCGCTTTTGCTTCACCTGTCCCGGTGCCCACAAAATCTTCAGAATGTCCCACTTTTTATGGATAATCGCCTAATAATAAAGTAAACTAAGTACATTACGTTTATAGTTGGAACAATAATAGTTATTTATGTATTAAGGGCATAAAGAAGCTTTTATGGCCAGAAGCGTTATTTCTAGCCCGAGGCGTCAGCCGAGGGCTATGAAAAGGCTGTAGGGCCATAAAAGCAAGTTATGCCCGAAATGCATACACTATTTTATGCACAGATTGTTTTTATCTCAAATCTATTATTGTGTAAAAAATATAATTAAATGAGTACGTAGGTTACATCAAGCCGCTGTACGTATACTTATGTGCTTATATACGAAGTACGTTACTATAGTTACTATCTAAAATACTTAATTTCAGCTTATTTTCATTGGTGATAAGTTTACAAATTATATTAAGAACCAATCAAGTTCTACAAATACAGCTCTGACATTTAATTGACGTTTCATTATTGCCCGTCGGATCATAAAGAGGCCCTTGGGCCATAAAAAGACGTTTATGTTTAGATGAGTCTTGCAATAATAGTCTAATTATAATGCATCTGTGCATAAACGTAAATGATAACTTTTTAATTAAGTTTCTTCTAACTTCTAAATTGCAGTAAACTATATTTAATATTGCTATACAACGGAGTTATCTTATTTTAATTTGACCGTGGCAATTATAAATATCGGACACTTTATTCGGGTTCAAATACAAACACAGAATTAGCATTAATTACAACAGATAACCGCAGCGGCACATATATAATGCCAATCACATTATTATCAAACAAAAGTAAAATCTGTAAAATAGGGGAAGCCCACTCAACTAACAACAGGTGTTCTTGGAAATGACGAAGACATGAAAAAGATGTATTTTTTACATATTAATTTTAACGCACCAAAAATATACCGGAAGGCACGTAATTATTACATGCCATTGAGCAACGCTTTGGAATATTAATTGTGGTATGCAAAAAGAATTAGAGGCACGTAATTTTCATATAAATATGTATTACAGCGCTACTTGAACACAAAGCATCTGGCTACCGATAAGCATAAAGTATATGTAAATGTTACTGCCTCTTCTTCTAAGTTACATTTCTTTCGTAAAACTAATTTTGAAAACAAGAAAAGCAATTAGCGTTAGCTAAAGGACTGTTTGAAATTCATACTATTAATAAAAATCAGTTTGCGGTCAGTGGATTGTTCGAAAATCTTGCTTAATAAATTATTTATTGATTTAGAAATCTGGTAACCCCTTCTACGAATAGGAGAGGAGTGGCAAAGGTGTTAGTATCCAGCAAAACCAAAATACCAAGGGGAGAGTGGGGGTAACATCTGAGCATATGGAATTAATCATCGATCAAAAACTTTTGAAATATTTACGTTTAAAGTTGCATTTTTTTGGAGGTTATGTTAATCATTTTTTCAATAATATTTCGATGTTTGCCGATGGCTGTAGTATCTAAATTGCCACTGACGTGATATTTCAGCAAGAGCTTACTGCAAGAATATATTTTTTGTACCTCCGTCCTATTGAATTAATCTTGCAGATAGTTCCAAAATAATTCAGAAACTAAAGGTAAGTACTCAGAGCAGCGGATCCGCCGGCGGATGTCATACGATTGGTCGGTTTGAGTCGATTTGACTCAAACCGACCAATCGTATGACATTCGCCGGCGGATCCGCTGCTGTGAGTACTTAGCTTAAGAGTTTGCCGACCTAGCCCGGAAGAAGCTAGGGATTTTTATGTTTGTCAGATAGTAATAACTTTTATTAAATTTCCAAAAGTCAAACAGAGATAAATGACATTTTAAATTCAAATGTTTTTGTTGTTGGTTATTACCATCAAGAAAACAAAAAATCCTAAATACATACCATCCAAAGAATAAAAAAATTAATTTTAGCTAACCAAATTTTATAGAAGTCGGCACAAAAAATTTATGGAGCACGCGCCCAGAAACTACATTGCAAATAATAATAAGCAAGCACACTAGTATGCGAACATATAGTTTACGGGCTAGTGTCAAAATACTTTTTAACTTGCTATTGCAACGCGAGAGAAAATATCAATCATAATTTCCTTTAGAGCTGCATTAACTCCTTGGTGAGAGGGTACATTTTGTACTAAAGTTATTGCTTTGAATATAACCCTACGTTCGAAATTTGTGTTTAAAATGAAAATATAAAAATAAAATCCTTATTAGGTAAGTCACTAATTTAATACGTTTTCACACAGTAGTAGGTATATATGTGTATAAACTATAATCTGAAAGTACACCTGTTCGCTACATTGATAAAAGCAGTGCACTATATATAAACATAGTAGTATATATAGATATATAGCTACTCGCTAATCGCGTTATATAGAATGAATAAATGTTCATGAATAAATGAGTTAAAGGAGTTGATAGGTTAAATGTTATATATTAGGTTATAGGTTAAGCCGTTAAGCAAGCTGCAGGTTAGGTTATGCTTATAAGTTGGGTTATAAGTTTGGGAGTGGGTTAGGTTATGGGTTAGGCTATGATTAGGTTGACTTAGCTTATTAGGTTACTTGACCTTTTATGATTTAAACTATGGGTAAGGTTATGGTTAGGTTATAGATTCGGTTAGAGGTTAGGTTATGGTTTATGTTATTGGTCAGGTTATAGGTTAAGTTACAGGTTAGGTTAGAGATTAGGTTACAGATATATTATAAGTTAGGTCATTGGCTAGGTTCTGGTTACGTTATAGGTTAAGTTATTAATTAGGTTGTAGATTAGATTATGGGTTAAGTTAAGTTAAGGTTTGGTAATAGGTTAGATCAGACTAGATTAGGAGTTAAGTTAGCTTGGTTGTTATGATATGTTAGATATGTCAGGTTAAGTAACAGATTAGGTACCACTACGTTATAGATTTGGCTTGGTTAGGTAAGGTTACAGTTTATGTGAGACGATCAGTTAAGCTAAGTTGAGTGGCAGATTCATTTTGAGGTTCTATTAAATTATACATTGGGTTTTAAGAGTTAATTTTAGTTTCTGTTACGACAGAAGCAAGGTGAGGTTAGGTATTGGACTACGTTCTGCTTGGCTTGCTTTGGTTTGACGGTAGGTATGATGCCTGTGAGAAAGGATACATATGGCAATCTACCAAATGTTTTGCATTTCTTACTTTTCTTACAAAAGTTTAATTGTTTTTGCATCCTGCAGACCATCGCATCGATACAATTGTTGTATGTCTATGATTCTTTCTGCCAACATAGGTTTATACAGGTTGTTATAAAACCATATCCAATTTGACTTCTTTTTGTGCAATTCCAGTTTTTTTAACTGCTACAATTAATTATATTGCTAACTAATAGAGTATGAGTAGGTAATAGGCCATCTTAGGCAGACGTTTCTAGTGACTTTTTTGTTTAAGGTTGGTACCCCTAGGGGAAAATCTAGTGAGTTTTTTATGGTTGTTAAGTACGGAACCTGTATTACCGGCATTCTGTATTATCGGCATTTGGTTCGTCACTCGGCTAAATGGCACCGCTGTTGCTAGGGGAAAACAGATGGCGCCAGTGTCGTTTTATGTCAAATCTGGGGACTTTTTATGTCGATCTCTCTCTAATCTAGGGACTTTTATGTTGATCTCTCTCTCTAATCTAGGGACTTGTCAAGATTCTATATTACAGGTGTTGGTTCAGGATTCTGCTAAATTGCTAGGGGCTAATAGAGAAGGCTAGTAGCTCTTGCAGGGTTCGAGACTCTGCTATGCATGTAATAGTGTTGCGACTGGTGACACCGGTCTCTTTCGATCTAGGACGTATCTCTGTGAAACCTAGGGACTTTTATGCATGTTTCTGTCTAGTGGCTTTTTGGTAGGTCTCTGTCTAGCAACTTAGATGACTATCTTCAGCGGACATAGAAGCTTCTACGATAGCTCTGCAGATGCTATATGGGATTTGTTAAATGTTTTGGAACTATGTATTTGTCTTAACACACATTTATAAATAAATGAACAATAGTTACTTGAACCTAATAGAGATTTGTATGCTGCTACTGCTCATACATAGGTAAAGGTTATATTCTTCTCCCACATGGTTTATGTCTTAACAAAACTGTATCACTGCTATGAGCCCTGAAAGAACGTATTAATGGCAAAATTACTCTTAAATAAAACACACACAATGCCGACTCGCTTTTTTATTTTATTTAACCATGATACATTGCAGCCTTAAATACATATATACAACTTTTTCTAGTGTTTGAATACATACATTTATTCGTATACTTACGTATGTTATTAAATGCAGGGCCTCTTATGTCCATAGGGAACAGAGTCGAAACTGTCGTCAAACTTACGTTTTTCTGACCTATAGTAAAAATAAGATAAGAATAAAGTAGATGGCGCTTCGATCCAAGTTATATTTACACACCTAAAATTAAGACCGCGGAAAATTTGAAAATTAATATTGTTTAGTGTTCAAAATATTTACTGAAGAATATTACAATTTATTTCTGTACTTTTGTACAAGATGCTAGTGTATCTTATAAACAATTTATAAATAGAACTAACGAATAATGCACACTATCATAACACTGTAATAATACTATCATTCGAAAAACATTAAAAATTATTTTATATTGGCACAATATCAATATCTCTATGTTCGTCTGAGTCTTTGGGTTGGAACTTTACAATCCTAAACTTATAGTTTTTCCACAACATCCTCTACCATTTCCTCTAAATCCTACCTTCGATTTTCTTCATTAATAATGTGGTATATACAATATTTCTATCGATTTGCAGTAATGGTAGAAATTCCTTGATTAGGAAGCTTTTTCACGTCAGCAAGTGAATAGGTTGTAGTATGTATTATTAGCAGTTATGTAGTAATATATGTTTCACTTGTGCCCATATCAACTCGATTGGATTTAAATTACAAATAGAAGGGGGCAGTCCTAATATGGTTCTTCCATTACTTTTCACCATTTCATCGATTTGGACCACTATGAATTACTTTTCCTCTTGGATTTTTGGAGGATTGTCGTTCAGCCATAGTTAAACTTAGCGCTTAAAATATTATTACGTTTATTTAAACTACAGTTAAAATTGTTACATAAATCATCATTTCTGCACAGTAATAAGAATAGAGCGGGTAAGTTCTAAAAGGACTATTGTTTTAATAAAAGGAATGAAAATTATTGACTTGAGAAAAACTCGAACTAAACCATAACCTCAAAAATTGTCAGTATTAATATCTTAGACATAGAAGCAACGTTGCCGTATATTAGGTATGAATTTCCGATTTTCCCATTCATTTAAAACTTTGTAGGTTAATTAATGAGCACTTTGTCACGTTACTTATGAATTTACATTGATTGTGTGGAACCCCGACACTGCGAAATGCGGTATAAGAGGAATGGATTATGTATGTATGTATGTATGTATAGTAGTTGTGCGAACGTAAGCCATAACGTTTATTGTACAACTGAAACGGCGCTTTCACATAATTTATGCACAAATTTGCTTTTTTAAGTTGTGTGAACGTGCCTCGTATTTTAGCCAATCAACGCGAAAATCAAGCTTGTCCTGTACCGTCCTTCGCTTTATTCTTAGCTGAATTCTACTATAGGTCTGTAGATCTTTGTTCCATTTTTGGTGATCACCTGGTGGTGTTTTGTACGGCGTATATTGAAAGAGGCAATGTATAGAGGCTCAACAGGCTCTTTGGATGTAACCATCTGCCTCATACTGTGGAAGTTGATGAGCTTCAGTACATCATAGTTCAGTCTAATACCTTTTACTTTACACACAGTGAAGTAAGTGTGATACTTAGAACTGAATATAATGTAGCTGTAGTTCTTAGGACCTCCAGAGGTAAATGCTACTATATAGCTACCAGGACCGTAGTCTTCTAGCTCATCGGTCATTTCCCGCAAGCTGGAACCCGTTGGTACATCCCATTCCCCTTTTCTGCTAATGTAAATGATAGAATCCGTATCGTAATATAGCACCCTATCTCCAAGACGTTCCAGATAGCTGTATAATTTAAGACGGGCCTGGGTTGTTGTATATGCCGCAATTGCTACATTGACTATTGACGAAAGGTCTGCAGAGTCGTCTTTGTATTGCCAACCAACTATCAGAGTGTCTTCATTAACAGCTTCGATGTAGTTAACTTGTATAGCCGGGTTTGATAGAAGCTCCTCTAACGCATAAGGTTGACAAATTATAGTTGTTTTAGGCTGATTCTCACGCTGGCCAAATTTGCCTGAAATCATGCATTCAATAATTAATATAAATTAATGAATTAGTTGTGATAAACTTACCCCATAACGAATTTAACATTAGTTTAGCCAAAGCTCTTAATCCGGGGTTTTTTAGTATTTCCGAGAATTCCATGCGTATACCTTCCTTCTCGAAAAATCCCTCGATATATGCATTCTTCTTCTCTGCATCGGACAAGCAATCCCCGGGCCAGCCTGATGCCTGCTGTTTCATTTTTATAAACTTGTTTATCATTTCCGTAAATAAACCGCCAACCTTCTTCATTGTGGTATACTGTTCTATGTTGTATTGCCAAACTTCGTAAACTTCCAGCATGACATACCCCTTCTCCAAGGCTTTTTGTACATCGTCTATTACCCAAGTACCCGTCAATGCTAGTTCACCTTCCGTATGATTACATTCGTTCTGGTTAAGCTCTGAACCGCAGGTTTTGCATAACACAAGCATTAGCTTGTTGTTCATTCTGAGTGGTAGTACCGGGTGGTACAGCTGTTGCGGCGGCAAGACTTTACATTTGATGAGACCGTCTGTATGTTCTAAATCAAGTTTTTTGCAAGCATCGCTCACGTAAACCTTAGGATGTCCAATAGGAAACTTGCCATACTTACACACCCAAGGATCTTCATGCACAGGTTCATCTCGTCTTACGGATAGACAGGTGTGCCCGTGATAGTAACACCCGTGAAAATCAAATACTTGTCGTGTTTCTTCACAGTAACCATCAACCTTGACGCCATCTACTATAGTCTCTCGCTGCTTGACTGAATGTTTAATGTTGATACCTCTTTGAGTCCCTTCATAGATTAACCAGAGTAGTAGGTATTCCGGCCGTTGGCCAGCCCCCCTCCACTTTTCTCCACTCCTATCCACTCCCCCACTTAGGCCCCCCACTTAAGCCCCGCTCCTCCCCACCCCTATCCCTACTCTGTCGCCATTTTGAATCGCCATCTTGGATCGACATTTTGAAATGTCATTTTGAATGTCATTTGCATATCCGCCATTTTGTATCTGTTATTTTGAATTTGTCAATTTTGTTTCTGTCATTTACATATCTACAATTTTGTATCTGTCAGCAAGAGAGAGGGCCAGAGCGAGAGAGAGAGAGGGCCAGAGCGAGAGCGAGAGAGAGGGCGAGAGAGAGATGCAACTCTCTCGCTCTCACTTGTCATTTCCAACTTGTCATTGTTTGCCACTGAAAGATTTGAATTCCTAATGACTCAACTGCCATCTATCAGTAACGGCCTGTGATCGTTATAGTAGACTTCTATACGCCTGTAGATAGGCAACCTGTTACACTTTTTTTTTATAAAAATAAATTTTGGAGTAACCAGGGTTCGAACGCTCAACCATCTGATTAGAACCCCATAGCTTAACCCCGAGACCACAGAGCTTGTCTATTAAAGTACTACGAAGGGTGTTTTTATAAAAAAAGTGTTTAAAAATATTTTAAGCGCTAAGTTTAACTATGGCTGAACGACAATCCTCCAAAAATCCAAGAGGAAAAGTAATTCATAGTGGTCCAAATCGATGAAATGGTGAAAAGTAGTGGAAGAACCATATTAGGACTGCCCCCTTCTATTTGTAATTTAAATCCAATCGAGTTGATATGGGCACAAGTGAAACATATATTACTACATAACTGCTAATAATACATACTACAACCTATTCACTTGCTGACGTGAAAAAGCTTCCTAATCAAGGAATTTCTACCATTACTGCAAATCGATAGAAATATTGTATATACCACATTATTAATGAAGAAAATCGAAGGTAGGATTTAGAGGAAATGGTAGAGGATGTTGTGGAAAAACTATAAGTTTAGGATTGTAAAGTTCCAACCCAAAGACTCAGACGAACATAGAGATATTGATATTGTGCCAATATAAAATAATTTTTAATGTTTTTCGAATGATAGTATTATTACAGTGTTATGATAGTGTGCATTATTCGTTAGTTCTATTTATAAATTGTTTATAAGATACACTAGCATCTTGTACAAAAGTACAGAAATAAATTGTAATATTCTTCAGTAAATATTTTGAACACTAAACAATATTAATTTTCAAATTTTCCGCGGTCTTAATTTTAGGTGTGTAAATATAACTTGGATCGAAGCGCCATCTACTTTATTCTTATCTTATTTTTACTATAGGTCAGAAAAACGTAAGTTTGACGACAGTTTCGACTCTGTTCCCTATGGACATAAGAGGCCCTGCATTTAATAACATACGTAAGTATACGAATAAATGTATGTATTCAAACACTAGAAAAAGTTGTATATATGTATTTAAGGCTGCAATGTATCATGGTTAAATAAAATAAAAAAGCGAGTCGGCATTGTGTGTGTTTTATTTAAGAGTAATTTTGCCATTAATACGTTCTTTCAGGGCTCATAGCAGTGATACAGTTTTGTTAAGACATAAACCATGTGGGAGAAGAATATAACCTTTACCTATGTATGAGCAGTAGCAGCATACAAATCTCTATTAGGTTCAAGTAACTATTGTTCATTTATTTATAAATGTGTGTTAAGACAAATACATAGTTCCAAAACATTTAACAAATCCCATATAGCATCTGCAGAGCTATCGTAGAAGCTTCTATGTCCGCTGAAGATAGTCATCTAAGTTGCTAGACAGAGACCTACCAAAAAGCCACTAGACAGAAACATGCATAAAAGTCCCTAGGTTTCACAGAGATACGTCCTAGATCGAAAGAGACCGGTGTCACCAGTCGCAACAGCCCGATTTAGCAAAGACCAGAACCTGTTAAGCAACCGCAACACTATTACATGCATAGCAGAGTCTCGAACCCTGCAAGAGCTACTAGCCTCCTCTATTAGCCCCTAGCAATTTAGCAGAACCCTGAACCAACACCTGTAATATAGAATCTTGACAAGTCCCTAGATTCGAGAGAGAGATCAACATAACAGTCCCTAGATTAGAGGGAGATCGACATAAAAAGTCCCCAGATTTGACATAAAACGACACTGGCGCCATCTGTTTTCCCCTAGCAACAGCGGTGCCATTTAGCCGAGTGACGAACCAAATGCCGATAATACAGAATGCCGGTAATACAGGTTCCGTACTTAACAACCATAAAAAACTCACTAGATTTTCCCCTAGGGGTACCAACCTTAAACAAAAAAGTCACTAGAAACGTCTGCCTAAGATGGCCTATTACCTACTCATACTCTATTAGTTAGCAATATAATTAATTGTAGCAGTTAAAAAAACTGGAATTGCACAAAAAGAAGTCAAATTGGATATGGTTTTATAACAACCTGTATAAACCTATGTTGGCAGAAAGAATCATAGACATACAACAATTGTATCGATGCGATGGTCTGCAGGATGCAAAAACAATTAAACTTTTGTAAGAAAAGTAAGAAATGCAAAACATTTGGTAGATTGCCATATGTATCCTTTCTCACAGGCATCATACCTACCGTCAAACCAAAGCAAGCCAAGCAGAACGTAGTCCAATACCTAACCTCACCTTGCTTCTGTCGTAACAGAAACTAAAATTAACTCTTAAAACCCAATGTATAATTTAATAGAACCTCAAAATGAATCTGCCACTCAACTTAGCTTAACTGATCGTCTCACATAAACTGTAACCTTACCTAACCAAGCCAAATCAGAAAATTAGCTTTAAGTGTGATTTTCTCTGTTAAACCTAACCATAAAAATATTGCTTTAAAATCTTCAAAAATTATATTCTTGAAAATTTTTAAAAATCAAAATTTTTAAACATTTCAAATTTGGGGGGTCGTAGGAAAAATATTGTACATTACACGTTGGAAAGTAACTTTTCTGCACTCGTGTAATTTCTGCACTCGGCTTACGCCTCGTGCGTCAATTCACACTCGTGCGTACGAAAAGTTTCACTTTCCACACTAGTAATGTAATATACTATAATACTCTAGCACGATGACTGGATTTTAATAATATTATGCAATATAAGCTGGTGATTGGTTGTTATCTTTTGAGGAGTGAGTTTTTTAAAAATAACACACGTTGCTAGGGGCAACGTAGGTTATAATGTAACATAAGAGTAAACAATCACTTTCCTTATTTAAAATGACCATAGTAAACATGGTATTTATATAGAGGTGTTGGATAATAGTTATTTATATTATTAGTGGGATAGAAGCATCATTACACAACGAGTGTGTAGATTACAGATAACGAGGGCGTTATCCCGAGTATCTGTAACACACGAGTTACTGAATGTGCTTTAGCCCACGTATGATATACAAAACTTTATCTATGACTGCAAAAAATTAAGAAAATCGAAAATTTAATGCTGCGATAACTCCTTTTTTTTACATCAAAAGTAAGGTGACCTATGGATATGTTCAGTAAGCACTATGGCAACCGCTTACAATTTTTCAAACAAAGCTCGCCATTTTGAGATAATCAGTAAAAATTGTGCTTTGTGGTAAAAATAAGAAAATTGTAAACATGAGTGACTCAGAAAGTTTACCTTCTGATATCGAAGAAG
Organism: Agrypnus murinus; assembly: GCA_929113105.1. Classification (NCBI taxonomy): domain Eukaryota; kingdom Metazoa; phylum Arthropoda; class Insecta; order Coleoptera; family Elateridae; genus Agrypnus; species Agrypnus murinus. The sequence goes on from OV816028.1 coordinate 151,102,922, forward strand.
CGGCGACAAATGCTGCTTCTTGCTTGGTGCCAGTGAAGTCCAAAGAAAAGTACGAGATGGCTTTTCAACGGTTCAGTTCATGGTGCGACGAGAAAAATGTTAAAAATATTACGCATGAGAAGGTTCTACTTGCATATTTTGATCATTTATCAAAACAGTATAAATCATCGAGTCTCTGGGCTTTTTATTCTATGATTAGAACAATAATGAAAATGAAGAAGAATGTTGACATCAGTAAATACGTGCATTTAATAGCCTTTTTGAAAAGAAAATCTGAAGGATATCGTGCTAAAAAATCGCAAATTTTCACTAAACAAGATATTAGCAAATTTTTACAAGAAGCAAATGATGATAAATTTTTGTTAATGAAGGTACTGTACCCTTTTTATGCATAAATTATTCTTACTAAGTAATGTTAATTTCAAGGTTGCTTTAATTATTGGAATTGGTGGAGCTTGTAGGATCCAAGAACTTTACCAACATGCTTTTGGAAGATGTCAAAGATCAGGGACAATTCTTCCATGTTCTAATACCAAACACTAAAACAAAAATATCCAGAGAATTTTTTATTACGTCAGGCGGAATTGATGGAGTCAACATGTTAGAATTAATTCGAAAATATGCTGCACTACGCCCCAATAACGCCAGTAGTGGACTTTTTTTTTTTAGGATACAGAAACCAGAAGTGTATAAAGTTACCTGTTGGTATAAACACATTTGCTGCTATCCCCAAGAATATTGCTACTTTTCTTCAGTTACCTAATCCAGCAGGATTTACGGGACATTGTTATAGGCGCTCATCTACTTCGTTGCTTGCTAATTCGGGAGCTGATCTTTTAACTGTAAAGCGTCATGGAGGCTGGCGCTCAAATACAGTGGCCGAGGGGTATATAGACACGGCAGAAGAAAATAAAAAACAAATTGCTTCAAAAATTCTGGGTGACAAAAATACTATAACAGTTAGAACTACTGCATCGACAGCTGTTATCGAAAAAAATGTATCAGAATTGGCTTGTCCTACTATAAATAGGCGTGAAAATTGTGTTATTAATATTTATAACAATAATAGCATGTAATTAAGATTGAGTTTGAAATTAAAACGAATTATTTTAAAGAGTGGATTTTTATTTTATTACTTCATTAGTGAAGTAATATGTCACGTTACTTCACTCAAATAGTCACTAGTAATATCCCGAGTGCATGTCAAATTGTCGATAATTAAAATTAAGAGACAATTTGACATGCACGAGAGGACATTTTGGCAGACTATTTCCCGAGAAAAATTTAAATGGTACAAAGAAACTTACTTCTATGTTAAAAAAAGGTTTTTTCTTTGAATTATTGCACCGTCGGTGACGATCATGTTGGTCTTGAATCGGTATCTAGTGCAAATTATCGATAATTTGCACTAGTGCAGTATTATCACTTGTAATTACACGAGTGCTTCGAAATTATCGATTTGTAATACGAACGTTGATTAGCAACCACGAGTGTCATTTTTTGACGTTTTAATTTCCCGACGTGCAACGGAGGGAAATTTGTCAAAAAATGACACGAGTGTTGCGTTTTAATCAACTTGAGTATTACAACAGATAATTTCAGAAGCACGAGCATGTAATTCGGTAAGATTATTTGATGATACAGTTGTTTATTTAAGCATCTACTTATTAACATAAAGATTAGTATTTGACATGAAAGTAAAAAATGGGACACATGTGACACTAGTTTTCAGCGTTGTCACGAAGATAAAAACAGTCGAAAAGGACAATAAAAAATTATCGAATTATCGCTGTAATACAAAAAATAAAGCCTTGCGATTGGTCAAAAACGAAGTAGAATGAAATAATCGCTGAAATTTGATCGTTGCTAGGTTAACGTAAAACATTACAGCTTTTTGGTTGGCTTAAATTTTTCGAGGGAAATAGTCAATATAATATGCAGTTATCAAAGCAGTCATAGATAAACTATTTTTTCGTTGACCGTTTGTTAATGTCAATATTAATGAATGATTTTTTCTAAAAAAGGATGTATTAATGGACGTCATTAATACACTCTTTTTTATTAAGTAACTGTTTTGTGAAAAAAGGATGCATTAATGGACCTCATTAATACACTCTTTTTCATTAATAAACCCGTTTGTGATTTTGACGTTTTGATGATGTTTTACTTTGGGCAACCAGATATACGCACAAGTTTGGATTCGGTATTATTTGAAATTTTCTATCTTAAAATCGAAGAATTTTACGGTCAACGAAAAACTGTTGTAATCAATTCGTTTGTTAATGAGCAACTAATGATCTCAACTATTAAAGGCACTCACTCCCTATCGCTCGTTCGTGCTTTAAACAGTTTCGATCATTAATCGCTTTCATTAACAAACTAATTTATTAAATAACTATTAAAATCGAACTAGTTTGAATTAGTAGTACTAAGATAAATCGGCGAGATAAAAGGCGCGTTCGCTTCCAAGTTAAGTTTTCACTGTAACGTAAGTAAGATCATGCAAGAAATAATGCTACACCGACTACGTTGAAAGTATCATCAGTATAACACACGGTTGTGCGATAGAGGGGAACTTAGTTCCAATTCCGGCCAGAGTGGAAACACATAGATGCGCTGTAAATACTGATTCCAGTATTTGAAATTGAAATATATTGTATTCCAATTGTTTTTTACACTTGAAAAAAAATATTAAAGAAAAAAGGGAACTGATAATGACATATCTGTGGCCCAGCAGCTTTAATTTGAAAAAAGAATAATAAACATCGCTTCAGTAGGAGCGGATTGCAGAAAGAAAACGCCATTTATTTTAAATATATAGATTGCTTGCATATTTTACGCATGTAATAAGTGAATTATTTGCAAAATTCTTAAAGTAAACTAACTAGATTTAACATGAACAAATTTAAGGCAGCTCTTACATAAACATAATAAAATAAAAACAATGAAAGGTCTATTTAAAAATTTTCCTGGTAATAAATGCATTCTTTACATAAACTTAGTAAAATTTGCACGATATAAAAAGCGTTTAATATAAACAAATCTTGTGACGTGTATAAACATTAATAACGAAATTATAATGTGACGCACTTGTTCTGAAAAATATTACTACTTGCGCAAATGGAAATTTCAGAATGTTTAACAAAATTATTAATTTTGCAAAATTAAAATCTGTCAAATTTTAAGTGTATATGTACACATAAAACAATGCCACGTTTTGATTTATTTATATTAAATCGTACATGTACACGAAATTATAAATTGATACAGTGTGACTATTAAATGCTACCATACATAATTTACCGTAACATCCTTCAAAGCACATGTTTTAATAGTAAAATCAAGCTGGAATAATTAAATAACCGCTAAGATTTATGTAAATGCAATTTAGTTACGATGATGTATTTACTATTAAGATACGTGACGTAATAGAATTCATTCCTGTATTTTTTCTTCCGTATTTAATATATGTACAGAGAATATTGTAAAATTGGGTCATGAAAATATAAAATAAAAAACTCAAATAAAACTCATCTTATTTCATTTTTATGATGTATTGCACGATTCAGGTTGCATTTCTTTAAAAAGATATATGCCATTAAAAATGGTTTATTCAAATCATTTTTAGCGACTCCTTTAGAGACAATGACACAAGAACTCTAGCAAATTCTTTAATTTTTAAAATTCACCTTATATTAATATATTATATAATATTATTAATAATATGGTAGAATAACTTATTTCAGCAAAAATTCATGACAATACAAAATTCTACTGTAATTTTCTCACGGGCTGTAAAAATGCTAAAATTTGGGTAAACGGTGCTATTTTAAGTGTGAATTTTACATATGATCATAGTTTTAAGTTTTGTATCACAATGGATTTGATTATAAGTTATAACCTTCAAAGTAGGATGATTTTAAGAATTAAAACCACACAGGCCTGCCTACTGTATTACGGAATACAGAGCTAATATGCTAGCCGCAGTGTTTCCCAAACATTTCCGAGTTGCGATCCCCTTTTCTAATGGCTTTTTACAACCACCCTCGGTGTCATCTTTCGTGAAAAGTCTGTGTTATAATTTCGTTTTGTATGAAGAAGCGTTAAAAATGCAGTTTTACCGAGATATGCACAAGAAACAGTTAACAAAATAGAAACTAAATAGTTCTGCTAAGTTAAGAAGATTACATTACGGATCGCCTCAGAAATGGACGCCCTAAGACGTCATGTTTGATATGCTACTCTAACTATAAGAAATCTGACATTGAATAACCCGAAAATAGCTCTAGAATATAGAATAAGTTAGATGATAGATAAAGTAGATTCCCGTAATAAAACTGAGGGCCCATCCGCTGAACATTTCGACGAGTTTTGACGGACATCCATCTGGAGCGTTTCCATGGTCGGTAGTACCCGTCAATATCGGGGTCTTAATTCGATGCTTTCTCGCAAATTCCTTGCATCAATACCGGAAACAGGAATCTAGCAAATTCCTACGAAGGGAATCCATCACAACACCATACTCATTAAATTGCCCTATCCATGTGAAAACTTCCGATGTAGGTTTCGTAGGTAGGGCGAACCATTAAGCTGTCTCGCCATATCCTCAGTGGCCATACTCCTCCACACCAGATGCAATAATTGCTGAACGTCTGCCTTTCTGTTTCCCTCCTACAACGAAGTAGTGTACCACAATTCAGAACTGCCCGGCGAGTCAAATTCCTCACCGTAGTAATGGCACAAACCATTGTGATCTTCTGTAGAATCCTAAAGAGAGGTACTACTATTTTCCAATAGGGTTCTCTTTCATTTGCTCTTCAGACCACCCATGAGCCCTCGGGACCGCTGCCGCTCCAGTTTCTCCAGCCTCGGTCAGTTGATCTTTCCTTTCGTTTCCTGGAATTACGCAGGAAGCCTCGATTCCCGCTATCTGAATCAGCATATCCCGGTTAGTCTAATGAAGAGAGAGTTAGACTACCACACTTCCCAGTTCAGCCATACTAACAGAAAATTTTCAAAAATCAGCTAGGCGTCGGTCAGTGCACTCGGCCCTTGAAAGTAAGGCCGCAGGTATAGATCTGTGGTAATGATAGCTATTCAGCTATCTAAAACGGCGTTAAAGGCATTCCGGGGCTGGATAAGCGCATACTTCGAAACGTATGCTCCCCAGTAACAATCCCATAAGCTGTAATAATAATTATCTATTATGATACCGAGACCAGCCTTGGTCTCCACTTGAGGGTGTCTATTGGTTAAGAAATCTTCATTGATATGTTTTATTTGAGTATCTCGCTGTGATATTGTGATTGAGATTGTAGTAGCAGTAGTAGTAGTCGCCGCTCTCACACCCTTGTTCTCCTGTCGATAGTAAGTCCCAGGTATCTTCAAGATTCGCATATCGCCTCCTTATAGTTCTCACACTGGCCAGTAGATTCTCTGATATTTTCCGCTGCGCTGACAAACATGCACTGTGGCGTCCATTTTCTATTGCCCATCTACTCTGCTCACTTATGGACCGTTTTGCTGCTTCCTGTCATCGTATCTCTTTTCTGAGCTCCTCGAGTCAATTCTCCATGATTACTATCCATGCTATTAAGGTCAACAATGATCCCTAAGAACACCTTCTCTCGGTTAGTAACGATCATTTAAAAAATCCTGGATTGTCCTTAGTATATTTCTAAGGCAGGTTGTCTCGCTTAAGCTACTCCAACAGTCTTGAGGATACTAGACGCGGTTAAATTCCTAACTTGTCTAGGATATGTCTAGGACCACCACTAACTTATATGTCTCCTCGTACCCATCTTGTAGTTCACTGTGTCCACTAAACTCTGTATGCTCCGTCTACCGTCATACCTGGTAATCCTGAAGCAAACCTGCTCTTTCGGCAGTCAGCGATTCTTCTTTAGACGATCTCCTAGTTTCTAACCAGGAATCATGTGTTTGCTTTCAATGCAGTCATACACCATTTTTACTATTTATGAGATGATTCCGTCGTTTGGACTTCCGTGATAGTGCTTTGAATTCTTTGCTCTGCTGATGGTCGTGTGTAGGTCTTCGGTAGTGGAGAGCAGAGTTTGAATTGGGTCCATTATACCCAAATCAACAAGATCTAGAATTACAACATGCTTCATTGCGATTTCAACTTGACGGAGCGGAATCCCACTATGTCAGACCAGTATGCAACTTGGATCTTGGATGATACCTGATCGATGGATTGTACAAAAACACCTACGAAAACAACTAAGACAAAACTGACAAGAAGAATGGAACATTTTTTTATGTTATATTAAAACTTAGCATTTGCAATTTATTTTGTTCCGTTATAACGATCTGATTCTGAGAGCCTAAAATAACCTATCCTATTAATAGTGGCATTTATAAAAAAAGCCGTACTATACGATCTATATACTACACATGATGCCCTCTGTATCACTAGCACTTTAAAAACATCTCGTGTAAGGAAGGGTTAGAGTGGCCGTATCTTATAACCTCAAACAACTTTATATGTGTATCGCCAGTAACTTAACTACAGTAACTAATAATTCTGGGCTCTCGTGGTGGTGGTGTCTGTTGTCAAATCGTTCTTAAAGGTGTTTTCTACTACTTCACGGATAATACTATTAATATCTTAACCGATTTCGCTCGGCTTGATGAACCTACGTACTCATTTAATTATATTTGTTACACAATAATAGATTTGAGATAAAAACTTAATCTGTGCATAAAATAGTGTACGTATAGCGGGTATAACTTGCTTTTATGGTCCTACAGCCTTTTCCTAGAAATAACGCTTCTGGCCATAAAAGCTTTTTTATACCGTTAATACATAAATAACTATTAAGCTTCATTCCATATTTGGCGTTTAAAAAGCATCACTCTTCATATAAGGTTGCTTCTAATTTTTTGATTTCATCTTATTCCTGGAAACATTAAACATTTTACAGGTAAAACCGCAGATATATGAGAGCCCAGGAGTTATATAGGATAAAAGGAATTTAAATTGCATTTAAATAAGCACTTGAGTGTCGTCTAACAATACCAACCTTGAGGCGTAGAATAATTTTATAAGCCTAACCTACCCTAATTTCTAAACTAACATAACCTATGTAAATTCTAATTTAAATCCAAGTAACTTTTAATCTAACCTCGAGCCTGACCTAAGCTAACTGAATGTCTTTGTAAGTGTTTAGTAGGCTTAGTACTTTCTGTTGGTTTATTTTCGTCTGGCAGAACTACCGGAAACCAAATCTATAACCGGTAAAATAATAACAGAAATCCATCGAAAAAAAAAAGAAATCTAGAAATCGCTATGTTTATCAAGAATTTGTTTATTTGTTTGTTAGCGTATCGGTTGGCAGTTAAGTGAAGTGAGGTCAATATAAAGCCACGTTTTAATATAGTCTTTATATACCTAGTCAGTATTTGTCTTGTTTCTTATAACTTAATGTTCAACATCTGCAATTTTCATGGGCATTATCTAATTTAATTAGTCGCCCCAAAGATGGTGGTAGTTTGAAGACTTGTTCAATAAAGCTTTCTTCTTCAAGAAGTTTTCATTGGAGATAATTTAAACAGTCATTTATTATCACGCCCTAAAACTAAAAAAAGCAAATAGCATGCATATCCAACCTTTAGATGCCTCTGTATTAAGACTTATAAATACTGCTTACAAAATATTAACAAAATGGAAATACAGAGATAAAGGAACTGCGTCAAAATCTGCCATCTTTTCATTTCAAGGTTACATTGATCATGCATGTCTAAGAAAGCGTACCTTTAATTTTTTTAGGACTACAATATGTTATACAGCTAGGTGCAGTCTCTCTTTGATGTAAGTTTTGGAAAGCATTTGGAAACAGGAGTATAAAAATTGTTAAATAGGTAGTTCAACACTTCTTACACAAAACATGCATCTGGCACTTCAGACCACAGTATTGTAGCAGATATTTACCTATACTGTGACCAAAGTGACAAGAAATGAGTCATCACAAACACGTGGTCGAAATTGTAAAATGCATCTACAATTACCCGAAGGTCACGCTGTAATCTAAATGATAAAATAAACAATAAATGGGTTACATAGATTCATTAGCGGAACAAACCCCTTCTTAATTAAAAGTAAATATGAACGAAGCAATGAAAATGTGTTGGTTCTAGCGTACTTCACTGAATTCTTAGCAACGTGAAATTTGTACTCTTATCTTATCTCACCTCGGGTCGTATTTTTTTTATTCCGGCATGATTACGAAAATGACTCATTTCATGCATTTTTGGCTAGGGTATAGTATATAGCTGTGCAGATACATGCAAGTTTTACCAGCAGATACAGGTAGCTGTAGTACAGGGTGTTCCAACCAAAAGTGACACATTTTAACACCGAAAACTAGCTAAACAAAATAAGATAGAATTATGCGGTTTTCACTATTAAGTTCTACGTTGTGCTAACTTTTTCAGCTTTGTTTTAATTTTTCCCCACTTCTACAGGGTGTTATAAAATAATTGCCTATTTTCAATATTAAACTATTCTACTTTTCAAAAATGTATTAATTCTTAAAATTTTTATGATTTGGGAAAGTTATTCAATATAAGAAACGGTTTATATTAAATTGAAAAAAAATGTAAAATAGTATATTAAAGTATTAGTTTCATAAGACACGTTTTTAGCGCACGCGTCCGAGTTTTCTAAAGAGGACAAGTGCGCTAAAACGTCTTATGAAACGAATACTTTATACTATTTTTTTCAATTTGCGTTAATTTGATATTAAATAATTAAAAAAATTACTTAGTTTTAAACATAATTTGTTAGGGATATTTTGGTAAGTAGCATATCAGTTGGCAACACTAGAAATTATGAATTGTTTTTTACATAACCTCTTTTAATCCGGGCGACGTAGAAATTCTCATTCTTATCTCATATACACAAAGCCAGCGGGCTGCTACTAAGCAGCAGAAACTCGTTCAAATTTGCCAGGTGTATTATAAGTACTGTTGAAAATGATTATAAATTCAAAGTAGAATGTATGCCGATATATTTGTGACATAAATATTTGCTTTTTAATGAATTAAAAACTTGGATATATTATATTATTATATTTCATTTCATAGAATAAATACTTTATTTGCCAAAGAAATTAATGAGATATAAATTCAATAGTATTTTCAGCAAAGAATGATTTTTGTTAACAAAAATAATTATTCATTGGATCTTTTGGATATTATAACTTATAAGGTAAAAATATATAATTTTATAAAACTGAATTTTAATACGTTAAGTTAGTTAATAATAAAATAAAAACCGTTACGCCCTTAACAGGGCTATTTATTATTCGGCGCATTTATGTGGCCTGCAAGACTAGTTTTGCAAGATAAGTTTGACATTCTAATAAGAACAGCTGTCTAACAGTGATATCAACTATAAAAAAATAAAATGTTACTGTTTACAGTATTCTAAAAAATTTCATTAGGACACGCAAAATGCGTGTCCTAATGAAGCCATTAGGACACGCAAATATAAAAAATACTTTAAAGTTTTGTGAAACTAAATCTTTTCATATAAGTTAGTTTTTTAGGTTAGGGTATGTTAAAAGTGAGTTCAGAAACTAGATTAAAGGTTAGGTAAGAAGTTAGAAGGTACATAAGTACATAAGATACTTTAGTACTTATAAGTACAAAAATGAAACAATTAGCGCAAAGTAAACAGTTAATAGTAAAAATCGTAAAATTCCATCTTATCTTGTTTAGTCAGTAGTCTGTGTTAAAATGTGTCACTTTTGGCTGAAATACCCTGCAACTGCAGGTACAGGTACAACGTCATACATATACTTGGCTTAGAAGATAAAACTTACAGGCATCTGCACATATACTACGTAAATACCTGATACAATACTCTTGTCTAAACTATCAGATGCCAGAAGTGTGTAACTACCATAATTAACAATTCTTTTACTCCTGTTCCCAAAAGCCTTCCCAAAATCAAACATACATCAATGAAATGCTGCATCTAATTGTTAGTGGGTTTGCTAATGTACGAAAACAATGTTCCGTGGAAAATTTGATAATTCAAACATGGGAGTGGTGTTAAGCTCTTCATTATGTGATAGAGAATTAATGTTGGGATAGTGGGACTTTACCACTGGTGGCCGATTAAACTTATACACAAAAAACAAAATGACGCCGCTCTGTCGTACCTGATAGCGGTTTCTCTTGTTTATCTCGGAAAATACGAGTGCATGACAATGTTACCCCATTACCAAAAGTTTTCTTTATAAAATTCTACATAATTCACTTTTTAATAACGAATTTTCGAAAAAATTGCTTTTTGCAAAAAAAAACTTCTTTTTTTTGGCAGAAAGCAGGCAATAATTTAGTCGCTAGACATGCGATTTTCTTAAAATTCTGGGAAAATAGTTCAAATATTATGAAACTTAAGTGGTATTTTTTTGGTTAACTTTGAATGTACAATTTCTCTAGAATGAATTCTTTACGTAAAAAATGTGAAATAATTTAATTAATAAACATCGTTTTCCAAAACAAGTTGGACAAACAAGTTTTTAGCATTCCTAGAGTATTCATTATTATATTATTTATGGAAAAACAACACACGTTTTTTGGGTACACTTGGACCTTAAATAAGAAACGTATTGAGATGTTTATTATTAAAGATAAATGGAGATAATCCATCGCTTATAAAAGATTTTATAAGCCCCACGTTCGTACAACAATAAACTATGCGATGTTGTTTTAAAAATAATAGTAATATCTATAAAAGAAGTTGATAAAAAACCTATATTAGAAATATCCCACGTTCGGGCGAACATATAAAATATGCGGTAATGTTAACTAAAATAATGATATTTAATCTGATTCGGCTAGCTTTATAATAAACAATAAAAAAACACCCCAATAGCTTTTCCTTTACCCAATAGGCTAGTTCAGTTTCAAATTAATTGAGCTTGAGATTAACACAATTAACAAAATTAACATTATCAGTCCCTATATCTGGAAAGAAGAACTTACTACAAACACAACTGGAATTCTGCTTCTGGACGAGAAATAAGTTTAAACTTTGTATAAAACAATGTATGAATACTTGCATTCCACATCAATAATAAACAAATATTGAAATTGTAAACATAAATTTTATTTATTTAGAAACAAAGAGTAAAGAAAACAATATCAACTCAAACACATCTAAATTACTTATAAAGCCTCTCTTAAGTTTGTTAAAATAAATTATTATTTTGTCAATAACCTGACATGAGGGTTAGAACAAGCTTTATTGGAACAGGTCAACATAAAACAAATTTATTTAAAAAAAATAACTAAAATAAGAAAATATAAGAGCTATGTTCTTAAAAGAATTTGTCTTTATAATTGCAAACAAAGGCTTAATACCAATTATTTACTTAAATTTCTGATCAGAAAACAATTATTTAAACAACTTACTTTTATGTTGTTAAATTAATCCTATATGTGTCGCGGACACTTGTTCTAAATATTTCCCGCTGAAACACAATCGGTAAAAACACACCAATACTGACCTACACTCAGCTGTGAAGTCCCTATAAATATCGGATTTACGGTCGATGACGAAAAACATATCTTCCTATAATTTTAATAAAATAATTTATATCACAAATCCGTGCGATTGTTTTCAAAAGTTAAGAACAATCTCCTTTGTTTCATATAATATAAAAGTAGGGGTCCATCTTCTAAACGTTTGACATTTATTTGTTTATAAAAAACATATGATCAATCTAACCCAACTTTATTTTACAGAATTTGATCCGGAGCTGAGCATAGGTTCACTCTTTTGCTTTTATCGACTGAAACTGACTTATATGTTTGGCTAAAACAATCGAAAAAACAAGAAAATTTCTGAACATCGCTAATCTAATGACGTCACAAAATAAAACATATGATAATAATTAATAAGAATCTTAATTCTAATTAGATGAAAAGATAGCTGGCAAATAGACAATCAAAACAACATAACATACTTATGGTCCAAAATCACTTTTTACAAAGAAAATTAAAAAAAAAGATCAGCTGTCACAAATCTCACTAAAACTTAACTACATTTAAAACACGCAATTCCCAGCTACCTCGGTACATGGAATATACATTATTACTCAAGGTAACCTGTTCATATGCAGTTTATAAATATTATAACGAAATGATTTATTTTCAATTTATTTTCAGGTTAACTATGTACACAAAAAAAATGTTCATAATTTTATACACATAACGCAATAACAATAAAAAACTTTTTAAAAAAGTCTCCATTGAAACGGGCGAAACGTAAAATTAATTTTATAAATGTTTTATTAAAGGCTGTAAGTTCAATACCTAACAAATAATAAATTTATTAATAAAATAACAGCCTACAAAGAAATAAATTAAAAAAAAGTTTATTTCAAATATATAATTTAAAATAAAAATTTATAACTAAGTACTTCAGGTGACTAAATCCAAACAATGGTGAAATCATCATATAAATATAAAAATTTTCAAAAATATGAACTAACGAAATCCCTCGTTTCTTCTTCATAAAACATGACTATAATAATAATAATAATAATAATAATTTTACAACCCATAGCCTGGAAATCAGGCCCCAGAAGCTATAAGCTTGTGCGGGAGGAGGGGCGATTATTATTATTACGTAGGCCCTAAATGCGGCTGCAGCCGACTTACAGATGGAACAGCGCAAATCCCACATTTGTGTCACAGCTAAGGAAAACTGCAGAAAACCTTAACCAGATCTGCCGACACCGGGAATCGACCGCGGGCCGCTTGGGTGAAAGTCCAGCACTCTAGACATTACACTACCAAGGCTAAAGGCATGTATAAATATAAAGGCAGGTAAGTTAATTGCGGCATAATAAACTTCAAGATAATGATTTGTTTTAACTATTTCCAGTGAAACACCTACCCAAAACTGACTTGGCTGTCTGGAGAATGAAAAATCTCATGTGTGTTATCTAACGTCAAAACTAAAATTTAACGTGAAGATAAACATTCAAGAAAAGTAGATGAACTATCCTAAACTTGTAGCCTGTGTTACCTAAACCATGTTTTATTATAAAACTACATAATTGACTCATCTTCCTGTTAAAAACTTATTCCTTTTTCTAAAAATAAGGTAATATATGCATGATAAGATCGTACTCCTATTATTCTGTTTTATACTAATAATTATATATGTAACCTAGCATGTAACCTTTTAAATAAATAAAACTAGTCTCCTAGCATATCTATAGTTAATTTTATTGCATGAATACTATAAATACACATGAATTAATTATTTGTATGCTTCCGAAACCTATAGTAGCCTTTAAATCTTCTTTATTTGTTATTAAATAGTTAAACTTTCAATCTAATGATATTATCTCAGTATAATATAGGTAAATCGATTAATAGAGTTTAATAATATAAACCATATAAATAATATAAATTATTAATAAATAATATTTAATAAAAATCTCTTTGGTATTAAAATATCTGAAAATTAAATTAATAAAACATAACAATTACATAATAATTACTATTTAACCTTTACCTAAAATGTAATCTCTTAATATCTTACGGAATAATGCAGATAATATGTTAGTAATAGTAATAGTTAGGAATAATGATATAATGTTAGTAATAGTAATTTCGTACAAAAATGTTTAATAATAGTTTATTGTGAATTTTCAATTTTTAGTAAATTTTAAACCAAATTTGAGTCAAAAAAATCTATTCGTATAATAATACTTACTAGGTAAATAATTATTTTACAACGAAAAATGATTTTAATTGAAAAACTAATTACATTCAATTTAATTTTGTACCATTATTTAATGTTGTTAATATTCAATTATAAATGTGTAATTCATTAAAATTAAAATCGTATTGTAACTAATTATTACAATTTTGTAAAATACGAGTATATACAATATTCTCGTAAGTGATCAACTTTTTTATTTATACTATATTAATATATGTACATTTTTAATTTTAAATTACATCTAATTTTAATTTAAAAAATATAAAAACATATGTATGGAGTATAATTATTTATAAAACAATATTATTTAAAATTCAACACACACTTATACACTAAAATTTTGTCATTGTTATAATTATGGGTAGCATTCGGTAAAGTATTAAAAAAATCCTTTTCTAGTTAAAAAGATTAAATAATAATTATTATAATATCTAATTTTCAAATGCTTTTGTGAAATATATTAAACAACGTAAAACGTAACGTTTGCGAAAAACATAATTATAAGAAATAACCACAAACTGATGTGCAATATTTCATACAAATTAAACATTTTTCGATATGTTCTGAATTTTCTTTGTTATTAATTAGTCTTTATAGACATAATAACAAATAAAAATTCACAATAAACTGTTATATGTTATATGCAATAAAACAATTATGTAAACATTTAAACATTTTTGTACTAGATTACTATTATTATCATTATACTCATTTGCAGTATGTGGTAAAATACTAAAAAATTACTTTTTGGGTAAATGTTAAATAATAGTAATTATAATGTTTAATTTTCAGATATTTAAACGAAATACATTATTTAATAATATACCGCAGAGATTCTTGTATTTGAGAATTAGCTTATAAATACAATTGACTTTTGTTTAAATTATTTTATTTTTTATTAATTAATGACCCCTAATTAAAAAAACGTGGAAAATAAACTCAAACTGATATTTATAAGGGAACAGTTATGCATGTTACATTTTATTTTTAACATTAAAAAAGAAAAGAAATTGAAAATAATAATCAAAAATTAAGGAGTCCTTTGTCAGTACAGTATTAATTAAATAACAAATTCATAAAATTAACCAGAAATAATAAATCATTGAATGAAATTTTGTTATATACGCAATGAAAAAATATATTGACTGACTTACTTATTTCGTGCAAAATTCTGTTAATTTTCATTTTATAACCGGTTAAACGTCCATTTTTACTATTTCATTGAAAAAACACACAATATCGATGGTAGCGACCTCTAAATATTGACCGATTTGGTTTTAGTATAACCTATATATTTAAAGCACAAGGTTTGTTTTTGTTCCAGTTCGTTTGAGAGTTCCACCGTGCCGATCTACGCGATTCTTTTTTTACATTAAAGCTTTCGCTGTGTAGATTGGTATTACTACATCTAGTATTACTATGAAAGAACAAATTGATGCCTTTGAAATTGGCTTATGTCGGCATAATTTTTATTTTTAGGTTAGATTTTACGTGATGAATTTATTTTAATTTTGTGGTTATTAAGAGGTTAGCCACTACTTTAGCCAAATCTAAAGGCATTGGTTTGGGCTTGCACAGCCATACTAGATAAAAATAATTTTTGATCATAGTTTTATGCAATATCAATCTTTATTGGTAAGAATGTACATTAGGGAGTTTAGTGTTACTAACTACTATTGCGAATTCATTTTAAGCAACGCGTTTCACAATCAAATGCAAGAGATATCATTGCTCCTATTTTAACTTTGACAAGTAATGAATTGCTTGCTCTAGTTTTAAGTTTAAACCGTTAAAAAAATACTCTCGTGTAAACGTGTGATTATTATGTGTACTACAACGGAAAATATATAATATTAAATAATTAAGCTGTGTAGCACCACTACAACTACTATTACGATTAGTAGTGCTACTACGTAGTTATGTACAAGAATGCATAACTTTAACCATAACTAGAATTATAATATTAATTTAATCAGCGTTGAAATGGATTAGAAAATGTCGGGTCAGTGATGTATTAAGTTCGTGTTTAATTGCGACATAAAATCTTCATAATAAATACTAATGTTATTAGAACAATAACTAAGCACGTCGAGTAATCTTAAT
The DNA here is from genome assembly GCA_929113105.1 of Agrypnus murinus. Taxonomy (NCBI): domain Eukaryota; kingdom Metazoa; phylum Arthropoda; class Insecta; order Coleoptera; family Elateridae; genus Agrypnus; species Agrypnus murinus. Next base: position 151,118,796 of record OV816028.1, read on the forward strand.
TGCTTTTTGATAAAATAACTATACAGTTATATAAGCTTTTCGTTTTGCTGGCCATCGGGTTTCAGAGCCTCGCATACCTAAAGGACTCTACTATTATAGATTTTCAGCCTTATTTAGAATAATTAATGTCAACAATTAGATTCCGTATTTGTAGCAAATAAAAGAGTGATTCACCGTTTTTAAATAAGTTGAGATTGTTTTCTAAAAATAATCTGTGTAAGCAATTTTCAGATATAATTACTGTTATAATCTGTTTGTAAACACGCACATAACCTAGAGCAATTCAATAAAACGCTATCTTATAATAGTCTGAAAAATATGGGTTTTAACTATCATCAGATTTGTTTAAAAGATTAAAAAGATCAAAATAGAAGCATTTAAAAGCTATTTGTACTACAAGTGAAACAAATCGAAGTTTTTTTATGTGGGCCAAAAGATACTTTGTACAAGTTGCACATATAATTTTTCTACTACCAAAAGCGTAGAGATTTTATTAAAAACTAAGTGGTTTATTATTATGGCAGATATAATAAATTGACAAATCTTAATAAGGTGTGTGTTAAGTAAAAAGATATATTTACACTTTTCACTGGCATATGGTATGTTCCAAAAGTAAGTAGGTTACAAAGGGTTTCGTATTTTTGTGTTTAGTATGGAAACTAAGAAATAAACTCATTATATAAACCTTTTAAAATGTTCAGCATTATTGTTTATGGAGTTGGTTTTAATTAATTCACGGTTTGATACTATTATAGTTAATTAAAGTTAAACTGCATAAAAAACAAAAAGGGAAGGTTGTGAGATAGAAGGATATAGATGGGCACATAATTGCTTACAAAAATTTAGAAACGTTGCATCTCATGTAAGTAATTTATGGCACGTTGCTGGTGCGCCATCGTGTTGAAACCAGCGTACCCTAATCGGTTCTTTAATTATTCTCTAATGTGTTCTTTAATATCCAGTTTAGCGAACAACAATTACAATTTTCAATAGTACAACATTTTCAAGCGAATTGTTGTTTTTGCCTACAAGTAGAACCGTTTTGACCGGATTGCATCATTTCAGATGGAGATTATGTTGAAAAATAAAAATATTACTTTGTTGTCGTAGCTACAATCCTAAATTGTATGCAAGTGAGTGCATATTTACGTAGTTTATTTAAAAACAATTATCATATGCCAGTACAGAAAAAAACAGTATATGCGCTTAAAATTCTTGCATACAATATTCTTATTTTTATGCACCCACTTGTATGCAATTTAGAATTTAAAATTAATTTCATGCGAAACGGCTTTAAAATACAGCTATAATCTCCCGGAAGGCCATTCCATATTAATTAAAATATTAGATTTGGACCCAATCATTATACACCGGGTGACAAAGGGAGTAGGGCAACGCTTATATATATTTTTGTTTATAAATGGATTTTCATGGAATCTAGCATGGCTAATTAGGCATAAATCCGGACTCTTCGACATAGAGATTCGGCCAAAACGGCCAATCTCTGGTTCGTCAGTAATGGGTCCAATTTTTGGGTCAATGATTAGTATAACCACACTACTAAATTTACTTTTTTACCTAGAAGACCGAGAAGGGTATAAAATGTTAAGAAATAATTACTAAACAGACATCTAAAAAAACCATTTCACCAGTAGCATGTACTACGGCTAATTTATTAAAGCTGAAATATTTCTAGAACAATCAGAAAACCATTAATACTCTGCGGATCCTTATCAAAAAACCCGAGAGCCGAGCTATTGATCAAATTAATTTTTTTCAAAAAAAGTTGGCAACATGGTTATACTAATTCTGATCTGTAAAATTCAAACATGCAAAAATATACAGGATGTTCAATTCAAAAATCAAAATCTAGGATCATTTTCAGATAATATTTTGCTTACATTTACAGGGAACAAGGGCGAAGTATATTCCCCTTTTTTCTTTGGTTGCCACAACCTTAAAATATTAAATTTTAAATTTTTAATTATTATGTAGTAGTATAAAAATAGAATGTTCATGTTCATTATTAAATGTTAAGTTAAACTTAAACGTTCTTAAAGTTCCAGTGGAAACTTTTTAGTGCACAGAGAAAAGTGTATTTAAATTTCATCAACAATTGTGTGCTATTGTAAAGCAAATTGGTCTTAAAAAAGTGACAGGGACAATTTGTGTACAATTATAAAACAAGATTGTGTCATTTAGTTTGTCAAGATTTTTTAAATAATGTTTTCAATTTTTTGTAAGGATGTGTATAAACTCAAATATAACATTTTGTGGAAGTCAATAGTAATTTTGTAGAATCAAATGAATAGTTGTCTATAAGTTTCCATAACAAATTGTGTTACTTATTAAAACAGAATGTGTAATGTTATTGCATACAATTTTATACAAAATTGTACAATTGTTGCGCTAGTTGTGCCACAATTGCTTAATAGTATTTAACACAATTACTTGTCCACATTTATACAAATTGTGCAATACTCTGGCACAAATATTCTATACAGAAGGTTAGGTATCACAAATAAAATATATTTTTTTACATATATTAAAATATATGTAACTAATATGTATATAGCTATACAATGTATAGTATTGACATACTATACAACGTGTAGTATATACATGTATAACACTAAAATTTCCTTTTGCCGTCGCCTGTTTATATATAAATCTCGAATTTACATTAATAGCGACAATTACAAGTGGTGACATCTATAAGATGTCATCCATAAACTTTGTGAAACACAATAATTAGGAGCAAGCAGTTTGAACACTGGATTATGATTTCATTCAAACAAAATATTGTATTTTTCTAAACATTTTTTACAATTATACTTCAACATAATATGCTAGCTTATCCTCTACAACATTGTTCCAAAGAATGCAGAACTAAATCTGACTGTGTTAAATAATTGTCGTACGTTCCTGTTAGACAATTCAGTAACGAAAACCTACACAACGATGGACAATACGATTCTACAATTATAATATAAATTTCTCCAACACCGTTTTGAACAATATTGTGCAAAGGTCTTATGAAGTATTTCTCTCGGTGTGACATTAGGAACTGGAAAGTGGTTACGAAAACGTTGACGTCCTTCTATAGTACGATTTTTTAACTTAGTTTATACTTAGTGGTAACAACAACCTTCAAGTATAATTTGTTTAGTTCCCGTTACTGGTAGTTAAATGACACAAACTTTAGACACGCATTTTACAGTGAATACTACTTTAAGATGATTTTTTGAAAGCTACTCCATATTTACTTACTAATGTCGAAAGCTATTAATCAATTTGATATTTATTATAATTGTTAATAGTTGTTTTACTATAACCTTCCATAAAAATAACACATTGATGCTAAATTGTGCCTTAGGACTAATATAAACATGGTTTCTATCATGTGTAGTAACTTATAAGAGTTTTTTGTCATATTTTATTGAACGCATTTTTTATTAAAAAATATATTTAAAGGCGCGTTGTTATTTTTCGATTTCTCATTATCACATTTAACAGAAATACAATGGTTTATAATCTTGGTATACTGGAATGACAAAATAATCAAACATTTCATCTCTCTTTGTGTTTGTTGTAATCAGGGGGTATTTTTCCATTCCCATTAAATTAAATTGGGAACTGATTAAACAGTTTTCTTCGATGTAATGTCATTGGTAGAATGTGTTGTAAAAAACAACCAAACACAGAATTCTCATAGTTTAATGGGTTTGTGGAATTCGAAATTTACAGATACCTGATTGTTAAAACGTTAAAATTTTCTTCTTTGTTTTTCTTTTTCGAGTAAGTCCTACTGCAGTACTTTGCAGGCAGGTTAAAATAAAATAATTGCCTTTCTATAATGTGATAGAAAATACAATTTTAGTTTTTAATGATAATGTATAATAAAAATATCGTTATGCCATTTGTATGCTCGAACTGTTTATATGAAATAATAATAAATATAAAAATATCAATCGTGTTAATGCTTTTTATTTAATTAGGACACTGTGATAATTTTACACTAAGCACTTTTAATGGTAGAAAATATGAATTTTATATTTCTAAGTTATAATTACCTACCGCGCATATTCTTATAAAATCATATCGACGAAAATGTTATTGGCAAACATGATTTTCGGTAGGCTCCTTGTGAAACATTGTATATACCAATTTTAAGAAAAAATGTTGTATTTAAATGTTTCCAGAAATTATGCAGAATACTCTACACGTGTTTGGGCCTGTTAAACCCTTTTCAAAGAGTGCACTTCAACTTCTAAGCTGAATAAGAAGCTGAACACGTGTATTCTGCATAATTTAAGGAAACATTTAAATACAGCAGTTTTTCTTAAAACTATCATGATTTTATGTTAATTCTTAATATTTAATATTTATATTTTAACTGGTGCTTTTTGTATCATCCTTGTACTTCGGGGGCCTGGGTAACAATATAATTATAGTAACTGAGTTTTCATGTGTGATATCCTAAAAAGATTTATCGATTTAAGTATATCTATATGTACCAATGCTATGTTTAATGTCGTATTTAACAAAAGATATTTCCAGTCGTTTTTACCATAACAGAGAAGTTTTGACCATAAAGAGGTCATTACGTGTTTGATTGATATGCACTTTTCAGAATCTTACTCATCACCATATCCAATCCAATCAAAGATGCCATTACAAACGAATCATTTATTTCGTGATAGATTAAACAACGACAATGTGACATTATACCATTCCGTTCATGATTTTACCGTTTTATTTTATTATACAAAAGAATTCTGTAAAAACAAGGGAAAAAAGAGAACATATAAATACACAAGAGTACATAAATAAACCATTTTCTAGAATTGTTTGTTTGTATTTTATAGAGTTCAATAGCAAATATCGCATACTTTACCCAATACATTTCTATTGAATCTCGCTTATTTTAATTTTTTAATTGTCCAAATAAAGAGATATCTTTATATGGTACTGTGAGAAAGCGAGACTCACACTTCAAAGGTATCTCTTGCACTTAATATATTATGCATACAAAAGAATTTTTTTATCTCTTCAATATCCATTTTTTTTTCTCTTGTAAAAATACTTAAAAGTCCTTAGTTCTATTTTCAACTTGCAATAGTGAGAATTTGTCTTAAAAGTCTAGACTAATTAATTTACACTCGTAAAAATTTTTATGTCTGGAAAGGGCGGGTCGGCCGAAAAGTTTTCGGGAAAAAAATTCATTCAAATAGTTCTTGACTTCTAGTAGAGCCGAGTTTAATTTGTTTGCCATTTAATGGTGTTTAAAATCGATTTGTTTTAGATTTTAAAATGATTGATCGATTATTGGGTTTGAGTTGATTTATTGTTAATTGTGTAGTAGTAATGAACTTCAAATTTTGAGCAGACCCTATATCAAAGTAGCTATAACTGTAGTAAAAATAACGATGGTGCTATGGTTACTTGATTTGAAGAAAATTTAAAAATAACTATAGCAAGTAGTAGTGATACAAGGAGTAGAAGAGAAGGTAACCGTCCGGTTTTATAAACAATTCAATTTCGATGCAAAGAACGGTTCGCTTTTGAATTGATATCTCAGTTACAATAGAAAAATCGAAATGCTCGGCAATATTTCATGATCCGCTTCGGTAGATACGGTATAAAAAAGTGAAATAACACAAGGCGCACTTGAAATGTAAATAAATAATAACGCGCGATCTTTCAAAGTTTCTCTCCATCTCGTCAGAAAATTTCAGAACGTCAAAAAACAAGCTCGAAACGTTTTCAGGAATAAAAAATGGGACCATCATAGTAGTGAAGAAATAACGTACGGACCGTTAAGATCTGAAACGGGACCCCGATATCAGGTTTCCCCGTGCGAACTGTATTTGGCAGTGTTACCAACCACCGTGCGTTTATGTGTGTGATGAATTACAAGAACGAGCGACCGTGTGACGTCAGCAAAAGCACCGCGTGTGCTCAAGTTTATGGTGGCAGTCGTTTTGCCGCTTTGATAATTTGATCTACCGCGGTTAACGCGTTCCCATACCGCGACAATTTCATATGGATATGTTTTGTGTGTGTGTGTTGCCCCTGTAAGATGAGGCAGCACTGGTCAGGACCACCGGAATTGTTTTCATTTGTTTTATATAGTATACGCAGTTAACTATGGGAAAACAATTTCTTCGATAGGTCGGTATTAAATAAAAAGCTTTTGAGAAGGAATAATCAAGTCGTAGAGGTATAATAACGAGAAAAAAGATATGCGTGTGTATGTTGGTATTACACATCGGAAATATTTAGTTCAATGTCTCGACCTTCATTTTTTTAAATATTTAATTCGCTCTAATTTTTTAATTGCCGCGAATCGTGAAGAATTTATTAATGTGTTTAATTCCTAGATATAGATGAGCTGATTTGTCATGGTAAAATAAAAATGAATAACCTTGAAATATATTTACAAACAGAGAGTTTGAACTGATTTTTCACGGGCAGTATTGGGGCTATTAAGTTTCGACCATGAAGATCCGAAAGAAGGTAACAATATCGAGCGAGTTAAGAAGAGTTAAGTCGTCTTTTTACCAAAATTACAATTAAGCTTTATGCCATATTCCGCACCTTACGTCTTCATTTATCTCTTTTTTCCACGCTTCTTCGTTTAATTTTCTCGTTTTCTACGTCCTCTTCTCTTCATTCGCTTTCTTTTTGACATACTTTTAACATGGCCGCACCAAATCAGCCTCTTTGTATTTGTGATATCTATAACAGTATCTTCGTTCTGCATTGTTCTCCTAACTTCTACGTCCCTTACCCTATTTACGTTTGAATCCTGTAGCTTCTTGAAAAGTCCATTTCAACAGTCAGCAGTTTTCTGATCTCTAACTGTTATTATTCATGTTTCAGGTACATGCATGTCTAGTTAATATAAAATAGTTTCTGTACATGCCTACCGTTTAGTTCGATCTCCTCAGATCTTGGTATTAAATTTAGCTCTATTATCGATTGTTTGTTTCTGGAAGAGGTGTAAGTGCTTTTATCATCTATTACTAACTTTTCCTTATCTTTCACAATTACAGATAACTGGTTTTGTTAAAGTCTTTAGAGTTCCTACTTCGAATACGCTTGTTTTAACTTCCTTACTATTCATGATGTGCCGTTAGCATCTTCTGATATTACTACCTGATCATCGTCAAATGAGTGGGTATATAGCTGATCATCGTTTATAAAACTTTGCAGTATTACAGTGTCCTTTTCCTGTTTGTTTTACCCTGTGATTGTTTTAACTTCCGCACCATGCATGATATGTCGTCAGCATCTTCTGATATTACTACCTGATCATCGGCAAATGAGTAGGTATATAGCTGATCACCGTTTACAAAACCTCGCAGTACTATAGTGTTCTTTTCTTGCTTGTTTTACCCTGTGATTGTTTTAACTTCCGTACCATGCATGATATGTCGTCAGCATCTTTTAATATTACTACCTGATCATCAAATGAGTGGGTATATAGCTGATCACCGTTTACAAAACTTTGCAGTACTATAATGTTCTTTTCCGGTTTGTTTTACCCTGTGATTGTTTTAACTTCTGAACCATGCATGATATATGGTCAGAATCTTCTGATATTACTACCTGATCATCGGCAAATGAGTGGGTATATAGCTGATCACCGTTTACAAAACTTTGCAGTACTATAGTGTTCTTTTCCGGTTTGTTTCACCCTGTGATTGTTTTAACTTCTGTACCATGCATGATATGTCGTCAGCATCTTCTGATATTACTACCTGATCATCGGCAAATGAGTAGGTATATAGCTGATCACCGTTTACAAAACTTCGCAGTACTATAGTGTTCTTTTCTTGCTTGTTTTACCCTGTGATTTTTTTAACTTCCGTACCATGCATGATATGTCGTCAGCATCTTTTAATATTACTACCTGATCATCAAATGAGTGGGTATATAGCTGATCACCGTTTACAAAACTTTGCAGTACTATAGTGTTCTTTTCCGGTTTGTTTTATCCTGTGATTGTTTTAACTTCTGAACCATGCATGATATATCGTCAGAATCTTCTGATATTACTACCTGATCATCGGCAAATGAGTGGGTATATAGCTGATCACCGTTTACAAAACGTTGCAGTACTTTAGTGTTCTTTTCCGGTTTGTTTTACCCTGTGATTGTTTTAAATTCTGAACTATGCATGATATGTCGTCAGCATCTTCTAATATTATTACCTGATCATCATCAAATGAGTGGGTATATAGCTGGTCAACGTTTACAAAACTTTGCAGTACTATAGTGTTCTTTTCCGGTTTGTTTTACTCTGTAATTGTTTTAACTCGTCAGCATCTTCTGATATTACTACCTGATCATCGTCAAATGAGTGGGTATATAGCTGATCACCGTTTATAAAACTTCGCAGTACTATAGTGTTCTTTTCCTGTTTGTTTTACCCTGTAATTGTTTTAACTTGCGTACCATGCATGATATGTCGTCAGCATCTTCTAATATTACTACCTGATCATCATCAAATGAGTGGGTATATAGCTGGTCACCATTTACAAAACTTTGCAGTACTATAGTGTTCTTTTCCGGTTTGTTTTACCCTGCGATTGTTTTAACTTCTGAACCATGCATGATATGTCGTCAGCATCTTCTAATATTACTACCTAATCATTGTCAAATGAGTGCGTATATAGCTGATCACCGTTTACAGAACTTGGCACTACAATATTGTTCTTTTCATGTTTTTTCTTACTCTGTGAATGTTTTAACTTCCGTACTATGCATGATATGTCGTCAGCATCTTCTGATGTTACCACTTGATCATCATTAAATGAGTGGGTATATAGCTGATCATCGTTTACAGAACTTGGCAGAACTATATTGTTATTTTCATGTTTTTTCTTCCTGTGTGAATGTTTTAACTTCCGTACCATGCATACTATGTCGTCAGTATCTTCTGATGTTACCACTTGATCATCATCAAATGAGTGGGTATATATAGCTGTTCACCGTTTACAAAACTTTTCAGTACTACAGTGCTCTTTTCCTGTTTTTTTTCTTACTCTGTGATTGTTTTAACTTTTATACCATGCTTGATATGTTGTCAGCATCTTCTGATATTATCACTTGATCATCTTCAAATGAGTGGGTATATAGCTGATCATCAGTTACAGAACTTGGCAGTATGTTACTATATTGTTCTTTTCATGTTTTATTTTTACTCTGTTTTACTCTGAATGTTTTAACTTCCGTACCATGCATGATATGTCGTCAGCATATTCTGATGCTACCACTTGATAATCGTCAAATGAATGTGTATATTTGAACTGATCATCGTTCACACATTACCATAGTGTCCTTTTCCTGTTTTTTTTTCTACAGTGTGACTGTTTTAACTTCCGTACCATGCATGGTACGCATCTTTTGATATTACTACCTGAACATCGTCAAATATATGTGTGTGTATATAAGTGACCATCGGTTACAGAACATGCAAGTACTACAGTATCCTTTTCCTCTTCTTTTTTCTACTCTGTGTTTGTTTTAACTTCCGTATCATGCATGGTATGACGTCAGCATGTTCTGCTATTACTACCTGATCATCGTCAAATGAATGTGTATATAGTTGATCATCGTACACTAAACTTCCCAGTACTATAGTAACCTTTAGCTGTTTTTTCTTTACTCGGTGGATTGTTTTAACTTCCGGACCATGCATGCTATGGCGTCAGTATCTTCTAATATTACTACCTGGCCATCATCGAATGAATGGGTATATAGATGATCATCGTTTACAGAACTTGGCAGTACTATATTGTTCTTTTCATGTTTTTCTTACTCTGTGATTGTTTTAACTTCCGTACCGTGCATGATATGTCGTCAGCATCTTCTAATATTACTACCTGGCCATCATCGAATGAGTGGGTATATAGCTGATCACCGTTTACAGAACTTGCCAGTACTGTATCGTTCTTTTCATGTTTTTTCTTACTCTGTGATTGTTTTAACTTCCATACGGTGCATGAAATGTCGTCAGCATCTTCTAATATTACTACCTGGCCATCATCAAATGAGTGGGTATATAGAAGATTTATATTATATCAAGCTCTGTTTTGATCTTCAAAGATACAGAAATCAAAATTAGCAACATAAAAAATAACAACGCAGATCAAACCATATAAGACACTAAACCATTTTTCTTTAAGACATTGTGGGTCGTTGTCATGGTCTAACATTTAGTGAATTTGATTATGCCGGCAAAGAGGCTTGAAGGACATTTGCTCACAAATGAAGAAGTAAAATTGTACACTTATGATGTACATTGTACGTGACTTATTTGACATTGAATGACATTGGATGAAAATAAATTTAATTTGGATATCTAAACACCCTCTCTTACATTATTGATGATAAAAGTCAGCAAGGAGCTGAGATAAAAGAAGAAGAAGCACGCAATGAAACTGAAGAGTTTGATTTTATTTTCCAGGTATTGTTTTGCAATTTTCATAAGGGAAGAAAGACTCCTCGGCGTCTGATGGCTGATCACGCAGGATATCAGTCAGCTACAATGAGATTGTGGAATCTCACTCCAATCTTGTCGTGTTTGTTAAATCCTGCACTTTCAAGTCATTCTGTCAGAAGCAACTTCACTATAGGTGCGAAAGATAATTGTGTCCATGAAGAAGCAAACTCTTTTAGGTCTTCTAGGAATGTATGATACTGTAATGGTATTATTTCAGGAAGCTTCAAGCAGAGCACTCAGTAATGCAAGGTTGTCAAAAACAGTTCAAAATAAACTTGGAAGGTCTCTTGGTGTTCTATTGAATATTCTATTCACTAATGAATATTCTATCACATTTCAAAATCATCGAAGAGGTTAATATCTTACCATACATAACAGTGATAAATATGTTATAGACTGTCCGAAGATTACCCCAGGGATCGAACCTTGGACCATTGCTTTTTATTCTTTTTATAAATGATTTACCAGATCAGATAAAAAATAATTCACTCCTCTATACAGATGATTTTAAAATATATTCTAAAGTTCATTCTCGAAAGGATTGTAAGTTGTTGCAAAAAGATCTCGACGCTGTGTACGAATAGTCCAAAGAAAATCACTTAGCTCTTAACATATCAAAATGTAGAGTAATATCTTTTGGTCGTAAATCTAATCTCATAGACTTTAACTATACTATTGATAAAAACACACTTCAACGAACCACAAAAATAAAAGACTTGGGTGTCTATTTTGATAATAAATTTGAATTTAAAGATCATATTAATTCAACAACAGAAAATGCTAACAAATCTTTGGGTTTCATCATAAGAAATTCTAAGTTGTTTCATCATAGTAGCACATTAATTCAACTATACTATGCATTTGTTCGACCCACGCTCGAATATGCTTGCTTAATATGGTATCCAATTTACCAATGCCACATTAGTGAACTAGAAACAGTACAACGTCGATTTTTGAAATATTTGGTTTATAAAGATGGTATTTATCCAACACAAGGCTGTAGCCACAATGGACTTTTAAATAGATTTAACATTATCAGTTTGAGTGATAGCCGAGTTTTAATATCTATTAAATTCTTGCATGGTCTAATACATGGCACTATTGACTGTTCCGCCATTCTTGGAAAAATTAATATACTTGTTCCTCGCTTAAACACCAGATCATCAAATGACTTTTATTGTGATAGGGCAAGAACAAATATTTTAAGTAAATCACCTATTTATATTATGTGCTCAAATGCAAATAAAATATCAACAGAAACTGATATTTATTGTTCTACTTTACAATATATCTCTGAGATGTTTTTGTCCTTGCTTTCATCATAACAAATTTCATATCTCATATATTTTATATTTAATTATCACATATCACATTTTAGAATAACTGTTATAACTTATTGCAAGCTCATGTTTAGAATGTTTAATGAACGTAGCAGTACTTATATGTAGCGCTATAAGTGGGTGTAAACCATTGACTGGTGTTCAGCAAATGATTCGTGCACTATATGACGTCTTGTATTGGATACAACTGGGAAAGAAAATAACAGATTATGAAACAACAAACAAATGAAGACTTTTTTTGAGGCGAAGCAAATGTCATAAGCGCTTGTAATTAATAATGGAGCCACGATAAGCGACATCCACTGAAAAATAACTATTTTCAAGATTACAACTTCTATGGCTCGATGTACTTAAAAGAAAAATCATCAGAAGGAGTTTGGTTACCGAATCTTTGCACTGAAAATTTAAAAATTTTAGGCCCGTAAGGTATCGATAATAACTGAAACAACTAAACTTCAGGGTTAGCTATTAAAAGCTATTAACCTGCAAAATTAAATGCATTATTTGGTCGAAAATTGGAACTGTGAAATTATAGAATCCTGGATTTAAACCATCTTAGAATTTACAGACTATTACTTGTTCCAAATCTGCATTGTTTTCTAAAACTGAAAAACTACAACTCTTGGTGCTGTGAAGAATACCAAATTCATCATTATGCACCCGAAACTCTGATCGTGAAAATGATCAAAATTGCAATTTTTTGCATGTTTTTCCAAATATTGGATATTTGAAATCTTTATCTCAGAAAGTTTCAGTGTGTCTAGAAGAAATTAATGTTCTACTTTTTACATGTTTATTATTTTTTTAAATTGACAAAAACAACAACATAGCCTAATCAAAACTTTATCTTCCTTGAGTTCTCTCACACGTACTAAAATTAAACATCCAGAGATAACTTGCTTCATTCATTCAACCGAATTCCACACCTACCATTATTTGGCTAACTTTATTATGTGTGGATCGTCGATCGATATTGACAATTTTTTTGCGTTGGTTTCTGTGTATAGAGCTGAATCTGATAGGGCAATTATGCAGATTGGACTGCGAAGGTAGGAATATAAATTATTATTATTATTATTCCTAATCTTATCAATCTTGAAGATAACATGCAAAAAATTAATGGATTGTAAATATTTTAGACAATTGCCAAAACTATTAAAAGTAGAATTTCCATTTATGTAGAATTTATCATTTTAGAATTTGACAAAATTGAATTTTGCGAAGTGTTCGGAATCTTTTGAGCGACGGTTATGTAATAAAATGGTATTGACTTACTGACTGTTAATTTCTTGGAACTATATAAGAATCAGCATAGTTAACACATTTGATGAGATCATCTCTACGAGAAGGTATACAAAAAACTACAGGATCTGAAAGATGTCTACCACGATATCTATTGTAAAATAACTCAAACTATAATTTTCTAAATCTATGAAGGAATAAGACTCGATATATCCAAAAGAAATAATCCGTTATAAGCTTTTTCTCATAGGATTTCTAAAAAATCTCTTAAGACAGGGTTTCTACGGACAAGGTCCCTTATATAACAGTAGAAACAAAGAGCATTCATTCGCGTATGATCCTTCAGGTTTTCACGCCGAGCAGACAATTTAATGTACTCTCTGATCTCTGTGTACTCTATATGCTCTGTATTGCTGTATGATCTGCATATTCATATATTCTTTTAGCCTCTCTACACGCTCTATACTCTCTATATACTCCATCTATTCTATGTACCCTATATACTTTATACTCTAGATACTTTATATGCTCTATGTACCATATACACTCCATGCACTGTACACGCTATATTTGTACCCTACATTACTCTGTGTGCCCTACACGTTCTATATTCTCTATTTACTCTGTATACTTTTATATACTCTGTATACTTTATATACTCATATTTTATGTATACTTTATCTACTCTATATATTATGTATACTTTATATACTCTATATATTCTACATATTCTACATATTCTATATACTCTACATAATATATACACTATATACTCCATATACACTCTTAGGGCCGATTGTACAAACCGAAGTTCAGCTGAAGCTTACCTGAGCTAAGGTTCAGCTGAACTCGAGGTTAACTTTTGGATCCGTTGTACAAAGCGTATCGAGACCGAGTTTAGCTAAACTGTAGAGTGCAACGTTTTCATATGGTTAGTAGCCATCCGCGCATGCGTATGTTATACTTTTACCCTTTTACGGTGAGTACGGTGACAGTTGACAGTCACACAAAAAAATAAAACGCACTCCATCTTTTGAAAAACGAAATCTTCTCATAAACTCTACATCATTCCATTTTAGAAATTGATTTTCACGAGGACGAAATTCTTTGCGGGCTCGCTGTCTTTCTATAACATCTACCAGTTCCAACATCTCTTCATCATCTGTATCCATAAATCCTTCCATAATTATTCTTTTTTTGCAACAGCACTTATTTGAAAATAAAACGAGATATCATCACAAAAATATTCACACATACCATAAAATGGGTACGCACATCAAAAAAGTAAGGTTAGGTACGTCAGACCCAGGGACCTTGGTTGCAGGCTTGGTTGAACCCAAGCTTAAACCGCCAAGTTTGACGGTTCAAGTTAAGCTCCCGCTCAACACTAAAACCTCCATTGTACAATCCTAGTTTGTGAAAAGCTCAAGCTTATCTTCGGTTTAAGCTAAAGCCAGGCTTAAGCACACATTGTACAATCGGCCCTTACTGTAATATGTTGAAAGTCTGAAGTTTATACAAGTTTATTCAAGTTTTAATTTACATTGTAGTCTGACTTATTCGAAAATAAAAGAGAAAGTATACGTATTATGCATACACATTGTGAAACTAAATGCATTAACTCAAACTATAACATTACCATTAAGAAACGTTTTGGTAAAATTTTATTAATTCGCACCGATTAACCTTCTGAAACAAAAAAAGGTTTTTTTGCCGCAAAAAAACTCTGCTTGAATTAATAATAGAATTCAAGTTAACTCTGGAATTAGTATTAACCTCTATAAGTCTATAATACGAGATGAAAACAATAATAAACTATACACTTAATTCTGATCACGAATTAAACAACGACCATATTAAAAGTGTGCGGTCAGAATGATAAAGTACCATTAGGTTTGTGAAAATTATCTCCTCTGCATATCTTTCATCTGTTTATCATCGATTAATGTGCAAAAAAGATGAGAGGATAAGGTTAATGATGATAAAATCTAAAAAAAATAAAAAATATCTTCCAACCAGTATAGGCTTCGAAAGCTTTGCTCTTGTAAACTTAAACAGTAAACTTACTACATACATATACACTCGATTTGTCGTGCCAGTTTTTATAAAACATTACCTAAAAGTATAAACTTGCTCTTTACAAATCTATACTTCTTGATCAAACTTCGAGCATTTAAAACATTACCACGTGACCTCAATATATTTATGATGCACATACATACAGTATTGCCCTTACTGTCTTATAGCTTTTCATTTAGTTAACATTAAATTGCCTTTAAGTTTGTTTGGGACATATATTTCAATATAATATAAAAACGATTAAAGATTTCATAAAATGTTAGGTTAAGTATGTTCTATTTTAACCGGAGCTTCAGTATAGTATGCAATAACGTTACCTACGTTTCGTGAATTATTTATTAGACGAGTAAAATAAAAATCTAACAGAGACCTTATTTTATTTATATAGTAGTATCTTGTTTTTAAAATATTCCGGTAAAACGTCAGCAAATTTTTATTTGCAACATTCGCGGTTTTTACTTTTTTTTCTCTTTCGTATAGTACTTGAGATGAATTTTAAATTGATTGAAGGAGTGAGAGTTATTTTAACTGTTTTAAGTATCCTTGGTGCAATAATAGTACATAACTTCATTTTTCTTAAACAAACTCACCAATAAGTAGCGATGTATCCATTAATGTATCCTTTTCAGGAACTTACCTAAAAAAAAGAAAAATATTACTTAGTTAGATAAAGCCTATATAATATATAAAGAACGGAATTTAAAAACCGTATACACTTATTTAAAATGTTTATATTTCAGAGATGTAAACTATTGCATGTAGAATTTATTGGACTGAATATTCCACCCTAAACAAAACTTAATAAATGCAACAGCTATACCAATTAGTTCAAACTCTATTATTCATAGACTGAAACGTTTCAATATTTATGTAACCGCCAGCTAATAAGGTCTTACTCGGTTAGTAAAACCCGATCGGTTAATCCGAGCCATTAATAGTTGAGAAAACTTAGGGATTGAATAAAAGAGGCAATAAACACTGGCGTACTGGCATCTCGTTGGAGTTATTTTCTTCTGTAACAACTTTATTTATGGATGTTCTCGGTACGATATCTTTCTTCCTCTTGTGATAATCCTTCCGCTAATCCTTACATACCCAGCAAGCACGGATACGTTTAATTCACTACGTCGAACTGGCGTAGGGGTGGTTAAAAAGACGTTATTCATTGATAATTCGACGTATAATTTTAGTCGACATATTAACGTCGTTTTGACATCCGAAAATAAACGAGAATTTTTGATGACTCTGTTGGCTCTGGCGTTTCCTAAACGTGTCTCTATATGACGCTAATATGTCGTTGTTTTAATGATTAATTTTTTAACAGTCTATTTGTTTGGCGATAGTACGTTTTTGAAAAAAAATTACTTATTAATTTATTACATCATCAACGTTAACAGTAGTAAACGTTAAACCCCAGTAGGCATAAATACGCCTTTTACACGTCGAATCCACGTCTAGGGGTATCTATAAATCACGTGTTTATTGCAAAAACAACGTTAAAATTTGGTACAAGATTGTACGTTCAATCTTTCAACGGAAAATAAGTACATTTCAATAACATTTATAACTATTTCAACGTCAAATTGACGTTAGTAAAATTACGCAGAATTGACCGCATAACTTTGAAAATATAGTTGATTATAGTGACACTTCGACGTCAATATTGCGTTTAGTACTAGTAATTTTTTTAACGTATTTTTGACGTATGTTTGCCTACTGGGTAAGTAGTACCAGATAGGCCATTAGATCAAAACGGTGGAATTTCTGAAATTTTCCCCATAGTACAGAAAATTTGAATCTAATGTAAAGGATAGTTTTGTTTGGTACATTTATGATTTTATAATCGATTAATGACAATAAGTATTTTTCCGATAAAAACAATATTGGTCAGGTATGACAGAAAGAGCAGTTAAAAGCTATATTTCTTTAAAGCATTTAGACGAAAAGGGATTGGGAGGTAAGTGAAGTGTCGACGGCAACAAGTAACATAAAACTAAAGTCTAAAGTATAACAATATTTTAAGTAACAATCTCAACGTCAAATTGACGTTAGTAAGATTACGTAGAATCGACCGAATGACGTTGAAAATACGATTGATTGTCGGGACACTTAGACGTCAATATCACGTCTAGTCCTAGTAATACTTTTAACGTTTTTTGACGTATGTTTGCCAACTGGATAAGTAATGTCAGATAGGCCATTAGATCAAAACTGTGGGATTTCTGAAATTTTTCACATACCTAGTAATGAAAATTTGAATCTAGTTGTGTAAAGGGTGGTACTACTTCAATTTCATTGATTTAATCAATCAATAGTGAGCAACTACTTGATTACGACGTTAATTAGACGTGTTGGCTCTGATGTTTTCTAAATGTGTCTATATAACGGTGATTTGTTGTCGTTTTAATGATTAATTTTCTTAACAGGTAATATCTTACGTCGATACGACGTTTTCCCAAAAGCGTGATCAGAATTTTCTAAACAGGTTTAACGTTAAACTTCAGCAATACGTCTTTTACACCTCGAATTCACGTATAGGAAGCTAAAATCACGGGTTTAGTTGAAACCGTAACGTGATTAAAGAAACAAGAGTGTATGTTTAATCTTCAATATTTCAACATGAAATTAGGTAGGTATATTTAGTAACTGATCACGTGTCATTGACGTTGAAAGTTTAACGTGAAAGTTTAGTTTTGAGGAGTACGCACAAAGTACGTTGAAAACAAGTTTACCCTTTGAGCTTGAACATCTAAACAAAGTATTAATGAAACGTTTTCTCACGTGTTTACAATAATGTTTTAATAGCGTGTCAAACTGTGTCCTTCAACTCATTGATCAACATTCATTGTTTAAGTGTCGGTTGCATGGCCTATCGCTGTGAGTACTGGTCAAACAGTATTCGGGGTTTAACAATGTTCGTCCGGGTCAGAAGTCGGATGTGTGACTCTTGCAGTGGTACTGAAATAGTAACCAACCGTGCCTTGGAGGGCACGCTATACCGTCGGTCCCGAGTACTAGTGCTACCATTACACTAAGTAACATAAAACTAAAGTCTAAACTATAACAATATTTTAAGTAACAATTTTAACGTTAAATTGACGTTAGTAAGATTACGTACGTACTACGAGTCCTAGTAATACTTTTAACGTTTTTTGACGTATGTTTGCCAACTGGGTAAGTAGTAACAGATAGGCCATTAAATTAAAACTGTGGAATTTCTGAAATTTGCCACATACCTAGTAATAAAAATTTGAATCTAGTTGTGTAAAGGGTGGTGCTACTTCAATTTCATTGATTTAATCAATCAATAGTGGTCAACTACTTCATTAAGACGTTAATTAGACGTGTTGGCTCTGATGTTTTCTAAATGTGTCTATATGACGGTGATCTGATGTCGTTTTAATGATTAATTCTCTTAACAGTTACTTTGACGTTGAGACGACGTTTTCGCAAAAGCGTGATTACAGTTTTCTAAACGGGTTTAACGTTAAATTCCAGCAATACGCCTTTTACACGTCAAATTCACGTCTAGGAAGCTAAAAATCACGTGTTTAGTTGAAACAATAACGTTGAAATTGGCACAAGATTCTATGTTTAATCTTTCAACATGAAATTAGGTATATTTAGTAACTCATCACGTGTCATTGACGTTGACAGTTTGACGTGAAAGTTTAGTTTTAATGATTACATACAAAGCACGTTGAAAACAAACGTTCGAGCTTGAACGTTGAAACAAAGTATTAATAAGACGTTTTCTCACGTCGTTACAATAATGTTGTAATAGCGTGGCAAACGTGTTTTTCAATTCATTGTTCAACATTCATTGTGTAAGTGTCGGTTGCACGGCCTATCGCTGTGAGTACTGATCAAACAGTAACCAGCATTCAATAATGTTCGTCTGGGTCAGAAGTTGAATGTGTGACTTTTGCAGTGGTAACGAAATTGCAACCGACCGTGCTTTGAACGGTTTTAAGTAAAGTAAAATAAACGTCTAAAGTATAACAATTTTTTAAGTAACACTTTCAACGTCAAATTGACTTAGAATCGACCGCATGCCGTTGAAGATACAGTTGATTATTGTGACACTTAGACGTCAATATCACGTCTCATTATATGTAATAATATCTGCAAGGCTTTTTAACGTATGTTTGTCTACTGGGTAAACAGATAGGCCGTTAGATCAAAACGGTGGGATTTCTGAAATTTCCCACTAGCAAAGAAGATTTGAATCTGGTTGTAGTTCTGGTAGTAGAAAATACAGTTAAAAGCTAAAATATAGATGAATTTAATCTCGAATAGAGCTTATAGCGTAATCCTCGAATGCAAGTGGTCAACTCAAAAGCAGCTTGGTATTTAGTTAGTAAAAGGATTTTTGAAATTAAGTCGTGAATTTTTTAAATGCTTGTTAGAGAGTTTACAGAATCAAATCTTGGACTTTTTATTGTTCTATTCTTTATCTGGTATGTTTTCCTTTAAATCTCTTCTATGTATCCGTTATGTATCCGTTCTGTATCTCTTTCCTTTTTAAGAATTTTGTCGTATTGAATACGAAAAAGAAAGAAAGATTGAGGTAATGTCTTCTAAAAGAAAACAACGTTGACTTAATAAGTTAATGATTAGAAATTAATGCATTGAGCTACATACAAGTGAAAACCAAGATCCTTAAAAAGACTTCAAGTAAACAAATATATTAGATCAAATGAAAGGTTTACAACATTTTCTCAAGTATTTGGCGTGAGTCTGCAAAAATATACGACTGCACTGAAGCTGACTGATCTGAAATTGTCGTGTTTTAAGCATCTGTTTTCGGATATTTTGTGTTGCACGACATAATTCTTAATAAAGTTTTGTATTCTAGAACGTATAGCAATATAACATGAAAAATATACACTGCAATACTCTTTGAAAGTTCATTTTTTTCTCAATAGTAACAAAAGGTAAAAAAGTGTGATCTGTACGTGTACGTCTATTTGATGAGACAAGGTAGTAGTGAAATTATATTCTATAAATTGTCGATTATTCAGTGTGCTTTGATCTTTACGTGCTAAGTTGTTTAGCAACCAGTTTGTAAAGTATTCATAAATCATTTGTCATTATCATACATCGCTTGTTGACATTAGCGTGCAATAAAAACTTTATAACGCTAGCTCACTAAACGTTAATTTTGTACGCGAAAATCTGTATAAAAAGTAATCAGTGTAATTTTTGTATGATTGTAGATAAAATATAAATTAATTTAAGCCATGCATTCCTTAATCAAATCGATTATTAATTGCAAAAGTCACAAAATATTACTAAAAGCCCAGACTAACAAAATATCACTGACACTTCGAATTATTCTTTGCAATATAAATAACGTTAAGGTGTTTATCACCGCTTTCCTTATTAAATTACTAAAGCACTAAATGCGTATTTTATTTAATTGTTAATTTAGCTACAGTTATTTAAGATTATCCCACTGTTACTAGTTATTGAATAAGTTAAAATTATAAATAAATTAGTTATTCAATTAATTAATTAATTTAGTGTATATTCACAAAAACATTTAAATGTTATTTAAATATATTCAAATTATACACTTACATACAAATACAGCGTGTTATAGTATTATTAGTCTTTAGCTTTTATTTATATCGTTTTGTTATACTTTTACGTAATTCAATAATAGCCATAAAAATATGTATATATTAAACAAATTCCTTGTATAATGTTAACCAATTTAACTTTTGAGAATGTATACAAAATAAAATTGCATAATTATGATTGTCTAAATAATTGAATAGTCTTATTTATTTCGATACTTTTTACGCGGTTTAGGTATTAACTTCTTTTTTACTTAATTAACCTTTTGGATTTAATAAACAAACCGGAAAAACTGTCTATGCTTTAATTGAAATGATTCGTATATAAGAGAAAATAAAAGTTGCTTCTTAATTTTTCTTAAAATATTCGTTGTTTATGGACTAGTCACTAAGAACCTTTAAGAATAGAATGAAATCCCCTTCAGTGTTAAACATGCTATAGCGAAAATAAGAAACACTGTCATAATACTGTTATTATTTGATTACATATTGTCATTATTTGTGAACTAATTTGATTCGGTTTTCTTTGATGAGTTAAACTTCATCATGTTTATAGCATTTTTAAAAATTGCCGGAAATTGACGAAATATTGAAATAAATTGCAGTGAATGGGATTTTTCCTATATTAACAATGTTAGTCTGCAAAGTACGCGGCTTTTCAAAAGGTACATGCACATCATTGATGTTATAAGTCAGATAAACATTGTTTTCTGCCCTTGGAAGCAGCCTAACGATTAATATAGCGCTTTAAACAGTGAATATGCATAATGATTGGAACCCATGCATAAAGCGATGTATATACGAGGGTCGTTTGATAAGATGGCGATTTCCTTAGATGGCACCACAATTCATTTGGTAACGGCACGACTCTTAAAACCGACTCAGGACACGTTACTACCAAAACTATCGTCATGGAAAACCGTCGAATGGAACTATGCGAGATTGCTGAAACTAGAGGCATCTCAGCTAAACGAGTGCAGAAGAGTCTGCATTACTTGCACATGAAAAAAGCTATGTGCGCTGTGAATCCCACAATTATTAGCCCCTTTAAGCTAGCTTAGTAAAGTGAGTAGAATGACTTCTTTGTAACATATGTCATAACGTAGTGCTAATACAGTGGCCAAATAAAAACTGACTGCTCGGTGTTTAAAAAAATTGCAAATTAATGTAAAAAAATGTATAAACTAGAAAATAATTTAGTGCTAATTTATATTTGAATCTAGTCTTGAACCTTTTCTCTTTACTAATCGCCATATAATTCAATAATTACATAAAAATTAAAATAATTCTTCTAAAGAGAATATGGAGATGACTATGTTGACTATAAATGAAGTTAATAATTTTAATAAAAAATTAATACCTTAACAGTACCAAATATTTTTAAATTAATTTATATAATATTAAAATATTTTCAAACGTTAATTAATTGTCGAACCTAAAAAATATTTGAAGATATTTTGAAAAAAACACGAAGCATCCAATTTTTTAATTGGGGAGTAAAAGTATTTAAACTTAAAAATTATTATATTATTAAAAAAATTAAACAAATAGTGTACAAAAGATTGTTTTATTAAGTGAATCTAATAAAGCAGCACTAAATTATTTTTAATTTACAAATTTTTTGTATTGATTTAAATTAAAAAATATATATACTCAGCTAAAGCTAGCAAAATGTTATTAAAAAAAAAGTTAAGCACCCAATTTTTTATGTGGGCACTAAGGTAGCACTTAAAAATATATCATTGAAAAAAAAAGTTAAATAAATGAAAAAACTAAATCAAACAAGTAACAAACACTAAGTTATTATAAATTTTTTTCATTAATTTACAATTAAAAAAATGCTCTGCTAACTTTAAGCTAGCAAAATGTATTTCTTTAAACGGCAGACACTCAATTTTTAATTTGACATTAAATTAGCACTCAATTTTGAAATATGTTTGCTATTTATGGTTGCTCACCTATAACGTTGAAATTCACAACCCATTGATTGTTTGACGGTCACTGTTTAAAACCAAGCTTCTCCGTTCTTTTGGTTGTCACTGGTTACCCATTTCCGCTCTTGATCGTAAATTCGCGTAAAGCGATGTCCAGCGCATTCTCAATAGTGGAGTTGATATAACAAAATGGTTGGCTTGCATTAGAAGTTGAATGTGAGATGAATTAGAAAATTGCTTTTGATATAATTCGCTTTAGCGGAGACAATCTCGCATTCAACAAAATGATGATCTGATTGTTTATATGTGATCAATCGTCAATTAGACGGATTATGTTCTAGTGTTAACCATTTAGGTAAACCTTTTTTATTTTCCCCCATGTGCTAAAATCTCATTAAAATATTTTTCTATTTTAGGTAATATTTCCCTATCAGTTGTCCTGAAGGAATTGTGTAATAAAAGACCTTTCAGTATATCGAAAGGTAAAATTCTGTTCAAATATTTAAAATTAATACCACATACAAGGTGTTTTATTTTTAGGTCTTTTTCTTTCGTCTTTTTATCTTTTGGGTTTCGTTGCTCGTTGTGTTTTTTTCCTATTCCTGCCCCTTTGACTTTGGATTGGGTTTAATTTAGAGGTGTTCCCCTTTGGGTTCGTACCTGCATACATACGTACAGGGTTGTATGTAACTATACCGGAGGGTGAAACGAAAAACCCTAAGCAAAGGCTTTAAAACCATACCGTATCATTTGAGAGTCATCGAATGGTGGGATGTTTGTTTGAAACTGTATGTATATGTATATTGTGTCATTTTATCTATGTGTCTATATATTTATCAAACGTTTATACAATTTATTTATTCATGCATGTTAGGTAGTTAAAGCGAAATCTCGAGTAGTGAAATTATCATAGAGTAGTTTTTAAGATTTACAACCACTGTGATACAAATCACCACTCTGTTAATTTTGCTAGACATTAAAATCCTTAATCAATATAATTACCGTTTACAATTTGCATTAAACAACAAAGCCCTACTTAGAAAGTTTACATTTCACTACATGTTTGTGTTTTATTTATTTCTATTTATTTATTGTGTGGTTTTAATATTTGCTTTCCAGCTTATAACCTGTAAGTATATGCACCGTACGACCAAAATTGTGGAAGTTGTCTATATGTTAGTAAAAGATCTATTTCTTCATTTATCTAAGAAGTTTGAAGCTTTAGTAATAAGAATTGTTTTAAAACGAAGTGGCGCTTGTTTTTGTCTTGTATATCTTGTATTACCACGCCCCTCTCCGACTTATTGGGGTTAGCCGGCGAAAACTAAAGTAGTGTTATTTAGGTCAAGCTGATACTTCCAGCACAGCTATATTTTGGTAGGACTCAAAATCCTGACTATTTCTTGTCATGGTCACTAACCATTCTAAGACGTAGGAATAGCATGGCGATTCAAGCCCTGTCTAATCCAAGAATCAACATTGAGTTTCATTGATATTAATAATATCTATTAAGTTGATATAATTAAGCTAACGGTACCAAAGTCAACAGTGTCTAAAAGCTTTTGATTAATGAAAATAAAGATTTTCAACTAAGTTTGCATCAGAATATTTTCGTTGATCGGATAAGTCTTCCTCATGTAAACTTTTTCTATGTTGGCTACCTTAGGTACATTAAAGCATCTTTAAAATTGGTAACATTGTCGCAGTAGATTCTCTCGGGGCATCCATGTCGACATTTAAATTGACTGAAAATATTAATAAATTAAAGACCAGAATTTTTCAAATTTGACCAAGCGCAAGAGACATGCTGTGTACCACGTACTAACTTGGCCAATTTTGAGTAACGATTAGATTAGGTACAACACTATATCTTTTGTCAATATTCGTATACAACAAAATTGTTTTATCTCTAATCTATCTCTATCTATGTTGTTTTGTTTTATCTGTAACAGATCAGTGTCAATCTTTAGTGAAAAAGTTAATAGATTCTTGACCTTTGATCAAAATAAGAGTCAACTAATCTTCTAGCAGTTTCGTTAGTTGCATTGTCTTTTGAATTGATATATCTCCAGTCTGCCACATTAGATATATCCTGAATTTCCTCTAATCTGTGGGAAATAACAAATCTTTAATTCGCCCTGCTTCAAAACGTATCCAACGTCCAAAATTGTTCTAATAAAAACATGTTTGGAATTTTCAAGGCTAGATTTTTTAAGTAACTACCTTATTTCATTTCCATTGTGGCTGCCTTCGATTTTAAAGTCGAGTTAAAGATATTCAATTATTCGGATTTGTACTTGGCACTAAACCATCCGATTCATTGTGCACGGGGCTTATGACGCGCCGTTTGCGTTGTTCCGTAATGTTCCATAAAAGCGCTTTCTTCATCCTACAAGATTCTAAATTGTGAAATTCCTGCACTAACAGACCTGGGCAAGATTGCAAGCGGTGTAAACATAATTCACCACTGCAGTCGAATGAGTAAGAAAAGAATGTCATTAGAAATTAGAATTAGAGATACAAAAATAGTCCAAGGGTCAAAATTGGTCACACAGCATCCAGTTTTGTTTGAAAACGCTCTCTTTACAGATGAGGAGTTGAAATTCGGCTTCTGCTAGTTCTGCCAGATGGAAGGCAGTAAGTGTGCCGACAACCAAAAATTATATTTACATAAGTAGTGCACAATTGTAGAGACTTTGAGTTTTGAGGATAATCGGTTATGGTTTGAACCGGCATCTTATGCGAAGCGCGTACTTACTGGTGCTGAGTTATAGGGACACTTTGAGGGCTTCCAGGTACTTGAAAGAGATACTGCAAGAACGTGTGGTATCAGTTGCTCCTGACATTTGGCATTATTTTTGTTCTAATGCACGATAGTGCTCATCTACGGTTATCGGGTACCAAGTACCTCAATAATGTCGGATTTTAAAGGGTGATGCCCTGCACTTGCCACTTACTTAAATGAGTGTTGCTAGTTCTCATTGGTAATAGCGAGGTTCGCCCGAGGTGCACCCTCTGCTAATTCTCCTAAGAGCTATTTGTACGCTCACCCGTCGGGGTTCATCTAATTTAGGGAGTCCTTGTATCCATTTTCCAGCTTGCGGATTCTACACTACCTTGGTGGCTAGCGACAGCTCCTAACCCTCCTCTAGCTAAAGTAGATATGAGACTAATTAGATATTACAAAAAATGTTAGTATTAGTCAAAATATCCATTTTTAAACTTTGGCCTATATATACATCTTCAACTACGCCCCGCGTTTCGGCCACGCATTAATTCTAGAAAGATGGAGGCTACTGCCTTCACTAAATCTGATTTAAAAAACTCACTATTGCAGTGGGGTTTATAGCAAGCCTTTTTATTCTCTAATTTATCCTACAAAAAGTAGTTCAGTGTCGCTGTGTCAGCTTTGTTTGCAGGCGGAATATACAATGCTTTCCCACAAACGTAGTACGATTTAAGGGTTTAACACCTTCTCCAAAGTATCACTTTGTTAGTTGGCCAACTTGCTTTTGTCGCACTGCTAGAAATGCAGTTGAGTAATGCCGCCATACGCTACTCACTCACTCGCTCACTGTACTTATCACCAAACCGTCACTGACGCCTTATGATACCGTCAAATCTTCTCAGTAGCTTCTTGAGAGTTGTGAGCGTACAGTCGGTTAATTTTACGATTAAGTTCTTCATCCACTGTGCATTTCTTATCATCAATAGAGAGATTTGTCCGGTGATTACCATTCGCATACCGTTGTGACAACCTTTTTGCTCTTATGACTTTCTTCTGATGTAAAGCAGAATTTCTGCTGTAGGTCTCAAGTTTAAGATTTTGCTTGATAATACGGGACATGCTTTTTTGCGGAATGTTTTCCTCCCGATGATTTTCTAATGGCGTGGTGCTGCAAAGGAAGGATTTTCGCAGCTACTGCTTCCACGGCAGCTGGAGTTCTTGTTACACGTAAGCGTCATATCACTTCTTCGTCTATCACCGAAAGAGAACACCGCACGATAGCCCGATAAATAAATTCCTTAGAAAATCTTTGTTGGTAATTTCTTGCATTTAGACAATGCACTCACAGTAACACAATTCTCTTTCGTAGCCCACTCCAATGGTCATTAGTTGAAATCTGGCACCAAAATGATCTATTTTAATTGTTTACACAATTCAAAACTAATCAAAAAACAAAACAAAACGGCCTACTAGATTCTTTTCGTAAGCAATATAAGAATATTTTCTTTTAGAGGTGCAACTACATATATATGTTTTAGTTACACCTACGCGAGAGGAGTTCAGCAATATAGTACAATTCATACAATTGCGGGGGTAACTTTTATACAGGGTTAGTCAGCCTCGAGCATGTCTCTAGAAATGTGCTCAGCAGTTAGTTATTAGACGTGGACCGCTAATTACGAAAGGAACATTATCAGCGAAATGAACACCACGATCAAGAAAATATCACAAGTTATTGTATTATTGCAACAAGGACATAAGAAGCGTTATGTAGCCCGTCATTTGAATCTGGAGTCAGCCTGCAGTCCTAAGAGTGTATCGTAGGTTTTAGGAGACCTGTGCCTTCGATTGAAGCTCAGGATGTGGATCGTCTCTATACATCTTATCAGGATCGTCCCCTTACTGGAATAGACATCCAACAAAAGATGAGCCAAGTACGAGGAGTGGCTGTATCAGCGACGGGGCAATTAGAAGGAGGGTCAAGCAGCACAGTGGGTTCCATCTGATGAAGGCCATCATCAGAATGGAAATTTGGAACAATATGATTCAGTTTTGTTCACTGCCGAAAGCAAAATGTGTTTACATGGCAGCGACAGAAGACGACGTGTCTATAAGAGACCTGACGAGCGCTATGAACCATGCTGTATGGTCTAACAAATCAGCTATGTTGGAGATTCCTGTATGTATCCACACGACGTACACCCGTAAAACTGGCTGTCTTCTACCCTATCCTTGGAACCTGGATACGGGGCATGGAAACATGACTGGGTAATGGATGAAGCAGTCAGGTCAAGTGTGTGGTAGAGAAATTCCTGAGAATTCTCGACGGTTACTCATACCGATCAGGGGGAGCCCTGGTAATATGATACCGGTGTGGGCGAATTCGAGTCTCGCCTTGGAGGAGGTCATTTATGGTCACCAAACGGAACCCGTTGATTGACTTAGGTCATTTATGGTCACTTGCGTAACCCGCTGTTTGGCTGAATCTTAAGGAGCAGAAGCGAAGTGAGGTTTATCCCGGTGTGAAGGGGTAAATTCATGCCAATGGGAAACTGCATGCCGCCAGGTAATTGTGCTTAGGAGCTATCCCGACCACCCTATGATCCGGGCTGCAGCCGGGTACAGCGGTTGGGAGAAGTTCTAAAAGCCTTTACGCTTAAGGATTGTTGAAGCGAATACATAGCCTCTAACAATCAAGACAACTTCACCTTAACTAGGTACACACTGGGGGTCTATAAGCTGTAGACTTACGGACGAAGCTCTGTCGAGGGCCCACCAAACCTATATATTGGTAGATCGGGGTGGCAAAACCATTTAAAAACCAAGTCCTGCCACAATTGAGGTTGGATTCGATCGGGCAGTGGCTCCCAACAGCTTGGGACAGTATGTTGGGGGAATAGTCTGAAGCTAGACTCGGTGAAATCTCCTTGGTCGTGTGATACGTCCCTCACAGCCTCCTCGGAGATGGAGCCGACGGGTGAGCACGTTTATCGCCCCGGTACTAGCCTGGAGAGCTAGTAGAGTATGGATAGTATCTCGCTCCCACCAGTGAGTTACTGGTAGCATTGTTTAGTGTAGTGACAATGCGCGCTAATTGAGCGTAACTCAATTATTCATGCTTCGGCATGTCTTAAAGGCGGGAAGGAACTCCCTAAAGTTATCTAAAATTACCTAATAGACAATTACTACGGCCTATTGTATATTTTAAAGGTAATAGGCTAATAGATCACTGTAGAAAAAGATTCAGTTCTTTTTCGCGGACAGTTAGCCTTACATTCCTGTATGTTGACGTATAGACTTGAAAACGAAGCTCTGTCGAGGGCACACCAGGCCTATAACTGGAAGATCGGTGTAGGAAACCACAACGGTCGAACAAAGATCCCCGACTTGAGTTGGGGACTAAATACTCACCCTGACCACACGGCGCCTGCCCATAGAACTGGTCCGAGAAACTCCTATCCCAGGCCTGTCTGGGTAACGGTTGTTTAGTATAAAAAGGTCTAGGTCCCTAGAAGGGGAGAGAAACACACAAGTGTTCTTGACGATTACTCATTAACGTTGCGGAGGGAACTCTGCTAACATTAGAACCGGTGTGGGTGGATTTGATTCTTACCTGGAACTAGGTCAACTATGGTCACCGTAAGGAACCCGCTGCTTGACTGAACTCTAAGGCGGAGAATCGAAGTGAGGTTTATCCCGGTCTCAGAGTGGTAAATCTGGACCAATGGGAAACTGCATGCCACCAGGTACTGGCTCCGGAAGCCGCTTCTTGATTGAGGCGGCTCTAGAACCTTTGCACTTAAAGGGAGTGATGTGAGAAGGGTGTATAGCCTCTCACTCCCAAGACAACTTCACCTGAAAGGATACATATCGGGGGTCTATTACGTGTAGACTTGAAACTGAAGCTCTGTCGAGGGCACACCAGATAACTGGAAGACTGAAGTGGGTAACCATGGCGGTCGAACATCGATCCTCAATTAAGTTGGGGACATAGAACTGGTCCGACCTCTCCTATCCTAGGCTTGTCTGGGTAACGGTTATTTAGTAAAAAAAACTTAAGTTCCCCACCTAGGTCTCTCAGGATCAAATGTGTGGGAGAGAAACACGCAAGTATTCTCGACGTTTACTTACAAACGTTGCGGAGGAAACTCTGCTAACATGAGTACCGGTGTGGGTAGATTTGATTCTTACCTGGAACAAGGCCACTTATGGTGCCATGAGGAATCCGCTGTTTGACTGAACCCTAAGAAGGAGAATTGAAGTAAGGTTTATTCCGGCTCGGAGGGGGAAATCTGAACCAATGGAAAACTGTATGCTACCAGGTATTGTTCTGGAAGCTATTTAGTTCACCCTATGACCCGATATTAGCTTGGGTACTGTGATCTGAAGCAGCTCTAGAACTTTACTCTTAAAGGGAGTGATGCAAAAAGGGGTATCACAGCCTCTCACTCTCAAGACAAGTTCACCTGAAAGGGTACATGCCGGGGGTCTATTACGTGTAGACTTGAAAACGAAGCTCTGTCGAGGGCATACCAGGCCTATAGGATTATCCTCCGTTATATTATCCTGGATTATAATCCGGGAGTCGGGGTGGCAAAACCATTAAAAAACAAAGTCCTGCCATAATTGAGGTTGGATTCGCTCGGGTAGTGGTCCTCAATTTAATAAGTTCAGAGATAGTCCGAAGCTGGACGAGGTATCTTCTCCTAGGAGAGGGTGCCGACGGGTGAGCACGTTTATCGTTCCAGCACTAGTCTGGAGAGCTAGTAGAGGATGGATAGTAACCTCGTTCCAACCAGTGAGCTGCTAGTAGCATCGTGCAGTGTAGGCGATGCGCGCTAATTGAGCGTATCTCAATTCGTGTCTTATAGATAAGAGGCGACGGAACACCCGGACGTTCAGTGATATAATTTAAACATACAACAAATAGTCTCAAACACGGCCTATTGTATATTTACAGGTAATAGGCTATAAGGTGATGCAATAATGACCGATTCCGTTCGTAGTGCAGAGTTGTATGTATGTATATGTATCCCTGTATGATGTGGTCTGGAGTCTCACGCGAGGTGAAGGTTTGACAGCTGACTGCTATATCTGAGATATTTTTGGAAAACCATGTTGTTCTTTGCGTAAAGTGAGATTGGTGTGGTGCAGATCATGGACTCGTTTGAATCCCATTGAGCACATGTTGCATTCACGCAAAAATTTATAATGCAGAAAACCCGAGTGCAAAAAACAATAATATCGTGTTCTACAAATTGGATTGATTCGGCCTTTACTTTATAATAACACAATAAAATACTAATTAATCTTTACTAAAATACTTTTATGTAAAAATTATTATAACTGTCGTTTCGCTACACGGTAGCTAATATAAACATGTAAGAAGTGTATTTTTAATAAGAATTTTCATTAATTTTAAACATTCTATATTTTTGCAGAAAAAAGTAATGTATAATACACTTGTAGCAAGGGCCATTGCAAACCTTGTATGATCGCCACTGTCGCATTTTTATTTTATAGCAAAACAATTTCCACACTTGTTTTATAATATGATTCCATAATTTTGCACGTTTTCAACAAATTGTCACAAATTTACACAACTTGTTTGAAGATTAAATCTTACGCAACGCAACTATGCTCTATAATTTTATTATTGCCGTGCCCTATCCTGCCCTCCAGTTGAGGAACAAACTATGGCATGACTGTTACTATAACAGAAAATTTAAAAGCTTTTTGTTACTAAATAAATTTCAAAACGTGTCCTTCATAAGTAGACATTTTTATAACTTACAACCGATTGTGAGTATGATTCAGAGATGCAGCACCCGCACCTTTGAACACATTGTTGGCAACATCAGTTGCTAAACTAACACACCTCATTAATAAAATCTACAAAGATCTTTTTATAGATTATTATTAGAATAGGGTTAATTTTAGTTTGTTCTTCATTTATATATCTTTTGTGTATATCTTAGATGACTATTATTTAATGATGATAATAAAAAAGGAACAGTTCATGCTCGCAAGACCAGAATGCTAAGAAAAGATTTTGGCAGAAGACTTTTTTCTAAAGGTAGCAGACTTGACAGAGCGAAAGGAAAAAGGAAAACACTAAAATATATCCATAATTTAAAAATAAGCAAAACACGGTAATCCGTTACGTTCACTCTAGGTTATGGATAAATTTATCTCCTGGATACCCTTGTTGTGTTATAAAGTTGTAAAGTAAGGGCGAGCACTTGATTATTTTCAAACAGTTCCCGATTTACTCTCCTGAGGTTACAGTCACACTTCTAACTATAGATTAACGTGACTCAGAAATCAGAATTGTTTTTCAGCTAGTGTATATAGTAAGTAGAAGGGAGAAGCTCTATACCCAACATATTATACAGTTTAAATAGTAGTAAGTTTGTTTCAGAAAATCCTCGATTGTAGTATATTAGTATGGGGTTATACTAGTAGAAGTATATTGTAGTCCTGTGTGTGTATGCGTTTAAGTCGGGTTTTAAATATAGAAAATCGCGCGCGCTATTATTTTAGTTTCGTTGGGTATACACACTACATCTGTTTTGAATTCTACTAGTATGTATAATGCTATTTGGATGACGATGGGGGGATAAGGAAGCTTCGGTGTGAGGATTTCAGGTTTTCAGGCAGTCGTAAACAAGGAAAGGGCAAAGACTTTCAGTGGTATAAAAATCTCGTTGAGATGAAGCATTTGATCGGTGAATGTTTTCGATGTATAGGGTAGTTCAAAATTTGCTATTTTGAATGTATTTAAGAATTTATTAAAAAGCTTTTCACCAGTTTCACTAAACCAAATTTCACGTTCCCATTATTTTTATATGCACTTATAAAGCTTTTCACCACTATGAGTTTAATCGGTTAAAAAACCTGCAGTTTGCTGTGGCTGGATTTAAAGGTAGATTTAATAAATCTAAGGAATTTCGAAATGTTTTATATCCACTGAGGTAATGATTCCAATGATAATTCTTCTAAATATTATTGTCTTATGATGAATTGGATTCTATGTTGAGCAACAAGGTTTAACTAACTTTAAATAAGAGTTATTTTTTATTTTTGTATACACTTTTGAAGCTCCCTGTATATCATGTTTATTTGATTGACTGTTAGAGTCATACTTATATTTTTTATTTGAGTTTGAAATCGTTTGCAACAAAATCGAATGCTAGTAAAAACTTGTTTTCTGGGACCTGACCCTAAGAACGGGACTAGAGTCATTCAACGTATTTTTCAAAATAAAGTCGATTGGTATTGATGTCATCGTTCGTTATCCCGTAGGAAAATTTCGCACGAATTTATCAAGTAGGCTGATTTTTCTAGAAATTTAGGTGAGTAAGTAAGACTTTCCGTGACATGACAGAATTTTGACACAACATCATAGGCGCGTCAAAAATAACTGTTGCAATAAAAATTTGACATATTTGACAAGTACAACATGCCACTGAATGTGAGACCGCTTACAAAGGGAAAAAGGTCGTGCGAAATTTTCCTGCCGGAATAATACCTTGAGTTTCAATGTTAAGTCTATGGAATTCTATTTTTTTTCAATAAACTCTAGCTTAACGGCTGTTAACTTTTCCCTTTTTTACTTTTAACCGTACCTAACCTAATAGCCTAGCCTACCCTACCCTAACCTAACATATTTGCGAGATTGGCTAACGTCGTTTTGTACCCATTTTGTACAAGTTAACATTGCCAATAAAACGTCGTTTCCGGACGATGTCTGTTTGTGCAGAAATAATATTTGCTTCTGATTGCATTCATTTTAGGTGATAAATCCACGTAAAATTATAATACGAAGAGTAGGCGGTGTATATCAATAGAGACGACGGATAGGCTGAGAAGAGCCTTAGATACGCATAAGAATTCCTGTTTATGAATTTTTGAATGTATTAAAGAAGATACCCCAATAAACATTTTTATTTGTATAATAGTAACGGTAACCTTACTATCGCTAAATTTATATAACTTAACGTAGCAGTTTATAAGGGTTGCATTTTCGTTACCACTATATTACTTCTTATATAACCGCATTTTTAGTTGCAGTACTGGTAATATTTCGGTTACCAAATCTCCATTACTCTTTCCAGCTCGCTTTCAGTATTTTCTCTCTTGAACACTTAATTTGCAATACCGTATTGTCTCACATTCTCCCCTTTTCTCTAATTCTCTAATAATAATTACCAAGTAACCAAGTAACCTAAAAAACTAAAAGGGTCTTTAAAATACCCATTAATAATACCTTGCATTAAATTGCATTGTATGTTTTTAAACGTTATTCAGATTAATCTTTTCATATACTGTCATGACGAAAGGCAATAATAAATACTCGTATAAATACTGGAAACTAATATCACATATAAATAAATAAATTTAAGTAATACTAAGTACAGTGAGATCCAAATTGAGTTAACACGGTTTGAATTTCGCGCCTTAGGTTTTAGTGCATTTCACGTTGTTAGTGTAGCACGATTAAAATGTGTTGTGTCAAATTACAGAGTCAACTCGTCACTTTCTCGTTTACATCGTTGTACTTTGCTACGTTGTTCGGGTTTTCATTGAATTTTTGCTTTATTTCGCTTGTTTTCTTATTTTACAAAACAGTTTTTTTCAAAACTACGGTTTGCTACACGATTTTATTATCAAGTAAGGTTATTATTTAAAATTAACGAAGTTTAAAAACTAGATTATTTTTGAGACGCCGCTGTAAAATAAAAGAAGCAGAAAAGTATCCATGTTGCCAATGTGACCATAATTTAACGAGGCGGTAAATTCAAACCGTCCTCATTCAATTTGGATCACCCTGTATATATATCTTTAAGTGATATAAGTTACTGACAGCTTGTTATTGCAGTATTTTCATTTCAGTTTTTAAATGTCCTGCCTTAATTTAGGAGTTATATTTCAGTTGTCAGCCCAGTCGGTATTGTCGGCAAGGTAAAGTATGGTCGGTAAAATCTAAGAAAGGCTTATATAATATGGAAAGGGTGAAAAGAAAAATGGGGACGTTATGCTTTTTTACAATGTATATTGTACATATATTGCTAACAGTAAAATGTTACATAAAAGTTTAAAATTCTACCACACACTAAAACTTGTGATACACAGAAAGATGTCCTAACCTTAATAAATTTTAGTCTTTTATCTTTTGTGCGGTCTTTTAACAATGCCATTTAAATTGTACAAACAAAAGAAGTCGCGGTGAAAGCTTTTAATAAAAAGGTAACAATTGTAAAAGTCGTTAACAATTGTGGCTCAGCAGAAAAATATACATCATACCCACTCGATTGTCAGCACTTAGAAGTTGATAATCCGTTTCGTATATCACCCGATCATCATCGTATTGCATGCTGCTGATAACGAGGAACTATATCATAATATAACTGTTGTTCCGTAGCCCGCCAGCCCGTTGTTTAACAGCCCGAGAATCAATAAGGTCACACACGACGGCTTTCAATATTTGCATTAGTGCACCTACTGGTTACAACTATACTGTGATTGTGGCTTCGGCGTGGAAATGGAAAGTACAGTTATTTTGCCTTCTGCAAAAAAAGAAGGAAAGAAAATTTTTTTAATCTTTCCGTTGAAATTTACTGTTGTATTTAACTTTTTCTCAAGTTCTTAATAAGTCATATTTAAGTTATAATATTCTACAAATAATTAAGCTTATGAGCAAAAACATAACATATTGCAACCATCTTGTATTAGAGTATCTACATAGTATTTATAAAAATAATTAAGAAGACTTCTATATAACTCCTAAACAACTATTGGTTTTATAATGAGGTAATGACAAACCTTATATACATTTGTTAATATTTTGCTTGTTTCACACAGCGGTCGAGCTGGACATGTACCCGAGCTCGAGGTTGCCGATCGAATTATCGTGTCATCCTCTAGTCCTGTGAATCCATCTGCATATAGTATGGTAACAGTATACTATAAGTTTTATAAAATGACGATGGGAATATTTATATAACTTTACTACATGCTTAAAACTTACAGTAATATTGTAAAATCGTAACAAACCTTTGAACCTTCTTATATACTTTGTGTTACCATAAATAAGGGAAATGCCTATTGGGATGAAAACTGAGGGTTTTGATGTGATGATCATTCAAAGTAACAGTCATCTTCTGGGCCAAAAGATAGATGTTATTAATGAGTTAAGCCATTAACTGGTTGATTTGATGCTGGATTTAGAGTCTACTGATGAACAAATTACTTGTAGATCAGATAGAGATTTGTTTGTCTAAGTAAGGGAGTTTTAAGAGAACTACAACGAAGTGTTCACTATGATTCTAACAGTAATTTAAAGCTCTCTTGAACCCGTTAATGTAATATTTATAAAAAGAAGTAACCATTTTTATAATACATTAGCTACATCAGTATTTAAAATTTATAAAAAGCGATTCAAATTAAAAAACAAATTTTTTCTACTGCCGATGATTTCATTGTGTATTACAAAAATGTGTATTTTGCAAGAAAAATCATTTAAGCGCCAACTGTATTGAAGTTAAATCAATACCACATACCTGCCACTGTTGTCTAAAGTTCGGTAATATCGCTAACAGTAGTTTTGTCAATATTATTTGTAATGTCTATAAAGGTAAACATGCAATAGTAATGTGTACGAAAAAATCTGATTATTTTAAACCGACTGTTCTACAAAATTTGTTTCTACTAACTTTGATTGCACATTTGATAGGTGGCAAAAAACACGGTCAGTTCGGGCTATAATTGATACAGGTTCCCAAAAAATCCTCATCATCTCTTCATTATCTAGCGATGGATTATTGAAGGCTTTGCGAAAATTCATAGCCCGTAGAGAACGACCCAGTATTATTTATACTGATAATGGCATGAATTATGTTGGTGCCGCAAACGTGCTGACAAAAATGCAATGGAAAGAAATCTATAAGTTTTAGGTAGAACGTCATTATCATCTGAAGAACTTTCCATTGCTGCCTGTGATACAGAATCAGTCAAATTCATCCACTTATCTACGTATCTGAAGGTAATGCCATTAAGTGCTTCAGTATTAGAAGCAGGAACTACTGATATTGATTGCATTCATAAAGATTCTTTAAACACACGTCTTATAGATATAGTAGAGTGCAGATTAAAGAAGACTTAAAAAAAACGGATAAGAGAAATGAATGAATGAATATAGTTTTTAAATTAAATTACAAATATTATTTAATCTCCTTCAAAGTAATCTTGGCTTGCCACATTCCAGATGATGTCAGTTCTCAAAACAGTCCTAAAAATCACTTCGTGAGTGCTTTTAGGCGCTCAGTCGTGGTAGCTTTAATATCCTCTATTGATGCAAATCATTGTCTCTTTATGATGGTTTTCAGCTTTGGAAAGAGTCAGAAATCGCAAAGTGTCAAATCAAGCGAATATGGCGGGTGAGTTCACAGTAATTTTTTTGATGTTGGATTTCGATTTGCGCGCCATTTTCGGTCGAGGTCAGCTGGGTGTTTTCCATTGTGAACTTTCGATCTTATTCTCAAGGTATTATACTCAAATTTAGGATCTGAATCCACCCGGTCATGTAATTCCAAGGAAATCGACAGGCGTGTTTGCTTTTCATCTGATGTCAAAATGCGTGCAACAAATTTTGAATGTCTCATGTTCAAATTTTAAGGAAAAATCTATTATTTTGAACCTAATGAGATGTGGATATCATTAGATATTTTCCGAATAGTCAATCTTCTGTTTGATTTTGAGAAAAAGTCTATCTAAATTGATCTACTCGTAGTTTGTCGCAAAGAGGGTTTGTATGTCACCAAGACTCCACAATTCTTCTTCATTACTTACTTCTTTCATTTAATAATCCAGGAATTCAGATGCTCAAAAGTACTATATACTTATACAATCTTTGAGAAGGCTTATACCTTGGCTATGATGAAATGTGCAATGGATGTGGCGTCAAAAGTTAAATATTATTTAAATTAGCAACAAATTCACCACATCTACTACGAATAGATGCAATCTCTTCTTTAAGATACATTCGGTAAAAGCCCATCTCTTTGTAATAACGAGATGGTAACGAGAAGTAAAAGTCAAATACGTCCCAGTAACAAGACCAATATACGATTAGGTAAAACATGTATGATATAAGGTGATCGCTTTGTGCCGGTAATTCATGGAAGCAG
Organism: Agrypnus murinus; assembly: GCA_929113105.1. NCBI lineage: Eukaryota > Metazoa > Arthropoda > Insecta > Coleoptera > Elateridae > Agrypnus > Agrypnus murinus. The sequence goes on from OV816028.1 coordinate 151,156,402, forward strand.
TAGATGCGCTGAAGAATCTTCTAAGCATAACTATTCGAAGATTTAATGTCTAGATCTAACATATTAGACACTCCCTGAAACCTCTGAGGTAAAGCTTAATTATGAAGAACTGGAGAAACTTTTACACCCAAACTATTTTCATCAAGCCCTTATCTACAAATTAAGTTAGTCATTTATTATTCACCATCAAGGATATAGTCCTTGAGGTATCTCTATGTTCTCATGTTAAAGTTTCATGAACCAAAATACCACTTATAAATGAAAGGGTTCTAGGAAAAATATCGCGGAAAAAGTATGTTATGTTAAAAATATCGCGGAAAAATTATGTTATGTTAAAAATATCGCGAAAAAAATATATTACGTTAAAAATATCGCGAAAACGATTTATTAAAAAATATCGCAAAAAATGTATTGAAGAAAAAATATCGCGAAAACAATATATCGACTTAAAAATATCGCGGAAAAAATATATTAAGGAAAAAATATCGCGGTAACATCGGTAAGTGTTATAAAACAGATCCAGAAAGAGTGGGAAAATGTAGCGGCGAGTTTTTCCAATTTTGTTTCAGGTGTTTCAAGCATGCACGTAAATGGAAATGGTGGTAACTGGTGATCAATACGTCTTTAATATACGTTTAATTCATTTATTCACTAATACACAAATAATTCTAGAAAATAAGAAATTAAATTTTTTTTAATAATATTTTTCCGCGATATTTTTTTTCGATAATTTCTCCGCCATATTTTTTAAATGTAGCCTCAGCATAATATACTATTAAGTATCAGTTATTTACAGAGACTTTGTTTTTCAGTTACTAAAATCGACTGCATTATAGTAAAATCAAGTTACAAGTTGAGAAAAATGAAATCTGAAAAATAACAGGCCTAAACATAGCTTCATTAATGAAATATCTTAACTGATCATCAATTTGTACTCGTAAACTTAGTGCCAAATTTTAATCTCAGATAAACTTACACATTATATTAAGCTACAGTTAAAGGACTAAGTAAAACGTTTCTGAAGCAATTCTTCATTAGCCATTTTGCGTTTCTCTACACACAATTCCAATACTACCAACTTTTTAAATCAATTTATAATTAAAACTCCTACTGGACTATTACAAAAATGTATATCGACTCCTACTCTACATCAGAATGAAAATAATCCAAATATGTAACCCACAATTTTTTTAAAAATAAATACGTATTCTATATAACGTAGCAGAGCATGTGAAAATAAACAAAAAAAAAAACGAACACAAACAACAAATTGTATTATTGACACCTTTATAAGTAGAACAAACAAGACTTTAAAAATAATAACAAGGATAAATTAAACACGAGAAAGAATTTTATCTTGAAGATTATTAAACAATTTAGTTTATAATTATAGTTTTCGTAAGTATTCGCTAAAGCTTTAAAATAACTGTTCAGGCTGTTTTGTCCTTGCTTTAATACCATTCACATTTGTTGCTCTTATATTTCTTTATGACGTTTGTAATAAGACAAATATTTGCACTTATATAGCCTTCTAAATTAACGATTGATGGATTACTACGGCCTATGAAGCTCACTACGGACACTAAAATTAGAAAATGCAATTAATTATTGCACGAACGAAGAATAGATTTGTCATATAAAACACAAAAAAATCTATTTTGTCTTCGAAAAAGAAGGCCCATGCACTCAAGCAGCTTTTATATTCATTTATGAAACAAAAAAGAAATCAAACCAGTCCTGGATAGTTTTCTTCAAAGTAGACCTTGCCTACTCTTTGTAAACAACAGAAAGAATGAAATATTCATTCTCAAATGAAATATTCGACTTCTGATCAAAAAAAGCTCCTCCTATGGTGTAATTATTGATTCAAAATGGACTATAAAATTAAATAATTAATATTTATCCAGGGAATATCAGTTCATCAGCAAATTTCAGCTTAAATTAGTTTACAAATTTTTAATTGAAAAAATCCTCCATTTCCTTCAAATTCCCTCAAATTCCTTAGAATTCCAAACAATCCCTGCAAATTTTCGAATATTTCCTTTAAATTACTCATTATTGCTTTTCATTTCTTAAAATTCCTAAAATTCTCTGCAAACTTCTTAAGTTTGTGTAAAATTTTTCGAACTTATCATTTCCAAGCTAATAAGATCTTTATGAGGACAACGTAAATAGTGTCAAGGCAGTCTACCTAAAGCTCTCTTTGATGTTAATTAATAAGTGACCTCATACAATCGCTTTAAAAGCATTAATTGATATATACACAGAGAGAAATACTTCATAAGAGCTTTGCACAATATTGTTCAAAACGGTGTTGGAGAAATTTATATTATAATTGTAGAATCGTATTGTCCAGCGTTGTGTAGGTTTTCGTTACTGAATTGTCTAACAGGAACGTACGACAATTATTTAACACAGTCAGATTTAGTTCTGCATTCTTTGGAACAATGTTGTAGAGGATAAGCTAGCATATTATGTTGAAGTATAATTGTAAAAAATGTTTAGAAAAATACAATATTTTGTTTGAATGAAATCATAATCCAGTGTTCAAACTGCTTGCTACTAATTATTGTGTTTCGCAAAGTTTATGGATGACATCCTATAGATGTCACCACTTGTAATTGTCGCTATTAATGTAAATTCGAGATTTATATATAAACAGCCGACGGCAAAAGAAAATTTTAGTGTTATACGTGTATATACTACACGTTGTATAGTATGTAAATACTATACATTGTATAGCTATATACATATTAGTTACATATATTTTAATATATGTAAAAATATATGTTTTATTTGTGATACCTAACCTTCTGTATAGAATATTTGTGCCAGAGTATTGCACAATTTGCATAAATGTGAACAAGTAATTGTGTTAAATACTATTAAGCAATTGTGGCACAACTAGCGCAACAATTGTACAATTTTGTATAAAATTGTATGCAACAACATTACACATTCTGTTTTAATAAGTAGCACAATTTGTTATGAAAACTTATAGACAACTTATTCATTTGATTCTACAAAATTACTATTGACTTCCACAAAATGTTATATTTGAGTTTATACACATCCTTACAAAAAATTGAAAACATTATTTAAAAAAATCTTGACAAACTAAATGACACAATCTTGTTTTATAATTCTACACAAATTGTCCCTGTCACTTTTTTAAGACCAATTTGTTTTACAATACCACACAATTGTTGATGAAATTTAAATACATTTTTCTCTGTGTAAAAAGCTTGATGAATATAAATATTTAATAATTTGAAGCATAATGCATAAACCGAACCTCAAAAAGTAAAATAGTAAGAAGCACGCAAGAAGCACAAACTCGCTTTATGACGACAAGGTCAAAGCTTAAGAAAAACGAAAGAAAGGTTAAAAAGGCAAAAGAAAGGTGAAGAAACTAAAATAAAGAAAAATAAACAAGAAGGGAAATTAATAATCTTTTCCATCTCTTATTGGCGGTTCAAAGTTTCTTAAATTTATAGATTTATCCTTCACGTCTAACAATTTAGGCACGAGTTTTGAAATCCTCATTTAAATGGATCTTGTTAATGAATTTACTTTACAGATCTGGCTTTATGGAAAAAGAGCCTTCTGAAGTAGTTTTCAAATTTTAAAATTATTAAAAATTCTAAGTCAAATTTTCAAAAGCTCCTTCGCTCCTCGTGTTGATAAAAGTACGTACTAGAATGCTAGATCCTCTTGTAAAAAACTCTGTTGTTATTACATTTAATTTGTAAGAACTTAATTTCAAAACAGAAGCTCCTCCCAGAATGCTTTGAAATTTCGAAAAGAGAACCTTCCCTTTTAAAAGCTCTAAAAAATATTTTCAGAAATTAAGCTTTAAAATAGCTTCGAGAAAAAAAGACTATGGAAAAACGCGTTCTTTAGAAAATGCGTTCAAAACAGGTATACATGTCATAATATTTGACATGCAATAAAGTATGGACTCACAGCTAAAATTTTTCCAACGAGATGTTAGGTAGGTTGCATAACCTTAAGGAGAAAAATAATTATTTTTAATAATTTTTTTTATGAAGCCAAAGAAAAGATTTTAATTTAATAAACATACACTCTAGAACACACTAGGAAGTAAAAGGATAAATTTTAAAGTTAATTTTTCTTAGAATCTGGATAATCTTTCATTATTTAGCTAATGATGTGAGATCGTGACCTGATTAGGCAACTAAAATAAAGTCGAGGCCAAATTGAGGCAAGTCTTGAGCTAAAACTTGCCTAAATTGTGCATGGTAGTGATAATGCTTGCAAGTATTTACTACCTTACCTGCTTTATTAATATAAAAAAATACGTTTCAAGTTAACGAGATAGTGATATCGTTAAATTTTCTTCTTTAGATAGATTATACAGTTCGTGGGTAAAATGCTTTAATGCTATTTTTGTCAAACAGTTTCTTAAGCACAATTTTAAAACAATTTTGAATGTTGGGATTGTTTTTTGTAGAAAATATCTGAAATAAAATGCAAGTTTGTATGGTTTGCCATAGCAATCTGAAATAATGTAATTTCGCTACTATTTTCATGTTATTGATATTTAAAAGTAGGTAGATAATGTTAATTAGGATGTAAGGTTGGATTCAGTCGAGGTAGCAAGATGTAAATAGGTAATTTTAAGTAATTACGTTAATTTTAGTTATCTGATAGTTGTGTACGAAATATGTTTTGGTTGACTTTTTCACGTGACCTGGTTCTTTTATGTCAGTACACGTGTCATATATTATTGGAAACTGAATTTCTTTGGCTATCTATTTATTGAATTTATTTAAAGAATAATTAGTAACCAAAACTATCAATATAGCCTTCGCTTGTTACTTTGCTATCAGTGCATGTTGCGAGCAAAAAATAAAGATTTTAAGGTTATGTGGTGAATTTGAAAAATGTAAACAAACCAAACGTCAAGAATGTTAGGTTATATTGTGTTGAAACGTCAAAGTGCTAAATAATTATCGAAGATCTTTGAATTTGACTATTTCTTAAATAATAATTACATATAATTAATACCATAATCAGTACTGTGAATTTATTTGTGGGGTAATATTTAATTACGAAACGAAAATTTTATTTGGATAATGGAATTTTTAACCTTCGTTATAATTTGGATGTTGGAAGGGAATTTAAAAAAATAATTAATCAGTAAATGGACTTACCATTCTTAAAACAAGCAGTTGGATTTTAATTTTGTTTATTAATACTATTTATTTGGATATTATTTGAAAGCGAGGTAGGTGTTTGTTTTTTTCACCATTTTAGTATTTAAACAATATGGAAAACAGAGGAATGCTGTTTTGTAACAACTTTAATTGGCAAACTGTTGGCGCCAAATATTGGTTTGATTTAAAAATTTAAGGTATTTAATTAATTTTAAATAAAAATTCAGTAATTAAGATTATAATGATATCCGAAATATTACTTCTCGGATAAAAGGCATTATACTTTCGTACGATTGATTGTTCATTTGTTCATGGTATCCAATAATATATATTTTTTTAATATTTTAATTCTTTTGTTGTTTGTGTTCATTTGTAAATATTTTTTTTGTCATTTCAATTTGAAGAAAATTTCGTTTATATTGTGTACATTACTTGTGTTTCCTAGATCTATATTTATTTAGTGCACTATTCAAGCGACCCACCTGAAGGTTTCAGTGTGGTGGAGTTTTTGAAGTTTCACCACGTTTACAATTAGCCGAAGCAGAGTTTTTTATAGTAGAGGTAGTTGGTTTATATTTTATATCATCATCGCTGTGCTACTAGTGACGTCTGTTGCTGTATAATTTGTTTGTACTCTCATATAAATCACATAATATAAAATCGATTTAGTTTAGTTTAAGTTCCAATTGCCAGAATTTTAGTCTTGAAGTTTCACAGAATCTGGGGTTCTAAATTTTAAGATTTCAGTATACAAATAGTTTAGAACAAAGTTTTAGTTTCATTGTTAAAACTTTTAAAATTTCCACTTAGCGCCTATATAGAGTGTATAGAGAGTATAAAGTGTATAGGGTGTGTAGAAGGTATAGAGTGCAGAGTGTACAGTACATATAGTGTATAAAATGTACAGAGTGTATAGAGTATATAGAGTGTATACAATGCACAGCCTACAGTGCATAGAGTGCATATAACGTACAGATTGTTTGGGTCTACAGAGTGGATAGAATGCACAGGGTACATAATAAAGTATATACGTCCTATATAGTGCATACGGATACAGAGAGCATAAAGTGTATCTTCAGCGAGTCGGTGAGTTCAAGTAAATCAGATATCAACAATATTTAGAATATCTCGAGTATGTGGAGTAAATATATAATATGTAAAGTACATACTGAATATTCATTTACTTGTTCGGTAGCACACAGCATTATAAACCATACGGGGATGTATGCTGTCTCTCTTTCTACTGTTATATGTTAAATTATATTTATAAAATATGTAATAAATTGTATATGTGATCCTGTCCGAAGAAATCCTGATCCTTATGACAAAATTTTTAATTTCCAGAAATAACTGTTTTATTCGAAAAAGGGGGGGCTTTGGAGAGTGAATGAAGTATATAGCGCATATATACAGTATGTAGAATTGTAGAGTAATTAGAACGTATAGAATATATAAGGCATATAGTGTAATAAAGCACATACATCTTCACCCCTTCAGAAACCCAACTACTCAATTTTCTAAAAATCATAATTTCTATGTTTTAAAGTTTCAGAGAGCATGCAATATACAGGGTGTCATGAGATAGAACGCATTAATTTCAAGGGGTGATAAAAGATATCAAAAGGAACAAAAAAGTCTTAATAAATTTTTTTTATGTTAATAAGCTTTCGAGTAATTTAGAAAAAACCAGTGCCATATCTGGCAACCTTGCTTAAGTATAATCGCAGCTGGGTCTTGCCTTGTTTTAGAAAATCAAACAAACAAACTCATGACGAAAGCTGTTGTTTAAAAATAATAAACACCCCAAGCAGATTAGTCGGGTGACATTCTACGAAAATTGTAATCAGCACCGTAAACAAAATTTGTACGTTGTACGTTAAAATCACGCTGATTCATAACAAACCATCTGTAAAAATAAGACAATCATTGATCTACATTTTATATTTATTAATTTCCGGAATATCTTCAAAATTTCTTGACGTATTTGTTTTTTTAATAAAAAATACTATCTTATGTAAAAAAATTTGATTAAGGCACCTAATTACCATAAAATTAAAGATTTCTAATGTAGCCAAAACAAGGTGTCAACAAAATCCCTTAACCTAATTACCTAATTTAAATTAGATAAATCTTCTCTTTAAAAGATATTCTTTTATAAAATCATTAAAAACTGTTATTAGAAGAACAAAGTGCTTTATTGGCAAATTATTATTTCAAAGTTCAACAAACTACCAACTCAGTATGATCTCACCTAATAATAATAAAAGAGTATTATTTACACAGTTGCGGTCAGGCATTGACCCAAATATTCTTCAAAACGTGCTTTTATTTCAATGTCAAGAAACCTCCACATCAGCATTTTGTGCGAATATGGAGTAAATTTTATTACAAACTTTACAGGGTTGTCACGTTTCTTAATTGAGTATAATGAATTTGTAATTGCAAAAAGAAGTCAATTTTACGTGGAAACGTTATACGATAGGATAAAACGTTATTAAGGTTTGTTGTTGTGATAGATGAGATGCATCTGCCGACAAAGCGCCATAATTAAAGTACTATTATTAACGCGGCAAAATAATGTCAAAGTTTCCAACTTTATTATTTTTTCTACTACTTACTAACTTAACTAAACTACTACTTAAGAAATATTAGTGCGTGAACGTAAAATGTCATTAGAAACACTTTTTCTTAATAAATTTTTTCCATATTTTAACTAATAAGGCAAGTTTGCGCCGATTGTTTTTAAAAATAGCTAAGATTTGACAGATACCTAATATTAAAAAAAATTCCCATATGGATCCAACGTTATGACAGACACTGTATAAGGTATATTGCGGGCATATACATATAGTCTACCGAGTGTATAGAATATACATATAATCTAGTGTATAGGGTGTAACTAATATAAGTACAAACCTCGTAGCTGTGATGATTTTATCAATACGTGATCGCTTCCGGCTAGTTTTCGAGAAAATTGCATTTCAAGTACGTATCTTACACCTTTTTAATGTAAACTGAGTACAGCAGGCGTATTTCAAATTTAAAATGCGATTTTCTGAAAAAACTAGCAGGAAGCGACCACATGTTGATAAGGAGAATATGTTCTAAATCATTAACAGCTTCCCATTACGAGGTTTCTGGTTATATTAGTTACACCATGTATAATATAATATACGATATTTTTATACCTGCAGAGATTATAATTTTGATGTCTTAAAGCTTCGCCTATTCAGGCTCAAAATCTCGATGTATCAAAGTGTTTTTCAGCTTTTCAGTTTCTGACTTCAATATAAAAATTCTAGTGCTGCGAAGTTTCAGCTTATTAAGTTTGAAGCCACTGAGAATTTCAGCTATTAAAAGCTTTTAGATGCTGAGGGTGCTATAACTACAACGTTATAAGGGTTTCAGAATCAAAAAACAAATATTTCCACGCCTTGAATTGAATTTCGTAGAATGTTAACACAGACATTAAAATAAATTATTATAAATATGTTTACATTTTCAATATCTGTTTTGTAGTTGATATATACCGTTTAGTCTAACTTTACGTTCATGTCATAAATATAAAATTAGTGACGTAAGAGTGCAACCAACTGTGCAAATACTAACGTTCAAAATTGAATTTTATGAAGAAAGCTTTATCGAAAATAATAAAATTTAATTTTCATATATTTGGTAATACATTTATTTATAGAATAAATACAAATAGTTTGTTAATTTAATGAGAAAATAGATATTTATTTCAACAAAAAAAAGGTTGGTACACCTGTGTATGCGACACGCTGTATTGTCAAATTTGTTTCAGATGTGCTTTCTGAGTTTGGTTTACGATAGTTTGTTATTTTTTATTTACTGTGTTTGATGATTTTCACTGTTACTGTTATTTGTTTACTTCAAGATGTCCAAAGTGTTGTGTAAAAGATCAAGATTATTAGTTACACATTAATAAATTATTTTAAACGCTCCACTTATTCATTGAATTGTAGTTAGAAAGGGTATAGTTTATGTTTTTATATTTCTGTCAGAAAGATTAAACTGTATAAAATTCTAGAGAGTTTCTCAAGCACTGAGAATATATCTTAAGACTGCTTCCAACATTTCATCTGCGGAAAAAGTTTTTAGTCCAAAGAGGAAACGAAATCGAAAACAAACTAGACATTGATCCTCTGTAGAGGCAAATATTCGCAATGAAATTTATGAAATGTATAAGAACAGTAAGTACCTGACGTTAAGTGTATGGTTGTGCTCTCCAATTGAATACCACATTTGGTTACAAGAGAACCATGTATCACTTAATATTTTGTCAAAAAGATTGAAATCCAAGTTCATGTGTGAAGGAACTAGAAGTTCTTTATCCATTGTCTTAAGACAAATTGGATTCGTATATAAGAATGACCATTCAAGACAGAGGCTGATAGATGGGGATGAACAAAGTCATATTGTTCATAAGAGAATAATTCTTTTAAAAACGTACACTGAAAATATGCAGCAGAGGTGTTAGACCAAACAAGGAATATCCAATTCCGTATGGCAACAGCCCATGGTCTGACGTCATAATTTAGTAACGACGTGAACGTAAACTTACACTAAATAACGTATAGTTATTACACTTTTTTATTTCACATATTAATCTTTTTTTTAAATTTTTCTTCTGTAATATTTTTGAGGAACTAAAATTAAAATTGTGAAAATTGTCTATTGCATGGTCGGATAATGCGGTGTTTGGTTTATGAGGCGTTGACGTTTTTATTTTAATTGAATTTCTATGTTGTTTTATTCTTTTTTTTAATGTTGTTTGTTTGTCCTACATAATTTGCATTACAATTATTACAATTAATTTGATAAACTATGTTTGTTTCATTTTCTATATTTGTTTTGTCTTTTAGGTTACTGAAATTTTTTTCCTAATGTATTATGATTCCTGTACGTATAATAGTAATAATATATATTATTTTAATTTCACTCAACATTTCAAAATGTAAGTAAAAAAATTCTCTCATACACCTAATTGTTCTAATTCTTTATAAATATTATATTATATTGCAGCTTTATAATTATAATTTAGTTAAAATTAAAAATCCGAAATGATCATTTGAAAAATCGTATACCATTATTTCCCAAAAACCTAAATATAAAATAATAATAAATAAAAATTATTATCATTATAATAAATTGAAATCAGCTGACTTTTGGTTTATATATGACCTCATTTGAACCATAAAAAGAATGCGTTTCGTCTCCCCTTGTAAAATGTAAAATTTCAGTCGGGTATAAAATATCGAATAATAGAGACAGGTCGTGTTTAATTTATCATTGGCTGATAGTGGCATCATGATGTTCTGGAATAAAGTTTAAAACAGTTCTTTCTTCAATCAATTCATGTTATGAGATGTAATGTTTCACTCCTGCGGTATCCCGACCTAACGGTAACTCGAAAGAGTTTTAATAGGTACAGGAACTCAGGATTCGGGGAAAGTATTCGATATCGAGATCCGCTGAAGGTGAAATGTGAATTTGTAAGTGAAGTTAGTTGTAGTGGCTCGAAGGTATTCGAACTTTAAATAATTGTTAAGCTTAAACAAATTTCTGCCGTGAGATTTATTAATTTAAGTCAGTTGTGGTTGTTTAAGTGCGTTCGAAGTTTAAAAATCTGTTAAATTTAAACAATTCAATTTAAATGTATATTCTGATGGATACTTTTATTTTACATATTCAAAAACTTAATTTAAGTTTATAATTAATTCAATTCCGATTGTTAAATAATAAGTTTGATGATGAGAATAATCTCCAGTTAGTGTGAAAATTACAGAAGGTACTTACACCAGTCTAATACTGATTTTGCATTAACACATGTGAAAAAATTCAAGTTGACCTAAGGTGTTATGGATTTGGTTGTTTCGGTTGATGTAAAATCAATAAACAGTATTAGGTGAGCGAATTAAGTTTTCCGTTCAAACTTCTTACATTAACTAAAAGTTTTCTTCTGGTTTTCAAATTATTCATATCAATGCAGTTCAGTGTTCAACTAGACTTTCAATTTTATCTTGTGGTCAAGATAATGTATTTTTATTATCAGAATTAATACAATTCAACGATATTCCTGTAAATATAAATAATGTCACTATTTTTTTGAAACAATTTGTGAAATATATTTAGTATTTTACGAAGTAATACATTTTTGAATTCAATGTATGTATTAAAATTTCCGTTTTTGTTTCATATTAGAAATTAGATTAATTTGATCTACACTTTTGTAAAAAGGTATTGTATTGATTTAATTTAAAAGTCGAACGATATCGACCTATTCCAAATTGTAGGCAGATATCAATTTAACATCATTCTAATTAAGCTTTCCAATTAACATCTAGGACCTACAATTTATCAAAAAAGATCTTTGCTTTAAGCATAAGCCGCTTCGGGAACTGAGCTTTAATGTTATAGTAACTCTTAGAGCCTTTTAAATATTATGAGTTGTATGTTACATATTTTTGTCGCCAATTTGTAAGGGTTGTACTTTACACATTTTTACAACATTTAAACAAAGACGAAAAATTTACCAACTCTGTTACTAATATCAACAGAAGCACTATATTTAAGCTACCATTCTTACACCGTTTTCGTTAATTTATTTTCTTGTAATGCCAAAGATACAAGTTGCACCTTTAAAACCTATACCAAATCCGCCTCTAGAACTGCAGTTTGCAGGCTGACTCATGGCCTATAGAATAGCTAAAAATATAAAAAATAATCATACCATAGATAATAGATACACAGAACATCCATCTTTACGGCTTGAAAACAGTTCTATATTGGAATAAATCAAAAACAAGGAATTCAAAAAGAATTAATCAAAGTTTCAGGAAAGAAACTTTCCAAATTGATAGTACTGAGTGTCCATAACAAAAAAGCATCTCCAAATTATTTTCTGTATATAACTTGCATAAGAAAAGCTTGCCCAAGAATCCCCAAATTGGCCAACGTTCTGATTTCCGGCTTATAAATCCAACTATACAAAGATGCTTTATATATTTATGTGGATGTGACGATAGGTATAAGAGAAAAAAAATATGGAGTATTTCTTACTTGTTTATCAGTACGTGCTGTACATATAGAAGTCATAAGTCTCTGCTTCATTGATTATAAGAAGAATTATCTCACGAAGAAGGCAACCGAAAATGATTATAAGTGACAACGGAACAAATTCTGGTTTTAAAACAGTTCTAAGAATAATTTTGGAAGAAAAAGCCCAATGACCAGTAATCCTAAGTAGAAACTTTTAGTAATAGAAGCGGAACGTGTAGTCAATATTCGCTCATTTACGTTACAACAAATGCAAAAAATATTACTCCAAATCACTTCCTGATTGGTAGTCCAAGTATTGCAAAACCTGCCGAATTATTTGACCAAAAAGAAAACTTAAAGAAATAACCCAAATAAAATAGAAATTAGAAATAAGTATGTTATATTTAGCTAACATAAGTTATATAATCAAGATAAGAAACTACAATAGCAAAAAGAAACAATTTTCATTTTAGTTAAATTAAAGAAGAACCATAAAAATTTCAAATCATATTGTCATAGATATGCATCTCCTAAGCGCAAATAATAATGGCTGTGTTTCTGTTACATTTATAATACTTATTAGTAATTAATAATTGTTGAAGATTATGTTTGAACAATAGAAAAAAATCTCGTTAATGAATTAAAACCTACATATTCCATTTTAAGAGTTCGAATACCTCCTATTTAAAATAATCACAAAATTCTAAAGAAGCAGACGTGCAATATATGCAAAGTATAAACACACAAACTGATAATACAGAACAATAAAACAAAGATACCATTGAATTTACCTTCTTCTTTTGAAGTTGCAATAGTGGGAAAGTACCAACTTTATGAAAGCGAGCTTTTAATAATAACAATAAAAAAGACGAAGCTTACTCTCTGTAGTCTACACAATAGCTACTGTTGTTTACGTTGGACATTTTTTATTTATCAATCTTCTTCTCCACTTTCCTGATGATAGTTGGATTGAGTTTTTGAAACGATTTATTTTTTAAAATAATAATAATAATTTTACAGGTCACTGAATTCTTTAGACTTCAGACTTTTCATGTATGTGTGTGTGTGTGTGTGCGTGTTCCTATTTATTTTCTAATACAAATGCCAATAGGAATTGGACACCATTCTAATTTTATCTTAAAGAAACTTTTTTCTGTTACTTCTTCTTGTAATAAAAAAATTTATGACATTTTTTTGGATCTAATTTTTCTTCAACAATATATTTTTGTCTCGTCAAGTCATTGAGAAAATATTCACTAATTGAATGATACTAATTCAATTATTTTTGTTTATATTGCTTTGATGATACAGTCAACAAACTCATATTTAGTATTAAAAGGATTTTACTTAAAAAAAACACATACACAGACAGGCGGTGTCATTCGCATTACGCCATTTATATTAATATTTAACAGCTCATTAATGTAAATAACAATTATACGAACCTTAACACGGTTCCTTGGCGAAATGCATATTAATTTATTTTACAGAATTTTATATTATTTTTTATTTATATTTATCTTTCTATTTAGTCTGCATGCACTTAAAAATTCTTTAATTATTATTATTATTTTTTAAATAATTTAAAACACTAATACAGTTAATAACAATATTAATCAATAATTAATATTTATTAATTTTCAAAGTTGTTACAAGGTAATTATTTCTCAATTAAAGCATAAAATTAAAAATTAAATTAAGTAATAAGTTTTGGATTGCATTTGTATTGTAAATAATCCTAAGCGTGTGTGTGTGTGTGTGTATGTTCATTTTATTCTAATGGTTTTCTAAATAAAACAATAATTGCACATAAACCTATTTCTTAAACAACAAAACATTTTTGGTGGGATTAGAAAAATATTTTCGCTCTTTTAATGTTTTATTATAATAAGAGCGTCGGATTTATTTTTAGTTTGGCGATAAATCGTTTTGCGGTAACTACTCTATATTATTAGATGTATCGTAATGTTTAATTAGTTATTATTTTAACCATAGAAATGATAATATTCAACACTATTTTTAGATTTTAATTGCGATAATAGCGTGCGCTTTTAAATATTTGAGAACAGAGGATTATATAAACAGGATTGAAGTAGTAAAGATGAAGAAAAAAAATCATTGATAAAATGTAAAATAATAGTGTGTGTATACATTTACAATTTGCAGACGATTATGCTGTCAACGCACAAGAAGAAAAACATGCTTAGCGTTTGAGTAGGATGCTGAAGAAGGATTAGTTTAAATGGGAATTAGAACAAATAAATCATTTATCACTTTAGGGAGGAAGTATGCAATACTTATTACTCAATAGGATTCAAATAAATGATGTGAGCAGGCATACCTATTTCAGTCTTTTTCTCTCAATTTTACTTAAAAAGGGATACTTTAGAGGATTACAAGATCATATTGTAGAATTTTTTTAAAATGCAGCTTTAATTTAGTTTTGGGGGTAGAATAGCTGTCAAAAGAAATAAAAATAAATAAGAAAAACAGAAGAGGTACGATCTTTCTCAATCATTATTTAAAGACTAATCAATGTTAAAGGTCTTTAATAACACAATGCATAAAGAAGACTTTTACGGTCACAGGCAGTGGACAAACAACGATTTCCGGGTTTGTTAGTTAACGTTTCACACAAACGGGACTTCTCCAGACGAAAATAAAGACAATAGTGACAACACCCACAGTTTCAACCAGTTTCGTTACTAGAGGTATAAACAATTTTAATAATTAAAAAACATTTACTGTAATTATTATTAAATGGTCACTAGATTCAAAGACTTATCAGTCGGTCACAGCAGTGTTGCCAGATCTAGGAAAATTTCCCTAATCTACTGGAACTTATATTTACTTAATATGAAGTGCTGTTTGTTAAGACATTTATCCCCTCTGCACACAAATTTATTTTCTTATATGGAATGGTTCCTACATTGTGTCTACTTCGGTACTACTTTCCTTATATCTTAATATACCATAAAAATGAGCCTTGAGGTACGCTTCTGATAACGTTTCTTTTAAATGGCAAGATTTTGCTTTAATGTTTAAAATAGTTACTTCGGATTTCGTAAAATTCTAACTTACTGAGTAAAATATCAGATCGACTAACTGAAAAGCTTTGAATAAGTCAGTATTTACAATTTTATACCGTCGAAAATGGAAAGGCCATTCATATAGAATAGAAATAAAAAAGGATCAAAGATTGAACCTTGAGGGGTGCCTCTAGTTTAATTTACTGAGTAAACTATAAAGATTCACTAAATGAAGAGCTTTAAATAAGTCGATATATACAATTTTTTAGGTCTTGTGGTACGCTTTTGATAACACTTCTTTTAAAAGACCAGATCTGGCTTATATGCCACCAATATTGTCTTCCGTAGGGACTTCAACAATTCGTGAACTACAACTTTAGTAAAATTTAAGAACTTCTAAAGATACTCCGAATTTCGTAAAATTCTAACTTACTGAGCAAACTATAAAGACTGAATGTTATTTCACGTTGAAAAGTCTTGAAAGATTCTAAAGTTGACCAAGAACTTTGACAATAGTTTTATTAAAAAGGTGAAATAAATAAAAATTAATAAAAAGTTTCATATTATTTATTAAATTATAGCCTGGCAATATTGTTTCGACATGTTTATTTCTGTAACAACGTGCGTGTTTTTTATATCTGATGTCAAAATTTCGAAGCGTTTGTCCAATATAAACCGAACTACAAAAAGAACAATTTAAACGGTAAATGCCCGATTTCATGATATCATGTGTTCTATCTTTTAGCATTAAATAAAAATGAAAAGTGTTAGTGCTGGTTTTAAAGGATTATTAAAAGGGGTGTTCGTTTAAAAATATAATTTAAAATATTATCTGAATGCATTTCAAGTGTTTTTATTTTACAGGTTAATCTCATATTAAGATCCTTTTAGATCTCGCACATCGCAAAATACTCTAACTAGGAAACTTGTATGGTGAATATCAAAATCTACATATTCAAAACGAGGTTTGGTCCAAATCTTTGGTGAACCTTCAAGATTGCACTCATAGTTACGTGGAATTTTAACGAGCAGCCTGCCGGTGTTGGATATTATATTTAGCAAAGGTTCTGCTTTACTTTGTTTATAACCTTGCTGTACATGTTTTGCGATTGTCAAGCCAAAACTTCCACAGACAGCCGATTTTATATTTTATGTTTTATATTACCCGATGATGTTTATGTGGCTCAAACCATAAGAATTTTATGGCTAAACTACGAGAAATGAAAATGTCCGGAAAAAACGCGCCCGCGCACGTATCGTTGGCCTCTACACGAAAACGGAGATGATTATTTTTTCAATTTTCTCTAGTCAACATGCAAATCCATGCTTACATGTGGAACTGGAACCCACAACATTTGGTTTACGAATCATACCCTTCGACCATTCATTACCACCGGCTCTTAGAGCCACTAATGATAATCTTTGTAGGTTTTCTCTGTAAGTGATTTCTCCTGCGAAATTTAAATTTTTAAACCTTGGAACTTTCTGAACGCATAAAGCTGCAAATATCGTTTTCTTTCTTTCTTGGCCGAAGATAAACATTATTTTACCGGATTGAAGAAAGTCAAGATTTGACGTTACAATTTTGCAGATATTTAATTGCTATAATTTGTACTTTGATTTCTTAACAATGGAAGTGGGCTACCTATACTATATGCTTGGAGCGAACCGCGAGACTAATATAATTAAATATTAAAGTGTGATGCGCTCTCTAATTAGTGGACAGTGTCAATATTCGTTTAATTTATGAATATGCAATTTTATATGAGTGTATTGTTTTAATATAAATAGTTTAGAAAATTAAGCAAATTAATTAATTAAACAATGAAGTCTAATACTACATTTGGTGGAGGCGCCGATAATATAATTTATTCTGAAAGCATATGCAAAGTTGTACTAACTGGTAAGATATTAATTAGGCGCAGAGTTTTATCTAACAATTATATTTATGAGCTTGGCATTCGATTAAAAAAAATAGTAAAACATGATCTTACCGAAATTAGAATGCAACATGCGAGTACAAAATTTTTAAATCAGTGAAAAATGTTCTAGTAAATGTTAAAAAAAAATAAATTTTTAAACTACATAAATCCAAATCTACGATTTTGTTTAATTTTCGTCTGTCTCATTTTGCTATGCAATAACCGTTTCAACGACTACCTACGGATATCTGTCTATAGTCTATCTTCAAGTCTTTCTTTATCTTAATTTCAACGGTTCAAAATGGAATTTTAGACTTAGAAAAGTTTGTAATTTTGTATTAACGAAGAGTATGCAGAGTTGACAGATAGATTAAGAGCTAGAGTGCGAAAGTGCATTCAAAAACTCCTCCCCACTTCATTCAAACGATTTTTATAATATTGAAATTATAATCTTTATCGTATTAATTAAGAACTGTTAACAGGTAAAGGTTTCAAAAATAACTTCTTGTATTTACATTCATTATAGAAGTTTTGTAACTTTAATAATTTTAAATCTGTTAGTGAAAACGTCACTAAAACTGGCTTTTTCCTTTCGTCAACCTAAGTTACTCATGCTACCTGTGTGAATCATATTTTTAAGAAGTTTGCTCCTAATGCTTTCTCGAATCAGATTTTGCCTTAATTGAGATTCAAAGAAATTGCGCGATTTCTATTGACATCAGGTATGATGCAGATGTTAATGCCCATTGAAGTGACTATTTGCGTTAATGTTTCTTACGTAACTATTGTTTACATAGCTCATACAAACTTATATATTAAACCCTCTCATTGGGTAACATCAAATGATTTTGCGAGGTCTCGACGAACTCTTTTCCAATGAAGCTGAACCACTACGTCAGATATCTACAATTAATAATAATCAATTTCACGGTTCTAATTAATTAATGTGGGAAACGTACAGAGTAGTTTTGTAATTATTGCACACCGCTTAGAAATTCCCTGGAGATTTATTAGATTGAAATAGTTTTATCCAAAACTTCGAAAAATTCTCATATAGGTTAACACTATGTCTTACTTTCTTATGATATCTTAGAATATCTTTAGAATCTCAGTAATGTAAAATTCATTTTGGACTGCTCGATCTTGGATGTTTGAAACTATGGTGCTTCAAAATTGTAATCACACAGAATAAGTTTAAAATAACAATAATCTTGCCTGACATTCTCTCATTTTTATGAGCCCAGGCCCACCCGTTAAGGCGGTTATGTCCAATAATCCCCCCCCCCATTCCTCCTCAACAAGAAAAGTTAGTGATGTTGCGAGAAATTAGCTCTGTCCTTGTGTGCCAAAAGAACGGACAATGATGTTATAGCCATGTTTGAAAGTTTGGCCTACCTGAAATTCAGCATAGAGTCGCAAAACCACGCGTGTGGATTTTCCCTAACTTTAAAATTTAGAAACCAGATCAAAAAATCCACATTCAAGAAAAAAACTTAAAATTCTAACTTTGAAGTGCAACGCATCTGAAGCATAGCATGTTGACAACTGAAAGTTGTAAGACTTATAAAAACTAAACATCACAACCTTCTGCGCAGTGTTTAAATCTATGTAATTCTCTGATTTTTTAAAACTCTTGTTATACTTATAAAAAAATTATTTTCATTTTTAATTTTTTGCATCGCTTAACAAAACGGCTACTTTAAAATCAAACAGTCCGCGGTTAACATCACTAGCGGAAGGGCTAAGGAGGAAGTGTAGCACATCTTTCCTCGGCAGAAGCGTCCATATGGCCGGTAAGCCGGGAGTATGCCCGGGGTCCCGGAAGCTAATAGGGCCCCACAATGAGCTACCTTATTTTAATCAACGCCTGCTTTATTTATTGTGGGCCTCCTCACTCGATATTTGTGCCCGGGGCCTCATAATCCAAAAAACGGCGCTGTTTCTCGGCAGTTACAATGAGCGGTGCTTCGGTTAAGGGTAGTTCCTCCGAAGCGCCAACAGAATAGAGCACACCGTCACCTTGAAACTCGCATGAAAACTGCAATTTTTCTTACAAAAAAAAATAAAAAGATGAAGGGAAACGCTACTTTAAGAATTATTTCCAAACACATACACGAAAAAGTTTCCATTGCCATAAAGATCGGTCGAACTTAAGTTTTAAGTATTCGACTTTGCAGCTTCGATAACTTCAAATTTGGCAGTTTAGTCTTCGGATTATACTATTGCTGTGCATTTTATGTCTATATCTGTATAGAGCACTAAATAGAGAAATAAGCAGGATTCCCTGCATGCCTCGGTTAACATAAAGGATATATTTCCACTAGCGGTATAGTGAAGGAAATATTTCATGTTAAACAAAAGGAATCCTTCCAATATTTTTGAAACCGATAACCATCCACATTCTGAAGCTTTAAATCCTGAAAAATCCGTTCTACGCGGCCAAAGTAAATCTTCATGTTTAACCAAAGAATAAGGACTGCAGAACGGATAAAAGTACTTCAGAGAAATTGCTTTGTAAGGACTCTTTTTCAACTGCCAAAGTTTTATTGAACAGGGTTCTATTTACTTACAACCTCTTCCAGATTTTCAATTTCTAGATTAAACTCGAGCGCCAGATTTCAATTTGTACCTTACAGAAACCTTTTCTCCCTATGTGTCAGCGCATTGAAAAGCCGCGGGCGTCGAAGAAATCTGTAGATAGGTAATCCGTAGAAAATGGATTAATAATAAATCTAGATAAGTGCATTAGAGAAAAAAATTCTTATTATAAATAAATTACTATTTGAAAATCTCTCGAGTTTTTTTTTTTACAACTTTGGACGTGGACCAATTCTGTAATAAAATCGATCCTAGCACGTTGTCTAGCGCGTCCGGATTTTTTATGCGTCCGAATTAAACCAAACATGTGTGAATATAATTATTAGACAAGTGAAAAAAATAAATAATTTCTTGACTTTTAATTATCTCAATTATCTTTAATAGACGGTCGGTTTAACAACTAAAAAAGAGTGGCGCACACATGCACACGCACGAAATGAAAAAATGCGCGTATCAATAATGAGCACACCTGTTTGCTTACAACATTAGACAGAAAACTACAAAAGTATCTTAACATGGGACGCTTTAAGAATAATAAGAATTAATTAAATTGTCGTATTCGTTTCAATAAAAACACGCGCTCCATCTCCAGCAAGCCAGGATAGCTATGGTTGTGCGTGCACGACGGAGAGGACGAATGCATGCTCCGTACAAAAATTCAACCGGATAAAATGGAAAACAGGCAGACTGCTTGGCGGTTGAAATAAACTGTTGTTTGCAACAAGCTACTGTTTAACACATGCTTAGCCGTATATTATACACTCTTCAGTTATTGTTTGGTCCGTTATAAATAAAAAGAGAGGCGATATTGTCATTGCAAGTTTTTCAGAGTGAAACAGACAGAAAAGAAGTGAATGGATCTTGCAGACAATTAATGATGCGATTGTAATCACTATGTTTTGACTTTGCGTCTCGTTCCGTCGTTATTTTCGGGGTTTAAAACAAATTTAGGTATATGCTGTTTCATGTGTGCATGTGGGTGCGTGTATGTTTCATGAAAAACTGAAAAGTCGGTGCCAAGTACAGAAACTAAAGAAGATGCTGCTCGGGATATTTTTAATTGACTTAAAATCGGTTTTTGCAAAATGAAAAACGCAGCCAGAAAATATAAACCGACGACGCCTTCTTGAAAATGATTCAAAAATTAAACGCTTAATTGTGATCTATTTGTTTTTAATTGAATTTGTCCTTATTAGTACGAATGGTGTGTATGAGGTTAATGGTATCAAAGAATTAGAAAAAATGAACTTGTAGAATTTTCAGTTTCATTGACCTTCATTTTGCCTTTCTTGACCTTTAGTAAATATGTTGACTAATTTAACGAAATTAATATGCAGATGGTAGATTTTTTTTAATTGTCTGATTCTGGATTTTATATAGGACCATAATATTTAATATCTGAAAAGTTTTCTTTTTAAAAGCATTCAGCTTTTAATATACAGAAACAATTTTAATTTCACTTAGAATTAGGATTTTCCTTCATATGTATATACAATATGCAATAGCACGAATTACTCCTTAAATATTTATTCGGGCATACTTTAGAATTAAACGACCTCAAGTGATATAATAACTAAAATTTATTATTTTAATACTTATATATAGGGTTAGGATTACTAAATATCCCAAACAGGAAAGTAGGACAATTTCTGGTCAAAAGCTTTACCAAACTAGAACATAGGAGGGAAGAAGCAAAACAAATAATAATTTTTTTAAATTTTTATAACATATTACTTTTGAAGAAGAAGAAGAAATAAGAAATAATATTTAATGTTAAATTCTTTATTCTCTAAAACCAAGACGTAAAACTGCAAGATAACAAAAAATAATGGCAAGACAGCAAGTGCATCCTCCAACCATCGTCTAGTGAGTTACATAAGCGATAAGGTGAGATAATACAGTGTGAGATTAAAGTATGGAATATTAAAAAAAGCGAACTCAATTTCGACACACACGTCGATTTTATTTTTTAAAAATACACATTAATATGTGCGATTCACCTTCCGATTTTGATTTGTTTGTTAGTTATGACGTCATCACAAAAAGTTTAAATGACAATATATAGATTATTAGTAGTCCAAATTTCGGACTCTGGAAATCAATTTACACAACTAGGACAATTCGGACTATTAGATGTGTTAGGATTATTCATACATTACTGTATCAACATTAAATGTTCAGCTAGATTTTTCTCAGAACTTTTGTTATGCAACCTTATGATGTATTTGCATGATCATAAAGGGAAGAAAAATCACTATCGCATTTCAACTACTAAAAATCTATATTGTCATTTAAACTTTTTTGTGATGACGTCATAACTAACAAACAAATGAAAGTAGGAAGGTGAATCGCACATATTAATGTGTGTTTTTAAAAAATAAAATTGACGTGTTTCAGCATTTTTTAAAAAACCGATTGAGTTCGCTTTTTTTCTAATATTTCATACTTTAATTCCACACTGTATAAAATATTTTTATTTAATTATACCAAACAAAAACACAAGCTTTATTCAAGATACGATATACATTTGGATGTATTTAAATTCGATAGATTTCAAATAGAGTTTGAATAGTTTCGAAGCACTAGATGTTAACAGCAAAAGCGTAGTGAACCATCTTGCCAATAATAATAATAACTACTACAACCCATAACCTAAACCAAGGCCTCAGAAACTATAAGCTTGTGCGGGAGGGAGGGGGCGATTATTATTATTATGTAGGCCCAATATGCGGCTGCTGCCGACTTACAGATGGAACAGCGCAAATCCCACATTTGTGTCACAGCTAAGGAAAACTGCAGAAAACCTTAACCAGATCTGCCGGCGCCGGGAGTCGATCGCGGGCCGCTTGGGTGAAAGTCCGGCACTCCAGACATTACACAATTGTAGAATTAATTTGCCGACTTATGTTTCTGGCAAATTTGTATTTTCTAAATAAAAATACTTTTATCTCAGTCTTCAAATTATTTAAAATACAACTTGCGTTCCAGGCCCCAATACCGAATAAAAATAAAAATGCTTATTGCTTATGTTGTGCGGCTGCTTAATTGTCGAACGATTTTGTTTTGTCGAAAATGAATAAAAATTTCATAACTCAAACAAGGATAAATTGTAGGATATGTCTCCCAAAAAAAGTTGTATATAGCCCTATATAGAGAATCTGGTATATCCCAGAAAAAAACACAATGATAAAAAAAATTTAAATACATAACCTTAATTACAGAGATAAACAATCTGATAGAATTTCAGAATACGTTTGCTGTATATGAATACAGAGAACGTTTGCTGCGTCGTTGATGCTACGTACGGTACATGGTAGCAATGATGTATAAATATAGAAGAAAGCAATGATTTTATTTAACAATAAAAAAATTTGTCAATTCCAGTGTGGTATCCGTGAGGTTAATTCACGCAAGAATAGCGTCTCGAAAGCATGCCGTAAACTCCCGGTAGAGACCTTATTCTTGAAGCCATCGGTCGTCACCGACAAGTAACTCCATATCACGTCAGTCGCAAAGTTGAAGAAGCTTCAACTCAAAGATTCGACCGTTATCTAATAATCTTAGTGACACCAAATTTCCGAGGGTGTACATCGTCCATTCCAGGTTTTGGATACCAGCATACGAGGCGCCGTACCAGGTGAAGAGCTATACGGAAGACGTCGCTTTCAAGGTAACTCGTTTGTTTTCAACGCCAACGGGACGTGAACGACTGCTAGTCACATCATCCCATCCCGGATAACCTAGCCACCTACCAATTAGACATTGCAGAATGGATCGACAGTAGAATTACCGAAGTGTCTGATGCAACGGGAACCTCTTCTCCCCGAGGACTATGCCTTGGGGTGTGGTTCTGATAAGGGCCGTTTCTGTTACCACTAACTTTAACCTTAATAAGACCTTCCTTTTTAAGATTTCTCTATTACTCTGCTGACCAAACCACTATAATTAATTATTTTCCCATCATTTGCTTCACTTATAAAAAAAAGACAGATTCAACAACCACAACCGACCCTCGGAACTAACTATCATCAGCAGGTTACCTGCCGTTACCACCAAATCAGCATTCAGAGACAATGCGCAAGCATCACCAACCATCATCATACAAACATGCTGAAGAAGTTACCATCGCCTATAATAACCAGTGCCCAGTAACCAATTAAATATAGATATTAATATTATATGATCTGATATAATAATGTAAATATTATCAAATTCTTCGTAAAAGTGATTTGTTTTCGATATCCTCTTAATATTGAATAAATCGTGCCAATCACAAATTTCTAGCATTCAAAATAAACATTTTTTTCAGTGTACAGTTATAGTGCGATTCGCTGCTGCAACCAATTTAAAACTTGTAGCTACGTTTTAATTAAACTGCTCAACGTATAGACCAGGGGTGGCCAACCCTGTGGCCCGCCTTAAACATTTTTCGGGCTCGCGAGATTCATCACACTTTTACAAAATATATTTATTTTATAATGGCCAAAGTAGTGAAAACCAATGTATTAAAAAAATACATTATTTGTGCATCCATATATTCAAAAATTAACAAATATCGCACTAGTAAAATAAATATTTTTCATGATTTCATTTTATTTATTTCATTTATATTTAAATATTTTTTATATTTAACTTTTAGTGTTATATATTTCTTTACAATGTACGTTTAGTATCATTATTATTATATTATCTATGTTTACATATGCAAGAATAATAGTAAACACAATAATAATAACTCATTATGATTCAATTTTTCACTCAAAAAAATGTCTATAGTGTATCTAAATCTAATATGGGGATATTTAATTTTATATGTGGCCCGCGGAGTTATGATGCATTTCCAAAGTGGCCCGCAAGATCATTTGGGTTGGCCACCCCTGGTATAGACCAAGGGTTGCCAAACTTCTTCGGCCGTCGACCCCTTCAAGAGGTTTTTGAGTTTTTATCGACCCCCTCTATTTTACTATTGTTCTCTTACTAAAATAACTTAACTAAATTAACTAAACTAACTAAAAAACAAAAATTATTAAAATAGCTAAAATTACTAAAATAACTAAAGTAATTAAAATAACTAAAAAAAAGATAACTAAATCAGCTAAACTAACTAAAGTAACTAAAATAATTGAAATAACTAAAGCAACTAAAATAACTAAAATAGCTGAAATAACTAACATAACGTAACTAACTAAATTTACTAAAAACAAAAACCAAAAATAACTAAATCATCTAAAATAACCAAAGTAACTAAAATAACTAAAAAAAAAACAAAAATAACTAAAATATCTTCAATGGCCTCCGTGACTATTTTCATAACTTGACTTCATCTTACAGGTCCTATTCATGTCACTGTTCACGATTCACTCATTCACTTTTAATTGCGTTGTCATTTAGGATGAAGGTAATCCAAATTTACCGAATTAAATATTCCCCATACGTCTTTTTATTGTATTCTATATACCTATATCGCTTCTATTCTATATATCTACATATTCTATATCACTTTATATTTCATATTTTTCTATCCACCACCAATCGACCCCTCATCTCAAGTCGACCCCTAACAATGTTATTTCGGGCTGTCGATATCGACTACTTTAGCGACCACTGGACTGCAGACTAATAAAACCCATCACATTTTAATTTCTAAAAGCTGGGCCGGAGCTAATTGCGCCAACGATAATTACCTAGTGTTGGTCTAAATTAAATAAAAAACAGATAAGAAGAAACAGTTAACTTAGATCCGTAATTTTGATCCACATAATTTCATAGCATTACCGATTACTCAGATAATCCAGATGACGATCCAAATTATTGGATTACTTAGTGAATTACTAATCGATTGATTGAGCTATCGAATAGTTAGTTCATTTACTTGATTCGCATATTTTATTGTTAAAGTTGATTCTATTCGATGCTGATATTTTATGAAAATCAACATTGTCGGATGATAAACTAATCGACGATAGCTAAACCTAAAAGCTAGAAATCGACCTTGAACCAATTTTAAATCTACTCAGAAATCAATCACATTATTAATTTTTACATTATTCACTCGGAGTGAAAGATTATTCAAAAGAACACATTTGATTATTCAATTTAACTGATTGATCGATTCTTCAGCAGATCAATAGAGCATGTAATCTATTCGGATACAATGCCCAATTAAATAATGGTCATTTGAAAATGTCAAATTTCGCCATTAGAGTTGGCTTTACACAATGCATCAAGTGGCGACGAGACGGCAGGTCGGAAATTGACAAAAAAGTTGCAAGCAATCGAGTAACGTCCGAACAGTAGACCAATCAGAGCGGCTAACTCTGATCGTGAAAATTTGAAATCGATCAATCGATTAAACTCTGGCCGATTCTTCAATCAGCCTTATTGACCAAAGAACTGAAATAACCCGGGTGATAATCCGAATTATTAGAATATTTTATTAACTAGATCAAAAGTAGTAATTATTATTCGATTATTTAATTGTTACTAGTCTATACTTAAAAGTGGCTTTTCTGTTTTCCGCTTATCGACTAAATTAATCGCATATTGTTTATAAACATTAATTGAGTAGAGCAGATTTTTCAAATGAACACATTCATTTATTTTACTATTCGACTATTATTCTATTCAACTATTCGATCAGTTGATTCGATTATTCGATAATTCAATTACTCAATTACACGACTACTTGATTATTCGACAATTCGATTATCGTTTATTCGGCTATCCGATTATTCGATTACGGATTGATTGGATGATCAATGGATTACTTCTTATCTGTCCAAACAAAAAAAACTATAATTACTAATAATTGTTGAAACAATCCTATCCAAGGCAGTCCCATTCAGTGTTGCCACTCCGTGATCAAATTTTAGATTAATTATACTAACCTTATTCGTCGATTATTATCGATTCAATTAATCGCATATCGTTTTAATGCAACTATTCAAACATCTGAGTATTCGATTATTCTGATGATTGATAAATCAACTATTGAATAGTTCGAAGTAGCACTAAAAATTGAATCTCTCTTATCACAAATACTCTTATCAAAATTATTACTGATTGATACCCCAAAAAGAAAACAAATCCAATAAATTACACTGTATAATGTTCGATTTATTTATGTAATTATCATTTTGCGGTGACCTTTTATTACTCAAATGATGCAAGCAGTAGTTGAAGATGTTACGCATATTTAGTATTTTGCGGTTTTGTCAGCGGTCACTTGTACTAAACACGACAAAAAGGAAGTTAACATTTGATGCTTAACCGCAATCAACTCAAATATTAATAATAACATTAATAACTTTTAACCTACATCAGGAAGTAACTAGTATCTTCAAAATTTGCAAAACACATGACTATGATTAATTATTGTGTTCTTTGTGTCAACAAATGAGAGTCTTAAGTGTTAATATTATGAAGTGTATTAATGGTAGAAGAGCTGGGATTCTATACATAGAGTATCGTATAAACTTTTTAAGTTAAATTTTGAGCAGATTCAACTAAGCACGTAGAGAACTTGAAATAAATCCTAAAATTTAGAATTTACAAAGCCATGCCATTTCAAGGCTATAAATCAAATTCTGCATCAGATTTTCAACAGACTATCTCCGCCTTTAATTCATAATGTGGTATGTGTTCATTATGGTTATATGGGTGGGTTATAAGGTTATACATTATACGGGTAGTTACCCGTAACCAAATAAATATATCCTAGCCCGCCCTTTTCAAAGCCCATCCGTATAGGCGGGAACGGGCTTCAACCGCTTTAGCTTTACTTTTACCATTTTTAATTAACGTCGATTCGTAGGTATTCCACGCAGTCTTGTTCAGTGTCATCTAATTCATTGCGTAAAATGCTAATTAAACAGTCAGCTTCACAAAAGGTTTAATTAGTGGCGAAGACTGAGTCATTATTTATAAGCAACGGCGCCATGCGCATTGCAGCCCGAAGTAAAGCAAGCCCGTTCGCGCCCAGCCCGTCATTTAAGATCGGAGTGAACGCAAAAATCTTAAATCTGGAAGGGCATTTGCACAAAAAGGGATGCGCAAACTGTAAGGTGCGGTTTGGGCAGAAGTTTTATGTTGATGAAATTATTGGATGAAATTTAACAATGAATTTAAAAACCAAGCACGTTATTGCACTTACAAAATACAGCGAAGAAATCATTTCACATTAAAAAAATCCATATCTAAAACCTAACCTTACAATAATAACAATACTTCTTAAGTACATTGAAAATACTAACATCGAATTTAAATTCAACCAAATTAAAAGTTATATTCAAAGGATTTCAACGAATTTAAAGGTTACATGGAAAGGCAAAACAATTAAGATGGAGGACGGAGAAGACACCAAAGATGTAAATAATATGGAAGAAATACGAAACAATTGACTTAGCATTGAAATTATGACAATTTTTCACAGATTTTTTAATTTTTTTTTATTAAAACTTGAAACTCTTGTTTGATATTCGATTTTTGTTTTAAAACTTTAAAAGCAATCATCTCGAAAATCTCTTAAAACAGTATCATGCTTTTTTAACAAATTTGGTCTTAGAATTTTATTATCTTTCCAAATCCATCATAAAAAAATTAAGATTTCCATTTAAAATAATTTTTACTTCATAACTCAGAAACAAAACACAAAATACAAATAATGATTAAACTAAAATATGTCTCATTTAAGATAAAAATTGAAGTGTTCAAAGATTTTTATCAAAAACATTTAATACAAGATTTATTTCGATAGTTCTAGACTCGCACTGTACATAAAACAACTGAAGCACGAATTAACAATCATAGAGCAACAGATTAACAGAGAAGGAGAATGGATTAAGTATAAGAAACACAATAATAAAATTAGCAAAGCAAGTGCTATGAGAAGACCCGATGATATGGCCTACAACGCAACAAATAGTGGAACAGAAGAAAAAAGCATGTAAATAATATTGGAAACAAAGAAAATAAGCAAAGATACAAAAAGGATTTAAAAGGTAAGAAAGATAGCGGCAAATTAAAAGAAATAGAATAGCTAAATCTATATAAAAATACAAGAAGATTCTATAAAAAGATAAAAGAACAAAAACGAAATCAAAGATAATTTGATGGAAAAGATAAAAATAAAGAAGAAGAAATTATCCATAGATAATAAAATAGAAAAAACTATAAAACAAGGAAGAGCTTGAATATGAAGATATAATTGTACAAACAGCCGAACTAGACCACAAAAATACAAGATAACATAAAGCACTGGACTGATAACAGAACTTTTCAAAGAGATAGAGGAATAATTAAATCAAAGAATTTAAACTAGGAATAATCTCCATTTTAAAAAAAGGAGATATAGGGAGGTAATCCGCTGGTCCCATTTTCCCAGAAATCCCCTGTAATCCCCATGAAATTCCGAAGAATCCCCATGGAATTCCGGTGGAATCCCATAGAATTCTCCTGGAATCTCCATAATATTCTTTGGAATTCCTATATAATCTCCCGGAATTCCCATAGAATCCCCCAGAATTCCTCATTAAAATCTTCAGAATTCTCCGTAGAATCTCCGTGAATATGCCTGTTGAACACAAAGATTTAATACAAAACATCTCTTCTTCGCAATGATCACAAATGATCTACAATAAAAAAAAACGTCATGCAACCTCTCAGATAGAGGCTTTACTTTTCAGGGTAAAAAATACAAAAACCAAAACTACTGCAAGCATCGACATAATTCTGAAACAAATGAAGGCACAATTGAAGCTGTTACCAATTAACTATGTCTGCTATGAGGTAATCGATTCTGTAAAGCAATATCGACTTTGCAAAACGCCTACTCTGGAGCAAGGTGGTCCGTCTCAGCTTTGACCCGTTGTACCCCATTTGTGAGATCCTATTTATTAATAATACTAAATCCAGATTATTAGGGAGATCGGCTACATTGTACGGGGGTTTAATGTCTACGGGGTGTTTCGAAAGACGCTTTAGGATAGAAAAAGTGGCGATGGAGATGAATAACTGTTTTTAAAAATTTCTCATGTACTTTTTAGAACCTCTCGCACATTGTCAAAAATCTTCTTAAGTTTGATAAAATTTCTAAGTAGAATGAATGCTAATTCTATAACTGCGGCTTTTAGTTTTTTTTCTATACCTATTACCTAGAAAAAGTTACAGATAGGGCGTTACTAATCAAATTGATTTTGTAAGACCATTTGACTATATTTTTGTTATATAAAAAATGTTCAAATCAAAACATTAATATTCAAGGAATATTAAATTTTAATTATGGATAAGGACTTAATAAGTACGTAAAATCATTTGTTTTTGTAGAGTCAAAATCTTTCCAAGCCATGTGGAATTCTCTAAATTCGTAGGTATTTCCATGAAATTCCCGGAATTCTCATTGATTACTCTAGAATCCCCTTTGAAATCTCTAGAATTTAGTTTACTCCTCCGGAGATATGAATAACTGTAATAACTACAGGGGAACTATCCTCTTATACAATACCTATAAAATACCGTCGAAAATAATAAAAGATTAACAATGTAAAGTGAAGAAATATTATCAGGGGATCAGAATGGCTTTAGTAGAAATAGATCAACAACATTTATACAATATACATAATAAGATTAACATTAAAACTACAGTAGAAAGCAGGAGATTCTCTAGCTACAACCCTATCAAGAATAGTGGGACCCATACAAACCAAAGTTGTCACCTTTGGTATACCCCTTAAATATACTTGCGGATGAGCTAGCAATAATTAGTTTTCAATAGCAGAAATTAAAATGTACGTTCATTAAATTGGCAGAAGAAGCAAA
This sequence comes from Agrypnus murinus, assembly GCA_929113105.1. Lineage (NCBI taxonomy): Eukaryota > Metazoa > Arthropoda > Insecta > Coleoptera > Elateridae > Agrypnus > Agrypnus murinus. The sequence goes on from OV816028.1 coordinate 151,187,008, forward strand.
AAGTAGGATTAAAAGTAAACTGAAAAAACGATAATTTTACAAATAAATAATAGAAATAAAAAATATGTGTAGATGGGAAACTACAACATAACGAAAATGACTAGAGTAATATAAGTATATGCCTTCGAAGGGAAATAAATGCAATGGGAAATAATGCATTGTTGGACTCAAAAACACAAATAATAAAACGAACATGATAATTGGTAAGATTATCATAAAATCAGTAACAATCACATGGTTCAGAAACGTAGACTACGACGAAAAGAAGTGAACAACTTTAGAAGCACCAGAACCAAAGAAAATAGCAGAGTGGAAACCACTACATAAAGGAAAAAAATCAAAGAAAAGTGGTTATTCATTATTCAATATTTATCTACTATATGAATATTGAAAATTGGAAGAATAATAAGCTAATTTCCACATAGGGTTAGAATTAATTTAATATTTGTTGACATACTACCTACATATTATGGTAAGTTCACTCAGACTCAATAAAACTTAATAAATACATAGCATAATGCAATTTGCGAGGTTTTTCACCAGTGTGCGCCTTCTGTTTAGATAATGAAACCAGTGCTGCTCTGTAATTATTTTTCTTCTTTTAACTAATATTATCAAAAATACCAGTTGTGTCTTTATTAATAAAGCATGACGTTTTAATTCCAAGCATTAAACGTTACAGAAACGTGTTATTTTAACACTTATAAGCAAGAATGAAGAGATCACCAAAGTGCATAATTAAGACATACAAACTGTGAAATTCTTGTAGTTCGGACAGTTTGATGCTGCCAAATGGAGGACTAACCTAACCTTGATTCTAACAGATGTGTGTTTAATGCATTCAGATTTTGCAAAGTATTCTAAAGACTAAATTCAAAACCGTGGAAATCTCTTTAACGAGCTTCTATTAAAGCAATAATTTTATTTATAGGCTTTTCTTTTAATTAGCTCTACAATTTATTATTATATGTCAAAATCGATTTTGAAAGGCAAATTCATTAGGCTCTAATAAGTGAAAAATAAATTTCATAAACTAACTAAAAGATTTGATGTATAGAGAATAATAATTTTTCTATTTAAGAGATTTAATAGCAGCGAAGAAAAGAAACTGATATTTGTTTTATATTTTAATGTGTTATTGGGAAATGTAAATTTAAATAAAACTGCTCTATTTATGTAACTTGGAATTCGATGACCCCTGTAGTAGCAGTAGTCGAAAAGCTGAATTCCGTACGAAAATCTCAATCTCCACAACTAATCAAACTGCAACTTTCAACATCCTGCTAACTATTCGCACTCATCTCAAATTTCATTCAGATCCGAATAAATAAAAAAAAAGGAAGCTCTATTCATCACGAAGAAAAGAGATCCGTCAAGAAAAATCAGTAGCAGAAACTTCCATCGGATGGAAGCCGAACGGTATCGATAAGTACTACAAGGAGGAGAGGTTTTAAAAGTTTGTTTATTTCTGTCAGCAAAGCTATCACTCGACAATGTTCTCTTAAAACTGCCTTAAGAGTGTGCTAAGTGGCCAGAGGGTGGTATAATGATGTGTGTCAGGGCAGCAGTTGGCAACGAAGCCAGACACCCCAAAATAGCAGCACATTATAGTCGCAATACCAAACAGTCTGCTACGTGCTGCGCACGCCCGCTTATATTTACAGCACTTTTCTAATTTTCTCTTCTCTTCACTGATTCACTCACGTGCATAGATATATTTGTATAAAAGATACATATTTTATACGTTCAATCACTCTCTTATAATGATGACTATGATGAGCTAATCCAGTTGAACTTGAAAATAATATAAATAAACACCGTATATAGAATGGAGTAAATACAGTAGAAACAACGTCAGGAATTTTTTCCAGAAAAGTCCTTTAGATTTTTTAAATGTTTATTTTTTCAATGATAACAATAATAAACATTAATGAAGTAGGGTAAACTATAATTAAACAAAAAAATATTAACAACTGTATTATATTTTAAAACACATCAGTCAAGACCGACATTGAATATTAAAATAGACAAATGGACGAGTCTATATAAACAAGAAAATCATTGAAGAAAAATCAGATGTGTAACAAAAGCAGCTTCACTTCATGTTTACTTATATAACATAATTAAATTTTTACTGCAAAAGAGTTTTTAAGAATTATTAGTTTGGATCGTTTCTTGATTTCTCAATATTCAACTTCCTGTTTTTGGGAACTAAATTTTTCAAACTGAAAATTTTTTATTTTTAATTTGCCCAGACAGTAGTGGTATAGTAGGATTGAGCAAGCCTAAATCGGAATTTTTTATAAAATTTCCTTGTTTCAATATTCATTGATTAAGATGACTAATAATATACACATCTATTTGTAGGAAGGTCCTCTTGATAGTATAATTGATCTTTTATCGTATAAATGATTAAATTTTTCTAAAAATTACTTTCCGAGAGTACAAAGGTATGAATTTTTTGAATTCCTAAAATCATTCAGATAAATGTGCTATTTTAGATAAGATTTTCCATATTATTTTAAAGTTGTTATTGTTGTAAGACCTTAATTAAATACGTGTTTTACAAGAAGTAATTTTATTAATAGATTTTGCACGAATTTTCGATTTATCTACCTATGCTATTTATGAATTTATTGAGGAAAAATATCTAGACAAGATAATACTGTTCTAGTTTATGGTAGCATGAAATTTCACAAAATCATGCAATTTACTGCAATACATTTGCATACACATATACACTTTATATATACTCTCGAAAAAAAAGCGCTTGAAAATAGAAATAAAAACAAATTTACTACAAAAAGTATTCATGTGAAAAATTCTTCAATTATCGGTGAATATCTGTTGTGGCATATTTTAAAGAGTGTATATCACTTTTGTAACAAACACATTTGGTTAATTCTTTGTGAGAATACTATCTGTAATGACTACCCGGGTTTTTTATTTGATTGCATGAGCACAATTTTTCCCTTTTTCCGGAAAGGTTCGCCTTTAGTACAGTAAAATAAGAATTGATAAAGGAAAGAATTAGTAGAAAACTGATGAGTCCCGTGTTGATGAAGGTGTGCTCGAGTCGCCATCTTGGAAAGTATGGTGGCTAAGATAATTTTTTTAAATAACTCGAGTTTGGCAGGTTTTACAGAAAAATGCATAGTGCTATTTATTGCTTGTAAGATTCCTCACAAGCTTTGTTTTTGTTTTATTTAGCCGCAAATTATAGTTTCAGAGGATACGTAGAATGTAAATGTAAATGTTAATGGATATGAATATAATTTGAACACGCAATATTTGCAAAAAGCCCGAATTACATAGTGGTATTACAATTCTCGCAAGCCGACTTCAGATTTAGATATGCAATCATTTAACATTTTTATTTTCGTCGCGAGTTATGTAATCAATACTTTAAGATACATAGGTACTACATTTATTTTATCCTACCAATTATATTTAACTTAATTAATTAATTAGCTTCAATGCTTAGTATTGTTCCAAGGCAAGTTATTGCCTTAGTATTGTTCGTTTTGCGACATTTACATATTTTGTTCTTGCTTCAATGTTTAGTATTCCAAGGTATTTCTTATCGAGATAACACAAGTTATATTTAGACTAAGACCTTTGCAGTATTCGGCCGACTTGATCGTTCCTACTTACGCTATAGTTCTGTATTGACTGCAAGAGGCATGCCTACCTGCCAAAGTAATGTCAGAACATGGGATTAAGATCTCTAATAAAAAAGCCGTAGCACAGCCGCCAGAGATCTGAAGTTACACGAGAAGTATAGTAACAATAATCTTGTATCAGGCTAGATATATTATTTGTCAAATTGGTAAATTGCATGTTATAAATAAAATACTTTTAAACATTTTTGGCCGGATTTACATAGAAAATGCAGAGAGGTTTTTCCTTACAAGATGAGTTTAAGTTATTTAGCTACGACTTTTAGTTTCAAAGATATATCATCAAGAAAGTAGGATGTATTTCTCACACTAAATGCACAAAAAAGGGATCTTACGCATAACCTCAAACAATTTTCAAATATAAAAAACAATTCATGGCTCACTTGATATATATCACTGATCTTTAACATCTGCGATCAGTTATAGATTCTTTTCTCAGTCTTTTGATTTTAGAACCTAAAAGGGCATCAGTAAATATCAATTCTTAAAATCAAGAATTTCAATTTTTGCTTTAGCTAAATGAATTAGTATGCACCTCACCGATGCGTAATTCACCCGCCGCGCACTTTATTTTAATTAATTCATTTATTAAAATTTTTGGTTCATTCATATATTATGAGGGAATAATATTTAGCATGACTTGTGCAAGTTTTTCAAGCCATTTTTTCCTCCGTTAACCCACTAACTTAATAATGCGCTTTTATTAGCGCTAACTACACTGACACGGGTATTTTTGCTAATGTGCAGTTCAATACCAATTTAGCGCTTGCAAGAGCAACAAGCATTATGCGGGTAGAAAGGGCGGGAGTTTACCTAATGTGTTGAGATTGCACTGCCAAATTTTCCTGCAGGGTCTTTATAGTTCGTTATGTTTTTAGACACATATCTGATATATCTTTCAAATGTGGGAGCTTTGCGGGGTAATTGTTTTGGATAATAGGAGTTTTGAGGGCATGGCCCGACAAAGTTCTTGTACTTATATTCATATGGTCCTCTTGCCATAAGCTAGGTGATCGAGATTAGAAAAACATCCCGCTTCAGGCTGGGTCAGTTCTTGAGAGAGACAAAACGTTTGGAACTTTGCTCCTACGCGCGGTGTTAGCCGAAACCAACATCTTAATGTATTTGACACGAAATTAAACGATCCATTGGATCGCTTTGAGAGTAAGCTAAACATCGTTAAGTCTGCAAAATAATTCTTGAACTTCAAAACCTTAGTGTAGAATGTTCCATTAAATTAAACATTGTTCAGAAGGTTAAGAATCGAGATCTACAATGTGTAATTTAATTTTATTTAATTGGCACAAAAAAGTAATACTTAAAATTAACTTGGAAAATTTAGGACTGAAGAGTTAAATGATAATTCCGCTGGCTTATTTTAATATCTTTTTTAATTTCTTGCTTTTACAGTTGACAAATAGCAATAATTAAGTAATTTATTATTTGAATTACATTAAATGAGTTAATTATATAATATAAATTAATAATACATTTTTGCCTTGATTAATAAATATGCAAGCTCGTATACTTTGTTAGGTGTTGATTTTAATTATAATCCAATTTATGTTGATTAATATCTAATTATTTAGTTTTGTAACTTAATAGTATCATTAATATACTGATTACTGCTAATTAATATTGATTATTACCCCGCACTTATGCCTTCATAATAAACTTTTATATATTAATTATGTAATTGATTTTTTATTAAACATTATCTCTTTTGCCTTCTATCACAGAGTTAGGAATACCTGTTTAATTTAGATTATAGTTACCCAAGCGACAGGATGGCTAGAGCCTTATTTATTTCTATGGTTTTCTGAAAATAATATCTTTTAATAATGAATGTTTGTGGATGAAAAGAAGGAGTCTGGCAATCTTATAAGTACCAAAAACGTATTTTCTGTATGAATTAACCATAGTTTTATAGCTATAGTGAATAGTCGACAACTATAGTTTTAATTGAAAATAAATTATTATTTTTAATTACAAAATGTGTTTATTTCGCGTTCTTGATATAAAAAAGATGTTTTAGAGATACTTATCGCGAAAAATATGCAACGAGTAATGCAGTTGCTATGGTGGCCAGTAACAGTTCTTGCATGGCCGCCTTTTTATTCAAATTAATTTGATAAATACATTTATATCGGATAAAAGTTGCATGAAAGTGACACTCCAATTCTATTCTTTTTTTGTTTTTCTTCCATCTATCTATTGGCGGCCATTGGAAGTATTAAGATCACACATCTGTTGTGTTTAAGGTCCGATAGGCTCATACGAAAATTTGAAAAGAACTGAAATGCCTAGGGCGTTTTACTGTGAGGGGAGGGGCCGAGGTAGTAAACAAAAATTGAAAAATCTAAATATAAAATTTCCTTGAAAAATGTCTAGTACGGATATACCCAAAGAAAAAGATTACTCACTTTTCATCGAAGAATTTTCATCCTTAATGCAACAAACCGATTATAAATGTACCTTACCTACTAACCGTGTAAATACCAATTATACAAAAACATGAATCACATAAATTCGTCATTATCATAGTTGATCGTTCTACAAATAGATGAGTAATCACACCTTACACAACACACTATTTTAACGTAAAATCACAAAGAGATCATTTCATAACATTATTTTAGAAAACATAACCTTATAGAGTATTCACGTTTATAAATCTCGTCATAAGGTCCCTCGAGCCAATTTTTACAGATTGTTAGATCTTTACACCTGAAAGAGTTTGTTGCTAGCTATTTACGTTCTTGGAATTTTCACTATTTTTTTAAATATTTAAGGTTTCAACTGCAGAGTAGGTGTTGCGAAATACGTCTAACGAAGACTTCATATATTCATCGAACTTAACAGTGTAGCAAAAATTTGCAAAAGTAGAAAAGCATAGCTTGGCGGGCTACATCAAGCAGACTGATAAAATGCTTCATGAGTTGAGTTTGAAAGATGCAAAACAGTAGGCTTGTCGATATACCGTAGCAAGAACTAAGAAGATTGCCACGTGGGAGGAAGAAGAAAAGGGGAGAGTTGTCAATAGCTGCGAAATTTTCGTAAAATGTTCTCCCATGAGTTGTCTTTGAGAAAACTTGAAAGGACGAGTCACATCCACGAGCATTAAATCACGAGTCTGTTAAAGTTGTTAAATAGTATAATAAACCAGGACCACTATGTATTAAAACAATAAGGAAAACACAATACAGGGGCCAAACCTAGCGAGTCTAGGTGTACCTAGGCGAATACAAAACTATGACCGTTTCATTATATTATTATTCATTATAGTATTAAGTAGGTTCGGAGAACAAGAGAGCAAATGTGATTTTTGTTTTTTAAACACTTTTCTGTTATCCCGACTACCCCCTCTGCAATAAAAATAGAGGAAGAAACTGAAGATTTTGAGACATTCATCAACGTTCATAATGCTTACTCTGGGATGTTTTTCGAGGTAACCAAATTGGTTTATGATTACGAACGGCAGACGTGCCTACATATACGACAATAAAATTCTTTCTTCTGTTCGAGGATTTCAACAGCTATAAGCACTATTTAAAACATAGTTTGCAGCATATGGAATATTGCCTGGAACGATATTTTGTGATAAAAATAAGTTTTAGGCTAAAAACAAAAAACGACCGTCTCGACAATTTTTCCATGTTCGAAAATATACAAAAATTGTGTAGAACATCGCAGCGATTTTAAAATATTTTGTGTGTGAAGTAACTTTGAATTCTCTATTTATCGGTCCATGTTTGGCACGATTCGCTTTTGTTTTACTTCCCCCTCACCCAGATTACGGGTTTACCTTGAAAATTACGTTTTTGTATATATCTCGGGAACGAAACATCGTATTGCCATTTAAGACTTTCACTATGACAGAGAATAACATATTGTGAAACCCAGTGGCGTGCGGTCCATGGAAGCAATAGAAGCAATGCTTGCCTTGAGAATTTATTAAAAATAGAAACAATGCTAACAAAAATACTTTTGTAAAATTATGGTTATCGTTTATTTAAATTGAAATATTTATCAAATTAAAGCTCATTATCAACTCTGTACAGCAAAAAGTATAATTATTTAGAGTACTATTTTAAATTAGGCTCATTAAACTTGCACGGAAAGGTAATACCGATTCAAATGTGATACATACACTTAATATAAGCACTGCTTACAAATGCTCTTCTCTTAACCTTAGCGTGAATCAGCGAGCGCGGGGTGTTATAATAGACGGATGCTGTTTGCCTGGTTAACATTGTTTGGTCGTAATTTTTATTGTGCTTCGTTCCTAAATGTTTATTTATTATAATTTGGTTATTTGTTCGATTTAGTGTCACTTAAGTAATGTAAATCTGCGAATGAGACTGTATTTTGTCGCATTTTATTATTTTAATTTATAAGTTGTATTTTTTTAAAGACAAATAGTTCTATTTAGTTTGCCTGTATCAAATTTAAAATTGCATTATCGTCACAACTGCAAATTCAACTGCGTCGGTGAAAGGTTCGAGTACCTTCGATATAGCCGAATCGGGACGATTTTTTGTTCAGTTTGTAAATTATTAATAAGGAATTTTTCGCATACAGTTTTGGAGAGAAATTACAAATTATTAAGAAAGGCAGATCAAAACCAGATCTTTCAAATTTAACAACAAAGATTAAAACCTGTACCGGTATTTTGCTAAGGCCGGAAAATTGATACGTAGTAGTAGTTTTTTTAAAATAAAGAATAATAGTCAACAAATTCCATAAGTATAAAGTGTAAAAGTGCTTCTTTGAAAAACTTTTAAGCTTAATTATTATAACACTGTTTTTTATTGTACCTAGCAGGGGCGGATCCAGAGAAGTATTTTGAGGGGGAAATCTTTGGAAAAATAATTGTTTTAATAAATAATAATTAAACAAACATTATTTGTTTCTATTCTATGTAAACTTATTTCTAAATTGGGGGGGGGGGATTATTCCCTCCCCGTTAATCCGCGCCTGTACCTAGGTGTATTATAATTAAAATCGTGGTTGCTTCCCTAGCCTAAATTCTCACCGCACGCCACTGGTGAAACCGCCATTCATTATTTGTTTCTAAGTGAATTGTTATAGCAAAAAAACTAAATCTTCATAAGTTACCAATTAACTACAGCTGCAGTGACAGTTGATTCTGTATAAAAATCTTAAATTTCAAAACGCCTGTTCTGGAGATGAAGAGGCCGGTTTCAGCTCTGACCTCGTGTAGTACCCTATTCATTAACACTAAATCAAGTGACGCATAAAATTGTTATTATATTATGGTTCTTCAAAAAATTTCTAGGTTAAGAAAGTGGCGAGAGATACGAATAAAAGGCAGGATTTTAAAATCAAATGATACAGGGCACCGAAAAATGCCAACATATGTATTTTGTTCTTCTTTTAGCACTACCTTAGTTTATAAAGGGCGATTCAAAATAGCAGCTGAATGATAATGACAAAATTAAAACCACACTGATGTGTCTTATTGAAAAAAAAATTGTAGTCTTTATAAGCCGCCCTACATTTTTTAAAGATTTCTTAAATTTGATAAAATTAAGTGAAGGAATGCTAATTCCAAAACTTTTCGGTTTTGGGTTTTCGGGTTTTTACTGTTTGCAGTATTTCATATTTAGGAAAAGTTACAGATAGGGTATTACTATAGTAAATAGTAAATCACATCTTTTTTTGTTACATATTAATAGTGCTAAAATCAAAATATTAAAAGTAAAGAATATTACGTTTTTGAAAAAATTCTCAAAATATACATAGAATGCTCATAAAATTTCCCAAAATCCCCATGGAATGTCCCATCCTTGTACCAATAAATCCTTGTTCCACGCCATAAATCCCACTTTAGAGGAATTCCCATGGAACTCTTCGGAAACCTCATGGAACCTTCCGGGATTTCCATAGAATCCTCATGGGATTTTCCAGAGCTATCGTAAACAGAGATTTAGTTAAAAATGTACATTTTGCACTAAAACAATCTAAAACGAATGTTCTGAATGATAATTTTTAATAAATTTATTTAAATGTTAAAATTGTCAAAGAATGAAATACACGAAGAATCGGTACAGGGGTTAAAGAAATCGCCGTGTAACTACGTGGTTCTGGCAGTAAGCTTCAGGCTATTTGGATAAGTTTCGCCGGTCATGAGTTAGGTTGCAAACGCGAAATTATGGTTTAAAATCGCTGCAATTCGTGCAGCTCGCTTATTACTGATATGTTTTTCAAGTCGTTTATCGCATTGTGCGTTTTGCGTGTTATTTTAAATAACAATAATATAATAATACAGTTTATTGCAAAAACCCAGTACAAATAGTGACAGTATTACAGGCAGATGTAATTTCATAGTGATTCTGTACAATAAACTATACCTACAAAAGTATTAGACTAGTATAAAACGATTTTCTTCAAAGATGTACATTTTAGTTTTATAAAATTTAGATTTGTGATTGTTTTTACATTGTGACAAGAAATTGAAAAATAAGGGAGTTCTAAATGGAATTGATTTTTGAGCAACCGTTTTAGCAACTAAATTGATTTTCAATAATTTATTAGCTTACACGAAATACATCGTACACATTAGAATACAGTGAGATCAAAAGGTAAGGAATAAATTTTATATTTTAAAAATGCTTAAAATTTAAAGGAATCACTTGGACCCGCCGTCGAATTTATTTGATTTCTGAGCTTATACATTATAGGGCGTCTTAAAAAATCTAAGCTAAAATTAACTTTGATATTTCAAATAATAATCCCAAATCTCTTGGAAATTTCTAATTCCTTGTACAATTCTAAACACTTTTTCCATGTTATACTGTATATATCTAGAATCAATTGCTTTAAAGTTATTGCCACTTAAACTCTGAAAGGTAGGTACTGGAATTTTTAATATTGTAAGGACTATTTTACTTTTGAAGAAAAATCGCTAAAACACGTTGTTGCATGTGATTATGCCAAAAGGAAAACCTTGTTTAGAAAAGTTTTTAAATTTTTATATTTTATTTCAGGATTTAGTCGTTAAATTATTGTCAGAGTTTAAGTGTCAATAACTTACAAGGAATTGATTTTAGGCATAGGATATAATACATAAAAAATCTTTAGAGCTTTACAGGAATTCAAAAATGCCAAAAAATTGAAGGTTGCTATTTAAGACGCCCGTTAAGACTTGTTTAAGAAGCCCACATAACAAAAAATGTCTTTAAAAAAATTAATATGGACAGATCCGAGCGCCAAGCGTTTTTAAAATAATGAATTTATTCCCTAATTTTTTATAAATAACGTCTATATTTCGAATATAGCCGTCTTAATCAAGTGGAAAGTTTTCCAAATTAACTTATTAAGACAATTAGTGGTAAAAAAGAAATCCGAATTAAATATTTAAAATGCTCGTAAAAGTCGGGGTAAAGATTATAAAAACAATTTAATAAGGACACATATTTTGAGGAACAATTGGATTTCTACTCGAAACAATGCTTTATTTCAGACAACCGAGACGAGGAAATGGCGTTAAAAATAGCTTTATTTGACAAAATAAACAAGCAATTACAAAACAAACATTAATATTTTGATGAGTGATGCAGCATACCCAAAGATGTTTGCCACGGGCCGCCACTGCATGAGAACTTATGAGAACGCCAGCAGTGGACTCGCTCATTTCTTGCTTAAAATTACTCTGACTCAAAAAGACTGAAAGGGACTGAAGGGATTACTGAAAAGGAAATTTAACGTAAACAGTTTGAAGCAGGAAGAGAACCGAATGGCATATTGCTTTTATTGGCGTTTACTATTCAATTATTGAAAGCATGTTGAACATTTCATACTTTGAATGCTGGCTGGCTTAAAAAGAGTATAAATCTAGGTTAGTTGTTTATATCTTTGGTTGCTTCTTAGAAAAAAAACAAGCACCACTCAAATAAATGTGAATTATTTAGTTGCGTTTTAATAGGAATTTTTAGGCCAGGATTCAGAATTAGTAAACAGAAAACTGATGTGAGAGGTTTTTCCACTCGAAGAAAGTGAAAACCAGGAATTAAGGATGTATTCAATGTCATAAATTATTATAAGAAGAAAGTTTTCTAAACATATCAGAGAATTTAATAAATAATTAAAACGATTGTTATTAAAATATAATCAATATAAAATTTATTACACAGAATAAAAATGTTAAGGTAATAATTTTTTGTTTAAATTACCCAATAGTTTTATAGATACCAATAAGCTAGATAATATATATTACTCAAGCATATATTTAATAGTTTTTCTATTTCAAAAGAACATTATTAATTTATATTTTGAAAATAATAAAAATTAAAATGGCTCTCTTAGTAATTAATATATTAAAAGAAGAGAGAAAGATAGATAGAAATATATTAAATGAGCGCCTAATATTCTTTCTTATACTATTGCAACTACTCTCCTAGCATTGGAGAGTGTACTATTTTTATTGACATATAATGTCGTAAATTTAATTAATAATGATAAGCTGAACAGTTAATTAATTAAGTTAATTCCTGTTATTATTTAATTACAATCACACACCGTGCGATTTGGATTACTGTTTTTAATTTTCCCACCCACTCGGCCGTTTTATCTACGTTACTAGCACGCAATAAACCTTGCACCTGAACTAAAATAAGACCCCCTTTTGAAAACTAGACGCCTACTAGATCAAAATACTAGTGTGAGTTAATATTATGGTATTAGGTACCACGGTGAAGAAATCTCTCTACGGTAGGTACTTATACTCTGTTATTATACAGGGTGACCAAATAGTATGGAATAGTCAACATACGATAGAAATTAGTAGTTGAGAAAATACTCGCATCATCTTAATTTGTTTCGACCTATGTATGACATCATAGCCTTTTTTTAATTCAGCATTCAGTTCTGTTTGTTCTTATTATATTGCTCTTTTCATTGCAAATGCGCAGCTCATTAAGGGGGGGGGGGGGTATAACATTTATGAATCGGTAAACATAGTGTGTTTGTGACAATGAGCATTTCTGTATACAAACTCACTTTGAACATCTGGAGGAATAATTCGCATTTCTTGCGTTATTCAAATCTTTTACGTTATTGACTCTATATTGCGATAAACACGTTAAGAAAAAAACCCCCCTCGAAAAAATAAAGTGGGGTTAAATCTGGTGAACGAGCGGGCAATTTGATTGCCTCCACTCCCCCGCGTCGGGAAAAAACCTCTTCTGCATGTACAGAGTAATGCGATGGGCACCATTCTGCTGAAACCAGATTCTTCATTAGTATTGGGAAATATTACTGGTATAATTCAACATCTATTTCAAACTCGTTTCTATTTTGCGTTGATTATTCCATACTTTCTGGTCACCCTGTAGTATATCCTAGTTGAGAGCGGAGGTTAAGTTTTGCATTCCACACGTCTTATCAAAATCAAAGTTTGATAACATTGGAACCAAAAGAATCAACACAATGATATAATGGAATCTATAAAAATCATCAAGATAATAGGACACATTTGTTTATTTATTTAATCCTTTACTAGGCGTTTTTCATTAGAATATAATACACACACAAATTATAACTATAACTAATTATACATAGTCTGATTAAGATCTCAATTATTTAAGCTTACTTAGTTTTTAGTTGGTTACTCATAAATGCAGCGGCGTTCTAGGAAATATTGGAAGAGAAATAAAAAGTGACCTACTAATAGTTAATTTCCGGATTAATCATAGGATCTTCCTTTGAAAATTTATTTTTTGGTAAAAGTTTCAACTTGAAAGTTTGTCATTTTACTGGAATCCAATTGATAGACTATTAAACTAGTTTAAATTTAAATGCTCTAATAAAAGGTAATTATTGTTTAAAGAGTCATTTCGTCGAAAAGTATGAAAAAAGTTGTATTCTAGAAATAATTGTAATAAAACGACCTTAACAAGGCCCTTTAGTCAAAACTGTCTTCCATTACACATTTGGTTTTAATGCTATATAAGAATAAAGATCAAGTATATCATATATGGGAAGAATCACTGTAAATGGAAAACCAGGTAACTCAGTGGACACTGCGAGTTTTGCAGAGTATAGTCGACAGAACGATGGAATTCGAATTTTTTTATCAATTGTGTCTTTCTTTGACCGATCACTTTTGAAAAAGAATAAAATAAAATGATTCTCTTCTCTTTTTGTGTTAAATTAAGAAAGAAAAGGTAAATTCATAAATATTCAACAGCAGCACAGTAACCAACCAACAACATTTATGTAGTAGTTAGTGTTGTATGTAGTAAATTTAATGATAGAAAAATAATTAAAATAAAATAACTTGGTTGTGAACAAACAACTCTAGCGTGAAAGATTTTAACTTATAAAAACCACACACATAGTAGAATATCATTATTAAAATAAAACCATTATTATCATGATTATTATCATTATTATTATTATTCTCCCCGTTTCATGATTACACAATACAAGCCGCAATCTGCTTAACTCTATAATATACCAAGAGAAGTCCAGACCAAAATCGGTACAGATTTAAAAAATTAGTCAGAGACTAAAAAGAATACAAAAGGATTATGTTTAAAAAAATCATGCATTGTTGTCCTCAATCCTCTGTGAAACTGAAATTAGTCACCTCCATACGGTCGGTTTTATATACGTGTGTATGTGTGTGTCGAGGTTTTCCGTGTTGACGGCTATGATAAATCAGTTTTGACGGGAATCTGGTTAAATGCGATCGTTTAACACCGCAAGTTTCGCAAAAGACGCATTTTTACTCTTTTAAAAAGGAGATGTTGCATAAAAATATTTTTTTGCCGCGAACACCAATCTGTCTAATTTGTTTTTAACCTTCGTATAGAATTAAATTGTTATAAAAGATTTTTGTGAATATTCTTAGGATTCCAACGCCACCTACAAACTTATATTAATGTGTATATAAATGTTTAAAAAGAACCCATTATTAAATTAAATTTCGAACCATCTCAAAATAACTCCTTGTGACCTTCTAGATTCAACTCGCAGTTAGACTACTGTAATTAGATTTTTCAGTGCAAATAGTGCTACGTTATCTACTTGTAAGCGTTGCGGCTACCCTCCATCTAATTATAACCACATTACCAACTCTTAAATAATCTTCAACTTTCTAGTTTTCTGAGTGGTCAACTAAGCAAACTTACCTTCACAAAATTGCAAGGTATTTTTATTCAGCGGAATCTTCATGCATTTCGCGTGTCATCAATGTATTTCTATCGCTAATTGCACTTATAAGAAGTTGTAACTCTCAAGAATAACGAAGATGAGAAGGCTCAAACATTAAATTCTCAAAATGTTTAAATTCAACCAACTTTAGTCAGGATATAGATTCGATGTCCTCATACTACCTCTAAAATATAACTACTGAAAATCCAGCCGGATACAGAAAAATTGAAGGTTGATAGAATGACTATTTAGGCTATCTTTAATTGAAAATTGGATTTGAACAGCACAATTTGAGCGATTTCTATTGTATTAAAATGTAGCTAAGTTAATCGAAGTGGTGACTGCTCCTGAGTAAGCAAGCATTCTGCAGTACTATCTGTAACACTTTTGACGCATGATTCATCACACAAGAGTGGTCGGGAACAAATCTAACCTTGACTGGAAGACCTCTAGTGCAAATTATAAATATTTTCGTTGGCACTGAGTCAAAGGACTCTCCCTTAACATGGAACCTCTTGTAACAAGGAGCAACATAACAGGGAAGTCGCCAGTGTCGATTACATACGTATATCAGTGCAGTTAAATATGGGCTTAACAGGGAGGTCATCAGTCTTGTTGACACTTTTACGAAAATGGCACATTCGACCTATGACTATCCTTGATCGGGGGGGGGGGCAAATATGACCTCAACGGGAAGGTCTCTCGTTATCATTTTTCTCAAAAGGCCGAGGAGGTAGATTAAATCTAACCTAAACAGGGAAGTCTCCAGACTCGATTTCATATAGTCTCATTGTCACTTTTACAAAAAGTGCCACTTTCCTCTTAGGGAGAGTAGTCAAATCCGATCTCCAAGGCAACAGAAAAAATGGCCAAATTTTACAGACAATTTTTGCTAAGGATAATCTATGCAATTAGATTTTTCGCAATGGTGCAAAAATAAAATGAACTTAATCAACTTTTACTGAAACTTGGAATGGATATTATAGAAAATCACGAGGTACGATTTTGACGATTTTTATTACATTAAAGATCTATCGAAATCAACCATAGTGGTGAATGCTCCTGAGTAAGTGTCTGTACTTATTTGGACATCAAATATGACGTCAGCGCGGGACGCTCCAGGATCTATTCCGTCGTTAGTTTTTTAAAGAACTAACTGTTTTTAACCTTTCATAGGGGGGACGTCAAATTTGATGGTGACACGAAGATTTCCAGAGTCGATTACATATAATACCGTGCCACTTTTGACACTTGGGGTTCGTGGTCGATGATACGTGGGGGGCGGATGTTATTTCTAGCCTTGACCGAGAAGTCTGCAGGGTTGATCACTTTCGGCCATTACATATGAGGGGCGGTTGTTAAATTTGGCCTTGACATTGATATACATGTTGTATATCAACTACACATACGTCATACATGTCATCGTATTACACGTCATGTTGTCACTTTTTCAAAATGGGGCGGAAGTCTTACCTCAGCGCGGAGATCTCCAAAGTGTATTCCATAACAGTTTTGTTGTCACTTTGTCAAAAAGTACGATTTGGGCGATTTCAATTATATTAAAAATGTAGCGAGTTAATCACAGTAGTAACTGCTCCTGAGTAAACGTTTTGCACTATTGTCCGTTGTTTTGGTGAGGGGTGAAGCGCAAATCTAACCTTAGCGCGGAGATTTCCAGGGTCAATTGTATGTATATAGTTTCTTTATCACTTCAAAGGACTCACTATTGATTTGACTCAACAATACCCTCGTATGATGATGGGAGGTCAAATATGACTTTAGAGATAGGTCTCTAGGCAGAGGAGGGGGCGAAAATCAAATCGGACTTCAGTGAGCAAATATGACCTTGGCAAGGAGCTCTCCAGTCTGGTCACACTTTTAGCATAAGTGTCACTTTAGAACCATCTATGGTCTCCATAGTTTCGTTATCACTTATTCAATAAGCTCACCTCCAGCTCATAGCCTCCCCTCGGGGGGGGGGGGGTTAAATTAAACTTGACCTGGACAAAGACGTCTAAGAGTTGTCACTTTACATCCATCACATTCTCGTTGGGCGGTGAGAGGTCAGATATGACCTTGACAGGAAGGTCTCCAGTTCCCTTAAGGCTTTTATAAAACAGATAAGATCTTTTGGTTTTTATATACATAATATGTTTGTCGAAACGTACTTTTATATCACAAAACCTAAAGTAAATGTGACTAAAACACATTTTTTGCCATTTTGAAAAAATAATCCATATTGTTCGTTTAGAATTTAATGTTGAGAAGTGAGCAATAAAAGGCTGTTAGGAAGACTAGTGGAGCTGTCAATTAAGTTACCAATAGGAACCGTCGTTTAAGTAAATTAAGTTACTGCGTTTTACTTGGACAAAAAGTACTATTGGACCAAAATTACAAGTACCATTGGCCTAAAAACAGTCATTACACTAAATGCTCGGGTGAAAAAAAGCCCCATTAGTATCAAACGCCAATTAGACTAAAAGCTAAGTAGGGCCAAACGTCATTGGACCAAAACTTTATTGGATCTTGAGGGATAGATTTGAGGATGAGTGTTTCACTTTTTTATGAATAGTTTTAATAGATTACTTTTTATTATTTCAACAAGTACGGACACACCCTGGGGTGTGCCCCCCACCAAAATGCGGTTTTTGAAGATAATTTAGTCAATTAAACAAACTGTAATATAATACTTCATAAAATGGGGTTTTTGAAAATAATTTAGTCAGTTAAATAAACTGTAATATACAGTCACAGTGTCTGCCATTAAAGTTGGATATATGGGAAATTTTTACGGGGAAAGTCAGTTACGGGGGTGTACCAAACAAACGATTTTTTAATGGTGAATTTGTCAGATACCTAATGTAACCTGTCAACTTTGGCATGGCGTATTTCAAGTATTTTTGGAAGCAGAGGTTATTGCTCCACAAAGTTTTTTTCCCATCAGAATATTAAAATTTCCCATATGGATCCAACTTTATGACAGACACTGTATTAATGTAAAGAATAGGTTTTCTGAATAGAAGAATATAAAAAATTAAATAATCTGTAATAAAATAGGTGCATAGTTCAAGAAACTCAACCATAATTTAACAACTCAACCTTATTTAGTCAATTAAACAAACTGTAATATAATAATTTATAAAATAGGGTTTTCGAAAATAATTTAATCAATTAAATAAACTGTAATATATTAATGTGAAGAATAGGTTTTCTGAATTAAATAATCTGTAATATGAAAACTTATGTTTTATTAGTTTTTGAAGATAATTTAGTCGATTAATAATTTGTAATATAATAATTTAAAGAATGGGGTTTATTGAATAGAATTTACTTATTTAAACGATCTGCACTAGAATTATTTACAGAATGGTTTTTTGAAGATAATTTAGCCAATTAAACTGTAAAATAATAATTATAAAATGGGGTATTTTGAAGATAATTTAGCCAATTAATTAAACTGCAACATAAGATTTTATAAAATGGGGTTTTGCAGATAATTCAGTCAATGAAACAATCTGTAATATAATAGGTATTTTATAAAATGGGTTTTTTGAAGATAATTTAGTCAAGTAAATAAACTGTAATATATTATGTAAAGAAAAGGGTTTCTGCATAGAAGAACAGGTCTATTAAATAATCTGTAATAAAATAATTTATAAAATGAGGTTTTTGAAGATAAGCTAGTCAATTAAATAAACTGTAATATATTAATGTAAAGAATAGGTTTTCTGAATGGAAGAGTAGGTCAATTAAATAATCTGTAATATAATAAATTACAGAACGTTAATTTAGTCCGTCATATAATAGTTTAATATAATATATAAAATATTTGAAATCGAAACATTATTATAGTTTTTAGATGTATTCAAACACGTCTCAAATTTTATGCATCACCCCTTACAGAACTGCATATAAATGTAACTGGTAGATCAAATGCAAGAGTAGATGTTGTGGTGGTTGCAAACGCAATACAGCAACCAAACAGACTCCCTGTATTACTTGTGAAAGGCAATCTTGATCGCCAAATGTAGACGATGCAGTTGTAGTAGTTGGAAAGAAGGAACTGATAGGTGTACCCCTAAATACTAAAGGGGTTGTAATAGCAATGGGTTTTGAAAACAGATGTAATAGTAGCTAAGGAAAGGCTAGAAGTTGTAGAAGCAACAGGGAAACTAGAACTTGAAGTGGTTGAAGTAGGAGTTGCAGTCAAAGTAGAGATCGGATATACAAATACTGATGGTATTAGTAGTAATAGTGGAGTGCCAGCGAGAGCAGATATTGAAGTGGTCACATCTTACTATCGATGACACAATTAAAACTTAGTGGTTCCGTTGCGATAGCCAGAAGCATATCCCAATGATTGAGCGTAGAATAGTGCATCCAATCCCGAAACTATTTGCAATTTCGGTATTTCGAGATTGAAGATTTTTGATCCCAGAATCCAGGGATAAATCCCGAGATTGCATGTGCAAAATATTTATAATAAAACTCAAAATACCATATTAAAGCATTTTATAAGTCATAAAGCAGGTTTATAGCGCACGCGTCTAAACTTAGAAAACAACCCGCGCAGCTTTCTATAGGACAAGTGCGCTAAACGTCTTATGAAACGAATACTTTATACTATTTCGTCTATTTTGCGTGTCCAAAAGAACAGGTACTGGAAACAGTAACATTTTATTTTTTAAAGTTGATATCACTGTTGAGAGACTGTTCTTAAAATGTCAAACTTATTTACGTTATAAATTTGAAAAACAAATGCAGAATTAGAATTTCAGTTTTGCTAACTTAACAAGAACACAAGCTTAACAAAACTTCCCTAACAAATTTTATTTAAAAACTATCTAAGTTATTAGTTGTATTTTTTAAATAATTACAAAATAAGGCAAATAGAAAAAATAATATAAAGTATTCGTTTCATAAGATATTTTAGTGCACTTGTCGTATAGTAGAGTGCTCGCTCGCAGGAAAGTCTTGATGTTTGTGTGGGTTTTGAGAGTAAAAGCTGGGACTAGTTGTATTCGATAGCTTATTATTAATTGTTCAACAAAAAAAAGTTGGCCGAAAATTGTCCTGTGCAAAAGGGCAGAATAACGGTGCATCACGTATGATAGATAACTCAAAAGTTATGAATTGTGCCCTTTTGCACAGGACAATTTTCGACTAACTGTTTTTGGTAAAACAATTAATTATAAACTATCGAATACAACTCGTCCCAGCTTTTACTCTCAAAACCCCACAGGGTGACACGTTTTGCCCCACTGGGCACTCTACTATTAGACAACTTGGACGCAAATACGCTAAAAACGTGTCTTATGAAACTAATACTTTATATATACTATTTCCTATTTGCGTTACTTTGTAATAATTTAAAAAAAATAACTTAAAAAATAAATCAAATTTGTTAGGGATACTTTGTTAAGTAGTTTGACAGTTGGCGACACTGGAAATTCTAATTCTGCATTTGCTTTTCAAATTTACAGCGCAAATCAGTTTGACATTTTAAGAACAGCTGTTCAACACTGATATGAACTTGAAAAAATACAGTTTTACTGTTTCCAGGATTCTAATAAATCTTTTCTGGACACGCAAATAGAAAAAATTAAGATTTTACATGTTCAAAAATATAAAAAACAAAATAGAAACAAATTAGTAAAAAAAAAACATAAAAATACCAGTTAGTCTAAGATGTCTGCCAAACTAGAACGGATTTACGTGAAACATTTCCAGTTGTGGACAAGCCTCTCTCGGGTTCTACTCAGAATCACGATTTACTATCCATTGGTATAATTGAAACCTAGTACCTATTCCATTTGAAGAATTCTGCTTAAGTCATACCCGGTATCTAGGGGCGGATTTTCCATTAATTTAAGTAAGCTACAGCTTAGGACCTCGGGATCCAGAGGGGGCGGGGCTCAGAAATTACTAAACGACAGATCTAAATTACAATGGAAAAAACGGTTGTATGTTTATGTAATTAGCAAAATGTGTTATTCCAATTTTTAACGTTTTTAATAATAAATATTTTATTCTTTACTCAAGTTATTTGGAATAAAAATATGAAATATTTAGCCGGTAATGTAATTATTCGCTGAAACCGTTTCTCGGAATTAAAATGTTATTATTGACAATATGGCGGGGGGGAGGGGTTCAAAAAAACTTTAGCTTGGGGCCTCGAAAATGGCAAATCCGCCCCTGCCGGTATCAGTAAATGTTTTAAAGTTGATTGCGATAGCCAGAAGCTCGAGTGAATGATTAAATTTTAGAGGACAGGTAAGAGGCCACGACTTCCAAATGGGGTGCGATATGCCAAGAAGAAAGTATGTTTATAGAAAGTTTCTTTCCAGTACAGTTTCAGAAATATATAGATTTACAGACTAGAGAAAAGATATAATGAAAATATGTTCACTTTTTGAAATCTAATTACAGTAAAATCCATAATCCCATCAAAATCCACTAGAAATGCTATATATTTATGAGTTTTGCACTTGACTAGTAAGAAGATAGCTGAGTACACCAATAATTCACGCCTCCATGTATGTAGCTTTGATTTAATATGCTGTTGCTTTTTTCATATTGTTGATAGAACTAAGGAATGTGGATTATCTGATAAGATTGTCAAATACTATCAAATGCTATTAACTTCTCCGAAAAAAAAACGAAGTTGGTGCACTGCGCTATAAATGGCATTACAAGCAAATAGAATGGAATTTCCGATTGCTTTCTTTCATGCATCGTCCGCCTTAAATTTGTTTTTGTTTTAACAATATTCAATCATGTCTATGTTCTATGGTTTGCTGCATCCTTATAAAAAAAGGGTTCCAATAGTTCAACTACTAATACACTTTCTTCTAATCCACCGATTCTCATCATTTAGATTTTTTGTCAAAAGAACAATTTATAGAGAGTAAATTGTTCTTTTATGTTGTAACAGCTAATAGACCTCTAATTTAAGTGCTGTAAATATCAAAAAATTCACCGATGTATGACTAAATCCGGGATTGTCTAAAAATTCAACGATCAGCATTTTATTATTTAGTCGCATCACGTCTTTTGTGTAATTTTTGAAGAGTTTAAAGTTTATGCTTCTGTGCACTAACAACCAGCGTGAAAATTGGTTTCCTATCCGACAAACGATTAAAATTTTAAAATGAATGAATGAAGAAGAAGAGGCAAAAGGAGCAAGTGAGAGAGAAGAAAAAATTAAGAAAAAGTAGGTGCTTTAGTTTTAGAATATATTATATCCTGCTTTTTCCACAGTTTAATCAGGATATTATACACTCTGTATAGTTCGAAAATTATTTTAAAGTAGAAACGCAATGGGGTGGAAGAAATATAACATTCACTCTTTGACATATGAGCCATCAGAGGTCGGTAGACCACGACCTTGCGCCCAGCCCAGCCGCGAGCAACGGTGTGTATCGCATTATGTGCAAATCCGATAATTGGGATCATTATCCTAGATCACTCAGCCCGTATTACAATTCTCTATGTCTAAAATTTTTTTTATTTCTTTTTTTTTCAACGCAACGGTTAATTAACAGTTGTTGCCTCTTTATGGGAAAATTGTCATTTTTGCTCACTTTAACGTGTTTTATTAATGCAAAGGAATTGAA
The DNA here is from genome assembly GCA_929113105.1 of Agrypnus murinus. Taxonomy (NCBI): domain Eukaryota; kingdom Metazoa; phylum Arthropoda; class Insecta; order Coleoptera; family Elateridae; genus Agrypnus; species Agrypnus murinus. The sequence continues at coordinate 151,209,482 of OV816028.1, forward strand.
TTTGTTTTATTCTTCAAAATTAGTAAATCACTTAATTGCAGTTTAATCATGATTAAATGACAAATCATCACATCACCACTTTTCCTAAAAGCCCCAAATTTACATTAGCTAACTATATGATGCTTCCCAGAAAGTACACTAATTTCTAATATAGGGAATTAGAGTAAATATATGGGTTAATTAGAAAATTATATGGACGAATTTAGTACTAGGTAAAATTTACCACACGTTAAAAGCATGGATTAACGAATATAAAGCATTTCGGAATTGTGCCTACTAAGAACTGTTTTATTAAATTAAGTTTTGGACTTGACCCAGTGCTTTAGATAATAATCGAATAATGAATGTAATACCGTCGCCGTATGTACAGTCATATATGTACGTATTACATATATTAAAAGTCAGAAATGTGACCCAGGCATTGATGCGCAAACGAAGTTTACAATTATATTATTTTTAGGCCTCAATATGATTAACCTGAAAGATACATAATAAAAGAAATAAGATTATGATTTTAGATAAAGTCTAACTTTATATTATAACTTTTCGACCCATCAATTTATAATTGATTGATTGAAGTTAATTTATTGATCCATCCACACCTAGACATTCAGATTGCGAATACACCTAAAACATGCAAATGCATACTTAATTTTCAAAAGGTTTGTTTCTTAGTGGTGAAGTACTTGACATGACATGAACCTTGGAGGGAGAAATATAAAAAATGTAAAATCCAAAAACTAATTTTTACGTTTAATCAACTTTGTGTTTAATTACGTTTATAAAAAAAACTTCAAATAAAAACTTTCTTTGTTTCATTTCCTACACATCATCCGCGGTCACTATCCACCTATATACCACGGTTAAAAGATTCTCGCGGAGTGAAAATCGCATTAAAAAATGTATAATTTCGCATTCACGTCTTAGTTTTCAACACAACATCATATCCATTATCATGGACAACATGATTTTCATCGTTTTCGCAAATAGTGCGAAAATCGTGAGCAACACCATTAACTCGACCACAAAATTTCTCATAAGGATATATCATAATTATTCGTAGAGCAAAACGTGTTAGGTATCTTTTAAAACAAAAGCGCTACAAGTCATTTTATCTTGGACTACATATCAAATGTTTTGCGACGTGCGATATTCTGAAATTATCCAATTATTCAAAAAAATATTTAAAAATATCGTTTGAGTTTTGAATATATGAAATTTTTTACGTTACCATAACAGCTGGTAACGAAAAAATTTTAACTAATGTCGAATAAAATTTCGGATGTCGGATAAAATTGAGATATTTCGGATATCGAACTTCATCGGATGTCGAGTGGTTTCTAATAATTTTTTTCCCGAATCGCACCTCGATTGTGTCGATCTATCCATCTACTTAATGTATCTACAAAAGTATATTTTGAGTATAATTACGATTCCGAATAAATATGATTCGAATTCCAGAATAAATTGGCGTAGGTATAAAGTTTATTTTTCCACGATCAAATGGTTTTATACCGTTTTCATGCTTCTTATTGAGACATTTTAAATTTTACCTTTTCCTTGGATTTAGTCATCTATTGTAGAGATCCTTATTTATTCCTGGAGATTACATGGGTATTACCGGAAATTCCATGAGAATTCCGAGGGATTACATGGACATTTCAAAGAAATTAATGGGTGTTAGAGAATTAGTGGGTGTTAGAATTTCAGAAAACTCCAAGGATATTCCAGGGCATTCCATGAAAGTTCTAGGGGAATTCATATAAAATAGGAATTTTTTTAGATTTTTATAGTCACATGTTGGTTGCGGTTTACGACTTAGAAAAAATGAATTACGAGGAATTCCATAGTTAGTTATTATTCCGGAAGAATCCATGGGTGTTACGGGGGAAATCCATGAAAATTACAAAGAAATCAATAGAGATTCGGGTGAAATCGATATTACGGGAGAATTCTGCGGGATTCCATGAGAATTATAAATAGGGATTTGGGTGAAATGGGAATTGTAGTATGTATACAAATTTTGGTCAACGTTTTTGACTTTAAACAATTAATAGAAGAGGCTAATAATGAAATAACAGTTTTATTATGTACAAATGTTGGTCGCGGTTTATGACTTTAAACAAATGAATTACAAGGAATTCCATGGTTATTATTTCGGAGAAATCCATGGGTATTACGGGGGAATTTTGCGGGATTCCACGAGAATTACAAATGGGGATTCGGGTGAAATGGGAATTGTAGTATACAAATTTTGGGCAACGGTTTTCGACTTTAAAAAATTAGTAGAATAGGCTAATTATGAAATAAAAACTTTATTATGTACAAATATTGATCACGGTTTACGACTTTAAACAAATGAATTACAAGGAATTCCATGGTTATTATTTCGGAGGAATCCATGGGTATTAGGAAATGCCGAGGGATTTCATGAGAATTACAAATAAATCAATGGGGCTTTGGGATTCGGGTAAAATGGGGATTGTAGTATACAAGATTTGGTCAGCGGTTGATGGCTTTGAAATAATTAGTTGAAGAGGCTAATTATTATTAAAGTAAACTTTTTATTATTTTAAAAATTCTATATTCATATAAATAATTTTAAAAGATATAGAAAACTTTCAGAAAGTGTTTAACATGTAGATTTTTTGGAAAATCGAAGTTGTAAAAATGCGGTACTCAAATGGACATTAATACAGCAATAAAGTATGAAAAGTATAACATGCAGTATGAAATAGTGCTGAAAAGCAAAAGAACATTAGATACAAGAAGTAAGCCACATGGTGTTTAAGGATGAAGAATTACATGGCAATTCCAGGGAAATTAATAGGGATTCCCTTGAATTCCGAAGAATTCCATGGGGATTCTGGGAAACTTCGAGGTGATTTCTAGTAATTCCATAAGGAAGTAAGTAAGGAAGAAGTAATTTTCTGTGCAGTCTGGAGCTTTCAATCATAAAGATTCTGGCGAATTATGTTTTCAGCACAAAAAATCGAAATCAATCCAACGAATTTGAATTATGTAAGTACACATGTTTGCACAACATTTTCAGGTTTTGAAATTCAAATTAAAAAAGTAGTTAACAATACTTAAAATTCATGGCTTATTGCAGTACACAATTTGCACGCCTGTTTACAGCGGCCCCGAGATGAAACTTCTGAATAGTGCATTTTAATCTTTTTTTTCTTTCAGTCGATTATTCTATACATCTATAGTTGTTAGTTGTATTATTTAATAAAAACACCTGTTGTACGTTTTTATTTATAACACTTTTCTTTCTCTCTAGCTTTTATTCTACATTCCAAAAGTTATACTTCTTTACAATAGAAAGTGTTCGGTGGGCGGCCGCTTCAGTTGTTAACAGCTGTTCCGCAAAACACTAATGTTCAACGGTTTTCCATAAGTGTTTCGTAAAATTGTGAATGATCAAACGAAAACAGTGTTGCCGAATGCTAAAAAATCCTACTAAAGAATTCAAGAAATCTTCAAGAAAAATTCTGTGAAATCCTGTGTAATCCGTTATAATGTGAAATGTGTGAATTCCGTGTAATCAATGTGAAGACTGTGTAATCAATATGAAATACGTGTATTCTTTGGAAATCTGTAAAATCAGTATGTATTCTGTGTATCTGGTGGAGTCATTGTGTATTATTGTGTAATCAAGGATATAAATACAATTAAGCTTTTGCTACTGAGGGGCAAATCATAGTAAGACTCCGGTGTATAAGATCTGTGAAATCTATAACGTCGAAATTCACAACCCATTGTTTGTTTGGTGGTCACTGTTTAAAACCAAGCTTCTCCGTTGTTTGGTTGTCACTGGTTTTCCCTTTCTTTCTGTCGATAGTAAAGTCGCACCGGCGCGTTTAAGTTCCTTCTCAATAGTAGAGTGAAGTAACAAAATGGCTGGTTTTTGGTACTAGAAGTTGGATGTACGAGATATTAAGAAATTGGTTTTAAATATTAATTCGCTTTAGCGGAATAAATCTCACATTCAACGGAATGATCGCTTGGTTATTTGTGTGCGATCGGTCGTCAAATTGGACGGATTAAGTTCTGGTGCTAACCATTTTAGGTAAATTATTTTCGTTAAAATCTCGTTGCGCTAAATCTTACAAATGTCTTTTTTATTTTAGGTAATATTTCCCTAGTAGTCACCGTGAGGGAATTGTTTTGTAAAAGACCTTTCAGTTTATAGAAAGGTAAAAATCTTCAAATATTTTAAATTAATACAATATACAGGGTGATTCCTTTGTAGGTCTTTCTTTTGGGTTTTGGGTTTTGTTGTTCGTTGTCGTACTTGTGTTCCCGCTCTCTGATCGTGGGTTCCATTTAGGAGGTCTGTACCTACATCTATACAGGTATCGGGACGGAATTAAACAACCAACATCGAAGGGTGAAGTGATAACCCTAAGCAGGGTTTTAAACATACATCCGTGGATCTTCGAATGGTGGGACGTTTGTGAAAATTTGTATGTATTATATGTCTGTGTTTTAGTTATATATATCTATATTTATTTAATGTATTTACAATTTCGTCATGCATGTTAATTTTAAGAAACGAGATCTCGACTAGTGGAATTGTAGGGTAGATTTAAGTACAACCAACTGTGATACAGATCACCATTCACCTTTTTTTTTCTCTCTATTAAGCATTAAAATTGCATTTAAAGTTAACTTTTAAAATCTGCCAATAGTTTAAATAAAGCCCTACTTAGAAAGTTTACATTTCACTACGTGTGTTTTATTTATTTATTATTCATTTGTTTGTGTGATTTTAATATTGCTTTTCAGTTCATCATTTGTAAGTATATATGTACGGTACGGCCAAAATTGTGGAAGTTGCCCATATTTTAGTAGAAGATCTATTTCTTCGTTTGTCTGATAAGCTTGAAGCTTTAGTAACAAGCATTGTTTTTAAACGAAGTGGCGCTTGTCTTTTTTATCTTTTATATTTTGTATTTCCCCGCCCCTCTCCGACTTATTGGGGGCTAGCTGGCAAAAACTAAAGCAGTGTTATTTGGATCAAGCTGATACTTCCAGCACAGCTACATTTTGGTTGGTTAAGTATTTCTTTATATAAAAATAGCCATTGTGTTTCTGTAGGTTATAAATCTACTGTGATATATATATGAATTTCGTATAATGAATGCGAAGTCCGAGTAATCTAGTCTATATTCTGTGAAATTCTGCGAAATATATTAATTCTGTATAATCAATGTGTAAACTGAACAATGAACAATGAAAGCTGTGTAAACAATATAAAATCCGTATAATCAATGAGAAAATCCGTGTAATCAGTATGTGAAATCCGTGTAATCAAATTGATATTCTGTGAAATCTGTAAATTCTATGTAATCAATGAGAAACTTGTGTAATCTAAGAGAAATCTATGAAATTCGTAAGTATTAATCTTGTGTAGTCTGTGTAATCAAATGTCTAGTTAGTGCAGCCACCTGTTGCTATAAAGAGTAAACCGCAGCGAGAATTTATGAAATCTGTGAATTCAGTGTAATCAAAGTGAAATCCGTAAAATCAAAGGGAAATTCGTATAACCGATTTGAAATCCGTGCAAATATAGATTCTGTGAAATTCTATGTAATCTGTGAAATTCGTAATCAGTATGAAATCCACGTAATGAAATCTGTTTTATGTGAAATCATGTGCAATCCGTGTGATCGAATGCGCATTCTGTAAAATCCTGAGCAGTCTATTAAAATTATGGCGTCGATTGAGCTTTTTATTTCTTAAATTTGATCATAAATAATACTAGGACACGTATTTGAATGTCATTAAACTTCCTAAGCTCTACCCAACGTGGGAGTTGGCATCATTTGGCATCTTTGCAATTTGAGAAACATTTCCAACTAACCAAAGCAATTTGAAAAACTTAACATCAAAAATGTGCACTTAGGTATGAAAATGGATAATATTTCTTGAAAGTGCTTAGAATTCTACGAGAATTCTTTAACTAAATCATCCAATTTATCTTGATTAATCTTATGTGCTATTAAGGTAATTATGTGTGGGCCTGTCGCGACTGATGAATGCTCGTCTGGGTCGGCACGCGACTTTAAGGACGTACAGGTGCTGCTGGCTACGCAACTTTCATTTTTACGATACGCTGTTATTATTTTCCGTTTTCAAATTAAATGATTTCGCGTGTTTTATCAGTCCGTATTTGTTAAACATTGCTATTAGAAAAAAATACTTGGAATTTATGAAAATAATCTAGCTATATTCTTATTAAAAGCTCTGTAAACCTACAGGTATATACAAATAATAGAAAAATTCACTCACAAGATATTCGTTAAGTATTCAGCAAATATAATTAATTATAGTATAATTAATTCATTATAACAAAATGTATCTTTAGGGGTTCAAATTTTAATCAGAACATAATCGATTTAATTTGCCATTTGGCATTTTAAGTGCGTCTTCTTTTTGCACACACATAGATCATCGTTTAGTTTATATGTCAATGGTGAGTAGTGAGTCATATTGGGTGCTTGTAATTGAATGTATACACCTTTAATTTAAGACACGATTACAATAAAATCGTCATCATTATATTTTAATACAACAAAATATACTATGTCATTAGGGATTCTTAACGTAACATAATTTTTTGATATTTAAATTGTGTAAAGTGTTTTACCATTTCTATAAATCTTAATATATAAAAAAATCTCATTTAATAATAATAATAATAATCAAGTGCTTTGATTTTGCCTAAAGTACGTAACTATCAACACTCTTAAAAAATAATAAAATGAAACAAAAGCCATTTTTTATATATTGGACTATTAACTATACCTACTTAACAAAATTGCAAGTTGGGGTGACAAAAGACATTACTGTTTGTTTGATATTGATTATAAATACATTTATAAAATGTTTATCATTCTATAAGTAACACATAGATACATACATCTACAACATACATGCATAGACAACATACACACCTACATCTCAGAAACACAGTGATTCAATGATAGGCATTTAAAATATTTATGTAGATCAGTCCGGATTTTACTTTTAGCAATTGAAACATTCGTCTTCTCACGTTGCTTTAACATACGTTATTATATTAAGTATTTTCTTATCTCTTGTATACATTATTTATCGCAAATTAGACTACTTTATTATTTAAATGTAATTTAATTGCTGTAATTATGAATTTTATAATGGTACGTATAAGACAACATTTGCCTTTTTGTTTTCTCATGTTTGGTATTATATTTACAGAAAAAAAATTACAAAAACGATTTCATCCATAGCAGAAATAATTCCATGGAAATTTGTTTCTGCAAAATGTTGGGAGCCAATCACCAGGCTTCGGTGAGGACGACTCGTCTGACTGACTGAGAAGAAAGGAAGTATATCTCTGCTAAAATTAATTACGTTCGGAAAGAATATATCACGGATCTTATGATTACTTTTGAATGATCTTCGTAATTTTTGGGTATGATGTAGAAGTTGACCAATGAAGTAAAAGGCCTTCGCACCATATATGCGCAACTTTCGACCGATTTAAGCATAAGTGAGCTTTGACTTTCTATAACCCTCAGGCCCACATATTTGATACAATGACAACATTTGATTTTTCTCTAAATTCCTACCAAATTCCTTTAACAATATTTCTATGGCCTATTGGTAGCATGTTTCTAAAATTCCGTTGATACTAAAAGCACTTGTTCATAATCCGTATCATAATAAAATATTCATAATCCATTGATCGCGGAACTTTGTCGGTAGATATTCCAAAAACTAACTAAAAAAACTTTTTTAAAAATTTATTTATTTGATATATACCCCGTACAATATTTCTTGAGCTAGAATTCCCAGAGAGGAGAAAGCCGATAACGTTCTAACGTTCTGCCACAGCTTGATTTGTAAGTAGCGGCGTGCCTTGAAACGTAGATTGTTTGTAAACTGCAAGCTGCTAAGGTGAACTGGTGAAAGCCGTCGACGCCGCCAATGCCTTTCCAACTTTAATTTAATTGTTAGAGAACATAATCTAAATTAACTCCTCACAAATCTCCTGTTCAAAAGTTGGATAACCCAATCAAAAGATTCTCGGGATTTTCAAACAAATGTGCATAATGGTCATATAAGTTACCATCACATAATATGTTACCATACATTTGATAACTTAATAGACATTTATTTTTATTTATAAAAATGCGCTGCTCTTACCTGATTTGAGCACAATAATCGCTTTCTAATTAGTTTACTTAAAATCATATCATATTTAAAACTTAATTTTTAAACTTTACTGTGAATGATTAATGCAAGTTATCTGAGAATGGCCCAATCCCTGTGAAATATTAGCGTATCTCTAAAAATATTCATAAATGAAATCCTTTCATGAAACGACTTAAAAATACGGAAGACCACGAAAGTCGATATATGATTGCACGTGCACAATTCGTTTTTATAAAATTTTGGTTTCATTGCACCTTGGTAGTGTAGCGGCTAGCGTGCTGGTATCTCACCCAAGCAGACCGGGATTGAACCTAGGTGCCGGCAGATCTGGTTTTCTGCAGAATTCCTTAGCTGTAACATCAATGTGGGATTTGTGCCATACCACCTGTAAGTCGGCTGCAGCCGCACGTTTGGACTGCGTTATAGTAATAATCGCCCGTCCCTCCCGCACAAACTTCATAGCTTCTGGAACCTGGTTATCTAGGTAAAATGGGTAGTAGCAATTATTATTATTGCACTATTTGATTATTTAAAAATAGTCGTTAGAAATATACATAGCTTTTGCATAGTATTTTGAAATTTGTAAAACATACATAATACGCTCTTCATAATTTCAAAAGTTCATCAGTCTTGTAATGTTACTTATGACATCGTGTTAATGTAACAACTTTAAAATAATGAAGTTTAGTTTAACTTGGCAAAATATATACCACATATGAAATGTTCACACGATAACCTTCTATTCGTTTACTAGAAAATGAAAACTTCTTGAATCTCAATCTCAATCTTAGAAATGGCAGGTGTTGATACAGAATACGTCAAAATATGGATGAATTAGAATATTCGGTCAGAAGAGCGTAGGTCTAAGTGAGATCATAAATAGCTTAACTTTCACTTTTACCATATTATGTGCCAAAATGCAGCAAAAGCATGCCAGCTAGGATCCAATATATATATGAGCTTTATTACTAACGAGGTTCGATGTTCTCACTTATCATATTTAACAAAATACTTCTATTATTTGTCTGAACTATTTCATTTGCAGTATGCTAACTGTGCAGTGAGTTATGCTAGATATCCGCTCTATTCTTAGATACAATAAAAATAAAACCTTCTCAACAAATTCATTGTGCTACTAGACAAAATCAACCGATTCAAATTGAGTTGAAATTTTATAAGCTAGAAGGATAAAAATCTTTCTAGGTTATAAGAATATTCTGGCATGGATTATCTAATAGGTAATTCTAATTCTAAACGATTAATGAATTGCAATATAGTGACGTACTATACATGAATAGAAAAGAAAACTCTCAAAGTTTCATGGTCACAGACATTCAGTGTGGGAACCGCCTGTCAGGCGCCACACATTGCATCCCATACACAATTAAGCTCGTCCGCGTCGATGTCAGCAACTCCAAAATGTAATTCAGGTCCGGTGACCGTGGTGGCTGCGCAAAGCCAGGTCATTTTGGGTAGCACGTCCAATCTTGCGGTGCATTCAAATTTATAAGTAAAAAATGTTTTATTTCTGTTATTTTAGTGTAATCAGTGCGTTTGTCACTAAAGAGTATCAAGAGTAGCAACAGTGTCACATTAATACTTAAGCATTAAGTCACAAGATGGCATTCGGTATTGAATAACCCGCACGGAATTATTATGGCCGCTCCAAAATTGAATTTGACAAATAAAAGACGAACGGTAACGCCCTCTGTCAAGAACTCTCTATGGTACAGCTGTCACTTCTTTATTTTATTCGCATATACAGGGATTATTTAAATTAGAAGGCTGTGGTATACCTATTTTAATTTTTTCCTTATTATTTAAACACTTCTTGCACAAAATCACATGAGTTCCAAACAGAAAAGCATTAATAAGTTAAAGTGCTAATTATACTGAATTAAATATTTCAGGAACGAAATATAAATATCTATGAATAAAAACTTTTTCTATATTTTGATCTTTTAGTCAAAATTTTTTAATTAAAATTGGAAAAAATAAATTTAAACATGTGTAAATAATTAAAATTAAAGCTTTAAAATATTCAAAATAAATTTAATTTCACATATCATTCTTTTAAATTAATTATAATATTAATCGAGTATATAAATACGTCTTAAAAATAAATAAGAAATAATATAAAATCTAAAAAACAAAAATACATAAATACTGTTCTTAAAACATTAATAAAATTGTTTATTAGAATAATAATAAAATATTCTTACTACTTGTAGGTTCTACTTTCAGAATGGTATTATTTTAGTAGTAGTTAAAACAGTTTTAATATTTTAATGATTTTAATAGTTGAAAAATCTTCAATAGGTTTTCATTTCTCGATTTACAAAATTCAAAATATAAAGACATTATTAAATAAATTTACTTTTAAATTCGAATTAAAAATCGTTCAAGGTTTTACAAATTTTGGAAGTTTAATTTTTAGCTAAGATTTAGAAAAAAATATTGACTACTGTATCATTGATAACCACGAGCTAAATGTAACACTTTTTTATACAAACAATTGAAAACACATAAAACATTTTAATCTACATCTCGCATGTCGCTAATAATACATATAATTATTAATTTCAATGGGTACAATTGAAAATTATTACACATTATTTAAAAATTATTTAAAAAAGTGTTATTTAAAAACGAATATTTACAAAAAATTGCCAAATTTCTATTAATTAATAATAAAAAGAGAAGATTATTGTTTTAAAATGGTTATAATAAGAATAAACCGCCTTATAATTTTTTTAAATGCTTCTCTCTGTGTGGTTTTCTGCTTTTTTAAAGTAATATTTATTGTATGTGTGTAGGTGAATTTAAACAAATTATGTTTGCTTTTTATGCATAAATATGGCCTTAAAAATCAATTTGTGTATGTAATTTGTAAAAACCTTTATATTTAAGAAAAAAAAGTGTGATTGTTTAAAACAAGTTGAGACGCACTATTAATATGTATTTAATTTTCTTTTGGTATATTTTGCTAACTTTAAGCGAAACAGATTGAAGAAACAAAAAAAAAACAAGAAAAACCATTGCTTCAGACTGTTAATACAGGGTTTTTAATAACGACCGGTAACTTTGACAGAAGAATCTAAGGATAAAAATAACAATTAAATAAAAGAGACCCAACAAGAACAGCATCTCAAGTTTCACTAATTAAAATTTTGAATGTATTTAAGTCATTAATCTTGCAGGATTGTAACAGAAGTGCCTTAATAGAAGAACAAAATACCTGCGTTTCATTAGTTTAGATAGAAGGACGTGAGCTAAAAGATTTTTGCCGGATTTATGGGAAGATCTTATATTCACAATGTACAAATTTTGTGATGTTCATACGTCAGAATTCACAGACACCCTTCTATATGTAGATAAAGAAGTTCAACATCTGTAAATGTCGTAGCTTCAGCGGCTAGTACAATTAATTCAATATCACTAGAAAAATAGTGAATACTGCTTGAAACATTCCTAGAATTTCCTGTCTTTTTTTCAACACCTCTTCATTTGCGGTTTGGTTTCAAAAAGTGCACCTCTTAAGAAGGTAAATTGAGCTTGAATCCTAAAAAAAGGTGTCTTTAAATAGCCAATATTTAGAAAGAAAAAAGTCACAATTTTTGGACAGCTTTAACCTTTGAGGTAACAGGGTAAGGTGTGGATTTTGAAGAATGCTATATCAGAATCTCTTTATAGTTTCCTCATCGCTGTATTCAACCAAATGCTATTAGTAAAGTAGCTTATATTTAAGTGGAACAAAATAATTCCTACAAAAATCACCAATTAATGTTAGAAATGAACTTTAAAAAGTTTACCGTTATTAAATGAAAGATAGACTGTGTAACAGCTTTTTGAAAAAACTTAGCATTTCACAATACCGTCAGGAATAACCTACAATGGAGTTTGTCTTATTATGAGCTTAGTGAGATACGAATTAATACGAAATAACAATGGGTCACAAAGTCCTTACGGCGATGTATTAGAAATTACGGGCATGTATAAATGAAGTTCGGGAAAGTTAGACAGGAATTGCGAGGAAGCACGGGAAAGTATGAGGAATTTCGAAATACGAGAAAATCTAGAGAAAATTTGGGGAAATAAGAAAAATACGGAAAAATTACTCGAGGAAGTACGAAAATGTAGCTGAGCCTAGTGAGATACGAATTAATACGAAATAACAATGTGTCACAAAATTCTTACGGCGATGTATGAAAAATTACGGGAAAGTATAAATGAAGTTCGGGAAAGTTAAAGAGGAATTTTGAGGAAACACGGGGAAGTATGAGGAATTCCGAAATACGAGGAAATAAGAAAGATTCGGAAAAATTGCTCAAGGAAGTACGAAAATGTAGCTGAGCCTAGTGAGATACGAATTAATACGAAATAACAATGTGCCACAAAATCATTACGGCGATGTATGAGAAATTACGGGAAAGTATAAATGAAGTTCGGGAAAGTTAAAGAGGAATTGCTAGGAAGCACGGGGAAGTATGATGAATTACGAAATACGGGGAAATATAGAGAAAGTTCGGCGAAATAAGAAAAATTACTCAAGGAAGTACGAAAAAGTACCAGAGCCTAGTGAGATATGAATTAATACGAACTAACAATGTGTCACAAAATCCTTACGGAGATGTATGAGATTTTACGGGCAAATATAAATCTAGTTCGGGAAAGTTAAAGATGAATTGCGAGGAAGCACGGGGAAATATGACGAATTATGAAATACGGGAAAATACAGAGAAAGTTCGGGGAAATAAGAGAAATTTCTCAAGGAAGTACGAAAATGCGTCGGAGCCTAGTGAGATACGAATAATTAAGAAATATACCGATGATTCATGAAATACCAAGAATTACGGTGAATTATGAGGAATTATGGGCAAGTATAGATACTTAGGGGAAGTAAGAGGAATTCCTAGAAAATATTAAAGAAGCACGAGGACGTAAGGGGAATTACGGGGATGTATAGATACAGTTCGGAGAAGTCATAGGAATTATTATTCAACGATGAATACGAAATGTAACGACGATTTACGAATTACGGGGGAAGTATAAGGGAGTTTGGGAGGATGTGTAGAGAATTATTTAGTCAAGGAGGAATAGGCAGGTGTTTCTACTTTCTCGATTAGAATCTTAAGTAGAGCTTAGCGACTGAGTTACGTCAATTTTGGTGATCTTGTCAGTAAATCAATCGGGTGTTAAGAAATTCTTAATGAAAAACAATAAGATAAAGATTGGATTAGATTTTGGCCAGAAAATAACTTGTAATGTATAGATCAGTGGTTCTTAACCTTTTTACAATCATATAACACTTGTTATATTAAGAGTTTTCTGCGGAACAGTAAATTTAGTAGAGTTTGAGTGCTCGGTGGATCGCAGAAACTTAACATATTTGAAATGGCATCAATTACCATTAACATTTCAAACCATTGACACAGAAAGTAAGATCAGAACAATTACTGACGATATTTCAGTGGTAAGCAACAGGGAAGTGTCTAAATTACTCAGTCAATTAGTCAAAAATGGGGTGAGTAAATTCTGATCAGATTAACCTTGCCTGGGTTGCTCCCCCATCCGATGGTGTCACATCAGAATTCTTGACAGCGTCAGGTGTACAAGTTTTATTTGTTAGGAAAGATAATCTGCATAAAAATAAATTTTAAACAAGGTATTTTAATCTGTAATTCTTTATTGAAAATTATTCATATAAATAAATCTTGTGGAAACTTTATGATCCAAAAACTGCCCCAAAAGCTACTAGGTACTGGATATATTGCTTCTGACCATGCTATTTTTTATTTTAGAAAATCCAATGGGGAATTATTGGGCAAAGAGGAAGTATGCGTACAGAATTTGTGGTATGGTTTACCCTTCCACAAAAAAATGAGAAGGTATGTGAAAAAACGCATAGTATTGATAAACGAGTATGCCGATGTAATGTATTTCAGATAATAAAACTTTCTTTTGGCCATATTTTCTTCAAACACTCAAAAATAGACGTGTAGCATCTTTGAACATATTGTTGCATAATAACGTTTGTAGCAAATGCTGAATATTAAGATTTTACAACATAAACATTTATGTATATTTTTGTTTAAACAATATAGAATATTTTTGTATCACAAGCAAAATGAACAGATGCCTCTCAATACTTATTTAATAACATGTTACTTGAAATTCCTTATCTGGGTGGTTACGTTTTTACACACCGTGTTTACCCTGAACTTTTATAAGGGAATCGTTACTGACTGCTAATCAATAAATACTATAATATAGTCAGAACTGCTCAGGTGATTCATTTAAAATTAACCAAAAAATCTTTTAATTTTCATCTTAAAGTCCTAACTTTTCCGAATCTTTCGGTATTCATTTCAGATTGATAAAAAAGAAAAGTTTTATAAAAGTTACAATAAAAGTGTAAGATTAATATGACAATATTGTTAAAGTAATGCAATTGACAAACTACCAAAACTGTTATTCATAACAGGTTTAAAAATAATACAGAAAACTTAGATTTTATTTATGTGCACATACATTAGTGAAAAGCCTTCCAAATGACTAACTGTGCTCATGAATAGTTTGGCTAATGAATATTTTAAACAGATTTTTAGTTTGATTAGTAAATTCTTAGCTGAAAATAGATGTTTTAATTCATCTCCCCATCAGCTTTATCATTTTTTAAATTCTAAATTTTAAAATCCTGAAATTTCTTTTATTAGTTCGAATGTCCCTGAACGTGCTTATAATTAGTTTAAATATTATTATATAGTTCTAGGTTAATTAATCCGCTGAATTTCAAATATTTTAAATATCTTTAAAATAAATAAACGTAATAATATATAAACAATCGGCAATAATCTAATAAGTGCGTCAAGAAAATTAGGTTATAATAAAATAATAATTGTAGATAATCAATCAGCTGTTATCATTTGAGAATTGTATTATTTTTATGTAATACTATTATTATCACCATCGATATTTTTTGTATTAAATCCTACTCATGCTCATCATAATAATAATACTAATGCAAAAAGTATTTGTGAAAAACCTTATGTTTATATCTTAGACTCAATCGTTTTTAAAATTAGGTCAAATCTAATCTAAAAAAGTCAATGATTTTTCAGGTACTTACCAAAATTCTTGTTGGTGACTCTCTTAATATCCTCTAGATCCTTGTTTTTCTTGTTCCTTTTCTTCTTAAGCACTGGCATACCCACAACCGAATAGTTGTGCATACCGTGGCTATTGAGGAATAAAAAGTATTCTTTCGATTGTTGTATTTGCGCTTTGACTAGATCGTGCGGCCTTCCGTGGCCTTCGATTTCGCAATTCATATCTTTCGTGTCGCTAGAAAATGTAAGCCTCAGCGTATCGTCGATTGGCAAAGGCGTCTTGTACCGTTCCAGGATCCGGAACGTTACGGAATAGTTGTGTACGCGATTGGTACTCATACTTTCAGCTTTTGCTAGTACCACGGTATTGGCGAGATAAGCTTTCCTCGCGACGTCCTGCCTTTGGCAGAGGTAAGCTCTGTTGTTACGTTGTTGTTGCTGTTGATGCTGGGGCTTATTTTTGTTGGGCGATCTTTGCGATCGCGACACCGACGCCGCCGTTGGTTCCGAAGGTGATGGTATTTGCGGCAAAACGAATCGATGGATGTTGATTTCGTCTTTCGGCGGGATAACAATCGTCTCTATCCTGCCGGTGGGATGTGGTTCGATTTGTGAAGCTTGAGCTGCTTCTGGTCGCCGGTTTCGAAAGCGTCGATTGCGACCACCTTGGTGTTGTCTTCTTCTGTGTCGTCTGGTTTGCTGTTGTTGTTGTTGGTACGGCGTATTAATTTGGAACGATTCGTGGTATAATTTCGGCGGTGGAATAATATTTCTTTTATATCGACTAAGGTTCGAGGATGAGGAGGAGGATGTGAAATGATTATAATAATTGTTACTATTATTATAATTACTGCTGGCAAAGAGCCTGTTGAGGAAATCGTTATTTGAATAATTATTAGAATTTGAACTTAAACTAGTTGAGGTAAAGGAATTTCTTTTGTTAATGTCGCTCATCGTCGCCAATCTATCTATGCGGAAACCAGAACAACTTAAAAATGCTAAAACCACTAGGAATATAAAACATACACATTTCTCGAACGATAATTTATACATGTCTAAGAGGGGGAATTGGCTGCGAGTGTCCGTTCCCTTAAGATTTTCTTTACCGCGCCTCGTCGGCGGTGCAGTAATACTTGATCACGTTGGACACGTCCAGGTGCCTTGGGGATCCTTCGAGATGCTGGAAGTTCTGAAAATGCGTCATCTTCTCAGGTGTCCGCGCTGCCCAAGATCAGACGAGCGCGGCTCCCTCACATTATTATTGAGACACGCACACTGCCTTATTTATTCAAACACCGCATAGTTTTTCCTTCTGATCTTCTTGTTCCTCTTCTTCCTTCACCTGGTTTTCTAGTAGCGTGCGCGCGCGCGAGTTGGAGATTTTTCGAATTTTCGCACTACACGATTATTATTAAACAATTCAATTTTTAAATTCTTCCTCTTTATATTTTTTTTCAATAGTTAATTGATTAGTATTAATAATCTATTTAATAGGAAACGACTTTTTGTTAATTGATTAATGATTACGATTAAATAAATAAAATTTTATATTATTCATTCATTCCCAATTTGAACAACACAACAATCAATATTGATGATTATAATGACAATAATGTTAAAATCACATCGAAAAATAAAAGGAAAAGGACTATCCTAAGAGCGCACGTTCTAATAATAATTAAAAGAAATAATTAAATTAAACAAGAAGAAGCACATCCAACAACATTAATAATAATAAAAGCGAAAAATTAAAAATGGGACACCACGGCGGTTTTGAATTTCGGGTGCACACACTTTCGGGACACTTTTTTCGGACGAGTCACTACTAATAAAGGGGCGGCCGCGCCGCAACAATGCCGCTCACTGCTTTAAAGCCAGCAGGAGGAACGTCCCAACAATCTGCGCGGAGCAGAAGCTCAAGCTACACTGATCCGAAGCTACACACTGAGCATCTGGTGGCAGACGCCCGAACTGCACTCTCAGATTGCTTGATGTGAAGATAGACATTGTTTCCAATAAAAACGTCGCGACGCCGCTCTTGTTTGATTTTTTATTTTATTTCGTTCGTTTTGGGTTTTTATTACATTTTATTTTTATTTTCGGAATCGTTTTGCTTGCTTGCTTGCTCTCTCTCTCTCGACCGCCGCCGCATCGGAGTTTTCTCCTTAATTTTTACGGTCTTACGAAGTGTAAGAGGATTTGTGTGATGGGCAATTAAAAATTTTTTGAATAATTGATAGACGAAAAATATGAGTAGTATGTGTATTTTAAGATGCTTAAATTAGGTGTAAAGCTTGCGTTTTATTTCGATCCGAAGAAGCTTTTCCGCCTGTTTATGAAATGATAGTTACAGCAAAGTGTAACTAAAATATATTTAATGTTGCAATTAATAATTATAAAAAATAAAATAAAATAAATATTAGTAATTAAAATTAACAGGATGAGATAAGATAAGAATATATTAGTTTATAACAACAGTGGCGTAACAAAAATAATATTAGCGCAAGAAAATAAATCATACCTACCTATTAGTAAAAGACGATATTGAATATTGTATTTGTGTATTTAAGATAAGCAATAATTGAGACTTTTTAATATATTAGTTTTCGATTATATTAATAAAGTAAATAAATTCTGATGATTAGTTTGTAAAACAAATTATCTTATATTATTGCTACACCTAGCACAAACTATAGCTTAAAGCTTGTATTGATAATGACACATTTCAAAAAACCCCAATTTTACCTTTCTGGCTGTATCTAATCCAATACAACTCTATGTAGTTGTATAATTGTATTAATATGTACCAATATTTGTATCTACACAAAAATAGTTATTATATAATTAGTAGAAAAAATTCATGTTTTTGGGACGAATAAGAAAGTTGCCGAACGGCAGTGGAGTCTGGCAATCTTATGAGATTCCGAAACCTATTTCTTTGTATGAATTAAACATCTTATTGTCTCTCCAACATATTTTAACTAGCAAACTCCGAGAGAGGACTATTTATTAATTCTTATTTTCAGGTAAAAAAATGGATAATTCTAGTACAAATATAATTAAAAAAAATACATACCTACAACGCAATAGTAGGGAGATGTGTCTAGGAAAATATGGATTGGTAATTGCTTTCGTGACATCATTGGGAGTAGTAACTAAGATTTTAAAGGAAACGTAAAATTTACTTTTTAAGTCTTACGAAATTAATTTCATATTTTCATATAATTAAAAAAAATATGAATTATTATACCTAGTATCATTGAAAATTTCTATTTATTTTGCATTATTGGTATAAAAATAATGTTTTCAGGGTACTTGCGGCGAAAAATAATATGTGCTGTATAACGTCAACGTACCTTGTATAATTAGTACCAATTAATTTTTGTCGCCATTTTATTGAAAATTTCAACATTTCAAATGCGTTTACTGAAAATATGAAGAAGTTAGGATTGGCTTTTGTTTTCGTGACTGCATGGCGAGCAGCAACTAAGATTTTAGTAGAAACATTTTTGAATTTTTTAGGCCTTAAGGAATTAATTTAATATCATCAAAGTAAAAAGAAATGAATATAATTAATTGATAATTTTCATTGTTAGTATTAAAGGAATGTTTTACAGGATCTCAGCGCGAGAAATAATATGTGTCGCATAACGTCAAATTATCTTTTGTGTTATTGCAAATTAATTTTCAACCTTCGTTTAATTGAAAATTCGGAGAACTTGAGGTAGGAATATGGGTTTACTGAAAATGAGTGACCTCGTTGCGAACAAGATTTTTAATAAAAATGTCAAATTTATTTTTTAAGTCTTAAGAAATTCATTTAATATTTTCATACTATCTCAGAGAATAAATAGATTGTAAAAACTGTGGACCATCACAACACTATATTTTAAATGGTGTCCCTTAACCACACATTGTATCTGACTAATGTCAATAGTTATTTCGGTAACGCTGTTACCTTCTTTGTATTACGTATTGGCATTAGACAAATACGAGGCTTGCTCGATATATATTGCGAATTGGCAACCCTGATTTTGCTAGGTGCAATCTGACATTTGCAACATAAAGTTTGTCATTTTTGACGGCATACGTACTCAAAACGTTTTGTCATTTTTGACGGCATACGTACTCAAAACGTTTTGTCATACGGACGCTATTTGTTTTATTAACATTGAGTTGAAAATTTCCTCTCGGCCAAAAAATGGAATTAACTCGTGAACATTTTCGTGCTATGATTTTCTACGACTTCCCACGTGGATTGTCACAACAACAGTGCGTCGATCAACTTACTTTAACTTTTGGTGATGAAGCCCCACACAGAGCAACTGTATATCGTTGGTTCAATGAATTTAATCGTGGTCGTAGTTCGCTGGCAGCTGACTCTAAAGAAGATCGTCCAAAATCGATTGTGGTGCCAGCAAACATCGATGCAGTGCGTGAACTGATAAAACCAGATCGTCATGTGACTTATCGTGAAATTCAGGCATCCTTAGACGTTAGCATGACTAGCATACATTCGATATTGCATGAACATTCAGCCGTGAAAATCCTGTGTGCATGTTGGATTCCACATAAGTTAACAGTCGCTCAAAAAAAGGCTCGTGTCGATTGGACGAAAGAAATGCTCGAGAAATACAACCACGGTGCTTCAAAAACCGTTTATAACATCGTCACAGGTGACGAATCTTGGAATTATGCGTATGAGCGCGAAAGTAAACAGCAGTCGACTGTATGGGTCTTCCAAGATGAGCCAAACCCAACAAAAGTCGTTTGCAACAATTTCCTTACCAGAAGTCTTCGAAATAAGAAAAAACAACGCGCGACGCCGGATCATTCTACACCATGACAATGCGAGCTCACACACATCGACGCAAACAACTGTTTTTTTGAGCACTCAAAACGTCGAATTGATGGGTAATCCGCCGTATATTCCCGATTTGGCACCTACGAGTTATTTTTGTTCCCACACGTGAAAAACAAACTGCGTGGACATCGATTTTTGACGCCGGAAGAGGCGGTTGATGCATTCAAAACCCATGTGTCAGAGATACCTGCTTCTCTATGGAAAAAATGCTACGAAATTTGGTTTCAACGTATGCAAAAGCGTATTGATCATCGGGGAGAATATTTTGAAAAACAATAAAAAAGTTTCCACCACTAAATATTTGTTTTTGTTAGTTTTTCGCAATACATATCGAGCTTCCCTCGTACAAGGTGTGCTGACGAAACACGTTTAAAATATAATGATTATTAATAAATTGAAAATTTCTGTTTATTTAGCATTATTCGTATAAAAAGAACGTTTTACATACTTTTGTGCTGGTACAAAATAGATCTTTATGCACCAAAGGCGTTATGATGATGATAATGCCCGTAGGGCGACGATGTTTCATCCCGAGGGATGTCATTATCATTTATTCACGCTCGTGATGGAAATTGGAAAGTTTTATAGTTATTTATGTACCAAGGGCGTTAGAATGATGATAATGCAAGGAGGGCTGGATCGTCCGATGGGCATTATCATCTAATAACGCTCGTGGTGCATACAAGACTTTATGTTTCACAAGATTATGTTGAATTAGTTTTAATTTATCTAATAATAATAAAATTATGATAAACGTATAAAAACAGTAACCTTGGTGTTGCTAAGATTCGTTTATCCATTTGTTTTGAAACAGTTGAAAGTAGCGTCGACTTCATACATGCGTTTTGTTCGGTAACGATGATGGAGCAAAAGTTTGATGTTCCGGAAGGTATTTTGGAAAAACCGAAAAGGGCCACTGAAAACTTATTGCCAACAAAATCTAGAGTAAATTATGAAAAAGAATTTCAAATTTTTGTTAACTGGAAGTTGAAAAGTGGTATTAAAATGGTAAACGAGACGGTGATGTTGGCCTACTTTCAGGAATTGGTATGTTATTATCGTGTTTTACTACTTAATGACTTCCCTACAATATGTTTGTTTATTTTGTTCCTTCGTTGCAGGCTGACAAATATAGTCCCAACTCGTTGTGGACAAAATATTCCATATTAAAGTCGACTTTAATTGTTAATGACAACGTTGACATTTCTCACCATATTCGCTTGATTTCATTTCTGAAACAAAAGTCAAAAGGATATATTCCAAAAAAGTCTAGGGTTTTGACAGGAGATCAGGTTTTCACGTTTATAAAGGATGTGCCTAATGAAACATATCTTCTACATAAGGTAAAAGGCTAAGATTTATTTATGTTGCGTATTGTTACGCAAATGCATAATTACAGGTAGTTTTGGTTATGGGTGTTGTTGGTGCTTTGAGAAGGGATGAAATGGTTAAGATGACTATCGACGATATATCGAAGATCGTTAAAAATCCACAAAAGTTTCGTGTTGGATCTGTTTCGTTTTCAAGGACGCTTCATAGCTGTCAGTTCCATGTTAGAAAAGATGCTACCAAGTAATGTATATGTTTATTTTATGTTGTCATAATAATTACTTATGTACTATGTAAAAATAAAGTTTTTGTACCGCCGTCCAATTTTATTTTAATTGTAATTGTAATATAGCAGATCTCAAAATAGTCCAAAAACTAACCATGGCAAAAATTAGGAATTTTTATTATGTTTATCGGATGGTAACAACTTTTACTAAATTTGTAAAAGTCAAACAGATAAATGACAATTTAAATTCAAATGTTTTTTGTTATTACCAACATAAAAACAAAAAAGCCCTAATAGCACTAATGTCATCTAAAATATAGGTTAATTTTAGCCTAAGATTTTAGCTGAGAAATCTTTGTCGGCAATTAACTCGGCACAAAAGAATTCGTGGATCACGCGCCCAGAAACTACGCGCAAACACTCGTTATTTGTTGTGTAGCAACATACTCGAACGCAAACATATAGTTTCTGATTTAATGATCCAAATTACTATTGAAGGTGACGAGGCTCCGATTGTAAAGTAAACCATAAGCGGGCGTTATGAATTATAACGCCCGCTTATAATGCCCTGGTTGTTATGGAGTTGTTTATGTAGTTCGTATCACAGGTATAAACAGCAAATAATATGCAAGTGAAACAAAAAACTTTAGGAAATAACTTAAGAATGCAGTGTTTAAGTGGACGTCATATTATTGTAAACAAAGTACGTATATAATATTACCATAGTGACTCATAACGTCCCTAGGTATTAAACTACATATCGTACCTTGTATCCAAGATATAAATAAACAATAATGCAGCACTAAGACATAATAGCTATATTATTCTATATGGAGTTTAGGTAAACAAAAAGCCACTTTAGCTCCGCATAAAATATTTTATCTTTAAACGTAAAGAATGAATTGAAATGTAAATTTTCTCAAAATGTCATGTTTTTCACGTGTGAAAAAAAACAAAATTTTGACAAAATGATTTTTTTTTGTTTTGATATAACTTGGCCCTGACTCGCCACCAGTGGCACGTAAATTACTTTATCTGCCACTCGTATCGCCAGATAAAGTACTATCTGCCGCTGCTGAAAACGTAAAAAAGACAAGGCTTTTACCTTGTCGGCTGAGTCTTATAATGTCACGTTTTTCTGACGTTTGAAGATAAAAATGTTTTTTTATCTGAGTCTGAAAAGTCTGACGTACATTTCTCTTTGTCTTCATTGCCTAACGCAACACCATCGACTGGGTTTCTCGTCGTCACGGACAAGTAAGCACGATTAATGCGAGTGCTCACCACTTGCAAGAAGTCGTTGTATCGGCTCCTTTCCCAAGGACTCTGAATGCTGCAGCACTCCTTCCAAGTCGAGTCATCAAACCCAACAAAGCCCCAATCCATCCAGTACTCGAAATGTTTAAAATTGGACCACTTTAGTGCAGATTGCCCAGTCAAGCAGCCGATCTGAGGGGGGAGAGGGATCGGCACTGATAATTATTTCACTTCCAAAGAGAAACCTCAAATGAACTCAACTCCTTTAAAAACCGTCACGAAATC
The DNA here is from genome assembly GCA_929113105.1 of Agrypnus murinus. Lineage (NCBI taxonomy): Eukaryota > Metazoa > Arthropoda > Insecta > Coleoptera > Elateridae > Agrypnus > Agrypnus murinus. The sequence continues at coordinate 151,232,760 of OV816028.1, forward strand.
TTTTCAGCTTTTTTTTAACCATGTTTTGTGAATCTGTTTCCAAACCAAAGAGATTACACCAGCAAGACCGTCTTAAATATAATCCAGATTTTTTTCGTGGTCCGCTTCCATACTTTTTTTAATACTTATGGATCACCAGACCAAAGGCTTTTGCTGCAAACGTTCTATAGTGGTAATTTTCATCCGCCACGACCAAATATATATTTGTTCAATGTTTTATGCAACCTGCCGATCCGGCACCCCGGAGATTCTTTGGCCCAGATACGGCGGAGACCATTTTCAATAACAACCTTCCTCTGACGGAGACTTGTCTCCGTCACCAGTCCCTCAAGTGTTGTCCACGGTGTCGTTAGTTGCAGCATGATGAGGAAAAAAGTATGAAGACTTTGATCATGTTCAACTGCATATGTATGACTTACCCTCTTTTAACTACCTACCTTAAGGGAGGCTCTCAATTTTAAGAATTCTCCTTTATCAATTGAAATAAACGTCTAAATTCAAAGTTAAACTGAATTACTTCAGCCCTATATAGAAATCCCCGTGAAACAATACACCCAAATCTTGCTTTCTGCAAAATAGGACAGATCAAATGCAAGACCAATACAGATTTGCCGTTTTTTATGCAGTCAAGTGTACCTACATTAGATGTTGTACATTATTAAATTGTATTTGCTCGTTAAATGCATAGTAGGCATGAAGGAAGTAAGGGACGTACACCGTAAGCATGATATAGCCGACATGATGAACAGGGCATAGAACACATATAAGACAAGGATGACAAAAAGTAATAACGTACACTTATACCAGAGAGGCCATGGTGAATAGAAAGGATAGCGGAGACCTAGAAGGCATAAATAATTTCAAGAATTAGAAGACACAGGTCAAGAAGATGGTGAATGCATAGAAAACGTAGACAACCGGATAAACATTCAATACATCGCACAGAACATAGAAAAGAAAGCATATATAGAGGGATGTAGTTGGACAAACATATTGTTGTGATAATGAGGGGTCAAAAAAAGAAATTAAAAGAAATTAATTGTAGTGAATAATAAACTCTCCAACACTTGATGAAATATGAAAGGTTATACATTGCAAAATAAACCTCTTATTGTTGAAAACAGTCAGAAAATATACACAACTAAATATCACTTACCTTTATAAAAAAATTCTCCGGCTATAATTGCTAAACTGGAAAACAAGTTCTATAAATGCAAGAGACGAAATCAGGCGGGTCGCTAATTAATTAGGAAGCTATTTAAATTATATCTGTAAAACGTTGTTAATGGACCAGACACAAATTTCTTTTTAAACATTTAAATAGATAATTTTATTTATTAACACAGAAAAGAAATAAAAATTTAAAGTTCCATGAAGAGAAAATTAAAATTAAAAAAATCAAATTAAATCTCGGTGTCAAATAAATTTAACAAAATAAGAATTAAGAGACATTCTAATTCTCTTTGCCCTTTTTAATTCTTATCTGATCAATCCAACAATCTTAAATTACTATTAATATATAAAAAATTAAAAATTGAAAATTATTTTAAATTTTAAAATTATTTGGCGCCACACATAAAAGTTAATCACCCTAACTTGAAAGTTAGCAGATTCCTGTAACAGTTGGTAAAATTACTGCTTATTTGTTGGTAAGATGTTCACATTCCATGTCATACTTCAAATGGATTTTATTTGTGATTGTTGAAGATAATCTTCCAATAATCACGTATCTTTCATGACGTGAGTACATAAAATAATTCGATTATTTGCAACAAGATTTCATCACCTTCCTTTAATTCGTTCCATACAAAATAAATTTCCAAACATTTCTCCAAATAATAAGAGTCTGAACACCAACTTTAAAAAAACTGCACTTTCGTTTATTTCACTTTAAGTTCCTTTGATTGTTCATTTTAATTATTATTAATTAAATTATTAAGCACTTATAAAAAAATTTAAAACAAGATGACATTTGCCATAATAACTAAACATAACCTCACTTTGTTGACATTTAAGTGACATAGAATTCACCAACATAACCTCGAAATTTTATCAAAATAACGTACAAACTGATATGACTTTTGCTCTGTATGAAAATTCAAGAAAAAGTAACCAGATTTTCGTGCTGTTTTTATAATAATAGTAAAATAATTGTGAATCGCTAGTGATTTTCCTAGTTGGGACTAGATAATCTGGTTTCTAACTAGAAACAAAACAACATCTTTTCCACCAAACACCTTTCTAACCAAATTGTTGATAAAAAATTTAACTAATTGTTTAAATAAAGAAATGAGAGGATAAATAGAATGAAAGAGGAGAATTTTTTCTTCATTTTGGTACCTAAAACGGCTATCAAAATGCAAGTTTAGATTCATTGACAACCATCTTGAATTTTCTAATATAACTTCACAAAAATTCAAATTAAACACTTTAACATTTTGCTACATCCTTTTCTTATCACAAAATTAATTCTTAAGATCCTATCAAACAAAAATTAAATAAATTTTGACACCAAAATTATGAATATAAACTAAATTTTAACATTCTAGCAGACCCTGCTCGTTACAATTTTGGGATTTCAAAGGCCTAAACCTTCTCTGTAAAAACCTCCTCACTGTAACATTCTAGTGTCAAATGCACCTTAAAACTTGGTTAACAATATTGCAGTAAGATATTTTACTTAGAAATTCAAATAACATTGAAAAATACCAATTTACTATGGAAAATTATGAATCGTCAAAGAAATAGAACACTTTCTTGAAATTCATTAATAAAAACTGTAAGTAAAGTAATAAATACTTGTGTATACCTTCTCACCTATGCCTTTAATAATTTTCAGGTGAAAACATGCCCTAAAATGCTTAAAAATATCTAAGTGTGAAAAAATCCGAAAAAATGAAAAAAAACGACAGAAAATCGTTCATCTTAAAATTGAGTTTGTGAAATTCAGGCGATGAATCTGTTTAAAATTTATCGCTTTCCATCTCACAGTGTTGTAATGTGTATATTCAATGCATTCAACATATTTAATGCAAAATTTTATTGTTTTTAAAATAAAAAAAATTATAAAATCCTTTCGCCTGGAAGATAGGCAACACATCGTGCATACTTGTTATGCGGGATGCCTATATCACAACAATATGTATGTAGAAGTTACCATATACCCATGACATATATAGTGTACAAGGCATAAATATATAGAGGACAAAGTGTTTACCCACTTTTATAGGATTACGAAAGCATAATATGTAAGGGCACAGCTGAACATAGAACACTGCAAAACATAGACCCAGAGCATAATTAAATAAAACGAATACAAAAATAAGGCATGGAATGCATATACGACTTAGCAACTTAAAAGACATAGAACCAGAGCCTGTGTTTAGAAAGATAAAGGAGATATAGAAAGCATATAAGCCGTTGTTGATATAGAAAATGTGCAAAGATAAAAAACTAGACATACGTTACATATGAGGTGACTAAAAAGACATACAGAACAAGTCGAATGTAGAAATCAGAAAAGATATGAAGGACCTAGAACAGAACATATAACAAATAGAAGATAAAGAATTAAAGATACTGCATAGGAAACATAGGCCGAACATACAGAATATAGAAGCCCTACAACCAACAAAAACGCACAAAGCAAGATAAAATCGGTACTATAATTTGTTATTCGAAAGATTAGTTAAGAAAGATTTCCAAAAAGTGAGATTTCAAAAGTTGAAACTGCTGTCAAGAGATTATGTTATGTGATAACAGATGAATAGTCAATATTATTTTAAACGCAGTGTTGCCATAGTAGGCAGTTTTAGAGTAGAAGAAGAGAAACAGTTCTAAGCTAAGTAATAAGTAAAGCAATAAAAAGCTACTAGTATGAGACCAATTAAGGAAAAACAATAAGATATAGTGCTCCATGCAGAAGACGAACTTAAACAGCAGTTAGAAGTACTTATTTAGGAAGAGTAAGAAAACTATCAATTACCGATTAAAAAACATCTACTCGCTCAGAGAGAAAGTATATATAGAAATTAGGTACGACACGAAAGAAGAAACATGAGAATAAAAACAAACAAGAAGATTTAATTTATATGGGAATGTGTGATATACACGGAATTTATAAGGAGGCGGCTCTAACACATCTAGCGCAAAAGATCAGAAAGTACAATGATCACATATTAACTATCTTAATCGATTTTGAGGCGATAAGTAACAGAAAGTCGTACCGTCGTATTATACGAAAGACTACAAAGTAATAAAAAAAATCAGTATTTTACATGTAATTCACGAAATAAAGTGTTATAGATAAAGGATAATTTATTTTGTTTAGTTCATGTTTTACATTAAATTATATTTTGGCCCGGCTGAGAATCGAACCCAGGACCTTCGGCTTCCCGGGAGGCATCTCACCTCTGAGTTACCTAAGGCGACTACCAGCACGGTGATAATTTCACCCTATAAATTAGATAATAGCAAACATACAAAGTATACTAGCCCAGAAAGCGGAAGGTCCAGGGTTCGATTCCCAGCCGGAGTGATAATTTTTCTATATGGATTTGCAATCAAAATATAATTTAAAGGAGTTATATAACAAGAGATTAGAAACAAAACACAGAGTAATACCAAATCCAGGACATTAAGATAGTTATGGGATAGTGTAACGAAACAGTAGATAGGAAGAGAGGTAGAAGTCATACATAGAAAATTAAAGCTTGCATAACACTACAAAGGATAAGTAGATAAAGATTGAGAAACTATTAAAAGAGAAAATTAGAAGTAAATGAGACAAGCAAACATATTATGTAGACATATTCACCAATTAGAGAAAACTGAGAAACTAAAAAACTCAAATTATCATAAAAACATGAAACACAGAAGTTTTATAAAAGATGCTCATAAAACACAATAATATAGAGACTACTATGGGGAGAACCGAGAGCGAAACATGAAAAAGTTTTGGAACCAAAAATAGAAATAAAAAGTATGTAGTAGTCCAGAAAGTGATGGAGTACAAGTAGGATCAATAAACAATAACTAAAGCACCACATATCTATGAACTTATTTTATGGACGCGTCTTATTAAAAAAACTTCTAAAATATTATCTAAACGATAAATGGTAGATAGATTAGAAATGCTGATAGAAGCTCCAGTTGGTGAATATGAGTGTGGCTTCAAACCAAACAGATCCGCACTTGATCAAATATTTGAACTAAAAAATCCTGGAAGAAAAATTAAATATCTCTAGGTTATCTAGGATATCTAGTACACTGTGGTCTGTCTTCGGCCCGGATTTGATAGTTGGTAGAGTATTAGTAAAAAAGAATTGAAGCAGCGTCTGGATCCTTTAAAGTTGACTGTTCTTTCTATTTTGTTTCTAATTCTATTATATGTTACTTAGATTAATTTCTGGTGAGTAGTATAAAAGTATATTTTACATTGTTATAAAATTATTAAAAATTTTGGATACTCCTATTTATACTAAGTAAAATTTATTTCCTTTAAAATTTTCTAAAGGTAATAAGAAAAGACCATATGAGCAGCTCAGGAGGAAAATGTATTTTCTTTTCAACGTTCACCTTCCAACTTTCCATCCTTGCTATACAAATAACTATTAGTATTACTGACTATCAAAGTAGTTTTTTTCTGAGGTAGGATGATACTAATTTCCGATATCTATTTCCGATATAGAGTATAAGACCCATGTTCATTGTACCGGTTGTGCAGATCATAATGTATGTGTTGGGTTAAAATGTAAGTTTTCCAGTATTCCTTTACCCAAAAAAGCAACTTTGGAAAACCTATTGGAATTCAGAGATGTTTTCGAATCATAATAAACTAGATTTTACTGATATTCAAATATTTCATTATATACGAAGTCTTTAAACGGAGTTGCAAAATAAGCAATTCAAGAAATCGAATTTGCTGCATTAAATCATACATTTTATGGGACGAAGAAAATTCGGCGATCGACAAATCTTGACGATCGTTCTCAATTAAAATGGGATGAGATAACACCAAACAAAACTTTTTTTTAACTGACTAGTACATTAAAAAATTCATTTAAAAAGGTTTAATTAAAATTAAAAAATATATATATTTCTTAATTTTTATTTGCAAAACTTACAATTTAGTTCCACGGGACGAAACGAGCTTAATTTCGGGGTTAATTAGTTCATGTCGTTTAAATTTTCAACTCCCGCTATCAAAATGAATTATTCCGCTTTGTCTGAAATTTAAGTTGGTATATAAAAGATAAAATGTCTTACCGTCGAATATGAAAAGCAGCTGCATTTAAATAAACACTGCGGAATGCAGACCGCCTCACCTTATATAAATTTCTTGGTATAAAATTTTACTAAATTCAATTCTACAGGAAAATAAAATATTTTCTTATGGTTGAAACCTTGCTGTAGGCACATATTCTTCAAAACTCCCCTAAACAAATTTATTGAATGATTCTATTTTGTGTAAATAATCCCGTGCACAATATTCAGCTTCGTAGAATTTTAAAAGTGCTAAATTGTAATAAGTTTTATTTGGTAGACATAAATTTTCATTTTATTATTCCTGTGTACCTTTTAACCCATTTAAAATCACTACTAAAGAAAAACTACAAATTAATTTTTTTTGTGTTTTGATATTTTTATTAACATTAACTGAAACTGTCTAATACAAAAAAAATTAATTAATTAGAACATAAAAAATTTAACGATGCGTAAACGCAACATTGGGTGGATACTACTTACGCCAATGCACAACGCCGACCGGCGGCACAATGCCCACCGTGGATACTACTCTGACTGGCGGTTTTGAACACTTTGCCGACCGACGACACTAAGCAGACCCTTTTAATAAATTTTGCTACTGGACACTTTCTCGAACGTAGTCACTATGCCGAGCGAAAGCTGTGGACACTTAGCTGACCGTGGAAAGTACGTCGACCGCATCCTGTGAACACTTTGCCAACCGTGGACACTATGCCGATCGCAAGCAGTGGACACTTTGCCGACCGTGGACACTACGACGGCCGCAAACGGTGGACACTTTGCCAACCGTGGACTATTGCCGAACTTGGAGACGACGCCAACCCCTTAAATAAATATTGCTACTAAAAATATGCTACATTTAGTTTCACACTATAAAATCACACAGAAGTTATAAAAACAGATATAAATTAGACACAACATACTTAAAAAAAATTTCATCTGGAGTGTTGCGTTAACGCAACATTGGGGGTAAATGGGTTACCCATTTACCCCCAATTTTGCGTAAATAAATAAAGAAAAATAAAGACAAATCAGTTCAATTTTGCTATTGGTTAAGCCTGTCGTCATATTCAAGTTTGAGTAATTAAATTTAAAATTTCAACCCCCACTTAGAACCTAAAGAATTAAATGCAAAAGTTTACCCTTTAGACAAGAGTTAGGCTGCAACTATCGATACGGAAGCCTCGCGTTCCAATCATCCTTAAGTCGGTACACAGCGAATTTGTTCGTGTTCCGTCAACAAAGTTAAAATTTGATTGCACAGTATTAATGTATCGTAGTGAGATTCAGATACGGAAGGAAGATCATGTAGGTAGCCTAAGAAAGAGAATGGAGAGAGAAAAAAATGCAGCTTTTTCTTTTGAAAATAAAGGTTCATGACAGTTGATTAAAATCTTTATTAGTGCAAGATAAAGAATAATCTTGAATCTGCAGAAAGTTTACCGACTGAGTGAACCAAAGCATAATGCGATACACAACGATATCTTAAATATTATTGACAATTACACAAGAAAACTTTAAATGTGCTATAAAAAAAGTTAAAGCTAAAATACCATCTAGGTTTGGTATTTCAATTATACAAAATATCGATTTTTTCAATAATCCCTATGTGGGCATAAATGTTTTCTGAGATTCTAATTCGTCAACAAGCATTAAAAATATCACAGACGTTTCTTTTGTCGGGAAACGATTTCTCGTGTTTCCCCATTGGTATTCTACAACAGAGACAGTCTTGTAAAAATTCTCGTAAGGATGCAATACGTGGTTGATAAAAGACTTGGTTTTAAATAGTTAAATTCCCTTTTAATGGGCGAATTATCATATTATTAGTGCATAGAATGGTTTTGTGATTTATTGAAATCGTTGTACGAAATCGTTGATGAAAGTTTGGAAAGTAAACTTTAGTTAAAAAAAAATACGGACATAAGTTTAATAAAATCGATCCACACTTTAGTTCGAGAATATTGATCCAGACCTACAATCAAGTTGGTGTTTTAAGAAAATCGACAGATTTTAAAATCTAGTTTGCTGTTAATCTTCACGGTAGAATCTTCACTTCGAGCTTCACGTTTTTTTGTTTGATAATAATGGCGAATATGATTTTGCAGTTCCTAGTACTTTGCAACCCCACAAGCGAATCACTGGAACCTTCTCCGGGGGGCTCACAATAACCTGATGCACCTGGTTGACATCTTCAACGAGTTATTTGAAGGAACGTTAGTAAACCAAATTATGTTTATAGAAATAAGCAGGTGGGTTCATTATATCCTATTTTTTGTGGAAGCGTTGACTGGTTTATTTGATCAAAATTTAAGAGTAAATATTATATTTTTGGATAGAAATTGTAATGTTGCAATTTAAAGAAAACTGTATATGAGAATAAATAAATTTTTAGGAGAGTCGAATATTTTTCAAGTAATATTAATACTCTTCAAACCGAATAAAGATCATAGTAAGAATTTCTAAAGTATTGCTAATTTAGTTGTAGTATTATAATCCCTAGTAAGATATCTAAATAATAGCTGAAGGCTTTCCAGTTTTTTTTATTATTTAATGATTTTCTTTATTTAAATAATTAAATAAATGGTATTATTTGTGATATTTCTTGCTTACTTTCTATAATATGCTATGTTTGTGTAATAATAAGAGTGTTGGAAATCGGTCTTTGCATAATTGAGACTGGTTCATTTTAAGATTTAGAGCTCCATATTGTGGTGCATTAACATCACTCCTTAATTATGCTGGCGCTCATATATCAATATCTCTATGAATTTGATAATGCTCTAATCCAACTATGACCTGCGTTAGCATCACAAGAATCCTCATTTTATCGTATTTAAGCTAAGCCGAGTCACAAATAAGTTGTATACGTAAGTACTTTTGTTTATCAAAATGTGTTAACTACATCTTAGATGTTTGTACATACTTGTATACATAATCATTATTACCTACCTTCTTATCAATTAAACGCTCAATTGTGGAGAGTTTTACATGTGTATTTTTGTATTTCACATATCATCAACATATTACTTTGAGTTACCCCGAGATGAGATAATACGAAGACTAATTACTAATAATTAACACCTTTAAAGTGCGAAGCTAGAAAATCTTTTTGACTTGTTTAGTAGCACATGGTTAGTAGTAGTACAACATGTACTAGAACATGCAAAAGAATTCTTTAACCAATAGTCCAATAACCGCAGTACAGCCAATAAATAGCCTTGTAGAGGTTCTTTATAGCTTAGAAGATGAACTGGGATGGGTTTGGATATTTGAGGTTGTGTTTTGGGTTGAACTTGGCTTTAGGGTTTTATGTATTTTTAGCTGCTTAGTTCCATACAATTGCGGTGAAAATGCTTTTATTGTTCCCAATAAGACACGGCCCAAACCCGGAAGTCATTTTTTGTCCACTATTCTTGCACAGGCCGTCATGTTGTTTGTTTCTAAAATTAATACTCCTTTGTAAGGACTCCTCGTCTCATAAATAATTGAGTATGAAATTTTTAGTTTAAACTCAAATGGAAGCCTTGACTTGCTTTGATAACATTTGAGTTTAATAAGTTAACATTTTTATTTTTAGTTACGATGTTAATACAGAGTCTCTAATGAACTTACTCAAAAAATGTTCGGATCAAATAAATCTAGGTTATTGATCTAGACAGTACACAATAGTGTTTCCGGGTGAAAAGTACTAATTTTGCATGTACTTGTAATAGAGAAGGTTTTATCTGTTTAGTTTGTATGATTATTTTATCTGTTACGTTTTTGGGTCTAATTTGTCAACACAATACATGCTTCTGAAAATTTTCATAACTTAATTAACCTAATAACTGTACTAGTGAACCATTACGTTAGGTAAATAATCTACGATAACCTAGTTACCTGGAACACTTTTTAGGTTACGATAAACAGAATAAGCTTTAGAACACATATGTACACAATTGCGTATGACAATCTTTGGGATTCACATTACACGTATTTGTTAAAAGTTGCTAGGTACTATTTAGCTTAACCAGATTCCACTGTTAATTCTAATTATAAATGTCTGTTCATTTATGGCCTGTTTCATAAAGCTCGATTAAACTCTGATTAACTTAATTGTCATTGAAATTCAGAAATTTCATTGGCAGAGATTTAAGAGACCTGAAATGTTATCCAATCATATTTTTAAATTTCAAATTTAAGCATAATTATTTAAGTTGATCAGAATTTAATCAAGCTTTGTGAAAAGCGGCCATTAGAGTTGCAAATTCTATAAATTTGTGAGATTACATTAAAAGACTAAATTAAGAAATCTTAAATATAAATAATAATTTAAATTCTGTAATTGAAACTTTCCAGGTTTCAAATCCTCAATAATTCTTGTATGAAAAACGCCAAATATGTATTCTATTTGTAATTCTTACTTGTGTTTTAATCTACTGGGTGTAACTAATATAACTACAAACCTTGTAACGATTTAGAAGATATTAATTTTCCTTAGAAACATGTGATCGCTTCCTGATAGTTTTGGTGAAAATCGCATTTTAAATTTTAAGCACGGTCAATGTACTAACCTTACATTAAAAATAGAAAACATGCAAAAACATAGATTTTTAAAAAATTTTAAACACATTTTTGTTGCTGTATTAGTATTTTTAATGTAATGTGAGCACAATGGGTGCACGGTTTTCTCTAAACTATATACCTTAGTAGTTCTAAATTCTAAATGCTTATTTTAAATTTAAAAATCTTTTACCACTCTATATTATTTTCCAGATTTTAACTTATAAAAATCTATTTTTTAGCTAGAAATTTGGCAATTTCTACATAAAAAAATCCTTGTTAAGGATCTACAATTGTCAATTTTACATTATAAGTATATGTGTTTAAATATTTAGATTCAATTTCAGAACTTTCTATTCTGAATATGTTCTACTAAGTTTGAATTCACAATTGTCGAATAATAATTGTAGATTTTAAATTGATGATTTTATATTTTAAATTGTCAACAATATTCATTACTCTAAAATTTTTTAAGATCCTAAGTATATTTCCATTTTCTAGCTTTACTTTCCATTATTTAAAACCTCCAGCTTTTAATTTCTAAACATCAATATTTAACGTCGAAATTTGTAAATTCTAAATTGTACATTTTAGAATTTGTTCAAAATTGTACATTCTAAATTTTAAATTGTTAAATTACAATGTTTGAACTTTTGGATTTTATAGATACGTATAAGGTATAGGTATCTTTTAAACGAATTCAAATTTATAAATTTTTTAATTTTTAATTTATAATAATTTTCTATAAATTTTTCAATTTATAATTTTTTGGGAATAATAAACCCTCCAGCACTTGATTAAAGATGAAAGGTTATAAATTAAAAAAAATATTGTTAAAATTCACAAACACAAAATCATGGTAAAACAGTCTGAACATATACACAACTAAATATCACTTACCATTATCATAAAAAAAAACTCCGTCTATAATTTATAAACTGGAAAACAAGTTCCATAAATGCATGAGACGAAATCAGGCGGGTCTCTAATTAATTAGGAAGCTATTTAAATTAAATCTGTAAAATATTGTTAATGGACCAGACACAAATAAATACACAAATAAAATTTTTTCTAAACATTTAAATGGATAAATTTTATTTATGAACTCACAAAAGAAATAAAAATTTAAAATTCACTGGAGAGAAACGAAAACGATCATTGACATCTTAAATTTAAATCAATTAAACAAACGTGAAACAATATCAATTAAATCTTGGTGTCAAATAGATTTAATAAAATAGGAATTAAGAGACATTCTAATTCTCTTTATCCTTTTTAATTCTTATCTGATCATTCTAACACTCTTAAATTACTATTAAAAAATTAAAAATTAAAAATTATTTAAAATTTTAAAATTATTTGGCGCCACATAAAAAAGAATTAATATCCCTAACTTGAAGATTAGCAGATTCCTGTTATAGTAGGTAAAATTACCTCCTTATTTGTTGACAAGATGAGCACATTCCAGATCATCCTTCAAATTGATCTTATTTGTGATTTATGAAGATAATTATAATTATTAAACGTGCAACATGTATCTTCCATGACGTGAGTACATAAAATAATTCGGTTATTTGCAACAAGATTCCATTACCTTCCTTTAATTGGTTCCAGTCAAAATAAAATTCCAAAAAGTTCCTTCAATTTATGAGATCAGTCTCTACACCAAATCAACACTTTACTTTTGCTTTATGTCACTTTTAGTTCACTTTGATTGTTCATTATAATAATTATTAATTAAATTATTAAAAAAATTAAAAACAAGATGACATTTGTCATAACCACACTTTGTTGATAGTTAAAGTGACGTAAAATTCACCGACATAACCTCCAAATTTTAACTAAACAACATACAAGCTGACTTGACTACTGCTCTGTATGGAGATTCAAGAGATAGAGTAACCAAATTTTGGTGCTGTTTTTATAATAATTAGAAAACAATTGCGAATCACTAGTGATTTTCCTAGTTCTGAAGTAGATTAATTTAGTAAGTTACTAGAAACAAAAGAGTCTCTTTTACACTAAAATGTCCATAACCACATTGTTAATAATAAATTAAACTAATTGTTTAAACAAATGTTATAAACTGAAAGATGAGAATTTTCTTTTATTTTGATACCTAACATGCCTATAGAAATGCAAATTTAGAGTTAGGATTCATTGACTCATTTTCTCTCAATCGTTACTTTACAGAAATTCAAATAAAAACATTTTAACATCTAGCTACATCCTTTTCTTAACATAAAATTAATCCTAAGATCCTATCAAACAAAAATTACATAAATTCTCACACCAAAATTATAAATATAAACTAAATTTTTACAGTCTAAGAGACCATGCTGAAACGTTACAATTTTGGAATTTCAAAGGCTAAACCTTCTCTATAAAAAGTTCCCCACTTTAAGATTCTAGTGTCAAATGCATCCTAGAACTTGGTTAACAAGATTGCAGTAAAAAATTACTTAGAAATTCAAATAACATTGAACAATATCCATTTACTATGGAAAATTATGAATTGTCAAAGAAATAGAACATTTTCTTGAAATTCAATAATAAAACCTTAAGTACAGTAATAAATACTTGTGTATACCTTCTTAATTATGTATTTAATAATTTTCAAGTGAAGATAAGCCTTAGAGTGGCTTCAAAATATATAAATGTCAAAATATCAACCACTGACAGAAGATCGTTCATTATAAAAATAAAATTATGGAATTTGAGTGAGAAATCTGTTTAGAATTTATTCCTTATCATCTCATAGTGTTGTAATGTGTATCCTCAATATATTTAATGCAAAATTTGATTGGTTTAAAATAAAAACTGAGAAATCCTTTTTTCGCCCGGAAGATAGGCAACACATCATCGTGTATACATGAAATTCGGGATACCTATATCATAACAATATGTAGAATTATAATAATTTTAAAATTTTTAGAATATATTGCAATTATATATTAGTTATTATATATTATATTAGTATATATTCTAAAAATAACTGCTAGATTATAAATTCATAGTACTGTGTTTGAGGTTTGATCTTCTTCGTTTTATATTTTTATTTTAATTTTTTATTTTGAAGTTCTTTATTTACTTACAAGGTAAGTTTTATTTTATGATTATTTTTATAAAACTTTCTAAATTATAAACTATAATTCCTTTAATAAATTGCGTTTTTCTGATCTATATTACTATATGTTATTTTCATATAAATATTAGGTATATTCCAAAAGTTATTTACATGCCGATTTGATTGTTTTAAGCTATATACATTGAACTGTTTGTAATAAATCTATATATTATTTAGTTTTCAAATGTCTGTTACTTATATAATAATATTTCAACACCAACCTCGGTGGATTAGTGGTTTTGCATGCTCGCTTCATAATCCAAGGGTCGCAGGTTCGATTCCCTGCCGGTAAATTTTCATAGTAGAAAAATTAAACAGCATGCCTTCTTTTTGGATAAGAAATAAAACTGTATGTCCAGTGTTAATGCGATGTTTGTCACGATAAAAATACCTACTGAGAGTGGAATTTCCCCAGATTCCGTTGAATTCTAGTAGGGTCGGCCAAATGATCATAGCAATGAATGAAAATCTTATTATAAATTTTAAATTATAGATTCTGATTTTTGATTCTCTTATTTATCTTTTAATTATAAAGAAATACTTATTCATTATTATTATTAAATAATGTATACACCATATTATAGTTGCATGTTCTGAATATAAATTCTAAATTACATGTTCAATTCAAATTTCAAATTTTATATGTTTTGTTACCCACAAAATGGGGAATGCTTATTGGAAAACGGTAACAACCTTTAAATCTGTCGGCTGCCAGCTAACTAGTGGGAGGTTGTTGGTCTCACTAAAGGTCTTCTGAATGGGCGTCAAGAATTGTCTAAAATAGCTACAGTATTGGCCGACAAAATCTGAAAAAACAACACATTTGCGACTACTTCCAATGTGGTCAACTTTTCCCAATAATGGCTCCTCGATGGCTGAAAATATAAACTCCAAATTCCACACATACAAATAATAAATCTTCAAGTAAGATATACAGTGCTTTATTATTAATTAAACAAATTATCAATTAAAACAAGTTAATCAATGTGAAATAACCTTGGCAAAAACTGAATATTGGTTATTGATTTCTATACACAAATTGAAAGGGAAAAGGATTAATGCAAGCGCAATTACTTACTCTAAAGTCGACTTGACCCCAAGTCACAAACATGCAACAGACGCGGTAAATTAACGCGAATACCTGTGATGCAGATTGCGCAATCGTAACCTCAGAATTTAATTCTTTAACCAATTCATTACCGAGCAAAATCATACGTATTCACTCGCAAATATTCCTAACAATATAATACAGTAAATAATATGTGACAAAATTATATATATGAAACAGATACTAGATATTAGTGCTACACGGACACTGGTGAAAAACCATTTAACACATAAAATTATAATCTACCAATATACAGAAGTTTTACATACAACAGGGGTTGTCGAACGTTATTGATGTTGTAAATAATTGCTACAATATAACTAACTCACGATACGGTGTCTTCGAACTGAAGAAGAACGCCACCAACCAGGTCGAACGTAGCGTGATCGAACGAGGCAACACCAACCAAATCTGGGTCTTGTAACAACCCAAATAGTGTATATAATTGTTGTAAGACAACCAGGAAGTTATAAATTGAGTAAAGATAAACCCAAAATAAAAAAACGGTCTATAACAAATAGAATCAAATTACCAGAATGCACTAACGAATACTTTATAAATATCTTCGATGAAATGTGACCTTAAGAGATAATTACGTCGCCTCCAAATTCTGCTAACGACGATTATACATCAAAACCTATCAAAAGAATTAAGTATAAAAGACTGAATGATAGAAAAGTTAACCTATAAACTTACGAAAATGTGTGCTTTTATAACCTTTAAAAGAACAAGTGGAAATATCCCATAAAGGTTCCAATAAATTTGGAAATCACCGCCAAAACTAATCACAAATCTGCACTAAGGCAATTCCCAATACACAACACAAAGGAAACAATTAATTAAGCGGCGATGTCCACGAAAATTATTCTTTAAAGAACTAGCTTGTCAAGCGTACGAAATCGTAGTGAGTATTCTGCTATCAACCGGAAGTTAGTTCCACAACAAAATGGCAACTACAAGGAAAGAAAATGCAAAAAACCCTAAACGCTATACAAACTAACACAAAAGCATAGCTATACAGGGTGCTACGAAATTAGGACGTAACAGTTTTATATTCTTTTATTTTTATTTATAATCTCTTTTTTAATTCGTTCTTAAACCGATTCAGCTAATAAAATAATGAAATTCTTTATGTATTTAATTTAACAATGCAAGTACAAAACTCAATGAACAGCATCACTAATAATATATAATAGGATAAAAGTATAGTATGTAAATAATAATAGTATCAAATACAATACAAAGGTAAGACAAAACTTGAGCTAACGTGAGAAATTCGACACCAAAGCTCGCTTGCAATGGTCTCAAATTATTTCCCTATTAAACTGAAATTGAATCAATCTATAAAAGGGTTTCTAGGTAAAAAATGATTAACTGTTGTAACGAATGTTATTGTTTGTGTTTGCATTTCAGCCCGAATGAGGTGGAATGAGGTCCTCGATCATCGATTATTAGAATATCCCAATTTCTTGTGAATTTAAACTGCTTTAAAGTCTTCAATAGTCAACACGTCCTTTAAATTACTAACCATTACTTTCATTACTTCAAAGACATACAATTTTCCATAGTTGCTTCTCAATAATTTTTAATTCTACGAAAAATTTCCTTAAAATCACACATCTCTTTGAAACTTGGCAGCGTAGGTACATGTGAATTTTCAACCAGTCTCTTTAAATTTTTTGCAACAGCTTTAAATTTCTAACATTTTTTGAAATTTCTTAAAATGCATTTTAATTTTGTACATTTTTTTGAAAATTCTGAATAGTTTCTTTAAACCTAACAGTTACTTTTACAAATTTAAATTTATATAATTTTCTACGATCCCTTGTAAATTTCTTCAAATTCCAACAATATTGAAGATTGATTAGAATTGCACAGCACATTTTTTTTAATTGTTTACCAATTTTATTTGAAGACTGGCAGCTTTTTTATAAATAAAGACGTAAAAAAAATTAAATAGTATTTATTTTTATTTTTATTTTCGTTTCATAAACACCTACATAACGATGATTTGTAAAAATTATATACATTTTTTTGTCCGGGTTTTTAATATTGATTAATCTGAAATAAATGCATGATTACAATTGGATAGCTGAACCTATAATTTCTTAAATAGGTGTATCATATTAAAACTCCATTTTGTTTTTGTTCAAACAGATTTTTTAAACAAATAAAATATTTAACATTATTCTAAGTTTATTGTTGGATATTCTATTTCACACCGTTCCAGTACATAGACTTTTTGAAATTTATGGACAGAAATGGTGTAAC
This sequence comes from Agrypnus murinus, assembly GCA_929113105.1. NCBI lineage: Eukaryota > Metazoa > Arthropoda > Insecta > Coleoptera > Elateridae > Agrypnus > Agrypnus murinus. The sequence continues at coordinate 151,250,078 of OV816028.1, forward strand.
GTATTCCTTGAAGAATATATCCTGACTACTATCGAATGCAAAAGTTCTGAGCCCTGAGTTTGAATGCGCATAGCAAAAAACTAACCGCTCAAATTAACTCAAACAAAAACAATTAGATAGACAATTTATTTTTGGTTTTTGAATTTTCGCAAATTCTGTTACAAAACGTTAATTCTTTGGAGCTTTGACGTAAAGCTTCTCTTTAAAAATTAATATTTTAATAATTACTCGACATAATTTAATGTAATTGTAATGTAATTATTTGGAAAATATTCACGAGTTAATAAGTAATTTTTTAAATAATTATTTATTGATTAATTGGTAGATATATTAAAAATTGTGTAAGGTATTTGTTGTTTTATTAAAAAAAATATTATCTTTTGTAAAAAGGAAGATCCGAATTAAGGCACCAGAAGACTAGAATGCATTACCCTCTATTTCATAGAATCACTTGAGAAATAATACAGATATTAAATTACAAATTTCCACGTACACGCAGCACTATTAGCTACTTGAATATAAAATTACATTCAAATTTGTTAAGAAGTTATTGAAATATTAATTATTAAAGACACGTTTTACATCAAAACTAAAAAAACAGACTTTTTGTAACATAATTCGGCAAAAATTCAAAAACCTAAAATAATATAATTTTACAAATTTACTATTTTATACAAAAATAAATTGACTATCTAAATGTTTTATGTTTGAATTAATTTGAGCGGTTAGTTTTTCTGCTATGCGCATTCAATCTCAGGGCTCAGAACTTTTGCATTCCATAGTAGATGTCGCTACACCAGCAATTTCAAGATTCAAAAATTTCATTATTAAGGCAAATCCTTTAAAACATGAAAAAAGTTAGTGTTGGAATCGTGTTTACCGTATGCTGAGGAATATCTAGGTTTAACTACAAAACCGGAATCTTATTGTAAGTTTTTTGATGAACTAACTATGATCCTGGATTTATTTTAACTCCAGAAATATTGTAGCCTAAACTTGTCTCCAATGTATTAGTAATATTAAAAGAGTTTATTTCTGCACACACTTTAGGTCATTTTTAACTCCCACTAAATATGCTTTTGAGATGGATACTGATGAAGACCTTTAAAAACCCAGTAACAATTTGCATATTATTCCAGAACGATTTGTGATTACTTGCTGTTGTAAAATTTCATTAGTTAATATGTACTTGTAAAAAGCGGAAATTTATTGTTATAGAATTTCACAAGTGTGATATTAATCAAACTTGTGAAAATATAACATTTTTATAAAGCAGTACACTGTCGACGCGCACCGATCATTAAAAATTCGAACTTTTACCGGTCTAGGACATTTGGACGCGGTCGTTTAGGCGCGTCCACTTAGGCGCGGTCATTTCGGCGGGAGGACAGTTTGGCACCGGACAGTTCGGCGCAAGGACACTTCGGCGCAAGCATACTTCGTCGCCGGGACACTTAGGCGCAAGCACACTTCGACTAAAAGCAGTTCGGGACATGTACATTCTTCGCGGCAAATTAGGGTAAAACTTTCGGAGAGCTTTAAATGAAACTTTTTTTTACCATTAGTCTATTTTTTGGGAAACAGCTACCCTATTATCAGAGTAGCTCTTTTTAATTTTATGTATACACATACACCTTCTTAATTCCAGAATTTCGCTTGGATTGGTTAAATTGCGTTATTCCAGTGCTTTTTGTCTTTAAGCAGTGGACACACATTTATAAGTGTTTCCTACTGAGACAAAATTCGTGAAGTAGGACACGTATTTATCAGTGGTACGATATTGAATGGTAATGTCAATTTTCCTATTTGAGTTAATTGATTTTATATATTTTTTAAATTTATAATAACATGATTATCAAACATGATATTCTTATAAACAATGAGGGATTTATAATAAACAAATTAAGTTCTTATTACAAATTATTCCCTTATGCAGAAATTTTCAGAAGAATCTTAATGTTAATGATTTAGCAGCTTAGAAACTTTTTCTTAAATCTGGCGGTACATACGAGTTTTTGTGATTGGTAAATATTGAGTTTTTTGTCTCATCATACCGTATTTATCTAATACTGTATTTCATCGATCATACTGCATTTATTACCTGTAAGTGCCTATACATTTTATTCATTACAATAATACTAGATAATTTCTCGCGCTTAAGTGGTCCGCGCCGAAGTGTCCTCGCGCCGAAGTGGTCCGCGTCGAGCCGCGCCCAAATGGCCGCGCCTAAACGGCCGCGCCCAAATCTTCGGCTCCGAACTTTTACTACCAGCTACATAGATGTTAGACAATACCTATCGCGATTACAATCAATATATCTTTTTTATTTTTAAAGATAATTAGAAACAGAAAACGACGTCTAAATCTCTAAAATGCAACAATTTTTCTTTGAGAAATTTTTAAATAAATCACGAAAATCACCAAAATATTAGAAAAAAAAAAATGTTATATTGTTATTCTAGTTATAACGCACTTATTGTTAGAGATGCGAAAAAATGTTCTATAACCTTTTTGCATTACAAATAAAATTTAGAATCTATCAAGAAAAACTACATTAAATTCGGAGTAGCCGTTACTGAGATCCAGCAGCTTGTCGTTTTGACATTAAATCCAAGATGGCGGGTTAACGACCATACTCCGGCAAGTCCAGCTTGCGGACTTCTGTGCAACCCTAAATAAGATTCAGAAGTCAAATCCCGTATACCTTCAGGTCATCGAAAAGCTAGTTAGGAAGATTATAAATCGTACTACTGCCATATTGCATAGAGTTTGACTGGGGCAAATCTTGGAAACCTGAAGATGGATAGGGAGCTCAAAAGATTTTATAAATTATGAGAAACTGGTATTTTTTTTAAATCATTTGTTTTTCCCACCTAAATAAACCAATGAAGGATAAGGAATAAATAAATTGTGCAGCCTTACTTGAGTGGAAATTCACCAATGCTATAATGCCAATAATAAGAAAAGAAGCAGAGAGCAGAAGATTATGCTTCGATGCTTATTAAATACATCCATTGTGGAAAACTGTATTTTTAAAGAAATTATTCAGATGGCGGTCTGCTAAATATTAATTTAACAACTTCTAGTCGAGAAAAACTAAAACACACTCGAGAATTGGTAAACAATGTTTATGTACCTGCAAAAATAGCCAGTATACACTTCATATTTCGGTTATAAACGATTTCATTACCGATTGCAAATGAATTCGTAAAAACAATTATATGCCACAATAAAATTTAGGCGGATTTAAACAGCTTCATACCTCATGTATTGAAATTACTCATTTTAAGCATATTAAAATCTTTTATAGGGTAGCAACAAAAAATCGTGCTTATTAGTTTGAGACCGGTGATGAATTTTATGTATCAAAAACTTAAATAGTAATAAACATTATGTGTTAAAAAAGATATGATTTTTCTTACTTGCTTATTATATTTATTTTCACATTATTTACTTTATTATCTGGTCATTCGAAGGTGGGAGGCGGATATAGAAAATGTAACACAACATATCTAGTTAGCGATGAAATCCAATTTTTGTTTTTTTAAATTAATTTATGGTCTAATAACCTAAAATTCACGCTAGTCAACCATTTCATTTAAAACCATTTCAATGTATAAACTATAAAGTCTTCTAGAAAAAAATCAAAGAAAATATAGAATTATCGTTTTCTTAACGATTTAAAGACTTTCTAAAAAATGATTAAACCACAATTTAATTTCAAAATCTCATTTTTTAAAGTTCATTATATTTAGTATAATATGTGTAAGCTACCAATTTACAAAATGATATTTTTACATATCGATTTAAACTTGATATAAAAACAACAATATAAACATTAATATGAAACAAATAGAAATTTAATCAAACTTAAAACTGAATTTTTCAAAATAAAATTAAATACAACTTTTTTACTATATGAATATTGTTGTGTTGCAAACTTTTTATAATTACTCGTATTAATATTTGAAATTTTGCCTTTATTAATCGTACACCCACACATATTATAAGAAAAGTATCTCGGGCCCAATAACATACCGCCAATTGTGTTATAATCCTTGATTTATACCTTAACCTTTTATGAGACTTTAAAAAGAAACTAGTAAACTTCCAACTAAGTTCTTCATTGGCGATCCAATTTAAATACATACAAAATTGAGCTAATGGTAAAATATTTATTGACCTAAGATACTTAGACCTATGATATCCTTCATAGGAATTATTATGATGAAACATCAAAGTTTTACATTTGTCATTGTAACCCCAAAATTGTGCATCAGAGCCTTATAGGATTCGAGTAAGTTTTACTTAATTATTGACTTTAATTATTTTAAGTGATATGATGTCTTCACTTGCAACTTTACAATTAACACCTTTTAAAAACTCAAGGTGCGTTATTTAACCTTAAATATATCTCTTGAAGAAGTATTTTCACTTTTGTAAAAGAATACACAAGCTCTGCTTTTTATTACACTATTCATTATGCAGAAACCTGTCTTGTACTAACGATGTTTCCCTTCCGCACAGCCTGGTTTATAGGAACCGCTCTTGTATGGTATTTCTGGAATTCTGCTCAGCATAAAATGAACTCTATAAACCAACTGCTGCTAGAAATATTGAGGTATATTGTCCCTATTTATTTTACCTTTTACTTTTTATGGTTTAGATAAAGTTCAAGTTATATGCTTTTGTTTTTAGTTTTTGTTAGTTAAACTTTCTGGATCACCTCCTTGATTCATGGAGCTCTCTCGTACCACCTCATTACAGAACATCCCCATGGATCATCTGTCTTCTTTAGGTGAGTTATTATTTTAAATAATTTTCTAACTACTTATTCTCGCGTCTTAAATTTGATTTATGTAATGTAGAACTTTTAAAACACCGGTTTATCACTTTTAAACATTTATTTTCTTTACACTTTATTTTATTTTTTTATTACAGTTCGAGTTCGGGAAATTACATGTTACTCTTTTCTGACACGCCCTAACACACCCATTCTTTTAGACTGCTTTTTTAATTTTTTTACTGTTATGCAAATTCCCATCATAACCCAACCTGGCTTAGGTAATTATTTCCCTCATTATTATTGTAAAATCCATTGAAACTATGCAACTTTTAAGTTTTAATATTGCATATATTATTTTTGCTTCTCGGGTAACTTCTATATTAATTTCCTAATTATCAAGGCTGGTTTCCATTGTTTTAACCCTACATCATTTAATTGCTTTATCAGTAAGATGTTAATAGTATATTAGTATTTGTTGACTTGGTAAAGGACATCCCTACAGGCCAAGCGATATTGTACGTCGAGGCCAAACATCATCGCATGGCTTGTAAACTTTACCAACGAAAATGTATACGATTTTATTCACAATCATTAGCCTTAAATAATCAAAATAAAGAACAATTGTAAATTTTAAAATACATTTTCTGTAATTTTAAGTAAGGCTTCATCGTTAACCATTAGATGGCAATGTATGCTCTCAGTATTTTAAAATTAGGAACTAATTCCATCATATTTATTAAATACAAAATACGTAAAAATAAAAATAAAACTAATCTGAACTAAAAAAGATATTTTAGAGTTAAATACTACATTTATAAAAACTTAAATTTAAATCGGATAAAACGTCTGGTTTTAAATTATTTACAAATAAAAGTTGGCTAAGACTTTACTGGTCAGTTGTACAGACATGTAGAGGAAATTGCTAACCACTTTGCTGTTGCTATAGCCATAGCTTACTTTCTAAGGTTTTTACAATGATAGAAATGTACATATAGCAATATGATTGTGAATAAATTACATTATTATTATTATTCTATTTACAATTTTCATTTTCAGAGATAGTTGCAAGTGAAAATTCTTCACCCTTAAATAATTTTTCTAACTAAATTATAATTATGTACAATGAACAAATCAGTAAAAATCAACTCAAACTTGAATCATGTTGTGATAATTTATGTTTAACTATTCGAATAGCAATTAGTAAATAACAAATGGTACAGAGCAAATAGCTAATGGGTCATTATATTGTGCATCCATTGGAATCCATGAAAATTCATAATTCAAGAGCGCTGATAGAAATAGCATCACAATATGTACTATTTATATATTAATATAAAAAGCCTTAGTTTTTATAATGTATTATATGTATATATATAAATGGTAGAAAATTAAAATTATTAAAATAATTAAAAATTACAAAATTTTAATTTTAAGAAATGATGAAAAAGAAAATACTGTTTTATTTATTATGTGTATATTTTTTAAGGTATTAAAATTTTATTTATTAATTATTTTTTTATCTTGGCGTTATATTGTTTCATTTTAGTATTGTTAAATATACTTTCGAGCTGCTAATATTTCTAGCTATGTTTCCAAAACAATTTTCATAAATTTTTAAAAAATGGAAATATGGTAAAGTAAAAATTTAAATGGCAAAACCACTTTTATATATGTTTGTGTATTTTTTAAGATATTAACATAAAAAGCTTGTTCTTATAACGATATATATTTATTAATTGTTAATTAATTTTTATTATTAAATTTAATTATTATTTTAAAACTAGACAGAAACTTTTAGAAATTTATAAAACTTTAATAATTATGTATTATAATCGTTTTATGCTAAACAAATTTTATTACAAAATTTCCCTAAATGTAGTGTATTGTTCAATCTCTTCCCTAGTAAACACAGAAAAAAATTCATATAGGTGTGTAAGTATATGCATAACGTAGTACAGAAATGAATGCTATTAATCAGCAGATATTCCTAATCAGCTTATGAATTGTTTTACAATGTGTGGTTAATAACGGTAAATCTAATATTTAAAATTAATTAAATCAATCAATTAATTAAATTAAACAAGATCATTTTTGTGTTTAATTAAATTATTAATAAAGTTATTAAAAATTAATATTAATGAAATTACAATGACCAAAATAAAAAAACGCAACTTAAGACAGACTTAATAATTTTTAACCATTTATTTATGATGTGTTTCTCAGTAATTCGTTCAGATTTATTAGTGCTTTCTTTGTATATTGTTTTTAGAGTGAGATTCAGAAGTTATTTCTTAGCACTTACTACAGTGAGGTAAAGAAACTGTTCCTTGTGAGGAAGCTGCTGAGATAACTGTTTAGCGGGTGCTGTCAATAATTGACAGTAATTTATTTAAAGTAGATCTTATCTAGTAAATGCTGAGTGTAAGATCTTCTGGCCTAGATTAGTTCAATATAGTAGGGTTTATGTTGTAAATCAAGAATGAAAGTCCACATGGTAACGGTGTTCATCATGAGTTGCTTCTGCGTTTGTTGTCAATGTACACAAAGACTCTATTCTTTGCTAAGCTTCTCCATTAGGCTTTTTATTGTTTATCTATAACAATCGTAAATATTCAAACCTTCTTTTAATGTTTAATTGAATTTTTCAAAATAAAATTTCGAATCTGTTGAATCTTTTTAATCTGACTTTAGCTTCATTCAGCTACACGCGTCCCAGACACCCCCTACAACTTTCGTTTTGATGTAGATACTAAACTATCAGTGGCACATTTGGCTATTTGAATTTTGCTTCTTGCAAAGAATGTAAATTTGTTATCAATTTGACACAATGAATGTGACTTTAGTATTTGGCGCCAGTGGCTCGTCTGGCGCCCTTGGGAGTTACCCACATGCCAATATGTTGCTATGCTACCGATCGTGCTTGTGTGTGTGTGAAGAAACACAAAGAGTAAGTATGAAAGATAACTTAATTAGGTGCAGATAATAAAAAAAGTTCACACATTCCTAATATGTTTTTAAACAAATAAATTAATAAAAACAAAATCAAGTTATTACAGCGTGAAGACGTAAAGAGTCGAGACGGTTACAGTGCCTACGATGTCATCTGACGCACTGGTTTGGTTCGAAGGACATCAGTTATATAACGTAACTATAATCTAGCTATTCCAAATATTTGTCACTATTTTGGTTAATATGTTTTGAATTACTTTTTCAACAAGATTAAATATAATTATTTTCAATAATAAGTACCTACATTATACAGTTCAGATATGTTTTGTTTTGGTCACATAGTTCGTTGTGATATAATTGTCTGTTATATCGATGCATACAAAACAAATAAAAAGACAATGCGTTAGAAAAATAAGCAAACAAACAATACAAAAATTGTTTGGAAAACACAACTAAAAAAAGTCAACATAAACATTTTACTAAAAAAACAAAAACATTATTTAAAGTATTTAATCACTAATCAAATTCAAAGTAATTTTAGTGGGTTTTGTTTAATTAGAAGCGCATTGACCTAATTTAAAAATCGTAGAACTAGTGCTAAAACGATTCAATAGCTTTATTTTTCTGAAAATTATCCGTGTCGATAATGTCGCGAAAATATTAAACATTAAATAGAAAGCTTTATTTGAATAGCTACGCTGAAAGTTGTCAACGGGTCAATTATAAACTTGATGTCGACAATGGTAGTAGTAGTAACCACAGTATTGATGAATCAATAATAAAATCAATAATAAAGTATATAGAATATCAAAAATAGTCAAGTTAGCATGAGAAGAGTCACTACTTCTAGTGATTCTAGATTTTCATTACTTCGGTTTGTGTAATAACCGCAATACGCCTTGCTTGTTGGATAATTGTTGAACAAGCAGACATAAAAATATTATGTCCTGATTTCTTTTTTCATTTTATTTTACTATTCTAAAATCTTATCACGCTAGAACTCAACTTGTCAACCTTATTGTACTGACTGAATCAGTTCGTGGTAGAAATTAGTTTAATATTTACTGTATAGAGTATTTTGTAAATCCCTAGTGAAAGACTTCGTGGTACACATTAGTTCAGATCGTCGCGAGGTTTTTCATTAGTGGTTAAGATTGTTGTAGTGATTAATGCAGTCTGTTTTGTAAATCTGCAAGTGAAAGATTAGTTTAATTATGAAAAAATTCCTCAATAGTTCTTTACGTGTTTTATTTGCAATCAAATTGACCTCAGTAAAAGCCTGTTTCCATGTAATTTTATGTTAGCTACACTTCAATAACAATCAGTATAGAAATATGACAGCTAACTTTTATTATTAAATAATGAATTACACCTTAATATATTTCGAAATACATCGTTATAAAAAGGTGAGTAAATAAATAAACATGTTTATTTATTTATTTATCTGTTTATTTATTTACTCACCTTTTGATAATGATATAATAGATATAGAAACTCGTAAAGGTGTAATTATTTAATAAACAAAATTACCTGTGAATTTCTATACTGATTTTTATCGAAGTATGGCTAATTTATATATGTATGTTCGATTAATCGATATGGGAACTTATTTAGTGGGTATGCTAAATTATTCTCTTAAATCATGTACACGTGTACGTACAACACATACTACGTTTATCAACTGCTTTTTGTCTTCGAGAATGTGATGAGATTTCCATCTTCAGCAAATCAGCTTAGGTTATAAATACTAACTTGAATTGCTTAGAATATCATGACTGACTGATTTTGCTGTTATGTCGACAAACAAATTTTTCAGCGTAGATATATTTTCAGTGCCACTTCATGTTTCAAACTCTTTTTAGTTACTCTTGCTTTTCTAATTTCAACAATATATTGAAGAATTGAACTGCACTTTAAGTTTAAGTACAACGACCTTTGGAAGAAATACCAAAAAACTCAAACCATTATTTATTTAAACCATTATTTATAACCTTTACCGGACATAAAAACAAATCTTACTAATCTTCTTTTTATCAATTCCAATGAAAAAATTACTGACTACAATTTTATCTGTTATGGCTGGGATATATATTTTTAATACGAAAATATTATATATATTTTTTTAATTAAAGGTTAGTGGTAACCGTCCCCTTCTCTACAAACTAGTTTAAAAAAACAAACTTTCTCAAAAAAAATTAGGCAAACGAGTTTACGATCAATAGGATTTACGGATAGAATTTCATCAATTAATTAATTAAATAATTAATGATTTTTTTCTTAAAAAAATGATCCCACGTTTCATAATAGTGTACAAAAAAAACTGGTACAAAAATGGCTTTTGTGTATTTATTTGATAAATTTCTGATACTCGGAAACTACTCTCCATACGCATAATTTCTCCTGAATTTTATTCTTAAACTTTAATTAACCGTTTTATTGTTTAATGATTTTGAATTCATTTATTTAACTACTTATCTGGTGTATTTATTTAATTTGAATAAACCCTTTGATATCACGATTTATTGTTTCTGATTAACTCGAAATGGATTACTTAATTGTTTGGATTGAATAGCTCAATAAATCTTTTCTTTTACTTAGTATATTTTATGATTCAGTTTATTTTCTTATGTTTATTTCAGGAAATTATTATAGCCGAACCCCCAAATTATGTAAGTAATTGTTTCGTTCTTGGGTCTAGTTCAGTTACTTTAAAGTTTAAAATGTAAGCTTCTACCCCGTGTCAAATCTATCAGTTAAGCTGGACCAAGAATGGATACAATAGAATTGTAAAATAATCAATCCGGGTCGAAGAACCATATGTTTAGACGACCACCAAACACATTGAGTGATAATCTTTGATATATCAACTTCCGACGGACGGTTTCATACACCGTGGTGAGTTATGATTTGACAAAGTGGTCCAGAATGGAGTGGTAGCCGATGTAAGAGAGCAGTCTCACTCTCTTCAAGTTGAAACTGATTAAATTTAATTAAAATTTCAACAATCATCCTTAAATATAACTTACCTAGGTGAATATGTATAAATTCAATTTTTAAATAAGGCTTTATTACGATTATAAAAAAATACTTAATTTTATTAAATGAAATTACTTATTAATAAGATTTTGTAAAATTATTATAAGTAATTATTTTACTAACGTTTGCAAAATTACAAAAAATTTTTCAATTTAAGTTTACATAATACTGCCAACTCGGCTTTAACTTTGAGCTTAAATTTTGGTTCTTCGTTGTTAAAAATGTCATCAGAAAAATGGTGGCTCAAGGTAACGCAGATTTCACTGATGTTCGGTAGAACATTCTTCCGGATACCGTTTATTTAACTAATTAATATACCAGTCGACTATTATAAAACGAATCCATTTCAACCTTCATATCTCTGAAAAACGAAATAATTAACAACGAAATAATTAAATTTTAAATTTAACATTAAAATTAACGATAACACGTTGCTAATTTGATAGCCAGCTTAGTACGAAGCAGGCTTTTGTAAAAACAAATGGAGTTATGAGTGACATTTATTAGGGTTATTAAATTAAAAAAAAATTAAAATCGACTATCCTGTACGTTACAAACAAAATTAAAACTTCTGCTAATACCCTAACCAATCTTAAGTTGCCAAATTATGATTTTTTCTAAATTAAATTATTACATTATTACATTGGAGAAAATAGCCCGGTTCTAATAATTCCAGGATATTTTACAAAGAAAAACGGGATTAGAAGAACTTATTGTAACGATATTCTTCAAAACGTCTTCCATTTTGAGCAACGGACACCTCAAGGCAATTAACAAAATTTTGGCTAACATTTATCAAATCGCTAGTGTAACATTTATTTATTACCCCAAAATTTTGTCGCAGATCTGATACGATTCAAGTAAGTTTTGATCTTCGATTGAATTGAGAAATATTTTATTTTTGTTTATTTATTATTGACATTAATTTTCTTTATTTATTTATTTCTTGGGCAAGTAATCGGGATAGAGGATCATCTTTCATGCCTCATGGCACCGATTACTATGATCATTTACTCGACCCTACTAGAATTTACCCAAATCTGGGGAAATTCCACTTCCATAGTAGTATTTTTATCGTGCCAAACATCGCATTGACACAGGACCTACAGTTTTCTCCGTACCTGAGAAAAATTCAGGTTATGTGATTGCTTTACTTGCCCTTTTACAATGAAGTATTTTGTGAACTCAAGGTGAGTTATCTGGATCTTGAACTTAAGTTTTCCTCGGCACAGCCTGCTTTCTGGAACTCTGGAATGTACGATAACCGTTCTTGTATGGAACTCCGGAACTCTCCTCAGGATACGAAGAACAGCCGATGAGGTAAATATTTCCTAGTTATTTTTATCTTTTACTTCTTATTTTATATAAAGTTCAATTTAATTTTCTGATATCTCCTTTAGTTGAACCAACTGGACGCTCGTGCAGGAATTCTGCTTGGATGATCTGTCGCCTTCTGGTAAGTTTTTATTTTCTTATTGAAACTATGCAACTGCATTAATTCTGGAGATTGCTTTTCTAGTAACCGTCGTCAAGGCTATTTTTGATTGTTATTGTAACCATTTTATTTTATTGCTAGTAAGATGTTAAAATACTTTACATTTTTATTAATTAATTCTATATACTGAGATGTTATATTCAATAAATAAATATAATTAGAATTTTATTTAAAATGCCCCACGTTCAGACAACATTAAACTTTGGGATGATATAAACTAAATAAAGATAGTAAATATGATTATTATTTTATAAGAAAGCCCCACGTTCTGGGGAACAATAATCTATAAATATTTAATTTGATTTGGCTAACTTTAATAAAAATTAAAATAAACAACCCAATAGCTTTTCTCGTTCCCAGTAGGCTAACTCAGTTTATTTCGATTGAGCATGAGATAAAAACAAATTGATTTTATTAATTCCTGTACCTGGAAAGAAAAAGTTCCTACAAGACACACCTGGAATCCTTTAAATTATTTAAATGAATTGTTAATTTAATGAATGATCTGACATGACACAAGTTTTATTTAAATAAACTAATATCAAAGAAATTTAAAAAGAAATGTGTTCATTGAAGAACTAAATAAAATGATAACAAATTTATTGAGATTATAATCAACTTTTTCATGTATATTTCAGTATTTCATTTTTTATTTTTCACAATTTATTTCATTATTTCACTATTTTATTTTTCAGAATTTAATCTGGAACGACGACGTCTCGCCCTATAGCTTTTATCGACTGCCTTTGTTCTTTTTCGAGGCCCTTTTATACTTTAAGTCAAAAAAGAACGAAATCGCACAAAAATTCTGAACATAAGAAAATTCATGAAGTCACCAATAAAAACATATGTTGAAAATTAACACCAATCTTAATTCTAAACAAATGATAAGATAGCTGGTAAAAAGGCAATTAAAACAATACAACACACATATGGTCAAAAAATCATATTTACAGAGAAAATCAATAAAAACGATCAGCTATCACAAAACTCATTAAACTTAATTGGAGATACGTAGATTTTCCAGCTATCTCTGCACATGGAATATTTATATTGTCACACAAAGTAACCCAATCATCATGGAGTTTACACAATTTATAATTACATACTAGAAAAAAAACTTAATTTATAGGTCTAACGGTGACTACACCGTTCTTACAATCAAAAGATGCTTCTGCAAGTTTTAAATAAATAACAACATAAATGGATCAAAACTATACCCATTCTCGTCCACAGTACAGTACTCCAAGTGACTGAATTAAAACAAAGATGCAAAACCTCATAATTATATCAAAATTAGGAAAAATCAATGAATATTCACACATTTATATGATATGATTTCTACCAAATACAGGACTCAGTGAGTTAAATGTAACCTTGTATACATCAACGTAATGATCTGCTTTAACTATTTCCAGTGAAATATCTACCCGAAACTGATTTAGTTTTGTGGGAAAGGAAAATTTTGTTTTACGTTAAACTAACGTCAATCTCAAATCTAGTGAGAAGATAAAATATTCAAGAAAAGTGGATAAACTATCCTAAACATCTTAGCTGTGTTACATACAACATGTTTTACTATAAAACAACATAATTAACTTATATCCTTCTTATAAACTTCAAATCTTTATATAAAAGTGAGGCTATATTTGCATGAGGGGAATCTATTTGCAATCTAGCCTGCAACCTTTTAAATAAATAAAAATAGTATGCTAGCAGGTTTATCTATCTTTTTATTGCATGAATAGTTTATATAACATAATCCTGATTATTTTTGTGCTTCCGATCTTATCGTAGCCTTTTTTAAATATTCTTAATGTGTTATTAAATTGATAAGATTTTTAAATTGATGATACGATATCATCTCAATATATTTTCCTTTCTTTCAGTTTCTAGTTTCAAAAAATTGCATTTTAAATTAATAATAGATCTTATTATGCATAATTAAAAAAAAACATTTTTTAGAATTAATAATAAAAAGATTTTGTATGTAGATTTTTTTTATTAGACATTAAAATTTCTGATCAGCATAATAATTACAATTACAATAAAGCCCTACTTAGAAAGTTTACATTTCACTACGTATGTTTTATTTATTTATTATTTATTTATTTGTGTGATTTTAATATTGCTTTCCAGCTTGTCAATTGTAAGTATATATGCACTGTACGACCAAAATTGTGGAAGCTGCCTATATTTTAGTAAAAGATCTATTCCTTCGTTTATCTGATAAGCTTGAAGCTTTAGTAGTAAGCATGTTTTTAAACGAAGTGGCGCTTGTTTTTTTATCTTTTATATCTTGTATTACCCCGCCCCTCACCGACTTATTGGGGTTAGCTGGCAAAAAAACTAAAGCATTTAGATCAAGCTGATACTTCCAGCACAGCTATATTTTGGTAGGTTAGGTATTTATCTATATAAAATAGTCTTTGTGTTTCTGTAGGTTATGATGCTCCAATTTCAGTATATTAATATCTTGAAGAAACTTTTAAATTACAAATAAGGTTAGACAGTGGAATCGTTATCCAAATTTTAAAACATACATATTCTTACAAAACATCTCTACAGTTTTTAATGCGGATGAAATTTAATATAGCAATGAAACTCTTAACCAAGTTGAAAACAATTAAAGTATTTATTATTTAAGTATTAAGTATTTAATGCAAAAACAATTTATTTAAAATTTTAAATGATAGGTAGCAAAAATCTCTCAATTTTGTTTAATATTTTTATATTTCATTCAAAATTATAATTTTAAATCGTGCGGTAAGAGTATACCAATGGCGATTGAATATTTTAAATTTCGCATGTTGTGAAAGTTTATTTGTGAATTGAGAGGTTGTTTTCAAGTTGAAAATAATTAAAGTGAAATTAATTCTGTAGACCTTAAAGCATTTAATGTGTTTACTAAAACATTTTTAAACTCTATAGTAGCAAAAACAGTTTAATTTATTTAAATTTTGAAATTAGTGGATTGGAATGTTTTTAAATCTCGCAGGTATTAAAGTTTTAAAAATGAATATTTGCAATTGGCGAAATCGTAATAAAACAAGTATTTATGTTATACCCTAACTTCGGCGCGTGTTGGCCCACTGGGATACCGGGAATTTCCCGGTGGGCCTTTATAAAGTTGCCTCGAAGGGCCCTACAACACGATTGAATTTCAATTAAACAATTAAATTATATTTAAAGTAGAAACAATTTACCTTGCCGCTGTTCAACTGGACCGCACCTGACGAACAGCAACGATTGAATCTAATTTTCTTTCCCGTTTTTAGCCTTACGAACGATTCAAGAACTCGCTAATTTAGAAAAATCGAAGTATCTTAATGTTGTGGATGCGTTGCGTAACATATTTATATTGATGACGTAATTTGGGAATATTTTGTAGGTTCTGTCTAGAAACTTCAATTAAAGTTAATACAGGTTATGCGATCCGGTGAATCGGTGAATGCGTTGCATAAGTGGGCAAGTAACTGTCCGGAGCTTCTGGCAGCTAAGAAGAAGAAGAACCTATTTTATTAAGGTTTTAAGTCTTTATTGGGACCTCATGGCCGACGTGTTTTTCTACTTGCGTCACAGTATACCTAGATCGCCTTTGCACAAAAAGAAATATCTTATCTGAAGTAGCGAGAATTTACAATACTTTAAGATTTTTAACCCCAGTGGTTCTCTTTGCAAAATGGTTGATGCAGCAATTATGGATGGCAAAAATAGATTGCGATGAACCTGTTCCTGATGCAGTGATCAATAACTAGAATTTGTTCAAGTTGGAACTTCCTAAACTTTCAAATTTAAAAATGTCTAGATGTATTAGTTTAGACTCGGCTGTCATAAAAACAACTTCATGCATTCTCGGATCCGTCTGAAGTTGGTTACAGTGCTGTAGCGTATTTAAAGGTTCTATATTCTAACGGCTCTATCAAAAGTTTCTTAATGTGCCTGAAAACTAGAGTTGTTCCTCTCAAAACAATCTCCATCCCACGTTTGGAATTGCGCGGTGCTGTGTTGGCAGCAGAATTGGTGTAAAGTCTCGTTGATGCTTTGAAGAAGCAGATCACGTTTGACAATATGATCGCTTGCAAGACTCCCAGATACCAAGGCATTTATGGCTAACCAAGTAGCTTTCATTCAAGATATCGTCGCTCCTTCGCCATGGCATTACGTTCCGTCAGCAGATAATCCGGTTGATAGTATCTCCGCGGACTTCTGCTAATTTTTGGTGGGGGGACCTCCATAGCTCTCTCATCTCCTAGACTCGTTGCCACAACAAGCTTCATTCTCTGCAAGTTTCTTTCCGCAAGAAGAACGTAAAAATTGTACTGACAGTTACTAATGAATCCCATATAATAGATGATCTAATACTTAATCTAAGTAAATAAATTATTCTTAAACGATTAACCAAAGTGGGGTGTGGGGCCCTCTAAGGAAATCCCTGAAATCCCTTTCCCAGGCCCTAAAATTGACCCAGCACGCGGCTGCCCTATGTAATAACCATGTAAGTAGATTACCAAGTATGGCAACAGAACGTACTATTGTTCGAAAGTAAGACATCATTGGAATTAAATTTCTCACATCTATAAGCTACAACTTACTCATTTCTTATATTAATTTCAATATTAACTTGTATTACAAACTACACTGTGTTTCATATTTATTTTGATAATTGTTTATATACTGTGTTTCTGATTACTAAAGCCATGGAAAGGTTAGAACAGTGGGATTTAAAAAAATTAACAGAGATTATCTTTATAAGGTGGTGTAGCAAACCAAACCAATAATATTTTTAACTACTTTATCAGTATAACTACCTCATACAATGTTTTCTTTGTATGTATTAGCATTTACAGTTTAATAGATTTCACATGTTACATGGTGGCTTCAGATGACAATCTCCAAAGCGCCACCTGGCCTAAAAACCTTTTGAAAGATATGAATTAACCATAACATTTCGACAAAAATCACACATTTAAAGGTATAAACTGTTTACACCCACTTCCTACTTATAATACCGGTTAATATCAGCTTCGGCTTTTAATTAAAACACGTGCTAAGTTATTCATTCAAGATAACTCATTCATTCATACAGTTGAGTAAATTTAATAGCAATTAAAAAGCGGACTTTAAAAATCATCTCGGAGAAGAAGAAAAAATAAAATTTGGAAACAAAATGAGATTTAGTTCAAAGTTTTCGTTACTAGACGATTCAACAAACTCGTGTTAAAAGTTATTTCTGTAATTCAAAAGCGCCACTACGTATATAGCTCATCAAAACGGTTTATGTCGTTCACACTTCCAATGTGTAAACACAGAAGCTGTTTGATTTAGGGCTCACCTAAAAAATAAAATCCAAATCTGTGTAAAACAATGTTTCCACTATTTTTTCTATTTAAATTAATTTTTTATATAGAGAATCATTGCTTTCACAAGTTTTCATAATAGTAATTTAATAACTATCATTAGGATTAAGTTTAGGAAGAAACAATGGAAGTAATAATAATAATTCTAATAAAATAAGAGAAATACCTTTAGAAGTTTTTTATCAGATATCAGGTTACAATTAAAAGATAGGTAATATTACAAGTCGCCCTTCTATACTTAAATATTAAGATAAGTTGGCGCCGCCGCTTATATCAATGACTTATAGAAAGCATAAAAATTGCAGGCTTATGATATTAGGTAGGAAAAAGGTTCTTTTTTTGTAATCGGCCGATATAGACAATACTACACGATATACATAGAAAAGTATATATAAAATTTCAGAAATGTTGAATTAGATAAACAGATAGTACGATTATGATAATAACTAAATAATTGATTATTAACTTATATTTATTGTATTTTATTAAATAAACTTTTTAAAAAGGTCTTATTAAAATACCAAAAATAATATCAGTCTGTGGAACTAAACATTTCTATTTTTTTTAGAAATTCTTTAGAAAAATTAAGCTTAGTCATCTAAAGGGAAAAGGGAAAAGTTTATCTTTTCACAAAATCAAAGAAAATAATTGAATTAATTATATTATTATGATAAAGTTCATTCCTCTTAAATACCTATCACTACACATTTTTGAGAATATAATATTATCTGATTTTTCCATTCTATATAAAATTGTAAACGAATTATTTATGTTTTTATTTCCTTTATTATATTTTTAGAAATTAATTGATACTGTTATCATAGGCGCCGTTGATATTTTTTCATAGAAGGCTGTTAAGGCTTATGTAGTAGTCTGAAAGTTTTGTTTTGTTGTTGTTTTTTGAAATTGACAAGTAAACAGTTTGATATGATTCCTGATGCCCTACGTAGAGTGTCGATTTTCCCCTTAATTCCTGCTTTGATGTAATAGCCTTAAATAATATAATATTTTGGGTAATACTTTATATTATTTTGACTTTGTTACTTTTATTACAACTAATACTTAATTTTGTGTGTTTATGCAGCATATTGCAATTAAACTTTGCTAAGATTAAACTTTAATATATTTATTTTAAACAATTGACCTTGCCGAATGATCAAAAATGCCTTCAAAAATGGAAACTGATTGTTTATTAACCCAAGAGAGATTATATCTTAATACGTGAATAAAAGATTTTATTCACAGTCATATTGCAATATGTACATTTCTATCATTGTAAAAACCTTGGAAAGTAAGCTATTGCTATAGCACCAGCAAAATGGTTAACAGTTTCCCTTACATGTCTGTAAAACTGACCAGTAATGTCTTGGCCAACTTTTATTTGTGAATAATTTAAAACAAAACGTTTTATCCGATTTAGATTTAGGTTTTTATAAATGTATTGAACGCTAAAAATATCTTCTTAATTTAATATTTGTTTTAGTTTTATTTTCCCGTATTTTATATTTAATAAATACGATGCAATTAATTAATTCCCAATTTTAAAATACTGAGAGCATCCATTGCCATCTAGCGGCGATCAATGAAACCTTACTTAAAATTTCTTCCCGTATTAATTACCGTATGCATAACGAGCGTGAGAGATCTAACGAACGTTTCATGTTAAATAAAGAAGGTCGCCTATTTACTCCCGATCCATTTACACCCTTGAGTTGATCTTTACTAGATGCCAACCACCAATTTTATTATTATCTAACAATTCCTCCTCGCATAATAATTACATTTCTCAGTCTCGGGTGTGGGCAAACAGTTCCGAAACTTCAAGCGCATCTGTTTGCAATTTTTCTTGTTCTTCGGCAATTCGAGACCTTTTTGATAGTAGCTATTAAAATAATCTTTATTATAACTTTTTTATTAATTGAATTTGCCTTGCTCTTCTGTAAACGTAACTAACGAAGGATGTTAGTTGCTGCACATCTACTTGTTCCAAGTATTTACTTCTAAATCTCCATAATATAGGATAGTAATAGGATAAAATTGAAATGCAGTATTTATCCATTTAACCCCATACCCATATCCAATGCGAACTATTTGAAGTTCTTTGCATAAGATATTTTTGTAAATTGCATAAGACTCGTTTTATTTTTATTTAATGGTAGTTTAAGTGCATACAAACCCTGTTTCTAATTCTGTGAGTGAACGAATTGTTTCCAGTAAATTCTTCGTAGGAGACTGTACCCATCAGAAATTTCACCTTGTATTTTGATAATTAAATAGTTAAATAATTTTATTCACAATCATATTGCAATATGTACATTTCAGCCATTGTTAAACCCTTAGAAAGTAAGCTATTACTATAGCAGAGGAGAAGACTATTCTCGACTGATGATATCTAATAAGCTTGAAACAGCTGTTTCGAGGTGTCTTCTTTCATTTGTACATACACATTCGTTTTGTGAGAAAGTCTAGGAGATATCTATTTATTGATAGGTTATTGCTATAGCAACCGCAAAGTGGTTAACAACTTCGTTAACATGTCTGTACAACTGACTAGTAAAGTATTGGCCAGCTTTTATTTCTAAATAATTCAGAACAAGACGTTTTATCCGATTTAAATGTAGGGTTTTATAAATGTAATTAACGCTAAAAATATTTTTTTTATTTAATATTAGTGTTAGTTTTATTTTTCCGTATGTTATATTTAATAAACACGATAAAATAATTAATTTCTAACTTGAAAATACTAAGAGTAAACATTGCCATCTAGCGGCGAACAATGAAATTTTTCTTAAAATTTCTTTTGGTCGATAAATGGCTGATTGGAATTTATTATGGCATTTTACAAAAAATTTATTTTAAAATTTATAATTATTTTTTATTTTGATTATTTAAGTCTAATGATTGTTAATAAAATAATATACATGTTTCCTTGGTAAAGTTTCCAAGCTTCTAGATATTGTTTGACCTCGGACGTACTCGTCAAACAATATCGCTTGGCTTGTAAAGATGACCTTTACCAACTCAAAATGTAATATACTATTCTTTGCATTCCTGTATTTTCGTATTATCAACTTATAGCAATTATTAACAATATATTATATATTTTTCCTTGTTTATTATTTAAAATTTAGAACGTCCCCTAAATCCGTATAGTGTAGGTATTAAATAGTATCGAATTTCACATACTCATGTAATGTAACAAAATGATAATTCTCTCTTCTAATAGGCAGTTGAATCGTAAATTTCTGCCGCTTGATTTGGTGTTTAGAAGCCTTTAAGGACTGACACAATCAGGATGATTTCTGGCTGATGACGTTTTTCTGATACTCGCTTTCACGTGCGTTGGTAGAAATGAATACATAGAACCATTGCTGTTTTTGCGCGTTCATCCCTAAATTGTGGGAAAATGATTGGGAATTCACTTCATGTGATAATAATTTTTTATTTTAAAGTGCTTTCTCGGAATGTTCATTGTTGCAATAGATGAAACGAACTTTTCCCGAACCATCATTTAACAACTAAAGCACGTTCTTGTTAAAGCCATCTTCTTGGATGAGTCGAGTGGCTGCGACCTTTAATTTAATAAACATTTTTTGCTTATTTAGTAGTTAAAGGGCGTACTTAAAATTGAAAATGCCATTTTCTCAAAAACTAGCAGGAAGCACCGCATGTTGATAAGAAAATATATTCTGTCATTGCAGCTACCCCTCCTCCATTATGAGGTATGCATTTATATTAGTTACACCCTGAATATTAAGGTTCAGTAAAAATAGTAAAAACATTTTTCGTGTGTTATGAGTTCAGAAACTACTTAACACTTTTAACAAAATTTCGTATTGTGCCAGCTGAATTCCTTTGGGGAAGAATAAATGCTTCTACTGATTTTCTTTCAGTACATTAAAACTTTTATTTCGCGTATAGGCTAACCTTATTGCTTATCTAGTGATAATGTCACCACTTTTCGTGGCGAGAAAAGCAAATTAAATTCGTTATATAATGTTTTACGCAATGAATATTCCCAAGACAATATTTATTTAACTTCTGATTTTATTAAATGGGATGAATTCTAGATCTCTCAGATGAAGGAGGATTCTGGGAAGGCGCTGTTAAGTCTGCCGAAAAAGTCGCAGACGTATTTTCGAAAATGCAAAGATTAGTAGGGAGAGATTGCCGTTTCTGGATCCTCCTCCACCCTATTTCCTGAAGGTAATGCATCAAAGTCGTATTTTCTGGATCATTCTCCCATCACTTATCTTGATGTTAAGGCGAAGAGGGTCATAGGGGTCATGGATGATAAGTAAAGGTTTAGGGCACTGCATGTCATGGTCACTACCGGTCAAGAACCTATTTGCGATGTTAATGATGCTGCTGATTTGGTATTTTAGGCAATAAATTGCATTACTGTGAAGAATGAACAATAAAGTTACTAGTAATTAAATAACTGTAACATTTTTTAATACTGTGGAAGAGTGACGAAAAGTCGCATGTCATCTATGTTATTAATGGACCTTGAATACAGTAAGGATTTTGAAATATTTTACAAACACAAAAATTTATTAAATTTAACCTAGCTTAATCTAACCGAATGAAGAAAGAAGGAAGGAAGAAGAGAAACACGATGACTGCACGAGGAAGGAGGAGTCAACAATTAGAAACGGCGTAAAATAAAATAAATGGATTTCATTCAAAATAATTAGTAAATAATGTCCAAGCGTTCAATAAATAAGTTTAAGTTTATTTAATGATTAGTCTTGTTGTGTGTTAATTAGTTTTAGACGTTTCTTATTGTAAATATTCTTCTGCTAACAGTTCACAGGAAACTCGTTTTAAGTAATTAAAATATCGTTACAATAACATAACAATCAGTTGTCTTAAGAGCCCATTCATGTTCCCACCCTCTAACGACTGTAACTAAACAACAAGTGCAAACTGATAAACTAGGTTTTTGCAAGTTCCTTTCCAAGTTCTTTAACTTAGATCCTCTTCTTACCAACACTTCTTTGAAGGTTAAGGTTACGCTTCAAGGTTATGACCATGGGTCAAAGGCACAAGGATCATGACTATATACTGCGAGACTATTCTGTGGTATGGTGAAAGTGGCGGCCCCCAGAGATGTTTTACTATTATATATGGATCATTCTTTCTGAACGCAACCACCGGCTAGGTCCTACGGCCTACGGGGGCTTATTTTAAAGCTTAACACATCTACTTTCAAATGTTACATGGCTCCTATATAAAAAAATATATATTTAACCCCTACAACAGGGTAACACGTATATAGTTACAAAAAAATTTTTAAAAGTTGGGTATGAATAATACAATTAAAACCTTCCAATACAAAATATATATTAGGCCCCACATGAAAATATACTATTTTATACGAAGAATTGAACAAAAATAATTGATATCATTTTAGAAGGTTTTAATTATACTATTTATACCCATAGATAGGTGACACCTATAACCGTAATTTTCAAACTCGTTGTTCTCAATTTTGCTCGAAATTGAAGCTCTATAAAAAAACTATGTATTTTTGACAAAGAACGCGATGCCGTTAGAAAAAAACTAAAAAAATGCTATTAGACAGCACGATGGAAGACGTAGTAATAACCGGTCAATATGCGGCAGGACAATTATGCTAGCGAAGAACAAGATCGTCGGATTTCAAAAACTCCATACCTACTAGTGGTTGCACGGTGGTCGATCCCAAAACCAGTTATTGGTTCACGTTATTTAAGACTAGACAAGTACTATCAAAGAAGACAAAGGGACACAAAACACGACAAACTCAATACTAATATTAGCCAAAAAAACGCAACTGCAAAGACATACGCCGAAATATCAGACATAGTAACCGGTGGTTGGTTTACTGCAATGCGCTTCGTTGCAATATAAACAAGAATAAAAAACACAAAACTTGCCCAATGCTAAAATCGAGAAATCTCTTCTTCGACATTCAAGTCATCGACAGTCGGGACAAATTGTCTAACATCAACCACAATCGTACCACGTCCAACGGGTATCAAGTTCTGGAAGACCTAAATAGTCTTATTCAGAACCTGATCGACTTGAAAGTAGTGACAAACGTAGACCTGTAGCAGGTGTTAGACGACCCGCTGCAACAGCTAAATTCTCCTCGGTAACATGCTACTGGCCCGGCCACTCGACGCCATAGTCGCCACACCAAACAGTCCTCCGTCAAAGGATGTTGTCGATGACAATATCGAGAAGCGGCGGTTTTCAAGGAATATTTTGAAATCGAATACAGCTTTACACTTCCACGCTGTCAATATGTCAATATGTTTAGCCTATAAACCAGAATGTGGAGTTGTACGACCATAGCAACCTTTTGGCAACGCTATTATTTGCCCCGTACTAATGAGCAACCAATCATGTGCAGGAACAAGGTTTGGGTGTAAGTCCACACCCAAGTCAATAATATGGTTGGGCTCTATGAACCGAGGTATGCAATGGGTGGGTCAGGCGTGGGCGTGATATATTTGTTTTCTAGTCAGTATTTGTGTACTTTTATATACGGGCGTAAACCTGGATGACTAACAATTAGAAAATTCAAATACTAATTATAATCACAGATTATTAATAGAAACATCAAAGCACTAATCGCACCTATCTGTTGTCAAGAAAATAATCACAAAATATCGATGCATCCAAATAAAGTTAGTTTATAACGTTCTGACCTTGGCTGCGTAATTAAACACATAATAAAGTTACATACCTATGTGTATAAGCGACAATGATGCTGATTTAATTCAATGCATCTGAAGCGGTTCACCGAAGAACAAACACAATAGCACCTAACAGCAGTGTAATTGATATGGATGATTCGAAGAACCCAACTTTGTTTTATGCAAGAAACTAACTGCCTGCTATAAATTTAGGTTGTCTTTTTTAGTGTTAAAGCTATAATGGAGAATTAATTTGAATTGTATATCTGATTGGATTGCTGGCATGACGCTGTGTTTGGCTATCCTATGCAGTTGTAGTAGGTAATGTCATCATGGAGTTTTAACGGACAGATATTTAATTTTAAATGTTACATTACCAGGTGGAACGTAAATTATGAGAGTAGTTAACTCAAATATTTAATTAGAAACTATCTATTTAATATAGGAATACAAAACTTTGTTCATGGTAAAGATATATAATATCTTAATAATAATATATAATATAATATCATGATATTTGACGTGCAAAAAAGGAATTTACCCACACAATAATTATAAATAAGCATATTTATGAAATTTCAAAGCAACAAGTTAGATGGGTTACATAACCTCAATTTTCAAAATAATACTTTTGAGTAATCTTCTTTTACGACGTAAAATATGGTTATTGATAATTAACATGCACACTTGTACGCTATAGTCAAATAAGGGATATATGGAAAACTGATTTTTCCATAGAATTTAGTTAGTCTTCCTTGTCCATTAACGATCTGGGAAACGATTATCTAATTTTTCAATTTAATGAAGTTTAGGCAAATTTTAATGTAAGATTTAAACTAAAACAGACACGGTGTATTGTAATGAGGAGGTATACAACAATTTACTATCTTACCTTATCAATTAATAGTTAAAAATGTGTTTTCATGATAACGAGATTCCTCAATTGTATAATTTTCTTGTATATCAAAATTTTACAGCTCTTCGTTAAATTATTTTGGTGGAGGTTTGTCAAGCCGCTTCATTACCTCATAATTGTTACTATCTTAAATGTAGGGGCTGCATTTTATTAATGATAGCAGATAAACAACATGTAATTATATTGCGTTTTTGGAACACTTTTGACATAGGGTTATTATTTTATCTTGTTGTCATCTAAAAACATGTAGATAATGTTATTAAGATCATATTGTTTAAATTTGTGAAGATAAGGTGTATAAAAGGTGTATTTTTAAATAATTAAGTTAATAAATAGTTGTTTGAAAATTAGGTTTCATTTACAGTCAAGGTTTATTTTAAAGTTATAAACAAGAATTTGGTTGTTATAAATGAAATGTCAGTGCTCATTTGTTTCAATGAAATTTTAGTATAGAGTTCAATTATTTACCAAAATCATATATAAGCACGGCCATTTTTGTAACCATTTTTGCACACTTAATCTTGTCAGATTAATAAAAATTTAGATTATGTTGACCTAATTTAGAAATGTCAAAGTTTTAAGGTTAGTTTAAGCAATGTTAAATGTCAAAGTGATTTAATTATGAAAGTTCTAAAATAAACGTGTTTATTTAAATAGTGCCTCAATTTAAAGAAGTAAGTGGTTAATAAATTCTACCATTGAATTTTGCTAACAAGACAAATTTATGGAAAATTGTTATTATAATGGATTTGGATAATAAAAAAAATGTATGTACTTACCATTGATGAATAACAATATTATTGGATTGGTATTCCAATTTGTAAACCTTTTTCTGATTTGGATATATTTATGAATGCATTGTTGACATATCTTTCTTCTTTGTAGAGTTAATTATAGCAGATTGCTGATACCAGGGATTTCAACATATCAAGTTGGTATTTACAAGGCGCCAATTTTAGGAAAATTAAAGGGAAGCAACTACAATCCTTGTATTATAAAAACCGTGAGTTTTTTTTCAGTAGCCATTAGTTTAATCAGTAATAAGAAATTTTAATGATACCAAAAAGAGCATAAAGAATTGTAAACAAATTATTCTCTTTATTGCAAGAAGTAATTTTTTATAGTTAAAGTAAAAAATTATTTGTTTTGATATGAATTTAATTTATCACCAAATAAATATTTAATTATTTTGAGATTAATGAAAAATTAATTATATAATTAAAAGAGAGAAGCTGTATTCATATTTTCCATTGCTATTTAAATCTTAAACAATTATTTCTGTCTTTTTATTCCTTATAAAAGAAAATAGTTCTTTCGTAGTATCAATTTTCGTTTTTTTGTTTATTTATTGTTTCATTGTTACTTGGTGATAACAAATTAAATTGTGTTGTTATTATCTATGAGATTTATTTATATAAATGTGTTTGTTTTTGCTGTGCCCCTAAATATAAGAATTTAGTTATCCATTGAAGCGACCCGCCTGAGACCCCATAAATATCTGGTCCATTATCATTTAGTAGTATGGTTAACTTCAAAAATAGATTTATTTATAAATGAAATAAAAATAAAAGTCAAAGATAAAAAGTTTTCATTTCAGACATAATTGTAGATTACCCAACGTAAGAATTCTTAACGGCGGGAACAATATATGCACATACAAATAGAAATCAAAATCAATACATGAATAATTATACAACTTACTCAATCTTTAACAAAATAGTATCCTTCAGTTCACAGTACATTGATCGAATTATTTGATTCGATAACACCTCACAAAATGATTAACACTTAGTGCCTTTTTGTTCACGTTTAAACACTAAATACCAAAATTAATAGCTTGATTGAGCTGCGAAATCTGAAAAATACCTCAATTACTGACACCGCTTCTTACTTCAGACCAAAGAATTAAAATTCACAATAATTGTTTTGTTTTAAAATTATTTTCAATAAAATTCACTTTTTTTAAGTAACCGGAACAACCATATATGTACATTCAATTGTTAGTTACTTTCAATTAGTAAAAGCTTTTCTAAAACCACCACTGGTTAATATGATTGATTATTAAAATGTTTTTCTTTATGAAAAAGGTAGCATAACACTTAAATATGTTGTTTTAGAAGTTATTTAATTTTAAGACTTCCGTTTTTGAATTTCTCTAAAAACAAGGTCCCATGTAAACCTAATTCACGTTACGTTTAAATCGATATTTATAATTTTTCGTTAATAATAACAGTATTATTAATCTTTGAAAATTATTAAAAGAACTGGAATACGGTAACAAACACTTATTACACTTTAGTTATAACTCTTTAAATTATACGAAACTAATTATTAAATTTTGGTACGGTATTTATAATAACGATTCTAATTAAATCAAATTAGATTTCAGTATTTTTCACAACTAAACACGTTACTGTATTTGGAAAGTGCCATCGGCAAAACAACCCCTGTACGTATACCATAATAGACGACAGAGCTCCGCACTTTATTAGTGTTTATTGCGGACCTTTTTAAAATTGATAATATTTCGGCGATCGTGCGGTTTTGGGAAGGGCAAACCTTTAAATGGATCAGTAAAAGAAATGGCAGGATTTTCCTAAGCCAATGAGGGATAATTACGTCACATTATTCCAGAACATTTCCAACGAAAACTTTCGGAGATTCCCCTTTGAATTCATACATTACTCAAAGCACATTATACTCGCAGGTGGCTGTCTAGACGATTTTATTCTAGAAGATTCTGTTTGTCGGTATTTTGTTTACTAGAAAATATTTCAATGTTTTAAAGCTATAATCTCGACGGTCAATGCATTTTAACCATAAGAAAACTTTTGTTAAAGCGCATATTATATGTTAGCCCTAAATAAATACAATATTGAAAATAATTTTGTTCGAGAACATTCTATTCCACAAGAACAATTCCTATTGTCCATCAGAACATGAAATAATAAACATTAACACTTGCAAAGACGGTACTTTTTAAAACGAAATCTGCAAATTTTCTTAAAAGCAAATTTTTTTAATCTGGGAATATTTTCTGAAAGTGACTTTTGATATTTAGTAGCACTCATATTTATACAGAATACCAACGTAATTTTAAATCAAGAAATATATACAATAATATGCAGGACCGCACTAAGGATTTTTTGTCTATTACACATACAAAATTGCATTTTTCAGAAGTTGAAAAAAAACGAACCGTTACAAACAAGAATTCTTTAAAACGTTGCAGTAAATGAAAAGTAGCTTAACGTTATGTTGTTTGTTCTAAACAGTCCTCTCGCGGAGTTTACTAGTTAAAAGCGGTTGGAGAAAAAATAGTATGTTTAATTCATACAAAAAATGCGTTTTTGGGACTCAAAAATGCGTAATTTTTATAAATTACAGGGTGATTTTTTGAAAACGATCCGCCTGAGATATTTCAGAAACCAAAAGGAAATTGAAAATTTCCGAAAACAGGTCCACTTATATTATACGTTTACCCCTGCGCCCCCACCAATACCTCCCCAAAAATCTTAAATGGAATGACCCACCGTGTGGTATCTCAAATGAAAGCTTATCTTATCAGGATTATGGTGATGTGTCACTTGCGCATTGTTTTTATTTAGCATGGAGATGAGATCAATTTTACATTAGGATAAGAATAATAAGTCTTTAAACATCTAAGTAGGCGTTGAAAATAACATTTTAACAAAACTGAAAAAAGAACATTCACAGGAACTGCTCAAGATGAGCACCATTGGCATCCATGCAGTAGTAAACCCGGTTTTCAAATTCTTGCCTTACTTTCTGAAAAGTTTCTCGTGGAATGTTTTGGCACTCGTTGATAATTCGTTGACGCAAGTCATTTAAATCTATGGGTTTAGTCTTATACTCTACTGACTTTAAATGACCCCAAAGGAAGAAGTCAAGACTTGTGAGGTCCGGTGATCGTGGAGGCCATTCGATTGTTCCACGTCTACCAATCCAGTGATTTGGAAATCTCCGGTTAACCCAGTTACGAACATTCGCAGCATAATGCGGTGGAGCACCATCCTGCTGGAAGAACAATTGATATTCGTCGAGTATTTGATTACCTTCTTCATCAAGCTGGTTTTCCACTTCTTCAGTTATTAGAGTATCGATGATGTTCTCCAACATATTCAAGTAGACGGGACCATTTAGCGTTTCATTAATGAATATGGGTCCAACTATTGAATCACCTACTATTCCTGCCCAAACATTAATCTTTTGAGGTCTCTGGGTATGGTCCTCTCTTGTCATATGCGGATTCTCGTCGCTCCAATATCGTACATTCTGCTTGTTCACGTGCCCATTTAAGTAAAAAGTGCACTCATCACTGAAGCAAATGTTTTTTACTAAATTTTGATTCGCAATGATCATTTCGGTCATAGTTTCGCAAAATTCTAGTCGTCGGTCGTAATCGCCGTCGCTAAGTTCTTGCAATATCTGCATCTTGTAAGGGTGAAAATTATGCAGCTTTGTCACTTTGCGTACCGACGAGTAAGAAAGTCCGGTGGATGCTGCAACCTGACGCAAAGAACTGGTTGGCTCCATGGTAAAATTTCCAATTACTTCCATCTCCGCCAGTTCATCTACTACCTGATTAGCATGCCTTTTCTTGTTCTCTACCGATCCAGTTGCTTCAAATTTTTGCACAAGTTCGCGAACGTATTTATGCTCCATATGCTTATTTGGATGTCTTTGATTAAAAACTCGTGCTGTGGCACGAGCACATTGCTCGGCACCATAAATACAGATAACTTCCATCCTTTCAGCAATAGAGTACACCATTTTTACGGAAACCAATGTAGTATGTAGGTGAAGTTGACTAAACGGAAACAACTAATGTGACAGTTTGTTAGACAAAACGTCAACGGCTTGCTTTCTTTTTTTCCACGCCTACCTGATTAAAATTAGGTTTCGATAGCGCTTACCGTTCTCCTGAAGTGGCAATGATAAACTTTCTCATAAAATGTTGAGAAAATAAAAAAATGCGCAAGTGACACATCACCATAATCCTGATAAGATAAGTTTTCATTTGAGGTACCACACGATGGGTCATTCCATTTAAAATTTTTGGGGAGGTATTGGTGGGGGCACAGGGGTAAACGTCAAAAGCGTGAATCATAGGTCAAACCGTTTCCCCCTTGACATATAAGTGGACCTGTTTTCGGTCCTTTTTAATTTCTTTTTGGTTTCTGAAATATCTCCGGCGGATCGTTTTCAAAAAATCACCCTTTTTTAATTTATTTTTAATTTATAATAAATTATAAATAAATTATTTTTATAAAATAACTTTCTTATTCGCTAAAAACATGCATTTTTTGTACTAATTAAACAAATAACTATTTTTTCGTAACTTTGTTCTGCCGTTCTAAAATGAATTTACTAATGATGGTACTTCTCACGTTAACTTTTAAATGGCGTAATATAGAGAAGTATTTCATTTGATGAAGATGACACAAACAATTATATCTGAATATTTTTCAGTTGGCTATTTTCATTTGTGTTGCAAGAGGTAAAATAACGGGTGATTACAAAATTGCAAACAAAAGGCATTGCAGATACTTCCATTTACTATTAGAAGTGTCCGTTAAGTATCATATTTTGAAATCTTATTTTTGAACTGCTTCCAGAGTAGGAAACGGCGAAAGATTTTCATGATATAGTATACTTAGGAGAGGATTGCATTTATTAAAATAACGTTTAGGAAGATACTTTTGAATATTTCTCACCACTCTAACCTCGAATCTACAATCACCCGTTATAATAGTGCTTATTTATGCGGTTGTTATGCAAATAATGCAATTTTTCCACAAAATCCGGGGGAGGTTTGTATGTTACTTTCGTAAGATCTGTTAATTTTAATTACTCAGCAGAAATTCCAGAAATTTTTAAAAGTCCATTGAAACAAGTTGCTACCTTTTTTTCCATAAAAAATAAACATTCTTATTTTGTATCAATGTTTATAAACAGTCTTATTTTGTATCAATTTTCTAGAAACGTAAGTTTAGGGAACATTCATTGTTTTAAGAAATTTGAATAGATCATTAAATAGCTTTTTTAATTAATTTGTGATCTATGTGATTTTTAATTGAATATCAGAAAGATTCTCAAATTACGTACATTGCAAGCAACAAGAATTGTAACTGTCATGGACATTACTCTTCGAAGTATGAATTTTTAATTTAATTTTTTTATTTCATCTCTTAATTTTAAATTGTAGTTACCTATGAAGACAAATTAAGCGTGTGTTATCAAAGCGTCGTAAGTGCCAATTTGTTTTTTGACGTGTCTATGATATTGTGTCAAAGTTGTGTCATTTCATTTTATGACGTCTTGACATGACATGACATAGATTTTCTTGCTCACCTAATATCTAACAAAAATCAGCCTACTTGATAAGAAACGTGCGAAACTTTTCTGCCGAAATAGTACATATTGTTGTGATATGGGGGGGTGGTATTGTTATATGATGTCAAAAAAGATTATTGTAGGGAATAATAAACCCTCCAACACTTGATAAAAGATGAAAGGTTATAAATTCCAAAATAAATTTGTTATTGTTGAAATTCACAAACACAAAATCATGGTAAACAGTCCGTAGATATCACTTACCTTTATCATAAAAAATTCTCCGGCTATAATTTCTATAATTTCTAATAATTCGGAAAACAAGTTCCATAAATGCATGAGACGAAATCAGGCGGGTCGCTAATTAATTAGGAAGCTATTTAAATTAAATCTGTAAAACATTGTTAATGAACCAAACACAAATGAATACAAAATAAATTTCTTTTTAAACATTTAAATGGATAATTTTATTTATGAACACACAAAAGAAATAAAAATTTAAAATTTATTGGAGAGAAACGAAAACATTAACATCTTATATTTAAATCAATTAAACAAACGTGAAACACAATCAATTAAATTTTTGGTGTCAAATAGATTTAACAAAATAAGAATTAAGAGACATTCTAATTCTCTTTGCCCCTTTTAATTCGTATCTGACCAATCCATTAATCTTAAATTACTATTAAAAAAAATTATTTTAGATTTTAAAATTATTTGACACCACACAAAAAAATTAATCACCCTAACTTGAAGATTAGCAGATTCCTGTTATAGTTAGTAAAATTACCTGCTTATTTGTCGACAAGATGTGCACATTCCATATCATGCATCAAATTGATTTTGTTTGTGATTTATGAAGATAATTATAACTATTAAAGGTGCAACATGTATCTACCATGACGTGAGTACATAAATTAATTCAGTTATTTGCAACAAGATTCCATCACCTTCCTTTAATTCGTCCATTCAAAATAAAATTCAAAAAATTTCTCCAAATAGTAATAACAGTCTGAACACCAAATTTAAACAGTGCACTTTTTTTTTATTTCGCTTTTAGTTCACTTTGGTTGTTCATTATAATTATTATTAATTAAATTATTAAGAACTCATAAAAAAAATTTAAAACAAGATGACATTTGTCATAACCTCACTTTATTGACAGTTAAGTGACGTAAAATTCACCAACATAACGTCCAAATTTTATCAAAATAACGTACAAACTGACATGACTTCTGCTCTGTATGGAAATTCAAGAGAAAGTAACCAACTGTTCGTGCTGTTTTTATAATAATTGGAAACAATTGCGAATCGCTAGTGATTTTCCTAGTTCGGAACTAGATTAATTTAGTAAGTTACTAGAAACAAAAGAACATCTTTCCCACCAAAAACCTTTCTAACCAAATTGTCGATAAACAATTAAATTAATTGTTTAAATAAATGTTATAAAATGAAAGAGATGTGCTGTCATGTAAAGTTTCGTCATATTCGAAGAATTAAGGTGCTGTTTGGATACCTTGGGTTATAAATATTTTTTTATTTAACAGTTTTGATAAAAGATGTGGGTAGCGGTCTAAGAGTCTAAGTTCTGCTAATATTTTTTATAAAATTTTGCGATCGAATACTATACGAAATTAAATTGTGCGTTTGAGATTTATTTTTTGTTTTTTTCTTTGTTGTAATTTTATATTTTTTATGGAACCATTCATAAAACATATCAGGAACTGTAAAACTATATCGGTTTTATCAACTCATGATTTTTCCGCAGCGTGTATTTGGCGGGCAATTTCTTTTTCTATCTCATTTTTAGGTTTTTTTTCTAAAGACTCCTTTAAAAACCAATTGAGAAGTATACACCTATTGGAACTCTGTCCAGAACTCGTATTACTTTATAGACTTTACAACACTCCCCGCCAACTTCGCACAAGTTAATTTCTTCTATGTTGCCTCTAAATTATCAAATAGATACAGCTTCTTTTAGGAAATCGATGGACCGTTTCATATTTCTGTTGATATTTTGTTGGTAATTCCTAATTAGATCGAATTAATAGTGTGGTATAGAATTTAAATTAATTGAATCGAAGTGATTGTCGTTTTTTAAAGATGCTCACTTATAAAAAGTAAATAATAAAAAGTTGTAGAAACGACTTGTAATAAGGATATTAAAAATGAATATCATACGTCGTGTTGAAAAGATCGCTTTTTTCGTTATTTTGATTACTTATGTTTACTTATTTATCATTTATACTTATTCTAATAACTGATAATCTTACACGCATGAACACGTTTGGGATTTAGAAAGGCTTATCTCTATGTACGTGTGTAAATTGCAAATTGATTATTATTAAAATGAGTATATATTAGGATACTATTTGGGTAAATTTCCAGATCAATAGAATTAGTTTCTTATATACGGCTAATCGCAGGTTTTCGCGTCAGACCCTGTATATATCTTGCGATTTAAAAATGTGCAGTAATTGCAGTTTGTTGTTCGGAATTGGATGGAAAAATAGTATAGATAATAATAGCCCATTTTCTGCAATAAATACGATGGTGAAAACCAGTTTCTTATCGGCTTTTATCTATCAGATAATTGGAGAAATTTTAAATCTTCCGATTTTTGACATGCCAAATATCTCGCTTAAATTTGAAATGGTAAATAAAATGTGAAGGACACTCTTCAATTTTTCCGTTTTCATTTTCACATCTTCAACTCAACGGTTCGCTGTAATTGTTGTTATGGTGCATAGTTATGGCAAATACTTGAATTTTTCAAATGATAATTTAGGCTAGTCATCTGATTCATGAAATTGGTTATTTTCTGAGCTTTTCAAAAATATTCAGTTTCTTATATTTTCTGTAATAAATACAGTATTAACGCCCGATATACCAATTAGCCAAGTTTTATTCAAAGACTAAGACTAAGACTAGAAACTATTAAATTCGAAATCGAGAAATTGTTTCGAAAGTTGCGCTTTCCGCTTTTATCCTGTCTTTAAATAAGTGAGATAGACCACATTTCAGGAATCAGAAATTGTAGTTATGCCACCTGTAGAGTTCAAACCGTACTAAGCGGCAATTATTTTAAGATTCTCTCCAGGAAATTAATAATTCGATTATCCGTCAAATAATTTAGTATATTTGGTTTATATGGTATATAAGCTCGAGTGATGTGTGTATAGTTTACAGGCATGCTACCACCAGTTGAAGAGACCCAATAGCTCGAAACAACTCTCCTGGAGTGCTATTTGTGAATTATACACATATCATTATAAATGTGCGTATAATAATATCAATATTCAACTTTTATTTTTATTTACATATAATCTGATAGTGTAAAATCTGGAGATTTTGCTGGCCGTTCTAGCGACCCCCGGCTGCAAATTTACTTTCTTTTCAGGAAGCCAATCATCCGGAAAATTACAAACAGGACGTACATGTGCGGGGGAGAAATTTGTGCAAGGGTTGGAACAAGATCATTTTGCAAAAACTCTAAATATCTTTTTCCCGTGAGATTTTCGTCAAAGAAGACAGGACCTACTATTCTGTTGTTAAGTATTCCTGTCCACACATTTAATTTCTGTGGGTTTTGAGTATGTGCCTCAACCATCCAATGAAACTTTCTATGACTCAAATACATGCAGTCGTGATGGTTCACTGTACCATTTAGACAAAACGTGGCTTTAGCCAAATAGGTAAGTATTTGTCGATGAAAACGTTTTTTGCTTAGCAACAGAGTTTTCGATGTATTTTAATTTATTTACGTTTTCTAACTTTCAATTGCCTTTTGCTAAAGAATTTTCTTATGCAAAGTGTTACTGTTATTTAGACAATTAAAAAATCTATCATAACCAAGAAAAAAATGAAGAGTTGTCATTTAAAATAAATGATACAAAAATGTGTATTTTCATTAAATAAAATTGATCTGTCCGGTGATATTTTCAAAAAAAATTTCTAACAAACAAATCCGATTCGGAACTTCTGATCTGCAAGTTTGTGTTCTTCAATGAATTTGGCTAAAAAAATAGAAATATGAAAGTAGGTAGACTGATTTTATTAGAGAGCCTCATTTATTAGTTCACACAAATAAAACTGGTGGCACGTGTATAAAGCTCCACTAAAAAATAGTTTTTATGATTTCTTCATAACGCTTTTAGTGGCAGCGAAATAGTTATTTGTCCAACTAGAGGGGAAAACGTTTCTTTTCACTTAAGCTCAAAGAATCCCTCTCGAACGTTAGAGAGTGAGACACTTGAGCGAGAGTGAAAGGCGTTTTCCTCTTGTGTTAAACACAAACATTTTTCACATGTCCTAAAAGAATTGTTTCTATCCTAAAAAAAATCTAATCTTGAACTTTATTCTAGAAATATACATAACGAATTAAATTGCGAAGATTTGCTTCTTAAATGCAATAAATTAACTGCAGAAAACTTGCGCTACTGCGTTTTTTCCCCTCTAGATAAGTAAAATTTTAGGCAACCGTGTCCTTTTTCTTCAGTAATTATTTCAAACGGTTATTTTAAAGGTTTTCGTTAGCTTGCTACTTTCTGAAAATATAAAAACCCACCTAGTTATTTTAATAAAATTAATTTGATCTAAAAACGTTGTTTCCGGTGACTCGTAGTAGATGATGGCCCGGTTAAGTACATTTTGGAGATCACTTTCAGTTCCCACGAGTAATACCTTACATCCAATTGCAACTCTAGAAATTCCAGATCAATGCAATTATGCTTCTTCTTTATAATTAACAACCACCAAGGTATATTCACCATTAACACTAAAGGAACGCGGATCAAACTTACAGTTTTGAAGAACAGGCATCAAGATACGAAGCTGGATAAAAAGACGAACTAAATTTAACTCCAAAGGGAGTTTCTTTTCAGATTCAAATGGTCGACAAAGCGTCACTTCGCACTATAAAGAAAACTATAATTTCGTTAGTCCATAACTTCCAAACAATGAGTTAATACTTTCAGTATGTTTTGACAAAACCGTTTGGTGCACTAACTACACAATAATTATTCCATCAAAAAGGAAAATTTCACTATTAAATCACAAAAATCTAAACAGCATCCAGTCTAACATCTTGCTCTGTCGAGAAATTTTCAAGAAGAGAAGGTGTTTTAGAAGAGGCTCGCTTGCCAAAAGAAGCGTGGGTGACATAACGAGTATACTGTTTTTTACTTGGGTGCATCAAAGCGACAATCAGAATAAAATAGGCACGATCTTACAGACTGGTTTTTATTATCGATCGACGAATGGAAAAACCAAAAGACTTCAGAAAAATCGACATTTTGCAGTGGCAATGCCAAACCTAGATGGCGTTATAAAGAAATAATTAGAATTCAAATCTAACCAGAGCGAAAATATTATACTGTGTGTATTATAAGTGCCAATAACAATGCATTATTTCAAAAATACGGAGTGTATAGGAACTAAAGGCAATTCAGAAAAAAAAAACTGTCTGTTACAATGTCAAGCAGCCAAAATTCATTTGGTTGCAGACTCTTGAAGCATCAACATCTTTATCACCCTCAGTCTTACTGTTTCGTTTGAGCGTTAGCTTCAATTCGCTTTGCAAATTACAGCTTTTATCAGAGACCGTTTTCCCTACAAAGCGACATATGAAACGCTAAGAAAAATTTCTAGTCTTTTGTAACTTTTTGTTAGAACATGTGCTTGTGAATGTGATTCGTCTTGTAATTTCTCTAATGTTGTATTAAGTCTAATTAACGAAAATATCTTTTATTCCATGTGACTGACTTCTTGTATCATGAATTGCATTTGGCAACAAGAAATAGGGCACATTAAATGGCAATTCGTTGTTGAATACAATCGAAGTCCAAGTTTGAAAGTACACTTTTTCTTCTTCTTACTTAGTTATTCTGCTTTCTTATCCCGCTGAGTAGATTGTAAGTATACCTTTATTGTCACACTGGAAACTGCGGATTCTTATTCAAAACTACTTCCAATCGAGTAATTGATTTAACTAGAGGTCCTAATTTACGGTATTTTAGGAGAAAGAAATGAAAAATGTTTTGTTTTGGAATTTACAGCACAAGTTATATATTTAATAAAATATTGTGATGTAACCTTTTTGTAAGCTAAATCAATTTTAGTTAAGTTTCAGAACATTCAGGAAACTAAAAACGATTCCTTTCTAGTTTACGTTTAACAAGTTTTTGTGCCTCAGTCAAATTTGTTTTTCTTTCTCAAATAGCAATTAAAAAGTTAACAATCAGTCTTTAAACTCTTTTGTATTTTTTCTTGAATCTTTTAAATTTTCCATAAATTAAATCTATCCATAGTCAAGGACGCCGGCTTGAGATTTTTGAGAACATCGAAGAAAAAAAAACGCGTGATTGCTTAGTAACCTTCCATTAACATCATTCTTATAACTCTTAAATAAATGGCATAAGGTACAGATAAATATTCCAAAAGAAGAAAGAAAAAATCCCAAAAAGAGAAATCCTGCTCTGTTACACAGTTAATTTTCAAACGAAGTTGCAATAAAGAAGATCAACTTTAGAACAGAACTATTTTGCAAGAAATAAATTTTCTTAAACTTGACACATCTTGAACTACCGTAAGCTCTTTTATGCAAAGCATGGGCTAACCGAGTAGTTCTATACAAGTGTTAAGTACAGAACAAAGATGTTCTGGGAATGAGCAGTAAAAAGTAAAGGTCATAATTAAATAAAACGTTCACAAATTTGACATTTTTTCTAAACTAATTAGATTTTTTTCAAATAATTGTTCAGAGTAAATTGTAAAATAGAATTATTACCCAACATCTAGTGACGAAATTAATTTAGCCTACAGTGCAGAGTTAATCTAACGATTCATAAGTGAAAGACCTGGTAGAACGGGTTTAATGTTTTATGTCATTTTCAGTATTTAAGCATAGTGAGACTTCTGTTACTAGTCAGTTTAGAGTCAGTCCATCTGCTTTACATTGGGTGCTTTTCAGATTTACCAATAAATATCGTAAATCCCTTTTGCTATATTACAGTCATCTATTCTAAATTGTTTGTTTTTTATGACGATTCGCTAGAATCTTAAATTTATATTTCAATGGGAAAATCTGAATCCATTACTTTGTTTAACTATTTTTGTATTTGTAAATTAGTTGTTGATATTAAGAATGCCTTATAATTTAGAATTTCAATTTTAATGCCAGCAGAAGTCCAACAAAGCTTTCTAAAAGCTTCTAAATTGAATTAGCTCGTCGCTCGTCGATGCTACTACAGCCGACTCGATGCTTATATTTGCCTATTCATTTGACCAAAATTATTGCAAACTTTTCTGATGTTTTAACAGGTAATATATAAATGTAGAAAATATTACATAGAGAGAGCGGGAACGTTAAGTTAATAGAGATTTTCCAAAAATACTTTCCCGCTTCAGTTGAGTACGCTCACTAAATGTCCGCTATTTATAGAAAGCTACATATTTCTTCG
This sequence comes from Agrypnus murinus, assembly GCA_929113105.1. Classification (NCBI taxonomy): domain Eukaryota; kingdom Metazoa; phylum Arthropoda; class Insecta; order Coleoptera; family Elateridae; genus Agrypnus; species Agrypnus murinus. Next base: position 151,289,123 of record OV816028.1, read on the forward strand.
AATTAAGTTGAATCTTACTTCAGAATCGAATAGCAAACAACATACATCACATATATTTGTTGTTTTTACTGAAAACCCTGATTATAGAGCTCTCAGGGAGTAACCTCATGTTAAACAGTTGATAATTAATTATTGTAGGTTTAGTTTTATCACCGGATTAGTTTTTGGCGCTTTTGTTGTTGGTTGGCACAACCGCTAAATCTAAAACTTAACGTTTTAACATCAACTGGTGTTGTTATTGTTATTATATTATAAAGTTAAAATTTACTTTCTGGAAATTCTACAGTAGTCTATAAAAATAAAAGAGTAATATGCTTTTTAGTAAATAATTCATGGTTTTAAGTGAATAAATAGAAATGATGTGTATATTAACAAACTTTTCTCCTAAGTATCAAGTTTTAATGTTTTTCTAGTTAATTTTAATTTAGTGCTAAATAAAGTTTTAAAGGATCTTATACAAAAGTGAAATTACACAAGTTAACATTAAAGATCCACTGTATAAAAAAAGAATTTTCCAGACAGGGGCGTCCCTAGATACTTGGCTGCCCTTGTGCAAAGATTACTACTGCTGCCCCCAATTTTTATATATGTTGAACCCCACCCCTCTTTAATTGATCATACTCGTAGTAATAAAACAGATCAGACAACAGTTTTAAATTTTATGTTAACTTGTAACAAATACTATAATAAAAATACGTTTATTAGAAAAATAAGTACATATAATAAAGGGTCTACCAATAAGAATGATAGAACTTCAAAATGCTATAAAATGAAAACAAATGATCATTTTTCCTTGATTTGTATTTTATTTTGTAGTAAATTACATAACATTATGTTTTGAATAAGACGTCAGTGAGATGGCCGCCATAGGTACTTTACATATCCCCAAAGAGAAAAGTCTGGCGGCGTAAGATCGCACGATCTTGGCGGCCTGTTGATAGGACCATTTCGTCAAATTATTCATTCCTCAAAACGCTCTCTCAGTAAATTGATCGTGGCACTACAGTAACTTTCATCGGGTGTAATTGATTCTCGATTATCTGCTGGAGATTGTTCTCACACCAGAAGCGGCAATTTTGCTTATTGACAAAGCCATTAAGCCAAAAATGTGTCTTATCTGAAAAGATGATTTTCTTACAAATCTAGGCATTTTGGTTGAACTGTAATAGCGCCCAATCGGTGAACGTTCTTCGCAAACCATGGTCGGTAGGCTCGAGTTCTTGGGTAAGAACAATCTTATAAGGATGTACGCTCAAATCTTTCCTCTAAATACGCCACATAGACATCGGTGAAAGTCCCAATTGCTGAGAACGGCGTACAACGGACACATTATCATTTTCGTTCACACTTTACAGCAGCGATATTTTCCACACTCCTTGCTTTTCGTTGTCTTGTCGGCGGCATACAATCCAGGAGAGTATAATCGCGTTCAAACTTTTCGATAGCAACTCCGAACCGAGTGCGAATTTTCGTAGTACCTTTGTACTACTACTAAACGTTGCTCTTAGGTTAAGCGATTCATGGTGAAATGTCAGACTATACTGACCACAAATTAAAGGCTATGTGCGTTATATATATATAGTGCAATGAGGACTTTTCAAAGTTCTATGATTCTTATTGGTAGACCTAGGGTTCCTAAATATGAACTTAGCTGTGTGTTATTTAGAGTTAAGTCACGTATGTCAAATTTTCCTAGTGACATTTCATATTTTGAAACTATTTATTAGAAGGTTGGTAATCATGAAAATTGGATTAATAAATGAAACTGTCAGTATGACAATTATATAAATCTGAAATTCGGTATAATTAATACTTTATTAAAAACTGTTGTAAAATTGATATATGTACTAAAGTAGTTTGAAAAATTCTCTACAAACAATAAATAAATGATAATGTGCACATTAAAAAAATTTACATGCATAAAAATAAACATGACAGCATAACCTAAAATTTATAACTGACAGCTGCTGAATGTTGTCACTAAAGTAAAAAGAGAGAAAAAAAGTATCTCTGTTTCAGACAGCTTAGTTTTGGTTTAGAAAGAGATAGATTTTGACACCCGTGTCCTAACTCTAAAATAACACAGTTAAAGTTTTCATTTAGGAACTCTAGGTAGACCGTTTACAATCTGGCATTTTTAACCTCAACTATTTTAATAGCATCATATTGTTTTTTCGATAATTTTAATTTGGAATTTGTTATCGTTGCCCATCGCCATATAGGTAGTACATTCATTTTAAATTCATTTGGCTGCCCCAGAATTTGGCTGCCCGTGTGCCGTGCACACCTTCGCACACCGCTGGGAACGCCCCTGTTTCCAGATCCAACTTACCAATAAAGAGCTTTCTCAGATCCTAATACATTTTTAATAAAAGATTTAGAATGACATTGTTTAGTTAGAAAATGAAAAATATATTACACACAAAAGACAAATTCTCGCACTCCTTTATGAAGTTGTTCTATTTTAATTTTGAAATTTAGTTTCTTAAAGCTTTCATTCTTCAATATTTTCATGATAATTACAGATGTTCCAATACAAGCAAAATTTGTTATAATTTATAAACATAAGTAGTTCTAGTAAAGGCCTTTTTAGAACAAAAGTCAAAACTTTTGGAATAAATTATTACTTTTAAATTTGAATTAACTTTTAATATTTGGAAAACCTGAAAACTCACTTTAAAATTTTGATACAAGTAAAAATTTTAATTTTCTGTATTGAAATTTTTAGAAACAAAATAATCAAGAAATATCGAAAAGCTCAGAACAAAAGGAAAGTTTTCAAGGAAAAGACGAATATTAACAATTTTCCCCTCAACACTTAAAATTATGGATATAACCAATATGAAATTCTTGAATTTAATTTAATTAGCATTTAAAATACAATTTGTAAATTACGTAACAAAATTTGAAAATTTCTAACAAATATTTAAAATTTAAAACGAAAATTTCAATTTGAAAATATAATTTCAAATTACGGCAATGTAATGTGAATTTTGGATAACATTTTCGATTTAATCCATATTTGGAAATAAGACTAAGGTGTCAACATTTAGAATAATATCATTAAATTATAGAATTCACAATTAATTAAAAAAAAACTAATGCAATTCAAAGATCTACGATTAAACTTGAAACCAAAATACGAAACAAAGTTGAAATTTGCATTTAAAATACAATTTGTAAATTACGTAACAAACTTTGAAAATTTCTAACAAATCTTTAAAATTTAAAACGAAAATTCCAATTTGAAAATATAATTTGAATATTCAGTAACATAATAAAAATTTTGTATGACATTTTCGATTTAAATCCATATTTTTGGAAATTAGACTTGGAAATTGTCAACATTTAGAATAATTTCAATTAAATTATAGAATCCACAATTAAAAATAAAAAAAAATACTAATAAAAACTACAATAATGAATGAAATATTTTAACCTACTCAAGCTCTCGTATAATTTATTATCAACAACAACGTTCAGTTTTCTAGAAAATACAGTAAAATATAATTTTGTATTTAATTTCAATTAAATATGCTATATCCCAATATAAAATGGTCAAATCCATGAAACAAAAATATTTATGCTAAAAAAATTTAAATTTAAAAATAAAAGCCTGAAATGCTTGAAAGTTTCAGCTTCTGAAGATGTATACCTAAATATTTATCTACTAATAGTAGAAATTACGAAATCTTATAATGTTACAATAAATTCAATACTTTAAAAAAGTGCAGATTTTCAAAAAATTGAAAATGTTAAATAAAAAATTCAAATATGTTAAAAGTAAGTAAAACTAAAGAATTCCACAAAATCTAAGAATTTATTGAAAATGAAGAATTCATGTGTAGTGAAATGGATCCCAGTTTTAACATAATTCAAAAAAATAAATTATGCTATTTAACTAATAAATTCCACGTTTAATACTAGCAAAAGTAAAAGTTTCAAGTAAAGTAACTAATTTGAGTTAATTTACAACAATTATAATTTAAAAAGTAATTATATAATAATATTTAGATTTTGAAAATGATAAAAAATTACAAAATCTATAACACAAAATTATATAATTATATTGTTAGGTATTTGATATTAATTTATTGCAAAGAAATGGGCGATCTTGAGGGCAGACTTAAAGAATGCGAATTTATTCGATTTTATTATATATTTCTTATGTATTCTGTTTATCTGTATTTGAGAAAAGGCAAACTTTTTTATTTCATTATTATTCTTTTAATTAATTAAATTTTTTTAATTGTTTTAATTAATCGTTTACACAGGATTTAACAAATTTTAATTGAAACTGAACAAATAAAAATTCAAATTTTATGTTTTCCATAATCCAGAAATTATATGCTAAAATATACAGAAATAAGAACAATTCGCACCATCTTAAAAATTTTAATATGGGAAAAACTCCCAATTAAATTCATTATTGCAAAGTTATAATTTAAGTGTAATTACTAAAGAAAATCTTAACATTAAACTCTTTGCGTTAAAAAAAATTAATGAATTCAATCATTACCCATAATTGATATCTAATAGGCATTTATTAACAGATTTAACAGGCAAGTAATTGTAATTATTAAAGAAGGGGATGAGTGATCACGGAGGGAGAGGAAAAGAGATATGAGAGAGGGAGAGAGAGATTGCATCTTATTTATGCAGTTTAATAATTACTCTTGAGCTACAACTTTGCAATAAATTGTTAATTTAATTAGGGATTTATTGTAATCGTTTCCTGTGATTGATAAGTTAGGAATTTCATCATAAACTTAGATTTTAACCAAAGGATGGTGCCAATTATTCATATTTTTGTATATTTTATATTAGGAATAAATTATAGGTTATGAAAAAATGAACTGTTAGGTTTCTCTGTTCTATTTGAATTAAAACCCGTTTTATTTCTAATTTTTTCAGTCAGTTGATTAAAAATTAAATAGCAATTAATGTTAATTATAGTATATTAATGTTAATACAAAAACAGAAAAAAAAGTTGTAGGCTATTATAAATTAAAATTATTTTTTCAATCATTAAAAATCTGTTTTAAAAAATAATAAAAAAATTCACTAGTTTAATTTTTAAATAAATCTTTTATTTCATCGGCCAAACTGTTAAAGGCACTATATTCTAAATTAATTTTTATTTGTTTTATAGAAGCAGGACAATTATTAGAAGATATTTTCTTAGTTTGGAAGATTTTTTAAATTATAAATCAGTTGAAAATAAAGTCTAGCATTGTCTCCTAAGCGCGTTATTTATTACATAACTTACGCATCCCCCCCCTCACTATGACTTTACCATCCACCCCGCTTACCCTTCTGCTAACTTCTTGTTGACGACAGTTTCGATCCGCCATTTTCTAGCTCGGCAAGACTTAGAACTTTCATGGAATTTGTGGAGGAAATCAAGAATAAATTGCATCTGAAAAGACTGCACACCATATCGAATTACTGTTTAGAATTTCGCTGATAAATTCAATCTACTGTGGTTCTAGTTTTCGTTTTTGAATAGAAACGAAGGTAATTGTGCATTACTGAGTAAGGAAGATTAATTAGTAGTGGGGCCTTGGATAAAAGTCATTCGGTTTATTATGGTAAGGTTTTATGACTAGTAAAGTCTTATTAACTTTGATATGCAATATATAAATAAAATTTATTAATTATCCATCAGTTAAGTAGATTCTGATATAATTGTGTAGACATTACGACAATAATGTAAGATAAAAGTTTATTTTATTTGTAGCAATACATCTATTTTGTAACTGGAAATTTGGTTTAATTAAATAATCTATAATAAGTTTAATACCTAATAATAATAATCTACGTTTGATTAGTTTTTATGTAACATTTTACAACATCGGATATTTAGATTGATGAGCTACCTCCTATTAATACATTAACTTAATTTGCTAACTATTGTTTATTAACAATATTAATTGTTAACAAAAACTATTTATATTACTACTTCACGTTTATCTCTTATAAAAAATCCTTTTTCATTCTTACTCTCAAAAATATATCACCTGAACTTTTACAGAAAAGTCAAGACAAAACGAACTTTCCCCAAAGAGGAAACACAATATTTCATCGAGACTTCTCAGTGGAAGTTTTCTAATAAATAAACTCGACAAAAATAGATGACTTATCAGACTTGTGTAGAGAGAACGAAAAAAATTGTTAAAAGAAAATAACTATCGTATATCAATGAATCGATCTCTTAAAAAGTGAATGAACCTTCCGCCAGTAGTTTTCTCGTCTCTTACACTCCACTCCTTTTTATAGTTATTAAAATATTTGGTCTCTCGAAAGACACAAACTACCCCAATAAAAAGCAACTCAACCCTATCGCCTCCTGAAAATCCTTTTTAGGAAAATACCACTAGAGAAAAGTAAATTTTATCAGTTGCACGGTTTGCATTTTTAAAAGTAACCAAACGTCTCTGGTTCGTTGTTATTATTGTGAACTTTTGAATTTATTGTTGTTGTTTGTTGTTATTGTTAAGTTGATAATATCTTTTTATTATTATTTAAGAAGAGTTTGTTTGTTTATTTATTTAACCTGGGATTATTGCAAGGTGTACATGTGTGTATGAATTTATCATTGTGTTAATTATAGAAATAATTGTTCTATTTTCTTAATTAAGAATTATACACTTGAACTGTGTGGGATAGTGAGATAAAATACGCATTCTCGTTTAATAAATATTATTTTATATATGGCTTAATCGAAGAATTAGACAAAATTAATTTAAATGTTTACACTTAACAATATTCAAATTTTAAACAACAATTTCGTATCAATTTTATGCGATGATACGATTAAAAAGTCATTTAGAATCATGATTTATAATACTGTTTATGTAGTTAGTCGTTTGCTGTTTGATGGGTTGCCTAACTGATAGATTAAGCCACTTTATATTGAAAATAGCGATAAAAATAATAAGAGAAATAATACGTACTTACGCTGAAATTCAAGCCTAATTCTCCAGAGTAAAAGTTTCCCATGTCTATTGTCCTTCCATTTCTTCTACTGTATACAGTCTTCTTTACACTAAAAGCTCCTAACCTGTAATTTTAAAGACCATGTCAGGATGGCATAATAATGAGTTACACAAGAAAATAAAATAGTTAAATAAAACTGTGCTAAAATAAAAAAAATATATACAAGACCTCCCACCTTCATAACTGTTTTGATATTGAAGAATAAATATTTTTCATACTTGCAGAATTTTTCCATCACTTCTAATTAATTTTCACTCCGCTGAATATACCTCGTCCAGTTTTGGTGCCTTGCACTACTCTAATGACCAAAACTTATCCATTTCTTGTCACATCTTGGAAATCCACTGGAAAGATAAGAAGTGTAGCTTTACAAAAGTACAGAAATAATGAAAATCGGTAAAAAAGTTATAGCCTAAAACAGACACAAAAAAACTTTTTTTTCGCCTACCTGATCAGAAAGTGCTTTTTAAATGTCCTGTTTTGAGGGCAGTTAAGGCTTCTTTGCGGGCCTCTTATGTCAAACTTTTTACTGCCCTCTTATGTCAAATACATAACCTCTACACTACTACTAGATGAAACCACGATTTATTTATGTTAAGTTGGAGATACTGTAAAAATTGTAATTGTTTTTTAAATTGTCATACTTTGACCACTCCTGTGCATTATCCTAAAAAGATTTAATCAAAAAATGAAATCATTAGTTTTTAACATTAAAAATATAACTCATTCGTAAATCTTTTAGCAACAGAATATGACGGAAAATGTAATTTCAAACATATTTTTACATAACCTTTAAAAATATAAAAAACATACGTCAAATTTTTCTAGGCTTCTTAGATCATAACTTTGATTTTCATGTCTTCGTCGATAAATTTGTCGTTTGTTTTTTTCTTCACAGTGTCATTGTATGTATAAATGGAGGTTGTGACAATTAATTAATAAAAAGAAAATTGTAATTTCAATAAATTATACAATGATAGATTAATTACTCATCCTAATTAAAAGTCATATCCTGTTCCTTTTATTTACCAATAATAATGAAAACATTTACTATACGGCCGTGTTGTATGTAGTGTAATGATTATTAGGTTAATTTAGTTAATAAATTACTAAAAACGTCTGGCGTTATTTTCATTTTCATTCATTCCCTCTAACATATGCCTATTTAATTTACTAATAAGTTACGTTACTGTTTAACTTTTGGAATTCTTTTTTAAACTTTCAAACAGGTAGGCGAAAAACTTTTGTATGTCACTCGGACCGAAAAGCATTTGTAGCCCTAAGTTGTCCGCTGCCCTCGCTACGCTACGCTTCGCTCGGGCATCAAACAACTTGCGGGCTACAAATGCTAATTTTCTGCCCTTGAGACACAATATACTATTGTACGACCTATATGTAAAGCTCTATTTCACGTCGGTGTTCTTCAAGTTTCAATTGTCAGAATGAAATTTAACAGTATTTAGAAGATTTCGGGGGTTTTTGCGATTAAGTGCGTATACACCACAGAATTAAAAAAGCCTTTTAATCTCGCGTGTGTTTTTTGCTCTCGCTTACGCTCGGGAAAATAAACTTCATATTCGAGATTAAAAGATGCACTTTAGTCCATTGGAATATAATAGGTACTATAATATTTGAGGAAATTTTTCAGTGGAGAAGTTTATAAAAGGATCTATCAAATATTTTTAGAAAAACCTAAATTTCGTCAGAAAACAGGCCTTACCTTGCAAAAGATCGGGTAGTTCCTAGTTTTGGATATGTTTTGTATGTTAGGGTCCTTATTAAAAATCCAAGTTAACGACCTTGGAGCATCACTGCCATATTGAAAAACAATGGAAATTTCGCATTTTTCCAGTTTTCGAAGAATATCTTGTAAACGCTTTGTTTTACGCGTGGTAAAGTGGTTATTTTTTTATTTAAAAATAGACTAGATATGCTACACTTTGAGTTTTGCCGAGATACAGCTAGTAGAGAATGGGAAACTGGGCTCTTCATCTACTTTCCCTCTAAAAAATGCTGCCATTCTTTCATGCACATTTTTATGCCAACATAACCTTACATGTAGTCATAATTGGAAGAAAGATAGGATGCTGCTGAATACCATAAATCCACAACTGAAGGATATTTCACCATCAGACGCACATAAGAGTTTTAGTCAGACATAACTATAGAAAAAATACTGATGAAGTCGATGAAAATGGAAATGATGGACTCTAGAAATAAGACATCTTCAGAACATATTTGATGAGAAATACTGTGATATTAACCCAGTAACATCTGAGCAACATGAGGATATGAAGTCTACTCACATTACCTGAGATAATGAAAACATGGATAGGCTCAGAAACTGGTTTTCTCAACACCCTTCATTTCCCAAAACTGGCTTGGTCGTTAATGGTGATCAGAACTACCAAAACTTTGAACAGTTGTACCTTGACAACTATTGGGTTCTGCAAAATCATTCTGCACTCAAAATGTAGCAAATTTAGTCTACTTTAATATTGAGAATAACCATGTTTCTCTTAAAACACATCGCTTCGGAGATATTCTGCGAAAAATGTAGAAAGATAGAAATTTTCCTTGATTCTTCAACATAACAGACCGCGCGACGACACGTCATGATCGAAAGTTTGGATTTGGGCCTCAACATACAAAACATCCAAAAACTAAAACTAATTGACTTTTTGCACGGTACAACGTACAGATTGACTGGGCATTGGACTATAATGACATATTAAAATAATTAAAAGAAATTGTTGTTTTGCATATTATTGGCCATAACTTGATCATTTGTTAACCAATTTAAAAAAATACAGAAGAAACAAAATATATCTTCAATAAAACTTTTCAGAATTTTGAACCACTGAAACTTAAAAATTTAAAAAAAAAACTTTTTTTCGTGACTGTTTCAGGCTATAACTCAATCATTTCTTTAGCAATCTTCATTATTTTTGAACTTTTGTAAAGCTACACTTCTTATCTTCCAAGTAGAGAAAAAATTCTAAAATGCGACAAGAAATGGCTAAGTTTTGGTCATTACTGTATTGCAAGAAACCAAAACTGGATGGGGCGCATTCAGCGAACTGGAAAAAAACTCCAGTGATGGGAAAATTCTGTAAGTGTGAAAAGTCTTTATTCTTCAATATCAAACCGATTTTATATAGGTAGCAGATCTTGTATATTTCATGTGTAGCACAGCGTAATTAATTGAAACGAGGTATTGATTTAATACTATTAAATAAATCTATGGATTAAAGATTTTTATACTAAACAAGGGAACATCGTCAGATAACGAATACCGAATAAAAATCAAAGGTATGCGCAATATGTGCCTCGGTGGAACAATAATTAGTTTTTGTTAATGCCCGGTTATTATGCCCTAAGTGGTCACTGAAAGTTCCATCCGCACTCAAAGAAAATGCTGCATTATACAGTATTATACGCTGAATATAGTACAGTTAGAATGAATACAAATAAAGGAAGAAATCTGAAAATTGGCATAGAAAGGTTTTTAAGTAATATAAAAGTACATATTTGTAATATTACCAATTTGATAAAAAAAAACTTAATCACTTCCTTGAGCGGTTGTTTGGGCTTTTTATCCGCACCGAGATTATTTATCTTATATTATATATTATACATTTATATTTATGTACATACATTTATATTTGTTACACACGAAAGGGGGGGGGAGTATTTTGCATATTACCAGCTAGCTTGTGGGTGGTCGTGGTTTGACAACATGTCTTTCAATAGGTGTTTAGCAAAATATGTAAGGTTCAACTAGTTAATTAATAGTCTTACTAATCAATAAAACTCTACAGGAGATTCATGGATAACTAACACGAATACTGGTAATATTAGATTGATCAACCGTAGATTCCCAATTAATAATGAAACATTTGTCGCAATAGGGAAAAACCATTTGAGGATGAAAAATGTTTGTTAAACAATAGATTAGTCACATGTTCTACTTGTTAAAATTTAAACTAAAGGCAATAAACAGAAATTTTTCTACGTATAACGCATTGTCGTAACTGAAACGTAGTAAAATACTACCATTTGACAAATCTTAGAAAATGTATTCACAACCTCCAAAAGTACACAAGTAGAATTCCCTGAAGGTATCCAAAACAAATAAAATAAATCACCGCGAAAGATAACGACATATCCGCTGAATAGTGTTTCCAATAAACTAAAAACTAGAACTAGAAAACTTTTAAAGAAAATTATGAAAATACTGCGCCAAAACCTTGTCTGGTTCCTTTCTTTGTCGTGTACTATAATCGTAATCTTTTGTACCTTGCTGTCATTTGTATATGAATGTTCCTTTCACCTTTTTATGTTTCCGCTATTTTATCATCTATTTTTTATTTTTTTCCATCTCATTTATTCTTTTCCTTCCTTTGGTTGATCTAATATCTCTCATGTTAGATCATTGCTAATTCCGTCGACTTTCACGTTGTCACGTGACTAGATGGCCCTCGTTAAAAAAGTTGGTTTCTTGGCACGGAAGAACAGAATTTGGCTGGCCTTTCGAAGCAACAGGAGTTACGCTACGTGCTCTTTTTATTCAAGCTTCTTTCGACATCTGTATGTGACTGTGACCATTGTCGCGACCCTGTTCGCAGGTTAGATGCCTTGGCATAGTTTGTCTTGTATTTTGTCTTACGGGACATGGGTTGAATCTTTTGCTTTCGGGGTTGGGTTGACCCGAAGTTGTTAAGGTAGCTTCGAATATCGCACGCAACAAACCACGGTCAGTACGCCGAGGCTTGCCAATCGTCATCGTCATTGCATGTTGGTAATAACGAGAGGGTGATATCATGGCATAACTGTTGTTCCGTAGCCCACCAGCCCATTGGTTAACGGCCCGAGAATACAACAAGGTCACACACGGCGGCATCCAATATTTACGAGAGTGCACTTACTGGTTATAACTATACTGTGCCATGGTTATGAGGTCTTTTTGTGGGGTTATTTTTCGATTGTGTTGATTGATGAAAGCATTGATAATCAGGATCTTAGATAGCTGCAGTCTTAAGAAATAATTGCTACCCATTATGTTTTAGACCGTTGGCAGTCATAACGGCCCTTTCATCAGCTTGCGACTGTGGTTGGTATTGAGTGTATCCTTCTATATTATTTCTACCAGTTGAACTCTCCTACTACTATTTGGCACATTTGTTAGCTGTTTTGTTTCAACTAGTAAATCGAGCACGTTTTTGGCTTGGTTTGTGGTTTTCACTTTTGCTTTTTTCTTTCTTTTTACATTTGCTCGCTTAGTTTCTTTCTAACTCGCTTTCTTTTGGCTTGGAGAAAATATTTCCTGGTTCAATTTCCTTATGGCGAGAGAAAAGCTTCTTACGGGTCGATCACGTAGCAGCCTGTATAACATTGATGTATAGCATGTTGTCGTAATTTCGTAGCTTTTTCTGATAAGTTCTTTGGTGATCAACAAAAAGATCGTGTCGTCTTGTCCTAGAACGCTTTGAAATTGATATGGTCAAGTTCGAAGTTAAGCCACGTGACACAGCAGAAGAGTTAGAAAGGCCGTAGTCTTCTACCTTTTAGCTCGCCCAGAAAGAAGATGATTGATGATTACCGGACACTCAGTCCACACCAACTTACTAACTGCCTACTAACCATTGTTCGCGCAACCTGAAGACATTCTGTAGTTCTGTAGTTCACAGTAGTTCTGCATAATGTCCCTTTTTGTTTTGCGTATTTAGACGAAAGCACTCTTTTCGAGTTTCCACTTATAGGAGTTCTGCATAAACTTCCTGTCTTCTTCGCCTACTTGGTCGACGGTTTGATCTTTTCGAAATTTCTTTGCAGCACGCGTTACACCATCTTTTTTCAGGACTATATTCGATACCGAAATTCTTATTAATTCCGCGAAATGTGTTTCTCGTGCCTCTAAACTCTACTTTCTAGTCACCATTGTCGGTTCGTCCACACCGATGTATCAACTATGTCTTCAAAGTCTGATAGCCGCTGGCATCGTTTTCCGAGGTACTTAATCTCTCCCAACAGAAGTATAAAGCCTACGACAGTAAAATTAGTAAACCATGTGGAACATGGTTTACATGTTAAGAGTATAAAATCTTGTAGTTTGTAATGACGTGGGGTCCCACCCACTAGATGATCACGGCCCAAGTTACTCTACTAGCCTAGATTTCAAATATTTAAGAAAACGGAAGTTGACACCGTACTACCAACCTTACAAATGACAAGTTTTATCATGGTAAATATAACAAAAGGAACAAACTGGATTCTACGTTGTGATTACTTTTTATAACATGTGACCATGGTTGATAACGATTGATCTGCTTCCTACGGACGGAAGAAGAGATAAGTACAAATAAAAAGAACAGTTAAATATGATTGTAGTATTTTATTAATTTATTCTTAACCTTGAGCGAGGAGAGACGAATTTAAACTGACAGACTAAAAATGAATGGCTAGTTTTGTAAAATCCTCCTTGAAAATATGCTAGCCCAGATTAAATACGTTAACACTTCAAGTTCAACCGGTGATCAAATTATTACTTAGTTCGATTACAATGAGTTTTTGATTACAATGAACATTACAAATCAATAAATCAAGTTGATACAGTTGTGTGTTTATACAAAGTATTTATAAATAGTTAAAACGTAAATCTCTCATTGACATAAAACATCAAAAGTAAGTGAAATTTCAATCGTATGGAGTTACGGATAAACTAGAAAGGGTAAACGTGCCAGTTTCAAAAATAAATACACAAGAACTACTGAACAAAAGTTATCTCTTATTTAACATAGCAACAGATACTTTGTGACCATACATTTATAATAAAAAATATCAGTAAACGTCTTTGGTAGACATTTTGGTTTCAAATCAGCAACAGGAACACATACCTAGACAAGCAAGCAAGGCAATAAGCACAAACAAATAACATATCGCAAAGAAGAGCAAGTGTACACAAAATAATGGTAAGAGGGACCTCTTATACGGCCTGTCAAAAGGGGTTTTTATACCACCGTGGAGATTTCACTCTCACAAATAATAAATCGGTTTGTACCTAGCGAAAATAATCTCGGTTCCGGACCAGCAGGTTAATCTACTAACATCTTAGTCACCAAGGATATCATTTAGGTAGGTTATGAAATCAACCAAAATTATTATGTACTAACTGTGAAACACATAAAACAGTAGTTGCATTTCAGGCACGTATAATATGTCCAGTTAGCAATAACTTTAGCTGTAATTAGACTAGAAACGTTAATAATCGTTGTTTTCTAGTGATATTCCCGCTTTAAAAGGACAAATTTACAATTTATTATGACACATCAAAACAACTCTTTTTAAATTTACCATTTAGATTTTGACTTAACTCCAGTTGTAATCGGCAGATTTGGATTTCAGATTTTTTAAGTAATATTAAGGTAATTCACATCACACAACTAGAATCAACATAAATCAACATTTCAACAATCAACATCAAAACAAATAAAAGTGAACTTACACTAAAGAAAAGACTGTTTAATCAAAGACAAAAATGGCTACCTGCTTTCCTTTTACATTTATTTTTTTTTCTAAAACAAAATAACAGCGTCCCTACTAACAACACAAATTCAAGTTGCTAAAGATTTGATATACAACCAAATAGTTGTTATTTAAAAACGTTTATATCTTTTGCCTGAACCTGTATGTGATAACAGAACTAGACAACTTGATTTTAATGCAATTTTCTTTGTGTTTAAATGACTTGCCACAGCTACTTTGATGTATTTTAGTTGACTGTAGGTCTGACCACTACAATTCTTAAAAGTAAAACATGCGACCTATTCCCTCTGTGTCAGGTAAAGAGATTCATTCTTAAAGGATTCAATTTCAAAGAATCTAAATTGTCAAATGGTCCAAATAGTTCAATAGCCTCAAAATCTTAAACAGTTTGAAGACATAGGGAACCACGTGCTATTCGAACTGATCGTGTGTAATGCGGATGTATTACTTTAGAGCTTTGTTTAGCTCGTATTTAGTTAGTTTTTGTTAACTCTGTTAGGGTGCACCTTACTCTAGAAAAGAGGACAAAGTCGTTGTGGGTAGGGGTTTTTGTAGTGTGTCGGCTTGTTGGTGATTTAGCACATTGCATTCCAATTTGTAAAGGTGATTATGAGTATGATTTAATGGACCTTGTATACTGCTATCCAGCTAATTGTATATTGCATTTAATTGAAAGTTGATCTTTTGTAGTAATTACAATATTTTATAATCTAAGATTTCTATCGTCGATTTAACTTTTTCTGATCAAATTTTAAAAAACATATTTTGTTATACAGAGTGCCACAAGAAACATATACTAACATCAACTTTGATTTTTCAAATAGCAACACCCATTTTTTGCAAATTCCGAATTTCTTGAAAATTCTAAATATTTTTATGTATTTAATATCAATTGTTTTTGAGTTATTATTAGTTAGTTACATGTCCTGCATATCGGATGTTTGGCATATCGGATGCAGAACATTAGACATCCGACATCCTTTATCCTACATTCTACAGTTTATATTCTATATCCTATATAATAACCTAGAGGTGCTCTTTTACCTGTTTATTATCAAGAGAAATATTAACAATAACACTAATTACAAACACAATTATAAACTATTATCGAACTTAAACTAATTTAATTGATTATTATTACTTCAATATTTATATACACAGAGAATTATTTCTAATATTTATCTTATACTACCACACAATGCCCGTATTTAATTAACTGGTTGACTGTTCTCCTTCTTGCGCGGTGGCGTTTATATATGCATACGTCCATCACTCCGGAATATTCCGCCGCTAGTCTCGAATATTGTAAATGCGCCGGGAACCTCCTCGCTTGTTCGCCGCCAGTCTATATGTGGGATTTTTTCGTTCATTACAATATCAAATCACATGTTCTAAATTTTACCAGTAACTAGTAAATGTTTTTTGTATTTTTGCTAATTAGCCTGTCGTTAAAAAAATTACAAGTGAAGATCAGGTTTTCAATGAGTATGACCTTAAACTCTTTTAAATTAGTCGGCAGTACGGCAGAGTGGTTATAGTGGATTTCTATCGCTTAACATAGTCAAGTCGAGTTTGCGTCGGTCAGGACTCGGATTGGTAAACCACGAGTGCAGTGTACTTGCCTATATGGCTCCGCTGCCTCGTCTCATACGCACATATCCAGTCTGCGGCTCGGTGTGTCTGACGCCTCGACACCGAAATGTATATAAGGTTAAAGACTATACATACACTATTTTAAATTATTAAAAAAAAAACGAAGAACTAAACAGCTTTGGGGTAAATATGGCGTTGTTAAACCGTTAACGCTTAACGCTGAGTACGCATAGATTTCTTCTCGCACTTGGCAGAAATATCGACACTCCAGTGTTTGTCCTTTGCTAGATAACCGTAGCAGTTGATAATGCATGTAAGCAGTATATTTGTCTAAAATGTCTAATTTGGACATTTTTTATTTGTAGTATAACAGAAATAATTAATATCCTTTGAATTTATCATGGATTGAAGTTGCCTTGTTTGTGGGCTTTCGTATTTGAGTTGCTAACCTGTGAAAATATCGAAGCATTTTTTCATAATTTGTGATCCCTGAAAAACCGAAATACAGTTGCACAAGCAACTGTTGGTCGAATAATTTTTCATTAATTTCGACAGTTTTATAATTGCCACGTCCACTCTGACCCTGATCTCCCCTCCATAATTTGCAACGGTGAATTATGACAAAGATCCGGCGTATATGATTTTAATTGACATTAACTACTAGAATATAGAAAATTATAAAAGCCCGAACGTTAATCTTAATTTAATTAAAATTAACTTTAATTGGACCTAATATCAAGAACCCATTTGCAGATTAATTTTATTACCTCAAATTTATTCGTTAATTTTATTTTTATTTTAATAATATTTTAATTTTATTTAATAAACGGTATTACGATCTTTTCATACAGGATAAAGCATGCAAGAGGAATTATGATTTTGACATTCATAATATTGTGTTTTCTAGAGGTAATGTATCATGAAGGCATGGAAATGCCACTATTAATTATTTGTTTTTTAACTATCGATTTGTCTAAATGTTTAGACTATTTTATTACAAACTCAACAACACATCGTCGAATTGTCTAGTTTATTGTAGAAAACTTTTATTTATTTCTACTTCTTTCAATGAAAAATAAATAATTTTTGAATACTATAGAAATAATTTTTATTGATGTTCTACCAGTGATTATTCTAAACATATCTGCTAATACTTTTGTAGGTAGATGGTAAACAGGATAACAATACGTCTTTTTTCGAATTTATACGTGGTATTCGAAAAAACGGGTAACTATAATTACTCTTTCTATAATTTTTTATTATATAGGTCTCTAACTATCTTTTAACTTATTTTAGGATACGTGATTTGAACCAATCTGACCTAAACAAACTTGCTGATAAAATAATCAAAACTGTAAATGATTTTTTATACTATCGTCTGTCCACTATTGAACCAATTCACATTCCTGGATTTGAAAAGAGATGGGGAGTGGTAAAATAAATTAGTACACAATTCAATATTGCTTTATTTCATACAATAGTCTATTCACATATTTAGGGTGTATTCAAAGTCTTGTTTAAGGCTTACAATGTGAAACTGCGAGGAATTAATACGATAATAAGGAGAGGTGATGTTGGCGCTGCATACGAAAGCCCTATACTACGTTTTAATGTTGTTTTAGGTTTAAGAAAGTCAACAGTAAGTTTATATTTGCGATTGTTTATACTAGATATATACCTGTTCAGTTTTGAATTATATTTTTAGTATTCCTTAAGTTATTCCCTAACAGTCTTGGGAATAGGACCCCGAGGAATTTCACGTGGTACTTCTAGATGGAGTCAGTTTACAGTTGATATTGAGAAAAATCTTACAAGCTTTACAGTTAAATTAAACAGCTTCAAATGTAACAGTATTGGGTAACTGTAACACTTCCTAGCTTACGTGGAACCAGTAAAACCCAAAATTCTTTAAAATTTTTAGATTTATCGAAATCAATTTCGGTCCACACGGAGGAGGAATTACTCAGTGGATTTTGAACGGCATTGTTGGCAAAGCAGCTTATTTTTTAAGAGCAAAATTGAGGAAATGGATTTTAAATGTAATAGCACCAAAGTTTGAAGATCGTTTGCGCGACGCAGTCGACAAATACAACGAAATTGCCCCTAAATTATTGGAAAAATTTATTAACAGTAGTAACAAGCAGAAATCTGCCAATATCTCTGAGAGTCTACACGAGTTATCTATTTACGTTAATAATGAATACAATAAATATTTTGATGACTTCTAACTATTATAAGTAATGTAAAATTAAATAAATAAATATTTAAGAAAAATATTATAGGTTAGTTACGAAGGAATGGTCACAATAAATATATTTATAAGACTAAATTACTAAACTCCAATGAACTTTACAAACACCTTATATATACATATAGTGTCATTATATTTGACATGCCAAAAAGGAATTCACCCACGCAATAATTTTAAATAAACATATTTATGAAATTGTAAAGCGACACGTTAGTTTGGTTGCAAAACCTCAATTTTCGAAATAATAATTTTGAGTAATTTTTCTTTTACGAAGTAAAATATGGTTATTTATGCTTACCTGCACACTTGTACACTATAGTCAGATAAAGGATATCTGAAAAACTGATTTTTTTCCATTAACGATGTTGGAGACTATTATCTAAATTTTCAATTTAATGAAGTTTCGACCAGTTTTAATATAAGATTTAACCTAAAACAGGCAAGGTGTATTGTAATGGGGAGGTATACAAGTATTTACTATTTTACCTTATCAATTAATAGTTAAAAATGTGTTTTCATGATAATGAGATTCCTCAGTTGTACAAGTTTCCTGTATTTTAAAATATTACAGCTCTTTGTTAAATTATTTTGGTAGAGGTTTGTAAAGCTGCTTCATTACCACATAACTGTTGCTATTTTAATTAATGATAGCAGATCAACAACATGTAATTATGTTGAGTTTTTGGAATATTCTTTAAAAAGCTGTAATTGGGTTATTATTTGAGTTTGTCGCCATTTAAAAACATGTAAATAATGTTATTGGTTGGTTTTCGTTAAAACTACTTAAAATTTGTTTTTTCTATTTTTCTCTCTTTATTTAACTCCTTTGCTTGGTTTTTGTTCAAGCAGTCTAAAATGTTTGTTTTGAATTATTAATAGGTAAGATGTAATTACTTTTTTTATCTTTTTTTGTTTATAATGGGGTTTATTAGTCTTTTCTTTTTAATGCAGTATATCGCGTATTCCGCGAAAAGGTCAACCTCCACTCCTCAACCTCCAAACTGCGATAATAACGGCTTATTTGTTATACTTTTTTGCAAAAATGTGTGAAATAAGATGAAAACCGTCATTCGGTGCATGTAATTACGGTGGTGGTTAAAGGCAATAATGTTAGTCAGTTTATTTTTAAATTGCAGTTCAATGTTATTGAATAATAATAAAAAAAATGTGTAAGACAACTAAACATCGATTAAATTAAAAAAAATTGTGTCTTGACTTCAATAAAAATATTAAATGAAATCTGCAGTTTTTGGTATGTCACAGTACGTAACACATGTGACATTATACGTAACGTCTTCAAGATCTACATTGACCAGTAAGGACATCCTAAAACAAAACCGTATGTATGGCATTATCTTTGGTGTTTTTCCTAAAATTGTATAATTAATCAACTCGTAAGTTTTTTATGAATAGTTCACAGAACCATTATAAAACTTAATTACGTAGTATTTCATGTCTCCATTTTATCACTTGTACGTAACGCACGTTTTCGCTTGATATGCTCGTAAATGGCACCTAATATAAAACAAACTAAATGTATTTTTATTAAGAGCAAAAAATGCATCAAATTAAAAGTTTAGTTGCTTAAAAGTAGTTTCTGGGGCTTTGCTAATCATAAAAATGAGTCGTAAGGCGTCACGGTACGTAACCGCGGAATGCGCGATATGTAATGAATTATTTTTATGTTCATACTTTTTGCCATCTATGGACAAATCACGCATATATGTATTTGTGTTTATTCATAAAATTTACTTAATTTCACACATTTCAGTGATGTTGTTTTCTAACCAATATAGAGGGTGACATGTGGACATTTAACTTGACCTATTTTTGACTTGTTTTGTATGCAAATATCTCAAATGACGTGTTAGCCTTTATTTTGTTAACTGCGCTTACTTAAATTAATTTAAACTTAAACCTAATAAAATACTGGTGTGCCATAATCACGCGATCGCATATCACTTTTGGAAGAAGTTATTCTCGACCCTTTCCTGATTGATCAAGAAAACATTACTAGATTCATCATATGTTCGATAGAAGGGGCCCTTCCACACCGGAAGAACCACGGGACATGACCAGTAAGTTACCCTCAAATATTTTATCATTGATAACATCACTGAATGTATCTTATGTTCAACGCATTGACACAAATTTGTTGACATTTTAAAAAAATTGACATAACATTGCTTATGGAGCAAATTCGAAGACTCGTTAAGAATGTTAAGGAGCTAGAAGTAGTAATGATGCAAAATCGCAAGTTTCGCGCTGAAATTGCCCTTGTTTTACAAAGAAACGTAAATTCATTGTTGAACGTGCTCAACAACTTTCTATCAGAGTTACAAATGGACATGCTCACCTACATAGCCAGGAAAATGAATAAGTCAGTTTCTGTATCTTAAATATAAACAATTAAGAAAGACTCGCGATAATTATCGTAGAAAATCAATACAGTCCATTAATTAAGTTAATAGTTAAATAGTTGTTTGAAAATTAGGTTTTATCGACATTCAAAGGAAGGCTTATTTTGTATTGAACATATAAGTGTAGCATACCAATGGATTCGGAATTTAATTTCTTATAAGTTTATCTAATTAGTTTAAGTTTAAGTTAATACAGATTTATAAATAAAAATAGGGTTAAGAATGTTCAGAAAGTCAACAGGTATTTGTTTTATGCAAAAATCACATCACATTTAATTTTTTGACAAAAATATATAAAAAGACGGCCATTTTGTAACAATCTCAAGTTTATTTTTTATTGTTACTTGGTAATAAAATTATATAATTGTGTTGTTATTCTCTATATTTATTTTGATAAATGTGTTTTTATATTACTTGTCCCTAGATATAAGAATTTAGTTATCCATTGAAGCGACCCGACTAAGAGAGTTAATTTGTTTGAGAGTTGGACTTTTCGCAACTTTATATTTAGCCGGAGCATTATTTCAATTAAAGGTATGCAAATAGCGAGTTGAGTATTTCATCTTTATTGCAATTGCATCTATGTCTGTGTCTAGTATTCAAATAATTTATTTATTATAATAAACTAAATTATCATCAAATCTAATAATCATATCATTAGTCGTAGTAACGTGGGGCATTATTAAAATTTAAATTACCCCCCTCATAATAAATGATATCAG
Source organism: Agrypnus murinus (assembly GCA_929113105.1). Taxonomy (NCBI): domain Eukaryota; kingdom Metazoa; phylum Arthropoda; class Insecta; order Coleoptera; family Elateridae; genus Agrypnus; species Agrypnus murinus. The sequence goes on from OV816028.1 coordinate 151,310,653, forward strand.
TAGATACAATTTGATCTAGTAATTACTTTAAATTAAATAAACAAAATATAGTAAAGAAATTACATAAATAAGCTATCAATAAATTAAATGTCATTCAAGAAAATAAAATAATTGACAATTATCAATTTTAAAAACGAGTCATTTTAATAAACTTCAAAGTGCTACACTGAATCGGTTTAAGAATCTCACAGAAAAAGTAAATCGTATACTCAACACACCCAGTAACTAAATAAAGAGTAATCCTGTAGCAAGCAATTTTATTAGATCAATCCATAGAATTTAGAAGAATAAGGATATATACAAAGATTTACTGCTTTAAAATCAAAATAAGATATTTAGCTCAATAACACACTTGAAAGTATTAAAAATAACAAACTTTATATAATTATTTAAAAATGTTACAAACCGGTAGAGTTTCTATTGTTAAATTAAAGCACTCAGATTATTATTTTATCTCGATATCCTCGTATGAAAAGATGCTTTCATGAACTTAAAGATTATTAAAGATCAATGAATAGTAAGTATTCTCTCATAAATTTATATAATTGCACTTTCCAAGTTTTGTATGAAATAAAAATCACGTGAAAGCTTTGTTTGATAATTATCTGTTAATAATATTTAAGGATAAAGTAATTGTTCAAATTTATTATAAAACGATTCAGTAATTCAGATGCACAATTTGGTTTATTGTTCTAGCTGTCTATTAATGCGAATTCTTATTATGTATAAATTCACAAAAATAAATAAGATAATGTCAGTATCAAAACAACTTTCGAAATAATTAAATAAAATAATTCCAAAAGATCAATTTCAATTCGATTCATAACTATATTTCTGTATTGTATAATTAATTTAATATATGCTGTTGTAACTATTATAATTATAATAATATTTTGCGATAACGTATGTAAACATGTTCAAATAAAATTTAATACAATTCCACCCAAAAATCAGGAAATCACTAGAAAAAAAAAAAATAATGTCCAATTCAACAACGTTAATAATATTCACTAGGCAATGTAAGAAAACTCTTATCTTTTAGCTTTCTTTTAAGATAATAATAACATAATAATCATAAGCAAAGACTTAACAACTGTAAATGCCTACTGACTTAGTGCTGTGTAACTTGGACGTTTTCATCATTAGATCGATACTAAAGTTAGTAGAATTTATCTCATAAAGGTTTTCAGTGTCAAATGTAATCTTGACGTAAAATCAATTATTATGCATTTTTAAGGTTTTACGCTAATCTGTAATCATCACACAAACCATTATTTAACGTTCATAAAAAGTTCATATCATAGGAATAATAAATCACAAACAAATTTTATGTAACTTTAACTAAACGTTGAAACTCACTATAAAAGGAACATGTTCTACACAAAAATTTTACAATCATTTGCATTGACCTCATATATTAAAATTAGTAATCAAAATTAGTTAAATGAGACCTACTAGTAATTTTGTAAATTATAAAATCTCTTATTTCTACTTCGTTTCCTTTTAAAATAAAAGAAACTATGATTTAATTTACCTGCTATTTCCAATGTTTATTTAGAATTAACATTTTTATTCTTATTTGGTATACATTTCTTCTTTGTTTTGTTTTCGCTATTTTCTTTGAGGGCAAATTTAACATCTCATTGTCGATTATATAACTTGTTAAACCTTACCTAACAACTATCTACTGTACAATGCCCCATATTTACAACTCTTCTGCAGAAATTGAATTACATCACTTCAGAATATCTTAAAACACGAGGTAAGCGTCATAAATTCTCGGCCCGGCAGGCTTCTACAGGTGCCAACATGTTCAAACTTCCGTCATAGTTGAACATTAAGAGGCGTACACTATACAGTGTGTCAATTTGAAAACTTCCCACCCCTAGTATCGCTAAACTGGCAAATTATTTCAAAAATCGCTGAGGCACGTCAAATTTGTTTTCAAGGGGGAAGAATTTTGACGTATAAATTATATCGCCCCCTTCACCCCCTTGCCCCCCAGAGCCAACCTCCCAAAGATCTTAAATGGGAAAGGCGGTCGAGTGAGACATCATTTTGAAGGGCTTTTTATTCTCTACATTTTGGTGTGCCATTTTTTAAATTTGAATGCTGCGTTGCCAAGTTAAGCATCTTTGAATATTGCAAAATTGAATTTTTGTAATTATTTGTGTGATACATTAAACTCATAAATTCTCATTGAAACAGGTTTTGACGGTGGTACGTTGTTTTAAGAAATCAATTTTTACAGATAAAGTACCATTGTACCTACTAGATTAACGTAAACCACAAACAAATTAGAATGCGTAAATATGAAATTTATATTTCACTGTTAAAAAGTGATCAAAATGTTTCCGTTTGGGGCAAGAATATCTTGAAGATGATTAGCGCATCGGTCGGCCAATGGAAGCGGTAATGTCTCAAAAAGTTGCAAGCATTGAAGAAATGGTATTAGAAGATAGCTGTTTGAAAGTTAAGGAGTTAGCAGTGATGTCTGACATTTCGGAAACAAGTGTTCGTCGAATTCTTCATGACCATGTGGGTATGAATAAAATTAGTGCAAGATGGGTACCGCCGCGTCTTCTTTCTGCTGTTCAACGTCAACGTCGCGTCGAATGTGCGCGCTCGTTTTTAAACTTGTGTGGAGACGACCCAAAGCCGATTTTGGAGTCTATTGTCACTGGAGATGAAACAATGGTTCCGTTTTATGATCCTCTATCTAAAAGGGAAACGATAGAATGCCGGCGACCCGTTGAACCTCGTCCCAAACAGGCAAACGTGTTAAATCGACAAAGAAAGTTATGGCAACAATATTCTGGGATTGTGACGGCATTTTGCTGATTGATTTTAAAGAACGCAATACAACTGTTAACAGTACATATTATGCGTCTTTATTGCATAAATTGAGAAACAATATTCGTGAAAAACCTCGAGGAAATATTGACAAGAGGTGTTCGATTATTACACGACAATGCACCCGTTCCTACTGCCGCAATTTTACAAGCTGCCATTCGCGAATGCGGCTTTGAAGCATTGGATCATCCATCGTACAGTCCGGATATGGTTCCTAGTGACTATTATTTATTTTCCAATTTAAAGCAAGACCTTAGGGGACGTCGTTTTAAGGACGAGAACAAGTTGCAAGCAGCTGTAATTGAACATTTTGAACACAGGGCATTGAATTATTAATTCAACGTTGTAATAAGTGTATTGACATTAGGGGATATTTTATATTGAAAAATAAGAATTATTGTATTTTACCAAGTTTATTTTTTCTATATCAGGCCGAGAATTTATGGCGCTTACCTCTTACTTATAACGCTAATATTAATAATTTTATGCAATTGTAACGGCTTCTAAAAATTAGTAAGTCCTTTCACATAATTTTGAATAAATCTTAAATAAATTTAAAAATTTACATAATACGATAAAACAATAACTCAATAAAATGGTTCTATGAATCAATTAAATTAATTAAGACCCTAACTTAAAATCTAAACATCTGAGTTCTTTTCATCATTAAATCGATATTAAAATTAAAACAATATGTCTCATAAAAGTTTTATGTACCTACAAATGTAATCTTAAGGTAATATTAACTATTGCGTATTTTAAAAGGTTTTATAACTAATTTGTAATGAAAAGCACCTTAATTAACGTTCTTAAAAAGTTACGCGCTATACGAATAACAAACGACAAAGTTAAGATTTAGTGCAAAAGTTAACATTTTTCACTGGAAAATTTGAATTTAGAAAAACAGTTAAAAAAGCAAGCCGAACCAATAAAACGAAGCTGAGCCTAGTCAATACCAACAGCTTATCGTAGAGTTAAAGTGAAATAAAATGAAAAATATAGGCTTGCAGCGTAGGTTGCAAGCTGACAAATTATTTTTTCTAAAAATACAAACTCAAGGTAATCTTTAAAAGTAAATCTACCTAGAGATAAATATAATCATTAGCCTTACTTAATTAACAAATAATTCATATAACAGATATCCAAATTTTTACCCAAAATAGGAATACAATTTTTAGCTTTAATGAACCTATTCCTAATAATAGAAATCTAGTATAAAACAATCCATTCATTCGAGTACATGTAAATCCGCTTTCGCATTTTTGCACGTCAACGTTTTATTTTGAATACGTCCTTTATATAAGACTGTATTATATAGAAAATCTTCATTGTATTTTAACAGATAAATTTTGAATATTGTTTTTATTTCCTCTTTCAGTTTATAAAAGCCAGACCTTAGAAAGTACTAGATTAGAATCAGGTTTTACATTGTCATCTAAGGTAATAATTTTCTAAAACCGCTTTATGATAGGTGATTTCGCTATAAACGTTTATTGCTATTAAAAGTTGGATTCGAAAGGTTTCTCGTTCAACGCAAAATCAACCTTTGAAATTGTGTTTCCATCTTAAGGAAATCCAGCAATAAATTACAAAATTATTAATAACATTTTCAAACAAGCCGGCGTTCGTAGGCAACTATGGTTCTATTCGAATCTGTCAACCTTTCAATTTTCCCTTGCCCGAAATTTTTTTTAATGAGAATTTATCTCTTGCATACTTTGACTAGCTAAGCCGTGTTAATTAATTGTAAGGCTAGCTTTCATTAGTAATAGCAATGCTAGTTCAGTAAAAGTTCGAACAATGAAAAGAATAATTTAATCTAAGCACATTAACAGTAAAAATTATGCATGCCTGATATAAAACAAGATAAATAGTAAATTTATAATAATTAGGTATCATATAAAACAAACGAGTCTGTTATAAATTCCCATCAATTAGTGGTAAGCGAAGAATATTACGGGCAAATTTTCGTTTGCCATAAAAGTTAAAATCGGGAATATACATACGGAATAAGCAATCATTTTTCTTACTATTTATAGATAATTTTAGGTTATTATAACATTATGGTTTGTTAAATTTTATTATTCAACCATAAACGACATTAGAATCGATTCAATATGTTCGATTTTTAGTTTTAGAATAACTAAAATAAACAAAGCAATTATATTCTTAATTAATAATAACAATTTTTAATAAAACCTCCAAAATCGTAACGATAAATGACCATTTTAGAACCAAAACTTTAGTAGTAGTTTACATAAATAAAAACATGGATTTTCTAGAACGATACCTTCTCATAAAAACAATCTTACTACTAGTAGTTTTTTATGAAAATTTATTGTTATTTTCGAAAGTAAACGCATTTGGCACGAATACACGTAGAGATGCCTCTTTGGAAAATTCGCGTGAAAATATTACTTTAAAAGAACGAGCTGTGGACAAGTCATCAAAGGTTGCAGATGACTATTACTCTTACGAAGAACCCAAGGTCGATAGTTCGCACAATAAGAGTGTTTCATATGACAATGTCACTACCAAAGTACCACGTCCTTCTTTAGGAGGTGTAGATGACGATTACTATGATTACAAAGCACAATATGGCGATACTGCTAAGGAAATGTCATATGGACGTACCACTTCAGCAGCACCAGAAGTCAAAAGATCTAGAAAGCCTTCACATGTTGAAACAACTTTAAGAGCTTCACATGACGATTACTATGATTACGAAGCACAATATGGCGATACCGCTAAGGAAATGTCATATGGTCGTACCACGTTAAAAGCACCAGAAGTCAAAAGATCTAGAAAACCCTCACATACTGAAACAACTTTAAAAGCTTCAAATGACGATTACTATGATTACGAAGCACAATATGGCGATACCGCTAAGGAAATGTCATACGGGCGTACCACGGTAAAAGCACCAGAAGTCAAAAGATCTAGAAAACCCTCACATACTGAAACAACTTTAAAAGCTCCAAATGATGATTACTATGATTACGAAGCACAATATGGCGATACCGCTAAGGAAATGTCATACGGGCGTACCACGGTAAAAGCACCAGAAGTCAAAAGATCTAGAAAACCCTCACATACTGAAACAACTTTAAAAGCTCCAAATGACGATTACTATGATTACGAAGCACAATATGGCGATACCGCTAAGGAAATGTCATACGGGCGTACCACGGTAAAAGTACCAGAAGTTAAAAGATCTAGAAAACCCTCACATACTGAAACAACTTTAAAAGCTTCAAGTGACGATTACTATGATTATGAAGCACAATATGGTGATACCGCTAAGGAAATGTCATACGGGCGTACCACTACCCAAGCACCACAAGTGAAAAACTCTAGGAAACCTATACATGTTGAGACTTCTTCAGGAGGTTTAAACGGCGATTACTATTCTTCCGATGAACAATATGGTGATACCGCTAAGGAAATGTCGTATGGTCATACTACTACCGAAGCCCCACAACTCAAAAACTCTAGGAAACCTTCACATGTTGAGGCATCTTTAGAGGGTTCAAATAGCGATTATTATTCTTTCAAAGAACAATATGGCGATACCGCTAAGGAAATGTCATATAGCCATACCACTTCTGATGTACCACAGTCCAAAAACTCTAAGAAACCTTCACATGTTAAAACATCTTTAGAAGGTCCAAATAGCAATAACTATGCTCACGAAGCAACACTTGTCGATACCACTAAGGAAACTCCACAAGTCGATACCTCTGGGAACGATTCACATGTTGAAACCTCCTTGGGAGCCTTAGATATTCTTAAGAACATTGAGTAAGATAAATTTTACAAACTTTTTTTTGTATATAACATTTCAAGTAAATTCTTCTATGATCCAGAACGGGGAAGAAGGTTCCAACTTCAGGGTGGAATGAAATTGCTGATGAATTGATGAATCTAGTAAATAATTTTTTTCATAGACGTGGTGTAGATCCGCTTCCATTACCTGGATTTGAAAAGTCATTTAAAAATCTGGTAAATCGTCTCAATTTCAGTTATACTTCTTGTAGAATTCTCATATTCTTGATTTTTATAAACAAAACTGTTCCAAGAATTACACAATTTTTCACCTATGTTGTCATTTGTACATCCCCCCTCTTTGTCGCTTTATTTTGATTTGATGCTACGAAATGGTCATATGGCCATTTCATAAATGTAATACTCCTCAAAACGTAACATAGCATCCAATAGAACAATTTCGAGAATACATTTACATTTAGTCCTTTGAAATAAACCGTTGATATTTTTACACACTGATTGGTACCCAAGTGACAACGCAAGTGAAAAATACTCATCATTAGTATTTTTGTTTATACGTTTAATAAATTCTAGAGCTGGATAAAAATTTACGATGGCAAGTTGCATGGCATTGCAGGAGTAAAACGTCTAAGTAACATTACCATTGAGGAAACAGCACTTAACCTGAAGCTTAGACTTATGATTGGTATACCAAGCTTAACGGTATGAATATACATTTATTTCAACTGTACTTGAATATTTATTTTAATTAAATCGCATCAAACTATAGTTTGGAAATTTCCAAATCTTTTCAGGCAACCTACAAATTTGAAGCCAAATTTTTAGGTTTTACTACAAAAGGAGACATAGAAGCCAAATCTAGTAACATCTCGTTTATTCTTATACTAGAAGTGGACCCAAGAAAAATGAAAATTGTTATCAGAGATGTTGGATTTCAGACTATTGGGTGAGTTTGTGAGTTCATTTATAGTTAGAAAAATCAAATAAAATTATTTTGTTATTTTTAGTAATATGGGCATAAAATTTAAAAATGTGGAATACATTGGATCAATTCTTAATTGGGTAACTTCTCTTGTACTTCCTGTTCTGAAACCAATCATTAAAGACAAATTAAAGGTGAAGTTACCACTACTTTTGGCTAGTATTGTTAGAAAGCTCAATAAAATAATATCTAATGCATTGTCTGCACTGATAAAACGCAACAGAATACGAGCAGTTTCGAGAGTACGGGTTAGCAAATTAGGATCTGAACAGAAAATAATGGCGTCGCTTCTGTCGGTTGCAATGTGCTACAAAATGGGAAAATGTACTTCCAGTGGTCCAATTAAATGTAACTGTGTATCTTTAAATCGTCTTAAGCACGACCTAGCCTCAAATCTGAGACATCAAGCCCAATAAAGCAATATTTTTTTATTTTTTCTTTATTTAAACTGCCGAGCTTGTTAAATCTGCTATTTTGATCCCTAATCACAACAAATATCCATAACGTAACCAAATTTTTTTAACACACCAGAAAGATATAATTGAGCAAATAAAACAAAAAAAAACGAATAAGAATTAATAACTACTTCACTTTACTGTAAAAAGCATTAAAGAAGAAATGGGTACTTTGGCAGTTTGTACACGGTAAACTGTTACCCTAAGAAAAGTGACTGTTAAAAATTCTGGAACTAGTTCTGTTTTGTCTCTATGTGTTTGATAGAAATAATATTTCTAAGTTTCTAGTAATTCCTAAATAAATTTGTTTTACTTATTATTAACGATTATTATTAGTTAATCAATTACTATTTAAATTTAAGTATTTTTAGCGAACTTGCGCATATTTTGTGAGCGTGATTCTCACCACGACCAAAACAACTCACTCCATATTATTTCAATCTCGGTAGTGCAATTTCTTAGGCTGCTTGTGGTGAGCTATTAGAACTGAGGAGGAACTCTTCTGTGGCCAAAACATACGAGATAAGTGAGGTAAAATTAGAATATTACAAACACATGTAATTCATCTTAGAAACTTAAATTATACACTTTAATGTCAAATACTCTAGAAAATTATATACCTAAGATTATATAAATAAATTGACAAATTGATAAACAGCTTCCGCTTAATACGTTCAATTTCTAACAGCCCACAGAACAGCAAAGATATACTACGATGTAGAGACTGCTACGACAATAAATCGGTAGCGGAGCGCTTTCTGCTTACGCAGTAGGTGTCATTTTAAATATTATTCGTATTCGTCTTCCCATTTATCTTTTGAGCAAAAGCATACCGCGTTTTTGGCAAACTTGCATAAACTTCTTCATCTGTATTCCAATCACTGCGTTCGGCGTTCTTTTATCTCTTATAAGACGGTGTACGGAGATATACAGCGATAGCGGAGCCAATTTTGTTAAAGCGAACATACAACAAATGCCATTAGTGCAATCTACAATTAAACTTGGAAACATAACGTGCCATTTTAAATTCGTGTCAATAGCATCACTGTTGAATTCGCCATTTTTGACTTTGTTGAATTCGCCATTTTTTACTTGGTTAACTTCTAAATTGAACGACTTGTCAGCTCTTACTTTAGATCAATTTTTAAACTTAGAGCGTTTAAGTTCTTCTTAAATTATAATTTCTAAATCCGTTACAAACTTGAGGCGCATCCGACGATGACAACTCATATTTTTAGGGCTGTAGGCGCATACTATTTTACATGCACTAATGCAATGTAGTAAATGGACACAATCTTCTAGTCTAATTAAAAAGAAACACGTTTGTTTTGCTAAAGATTATCTTTTGCTTCAAATAAAATGGATTTTAGGGAGAAGGATAAAACTGCTGCTTGTTTTTGGCGATTTCATATTTTACATGAGTTATTTTCGAACATGCCGATTTCAACAAACAGTACCATTTCTTGGTTCCTAACATATTTCTTTTATAGATTTCTATCTCTGAAACTATTTAGATAGAATGTATGGGAATGACCCAAAAAATCTAGAGTCAGAAGAGATATAAGAAGAATAAAGAATAAAACTTCCTTCGTTTTCCATTGCCTAAGGTGTACCTCCAAGCCCCTCGTTAACCAAGAAATTTGAAACAGCACACTTAAAGAGAAAGTTGAAATAGAAGGGTCGGGGAACCTGTTGGGCACAGCTATACTTTGCACATATTAAGGGTGTAACTAATATAACTAGAAATCTCGTAATGGAGGGTATTTGTAATGAAGAACATATTTGCCTTATCAACATGTGGTCGCTTTCTGCTAGTTGGTTGTAACTCACAATACATTAAAAATACTAACTTTTTTAAGTTTAAATAAATTTTAAAATTTATTAAAATTTAAAAAATTTTAAAAATTGCAAATTATAGTTCTTAATACTTATTTCTCGTTATTTCTCTTGATCGTTTCTCTCACGATCCACTGTAGGACTTTAAGGGAGTATGAGTTCCTATTGTACGTCCTTCTTGCCATTTTTCCTGCACTTCTGCTTATTTATTGTTTATTTCAGCATTTTTGGTTCCATTATCAGTGACTATCAAACATGGTTGCCCACGTCCGGCAATGAAACCCTTAAGAGCAAGGATACAGAAATCGTTATTTTAATGTGTATTTTCTTCACTGACGGACACTCGAAAAGCACTTTTCTAAGCGCTTCCCAATACTTATTATACCAGATGATAATGAGAATAAGGCCAAACAGAGAAATATTAAGCACAGTTCCGGACTTACTGGCAGGTAAAGACAAAATAGCTAATTTCCGGTTTCGTCGAAGATGCCAATAGCTTGGGTTTTTTAAATGGAACACCTTGTATACTTTACATCTTTTGTAATCTACGAATTCTAAACATAATCATGGCAGTTGGAAATTACTATACTTTGTTTACCCAACAAAAATACTTAAGCCACTCCCTAAAAAAGCGCGCGCTATTTGAATAGAATTTCTCTATTGGTCGTATTTTTAAAACCCGTATTATAAAGCGTATACTTGCATAAAGCATATATCTGATAATTATTTTATTTTATAATTTTTTTATCGATTTTTACTTTTCATAACAACAGATTAAAATAATTATCATAATCATTTATTAAGAGAAGGTTGTTATCCTTTACTCAAAAAAATCACTAAAGTGCAAGATGACGTTTCTTCATCGAAATTATAGTCAGATTAATTAGTCTTATACATATTATAATTTTTAATGTGACAACTTTGTTATTGTTATAAATAAAACTATACGAAAACATTTTGTAATTATGGAAAATTAGTATGATACAATGAAAATTTGACAGTTTATGCTTATACAATTTATTTTGTTAATAAACTATAAAATTAAATTTATTATTAACTAGGACAAAACATAAGTCAGCTAGCTGGATGCAAATGGCTTCAAACTATCATACTGCCTTGCTTGATCAAATTTTCTGCTTTTTCAAGTGGCTTTCTTTCTGGCTTAAGTTTATAAAAGTTCCGTTTATCACTTTTAAAATGTCCGGCGGCGTACAAATTCTATCATTTTCAGGATTCAGCTTTTACTTCCTTTTTAGTTAAAATATACATAAAATATTACATCGCGTTGTCAATAATTATGTATGCTCTCCTACGATCCACATCCCAAAAGCCACGTTCTAATGCTAAACGAAGCAACTAATTCTTTCTATGTTTACAGTATAGTATGGTAGAGTGAAGTGGATCTTACTAAAGATTTAAAGACTAGGACAGTGGTGGCGAACCTATGACCCGCGGGTCAGACACTGACGAAGGTTTTTTAAATGGCGCATGCGTTGATTTTTATAAACTTATGTTTTATATCATAAAAGAGAATAGACAATCGAAAATATATATAGGGTGTGTATTCATTGAAGGGTTTTGGCTGGATGTTCTTCAAACGAATATTTTTCGAGAAAATGAATTTTAAAGTTTTATTAAATTTCCGGTCATGAAACACTAACCTGCCTTAATTTGTACAAATTTAATTTAAAAATGTGATACCCTTTCAGATGTACCTGCCTTTTAAAAATTGTTGTTAAATGTCACATAAAAAAGCAAATATATGGCTGCCTGAATGCTTTAACGTAAAAAATGTATCCAGAAGTTTATTACTGAGTAAATACTTTTTAGAAATATGATCCGATGCACAAACCTTAAATATGCATTTGTGTTGATATTAAAACAGATGTTGCAAAGAAACATGGCATTTATTTTTCTCAGCTAACGGTAATTAGTAATTACATATTGTTATGTTGGTTTTATGGCATATGGATTATTTCAAACATATATACTCACATATTCAATTCCCTTTTATCGCATTTATCTACACAAATAATTTAAGTCAATCCATCAACTTACAATAATTTGGTGTAATTAATTCTTACACATGGTGTCATATGTCCAAAAATCTCAAGGTAGATTAGAAATGTAAGAACACATTTAAGGAACTTTTATACAAATCCAGATGCCAATAATTTCTGAAAACTGGTAATTCGATAAACAGATCACGACACACTTCAAAGGGATGCGGTATTTTCCCTTCTGCGAATTCTTAATACGCATTTTGTTTAATATTTAAAATACAACTAAAGTTATTTTCAATGCGGTAGCCTTTCATATAATTTATGTAAAACTGTAAAAGTCTATTTGCAAAGTGCACTAAATGTTCAGAAAACAAGGACTGTTCCAACATATTTTTAATTTCCATTTTACCCAATTTGGATTTGTCATGTATTGTTTATTATTAAGAAAATAAAATAAGGATTTATGCATTTAGTGAAAGCTCGAGTGTTTTTTTAGATCTAACTATCTTCTGAATGAATTAATTATTATTAGGTCATATGCGCTGTTTTAATCGTTAGAAATTATCGTATTTTACCATTAGCATACTATTATTGTCACGTATCGGGCTTTAGCTCAGGTAATTAGAGAACATACTTACATACATCGCTTGGCTTGCTTACGATAGGTAGATACGGAGCTTTGGGATAGAAAGGCCTTTAGGATTGGGTAAAAGAAATAACACACAAACCATAATAAAGGTTAAACAAGGTTGTATTAATTAAGTGAATAAAGAGGAAAGCAATTGAACAATTATAATATTAATTAAAGAGTTAACTTACATGATAAATAATGATTTATTCGCTGATAAATCATCCATCGATGCGAGGTCCTTCAATGATGCCATTATGATATGAATGTTGTACTCTAGTTACTTGACAATAATTACTTGTTAACGAACTACTACGAACGACCCAGTCACAGGGAATCTCCCTAGTTTTATAGACTTCTCCAATGGGAGAATCTATAACGTGCATCCATGTACTTTTCAGGAAGTTCTAGTCACGTAGTCACGAAGTGTTAATTGCATCAACGGATACTGAGGTTAGGCTTACGTTCTGGCATTATTCATAATTAGCCAACCTCAGGATACGTTTTAACCAAAGATTTTAATGATAAGAATTATATTTGAGAAAGAAATACAATTTAATGCATATGGAATAATTTAGAAATATATATATATATATGGAATTTAGAAAATAACATTTCGTGACATTATTTTTAAAATTAACGATCTTGTACGTTCTTAATAGTTTAATCGCAGCTATGCAAATGATAATTTCGGGATAAGGGCATGTCATGTTTTTAATATTTCGTTTTACAGCAATTTTAACTGTTAATTCATTTTATTAAGCTACCGATTTACTTACTATTTCTAACAATGTCCGAGATTAAATACAATTCAAATTCATTATCATTAATAACCATTTGCAACCTAATACGGAAAAGTAGTAGTTGTAATAATAGCAAAAAAACCCTATTTATTAGGTGCTGTCATTGTTTAATCTACTTGCTGACACACTTATGTATTTATTACTACCTATAAACAGTTTAAATAGTAAACATCTTTTGCTTGAAATAAACTAAATGAATGATCAGATTAGAGATAATAGGTCCACCAGACACCCGGTCCGTCTTCAGTTTGCTTAATTTTCCGGGTGCCCAACAATTTTTAGTAACAAAAAACCACTAATGGTTTTTTCTCGGCGAAAAAATTTATGCCAAAATGAAACGTCAAATCTAATTAAATTAATATTAACTAATAAGAATTTGCTCGATGGATTGTCAGGCCGAATTCAACTCGTGATCTTTTTCTTGCAAAATTTGTCATTTAAGACATTCGTAGCTCTTGCTTTTGGAAAATTACACTCGTCTCCTTCGTTTACTCCTGTAATTTTCGTTGCAAGCTACTCATTTTTGAAATGACAAATTTTTCCGGAAAAATTAGACCACTTGTTAAATTATATATTAAAATTTATTTTTGAGATAGTGAGTTTTATGCATTTTTGCCTTCTTCCTTTATTCATATTGTTACCCATTAAGCCAAAACCCATTATACTGTACCCGAACGGCTACATTGATTCATCATAATTAGCTAACCTGATTGGTTAATTAGTTCGTATCATTTATTCTTAAACTATTTTAGCTAAAGTTCATATTTACTTAGTTTTGCAAATCACTAATATGTATTTATAATAATATATTTATTTAGGGTTGAATAAACTCGAAGATACAACTTATTAAAATCTAAAATTAAGTTTTTGCATACCTAACATGAAGAAAAAATGCAAAATTTAGTTTCCCACGGGAAATGGAAATTCTAAAACGTAAAACATTTCCTTTTTGCTAAAACTCTGAAATTCTATATTTTATTCTTTCATATGCGATAAGGCGACTTCCTGCAAGGCGTGCAGAGTTGCATTTTTCAAAAGTAAGTAAGTTTTGTCTTAGGGATTATTAAACACACGTATACTGTTAATTTAATTAAGTTTGTTTTGCCATTTATATTGTTTTCCAAATGTTTTCATTTTTACATAGGGTTTTTCTTTAAGTCAGTTCTGATTAGGTCCTCAAGAAAGAAGGAACTCACTTTCGGTTTAAGTTTTATAATTTTTCAATTTTCAATTATTTAAATTCAATATATTACTTCTTTCTACGTGAAAGTAATAAAACTTCAATAATTTATGTTGGTTGTGAAAAATGTTATAAATTGACTTACTAATTTAATTGACAATAATAAATAAACTCGTCTTTAATTAATAACTATAAACTGTGTTTATATTATTTGGATTACCTCTCTCCCTTTCTGTAAGAAAGCGAAATTATAAGGTAAGTGCACTCTTTTATTATCTAGCACTTCAACCCCTGGCCTCTGACGACGACGCTATCAACTATAATTTATACTTAAGTTTTCAGCTTAGGGATACATGCGGACAAGGGTTACAACTCAACAAATAAATTATCAATGATGTCCATAAATAAGAAAAAGTGGTGTTCAAATTGCCGCATGTCAAATCACTCACGTGAAGAATGCCGAAGAACTAAACCAAAGAGGGACCTGTTAATAAATTGAAATCAGAACTCAACAAATTATGGACAATCAAATTATAGGCATCGACCTATTATTGGAAATAATTCCAATGCTACAAGAAAGCAAACTTCTACAAATACATTTTCACCTCATCAAAATAATTCTTTTCCACAAAGGAGCACAACAAATCAACAGAATGTTGCAAATCGTACTTACAATCCAGGGTATCAGACTTCTAAATCTACACCCAAACCACAGCTCTCAAATGCACAGGGAAATTATCCGAAGGGCTTCAACATAAATAGAAGAAGACACCAAGATAGAGGAATTGGACCAAAAAATGTCCACAGTATTCAGTTTGAAGATATAAACGTAATCGAAGACGATTCTTTAAACGAGTACCCGCAGGTAACTACAACCCAAGTTGCTTGCGGAATGAACAAGTTGCATTAAAAGAAGCAAAAACAGTACAGAAAATCAAAGAGAGCATCCCACATTTACAAGATAAACTTGCAATGGCAGAAGTACCAGCAGTTATCTATTTATTCCTAAATAACACCCTACAAAGTTTTTGGTCGATAGTGGCGCACAGCTCAGCACTCTAAAGTGTGGAGTCGTCTCCGGACATATATCCAGACCACATGGCCACATAGAATTGACAGATGCTTCAGGTCATCAGATCGGGGTCATTGGTTGCATAAACGCAACAGTGGGATTTCATAAAAATGAAATTAAGTGCTCTTATGATTTTATAATATGTGATGATTCACTAAAAGTAGATGCTCAAGGCATACTCGGAAGAGATTTTCTGTACCATAATAAAGCCATACAACGATATGGAGAAAATTGCATAGAAATGTGGGGCTATAAAATCAAAATGTATAATTTACATGAAAAAATAGAATATTTTTGCAATTGTTCACCTGAGGGTACCAAATCAACAAACGAAGCAAATTATGCAGAATATACAATAATGAAGCGGGATAGTGCAACGAAAACTGAAAACTATGAAGAAATAATTCATAAACATAAGAATAATACTTATAATAGAGTTGCTAAAATGAATAATGAAGTCATTATTCCCGAAATTACCATTATTAAAAATGGATACATCAGCGAAGATGAACCTGATGATATTCCCTTTTTAGAAATTTACAAAGAAAGGCAAAGAATACACAATGAAAATAACAAGTGTAATCTACTAGAAGAAAACAAAGAACAGTAAAGAGTCGATATAACTGACCTACATCAACTTGATAACGTTATAGGTCAACATAATGCAAGTTGGTCAAGAACCTGCAATAAAATATTTCCAGAAAAGGAAGAAATCATAATTCCAAATTGCAACAACAGCAATACTTCAACAATTTTATTAGAAGATACTATTATTCCAGCATATTCTGAAATAAACATTTCGACAACTTTAAAACAAGAAGTAAAAGGCGACCTTTTGTTACTAGAACCAAGTAATTCACTCATCAATGGAATTTTTGTGGCAAGGACAGTAACTAAAAATCTACCTGTTATTCAATTACGAATTTTAAATTTGACATGTGAGGACATTACCCTCCATAGGAAAGAAGAACTTCTACAACTACTCGCCAATTACAGAGATATATTCGACGAAGGTGAAGGAGAACTATCAAGTGCTGTTGATGTTCAACATCATATAGATACGGGAAATTCTTTACCGGTATCGAAAAATCAGTACCCCATTCCCTACAGCCAAAGGGAAATACTTCAACATAAAGTAAATGAATTACTTAAAAGTAGAACTATACGTCCAAGTACATCGGAATGGCACGCACCAACAGTTATGGTTTCAAAGAAATTGCCGGACGGTTCAATAAAACACCGTCTATGCATAGACTATATGCAACTGAACAAAATAACCAAAAAAGAAATTTTTCCTATACCTAGGCTAACAGAATCATTAGATAATTTAGGAAATTCAAATCTATTTTCAACTCTGGATATTACAAATGCTTTCAACCAAATTACTTTAACTCCAGAATCTATTCGAAAGACAGCTTTTACGGCATTAGGAAATCGCTATGAATACACTAAAATGCCATTTGGACTAGTCAATGCTCCAAGAACATTTCAAAAATCCGTGAACGCAACACTTCCAGGACTGCCGGAAGTCATGTGTATGGTGTATCTGGATGACATCATCATTCACAACAACAGGTGTTGAAAATCACCTACAGAAGCTCAGCATTGTTTTCGATCGTCTTCGAACTGCAAACCTTAAACTAAAACCATCAAAATGCGATTTCCTTAAACCAGAAGTTAAATATTTAAGGCATATTATTTCAGGAAAAGGTATTCAAACAGATCCTGATAAACTACAGGCATTAAAATCATTTCCTGTACCAACAACTGTAAAGAAAATCAGAGAATTTCTAGGACTCGCTGGATGGTATAGAAGATTCATTAAAAATTATGCAGAAATATCTGAACCCTTGACAAATTTAACGAAGAAAGATGTCAAATTCGATATGAACGATAAGTGCATAAAAACGTTTACACATTAAAAGAAGCCATAGAAAACGACAGTATACTCATGTATCCAGATTTTACAAAAGAATTTTCCATCGAGTGCGATGCATCCAAAGGAGCTATAGCAGCAATCCTTAGTCAAGAAAAAAACGGATTTCTTCAACCGATTTCATTTACATCCAAAAAATTAAATAAAGCTCAACTCAATTATAGCGTAACATAAAAAGAATGTTTAGCTGTAATTTTCGCAATTCAACAATTTCGATGTTATTTATATGGAAGAAAATTTACGGTCATCACCGACCACAGAGCCTTAATTTGGCTTTTATCTATGAAAGATCCGGCTTCAAGATTAGCCAGATGGAGTTTAAAACTCTCTGAATACAATTTTACCGCCATACATCGTAGCGGAAAGCAACATGGAAATGCAGATGCACTTTCGAGAATGTATGAAATAGAAGAAAACAAAAGTATGATCACTTATAAAGAATTTTTGCAAATCAGAAACGTTGAGAAGATAGAAAACGACGATTTCAAACAAATCCCAGGAAATTTATGGAAGTGCAATGAAAACATCTCATTAGCCCATTGCGTCTCAGAAGATTTTCGAATGGGAAAAGGTATTGCTCTAGAATTCAAAAAGAAATTTGGCTCAACAAGACAACTATTGGCACAAAGGAAAAAATTAGGAGAAACAGCATTTTTATGTCTCTCTAAAAGAAACATTTACTACTTAATTACCAAGAAGAAATTTCATCACAAACCTTCATATGAGAATCTTTGGCAAACACTTCAAGATTTAAAAAAAAGGCTGTTCAACTTCAGGAAAAAACCATCATAATACCAAAAATTGCTTGTGGACTAGATTCTTTAAATTGAGAAATTGTACGAGACGTAATTAAATATATCTTTAAAAATACAAACATAAAAATACTCGTCTACTTTTTACATGAAGATCCCCAAACATTTTACACCAAAAAAAATAATCCAAGAAACCAATCGAAACAAATTTTTAAATAGTAAACCAGACTTATTACCAATTCTAGATAAAACTGTAATTTATCAAGAGCAACAAAAAGACGATTTTTGCATTTCAGCAAAAGAAGATTTAACAGAAAATGGCGAAAATAATGAATTTTATTTAGATCAAGACAAGATTCTATATAAGAAGAAAAATGGAAAGTTTTGCGACTTACTAGTAGTTCCAAAAACACTAGTTAACGAAATTTTATATAGTTTTCATGATTCAGCTTTAAAGGGGCACGTAGGCATTGAGAAAACATCACTCTACATTAAGCAAAAATGCTTTTGGCAAAACATGCAAAAAGATATTACAAATTATGTGTCTAGCTGCATTTCATCTAATCAGCGAAAGACCAACCCACATCTAAAAAGAGCGCCTTTAAAACAATTTCCTTCATTGGACCGTCCTTTGCAACGTTGTAACATGGATATTTGCGGTCCTTTCGTAACATCAATTAATGGTAATAAATATATACTTTCGTTTCAATGTAATTTTACCAAATGGTTAGAAGTCATACCTATACCAGATCAGAAAGCAGAAACAGTTGCGAGAGTTCTGGTGAACAATGTATTTGCTCGATTTGGAATTCCAGGGCAAATTATAACAGACAAAGGAACCAACTTCGTTAGTGAACTTTTTAAATCTCTATGCGAAAAGTTAAAACTAAAGAAAATTACTACAAGTGCTTTTCATCCTCAATCTAATGCAGTAGAACGTGCTCATCGAGTTTTAAAAGACTTCCTATCTCATTATATCTCAAAGGATCAATCTGATTGGGAAGCATGGTTACCATTATTCCAATTAGCGTACAACACTAACACCCACAGTTCTACAGGTTTTTCACCTTACTACTTAATGTTTGGTCGTGATCCTATTTTACCCTTAGAAGAAATTTTAAAACCACGAAAAATTAATTATGCTATCGACAGCAACTACGTAGCTGAATTACTTGCAAGGCTTAATACTGTTTTTAAAGAAACGAAGATAAATGTGCAAAAAGCAGCCAGCAAACAAGCTCTGCAATACAATAAAAATTCCAAAGAATTAACGTTAAAACCTGGAGACCTAGCATTTCTTTTAGATCCCCAAGGAAAAATTGGTGTTTCTAAGAAATTACTTAAAAAATGGACTGGTCCGCATAGAATAATCGAACAAATTGGCGATACAGATTTCAAAATAAGAGAACAACATAAAAATAAAAAACAAATTGTTCATGCTAATCGCCTCAAGAAACATACAGTAAGACAGCAAAACTGTTTATCAGCAAAAGATTATAATTCAGAAGATGCAGAACACGAGGAAAATTCTATATTACCAGTAGAAATTCTAATTCCATTAATGCTTACTGGTTTCTACATTTACCAACAATTTATAAATTTCGAAAACATTCGAAAACGTAAATATAGTAGTGATGAAGAATATAATGTCGATTTTAATATCTATAAAAGAAGAAAGCATGATATTGGCAGAAGGTCAAAAACATTTATAAAAGATAACTACAGAAAATTCAAACATCTAAACAAATATGGATCATCATTTGAAGGAGACAAAAGAAGATCTACCAGATATCAAAAATAATTCTTTTTTTTAACTTCAATCTACTAATAGTACTAATCAAAAATATTTCAAAATCTCCGATGTCTATATGTTCGCCAATAATATGCAAAATTTACAATTTTTATTCATTCATTCAACATTACAAATATAAATATAATACATTCATACATTACATGTATTCATTATATGTGTCAATTACATTTAATTACTCGTTGATTATCAATTCATTTTTTTGCATTTAGCAACAAAACACTACTAGGTCTATTCGACTCTTGTTGAAATCAAAGAAGTCGAGTGCACCAAGTACATCTTACTACTACTTATTTTAATTTAATATTTATATAACAGTATTTAAAATAGTTTCATTACGAAAAGAAAATTTAAACCCTCCTTATTAAAAAGAAATTTGTATATAATACAAACTTCATTGGTAACTATTGGTACTCGGTACCCGAACGGCTACATTGATTCATCATAATTAGCTAACCTGATTGGTTAATTAGTTTGTATCATTTATTCTTAAACTATTTTAGCTAAAGTTCATATTTACTTAGTTTTGCAAATCACTAATATGTATTTATAATAATATATTTATTTAGGGTTGAATAAACTCGAAGATACAACTTATTAAAATTTAAAATTTAGTTTTTGCATACCTAACATGAAGAAATTGCAAAATTTAGCTTCCCACGGGAAATGGAAATTCTAAAACGTAAAACATTTCCTTTTGGCTAAAACTCTGAAATTCTATATTTTATTCTTTCATATGCGATAAGGCGACTTCCTGCAAGGCGTGCAGAGTTGCATTTTTCAAAAGAAAGTAAGTTTTGCCTTAGGGTTTAATAATAAACACACGTATACTGTTATTTTAATTAAGTTTGTGTTGCCATCTATATTGTTTTCCAAATGTTTTCATTTTTACATAGGGTTTTTCTTTAAGTCAGTTCTGATTAGGTCATCAAGAAAGAAGGAACTCACTTTCGGTTTAAGTTTTATAATTTTCCAATTTTCAATTATTTAAATTCAATATATTACTTCTTTCTACGTGAAAGTAATAAAACTTCAATAATTTATGTTGGTTGTGAAAAATGTTATAAATTGACTTACTAATTTAATTGGCAATGATAAATAAACTCGTTTTTAATTAATAACTATAAACTGTGTTTATATTATTTGGATTACCTCTCTCCCTTTCTGTAAGAAAGCGAAATTATAAGGTAAGTGCACTCTTTCATTATCTATCCCAGCACTTCAACTCCTGGCCTCTGACGACGACGCTATTAACTATAATTTATACTTAAGTTTTCAGCTTAGGGGTACGTGCGGACAAGGGTTACAATACATAATACACCCTGTATATACCGATGGGCCCAACATTATATATAACAGACGTGAGTTGAAGCGAACAAGGTGCATACTTAGTATGAAAGAAAGAGATACATATAATGTATCTAATATTGTAGTAGGCCCAAACTGAATGTTTCAAAAAATTTTATACCGATCATAATAATTTTCAAAACGTACAGTTTCGGCCTACTACAATATTAGATACATTATATGTATCTCTTTCTTTCATACTAAGTATGCACTTTGTTCACTTCCACTCACATCTGTCATACTATACAATTTTGGCCCCATCTGTATGTCATAATATATTATGTGATTTTTTTATTCTTTGTTCATTCAACACTCAGTGTAGAGGCGCCCTACTGGGCATGGTGTCACCTGGTATGATAATTCATGGTATCACCCCATTGATATCAATTTTTTGAAGTCGACCGTTATTTTTGCTCTTCACTTTCAAAAATATAAGTTGTAAAACAAAAAGGAAACGTAAACCTTTTTAGAGGATTTTAAAAGTGAGAACCAAGAAAAAGGGTCAACTGACAAGTTTTTCGGTGTTTCAGAATTGTTGGTACTCTTCTTACTCCCTCCCCTGCCAAGTGACAGCACTGACTTACTGACCCACGGTCTAATATTAAAAAAAATAATGAAGAAAATTTGACCCACTTTTCAAAAAGGTTCGCCATCACTGGTCTAGGATATAGGTAGTTTGTAAACATTTGTTCATTAATGACTAATTTAAGTAACCCTAATTTAAAGCCTGTTTTTCGGCAACATATAACCAGAATGTGAGTCTTCTTCATAGACTCCATCAACTAGTGGTTGGAGGAAAAGATAACAAATGTAGTTCCAGTTTCTATAACACTTAAGATCTGTACTAGAGCAATCCAAATTGTAATACAGTATAAATAATATAATAACATAAATACATAAATAAATACAGTATAAAAAACAATTGTTTTGCTTAGCATTTATAGGTATTATTTAGCTACAAACGGCAATATGGTCGTTTTATTAGGTTTATTGTTTAATTTTACAACTATTTTAGATAGAGATAATTATATCCTAATAACATAGTTAATAATCAACAATTTTTAATAAAACCTCTAAAACGTAACAAGCAAAAGTTTCCAAAATGAACATATTCTAATAGTAGTTCATATGTCTATCAATAAGAAAATGTGTTTTTTCACGAAAACGATTCTACTAATGATTTTTTATAAAAGTTTCTTATCGGTTTCGAAAGTAAACGCATCTAACTACGGTGTGGATGTGAGTAAAGAAGATTCTTTTGAAGATCCACGTGACAATATAACTTTCAAAGAAGGAAATGGCCTCAAGTCTTCGGAGACCGATGAGTATTACTCTCACGAGGCACAATATGACAATCGCTCTAACGAAACTTCGTACGAGTACTACACCACGTCCGATGAAGCACAAGTTAATAACTCTAAGAATGCTTCAAATAATGAGAGCTCTTTGGGAGATTCAGATCTGCTTCAAAAAGTAATGTGCGTTTTTTAACTTCAATTTTATTTATAATAATCTAAACGTTTGTTTTCTATAATTCAGAATGGGCCATAAGTTTCTAACTTCAGGGTTGAATGGAATTGCTGATAACATGATTAAATTTATAAATATATTTTTTCAAAAACGTGGCCTTAATTCACTTTCGTTACCTGGATTTGAAAAAAATTTTAAAAATATGGTGAACCGTCCGAGTTATACATTATATTTTTTTATTTCATGAAAATACAACCAGACCTCACGTTGTTGATAAATTTCCATTGCAGTATAGATAAAAATATTTTGATTAGTGCATTTATATAGAAAACAAAGAAAAACTTGAGGTCTAGTTATATTTGTAATCACAGAATCCCAAGTGACTAGGTTGTCAAAATTACATCGCTAGGGACTTTGTTTAAAAAAAAAGTTCAATAATTTGTACACCATTTTTCACTTTTGTTGCCACTTGCCACCCACCATCCCCTTTTCGGTTGCGTGATTTGGCGCAGTAGGAAATTCATTTTAAGCTATCATATCTCTAAATGTAATACGTATAACCTTATTCAATAAAACAATTTTGGCATTATATTCACATTTAGTGCTTTGAAATAATCTTTGAAAATTCCGAAACCCTACTGTGACTGATTCGCAAGTGACAGCGTAGGTGGAAGATAGTTACAAAGTGTTTTTGTTTACACGTTTAGTGGTTTTTAAAGCTCTGGATAAAACTTTACGATGGCAAGTTACATGGTATTTCAGGTATACAACGTTTAAATAACGTCTCTATGCAACAAAAAGAATCTAAACTGAAGCTGAGTCTTGTCATTGGTGTACCAAGCTTGACGGTACGAATATCTCAATTTATTTTAGAATTAATTCTTGTTAGATCTCATCACACTAATTTCCAAATATCTTTAGGTATCCTACAAATTTGAAGCCAAATTCTTAGGTTTGAATCCAAAAGGAGAGATAGAAGCCAAATCTAGTGAAGTAGGGTTTAAACTTACTCTAGAAGTGGACAAAAGAAATATGAGTATTGTGATTAAAGATATTGGATTTCAGTCTGTTGGGTGAGTTTGTAATATTCATTTAGGTAAGACTTTACTTTAGCGGCACTGTTATAGGTGGTTAGAATCCAACCCAACCCAACCTAACTTACCCTAATATAACCTAGCCTAAACTAATTGCGTCTCAATAACACTATTAAAGACACAACAAACTGACGTCCTTTCTCAGTCAATCTAGCGCCGTCTAGTGCAAAACATGTCTACATAGTCTACAGAAATTAACTAGAACAGAAATTAATTAGCGGGTAACAGAAATTCGTGACAAGCTCGACGAGAGGAGTCCAACGATAGAGTCACTGCATTTAGTCACCTAGACCAGCTGGCCGATCAGAGTAACGCAAACCGCCGCCTGATTGGGGCAGAGAAGGGTGGTTTTTAAGAATGGACAAATTAAAACCACGTTTTACGTGTTTGACATATTAGAGGTTTGATTTTTAAGAATAAGAAAAACTTTTTAAAGTAAACGTGGATTTGAGTAAATTCAATACAGAACAAATAATGAACAATTTCGTGCTTCGTTTGCCACAATATGGCGGCGGTTTGCGGTACTCTGGTCGACCAGCTGGCCTAGGTAACTAGATGTAGTGACTCTATCCAACGACGTATAGCATTGCCCCCTAGCGCCAATATGCTAAAGTAAAGTTTAGCCTTCATTTGCAGTCAGACCAGTCAAACTAAATTATTTCATTATTTTTAGTGATATGAGTCTAAAATTTAAAAATATGCAATTTATTGATTCGATTCTTAATTGGCTAACTTCCATTATACTCCCGTTTCTAAAGCCGATTATTAAAGACAAATTACAAGCGAAGCTGCCAGTACTTTTGAGCGGTCTTATTAAAATAATTAACCAAGTAACATCCAAGGCAATAAGCGTACTGATGAAACTCCAAAGAATGCGAACAGTTACAAAATTGAATATTGACAAATTAGAACCAGAACAGAAGATAATAGCAACACTTATGTCTGTTGCAATGTGCTACAGAATGGAAAAATGTACTTCCACAGACTCAATTAAATGTCACTGTATACTCTCCTTAGTCGAGACCTAACCTTAACTTACCTAAGTAACAAATCTGAGCAATTAAGTCCAATAAAGTAATAGTTTTTTATGTCGTTTTTGTTTCAACTGTCGAACTTGTTAGACCTGGTATTTCGAATTTTAATCCCAACCAACAAAAATCACATAAAGGATTTTAAGATGCACATAGCACTAAAATCATTTTTAATAGAGTAAATCAAATAGTAAAATGCAATGGTATGAACACCAATTCGAACACCTGGATTAAAAAAATTATTTAAATGGGTTAGTAATTAAATCAAAGCAGTAGGAAGTTAGTGCCAAAGTTGATGACGGGAGGGGGGTTGTATTAATTCGGGATAACTACAGTGTTGAAGCTATCGTTTACGTAGGTTTGGTACACGCAGTATTTACAGTAAGGAACTTTGGTTTCGATGTACCTAACCTAGGTTAGGGAATAGTCCTAATGCTGGATGAGGAACTTAGCCCAGTATGAAAGAGAACGGGAGGATTCCGGCGGATGAGCACGTACATTTCCTGTAATCGCTCCGGCACTAGCCTGGAGAGCTAGTAGAGGGTGGATGGGCAACCTCGCTCCGACAGTGAGTAACCCATTTAAAAACCAAGCCCTGCCACATCTGAGTTTGGATTCGATCGGGCAGTGGTCCCAACTAAGACTTGGTGAAGGAACTTTGGTTCTGATGTACCTAACCTAGGTTAGGGAATAGTCCTAATGCTGGATGAGGAACTTAGCCCAGTATGAAAGAGGACGGAAGGATTCCGGCGGATTGGCCATGGGGGATGGGCAACCTCGCTCCGACAGTGAGTAATTGGAAGCAATGGCTATGCAATTGCGCGCTGATTGAGCGTATGTCAATTACTTCCTCCAGGAAGGAACGTGGGGATAAGTTATTACAGGTGTCTCACGTAAAACAAACATGATATTAATCGTGCACAACTCATGTACTTTGAAACATTTTTTTATTAGCTGGTATTATATTGTTAACAATGCATAGTATTAGGCTACCTTTACTGTTTGATAGAAGCTTACAATAGAAAATTTCAAAGTTGGTCCAGAATGAAACGTAAAGGTGATGCCAGTGCTGCACTTAACCTACATAGACTGGAACACTACAGGGTTATTGGTATATCACACCTAACGGTATGTTTACATTTATTTATTATTTCCCATAATAACTTATTTACATACTATATACTAATTATTTTAGTTTGGCTATCACTATGCGACGAAACTATTTGTATAAACTATTAAATATCCTGAGAATTGCAGACGAGCTAATTGTCTTCCACGGCATTGAGATCTAAAGAGATTTGTGGTAACATTGACTTGACGACTGCTTGAATCCTCGACCATTGGGCACCTCCATACAAAAGTTGATGTTTGGACCTTGGGCCTATTCTCCGTATTATTAAAAATGATATTATCACAATGATGTTATCAACATTGAATACCATTGTAGCCCTTACTTTTACTGCGCGGTAAAGGTTACAATGAACGACAAGCAGGTAAATCAGGTGGGCCAGTGGTCAGCGGTTCACAAATTTTATTTTTAAACCGGCCACATTTATCAACAATAACCACGTTGGACTTTAATCTTTATTTCCAAAATGTATTTATAGGAAATGTACTTAGGCAGGCTCGTTAACAAAATCCATTGTGTGGCTGGAAAATTGTCTTACCCTCAAGAATCAGAGAATACTAATGGATTGTACAACAACAAAAGAAAGACAGATTGTATTTGATGTGCTATTTCATTAAACTTAACTATATAGATATAATAAATCAAGAATGCAATTGAAATTGTAAATATTACAAGAACATAATAAGGTATACACTACTGTGTCACTACAGATACTGACAAATGTAGGAATAATTATTATATTTGTGTGGTCTGAACTGGTAATGTACCTAAATCAGCGCTATTTGTTGCTATCTATTATTAGTATCATTTCCAGGCTCTATCAACTCACATTAAAATAGCGAGCTACTCTTCGTTGTGATACTCGTAAACCACTTTCCTACATTCCGACAACGCGATTGATCTCTGACGCTTCCAACCGTTTCCAGGCCGAAAAGAGTTTTCTAAAAAAATAATTATTAAAGAAACCTTGATTGTGAGTAATCTGTAAGAGCCACATATATGTCACCTTGGACTTTTTTTGTAGATCTTATTGAGACCTACAATTCGTTCGCTTACAGTTTACCTTTATCTGTTACCGTGTTTGCAGCGTAAGGCATTTTGTGTTTGTTTTGCCAATTTTATTGATTATTTCTTTTACATTTTGCTCATCATACGACTCTCGAAAGACCTCTTGTACAATCTTTATATAACTAAACATTCTCCAAGAAACAAGCCATCGAATGGTTAAAACGGAATTAAAATTTATTCAGTGATTCTCGAAATTCAGCAGCTTTTACGGAGACATAAGTTAATTGTAATTATTTTAGTGCGCGTGCACCTATGTATGATGCGGAGTATGTGGTATGCACGTAGATTGCCGGCGGCGGCGTTACCAGCAGCTCAAATTTTGTAAATCGATCTTTTTTCTTACTGCATTGATAGCTAAAACGACCAGAGACTGGTCCGTTGATTTTTCAACGAGAGTTACGCTAGTATTATAATAATTTGGTGGCACAATAAATTGACATAAGTCCACTTAGATATTTTAGGGTAAAATCAAAACAAAATTTTTACCACAACATTACTACTTAAAATGTGCACACATAAACAATACTTTCCACGTTATTAAATCGTTAATTTTTTAGTGACCCATTTCAAATTAACAGTAGTGTATTATATTATTACACAAAGTTGCGAAATAAAATGTGTAAAAACTCTTTTCGACGCATTTTTGTGACTAGATGAAAATCTGAAAAAATTCTAACGAGGCGTTTGTAGATGAGTAATTACGTTCTTGAATATTTTGGTGATAATAAGCCGTTATCAGCTTATTTTATTTAAAAGATTTTAGACAGTTGCAAGACGATTTCTATGAACGAAAAGAACAAACCTTTGTACATATAAAATTGAAAATAAACTGAAAAAGTATATGGATCCACACAGAAATGATTCATTCTTATACTACCTACCTCTACTACACAGTAAAAAAATTAAGTGTAAAATTCGAACACTAGACCACTCTAAAAAATGTCTTTCATTGAATCCAGCTTCTAGTGCAGTGGTGGCTAACCCATGTCCCGCGGGTCAGATAATGACCTACGAAGGCCTTTTAAATAACCCACGCTTTGATTTTTATCAACTTATTCTTTATATCATAAAAGAGAGAACAGACAATCGAAAATATTAAAAAAGTGTACATATCTAATGGTAAGTCTGGCCAAAAGATTGTCAAAGAGCTGTATTTATTTGATAAAAAAACTATAATTGTTCTTAACTATGCTAGACAAATTCCTTCTGATCGCGTCCAAAAAATAAATCTTTTGCCTATGGTCTTGATGAAGTCGTCTACCTTTCGATCAATACCTGCAGTACAGAACTAACGTCCTGGTCCTAGGTTTTGTCATCCATTATGATGCAAGCTTCTCTTATTTGGATAAGAGATTTGTGGAGCTGTTAAGAATCACGATTAATTAACAATTAAAAACTGTAAAATACGTGTACATAAATATCTAAATGATGTATATTTGAAGATAAGATAAGTCGTAAAACAGAAGAAAACGTAAACCTTTTTAGAGGGTTTTACAAGCGAGAACCAAAAAAAGGGTCAACTGCCAAGTTTTTCTGTTAACAAATTTTCAGTGTTTCCAAATTATTGGTACCCTTTTTACCTCCCCCTCCAAATGACGGCAGACTTAGTGACCAACGGGCTAGTATTAAACAAAATAATGAACAAAATTTGACCCACTTCTCAAAAAGGTTCACCATCACTTTTCTAGTGCTTCTTCTGATAATAACTCTAAGGGAAGGATAGCATTTCGAGTAATATCTGCAGAAGATCTGTGAGAAGAAGATGAAGTAAGCGTATCTGAAGGACTCTCTTCATTATCTGTCAATAAAAACATTTCAACTAACTGTTTGGAGTATTTTTCTAAAAATCTAGGTTTTATATAGTGGCATTCTTTGTTTTATTTAAAACAATTCAAGAAGGTATACAATGATATTTTTAAGATCATTTAATATTTTTCCATCAAATACTCCTTGGTACTCAACTTTTGAAAGGGTAGAACTGTATACAGATGAATCAACTCCTCTAATTCCCTTCTAGTCACAATTTCGTACATCTGTATAGAAAAAATTGAATAACTCCAAAAAGTGGAAATAATATTTTCAGAGCATCAAAGAGCAAACATTAAGCTATCGTTTAATGCAAGTAGCAAACGTGAACTATTGTAGACTTTTTTTGTCTCAAAATAATTTTTATGAAAATTTAAATGAACATGAAGAATTAGTCAATTTGTTTATTAATATTAATTCTAATTTTCTAGAAAACCGGCAACTTATTATAGAGAGATGTAAAATACTTACCAATATATATATATATATATATATATATATTGTTTAATATATTGCGGTGATATCAAATCACCGTATTGAAAATTTTATCGACCGAACAGAAACGTTAATACAAATATTTTTATATCGGATTTAAATTAAAAGAGGGACATACTATGTCATGGGCATAATTAATATAAAGGTTATAGATTGGACCACAGTTAAGTTCACTAATACTTAAATTAAAAATTAAGAATAATGACTTCATGCAAACATAACCTAGCTTTCTCATGCATAATAATAAGTTTCATTTTTAGAAAAAGGATATCAATTAGTTAGATTGCTTGTTTATAATCATGTTTATGCAACCCATGTTACTTTGGGACGGTTTCCCACTTGTTAGGAAGAAGTAATTTCCCTATTAAAATTTACATATTACGATGTTTAACGTTAGATAGATTTTTCTATATTCCAGGAGATCAGCTCAAGTTTATGTTGCTAATTAGCTGAAAATAGTTTAATTAGGTCAATCTTATTATGACTGATACAATACAATTAATTTTTGAATTTGTTTACAAGATTTCTGGTCACTTCTATTCTGTCGTTCGTGTTGATATGACTCTTATAGACTCTTATCCTGTTTTTCCTCACCTTTGTTTTTATGCAAGTGCTTAGAGTACTGTATGCTGGACATTTTGTGCATAAATTGATTAACGTTGACTTAATATTTAAGCTGGCACTTGTATATGGATTAATTGGTGTATTCATTGTATTGCGTACTGTAAAAATCATGTTTATATTAAATTGTAAAGATGTTTCTATGAATAAAATAATTGTATTACTTGTATCATGTATTCCTGTTGCTAGCTTGTAAAGGATGAACCTTGATTTCTTGAACTTTATATCTAATTAGATCGTAATGAGTTTTGTACATTGTCAAACGTTTTTCTCGAATATTTTCGTTACGATACATTTTGGGATAATGAATATAATACATTCATTCATTCATTCACTTTATTGATCTTCGTTTCAAGGGCTACAATCCCATAATAACAGAATTAAGATTAGTGAGAAAAAATATCAGCTGCCCCGGATTAGTGACGTCACGAGCTTGCTCGATGTTCCGTTGTTTTGAATCAGTGTCATAGTTTTCTTTTGTTCTGGCATAAACTATATAAGCTGGGGCAAATTGTAACAAAGTCAGTCGATAAAACGTAGAAGGCAGAAGTCATGCCCGGCTCCGGATAAAATATCTGTAATTAATTTGAGGTTAGATAGTTAACCATATGTTTTGACATAAATGTCATTGTATAAACAAAGTTTAAAATTAAACTAAAAGTGTTATCTGGACAATCTTCAAGGGTTAAAAGAAGATTTAATTATTGTGTAAAAATTATTGAAAGTGAAAGTGACTATTAAAATAAATTCAAGTGAATTTATTTTTTTGACATCGATTTACGCATCGATATTATAAACAAGAAATCAGCTGACAGGTTCTGTCACAGTGTTACCAATAATAAGGATTAACTTTTAAAAAGGAAAGTATATCGTAATATACAAGGTTGGTTATAATAAATGATTCTTGTCAAGTTCATAAATAATAATTAACTTGCAAAGTTCATCCTCAAATATAAAATTATTTGGTTTAGTTTATTAAGTTCTTTTCAGAATTTATTTGATTTGAAGTAACTAAATTTCTTTTATATAAAATTTATTTTCATTTGACAAATATTTTTATTTATAAACAAATTTCATTTGTGTTGGTTTGTTCAAACGAATGACCGTACTGATCCTATGTCAGGTCACTACAATTATTTCTAACGTTTGAGCAAACCTGAGAATTTATTTCTCAATCACCAATTGTATTATTTTCAATAACATTTTCTTTTACTTTGACTTTCCATTTGGATTTTTATTTTTGTTCGTTAAATAAAGTTTATGTGTTTTCAATTTTACATATGTGTTTAATTGATGTTAATACAAGCATCCAGCGTTCTTTTCTTTTAAATTCAGAGTTTAGTAGCAGTTGTCCAGCTTGCAGTGCTTACGATATAAGTTTTTCTTTCTTTCCAGGCATAAAAGTAAATAAGAGTATCGTAATCCAAATAATTTATGCTTTACTGAGCAAACCTGAGCTAGCTGAGAGGAATAAAGAAAAATATCTGTGGTGTATTCTCATTTCAATCCACCGTATATAATTTATGTTTATATTTGGAACGGTGGATATATTGTATTTTATTTTATATTCAAAGATCACCGCAGTATATAAACTTAGAACTAAAATTATAACACTAAAAAAGGCGTTTAATTCGTACCCACTTCACACCTTCAGCAAGTTCTAACTTCAACGTCTAACCGTACACAAAAAAATAAACCTCTACAGATGTGACCGGTATTACCAAGTACTACAATTATAGTGCTTCTAAGAAAAATCATAAAAGTGGGTAAATATTAAAGTTCATTTTTCGGATTTTTGTCGCAAGTTCGGCCCCATAGTGCGATGGTATATTGTCAACATAATGTTACTCAACCTATTCTGAATTTGTTTTCAACCATCGAATCATGTTCTGCTCCAAAACACACGCTAGTTATAAAATCTATTATCACCATCGTCATCATCATCATCTGAATATAATTCTGAAACCAAACAAAATTATTCTAGTCATGCTCCAAGTAATCCAAGAGAATTTATTCCTTATGATCAAGCAGCTCCTAATCAACTAGTTAAAGAACTTGGTTTAACTAAGGATCAATCAATGGTACTAACGTCTAATATGTTGAAACACAATGTACTTACAACTGATTGTCGAGTTAATTTTTCTAAAAGAAATCATGAAATACATCATTTATTTGATGGTACACCATATTTAAAAGATATTCATGGTCTATTTAATTGGTTAGATTACAAGTACGTACAAGATCAATGGCGTTTATTTATCGATTCAAGCAAGTCAGCTTTTCTACTTAATTGTTGTTCTACTTAACAATGGTAACTTACTTCCATCTATGTTAACACGGGAACCCCCCACGTAAAACATTTATGATAATCATGTGTATTTATAAACAATATTTTAAAATCAGCAAAGTTTTCATTGGTGTGAACGATCATTTTAAGACGTTCCCAGGTTCATAATTTTTGTTTCATAGAAGAAAAACATTAACAGAATCCATTTGGCCTTAATCTATGATTTCCCAGTACGTGTTCTTTGTAGGTTTTGGATAAATAAACTCCCGATCCCAGTGTATCAAATTACCGCAAATATTGCAGACCTCAATTACGGGCGAAGTCTCTTTATTTCAAATATTCTTTGTTTCGAAATAATAATCTTTGATTGGCTTGTGAAAGCCACGTTGTTTCGTTATTGACCAATTTAAAATGTCCCCCTTAAAATTATTTGTCATCATATGAATTCGAAGCCTTTTTTAGTCACGTCAGGCAGCAAGAGACACTTAAGAAGAGTGGAGCTAAGAAAGCTCTTCTCAATATCGTACAGGGGCTGTTTTGCCGACGGCATTTTCCGAATACAGTAACGTGTTTTGTTGTTGTGAAGAGTACGGAAATCAAGTTTGATTAAATTAATAAACATAATAAAGAAATCCAATAATTAATTTGTTTGGGAAAACAAAAGTTTTAAGCTTCGTAAAAATCAGTAAGCTATGAAAACAATACCTGCGTCCTGAATTTAAATTTCTTAAAGAGATGTCTCAAGTAGCCATTGCATTTATGAGTTGTACAGTAAGTATTAAATATTTTGTGCTACTATAAGATTGTGCTGCTTAAATATGAATTATGGGGCTTTTGTGTTGAAAAATAGTTGAATTACAGCATATGTACCCGTAATCGATTCAAATTACATACGAGATGTGTTTATAGAAGAGTTTAAGCTGCTAAATACGTTAAAAAATATTTTCGATTTTTTTAATAAAACAGAAATAATAAAAGTTGTGGATGCAATACCAGGAGTATTGCATATTTTTCTAGTAAGTAGCGAGATGGTTTACAGTGATGAATGTATTTAGAGCTTTGCTTGTTTTAAAACTTCCAACAAATTATTAAAATCATACCAAATGATTCCGATCGGCTGAATCATCATATTTAGGAAAATCTCTTTTGTAAAACTAACTAAGAATGATTTTTAAAACTTGCCGAAAACCAATTAACACGTACCTAGAAAGATTTTGTAATGAAAAAGAGAATAAATAATTTTATAATAGGATAGTCTATTTATGTACTTGCTGGGCTGTTTATTGAGTAGTTATTTTCCAATGGAAATGTTTGGGGGAATGTGATTAGAGGATTAATTAACGTCATTTAAAAAAAACGAAGTTCTGAATTTGTATAGGTTGCTAGAAGCTTAATCCTATGTAAAATTACTACTCGGTATTGTCGGGAGCCTCGGGTGCTCCCAATTTTCGAGTTTTCTTTTATTTCTCTTATGTGATTTACTAGTAGACACAGCCTGCGTCTATATAGGCAAACATACTAACAGTCTAATTTACCATATTTAGTAACAGAAACCACCCCTAAAAGATACATCTCACATTGCACCTGTCCGGTTCATGCTGAAGCCAACCATATAGTTCGTTTGGGTGTGGGACTTACAAAAGCTGAGTCTATCAAGGGGTAGACACACTGTCAAAAATATTTACCACGCTATCTAACTTAATAGGTTATGTTAGTAAGTTTAATTAAATATGTTACAAATAGACATAGATACATCATATTGTAAGTACATACTCAATAAAATAAAATATTAATTTTATCTAGCACTTGGGGTCATCGTAAAGTGACCCCAAAAGATTTATTTCTTAAATTACTTTTTTTACTGTTGAAGGGCAAAGTCTTTTGTTGGAATTACATATGAGGGCTAACATGTACAGTCGATTGGCACAAAGAATATAAAAAGTTTTTGGGAGAGAGGTCAACTTCAGGGGGCTGCAAAAATAGCACTAATATCATCGTTGGCTCGATATGATTTGATAGAATGTTTAAACTATTAGCAAACGCACGTGTACAAGACTGATCATTCATTTAAATAAATATTTTTAATCTTTAAAGAAATTTAATCTTTAAAGCTAAACATTATTCAACAAACTACAGAACAAAAAATTTGATTAATATTCACTACCATTTCACTTGTTTAAACTCAGTCACAATTAACTTTTCTTCAGAAAAAATATTCAGCGAATTTATATATCTATGTTAGCACAGCCTCTATATATGTAGTAATATATTAGTATATTACTATAGTTGATAAGTTATAATAACACCTAAAATACAAAAATTTTACGTCGATATGATAAAAGGGTTTACATGAATCAAATTCAATTTAATTTGGATGTCTGAATCATCGCAAATTAAATGATAATGATTTGTAGGTAAGTAAACATATACCAATAACTAAGCAACACAATTATTGTAGATATAACATAAACAGTTGTTGAAACGATTGTAAACGTTGTTAGGCAGACAGCTAACGGTAGTTAATATCTGCTTTATAGTAATTAAAAATATTACTTATTTCTTTAACATCTTTGACTCCATGATCTTTGTGTTAAATATCGTGTGTAATTCTGCACGCACTCAAACAAGTTTAATAACTAATAAAAACACCCATACACTCAACAGATTTTAAATTTAATTTCAACTTAGCAGACAAAAACAAGAAAATCCTATTATTCAATTCCAGTTGCTTGGTTCGCGTTTACTACATCTTTACTAGCAGAATTAGCAATTAGTAGAAATGTTCTTGCACAATTAAATGAATTAACTGTTCCACCTTAAAGCGAGTTTCTACATGGTAGGTAAATACCAACTGCTGCTGCTCTTTAGAATTCTCATCAGGAAACTGACTACCGGTTCACTAAATTTTTTCAAACCCAAAGTTTAAACATTGTGTATTTTGAAATGTTTAAGTAGAGAAAGAGTTTAAATTTTCTCTATTCAGTAATACTCATCATATCAAGAGTTCAAAGCAGCACCAATTATGATTATCGCTAAAATTAACAAGCTGCTTTCATCTATGCGTAGGGCACCTTGTACCTAAAACCTATTTAAGCGATTTAAGCAATGTGAATGTGCTGCAGGGGAGAATCGTTACTTAAAACACCTATCTTCTGCCTTAGTGTTGTGACAGAGAGTGAAAAGTGGAGGTAACTATATCAAAGTGAGAATTTGAAACGTAACTTTTTTGTTACTCTAAAATTCAAACTACTGGATATTTACTACGAGGTACTAAATGCTCCAGCTGAGATATCTAATTATGCAAATTTAAATTCAGGTGTGGGAGTTAACCCTAAAAGCTTCTGATTAATTAATGGAATCAGGAATATACAAAAAAAATAAAAAAATAGGGGCGCCACCAAATTGATTTTAACAAAATCTAGAAATCCCAATTTGGAAAGATTCCTCATTTAAAATTGACGTTAATTTAATCAAACACATATCAATCGATACTGATGAATTTGAATTATATTGATGAATTGATACGAATGAAAAAAAAGAAATACAAAATACATCAAAATTAAAAAGTTATCGAATATTCCTACATGTTAATTAATTTCCGGGTCCCAAATAAATTTTATATGAAAACTTAATTAAAAAAATCAATACCTTAGAACATTTTCATTAGTCCAACAAACTTCGAAAATTTCTTGCACAAATAACTTCAAACACTAAAAACAATAATGGCCATACACAAAAAACACAATAACAAACTACAGATCTGGAAGTTGAAGGAACACATTACTATTATCTTAAAATTTGAACTATATTATCTTAACGAGATTCTTCAAACTTTAACATAATTAT
Source organism: Agrypnus murinus (assembly GCA_929113105.1). NCBI lineage: Eukaryota > Metazoa > Arthropoda > Insecta > Coleoptera > Elateridae > Agrypnus > Agrypnus murinus. Next base: position 151,346,943 of record OV816028.1, read on the forward strand.
TTTATTTGCAGTAATTTCCAAACGGAACAAATTCTCAAGAATTATAACGGTAACTGTACTCAAAAACTGTAAACTTGAAGTTTGCTTAACAAATCCTTAATCGGCAATAAGGAATTATACTTAATTTTCCGATATAACGAGACGGCATTACTTTTCTTTGCTAAATTAACTAAACTTATGAAATAATCCTAATATTGGATCAATTTTCAAATCGATACGATATAACAATAAACTTAAATTGAGACATAAACGGTAGTACGGAATATTTTACCGAATTCATTAATTCCGAACTAAATACTTAATAATAGAGGTTTACATTCACCGTAATGACCCTTTTAAAATATCCTCGGGACGCAAAGTGCCCGGAAGAGCCTCGAGGCACCAGCCTCTTTGATGGTTCTCTTATCTGTATCTGAATCTGTAAGTCGGCTGCAGCCGCACATAGGGCCTACGTAATAACAAATAATCGCCCCCTCCATCCCGCACAAGCTTATAGCTTCCGGGGCCTGGCTTCCAGGTAATGGGTTGTAGCAATTATTATTATTATTATTATCTTCGACCGTCTTCTTAAAAACTAAAACTGAACTAAAAAGGATCTGGATTTTATATCAAGACAAATAAATTTAAGAGGGACAGTTAAATTGACCAATAACGAAACAACGTGGCTTTCACAAGCCAATCAAAAATTATTATTTCGGAACAAAGAATATTTGAAATGAACACTCTTCACTCGTAATTGGGGTCTGCAATATTTGCAGTAATTTGATACACTGGAATCGAGAGTTTATTTATCCAAAACCTGCTAAAGAACATGTACAGGGAAATCATAAATTAAGGCCAAATGGATTCTGTTAATGTTTTTCTTCTATGAAACAAAGATTATGAACCTGGGAACGTCTTAAAATGATCGTTCACACCAACAAAAACTTTGCTGATTTTAAAATATTGTTTATAAATACATGATTCTTAATACTTAAGAGAAAGCATTAGTTAGCTTAACGTAATATTTGCAGTTTTGACGCATTCAAATTTGTTAGACTGCACAGGATTGTACTGGGGTTCCTTTATTATTTATACATATAAAATGGTATTTATTTATTATTATTTATTTATTTTTGGGCGAGAAATCAGCATAGCGGAGCATCCATTGTACCTCATGGCACCGATTGCTATGATCATTTGGCCGACCCTACTAGAATTTAGCCGAATCTGGAGGAATTCCACGGCATTGACACGGCACCTACAGTTTTACTTCCTATCCGAGAAGAAGGCATGTCTTTTAATTTTTCTCCCCTATGAAAAATTACCAGCACGGCAAATGGTATTTATTAAATTGAAAAAAATGTAACGTTACAAATTTCAAGTAATTATGTTTAATAAGTCATTATTTATTCTATATAGTAATTACATACAAGCTTACATACATTCTATTAAATATAAAATAGTTAATTTGTTAATTTATTAACGATAACAATTTTTTAATCTAAATGACTTTTTTAAGGGTGCGCTTTTTGTTAGTCATAACATCTTTAGCAGCATTTTCTACAGAAAACCGCTTTATATTTCCTCACATAAATGCTGGCGTTAGTAATGACATGATGCTGATATATTTTAAGTCAATGGCTCAAAAAATCAGGTTAAAATAAGATAAACTTTATAATCTATATTTTTAGTTAATGTTCTTGTTGATATTATACAGTAAGGGAAATCTAACAAAACTTGATTTAAATAATATCACTGAGACTTCACTGCTCATTATAAATCAAGTAATAGAATTCAGCGGTATAGAACCAATTGAAATACCCGGATTTAAAAAATCATTTAAATGGGTGAGTATATTCAATTAAGGTAGTAGGAAAAAATGAAAGTTATATTCATCAGAGATAACTGCGGTGTAGAAGTCGAAATTATCATATACAGCAATATCGTAATATCGACGCCCAAGTGTCTACTACTTTCTACAATTTGGTTTAATTTTGTTAAAAATATATAATGTTTTAAACATTTAGGCCTTCATAAGTGGTTTGATACAACTTTACAATGGAAAAGTTCAAGGTCTTTCTACAATAAAACGTAAAGGTGATACCATTGTTGCACTTAAGGTACCTAAAATGCAACTCCACCTGGTTTTTGGTTTATCACAGTTATCAGTACGTTTAAATTTATTTGCTATTTTCTATAACTTAATTTGTAAAATAAATTATTTTAGTTTCGCTATGACTACTTGGTCAAACTATTTGGTCGTGGACCAAAAGGTACATTGCGTGGGTCATCCATAGAAAGCATGTCTACAGTTGATCTTGAAGTTGATTTAAGTACAATGAATTTTAAATTGATAAATTTCGTATTTAATAACCCTGGGTAAGTTGATGCTTTTTAATTCGATAATAGTACATTAAACAGTTCTTAATAAATTTCAGAATTCTTGTAATCAACTTTGACGGTCATGCTGTCGCGAAGTGGATTACTGGTATAGTAAATTCAGTTATAATCCCAATGATAAAGAGTAGAGTGAAAAACCTACTCCAAGAATTGCTAAATAAAATGTTACTTAATTCACTTCACAGTTACAATATACAAATTACTAAACTTATGAAACGCTTTAACAAAAGAAGAGTCGAAAATTTCAGTCGTCTAACAATGGGATTGTGTTGATATTCAACTTATTAGATTAATTTCAATTAAAACGATACCTATTTCTGTAATTTTATTTTATTTAAATGTGTATTATAACCTGCAAAATCTCATTTGACACACTATCGCCTCTTGAACTTGAATTAACGTTAATAAATTTTTCCCTTATGAATTTCAAAATGTGGAGAGACGAAGTAAGTGGTTGGTAGAAAGAACGCGAATAGTCTGTTATGGTGCAGATTTGCACCCCATATAAGTTAACTATGTAGGGATGATTAAACTTTGAATGATAAGTTTAAACGAATTCGAATTAAGCAAGGGTTCTGCTAAGATTTACCGTACCGTTTGGATACACATGCACTGTAGAGCGGTTTGAGATTTCTAAATCCACTCAGCGGCGATTCAGTGTATTTCTGAACATAATGGCCTGGTTTACTGAAGTGCCATCTCGTGACCCCTAGGAATCAATAGCATTATTGATTAATGACGAAGCAATACCGACTTTGATGATTAGTTTGGATAACTATAGAGTGATTATAAACTGTCGACATCTCGGTTGCTGTGAAAAATAGAACGTAGGAACTTTATATAGTATGCTAGCAAGCTATACTGACATTATTGACAATTTATTAATATAATTTATGTCCGATTGCATTATAAAGTAAGTACTGTTTATTGTATTGTTTTGCGGCAGTGAACTGGCTTATTATTGTACTCGTAAAATAAAGTGGTAGTAGTAAAATAAAGTATGACAACTGTATATTACACGTCAAATTTTCTTCTGTCAAGAATAGATGTCAAATTTATAAACTGATTTTCTTTTGATAATTACCCAATTTTAGGAATCGAACATAAAGCTTTGTTTGCAACTCTTATATAATCGGACCTTGTAGACTCGCCCTTTTTATAAGCCTTGCTCGCTTCGCTCGCTCGGCCATAAACTGTTCTGGTCTATAAAGTCCTACATTATGTACTTGTTACATAAATAGCTATTATTTGACGTTCAAAAAAATATTATCGTGGAATAATAAAACACATAGGTTATGATATTTCACAGCAACTGAGATGTCGAGGGTTTATAATCACCCGTTAATTAGGCAGTCGTAGAACCAGACGGTTGATTAGTGCAATATTGTGTTGCTAATGAACCACGAATTGTCAGAGATTGTTGAGGTATTTGTTTTGGAACATCTGAAGCTTTCTTGCGGCCATTTTGATTACATAGTTCCATACTGTCAGTGTAGAAGTCAAATTTGTGTTTGAAACTCCAGTTGCAGCTTAGCAGCGGCACTCTCCTTCTAGCTATTTGGTCAATGCACTACGTGCGATTGTCACCTTACACTTCAAAATTTCTTGATGTCATCTTTTTCTGCAATCATGTCTATAGGTAGTGTCCTTATTGTATCATAAAGATGTTCGATCTCAATTCGGAGTTTACGTCTATCCAAGTCCGACCCAATCGAAGATTTTTCAGTAGATACTAAAGAGTGCCGAGTATATAAGAAAACTATAGAAACACTTGCAGCAATCCTCATTTTTATTGGCCTTGATTATAGTTCAGTTTTGCGCAAGAGGTCCTATATTTGAGGTAGAGTCTACCATTTATAGGATAGCACGATGGAGCTAGTACGGATGTAGCTTCCACCATCTTATAATTAGCAATAAAGCACCAAAGCGTGTCAAATAACCTCAATACGAAAAAACAACTCATAACAACTCACCTTCGATTCATCTCATTGCGACGTCTTTGGAATCCCTCAAGTCAAAGTATTAAATCGGCTTTAGTTTGACACAGTTTTCTATGAAAATGATGATGACCGTTAATGATATAGTGATCTTATAGGCTTCGACAGCTTCATAGACCTCCCCGTGGGAGTTTATAACCAAATTATTCGACTCTCAGTCACCATTTTATTAACGATATAATTTGGATCTTTGAGTAGGAACAGCCAGACTAATTACTTTTGATCAGTTTCTATTACAAAATGTCTACCATATAAAAAAAAAGTTTGAAAGAGTTTCAAAATTTCTACTAAACTAATAATTCGCTTTCAAACATGGAATAACTTTTTTCGGCGCCATTTAATACTCGTGAATAAAATGCAATTGGATTATTATTTGAGACGACGACACATTCAGTCTTCCAAGGCTACGACAGAAGCATCAGTGGTAACGGTAAATGTTTTTTCAATGTTTTTCAATGTTTCAGTATTTGTTTGCAAAAAAGATGTGAAATCGTTTTGGTTATTATTTATGGCAAGATGTTGCAGATCCAGTAGTGAGTAAAGTAGCACTACGAACAGTATCTCAGTGCCGTAACGAGGGCGTGGCGAAGAAGGCGCCCGCCACGGGCGCAACTGGATTTGGGGCGCAAAGCAATGGATACCGACCCGATTGAGAGTTGCACGTAGTTTTTATTTTACTTGACCATTCTACTCTACATGAATCAACACCCACTCTCACTGGCCGTTTTTCCTCTTTTGACCAATTAGAGAGAGACACGTATTATTGCGCGCGCATTACAATCCCTCTCTTTCTTACACTCCTAGCCCGCGTTTACATTAGGTGAAAAGTTCAGTCAATCAGAACGTCAGGAGAAATCAGGTGACGTTGATACGACGTTCTGATTGGCTGGGCAAGTTACGCTACGCTGCCTTTTCCCGCCTCATGTCAGCCATCATTGCAGACTCATACAAGAAAGATCTCTAGTGTGTAGTGTGTAGGCAAGGCGCTACCGTCTTTGTTGGTCTTTCTTCGTTCATAAGATCAACTTACGAGAAGAAATATTAAATTATGACGATATAATAGATGTGTTTGCAAATGAAAAAGCGAGAAAAATTACTTTATAAAATATGCTGAACTGGTCTTCCTTTTTTCTGTACGTCTTTGCTTCGTATACTCTTTTTTACTGTTCTTCTTTCTTCCATTCTCATTATATGCCCAAACTATCTTAGCTGTCCTTCTATTGTGTGTAGCATTGCTTTTGTATTCAGTTTTTCTCTAAATGTGATGTTTTTTATTATATCCATTCTTGTTTTTCCCTCTATTTTTCTAAGGAACCTCATTTCGGTGCTTTGGATTCTGCTTTTTTGTTTTTGTGTTAATGCCCATGTCTCGGGTCCAAAGGACAAAATTGGAGTGGCTACTCTTTTGAATATTGCCGTTTTGGTTTCTTTTGGTATTTCTTTTTTGCTATGAATAGTCTTCCTGTGGCACCTGTCCTTTTATTTATTTCTTCATCTAATCTTCCGTTTTGTGTTACTATAACTCCTAGATATTTGAAACTCTCTACCTGTACTAGCTTCATATGCCCCAGTTTTATCACGTGTGTGTTCTTTTTTCTGCTCATTATCAGTGTCTTCGTCGTTTGTTTGTTAATTTTCATATTGACTGCTTCTAGGCTGCTGTTGTATATGTTCAGATTCTTATTCATTGTTTTTTCATCTTTTGCAATTATAATTATATGTTTTCCAATGTCCTCTTTTGTATTGTTTTACTTGCTGTTTTGCTTTTTTAACTCCTTCATCTAAAACTATTGAAAATAGCAGGCGATTTAATATGCATCCCTATTTTACACCTTTTGTAGTTTCAAACATCCGTGATTTCTCGTGTCTAACTCTTACAAAACTCTTGGTTTGTTTGTATAGCGCTCTTACCCCTCGTATCAGTTTTTCTTGAATTGCCCTCTCTTTCAGAATTCTCCATATATCCTCTCTATTTACTTTATCGAAGGCTTTCTCTAAGTCAATAAAGGAGAGGCCTTTTCCGTTATCTGTCGTATTATGAAGATTGCATCTGTCACTCCTCTGTTTACTCTAAAGCCCTGTTGTGAATCTTCAATTGTATCTTATAGTTTGTCTCATAGTCTCTTTTCTATTATCCTCGCATATAATTTGCTTAGTGTGCTTAGTAAGGTAATTCCTCTGTAATTGTTACAGTTTCACATCTCCTTTTTTTTGTATTGGGGTAATTATCCCTATTTGCCAAACTTCTGGTGCTTCTCCTGAGCGTAGCACTTTGTTCATAAGTACTTTCAATATCTCTGTTATTTGCTCTTTTCCTGCTTTTAGCATATCTACTGTTATTAGATAACATTTATACTAATAAAATATACAAGTTATATCAAAATTTAAATTTCATGCAACGTCCCTATTAGGTTATAGATTATTTATTCATACAAATACCTTGACAAATATATTATTGTATATACAGGCAACTCATTTTGATAAGGTTAGTAGTATTTAATATATTGCATTTAGTAAAATTTAACTTGTTACATTAAAATTTTTAATTTTTCTGTCATTATTGGGTTACGGAGAGCCGCAAGTTAGACACTTGGCACAGGCGCTTGATACCCTCGTTACGGCACTGCTGAGTATCTAAAAGAGAAATTTGTCGGCAAAGACAAACTTCACTGGATCCAATCATCCTTCAGTCAGAGCAAGATTTCAGCAAACAATCTGTATCACTACGTTCTCTTTTAAAAACTTTACATTGCATCTCAAGTGCGAAAAGGTGATGCTAACTGAAAACTGAGCTAGAACCAATTAACGGGTACTGTTGCATTTAACAGTCTACAATCACTATAGCAATAGAATTGAAAGAACAGTGTGTATTTTAGGCTCTAGTTTACGAAATCAGTATTAGGAGCCATTTTAGATCACGTGCTGGTACCGCACATGACGACATCGGGATTTCAAATAAAGTTGCAAATAAATCCACGACTTCTTTAAATTCTCTTTGCTTGCTGGTGAACTTCATGAGATTCCGAGGATTCATCTAGAGAAGGGTGATGGATATAACCAGGTACACCATAAGGCAGTGATTCTCACCCTGTGCGGCCCTTTAGGGGGCGCAAAATAACAAGAAGACGTGGAAAAAGACAAGAAATTCTAAAAACATATTATTGAAATCAAAATAAGAAGAAATAAATTCTGTTAATACAAAAATAAAATGTTTACTACATATAAATACCTGCTAAACACAACTGTATTATATAGTAGCAGGTGCATCTCTAAAATGTTCGAGACAAACCGGACCTTTTCGTGGGAACGCGATAAATACGGTGGGGGAACAGTGTTGCCAAATGTGGCGTAATTTCACTATTCGTGCGGAATTTTATCCTTACTGCCACGTATCGGCAGCAAAAGAAAAATAGATATAGGAAAGATAGATACGGACTCCGAGAAATATTGGGGGCGCACTTAAAAATGGTATGAATACTAAAAGGTTGTGAAACGCTGCCATAAGGCACTGAACATTATCAGATGTCTGAGATTTAGGTATTACAGAACCTATTTTATCCGGCGTTAACTTGAAGATAAACGATGCCACTACAACTCGTATATACATTCTTTACTCAAGTTGGTGGAAACGGTTTATGGAAGTTCATCAACATAAACATTCGAATATAATTATTTAATTCTAAATAAAATTTTTAAATTAAACATTTTTCATAGATGTAAGTCATGTTATCCTGTGATGCGTCCTCCGTGCTTCCACGTTTCCTTCTATGGCAATGGTTCGCCCTCTGGTTAGCTTAGCACATTCAGCGCTGAGAATACTAAGAATCCTATTGAAAATCATCTGCATTCTTTTCATGATATAATTAAAGGAAATGCGACTCAAAATTGGCTGCATGACCGCACTTACAACCTTCCCAAGACTGGTTTCAATTCCATATTTAAATGTACACCTTCCGGAAGTTCTGAAATTTTATGAAGTCTTAATTTAAGTGATTCTACTGGAAGTTAGAAACGAAGACTCACCCAAGACCAATTAATGTAAAGTATACTAATCTGCACTCCATACTAGCATAATCTATTCGAAATCCTACGTTAAACTTGCTATTATTCGATTTACAAGATATGATATTTTGTATTACTCCAAATACTTCAATCAGAGTGCGGTAATAAATCTAAATAAAATATTTAGAAATTGAGAGATAAAAGGGATAAGATTACATCCTACTTGATACACACGCATGTGAAGTTAGTTAAATAACAAGTCTTATTATTTGGAAAATAATAAAATGTAAATAAAATTTATACATACCGATATCAGCTTGGAACCACATGTCAAAAAAACATCTAAAGTACTATTTTTTACTTCCTTAACAACGGCATCGTCTATTGGTACTAACATAGAAATACCATACATCGTTCCATTGATAAATTTTGCAAAACCATTCTTGAAGAGCTAAATATATAAAACATGTTTTTGTTGAAAACATTTGTTGAGGATAATGTAGGGTATAAAATAATATTTAATATTCCTCGCATTCACGTTACGAGGTATGATATTATCGACTATTTTTTTAAATTACATCTGCGTTACTAGAATCGAAAGGTACTTTTTTCGCAATGGGGGTGGGAGGTGTCTAGAATAAATAGTTTACAATATAGGGAGATCTTCATATTAGTCAAAAAGCTATTTTTGGTTTCTGCATCATCATGATCATTGCAAAACAAAATTACCAATATTTGACATCAGCAAGCTGATGATCACCACATTTTACAGATGCGGACAGACAATTCATACATGAAGTCTCCCCAACAAATGAATTGGAAAACGCTGACATCTGACATCATTATCCAACAAAACACAAAAATTGTCATGCCCAAGCGTTTTTTCACAAAATGCATCAACAAAATAAACATTATTTCATACTTTTATCTGTCCTTGTATATACAAATTATTGAGTACATGTTGAACACATTATGAGTATAAGTAAAACAAATATTTCCAATTAATTAGTTAGGTACCTGATTATCAAAGTAGAGGTTTCCGATTGCAATGTAACGTTTAATCTTTAACTTTATTTAACGTTTAAACCCTATATGATAGCATTTTAACATTATCTACATTAGTATCCTACTACTTTAATTGAATTAACTTACCCATCTAAACTGTAAATTAAATATAGGCAACTCCAATGGTTCTAATTTAATATTTTTTATGATATTGTTTATACAGAGAAAGAGTGAGTTGGTGAAATTTTTGTAAACTTGTGGAGTACAGCTTGACACACATTTCCTAAATAAGAAAAGTCAGATTTAGAAAACTACAATAATGCTTAATATTGTTAATCATAAATAAATTACCCAAGTGCCTTAACCGAATATGCATAGTTAATTAGGACGTCTCTCTTAATTATAGATCTTTTCTTACAATTCACACCAAAGAATGGAAACTGCGTTTCTGTGAAAATTACTACAAGGAAAATTACGGCGACTAGGAAACACCGCTTTAAAGAAATCATTCTATTTGCTTATTATATTATTTGTGATGTTTGTGCTTGTTTTATAATATTGCATGCGCTTAAGTATTCATTAAGTTTTAAATCATTAAAATAATAATGGAGAATAAAAAATAATCAAGAGTAAATTTAAACTTATGTTTATAAAATAATATGTTACAATTTAAAATTAATTTAATTTACTAATTAGTTAACTTTATTTCAAGTATGCTTCTGAAGTTATATTAGTTATTATTTTGATGTTTAGTTTAACCTTCTTTTACCAATTCCGTCCAATTTCAAAACTCTCACATAGTTCATTCATTAGAACATTAACAACATTACACCATGCTTTAGATACCACTGTGTTAAAGTTTAATGCATGTATATGCTAATAACATTTTATGTTCAATACACAACCCAAAAAGGAAAAACAACACACCTATTGCTGCAGCATCAGCAATTAAATAACTTACTAAACTTGCTAAAATTTAAGTACACATATTTAGTCGATTCCATTATTCATGCCGATCATGTTAGAAGAAAAAGCAGAAATAATAGCGGTATGTAGAAAATAAAAAAGTACAAAATTATAACGCCTATTATCTCACTTTATAGTATGGATTGTACCAAAAAAGCAACCGGTCGCAGGCAATAGGTAATGGCGACAGGTAGTAGCTTATAGAAAATTGAATGAATAGACGAGAATTAATATCCCCTTTCCGCAATAGATGAAATATTAGAAAATCTAGGAAAATGTACGTATATGTCTACATATTGTAATGATTTTCCTTCATAATTTGAGAAGAGATTAAATGCCTTAGCTGTTGAGTTAAAATTGTGAATTCTTATTGTGTGTTACGCAATGTAAAAATGTTCGAAGTTGACTGTTTGTGTTTGTCATTTATAATTACTAATTACTGATTTTTAGACAGATTTACTATTAAAACGAATCAAGTTTGAGTAGAATTTAATGGTAAACAACCCCCAGCAACACTATAATGGTGACCCACGACGAAAACAACTGGAGTAATCACGGAGATAATCACGCCAAATTTTCTACGATTCCAACTACTATACTGGTTCCTGTTTACCGACAGAGATTATCTGAATGTTTTACGTAGAGTCCCCGTGTGAACATACCTCCACGTTCCTTCCAAAGGAGGAAGAAATTGAGATACGCTCAATCAGCGCGCGAATTGCTTAGCAATTGCTCCCAGTCAACTCACTGGTCGGAGCGATGTTGCCTATCCACCCTCTACTAGCTATCCAGGCTAGTACCGGAGCGATTGACTTAACACGTGCTCACCCGCCGGTACCCTCCCGTCCTCTTTCATACGGGGTGAAGTACCACGTCCAGCAATAGAACTATTCTCCCAACATAACTCAGTTTGATAGGGGAACCCTCCAGTCCTATTTCATACCTCCACAAGTTCCCCCCGAGACAGGGGTTGGGGCCACTGCCCGATCGAATCCAACCTCAACTGTGGCGGGACGTGGTTTTTAAATGGGTTCGCCACCCCGATCTCCCAGTTATAGGCCTGGTGCGCCCTCGACAGAGCTTCGTTTCGAGGCTGAAAAACATATAAGAAATGAGTTTGCTTTGCCAGATGTAGTTACACCACCTTCAAGCAGTACTTCTGCCCAAGCACTATCACTTATTAGTAGATCTCCGAAGAACTTGAAAATGTCATCTCGATATGCAAACCACTGAATATTGTAACAATATGATCTTCCTCGTGGGTTGATGGCCAAGTCCTTTGAATTTGTTAGGCCAGGGTACAGAATGGCTGATCAAAAGCAATTATCGGCGCTAAGAAAATTAACTGATGTCCCGTCGTAAGATTTACCGTTTTTTAGATATATGCAAAAACGTAGTTTTTAAGCGCCATTTCCCTATATGGCGGCCAGACAAATAGTGATTTAAAGTGTCCTTATAGTCAAAAACGTTTAGCACTATCTTGTTAACGGGTGTGCTTCTACCCTACTAGAGAAACCCTAACGTGTTACAAATATACTTCTTGTTTAAATAAATTTTTGCTGCACTTTTCGAGTCTGAACAAGTAAAAAACCAATAACATCTGAGTACGTTGCGCCATAGAAGCCCGTATTGTGATGTTTTGTGATTTATTTTCTGACTGTTATAATAAATTAAAAATTAAGCTAATTTTTAGATTTATTTGCGACCTCACTTGTCAAATAAATAATTTATTTTATCTCAAATTCCAGTTAGTGATAAGTTCCGCTAGCAATTCAGTTCTGTCTGCTTAACAACAAGTTTAAAAGTGAAAAATAACTGCCCAAAGTGCCCAAGTTAAACAAAATTGGAGTAAAGTGTTTTATTCATTTTTGATGCAGGTTTGGGCAACAACAAACAAATATTTTTTAATGACGAGTCACGCAAGAAAATTTTAACGGAACCAGAGCCTTTGAATTTGGTCGATTCTAGTGTTGTTGTTCAAATTTTTTACAATAAACAAAAGATTTACTTACATATCAGCTCAAAATTAAATTCAATTCAGGTCAGTGTTTAATTAAAATCTTCTATTTTGCTTTGTGTTCACGAAAACATAAAAATAACATTTAACATTAAAACCTATAACATTTATTATTAAATTTTCACTGTGCCAGTTTCATAAAAATTAACGATTGAACGAAGATGCTTGTAAAATGTATAAAATTTAATAATATTTTGTAAATTTAAATTAATTCAAACTGTTCTGTTGAAGTTTAGGAACATCAATTTGTTTACCGCGCAATTTTTGAGACATTCTTGTAATATTTTATCTTGATTTAATTTAAACATTGATCGATTAATTAATGGATCGATTTCGCTCTTTCCAAGTATTTTGCCGGTTGTGAATTTTATTCACGATCGTTTGCATACAAATTTGTGGCACACATCTCATTATTTTTGTTGATATAAGTTTTATTTCTTCTTAAATCTGAAATCAGTAAAATTTTTAATTAACACCTACGACCAGAAAGTAATTTGTTTAAAAGCATTAAGGGTCTGTGTTTTGAAGTATAAGCCGCTTTGGATGTTTAGCATCATTGTAAAGTATATATTACAGTTTCTTAATTTATTCTGAATTTTGCCTTTACATAATGATTTTGATGCTCACTTGTGGGCCTTGTATTATTGTGAATCATTACAGATTTAAAGATTAAAAAGATAAAACTTCGGAACTCAGTCGATGATTTTAAGTTTGGTTTATTTTGGCTAACTCTAGGATTTTCCCTAACCTTTACTTTGGTTTGCGCTCTGTTCAAGAAGTTTGTTTAGGATAGGTGACGGTCTCATATATGGGTTGCGTACTTCAATGCAGCTAAGCTTTGAAATATGTAGTCGTTACTGCTTGTACTGTAACTAAAAAGCTGCATTAAAATTCAAACCTGTGAGTATTTTGGAATTAGAGGAAAATTGTGGAAGTAAACCGCAAGATAGTAAGTAATATTACCACCGTAAGCTGTACCAATCTAAGTACACTTGAGATACTTTCAGTTCGGACTCCAACGACCAATAACGAATTTTGCAAATATATGGTATTGGTTGCCGGAGACCGATAGGTATTAGTATATGAAACAACACCTCCTAATCCAACCTAATCTAAAGTATTAGTTTTTACAGGTCTCTGTTCCTAATAATCGCATCTACTTAACCTTAAAGTAATATTGGGCCTCCAAATATTAAAATTTCTTTTTACTACAAGTGGCCCTTCTTTCAGGCCTGTCAGTCCCTGGAGTTCTAGTCTTCTTTATACAAATATCTTTCAATTACTTTTTACTGTTATTACAGAACTGTTACATGCTGTTTGTAAAAAGCTTGTAATACAACGTCTAGGAGAAAGGCTTACGGACTGTGATAGTAAAGAATGTAGGCCTCCGGGGACCTATAACGCAGGCAACGTGTTAAATCAATTTACAATTATTTTTTATTTCTCATTATTATTTTATTGATTTGAAATTTAAAGAAACCTAAACGTGTAACTACAGTAATATAAAACAAGCGAACATGAGCGTTATCATAGAAGTAAATACGATGAGTCATCCCAGTGGGTATTTTCTAGTCGTGGTAATTTCCTTTACAATAATCCTTACAGAAAAGCCGTTTAGATTCCCTACTGTCAATTTTGCTGTGAGCAAAGATATACTATTGGCATTTCTAGATGCAGTTGACAGAATCAGGTAATTGATCATTAACAGTTTGAATGATCATTGTAATCATTAACAATTTTAAACATTATTTAGTAGTAGTTATCTTAATTCTGATTTTTATTATATAGGAAGTTCAGTAAAAACAGTTAAGTACATTAGAATTTCTTAAAATTTCAGAACTCCGTTGAGCTGTAGATTTAAACGAGAAATTGAGTACAGCCTTGTGATGGCGATAAGTCCTGTTATGCAGCCAATTTTGATACGCACTGTCTTTAATGTTCTAGGAACGCAACTGGAGGAGATTTTACATAACGCTCTTAATACTCTCAGCAAGGAAGTCCCTGTGCAACACAGGGGGCAAACGGTTAGCCAACTATTAAAAAGTCTAAATAGCGCAAAATTTAAAAGATGTTAAGATTTGAACATTTTTTTTTGTATTTTTCATAATGGTAATTATATTAATAAATTAAATAACTATCCTCATTTCTTTTAGTTGAAAATTTCATTAACTTAAAGAGTAGTTAAGCTTTAGTGCCTTGTTACAATTACCTCCAAATGATATCTATGACTCATTCAAGAATATGCTTGAAACAGCAGAGAAAAACAAAACGTAGGAATCATTCTAATGGCGATTGTCAACAAGTGCTTTTGTGTTTAGAAATCATTTTCCCAAGAAATAGCGGCGAATAAAATTTGTGCTACCTCAGACTCAGACAGATATTTGATAGTGTTAAAGCCAATTACCATCTGAAGCTATTATTTATTATATTATCTCATATTTTCAACTCTTTTATAATTCTACAATGATCGAGTTTTTAATAAATAGTTTCTTTTAACATAATTACATGTTTATTAAAATGGACCAAATTTGCATGCTTTCTTGTTCCTGATTTCCTTGTTCCGGGCTTGTCTCCTCTCTCCGGGAGGTTGTAATAATTGTAAAACTCTTTTTTTGTCTACGTAGACTGCTCCAAAAAGGTAGTCGGAATATTCAAAAATAGTACAGGTACAAAGCTTTAATTGTCCTTCAGGTCAGGCACTAATGTGTTATTTAATATTGTAAGCCAAGGGCTAGTAACACTTTTTACTCTGTTTACTACTAGACTTGTTCTAGAAATAATTATTTGGTTGAAGTTTAAACAATTTAGATACCTAGGAACTGTTATTATTATTTCTTTAATTTTATCCATGAATTTATCTCTCAATCGGATGAGAGATAAATTCAATCAAAAAATCCGATAAGATCTTAAATCGGACACAAAAGTAAAACCTTTAAATTAACGTACATCAGTTCTTGCGACAAAGGAAAAGTGCCGTTATTTCCCATTGTATTAATGCAAATTATTTTATCTTCACTGAAGCGTCGGTTCGGTGTAATTCCGTAAAATTTTATATTTTGTTAATGCTCTGGTAACAGCTGAAATAAAAATTTTATTTTTTTATATAAAAACGCATAATTTCTAGAAGACCAAGAAATTAACTATAGATACAAAAGGAAAACTTAAAACCAACCAATGACATAGTTTTACCGAACGTGTACATGTACATAATCAGCATTCTTCATCAGTGAGAAAATGCAAAATTACACGTTCATTTCATTATCTTCCTTGATTAATATTTCAAGTGTCTATCGACCAATAGAACCAATTTGAAGCAATAACGAAATATTTATACTTTACCTAATGAAAAAAGAATCTAATACATGCTTTGTTTCCTTTGTGGGCTTTCCTTTCTGCGTTTGGAAGATCCATAGTAATGCATTAACCTATAACAATGTCAGTAGAATTGCATTCAGGATTCTTTAACACAGTGTACTTGAAATAAATTCTGTCGGTGAAACTGCATAAAAAATGTCAGTGTGTGAAATTAGAATACATTATTAAAAGAATGTAAAATGTACACTTGCAATATTTAAACCATAGTGTATTACTACCCTGCTTAATATAGACTCAAAATTTACTAATAATTATTTTTTATTCCTCATTATTATTAATTTGGAATTTAATAAACAGCTAAGCGCGTACAGTATTATAAAATAAGTAAACATTACTATTAGTAAGTAAGTATAAATGAAAATAATATGAATTTTTCAAGACAATGGTTCCTTGACGCAGTAGTTTTCCTTATAGTAATCTTTACAGGAAAACCTTATACATTCCCTGGTGTAGCGTCTACTCTTAACGCAGATGTCCTAAAAGGTTTACTAGATGCAGTTAAATCAGTCGGGTAATTGATTAATAATAAACAATTTTATGTAAATATTATTCGTTAGTATCTTAATGCTGATTTTTATTGTATAGTAAGTACTCTGCCAGCCAATACGATTTGAACAATTTCGCCAATAAATTATTCCTTGCTGTAAATGGTATTGTAAAAAATAATCGCTTGGAACCATTGGCCTTGCCTGGATTTGATTTTAAGTTTAAATGGGTAAGTTGAGCTAAGTAAAACAGCTTTGAAACCGCGCGATAATATTCTTATGTTTAGCTCTTCGAAACTGGTGCTGCAATATTTCTCAATGGAAAGCTGAAAGGTATTTCTAAAATAGTACTTAAAGGAAATGTCACTAGTGGTTATAGATACGGTACAACTGTAAATCTTATTCTGCCTTGTGGTTCGTCGATGTTTTCGGTATGTCCAGCTTTTCTTACTAATACATGCGACTTGTCCTTTAACATAATACTTATGAGGCAAGTTGGAATTGTTTACTACCTGACATAGAGCGCGGGGTCCAATCAGTTTTTGCTTTTGTCGATTTGGTGCTTGTTTCTTTAAATATCCTATAATCTCAGTTTCATCCGGCAAATTGATCAAAGTAAATAAAGTGCTAAAGTTCATACCATCAAGTGTAAAGCAATATTTTTTTACTGCTTACCAACGCTGTAATTAAAGTCGATTAATGAGCCTTTTGATATCGTTAAACACCCCGTTTATTCCAGTGCATACAAATCCTCTCTTTTATTTTTGTACATATACCTTAAGAATATGTTGATTCTCATTTCCAATACTGATAAGATTTGTATATGAAGCTGTTTTAGATAGCAATTTTTTTATATCATAACAAATATTTGGATAATTTTGCATCTCCTCATTCTAATTTATAGGAGACTATTAGTATTTTATTATTAAAAAATCCTTGTCAATTTAAACATTTATTTACGACTTCTAAGGATTTAAAATGTTACTCATATTGTTTCAGAATAGGTTAAAGTCATTAAATTTGACAAATCGAGTCGCGGCTAAAACTCATCTAAATTGTATTCCAATGCTCTTGATTTTGCTGAATGCTGTACATACAGCTTTTTCAAGTGTTTCGTTAAAAACCCGCTTTGTTAGCCGATGCGTTTAGTTTTTTAAATTGTGAAGAAAGACGCTTTTTGTGGTAGTTTATTATTAAATGTATCGATTCGATAGACTTTGAATCGTTTTGAATATAAGTACGTATCATCCTGAGGATTATCGGCAATTAAGAAATTCTCTTTGTTGGTGCCAGTTCTTGTGCGAATTGTAGATTAATACCTTCAATAAATCTGTGAAGGTAAGGTATATTCTTAATTGTTAATCTATTTTTCATATTAAAGAAATTTTTCAGTTCGTCTTTGTTTATTTGGTAAATTAATTTAATCTTTTAGATCAAAAGTACTTTTCCAGAGTTTTCTAATAGATCAAAAATTTCTTTCGTCTAACGAGGTCGTTTTAAGGCGGTTGTATTGAAAAATAAGTGCCATTTTGAATTAAGTATAACTGGATGTAAGATAGCAAACAATTCAAACTTCGTTGTAGGCTAATTAAGTACGATTATTATTACATAACTGCAATAAAAAAAATTTTCAACTCGTAAATATTTTTAGTTTTCTTATGAGACTGAGATTGACTTATTTGGGACACTAAGAAATACCATATCTTGTAAATCAGATACAAGCAGATTTAATTTAAACCTCAAAGTGGATTTTGCTCGTATGAACTTTGAATTAAAAAAGTTTAAATTTATTAGCCTTGGGTGAGTCTTCGTTTATACCTATTAATGTAATTAGTTAAATTAAAATTTCAGAAATTCAGTGAAGTGTAGGTTTAAATTGGGAATTGACTACAGCATTGGAATAGCTGTAAGTGCTGTAATGGAGCCAATTTTGAGACGAACTGTGTATAACTTTCTAGCAAAAGAACTGGAGAAGATCATGAATCGTATGCTTAATATTCTCAACAAAGAAGTTTCTACGCAATACAGAGGGCAAACAGTTAGTAATTTTCTGGAAGGATCCAACGTCACAAAAAGGTGTTGAACTTAATCAGTATTTAAAATATTGTTGATAACAATTATATTAATAAATGAATAATTATACTTAATGTAAATGCTTAAAGTCCAAACATTTCTAGAAATTCTCTTTTTCAATACCTTTGTTAGATAAATTGTTAGTTCCTGCGTATGTATATATGTATTGTAACGTTCTTTTTAAAATAATAACCAAAATGCTGTTTAAATGCGTCTATTAATAAAGAGAAGATTATTTACAATGCACTTAATTAAAAACACTATAACTATAAACTATTTAACAAACTATTTAAATGCTAGGTATTTACAAATTTATATGTGGACCATTTATATAAAAACTATTTATGTATTACAATAATTATTAACATTTATTTATTCAGAGTACATTTCAACACGACGCCGGTTAAACATTAACTGAACTCCTTCTACCCGCGACCTCAATTTATATCTTTCATACTATGACTCATACATCTAGAATATTCGATGACGTGTTGATGAGTCATACACGCTGCTGTCGATAAGTGACGTCAATGAGGCGTATCGATGAGTCATACTTGCACGTGTTGATTGATGAATCATACAGTTGATGACTCATACATCTAGAATGTTTGATGACGTCATATGTGGGTTTACTATTCGTTACAGTATCTATGGATTTGTAAGAGAAAAATCGTTGATAGATGGAATCTACAGAAAGATGTATAAACGAGTTTTAATTGAATTGTGAACTTTAATGAATAGGTAAGAGAAGTATCGAATGAAGCTACCCAAGCAGGAACTGTCAAAGTACGGAGGTGATATGAAGGCACAGTTGGCATTTTGAAAAAATTTAAAACATTTCATTAAGACACCAACATCCCAAGCAGAAAGATCTCATTATCTTTTTCAATGCATAGTGACAGATTCTCCTGTATATAAAGTAGTTAGTGACCATTTCAGTCGGCAACTGTGAATCTACTGCGAAGCATCTTTTAGGGCGCAAGAAGGCCCTCACAACAAAATATACGTTAGGGATATATTAAATAAAGTTTGTCGTCTACAAAATCCGCGGTAGACAGACTTTGTGGATTTGGTTACATTTCAGCTGCGTAAGAAAGTGACTTCAGATAAACGGGGAAAATATTTTATGGTGGTATGATAGAAGAAGTACAGCTATATGCGACATATCGGAAAACTTACAGCCTTTTCCACCATGCTGTTCTTAAAATAGGAAGTACAACTCCAGTGCATCCAGTATCAATCCATTCGCGAAATACAACGGAAAGCGTAGTGTACGCAGTAAAACATCAGCCCCGTGAACTACTTGAAAAAGACTTTAAAGAAAAACATTAATAAAAGAACTTTTTTCACTCTATTCTTATAACAAAAATAATTCTTCACTACTTAAATCTATTTTCTCTCGATAGTATGAAGTAACTCTATATAGATTGAATATTCGATCTAATAGTATTATATTTTAAGAGTATAACAAAATCCACTTCAATTTTAATTTTTTTAAATGAAGAAAAGCCGTTAAAAAGTCTAAATCTAAATTGGTAAAACGATGTTTGTTAGTGTTCACGTTACTCTAGTTAGAGTAAATGAAACGAATTGGCACCAATATACAGTTGACAGTGTACTTGACAAGAGAAGCGTGTGCGCAATACACTAACAAAAAATAGCGACAATCAGCTGTCCGCTGCATTTGACTTCAATTAGTTATAAACTGTTCAAACTTTGCAATTTCAAAAGTTACTAAAATTGGTGGGAATTTCAAAATTTTTAAAATCTTTAAATAACTTAATGTAGCTGTACAAGTTAAAACGTAATGAACAATTAAGCAAAATTTAGAGATCAAAATTATATTGACTACCAAAAACAGGTACCTGTACATAAATAATAGTACCTACATTAAGTTTAGATTGAAAATATTGAAATTCCCGCTAATTTTAGTAACCTTTCAAATTGGCAAGATTTAACACGAAGGTACAGGTACAGATTACATATTTTACTCTAACTGTATTGGACCTAAACAGTGTTCGAATTTTACTCTAAATTTTTTATTGTGTAGTGTTTGGTGTTTCATTAATACCATTCCTGGCAGCGACTCTGGACTCTGGATTATTCACAAAATTGTATTCAATTGTGTGCAAAAAACACCAGAAATTCTACTCGAAGGCCTACATATGGACAATACTGTAGTTAACCTCCCTTAAAATTAAGAAATTCCAAGAAAAATCTCAAGAAATTGTACTCCCTGCTACGTTAAGATTAATCTCAGAGAGTAGGAGTTCATGAAAAAAAGATATTTTCTATGTTCAGGTCTCTGATAGAATACAAAAGAAGATTAAAGACTTAAAGATATTATCGTATTCAACAGCTTTTGGTGTAACAGACAGCTTAGTAGAAAAAATCCTAACTAGTTAAAAATATACCTAAACATTTTCCAAAGACCGTTATTGACCAACGTAAGAACTAATCACATCTAAGTAAATCGACATTGTAGTGACAAAAAACAATAAACCAATCAAACGCAGCTTTCACGGACACTCATATAACATAAACAACGCTCCAATGAGGAACAATTTCACGACCTAATGTTTTTAAAGACTACTCAAGGTCACCCTAATTTTTCTTTTTCTTACCCCTTAAGGCTTCTTAAAATACCTATTTATTAAAAATTTTGTTCGTGTGACATATTATCAGACTAAACGCACTACCGAAATCCAGTAAAACACTCTGCTTTCCACCCCATACCTCCACTATCCCACACCCTTAACCTCCTAAACTCAATAGAGTTATTTACTAAAATCACCCTGAATGTGACATATCATTCGATTTCAACTCGCTACGGAAGTTCAATAAAACAACTTGAACTTCCATGTCTCTACTCCCCCCCCCTATAAAGTTATATTGAATAAGCCTTCAAGCCCTATTCAAGAGTTATTCAGTGATAATACTTACATGCGACATGCCATTCGATTCAAACTTGCTTCGAAAGTTCAATAAAATAACGTCAAGCGCTGTACCTCCCTCTCCATGTCTCGACTAGCTCCCCCTTACAGCTTCTTCGAGCCAATTGAATTATTCAATGAATATACTCTGCACAAGACATATCATACGACTCAGTTTTAGAGACGTCTAGTTATTAGAGAGGCCCCAGGCTACAGTTGGGTGGTGACCATATATCTAATACTATATAGTGTGTCTCAAAATAAACTCAAAAATCAACAACACAGAGCGTTAAAGACCGTCAGAGATAAAAAAAGAACTAGCTTGAAAAAAATTTTAATTTGTAAGAAATTGCTTGCAATACTTGTTGCTTATACGGTCCTGTTACCTTTTGCTTCAATTTAAGTAGTGCATAAAAGTGATCGAGCGTTGATATAACCAAGACAATGTAAAGAGATACCAATGCGATATGTATTTTAGCCTGCAGAGTTGACAGGATATTCCGAAGAGGAATGTTGGTCAAGGCCAAGTCTTTGTAAACGATAACATTAACGTAAACGTTCTTGCTATCATAAATTGATTATATTTATTACAAAGATGACGTTTTATGATTTGATTAACAATAAAAATTGACCGCACTTCATTTAGCACTTTACTTCAACACGCACTTTAAGCAAAAGTTGCCCTTTAATTTAAGATTAAAAGTAGGATTTATTCTTCTGTTTATTACATACCATTAATATCATTAAAGAATTTAAAAATATTGTGTATACACAACTGTCTTGGGTAGTCTGATTTTATTATAATAAATAATTTAATAGCAGCAATAAATTATTTACAGAAATGAAAATTTTAGGTATTCTTTATAACAATTATAACTCATAAGCCAGAACGAAATATTTTATTTAAAAGCATAGAGTAAAGAAGAAACATTGTTTAATACAAATTGTCGTTATCAGATCATAAACAGTAGCGTTTAATGTTTACTTATTCTATGATGGTTACAGTTTTACTGAAAAGGATTACTGAAATCATTATTCCGGTTGTAAACATCGCTGATTAGAACTTGTAACCTTTGGTTTTTATGTTTTTAAATTAAATTTAAAGCCACCCACACTAATAAAAAGTGCCCTTTAATCTAATTAACTTACTTTATTAAGAAACCAAATGTTCTCCTAAAAAATCAAATATTTTATTTTAAAGTCTTTAGACTTGAATTTATTTTAAGATAAAAAACTGCAACATAAGTAAAAAAGACTGTGTGTGTGTTTTATTTAGAATGTATTTCAAGGTCAACAGTCATCTTCGACAAGTCATTCTTAGTATTCTGCGACATACCCAAAATCGTGCTTTATTGGCAAATTATTTCAAGTTCAACAAACTACAATCCTCAGCATTATGCACCATAAGACTAGACATGCGTATAAAATGCGTGTGTAAATTGTTTGATTTAATTGGTCAATGCATTAATTTGAACAATATATATTTCACATATAATATAATAATAATAATAATAATAATTGCTACAACCCATAACCTGGAAACCAGGCCCCAGAAGCTATAAGCTTGTGCGAGAGGGAGGGGGCGATTATTATTATTACGTAGACCCTATGTACGGCTGCAGCCGACATACAGATGGAACAAATCCCACATTTGTGTCACAGCTAAGGAAAACTGCAGAAAACCTTAACCAGATCTGCCGGCACCGGGAATCGACCCCGTGCCGCCTGGGTTTTTAGCAAGCTAAAAAGGGTTAAGCTTGATATTACAAGCGGGCAATCAAATAAAAAAAATAATCTTTTCTATAAACTGATTCCAAATCAATAAAAGTTAAATTATAATAATTGCATGAAATTGATAAAATATTTAATGTTTAGTAAGTTTTTATAGTTTTATTTAGTAGACTGTATATACTCGGTCTTTTTTCCCGATAATGTTTTTTTTAATATAATGAAATATAAGAGAAACAAATTCTTAAATTTAGAAAAATTATAATGTGTTTCATTTGGTGGGGGCCATCGATTGGTGGGGGACCTTGGGCTGCAGCCCACCCAGCTAACCCTTACATCCGGCCCTGTATTGGATTAAATTGGTTATTAATATTGCCTCGTCTTGTCACATCAAGGAGAATCGATTAATGTAACATATGTATAACTTTTTACAGTATAGTTACTAAGTCAGTACTGCGGTGGAAGAAAATTTAAAATTGACTGAGATGTATAGGTTTAATATGCAAGCAAATAATAACATGTTCAAAAACTTACTATAGCTCTAAAATTCTTACAATTATTTAGTAAGTTCACGAAAAGTATTATCTTATCTCTCAGAATGCTAACCCCTTACACAACTTTTGCTTATAAACCCGTCAAAGCTTAACATCTGTGCTCCATGCATAAGTTTTATTGCTTGAACTTTCTACAAAAGGTGATGGTTTGCTTTTCTGTTGCTTTTAATTAACCGACCAAGTGCATCTAAGCATTTGAATATTATTAGCATTCTTGCAGAATGTCTTATTGCTATTTAACCTACAAACGTATTACCGTGGATGAGCTACAGTAAAGAAACATGGTCTGAAGCGATGGTTCAGGTCATAGCGATGATGACAGGGAAAGTTAATGTAAAAACAAATAAAACTCACGATGATTAAGTACTAACATTTCAAAGCTAATCGGTAAGTACTTAATAAAACGCATTACGTTGTAACTCATAAAGCAATACAATCTGAAAAACATAAAGCTACCTACAATTATTGTTTTATTATATAATTATTATTTTATTACACTTTAGTTTGTAGATTCTAAATTTAATAAATATCAAAACGAGTGCGCTTTTTAAAGAAACCGAGCAAATGTCTTCTTTTTAATAGAAAAAAACCAATATGATCTTTATAAGACGATGTTTCAGAATTGTAACAACCTTCCTTATGATAATTGTTACACGAAAGCTTTTTACATTTCCTCCAGTAAATTCCGACTTTGACAATGATATGATTTGGAAGTTACTACAAGCCGTAGACGCAATCAAGTAATTCATTAATAATTTTACGTATTTGTAGTAACCTAGTATTCGAATTTTTTTTATCTAGGAAAGGATATCCCAGTCAATATGCTTTGAACAATTTTGCTGATCATTTTTTTCATTCTTTAAATATGATTATACAAGAGATGAATATGGAACCAATAGACATACCTGGATTTACTAGACAGATTAATTGGGTAAGTTAATTTAAAGTATTAAGGTAGTGGATTTTTTTAAAATTTGTATGTAGAAAAATCGCAATTTACGTTTAATATATCCAAACCAAATTTCATAAAAATCCATGTATAAACAAAGAAGATATGAGCTTGGCCCTACCTCCTGTGACACACGGTGTATTGTCTTTTCTGGATAGGAAACGCCATGCTAGTATCCGACACCTTCATTTTGATAACCAGTTGTATAATCATTTTGAATCTTCTTCGTCACAAACTCTGTCACGTGTGCTTATTTTTCTTCGAGATATTTATTAGCTTGCCGATATCTATTAAAGTATTCTGAATTTATACCAGTGGCGGCCCGTGTCAAATATTTTTGTGTGTGCTGCAGCCTCAAAAACTCTCAATATGTATATTTAGTAGAACACGCGAAACGCGTAGCACACGAATTACATGCTATAAAACCGTTCTACTTGAAGAACAACTAGCGTGTAAGGGCTGCAGCTGCCGACAGGCTCTGTGGCTATTTCTAGCAGTTGCAATTTTATATTTCAGTGGTTGTAATGCTCAAATCCTAAAATAGGAAAAATAGTTATTTCTGTATTAAGGTACTAAAGTTCGATTTTCTTTCACGAATTGGATATAATTTAAAAATTATAATAAGATTACCACATGCATGCTTAGAGATAATTCATCTTAGATTACGAAGTTATAGAAAATTTAAAACAAGAATTTTTAGGTTAGTGTACTTCCCGTAAATAACTATAAAAACTAAAATAAACGTATTTATAAAAAGTATTTACAACAAGATTGATAATTTTATTATAAACATACTATTTAAATATTAATATTATTGCTATTAAACAATTATGATTGGAAATAATAATTTCAACTTGCATAGAAACATGTAATAATGGATTAATTTAATGCTGATTTCAGAAAACATATTTTTTCTTAAATTATATATTTTTTAAATACTGATATACGTGTTCAAAACATCTTTTAAATAGATTTTCTTGTCGTCACTTCTTAATTTATACGGACGCAGTATTTAACATTGCCACAATAAACTACAAGTACTAGAAATAATCACAGGCTACAGGCTAATCAGCTCCTAAATGCTAATGAACCACCTGCTAAGTGCGCTGCACGAATTGCAGCTATTTTAAACCATACATGTCGCGTCTGCAAACCCATCCGATGACAGACGGCACTTATCGAAATAACCTCACGTTACTCTTGCTAGAACAACGTAGTTAAACAGTGATTTGACCAACTCACTTTGAAACCACAACATATATAAGTAAAATTAACATTGACTTCTGCATTTATTTTTGTTTATCAAACAGTTATTTTAATTTATTAAGCTGTTTAGAAGACGTGTCTATTATTCATAATTAACTATTAGTACATATTGTATAACTGAATACTCATTACTTCATTCAACTATATTTAGGGCCATTATACTGGTTCAGGAGAATTTTTCGATGGAAAGATGTATGGTATTTCGAATCTGGGGTTTCAATGTCATGTTACTCTTAGATATAGAAGACTTTCAAAACTGTACCTGACTTTTGTTAGTGGTTCATCATTGTTAACGGTATGTTTACAGCTTAACCAGATAATGGCTTATGTCTTGAACTACATATTAGTCCATTCAAATGGTAGTTTGAAGTGGAAAGTTTTGGTGTAATTGTTTTTATTGGCTTACTTTATGTTTTTCCGGGTGCTGAACACGAATCTGAAGTTGTCCAACAAAATTCTTTTCGGCAAATATGAGAAATCATCAAAAAAACCACTAAAAATCACAGGTTTTTTGGTTTTTGGCTTATAACTTCCAAAATAAGCTTTTTACGCAAAAGGTTATCCTATATTAAAATAAAGACGAGAAAATTATCTACAATTTCTGTTGGTGTCGTTTTTTTGTACGACATATGATTTCCGCGCAAAGGAGCGTTGAAAAGTAGGCGAAAATCAGTAATTTGTAGGAAATAGTAAAATAAACACATTTTTAAAGAATTTCCCTTCATAACACGAAAAGTAAGCATTTCACTGTAAACATTATCCTATACTTTGAAGAGGCAGATAGCATTTTCTACAATTATTTATGTGTAAGTAATTTTTTCGGACCTAAAATAGTTATGAGAAAAGCAATGGCGAATGCACGAAGTCAGTCGCCTCCAACGTTAACGTTAGGTTACATAGGTACAATAAAATGATAAACAGCGATTCATGGTTGATAAGTATGAAAACTGAGCAATATAATAAAATGGATAGATAGGTATTTTATAAAACACTTACAGCCGTACTTATAGAGAAATTACACGAGTGTAACCATAATATTTCTTATATGTTTACACGCGTGTAATTTCTCTATAAGCACGGCTGTTAGTATTAAATGATTATTGACGTTGAAGTGAAACTCCTCAGTCAAACCGAGTCCTCTTGGTCAAAGGTTCCATGATTTTTGCAGGATGCCTTCAAGTACTTCAGGGAATTGCGGGTCATCCTCGTCTTCTTCGATTTCAGTAAGCGGCAGATTATTGCAACTGCTTTCGCAGTTCACACAAATATTGGAGCACTTGAGGCCTGCTTTTTTGCATCCACAGTTTTTCTGGCAGGTCTTCTTGCACTTGCAAGAAATAAATTTCAAAACGGGTTGAGGTGCTGGTGGCTGTAGCGTGGTTACTGGCTCCAGATCATCTTTGGTTTTCTTCCAACCCCATTGTTCAGGATCTTTTTCATTCCTAAAAAAATGTTGAACTTGAAAATACACCCTCAAGGAATGTTGCTGAGCTGCAGTCATAGTAGGAGGTAGAAACGCCAAATGTGCTGATGTATTGTATGCAGACCGAAGGTAGCATTTATACCTCAATTTGTTTAATGACGTGGCTTCCTTGTTAGCCAATTTATGCAATGAGGCGAAAAAACGATGGCCATCATTAGTAACTGCATCAGCATCTACCATAGGGTCTTTAAAAATCTCAATAGTCTTAGTTAATGCAAGGTTTTTCCTGAGAATCTGAAGAAACCTCATCTTTCCTACTTTGAACGAGGCTGAACTAGTATCACAGCCTCCTACCATGGCATGTAAAAACAATACGTTGTTAGCTATCGATCGATCAAGTTTGCAGTCAGGAGAGAAAAATGAGTGGTGAAACTGTCCCTTTGTCTGGCTTTAGAAAGTATACATTTGAATGTACACCGCTACAGCGACCAATCACGATCACCAGCAAATCTACGTCTTCACTCACGATAACTACAAAGTTATGTTGTGCAAGGTCTATTGCTGTGGTGACAGTAAGTGTATCCGAATCCCTCTTGTGCCTGCTTTGTGTGTATGTCAGCTGCTACAAAATTGTCCCTCAACATTAAAATCAGACGCTCTTTGTTTTTCGTATTGCCTAGGAATTTTTCTTGTGGTAGTGTAGGCACCATCGTTTCGTCGAACATCAAATCTACTGAGGGTTGTTTGTGTGATCTTCTTGCTCGCTCAGGATATTTAGTACCTCTGCAACTATCTTCTTGAGGGTAACCATCGAACAGAACTATGGCACTGTACTTGTACTTGGACCTAACAAATGAAACGTAACTTCACAAATTGATGAAAATTATTGACCCCTGCTCCACACGACTCTATGCAGCAAATATCCTCCATCTATGACATACACACACCCTTGGAGGTTTGCCTGTTCAGTTGGTGTAAATGCTTTGTATAAAGCAGACTTGGTTCCTTTTCACAAACCACAGTCGTCGAAAAGAGACAATGGATACAGACACAATTCGTATTTTAGAAATTCTTCAGCATGCCCGCCAGCTCAACACGTCAAAAGGTGAGGAGCCGCAAAAAAATAAAGCATTCGAACAACAAATGGCTCGAAGAGAGACTATACGTATATTAATATATTCCTATATTATAATAATATAACTATAATAGTATATTGTGTCCCAAGGGCAGAAAATTAGCATTTGTAGCCCGCAGTTGTTTGATGCCCGAGCGAAGCGTTGCGTAGCGAGGGCAGCGGACAACTTAGGGCTACAAATGCTTTTCGGTCCGAGTGACATACAAAAGTTTTTCGCCTACCTGTTTGAAAGTTTAAAAAAGAATTCCAAAAGTTAAACAGTAACGTAACTTATTAGTAAATTAAATAGGCATATGTTAGAGGGAATGAATGAAAATGAAAATAACGCCAGACGTTTTTAGTAATTTATTAACTAAATTAACCTAATAATCATTACACTACATACAACACGGCCGTATAGTAAATGTTTTTATTATTATTGGTAAATAAAAGGAACAGGATATGACTTTTAATTAGGATGAGTAATTAATCTATCATTGTATAATTTATTGAAATTACAATTTTCTTTTTATTAATTAATTGTCACAACCTCCATCTATACATACAATGACACTGTGAAAAGAAAAAAACAAACGACAAATTTATCGACGAAGACATGAAAATCAAAGTTATGATCTAAGAAGCCTAGAAAAATTTGACGTATGTTTTTTATATTTTTAAAGGTTATGTAAAAATATGTTTGAAATTACATTTTCCGTCAGATTCTGTTGCTAAAAGATTTACGAATGAGTTATATTTTTAATGTTAAAAACTAATGATTTCATTTTTTGATTAAAATCTTTTTAGGATAATGCACAGGAGTGGTCAAAGTATGACAATTTAAAAAACAATTACAATTTTTACAGTATCTCCAACTTAACATAAATAAATCGTGGTTTCATCTAGTAGTAGTGTAGAGGTTATGTATTTGACATAAGAGGGCAGTAAAAAGTTTGACATAAGAGGCCCGCAAAACAGGACATTTAAAAAGCACTTTCTGATCAGGTAGGCGAAAAATATAATAATATATAACCTAATAATAAGTAGGTACGTTAGCAAATGCTTACTCTTAGTGTTATGAACGGAAAGGCTGTAAAAGAATGTGTTTTTGCTATTTCCCGGAAATTTCTGATTTTTACCGGTTTTTCAACGCCCCCTTGCGCGAAAACCACACGTTGTACGACAAAAATTATAAGAACATGAATTGTAGGTAGTTTTCTCGTCTTTATTTTAATATAAGATCACCTTTTGCGTAAAAAACTTACTTTTCAAGTAATAAGCCAAAAACCAAAATAAAACTGTGATTTTTAGTGTTTTCTTATGATTTCTCATATTTGCCGTGAAAATTTTTGTTGGACAACTTCAGATTCGTATTCAGCACCCCAAAAACCATAAACTAAGCCACAAAAAACAATTACACCAGAACTTTCCACTTCAAGCCATTTTTGAACACCATTTGACTGGACTATATCATAATTCATTTTTTATTACTGTTTTCAGTATTATTATCATGCCAAGATTAACGTGCAAGGTACAAACACAAATATAATTTACTGCAAAGCAACATCAAACAGATTTTCGTTCGATCTCGAATTGGATTTCATTCGTATGAACTTTGTGGTGCGAGCTTTTGCATGGAATACACTTGGGTAAGCATATTTTCTATTTCGAGTAGAATCAGTTACATGAAAACCTATTAATGTATTTTAGACATGCGAGGCAATGTTCATTTAAAAAGGAAATTGATTATAACCTTGGCATGACTGTATGTGCTGTCGTGGAGCCATATATGAACCGCACCCTCTGTGACTTTTTAAGCAAACACCTAGATCATATACTGCATAACGTACTTAATACTCTCAATAAATAACTTCGCAGACAATTCAGAGGACAAACACTTCTAAACAGGGAATCACCGGCAGTCGCTATACGAGTTGGAATGTGTTGAGCTTTGAGAGTCTATATTAATGCTCATTTAAAACACGTCTTTTCTACATCTCATAATAATAATTGTACTAATAATTAAATATAATTATTAACTTTCATTCTTATCAATACAGACTTCCTCTGCCACAAGCTAAGAACTGCTATTAGGATTTTAGAAATATACGATACCCAAAAGAAACCCACATCCACCATTTTAGTATTTAACATTTTTGACCTCCCAACGACTAGTATTAATACTTTCTAATTGTAAAGGAACAGTTATACAGGGTGTATTTTTATTGAGGTTTTGACTGAATGGTAGATAGGTGGAATATAGTAGATCAAATTTTCCTCATAAAGTTTGTTCTTCAAACGAATAGTTTCTGAGAAAATGAATTTTTAAGTTTTATTAAATTTCGATTCCGGGCCTGTAACACTAACCTGCCTTAAGTTGTACAAATCTAATTTAAAAATGTGATACCCTTTCAGACGTACCTGCCTTTTAAAAATTGTTGTTGTATGTCACATAAAAAGCTAATTTATGGCTGTCTGCATGGTTTAACGTAAATAATGTGGTCGGAAGTTATTACTGAGTAAACAAATACTTTTTAGAAATATAACCCCATCTAAAAACCTTAACTATGCATTTGTGTTAATATTAAAACAGATGTTAAAAAGAAACATGGCATTTATTTTTTACACCTAACGGTATCTAGTAATTACATATTGTTATGTTGGTTTTCTAATTCGTTTTTTACCGCAATTGGATGTAATTAATTCTTACACGAGTGGTGTCATATTCCCAACGATTTGAAGGTAGATTAGAAATGTAAGAACACATTTATGGAACTTTTATACAAATCCAGATGGCAATAATTTCTGAAAACTGGTAATTCGATAAACAGATCACGGTACATTTGAAAGGAATTCGGTACTTTCCCTTCTGCGAATTCTTTATACATATCTTGTTTAATATTAAAAAGTTCTTTTCAATGTGGTAGACTTAAAAAACAGAAAAAAGACAAAAGAGTCATATTGTAACCAATTTGGGTTTGTCAATTACTATTTATTGTTAAGAAAATAAAATAAATATTTAGGTATTTAGTGAAACCTGGAGTGTCTTTTTACATCTAAGTATCTTTTGAATGAATTAATTATTACGTCACGTCATTAATTATTACGTTGTTTTAATCGATAGAAATGATCGTATTATACAATTACCATACCATTGTTATTTTTAAAATAAGTGGTCTTGTACGTTTTTAGCAGTTTAATTGCAACTATGCAAATGATAATTTCGGGATAAGGACATGGCATGTTTTTAATATTTCATTTTACAGCAATTTTAACTGTTAATTGATTTTACTAAGCTACCGATTTACTTATTATTTCATACGATGTCCGAGATTAAATACAATAAAGAAGCCTTGGTAGTGTAATGTCTAGAGTGCTGGACTTTCACCCAAGCGGCCCGCGGTCGATCCCGGTGCCGGCAGATCTGGTTGAGGCTTTCTGCAGTTTTCCTTAGCTGTGACACAAATGTGGGATTTGCGCTGTTCCATCTGTAAGTCGGCTGCAGCCGCACTTAGGGCCTACGTAATAATAATAATCGCCTCCTCCCTACCGCACAAGCTTATAGCTTCAGGGGCCTGGTTTCCAGGCTATGGGTTGTAGCAATTATTATTATTATTCAAATTCATTATCGTTAATAAGAATAACGATTTGCAACTTAATACGGAAATGCAGTAGTTGTAATAATAACAAAAAACCCTATTTATTTAGGTGCTGTCATTATATAGTCTACTTGCTGACACATTTATATATTTATTACTACCTATAAACAGTTTAAATAGTAAACATCTTTATATAGTAAACAGCTAAAAATATAATTCATTTTGTACCTCCGAAAGGATAAAACCTGTTAAAGCACGCTGGATTATTTACTATAACCACTAATAGTTCAAGATAATTGTGCAGAAGCCAAAAATAAAAACCCCTAGACAATCCATGGAAATTAATATACAACGCACCCTGAGAGAAAAGGCCTTTAGCGCGTGAGTTATCTGAATTCCTACGCCGTTGTAGCTTTGTAAGCAAAACAGACTGATCGAACGCACAGCCAATGATATAAGGTTCTACCTCAACACGAAAGACTTTGTTACAAATCTGTAACAACCCCCAACCCCAAACGACCTAGCTATAGGAAGGAATCGAAATATCCGAAAGCCGCTTCCGACTACTAGAAATAAACTTACTTACCATGCGTAACTAAATCGTCGACAATGCATTTGTAGCATAGACATTAAAAATCTGTCTGACAACCTACACATGCCTCTCTATGGCTGTTGGTTGCCCTTGACAGAATAAATAAAGTAATAAAATGACCTCAGACAACCCACTAGTTCACCTCCACCACTAACCACAGACAGTTTACAAATCCCATCAACTCCGACACTTAGACAACGACTAATAGGCTAGAACTACTGGGCAGTGCAAACCCTACAGGTTACATCTACTCAACTGGAGAGAGAAAAGTGCATAAGAAAGACTAAGGTGACTAAAGATCTAACGTGGGGTGCCAGCCCACGCAGACTCAACCTACAAACCATACAACAAAAACTAGCTTAAAGAGTTTTACACCCTAGTACGACAATCTATATAATATTAAATGTTTTAAATATATCGTACAATCAAAAGTAAGGAGTGCTAGTCTTACCAGACTCATTAAATCTGAAAGTTTTTAAATAACTCCAACAGATCAAAAAAAAAATTAAAACTCACTAATAAACTACGCTCCATTGTCACACGCATTACGATTTGTGGAACTCTAGGCACTACAAAGGCATCATTCTGTCATCAAGCAGTTTATAGAAGCAGCATTAGCTTTTCGCAAAAGCTGAATCATCACAAGCTTAGTCAACTTATTACTAATAGGCAAGTATTGCATTAGGACCAGGAAGGAAAGGATTCAAGTAAGTTGAAAAGAATGACTAATTTTCTTTTGATGTCCCGTAAATCCATGATATGTTTGTGAATATATTTTACTAGCTAAATAAACATTATAGCCATGCAATATACCTACTTGGAGTCATTGAATCTTACCTGCTACCGGTAATAAACTTCAGCAATCTTATAAAATAATTTGATCTGAAGTGAAATCGCTCTGACATTGCTTAAACAAATCAATCCGCCTTTATTTAAGTATACAATCTTTGACTCCATACTGGGTGATACTAGGAGCAAGAACATGCCGATTTAGATCAGAGCTTTCGAAAGGAAGAATAGATATTCAATTTTCCTTTGCAGTTCTGTATGTCAAAGTCTTACTGACTCAGCTCAGCTGTTCACCTTGCTAATCTTCCACTAGAGGATTGTAATTTTTACAGCCAGTGTGGTGAGTTAGTATCTTCAAATAATTGAGTTCAATATAGGACATGCTCTTTTCTACTCCAAATAATCACGCTCAGCACTCTTTCTCTGTTGCAGAATAATCTCTCTCGACAGCAGTTAAGGTTCTACTAACATAAACATTATTTTTTAATCACCTTTGCATTGCAAAGGCAGTGCTCCTAACCTAGCATCACACTGTCTTATGAAGAGCTTGGCAAACGGTGCGTTAACATCCAAGGTAGAGGTAACCTTAGCGGCAAAATCTTTAATAAATCACCAATACCAACCATGCCTAAAAATCCGCGTTAACTGGATTAGTTGCAAGTTCTTAGTTCTATCTAAACAAGAGAACTTCATAAAACAAAAATCTACAAATATTACTATCATAAAAATGTAACAGTCGAATTTTATCAAACAAATCTCAATAAATTACTTTAATCGCTTTAGATATGTGGATGTGCTATACCAAAAAATTGTGGTCAAAATCTATTACTTTTGCGAAATAGTACCTAGTGACTACTAATGTTTAATAACAGCTTTCGACATCTTTTTAAACCTTTTTTTATTAGGTCATTACTGTTTTGTTATGGATTTTAAATTAACGTTACAAACTGTAAAAATGTTCTCAAAAGGAAGGTAATTCAATTTTAATTAATTCGCGCCAAATAATTACTTTCACTCGAGGCATATATACAAGTTATTTGTAACCTATGCCAACACAAAATGACTTTCTTAATCTTTGTAGCTATAATTATTATTACTGTAAATCGTTTTCCATTACCTCAGACAAGTGCTGGGGAAGTTAATCCGAATGTGCTTCTAAATTTTCTAAAAGTTGCCAATCAAGTCTGGTAATTTCAGATGTTTCTTTGATGTGTTTATTTGTATGCTTTCTTCTGTTATACAGGAATGGAAATATGAGTCAAACTGATATGAACAATTTCTCTGATCAACTAATAGTGATTATAAATAAAATGATAGATAATAAACAAGTAGAGCCAATTCAATTACCTGAATACAACGAAGAATTTCATTGGGTGAGTACAAAATTTGTGATTGTGAGAGGATTAATAAAGATTAGTAACTGAATACCAGAGCTTATCACAGAAATGTAATAAACTTTATGTAATAAAAGGTATATTTTCAATGGTATGGAAAGCTAGGAATATTTACAGGTTATGTGTAGCAGTCATTACTATTATATTTTTGTAACTTAGCAATAGTCAGAAAAGGACTTATGCAAAGTGAATAAGTATTGTTGCTTCTTTATTTCGATTTGTGCCAATGTATTTGTAATTCTATAAATTCAACTACAGTGAAATCTGTAAATCTGACCACCTGTTTAGACTGACCCTCTGTCATATTGACCACTTCTTTTCTTAGTCCCTGCAAAAATCCCATTACTTTATTGTAATTTATACTGTATAAACTGACCACTTGTCTTTTGTGACCATTGACCACATTTACCTCAAATATTTGTTTAAAAATGTTTGTGTAATGTGACCATTAGCCAAGGGATTACTTTACTTACAGTTATAACTAATCTTCTAAAAGTTTAAATAGGCATGTACATGTAAATTGCATTCAAAGAATTTCTAAGAATGCCCTTAATAGTGACCAGTTGGGTTCAGGTATTTCCAAGTTTTAAGACTTTATTTCTGCTTCTGAGAAATTCATTACCTGCAAACTTTCACATTAGTAACCATTGGAAAGTTTTAAAATTGTTTTATAAAATCAGTCTTGTTTCATCTATTGATTGAAACCCTTGTGTTAATTAGTGCGATCAAGATGACTTCAAAAAAGTTTACAAAGAACTAAATTTGAAAGAAAAACAAAAGGTGTTAGGTTTTAGAAAACCGCAGTGAAAGAAAAACAGCGGAACATTTTACTATTCAAAATTGCCCTGGAATCCTAACAGAACTGTACCATGCTAAAAATTATATTATTATATATATAATTATAAAAATTATATAAGTAGAATATGTGCTCTGTTGAATAAATATATATTGTACATATACATTTTTTAGCATTTACTATAAGCACAAAAACCCAAAATACCTACCTATATAATAAATATGCCTGCTTAAATTGACCATTTTGGGTCAGTCCTAAAGGTGGTCACTTTAGGCAGTTTCTACTGTATATTTAATAGTGCGATCTTTTGTAGAGTTATTGGGTTTTAGGTTTAGATTATTATTTAGGGAAAATCTACTTTTTTTTATTAAGTTTAATTAACCGGGTTTTTATCTGAATTATCCCGATTGGTTATCTTTTAGAGATATTTTGTACATCTAGTCCTCTAGTACGCTTGTCATCTAGGGGTTTTTAGGACAAGACCTTCTTGTCCTAAATTGCCCCCTAAATTATGGTCCTGACTTCGTTCTTTCGATGTTAACGATGATCTTCGATCAATCGTATTCGATCACCCAATAATACTCATGGAGTTCTAGGAAAAGAGACCTAAGGTTTGTTAATTTATCGATTTACTAGTATGGAAAATTGTTTACCTTCAGCTACTAGATTTGCTTATTTGAAAGTTTTGCTTCTTCAAAATAGCTTTATTTAAAAGACTAATTAAGTTCATTAAAATCTCGTTGATATTATTAAGCAATTATAAAAGTACAGTTGGGTTTATATTGGACTATATTTTATTTGAAAGGTCGCCATTATTTTCTAAATGTAAAGAAACGTTCCTATTTTATTTGCTTCAGAAGAGCCTTATGCTTCAAAAACAGAGGCTCTTATAACTGTTAGACAAATTATTTTCAGATCGTAGGTGTTAATTAAAAAGCTCATTGATTTCAGATTTCAGAAGGAATAATTATATCAAAAAATGTATTGACCGCCACTGCAGTGTATGAAAACATTCGTAATTAAAACGTTTTAAATTCATATCTAATAATCATAGTATCATTCTAATAATCTGCAAAGAGTTGATATCAATCAATTCTTAGATTAAATCCATACAAGACAAAAAATATTCTAAAAGCTATTATCACCAAAATCGTGCGACAAACAGTTTGATATTTGCCAAACATCACAACGTTATTTTTTTAGGAACACTTTATTA
The DNA here is from genome assembly GCA_929113105.1 of Agrypnus murinus. NCBI lineage: Eukaryota > Metazoa > Arthropoda > Insecta > Coleoptera > Elateridae > Agrypnus > Agrypnus murinus. The sequence goes on from OV816028.1 coordinate 151,383,598, forward strand.
AACTGTAGCCCTTGTTGACACATAACAAACATAAAACAGCACAAGTTGTAACAAAAGATTTGTAAACAATATCAGTTCGTTTTAAGTAATAGAGCATTTTTTAAAAATTTATGCTAAAAAATAACCAGGATCGATAAAAATAATAACTAGGGAACTGTATAAAAAAAACAATAAAAACAAATAACTAAAATACAATTAAAAAACAAATCAAAATTTCTAATCCATTTTCTCGTCATTCTCGTACACGACTTAAATATTATAAATTACGAATGGCTCACGCACAAATATTTACTTCTGTGGGTTGGATTCTTAATACCCTTTCATCTATTTCTGATTGGTTGTGCTTCTTTACCATTAGGAACATGGGAAATATCGTTCGTATATATACAAATAGTTTTTCTTAACAAGTTTGTAAATTTTTATTTGATCAAAAGAAATGCTATTATTATTATTATTATTATTATTATTAAAAGAGCAACTGAGCTGAAATACATTTTTTGTTTGTCAAATGGGATCGTAAATAAATCTAACAAACACATATTAATTCTTTTAGAGTGTCATATTTGGTAAGCTACAGCTCAAAAATGGAATTTTGCGAGGTCTTTCTACAATAAAACGTCAAGGAGATGTTACAGTTACGTATGATCCACCCAAGTTGGATCTTCAGCTTATACTAGGTCTACAAGCTCTAAGGGTATATTTATTACGTTTCGTTTTTTATCATTCAACTTTATGATGTAAAATTTAGTTGTTTTTTTTTAGTTTTTACCATCTCTAAATTTTTCAGATTTACTACGATTACGTATGTGAACTGTATGGTCATGGACCAACAGGTAACATAATTGGTAAATCTGACGATAGCAAGTTTACAGTTGAGATCAATACTGATAATTTAACAGCTTTGAACTTTAATTTGAAGAAATTTACACTGAACAACATCGGGTAATTATGAAGCATTTCATTATCAATCAAATTAAAATTTCATGATAAATTTTAGAGAAGTGTCAGTTGATTTTGAAGGCAATAAGGTTGTTGGATCTCTCGGCTGGGTTATAGTTGATGCGATACTTCCATTACTTAAAAGAACCATCAAGGATAAATTAGAATCCGAATTGGAAGTTAATTTACGCAAGTCGCTTGAAGACTACAATAAGAAAATTGTTGACTTTTTGAAGAAACATATCGGATGGGAGAGGACTCAATGGAATAAAGCCAAATTGGAATAAAGATAGATTATATTAACTATAATAAATTAATTAGTGGCTAAACACATTCGCAGTTTTTTCTCCCACTTTCCCAGAACACTTTTTTTAGTCTAAACTGTCAATCTTAATTCTAATTTTAACTTTAATTTTGACTTGAACTCTGACCTATTCTGATTTTAATTATAAATAGAAAAATGTTTAACAGTGGTTTTGATGTTGCCGTAAATTAATATTTCAAATAGTTATTCTAAACCACCAAAGCGTAAATTAAACTGAAATGAGATGAACTTTAAAAACAACAGAATGTTGATACAGTATCTATAAATAAATCCAACATGTAATTTTATGAAATCTTTTTCTAGAACTTAGAAATTTGAAGCACTTGAAACCTCGAGTTTCAACAGTAACCTTTTAAATTTTAATATCCACTTATATTAAATCTCTCAAACGTTCAAGTTTCAAAACTCAAAATTTAAAGGAGTTCGAAATTTTTCTTTTTGCTGTTTATAACCTCGCCATTTTCGTGCTATTGTTGTTTTAGATTATTTTTCGAGCCCCTGAAGATTTAGCTAGTAATCTCTGTTAACAATGTTTCTTAAAAGTTTTAGAGTAAATTTGAGAAATTAATTTAATAACTGATTTAATTTTAAGACAATTGAATTTATTTTTTTTCAAAATATTGTATCAAAACAATATTTAGCGCATGAGTTTTATTGAAGTTTTTGTCTAGGTTACTTATTCCAATTAGTTTTAAGTTTATTTGAGAAAATGACTTTGATGTAGGAAAAAAATTAGCATGCTCCTGAATTAGGATCAAGTGGCATTTAAATTTAAAAAAGCATCAGATAATGTAATGTAATTAACTGCGAAGATGCTGAGCTATTGGAACCCGATCGAGACTATATAACTCTATATACTAGTCATTTCTGCATGCGCAGAATTTACACCCTTTCATATGTCTAATACTAATAATTGTGCTGTATACCACACGAATCATCCATATGACAACGCATATGGTTGTTACCCACAAAATGGGGACTGCTTATTGGGAAACGGTAACAACCTTTAACCGCAGTTAAATCTGTCGGCTGCCAGCTAACTAGTGTGAGGTCGTGGGTCTCACTAAAGGTCTTCTGTAATGGGCGCCAAGAATCGTCTACAATAGCTTTAGTATTTGCCGACAAAATCTGAAAAGAACAACACATTTGCGACTACTAACAGTGTGGTCGACTTTTCCCAATATTGGCTCCTTGGTAGCTGAAAATATAAACTCCAAATACCAAACCTATAAATAATAAGTCGTCAAGTAACGGATGTACAGTGCTTTATTAACAAATAAACAAATTATCAGGCAAGTCAATTAAAATAAATCAAACAAAGTGAAATAGCCTTGGCAAAAATTGAATGTAGGTTATTGATTTCTATATACAAATTTGAACGGGAGAATTAATGCGAGCGAGAGTATTTACTCTAAATCTGACAACTTCACGTCTCGAAGATGTAACTGGCACGGTAATGTAACGCGAATACCTGTGATGTAGATTGCGCAATCGTTAACCTCAGCTATTAATTTGTTTAGCCAATTCATTACAGAGCAAAGTCATACGTATTCACTCGCAAATATTCCTAACAATGTAATAAAATAAATAATATGTGATAAAATTATATATATGAAATAGATACCTAGATATAAGTGCTACACGCACACTGGGGAAAAACCATTTGACACATACAATTATAGTATACAAATATACAGTAATGCTTTATATACAATAAGGGTTGTCAAATGTTATTGTTGTTGTAAATAGTTGCTACAATATCACTGACTCACGATACAGTGCGTGTTCTTCGAACGGAAAATGAACATCACCAACCAGGTCGAACGTAGCGTGATCCAACGAGGCAACAGCAACCAAGTAACTGTACGTCAGCAAGCTCAGCGTAGTGGTGATTTAACAACCCAAATATACAACAAAGTGTATTGAGGTAAAAATAAAAAGAATAATATAAACCGGAAAGAAAAAAAAGGTGTGTAATAAACAAAACCAAATTACCAGAATGCACCAAGCAAACATTTTATAAATACCTTAGATAAAAGATGACCTTCTGAAATAGTTATACCGCTCTCAAATGCGGCTAACGTCAATTAAATATCGAACGCTGACAAATAATTACAGTATAAAAAGCTGAATGTAAAGAAAAGTTAAAAACAATACGACTTATGAGAATGTGCTCTTAACCTTCAAAAATAATTAGTGGAAAATCCCTTACGGTTCCAAAAAATTGGAAATCATACCAAAAATTAATTATAGATCTGCACAAATGCAATTCACACTTCAAAACTAAATTTAACTAATTTAACGGTGATGCCACTAAAATATTTTTTAAAGAATTTTCTTCAGACGAACAATCAAAACGAAGTGAGAAAAATCTTATATCAACAACAGGAAGTTAGTTCCAAACAAAATGGCAACTAAATGGAGATAAAATGAGAAAATCCATAAACGCTATGCAAACTAACACAAAAGCATAGCTATACATGGTGCTACAAAATTAGCACATAACATGGTATAAAAGCAATAAATACAATAAACAACTTAAAACATCACGAGTTGGAGAACTGCAAAGAAGCACCTTTGTTATTGCTATATTATTTATTTAGAAAGTTAACATATTCGTTATACGATAGATTATATAGAATTTTTGTGTATTATTAATCACAGTTTATGTAATATATTTGTTCATCTGTAATTAACTGTATCATGTATAGTATTTTATAATCATTATGTATCTAGTAGGTTAAGTAATCATCTTAGTAGACGTAGTTTCTAAGTAAGTTTAGTAAGATTAAGTACAGATTGAGTCTGTCTTGAACGGCATGCAAGTAAAGTTGATTCTGTATCTAAATATAGAAAAGCAAAGTTGATGTTATATTGCAACTTAGATATATTTGCATTTATAGTACCCAGAAAATTCGGTATTTTAGTTACATTTATTAAATTTACCTAAAACATGCAGATCTGCAACTTTTGAAACAGAAATGTATAAATTACAATTACTGGCATTGAAAATAGCTACGAAAAAACAGTATTAAAAAATATATTTTTGCGTAAAACAATCTTTGTCCCGATCGCGATCTTAGTAAGTAATCTAGTTGGGTTAGTAGTACCGGTTATCGGTTTTAATATAGGGTCATTCCATGCGAAATCGATCACTAAAATGGGTCGATCTCACGGATTTCAATGAAAATCACTTATGAGGTAGCAATCAACTAAAGAACATAACTTTCATTCATCAATTTGCTAAATTACGCAGAACTTCGGAAATATTCAAACTGAAAAAATTATCAAAACTGCTTGCACGCCTTTAAAGAAATATAAATATCTCGAAAAGTATTTATCCTAGAACAAATATTTTTTTGTATATTGCTCACTAGAAGACGGGCTTTTTGGACAGCCTAATGATTTTTTTTTATCAAACGTATTTTTATTTTTTTCTAAACGAAATATTTTAAAAATGCAGAAAAATCGGTGTGGTCACATTTTTAAAAATCTGAAAAAAATTGTACAGATTCTTTGACCATTTCTGTATTTAAATGCCAAATGGCAAGCTGAACGTTTTAATAGTTTTGGCAGGGTAAATTTTCAAAGACCGCGCTGCAGACAGCCGGCGCACCATAGATCACGGTCAACCGGCGCAACCCGCATTCGCTATCTTCTTTAAGTAATAATACCGTCTATATTTCCAGCGGTCGGTCTTAACTAATGTACATAAGATAAATGTATATATGTGTGGATATGATTATACCTCCTGATTAGTTAATTACGTATGTATTTAAATCGATTTCTTCGGGTGTGTTACATAAAGCATTTTTCTTGCGGGCATCAAAGACCCTAAAATATTATAATGCAATAGCTTAGATACCATTTTTGTTTATAGAAAATGAGTTGTTTTTGATCCTAAATTTAAAAAATAGATGTTCACTGGGTTAGACTGGGTGCTATTGTAGGTAGCAACCAATCACCAGCTTGCGTTGTACTATATTATTAAAATCCAGTCATCGAGCTAGAGTGTCAAATTTATTAACGTTAAAAACTATAGACTGAGCTATAGGATCATTGCAAATTCAATATTTGAAATTGTGGCACAGGTGAGTTAATGATATTATCCACTGCAAAAATTATCATAATAACTTACTTAACTCACTTGTACCATAAATAACTATTACCGATCTCTATTGTAGGTTCTGATGTTTAATAAGGTCAGCTGCGGTAATTGGAGCGATGGGGTAACTGCAACTATGCTTAATAAAAACTAAAACTATCGTTAAACGTCTATGAGAATTACGTGAATTTTTAGTTTTATCGACTTACCCTATACTCTCTTCCGACTGCGATAATTCCTGAACTATTCCTACCGCAGCTCTAATTTTTTGGAGACATTTTAATTAATATCCTTAGGGCGCCCCAGTTACCCAGAACATATTATAAAGTAATGTGGATATAAAATATAGACGATGATTCCATTTACCCCAATTTATTGGGTAACTGGAACCACCGGACATGTTTTTAAAAAAATATTTTTAAATGCAATAGTTGGCATTAGAGCTGCTTTATTTTTACATTTTCTTTTGGAAATATATTAAAGTTACTATAAAACAAGGTCCTAAACTTATACTTCACGATACAATATGAGATAAAGAGTTTGAAGCAAAGAATTGTATATCTATGGACCAATTACCCCAACTGGCCTTAAAACTTAAATTAAAAAAGATGTTGCATTATATTTTATGGTCTTGGACAGCCGCAAGAAAAGTACTTTATGTAACACACCCGAAGTAATCAATTTAAATACTTAAGTAATTAACTAATTAGTAGGTATAATCATATCCATACAAATATACATTTATCTTATGTACATTAGTTGAGAGGTTAAGGTTAAGAGTTAAGCTGGTAATATAGACCGTATTATTACTAACTAGAAAGTAGCGAATGCGGTTTGTGCCGGTTGACCGTGATCTATGGTGCGCCGGCTGTCTGCAACGCGATCTTTAAAAATTTGCCCTGCCAAAACTATTAAAACGTCCAGCTTGCCATTTTTCATTTAAATACAGAAATGTTCAAAGAATCTGTACAATTTTTTTCAGATTTCTAAAAATGTGACCACACCGGTTTTTCTGCACTTATAAAATATTTCGTTTAGAAAAAAATAAAAATACGTTTGATAACAAAAAATCATTAGGCTGCCCAAAAAGCCCGTCTTAATACTTTTCGAGATATTTATATTTCTTTAAAGGCGTGGTAGCAGTTTTGATAATTTTTTCAGTTTGAATATTTCCGAAGTTCTGCGTAATTTAGCAAATTGATGAATGAAAGTTATGTTCTTTAGTTGATTGCTACCTCATAAGTGATTTTCATTGAAATCCGTGAGATCGGCCCATTTTAGTGATCGAGTTCGCATGGAATGACCCTATAGTACTATTTTATGTTCTATATTTGACATTTGATTTGGAAGGATCGATGGATACGATTACCACCCCTACCCAAAGTCTGACATGTAAATGTGCAAACAAATTGCATAGAAAGAAGATTCTATTCCATTTCGCCGCGAAAACTAAAACTCTCGCGTATCTTACGTATTCTTGTTATTTAGAGGCATCACAAACGTCAAGACACACTTATCAATTACGACACGGACGCCTCTTACATTGTTATTGTTTTATTAAACTTTGTCTTTCATTGTATTTAATTTAATAGATTTATTAAAACAAAATAATTACATTTAATAATTAATTCTGGGCAAACAATTAATTCCACTCAAGGCAGCTAGACGTGGCTGTATGCAGTGCACATGAAAATGATTTTCTTGAAGGGGATAGTGTTTGTAGCAGCATTATTTATTGGAATAGTATTTTACATTATTAGCAAGGTAAACCTGTTTTTACTGGCGATAGAAGGAAATGACTGGCGAGCCGGCAGGCGAGCCTGTCACCTTCTTGAGCCAGTAAAAACAGTTACCTTTCGTATAATGTATAATATTTTATTTGTTATTCATTTGTAAACAACACACAACATTTATTGTATCTATAAAACCTGGCCCTAATCCTAACAATGACAATAAAATGTTACACTTTTTAATAATTTTATTAGCCGTGGAAGTGTGCGTAGACGTAGAGGTTATTATGACAATTGGTCTATGAATGTCATATTCTACTAACTTGTAAAACTTTTACAGGTCAGCTGTCAGTTTTACAAGTAGCTTGGAAAAGTAACCTTTCGTTGTTTGTATTCCGTCGCATAAAATGACGTTTACAAGTGAGTAACAAATAAATATTTTTTTGGCCTCCTGTATTTTAAAACGTTTGTTTCAGTTTTGTTTACGTCAACTGTAGCTTCATATTTACGCATGATGTCGTAAAATGACAAGTAAATGTGGTAAAAATACTAAAAAACACTGGGCAATTAGAGATATTTAAGAAACCAACTATTCTTGTAATAATTAAGTTTATGTAATAAAATACATGTTACCTAAGTTATTATTAAAAATATTTCGGGCTTTAATAGAAAAAATTAAAATTTAATTAATTTAAATCGCCGCAGCGCCATCTATGGTACGTTTGGAAACTACAAATGTCATCCAAGAGCACACTATTATGTGCATGTTTTGAATTATTTTTTTTATTTTCTATAAAACTTGTCGGCCAAAAAATCTTATACAAATCTCATGCGTCAAGTCATTTTACAGGGCTCCAACTAATAAGGCACTCGCCCTACGGGCTCGTGCCTTAAACAAAGTTGTCGCCCTGTAAAGTTCGACTTACCGCATTCGAGTGTAAATAGCTATTACATGTCCTCAGGCAAATGCTGATGAAATTGACATTCCACTGTTTTTGGATTTGTTAAAGTTTGCAAACCAAGTCAAGTAAGTTTATCTTTGTAAGTAGTTTGTGTTGGTAATATTGTTATATACAGTGACATGCATTTTTTTTGTCGAAGAAACGGAAGTTCTAGTCAAGTAAATATAAACAATTTCTCTGATAAACTAATTGGCATATTAAATAAAATTATTGATAAAGAACATGTAGAGCCAATTGAATTAGATGGATTTGAAAAGGAATTTAATTGGGCAAGTAGTTTCAATCAATTTTGTTGGAAACAATCTCAAATTCAAAAAAGTTTAGTTATAGAAAAAGTATATCATTTAAATAAAATATAAGGCCGATTAATTTTCGCACTAAGATTAATAAGAGTAAGACTTACCTAACCTAGAAATTCTTAGCAAAAAGTGGTCTGCAACAAAGCAACATCCTTCAGTAATACAGGCAATGTAGAGAAATAAATGTAAGTAAGCAAAACTATTCTCAAGGAAACACCAAACTGTCAAGTTGAAAAGATTATCGGAATATTTGCTAAATTCTAATTTTACTTCTTACTACTAACTGTTGTATCATCATCGCCCCTACTGCAAAATCTTATTTCGCAAACTGCATTGAACTACTTCTGCAACTTTTCTCAAACGATACGCATAAAGAAGCAAACAGACAAAATGGCGTCTGACACCAAATAGATGTACTGACAGTGTTTATTTGTTATGTATTTACAAATAAATATCGCCAAAAGTATCAAAATCTTTATTAAAGTCATTCAATCTTTTTATTTTAGTTTTATCCATTTCAAAAATAATCATGAATTGTTTATTTATTGACAACCACCACCAAAAATTGCTTTTTTCACTAGTTGATTCTTTCTATGTACCATTGATTTTATTATGGTTGCCAATGCAACTTGATTTAATTATCAACTGAGACTACAAAAACAATCTGGAGCTTTCCCCTGCCCTTCAAATTATCTAAAAAATTTTAGAGTATTGTCATTTTTTGGTATGAACAGAGGCTACATGCAACTACGTGATAAAATATTGTATCATTAAGATGATGTATATTGATAAATTGAACTAATTTTGGTAAAAACATAAAAGCGTTTTAGCCTACGTTAGTTACAAATGGCCACCTTAAAAAGGAAATCCTTGCATTTGATGGTTTTGAATTTAATGAAAGTTCAATACAATATAAGACAAAAATGTTAACAAAACTAGTCTAGAAAGAGTCGATGGTCGTGAAGTTTTTAAACTATTTGATAAATCCAGTATATTAATTTGAAATATCTCAAAAGAATCCTTCCAAAGACCATTAAAATCGATGAAACGGTTGCCGAGATGTAAGTCAAACAAAATTGACCAAAAGGGCACAATCACAACTGTCGACCCTCTCGTTCACAGAACCTTAACATTAAACGAAAATGCATTAACCAGCTCTGCGGGCTGGCGAAGAGAGAATTATTATTTTTGTTCGCACATTATTTTCATGTTAGGGCGCTTGCTGCCTTTTCCTGTCAAAACTATATCTTCACCTGCAGATCAGGCGTTTTGTAAAGTCGGAATCTTTTTTACGAATCGGCTTTGTCGCAGCAGGTTTAGGTGATCGGTATCGGTTTCGTTCGGTTTGTTTGGGAATTCTGCACTCGTTTTAATTTTTTCGTGTTTGGACTTTACTATAAATGCTAATTACTAGAAATTTCCAGTCAAAAAAACCTTTAGCAACTCCACGTCATCGGAGCCAGCCGGTGTAGATATATAAGTACCAAGTAACTCACCAAATCTTGCATAAATATACCGGAAATATATGGTTTAGCTTTTAGTAAAGGAGGATAACAGAATTGATGTAAATGCAAAATGCTTAAATAATTATATAACAAATGCCTGTAAAAAAACAAGCAATTAATTAAATAACGTACAATTAAAATTTCTGGAAAATCCATAGGTTTCACAAATAAAGAATATTACATTTAAATTCATACCAATAATTAAAAATAACAATTGGGGGAAGCCGCGATTAAACATGATCCTCCCCATTATTTGTTAAACCAATGAAAAACATAAACAATACAATCAGAAAATAAAAGTGTGACAAACCTACACTACTTTTTTACGAAATTTTTCAAAATAAACTGACGATTTTCTTAAATAGAGAATAAATCACTAACTCAAGGTCTTAAACGGCTTTTTTGAATTTGACAGAATTCTTGCTCAAAAATCTAAATAATACCAAAGTTTTTCGTAAACCGGGAACCTATATCAAACCATATAAAATCCGTCAAATTACGTCATAAAACGCCCAAAACCATATCGAAAACGAAAAAAGGCTGAAACAGAAAGAGGGAACGCCACTGTAACAATATTGCAACTGATTCATAAAAGAATTTTTGTACCATCATAAAATGGAGGAGTTATTACCAATAACCAATGAAGCGTTATTGAGTTATTTGCAAAAAGACAACAAGTAACAAACAAAATCCGATTATATAATCTAAAATGTATGATCAACTCAAATTTACTTACCATGGCTGAGTTAATCAAAGTCCGACCTAAATACGTTTTCATTAAAATTGTTTTTGAGCATGGGAAAATTGAAAGGTTGACGGATTCGAATAGAACTACGGTTGCCTGTAAGCCCCAGATTTTCTGAAAATTGTGTTAATAATCCTGTAATTAATTATTTAAGGACATCCTGACCTTTGATATCCTACTTTAGGAATAGAGAATAATTAATTCAGTTCAGGAGTTTCGTGTGATTTTAAATATTTTAATGTCGTGTGAATTTAAATGTTAAGATGTTATAAATATGTAGAAAAACTTCTAGATATTTATAACATCTTTTAACATTTAAATTAATATTATTGCAATATTTAATTACACGAAATCCCTCAACTGAATTAATTATTCTCTATTCCTACTGTAGGACGAAAGTTATAAATCTAATTAATAGCGTTGATTGAAGGTTTAATGAGTCGCAATTTGTCGAACAAAACCAACATTAAGGAGCAATATTTAATTAGTTATCAATTATTTAATTAGTAATCATATTGTAACGAATAGTAAACCCACATATGACGTCATTTTAGATGTATGAGTCACCAACTGTATGACTCATCAATAACTCCTGCATGTATGACTCATCAGCACCTGCGTGTATGACTCATCGACGCGACTTATCGACGTGACTCATCAACAGCTGCATGTATGATTCATCGGTTATGTTCTAGAACTTATGAAAGATATAAATTGAGTTCGCGGGTAGAAGGAGGCAGTTAATGTTTGACCGGCATAGTGAAATGTACTCAGAATAATTAGTTAATAATTGTTGTAATACATAAATAGTTTTTATATAAATAGTCCTCAAATAAATTTGTAAATATCTAGCATTTGAATAATAGTTAGTTAAATAGTTTATAGTTGTAGTGTTTTTAATTAAGTGTCTGTAAATTAATATTTCTCTTATGAATATACGATTTAAACAGCATTTTGGTTATTATTTTAAAAAGAACCTTACAATATATAGTTATATACTACATTAATTCCAACTGATGTGGAAAGATTGTTATTTCCGTAGGGAATCACCTTTAATAGTTCAGCATTAGAGGATAGAGCTGCCCTGTAAGCAGAAAGTCCTGGGTTCAATTCCCAGTCGGGATGATAATTTTTCTACACATTTCTAACATCTTAACATTTAACTTATGGAGAAATGGTTCTCTGCTAAAATTCTTGAAACTTTGATAAGTGGTAGTCCGTAATGTGTAGATCAAAAGTATCAACGGGCATAAAGTGCAAAAAATTAAACTATTAATGTTTGGACTTTGTCCCGTTGACACTTTTGATCTTACACATCAGGGACTATCGTTTACCAAAGTTTCAATAATTCTGGCAGTCAATTCTCATCAAGATTCTGCTGGGTTCTTTATTTAACAAATTTATTTTACTTCGCTAGGAGTATTACAAAGGTAACTCTAGATTATTTAAAGTATAGTAAATAGTACCTAGGTTTATTTTGCCGTTAAAACACATTAATCTTGAGTTTTATGATTTTTACCTAATTGACCTTTGTTATAAATTTTAATTCATTAATTATTACCAAGAACTAATAAAGACTATCACTTACGTTTTCTATTGGTCAGCCAATAATAGTAGTAATTACTTGGATAGATCTCTTTAAACGAACTCGTTGCATAGTCCACTAAAACAATTTTTGCATGAACAGGGTTTGCATAAATATGTCTCATAAATATTTCAATAGGTATTTGTTATTTAGATTAATACTCTCTTCTTTATAAGTTTAGGACGTCGCATATGTTAAGCTTCAGCTTGAAAATGGAACGTTGACAGGTCTTTCTACAATTAAACGTCAAGGAGATATCACAGTCACGTACAAGCGTCCTGAACTAGAGCTTCACCTTGTTCTTGGTTTACATCCATTGAGAGTAAGTTAGCATTTATCAATTTGTCCAGAATATTTATATTTGTTTTTATCATTCAAGCAAAGTGCTTTAACTTTTGATGATTTTAGGTTTACTACGATTACCATTCTGAATTAAATCATTCAGGACTATCAGGAAAGTTAATTGGTAAATCTGACGAAAGCATGTTTGCAATCGATCTTAAGACAGACAACGTAACAGCTTTAAAGTTTCATTTGAAAAAGTTTGAATTGAACAGCATTGGGTAATAATCTACTGATGCTGGTTTTGATAATTAAATTAGAATTCCCTAATAAATTCTAGAAATCTGTCCATTGAGTTTGATGGTGATAATCCTGGCAAACAACTTTTTAGCATTATAGTAAACACGATGCTGTCCTCTCTTGAATCCTATATCAGGAACACATTAGAAGCACAATTGGAAGTTCGTATGCGCACGCCACTTGAAATGTACAATGGCAAAGTTGCTGACTATATGAAACAATAAATTATAAAGAACCAGCAAAGAGCAATTGCTGGTATGTTAATTTAAACATGCAATTTGCCTTTAATTGCATTTTACAACAAATTCATGTAGCGGTGCTTATTCTTGAAAAAACTGTATTGTATTAATTCAAATTTGTATTGTTTTCTTATGTCATCATTGTGTCAATTAAGTTTTAGCCTAAACAGCTTCTTCTAGGCTATTCCTGGAAAAATTTGTTTGAAGAATTTTCGACAACACCACGATTCGATTTGCTTCGAATAGCGAAGATTCACTTGACATAAGTTACGTCAACGTATCATATTAGTGCTTCGGCAAATAGCACTTAATTCAGGTATCATTATGTATATTGATGATATATGAGAATGTTCCACGAATTAAACAATTGTAGTCTAAGATTGAGAAAAAAATTCGATTTTTTATGTTAAAAATGTTTAGTATTATAAAAATTATAATTAAAACTAATTAAGCATTGTAGATTGTTTTACTTCCAATGACAACGATAATTGTAATAGTTTTAAATAATCAGATTTTATTTTTAAAGAATATTGTTACTGTTTCAAATTACATAATATATATCTGAAATGCAGTGTTTATTATAAAAATAAAACTAAAATTAAAAAAGGAATTTTGAGATACTAGGAAATTAAATCAGGAAATAACAATAACTATTATGCCTAGTAACACAATAATGAGATTAAAATTGAGAAAATAATTAAGTTTTTAAAAATCGTCCAAAAATTAAGTTAGGATTAATTAACAATTGTTTATTGAAGGTAGATATAAAATGACACGATTATTATAATTATAATATTATAATACATTATCAGATTTTTCTATAATTCGAATAGGTTTACCTTTGTAAAATAAAAAAAAAGTGATTTCAACAAAATGTTTTAAATTTTAACGGGAGGGGATAAATGATGTGGATGGCACCTATCAAATTTTTGTTTTTAAATAACAATTTTAAATATGTTAATTTTATTGAGAGATTTAACTTTTAATTAATTTAAATTAAAGTAGTAATAATAGTATTACATACCTTAATTCTCATTGAACCTTTGTTATTTTTTTATTCTAAATTTTTTTTAGTTCTATAGCTTAAATACTATATGCTTGTGTTATCCTGTAGGTTAATTTGTTAAAAGACCAGTTTTTTCATAAGATAGATAAGAGTTCTCATTAGATCTACCCCCTAAAATGTGTTTTTTAAGAAACTGTTGTATGTGCAACAACAGGTGCGGAAATTGAAATTGACATTTCCATTTTTAAACAACATTTCTAAGAAAAATTATTTATAGATAATTCATCATTATTAAAAAGTAGTATGTTAATAAATCATTCTAATTTACCCTGACAATTGTCACAACATTGATCTGTCCTTGGTGATCTAAGCGACCGTTTAAAGATTAGTTTTAAATAAATAATTAATTAATAATTTAATTACTTTCTTTTTTAGTATAATATTGAATAAAGTTTTCAAGAAACTTAACGTTATTTGCTAAGAAAATGTAGAAGAATTTGAATATAGATAAAATGGAAAATAAAATTAAATTAAACTTCATCATTTAATTAATTGATTGCCATATCAATACCCTACACAAATGCAGTGAAAATATATCAAGCGTGCGTTGACATATGAAACATATTATATAAATAATAAGACTTGAAAGATTAATTATTATTTTCGTGAGAGTTCGGTCCTCCATATTTAAAAAAATACTAATGTCAAATACCACATATGGGTATTATTGAACTCAGAAAAAAATATACTTTTCACTTCTAGCAAAAAATAAGGGAGTTCCATAAAAAAAGTCGATGACGTCATACGCCCCACAGTAGTAAACTAAAAAATTAATAATAACAAACGCAAATTAGACATTTTAGAAGCATTTGAGATATACAAACACAAACTCAGGGTACCTTTAATGAATGAACAACTTGAGCTCAGTAATTCTCCGTTACTGGAAGTATTAGATATTTAATTCTGATTATTATTATTATTTTTATCTAGTTACCTATTTTTGTATCTACCTTAGCGACGTGTTTGTTTATAATTATATTACCTTTGATAATGACAGCATAGCTGTCGAAACAATATTGTCAGGTTGTATTTTAATAAAACTGTGAAACTTTTACTAATCTTTATTTATTTCATAAAAAATTAAAATTGACGTCCATAAAATCCGCAGGAAAACAATAAAATTGACGTGTCCGAGCTTTTTTTCCAAACAGTGATAATACAAAAAATATGAATTTTATTCCTTACTTTATTTTACACACTGTATAATAAATTACACAAGAAAAAAATTTATTTTGTTTATTCAATTTCTCATGTTATTTAAACCACTACCTTGCTTGTGCTAGCAATGTCATTTTTTGAGGTAGGATTTTTTCTTCCATTGTTCTACCGGTGCAAAATAGACTCTATTTTGCACTTAATTGTCTGATAATTCTAGATTTTTCACAGGATGAATATTTTAACGATTCCTATTATTTTGGGCGTAGTAAAGGAGTACACAATCATAAACATAATACAGCATACCTAGTACGCATTATGGATGGGTAACCAAAAATATTCAGCATAAACATCGTACTCTGATAATAGAAAGTAACATAGAAGGTCGAAGAAGAATAGACCAAAAAGCATTGTTGTGAATGTGTAACAGCCGAATATGAACAGAATGAATGCTCAAAAACCACTCAGGATAGCACAAATAACATTTTTTTTAATATTTCTTTGGAGCGATAGATTGAATCTACAAACATATTAGATTAGGTTTTTCAAGATATTTAGCGATTGACTTTTTATAAACTTAGATAAGATTAGATTTCTCAAAATATTTTATGCAATTAGGGACTGAATTTAAAAAAATACTTTTTAGAATTAGGGACTAAGCATTAGATTCCTTGAAAATATTTTTTGTGATTAAGGATTGGGGACTAGATCTTTTCAAAATATTTGTTGGCATGAGGAATTGAACTTTCAAAAACATTTTTTAGATTTAGGGATTGAGGATCGGATTTTTCAAATATTTTATGGGATTAGGGACTGAAGATCGACCTTTTAAAAATATTTTTGCCACCAAAAATAAAGGATTAAGTTTTAAGTTAGAAATTTCAGCGTTCTTTTTATGCATAAGTTTGTGCAAATATAATCATTTTCTAGGATTAAAGATATATAATTTAATTTTTATCAAAATATCCGTTGGGATTAGGGCTTGAGTTTTTAAAAACATTGTTTGAAATTAGGGATAAAGGATTAGAGTTTTTCAAAATATTTCTTAAGATGACATGTTAAATTTTTCTAAATATTTTTTAAGGTTAGAGAGGAAAGATTAGATCTTCTCAAAATATTATTTGGAATGAGGGACTAATTTCTAAAAACATGTTTTGCGATTAGGCAAAATATTTTAAGCATTCGTTTTTTTTTTTAATATTTTATAGTTAGGGATTGGAGATTGAATATTTAAAAAAGATGATTGAATATCAGGGCTACTACTATCAGGGCCCTAGTACTAGAGATATGGCTTAGAATCTTTCAAAGTATTCTTTGTGATTATGGATTAGATCTTTTCAGAATATTTCTAGAATTAGGAATTGACTTTGGGGTTAACGATTAAGGATTAGAGTTTTCAAGACATTTTATGAGATTAGGGATTGGAGATTGAATTTTAAGAAATATTTGTAGGATAAAGACTAAGTATTAGTTTCTGGGACTAATGGATAGATTTCCAAACTATTTTCTTGATTATGGATTGGAATTAGATAATTTAAAAATGTTTTTTGAACTGAAGAATTGAATTTTTAAAAATATTTTTTTGGGTTTAGAGATATACGATTAGATTTTTCAAGATATTTTATGAAATTAGAGATGTTTGATTTTGAATTTTAAAAAACATTTTTTAGGATTAAAGACTAATAAGGATTACACTCTTTTAAAATTTCTAGTAATTAGGGATTGGAGAATTACATTTTTGCAAAATTTGTTGGCATTAGAAATCGAGTTTTTAAAAATGTTTTTTCAAGATTAGAGTTTTCAAAAAATTTATAAGATTAGGGATTGCATATTGGAGTTTTAAAATATTTCTTAGGATTAGAGATACAGATAATGATTTTTCAAAATATTTTATGGGATTAAAGACTGGTGATTGAATTTTAATAAATATTTGCAGGATTAAAGACTACGTATTAGTTTCTGGGACTAATGGTTAGATTTTTCAAACTATCTTCTTGATTATGGATTGGAATAGGTCATTTAAAAATGTTTTTTGAAATTAAGAATTTAATTTTTTTAAATATTTTTGGGTTTAGAGATAAATGATTAGATTTTTCAACATATTTTTTGAAATTAAGAATTGAATTTCTAAATAGATTAGGGATTAAAGATTAGGTTTTTCAAGATATTTTATGGAATTAGAGATTGGGGGATTGAATTTAAAAAACATTTTTTAGGATTAAAGACTAATAAGGATTACACTCTTTTAAAATTTTTAGTAATTAGGGATTGGAGACTTACATTTTTGCAAAATTTATTGGCATTAGAAATCGAGTTTTTAAAAACGTTTTTCTAAATTAGATTTTTCAAAATATTTTTAGGATTAGGGATTAAATATTGAATTTTTAAAACTAGTTTTTGACATTAAGGATTAAGAATACTTTCAAAATATTCTTTGTGATTAAAGATAGATGTTTTCAAAATATTTTCTTGGAATTACTGATTAGGGATTGATTTAATCCTTAATTCTAATCACGGAGCAGTAATTACTCATCCAGGGATTACCCAACCCTGACAATATGTTTTACTGGGTAATGGATATGTCATCTATGTATTAAGATGCATATACCCCCTTTTGCATCAAATACATAACTATTCAAACAGTAAAACATAACCTCAAAAACTAACGGTATACTTAAAAACGCTGTTATGTAACAATAATTTGTTCTAGAAGCGTGCATTTATTTTTCGAACAAAGGCTAATAAATTATCACCAAACGATGGTAGTAACAAACGTCAGTAAACTCTTAGGTTTACGTGCCATAGAATAAATATTTAACCCGACGACATCTAATAAGATCACTTAAACGTTTTATCTGCCAGTCACATATAGTACGGTCATGAAAATTATTATTACGGTGCTCGAGAGCATTTTAGATTTTACGAGATAAAACGTTTTATGAAATATATATTGGTACAGTCTCAAATGAAAGTTCCAATTTTCCACTTTTTAAATAAATTTTAAATCTGCCTATTTTAATTTCAAAACTTTTCTCTTGGTAGTAAGTGTTATATCGATATACTCCCTCCTTACCCTGCTCTCTTTGGAAAAACTGAATTATGATTTTTTTGGTTACTTTTATAGAATAAGAAACTTCTAGAAGAACTAACTAATCAGCATTTTTTGCCGGTGGTTGTACGTATCCACCAATTCCACCACCACCACCACAACATGAAACAATCCTAAAGACATTCGTCGGCCTTCGAGATTGATAACGTTTGCGGGCGCCGCCGTGGTTTAGCGATGGCGCCAGCGTCGACGAGCTAGACGTCGGCGTCGGAACGAACCAACACTAGAACTCAGCACTGCAACGCTTCAGACAGCGATTATGCAAGACATTCCCCATTTACCATTACCCATTGTTATTACTATTTGAGAACATAATTTCGGCATTCCGCGACCTTCTATAACAGCTTCCGACCTTGAAGACCCTCTTGCTTATTTGATTACGGTTTTTTACGATCAAAGAAAAGAAAAAATAGGGAAAAGAAAAAGCCTACTAAAAAGCATAATCGTATGGGTTTTTCTTGACTTGATAGCTAATAAGAATTCGAAGCAGACTACAAATAAGGGTGGGTTAAGTGTCTTTTATTTGATGGAAATATATTGAGGGTTGATATCGAATAACAACGTTAACAAAGTTCGCGTATCTTTCGCTGACTGAAATTTAGTTTTGGGATAGTTCTTTCAAACTCCCCGTCGAGGTCGTTGACTTACAAATGATTTTGAATAGGTAAACAGTTTTATTTATTTGCTAGTTTTCATGTAATTATATGGTCGAACGCATATGTCTTCGATGTATACATTCAACAAGCGACATCAAAAAAGGATAGAAACTGGGATAAAATCCTCATGAAAAAAAAGGGGGAGAAATGTTACGATACTAGTTTATTTTGTTCCAAAGTCGATGTTTGATTGTATTGTGAGAAAAGATCAAATACTTTTTATTGACATATAATTTGGTATATCAGGTGATATCTCCATTCGGTCATATCTAACTTAAGTTACGATGATCCCTTTCACATATGTGAAGGGTTTAATAAAGTAACCCAAACACACTTAAAAGTCAATAAACGGATGTACATTTATACATCCATTGAAGTAGCTTATCAAAATTTACAGAAATTCTTAATTGTAAACTAAACAAACAAATAAAACAAAGAGGTCGATAACAAATATAATGATCAATGATATATCAAGGAAAAGGTGCAATGAAATAATATTTTTAATAAATAATGATAACTTGAATAATATTGTGAAATAATAAAATATAATGGAATGAAAAGAATAATGAACAATGATAATATAATTAAATACAACAATAAGAAATATAGCCACAACAAGATTATTAAAATTTTGAAAACAAAGATAAGCACATGAAAACATAACAGTGAGAAACATTAAATATGCATTAAAAAAAGTATTACTGTAATTTTGAAGAAAATGGTATCAGTAGGGACTAAAGATTAAGAGGATTATCAATATGTAACCCCATGCCCGAACACACAGTTAGAGCACCCAAAAGTTAAACTAAAAGGAAATGACCTTTCGAGTGGTGTATAACAGGTCAGTTTGTTAATATCAAAAACAAACAAGCAATTCTTCCGGGAAGTTTGAAGCTAGCTACAAGCAGAAGATGGGTAAGATTCGAACCCAACAGTTTTTTCATAATATGAAAGCTTTGTTCAATTCATTATTGATTGTACATTTTTGATTGCGGGTCTGGTACGGAAAACTGCACTACTCTGATCTGAATCTCAATGAACGAAATGGTTAATTTACATCTAGCAGAAGCTGTTTCTGCAAAAAAATTGCAAATTATCAATAAACTTTTGAAATATTTACGTTTAAAGTTTAATTTTTTAAGGTTATGTTAACCGGTACCCAGGTAGCAAAGGTGCACCATAATGAAGTCAAATTCTGGTGATAACTCGTAATAATACGTTGTTGGACCAAAAGTCGACGACATAATGACGTCCAGTAAATGGCATTAAAATGACGTGACACATATCACGTCATGTTGTCGTCTTTTTTAGATAATAGAGATATTTCTACAGACTTATTTGTAGATTATTATTTTACCAGTTTTCACAGTCAAAAACTAATACGGCATTTTATATCATAAACAATATTAGCATTATTTCTAAGATATTTTTTTTCAGTTTGTGTTACATTTTTCATAATGATATATGTTTCAGTAAAGCCATTGCAAAGGCTCATTGTGTTTAAAGTGTATTGTTGCGGCGAAGCCAAACATTTATCCATATTATTTTCATACAAATATTATTTTTAGTGCATTTTTAATATTTGATAAATTCCAACAGTAATTCATGATCTGCAACACGATGGCGCTACTTTCAAACTTTGAACCAATCAGTGTAGGCGACTGGAGGAGCGCGCGTAGTCCGACTTGGTTGCCAGTACCAGTCTTTGTTCTGTCATTTTCATTCTCCGTCATTTTTGATTTAAAAGTTTAAGAACTGAACATGTTTGTGGCGAAAAACCTGTCAGAACTTAAAGTATGGTCTATTATAGAAATATTTGGCAAATGCGTTGGTTTGGCTTATAGGTTTTGTGGCGATGCCTATTATTCATGGTATTTGATTTATCGTTAAAGTCTTCAAAGGAAGCATTGTAACTCTAAATGTCATTCATTAGAAATAATGAGACAATGGTCAGCGAAACTAGATTATGAACTATGTTATCTTTAATTTTAATGAGCAAATTCTTGTTTGTAATTTTTAATTGTTATTTAGTATATAACCTAGTTCAAACCTTATATAAAAGTATATAACCTGAAAAAGTACTAGTAGCTTCATATGTATTCCCAAAAATCTGGAGGAAGAGGGGTACCAAATATAACCTGAAATAGACGTCAAATTAACGTGTTTGTAAGACGTGAAATTAACGTCTAGCATATGACGTCATTGGTCTGAGACATTAAGAAGACATTATCACGTCATATCTACGTTATATAACGACGACATCTCGTCATTCAGTGGCTAGTTTTTCACGTCATTTTCACGATCCTTTGCTACCTGGGTACAGAAACTGCACCACTCGGTTGCGAACCTCAATGACATTATACAGTGTATTTATTATTATATGAATAGAAATATTAATGCGCATAGATATACATAAAACAAGGGGATAATAATAATAATAAATTATTATATTTATACAAACTATAAATAACATTCGATTTTTACATTTTTGTTCGTCATTTTATGCCCGACTTTTTCAAATTTTGTAAACTAAAGCGCAAATTATTATTATTAGTGTCCAATAAAACTTATAATTTATTATTTAAAAAATCTTACGATTAAATTGTAAATAAATCCAGATTTTCACTTATAAGTCCGCCATTTTGTGTCCAACCTATTTAATTTTGAAAAAATATCAAATTCGTTTTTAGTGACCCCAAAATTATAAAGATAAGCGTTTTCAGTGCTTAATTTTGATAACTTCTTGAGATATTGAATTTCTTATAACAAATTATCAAAAAAACACTTTTTTCAAAATTTTTCAAAAATTCTTGAAAAGCGTACATTTTTAATATATAAACTTTGATTCTAACATACGTTACAAGATAATCCAAAAGGTTTCATTGAAATTCATGCTGCGGGTAATTATTGCCAAATAATTGATGTTTTCATTCTAAAAACACTCTACTGATTGAATTACCAAAAATAAATTATAAGGATTTACACAACGAAACTGCTGGAAATAAACGTTGAATTTCAATTACTAAACTCGTGAGCTATTAAAAAACGACATTTCTTGTAATTAGTCAAGTACTTACTTTAATTATGTCTCTTATTAATTAAATACAAATATCGTCCATGTGTATTTTTTGGTAAGTTTTAAAGTTACAGAACACGTGCTCGTAAAATAATTTAATAGTGTGATTCTTAAATACTTCTTTTTGTACTGAAATAAATTTGAGAACCATTATTAAAGGTTTTTATTAAGTATTTATTGCTGCTTGTTTTGTTTCATTATGTAAAAGTATTGAGCCTATTGCAAAAGTACAAAGTTAACTGTTAAAGTAAGTCTAAATTCTAGTTAAAATAAATTCTAGTAGGGTCGAGATACGAGGGATGATGATACGGGATAATTTTCGTATGTGTTCTAAAAAATAGTTCACCTATATTTTGCTTTCTAAAAAAAAATAAGTTTAACAACTACGAAAAGGTCATATTAGTTAGTCCTTAATTCAATGTCTGTTCCAGAATATATTGCTGCAGGCACCAAATATAATTATTTTATTCGTTCTATTATTATTCAACGATTTTAAAATTATTTTTGAAATTATATAGTTTATATTTATATTGAATAAGTGTCCCTTTTTGTCTGTTGTTACATATATAAAACATTGTAGCAAGGTATCCTGTTGATTCTAAGATGAGTTTTTAGAAAAAAAATGTACAGTAGGTTCATAATGGAAAAGTTTTAAAAATCTTAATAAACTTTAGAGTAAATAATCTAGAAACAAACTATTTGTCATATCTTGTAACATGACTTATAATAATTGCATTTGACAGCTGATGCCGATCTTAGGTCTCATTTCAAACTGTTTACTCAGTCTAAACAATAATATAATATAATAACGAATACTACTCATAACCTGGAAGGTAGGGCGTTTATTATTATTTTGCATGCCCATCGTGCGACTGCAGCCGGCTCACATATGTTATACTATCCCAAATTTATTGTTACAAATCCCAAATTTGTGTTGCAGCTAAGGAAAAAATGCAAAAAACCTTAACCAAATTTACCGGCACCGGGAGTCCAGCACGCTAGTGGCTACACTACCAAAGCTATAAACAAGCCGCGCAGTTTTGTTTATCTTTTAGCACATTTTCTGAATGATGCAATCATTGTTTTGCTTTTAATAAAAATTAAGCGCTTTAATAAAAGGTTGATTTTTATAATTGGATTACTACGGATTGTATTTTGTGTTTTGAATTGCCAAAAGCAAAGTTTGCATACGCATGGTCAAGGCTAAGGATTAAGTGTTTTTGTGAGCGCATTGTATTACACGCAGCACAGGACTGTCTTTGTTTTTTACTAAGGTAAAAGGAATTTTTAAAATTACTGAAACGATCTTGAAGTTTCCAACCTTACTATTTCTTTCTGAAAAAATGTTACATCCTAGAACCCAATTGTAGATTGTTTATTTTAATCTGCTACTATACCTTAAAATTAATATACTCTAATCCCTTACAGCCTGTATTACCTCTAACATTAGAGCAACGTGCATTCATCGTGACAAAATTTTATAAAAATGATCAAAGTAGTGCAATATCCAGGCGTCTATTTAATCAATAATTTAGATTAAATACCTTTCTTTCAAAGATTTCAACTTAGATTTTGATGTGTCGAAGGTTAACCATAAAAGTCAACCTTTCTTTACAATATTTCTTTATAGTTTTTCTTAATTAATAAAATTAGTGATGTATTCTAAAGAGACTGGATCAGTACACGACGCCAGCAAAAGACGTTAGGTTGGAAAACTACATTTATGATCCCAGAGTTTTTCGAGCAAGTAATGGCATTCTGTGAAGAGGAGGCTACCACATGGACAATCCTGACAGCGCAACTGTGAATGTCAAGACAGTCTCTTCAGAGAACAATAAAAGGCAAGCTTTGTCTGTTTTCTACAAAATTAAACTATGTCAATTACTGCGAAAGGCGGAGATGGAGCGTAAAATGACATTTGCAAATCGCATGGTTGAGTCGCTTGAAAATGGATCTATAGATGTGAATCACACTTTCAAATTGATAGTTAATCTAAGCGTAGTTACGATAGAACTAGCCTTACTGAGGCGTCAAAAAATGGCTATTATCAGTTCTGATTCTATAAAATACTGCAGTGTCAAGTTGAATTAAATTTTCATCTAACAATAATTTTTAATAGTGCTGATTGTGAAATAATTGAATAATAATAGTACTTTACATACAGCAGGGGTGGGAAGTATTTCATTATAGTCGAGGTTAACTACAGTACGAGGCTGTAATGGAGCCTTCCATCAAGTTACGTATACTACATGTTTTATTCACAATAATTTAGTTCGAAACAACAATGATGTATATAAATATTTTTAATAAGTAGGCAGTGAAAACAAATTCGGTTTCCGACCGGTTGGAAGTTAGAAAGTTAATTGTAACTTATTTTTCAACTTATTAAAAGTTAGTAATTAACTTTTTAATGTACTAAATTAAACCCTGTCTATAGGAACAAATTCCCACTGAGAGAAAAATGCTAAACAAAATGTAAATCAGAGCATCAAAAAAGTGATATATACATACGAACCGAAACTATTAAAAAACTACACATCTGGCAACGAACAAATTTTTAATACAGGGCGCTTAGGTAGTCCTTGTTTAGAAAGCACGGTCACAACACTTGTTGAATCGTCAACACCAGGAAGTATTTGTTCAACGTACCCCAGAAGCCACTTAAAAAGGGGACCAATTTCATTTATGCATGTATGCAAAAACTCCTTATGCTAGCAAGTCTAAAAAGTCCTGGTGAAGGCGCTGCAACAACTGTCATATTGTTAAGCGGTTAAAAAAATCAATACTAAGGTTTGGTTCATGCAGAGAGGTCAAGTGTTCCAGAATAACAAGATGTCCAGGAGTTAAAACAGATATATCACTAGGATCAGTACTTATGGGACAAAACGACTGATAATGGAGTATTACTTATATCTAAACTAAAACCGTATAAAGCTTTTCGCATAATAGTATTATTTGATCTCCAATTATTATTTATATGCGATTATGCGATAAATGGGTTTCGGCAGATTTGATGCCCACCTTCCCCTAGATTGCCTCTTTCCATTGATTGAGAATTAAATTTCCAATTTAAACTTTCACATTAATTTTGAAATTTGTTTGGACGCGCCTACCAAATTTGTACCGCAATCGTTGTGCATACCACTGCAGCGTCCTGTTCAGACTATAAAGCCCCGTAGAACTTCAAAAAACGCTTCAGCGAAAATGTTGGATGTGAGCTCTAAATATATAGCTTTCTAGCTATAGCTATAGCTAAATATATAGGTTTTTCAATTTTGACTCCTCTCGCTTTACCTGGAGTAACAGAAATGGCTCTACAAATCAACATCTGTAACAAGAGGAAAATTTAACTTGAAAATTTAAAAAAAAAATCAAATCGCCTTAAGAAACTGGGCTGGAACATGATTAAGACGCCAACATTTATAGCAGTTATAAAAATAGGAGTTAAAAACCTGCATCAAAAAAAGCGTCTACGAGATTACAAAGGCGCCAATAAAGATTGAGAAAACAAAATGGTCCTTAAAAGGAGCAGAAAACCACATACACTGCGCGAGAGGCGCAGTCCGCAATTCTCTTGCCTGCCGAATTAATTGTTGTAACTGTGATATATGAATTAAGAATTTAAATTTTTAGGATTTATTGAATACACCTTGTATTATATTTCAAATTAATTTCCCGTTTGTTAAAATAAAACTGAATACAACTTTGCATTACTCGTATAATATTTCGAGTTTATACCTCGCTTGTTAAAACAAAAAATCTTAAATTGAGTTTTGAATTGATTTAGAACCCCATTTAACAAATAGATAATGCATTTCGCTTCACTTATCATCTATAAACATTAAATAACCCGAGAAAGAAACGTTTTAGGTATATTTAGACTGGACACAAAATCTACTGAGTTACAGATCTTTTGCAAATCTTTTATATTTCATGATTTAATCTTGAGAATGTAAAATGTTTATTTTTACTTTTTGTGATTTTATATCGGAGGAAAGAGTTATAACTTGCGGGAGAACAACGTGACTGGTCTGGTACAACTTTTCGTAGGGTACACTACGCTTCAAACTAACGGGTGCGTTTCGAATTTATCAGTGATTAGAAATTTGCTCAAAGTTGTGACATGCTGTTAAGTTTGATAAATTCTTCTCGTGCCGTTTGAGTTAAGTAAATCAAGAAAGCTGATTGTTTAAAATAAACGTTGGTAAAAGTTAAACAAATTTGAATTAAGTGAGAATCTCGTCAAGATTTACCGTACTGTTCGAATGAATATGAACTGTGGTGCGCTATGAGATTAAAAAACTACTTTCGGCAATTGTTTAAAATCTGTTTGAAACCTAAAATCAGTAGCGGTCGATCGATACCTGCATATGAATTAATTCATGGCGCAATTCATGGAATTAGAGCGAATAGTTCTTTCGTGGGTAGCATTTAACTTGTTACACATATTTTGTAAAGTAAGAATTTTATCAAAAAAGTACGCGATATAAACATTGCAGTATACGCTTTGACATTTCTGATGTATTTTGAATTTTAATAAACAACATAGTTGGTACGGAGAAAAAGGGAAAACAATTGTAGTGTACTGTAAGAATGATAGTCGCATGCCGTATAAATTCGACTTTACAGACGTGGAGCTCTGCCTGCAGACATCGGCCTGCTGCTACTGCTTAGAATAGTTGTTAAAACTTAGACGAATTCTTACGGGCTGCTTCGGGGGTTATTAATCTAATTCAGTGCGATCCCTTAAATTATTTTCGAAGTTTACATAATGGTTGAATTTAAGCAATTTCAGATTAAGGATAGCTTTTCGGAGATCTTCCTACCACATTAATAAATTTTACTAATCCAACTTATTAGTGATTGTAAAGTTCGAAGTTTGAAAAGATTGTGAAATAGTGTCAATGATTTTCCTGGTTAAGAAAACTCTGGGCAAAATGTTATATCCATCATTTGTCTCGTTTTTGAGCAACTAACAGAATTTCTCTGTGTCAAGGATTTGGTTGTTTCCGTGTGTGCGACAAGTTAAAAGTATTTTAAGCGAGCAGACGAAGTTCTTCTTAACTTTTCAACATAAACAAAGATCTACATAACAGCAAAATTCCAACTTAATATTAAAGCAGTTCAGTATTCACTTTCTATATGTTTTGTGACAAGAAAACCAATTTTTGTTGCCGCGTTTTCACGGTGTACCTTCAAATTTCACAAAATATTTTGAGAGATTGTTTGTGAAATGTAGAGAATCTAACAACATTTACGTAAAGGTAAATCACGTCAAAGATGTCAACTATTATCACTTTTATTTAAACAACGTGTAAATATAGTCATATAGTTCTTTCTCTGAACTCAAACCTCTTTTTAATTTCTTAGCAAAAGTTATTTAAAAGTGCTCTATTCAAATGGATTATTTGAAGCTGCTCCATTAGGTTTCCTGGATGGTCAGCAGTAGAAACAAAGGAATGCAGTTTAAAATTTAATGGAGTTGTGGCGAAATCTTGTTGAAGTTTAAGACCTTTTAAGAGAGTATGGTTTAGAGGCAGATTTTTTAAAGATTTTGTGGAACCGTCAAATACTCGAGTAGTGCTGTCGGATTATTATTTTAGTTATTTTCTCTATATCAGAGAAGCTCCTCGTTTTGGGGACTACTTATGCATGGTAGAGTTTTTTATGACAACCACGGAAAGTTGTTTATGTCGCTGTCAAGACCGACTGTTTAACGTGCCCATCTGACAGCACGGTGAAGTGTACTGAAGCTTTATCGACGAGAACAATCCCGAGTAAGAGTTGACCTCTTTACCGCGCGGCCACCCACTTGACGTATTCAAGTTCAGGTTCTACAAGTGTTTTTTTTTACTTTGGAGTAAATCATTTTTAATAAGCTTAAGCATGACGTATAAAAGGACTACGTTTAATAGGAGAATCTTAAATTAATTATCTAAGCTAACATTCTCAACAGACCATTTAGTCAAGTTATTTAATTCTTGCATTTCTTGTTTGGCAGTCTATCTGAAAGCGATGATTTGCTTAATTTTATTAACACTGGTCATTTTACTAGTATTAAGTAATAAATGCAAGCAAAAAAATTAAAAAGCTAAATCATAAATCCAATCTATAGGTTTATGATGAGAAATACAATATCCAAAAAAAAGAGCAAATATGTTAAGATCCACTTGTTTGTAATGACCTTACTACAAAAGCGACTATATTAGAATGTAAAAACGTTTTATCAGAATATACATAATGAAAATGTCTATTTTTTCATAAGAAAAATTTAAAAATCTAGAAGCAATGAGATAAACAGAAAAAATAAGTGGGAATTAATCCTTGCTGTACTGTTTAGGCTAAGATTTTCCGAGTAATTCTGGGGTCAGTAGATTCAAAACAGGAGCAGTAAGAGTACGTCAGGCCATGCGACAGCGTTCCAAACCAAAGTACGCCAGTTTCATTAATAATAATAATAAACGTTCGAGAAGCCCTTTTCAGTTTCAGCACGCCCAAAAACGGAAATATCTCCATGGAGATACAAAAACAGATGACTATCAAAAATTTATCGGGACACTCTCTGGACAAGAATGATCACTGTAAAATTAGTAAAAAAAGAGAGAAACATACATATTAGAACTAAATAAATCAATGTCTAGAGGTTGCTTTCGTTGAACTTGTGTATTTTTCAACGAAATAGTTAAAACTGCTGTTTAACAATAGTTATTTTTGTATCAAGTACCTAAAATACAGTTTTTTCGGACGAATCTTGCTGTTTACGGACGAGGCGAAGCCGAGTCCTGAATAGCAGATGAGTCCGAAAAAACTGCAGTTTAGGTACGTGGCACAAACAACATTTTTTTGTTAAAGCTCCCAAAATTCACAAGAACACATTCAAACCTCTTATTATGGATGATTAATGTGATCAGAGCAAATATTTCTCAAAAACAGTGAGCTTCGCAATGTAATTATAGCAACCAGATTGTTTAATGTAAACACGAAAAAACGTTGAGTTTTTTTTCGCATAAAATGCAGAATCCAGCGAATATTTCTGAAAAAGCAAAGAAAATTGTGTTAAATTTACTTCCAGTGAAGTCTCGTCAACTATATGAAAAGGAGTACGAAGCATTTATTCGATGGAAAGAAATGAACAACATTGTAATTGTAGACGAAGATGCGATGTTGAACTATCTACATGAAAAGGTAAGTACCGCTATACTTTATACATTCAATATTAATAAGTTATTGTCATAAATATTTTCGTATTTTCCTGTTACAGTCGCAAGAAGTAAAACCATCTACACTCTGGTCAAAATATTCCATGATAAAAGCTGTTTTGTCTGTCAAAGAAAATATTGAAATAAACAAGTTCGCTAGAGTCATAGCTTTTTTGAAGCGAAATTCAGTAGGCTACGAGCCCACAAAGTCAAAAGTTTTGACGCGCCAAGAAATTAATACATTTTTGATAAATGCAGACGATGAGCAGTATTTATTAATCAAAGTAAGTTTAAAATCATACTTTAATGATAATATGAATCAGTTTCATATTGTAACTTCGTAGGTTGCTCTTCTCATTGGCGTGTGTGGTGCATGCAGGCGTGAAGAGCTACATTCACTAAAAATCCAAGATATTGTCCAAAAAGACGCAGAATGTCTTCTTATAACGATCCCCGATACGAAGAGCAACATCAAGAGAGTGTTTCCGGTGGTAGCTGAAGGTGAAGCTGCTAATTCTCTTGCATTGTACCAGAAATATCTTCGACTACGGCCAGCGAAAATTGAACACGATTATTTTTTTATTTCCTATCGTAAGGGGAAATGTACGGTACAACGTGTAGGAATCCATTCTTTTGCGAAGATGCCCTCTATTGTTGCTGAATTTCTTCAATTACCGAACCCGACAGAGTATACAGGGCACTGCTTCCGGCGAAGTTCTGCGTCCTTGGCGGCAGATGCTGACGTTGATTTAATCTCGTTGAAACGGCTAGGAGGATGGAAGTAAGTTTTATCACAATATTATTGTCTTTGTATTCTAAATAATAATTAATTCCAGGTCGTCTTCAGTAGCAGAGTCATATATAGAAGAATCGATTGAGAAGAAGAAAAAGGTATGCAAAATGTTAATGGGGGAAAAGAAAACCGAACCATCCAGTACCAGAATATCGGTTTCTACCGCTACTACCACAACATCCAAAGAAATTAATACTATACCCTCGAGCTCGGCTATTTCGTTTGGGGGCAACAGTTTCGAAGGTGCCCAAAATTGTTCCTTTCATTTTCATTTTGGGAAATAAGGATTTAATATGTGTAATAATAATTAATGAATGATTTTAATAGGTATTATAGACTAAATAAAGTTCTTTAATTGTTGTATTGAACTACTGTGCTTTATTTACCTAAACGAGTCCGAAAAAGTTGTCATGGCAACTTTTCGGGACTGAGTCCGAAAAAGACTCATTTTACGGACTCAAATGAATCCGTAAAACAGCTAATTTTGGGAGCTTTAACAAAAATATATTATGTTAATGATTTTTTTAATAATTATTTATTTAATTAAAACTAATTCATTTACACTACTAATTTGCACTATGCTTTTATGTATTAATTTTTTTGTGTTAAAAATCTGTTTTTCTATGTTTTTCTTAAAATAAGCGTTAAATAAATATTTTCGGTACCTATTAAATACGCATTTAATAAAAATGTATAGAAAAGCAATATTGTGATATAATTATAATATTATTTAACTTTTACCAAATCCCATCAAATTATTTTAATATTTCAGCGTTTACTGCACATAGTTAAGATAAACAAAATATGTTTTATAAACAGTTTTTTTTGTGAATTTCTAATGTGTAATTATGTATATAATGGATAATTAATAATAAAGGAATATTTAAGAAAATGAGTAATTAATAAATAAAAACATATCTTTAAATTAAGAACTAAATGTAAAACTAAATGTTTGAAACTAGCAGTTAATGCCGATTTGTTGAAATTAGTAATTCCGTTTCCATCTGTTGAAACAGAAAAGAACTATTTGTATAATACTTTTTAAAGAATTATTTTAAAACAAAAATTTATACAAAATTGAAAATTTATTTACACTTAATTTAACAATATTATTTAATAACATTGTCACAAACGGAAATTACTTCGCATTAAATAATTCATAATATAATATATATTATTTCGTTAGTGCAAATGTTACGCCAAGGTTACGTTCCCGTCTGTAGCAACGATCCACGTTGTTCGACCATCTGCTCGGACAGCTGTGATCACGCAACCCACGACTTGGAAGCAAGTGTGCATTCTTCGTAGAAGCGCTCTCGCTTCGCCCACAACTGCATTAGTTAGCATGCAACATATCCGCCTACTTACTCCGTATATGCGGGGCAACCTACACGATTTACAAACAGGTGCACATTCCTTAAGAAGCATTTACCACACTTCCGCACAGCCTACAGATTCGTGCCAGGCATCAGCAGCTCGAATGCAAACTACCCACAAGCCTGCAACCAGGAAGCGTGAACTTCCTTAGTTTCATACTAGGAACTCCAACCTACTGATTCCCACTACGATGCTAATATCTTCCGCGTTCAGCAATATATAACCAGCTTGCTTGAGCTATTAAAGTCAGTCAGTGAAGATGGCTCGAACACTACATCTACAAGCAAGCTGGTGAGTACTTTTTAAATTATCTACTGCTTAGTGCCTAGCATGAGTGGGTTGCGCTAACGCCCACTCTCTGCTTTTGTTATGGGAGTTGTGTCCAGGCTCCCACGCTTAGTTGTAGATCACTAGGTGTTTAACTCCTACGCTTAGTTTATAGACCTAGTGCTAGAGCAGGGTTGGTTCCGACCACCCTCATGATTGTATTAGTTTAGAAGGACATGTACGTCACGATGTGTACTCTTTATGTATGTGAACCTTTGTACTCTTTTATTGTTATTAGTATATAGTTGTTTTCTACGACTTGTGTTTATTTTCTCTCTACCTCTGACTACGTCCTCCAGTCACGAAAACCCACACGTGACAACATTAATATTTAGTTATAACAACATAATTAATTAAAATTAAAATCGCATTGTAAATAAATAATTTCTATTTTGTAATTTTGTAAAACAAATATGCAATTTTAGCAAAAAAAAAAACTTTTTATATTTATTTTTATTTCATTTCATTTACTCAATTATAAATGATCTTACAAATTTTTAATTCAACTTAATTAATTTAAAAAATTTTTGATTTTGACTTGAAAAATATAAAAACAAAATTATTTGATATTTAGTTACTATTTTTCTTGTTATATTTTATGTATTTTGTAAAATAACAAAAATCACTGAATGGATAAAGGTTAATTATTATATTATTACTACATTACACACATTACATTGTCAAATTAAACACGTAATTAAAATTAACTTAATTTTAGTGTATGGAACAAAATCCCTTTTTTCATGAAAAACCTGAAAATAACCGCAAACTAATATTATGGAACAGTTACGATATACATACTTCATTTAATTAATAACATCAATTATAACGAAATTGTGACTTCAAAACCAAAAACTAACATGCTCCTTGTCGGTGTGGATTAATTAGCATTAATTTAATAAAAATTAAAATTAATTTAATTTTTAATTAATTAAAAAGAATTGTATAAAAGTAAAATTAAAGTAACGAAACTTTATTACGTTGACCTTTTTGAAGCTCTATTTGGTTAACTTTCATCAACTGGTTGAATTATTAGCAAGTTTTTATCGAAAAATCTACAAAATTGACGGGACCGACCTCTGAATATTGCTCGATTTGGTTCTATCATAAATGTTTCCTTTCCAAATTTTATGGGGATCATTTCTACGTGTCCTGATAAAATTTCGATACTCACCTGTTTTTGTATCGTCCTAATCCACAATATGTAATATTATACATATTATTTTTTATTGACTGAACTATAATTTAATGCAAATGTTACGAGAGTATAACAATTAAATAAAATTATTTTTGTTTCATGGCTTACTTATAGTACCTTAATTTAAATAATAAAAAAGAAATAAACATTTCCACTCACGTAACTGTAACTTTACTTACGTTGCGATGGAATGTTTAAAAACACTAAAATTACAAAATTTGATTAAATTTTGTTTTTAATCCTATATAAATACTTAATAAAAATTATAAAAAAAATATATTTACAAAAATTAAATTAAAATATTAATGCAAAGCCCTCCTCGATATTTTGATATTAATATAATACACAAATTATTTTTTGCATGTGCACTAATTAAACAAAAAAACTTAATCAAATTTTGTAACTTCAAAACCATGATTCGTTTTTAAAGTTGTTTCTAAAAAAATGATATATGTAACATACTCACGTTTTCCAACCTTAGTAAAGTTACATTCCTTGTGAGAGAAAATGTTAAAACGAAATGTAAAATAAATTATCAAAAAAAATACATACGGGCGGAACAACGGTATTCTACAATTTTCTTCTTGCCTGAAACAAACAAACATTAACTACATTAAGAGAAATAAATGCCAACATTTTTACTTAGAATAATACGAGGGATGCTATGTTAATAGTTAGTAGCAGGCCATGGAAGCTCAATTGGCTAGAAACAATTGCAACAATTGAATGTCGCATTAGTTGACATTCGTTACCCCCAATTGTCAAACGTTCCGATTTCCTTGTGAAACGTAGTTAATTTTGTAAGATAAGTAGTTGTGCATTTTTAATTCAGTTAAGATGAGCATTCCGCGAACTGTCTTTAGAGCTATGATTTTCTACGACTATAAAAGACAGTTAGGATACCAGCATAGCCATGAAAATTTGATAGCAGCTTTTGGCGATGTTGCCCCTTCATTATCCGCTGTTAGTCATTGGTTCCGCGAATTTCGACGAGGGCGAGAGCTGCTAGAAGACGAATGTCCTTGCCTGTTCAGAAAATGTTGATCGTGTGGCAAGCTTGATTCAGTCCAATCAAAATATTACTTATAGAGAGATTCAGGAGGAAGTGAAGATTGGATCCTCGGCGGTGAATACCATTTTGCATAAACATCTTGGGGTAAGAAAGCTAGCAAACCGTTGGATACTGCATTTGCTCTCAGAAAGTCAAAAACAGGCCTGAGTAGACTGGTGTAAATTTATGTCGCAAAAGATTTTTTGTTAAAAAATTTAACGGTCTTTTTATAACTAACAATTTTCAGCGCAACCCTCGTACTATTAGTAGATTTATTTATAAAACACATTCCAAAGAATAATCTCTTTTTTTTGCATTGTTATGTGTTGCTAAAGCATCATTTTTATGTTGACTAATTCTGTCCCGTGATTTTTGAGACGTTTCGCCAATATAACAAAGATCACAATTGTTACATGAAGTTTTGTAAATTAATTTGAATTATTGATTACTAGATATTATATCTTTTAATCTTGAATGCAATTGTTTTATAAATAACATTTTAATTTTTGTAATATCTGTGTACATTAATTAACAAAAACACATAGAATAAGATTGAATAGATGGATTTGTAAAAAACTTGTTTTTAAAATCGATTCAAACATTAATGTTTCCTTAGAAAAGATCCGTTTTTGCAAAAATCGAATCAAATTGGGCATCGCTAACATCTATTCGAATACCTATTAGTCTAACAAAGAAATAATAAACAAAAATAATAATTTATTATTATACTTAATACAAGTATATTTATCTGTCTATGATAGTTAAGTAAATGTGTATTACAAAATAAAATTATTGAAACAATATCACTTTCTGTATTACGAACATAATGTAGCATAGTTAATTCCAAGTTCGACACATCAGAGGCAGCGCAGGACCGTTATGTTATTGTTTTGTGCGACTTTATTAGCATTTCAGATGTACTGCGGTCGTTTGTTATCGACAATGCCGACCGATTCTAAATTGGATATCATGTTATCTACCTGTCTGAATGCTTTTATTTAAATACAAATAAATATATTTTATTTCGCATAGGAATTGTTGGTATTATGTGTACGTATTATAGTAAATGCATGTGGGATAATAATTATGTGTATTTTCGTTTTTAGCCTTTGTTTAACATTTAAACTGTTAGCTTGGTCAGTTATATCGTTAAAACAATTGGATTAAGAGACCAGACATACGATAACATTGTCACGATGATTGTAATTTGTGGACCATAAATTAATAGCTGTTTGTATTTTTGTTAATTTAATTGTTTATTTATGGTGTTTTTTAATTGGAAAACTTATTATTATGAGATATTTTGATAAACTATCAAGTTTTATTAGGCACAAATAAATTATATAGAATCATTAAAATATTACCTTTATTAATCTCTTGTACATTGTCTGCTATAATGAAGTACATGTCTAGAAACTCTTATTAAGAGACTATACATAAATGTCTGCATTGAATATTGTAACCATCAAAACATCGACTCAGAATTTCTTTATCTCAAATGACAAAATGCGGAAAACGTTATACATTGTAATTATTGTATTGTTTGCGTTAGCTGAATAATATTAGTATCCGCTAGCTTCAGGGCCGTTCCTTGAGCCCCCTCACTCAGCAGAGGGGCGGCCAAATATGAATAAATATTCAATGTCCAACTAGACATGGAGGGTTAGATTCATTTTTTTTTTTGTTATAAACGGATATGAACGCTGCTTGAGTGCATGGGCCTTCGTCTTTTAAAACTGTAAGCACGAACCCTTTTTTTTTAATCTAATTAACAATCCATAAAATATAATAAATAATTTATAATATACTTTTTTAGTATCAAACACGAAAGTTTTAATATCGTAAAAATTGAAAAAGCTTTTTCTGCTCAAGAGTAATGTTTATATGGAATTGTTTATTTTAAAATTATTTACAATCATTCTTTATAGTAAATGTCTTGCATTTTTGCACAATATTTAGCATGAAAAAAGGTTCAGACTTCAGCGTTCGATCGTCATTTAGAGACCAGCTCAGAAAAACGTATGGAAAATTGTCCATAAAAAGTAAACCTCTTGAGAAGCATCGAGTAAAACAGAAAAAAAGAAAGTCCAGCAGAAAACAAAAACTCTGCCAGAAAAGAAAACCTAGAAACAAATTCATTTTGCAACCACACAATATTACCCGATTTCTAAGTGCTTTCCCAAAATTAACTCCAAAAAAACCAAAACAACAAAAATAAAAAATATATTTGTTTACTGCTAAAATAATAAGCAAAATGGAAACCTTAGCTGAGTCTTTCAAATCTCTATACGGGAGCCACGCTGTATATCGTGAGATACCACAAAACTAGAGGAGTTAGAGCTGGCAACATGGTATTGCTACATACCACCATCCTTCATTAGTAAGCTCTGACAACAGTTGAGTCGCTGCTGTCACAGAGTAAACGTGGTACATAGATTTGTCGTATCGAAACATGGATTTGTCATGAGAACATGTGTGCGCTATGATTTACTACGACTTCAAGGTCGGTTTAAGTAAACAACAAGGCCTTGAACGGTTGCAGCAACGCGCATTTGGTGATAAAAGTCCTTCACGCGCAACTGTGTTTCGCTGGTATAGGGAATTTAAAAGAGGACAGATATCGCATGGTGGTGGTAGGTCCTTTTCATCAGTTACTATTGGAAACATTGAGAGAGTGAAACGTATGATAGAAGAAAATCGAAGATGCACCTATCAAGCGATTTTACATGATTATTTTCATATGAAAAAAATTGTTAAGTACGCATTGGGTGCCACATACGCTTAACAATTCCCAAAAGCCAGAGCGAGTAAGAATCGCGCGGGAAACGTTAGAAATGTTAAATAATGGTGGGCATCGTATTCTTTCTAAAATAGTAACAGGTGATGAAACATACATACCATTTTATAATATTCCTACCCGCCAGGAAAGCCGTGTGTGGATTTACAAAGATGCACCAACACCAACAATGGCGAAAAAGCAAACGTCTGTCAAGAAAGTTATGTACGCAGTTTTCTTTCGTAGTACAGGATTAGTGAAAGCAATTCAGCTTGAAGATCAAAGTACAGTTACAGCAAACTGGTATACCACAAAATGTTTACCTGCAGTGCTTGAGTCAGTCAATATTCGCGGGTTACTGTTGCATCACGACAATGCATCGTCACACACTGCACAGCTGACAGTTGAATTTTTACGTGAAAATAATGTCATTGAACATCCAGCCTATTCGCCTGCTTTGGCCATGTGTGATTTCTGGTTGTTCTTTAACCTAAAGAAACATTTACGTGGTTGACGTTTCACGACGGAGGATGAGATAGATGAAGCAATTCATCAATTTTTTGAGAGCTTTCCAAAAGATGACTGGCTTCAAGCGTTACAAAAGTGTATTGATGTAGGTGGTGATTACTTTGAACATAAATAAAATCATTTTCCTAAAAAGACTTGTAGTTTTCTTGTACCTCAAAATATATAGAGTGACCCTCGTATATACAATAATTTATAAATCCTCTTTTAGAGAAAAATAATGTATAGGTCAATTAAAAAAATTATATATTTCCTTTTGTTTTTCAAACAATAGTTATTTGTATCACTAGGCTAGAAAATGCAGTTTTGCAAGTGCGAGTAATATTGGGGGCAGAGACGAAGCCGAGGCCCCCAAAATGCGAGCACTTGCGAAACATTTTCTGGCCGTGTAATGCACAAAACTTTTTTGGAAAACAATTAATTAATTTATTGTTAAAATATCTCCGGTTAGGGAATTTATTTTCTTCTATTGGCGGTCCTCACTCCATGGTGTAATTATTTGAATTTAAAATTATTTTATGACATTTGTCAAATTAAAAATTTTGCAAACAAAATTCAATTGCATTTTGGTTGAAAAATGGATAAAGAAAATATACCACCACATATTCAAAAAGTGGCAGAAACCGCAATTCAAAATTTATTGCCAGAAAAGTCGTCCAATCGATATTGGAAAGAATACGAACTATTCAAAAAATGGGCTTCTGATAATGGAGTAAATACTTATAATGAATATGTCTTGGTGACTTATTTTGAAGAAAAGTCGAAGTCCTTAAAATCGTCGAAGTTGTGGTCGGTATACTCAATGTTGAAATCGACTTTAAACATTAAAGACAACATTAATATAGAGAAATACACAAAATTAATAGCTCTTTTAAAGCGCAAACATGACAGGTATCTCCCAAAAAAATCGAAGATTTTAGAGATGACGGATTTAGAAAAATTTATAAACGAAGCTCCAAATGAAGATTACCTTATGATAAAAGTAAGTAAAATTATTCTTTTTATCCTAACTAATTAAAAAATATACCTACTTGTAGACAGCTTTAATATTTGGCTTATGTGGCGCTTGTCGAATTCAGGAGTTACGAGACATAAAAACTGAAGATGTCATTGATAGAGGGGATGTTATAGTCATAGCTATTCCTCACACGAAAACTAAAAACCTCGTACTTACTGCGTGACAGAAGTGCACTGGCTTGACCTTATTCGAAAATACATGTCCTTAAGACAAAACACTGAGATTAAAAGTTTTTTTTTATTTTATTCAAAAAACAAATGTACAAGGCAACCTGTGGGGATTCATTCGTTTGGAAGTATGCCCTCAAAAATAGCATCATATTTACAATTAGAGAATCCCAAAGACTATACGGGTCATTGCTTCAGAAGGAGCAGTGCTACAGCTATGGCAGGGAATGGGGTAGATTTAACAACCCTGAAGCGACTGGGGGGCTGGAAAAGCAGCACAGTCGCTGAACAATATATAGAAGATTCTTTGGGTGCTAAAATAAACATTGCAAATAAATTAGTGCATCAAAACAGTGTGGCACCACAACCTTCAACGAATAGATCAGTTCCACAGGAAAGTTCAACACCAGAACCTTCTTCTTTGTTTA
Source organism: Agrypnus murinus (assembly GCA_929113105.1). Lineage (NCBI taxonomy): Eukaryota > Metazoa > Arthropoda > Insecta > Coleoptera > Elateridae > Agrypnus > Agrypnus murinus. The sequence continues at coordinate 151,422,535 of OV816028.1, forward strand.
ACGTTTCAAATTCATCTACCGTTCATAACGTGCAACTTAAATTACAAGATAAAAATTTGCCAAATGTTAACCTTTCCAATTCCCATTTGGAAAATTGTACAATCAACTTTAACTTTAAATAATTTCTTGTGTATTTACATTTACTTTTAGAGGATGTTTTCGATTTCGTTGTTCGTGTTATTGTTCTTATGTTTCGTAGCAGATTAATTAAATTTTGTTCTATCGACTTATTTCACTCTCATTGACTGTTCATGTCATAACATAAAAAGTAAACATGCATTTTCCGAATGAAACATCTTTATAGCTTACCTACCCCTCAATTACGTGATATCATATACGATTTATTAAACTGATAGATATCTTTAGCTATATAATAGTTTAAAAACAGTGAAACGGATTTATCATTACTGAATTTGTAAAAGTTTTGACATTTCAGCAATCAGCGTCGGTGTCGGTAAGTCAGTGGTACCAATCCAAAATCTTTCAAAGTCCCTGTTTCATTTTCTTGCCTAAGCAAGAAAAAGCCATTTTCAAGACAATTTTGTCGAATGGAAAATCCGTTTTTCTAGACGGAGGCCGAAAAAATTTGTTTATATCCTCTCAACAAATCTAAAACAATTTAACAACTGATCAAAACGAAACACAATTATTGATTTCGAAATAGTCTCCCTTTTAAATTTTGAATAGATTTCAGAGATGTAAAATTAATCTTAATAAATTGTTGGAAAGAATAGAATGCGCACAGTCAGGGAACGTTTAGCAAAGCTGTATAAGTCTACTTTAAGAATTTATTAAAAACATTCGCTGATTAAGATCAATAACTGATACTGTTTAGAGTCCTCTAAACTAATTTTTAAAGAGCGGATGTGCAATACAGCATAACAAGAACTTCCTGACAGACTAACTCGCCGTGTTAATAGGAAGTCCCGCTATATTGAAATTTATAAAACAAAGCATTAATCTGAAAACATTATTTATTTAGGGTTCGGCAAACGTCTGCTACAAAGTAAGCAGCCGTCGTTCAACTGAGTGTAAGCTAAGTAAAAGTAAAACACAATAGTTTACAAGAGAAACAGAAAGTTAGAGAATGTAATTATAGAGATATAATTAAAGTTAATATACGACGTTAAAAACTAAAAAAATAATATATGTAGAAGTCACAAGTAATACCCCAAGACATACTGTTTCTAGTTTATTAACAAACCAACTAATTATTTTTTCTATTAATTAGAATAATTACTAAAGCGGGCAGAGGCCCGAACATACCCTTCCTGCTGAAAAACACCCCAAGTAATACCCCAAGACATACTGTTTCTAGTTTATTAACAAACCAACTAATTATTTTTTCTATTAATTAGAATAACTACTAAAGCGGGCAGAGGCCCGAACATACCCTTCCTGCTGAAAAACATAATTTTAAGAAAATACTTTAGCGACAAAAAATAAAAGTTTTTTTTTTCTATTATTGTTCCTGTTGGTGAACAAAACGTATAGAAAAACTAAAATAGAAAAGTCTAACCAATGAAAGTATACCAATTGAAATAAACTATACCAGAACATAAATAAATTTTGATCAGGGAAAATCATCTGATCTAGAAAAAATAAAATAAAATAAGAAAAAGGAAAGACTTCCTTTACAATACCAAGAGGCCACTGCAAAGGTTGCGCATTGTCTGGTTTTATGATAACAACCTTGCCTGGAACTATATTTGGTGATTTAGTATCCCATTTTTCTCTCACCTGTAGAGAGGAGAGATACTCTAAGTGCAAACGGCGCCAGAATGCCTGGATCATCTGATCTATCAATTGATACCTATCCAGACGGTTAATCGGGACCTCATGAAAATCTTGAGTAGGCAAGAACTTCAGAGGCGTCAAGTTAAAAAAATGTGCGGGCGTCAGTGCTTGGGGTTCACTCAGGTCGTTGCTTAAAATACAAAGTGGGCGAGAATTTAACATTACTTCTACAGAACACAAAAGGGTTTGTAATTCTTCAAAGGTAAGAGTTTGGGTACCAACAACTTTATATATGTGTGTTTTAACGGCTTTTATATTGGCCTCCCATATACCCTCAAAATGCGGGCTGGAAGGTGGATTAAAATTCCACTCGATTTTCCTTTCTGAAATTTCACTATGAAAACGATCTAAATATTCATTGGAAGTAACTAATGTATAAAGATCATCTAAGCAAGATTTCGCTCCTATATAATTAGTTCCACAGTCAGAATACAGTGCTGAACATGGTCCACGTCGACCTAAAAATCGTTTCAGTGCCATCATAAATGAGTTAGTAGTAAGATCGGACACTAGTTCTAGATGAAGAGCTTTTGTTACCAGGCATACAAAAATACATATATACGCCTTCTGTGTCTTTGTCCCTCTGCGACGACTAATCGAAATGCGTATAGGACCACCATAATCTGTACCAGTATGAAGAAATGGTTTGGCTTCTCTCACTCGACAAGCTGGCAGATCAGCCATAAGAGGAAATGTAGGTTTTGGGCGGAACTTAAAACAAACATTACAAGACTGAATCCGCTTTCTGACTAAATCTCTTGCTCCTAAAATCCAATAATGTTGTCTTAACAAGGCCAAGACAAGGCTAGGGCCTGTATGAAGATTTCTAATGTGGGTGTAATCTACCAAAAGTTCCACTAAATGATCCCTTTTGGGAAGCAGTAAAGGATGTTGTCGACTAAATTCCAAATTGGAATTAGATAGTCTGCAACCTACGCGTAACAGATTTCCATCTAGAAAGGGTCTAAGTTTCCGCAAATTTTGAGAACATTCTTTGTTTTTCGCTAATAAGCGGAAAGTGTCTGAAAAGTGGGTTTTCTGAACTAATGCTATCAAAGTGTGCTCAGCCTTTTGTAAATCAGAAGCAACTATATGTAATCGAGTTTTCAGAATTCTACAAAATCTAAGTATGTATACTGTAGTTCGAAGTAACTTAAGCCAACTAGAACATTTTTCTATCAATGTGTGAAATGAATTAGGCTCAGCGTCTTCGACTGCTACCAAGGAAACTACTTTCTCTTCAAGACAAGTAGGACTATCTAATTGCGAGAAAGACTGAACTTGCCAGTTTTCCATATCTAATTTCAACCAGTCTGGTCCAGAGAACCAAACAGAATTGCCAACGAGTTGTGTAGGAGTTTGTCCTTTTGAAACTAAATCCGCTGGATTCATTTCACTACTAACGTGAAACCATTTTCCTAAAGGTAAAAGCTCGTGAAATTTTGCTACGCGATGGGCGACGAAAGTCTTCCATCGATGAGGGGAAGAATGAATCCACTGGAGGGCGACTGTAGAGTCAGATAAGGCTAATATCCTATCGATATGAATTCTAGATTCATACTGACTATAAACTACATGAATGAGCTTTTGCAAGCAAGTCTGCCGCACAAAGCTCTAAACGAGGTATGGACACTGTTTTCAATGGAGCCACTTTGGACTTCGAGCATAATAGGCTGACTGTTACGTTTTCCAAAGAAAGAAATCGTCTATGAGCTGTACTATATGAATCACCCAAATGGGAAGCATCTTTCTTAAAAGGTAGTGCTACCGTATATCTACCATCGGAATGTCGTGTAGTTGTAGCGTTGAAGATGGTCTCACATTTTTCATCGTCAGGATTAATGATAGGGGTATCAATTTCTTCTAATTCCCAAAATCTCTGAATCAGGGTCTCTAGAGAACACTCAACAAAAGAACAAAGAGTTTGAGTGTCTTTGGATGATTGTTCCGTTGGAACTTTTTCTAAGACAATATATCCCAAAGATGTTTCTAAAACCGTTGGAAAGCCTAGAGGATCCATGACTTTCTTGCTACCTGCAATAATAGCGTAGATTTCAGCTCCTAGTATACCATCTATATCTCCAGGGGTATGGAAGGTTTTGTCTGCTAGGGGCAAATTCTCTAGAAATTGCAAAGAATGTAGATTAATTTCCACATTTGGCAGTTTATTCGAGATTTTGTCAATAACCAATAAGTCAATAGAGTATTTTATAAGAGGATCTACTGTAGAAGAAATAACTATACTGGTACGACCTTGTACGGAACTTGATATGTTACCTAAACCACAAACTGACAAATGATAATTTTGAACTTGAAATTTGAATTTTCTACAACATTTCATAGTAATAAAATTAGCTTGGCTCGCTGAATCTACTAACAAACGGAGTTGATTTACTCTACCTTTACTATCCACTACATCAACCACAACGGTTGAAAGCAAAACTGTAGTGTTAGAAACTAATGTTGAAGAAGTTGAACATAAACTTGTAACATTATCCACCACTGGGCTATCCAAGTTACCACTAGTATTTGGGCCACTATTAAGCAAACTATTGTTACCACTCGTCACCGAAGATGATTTTTGAAAATGTAGCAACGTATGATGGCTACCGTTGCACTTATTGCAATTAGTTTTGGATTTACAATTTATTATTTTATGTGATGCTAGACAATTCAAACAATAATGATTTGAGCCCACCATAACATAGCGTTCGGTTGGAGTAAGTGTTAGAAATTTGGGCCATCGAAAAAGTGAATGATCTAAAAGTCGCAAACATGCTGGACATTTCTTTAAATTATCACTTGTATTACTGACCACAAAGGATTGTACAGTCTTCTGTTTTGACTGATTACTACTAGAAGATTTACTACTACTAAAATTCTTAGAGCCTAAACTACCAAGAGCTTGAGCTTGTAATTTCACGAAGTCTATAATTTCCGTATAAGTTGGTAAGGTTAAACTTTTACAAGTTGTCTCGAAACTTTTTCGAGAAGTTGAATCTAATTTGGACAAAGCTATATACGCCAAGATATAATCTAATAAGTCAACAATTCCTAGTTTTCTAAGTGCGGCTATAGATGAATGAAAATTATCTATAAAGTGATTTAAAGCAGCGGCTGATTCCGATACTAATGTTTTAAATTCAAAAATTATATCTAGATAAGAATTTGCGAGTTTTCTTTTATCTTGATATTTTTCTATAAGAGCATTCCAAATCATGCTAAAATTTGCTACCTATTGGAGGAAGGCCTTGACACACATTTCTTGCAGGCCCTGATAACTTACTAATTAAGAAATTGATTCTATCTACATCTGTTAAATCAGGGTTGTCATGCACTAAGCTTTTAAAGCATTCATAAAAAATTCGCTAAGATATTTAAAAATTCTTCTTTAGTTTGTTCCAGCGTCTGACAACGAATTTTGAAGTGTGCTAACTTTTTTTCGCTACTAACATCTCTACTAACGTCATAAATCCGCTGCAAACGCGTAAACAATGTTTCCTTTCTAGCCTCAAGAACTGCTAATCGTTTTTCGTCTTTTGAAATTGACGCAACTAGTTTCTCTTCGTGTGCAACCGACATGATTAATTCAACGTTATATAACCTATATTTATATGAAATATAAAACCTAACAGCGAAATCCATAATTGAAGTGTTGTAACAACACTGAACAACATATAACTAGTAAAATGCAGATTCTAAATAGTACGCTAATATAGCAACAAAGAAATTTAATCTACATCCATATTAAATTTAGTGTGCGCAAATAACCACAAAATAACACTTGAGATGGACACACTGTATATTACTTGGGTATAAATGCACACTATTTATCAATATTTTATCAGACATAAAATGTAAAATTGCTATTTAATCTACTACATAAAATGTATGATTTTTCTAATTTTTCTAGGTAATAACTGTTCTTTTGAACTTGCGTTTCAGTGGACTGTACTGAAAATTTGAAATAGATAAATTTTCTGTTTGTGAAATTTTATTAAAATATGAGTAAATTGCGGGTTTGTGCAATTATAAATAGGGAAGAAGGGGATAAATCCTTACCTTTATCTTTTGTCGCGTGAGTCTTCTTATCCTGAGCTCAGGACGTCTAATTGGGAGGTCGCTGTGATCACTCTTTCACTGTCAGTACAGCTCCAGGTCTCAAAATGTTAAATAGTTCGGAGTAACACTTTAAGATAGTAACGATACGATATAAATCGTTTGCGCACCACTATGCAGACGGGCTTGGTGAAGGAAGTTATCCCCAAGTTATATATTGTAATACTTTACACATAACGTCAAGAAGCGGGCAAAAAAACGATATGACATTATGTTATGCAATAATTTGTTTTTAATATGCCTTTTTGATAAATAAATTAAACTATTAAACAGAAAAACAATAAAAATCCTCAATAACACAAACACAAAACTACATGCACGGAACAATAACAAAATCTATAAAACCAGTTTTTATCAACATAAACTCACCAGCTGGTGTTAACCAAAAATGCGGTGAGAAGTGACCAAATGTTTTCTGTATGATTACTATTTGAAATCCATAGGTGGAATTTATATTGATAAAATATTATTTGAATTTTTTCCTTTTGATAATGAGCGGACTGTATATTGTGCACAAAAGATCAAATCATAAAATTTTGAGTACTTACCCATAAAACGGTGACTCTCTCTTCTTATGTAGTTGGCGGCGGGAAAATAGGAAACAGAGAAAGGAAACCACCTTAGAATAATGCTAGACTCTCATCACCATTATAATTTGAACTTCTGCTTTGAAATTAATTGGAGAATAGCAAAACACTATATGAGAAATAACTAAACACGAAGCACGATGTGCACCATAAGAATATTTTTACTATTCTGAAAAATCCTATGTTATTTAAATTTTCTTCAAATGTTTTATCTGAACACCTGCGTGAATTTATTACAATACGCAGTGCGCAGTGATTCCATATAAAACTTTAACATTATACATATACAGTGTGATTATATGCACAAACCAACTAATTATATTTTTCTATTAATTAGAATAATTACTAAAGCGGGCAGAGGCCCGAACAGAAACGATATAAAATATATATTTTATTAAATGACATAAAATTCTCAACATTCTTGTTTATAAAACTTTGTATTTACTAAATCGGCGTGAGTGTTGTTGACGTCATCCATGAAATGATCAATGATTAGATTAGTTAATTGGTGATTTTTTGGGTGTAAAACAGGATGTTTTTTGTTGAAAGAAAATTTTGAATTTGTCAATCGTCCACCTACACGTAACAGCTCTTTTTCGTCTAAAAACGGATGTAATGCTAAAAGTTTTTAATTTTATAGCTTTTATTTCATCAGGAAATGACTCCTGTTGGCAAATTTTAATTAACATGTCGGCTGATTCCTGCAATTCAGATGTGGTAAGAGCATTTGATTTTCTGGAATGTTTAGAATTTCTGCAATTGTGAATAAATCTGAGCATCCAAGCTAATATCCGTTTTAACCTTTGGTATGATGAATATTTATGAAACAAGTAAAATGTTTTAATACCATTTGATTTTCCTGTAATAACTAAAGAAGTAGTCTTTAATTCAGGATCGTTTGAATTTGGATTTGAAAATGGGCGTGATGATTGCCAAAATTCGTCACTCTGTGACAAAAAATCAGGGCCAGCCCACCAAAGAGAGTTTTCTGATATTTCGGAAGCTGATATTCCTCGAGAAATAAGATCTGCAGGATTATGTGCAGATTTAACATGATGCCAAAAATTGATTGAGTACAACTCTTGAACAGTTGCAATACGGTTGGCAACAAACGTTTTGTATTTATTAGGAGCAGAACTGAGCCAATTCAGTACCACTGCTGAATCTGACCACAAGTATATTTCACACTGCTCCGTCAAAGACTGTTGAACCCTTTTCATTAATTGTGCAAGCAAAACCGCTGCACACAACTCTAAACGAGGAATAGATGTTGTACTAAGAGGTGCTACTCGAGACTTAGAACAGAGTAACTTTGAAGAAATTTGATTCTCTGCGTTAATAACTCTTAACATAAATACACGCACCGTATGCCACGATGCTGCTATCTGCAAAACCGTGTAACTGTACGTTAATTGATGAAGTGGGAATTAAACATCTCGAAATAGAGATTGAATTCAACTATGATAATTGATTTTGAAAATTGTCCCATTTATGATAAATGCTTTCTGGAACACTTTCGTCCCATTGAAGCTGAATTTGCCACAAATGCTGAATCATTATTTTACCTTGAATAATTACTGGAGTTAAAAGACCTAACGGGTCGAAGAACTGAGAAATAGTAGAAAGCATGGTTCTTTTCGTAATCGAAGGACCTGAAGATTTTATTTTGATATTGTAGAAAATACAATCAGTAATGGAGTTCCATGATAACCCCAATGCTTTAGCATTGGTTCTTTCGACAATAGGAATTGTTTGAAATGAATTCTTTGCATCATTCTCATCATTAATAACTGATGAATTATTTGACAGAAATTTCCTGAGTGGAATTCCATGGTTTGCTAACATGGCAGTAATTTCTGCTTTGATCTGAATAACTTCCTCTATAGTTTTACCCGAGTATAAAAAATCGTCCATGTAAAAACTGTCCTGAATTATTGGAGCGCTTTTAGGGAAGTTTTGAAGGTTTGTTTCTGAAATATATTTCAAGCACCTAGTGCTCAGGTAACTTGCACTGCTTGTTCCATGAGTAATTGTATTTAGTTCATAAAAATCAATTGGATCTTGGGAATTATAGCGCCATATGATTTTTTGAAACTTTCTTTGACTTGGGTCAACTTGTATCATTCGATACATTTTTTCGCAGTCAGCTGTAAGAGCGACTTCATGTTGTCTGAATCGAATTAAAATGGAAAAGAGATCGTCCTGAATGACAGGACCAACCATCTGACATTGATTTATGGAAACACCTGTACTAGAAGTAGCGCTTCCAACAAAGACAACTCTTAATTTGGTAGTTAATGAGTTTTCTTTAATTACGCAATGGTGAGGAAGGTAAAATTCAGGTATGGTTTCAGTTGTTAATTCCCCATCAAAAATTGACATAGTAAGAGTGTTCTGATTTACATGATCTGACATCTTTGTCATGTGTCCTAAACCACAGACCATCAATACTAGAAAGACTGTGCAAGCACGCTTAAAACATAGGAGACACGGCCGACATTAGCGCTGCGCTAGCGTTAGGCCGAACTAATGTATAAAGGCTTGCATAATTTCTATTTATATTAATCAGTTGAAAGTAGGCGGCAATTAAAAAAAAATATTTTGTCAAATTTATGACAAAAAAGAAAAAGAAAATTATTTATTTAAGCACTTTTTCCAAAAAATAAGAAGTATGATTTCGGTAAGACTCTTTTTTCTGCAAAAATGTACAATATCTTATCTTTAGATTGTTTGGAAATGGGTAAAATTAAGCAAAAATGCGTTGTTAATAACTGTGGGTCTTTTTACAAAATTGGGGAGAAAAATAAACATTTTTTTAAATTCCCGAAGTGTGAAAAATTCAAGAAAATATGGGCTGAATCTTTGGAGATATCTCACGCAAAATTAGAAAATACACTGTATGTTTGTGAAGATCATTTCAATGAAAATTTTTTTACAAGTTCTGAAAAAAGAAGACTTCATAAATTCGCCATGCCGTGCATAAATACTATCCACCAGTCCCAAGTAAATCCAGATCTTCAAAATTGTCCCGTACCGTGTTCTCAAAACTATGAAAATTTTCAACCAGGTACTTCTACTGAGTATTTTGAAAAACATTCCAACGACGTTGGCATATTGAAAATGTTTGATAATACCACTGTTAAAAAGCTGAACACTAAAGAAAGAAAAATTTATAACATGTGTAGAAATCAGCGAAAAACCATTTCAAAATTAAAAAGTAATTTAAAAACCGCTAAAAATATGACCAAGAAAATTAAAAAATTAACACATAGTCAAATAATCGATAATCTAGATTTGCATTTCAATTCGGTAGCTTTAGAATTTATTAAATCTCAGTTCAGAAATGCCAAAAAATTAAATTCCTCGTGGTCTGTTGAAAATAAAGTTTTTGCTTTGGCGTTATATAAAAGAGGACCAAGAGCCTACAGATTTTTACAAAAATTTCTAAATTTGCCATCTAGAACTACCCTTTATAACTTTCATAAACATATTCCTTTTGACACTGGTATAAATTATCACTTATTTAACAAAGTAAAAAAAAGAGTACAAAAAATGAAACGCGAAGATAAAATATGTAAATTAATGTTTGACGAAATGGCTTTAACTACAAATTTAACGTATTCAAGATTTAATGACAAAATTATCGGTTATCAAGATTTAGGTTCTTTAGGGCGTAACAAAAATTTAGCTAATCATGCTTTAGTTTTTATGATTCAAGGACTGCGCTCTGGTTGGAAACAACCGGTTGCTTATTATTTTGTTAAAGATTCAGGTAAAAGTAAAGATTTAAAGATTTTAATTGTCGAAGTAATAACTGCACTAATTGAAACCGGTGTTAAAGTTGTGTGTACTGTCTGCGACCAAGCTGCTACTAATAAAAGGGCTATAGATTTGTTAAAAATTGAATCAAGTGTTGACACTACCAAACCTTATTTTTTCGTAAATTCACAACAAATAATAACTTTTTTTGATGTGCCCCATTTATTAAAATCAACGCGAAATGCACTCTTAAAATATATTATTTTTTATGAAGAAATGAAAAAAGCAAAATTGTCGTATATGAGGCAAGCTTATGAGCATGATAAACATAGACGTTTTCAAACCTTACACAAAATTAGAGAGTGCTATCTTTATGTTAATAGATTTCGACTTTTAAAAATGAAAGTATCTGTGGCTGCAAAAACTCTTAGTGCCTCCATGGCTGCAGCATTAGAGACAATGGTCGATTGTGGTAAAATTTCAAGCGAAGCACTAGAAACTGCATATTTTGTTAAAGACGTAAATGATTTATTTGACAGTTTCAATTCCACAGGTATCAAAATGAATAAAGTAAATCCACGTTTAAGATGTGCGCTAACTTCAACATCATGTCATTGGACTTTTTGGGATAAAATGAAGTTAAAAATTAACAGCTGGAAATTTTATGATGAAGAAAAGCAACAAACTAAGGAAGACATGCCATTTAAATTTGGGTGGTTAAATACTATTGAAGCAATAAGGTACCTGTGGGATTGCTGTAGTAGAGAGGGATTCAAATTTTTGAGAACTCGTATGCTAAATCAAGACCCAATCGAAAATTTGTTTGCTGTTATTAGGCAATATGGAGCTGGCAGTAACAATCCAGACTGTTTTCAATTTATTTCGGCATTAAAAACATCGATTTTAAATAATTTAGTATCAAATAAAAGCTATTCGGAAAATTGTGAAAAAGATGAAGGTAAAATTTTAGACAATTTGCGCGATTATTTAGTACAAAATGAATCACTCCAAATTTTAGACGTTAGTAACAAGAACGAATTATTAAGTTTGCAAATACCCTTTTTAAATACAAACAATGTTTTTACCGATAAATATGATTTACAGGCACTAAATTATGTATGTGGTTTTTTAATTAAAAAGTTAATAAGTCGTTTCAATTGTGTTAATTGTAAAAAAGATTTAACAACAGAAAATTTAGAAGATGGTCATATTTTTACTTTATATAAAGAGTACGACAAAAAATTACGTTTAAATTACACCAGCAAGCATTTATCTCTTACTGTGGCTTGCATTTTTGATGCTACTTCTTTTTATCTTGCCAAATGTGGAGAAATTAGTGGTATTACAAAAAAAATTAAAGAAGCTCTTACAAAAATTGTAGTTTTTGACTGGATTTCTTGTGCTGAACATGTCAATGAATTAAGTAACCAAATTTTAACTATAACAATGCGGTTAGTTATTTTTAAAATATTAAATGATGTCCAAAGAAAATTTATTAAGGAGAAAAATGAAAAAAAATATAAAAAAAGAATAAATATATACCAACATATTTCTGGTGGAACCTGATTGATTATTATTTCAAGTAATAAATTTTTCTTTCTTCTTATTTTTTTATTTGTAAATATATATAGAATAAGTATTAGTATTATTGTTATACATGTTAAAATTCTTATTAAAGTTTATTTAGTAGCAACAAGATTTTTTTTTATTTAAAAAAATGTGAAAATAATTAAGAAGTGACCAAGAAGGGTGCCCCTTTTTGATGATGCGGTATGCAACCCGTTATACACACAACATTAGTTCGGCCTAACGCTAGCGCAGCGCTAATGTCGGCCGTGTCTCCTATTATCAAGCGTGCTTGCACAGTCTTTCTAGTATTTGATGGTCTGTGTCCTAAACTCTCATAAACGTACATAAATTCTGTATATTGGCTTTGCAATTGTGGATTTTTTTTCAATGTTTGTTCCAACTTGAGAAATCGTTTAAGAGCTTGATCTTTAGATTCTCCCAGTTGAAAAAGTTTTGAATTAAATGGAATGGAAACTACCAACCTGTTGTCTGAATTGTGAGTTATGGTTTTTGCAAAATGATCCTCGCAAAATCTTTCTTCAGGAGAAAGCAAGGACAACTTATTAACTGGTTGTACGCTTTCAATGTTCCAAAACTTGATCAAAGACTTGTGCAAGTTTTCATTGGAAATATGTTGATTAAGAATTACAGAATTTGAACAGGTAACATTTGCAATATTTTGTTGATTTGGACTTGGTGAGTAAAAATTACCAGAAATTATCCACCCTAACAAAGTTTTTTGTAGGACAGGTTGATTCTCACCTAATCTAATCTGACCTACGCATAACAAGGTATAAAAATGAGATGCTCCTATGAGGATGTCTATTGAAGCTTATATGTTAAAGTTAGAATCAGCTAAAACTATATTATCAGGTATATTAGGTTGTTCTTTTGAAAACCCGATTAATGGTAAATTCTCAGTAATCTTTGGAATGACGAAGGATGTCATTTCTGTTTGATATTTGTTATGAACTGAAGCGATTTTTATCTGAGTCATTTTTTGCAATTTAGAGGTATTTGAACCAATACCAAAAATTGTAGAATTTATCTGTTTTATGTTCAAATTAAGTTTAGAACATAGATTTTCTGAAATGAAATTAGATTGATAACCGCTATCTAAAAGACAGCGTGCTGTAAACCATTTATTATCATTGGACCTTACTTTTACAATGGCAGTTGAAAGTAGAACTTGATTCGTGTTTAATGGAGTGCAAGACATAGAAGTTATTGTTTCGTCCTCAGTCTTATCTATTTGAATTGATTTATTCAAGTTATTATTCTGACTTATTAGAATCTGAATCCTGATGTTTTAATGTTTCATTTCTGGATTTGGCAAAACATAGAAGACTATTATGAGGCTTGTGACAACGTTTGCAAGTTGAAGTAGAAGTACATTTTAAGCTACTGCTGTGCTTAAGGCAATTCTTGCATGTTTTTAATTCGGATATTTTGTTGAATCTGTCTTTTACTGATAATGTTAAAAATTGAGGACATGAAAAGATTTGATGGTCATTTTTGCACAATATACAAGAAGTCTGCGATTGAGAAGACACGACAAATGATTGTGTTGTATTATTCTGTTTATCTCGTGTTTTATAACTACCCTTGAATTGATTACTGGAATAAGAAGACTTGGATTGACCTGCGGAAATGCTTTCTAACAATGCACATCTATCAGACAAAAACCTATGAGTTTCGTCTAAAGAAGGTATTTGTTTCACCTTAAACTTACTATATTCTGCAATGGTGTTACCATCGGCTTTTGCTTTCACTAGGTATGCTATTATAGAAGCTTTGAATTGCTCATCAGTAATAGATGCATTTTCTAAAGCACGCAGATGGCGCGTCATGTGGTCATGAAATTTACGTAATTCTGTAGCAGATCCCTTTTGTATTTTTTGATATTCAAAAATTGACTCAATATAGGAAAATAAACAATATCATGAAATAGTAAACGTTTTGTCGAAAAATAGCGATGATATTCGCGTAATACAAAAAGAATTATTGAATCAAACGAAACTTAACAAAGAAAAAGAGGGAACTATAAACAACCTAAAAAATCGAATTTCAAACTTAGAACAGTACACAAGAAATAAAAGTGCTGAAATTAACGGAATTCCGTAGATAGTTGGTGAGAATTGTAAAAAAATTGTGTCGGAAATGTTCCGTGGATTGCAGATAAATGTATCTGAAGCTGAAATTGATGTTGCACATCGAGTTCCATCTAATAATAAGGTCGTATATCCCTCAATTATCGTCCAATTCAATTCAAGGACAACTAGAGATAAGTTTGTAGAAAAAAAGAAACTTATCATATCTAACGTGAACATTACTGGCATGAAATATGGGGAAACAATCTACATTAATGAACACCTAACGCAAGAAAACAAACAACTTCTTAGGAAGACTAAACTTCGAGCCAAGGAAACTGGTTTTCGCTATGTTTGGGTGAAAAATGGAAAACTCTTATGTAGAAGAAATGGCGATTCTCCTGTTTTGAGGATAAATTCCGAAGAGGATATCATGACCAAACTAAATTTGGCTACCAGCAGCAATTAAAACAACCTGTATTAAAAAACCAAGTAAATACATATTTTTTAATTTATGTTAAGTTTGTATTACCAGAATGTCCGGGGGCTAAGGACGAAAATAAATGAGTTTTTTGAGGCTACATTAGAGGAATCTTTTGATTTATTTTTTATTACAGAATCATGGTTGAATGACAACATAAAGGATGCTGAATTATTTTCTCCAAAATACACTATTTACAGGCTAGACCGAAATCTTGCAATAACCGGCAAACAGGACGGTGGTGGCATCATAATTGGTGTCAAAAAGGAAATTTCATCTACATTTCAAGAACATTGGTCTGTACCAGGTATCTGTGAAGAACTGTGGGTGAGCATTTTGCCTGAGTGTGGAAAGAAAGTTTTTTTGTGTTGTGTTTATGTACCACCTTATGCTACAATAAATAACCTAAATGTTCATTTTAAAAAGAATCGAAGAAATTGTATCTAATTATCCTAATGATAACTTTATTATAATAGGCGATTACAATGTACCAAATATTCAATGGGATTTTGATAATTATTCCAGTTGTTTCTTATCGCAGCCTTTAGGATATAATGCTGATATAGTCGTTGATAAATTCAGCTTTTTAAACTTTAAGCAATTTAATGGTATAAAGAATGTAAATAATAAAATTCTCGACCTCTGTTATTCTAATATAAATAGCATTACAGTTTATTCAAGTGATACACCGTTTGTTCCATTAGATAGTAATCATCCAGCTTTAGAGATTTATATTGATACATCATCCGTTCAATTTAATAAAAAACAAATTTTAAAAAACTTCAGTTTTGGAAGGCTAATTACAATACAATTAATGAAAAACTAAACAACATTAAGTGGAATAGAGAATTTCAACATCTTAGCGTAACTGAGATGGTGGATAGATTCTACCTCTTATTGTACAAAATTATAGATGAAAATGTTGCAACTAAGAATGTAAATAATAAATTCCCCTGTTGGTTTTCTGAGACTACTAAAAGATTAATCAATAGTAAAATTACGTATCACAAAAAATGGAAAACAATACAAAAACCAGTTAGATTACTTAAATTTTTCATTATTACGTAAACAAATTAAATCTAGAATTCATTTAGATTATTTATCTTACGCTTCTAAAATAGAGTCCAATTTAAAAACCGACACGAAACAATTTTGGTCTTACATCTCCAATAAACAAAAATCTCAGAGAATTCCCTCTACAATGACTTATCATGATAAAGTGTTTTCAGGTGATGAAAATATTAGCAACGCTTTTGCAAACTTTTTGCATCAGTTTATACCCCTGATCATATACCAACGAATGTTAAATTAGAAGAATCCTTTGACAATTTTCAAATAAATAATGTTACTAGAGAGCAGATCTTATCTCAGTTACAAAACCTGAATGTCAACAAAGGCAGCGGGCCAGATAATATTCCTCCGGTGTTTGTAAAATCCTGTCACAGCGCTCTGATTGAACCGCTCTTTCTTATTTATAATAGTTCATTAGCGGAGGGAATTTTCCCATATAAGTGGAAGAAAGCCAATATTGTTCCGGTATTCAAGAATGGTAAAAAGGATAATATTGAAAACTACAGAGGTATATCCATGTTGTGCATTTTCGGTAAAATCTTTGAAGCTATAATAACAAAAGAATTATTTTTTCTAGTAAAGCATAAATTAACTCCTAATCAACATGGTTTTTTTCAGAATCGTTCTACTCTTACCAATCTCATGCCTTTTGTTCAAGTGGTAGTTGGGGCAATGGAGGAGAAGAATCAAGTCGATGCGGTTTACACTGACTTCTCCAAGGCATTTGATAAGGTCCATCACGGTACTTTGATGATAAATTTGGAGAATTTTGGTGTTCATGGCAGCTTGCTAAGATGGATTAAATCTTACATAGAAAACAGAACACAAATGGTTAGAATTAATAATTGCATATCAAGAAGGATCTGTGTAACCTCAGGTGTGCCGCAAGGATCTCACTTAGGACCTCTGCTATTTTCTATTTTCGTAAATAATATCAGTAGTTGTTTTGAACACTCAGACATTCTTCTTTACGCTGATGACTTAAAAATATATAAGATAATAAATAACATTAATGATCAAAAATTGTTGCAAGAGGACTTAAACACTTTCTATGCATTCTGTGTAAGAAATAATCTTTACTTAAACTTTGGTAAGTGTTATTCCATTACATTTTCAAGAAAACTCTCATCTCTTGCCTCTAGCTATCACCTGAACGACACTCCTTTACAAAGGGTAGTGCAGGTAAGAGATTTAGGTATAATACTGGATGAAAAATTGTCATTTACAAACCATTTAGATGTGATAGTTCAGAAAGCGCTGGAAAAATTGGGATTTTTAATAAGAAATACAAAATCTTTTGTTAATGTAAACTCGTGTGTAATTTTGTATAATGCCTTGGTAAGAAGCAACTTGGAGTATTTGTCAGTTATCTGGAATCCATACTATGACAGACATATTGATAGATTAGAAAGAGTCCAAAAGAAATTTATTGCTCATTTAAATTATAAATTTAATCGTGACCGTTTTTATTATACGTATGAAGAGAATTTGCGTTTTTACGGTATTGATTCCCTATCAAATAGGAGAAAACTTTCCTATGTTACAACATTACACAAATAATAAATACTTTAGATTGCCAATATCTAACAATTAATCTGTATTTTAGGACTAACTTATATTGTTGTCGTGATTTTAAGTTATTTCATTTAAAAAATAATCTAATAAACTACGGTCTTAATGCACCATTAACCAGATTATTGGATACTTACAATAAATTCTTTTTGGATATCGATTTATTTTCAAATTCTTTGCAACTTGTCAAAAAAGCAGCTAGATATAAAATTAATGTCATTAACTAAAAGTTAAATACATTAATATTCTTTCCTCAGTTTACTTATCGTTGTGTTACTTAATACTAATAATTGTATATAAACTGTATAATTTAATTTCTAACTTGGAGTACTTATGTGGAGTACACTGTATAGATCGATGTTAAGGGTTTTTCTGTTAAAGGGAGAATTTCATCCTGCTCTTTGCATTACAATTCCAGAGTGCCAGCCAACACTGCGTTTTTCAGCAAATACGCAAATAAAGAAGAAGGCCTATAACTTTAAAAAAGAAAATTTTCCTATTTTATATGCTGCTTTATGCGACATTGTCTGGTCTTTTCTCGATTCTTATACTGACAATAACAGTGCCTGTTCTGAGTTTTATAAAATATTGTATAAATTATTTGATGAGACTATTCCATTATTTCAACCCAATAAATCTTGCCGGAAATATCCTCCTTGGTATAGCAAACGTATAATACGTTTAATACGCAAAAAGAATAAAATTCATTCCAAATATAAGAAATATGGTTCCACATTTCACTACTCTTTGTATAGAGAGGTACTTGCCTATAAGAAATACATTGGCGATATACAGTCAAATATTTCAGCCGATCCAAACAAATTTTGGTCGTATGTGCACACAAAAAAGTCTGAAACTCGAATACCTGGCCTAATTGAGGATCATAATGGACAACAGTTTGACACACCAGATACCATCGTTGAGGCATTTCGAAACTATTTCTCAAGTGTTTATATACAATCCAACCCTTCTATGGTTAATAACTCTTCATCCATAAACAATATGCCTTTAATTAAGATTGATTATATATCAGAAGACGACATCATGACCGCCATAAAAAAATTGGAAAATAAGTTTACATCTGGCGTAGATATGGTGCCTAGTTTTCTTATTCGCGACTGTGCTTCAGTGTTAGTAAAGCCGTTACATTCGTTCTTTAATCTTATACTACGTTCATCAACATTTCCTGACACCTGGAAACATGCACGTGTCTCTCCTGTTCTTAAAAAAGGAAGTCCATCTACGTTAAAAATTACCGACCTATTTCTATAATATGTAATTTTTCCAAAATCTTTGAGACAATTATTTATAACGTAGTCTATTCGCACGTCAATCAGTATATATCTCCGTCTCAACATGAGTTCGTGTCAAAGCGATCTACAGTAACCAACTTGGCTTATTTCACACAGCGTGTATCAGAGGTTCTTGATTGTAGGGGTCAGGTGGATGTAATTTACACGGATATTGCAAAAGCCTTTGATCAAATTGACTTATACATACCTTTAAATAAATTAGAAATAATTGGTTTTTCCCAGTCTTTAATAAAATTATTCACTTCTTATTTATTTGATCGTAAATCTCACATTGAATACCATAGTGTCTCGTCTTCCTTCTTTACTTCTACCTCAGGTGTTCCACAAGGATCAAATCTTGACCCTTTGCTTTTTCTTATTTTCATTAATGACCTTCCTTTGAGTATAGACTGCGAAAAGTTATTGTTTGCTGACGATTTAAAACTATAGAGATTTGTATAAAAATATTATTTCTTGCATTTGTCAGATCCAAGCTCGAATATGGATCTTTAATTTGGAGTCCCATCTATAATACTCATATAAATCGAATTGAATCCGTTCAGCAGCACTTTGTAAAACTGGCCTCTTATTTATCCACAGGAATATACCCAACTCACCACTTTCAATACAGTAACTCCCTTGTAGCTTTTGATATCGTTTCTTTAAAAACTAGAAGGATAGTGAGTAGTATAAAATTTCTATATAATTTAGTTCATAACAAAGTTGACTGTTCAAATTTATTGCAGAAAATAAACTTTAACATACCTGTACGCAATTTACGAAATTTCACCTTTTTCTATTGCAATACTATACACACTAATATTATGAAATCCAGCCCGGTAGCTCATATGTGCGACAATTTTAACTCCATTTCATCGCAATGCGACATTAATTCAGATTCTTTGATATTCATAACTAATGTAATCTTAAACCATTACGAAAATACTGTACAAGATTAAACTAAATAGTTATATAATTTTGTTACATAATTTTTTTTAAGCTCTTTTATATTTATTTTTTTTTTTTATTGTTGGTTATTATACCTATGTATTTATTTAAGAATTTTCCTATTGTAGGTTCATGACCTGTAAGGAAATAAACTATTATTATTATTACTAAATAAAAAGTACCTATTGTGATTTCTGTAATCAATGACACACAAATTAAATAACTTACATTTACTTTTAGCTAAATAATTTATTTAAAAAGTAACATTTTTAAATAATAATTTTTGTATTTAATAAAATTCAGTTTTAAATTTAGTCAGTTCTGCTTTGACAGTCTCTTATTAATTCTGCAGTTAATTTAATTGTACATATTATACAAAAGTAAAAAGTTTATAATAACAATTTCAACTTTAACTTCGACTTTTTGACATAAATATACGGGGATTGAAATTAATTTTCTGTAAAATGTTCTAATTTTATTAGCTTAAACGTTTGTCGAAAGTTAGCAAATAATAAACAAAGAAATTTTGGTTTAGCATTTTCTTCCAAGGTGCTTTAACTAAAAAATATTTAAAAAAATCAATAAACACATTTTTTAAATAAAAGGCGGGTGTTGAGCACATGTCCCTCAAATTGGTTTTCAACTTGTAATTTTTTTAATTCCCAAGCAGTATTTTTAGTCATCGCTACATACTAGCAACTACCAGTGGAACTATTAGGTTTTTGCCAATAGTCACAAACACGTAATTGCTACGGTCATTATATACCTGGAACCAAAATGAGAAACAATTTTTGGGTAGCAGATACGTGGCGGCGTAGTAATTGCTACTTCCGTGAAATTTATTTTCTCTTCTCTTCTTCTCTTTTCTTTTAATAATACAAAGAGCGATGAATTGTTTGATTATTTTGTCATTCCAGTAAACCAAAATTATAAACCATTGCAACTTTTCTGTTGAGTGTGATGATGATAGGTCGAAAAATAACAACTTGAATATATTTTTTAATAAAAGATGTATTTAATAAAATATGACAAAAATACTTATAAGTTGATAAACATGATAGAAACCATTTTTATGTTATTCCTGTTATGTTCTTTTATGTGTTTATATAAAAGATACTCAATTATTGTCATTAATTAACTTTATTAATATTGAGTGAACAGGGAGCATTGCATTCACTGTACAAGATATGTGTCCTCCAAGCCTACTCAAGTGGTACTGACGGACGGGCCAGGAATGGCTAGTTACATCACTACAAATAAATGTTGCCAACTTCAAGGTACATACATAACAATTCCTAATGCACAATTTGGCACCAATTTGTTATTTTTATGAAGGTTATGTAGTAAAACATATAATAACAATTATAACAAATTACAAATTGATTAATGGCCTCCAACATTTTACAAGTAAATATGGAGATGGAGTAGTTTACGAAAAATTACTTTCAAGTGATATTCCTGGGTAGCTTAAACGTAAGTTTTACTTTCAATACTACTGTAAGGTTCCGTTACTTTAAAGGGTTAAACAATGGTTCCAGGCAGGTGACCGGAACGTTCAGTAGTACTTTAAAGTTTTAAAAACTTTAAAATAGCTTCAGGCAAGTTACTGCTACAATCATAATACCACTTTGAAGCTGCAACGACTTTAAAGTAATTATACTAAGTGGCAATACCGTTCCATATCCTTCAAAAGTTACTTAGAAGTAATGGAACTTCATAATTCCAATAAATAGTATACGACTACACAATTATTAAAATATTCCGAATTGAAGTACTTAATTAAACCTATAAAGTCATAAATTTAGTTCTAGTTACGTAACAACTACTCAATCAAAATTCCGATCTCAGTTACTGCTACTTAGATGCTGCTTGGGTTTGCGTCTAATTTTACTATACCTACTATAAAATTTTCAAAAGATTCCAAAAACTCCAGATATCAGGCGGCCAAGGAAAATAATTTCATGTCTTAGAGTACATGTTTTGCTGCCATGGTGACAATTTGATTTGATGTTGTCATAATACTTGACACCTAACATTGAAATTTATTTATTTTAATTTTTTATCATTTCATATGAATTATTCATTGCATATGAAATTGACAGAACAAATGAATTTACTCTCAAAGTAAATTTTATCTAGTAAGTAAAAAGTTTTATAATACCGGCCCTAAGTTAATTAAACTTAAAATTATTATTTTATTTACAATTATTATTAATTTTGTTTTCACTTACACATTTATTTTTATTCAATTTCGACAGTATAAAGTGACATTATGAACGCCATAGTAACCCCTATAAGCAGTCTATTATTCACTAGTGAATTAAAACCGTTTTAATTCACTAGTGAGTTAAAAATTATTTCACTAGAGAAATAAAAAACCTTTAACGAAGAACAACAATTATTTTTATTTAAAATAAATATTACAATTACTGACACCACTGAAATGTACACCATATGCACTATTAATGGGAAAATTTATATCTTGATTTGACACTGATGTTGATGCGGAAGTACATGCTTCCGAATTTGAATGCGATCTCTCCTGAATGATTGATGTTGACGCGGAAGTACATACGCGCAAATCCGAATTTGAGGACGATCTCTCCTGAATGATTGTTAAATGGTTTATGATTTTCCTTGGAATTTCAATTTTATTATTAAGGGAATCTTCTATGTATCCTTCTACAACACTATTTGAACGCCAACCGCCGTGTCTCTTTACAACTGCTAAATCTGCCCCAGAGTCTGACAGTAAAGTTGCACCCGAACGTCTAAAGCTATGGCCCGTATATTCTTGTGGATTTTGGAGACCAAGAAATCGTACAATTTTTTCGGGAAATTTTGAAATAGTATTTATTCCTACAGGTTGTACTGTGCATTTTTTGTTTTTGTAATTGATGACCAACCGTTTGTGTAAAATACTGTCAGGTCGTAATTTTCTGTACTTCCGGAAAACGTCAATTGCACAAATAAAGCTACTTCCATTGATGATAGTAAATGTTCTGGGCTTATAAGTCTTCGTGTCAGGAATATTGATCACAATTACGTTGCCTCTGTTATCAACATGATCAACTGACATAGCAACCAATTCACCAACTCTACAGCCTCCAAAAACTCCCACAATTAGAACGACTTTTTGCAGCAAATATTCATCATCGGAAACAGTATCCAAGAACCTTTCCATTTCTTCGAATGTGAACACCTTAGATTTCTTTGGTCTGTACCCTACAGATTGTTGTTTTAGAAAAGCAGACACCTGATGAAATCTACAACAGTTATCTAATAGTTCAAAACTCATAAATAAAATCAGCTTCACAAACCTGCTTATGTCAATATTTTTTTTCACGGATAACATTTTCTTCAATTGAGAGTAATATCCACAAGGACGAAGATTTCGCATTTTTGGATCGCTCAGAAATATAGGCCAAAATTATTCTTTCGTCTACTCCCCTTGCATCCTTCCGCTTCCTCCATTCACCAAAATTCGCATACTCTTTTTCGTATAATTGTTTAGATTTTGCTGGCACCATTTTATTTATAGCTTGTGAGGCTTCTTGAATGACCAATTCAGGCACAAAAACCTGGTTTTCCTCTTTATCATCACAGATTTCGGCCATTTTTTGAATATTTTTACATACACTTGACAAATCTCGCACTTTTGAGAAAAACTAAACAACTCGTTGTCATGGAAATTTAATTCGCAACCTACCTACATGATTTCTCTAGACCGTTCAATGTGATTTCAATTTTTTTGGTAGATACATTTCGTCAAAATTGAATAAAAAAATATATAAAACACGTGAATGAAACCAGTTTATTTGCTCGAAGAATTAATCCACTCGCGCTAACGCGCTCGTGGAATTAAACGTTCTTCTCGCAAATAAACAATGGTTTAATTCACTTGTATAATATTTATTAATTTCTAGGCTATGTTGGGCTAGAACTTTTGTTTCTTTTAATAATAATAACAATAATACTAATAATAATTTCTTCCTTCTGTAAATCCAAACTTTACTAAAGTTTTCTGAAGTGCTCTGGAAATTTAGTTACCAAATTATTATCTCCACAAATTATCAAAATCTAACGATTTGAAGGCATTTCTCTTTCTTTTAAGCAATAAAAAATGATTTGCCCGAAATCTACACTTCCGTGCATTAAGCATCAGGCATACATCAAAATGAATATAAATACGATTACAGAACTACCACAACGCGTTCATTTGCTAAATAAGTACTCAAATTAATTTAAGTCATAATAGGCAAATCAAATCCGTGGGAAAATTAAAATGTTCATTCTTTACTATGTTAGAAAAATTAAAACTGTAAGGTTATTTCATTGTGTCATTTCTAAGTTATGCGTGTTGTATCTTCACAAACGCATTACAATGATTAAAAAGGAATTTTTTCAATACTACTGTGGGAATCAAAGGAAACTTTCATCCCTTTAAGGGCTTATTATCAATGGTTTCCGGCATGCAAGGTAAAAGGTGTTAAAATGACAAGAATGTCAGGTAAAGTAGTCGTAATCCTTTAGTTTGTATTTGTGACACGATTTCATAAATGAGACTTTTAAAAATCACAGGGAACGCGGAATTAAAGGCTATTTTGGACATTTAGGGGTGTCCACTCGGAATAGTATATAAAAAAACTTAATACAGTAAAAAAATTTGAAATTTATATCGGGAGCATCCTTTTCGCTTTTACATTACATTCACATTACATAAATATTTGTTTCCTTATAACGAATTATTCTACGATAAAATTAAATTATTTATGGCTAATAATTTATATTTTTATTATTTTTGTACATCCCTTACAGTTATAGTTAACAATAACAGTAATTTCACACGGTATTTAGGTACTAACAATGATAGCTTATAAAGAAGCAACTAAAGAGGACTTTATGGGTTTGATCCTTTTAGAACTTTTGTAGCGGTAATTGCTTTGTCGCTTGTCACTAGTATTTATCTTTTGAAAGTTTTCCTAAAGAAATTTTTAACATGATTAAGTTTGACAATAAAAGCGGTTTTTAAAAATAGTAATAATAAATATTTGTAGAAATAGATTTGTGTCAAGTTTTGTGTAATATACATATTACAATAATATTTCAAAATATTGGATATATTTAGGTATCTTAAATCAATCAATTAAAATAAAAGTTAATTGGAAACCGCATTTTGAAAATAATTATTTTTCAGTTTCAAAAAGTCCACGAAATCTCAATCTATATTTATTTCGGAATATTTATTTGTTATTCTTAAATCTGCAGTTCTGATTATCATTATCTGTAATAACACTACTGAAACTAGAAACGAATTTAAGAGAAGTTACCTAACGCGATAATATTCACCGTACAGCAAATTGTAGACATTGTCCCGTGCTGCCACCTATGTAGTGATAGGAAAAACTATAAATGTGAATTAATACATCTTTCTGGCGCTCGTTTCACTCTTGCGAAACATTTACGGTAGATGGCAGGACAATGTGAAAAATGCAAATAGTTTTAATAATCGATAGAATGGTTGACGATGGTTTCTGTATAAGCTGCTGTAACAAAGCAAGAGATGGTACTATAGTAATTGTAGTAAACGCATACTTTTTAAAAAAATATTCTATCAGTTGTATAACTATATATTTTGTGGTTACTTTATAATAAATGATATAATTAAATTAATAATGACCTTACAGGCTTTTAGAAAACGGAAGAACTATGAAACGAATTTTTAATTCATTTGTGGGCCAGCTTTAAGTAAACTAATTAAAATTAAATTGAATATAGTTTATAGTATCCCTTGTAATGACTGCGATAAAGTGTATATTAGGCAAACTAAAATAAATCCAAGAATTAAAATTCATAAACACAAAAGTAGCATAAGAAATGTTCCCACACAACGGACAGCTTTAAACACACATGTAAATGTTAATTTACACACATACGTAATTTTTGTGAAAGATAGAAACGAATAAGATATAATTCGCATAAAATTTAATTAATATACACAGTAATTCAGTAATTTCTAGTTTTCCATACGTATGTTTCGATAAATAGATGGAAGTATAAATCTATAAATCGTTTTCACCGGTTATTATAAAAACAAAAAAATATAGTATTTATAAATAATACAAATTTTACTTGAACAGCTATTAAGTATAGGGGAAGAGGGGGAACAGTGTTACACAAAAAATATTTTTTGATATAATTCAGAACAAAATAAAAATTTTCAAATGTATTCTCTTCCTAGTTTAAGAGTTACGAATCTTGTTTCAACTTTTACATTTAACTTGCTTTGATTATTTCAACTTTTAGAAAAATTAAGATTTATTAAACTTGGTGCTCTGTGTAGCACTGTATCCTAATAGTGGGGTACAGAGTTACAAGGAAAGTTAACAATGTTAATGTTAATATAATAACGTAAAATTCTTATATTCTTGCTTTGTACGTACGAATTTATAAGTTGGATTAACTTCTGTATTATTTTTACGTGTAATTTCCCTAATTGACAAAATTTTGTGTTTTATTGTAGCCTCTTCTTGTATTACCACAAAGTTTCCAACATCGATATCATTTGAATGGAATAATGTATCTTTGTCACTTAGATGCAACTTGAACTGATCACTGACTGCACAAGTGTTACATAAATAATGTTACACCAATCAGCAAAAATCTATACTGAAATAGTTAATAAGGGCACAAACAGTTTTGAGGTTAAGTTCGTGCTTCTCCGGCGTAAATAAACTTACAAACTACTTGTAAATAAATTTTTAGTAATCTAGCTTTAATTAAATTGATCCTGAAGTAAATTGTATTTTACTTGAAATAATTACTTTCGATATTAAAAAATACACATACCTTCATTTCTTGAAAACCCATCAGTGAATATTAACCAAAATGCACCTACACTTGGTTAACACCAAAGTACGTCTAACATGAAAATATGAACAATGTGTAATATAAAGCAATCCTAAAAACATTAAGTGTAACACTGTAGTACGTGTAAAACTATCCCCCCTCTTCCCCTACCCAGTTTCAATGATTTTAAGCTTTATTTTTGGAATTTACATTTTGTATTGCACTGACCAGTAACTGGTCCACAAAGAAAATAAATTATTTCGTTATCCTTCATTTCCTAAAACAAGGTTTAATTGTATTATTTATTAATAAAGTATTTTTTAAAGTTATTGTATTAAATAATAACCTGTGGTCAGTTTCTTATCTTATTATCAAATTATTACAGACCTACTGATAAAACTTTTTGTTAGTACTAGATTCTTATCGTTTAGCACGATTTTTAATAATTTAAATAAATGTTAATTTTTCTGCAGAAAAAGTGAAGGTACAGAACAATTAGTGTAATTAAAGCTGTCTGAGTACACGGATACATTAATATGTACTGATTCTAAAAGCTCAATCGAAAGCCTTAATAATACATTTATCGATGACCCCTTAGTACAAAATATATTAACCTTATTACAGTGGCTAGAATCCAATGGAAAAAAGTTTGTGTTCATTTGGATCTCAAGCTATATAGGCATTCCGGGCAACGAGAAGGCAGATGAGGCAGCCCGTCAGGCTGCTGACGACGGCGCAGTAGATCAGAACATCGCCATTCGTCACAAGGACGTTTCATGCTACCTAAAACCTAAAAAATCTTCTCCACGTGGCAAAACATCTGGTCTTCCAATGAATAGAAGATAAACCAAATGTGACGAAATAGCGATATCTGTCTGAGCTGAGCAGGCGAGAGCAAGTAGCTATCTGTAGATTGAGAATTGGACATACCCGGCTAACGAATACGTACTTGCTAGTAGGGAGACAACCTCCAGTATGCGAAGATTGTGGAGGCATACTTGGAGTAAAGCACATACTTGTAGACTGTCCACAATATACAGTACATCGAGCAAACCTACAACTCCGGACAATGTCGATGAAGTTTGGGAAATAACCCAATCATAGTTAAAAACTTAGTAATGTTTTTAAAAATAACGCGTTTACTGTACAAACTATAGCAGTTAGCTATGAAAACTTTAGAGCAGTTTCTTATACTGTGATATATTGTCTGTGATAA
Source organism: Agrypnus murinus (assembly GCA_929113105.1). Lineage (NCBI taxonomy): Eukaryota > Metazoa > Arthropoda > Insecta > Coleoptera > Elateridae > Agrypnus > Agrypnus murinus. The sequence goes on from OV816028.1 coordinate 151,449,885, forward strand.
TAGTATTGACACCGAGTTATTTACAATTTATTTATTTATTTATTTTATACATATACATATATTTACACATATTTTATTTATACAAACTATATTTTATTTTACTGTTATTTTATTACGTACTTGTCTTGACGTCCTTTTATTTTTTCTTTCGTATCCTTTCTCAAATCCCTTTTTTTTCTGTCTTGTCAGTTTGATAACCGCTCTTTGATGAGTCTTTTCTGAGATGTATGTTATTATATGTATATTGTTTTTTATAAGTTACTTGTTTTGTTTACATTGTTAATTATAAGCCAACATAGACAGATTAATATCAAAGAAGAGTCTAAACTGTTATTTTTAAACAATCTGAGAAAAGCGGCTAATAACCATAGAAGTTGATGCAGCTATGTAAAAAAAACTGTTCTTTTAATATCAATAATAATATTTCCACAATTTTACTTTCAATAAAAAATTAAAAAGCTCTTGGAATGAAACACTCTGTTAGAATAAAACTGTGAGTCAAAAATGTGAGTCCCCAGTAACCCACCTACTTAAAAACACAACACAAAAAAATTATTAATTCAGGATCTGCAATTTATATATATACCAAAACTTTTGTATAGCATCTCTTACTTACCGCTACACTCAGATGCAGGTATACTCATATAATCAGAATGAAAAATTAAAAAATTATGTTCCATTATGGTCCAGAATATGGCTCTGATCACTCATAGTTACAATTTTTTAAACCAAGTAAAAAAGAAATTCTTTAAGAATCTTCTTCTTCTTTCTAAAGTTAATTAAATCAATTTTCATATTTGTGAGACAAAAAACAATATTAAAAAAATAATAGTTAGAATGCGCATGAGCTCGGTAATGCTGTTGAGTTTTCGTCAATTGATGCTATTGAAATAAAGCCAGACTTCATCAAAAGTATTATTCAAAAATAAAAATTGATAAAGATCTGTCTCATCGATATGCAAAGCCTAAGTACACTTCGCCGTGCTGTCGAATGTGCACGTTAAACAGTCGGTCCCGGCTATCACACAAACACTTTCCCCTGATTCCGTTAAAAATAACACCGAAAATAAAATAACACCACTCCCAAAATAAAATAAATGAAAATAACACCGTCCTGTAATTACGCACAAGTATATATTCATACTTCAGTGGTTTGGCAACGTTAATTACAACTGACATTTATGCATAATATTATTATTTTGTTTGATTTGGTGGTCAGTCACGAGCGTTAGTCACGGACAAAAATGTGCATAACTGTTAAATAAATAATCTACAAAATTGATCAGTGGTTTTCCTGGGAGGTTAATAGTTGTAGAAAGTTTTTAAGCACCTGATGAAATATTGTGGCAATTATATTCACGGAAAAAGTGACACATAAATCAAATTGCAAAAAACTATTTTCAAGACTTTCTACCAAGTATCACGAGAAACGCTTTAAATATTTTGCTTGTAATTAAAATATGTAAAACTAAAATAAATATTAAACATAGCCGTTTCCATAATCTATAAAAGGGCATACAACTTAAATTCAAAATTGTCTATAATCTACCAACATTACAAAAACTTTGCGCAAATTGTTAGTATGTCACATTCTGAGCAAAACCATATGCTAAAAATACTTAAAAAATCTACCACCATCTTTAATACCATTGGGGCCAAAAGTATACTATACAGCGTGTCATGAGTTAGAACGCATTAATTTTAAGGGGTGATAGAAGACGCCAAAAGGAACAAAAAAGTCTGATATAACTTTGTTCTAGAACGTACTACTTTTTCAGAAAGAAATAAGAAAGTTGGAAACTTTAACATCATTTTGCCGCGTTAATAATAGTACATTAAGAATGGGGCTTTGTCGGCAGATGCATCTCATCTATCACAACAACAAACCTTAATAACGTTTTATCCTATCGCATGTCGTTTCCGCGTAAAGTTGAATTCTTTTTACAATTACAAATTCAGTTTACGCAATTAAGAAACGTGACAATTTCTTAATAGTGTTTGTAAAGTTTGTAAAAAATTTGTTCCACATTCGCACAAAATGCTGATGTGGAAGTTTCTTGACATTGAAATAAAGCACGTTTTGCTTACAACCTTGCAATTTAAGAATATTTGGATCAATGCCTGATCGCAACTGTGTAAATAATACCCTTTTATTATTAAAGTGAGATAATAGTGAGTTGGTAGTTTGTCGAACTTTGAAATAATAATTTGTCAATAAAGCTATCTAATAACAGTTTTTAATGATTTTATAAGAAAATGAGAATTTTTAAGAGAAGATTTATCTAATTTAAATTAGATAATTAGGTTAAGGGATTTTGTTGAGACCTCGTTTAGGCTACATTAAAAAAATTTTAATTTGATGGTAATTAGGTTCCTTAATCAAACTTTTTTTTACATAAGATAGTATTTTTTATTAAAAAAAACACAAATACGTCAAGAAATTTTGAAAATATTCTGGAAATTAATAAATATAAAATGTAGATCAATTATTGTCTTATTTTTACAGTTAGTTCGTTATTTTAACGTACAACGTACAAATTTTGTTTACGATGCCGATTACAATTTTCGTAGAATTAGTCACCCGACTAATCTGCTTCGGATGTTTATTATTTTTAAAGAACGGCTGTCATCATCAGTTTGTTTGATTTTCTTAAACAAGGTCAACACCCAGCTGCGATTATACTTAAGCAAGGTTGCCAGATATGAAAGCTTATTAACATAGAAAAAAATTAATAAGACTTTATTGTCCCTTTTGATGTCTTCTATCACCCCTTAAAATTAATGCGTTCTAACTTATGACACCCTGTATAACAGACGTGAGTAGAAGCGAACAAAGTGCATACTTTTAGTATGAAAGAAAGAGATACGAGTACACATAATGTATTTAATATTGTAGTCGGCCGAAATTGTTTGTTTTGAAAATTATTATGACATTAAAATTTTCGAAATATAAAGTTTCGGCCTACTTATTAGACACATATACAATATTAGATACATATGTATCTCTTTCTTTCATATTAAGTATCACTTTCTTGCTTCCACTTACGTCTGTTATATATAATTTTGAGAATAATCAGAATTAAATTTTAATTGATCTGGCTCTTAAGAAATATGCTGGATTTGTCTAATTATAAATTACGTCTAAATAATAGTATGAAAAGCGGACTTTTACGTAACAACCCTTACTTTACTTACGAAATCTACCCTCCATACTCGCAAGGGGAGGACGCAACCTCTGACTCATTGATTTTAATAAAATTTTGTGAACATAAAATACTGCACCTATATAGAAATTTTGCCAAAGCTACTTGATGCAATACTCAATAAGGGCATAGAAATCGGCATGCAAAGTTTGACGGTGAGCGTCCGCTCGCGGTAAGGAGAGTTGTGACTATCCTAAAGTCGGTGTGAACTAGGTGAGAAGCTCTTACGCTGTGGGTTCGCAATTCGATTCTTATTCTTTTCTTTGTTTTATTAAACAAAATTTAATGCAGAAAAAAATACGAATTTAATAATTTGTTTGCTGAATTATTGAATTATATTTTTCGTTGTTCGTACAAAATTAATGACATGATGTTTTATGAAATGAAAGTGCTAATCAAACTAAAAGATAAAATTAATATAGTTTTATTACTAATAGTAAAATAACACATTAAATAAATAAAAAAAGCAACACGCATCCAAACACGGATCTGTGCCGACTTTACGACTGCCGCACAACGGGGTCTTTTCGCTAAGATTCGGGCATAGAACTAATTTTCAAATTTTTAACTTTTCCAATACAGTGGGAGTCAAAAGTAAGGAATAAATTCGATAAAAGGGAAAGTATTGATTTTTGTAAAAATTCCAAAAACTGGTTAATTTTGCTTTTAAAGTCCGCACTTTTTGACATAATATTCGGATGTACAGGGCGATGCGTTTAAGTGTGGTCACTTTCCCGACTTCATAATTATGTTTTCAGAGATTTCCTTATGTAAGGTAACTAACTTATTACATTACCATGTTGGCAATTGGATGAAGTGTCAGAATATGAAATAAAAAATGAAAGTTTGCTATTTCAAAAAATGCCAATGAAAATTGATCTTTTTGTAATTTTTCCAAAAATCAATACTTTCCTTTTTAACGAATTTATTCTTTACTTTTGACTCGTACTGTACATAAATGCATTTTAAATTAACTACTTAAACAGTTTCTAGTATTAAAATTTGTTTTATCAGTTTCCTTTGCAGTATAAAGCGTCAAAGTTAAAGTTCGGTAAACATATTTTAACCACCTAGAGTGTTTATGCATTTTCAAAAAGATCCTGTAAATTTATTTAATAGCTAATAACTTTTATTTTAATAAGTAGTCTTCTTAGAGATTTGTGAGCGTTTCGTGCGTGGCGTTTCGTGCTTAACTGCAAAACCTTCTCGTTTCGTGCGCTAACCAAATGGACAATCAAATTCGGTACTATACCTAAACCAAAAAATGAAGAAACTAAACCGAGTGAATCTAGCAGGCGCAGATTAGCAGTAGGAGTTGATTGTGAACGAGCCTTTCTCCCAAATTGTCAAATTTAGACAGTTTGAAATTAAGAATCGTCATTGCAATCTGTCAAAGTTTTAAAAGGTTTTTTACAACTCCAATTGTTAATTATTAAACTACTATTAATAAATATTAATTGTGAGTTGTGAAAAGTTTTTTAAGCAGTAACTAATGTCGTGCACACTTTTGCTATCAGAAGGTTATTTATTAATAGTAGTTTAATAATTAACAATTTTTAATTTCAAACTATCTAAACTTGACAATTTGGGAGCAAGGCTCGTTCACAATCAACTCCGACTGCTAGTCTGCGCCTGCTAGATTCACTCGGTTTAGTTTATTTATTTTTTGGTTATAGTATAATGACTTCTCGTTTCGTGCGCTCGTTTGAAATTTACCTACAGGCTCTGCGTACTTTTTAAAATAAGATTTCTACATAAAAATTGTTGATTTTCTGCTCAGTATTTTATCTATTTTTTCACTCCAAGTACAAAAAATCTAAAGTACCTATTAATAAAGAGTATTAAATAAGACCAAATAGAGAATTTTTCTCATGTTTTTTTAAGTAATCACGTGATTTTTTAAACCAGTTCGACTGCTTTATCAATTGTATGAATTGTCTAAACTAAATGTCTTAGCTACCTTTAGATCCTAATTAATATATAAATAAGAAATTTGTTAGATATTAAGAATAAAAATGTATCAGCTTTAGATAGCTTACAGATAGCATTTTACAAAACATCACATCGACACTTACTGAAACTTGAGATTTTCCCATATTAATGTTTCTTTAAATCCTGTATATTATGAATTCCTGTTTCATATACCGAATTTAATTATGTTATGAATTTAAAGAAAATTGCAGGTAATATTAGTGATACATAACAAAGTAGCTATTAGTGTCTCTAAAACGAAATCCTTTGAAAAGGATAAATTCAATACTACTCAGAATATTTGACGGTTTCGATATTTCTGTACAAATAAAACACTATAGATTTAATATAAGTAATAAAAAATTCTGTTTTTAGTTAAATCTTGACATTTAATTAGTCTGCATTATCTACTTTCCAGTATATCTGTATTATCCATCAATATTCTAAATAGAGTAAAGTTTCCGTTTGTTTTTTAGTGGTATTAATAGTAAACAAAAGATGCTTAAGTAAAAGAGAGTACCAAAGAATAAGATAATATGGTTACTTTTTAGCTGGCTCTGTGAAGTGTAGAATATTAAAGTTGATACCATACTCGATATTCAGAAAAAGATTAGGTAAAGCATGTGCAGGTAACTAACGCACAAACTGAGAAGTCATTAACGCCATCATTTTAATTCCGCACGAAACGAGAAGGATTCAGGTAGATTTTCGTCGACGTACGAAACGCGACGCACGAAACAAGAATACCCCTTCTTAGATCCCTTGAGATGTGTTTCTTTTTTATATTATTAAATTCGACTTATTTTTCTTAAAGATGTTATTATTTGTTCAAGATCTTGTCCAACTACTTTATTTGTATACTTTTACCTGAGTTTTAAAAGCCATTCCAGGTGCTTCCAATCTCGGACTCTAAGTACGAAATAGCCCAGTTACTGTTCTTTTATATCCCAAAAACTCATTTTGCCATTATTTGCCTTTATCAAAATAAACAAGTTTATATAGACCAGATCCCTTAAGCAACGGCTCTCTTTGCTTTTAAACCAATCACATTTAAAAATTTTTTAGATATGTGATTACGCAGGTGTAAAAAACGAAAGCACAGAAAAAATATAACCAGTTTGAAATGCAGTTTGGTGTATTTTGTATTAACAATGTCTCATAAACAACAATGATCCGAACAGTTTTTGTTTTGTTTGTAATCAGTAATATATTACACCTGCAATAGAAAAAGCGTACTATATTATGTATTATTGAAAATGATACTTGAGTGTAGTTACCTCTCAACATTGTCCAACAAAGACGGAACGTCATTGCATCATTCTCTATTACATAGCTTTAAAAGTAGCTTTAAAGTCAAACCTTCAAAACTGAATGAAGCAAGTGAACGATTACCAACATTGAATACGATTTTAGCCCCTATTTTGACTATACGTTAACGATTACAGTGGACGACAACACTTCCAAGCAGTTAAACCAGGTGGTCCAATGGTCAGCGGTTCGGAAACTTTATTTCTAAACCCACCTCATTTATTAACAATAAGCATGTTGGATTTAAATTTTTATTTTCAAAAGGTATATTATATTCATAAATAGTATTAACAAATCATTTGGGCCATTGTTTAAACAAACATACTAACTGCTAATTTCCAGTTTAAGGCAACATCATTAAATAGCTATTGAAATTCCATCAGTGAAAACGAGCACATATTATCGAATTACTCAATGAGCTTCTTTGCGAAGTAATTAAATTATAAATATAAATTTACCTTTAGTTCTTGAACGATAGCCGATTGTTGATGTTATCATGGCAAGTGGAAAGCATCTACATAGAGAAGATCGTGAGTATCTTTTATAAATTTATTATTTTAAGAGTATTTTACCTGCGAAAAAGGAAATAGTGGGTCGTTATGTCTTGTTTCGGAAACGTTAAAACTACGGTCAGCGGAAGAGAATGGTGAAAATGAAAAAAGTCAGAAAATGTCAGTTGATAAAGACAAACATATAAGTTGAAAATTGGTTGTCTTGTGGACATTTCTTACTGTTCAAAAGAAGCTTTAGTACAATCTTCAAACGAAGGAAAATCATTTCAGGAGAGCTCAGAACAGTGATATCCAGTTTGTCTATGATTTTCTGAAATCTCCCCGTGATACTGCTAAAAATACAAAAAGGCACATTTTTTAAATAAAATTTTTCGGAATAGTCATTTTTCGTCGATTTTTTTTGTAAAAGTAGCGAATTTAACAGATACCTAATGTTACCTTTCAGCTTTGACACAGCGTATTTCAAGTGTTTATAGAAGCGGAGGTGATTGCCCAGCGAAGAATTTTTCCAATTAGAATATTCAAAGATTTTTCTATATAGATCCAAATGTACGCCTCACACTGTATTAAATGCACTGTGTAATTGATAGCATAAACAGTGAATCTTTTTTCACCGACCCTTACTTTAAAACCATATACTTAAAACTCAGATACAACTATAATAAAACATTTTGATCATGAAGACAGGTTCTTTAAGTGAAGATTGCTACACAAAAATCCATTAGTTATGCTGTTACAGATGAAGCACAGTGTATTTTTATTTTTCAGAAAACATAATTTTTCTAGCCAGAATTAATTTAGAGAAAATGCCAACGGAAAGATTTTTCAGTAATAGTTATTTATGAATCAAGACACTAAAGGTTTTTACATTACCTTACTCTGAAGCTGTACAATTTGCTTAACAAGGACTTTTTCATCATCATTTGTCAAAGCACTCCTGGATTCTTCGGACATACTTTATTAAGTTTTCTATACAATGTAACATATGGTATATAGTATTCGTTTAATTGCATTAAATTACTTTTTTCATACATTTTTACATTAGCATCCAAAGCCTCCTGAGTGTAGTTGCGATATAGCCTGCTTCCCTCCTTTCTCTTGTACGTACCAAACCATTTTCGTATGTAAAATTAGCCCATGAAATCACAATTAAACATAAAAACGATGTCGCCGTTAAAATAGCCTTGAAATCAATACACCGACTTGCTAATAGTTATCAGGATCCCTGGGCAATAGGATGTTTTGATACAATAAAAAACCTTCGTTTTAACCTTATTTGCGCATAATTTTACACCTAAAACTGAACGCACTTAATGCACTGAACGCCGCAGGAAGAAGAGAAGTCGACGATTAAAAGCGGCGTAGTTAGAATAAATAAACTTCAGTGAAAATAAATAATTGTGCGTTTAAATTAAAAATCCCGTAGTGTCAATTAAATTAGTTTAAGTTTGTTTAGTGATTAGTCTTCCTATGCGTTAATTAGTTTTAGACGTTAGTTGTTGTAAATATTCACCTGCTCCGAAATCCTAGTTTTAAATAAAAAATCGTTAAATTAGTTTGTGATAATTGTGTGTGAATAAATAAAGTGCTGAAAAGTTAGTGCGAAAATGGCGACGAAATTGTTGTACGAATTGAAGTTCACAAATTTTAAGTGAGAATAGAAGAAAAGGAATTAGAAATAAGTGGTAATAAAAGTGCGTTGATAGCCCGGATTAAAGAATGGATGATGCAACATGACGAAGATACGGAAACCCGGAAAATCGAAGAAAATTCTAAAAGGGTTTAGGTAGAATTGCGGGAATATTCCGAAATGTCTAAAGAAAATTTTTGATGACTTAAGGAAGAATTACTGGAAGATTCCAGAATGTTCGAAAAAACTCTAGAAGGTTCAGGGAAGAATTAGTTATAAAGCACTGGACAAAAAAGTCTTTAAAGATTTTAGCGCGTTAGAACTAGTAGAAATTAAATTGACGGACCAAGATCAAGTATAGAATCGCTCGACTACAGTTACCCTCAACATCTGAGTGTCCGGTTGGTATAATAAAGAAAAAAATTGAAGAGGAAAGGGATCCTGCCGCAGGTATAAAGGTATAGCCACCTACGTTTCATGGAAAGACGCCTTGGTCTAGCTACTACAAACATTTGGCAGCGAGGACGAATGGATGGAGACGTTGTAAACGTCCTACAAGCAATTCCAGTTGGGTAGGAAAGTAATTTCCTGCACGCTAGTGTTAGTTTCTCGGCTAGAGTTGAGATTCGGAGATGCGCATCTTCAGCAAGTATATCCATAATTGTGTCAAAAGGAGTGGGAAAAGTTTTCACAGGAGTTTGATGCCGACATTGCGCGATTAATACGGTTACCGTACCCTATAGCACCGAATTCTTTTCTAGAACAACTCGCGACGCAGACCTTCATCAATGGATGGAGAGACAAGGAAACACAGCAGTAATCAAGGTTGGCACGACCCAGAACAAAGGGATGATACACTTGCACACGTCTTGGAATTCAAAGCATCAAAGCAAGCGTCCCCAAAGCTCGGTTTGTTCAAACCGTTGCGGCAGAAGGCAAAGGCTCTCAGAATCGGTTAGAGGAGTTATTAATGAGAATTCTTCAGAACTTGCTGGAACTGTGGCGTACAAAGGCACATATAACCCCGTTGTACCAAACCAAGAAAGTTACAGCCGTCGGAAAACTAAAGGAGTAGACGAGAGGAGGAATTTTGACCTTGAGTGTAGATACCCCGGAGATCACCATGCACGCCGCATCATTGAAGAATCATAAAGGCAGTTTGTTTGTAGATGGGAAAATTGCTAGCCGAACTGTTTATATATCCTATGAACAAGTGGGCAGTTACCGATGGCTACTCAACTTCGAGGAGCTGGAGGTGAGGTAATACCAACGCGTGGCGAAGATGAAGATCGGCATTGGAAGTGAAGAGCTTGATCATAGAGTACTGGTAGCGAAAATTACTAAGTACTTCAACGGGAATGTACCTCCTGAAGAAATTCGAGTTTGCATTAGATCTAGAAGAGAGTGTTTTGAGGGTTGGTAGCGAACAACCTTCTTTGTATTCACGTGAAAATTCTGCGTAAGAACTCTGCTGATAGTAGATGTGACGCTGCCGGGTCGGAGTGAAAAGATTGTCAAGGCAGATTTGGATGGAAATCTTCAAGTAGGATGTGAACGAATGATGGAGCACGTTTGTGATAAGAGGATCCATAGCGGCGGTGGGAATATCACTGGAAAGGCTGAACGTAAAACTTATAAACGTTAATGTGGAGTCAGTGAGATCGAAGAAGAACTCCTTGTTGGGAATGTGTACCGGTGTTCCGAATAGCGACATGTACGGATAAAATTCGGAAAGTATTATACAAAGACCACGCTGGAAAATGATAATAGTGGGTGCTGATAATAGAAATCATAGTGGCTATGATTACTAGTCAGTGCGAAAACCTTAATGGGACAGAATTGAAGGAGTTGCAAAATTTGGTTCACCGATACTAAGACATCTTCACACTTGGAGGTAGCCAGATGAGTCCGACAACAACCGAGAAGTCTACCATTAGCAAGGCGAGCAAAAAGCCAAGGGAATTATCACTGACATGGAAAAACAATGAGTTATCGAGAAATCGAGTAGTCCATGGGAATCACAGGTAGTCCTGGTCAGCAAGAAGGATAGCTTAACGAGATTCTTTATAGACTAGACTAGACTATAGGCAGTTGAACAGCATGACCAAGAAGAAACCGGAAACAGCGAACCGTCACCAGCTTGTGCTGTTCGGACGCGAGCTATGACTACCATGTGATCTGGATTCGGATGCTCACCTACAAGACACGAGGTAGCCGAAAAGGATTAGGTAAGTTAAAGAAGTAGTTAAAAAAGAATTAGGATATTCACGTCGGAGTCGAAAGAATAGCCAAAGCGCGAGTGACCAAATGAAGACTTTGTACGTTGTGAGAGCCCAAGTTGGATGATGCCAAACTGGGATCTGGCTTGGTTACACAACCCGCAACGACGTCGCACACTAGTGTAAAGCTCACAAAACTGTACGAAAACAAAAAATAATTGTGCGTTTAAAATAAATAATCTTGTAATGGAAGGTTTTGTCTGCTAGGGGCAAATTCTCTAGAAATTGCAAAGAATGTAGATTAATTTCCACATTTGGTAGTTTATTCGAGATTTTGTCAATAACCAATAAGTCAATAGAGTATTTTATAAGAGGATCTACTGTAGAAGAAATAACTATACTGGTACGACCTTGTACGGAACTTGATATGTTACCTAAACCACAAACTGACAAATGATAATTTTGAACTTGGAATTTGAATTTTCTACAACATTTCATAGTAATAAAATTAGCTTGGCTCGCTGAATCTACTAACAAACGGAGTTGATTTACTCTACCTTCACTATCCACTACATCAACCACAACGGTTGAAAGCAAAACTGTCGTGTTAGAAACTAATGTTGAAGAAGTTGAACATAAACTTGTAACATTATCCACCACTGGGCTATCCATGTTACCACTAGTATTTGGGCCACTATTAAGCAAACTATTGTTACCACTAGTCACCGAAGATGAGTTTTGAAAATGTAGCAACGTATGATGTCTACCACTTGTTGCAATTAGTTTTGGATTTACAATTTATTATTTTATGTGATGCTAGACAATTCAAACAATAATGATTTGAGCCCACCATAACATAGCGTTCGTTTGGAGTAAGTGTTAGAAATTTGGGCCATCGAAAAAGTAAATGATCTAAAAGTCGCAAACATGCTGGACATTTCTTTAAATTATCACTTGTATTACTGACCACAAAGGATTGTACAGTCTTCTGTTTTGACTGATTACTACTAGAAGATTTACTACTACTAAAATTCTTAGAGCCTAAACTACCAAGAGCTTGAGCTTGTAATTTCACGAAGTCTATAATTTCCGTATAAGTTGGTAAGGTTAAACTTTTACAAGTTGTCTCGAAACTTTTTCGAGAAGTTGAATCTAATTTGAACAAAGCTATATACGCCAAGATATAATCTAATAAGTCAACAATTTCTAGTTTTCTAAGTGCGCCTATAGATGAATGAAAATTATCTATAAAGTGATTTAAAGCAGCGGCTGATTCCGATACTAATGTTTTAAATTCAAAAATTATATCTAGATAAGAATTTGCTAGTTTTCTTTTATCTTGATATTTTTCTATAAGAGCATTCCAAATAATGCTATAATTGCTACCTATTGGAGGAAGGACTTGACACACATTTCTTGCGGGCCCTGATAACTTACTAATTAAGAAATTGATTCTATCTACATTTGTTAAATCAGGGTTGTCATGCACTCAGCTTTTAAAGCATTCATAAAAAATTGGCCATTCTTTAAAATCGCCGGAAAATATTGGCAGGTAACTTTGGGGTACGTTTCGAACTATTTTCGGGACGTTCTCTAAATGAAGGATCTGTTTTCAAAACCTGATCTGCTACAGCCCGTATATGACAATAAACTTCATCAAAGCTGTTTAATGCAGCAAAATCTGGGATCGCGTTGGGATCAATTGTAAGTTGAAGTTCATTAATAGAATCTAAGATATTTAAAAATTCTTCTTTAGTTTGTTCCAGCGTCTGACAACGAATTTTGAAGTGTGCTAACTTTTTTTCGCTACTAACATCTCTACTAACGTCATAAATCCGCTGCAAACGCGTAAACAATGTTTCCTTTCTAGCCTCAAGAACTGCTAATCGTTTTACGTCTTTTGAAATTGACGCAACTAGTTTCTCTTCGTGTGCAACCGACATGATTAATTCAACGGTATATAACCTATATTTATATGAAATATAAAACCTAACAGCGAAATCAATAATTGAAGTGTTGTAACAACACTGAACAACATATAACTAGTAAAATGCAGATTCTAAATAGTACGCTAATATAGCAACAAAGAAATTTAATCTACATCCATATTAAATTTAGTGTGCGCAAATAACCACTAAATAACACTTGAGATGGACACACTGTATATTACTTGCGTATAAATGCACACTATTTATCAATATTTTATCAGACATAAAATGTAAAATTGCTATTTAATCTACTACATAAAATGTATGATTTTTCTAATTTTTCTAGGTAATAACTGTTCTTTTGAACTTGCGTTTCAGTGGACTGTATTGAAAATTTGAAATAGATAAATTTTCTGTTTGTGAAATTTTATTAAAATATGAGTAAATTGCGGGTTTGTGCAATTATAAATAGGGAAGAAGGGGATAAATCCTTACCTTTATCTTTTGTCGCGTGAGTCTTCTTATCCTGAGCTCAGGACGTCTAATTGGGAGGTCGCTGTGATCACTCTTTCACTGTCAGTACAGCTCCAGGTCTCAAAATGTTAAATAGTTCAGAGTAACACTTTAAGATAGTAACGATACGATATATATCGTTTGCGCACCACTATGCAGACGGGCTTGGTGAAGGAAGTTATCCCCAAGTTATATATTGTAATACTTTACACATAACGTCAAGAAGCGGGCAAAAAAACGATATGACATTATGTTATGCAATAATTTGTTTTTAATATGCCTTTTTGATAAATAAATTAAACTATTAAACAGAAAAACAATAAAAATCCTCAATAACACAAACACAAAACTACATGCACGGAACAATAACAAAATCTATAAAACCAGTTTTTATCAACATAAACTCACCAGCTGGTGTTAACCAAAAATGCGGTGAGAAGTGACCAAATGTTTTCTGTATGATTACTATTTGAAATCCATAGGTGGAATTTATATTGATAAAATATTATTTGAATTTTTTCCTTTTGATAATGACTGTATATTGTGCACAAAAGATCAAATCATAAAATTTTGAGTACTTACCCATACAACGGTGACTCTCTCTGATTATGTAGTTGGCGGCGGGAAAATAGGATACAGAGAAAGGAAACCACCTTAGCATAATGTTAGACTCTCATCACCATTTCATGAGATTGAGTCTAAAATATAATTTGAACTTCTGCTTTGAAATTAATTGGAGAACAGCAAAACACTATATGAGAAATAACTAACGAAGCACGATGTGCACTAAAAGACTATTTTTACTATACTGAAAAATAAAATTTTCTTCAAATGTTTTATCTGAACACCTGCGTGAATTTATTACAATACGCAGTGCGCAGTGATTTCATATAAAACTTTAACATTATACATATACAGTGTGATTATATGCACAAACCAACTAATTATATTTTTCTATTAATTAGAATAATTACTAAAGCGGGCAGAGGCCCGAACAGAAACGATATAAAATATATATTTTATTAAATGACATAAAATTCTCAACATTCTTGTTTATAAAACTTTGTATTTACTAAATCGGCGTGAGTGTTGTTAACGTCATCCAACTTTTTTTTAAAATTATATGATAGGTAGCTTTTGCTGAAATAGATACAGTAGGGGAAGAGGGGGAACAGTGTTACACAAGGAATATTTTTTGATATAATTCAGAACCAAATAAAAATTTTAAAATTTATTCTCTTCCTAGTTTAAGAGTTACGAATCTTGATTCAACTTTTATATTTAACTTGCTTTGATTATTTCAACTTTTAGAGAAATTAAGTTTTATTCAATTTGGTGCTCTGTATAACACTGTAGTGTTGGATTCACTTCTGTATTCGTTTTATGTGTAATTTCCCTAATTGACAAAATTATGTGTTTTATTGTATCCTCTTCTTGTATTACCACAAAGTTCCTAACATCGATATCATTTGAATGGAATAATGTATCTTTGTCACTTAGATGCAACTTGGATTGATCACTGTCTGCACAAATGTTACATACATAATGTTACACCGAACCCCACTATCCACTGTAACAAAAATCTATACTCAAGTGTTCAATAAATTAGTTTGTTTAGTGATTAGTCTTTTTGCATGTTAATTAGTTTTATACGTTAGTTATTGTAAATATTTTTCTGCTATTAATTAAACAATTCACACCAAATCATAATTTTAACTAGAAGATCGTTACAGTAATGTTAACATCTGGAAACAGCGAAGACATTGAAATATTTCGATTTTTACCAGTCGATCTCTGATAAAAATGCAGAGCTGTAAAGAACTTTACCAGTAAGAGTATTTTCATATTTTATTTATGAAGGGCTGTATTTCTTTTAGCAATTTCTGTGCCAAATGCACGGGAAATCTAAAAATTGTTTATTTTTTTTTAATTCTTAAAATTCAGGAAAATTGATTTTTCTTATAATTATGTTGTTCATTAAGATAAATTTTAAACAAATAATCGCGAGTAAACTGATATAAAGGATTCTAAAGTTACATACCTTTATTTACATTTATTTTATATAATATAATTATATTTTGTTAATATTTTATTAAAACCTATGATTAAAAGGGTTACAAGGGATGTACAGGTTAGATATAATTTTTAGAATAAGTTCGTATGGTATAAGATATTGTTAACAATTCTATTTTAAACAGGAGAAGATAACTGCAGTGGATACCAATACCTATTTTTTTTTTATAATTCTGAAAAACTGATTTATCTTGTATGTTAAGATAAATGTTAAATAAACAATCGCGAGTGAATTGGTAGGGCAACTTGGTATAACATACTCAGTTGACTCAATAGAGAATAATTGGAATACAAAATCAAAAATATTATTAATTTGACAATTAATTTTTAAATTAAAAATTTGCAAATATTTTTTAAAATTTGAGGTTAGAAGAGATGTACAGGTTAGATATAATCTTTAGAATAAGTTTGAATGGTATAAATTAGGATAGTTTAGTTAATTAAGCTATGACAATTTGCATTAAATATAAAAGAAAGACTAGTGTTTAAAAGTAAAATTGCTAACAATTCTATTTTAAACAAGAGGGGATAAATGTTGTGGATAGCAATCTCAATTTTTTTTATTTTTAAGAATTCTGATAAATTGTTTTTTTTTATAATTATGTTGTTCATTAAGATACACTTTAACTTTAGTTAAGTAGTTTTATTCTGCTGAATAAAATTACTTAACTAAAGTAACATTACTTAACTAAATAAACATTTTCTGTAAACTAACTTTGTCAAATTAGTTTACAAAAATGTTCATTTAAAGGCTTTAATGACAGGTAGTCGTTGGAACCCTTTTTTCTGAATTCACTTATGTGTTTTTCGGTAAATTTAAACACATATTTTTTCAAAGGCATTCATGATTAATTAGTATTTATTTAAAATTGTTGAAGCATTTTTAATCTACTTTTAAAATCTCGTTTAATTAATTAATAAACTATACATTCGCAGAAAATATAAATAAATCAATCTTACATTGTTATTTTTTGTTTATTTTCTGATTTTCTTATATATACAAGTACAATACTCTTTATGTATTTATAACATGCTTGGACCATTACTCTGAGTAGTAATCGCTTAATGCTTTAAAGACTTACCAAAATGAAAAAAGCAATTTCAGACTTTCGTGTGTGAAAACCAAAACCTTATTGATTTTCATAGAACACTATATGCTAATAATATTACTTATGAATGAATAACGAGAATGAAGTAAAAAAATCTGGATAAAGTTTTCAGTCTTCCAGCTTTTTCACGTACCGTAAAGATTTGTCTGGGAATTTTTAAGTTGGTACGTAGTGCGGCAGTAGTGGGTAGTGGAACGAGAACGTTTCCTTTTATTTCGAATAAATTTCGCAACGGCAATCACCGATGACAGATTTATGAAAATATTTGTCTGAAACGGCAGTTATTTTAAATATTCGTCGGAATCATTTGATTATGCAGATATGCACATAAAAACAAGAAGATCGCAGCGGTTTGAATTCGTTCCGCGGTTCCCGGGGCGTCTTAAAAATAACGTTAGATTAAGAAAATACCCTCTTTCGGTTTTTCTTTATGTAAGAAATTTCAGTTGAAAAAACACTTTTAAGATGTGAAACTATTTTTATTTTTATGTTAGTTGTTTGAAAAGAAGAAAAATTCTAAATATTTTCTTGTCCGTTCGCCTCAAAAACAATTTTTTCTTTTCTTATTTATTTTATTCCTACTTTCCCAATTTCAAGTTTTACAATTTAAGTCGTTTCATAGGGCAATAAAATCCTTTTCTCTCTTGTGTTCATTTCATACAAGATCGTAACATCTTGCATAGTGTAATATGAATTCGAGTTTGTTTTACGTTTGGGAAGTACGTTTTCATCCTTGTCTGCTTCTTGATAATTAAGTCGGTTGTAAAAGGGAGAGAGGGTTGTAGAGAAAGCGTAAATATGGTTACAAATTTTTCTTTTCATCCGTTGTGACACAATAACCGTTTTATAGCTAATTGTCATTGGTTTATGGCTCAATATGGCGGACTAGTCTAGTTTAAAGCTGATTGGTCTCGTGGGATTCGTATCATCATAAAACGATTGAAGCTCCATAAAACGCTAGCGGATGTTTGCAAAGTTTTCATATAGTGGAAAAAGTAATTGTTTTTGGTGATTTTGATTTATTTACATTCGAGATAAAATTCAAACTTTCTTGATTTGAAATGTCTGGATGTTGTTAAAAATACTTTTTCTTTTATTTTTAAATGTTTAAAACTTTTAGTCTTGACTATACAAACGAGTACCTAACTATAAGGTTTTGTAATAATAGGGTATTTTACATGTTTATTGGGTTGAAATGGAAGCCATTTAAAATAACCTTAGGCGCCAGTTGGCAGCACTGCACACCCTTAATATAACCCAATGTGCTAACATACCTAACTTGGTTTACTTGGCGGAAGTTTTAATACACAATTAAAATACTGTTTTCGTAATTTCATTAGCAAAAATTGTTTCACGAACAGAAATTGTGCAAAATAGAATTTTAAACGACCTATTTTGAATTTTGAGTTTGTAAACTTTGGTTAAAATCTGAATCCGTTATTATGTATAATATTATATTACCCATAGAGTAACTTTATTTTACCGAAATGGCTATATACTCATTGTGTTTATTGTTTGGTTGTTTTATGTGAGGAAACGAAGTGACGGAACATCCCCGGATGATTACTACGATCACATGTGGGTACCCCACTAAAATATCGCAGTCGCATTGGACTTACGGCTTTACTTTCTTATATAAAAAGAAATCATGTTTTAATTTTTCCTTCGATACGAAAAATTAACACTCGAACCAGGGATCGAACTTGTGGTCATTAGATATACGTTTTTTTTATAAAGGTGTTCTTTTTGTAATTTTACTTTCGTTTGCAACATCTGCAGTTGCGCTTTTTTTTAAAGAACATAAAGTTAACTTTTACTAATGAATGAGCACAAAATATTTTTGCCCGACCGAAAAGCTCTACTGAGAAGTAGCTGTTTTACTCCTTAGGAAGTTAAGAAATAGTCTTTCATTTAAGGAAGCCTAAGTTCTAGTTATGATGCTAAAGCTGTGTGATTTTTGTACTTACAGAGTTCAATTTACTTTTCTTAAATTTTCTCACAAAACGAAATTTATTTCTACCCACTTCAAAGTGTTTGACAAATAAATTTATTAAATTTTGCATTTCACATGAATAAATTGTTTAAATTTAACAAATTTTAAATTGAATTAATAAGTTAATAACGTGGGAAACTCCCAAATTTACCTTAAAGTTGTTTAAATTTAATCACTATTTAAAATTCTAAAATAATTTAAAGGAACACGGCGATACGGCAATACAGATTTTAAACAATCGCCGTTATTATTTTTTACGAAGAAGAGATTTATCAACGATTCTGGAACACTTTGCTGATGGCACGGTTTGCCAATCATAAATAAACATTTTGCCTTTTGCATTTAATATCGTTGTCTCCACTTAATTGGATTTTTAGAATAAAATAATAATAATATAATATATAATAATAATAATGTATCTTTATTAGCAGTTAGCTATTTACATTTACATTTATCATAAAAAAAACATAATGAATAAAAATAATACATTTACGATTACATACACTTACTAATATAGAATTTAACCTTTTTTTTAAATCATTATAATTATCACAGTATTTGATAGTACAGGGCAAGTTATTGTATAATATAAGACCTTCACAAAAAATTGTTTTAGCCCTACATGCTGAAACAGTTCTTTCTACATAAAAATTTTGGTTTTTTCTTGTATTATGTTGATGAGTGTTATATACATAATTTAGTTTATCACATAGATATGCCGGTGTCATTTTGTTTTTTATTTTAAATATCAAGATTAACATTTTGAAAGTTATACGTTGTTTTACATTCATGAAACAAAGAGCTTCAAGCATATTTTGTATTGGTGTGTACCTATTACATTTTAATATCAGTCTCATAGCTTTATTTTGCATTTTTTGTAACATACCTAACTGGTTTGCATTACAGTGAAATAATATAGATGCACAGTATTAAAAATGTGGATTTATGATTGTGTTGTAAATTAGTATCCTATTATTCATATTTAGGTTTCTATGAATTCTCCTGAAAAGATAAATTTTTTTAGAAAGTTTATTTAAAATGTAATTGATATGTTTCTTAAAATTTAAATTGTTATCAATTTGTATACCTAAGTACTTTATTTCTGTGACGTTATCAAGAACATGATTATTAATAACTACCTTGACATCACTATTCATAAGTTTTTGTAAATTATATGGCTTAGAAACCACTATACATTTTGATTTTTGAAGGTTTAAACATAATTTATTATTACATAGCCATTTATGGATTTTAACCAATTCATTGGCACATCGCTACAATATCGTTCCCAGCTATATATAACATAGTATCATCTGCAAACATAGTAATTTCACAGTTTTCTACATGTTTAACAATATCATTAATATATAAATTGAAAAAAATTGGTCCCAGGATTGTTCCTTGCGGAACACCAACATTATTGTTTTTTTCCGTTGATATACTGTTATTATATTTAACTTTTTGTTTTCTGTCGAATAAGTAATTTTTTATCTATTCAAGGACAACTCCCCCAAAACCAATTCTTTTTAATTTCTCTATTAATACATTTCTATTGATAGTTTCAAATGCTCGCTTAAAATCTAAAAATACAGCTATAATATATTTGTTATCTTCAATTTGCTTGTACCATTCATCACACACACTCAAAACTACTGCTTCACATGAATGCCCTTTCCTAAAGCCAGATTGATTGCTTACAATAACCGAGTTTTCTTCACAATACTTAATAATTTGATTTTTTACTTCTGATTAAATAATTTTTTCCGACACTGACACTGTATTAATTGGCCTGTAGTCTTCACATTTACATGAACCCACAACCTTTTTTACTGGGGTCACATAAGACACTTTTAATTTGTCTGGAAATACACTATACTTTAGAGAAGTATTAATTACATCTAAAAACTGATTTCCTATCACCTCAAATGCGCCCTTTATGATGTTCACACTTATAAGGCTGTCACTATCTGTTGTGTTTTTCAGGTCGTAAATAATCTTCCTTAAGCCTGTCATTGTTACTGGAGTAAATCTATCAAAGTTTGCTTTGTATTCAATATGCTCCCAAATATAATCCATATTATCGTTTGAATCTATTGAATTGCATATGTCTTCTATGCTTTTAACAAGTATGTATCAAATTTTTCAGCAATTATGTTATCTTCCGTTTCTGTGTTTTGTTCAAATGAAATATAATTTTTTGTTAATACTTTGCTGTCCGGTAACAATATTTTTAACTTCTTCCATAATTCCTTACCTTTTAAATTTTTTATAATGTCTGTGTAGTATTTTTCTTTATTTTTTCTGATTAACTTCACCACCATGTTCCTTTGTTCTTTAAATAAACACCAATCTTCTTCATTATTTGTAAGAACCGCTCTTTTGTACCTTATATCTCTTTCTTTTATATTTTGACTAATTTCTCTAGTCATCCATTTGTTTTGATAATATTTAATTGGTATTCGAATTTCTTTTATAGGAAAAATAGTATCCAAATTTATTAAAATGTTTTCGTGAAGTTTGTCTAGTTGAACATTAATATCCGTGGTTGTATTATCCCAGCCACTTGTAAGTAACCTATTTTGAAATGCTTCTTTATTATAATTTGTAAAGCACCTTCTTTTTGATTTTATAATTTTGTTTCTTTGAATGCATCCATTTATCTCAATATCTATGATGGAGTGATCACTAATTTCAGGTGTTAATAATACTTTATGCTTTATATTTATCTTATCTGTAATTATATAATCCAATAATGTTCGTGAATTTTTGTTGTTCTTGTTGGAGATGTTACTATTTGGCTAAGACCATTTTGAAATATTACCTCCTTTATTTTATCTCCATAGAATGATGATTTAAAATAATCAAAATTGAAATCTCCAGTTATGATTGTTGTTCCATCAATCTCGATATCTTCAAGAAACTGTTTAAAGTAATCTACAAATAAGTTATCCTTAGTTTGTTTATTTTCAACATAAAACATGTTTGTTTTCTTATGCTATTAAAGTTTTATAACAAGGGTAACTAAGACGAAATGCATTATCTATTTGTCAAATGAGGTCACAAATAAATTCAAAAACCAGCGTAATTTTATATTTACTATAACAGGTAACGAACAAATTCGAAATAGTGTTATATTAGTATTGATTTGTATTGACTTATTGCAAATAGTGAGAAATAACTTCAAAATATATACCTTAATAATACAAAGGTCCTCCAACAAATCTATGAATAACCGTATCAGCAAGTAGGAAGTTGAACATGTACCTATGGATCGCCTAGTACTTATTACTGGTATTGCTCGAAGCGTCATGTAGGGGTTGCGGAGCCGAGAATCCGCAGGCAATTTGTCGGAAAGGACTCACGCTTGTTTACAGAAATCTGCTTGAACTCAGGCTTAGTACTTGGCGCTCATTGGACAAACCCAGTACTGAGATCCTAGTAAATCTACTGACTGATACCCACACCTGGGTTGACTAAAACTCTAAACCTATAAAATCTTAAAATTTAGAATTCTGAATTGAAATTTTTTTAAATATTTGATATATTCTTCAGTATTCTGAGGTGAGCGTTTAACCACTTTTCATTCAAAGAATTTCTAGCGCTACTATAAGATGTTCTAATTAAAGTCTCTGGGGATACAATGGGGATAAACATGGGATTCTTGTTTGATGTCGCGTACGAGCGATTTATAAGGAGTGCACCAATAATAATCATTCAATAATAAATAAGCTTCGAGGCATGATCCGGATTTCGGTTAACAATTAATCGTGGAAATTCGACAAACAATTGAAAAATTGTGACATAACGATTTTCAAGGTACTTGCCTGATCAGCCTAGCATTACCCAGTCCTTCCCTCTCCCAGATTCCTCTCTCCTAACATATCACCCTATCTAACTTACCCATTCCCTCCGGTTTATTCCCCCCTCAGACTTACCCATCCATCCTCACCATGAAATTCTACATTGAATTCATATATCATATGCTTAATATGCCAACTTTTTAAACTTTATCTGTAAGTTTATTTATGTTCCTTAACAGATAGAGTATTAATTCTTCAGACATTCCTATTCTACTTTTTCATCAAATATCTGAATCTGAAATAAAAATTAAAAAATTCCAAAAAAACGGATAGTTAGAAACAGACAAACACCGTATCCAATTTCGTGAAAATGTTCCACCGCAAATACTATATCTGAGATTCGACTAAGAATTGTTTGTAATATGATTTATAAGCAAGCGATCGGCAACGTAGTAAGCAAGTAGGGGGAGGATATTTAGTTCCGAGACGTGACGAAGCGAGTGCTGTAAGAAAACAATCGGTCTCGAGCGTACGGACATGCTCCATTCCAAATAACGCTTTTAAAAATATAAATAAAAATTCGCAAGAATAAAGAGAGCTGGAAAATCTACAGCGTAAAACCTTTAACTTGGAATTGCGTAAACTGACAAATAATTTAAAAAATACATTGTAGAATAAAATAAAAATCTTTAAAAACCTTTCTAAAGTTATTGTTTTGATAATTGTTTTTGTATTAGGCATATTTTAAAAATATTCTTTATTATACAAAGTGCCCCAAAAAACCTGGAATGAGATTAGTCCTTAAGACACTTATTAAAAATTATACTACCTGCCTACCAGAGTTTAAGTATTAACAACTCAAAAATTGATTTTAGGTATAGGGTATAATATATAAAAAATGTTCAGAATTTTACAAGAATTTGTAATTGGGGCGTACTATTTGAAAAATCAAAGTTGATGTTTGCCCAGATTGTTTTTAAGCATCCTGTATAATAACAGATGTTTTTAAAATATTCTTGACAAGATTCCTTTAAATATTAAGGTTTTTTTAATATTAAATTTAT
This sequence comes from Agrypnus murinus, assembly GCA_929113105.1. Taxonomy (NCBI): domain Eukaryota; kingdom Metazoa; phylum Arthropoda; class Insecta; order Coleoptera; family Elateridae; genus Agrypnus; species Agrypnus murinus. Next base: position 151,473,208 of record OV816028.1, read on the forward strand.
TCACTGTCATTCAAATAAACGACTAAACATTACAGCTCATACTATAAAATTGATAATAGTTGGTATTAATAGTAGTGCTTCTACTTATTTCAACTTATCGATGTAATTTTTTCTAATTCATCTTATCCTATTCTACGTAATTAATTTTTATTTATTGACAACAAATATTATATTGTGTGCATAAGATTTAAACTTAATAATAAGTATTGGTAAATTTATTTATAAAACGATTTCCAAAAATAATCTTTTTTTGAATCGTTTTCTGTTGTCAAAATCTTTGGATTGACAAATTTGATTTTATAAACTTTATGAAACTTTCTAACATAAAAATCCAATTTAATTGTTGAAATCTAAAAAAAATTATACCATTTTTGTGTTGTTGTGACCAAGTCTGATCAATATAACAAATATTATAATTTTTCCAAGAAATTTTGTAAAGTAATTTATATTGTTGCTTACTATGTAAAATCAGTAAAAGTAGTATCTAATAATACAGTATACGCTGTAATTTATTGTCGTCATTTATTTGAATGACATTCTAAATTAATTACATTACATAAAACTGTAGTCATAATTTTTATAGAAAATCAAGTTTTAATAGACAATTGCGTCCTAACAGTCAAATTAAAAAAGAGAATAATTTTAAGGGTTACTATAAAGAAAATACTTCCATTCGTATTTCTAGTTATTCGTCATCGTGGTCAAGTGGTTAGAATGCTCTTTTAGGGTAGTAGAGCGATTTGAGCTGTGCATCGAGCCCCGGTACCTGAAGTTTTATTTTTTTATAATATTTTGTATGTTAATATTAATCTGTTGATTACATTATTTAACCAGACTTTTTATTGAAATGTAGTTTGAAACAATAAATATCTGAATATCTCTATATATATATTGTGGTGTTTCAAAGTTGAAAACTCTTTAAAAATTAATTTTATAATTCAGATACATTTCAAACTCGGTTAATAAAAAATTAAAGCTTCAGATTTTTATTCCCTGGCTATACTTTAAATTGAGACTCGAATTCCTTATCAAGATAATAAAATTAATAAATGTGAATATTAATAATTGCTGCTGATGTTTTCTTTTTTATTATGCTCAAATGATAATTATCAAAAAATCAGAGAGAGCGGGGTTCCATGTCCCTCCAAACGAAATTCAAATATTCTCCAAATTTATAAAACCAATTATCGCTCTCTATTTGACATAAATAAAAGTTAGTGACTGATAACAACAGTATTTTAACCTAAGTGTCTGACAGTAAGTATGGTTCTATCTTGTTCTCTTATTAATTTCTGTACCTTATAAAATCTTTTATTTTAGTAATTACCTTATGGAAAGAAGAAGTCTGAAGCTTACCTAACAGACTTTTGATATTAGATCAACTTAACTACTATCTTCCAAAAGAATATGTTAGTAAATAATTTGAAATTTCCTTTCCTCCGAGGTAAATACACCCGTAAAGCTTTATCACTATTGCTCTGCTATGTAAACACTTTGATTACACTGACAACACTTTAGATGATCTGCTACAAGCCTATCTTTTCTTTCTGGATTCCAGCTTCGCTGTACGCAGAGGGCTATTCCTGAAGATATGTTCACCGCAGCAACTCCTCCTAAATCTTTGTTCTATCTCCCTCAGAGACGACTTTGAAACCTCACCTAATAATATTCACCTCTTACCTCAAGAAATAATTTGGTAACACATATTCACAAGGTAAAAATGTTTTATATTTTCTTCAATCAATTTCAGCCTTTACAAATTTAAATATAATTTATTTTTGAATAATAGTTTGTCTTCTAATCAAATTAATTTACTTTTTTAAAAAGCAAATTAAAAATTGTGTCCTTTCAGTTATAGTTAATTTTTTGTTATTTCCTTTTGTTTTGTTCGTTAAGGTAACAATTATCGTTGATCTTTTAGAAGCATATTGTCATCCTTCTGTGGTTTAAAAGATAACTAAACTCTTCTCCATGTTGTTTTCCATTATGGAATAGACAAAGATTTTAATTTAATAATAATTAATGGTATAGTTTTTATTTTATTCTTCCTTTGTTTAAAATTTCCTTTTCGTCTTTGTGAACTAGTACATTCTCTTTAAAATAGTGTAAATGAAATATTTGTTTATTTAATCAATATTTAGTAAGAAGATTATGCTTCTACCTGCTTCAAAGAGATAACTATAAAATTCACATTTCTTTTAATATACAGAAGAAAGAAATTCTATAATGTTTGTTTATCATATACGTGAGGATAATATTCTTCCCGTAATATTATTTATTATAGAGACTCTATCCTCTTGTTTAATATTGTATGTGATTTTAAATAAATAACTTTAATGTTTTTGTTGATTCCTTTATGTTACTAGCTCTTATTAATTTAATTTCAATAAATGTAGTATGAAATTTCTTTAAGTAGGCTTAAGAAGTCCTGTTTCCTTCTAAAAGAATTTCAAATTTTACATTTAACAATAATGATCAACTGATCAGAAGCACCCTTTACGTCAATAACGTAAGCGCCTTGTTTAAGCAAGAATTATCAATTTTTCAAGAAGTTTATAGCCTTACTTAGTCAGGTAAGTTTTGCAAATTTTAATTTTATTTCTATGTGAATTTTAACTTCTATTTTTAGAAAATAAATTACTTATTAAACAGGTTTACAATTCACTGAACAAATCTTAAATTAACTAATTATACACAATAGACAGCTTCCAAAGAAGGTAAGTAATTTTTGTTCCTTCTGAAAATATTATTATAACGATTTGCACTCTTACTTTGCTCTGCTTTTAGAAGATAAATACACTTATTTTTACTTAAATCAATATGTAACAATTTTTCAATTTCTTCTTCTTTTAGCTCAGCTGGATAATTTCCTTGATCACGAAAATTGGTTCTTGAATATTCCTGTAGCCTGGATTCTGCCAGCCTTAAATAGGTACTGGAGTTTCTTAAACAAGATATTTATTATTCTTTCTTCAAATAATAATGACTGAAACATTTTTAATGGTATGTTTGCATTAGTAGTTTCTTTCCATCTTACAGTATAGTATTTATATATATTTTTTCAACACATAATCATTTTATAAGCATTTATAACTTACGGTTTTATAAATAAATTTTCCTTAACAAAATTCCTCATCTCTTTCGTTTTTTATGAAAAATTTTGTTTATTACTTTCTATTTTGTTTTTGCCTCCAGAGAAGCTAGTATTTACTAGCTTTCGAGACTACTTTTTATGCTCATTAATCGCCTTGAAAATTAGTTAAGACTTTGTTACCTTTTATAACCTCCTATTTTGTATTTTTAGCGTTTTGCCATTACATATTTATAAATCGTAAACACTAATCTATTATATGTTTTTTCTCTTTTTTAGCTTGCTACAAGCCTTGTTTTTATTTAACTTAAGAGTTTATCATGTATTTTAATATGTTATTTTGTAAAATATTTCAATTAGTTGGTCATAGGTTTTCTTAAAAACTGCAAATATCGAAAACTTTTTAAAAATATATCTACCAGATTTAAACGAACCTAAATTACAATCTGATGTACTGATTTTCAAATAAAAGTTTGACGAGTTTAAATATAATAATCAAGAATCAGCATAATTTAATCTACAATCTGCAATTTACTAAAATCTACTTTTCTTTTTTCTTCCATTTTTATATTAATATAGTATGAACCAAAACAGTCACAAAAAATTCAAAATGTCTATTTTTTATTTATTTATTGTTTGTGCAACCAAATAATATTAAGGGCGATGCTAGTTTGATTGTGACAAATAGAAACTAAATAATACACAAATCGAATAACTAAACACAATAATAAGTCAGCAAATAAATACACTGTTATACAAAAATAATCGGCTTTACTTAAACCAAACATAATCCCGTTAAGTGGTAAAATCTGGCCCGGAATGGGAAAAGTAAACGGAAATTCTACTTTTCCATCGAATGTACCTAAACAGTAGTCTACCGAATTGATTGTCAAGTGTTTCACTACAATCTCAGCTCCTTGTTGTGGTGGCGTAAAAACGAAGAATACGTAAGGCTATTCGTCCCTTTTCAATTTAATATCAGAAACGGTAGAAGAGAAAGATAGGAAAAGCAACTCGTAAATGGGGTGGCAAACATACGAACTTTAGTTCATTATCTGTTAGCCTGGAGCTGTACTGAGGCTGGTTTTCCGGTATATTATAGCGCGTCATATAACCCCAAATCGCTAAACGATTTATAATGGGAAAATGCATTTTCCGATACTTTTCTTGATGCGATAGCAACGTTTTGTCTTTATAGGGAAGTGGATATATGTTGAGGTTTTCATTTATATGAAAAAGAATATTAAAAAAGTTTTCTGAAAGTATAATGTTTAATACACTAGATTACCACCTAGAAGTTTCTAATAAATATGTCGTAATAAAAATTGCTGAAAATAGTTTAGAATCTTAGAAGAAAAATCTAAAACAAATTTCTTATTCACTACAATTTAATAATATTAATCATCTAAAGAAAGTCCAAAACTGAATTTTTAAGCGAAAGAGTTTCTACAAAAACGATATTGACTTGTTGCCATAGTACAGCTACAGAAATAAGTAATGAGCCGCCTCATATGTGTGCCTATTCAGTATGCAACACACCTTATACATTCAAATAAAAGAAACATAACTTTCTATTATTAAAAATAATGAATTTTTAATGCGTAGATAATATGAAAATTATGTATAAAAATAAAAACATGAAAAAAGAATGTAAAATCTGCTAAAGAAGAATATAAAGCCAAATTTAGAAAAAAATAATTTTAAGATTTACTTTTAAAAAAATGACTTCCATTCTTGTTTCTAGTAAGTTCGTCTTCGTGGTCTGGTAGTTAGACTGCTCGTTAAGGTAGAAACGCGATTTGACCTACACATCGAGCCCTGGTACCCATAGAATTTATTTTTTAAAATTATATTTTTGTATGTTAATATTAATCTGTTAATTACATTATTTAATCAGACTTTTTATTGGAATCTAGTTTCTAAAAACAGTAAATACCTGGATATTTCTATACTATATAAATTTTAGACTTCGCGTAAGCAATTTTAGAAAACGACTTAAACAAGGGGATTCTTACCGGCTGGTTCTACGAACCACCAAATTATATTGCTCGCAATAGGAATATTCTTTTTATCTTTTTTTTTTCAGAGGTAGAGAGAAAATAAACACAAGTCGTAAAAAACAACTATATACTAACAACAATAAAGAGAGTACAAAGGTTCACATACATAATGAGTATACATCGTGAGGACGTACATGTCCTCCTAAACTAATACAATCACGAGGGTGGTCGGAACCAACCCTGCTCTAGTACTAGATCTATAAACTAAGCGTAGGAGTTAAACTCCTGGTAATCTACAACTAAGCGTGGGAGCCTGGACACAACTCCCATAACGAAAGCAGAGTGGGTTTTAGCGCACCCACTCAACTAAGCAGACTAAGCATTAGATAATTTAAAAAGTACTCACCAGCTTGCTTGTAGATGTAGTGTTCGAGCCATCTTCACTGACTGAATTGAATAGCTCAAGCAAGCTGGTTATATACTGCTGAACGCGGAAGATATTAGCATCGTATTGGGAATCAGTGGGCTGGAGTTCCGAGTATGAAACTAAGGAAGCTCATGCCTCCTGGTTGCAGGCTTGTGGGTAGTCTGCATTCGCGCTGACCGTGCCTGGCACCAATCTGTGGGTTGAGCGGAAGTGGCTGGTTTCTTCTTAAGGAATGTGCACCTGTTTGTAAATTGCGTAGGTTGCCCCGCATATACGGAGTAACGTAGGCAGATATGTTGCATGACGACTAATGCAGTTGTGGGCGAAGCGGGAGCGCTTCTACGAAAGAATGCACAGGAATGTACAGCTGCTTCCAAGTCGTGGGTTGCGTGATCACAGCTGGCCGCGCAGATGGTCGAACAACGTAGGTCGTTGCTGCAGACGGGAACGTAACCTTGGCGTAACATTTGCACTAACGGAATAATATATATATTATATTATGAATTATTTAATTCGAAGTAATTTCCGTTTGTGACAAAATAATAGCTTTTACAATTCGCCTAGTAGTGATTATATAGAACTTCTATTATTCAAAATAATCTTTAATTCATAGGTAATATGAAAATTATGTATAAAAATAACATAAAAAAGGAATGTAAAACCTGCTAAAAAAAGAATAAATATAAGGGTTACTTGGAAGAAAAGACTTGCATTTGTGTTTCTTGTTATTCGTTTTCGTGGCCTGATGGTTAGTACTCTCGTTTAGGGCAGTCGGGCGATTTGAGCTTCGCATCGAGCCCCCGGGACAATTATATTTATAAGTTGAATTTTTAAAAGAACTTTTAAGACTCGCTTTTTTGTAAATTTTACAATTATATTTTTGTATTATGTTAATATTAATCTGTTGATTACATTAATTAGTCAGTGCACATAGGAGGCGACGCATTACTTATTTCTGTAGTTGTACATTAGAGATAATGGCTGGCACACTCGATTGTTAAGAGACCCGGTGATCTATGGAGGACTGGCATTTTTTCCATAAGAAGGCATAGTATTATTATTTTATCCTACGTACCGTTTTAACGTAACTCCTTTAAAAGGGGTAGTGAAACGGATTGCGGTACGTCGTCTACGTAACTAACGGTAAATACTTCCACAAAGTAATACTAGAACTGACATCGGTTCAAAATAAACAGCGCCTCATATTCTAGTACTCATTGTCAGCGTCACTTGCCTATAATTTCTCGAACCATCCTGTATACGGAGAAATTGATATAACATACTCTATTTGGCACGTTACTATTTTGCAATTAAATTATTTAAAGAGTATTTTATCCTTTAAGCGTAATCCTCCGCCACATCTTAATTGCATTGTGCAGTACACACAACAGTACTTTTTGGCTACTAAAGTACAGACTATAGAGAAGATTCAGTGTAAAACTTACAAAAAAAAAACGAGTCTTAAAAGTTCTTTTAAAAATTCAACTTAATAACTAATTAAGTGAGATGTTCAACAAAGGATTTACAGATTTTCTCAGACAATTGAGAGCCGGTAGTGTGAGAACGACCAATCACAGTCTTTGTAAATTTCATCGGTATCAGTTTTCCTAAAATATTTTTCTTGGAAACCCATTTCTAGTCACATCTTCAAACTTTGAAGGACGTTCGTGTCCTGCAGGCCCATAAAAGTGTACTTCGTGATACTTTGTCTTTTTTCTACACGGAGAGTAGAGAAAATCTTGACATCTTTACTTAATCAAAGTGATTAGAGATTGTGATGGCACCGGTGTATGACGTTATTTCTTTGGTAAAGATATACTACATGTACGGAATGATCTTAACTGTAAAATCACTTTGAATTTCCCTATCACTAGATTCAAAATACAATATAAGCTTTTGGCTATTGGAATAATTCACAAACTTCCTAGTTAATGGATTAAATAATTTTATAAATGAGGTTGAGGATATGTTACTCTTTTATAAGCGCTACTGTTGATAGAATGAGATCTAAATGTTGAATTTTTTTTATAAATCGCAATAATCTCTGTACTTCATGCTTTGGCACGATATGACTCCAATTCTAAACAAACCCACTAGAATAACGGCGAATAGTAACACTTTAATTGAGCTTCCCTTGAACATTTTTTGAGCTTCCTTTATCAAACTGGTTCAAGGTTTTTCGGCGCTAATTAACGAGAGCCGCCTTTTGTTTTCAGTTAAAAATGCGGGATCCAATGGAAAACTAATTTTCTCACACACAAATCATCTTGTAGGATCCTTTGGAATGAGATCTTTGAAATGTCTAAGAATTCATTGATCAGCTGGCGCACAGCATCAATGGTTTTCCGGGTGACTGCTGTCCTTGGTGGATCTGTCCTGTGATCATCGCTTGAATTGAATTGAAAGTACCAGCGAGAAATTGTCGATTGGTGTAGTGCTTCATCACCGAAAACAAGAACCAACTCGACGAGACATTTTTGTTGAGATAATCCTCTACGAAAGTTGTCAGAAATTATTGCGCGAAAATCTTCTCGACTCAATTTCATTTTTTCATGCGACTTATTAACTTTAAAAATTCACTGTTACTAAATAACTTTCCGTACCTTGATGAAACTTTGGATTTAGGTTAACTAAATGTTGAGGTTAATTTGGACTTTTGACATTTTATTAGTCGCGCTCTCTATGTGGCTATATGCAAAAACTAAAAAAAAAACTACCGTCACATATATAGGACTGAGATATTTAGCTTTGTAAAGTACTGTTTTTGAAATATTTTAGACAACAAAGTCTTGGAGTGCAAACTTAGTTCTAATCTGTGAAAGCATGCCTTGTTGACTTTTCTTTCGCGCAAACATTTCCCTATCCAAAATCCAACAGCAAAATTCGTTAGGCTATATTTTTACTTAGAGTGGCATTTAAGTCAAAAGAATCTAAGAAAATTTCGTGTAGCCCATTTATTTTTGAGCAAATTACTTTTTGTTGATAGGCCATAATGATAAGTACTAAAATATTTCAATTTCCACAAATCCCTAAAATTGCAAAAACGAGTGTCCTGTAAAACAAATATGATTTTTAATATCGTATTTTAAAATGATCAAGACACTATTTAATTGTTTACTATAGCACTTCATATGGACTGACTCTATTGTGAATAGAAATGGACGAAGTTTTGCGCCTTGAGGTACTACCGAAAAGATTTTAAATTCAGATGATACAAATGTTTCTTAAAACACATTATGACGCCTAAATAATAAATATGAGTTAAAAAACTGCAATGAATTAAAATGAGGAATACAAGGAGACTTGTTAACTCAATTTCTTCCATATTGTAATTGTTTCCTGAGCTTAAATTCGGGAATGTTTCTGGGAAATTTTGAGAAAATATTTAAATGTTGTAAAGGTAGTACATTTTTAATTATCGAAAGAGTATTCGAGGATTTTTGCAATATGTCTTAGATCAAATATTTTAGTTTCTTATTTATTTATTGATAAATAAATATAGAAAAACTTATTGTATGACTAGTGCAAATAGACAGATTTTAAAAAGGAATTTTATTTCAACAATTCTCCTGAAAGTGAAATAATTTTGTACCGGTGTGTACTCTGGACGTTGGCCAATATGCAATATTGTATGGGGTAGTGTCCACACAACTCCATATTTTCTTAAAAGCTATTTCGTAGCCACACATATTGGCTTTTGGTGTAAGGATCTATCTCCTCGGTTGCTGGTATTCATAGCAGTAGCCTCTATTTACATGTATACTTTCCCTGAAACCCAGAGGGACCACTTTAAAATTGATTTATATCGCTTTTGATTTTCAATTTTAGGCATATAAGAGGAAAAGCTTTCGATGTTACCAAACTGAAAACCGTATACGTGTAAATCCCTGCTAAACACGTTGATTTTCAATAAAGAATGAAATCTCAAATCTGAGTAATTTCACAAAAAGATAATTATGTAATTAAAAAAATTTAGAGAACTTTCGAAAAAATGCAAAAATAGTAATGCGGGGTAACGAATTATAATTTGTTTCTGTCTTTTGCACGTTGATAATAAATTTTAGTTTCGTGAGGCACGTACGCGTTCACGTACAAGGAGGTAATAAAGTAAGAGGGCAATTAGCATGTTAATGTTTAGATATGAACAATTAGTCTGAGGAGTCATTTGCGTTTAAGATTGTTGCTAAACCCGGCACAAGCTTGGAATATTCAAACAGTCTTAAACAGACGACATCACGTCTACACTGTTAAGATTATAACATGGGGTACACGAACAAACATAAGAACCTTCATCTGTACTTTCTACACTGAAAATGGAATTTCCTCTGTATGCACATATACTGAAAACTGTAATAATTACCAATTAACATTTTTTTGTCATAAGGAATAAAAAATATAATAATCATATTTTAAATTAATTTAAAATACATATTTTACGTAATATGTAAAGTCACCTCTGCAGAAATCTGAAATATGCTTAGAAAATTCAAAAAAATTATCGATTAATTTCTGAGATTAACAATTTTAAAATGAGGGCAAAGAGAAACTAAAAAAAATTGTTAAGGGTTAATAAACGAGAATGGCTATAAAACCTGGAGTACCTGCCTAGAGTCAGAAGTTCAGAAACCTATACGTTTCTAGTAGCCCACTACCTAAACTACACTACCCTTTCCAGTATCTGTTAACTCTTATACGTAAGTGAAGTCCCAACTATTATTTTATCATTTGTATCTTTTCTACGTATGTTAGATTTGCCACATTAGGGAGAACAAACAACTGAATGTTAACAGCAATACTGGGTCCGCAACTATCCGATGTCTAAGGTCTAAACCTAACCACCATAATTTTTGCTAACTTATAGCATGGCTTCCTGTCTATTGTATTTTGTAGAAGATAGGTAATGTTCATATGCAGTAGTTAAGTAGGGCTATTGAAAAGTTAATGAGTAAATAGGTTAGGGTGGGTTTTACAAAATCAGAATTTAACTTTGAAGAATTCAGGAAGCTTCAGAAAATGCCGTAAGGTTACGAAATGCTTCATAGAGATTAGTTACAAAGAATTTTTATAAATATTGAAGAGATGTGGAGGGTCGTATCAATATCAGGGTCGTTCCTGTAATAGTAGGCACCTTGATGCAAGCTAAGATTCGCCTTCCCAAATAAGTAAAAAGTAATGACACCGCGAAACAAAATTTATTTAATAAAATAGTACATTGTGAACTGTTAATTCTTCAGCATCATCAACTTAACCTAAAACAATAAAAACAAAGCGTCGGTGAAGGCTACAGATAAGGTTTTTTTATGTCGCACTTTCTAGAGCCGTTCAGAAAGCGGCGCCGACAAAGCTAACAGGGCCTTCTTTAGCATGTAGGGGGCGCCTGAATCGTTCACTACAACTTTAATTAACAACTATCATACGGCTTCGTTTAATAAAGAGTATGAATTTGTAAAACAGGTAAGCAACACCCGCATCCGGGCTCCGCTACCCAGCTTTGTAGACTACAGGTGTGTGGACATCAGATCTTAAAGTGCCCGCCTGACCTGACCAACAGTGCACGTGTGACAAAGTAGAATAAAGCGTCCCCGGCGGCGGGTGCAATTTATATCAACAGATAAGGGTTTGTTTTTGTCTGTCGCAGTTGTTGTAGCTCACGCTCCGTTCAAAGAGCGGCGTTTTTATATTCGCGAAAAGAAAATAAATTTTCCGACGCCTGCTGAAGAGCTTTTCCCTCCTTCGCGGCTTATGAAAATTTACCACAAGGCAGGGACGGCGTACGCATACTTTTGGTTTGCGTAAGGCGGAAAATTGTTATATATGACATTGGACAAAATAGGATAGTTTATTAGGACAATAAGATTTTAATTTATTTGACGACCTTGGAGGAGTGTGTCCTTGGAAACTGAGCGTGTCAGCTGCAGATTGTTGTAAATAGCGCCAGTAAGCATTCTGGACCTTAAAAAATTGGTAAGGCTTTTAAGGCCATATCGCTTACGATTTTCTAAAATATAAAATCTTTAAATAGACCAGGAAGTAGTTTTGAAAAACTGTAAACCTGGACCGTCGGTCGTGCTTTTGGAATATTTTTAGAAGGTTAATAACTTTGCGCAAAAAACAGATTATTCGAAAAGGCACAATCAGGAAGTTATGAAACTTTTCCGAAGATTTTCTAAGGCTTTGAACGACGCGTAGAAAGCGCCCAGATTAGTAAGATATGTATGTATCCAGCAAGGTCTCTGAAACAAAGGGTAAGGCTATGAAGGAAGCACAGCTTACCAGTCAGTAATAGAAGTGGAAGGTTAAAGCTCTCTCGCAGATTTAGAAAACATCTTAAAACGTCTTAAGACAGCTTAAAGACATTCGATGAGTAAAACTTATATGTAATACATAACATTACTTCAAAAGTTTTCTAAAGGTTCTAACAGACAAGGATTCTTAGTCATTAGTAAGACTTTTATCTCTAGATTGGTAAGATTTCTGGAATATTAGTTCTAGATGTTCTGGAAGATTTTTTTTGATGGTCAAAAACAGCATTGGAAAGTTTAGAAATATTTCTGTCCGATTACCAAATATTTTACCATATATTTTATAAGGCTATACAAGCGGCTTAGTAAGGCTTCCAGCAGGTCTCGGAAAACACCTGGTAAGTCGGAGTATAAAGTCTCTGCAAAAGTAAGAAATTTTGAAATACTTATATCCTGGAAATCTAAGAACCTCGAACAAGTACAAAACCTCTATGAGGTTAGCAAGGATCATCACCTGCTCAGAAGTGCGTTCTGGAGTCTAAAAACCGTCCTTTAACGCCTTTTCAAAGACTACATAGCTTGTGACTGGGAAGGAATATCGTTAAAAACCAAAAAAGGCTTCAGGATAGCAAATAGACTAGATGAACCGGTGGAGTGTTACTTACAGTGATGTGGCCAGCTTTCGCGAGCATCTTTAGACGAATATGGAACGAGAACATAAGCGACCTCGAAGAATCCGTGTTATGGTTAACAAACTCTGTTCAGTTTGCGGCAAATATCCGGTTGCTATTTGACTGGCGTGACGTACTTCCCCCCGGCCATCAACCATCTTATCTTTAGAGAAAAAAACAGGGCTAGGCACTGCGGATCAATAAATACTTCTGGCCGCGCGAAGACTCACCATTTCGTCGCAAGGCCCGATCGGGTCGCGAACTACAGCAACGCGGCTTAAGCAAAGAAACTTGAGACTTTGGACGTAGTAGACAACTCTTTACATGGAGAATAACCAAAGTCCTTATGAAAAAGTGGTCACAGATACCTCCCATACATGGTGAATCAAACAAGGTCGCGGCCTTCGCGGGCAATCTGGAATCTGTTGGAAACTGCTGCAAGTCCAGATACTTAGCAAGGCCTGCACAGATAAAAGTTTCTGATCTCAACGGTATAAGCCATGATGCTCTTCCTACCTACGAGTTAAAAAATCCTCCATAAAGCTGAACTGTTGCAGGTTGTCGGCGGGGTGTATTACCGCAGGTGTTCTGTAAGGTTAACTTCTGGTTTCTCCGATACAATACAGCATATATCTCAACATATACTCTACACGACGCCAGATACCAAGATTGAACTGTATAGTGATGATACGACAATGTTGGCCAGTTAGGTATCTCCAATATTCTACCAGCGGAGACTGCAAACTACGATGGGTAAGCAGTGGCGTAACTACCGCCCCCGCAGATCCTGCGTCGCGGGAGGGCGCAACACTCCCAAGAGCGCTGAGAATAGAAGTTTTAAAACAAGCATTGGAGGTAAAAAAGATTCTATGGAAACAATAAAAGGCAATTATGGATATACAGCGTGGCGCACTAAATGTCACACAATTTAATTTTGTTCTTAAAGCTATAGTATTGGGCTATCACCTTCCAAATTGTGGGCGCAGGTTATTCAGTTCCTGAAAATTACACCAGGTGGAGTTGGAAGTCACATGCATTAGAGTCACTGCATCTAGTAACCTAGGCCAGCTGGTCGACCAGAGTACCGCAAACCGCCGCTATATTGGGGCAAACGAAGCACGAAATTGTTTATTATTTGTTCTGTATTGAATTTAATCAAATCCACGTTTACTTTAAAAGGTTTTTCTTATTCTGAAAGTTCAAACCTCTAATATGTCAAACACGTAAAACGTGGTTTTAATTTGTCCATTATTAAAAAACACCCTTCTCTGCCTCAACGTGGCGGCGGTTTGCGTTACTCTGATTGACCAGCTGGCCTAGGTGGCTAGATGCAGTCACTCTAACATGCATTTGACATTGGCACAGTAGTTTGTGTTAATGGTGGACAAAGGAAAGGTTTACCATTGCACAGAAGACAAAAGTTGTACTACTGTTCACGGATACAAAGAGGGTTACAGTGACTCAGAGACGTTTACGTGATCACTTTGGTACACGACAGGCCCCCAGCGCACAGGCAATACGCAGATTGTCTCGCAAATTTGAAGGCGGTCTGTTTTGGAGAATAAGCAGCCATGTAATGCTACTTAGTCGAGGAAGAGTTTGTGTTACACAATGTTGTAAACAAACAAAACATTCGATTCTGGGAAACAGAACCCCGCGAATAATCCACATGAAAGAAAGTTAGATGGAAAAAGTGAGTGTGTGGGTGGCAATGTCCAGTCATGGAATCACCGGCCATCTTATCATCTTCTTCTCCCCAAATTCATGGCAAGAGGTCTACCAATGCAAACATTGTGGTTTATGCAGGATGGAACGCGCCCCCACACTGCGAATGTTGTGGTTGATTTCTCACTGGAGACTTTTGGCTTTCGTATAACGTCACACAGATTGCCTGACCATCCTGAAGGTGGCCAAACGTGGCCGCCCCATAACCCGGACATCAACTCACGTGGTTTTTCCTTTGGGTTAAAAAAAGGTATACCACAGGAATTCCGAAAATGTGGTGTAATGCGATGCAATGTAAGGGTGCGTCTTGAAGATGTGAGGCGATTTGGTGTGCATATGGAACATGTTATCCTTTATGAATACTTTTCTATGCTGTTGTGATTACTTTGTTATCAATTCTGTACCAATCTCTTCCTAAATAAATATGTAATGTATAAAACAAATCGTGCGTCACCCTATACATTGCTCAAAACAATTAGGAGACTATTTATCTGCTTTGATGACGACGCTAAGTATAACTAATACCATTCCGTCGTGATTAGCGACAACAGATTGACAATTCTCGAAGAAATATATTTTATAGGGGAAATAGCAAAAACATTGGATTTTAATAGTTTAATTCACCAGACTGCGTTAAAGCTCGACTTAAATACAATCGCGGATTTAACAGTAATTACAACCAATATCCGAAGCGACATCTATACAATGTTAATCACATTTATCGGTAAACAAAAGTAAAATTTGTTAAATAGGGGAAGCCCACTTAACTAACAACAGGTGTTCAAGGCAAGGACGAAGATATGAAAAGAATGTATTTTTCACGTATTTAACGTGTAAGATATACCACTGTGCAAGTAATTATTGCATGCCGCTGAGCATCACTTTGGAATACTAATTGTAACAGGTAAAAACAACGGAAGGCACGTAATTTTCATATGAATTTCTATTCAAGCGCTACATGGGATATAAGCAAATGAAAAGATAATGTATTAGGGGGGCGCAAACGTAAGTTTCGCAGGGGCGTGCAATCTTACGTAGTTACGCCGCTGTGGACAAGTTCGATGAATTATATCGAACATGGCGTATTGAATTCAAGTCCTAAAAGAGCCACAAACAACCGCTCCGAAGGCAATGTTTGATCGCGAAATCACAAGGATGCGTGAGGTTAAGTATCTCGGAATAATCCTTGATAGCTCGCTGATAGTGCGCTGTATGAATCATTCTAAGGCGGTATAAGCCCAACCGTATCCACTTTATAACCTGAGCTCAAAGCTTAGTTCTGAGAAGAAACTGAGACTATAGAAGGCGAACGTCTGGCCGATGATAATGTGCCATAGGCCTACCTTACCGCCACCAAAATCCGAAGTTGTTATTGCTCGATCAGTAACGACCGGATGACCCTATGAGCCTACATGTTGACAAAACTTCAGTTGACTGAGGTATAGATATTGCAGGTAAGTCGTGCTGCTCGCCTTTCAATAACAAAGAACAGAACTCATGACGAAACGGGACGACATTTATGTACGTGCTTGTAACGAGTACACTACGTTTGGGAAGCAAAAGGGCTTTTAAAAGTACTATACATTCATTAAGGTCGAAAATATGACCTTTTTTAGTAATTGTTTATTTTGTTAGGTCATTACTTTATGATTTGTTTAGAATTAGCAAAATAGTTATGATATTATTAAAGTGGGAGAATGTTATAGAATCTTTAGTAATAATTAATAACATTTTAGATTTTTTTATAACTATCATAAATTATAACATCCTTAATTTGAAAATTTTCCATTTAAGCTAAACTCTCCTAATTATTTTTTTAATCCACCATTTGGGCCTTTTTAATATCCCAAATTTATATTTCAAAATTAACAGTGTAACGTAGAGCCCCTTGCAATTAAGCATCTCATCTTAATTAAACCAAGAATGGCGTATCTTAATACCAAAGTCTTCATGATATCACTCCTTATGATAACATCGCATTAGCTTAATATTTAAACGCGGTCCCGCATTGAATTCGGAATAAGAATTTTTGACTTAATTTTACATCAGTCATTTTTTTCCGGTTCCATCTTAACAATCCCGATTTAAAAAATTGTACCAGCAGAGATTTCTTTATGTTTGTTCTGTTTAAGCCATTGTTTGCAGAATAAGGAAAAAAGTTTTTTTTAACATATTTAATGGTGACAATAAAAAAGAATTGAAGTTAGATAAAAGGGGATCATCAAAAAATAGGAGAATAAAATGTTAAATATGATTTGTATCAAGAAATTTATTAGTAGAATGCTTGGAGGAGATAACATTCTATTACTAAATACAGTCGTCAATATTTTTAGGGGGTTATTTTAAAATATATCAGTGGTTCCCAAACAGTAATGTAATCACTTTTATATAAATTGAGCATTTTTATTGAGATATAACTGGGCTAGAAATATTAGACATAATACACACTTTTTAAGAATGGCCTAAACTTGGGCATCGTAAGCAATATAGTATTACGGGCTAATGACGTCACAAGATAAGATCTGTCTCATTAATATAAATATGGCGAATACTCGTTTGCGGTTATTCCGACTAGCATACAACCGAAGGAACTTGCTCATGTAGTGTACAAATCACAATGAAGAGTGTCAATCTGCTTTATGTGCAAAGCTCTTTATTTTTATGCTTTGTGAAAAAGAACTCCAGAAATAGAAAAATCAAGTAAGCATTGGTTTTCTGGTCCTCATTCGAAACTTATTAAGAACTTTTGAGGGTCTCTGCCTTAATTGATACTTATCACTGAAAAACATTACAACCGCGACTTTATTCGCCTGTGACAAATCAATTTGAAGATATACATATGTATGTTTTTGCCGTAATGTATGCACCCTACTTTACTTCGAAAAACATCCCTTAACACGAGAACGTCCTCTCTCAGCAGAAAAAAAGGGGGGCACTAGATTATAATACTTAAAACCCATGATAAGATTTGATTTTGTTTAAAGCCGCCAATTCATTTCACATTTTTAATTTTTTTAATTGCAGCAGCAATCGACGACTAAATCCAGTTAAAGTGGTAAAAATGTTTTGTTGGTAGTATCACAGCTCCAGGGGAAAATATCGAAAATATCCATCAAAATTGTTTGTCATCGTGACAATCATAAATACGTCCTCGTATATAGAAATGATTTAAAAGGGCATTTCCCGATTGCCTTATTGAAAATAAAAAATAAAAATATGTTGTTTTGATTTGACGCTGTGCCAATTTTTCATACATTACAAATAAGTCTTTTTCAGCACTTTAAGCTGAAAATATGTTCATTTTAATCTTCAAACCAGAAATTTTTGTATATATGTACTTTAAAATTTCAGGAAACTAAAAAAAGTAATGCAAGTAATGCAGTTTTCGGACGATATGCGCCGTTACATTAAATCACGGTGTCGCCCTTCTTTTTTTCGTTTCAGTCGCTTTTTAAAATATTTTTCAGGGAGAGAGAGCAAAACCTAACTATCCACTTAGCCAGAGACCAAGTCGACATATGTGACAACTCTCCATTCCGCTACAATGAATCACAAATTTAATCTCACAAATGGATTCTGACCGCATTTCTCAGCTTGCATACTATCCGCCATATTGCCTTGTACATATATCATCATCACATAACCTCAAACTTATAATCCAAGCACCAACCAAATATAAGTGCATTGAAAATGGAACGTTTGTTCTTTCCTTTTATGTTTTCCTAAATCTTTTATACCAGATTCTCCGGAGAGATATGTGCTTTTTTATTTCTGGACATTTTTATTTAATTAAAAATATAAATAGAACGTTTCTTATCGTTTCTTTTCAATTTGTAATTTATTAATGTGTGATAGAACACAATTACACTAATTTTCAAAAACTCGATTGATTGTTTAATATGTAACCAACGAAATACATTATTTTAATATTATAATATTCTATCGATAAGTTTAGTTAAGTAAATAATATTGTTACCGGAAGCGATAATAATTATTTAAGAAATCGGCTATTCATTATTAACTATTAATAGCGGTTAATTCTGTCGGTTGCCAGTTAGCTCGCCGTAAGGTCAAGGTTCTGATGAGATGTCCTTTCAAAAATGCGTAATATAATAATTTAAAGCCAAAAATATAATAACAGTTCCATTATTAATCAACAGCATTATCAAATTTAAAAATAAACCATATCACTATTAATATAGATAATCATTAGTTAAATTTAAAGACAATTAAGGGAAACTCGGATAGTTAGCAAAAAGAGTAAACAAGATAATAAATTTAACAAAAAGCTCAATTCACTAGAAATTAGCGACCAACCCGCCTACAATGACCTCAAAAGGTCGAACAATTAAAATTGTTCCAGTAGTATACACGTTGTATTAATTCTCTGTACGATGATAAAATAAATTAGTCAGGTCTAATATCTAATAATAAATTCCCGGTGGCAAGAAGCCTTTCTAAAATCAAACATCGGCTAACTAATTTAACTCAAAATCTGCAAGAATCGTCGCAAGATCTCAAAGGTGACGACTCGTCTCGCTACCAGAGCATACAGGAAGCAATGCAGTAATTTTATTTGTTACAATTAACCGGTGTAATAATAAGTTTGTAAGACTTTTCACTCTAGACTTTCACTTCAGGCTAGACGGGTCGTCGTCACCGGTTCTGATTATCGTCTATTAATATGCGATAAATAAATCCCCACTGATGATAAACTGAAGCTTAAATAAAAAGTGATAACGATATCAGGCCCATCTAATATATGCATATTGTAAATTAAACCCACAGTGGCAAGAAGCCATCGAATACTGACAACATTAAGTCAAAACATTGACGTATAAAGATGTGTTCTGACATAAAACTTACAGACATTGTCTTTCAAATATACACAAGGATGGTTATCCCGGGATAGAGTCCAATCAGTATCTGCTTAGAGCTTGATGTTTAACAATTTATTGCGAAACATGAATCTGAAGTTTCTAAATTTTCAAAACTTAATATGTGAGATTTTTAAACTGTACTCTTCAAAGTAGTGGGATGAATCTTAATTGACCATATACTGATGGTTTCAGTTAAGATTTTGTTTTAGTTATCACAGCGTAGAACAGAGACAAAATAATTTTAGTGCTAAATGCCAATTGCTAGGGCCAGTAAAATAATTGACGGTATAGAGGTTTATTGAAGATCTCAGAGATGTAAAAGGTTTCAGCAGTCTTCAAAGATATCATCAAGGCTGATAAATCTTAATTGTAGAAGTTTGACTTTGCACACTTATGAAAATTAATGAAATAAATAAAGATTATTAAAAGTTTCACAGTTTTATTAAAATATACCTGACAATATTGTTTCGACAGCTATGCTGTCATTATCAAAGGTAATATAATTATAAACAAACACGTCGCTAAGGTAGATACAAAATAGGTAACTAGATAAAATAATAATAATAATAAAAATTTATAATAAAAATCATAATTAAACATTTAATACTTCCAGTAACGGAGAATTACTGAGCTCAAGTTGTTCATTCATTAAAGGTACCCTGAGTTTGTGTTTGTATATCTCAAAGGCTTCTACAATGTCTAATTTGCGTTTGTTATTACAAAAATGTAGAAATTTAATATTATTTTGAGGAGTCATTGTGTGATTTTGTTCTAAAAGGTGTTTGGCGTAATTCGATTTTTCAGGATGTTTATTTTTGTAATGACGTACGTGTTCTTTATATCTTATGTCAAAATTTCGAAGTGTTTGTCCAATATATACCGAACTACAAAAAGAACAATTTAAACGGTAAATGCCCGATTTCATGATATCATGTGTTCTGTCTTTAGCATTAAATAAAAATGAAAAAGTGTTAGTGTTGGTTTTAAATGTTATTTTATAATTGTTGGTTTTTCTTAGTATATGTGCAATTTTTTTTCTGATATTTTGCCAAAATATGGTATAGATATGTAATTTGTGTCTTCTGTTTGATTGTCAATGGGATATATTCTTTTGATAGCTAACCTATAATCTTTTTGTTTAATTAAAGTGTCAATCATGTTCGGATTATAATGATTTGCATGTGCTAGTTGTTTAATGGTTGATATCTCTATTAGCTAACATATTTATGGACAAGTTTGAAGATCGAATATTTGAATTAAACCTTTCTAAACACATTATCTTCTGGTTTCGTTATGTTGATGACATTTTAGCTTGTTTTGACAGTTCTTTTGAGGTTATCAATGAATTTTTAATTCTTATAAACAATATCCATCCTAATATAAAATTTACACTAGAAACAGAACAAAACAGGGCTATAAACTTTCTAGACTTAAATATCAAGATTAACGCAGACAATCTTTTTGAATTTTCCATATACAGAAAACCAACACAAACATGCTCCGTGTTGAGTCCCACCATATAGGTAACCACCTATAGGGGATGGAATTTATAGTAAGTGACAATATTTGTCAATGGACCGAAAGACTTTAGATGGCAACAGGCTAACAAAGTTGGAGTTTGTTTCTTGTATGCAAAAATCTGTTAAAACCACTATCAATTTCCGGACTGGAATTGCAAGCATCGTGGGAGCTTGAATAGATAACAAATCAAACTACTTGAAATTTACCATTTCAAAATTAGTGTGTTATGTGACACATTTGAAGACAATATTATTTAGAATAAAAAACGAAGCAAGATGATGCAAGATATCCGTCTCACAATAACCACGTATTATCAAAATGAAAACTAACGTTTTTCCACGTCGTTCTCTTCTGAGGATCAGTGGTTAAATGGGTCAGAATGTTTTTGGGAGGCCGAAGAATTTTGACCTAATGAAGACGTAAAATTAAATAAAAACGAAGAACTGCTAAAAGTAGGAAGCAAAATTGTTTTGTGTTTGTTAGTTGTTGTGTTTACCCCTAACAAGAAACATTTTTCTGAAACTGGCAGGAATTATTGAGATCAACAGGATGGATGCTCAGATTTACAAAAAAATGTAAGGGGCTAAACAAAAAGGCGAATTGAACAGATGTGAAATAGAGGCAATGGGAAATTTATTTCTAAAGAAGTAACACCTAAAGTCGTTCTTGAAGAAATAACCCTCTTCAAAGAAGGAAAAAATCAATTAAGTTGCTATATCTTGATTGTTTTACTACGAAGCAGGGATAATGATCTTGTAAGATTCGAAAGACAACTGAATAATCTTTTTTTGGTTAAATGAACTAAAGAAACCATCATTTTAGACCCAAGACATAATTAAACTGATTAGTCAATACCATCACGAACTTGTCGATCAACATGGAAATGATATGAGCACTGATGGTTTTTTTAATGTTTTACGGATATTTGGGTGTAGGAGAGGACTTCCTGATGAGGTATACAGCGATAATGGGTCAAAGTTTAAAAGAATAAATAACTAATTTAATAATGTAATGTATGTAAATAAATTCACTTATCCGTCAAATAACATTAATCTGTAAAAATGTAACTAATAAAAAAGCCAATAAAAAAATAATTATAACGTTTAATTATATTAAGGTTGAGTTTAACAATATTTGTTTATAATAACTTTGCTTGTCATATACTTGTAGAGATGCGATCGAAAATTCATTTTGTTATTAAAATGCGTTCATTAAAATTGATTTGTTGATAAACCTTAATATTAGTTTATTTATGTTTTAATTTTGGAGGTCGTAGTTAAACTGGGTACGATATTTGGTACCACTAAACTATTCGATTTATGTCCAGGCCTTGGAAACATCTGGTAGTGTTTTATTTTCTCCCAAACATTAATTGTTAATTTTTAGGAGATTAAGGGATTTAACTAAAGGATTACATTTTGCTAATTAATTTTAGACATATAAACATTCAGTTCGCTCTTTATCAGGTAGTACTACTACTAATAGTTACTATTTGAAATTAACAATAATAATAATAGCATAATTCAATGCTTAAACAAACGAAAAAAATGATGCTGTAAAATTAACAATTTTACCTCTAAAAATCATCTCTTGTGAACTCTATCCGGGAACACACTGTAGCGTCAAAATAATTTTTTATTAACTAAACTTTATTGATCTTTGGAAACCTCAGAGAATTAAATTTTTTTAACATTTCAGCTACACCCCCATAATAGACATTAGTAAGTTGTCTCTAATCTATATATTCTTGTATCTTTTGCTAAAAGTGCCATAAACTGTAAGTGACTATAAGTCAGAACATCTAATGAGAACATTACAAATCTTCTAATGTTATTCATGTCAAAATGGCCCTTTCAAAACATCATTATTAGCACATATCCACTGAAGGGACAATATTCTCCCATGTAATCTCGTTTTACGGTGCATTCAAACTGCCCGCGCTTACAAGGCGTGCAAAATCGAATTATTATTGGCTCAATAGCTGAAATGAATGCATTCCTAGGTTGCGATTGGTTACGCTATGGCACGTGACCCTTATTTTTATACTTCCTATATACTCTTTTGTTGTCGTCACATTAATTTCAACTCATTGATTTTTAAAACTGGTTTCGGAAACCCCTTTTGATATTAAAACATTTTAAAATTGTTATTAAACTAGAATACAAACTTTTGAAGAGCAAAAGTATCCCGGAATTATTACACCTAGAAGTTTATATACCTACAATTTTCGCTTAATGAGTATTAAAGTCTCCTCTCAGAACGGTGAGAGTTTGAAACAGGGAACGAGCGTCACATTTCCGGGTCGTGGTAGCGTCGGAAGCGCCTCCATTGTGTGTGACGCCATAATTAACAAACTAAACTTAACATGTGCTTTCCTGCCGCCATTGTCTTCTTCGCAATTAATGGTTTGGTTTCCGTTTTGTCGGGCGTTTATTCAATAGCACTCGTACATCAACTGACCCGTGTCCCCCGTTTTATGAAAAGCTGAAATTTCAGTTGGAAAATGCGTGAAATATTGCTTTTAACCAGAGGTCCCTCTCTGTCTTTCTATCTTTGTCGAAAAAACAATATTAATGTTGTTGAAATTGTTAACTTAATAAATAAATTGGGGAAAAGTTTTAGAAATATATATAAAAGCTTAAAAGCTTTCGGTTTCCATTTCGACATTGAGCTTTGTATCGCCCCACATTGTTGTCAATGGAAAAAATAACCTAACACTTATGTCATATTCGAGCTCATGCACCACCGAGAGAAAAGTTACACAGTTTAATCAAACTAATAGAAAATGCTTCCGCAATACCAATAACTTAATACTCACACACATAGAGTAGCTAGCAGAAAGATATAATAGTGTATAGAGAGGCGCCCCTATCAAAAGCTTTACTAAGGAACGGTTTCGATTGCGATAAATCGTTTTATGGAATCGAAATATGGCAGGGCAATATATTTTCATAAAGTGTCATTTAGTAGATTTATTAAATCATTTTTGCGAATTGAATTTGTTTATTACGAGGTAATCATTTTTAAATAATGCCTTTTGTGTGAGTGTGTATGTGTGTCTAGTATGTGAAAACTTTTCGATTTTAACACGAAAAAATCTGTCACAATGAGCAATCCATAATGTCTGTCAGTAAATCAAGAGGAAGCATTTAACGAATTCAAAGGACCATTTTTATCAATTTTTTGATCAAATATATATAGAAATAAATGGTCATCTGAATGGTGACCTAAGTGAAATGCAAATACTTTCTTTTATAGATTCAGACAGCCTCTACTTTTTCTAATATGTCCTACACCTGCTAGCATTCTATTTTGAATCACTATTGGTAAGTTATTAGCTTGTCAAATCTTTTTGCTGTTTGTGTTGGGTAAATACATTGAAAAGCATTGGTGTTAATCCAGATCCCTGGGGTATGCCAGTCTTCATGGTAAAGGATCTACTTATTTTTTGTCCAATATTAACTTTAAAACATTATTTGCACTTCACGCCTACTTTTAGCTTGAGCAGAAATCTTTTCAGCCATACTGTATTGTATACCGTTCTAAGATCAGATACCGATTTTTCAGCAGCTACAATTTCTTCAGAATCCGGTCTGGTATGTGGAAGTTATACTGTTTACCATCCCTTGAACTTATTTAGAATGAGGCATTCTAGTTTTGAAGCACACGATGAGAAATGCGATTGGTCGGCAACTAGAAGCGTTTTCAGGAGGTTTTCCCTCTTTAAGGTTTGTTAACGTTAGTGCAATTCTGAACTTTGACGGAATATTTCCGGTATCCAGTAGGTATATCGGTGTAAAAGTATTTTCAGTCGACCTTTGCAAAAAAATGTAATTTTCCGTACTTATGGCTATTGCTTTTTCGTCCGCAAATATTTTTGGTCCTAGGTCAAAAAAGATTTGCATATGAAAAATCTAGGAAACTACACAGCTGTTATATTTCACTATATTTCACTAATCGACACTTTTTTGTCCTTACATAAATAATTATTTTCTACTTCAGCATTTGAAAGTAAGCTTTTCAGTTGTCATTAGAGAGTTGAAAGTTAAGGTATTTTGACGAACAAGTGGAATTGTAAATGAAGCAATGAAACAAAATGAAACTTTGTTATTAAACAATTAATTGGCATGACGTCATCGTGGGTAAAAATAAAGCCTGGCTTACAGGTACCGAAAAACTATATGCCTCATTTAAAACGTTCTCATTGTTATTAACTATTAACTTTTTGTCGCTTGCCATCACTCCATGTATTTCCTTGCCACATTCGTCATTAATTTTTAGTTAAATTATCGGAACTCTAATTTTCATTCAGTCGTTAATTAAGGCTATATACACCACGGATCAACCAGTTAATAAATGTCATCGAAAGTTAGATTGAACATTCAATGAAAAGACCCACATAGTGTGTTCTGGCTACTTCAGAGATAAAGACTGCAAAAGACACTTGAAGCATGAACTGAAGGGAATGACCTGAAAAAAAGAAACTCAAGCTTGAAGTTATACCTTTCGCCTTCGTTGTAAAACTCCAAGAAATATTCGTGTTGAAGGCAAGGATCGTGCTGACATAATCGCAGCATTACTTCTGGCATCGAAAACTTGTTTGTCTATTGAGCCATGTAACCAAATGCACATGTAATGGAACAAGAACAACGCAGTGGGAGTCCACTCAAGTTTAAAATTCATGTTCTCAAGCTGTGGAAGACTGGGGTAATTTGACCACAATAAAGTATCCTCAAAGAATATTCAAACGATTTCCAATTATTGTTCCAAATATTGCATTTAAGAAGTTGAGCAAAAAGGTACGCACTATGGAAGGCAAACTTTGGAAGGTAAAAAGCAAGACCGTAGCCCTCAAGGCTCAACTCTTGGTCTTAAGATTTTCTCGAAAACTATCAGCGCAGAATTACGCCTCGGTAATAAATATAAATATTATTCACGTAAATCTCTTTTAATTTATAAAATTAGTTTACTCATGTATCCTCTTCTTTATAGGTCGTTGTCCTTCACTCACTTATTCTCGAAGACTGCGACACAGCTCGAAAATCTCAATCTTCGAAGACTCTACGTTTTTGCATCCAAAACTGCCAATGGATTCTTAGATTATTCCCGAAGTCCTTTAAAACACCGACAACAACGGGAAATCCATCGACAAACATTCTAATATATACAGTCCGGCCTTTGATGAAATGCCATTGAAATACAGTCCAAGATCCAAAATCTTCTCGACATCCCATGCCCAAGTTGCACAAACTCGGCGCGTTTGCGACAACTGGAAGCAAGCCATTTATCATGAATATTATGATCATAAAGGTCGAAGCCATTGGATTTAAAATTATGTGCTACTTCATAGTTTGGAGACCAAAATCAAGCCGCCTGAAAGAGTTTGAAGATCAGTGAAGAAATATCGCATTTGGCAATTCTATTCGATCCAAGTCGAAAGATACGCGTGTTTGCTGACGTGCCTTATATGATCAATTTAGTTCGAAATTATTCATGGCTTTTAAATGCAGCCTGGACAAGTAGTCAGCATTACAACTTTGGAGGAGCTGGTACGAGCGAATGGAGACGAGAAAAAGCTGTGCGCCAATTTGGCGAAATCTGATAAACGAGTGTAAAAAGTATGAACATTGGTTTAATTATGACATGTTAATGTGTTTACTTTTTAGATTCGTCAGGCTGCTCAATAGCTTTTTAACTGGATGTCTAAACTAGCGGAGTATTTTCTTCAGATCAACCTGAAATCGTCAAGTTCTTCAATGTCACCTAAGACGGCTTTGATGTTCGAAATCGAAGATCAGAGACATCTTTTTAATGTTGACGTTAAATCCGGATATGGAATGAAACTTGCCAAATAATCTAAAGTCCATGAAGAGTTGAAGATAAATAAAATTGATGCTAACTGCCCGCTCCTACACAAAAAACAATAAATAAAAAAGGCCTTCATGTCATGCCACAAAATATTTTTGCTATCAATTCGTTCATTCAAAATACTTTTGACTGATCTCTACCAGGACTGCAATGGGAACTATCTGATCGACATCTGCGTCATCCGAGATATCTTAGAGTTATTATTCTCAAAAGCCAGAGCGAATTCGTCTTCTTGACCTGTCAATTTTATACGTAATACGCTTTCTCGCTGTAGGTTCAAGAATTCAAAATATCTGAACATTCCAATGAAGAAGATCCGAAGTATTCAATGCCAAACATGAATGAATCCTTTAGTAGGAGTATCATGGCCATTAAGGGAGATTCCCGATACAAATAAATTTAGATCAAACACTTGTCAACTTGTTGTCAATTTGTTTTTACTTCCGAACACAAGTGTTTATGACAATTGAATTCCTAAAGGCCAATGTGAAGACTCGATGCGTACGAGCTATTCTTGAATATTTCAGAACATAATTATTATGAATTTCCTCTCAGTGACTTTTAAGAAAAGATAAGCATATTGTTTTGAGTGCACCAAGACATTTATGAATCTGAATGTAGATATTTGAGATTTACTCACGATGGCGTCACAA
Organism: Agrypnus murinus; assembly: GCA_929113105.1. NCBI lineage: Eukaryota > Metazoa > Arthropoda > Insecta > Coleoptera > Elateridae > Agrypnus > Agrypnus murinus. Next base: position 151,500,286 of record OV816028.1, read on the forward strand.
GTTCATTTAAATTTAAATCTCTTAGCAATGTTTTTTGCACATCTGCAACATCTCAAGATCGAACTGTACCTCTATTCTATTAACCTTAGATTTTGCTACTGATTGCTGTTAAAGTACTGCTTTCAGATCGATATAAAATTAATATTTTACATTAAGTGAGAATGAGGATAGGAGGTCTCTCGTAAAGGCGTATTAGGTGGATTTCACACAGAGATGTCATACCTTAATGCTGTAGAGAATAAAGTGGTATCGAAAAGTTAGCTGTTGCTACAGGAGTTGTTACTGCAGGCAATGTAAAGCAAGCAGTATCTGGAAAACACTACAACAGGGGAATGTGCCTACACAAATTGATAGCGAATGCTTTATTACTCATGATGATTTATGAAAGATGTGTTGAAAATCACCTAGATCTACTTAACGGTTTAGAACACGTGGTAGATATCACAGCAGAACAAGGAAGTGACACTAGATTAATTTGGCAAATTCGTGCATGTGATGTACTCATTCCTCTTGACTGTCAAGAGTTACCGTCCAAGAACATGAAAGTGGTGGCTGGATTGGATTCTCTTCGAATCTCTACATTATTGCTATTGAAGTATAAGCAGATATGATGCTGTGTTGTACTTAAGGAAGCAATTGCAACAACCCTTACATCTAAAGAAGCCTCTATAAAGCCTCTCAAAATTGGGGTTCATACTAAGCCAGTAAGTAAGTTCATTCTCAGTCGACCAAATCTTTAATCACTTTGCACTGAACAGCCTTGATGGAGGAAATAGGAAAGGGTCTGCACATAGCCCATAGTGAGAGGAATGCCATGCAAGAAACAATATTGAATTGACTTTCGTCAGGCATTGGATCGCTGCACGATCCTATCAGCAAAACATTTGCGCCAAAGACTGTTTCCGCTGCAAAGAGCAGGCCAGAACAAGAACATTTGTTTACCAAGTTACAATGAACCAAGTCGTCGATGTCTTAACGAGTAAAGAATATCATGCAATATAGAGTAAAGCGGTGAGCCAATCCCTTGTCACAGCTGACTGTATGTTTCATAAATCATGCAAGTCAGAATTCATGACATCGTTGACTCTCCAATCTCTATTTCTGTCGAAACCTGCGACTCTTCCTTCCGAATCAATGGCAATCCTATGCGAGTTTGAGAACAATACTGACTGGCATTACACCATAGATGGTGCAGTTAGGCGATTCTCATCCAGTTCTTGATTTCGAAGACACAGATGCAGGGACGTGCTGGTTATGTCAGACTAGGACAAGGAAACACTTAAGTTCAGACCCGCTGGTCGCACCCTGCTAGTTTTCGAGAAAATCGCATTTTAAATTTTAAGTACGAATTTAAAAAAAAATTTTTAAATTTTTTGCTGACGTAGAACTATTTTTTCCTAATTTCTATTTTATTTTACGTTCATGTGTAAAGTATTTTTTTTTTTCAATTGAGCTTTATTTGTTGTTTACACATGTGGTACAAACTAAAGGCCTGCACGGGTCAAATTTTGGATTTTACCCGACCCGATACATTTTGGACCCGATTCCGACTTTGAAATATTCTTCCCGAACCCGTCTGAATCCCGATTATTTTTTAATAATGCCCGAGTTAGGCCTGAATTCCTTATATAATAAAAATAAATAAAAAAAGAAATATTGACTGCATTAGCAAACGAAATTTTTTTTAAATAATGAACTATAGTCCAGTCAATTTAGAACAGATTTTCACGAATAGCGGAAAATTGAGGTAAGTCCGTGGATTTTTGCATAAGGTTTCCTTGTGGGTTATTAAATAACCCCCTAACGGTTTTTGTCGTTTTCTTTTCGGAAACTATTAAGTTTATTAAGATGATGAAGGTTAGGTAAAATAATATTATTTAAATCCCTACCAAAAATCTTCAAATGTTTTTTGTATCTTGCCTCCTTTTTGTGTCATCGAAGAAAGAAGAACTGTCATACATGGATCAGCAATTTGTTCAAGGAACTTTCGGGCTTAACCTTTTGAGGGCTCATATTCGTCATGAAGTAGCTAAGAAAAATTTGTTGAGAGCCGGATGCGGTCGTGGTCCACTCCCCTTTTACCTTAGCATATATTCGGCAAAATACAACAGGAGATATTATCGAGATATTCTTGATGTCAGTTGGCTAAAAATTCGTATTAGCAAGTTAATTCTTAGGAGAGTACACTGTACTAGTCAATTTTTTTTCAACCCATTACGTACAGGTGTTTTGATTTTTTTTTGAAATTCTAATTTCCTTTATTTATAAGACTTTGGTAAAATTAAAATAAACACAACAGTTATCAAGATGAAGAAGGTTAGATACTTCTTCATCTGGATAAACCTAATAGTTTCCGAAAAAATCGTACAAAAACCGTTAGGGGGTGTGGTTTATCCTCATTATCTCTTCAAGATCACCACCTACTGGTGTTGACTTTTATGGGATTATTTAACAAACCTCAAGGAAACCGTATACAAAAATCCATGTACTTACCTCAACTCTCCGTTATTTTTTTTAATTTGACTGGACTACTTGTTATTTTTATAAAAAAAAAGTATCTCACCAAAAATGCATTACTAACTAATGTTTTATATTAAATATATTATTTTTACTTTACTTGGATATCCTTTTTAAACAACCCATAGATGTCCGAAATAATATTAATTCCAGAAAGTTCGACCCCGACCCAAGCTCGAAATTACGCTGTGTTATCCGGTCTTAACTCGACCCACGGGCCGGGTAGGGCTTAGACGCGAAAGTCAGGCCCGAACCCGTGCAGGTCTCTAGTACAACCTATATATAAACAAGTCAATAACAACCACGGTATTATAAGCAGGCATTACCATTTATAGCGCCTTCGCTTAGCGTTAACTTTGCTATCGACGTCCTTGGTAACGCCAACAATATTATTCACTAAAACTAATATTTTATTCACCGTACGTATTCTCCTGGAAGATAAATACTGTAACAACTAAATTTAAATTTTTTCTATTATCACTCTCCCAGGCCTCCGGGAAATGTCTCGGTATCCCGGTGGGCCAGCACGCCCCTGCACAGATGCATGAGTTATTATTTCATACATCAGTCACCTAACTGAGCAGGATCTGCATATGCACAAGATCGCTGATTATTCTCAAAACAAGACAAAGCATGTGCTGCTCTTGGACATTAGAGAAGGTCAGAGCAATGAAACGTAAATTTCATTCTTCATCCAAATAATAAGACGTACTTACAGATAATACAACAATTTGGAGTTGAGACGCAGAACTATCCGATGAGCTGTTCGGTCACCTGCAGTGGTTAATGATTATGATCACTTACAATGACTCAGTAAGCAAACGATTATGCGAAGCCCGAGCATGTAAATGGTGGCAGTTGCTACATTATGCTCCCGGCGAGAACTCATTTAGACAACACTATCTTCAAAGCTGATTGCACGCTTATGAATATAAGAACGCTCGCGAGGCTCACAAGACAACTTGTCGCTACTAACTTCAGATGGGAACCACACCAAAATGGATTATGACCTGTCACGCATACATATTCCCACTTCCCCTGCACTCGCACAGTGGAACCTGACGCGAAAGAGTTATACTGTCGATGTAAGAGTAACACACTATACACAATTACGTACTTTATTTGTGAAATTCTCAGCACTACTATTAGTCACAATTTTATTCCGTACCTACATGAACAAGCTAGAATAATCGCAAAATGAGAAAAGCCTGCCGACGTTACCTGCGTAGTAGACGAAACTACGTTCGGACGGAGTTTATTCTTTTAATAGGAGGATGTTTTACTTGTCAAGATATTATACCTCTCATTTGCTTATTCCCGTTTTGCACTGTTGCGATGTTGGTGCGAAAACGACGCTCAACATTGATGACGTCGACAAGGTTTTCTCATTTTGCGATTATTCTACCTTCAAAAACCTTTAAAATATTCAATAATGATAATAAAGTTTAATTTACCGATTTGAAAATTGTATGCAGTTTTTTAAACGTTCATTAAAAAATGATCGATAAAAATTTTCTCCTATAATAATACATTGAAGGAATGTTAATTCTTAATGTTAATGTTGAGTTCAACTTTGTTATTATAGTAAGTTAAATATTCAATTTATATAGGTTTATATCAATTTTATAAATAAAAGTCTTAATAAAAGTCAACTCCATTATAAAACTTGTGATCATTGAAAGATGACTTAACCTCAATAAATTTTAGTTTTTTTAATATTTTAAGAGTTCTTATGATAATGCTTTTTAAAACTGTATAAACGAAAGAATATCGGGGCGTAAGCTCTCGTCTTCAACGACCGTGTATTCAGCGGCAGAAAAAAAGGATACACTGGTTTTTCCTCTTTCAAAAACGAAAAATGGAAATATTTTTGAAACTTAGCGCTGAAATGTACTGCTGTAATTAAATTCTCAAAATTTCTAATAAGCCACTACTATTCAAAATTAAATTAAAACATTCAACAAATAATTAAACTTATATGAGCAAAAAGGATACGCCATTTTACCAACTTTTATTGTATGTGAGAAGAGGACAAATAAATCCGGATTTAGATGTGCAATAGGGGGCACTCACCTTGATTTACGTAATTATTAACAACTGGATACCTGTGTTGCTTTTGTAATCAGTTTTATGTAACAATTACTCATATGTTGTTTTATTGATATTTTTGTAAAATATATTATGATATTATTATTAAGTTAGTTGGCGAAGAGTAAGTTTATACTTATTTATTGTAATTAAAAATAGACGGGTTTTATTTAGAATTTCTTTTTTTTATTAATAATTAACCGTATAACCCACATCAGAAGTGGGATCAATCTACTAAAAGTACCACAAAGTGTAGTGTTGTGAAATTTTGGCATTATGGAGCAATTAACGCAGGTCCTGACTGAAGCCTTACAACAATTGAAAGATAACAACTCCGGGCAGAATGTGGTGAATGCGACTAGTTCATCAATTGAAATTCCAATATTCGACCCTTCTACAGATGATATGGGGGCCGCAAAGTGGTGTGAAGAAATTGAAAAATTAAGTCACACCTTCAATTGGAGTGAATTCGAGCGAATGTTCAGGGGTGCCAGTGGACTAGCAGGAGATGCGAAAGAGTGGTTTTCTTCGTGGCAACCAACAGAGAAAAACTGGGCGAATTTTAAGGCAGAGATCACCGATTTGTATCCAGTGAAACGAACCCTTAGTGAGCGATTCCGTAAGGCAAGCTTGTATACCAGTAGTAGTGCGACCGGGTACTGTGAGTATGCTAGAAAAAAATATCTTTAATAAAGGCATTCAATTTCAATCTCTCAGATGCACAAATATTAGAGCTTGTAATTGGTGATATGAGATGCTAATGTTAAAACAGCTGCATTTAATAGTAATGTTACGACCGTAACCGGTTTGCTAACGTTACTAAATAATTATAAGATGAATAAAAATGACGCTAATCCTTTGTTCAGTAAAAAATTAAAGCGTTCATACCCATTCAAAAACAAAGATGAATTGAAATTATGCTACCATTGCAAGAAAAGTTTAAAAAATAAATTCGGTTAAATCCGGAAAACCCTTGACTGATAAGATTGTTTGTACTTTCTGTGCCAAAACTGGCCATCGTATGGCAAAATTAAACGGGAGAGACAACCTAACGTATCAAACGTTCATTATTTTTATGTGAATTTGGACAATGATTTCTGCACTTCATTTAAAATACAAAATTTTGCAATCAATTGTTTAGTTGACACAGGAGCTGAATGCAGTCTGCTTTCCGATAAAATTGTAAGACGGTTACATTGTCATTTAGAACCAAGTTTTACCATGTTGAAGGGCATTGGAAATAATTTAATCCCGACCAGTTCCAAAACAACATTGATTATCCAAAGGGATGGTACTGCTTTTAAAATTGATTTTTATGTTGTTGATAGCTCCTATATGACACCGGATGCTATCTTAGGTAGGGATTTACTAAATCATAGAGGAATAAAAATTTGCACTGACTTCCGCGGAACCCGTATTAATATTGATGATTTCTGTAAAGCCGATACTAAAACTATCCAACATGTAACTTATAACCATTCTCCTAAAGAATTACATTTATACATTTACCTCGGAAGCCAAATGATCGGAGAGCAGGGTATTGTGGGTTCATAAGATTATTTACTAAAAAGGCGCCAGGTATTTTTTATTATTTTCACCATTAAAAAAATACCAAAAATGGTCAGGAACACATGAAATGCGATGAAATGAAAAACAGACATTTGCAGCTATAGTTTAAGATATAATGAAATAAAAGTTAAAAAAATTGATCACAAAAAATATAAAGTTTTAATATGTATCACCTATGTACGTAAATTAATAAAGTTAAAAAATCTAAGATATGTGAATAGAACAAAAAATTATCACAACAGAACTAATCTGTACCAGTTACAGTTAAATAACTTTAAATGCATTAAGATCATAGAGATAAAGGTAAAAACTTCCAACAAAACGTATGATGGACTAGCTACATTAAGATATCTTCAAATTACGAAAATCTCCAATTAGTTAACAAATAATAAAATATATCAATTAAATGGTACCACCCAAATGATTTACACCAAGTGTACAATTGTTTAATTAAACATAATTTAGTTGAGAAATTATTTATGATAAGATGTATACCTTTTTTAATCAAATTAAATACCTATAATGGTCACAGGTCCACCAGAGGGATGAGTTTTTCTTTTTCTTTTTACATCAGACAAGGTCCGTTGTGCTGCAAAACTTATCAGTTGAAGATGATGCTTGGAGAGATAAAGATGAAATTGTCGGACAGCCGTCCTTCCATAGTTCATACAGTTTCTCCAGCAAGCAAATAAATTACCAAAGAAAAAAACCCAATATTTAGTATTCCATTTTATACCATAGGTGATACTAAAAACCTAAATATTTCTGTTAGCAAAAGACAGATTTTACAGTTTCAAAAGCTACATACCTAGATGTAAATAGGTTTTCACATAGTTAAACAGAAACAGAATTAAACAAAAATTTAATTAAGAAAGAACTTAAAACATCTTTATGCTTTAGCTGCCAAAGCCTGAGAAAGATATCTCTAACAAAATTTACACTCCAGGTGTTCCTGATTTCTCTATCAATAAATAACAAGGAATAAAACCTTGTGGAGAAAATAAATTTTGTACCCGTTACACCCCCCCGATTGGTGCCAAAAAAATTAACGCAGTTAATTTTTATTATTTTCCTAACTTCTGCTAACAGCTTAAATAACTAATGTTAGTAATTATACCACCATACAATAACCCATCATATACCTAAACTACCCTTAGCTATTTACACTACGAGTAAGTCTTTATCAAAGATTGACAAAAAACTCTAACCACTAAAGCACTACCTCTCTGTAATATCAGCCAACAGAGATAATATCTGCAAAAAGCCAGTAAACTAATTTACCCATAAACAAACAATAATAGAAGAAATCGACTTCCCTTGAAAATAAATAATCGATAAAATCATTATTGTTATAGGATTATGCAGAGAGCATTCCGAAACACATGATTCATTTAGTGTCAGATCCAGTTTAACAAAAATTACCCTACACCTGTCCTACACCTAACAGTGCAATATTCCTTTACACTCTACATCATAAACTGAATTCTAAGATTCAATGGTATATTAAATTAATTCTTAACTCAATCCGGGATAATAATTCCATGGCCATGGCTAAATTTGTCTCTATCAAGGAAAATTCGAAACTAGACACAAGAAATATCATTCACTCCAATCTTTTGCACTTCTTACACGAGATCACTCAACCTAACTCTATCATACAATACTTTTCATTCACTTATGTCCAATTCGCATCAACATCTGTCTTTAAATCTTTCGTATGGTAACGACCAAGATCAACACCATCTTCTGACATCAGTCTATAAACTAAAGGTGAAATCACCTCTGCAATCTTACACTTTATATATTTAGGCTCCAACTTAGCCATAAATTTCTTCGAAGCATCAGACAAGATATAATTTTTCTTCCACACGTTATCTCCTACTTTATAAATTGGAGATTCCCTCTTCCGAAGGTTATAAGTATGGCAATTCTTTCTGTAGGCCTTATCAAGTCTAGTCTTTACATCTTTATACAGCTCGGAAAGCTGGGCCATATTTTCAGCGTACTCTTCCCGATTATAAGGCTGAAGATGATTAACATTAAGTTCTTCAATTTTGCCATATACCGAGCCATTCGCAGGAACGTACCTACCAAAATTAAGAAAGGAAGGGGCATAGCCAGTAGATTCATGTATAGCTGTTCGCAAAGCATGCCCAATCTTTGCTATATTTCGATCCCACTTTGTATGATCATGATCTTTAATATATGAACGAATGGCTGTCTCTACAACTCGATTGACACGCTCTACAGGATTCACTTGGGGATGATAATTGCAGTTAAACCACAACTTGCACCCATACTCATTAGCCAATCCCTTAAACATATGACCAGTAAACGATGTGGCATTATCACAAATAATAATTTGCGGCGATCCATAAACCAAAAATACTTGCTCCTCTAAAAATTTCACTATTCTCTTGGCAGTAGCTTCTCTCAGTGGATGCAACAAACAAAACTTTGAAAACCAATCTGAAACGACAAGTAAATAACGATTTCCCTGAGACGAACGTGGAAAAGGTCCAATTAAATCCAACGCTATCATCTGCCAAGGATACGAGACTTGCTTAGGCTGCCCCATATATCCTGGGCGTGCTTGATTGGGGGTCTTTTGAGCTAGACAAATTTGACATTGCTGAACGTACCTTTTCACGTCGATCCGCATGCGTGGCCAATAAAACAACTCTTGCAACCTGTAAAGTGTTTTCTGGATTCCCAAATGAGCAGCTTTAACATCATCATGGACCATCCGTAAAGCATCTAGACGATAGGACTCGGGGACGTACAATTTCCAAGCAGGAGAACCATTCTCCGTCTCAAAATATTTATACAGGCGGTTTTCACGTATCAACCACTCAGGATAATCATCAGGTGAACTTGAAACATTTTCTAACTTCTTACTGTAGCTTTTATCTAGCAGACATTTTTCAGGTTCTATTTCTAAGACAGCAACTTCCACATGAGCTCGGGATAAGGCGTCGGGAACGACATTTAGCGCACCCTTGCGATGTTCTATAACCATGTCAAACTGCTGGATTTTAACTGCCCATCTAGCTAACCGTCCAGAAGGGTTCTGTAATCGGTTAAGCCACAACAGACTGTGGTGATCAGTAATGACTTTAAAGTGCACTCCCTCTATATAAGGTCGAAATTTCTCGATACCAAATAACACACTTAAACACTCCTTCTCAGTTACTGTATACTTTTTTTCTGGTGGAGTAAGTGTGCGGCTGGCAAAAGCAACGGCGATCTCATTACCATCAACATCCTCCTGGGTCAACACGCACCCTAAACCGACATTTGAAGCGTCGCACTGGATCGTAAATAACCGCTTAAAATCCGGGCTGGCTAGAACAGGAGCAGACACGAGAGCTTCTTTAATTTTCTGAAAATTTTCGGTGGCTTCAGGAGTCCAAGAGATAGTTTGCTTTTTATGTTTTCCCTTTATCAATGATGTTATAGGTGCTGTCAAAGATGCAAAATTAGCAATAAATCTGCGATACCATCCACACATCCCTATAAAGCGTTTTACTTGAGTAACATTCTGTGGTAAGGGGTACTCCAACATTGAACGAACTTTGTCTGGGTCAGTCCTTAAACCCTCTCGATCGACAACATAACCTAAATACTTTAAAGATGATTTGCAAAATTCGCATTTATCAAGATTGATGGTAAGTTTTGCCTCTTGAAGTCTCTCATATACCTCCAGCAATATCTCCAAATGTTTTTCAAAAGTAGGTGTGGCGATTATAACATCGTCCAAGTAGACGAAAACATACGGCTCCAATGATGGTCCAAAAACGGCATCCATAAGCCGTTGTTGTGTCTGAGCAGCATTATTAAGACCAAAGGGAAGAACTGTAAATTCAAAAAGCCCTCGAGATGGTACTACAAAAGCTGTCTTCTCTATTGAGGAAGGTTCCAGAGGAATTTGCCAAAACGCGGCCTTAAGGTCAATGCTACTGAGATATTGACTACCTGACAATTTATTTAAAATATGATCAATCAAAGGTAGTGGGTACGCGTCGCGCTTGGTAACTGAGTTAAGACGACGGCCATCAAAACATAACCTATAGTCACCTGAAGATTTTTTCACAAGCAGGACAGGAGAAGCCCAAGCCGAAGAGGATGGCTGGACCACACCTAACTCCAACATTTTATCGAGTTCAGTACTTAGATGCTCTAGCATATACGGGGATAAATTATGATGACGTTGTTTAATTGCATCGGTATCACCTGTGTCGATCTTATGATGAATTTTATTAGTTCGACCTAACTTAGTTCCGGACTCCCATGATAATGTTTTAAATAGATTAAGAACATCCTCTAATGCTGTAGATTGTTTGGAATCCAATTCACATCTACAAATAATTTTATTAATAGCTGCCACCTCATTCACGCTATCATGACCACACCAGTCTCTGACCTTATCACCTACAGAAATGGTTCTACTCTCCCAATCAATCATTAACCTAAACTGACTGCAAAAATCGTTCCCCAATATGAGAGCATGGCGAATAGAGGGGACTAACCACAATCTCACTACTTTACATACCCCATCAAGAGATACAGGCACTTCAACATATCCGATTATTTGCTGGGATCTGCCCTCGGCTGTTTTTACATTATACGATGAAGACTCATACACATTCAGTCCAAAAATATTAACTAATTCTAACCCGTTCTCTCCAATTAAGGAAATCGAAGCACCGCTATCAACAAGCCCTATAACTTCTCGTTCATAAATTCTCACACTCACATGAGGTCTATCATCACACTCTTTATCTACAAATTCTAAAGATCCTACACGATTACCGGTTTGGTTACTGGTTTGGTCTAGCAACTGTGACTTCGAATTGCAACGCTGTTCTAATTCACGGGGAAATGAAGACAAAGGTTGTGATTTACAAAATCTCGACACCTTACGAAGCCATTCCTTCCAATCAGGACTATAGCGTGGATTTTTCCAAGCCTCGGTGGCTAAATGAGACAGTCGAGGTAGGCTCGGGGAACCGCACTGTCTCTTAACTAGTTTTTTGAACACCTTTTACAGTTCGGTTTGATTACCCCAGGCTGACCACAACCCCAACAGATAGGACCCTTCTTCGATTCTCGACAGAACTTGCGAGTGTGACCAGTTTTCCTACAATTATAGCACGTAATTTCACAAAGCTGAGCTGCTTTAGATACCCTCGACGAGGTTCTCGGAGACAAAAATGACTTAGGCAAAGATGAAGATAATTGAGGTTCGCTCGTAATCTCCTCATATGCAAGATCCGGTTCTAACAATGCTACATTTTTCTTAGGGGGAGGCTGAAATTTTTGTTGCGCTAAAAACGCACCTTCCAGGGATCTACAGATTTCTGATAACTGACTAATAGACCTAATGTCGCATAGTGCTAATTGAGTTTGAAATTTTGGAAGCAGATTGCGTTTCACGGTTCTTAACTTGACTTCTTCGGAAGGCGACTCCAATAATCGGCTAAACAAATTTAACATCGCCGCGATATATAAAGTAACTCGTTCACCCTGGCCTTGAGTTCGACTACGAATTTCCTGCCAGAGTTCCTCATCGTAATCGGACGGCAAAAAATCCTTCTTTAAAGCATTTACTAACGCATCCCAACTACGAACGGTAGACCTAATCGAACGATACCAAACTAAAGCTTGGCCCTGAAATAAATCAACTGCAGACTTGAATAGCTCATGTTTTGGCGTATTTCGCGCGATTCGTAGTTCTTCAATTCGTTGCAAAAACGCGTTTACTAATTTCCCATCAAACGTAACTCCCCATTTATGAACCGGTGTATATTTCGCACAAGATCCGGCAACGTTATTAGTGGAAATATCATGACTAGAAGTGTCAAGGTCACTTTGCTCTATTATTTCAATTCGCGTTTCATCCAGTGCTTCTACTACCCACGTCTGGTGCTGCTTATATTCCTCTATGTTACCTTCTGTATCTTCAGAAGTATCAAAACGATCTAGCCTTCCTAGAACGTGATTAACCTTCGTCTGTAATTTCTTATTTACATCGGCCCTAATACCATCAAAACTTTCCAACAAAGATTCAATATCCTTAATAGTAGTCCCTACTTCTAATTTTTCATTTTCAAAGTTAAAATCTGGCGTGGGATATTTAATTTCTCGTCTATTTATATCGTCACGCAGCCTGCGTCTTAAATTTTTGCGTTTTGTGTCTAGATCTAATCTATCAGACTTTACACCTCTCACGAGTAACTCGTGATTTATTTCAAAAAGTTTCAAAAAATTTGGTTCTAATTCATAAAAATTTGCCATTTTGTTCTCAACTTTCTTTTATAAATAAGGAAAAATTCTAGTTTACTAGTTGATAATTTTACAATAGAAAAGAAATCACTAAATATCTTAGAGGCAAACCTAATAATAGGCAATCTCAAATCTATGTAAATAGTATAAAGACTAACCAAAGGTTTAGTAGAAACCAAAAACTACTACTTATCCTTATTAAATTACTCAAAATTAACCCAATTGTCTAAACATTTCTAATAAAATCACATACTAAATAATTCTCGGGCCCCCACGTACAGGCGTCATTTGTATAACCATTCTCCTAAAGAATTACATTTATACATTTACCTCGGAAGCCAAATGATCGGAGAGCAGGGTATTGTGGGTTCATAAGATTATTTACTAAAAAGGCGCCAGGTATTTTTTATTATTTTCACCATTAAAAAAATACCAAAAATGGTCAGGAACACATGAAATGCGATGAAATGAAAAACAGACATTTGCAGCTATAGTTTAAGATATAATGAAATAAAAGTTAAAAAAATTGATCACAAAAAATATAAAGTTTTAATATGTATCACCTATGTACGTAAATTAATAAAGTTAAAAAATCTAAGATATGTGAATAGAACAAAAAATTATCACAACAGAACTAATCTGTACCAGTTACAGTTAAATAACTTTAAATGCATTAAGATCATAGAGATAAAGGTAAAAACTTCCAACAAAACGTATGATGGACTAGCTACATTAAGATATCTTCAAATTACGAAAATCTCCAATTAGTTAACAAATAATAAAATATATCAATTAAATGGTACCACCCAAATGATTTACACCAAGTGTACAATTGTTTAATTAAACATAATTTAGTTGAGAAATTATTTATGATAAGATGTATACCTTTTTTAATCAAATTAAATACCTATAATGGTCACAGGTCCACCAGAGGGATGAGTTTTTCTTTTTCTTTTTACATCAGACAAGGTCCGTTGTGCTGCAAAACTTATCAGTTGAAGATGATGCTTGGAGAGATAAAGATGAAATTGTCGGACAGCCGTCCTTCCATAGTTCATACAGTTTCTCCAGCAAGCAAATAAATTACCAAAGAAAAAAACCCAATATTTAGTATTCCATTTTATACCATAGGTGATACTAAAAACCTAAATATTTCTGTTAGCAAAAGACAGATTTTACAGTTTCAAAAGCTACATACCTAGATGTAAATAGGTTTTCACATAGTTAAACAGAAACAGAATTAAACAAAAATTTAATTAAGAAAGAACTTAAAACATCTTTATGCTTTAGCTGCCAAAGCCTGAGAAAGATATCTCTAACAAAATTTACACTCCAGGTGTTCCTGATTTCTCTATCAATAAATAACAAGGAATAAAACCTTGTGGAGAAAATAAATTTTGTACCCGTTACAAACTATTTTATCAGAACTCGTGAAAACCCCGCTGAAAGGTGATCATTCGACTTGCTTACTAGAATTGCTTTCAAAATTCAGAGATAATATTACAATAGGAAATTCGGTCACCGCAATAAAGACTGGCGAATTAGAGACTAAGATAAAAACACTTTCTGGTCCAGAAACATGTGCAAACTTGAATATTAGTTAAACATATTTGGAACAACAAAAAGATTGATTTGTGACAGAGGCACCAATTTTACCGATTGAGTTGTCCGGGAATTATTGTCTAAGTTGGGTATTGAGCAACATCTGATTGCTAAGAGCGCACCGCGAGGCAATGGCCAAGTAGAGAGGTATGTCTCGACCGTGTTAGACTTATTAAGGGTTGAAATTGATAAAAAGTCAGAATCGGCGAGCGCCGTACCGAAAGTACAAATGACACTTAACACTACGGTACAAAAAACTACCGGGTTTTCACCCATTTATCTTTTAACGGCACAGCTTGTTGATGATCCAAACATACAAGCTCTAATTAGTAATATTTTAGTACCAATGAACAATAACTTAGAGAGCGATCGAAAGCTAGCATATGATCGTACCCTTCAACAATCTGACTATTCGAGGCACTATTTCAATAAGACTCGAAGAGTAAACAAGAAGGTGAAGGTCGGAGACGTTGTCTTCCACCCATCTGGCAACTCTCATTTATCCAAGTTAGACCCAAGATATGAGGGACCATTTGAAGTCCAGTAAGTGTTGCCAAACGATCGTGTCGAACTAAAAAATATGGTGACGAATCGAAAAAGAGTTGTTGCCCTAGACATGCTGAGGACTTGGCCTGGTGAATTTGATGGAAATTTTAACTGATTATGATTGTAAGGATTAGTGCGTAATTAATGGCACGCCTTTGTGAATAATCTTTAAAAAAAATCAAAAACAAAAAATATATAGTTTCTTCGATATGTAGAGCCATCACGCAGTGTCTGTGTAAGCTCTTAATTTTTGAAGTTTACCTATCACGCAGTGTCTGTGTAAGCTCTTAATTTTTGAAGTTTAGCTATCACGCAGTGTCTGTGTAAGCTTTTAATTTTTGAAGTTTAGCTATCACGCAGTGTGTGTGTAAGCTCTTAATTTTTGAAGTTTAGCTATCACGCAGTGTTTGTGTAAGCTATTAATTTTTGAAGTTTAGCTATCACGCAGTGTCTGTGTAAGCTCTTAATTTTTGAAGTTTAGCTATCACGCAGTGTCTGTGTAAGCTCTTAATTTTTGAAGTTTAGCTATCACGCAGTGTCTGTGTAAGCTCTTAATTTTTGAAGTTTAGCTATCACGCAGTGTCTGTGTAAGCTCTTAATTTTTGAAGTTTATCTATCACGCAGTGTCTGTGTAAGCTCTTAATTTTTGAAGTTTAGCTATCACGCAGTGTCTGTGTAAGCTCTTAATTTTTGAAGTTTAGCTATCACGCAGTGTCTGTGTAAGCTCTTAATTTTTGAAGTTTAGCTATCACGCAGTGTCTGTGTAAGCTCTTAATTTTTGAAGTTTAGCTATCACGCAGTGTCTGTGTAAGCTCTTAATTTTTGAAGTTTAGCTATCACGCAGTGTCTGTGTAAGCTCTTAATTTTTGAAGTTTAGCTATCACGCAGTGTCTGTGTAAGCTCTTAATTTTTGAAGTTTAGCTATCACGCAGTGTCTGTGTAAGCTCTTAATTTTTGAAGTTTAGCTATCACGCAGTGTCTGTGTAAGCTCTTAATTTTTGAAGTTTAGCTATCACGCAGTGTCTGTGTAAGCTCTTAATTTTTGAAGTTTAGCTATCACGCAGTGTCTGTGTAAGCTCTTAATTTTTGAAGTTTAGCTATCACGCAGCGTCTGTGAAAGCTTTTAATTTTTGAAGTAGAGCCATCACCATGAGTCTGTGTAAGCTCTTAATTTTTTTTAAAACTTGGTTATCACGCAGTGTCTGTGAAGCTTATAGTATTTGAAGCCGGGCCGTCACGCAGTGTCTGTGTAAGCCCAGGTTTCCGACAATAGTTTTGATTTTTGCAAAGAAGAAGAATTGATGACAGATTAAGCTATTCAAGGTTTTGTGTTCATCTTTTTTTTTTCATCAGGTTTTTCAGACCGAAATCCAACATCTTAATTCGAGAGCGAATTAATTGTCATGCTGGCCGTGGGAGAAGAGGACAAATAATTCCGGATTTGGATGTGCAATAGGGGGCACTCACCTTGATTTACGTAATTACTAACAACTGGATACTTGTGTTGCTTTTGTAATCAGTTTTATGTAACAATTACTCATATGTTGTTTTATTGATATTTTTGTAAAATATATTATGATTTATTATTAAGTTAGTTGGCGAAGAGTAAGGTTTATACTTATTTATTGTAATTAAAAATAGACGGAAATTACGTTATTTAGAATCTCTTTTTTTTATTAATAATTAACCGTATAACCCACATGTATTTATAGTCTCTAGTACTATAAAAGAAATTAAAAACGTCGATATATAACTGACAAATATTAGTAATGAGCTAATGGTAAATCTTATATCACTTCATTATATACTACTTAAAACAGTAGTTAATCTGTAATGTTATAAAACTCTAATAAAAACACTTTTATATACCCTTTATATAACCATCAGTAACGAAAACGTTTATTGAATAACATTTGGCTGAACACCATCACGTGTAAATTTGATAAAAGCAGGATACTTACTTGTGAACAGCTGATAAGCTTATCAGTCTTATCAGCAATAACATTTATCGGATTGGTTAGAGTTGTCTACTTTAAAATTCAATTCATATTATTTACATTAATACAGCAGAAAATTATGACATTTGAAAATTAGATTTCGTTTGACTAAAATGAAATAGAGTAAATTAACTTTTGAATGTTGATATTAAAAATCCTAATATAACATAATTTTCTCACCCCCGCCAACGACGACCGCTAAAGTATTCTAGTTTGATTTTAAGATCGACTTAATATATATATAAAAGTAATTGCAAAATTGCAAACTATCTTTATTTTAATCAAATACTGGAAAATTTATTCTAGCAGAGAAACTGAAGTACTACTTGCGCATACACATAATTTACCTCGAGTTCGAATCGAATCTGTTAAACGGTGGGATGGTAGTAGTACGTAAAGGAAACGCGAAAAAGATGAATTCTAAATTGGAATTCAAACAGAACTGAGCAGAAATCATATATCAAACGCAATAAGATATATGAATCACTGAGACACATTTTATGCAAAT
This sequence comes from Agrypnus murinus, assembly GCA_929113105.1. Lineage (NCBI taxonomy): Eukaryota > Metazoa > Arthropoda > Insecta > Coleoptera > Elateridae > Agrypnus > Agrypnus murinus. Next base: position 151,517,398 of record OV816028.1, read on the forward strand.
TAGTGAAAATCTCATACATACAGATTGCGAAGCGTGCTAATGTAGCCATTATATACATTTCTGTTAAGGGGGGTACCCATTTCTACTGCTTACAGTTCGCTTTGGAGCATATATCCATATTAATGTTACCATATTTCATTATCTCATTCATATGGAAATCTCAAACAATTAGTCAAAATTCCACTGTTGTTGCGCAAAATTATTTTTCCTATTACGTTACTGTTGTATTTTCGCTAATTTTTTCCACCCTCCTCTCATTTTCGTCAACAATTTCCGTCTTTATAATATAGATGGAGGCGAAATGAACGCACGGCTGTATAAGTAGTGATGAACGGTCAAGTGAAACAAGTGTGTGGAAAGAACAGAGGGCACCGTATAAAATGGTATGAAATTAATGATAACCAGATTTTTTGCTTCCGGACATAATCGGATTAGGTTTTCATATTTAAATAGAACCGTCACACCCTTCTCTCAGTACTGCCTTGTCTAATAAATCAGTAATTACACTTATCTAATCTTCTTGTTCGAATGCGTTTCATTCGGATTTTGGGTTTAGTTCAATTTACGGCCACGGCTAAAGTTTAATCGTATTTTAAAATCTATCGGATTCACGTTACATCCGTGGGTATAGTACTTTTGGGCTAGTATTTAAAAAATATTTTATTATAGTTTTAAAAACTTTTTAACGAACAGGGTGATGATAAATCGAAAACTTTTTTGGTTAATCTTCCTCGGTTTGTTTGGCTTTTAGAAGATATCGATCGTACTTTATGCACTAACAGTACACATACATACCCAATTTGTCTTTGCCTTAATAGTACCATAATTCTAATATCCCCGAATTTAATTAACTTTTTTATAATGGTAAATAAAGTTCTAACATATTCCATGCATAAAAATTGTTTAACGGGTTTTTAAATTAAAGCTATTAGACTAACCTGTCATCAGTTTTTAAGTAAGAGCTGATTCCTTTAAAATTATAACAAAATACGATATGGAAAACTACTTACACTAGAAATTAGTATTTGGCTAAACAGCAGCCAGTACAGAAAAAAAAACACTTTTTAAGAATAACTAAAATCCTTCAGATAGCTAAAAATTCATAAATATATGCTACTAATAGTTGGACAAAATTTATTAAAAATTAAAAAACATTAAAAAAACAATCAATCGCCAAGAGAACCCAATAAAAAGAAGAATAAACATAGAACACCAAGGCTTACAAAAGTTTCTTTGCTTTTTTTTAAAGTGTGAGTATTAGGGTGGTTCTTATTTAGGTTATGTTGGAATTTCCGTTTTGACGGGTGCCCATTTGATTCCAAAAAAGAAAACTAAAAATTTTAAGACCAATACGAACTTCCTATCTCTATTCTTATCATTCGCTGTAACGAGGAAAAGTTTCCCATTTAAAATACACAAATCAGCAGTGTTATGGCAAAACATGTTATCTGCCATTTTTGTGATTTTGCAGGATTTGAAACAAAAACAATATCTAATATCACTAGTACATAGTGATTTTCAAAAGTAATTTTTCAAAAGTAACTAAAGTAAAAACAACTAAACCCTTTGATCAACTTAAAATATACTTTATTTGTGGCCATTTAATGCCAAAAGTGCATTTTGAAAAAAAGGACAGATAGCATTTTTGCCATAACACTATTGAAATGGTTGAGAAAAATTTGAAAATTAATTTTATGGCATTAACGGGCATTACTTTTAGGTAAAAAAGATATATGGGGCATTCGATTTTTTCCAAAGATTTTCAAGTAAATTTGGAACTAGTGTAGAAGTGATGAAAATAGAATGGCGCTCCAATTTATATATTTCACCTAAAAGTAGCATCGTTCAACCATTTGTTCCAGTGATCAAATATACAGGGTGTTTTTTAAATAATGGTTTTTGGCATAATTGGTAACATATGAATAAAGGAAGAAGGCAAAAATTCATAAAATTCCGCACTATCTCAAAAACAAATTTGCACTAAAAATTGTTGGGCACCCGGAAAATTAAGCAAACTGAAGACGGCCCTGGTGTCTGGAGGAGGTTTTATTTCTATGCTAATAATTCATTTAAATTTATTTCAAACAAAAAGATGTTTACTATTTAAACTGTTTATAGGTAGTAATAAATACATAAATGTGTCAGCAAGTAGACTATATAATGACAGCACCTAAATAAATAGGGTTTTTTTTGTTATTATTACAACTACTGCATTTCCGTATTAGGCTGCAAATCGTTATTTTTATTGATTATAATGAATTTGAATTGTATTTAATCTCGGACATAAAAAATAACGTAAATCGGTAGCTTAATAAAATCAATTAACAGTTAAAATTACTGTAAAACGAAATATTAAAAACATTACATGTCCTTATCCCGAAATTATCATTTGCATAGCTGCAATTAAACTACTAAAAACGTACAACAACGTTCATTTTAAAAATAACAATGGTATGGTAATGGTATAATACGATCATTTCGATCGATTAAAACAGCGTAAATAATTAACGACGTGACATAACCTTGTATCTGGTGGAGCTATTCTCACTATGTTGATCATTCATTTAGTTTACTCCAAGCAAAAAGATGTTTACTAGTTAAACTGTTTATTATAGGTAGTAAGTAATAAATACATAAATGTCCCAGCAAATAGACTCTAAAGTTTTTTGTTATTATTACAACTACTACATTTCTGTCGGTGTTGAGGATTAATCAATTACCTTCTTAAATCAGTTGACTGAAGATCTAATTGTGACATTTCAATTGCAAATATTATTAACTTTCAACTATAACCTCTTAATTCCAGACTACAACTAAATTTAATTGCAATTAAACGTAGTTTCAATTAAAACGTCAATTGCAATTAGAAATTACAACTAAAATTGTTACAACTAAATACTATTTATGAAAGTTTTAATTTAAATAACAAAATAACTATGAAGCTCATTCTAGTATTATGTAATAACAGCAGATCACATTTCAGCCTTGTCCCAGACTTTAACAAACCCTAATAAATAAAAAGAGCAATAACTTCTGACCACATTTTATTTACGTTTTAAAGCATAGACAGCCATAAATTAGCTTTTTTATGTGACATACAACAACAGTTTTTAAAAGGCAGGTACATCTAAAAGGGTATCACAGTTTTAAATTAGATTTGTACGCATTAAGGTAGGTTAGTGTTACATCACAAACTTTATAAGGAAGATTTGCTCTACCCTATTCCACCTATCTACCATTCAGCCAAAAACCTTCAATTAAAGCACACCCTGTATAGATAAGAATTGAAAAAAGTGTGTATTTTAAATAGAAAACTTCTCCTCGTTATAGCGAATGATTAGAATAGAGATAGGAAGTGCTCATTGGTCTTAGAATTTTTAGTTTTTTTTAATCAAATGGGCACCCGTCAAAACCAAAATTCCAACATGACCCAAATAACAACCACCCTAGAAAGTATATTGGGAATATTCTATGCAAAGTATAAAAAATATCTAAAATTGTCAAACAACAGTCACTGGGTGATCTGGATGGATTGACCCACTTTTTTGAAAACTATTTGCCGAAGCCATGTATCGCGATCTTGATTATGAAACATTTGTGTCGAGTCTCTAAAAACCTTTGTCAGTAAGAATTAGTCTTCGACTCTGAGAACGGAGGGAGCACCATGACTTAAATCTTTTTTTAAAAATTGATGCTTGGCCTTGTCACAGATCGGCGAAGTATCCATTAGGTGTCACTGCAAACATTAGCATATCAAGTGACACAAGGGATAGGGCCAAGCTTATATCTTCTTAGTTTTTAAAAAGATTTTGATGGAATTTGGTACAGATAAATTAGATTTAAATTCCGATATTTTGACATACAGATCCAAAATGACCAACTTCTAATTTCGCCGCATATAACTCCAGATTTCGATTTTTGTATGGAACACCCTGTATATTTTAACATTTTTGGATTTTACGGGTTAAAATTAGTATAACCACGTTGCCAAATTGTAAATCTTGAAGATACAGTTTGATCAGTAGCTCTTCTCTTGATTACTTTTTATTTACTTAGCAAAGTACGCTTTAATGTGTATCATTGAATTTGTATTCTTTGTGCTCTTTATTGTAAAAGTTTGTAACCTCAGGTGAAATCCAAATATTTGATTTTGTAAGTTGTATGCTTGTACACAATAAATATTACCGAAAAAAGTATTAAAATCTTAATAAATTAATTCCATTTTAAGGAGGTTACAGCGGATCTTTGCGGGGTGAAGGGCAAGGGGATATCTCCTATGCTTTTACATAGGCTCTAACAACAAATACCAATCGATAAAAAAATAAATTAACATTCTTAAAACTGAACAAAATCATTTTATTATGAATGCCTATAATGCATTTATTAATGATTTGTATATAATAAAATAATTTAAGTCGATTGGAGTGCATTTGTTTAATTGTTGAAAGTGTAAATAGGAATGTAAATAGGTTAAGAATCGTGGCAACACCTCAAAGAAATCAATCGATTTTGTTGGTAGCAGTGTTAGGTTTCAGCTTTCGATTGAGTTGACATCCTAACCTCCAAATGTCAATACCAAAATATAAGTGGAAACATGTTGAATGTTTTGTAATTTTGTATGCAATTACAGATGGGAGTATTCTATTTTTTAACTTTTGTATAGTCTAAAGATTACAATCTGCTCAGCAGATACAAGAAATATATAAAAAGTTGTTGAGGTTTAATACATATATTTTTAAAATTAGTGTGTTTGTATTACTGATTTCGTGGATATTCCGATTGTGATGATAAATTGTATTCATTACATTGCAAAAGGTAATTTTACATTTTGCAATATTTCCGTCGAATTTGTATTCTGATATTATTAACGCATAAGACTGAATTGTTCAACATAATTTGATTAATAAAATATATGATTATTAGTTAATACAATAAAATATAGATTATTATAACAGTCATTATATGTCATCATTCTGTTCTGTTATTTGAATTCGCGAGCTATGAGGTGTTGTCACATCTCTGCTGTCTTTCCACATATGTCGTGAAAAATTCTTGTTATGTTTACTTTAAATTATTATTGTGCATTAACTAGACACAAGATTTCAAAAATATTGGGCAGCATTGTTCTTCGAATATGAGAGTATGTCATTTTAGTTTTTTATCAGATTCCCTACATTTCTTCATCAGAATTTTTCGTTAAAACTGCTAAAGGTTAGACGGTCTCCATAAGAGCCCATGTTAAATTCTGGATTTTATTTTCCATTTTTTTCGGGAATGGTACACAAGAAAATTATAAAAAAAAGTTACCGAATAGAATAAGTGTCAAAGAACTCGAGGTTTAAATTTCACGTCATTCTCTACATTTTTACATTTCGCTGTATCCTCCTTAACGGCAAGATATTTTATTTTTATCAATACCAGAAACAAACATTACCTAACTCTTAAATTACTAGCAATCACAAAATTATCTTTTTATGTTGCGTGTTCAAAAGAGATCTATTTGAATACTGGAAACAGTAAGATTTTATTTTTTAAAGTTGATATTACTGAAGGACAGCTGTTCTTAGAATGCCAAGCTGATCGTATTTCCGCAGTGAATTCTTATAACTGGAATGCAACGCTCGCAAAACTAGCAATGCAGGCGCCGCGCGCCGTAGTCCGGTTATGGGCCTAACAGTTTTTTACTTTATCATCATGGGATGCATTGTATTGTGTATAAATGCAATATGCTCACGATAAACGTAACGTAATAAAATTCAGTTTCATAAAATTTTACATTTTCACCTTATAAATTATCCAAAAGATCCAATGAATAATTATTTTTTTTAACAAAAATATTTCTTTACTGAAAATACTATTGCATTCATATCTCATTTGACAAATAAGCTACTTATTCTATGAAATGAAATATAATTAATCTAATTTCATTCAATTTTTTAATTCATTAAGTAGCAATTATCATTTATGTCACAAATATATTGGTATATATTGTACTTTGAATTTATAATAATTTTCAACAGTACAGAACTTGACGTATAATACACCTGGAAATCTGAACGAGGTCCTGCCGCTTATCGGGCTTTGTGAGTTATCAGACGAGGATGGGAATACCTACGTCGCGCGGATTGCCTAAAGTTAGCGAGACTAGGTGAAAAACAATTATTGCATAATTTCTAGTATTGCCCACTGTAGTGCTACTTATTGGGTGTTCGGGAGACCACACGACGTTCACCCATAAAACTGGCAGTCTTCTACCCTATCCTTGTTTCCTTGGAAACTGGGCAATGGATGAAGCTCTCAGGTCAAGTGTGTGGTAGAGAAATTCGTGAGAATTATCGACGGTTACTCATACCGATCAGGGGGAGCCCTGGTATATGATACCGGTGTGGGAGGATTCGAATCTCGCCTTGGATAAGGTCATTTATGGTCACCAACGGAACCCGCTGTTTGACCAAGGTCATCTATGGTCACCAAAGGAACCCGCTGTTTGACTGAATCTTAAGTGAGGAGAATCGAAGTTAGGTTTATCCCGCCTTTTGGCATATGGGAAACTGCATGCCGCCAGGTAAATGTGCTTAGGAGCTATCCCGACCACCCTATGATCCGGACTGCAGCAGGGTACAGTGATTGGGAGAAGCTCTGAAAGCCATTCCACTTAAGGAGAGTTGAAGAGGATACATAGCCTCTCACAATCAAGACAACTTCTACTTAACTAAACGGGTACACACTGGGAGTCTATAACGTGTAGAGTTAAACGAAGCTCTGTTGATGGCCCACCAAGCCTATATATTGGTAGATCGGGGTGGCAAAACCATTAAAAAAACCAAGTCCCGCCACAATTGAGGTTGGATTCGATCGGGCAGTGGCCCCAACCCCTGTCTCGGGGAGGAGCTTGTGAAGGTATGAAATAGGACTGGAGGGCTCTCTCTATTCAACTGAGTTAAGTTGGGGGAGTAGTCCTATTGCTGGACGAGGTACTTCACCCCGTATGAAAGAGGACGGGGGGTACCGGCGAGTGAGCACGTGTTAAGTCGATTGCTCCGGTACTAGCCTGGATAGCTAGTAGAGGGTGGATAGGCAACCTCGCTCCGACCAGTGAGCTGACTTGGAGCAATTGCTATGCAATTCGCGCGCTGATTGAGCGTATCTCAATTACTTCCTCATTGGAAGGAACGTGGAGGTGTGTTCACACGGGGACTCCACGTAAAACATTCAGATAATCTCTGTAGTGCTACTTACCAAAATAGCTCTAACAAATGTTTTTATCTCTTATTTTCAATTCGGACGCGTGAGCTAAAACATGTCTTATGAAACTAATACTTTAATATACTATTTGCTGCTTAATCTTTTTTATATAGAATTTATTACATTATGATTTGGGCAGTGGCGTAATTAACATGTGTCAGTTCGGGGCAAAGCCCCGGCGCCCGGCGACTTTGGGGGGGGGCCATTGTGATACCTGAAAAGGCTAGAAAAAGAGACTTTTAAAATAAAAAATGAGTAAGTATAAATAATACCGAAGTATTTGTTGATATATTTATTATTTTATTTATATATTTATTGATATATTTGTTATTTCCTGTGTAAGAGTTGTTTTAAGGATTTATTTTTAATCTTGTTTTTAATTTTATTTTTGTGTTACTGAGTTATGTTTCTTATTCTTAGGATGGATTTTACAAAATGTAGTGTATAGAAAGTCATACTATATGGTTTTATTCCTTAAATCGTAAGCTAGCATAACTTAGTTACTAGCCATCAAGACCTTTTGGTTACCAGACACCGTAAAACTGATCATCATTAATTTAAGCTAATTAGTTAGTTAAACAATTAAAGAAATGTTAAACAAATAGCTCTATCACAACCAACACAATAACAACATAATATTTTCCTTCTCCTCCTTACGTAAGTCGTTTACTATTTTGACGAGACAACTGCAACCGAAATTGAAATATGCAAGGTGCTCGTTGCTATAGGTACAAAAGTAGCACTTACGTGGCCAGAACAAAAAGGTGAATTATATCTAATTTTTATGCCGAGAAATCAGTTGCTGAAAATGTTGAAGGGTCACTAGGTGGTTTCCAAGGTTCTCACAACCAGCCACCTCATAATTTTCAGCCACGATTTTAGTGTCAATTAATTTTTTCATTATTATCAATTAAATATTGGGGAGGGGGGAGCAGTAAAGAAATAATACATTCCACGATGCGTAAGCTCTTTTCTACGTCGCGGGAACCTTTACGAGCTGTCTATCTCGGTCCTTAAAGTGTCCCCTTGGCCGAAGAGTTTACTTATGCATCTCGCAATGTAAATAACTTTTTTTTGTTTATTGTTTCCAGCCTTACTTTGTAGAACTCCATAATCATGAAATAAATAAAGATTAGTAAAAGTTTCACAGTTTTATTAAAATATAACCTGACAATGTTGCTTTGACAGCTATGCTGTCATTATCAAAGGTAATATAATTATAAACAAACACGTCGCTAAGGTAGATACAAAAATAGGTAACTAGATAAAATAATAATAATAATCAGAATTAAATATAATACTTCTAGTAACGGAGAATTACTGAGCTCAAGTTCTTCATTCATTAAAGGTACCCTGAGTTTGTGTTTGTATATCTCAAAGGCTTCTAAAATGTCTAATTTGCGTTTGTTATTACAAAAATGTAATAATTGAATATTATTTTGAGGAGTCATTGTGTGATTTTGTTCTAAAAGGTGTTTGGCATAATTAGATTTTTTAGGATGTTTATTTTTGTAATGACGTACGTGTTCTTCATCTTATGTCAAAATTTCGAAGTGTTTGTCCAATATATACCGAACTACAAAAAGAACAATTTAAACGGTAAATGGCCGATTTCATAATATCATGTGTTCTGTCTTTAGAATTAAATAAAAATGAAAAAGTGTTAGTGTTGGTTTTAAATGTTATTTTATAATTGTTGGTTTTTCTTAGTATATGTGCAATTTTTTCTGATATTTTGCCAAAATATGGTATAGATATGTAATTTGTGTCTTCGGTTTGATTATCAATGAGATATATTCTTTTGATAGCTAACGTATAATCTTTTTGTTTAATTAAAGTGTCCATCATGTTCGGATTGTAATGATTTGCATGTGCTAGTTGTTTAATGGTTGATATCTCAGATTTGCTAAAATCTGATTTTGTTAGTGAAATAGTTAAAGCTCTGTGTACTTTTATGTATATTTTAGAAGCCTTTGAGATATACAAACACAAACTCAGGGTACCTTTAATGAATGAACAACTTGAGCTCAGTAATTCTCCGTTACTGGAAGTATTAGATATTTAATTCTGATTATTATTATTATTTTATCTAGTTACCTATTTTTGTATCTACCTTAGCGACGTGTTTGTTTATAATTATATTACTTTTGATAATGACAGCATAGCTGTCGAAACAATATTGTCAGGTTATATTTTAATAAAACTGTGAAACTTTTACTAATCTTTATTTATTTCATAAATAACTTTTGGTAGTTTTAACTAATGCTTAACTGCACATTAAATTAATAATATGAATAATTCGGTTCTAAAAGTTATATTAGAAGCCTAAAAGTTAATACATCGGGTCTCAACCTTTTTAGTAAATCGAGACCCAACTTTAATAACAGTTTTTTGAAGTCCTAATATTTTTTTCTACATATATTTTCTTTTTACTGCTGATACGGGGCAACAAGGCTAAAATTTGGAATTTGGCAACACCGTCGGCCCCACCGTATTTTTGTCGTTTTCACGAGAAGTTCCGATCTGCGCACATTCTAAAAATGCACCTGCTAGTATAAATGTTGTTGCGTTTAGCGCGTTACTTATAGTGTGTATCTACTTATTTTTGAGTGTCACATTTTATTTTTGTATTAACAGAATGTATCTTTTCTTATTTTGGTTTCAATAATAAGTTTTTTCTAGTATTTTGTTTTTTCATGTCTTCGCGCGCCCCCATTTGTTATTTGGCGCCTCCTTAAAGGGGCGCGCCCCACAGATTGAGATTCACTGAGATTTTTGTTCTGACTCTCCCGTCGCACCTAATGCCAAATATCTGTAAATCTGTCATCGCTGGTTCTTGGTTAAAATCATGAAATGCTTAAATGAACATAAAAACAATAAAAGGCACAATAATTCAAATACATACCAATGTCTAATTACTAAGATTTTATTTTATTTTATCTAAATTTTCCTCTTTTTGCGACCGTGTGAGGGCCCTAATGCTTGTCTTGCCCCGGGACCCAATGCCGTCTTGTTACGCTACTGGATTTGGGTAAACCAACATAAATTAAGATCAAGATAAACTTGATTTAATTATTATTGATGGATCTTAGGTGCAATTGTTACAAGTATTTAGTTTAACATGTTTTACGTCTTGTCAATTTCTTCCAAATAAAAATGACCAAATTTTTTTAGATTTATAGATGCGCAACAGTAATATATAATATTTTTTATCAATACCAGAAACACACATTAATTATTTATTTATTAACAACCACCACAAAATTGTTTTTTACTGCTTGATCCTTTATATATACAGTTTACTATATGTATATTATTATGATTGGTGGAAACCAAGGTAAACTTAATTTAATTATTAAATGATTTCAGGTGAAATTGTTACAGGTATTCAATTTGAAAATTTTTATTCGTGTGCATTTATTCCAAATAAATATGACTAAAAGTATTAAAATTTTTATTCGATTAATTCGATTTTAGATACACCGGCAAGATATATAATTTTTGTCAACATTAGAAACAAGCATTAATTTCTTTTTTATTAACAACCAACACAAAATTGTTTTTCACTACTTGATCCTTTTTATATCCTATTTATATTATTATGGCTGGCCAGATAAACTTGATTTAATTATTATTAAATCATGAAATAAATAAAGATTAGTAAAAGTTTCACAGTTTTATTAAAATATAACCTGACAATATTGTTTCCACAGCTATGCTGTCATTATCAAAGGTAATATAATTATAAACAAACACGTCGCTAAGGTAGATACAAAAATAGGTAACTAGATAAAATAATAATAATAATCAGAATTAAATATCTAATACTTCCAGCAACGTAGAATTACTGAGCTCAAGTTGTATTTTAATAAAACTTTTACTAATCTTTATTTATTTCATGATTATGGAGTTCTACAAAGTAAGGCTGGAAACAATAAACAAGATTATTAAATAAGATTACCAAGATTTTTTTTATATTTACAATAATTATTTGATATTATGTTATATTATTATTATTGCGTATTACGTATATCTTTATGAAAATCATCTTTTAACAGTAAAAATACAAAAAAGATAATGAGTTAAGCATTACTATATATATGGACAATATCTCATTTAACATTAAATAAAATTCTATAAACTTTATAAAACTGTTTCAATTTAGGTGAGACAAACGAAGACGGATTGAATGGCCAGCACGATCAGCTGATTTAACACCTCTAGGTTGGTTTATTTGTATTGAGTCATTTAGAATCGTGAATCTGATAGACCAAACAATCTAAAGCATCGGATTCATGTTGAGATATCAGGCCGAAAATTATTCAGCGTACATTACAGTGTTTAGAACACAAGTGTCGCTCAAAATCAACTGGTTATTGGGGTACTATTTGATTATTTTCATTCATAATACTTTCTAATTTTGTAAAGCCAAGTACCAACTTTTTTTATATTTCCATTTAACTGGTGGGAAGATCTGCCAAAATCTGGGGGGGAGAATTACAGATGGTTTATAAAAATTACTGATTACGTCACGTTAGTGTACCTTTTTATAGTATATAAGCAAGTAAAATTGCCTTGTGTTAAAATTTTTCAAAAAAAACATTAAATATATTTACGAATTTTGTGCGGAACTTAATCACCTGTATATTATAAATTCGTATTTATAAAAACAACTTCGCCCAAGCGTGCCAAAAAACAAAGTAGTATAGAAGTGTTACTTGGATACTCAAAATCTGCCCCCATAGGCTCCCGCAGAAATTTGTCCAAGGGGCGCGCAAGCCTTGAATGAACGGCATGCTAGGGGACAAGCCTAGAATAAATGACCCGCTGGGGGGAGGGCAAGCTTAGAAAAACTGCATATTATATACAATTTTCAGTAAAACTCAAATTGTTCAACTTCCAGCGGGGAACAAATGCCCCTCCTTGCCCCCTTTCCGGACGTCTATGTCTGCCCCTATGCATTTAATCTGTAATCAGATCGGCATAACGAATATTCAAAAGTCACTCGATTAGCCGAAGAGTATGTGAGTATCCGAAAATAATCAGATTAACTTTCAATTTGAAGAGATAAAAAAAGATCTATAACTACCGTTTTTAAAGCATTTGTTTGAAAGTTTCAATGAAGATAGTCAGTCGAATGTTGGAGAAATTGTGTGTTAGGTTTCGGATACAAATCATATCAAGTCCAGAAAAAAAGAAAAAAGTTTACATTTCTACTCCGGGGTCTTATGCCATCCTTAGGATAGATAACATTAGTCTGGTCTCCATAGCAAGCATAACCTCATTGTAATAAGGTAAAAGTAATAAAAATAATTAAAAATTATTATCAAGAACTAGAAATTTTACTTACCTCAAATGTGTCCCAACTTCCTTCAAACTTCAGACTCAGAATTTAAATTCTTCAAGTATTTCATTGATTTGCTTATATAACTCAATTAGATCTTTTGTTTACTTAATTATTAATTATTAAAATATTTCAGTTTGTTTCGAAAGAAAACGAATTTTTGCTCGTTTGTTGGTCGACTGCTCCACTTTTCTATTTTATGTAAAATGAACATTAAAACCCATAATACATATTATGTATTTCATTATTAAATTATTCATATAAAATGGTCATAAAAACGTTAATTATGTATGTCCGCAATTTGCTTAAATTATTCAATTCTTATTAAAATTTTTGTTTACTTAAACTCATTAATTAATTAAACCTTCAATTTTGTTTTAAAGAAAAACGAATTTTGTCGTTTTTAAAAATAAAAAAGTTAATAAAATAAAGTTCGTTAATAAAGAAATTAAAAAAAATGTTTACTTCTGTATTTTGTATGAAACGGTCATGAAAAAAGGTTTCATAATTTGTATCCCATTTATTTGCTTAAATTATTCAATTGTTATTAAATTATGTATTTCAATGATTTGCTTAAATTATTTGTTCTAATTAAGTTTTCTGTTTACTTAATGGTTAATAATTAGTTATTTAAAGAAGCTGCAGTTGAAAATATACCCTCCTGACAGTATTTTATATAAAATGATTATAAAAAAGAAGTTGTTAATATTAAGGTCCAAGTGTACCCAAACAAATTTTAACGGTACATTCAAAAATCTAAACAAAATCACAGTAGATTTACTTATACTGTGAAAAACTACCAAATTCTGAAAACCGATGTTTATTAATTAAATTATTTCATGTAATTTACGTGAAAAATTAATTTTAGAGAAACTGCATATTTAAACCAAAAAAACCACTTCAGTTTCATAGTATTTGAACTATTTTCCCAGAATTTTAAGAAAATCGTACGTCTAGCGACTAAATTATTGCCAAAAAACCTGCTTTTTTGGTAAAAAGCAGGTAATAATTTAAGTGGTATTTTTTGGGTTAACTTTGAAGATATAGTTTCTCTAAAATTAATATTTCACGTAAAACAAGTGAAATAATTTACTTAATAAATATCGTGTCCCAAAACAAGTTAGGTAAGCAAGTTTTTAACATTTTATGAATGTCGGTTTCACAAAGGTTGATTAACTTCTGATTAGCTTAATCGTGATTAAATTTGAAATCTAGAAATTTCATTGGCTGAGATTTAAGAGACTTAAAATGTTATCCAATCATATTTCTGGATTTCAAATTTAATCATGATTAAGTTAATGAGAACTTAATCAAGATTTGTGAAACCGGCCACTAGAGTATTAATTTAAAACCAAAGTTATCATATTATTATAATATTATTTATGAAAAAAGAGCACACGTTTTTTGGGTACACTTGGACCTTAAGTATTATTGAGTGCTAAAATTATTCAATTAATATTAATTTTTTCGTTTACCTAATCATATCGTTTGTTGCAGTTGAAGAGTTATTTTGGACTGGTTTATTTTTGTGATTATAAAAGAATGTTAAAAGCTTAACATTATGTATTTCGTTGATTTGTTTAAATATTTTATTTCTATGTATTATTTCTTTTCTTTTCTATTCTTTTATTATATTGTGAATAATTATACCAAATTTCAAAAATATTGAATGTATAGTTTTTAAAGTTTTTTCTAAAAGACAGGTTTTTAAGGGAAATGAAAAAAATATTTTCACTGGTGTATTATTTCAAATGACCCTAAAAATAGTTATAAGAATTAATATTAAGTATTTCATGGGTTTGATGAAGTTATTCAATTCTTATGAATTTTTTGTTTACCTAATCATTAATTAAATTTCTAGTTTTGTTTTAAACAAAAACGAATTTGCTCATTCGTTCCAGTTGAAAAAGTATTTTTACTGCTTATTTTATTTGAAATGATCATAAAAAAATATTTGTCCACTTAATCATTGATTAATCAAATCTTGATTCTTGTTCGTTTGTTGGAGGTGAAAAAATTGCTGTATCTTATTTAAAATGATTATGAAAAAGTTTGTTAATATTATTCATTTCAATGATTTGCTTAAATTATTTCGTTCTTCTCAAATTTTTTGTTTACTTAATCATTAATTACTTAAAGCTCTAATTTCGTTTCAACGGGAAACGAATTTGCTCGTTTGTTGCAGTTGAAAGTATTTAAAAAAGCAATCAAATCAAAAGCATTTGAAAGTAAAGCATAAAAATGTTAATATTGTGTATTTCATTGATTTCTATTGATATATTATTCATATTGAACTGTTTGTTAATTGATCATTAACTAATTAAATCTTCACTTTTGTTTCAGCAAATTTAAGGTTAATATTATGCATTTCGTTGATTTGCTTAAATTATTTAGTTCTTATTAAATTTTTTACCTATGTATTAGTTAGTTAAATCTGTAGTTTTGTTTCAAAGGAAAACGAATCTTCCCGTTTGTTGCAATTTAAAAAATATTTTATCCTGTATTTTATATGAATTGATATATTTTTAAAATTCGGACCGTTATTTAGTCTATCTATTTCTTATTTTTTATTTTCATTACTTTTCTAATATATTTAATATAGTTTTGCTATTAAAAGATGTTAATTTTTTAATTTTAATATGTTTTTACAAGAATTATTTTCATAAGTTTATATCTTTTAAAAATAATTTATATTTCAGTTAAAATCATTTTTACCAATCGCACGAATATGATGCTATAATGGTATATAAAGGAGGCGATTTAGGAACTATTACTGATTACTATATAGCAGGGGTGCCCAACAAGTCGATCGCGGTCGACCGGTCGATCGCGAGGCCAATTTTGGTCGATTGTCGATCGCTCGCAATGTCTGGGGTGGAATTCCGTGTACCATGGACTTTGAAGCGATTGTAGAAGACAAAACTTTCCAGCAATAGTTTAATCATTAAAAGGCATTAGAAAATGAAATTATAATTTTACAAACTGACTTAATCTTACAAGCCAGAAAATCTGAAGAAGATTTTTGGAAATATGCCAACCGAGAAAAATATCCCAGTATCACCAAATGTAGCGAATATATCTATTCTTGTTTCGGATCTACATACCTATGCGAATCGGCATTTTCATACTTGAAGCTAACGAAGACTAAACAACGTTCTGTCCTGACTGATTCTCATACTGAAGACTTATTATTATTATCTTTGTCCGGATATACACCTAATTATGATTCCTTGGTTAGAGACATACAAACTCAGTCTTCCCATTAATGTTAAGGCAACAAAGTAAATTCTAAATCTGTCTTTATCTGCAGCTACTTGGAATTAATAAATATTGTTAATAATTATCCATGTTCTTTTAATTCCCCTGGACGTGAGTTTTTGGCCCTTTAAATAATTATTGTTGTTGTTTTTTACGTAGGTAGACAAGCCGTATATCTATATTTCAGTACGAAGTATACTCAGCGAGCTATTGATAGATTCGCAAAAAGTAAGTCATATTATTCTTTCATGGTAAATTTTCCTGGCCCAAAGAAAACGCGAAAGTGAAATATTGAAATCAAATTATCAGCCATACTGTGCATTTTTATAACAACTTTTTCATATTTACGAATAAATAGTACAACATACATTGTAGTTGATAAAAAAATTAAATTGTATTTTAAGTTGTTAAAAATCTATTTTGAAAAAGTGTCAGCAAATTAGGTACCACATGTACGGAATGCTGCTATCAATAGTTGGGTCTGGAAATTTATTTTCTTTATGAGCCTATATCTCGAAAACTTAATAAGTGATTTAAAAAATAAAAAATAGTTTTGAACATATATTTTACTTATCTACCCATACGTCGCTGGAATGCACCTTATACTGAAACACAGTGTATAAACATAGTATGCATTTCACACCCCATCTTCCCCCTTAGACTACGCCTATGACAACAAGTCGATCGCGACACACTTTTAAGATAAAAAGTAGATCTTATATACAGAAAAGTTGGCCACCCCTGCTATAGAGCAACTGTACAAAAACTAATTATTTTTTCTACTAGTACTAAAAAATAGTTGCGCATCATTTTTATTTTTTTGTAGTAAATATATTTAAAGTAATAGTCAATGCAAAATAAATAGCAATTTTTAATTAAATATTAATATTAAAACATAGAATTAATTTCTTAAGACTTAAAACACAAATTTGACGTTTCTATTAAAATCTTAGTTGCTACTAAAATCTTAACTTCCTCTTTTCCGTAAACGCGCATCCCTGTCGCGAGTCTTGAGTTCGTCGAATTTTTAATCCAATAGTAAATTACGCATTTATAAGTATTTTTCAATTATATAGTTCTGATATTATCTCTTTTTACCCAGAAACAAACATTTGATAACAAATTGCAGTAAATAAAAAGTAGTTTAAGGTCATCTTTTGTTGAAGAATAAATCGTTCGAGAATAAATAATTGTATGTTTACTTCATAAAAATGCGTTTTTCGAACAAATAAAATTTTAATAATTTTGAAAATTTTAATTTTAAATATGCGAGGAAAGATATTTATTAAAGTATTAAAATAAAAACTAAAATATCTTCTAAAAAATAACAATGTAAACAATTGATCTTGATGGTGACAAGATCTCCACTATCAAATTCCATTACCATTATTTGTACATAATTAAAGAAAATATTCTTTGTTGAGAACCCCTATCGGAATTCTATTTTTTATGTAAAAACTAAAAAGCAATATTATCAAAATTTTAAAACATTTCTAAATTTAATTTGTTTATGTTGTTTAAATTAGAAAGTAATTTTCAACAAGAAATTTATAGAAAATCAAAAACTTAAATCTATTCAAAGTTTTCTTTTCTCAATGAGTTGTTTCGAACTCATTGTTGCAAACAAAATTCCGTCCAAAACAATCGTATAGAACAACTACCCTTGCATTTATGCAGAGTTTCAAATTGACAATTTTGATTTAAACATGTGCTTATCAGAGCAAATAAAAATAGGTGCATTAAAATATTTACAACAAGCATTAACTGATATATATGCGAACATTGTCGAATATTGTCGAATGCAAGCCGCTTATCACAGCATTTGCAGACCATTAATTCCAAATCACGTTACCGAGATTCAAACATTATAAAATAAGCGCTTCATTTCACAGCCACCTATTGTTTAAGAGAGGGTTAAATAATTGAATTAACGATGCGACGTAAGAATCGACGTGCGTGTCATTTACTAAACTCATTAACCAGAAAGGGAAGATGAAAAGCAGTAAATGCAGCAAAACTTCTTTTAAAAAAAGATACACAAAATAAAAAACGAGGATTTTAACTGATAATCATTTATTTATTGCTTTATTCCTGCTAAATTTGTAGTCTACAATTATTTTTTTTAATTAATAATATTGCACAAAAATTATTTATTATTCATTTAATATAATACAGAAATGTACACTAGTTGTGAGAGAAAATATGTAATAGAATTATCAATAGAATATAAATAATTTATAATTTTTTTTACATTAAATTTAATAATTTATACAGGGTGAATCAAAAAAGTTATTTCCCCTTTAAAGAATAAAATCCAACCCAACGCTTTTTAAGCAATTTAAAATATTTTAAAAATATTACTTCAGCATTAATTGTTCAAATTTCATTGCACCACCCTGTATAAACAACCCAAAACAAAACAATTCAAATAACAGTCAATTATTAAAATAGCCTACTAAATTTTTGATCACTTATTAAAACTCACAAACTCTTTTTTCTTGCTGGCCCGTTCCTCGTTGTCCTCATCCTTGTCTTGATGCGCCGTCATGTGTCTAGTGAGATGATGCCTCTCTCTAAAAGATTCAGCACACACTGGACATTTTAATTTATCCTCTCGCCTTTTCTTGGTAAAATCCACTGCGTCGTTTTTGTGATGCGATCTCATGTGATAAACTAAATCGGACGTCATTCGAAAGCTAATGTTACACTTGGCGCATATATTCTGTGCCGGTAGCGAAAGCGCGGCCAAAGATGGCGGCAATAACGTGCTTAATATGGCGGCCGCCGGGTTTCTTATTTCTGTCGGGAATTTCAAATCGGGTTGCGCCATTTTTAACATTTCAGGTGGCGGTTGGAATTGTGGATAATTGTATGATAATTCGTGCCGGTACTGGCCTAACATTGCTGGTCGCATCTTTGGAAAGTTTGGTTGCAATAGATCGGTAGCCGATGGATGCTGATTTTTCGACAGAAAAGGATGATTCTCTAGGGCTATAGGAGCTGGTGTAGTAAAATTGTTTAGGTTTTCGTGAATAAATGTGTTTTGATATGCAGGAATGTTCTGAGCTTTAAATATGTGATTCGGCGATAACATGTTGGGATGATAATTTCTATTTATGATGGGTGGTGAAGGGCTTAAAGAATTTTGATAGTTGACGTCGGGACTAGCTGATAAGCTTGGAGATGCACGGGATTCTTTAGAAATTAAATTTACCTTAGTGAATGCACTCTTTTGAGTATGTTCTGTGTGGAGATGATTCGGCTTATTGGTGTTGATAAAAGCTTCAGTGTTGTCTTGTTGATGGTGATGATGATGATGATGGTTGATTTTTGGATCGCCAAACACCTGATGCTTAGTTAAAGCGTTCTGAATATACCTTGCGTGATTTTTCATTTTCTGCAGTTCGGCAACTTTTGATGAACTATTAAAGCTGTGATATTCTTGAGAATCATCGTCGTCTTCAATTTTCTCCACGTTGTTATTGATGGTATTTTGTTGAATGATAATTTCATTAGCGGACTTAGCTTGTTTATGTTTTAATTTATCGTCGGGAAGCATGAGGAAAGCGACATCAAAAGGTCTTTTTACCGTTTTTGTTGTTGCGGCCATCTGTTCTTCCGTGCTGGTTATTTGCACTTCGGTTTTAATATTATCACCTCTTCTACTAGTAATGTCCATTGTCATTTTTTAATAAATTTGTTTTTATTAAAAATTTCTCACTAAATTCACAAACTTGAAAACAAAATGATAAAATAAAAGCACTTCTTCAGTTTGTTAACTAGCACCAAACAACTAACGCCAACGCGGAGGAGCACGCCGAAGTTTTCCAGAGACAAGCTTTTTCGAACAATGTGCTCAGCCAGCAGTCAAAATACGTATTGTGGAAAAACATACTCGTAACGTCTAAATATTGTTAGATATTACAACCTACCCCCTTTATAAAACGCACGTTTCAGAAAATCGCCTACCCCCGTACGCGAGAGGAAGACAGCGTATTGGGTTTTTCTGTGCGATAGAACGAACGGGATTCTACCGTTTTCATCCTCGCCTATTTCCTGTAGCACAGTTCGTTTAGTTCAAACCACCCTATAGGGGTAAACTTAAGTTTAGGGGTAGTTTCAGACCAATAGAGCTTTAGAGTTGGGCGGAGCACTGAAATACGGTTATCCAATACGGTTTTCAATGTAACGGTGTCGAGACTGTGACGGTTCCGATGCACGGTTCGCTTTCAGAATTCTGTCCTGCTGAAAAGCATATTCTAATACGAATATGCTTTTCTTGTTACGATTTGATGCAGCTTTTAATTTTTTTTTCTGAAATTTTTATATTGTTGGTATTAACGTGTAAAATTACTCAATTTGCTTTAAAAATCTTGTACCTGTAATTACACAAGTACTTAATTATGGAATAAAACTTGAAAGTATTACATTGAGTACACAACTTTTCAGGTTTAATAGAGTTATGCATGTTCACGAAAGAGGTAATTGTTTTCTTAATAATTATGTGAGTTAGATTACTTTGATGTAATTTTGCTTTAACTTTTATTGACAATTCCTAAAGTTATTCTTCTTCATAATTGGGACGGAATCGAAATCAATATACCTTTTAATTAGGTCATCAATGTGAATTAATTAAATATTCTCATTTAGTTTAAGCAAAACATGTTTTACTTTTACTAAGAAATTTTTCTTTAAATCTTGCACATTTTCAATACATTTTGAAATAAAATAAAATAATTAGTACTAAAAATATCACAATACAAAAAGTAGACAACAAGATACAATACATGGAATAAAACTAAATATTCAGCACTTCCAATAATGGAAAATTACTAATCTCAATTTGTTCACTCACTAAAGCTACCTTATGTTTCACTTTCTATAGCTCGAAATCTTCTAAAATGTCTAATTTGTGTTTGTTGTTGCATAAGTGCAGGTATTTTCTTATTGAAATTCCAATAAGTGGAACATTTTAGTTTTTTTCTGATAATTCTGGATTTTGTGGATTACAACTTAGGCACTTTGAAGTATTTTCATAAGATTTTATTTAAACCACACTTTCTATACTAACGCGTCTATTTTTTTATATAATCTTTTTCAGTTTGAGTATATGCAAGCAATGTTGCTTTTGCAAATTTCTTGTGTGTAACACTATTGACTTTCATAAAGAGATTGCTGCGTCATAGGAGTCTATGTAGAGGTGCTGATCAGTCGAAGTTTGTCAGTTGTAGAGCGTCGTAATACCTTCTCTCGTTATTCTTCCGAAGTCTACATATTTTTGAATCTAGATAGGTATGGTAAACCTCGGAAAAATTGATGGTCAATACAGTTGAAGACAGATCATATGAAAATTCTTATTTTGCCCTGCACAAGAGTCAGACAGCGTATAACCAAGCGGACTTTCTTTGACTCCAATACATAATAATAGGCAGCTGCAAATCTCGGAACTTCTCCGTTTCGCTCTGTCCACGTGCAGAAGCAGCCTTTCTCTAGGGTTTTGGTGATATATGTCTGAAAATTACACAACCACATTTGCCTAGTTGCCTTTGAATGTGATTTGCTTAGGGAGTGGCATCGTCTGATATAGGTCGATCATAATGTAATTGTGTAGTCTGACGCCTTTCTCTTTATCACTTTTGCAAATGCATGTATTTTCTTTGTGTTAGTCGGTTGATTCAAAAAAGTTTTTTAATGGGAGACCGACCAGTCACTCTGTTTTACTTTTTATGGTATCAAATTTTTGCCAATTTGATGCCACGCAAACTTTGTTGGAGCACTTCAATACGACCTTCTTGTGCTACCTTGTATATGTATACGATACATTTTTATGTTTTCTAGAACTTTTATAAATAATAACACATTCTTCGCATTTATATCAAGTTTGGAAGCCTCGTATGTCACTCTATCTTTTTTTTCTGAGTGTCTGAGTTCAGCCTGGGGCGACTGGTTGTCACGCCCTGGTCGTCTCCGTAATACTCCGTAAGTGAGAAAAAATTCTCTATCTTTGAAGAAACTTATAATAGTATCTTAATTAATAAACTAGTCAATTGCAGGCCTGCAGGCGACACTGCTGCACATGTAAAACATTGAGCAAGCACTGGCCAAACGTATGCATCGATACCAAAGGCATTATTCTGGAAACAAGTTTGCAATTTTAAGACTATGCATACTAAGGATAAGATACTAAGGCACTCTCTGTAAACTGCAAGAGTTCTTAAAAAAACTTGTCCTGTGTAGACGCGACTTGGTTAGGGTATGCTAGGAACTTGTTGTCTTTGTATTGTATAAGAATAACTATAGACTCTTAAGACTATACATATACATTGGGGCTTATGCGAATTCTACGAACTATCTAGCACGTGATTATCAATTGCAAGGTCTATGGAGTATGGGCTAACTATATGCGCTACTAATTATGAACTATAGGGCTCTAAGGAGGCACGGTACTAAGAACATACTCTGAATTTTAAGAACTGTAGATCTTGAAGGCCATGAACAGTAACAATTGTAAATCTTAATGTCTGTAAGAACTTAGACACAACTGTTAGCAATAAGAATTGTTTAATTTTGAACTAAGATTATATTATAAACTATGAAAGATTGGGACTGTAGACTAGAATGATAAAGACTATACGGTTTTTTGGATGAAAGATTGCAAAACGTAGGACCATTTTTTCTAAGAATTATGAAGTGAAAAGTATGCTCTCTTAGAAACATGAACTGGAAAGTATAGTACAAGAGCAATTATCTATGATTGTAACTACGACCACGGACTGCAGCGGCTGTAACCTTCAAGGACTCTAGAGTATTACGTTAGGACGCCATTGCATCTATTAATGAGCGCTCAAGATTGTCCGTAATATGGACTAAAGATCATATTTTTAGCTGTAAACACTGCCGACTATACTTAGAGACCATTATTGTTAAATAATAATAATAATAATAATAATAATAATAATTGCTACAACCCATAACCTGGAAACCAGGCCCCAGAAGCTATAAGCTTGTGCGGGAGGGAGGGGGCGATTATTATTATTACGTAGGCCCTATGTGCGGCTGCAGCCGACTTACAGATGGAACAGCGCAAATCCCACATTTGTGTCACAGCTAAGGGAAACTGCAGAAAACCTTAACCAGATCTGCCGGGACCGGGAATCGAACCCGGGCCGCCTGGGTGAAAGTCCGGCACGCCAGACATTACACTACCAAGGCTGTATAAAGACTGCAATGACAAGGAATCCTTAAGCAGTACAGAAAAAACCGGAAGCCAGATAGCAAAAGAAAACTCAATGTTTTCTCTTTATGCATCTGTTATAGCTACCATTAGAAAGTGTCAGCCAGTTTGTGCGATTAGTGTAGTTTTAATAGCAAAAAGTGTGACATGAATTCTTATAAAAAATTAAAAGTAGACAGAATTGAAAATAGAGCGGCAATAAATTTCATGAAAAAGCAGAGAAAAAGTCCGACAATTATTCGGAGAAAGGTTATTGGAAATTAATAGAAAATTTAATTTTAGAAAATGCAAGATTAAAGAAGAAGGAAATTGAAAGAATACGTGACAGTAGAAACAAACAAACCATTTTGGGAATCTTTCACGGCCATCACGGAATGTCAAAGATCAGAGCAAGATGGGTGGTAGATTACACACACCAGCACAAAAAAAAGTGTGCCTGGCAACATCTAGATTCTAGAGAGATCAAATAAAAATTGATGCGGCAGCTTAGTAATGTCAACATTCTAAATCGTTTAAAAGTGCAATAACTGTTAAAATTCCAAAACTAAAATATAATGTGGAAGCGAAATAGCGAATACTAAGGATTATACGTACTTAGAACTAACAATTCTAATCTGAGAAGACGAAGAGGACTCAAGGACTTCCAAAGACCGTAGTTACTCAAGATTGTTGACAATGAGAACTCTTTCAAGGCTAAGCTATACTATTGAATGTAAAGAATGAATGAACTACAAGGTCTATAAATTCCTGGCAGAAGTGCCCAGTTGACCACCCCGAAGAGGTGATTTTGCAGCATCTCCCGTCCGTGATGGAATATCCACTTGCTTTGTTTTTTAAATTGAAGGTTAAACTACTTCAACAGCAAAAAGTTTTGTCAGCCTGAGCAAAACTTGGTAATAAATACGCGGTAGATCGGTTTTCTTAAGGTGCTGCAGAACTACTACACCTTAAAAAGCACATTTCTACCAAGATTTGCTAAGGCTAACAAAACTTTTTGTTGTTTGGGCAGCTTAACCTTCAATTAAAAAAAAACAAGTGGATATTTCATCACGGACGGGAGATGCTGAAAACCACCTCTTCGTGGTGGTCCACCACTTCTGCCAGGATGGGGTAAGGCTGACAAAGATATTCTTGAAGTACGGGTATTTCTCTACAAATCCTGTAAATTTCACCTGGATGTTATGTAACAGACGCAAATACTGATGAGTTAACCTTAATTAGGCCATTAACTCCAGTCGTGCCAGGATTTGCTTATAGGCCTATAAGAGGTTTTGTGTTACCTATACTGTCTACTTCCACATTTTCCATAAATTATCCGTATGTTCGATGACGGTCAAAATCTTGCGGTCGCCGGACTACTAGCTAGACTGCAAACTGGAGACTGTAGACAGTAGACTAACTGGGTTGCGGACTCGGAGCTATGGAAGTATGTGCAAACTATAGGGTGTGAATGTGGAATGTATACTATACATTATGTATACCAATATCTAATTATGAACTATAAACATGAAATCATAACATATAATTGACAATTGTAGATTGAGGCCACGGGCTATGATTAATATGAACTCTAAACATTATAAACTCTAACAAGTGTTGCGAATAGTAGACTTAATACTTGAATACTGACCTAAACTAAATACTGTCCTTCCACTATGTATACTTTAAAAACTGTGGACTAAAAAATATGCACTATTAATTAATATTAATTATTAATTAATAATTAATTAATCTAACTATATAGTGTTTAAATTCTATATTCTAAGAACTACGAATTGCTTTGCAACAAAACAACAAAACAAAACAAACAAAACAAAACAACTTGCGAACAAAACAAAGATCGTAAACCATAAATCATAGACCGTAGACTGTAGACCGTGAACTGTTAACCGTAGTCGTGTGGTAGACTGAAGACTGGTTTGTATAGTGTGGAATGCGGATTCTCGGGTCTAGAC
This sequence comes from Agrypnus murinus, assembly GCA_929113105.1. Taxonomy (NCBI): domain Eukaryota; kingdom Metazoa; phylum Arthropoda; class Insecta; order Coleoptera; family Elateridae; genus Agrypnus; species Agrypnus murinus. The sequence goes on from OV816028.1 coordinate 151,542,434, forward strand.
TGTGGAATGTGGACTGTATAGTGTGGTTACTGTATACTGTACACTAAAAATTGTAACTGTAGACTCTAATTGTGGCATGCAACTGTAGACTGTAACTGAAGGCTGTAACTGTACACTCTAACTGTAGACTGTAACCGTAGAATGTAACAGTAGACTGTAACCGTAGACTACAACTGTAGACTGTATGTAACTGTAAACTGCAAACTATACAGTGCAGACTGTAAACTGTGGACTGTAGACGACGTCTACGTCTGTCTGCATACTTCAATCTATAGACTATGAACTGTCGACCGTAGTCGTGTGGTAGATTGTGGTCTGTATAGTGTGGAATGCACTTTCAGGTGCAGACTGTTAGATGCGGACTGTGTGGTGTGGTTTGTAGACTTTTAACTGTATACTGCACACTGAAAATTGTAACTGTAGACTCTAACTGCAAAATGCAACTGTAGACTCTAACTTCAGGGTGAACGGACAAGCAGCCGTTGGAGATGTCGGACTTCCATAGTATCCGAGACTAGCCAGAAGACGGAAGGAGAGCAGTCGTTAGAGGTGTCGGGGAGCACTATGATTCGAGACTAGCTTGTGGGCAGACCACCCGGTGTTCACCCTTAGAACTGGCGGTTGTCTACCCAATCCCAGGCCTGTCTGGGCAACGGCTGACGTGATCAGAAGGAAATGTGTGGTAGAGTGACACCTAGGTGTTTCACCGAAGTATTTCTCGACGATGACTCTAAGACGTTGCGGAGGGAACTCTGCTAACAAGAGGGTCCGGTGTGGGTGGATTGAATCTCACCTGACGTCAGGGTCTTTTATGGAGCTAAGTATCCCGCTGTCTGACCTAGACGAATAAAGGAGAATCAAGAGAGGTTTATCTCCGTCAGGGAGTTCGCTCGCTGATCTATGAGAAACTGCAAGCTACCAGGTAGAGTTTCGGAGGTGACAGTATGAGGTCCGGCAATGGCTGTGCAGTTCCAGTAGTCGTATTCTTAGAAATCGTCTAGAGACCTACACTTAAGGGACGTTGATGCGAAGATACATAGCCTCTCACGTCCAAGACAACTTCACCTTAAAGGGTACACACCGGGATGCTAGATGCTAGTAGCCTCGAAACGAAGCTCTGTCAGGAGCACACCAGGCCTATAACTGGGAGATCGGGGTGGCAAGATCGTTTAAAAACCAAGTCCAGCCACATCTGAGGTTGGATACGATCGGACAGTGGCCCCAACCCTGGCTCGATGAAGGAACTTATGAAGATATGAAAGAGGACTGGAGGGTTCCGATGTACTGACCTAGGTTGGGGGTATAGTCCTAATGCTGGACGAGGCACTTGATCCCGTATGAAAGAGGACGGGAGGGTGCCGGCGGGTGAGCACGCATTAAGTTAATCGCTCCGGTACTAACCTGGATAGCTAGTAGAGGGTGGATAGGCAACCTCGCTCTGACCAGTGAGTAACTGGAAGCAATTGGTACGCAATTACGCGCTATTACTTCCTCCTGATGGAAAGAACGTGGGGGTATGTTAACACGGGTACCCCACGTAAAACAATCATGTAAATCATGTAGGCTCTAACTGTAACTATAGACTGTAACTTCAGACTGTAAGTGTAGACTGCAAGCTGTACAGTACAGACTGTAAACTGTGGACTGCATACTTTAGTCTGTAGACCTTAGACATTAGATTGAAAACTGTAGACTGTGGACCGTGGTCGTGTGGTACACTGTAGACTGCGGTCTGTAGACCTTGGAATTTGAACTGTGTAGTGTGGTTTGTAGACTTCAAGATGTATACTCTACCCTGCAAATTGTATCTGTAGACTGTAACTGCAGAATGCAATTCTAGACTGTAGCTCAAGGCTGTAACTGTAGACTGTAAGCGTAGACTGTGACCGAAGGTTGTAACCGTAGATGTAGCCCTATACTGTAACCGTAGACTGTATCCGTAGACTATAACTGTAGACTATAACTGTAGACTGTAACTGCAAACTGTAAAGTGCAGACTGTAAACTGTGGAGTGTAGACAAAGTCTACGTCCGTCTGCATACTTCAGTCTGTAAACTGTACACTTTAGACTAGATTGCAAACTGCACTTTAGAATGTAGACTGTAGATTATATACATTAAGCATAATATTAACAATAAGTACTGTGAGCTACAAAGAGCTATAAATGCTAAAGAATATGAACTGCATAATACCTATATATAACATCTGTTGACACCAAAAACTATAAACTTCAAACTGCAATTTTGAACCCTCGTAGCATTGTAGGGCATAGATTGAGAACATTAAGACTACTTTACATTCATACAAACAGCATGCACCATTGACTGTGAAAATGATTTACAACAAAAGCTATGAAGTTAAGGGCTCGGGTTTTACATAATGAATGGAGAATATGCTTTAGAAGCATATATTCTAAAAACTGTAAATTAAAAAAATATATACAGTGGTGTTAAAAACTCCTGTATATCACCCAAGCCTATTAAGGTTTTGAAGTTTAACACACATTTTTTGCATACTTTCGCTAACTGCTTTCCACTATTTCCTTGAATCATTTCTTACTCTTGAAGTACATGCATTGTGTTTTCATTTATTCATTCATGTGTCTCGGTACATTTTTTCTGTGGAGACAGCCAGCGCTACGTAGCTCTGGATGACCCAAACCCTATTGAACTACGCGATGTAAGAGAGCATCCTAAGAGCACCATAAGAGTCCCATCCCTTCTTTTTCCAATGTTTTTTCCTCATAACTTTTTCATTTTTTATATTACGCGAGAAAGTTTAAAATAAAAGTTGTAGACAATCGTATTGCCGACAAAAATATTTTATACAAATTTTTTGTCGAACCTACTGTTACAGAGATAATTTCAAAACAACACTTCATCCCTTCTTTTTAAAATGGCGGAAAAAGCTCATATGAATTTGAGGTCGAAAACTTCAATTTAAGCTTTTCTAGACCCCCCTACATGCTGGAAGGAAAAATCTTATGTAGGTAATTCCATTTTCCAAGTTAAGCCCATTTTTCGTACAGTTTGACTGGACTATTATACCAGATTACGTTTTAAGAATTTAATGTTAATATAGTATATTAACAAGTTTACTCATAGTCACATACGCATAAAGTGAATAAGACTTAAAAAGTTTGCGGTATACTGCAAAGTATTGTATGTTGTTATTTATGGTTATTCTCTTTCAGTGGCGTAGCCACGGGGGGATATGGGGGATATATATCCCCCACAAAGGTCAAAAACTTAAAAAACTAGATGAAATATTTGACGAACTGACCAAAAGACCACGGCGCCTAGATTTTGTTTTGTAATGGTTTTTGTTAAATAAAGACTACTATTCTAAAAATATTGTTTTCTATTCAGTATTCTTTAATATTTGCATTTTTTCCCATACAATCTATAAAAAAACCTAAATAAACAGTTACTATTGGTATACGTTAAGAGCCAAGCCCGCGGATTTTCTTTTATTATTGTATACCCCTCCCCAAGGGCCAACTCTGGCTACGCCACTATTCTCTTTTTATTGTCTTCATTAACAGCTTCAGAAAAGGTTAATGTATTTATTTACTTATTTATTTAACACTTTAATTACTTCTAATAAATACAGAAATGGAATTAAAGAAAAAATTATCCGGGTCCGAAAAATCGAAAAAGAAAGGCAGTGAAAGAGTTAGAAAGGGAGAAACTTCTAGAACAATTGAATAAACATTTTATAAAATCTGCTGAAAACAAAAGCGACGAAGAAAATATAAGCGAACATCAAAAACTTGCCATTAGACTATAAAAATTTGCGAGGACAGGGTTATGATAATGGAGCGAATATGCAAGGCAAGAAGAACGGTGTTCAGAGGCATATTTTAAATGTTAATCTCCGCGCATTTTTCTTCCCTTGTGCAGTCTATACTCTAAATATGTTAATTTGCGATGCAGCCAATGTAAATATAAACATTATAAATTTTTTCAGTATTATTCAAGAACTCTATAAGTTTTTTATAAGATATTGGGCCATTTTGAAATTGCATACTGAACTAGCATTAAAAAAATTGTCAATTTGTAACAGACAGTTTTTCTGTGTATTTTTTATTTCAAGAGCTTGTATATTGATAAAAATACTATTGGGTTTTCTTTTAGAAGACACCCTATAGTATACTATAAAAAGTCGACTTTCAATGTTTATTTGCAACGCCATCTAGGTCTAGTATTATTGAATGCAAAATTATAGAGTTTTCTTTGTATAAGTTAAGTTTGTATAAGATAAGTTAATTCTTAGTATATTTTTCTCTTGTATTATTTAAGTTTAACATTTTAGTTGCTATTTATCAATTTTTCGAATCACTTTGGTTGTCCGTTTTCATTAAATTTAATAATATTGATTATGGTGCCATCTATATGTGGTATTTCAACTACAAAATAACAATTTTTCAATAATCCCTATTTGGGCATGAATGTTTTCTGGAGTTCTAATTCGTTAACAAGCAATAAAACACAAGACGCTTCTTGTGGCGGGAAACAATTCCCTCTTCGACCCGTTGGTATTCTACAACACGGTCCGTCTTGTAAAATTTTCTTGACAATGCAAAACGTTAGTGTTATGGTGGATTAAACTTTTGGTTTGAATAGTGAGATTCTCTTTTGATGGGTCAGGTATAGTTTGATTAGTGTATATAATAATTTTGTGATATTTTGAAACTATCAGCTCTATTGTTTGGAATTTCTGCAATAACGAAATTAAACATTTGTTGTTGCTCTGAAGCCACGTTTTGCCTCCATCTTGAAAATCCCTCGGAATTAGGAAGGTAATTATCTTTTTATTTAATTAAAGTTTCTTCTTTCATTTATGCAATCAATAAACTTTTTCTACAAAATCAATAATTATTTATAGCTATATTAATCCAGATTTGCAATCAAGTTGATGTTTTAAGAAAATCGACAGATTTAAAATCGATACAGATTTTAAAACCTAGTTTGCTGTTTGATTTCCATAGTTAAAACTGCGAGTTGCTGTTAAATTTTAAAAAAGATCCGTTAATTGTATTGATTTAGAAATTTCGGAAGCTGCATTTGGATGTGAGGCCCTAACATTGGTCTTGTAAGCAGCAGTATTTTGAATCCCTACACATGACTGGAAGTCTTCTCCAAAAAGTTCATAGTAACCTGGTGATCATCTTCAACGAGTCGTTTGAAGTAACGTTTGAAAACCAAATTAGGTTTATAGAAATATCCAGGTGAGTTTTTTTTATCCTATTATTTCGTGGAAGCGTTAATTGGTTCTTTCTATCAAAATTTAAGAGTGGGTTGTTACAATTATGTGATAGAAATTTTAAACTTGCAATTTAAAGAAAACTTTTAATATGAGAATAACTAAATTTGTATGTGATTCTGAATTTGATTTTTCAAGTAAAATTGATCAACTTCAAACCTAATAAGGATCATAGTACGAATTTTTAAAATATTTTTTAATATAGTTGTAGTATTATTATAATCCATATTAAGATATTATTTAAATAACAACTGAAGGCCTTCCAGTTCCACTATCTAATGATTATTTTGTGTGGAATAAATGGTATTGTATAATAAATGGTATTATTATACAGTAATAATTTGGAAACGATTTTTACATATTTAACGGTTGTATTAAGAATTCTACTCACCTTCCCAGTGTCAGTTGCAACGGGCGAACAATCTCTTTGTAAATTAAAATTAATTAAGTCATATTTGAGATCAACTATTTCTCAACAAAGATTGGTTGGACTTGGAATAATATCAATTGAAAACGAAATTTGTGACAAATTAGACGTCAATATAATTTTAGAAAAATATGCTTCAATGAAAACAAGAAAAATAAATTTATAATAATTAGCCTTTAGTATTTAAATTTTTTATGACTGTTATGTATTAATATAAGTATATATTATTATATGTGTACTATTTATACTAAAAAATAAAATGTAATATATTATAATAATATATAATACTTATAAGCAGTCAAGTAACTTCTTATTAGCTGTTTTATAGTTTCTAATGAAAATATATTGTGTCAATAAATTTATTAAGGGCGCCGAAACAATCTCTGCATTGGGTCGCCATAACCCCTAGGGCCGCCGCTGTCCAAGGGATACTAGATAAAAGCCTAAAAATCTAGACAAAGAATTAGAAGGTAACGAAGAAGCCTGAAAAGAAAGTCCAAAATTAGTTAAAAGATTTTCACCATAACCTAAGGCGTACCGAACAGATGATTTCGGGTGGGTTAAAAAACAGAGGTCAGAAAGTGTATGAATGTCCTGTTGTATTTTAGCTGTGGTTATTGGCCTTAGAAAAGCAAAATTAATAAAAATAAATCTAATAAAATAAGTTTTAATATAAAGCGTTTAAATCCCAATCGAAATCGATTTCTTTCATTGCATTAAAAGTTCGTAAACGTAAATAAAAACGTAAACCCAAAGTTCATTCATTCACAAGAAAGATTTAAATTTTCACCAAATTAAAAACCTTAAAGAGAGAAATTATATTTAAAACTTTACAAGTGACTGGAATGGACATGCACACTACTACATGTTCCGTGAGAAAACACAGCCTAACTCGATAATTGGTGAAGGAAATAATTATCTTTAGCAAAATTTTCCAGAAAACAGTGAAAAAGCAGAACACCACTCAAACATCCTAATTCTAAGCATTACCAAATATGGAGTAGCCAATAAAAATGTCTAGTTAACAGCATGGCCAAATTAGGAATGGCAAGATTAAATAATAGCGCAGTGAGGAAAAGGTTTTTAAGGAGATTCTTAGGTTAAACACTAGAGTTGAAATGGGAAAACCAAGAAGAGGCCATAAAAATGTAATACTATAACCTCCTCGAAAAGTACTTAACCAACCGTACAATACCTAAACAAATTTTGGAAAAGAATTCAACGTTGAATTATGGTATCGTTACTAGCTTTAAATTAACTCAGTTATACAGTTATTAACTTATTAACTTAAGTTATTAACTTAGTTATACATTAACTCAGTTATATGAATTCAGTTATACTTAAATATAAATACCAATCCTAGAATATGAGAAAAAGAAGGGGTAGTCGTGTTTAAGACTTATTTTCAGTTAGAATACATATTGAATAACTTATACAGCTAATTTGTTGGAGTTTCTGAAAATAGTGACTAAAGAAAGAACCCCCTCCTAAAAACCTAACCTCTTTTATTTCAAGAATGCTTCAATCAGAAACTTATTTATTCTGTCAGGAAAGCCAAAAAATAGGATTAGGTCCACAATCCTCTAATAATTCATGACGCATCAAAGTAGTATAGTGGTAGCAGCAAAGTAATAGTAACAAGTACCTTTTGACAAGGGGGATTCGCATTTCTGCAACATATGGACAAGTGGTATTATGTATAACCCTGGAGACCTGTCAAAACCTATTTATTCGCTATACAATACGAATGAGCTGCCCCATCATCCATCCACATATTATACAGAATACAGTGACAGAGTCCCGCAGGCCAGAGCGACAAAAACAAGCTGTAACATTGTTATATCGCTTCGGGTTGTTGAATTTGTAACACTCCTTGACTCATTTCCCAAACTATAAACCTAAGGGCAATTCCTTTTTATAGTCGCGGTCAATATTGCCTTAAGATTTTATCACAGATGCAAAATTAGATTTTCTTATTTTTACTCATTGCACAGTACTGAAAATCAATATGCACTTGCAGCAGTTATACCGTATGATTTTAAATAGAATCCCTCTTTCACGCTCAACAGGGGGTCAGAATTAAAAAACTTCGTACCATATGTGCTGAAACCACATAAGCAGGTGTTTCATGGTGGTGGCGACACAAAGCACCCTTATTTGAACAGTAAACAGAATGTTAAGTCGAGGAATTAACAGGATGATATAAAAATCAGAACAGATAATTCTCGTCATCCCCCTAAAGAATAAAATATTTAATTAATCTCAGGGAAAAAATGTTCAAAAACAGAACTTAATAAATGATCTTGTTAGTATTAAAACAAAGGGGGGTGTTTGCTGGAATATGTAAAAAATGGACTAAAACAAGAGGCTTTGATATAAAAGAATTCCCACTCATTCTATCTAACTTATGGTATGAGTTTGCAAACATACAGCCGGGTGTCCATTAATCATTTTTATAATGAAATCGCAATTTGTACATCTCTATATTTCAGAAAATGTTCCGCAAGAAAATTAATTACAACTTTTATTTTTAATGAAGCGTAATGAAATTTTTAAAAGTCCCTCAAAAATAATTTCTTTCGTCGTTTGTCTGGTGTGCATGTAACCATGTAAAATGTTTAACATTGTTAACACACTTGAAATGATATTTATTCTAAATGACTGATAAGAATAAATAGAAATACGCTTTAAGGGCCGGTTTTTTAGTTTTTGGTTAACATTCACTAAATGATAATCACCATAAGATACATTTGTTAAGACAATTTAATTCAAAATAAAATACTTAGAGTTAGAGTCAACTTGAGATAAACAGAGATTGGAAAATCGATCCCAAATAAAAAAGTTTGGAAGTATAAGGAAATTAACACTTTTTATAATAAAATCTGACTAAAATAATTGACTAATTGTCAATAATCATCCACATGTGTCAATTAACAAGCAATTTTCTGGGAAACTCACAGCAGATTACTCAGAGATGTCGCTGTTTTGCAAATGGGAATAGAGTAACTGCATCTAGTTACCTAGGCCAGCTGGTCGACCACACAACCGCAAACCGCCGCCATATTGGGGCAAACGAAGCACGAAATTGTTCATTATTTGTTCTGAATTGAATTTAATCAAATCCACGTTTACTTTAAAAGGTTTTTCTTATTCTGAAAGATCCAACCTCTAATATGTCAAAAACGTAAAACGTGATTTTAATTTGTCCATTATTAAAAAAACACCCTTCTCTGCCCCAATATGGCGGCGTTTTGCGGTACTCTGATCGACCAGCGCGACTTAGGTGACTAGATGTAGTGACTCTAATTGGTAAAACTTATTACCAAGCGGCTTTTTAAGTCTGGAAAATCATTATGTTAACCTCTAGATTACTCTATGTGAGCTTTTTCAATGAAAACACAGTGAATTAGTTTTATAAACGTGTATCACCTAACCTAACCTTTCTGCGAAACTAACCTAAAGTAAGTTTTAATCTTACTTATCCTCTAACATAAGCAAACCTAACCCAGCTTTAACCAGATATATAATATAACCTAGCTTAAGTTCTAACCTAACCTAATCTAATCTCTAACCTAGACTAAGCTAAGTTCTAGCCTAACCTCTAACCTCTTATTTAACCTGTAACCTGACCTAACCTAACCTATAACAATTGTATTTATTAAGGTATTCAAGAACTAGCTATAACTGCAATTAAATGTGATATATGTAAATACATAGTAGTATCTTTTAAAAGCTAATATCAGAGCCAATTTTAAGAAGCTTCTAATTCAGTCTAACCTACCTTAACCAAACCTAACAGCGTACCCCATTCTAACCTGACTTTTAATAATATATTATCAAATTAGTTTGATTAATTTTTTTTTAATTAACTTAACTAATTAATCAAGTCAGGCGTAGTATCTATCCGTGTAGCACCTCTACTTCCTCTTCCTTACCTTTGAGTATATTCATTTCCATTCTTTCTGTTTTATTCCAAGTTCTCTTGTTTTAGAGTACTGCAGTCACTATGTTCTCAGGGGTTGATGCTACAATTTCTAACTTTATTTCCAGTCTTTGTCTGTGCCATTTGAAGCATTTGAAGAAAATATACTTTGCGTCACGCTTCTCGTTACAGAACCAATACTCGTTGTGTGTCTGGAACTAACCTTTTTTGCCCACTGCCCTTTCCTTGAAAATTTTATCATCTTGTATGAAGTGGCGTAACTATCGCCTCCGCAGACCCTGCGACGCGGGGAGGGCGCAACCTTGCGAAGGGCTTGAAGTTTTGTTTTGTTGGCAATAGACATTTTAAAACAAACATTGTAGGTAAAAAACATTGTATGAAAACAATAAAAGGGAATATGGATATACATTGCTCCAAACAATTAGAGGATATTGTGTTACGATAATCTTAGGTGTTTAAATAAGATAATTACATTATTAAGTAGTGATTTGACGACGAGACTAAAAATAACCAAAACACTTTCGTCGTATGTGCTTCGTGCTGTACTTGTAAATTATAATGAAATTTGAAACTTGTTTAAAAACTTCAAAATAAATGTGTTGACTCGTTGGGTCAACAGACTGATAATTCTCGGTGAAATGTATGGCTGTTCTCCAGTCTAAGTCCACCACCCGCACTCGCATATACTGTATACCATTCGATGCATCTCATCGAGCTGAACTATAGTGAAATTGAGAGGAGGAGGCAGTAGTTTTCGAGATAATCGCCAAAAACTTGTTTGGAAGGGAAATCATAGCCTACCACCCCCACTCTACCTGGGACTGCATGTTTTAATGCGCATGCGACCTAACCTAACCTCACGTAACCTAATCTAGCCTAACCCAACCAAAAACTAAATTAAAACACGTATAAATTGATGAAAAACTCAACCTAACTTAAACCTAGGTTAGGCTAGGTTCGGTGGGATATAGTTGAGTTAGATGCGGTTAGGTTAGGTTGGATTAGAACACTATTGTTCAGCTCGATGAGACCAATCAAATGGTATATAGCATGTGCGGGTGGGAACCAACCTAATGTTTTATCAAATGTATTAAGAAGGTTATGTAACGGTATATTTTCTATCGGTTTCAAATATGTGTAATTTTGCACGTATTTTTACTGAAAAATTTAAAGTTCGGTCCTGTAAAATTATATTCTAATTGCAGCTAAAAATTTTGTCGTATAAACATATTTACAAAGAATACTTTAAAAAGATTGTTCTCGAATTTCTAAAAATTTAAAGGATGCTGATGTAATAAATAATGTCTTTAGTGCTTTGCTTGTTTACCCGTAGAAATGGTTGCGTTGCTAAAAAATTAGAGGACCTTGATAAAATCCAATGATGTATTTAAGTCATCTCGTTTTATAAAAATATTCCTGTCTATATTCTGGGAAAGCATTGGTAAAAAGTAAACTTTTCCTTTGTCTGGAAGGTGACATTTGACACGTGTCCACAAATTCAACTTGGTTTCTGCGTATTAACTTAAAAAAAACGCATGATCCGCAAGTCTAGTCAGCAGATGTGGCACGTTTGGTTTTCTGTCTTCGTGCCTGCATAAAATCTTTAGCTCAGTCTATTAGAGCGAGAATCCTGCCTAAAATCGAATAATATCGACTTTAAGGAGTCCACGTGTACTAAGCGTGTGTTAGCTTTGATTTGTTCTTACTAAAAATACAGGCTTTTAATTGGTTGGTCCGATTTGCATCTTGAGTGAGGGAAAAAGCATACTTCTTCCGCGCTGGCAGCAGGGGTCGAAAAAGTGTTAAGAACACTTCCGTTCGAACTTCGAGTGAAGATAGTCGACGCTGGTCGATATTATCGAACCACCGTTTATTCTTAACTATTTAGAATTAATGCAAATTCTAAATATAGTTCCCGTACAGTTTAATTGATATTTGTTGTGAAGTGAGTTTTGGATGCAATTGAATTTTGATAAATCTTGTTTGAAAGATTTGTTTATACCGTACCGCTAATAATCATCTGTGGTTTGTTTTATCGTGATGAAACATTAAGAACAATTACTTCAGTTCGCGCTTTAAAAATAGTGCAGTTTTGTTATTAAAAATCACGTAGACTGACCAATAATTTAAATAATAAATTCCCGTTCTATCTGCAGACAAAGATAAATAATTATTCATTTTATGGGAAGAAATTATTGTAGCAAGTGTTATCTGGGCTAAATTTGTTTAAGATTTTAAAAGATATTACCATTATTCCTCGTGCGTAAATTATAAACAAAAATAATAACAGAAACAGGATTGTTTAAACTGTGTTTAACAAAGATTGTTGGTGAAATCATATGAGCGATTGACTATATTCGAAATAAAAAGTATTTCTTTGGACCTGCTACCTTCAAACAACAATTTAAAACCATTTAGAATTAACCACGGTTTTGTCTAAGGGAGGCTTTTCCAACTTCTAGCTGACCAGCGTGGCTTGTTTTGCAAGGCAAATAAACAAAGGTTTAATTGGATAAGATTTAAGGTACTGTATTTTAAGAACTATTTATTACTGTAAAGTTTTGGTTATGGATTATTTGAACAAGTGAATTTTATAATTTTCTATAAGAAGAGAGCTCTCTAGTAGTATTTAAATTTTAGTTTGTCACTGCTTGTGAAACTCAAATTCATTAACTTTAGTAATACTTAAGTAGATTCAATTCCGTAATATTTTACTGATATTTGTTTGTTAAATTTCTCGAAGGATTTTATGTTAATAAATTCTGATCTTGCTAAACTTCGGAACAGTTTATGTTCAATAAATCTAAATAATCTCTGGATCTTAATAAGTTTCTGGATAATTTATGTTCATTAAAATCTAAATATTTCTTTCATTCTGAATAAATCTTAAATACCTTTTTGAATTGTTCTGTGTTCAATAATTCCGGAGTAAGTTGATAACTATTTACTGAAGGACTAACCTTAAGTTTAATAAAATTATACTGTTTATGTTTTTTTATATGTGTTTGACTATTTTCATATATGTGTTTGACTATTCTTATTTTTTACCATCCAATAAATATGTTTTTCAGCTTATTTCAAGGATCTAAACGGAACCATATAATTATGAACGTTTTATTCAAATTTTATTTTAAAATTTTCTAAAAATTTTTTGTTCAAAACCTAATATATTTAATTCATTTTCTGATTAGTGAATTTAATATCTTTTCTGGCTTAATTAAACATCATCATTAAGCTTCATAATCAGATGGCGCCCTTTTAAAGTTTTTATTTGAGTTCTAAACCCTTATCTATTCCTTTTTATAAATAAGATAACTGCAGAACCAATACCTGCGACCTGAATACAAAAATTTGTAAGATAGAGCTAAATCTCAAGCCGTGGTATCTTGAGCTTCTTTGCTAATGTAAGTATGATAAGTTTATAATTATTATTTCGTTTGTGGCTTTTGTACGTTTCAATTGGCGCCCAACCGCGGGGCAGTATCTCGTTTACAGTTTTCGCGTTACAGTTATAAGGGAAATAACAAAAACAATGGGCAGTGTAATTAGACAATTCGCCTGAGTTAAAGCCCCGAAAAAAGTATATTGGGTGTTAAATCTCATTAATCATATAAAAAAATGCATTGAAGAGATAAAAGCAAATGAAAAAGTAATGAATTAGTATAAGCTATTGCATATTTTATTTTAACAAAAGTTACGTACCAGCAGCGTGCGGTGCATATGAAACAGTGGAAGCAGTCGCGATACGACGCTATCACGCTCGTACGCAATGTAAACGAGCTTGATAGCGCATACGTCATATCACGGCTGTTTCCACTGTTTCGTATCCACCGCACTGCTGCTACGTACAATTGTATATATGAGAGGCGCAAACCTAGGTCTCGCAGGGGCGCACAACCTGACATAGTTACGCCACTGCTTGTATGTGAGTTGTTAATTGTGTTTCTCTTCTGGCTTTATCAATTTCTCCGTGTACCTACATCGTTCCTCTGCTAGAAGACCTATTGGTGCGATTGCATTCCTGTATCCGCAGTGTTGTATGTATGAGGACCTTTTTTGTAATTTTAGCAGCATCTTTTTATTGTTATACTCATTTTTGCTTTTTTTCAAATGGTTGCCCCATATAGGATTGTGGAGTATATTACCAAAGCTAAATTCTAAATCTGAATCTAATAATTATAGATTGTTCTCAGCTAATACTGTTCTTTTTTCGCCACCGCCCTACATCTGAATTTTTTTTTCAATCATATTATGTTATGTTACCTTCGGTAACCACCTTTAAAGTCTCCAAATTTACTTAGCACTGGTTATCTGCAGCAAATTTTTCTTTTTTCCATATCTGGTGATATTGTTTTTACAAGTTCGCGTTTTCTTTTTTTTATCTTTGCCGATATTGCTCACAACATTAGTTGGTTATGTAGATGATATGAACATCAAGAGTGACAACGCATGCGCAGAGTACCTTAATTGTAAACGAGTAAAACAAAGTGAAACTGCAACTGTAGGAACAGTCAACCTTGGTAAAGACAACTAAAACTTCAACACTAGAAGTTTTATGGTTTCTAAAATTCAAATTTCCAGTTTCAATTTAGAGCTTCAAATTTGAAGGTTAGTTAGTTGAAAGTTGAAGTTAGTTAGTTAGTTAGTTAGTTAGTTAGTTATAAGTTGTTATTAGTTATAAGACTCTAACTGCTAGGATAATACGCACAAATCTATTAAGAATATCACAAGATCTCCTAAAATAATTATAACGTGGTGAACTTACACGTTACAATAATGGAAGAGGTTCTCTCAGGTAATCGCTGACTATTTAATATGACGTATGAGGTTTAAGAAGACTCAAAAATATTTATTGCTCTGTAGGTTCGAATTTGGTCAGTGTAAGTGTAAGTGTTAGGAGATGAGAAAGCTTTACAGAAATTTTAGATACTGAATAGGAAATAAAAAATACTTTCTTCAGACCTTTAGTACTAGGTTTGATACCAGGTCCCGTTCTAATGATGGTCTATTTTATTTTCAGGGTGGATAGAGCACAGCCCTAATACAACTGGAGGTTAGCTAATGAGTTTTTGGAGAGAATTGGTTGTAATTAGATTGATGTTTGCAAATTATGACGTCTAGTTACTTAGCGAGTTTGAAACCAAGGAATTGAAAATTAGATTCATTAACGTGTTCGACAAACAATATTCTGTGGAAGGCTTGATAAACAGTTACCAGTGGATTTTCAATCGGCCTCTGATTAGATTTAAAAATTAACCATAAACACATAGTGTTCTTCTACTTATGACTTTTTATGATACTCGTCAGTCGGCAGTATCTCGAAAATTGGAGTCTGATAATTTAGTTAGGCTTATTCCGTTCTATGTTACCCTGCTCCATCGAACCTATAGGAAACCGTGTCACCAGGTAGAAGGTTTCGTAATGTGTAGGTATCTAGTATGTTCTAGTATTACTAGTATTGCTGCAGGCCCTTGCGTGAGAATCGTAGAATCGTGGATGATTATCTCGGGGATGTGTTCATCGCGTTGGAATCCTTATAACGACTAATACCTTAAAAGGAGCGATTGATGAGACTTTAATAGCCCCTCACTTCTGAAAGCTCATTTCCACGCGGTACCTCTTGAACAACTCCACTAGGTTTCGGTGGAAGCTATCGAGGGCAGGCCAGGCCTGTAGTAGGACATTGGGTGGGCAATTATCCAAGTCCACTTACATTTGTGAGTATTAAAGAAGGGACACAGAGACTTCGTAGCGGAGCTGGACTCCTACAGGTGAGCACTAAATAGCTCCACCACTAGCTTGGAGAACTGGCAGAGGGTGTATAGCAACCTCGTTTTCAGATCTGCATTTCACAAAGTGTTAGTTAATGTATACGTATACCACTTACATATGCACGTAGGTGTTTTTAAACTCCCTATAGATGTTTAAATTTTTATTAATAATGTAATGTGTGATTATATTTCTTGAATGGGAACATTTGTGTTTTCTAGAGTATGTGCCGTAAAGATTAACCTTAAAAAGTAATCAGCATCTCAAAAAGGTTCAGCTTCAAACGTACCTTCAATTACAAGTGCATGAATTTATACTTCTTATTGGGCGGTAACTTTAAAAAAATTGCTTCACTAATGCATCCCGATTACTAAATCTAGAGCATTACGGCATTGGAAGTCTTAATAATATTTAATATAGAATGTAAAAAACAGTTCTGTAAAATATAAACACGAGAACGGAGCTTTCGTATCATACACGAAGCAGTGACACGTTCTGGCGTTCAGATTAAGGACGTTATATTTCGCAAATCTCACGGGAATTAAATAATGACAGAAAATGACGTCAATAAGACGTGATGTT
Source organism: Agrypnus murinus (assembly GCA_929113105.1). NCBI lineage: Eukaryota > Metazoa > Arthropoda > Insecta > Coleoptera > Elateridae > Agrypnus > Agrypnus murinus. The sequence continues at coordinate 151,558,420 of OV816028.1, forward strand.
GGTACATATATATGTAGGATTCACATTTTCTTGGTACTTTCGATAATTTAATTTTATAGTAATTAGAATACGGTACACACACGATATTTGTAAATTACATTAATTGCAAATGTTTTTTCTACAGCAGTGCTTTTACCAACTTCTAAATTGTCCATTGTTAAAAATTCGCTTCACTAGAAAATATTTAAATCCTCACTTAATCTAACTAAAGTGCACTTGTCTAAATCCCGTACAATATCTAGCTAATGACTTTTTGGCGTACACGACCCATCTGTTCATATGTTCGCGGCCGAGACCAACATATGGCACGAGCAGTGCCCTAAAACCGAACTATAGCCCAGCAAACTACCCCTTAAAACCTGTGTATGAATGAAATGAATAAATAGTCTGGTGTATTAGCAATCCCTTATATTTAGACCTCGGTCGGTATTTATAAACTCGAATACTATACGAAAGAAAGATTCGAATGACTATTGTAAATCCGAGCGGCTATAAAACGTTCGTCGGGTGATCGAAATTAATTTCCAGGGGTGTAAGTGAACATATGTGCAGGTTATACGATTCATATTGAAAACTATTCACCAGGATTAAAAGTTTTTTCCTTGTCCCTTTATATTATTTATATGAGTTAAAAATTTTTAAGGGAAGGCCACAGGAAAAAGAAATTACTTCCTGAAGAAAAACTTTTTGTATTATTATCACTATTATTATTTATTTGGAAGGAGAGAGATTTGTTTCTGTTCCCAAGACATGAGCCAGTTGATTGATGCGAGGTCCTTCGCAGGTCGCATGTGGTTATAATTGCTTTTAGTCCTTGGAGAATTCAGAAATCAAACAACAGCCTTAAATATCTATAGTGCATAGCAACATATTCAGTAAATGTTAATACTGTGATCACAAACACTTCTTGATTAACTTAAAAAAACTAATAGATTATAGATATATAAAAAAAGAAGTTGATGGGGAAATTATGGGTAGAAAATACGAATTTTATGCGACTTATACGATTTCAATAGTAAATAGGGGGAAGAGACTACGAAGGATAATTCCAGATTGTTAGATTATCACCTCCAGCGGGAATCAAGGAAATTAAACGTTTTTAGAACATCTGAGCTTAAAAAGAGGCAATTCAGTTACAATTTGTTACAGTCACTTCCGGTTAAACGGACACATTTTCCTTTTTTCACTTGAAAAAGCTAGGATATCAGTATATTGATTTGCGAGATCGCGGGCTGGGAAATTGAAAATGTAGTTTGTTTCTTATGGCTTCTAAAGTGATAGGAGCTTTTTTAATCACAAAAGAAGTTAAAACATAAATTGTAGAGTCGTTTTAAATAAAGATTGTTAATTCCAGTTCATTTTTAAATAATTATTAGATGTCAATAAGAAAAAGTAAAAAAGTGAAATTTGATGATTTTTATAACGCCATGCTATATTATTCAGTGTCTATTTTCTGTATCCGTTTAATAATTTAAAACGTTTTATTTTACCAGCGACTTATTAAGAAAAAAACTCGCCAAATTTTGTACAATTAAAAATTTGGGGCATCTAAAGGAATTTTTGTCACGTCGATTCATGGTACTTAATCGTTCAAGTCCAGCAGCCAAGTCAAGTCAAGATTCAAGTAGCCACTGCTGAGCATCTACAAGGATTCGTTCAATACTGAAAAAACAAAAAAGTCTTCAAACGCTCACTCTCTATTTTTACATTGTTTTTCATGTTCAAGAATTATCATTATTAAGTGCAATTTTCAGATAAATGTGAGCAATTAAATAATCACGATCAATTTTCAAGATTGTATTTGCAGTTGAATATCGATTTATCGACGATCGGGTCTGAATAACCTCAGTAGAACCAGAGCAACCTCGCTTCCTTGATGACGTCACACTTGCCAATCCTATGTCATCATGTTTTTGTTCTGGATTTTTCAGTATTCCAGATATTCCAGGTAGATATTCCATGACGTCACGACATTCTTTATATCACGTTGTAAATTGCTTTCCAACATTCTTAAGATTTACCAACAAGATTTAAATTATTCAAGCTCTATTGATGTATTTTTACCGAAAAATTTAAAATTTAAATAAGCCTGCGAGCATTTAAAAACACTTAATTACGATTTGCGATTATTTAAAAATGTGCGTTCATACATTTTAAATGTTGCGCGGAATTATTCGAATTTTAGAATCTCTGCGGTAAAAATACACCAATGGCGTTTGAAAAATTATTAAATATCATGGGCATTATTAAAGACATTTGAAATAAGCCCTTGGCTGTTAACGTGTTTAGAAATAGGGGGTCATTAATTTCTGGGATTACACTTGCTTTACTTTGTCCTTCAAAAATCTTTGTGATCTGATGCAAAGAGTGGCCCCTTAAATTAGACTGGGATAAATCTTTGCCAATAGATTTAGAAAAGATATAGCTTAACGTTCACCTGTGTTAACGACATTGTCATAAGTCATAAGTCACCTACCAAAGCTGTTTCCAAGATAGTTGTTGAACTCCAACTTCGTTTTGCTTTTTTGTGGCGAGTCTGAAGTGTTCGAAGAACGGGCGTGCAAGTCCAGCAACTACAGGTCAAACAATAAACGGTATTAGATAGGAAATATCCCATGTTTTTTGAAAAAAAATTATAATTGCATAGTTTCACATTTTCTGTTGTTAATTTGTTTTGGTAAAATTTAAAAATCTATTTACAACGCCTCTTAAGTACTTAAAATGTACTAAAAGAAATCAAGTTTGCAAACAAGTCATACCATTTCTCCGTACCAAATTTATTCAAATCTATTGAAACTATCTTCCAAACTTAGTACCTTTCGAGGGATTACGCGTCTTCTTCTTAAACGCGTCACGATCACGAACGACAGCATTTTCAAAGAATGGTTCTGGTTAGAGAACGCATCATGATGTGCCTTCATTTTACGAATAATTGTAAAAAGATTTATTTTTAATGTTGTTTTATCATTAAACGTAACGATTTAATTGAATTCAAATCCATTGTGGGGAATAGTGATTGTTTTTAATATAATTACCGCACTATTTGGAGAATTATAGGTGAATTAATACAATTTCCTTTGTTTGCGTCTGTCCTTAAACCAATTGTGATTTAAAACCTTTTATAATTGAAACATAAGATATGTATCGGGTTATTTACTTATTTCCACATTAAAGAAAGTTTCTAGTCGAACTTTGTTGATTTAATAATCTTTATAATAAATTCATCTTATTTAAGGTTTATTTGGGTTTTTGTTTCATCGCGACTATATTTATTTGAGATCTCTCTGTCAGTAAATCGTAATTGAATAGTTGGCAAGTTGGATTGACCTGGTTTTCACTTAGGAATTAGAAAGAATGAAAAATTAAAAAAATTTAGAAAGCAAATTTGAAAATTACCAGATTCGTTGGTGCAACGATAACAGGATCCTGCTTTCAGCAATTATTATTTACTGAAGAATAAAATCGTAAGTGACGGTCATTAGGTTGTTGCACTCTTTATTATGAAAAGAAGTCTAAAATAATTAGTTCGTAACAATTAAAGAATTAAATTTTGTAAGAAAAGGAAATTAATCTAATATCTAAAAATTTAAAGTTAATGCATTCAACTGCAAAGTAAATTTTAAATGTAATTTTATTTATTTTTTAAATATTGTAGTATTTAAATAGTTTAGCTTAATCTTTGAAATACACGTAGTGAAGCCTGTTTAACTTTTATTCGGTTCTAAATTGGTTAAAATTTGAGGCTATTAACGAATTAATTCAGTGAAGCACTCATGCATGTACATTATTTATTTATATAAAGCTTTACAATAATACAATTATATAGTATACTAAAACAATAGTTATTATAATACATTACAATAGTTGTAATATAATTAATATAAAACTAGAATAGTTATAAAATACTGATTTTTAAATAAACTTGCCTAACAACTATTGGGTTAAAAACTACTGTAAGTGTACATCTTAAATCAATTCTAATACTTCTTTTCATCATTCTGATTATTATCAGATCTTTTGGTATCTATTCTAGATGAAATATTGCTAAACCTTTTCAGTTTAATAGGCGGAAGAACTCTTTCCGTTTTCTTATTTCTTGACTTTGCCATGTCATGAATAACGTATTTGCGTTGAAGAAAATCAGATGACTCACCAACATCTTTTTTTAAATAAGCGTCAATTTCATACGTAGCCCGATCCTTCAGACAGATGCGTAAGTATTCCATTGACATGATATAGTACATATTTATCTCTGGATCGTTCTCGTATGACGGTACAAATGGCTTCAGACCATTTTCACGAGCTTTGGATGATATGATATTGTCTGGTCTCCGCAGTGAACCGGTTGGCGCCCATTTCATACCTTGTTTCTTCATACTTTTATCTGTTGAGTGAGTATCCGTTAGTGGCTATTAGTAATATAGTAATTATCTTATCTCTAGTGAATGTTTTTTACTAGCAATGCTATAAATGTTTTACTGAATACCGAATTGGAAAACCAAGAAAAGACTTGTAGAAATCAGTTCATATTATGAGGTTATGTTTGCAATCTGAAAGTTACTATATAAATTGTTATTTAAAAATTACTACCTATTTAAATAACCCTACTACTTAATTTACAGTATTCTAATATCAAAAGGCACTTACGAAGGATATTATTTAGCGCATAGGTAGTTAATTACCTAAAATGTAATACGATTGACGCAAATGCCCAATATGCATGTCAAAAATGTCAAGTTTTACCTTTTTACCACGACCTTCTAGATTTCACGAGACGAAGTCTCTTATCCGTCCTGCGCACTCAATTAATTCAAGTATTTCTCCGCTGGCGCCACCAAACACGCAAAATGCGGAAACGGATATATAACACGTAAAAGCCAATTTCAAACTACGCTAACTTCGCGCGCTTTTATATTTTTGTCGGTTTTGCGCGTATCGTCAATAAATTATATTTTCCTAATCTTCTAAGGCAGTTTTCTTTACTTTTTAATATAATTACGTTATTTCCTTGTTATTTGTTTAAATTTTCGTAGTTTTGTTGCTGTTTTTTCGTTCACTTTAGTAATGGCAAGCACTAGCAGAAAAAAGTATAAATGCAGCATTGCAATGTGTAATAGTAGGAAGTGATCCTACAATATCATTTCATGAATTTTCTTCAAATTTTACCTTACGATAAAAATGGTTTATAATCTTACGTTGGAGTTATGGACACCAACACTCAACAGCAAAATAATATATACTTCCTTATTTAGGATACTTATTTAGATACCTGAAAGAGTCAATTTCTACGTCGAACTTCCTAAAAATATAACAAAATTAATAAAAGAACTTCAAACCTTATCTATGCATCTCGATTACGGAATTCTTTCAGCATCTGTAGCCCTTCTGGCAGGATTCATTGCAAAAAAACTGAAGAAAGGATTGAATGTCAATAGCCTGTTAGATTCTCTGCTAGCTGCCTCCTGTTCAAATTCACTGATAGGATTTGTAAATCTTCAAGGCAGAGGTACATTGAAATACTCCACTACACTGAGAAAAGCATTTAGTAGAACCAATTAAATTTATTTAATTCAACTAAATATTTAGTTAAATAAACTAGATTTTATTTGATTTAACTAAATAGTTAGTTGAATTAAATAAATTTAATTGGTCCAACTAAATGCTTTTTTCAGTGTAGAAGATTTACACTTTTATTCAACCAAATAATCGAACTTGTAATACAGATTGTAGAACATTTACCTGGAGAATGTAATCCGTCTAATATTCTAACATCACTAGGTACTTCTAATTCCAATTGCTTCTTCACAGTTTTTTGTTTGCCACGACCACAAGGAGGAACTTAGTAATATAATTCTTTAAAAATTGCTAAAACCTTGTTTGGCAAACAGAAACATCGCAAAAACGTGAACAGATAATGTACTTACTGCTCACTTTCTCTATATCCTAAACGCAGCTCACGGAAAGTTATAAAATCGTAATTTCAATAATGTTATTAAACCACTTACCAACTTGTAAATTAATTTTAATAACATAATTAATTTAATTATATAAATTTATTTAATTAATTCCCAAAATATTTACGTAAACATGCAACGCTTGACATTTGTAAGGGTTACCTAACCTATACATCATAAAGTGACAAATAAACATCAGCGTGCCAGCTAGCGCCAAAACGGCGAAATTCTACGTTTTCTCAGAAACAAAGTTTATATGGGTAATCGTAAAAGTGCTCAGGCCGGATAAGAGACGTCGTCTCGTGAAATCTAGAAGGTCGTGTTTTTTACAATTGTCGTGTTTTGTTTGCACTTAAAATCAGATCACTTTATTAAAGTGTCTCCCATAGCTAAATTAGTATTGGGTATATCTGAGTCAAGCAGTTTGTCGTTTTGCACGATAAATTGGACATGATTAAGGTTTCAGCAAGGTTGATTATTATTAATGATGACTCCCAGCAAAAAGGTTTTATTTTTAACTAGTTTTTAGACAAGTATTTTCCTTTATTTCCAGTACGTGGTTCCATGACTTCATAAGTTAGAACTAGAATCGAAAAATGTCTTTAAAAATCCAGCCCTGACCTCATGACATGCCACTGTTGCTTTTCTGTGTTACCGCTCTTGCTGTTTTTTTCTTTTTCTCTTCCAGTAAGGCTTTTTTAGACGTTAATGTGCAAAATTCGTACATATCGCTCGACATATATATAAAGTACATATCGCTCGATGGTTCTGATCGACTTAACACTGGCAGAAGAAAAAGTTCTTGTAGTGTTACATTTGGTGAACTCTGAGCTTGAGGGTTTGTGAGCGCCTGTGTAAACTCACCTTCTAGACAAGAATCTTCTCCAGAGAACACATTAAAATTCTCAAGAAACACTCGTGTTCCAGTACACACAAATACAGATATGTCTTTAACAAGTATCGTAACTTGTGTGTAGACTTTGTTCTGCAAATTTATATACATGATTCTATCGCTTGTCTCTTCCTAAAATGATCCCAATCTTTGCTGTATGCTCTTTTCAGTGGTCCATAGAAAACAATATTTAGCGGCTGTACGTGATAGAATGAATAATATGATAGTGACATGAACCTTACCTTTACTTATGACCTACAGAAGTCATAAGCTTCTGGTCCTCCAAAGCTGGAACCGTCCACTCCTTGACGTATATGAAAGCAGGTGTAAAGATAGCTACTCGCTCCATTAAATGCACAAATAACCGGTTTGTAGTGATTTGACCCCTCTCTCCAGACGTCACTGCGTCGATACTCTTCTTTCCATTTAGTGCTACGGTTTTATATGTCTTACGAACGATTGTATCCCGATTTTGTTCATGTTGAATATTATTTGGGGTGAACTTAAATTTCTCTATAACATTATCTAAATTATTAAAAACTTCCCCATTATTGGACCTTTTAGTCTAGTCAGGCTTGTACCTGTTGGTTCTCGCACTGGTAAACCTTGATGTCGACGCAAAAAGCCTTCTAACTGATCTGTATCAGCCAACTTGCTTGATTTGTTGATATCAGGGATATTATAGCATGTAAAATAACATACCAAAAATCAACTCTTGTGTAGCACAGCATGCTACAGCCACCATCTTGAAAAATGTCTACAGATTTCTAGTTAGTTTTTATTTAGAGTTTTAGGTTGTAACATGCATATTTTTATTGCAATCATTTAAATATTCCCAGGTGACTAGGCAACCCATTTTACACGAACCAACATTAAGTTTAGCCCTTTTTGGCGTAGGTGGCTTGTTTTTTGGAGAATTTTCTTCCAGTTGTTTTGAAATTGTCAGAAAATAGATAAGTATTTATTATACAAGTGTGGAATGTGCGAGATTAGGCACGCAAGAAAAAGTTTACCCCCAGCTCGCAGAGCGAGGGGGTAATTTTCTTAAGTGCCTAAGAAGCAATTCCACACGCGTGTAATATAATATTTTATCCAAAATCGCGTGTAATTAAATTAAAAACATTAAAATAAAATGTATAAATTTTTGACCAAAATGTATTGCAAGAGAGCTGCGGGTGTATGTTTTAACATAAATGTTTATGTTCAGTTATAAAAATAAATAATTTGAAGTGTTTTTAGTGTTGAGTACATTATTTTATTAAAAATATTACAATTTGATAATTGTTCCGTGAGTCTTAATTTTTCTCTCACTAGTGGGTAATGTTCAACATTCCATGCTTCAAATCACCATAGTAATTCACTAATTATTCACGATTTTGGATAAAGGCATTTCTTTTTCCTTAATAATTCTTATTAAAACTAGTGATTAGCGAGGTCGCTAAATGTGTGGTCAATCTTTCTTTTTAAGGAAGTAACTTGAGTGGAATTATAGATCGTGTATATCTGATTCTGTTACTCTCCTTATACAGCCGGAGTGCTGGATTATTTTGGATTTTCCACAAAGTACCTTTTCTGATTTGGTCGATCTGGTACACAACCTTCTGGTTGGATTTTGATTTTAACGCCTTGCTCCACTATGACTTATTAAAACCGCACACCATCTAAGGTAATTATAATTTATCATCTAATTTCTGTAGTATTGTGTTGTATTGTATCAAGTCCTGTTTTATTAGAAGTTCTCTTCTAATTTGTGGAGTTTCCTGAGTTCTTGGTACTTATCTTAATTCCTTCATTTGAAACCAATTTGTATTTACACGTTTTTTTTCCCTTCTGCTTGTTTGGTTCTACTTGGAACAACTCTATCTGACTGGTGTCAAACTGCTTGGTGGCTGAGACGCTTCCGTGGATAAAGGTAGCTCATAGCTCTTATGGATATTATGCTGACCTTAAAGAAAAAAATTGAAGTGTCACAAATGCTTGGGTCTAAGCAAGCTGATTCAGCCTTACTTGGATGTTGTACCATTTCACAACAACGGTCTGATTATGGCACAAATAGAAACATTTCTGTTATAGGCAACAGTAATGCTCATCAAAATATTGTGTCGGATCAGAATTTACATGGTATCACTATAAATCCCCAAGACAAATCGCATGTAACTGTTAATGTGTATAATAATTGTACTTTCCACGGTAATAATTTAAAATAAACTTTGTTTTCATTGATTTGCTGTTCTCTGCCTCTGCTTTGTGAGATTTATTTTTTTGACATATGTCAGTTGACAGTTCAACCAACGCTACCAACATCAATGCAGTAAATTTTACTAGCCTATTCTAGCACACCAACCGCTTATTCTAACACTCAAATGACGTCATTTGAGACGTCAAAATAGAAAAAAACAATTTAAGGCCTAAGTCCACTTTACGGGCTATTAATTAAATGACGTAATTTATGTTCGAAACATTTATTTGTTCATAAAAAAGTAATTATTAACTAAAATAAATGTGCGGAAATTAAAAATTGGTAATAATTTTAACCAAAATCATTTTCTTCTGGAGTCGCATCTATGTCGCGGTGTTCGACACTTGTATCTTCAGTTAAATATTCTAACCTAACCTAACCTAACCTAACCTTACCTAACCTAACCTAACCTAACCTTACCTAACCTAACCTAACCTAACCTAACCTAACCTAACCTAATCTAACCTAACATAACATAACATAACATAAGATATAATATACTTACGTGTCTTGAGTGTAAGGGCACAATTAGGGCACTTGTAGTGTGGTTTGGCCGGAATGAGTCCCCACTGGTGAAGGCTTTCGGTGAAATTCTCACTTCGAGTGATATCATAAATTTTCATTAAATTCAGTTGAGTTTCCATATTTCCGCACAAAATAATGTGAATTAGAGGAAAGGGAAATACATATAGAGTGTGTATAAACCATAAAAAACGTCATTTAATAATAGCCCCTAAAGTGGATAATGTTGGGGTTGTTTTTTGTACAAGATATCATAGAAATAAAATGTAAGTTTGTACGCTTTGCCATAGCAATCTGAAAATGTAATTTGCTAGTATCTTCTTGGTATTGATATAAAACTATGTAAATAATGTTTATCAGGATGTAAGGTTGGATTTTGTCAAGATAGGAAGATGTAAATAAGTAATCTTAAGTAATTAAGTTAATTTTAGTTATCTGATAGTTGTGTAGGAGATATGTTTTGGTTGCCTTTTTCTAGTGCCCTTATTTTTTTATGTCAACACAAGTGGCATGTACCACTGAAAAGGGAATTTTCTTAGCTATCTATTTATTTGTTTAAAGAATAAGTAATAGTTATAAACAATTATGTGGTTATGTAAAATTCTTTTGTTTTCCAGCAAAAATATCACTATAACCTTCTTTTGTTACTGAAAGGGTAGAAAAGAGCGACCAATTTAGTAACAAATTATCTGTTATTATAGATCTTTCAAACAGTGCACACATATTGAGAGCAAAATGTTAATATTTTAAAGTTATGTAGTAGGTTCGATAATTTTGTAAAGAAACCAAACATCAAAAAAGTGTTAGGTTATATTTTGTTGAAATGTCAAAGTGTTCAATAATCATGGAAGATCTTTGAATTTGACTTTTATTTTTAATAATAATTACATTAAATTGATATAAGAATCAGTGTCGTGAATTTATTTGTGAAATAATGTTTATTTACGAGAAGAAAATGTTATTTGGATAATGTAACTTTTAACCTTCGTTATAATTTGGATGTTGGAAGGGTATTTAGAAACTTAATCATTAAATGGACCTACCATAGTTCAAGCAAGCAATTGAATTTGAATTTTATTTATTAATACCATTTATTTGCACATGATTTGCAAGAGAGGTAGGTGGTTGTTCTTCCACTATTTTAGTATTTAAACCATATGAACGATAGAAGTTTGACGTTTTGTAAGAATGATAGTTGACAAACTATTGGAGCCAAATATTGGGTTGATTTAAAAATTTAAGGTATTTATTTAATTTTAAATAAAAATTTAGTAATTAAGATTATGATGATGATATGCATTATACTCTCAATCTTGGGATTGATTTATCATTTGTTCATGGTATCCAAATTTCAGTTTTATATTTTAATTTTTTTTAATTTGTTTGTGTTCAATGTTAAATAATTTTTTATCACTTCAAATTCTAAGAGAATTTGGTTTATATTTCTTTTGTGTACATTACTTGTGTTTCCTAGATCTATATTTATTTAGTGCCCTATTTAAGCGACCCGCTTGAAAGTGTCAATTTGGTGGAGATTGTGATGCTTGACCACGTTTGTAACTAGCCGGAACAAATCTTTTTTTAAGAGTAAAGGAAGGTGGTTTATATTTTATATCTATCATCACTGTGCTACTACCGAAGTCAGTTGCTATATAATTTGTTTGTACTATCACATAAATCAATTTAATTTTATAAATAACAATCATTGATAACCAGGTTGCCATGAACCCTGGCACAATCTTAGCATTGTGTATTCTAAAGTTCTATAAAAAACTCAGAACAATAAAGTTATACAAAACACATTAAAAATTAAAGATTACCACCAAATTCACCAAATACATATACTATTTTATTTGATTTTGCATCATTTAAGAATTTTAACAGTCTGTTTGTTGGTAATAAGCGAACAAACATCCACATCCACATGTTACCACCTTAACTTGATTTTAGTAGGAGTGCTGCAAAGTCAAGTGCAATGCTGATTTGAGATGTTTAGAAACATTTTCAACTGCCGCCGTAGTTTGTTAACCTTTACAAGCAACATTCATGTCATGAATCACTATAAAAAAACAATTTTACCATTTATTTCCTATATGTCAGTTTTTTTGTCAAAAGCTTAATTATTTATTGAATGGTGTAGTTTAAATATGGATAGTGACTTATTATAAATAATGTGAAAAGGTAAATACAGCAGTATATTTAATAGTTATTTATAGTACATGTGTGTTATAAGGGAAATAAGTCACGAGAAAAAACGGGTAAGCCACGAGCACTTTGTGCGAGTGGCTTTGTTTTTTAGAGTGACTTAGGACCGATAACACACGAGTTCCATACATAATTTTATCCAACACCGTCAGAATTTCGTTAAAACGCATTCTTTTTCTGATGACAGGTGTGACATTTTTATTTGACAAATTATTTGAGAAAAAATTAGTTCAATTTATGGGAAGGCTGTGACGCGATCACCATGGCAAGAGTGACTTATGGTTTATAACTCACTAGTGACTTATAGGTCACTTTAAATTGCTAAAATCACTATAGTTATGGGCTTAATAACTCACGGTGTTGGATAAAAGTTATAAAAATCTTCTTTTTTTTTTGCAGATCAAGACAGTGTGCTCTGTTTTTTTCACACCGCAGTTATAATTATTATTAATGACATTATCAAAAAACCACACACAAAATGAAATACTAAAGTTTGTTAGGATTAGTTCATTTTTGTATATATCACAAGTTTTATAACAACACTTTCAGTAACGTAATATCACTTAAAGATATATACTTAAATTTTTTATGTGTTACTTAACTTTATAATATATGTAGTATATGATTTCTATGGGTGATGTTATTACAGTATAATCTGTTTATATAACTATTATTGCCTTCCACCATGGCCATATATATCAAAATAAAAGAAACGTTTTACATTAAGGTTATTTAAAATTTAATGTTTAATTAATTATAACAAGACTGAGTTCAAAATTAGCATTCATTTAAAGTCTTATAGAGCTTTTACCGAACTTTTTTTAATAAACACGTCAGTAGTTCGATAAGTCAACGCGCAAAGTGAATGTCAAAAAGTAAGTCAATATTACAAACCAGTGTTCAAAAGAGAAAAATGGTTGCGTAGGGAAATTGAACGAATCAGAGTTATAGACGAAATTATAGTATAATTTTAACGGTAAATTTTGTTACTGTTGTTTATAAACTCTGAAGTTACATATCGTTACTAAGCAAAGGTTTTTTGAAACCCTTACATCTGCTTCTTTTACGCTCTTTAGGAGGTTTATAAAGAAAACAGATATTGCCGTTAATAATATTATTTATTTCCCCCTTCTATGTAAATGACACTTTACAGACCTTTATGTAACTAAGTAAATGAGTAATTACAGCCACAGCCCTGTAAATCTTTACGGAGTCCTAAAAGAGACCTATAAAATTTTACAATGCTCATCAACAAAAAGCTATGGCAACTAATGTGTAGCTTAATCACAACACCATGGCAACACCTAGCCATAAATTGTGCTACCGCCTTTGAATCCAAAATGTCTTTTTATAAAAAATATACAATTCATAAAAAAATGTTGGTGAAGGTGGAAATAAAAGTTTGTACGCGACACGCTTTGCAATTAATCGTTACTGGGCTCTCTGGATTATGGAGGCTCGCTCGTTTGTCGCTGGCCCCACAGCCTTTCCAGCTCGCCCGTAAAGATTAATTTACAAAGCTTGGCACGTAAATAATTATTATCAACTAGTGCAGTTGATAAAGGCATAGTGTTCATCAAGATGTCATAGTTTTGACATTGTTTAATTGCTGTCAAATGCAATGACAGTAGTGCTCTAAATATTGGTGTTCAGTCCATAGGATTTACGCACGGTATAAAGTTATACAAATCTAGTGATGTAAGTTTGTGGTTGCTATTATTTAAATAAAAGTATATTAGGCTATGCCTCCTCTTCTTACAGTAGCTGCAGTATTTTGAATTTGTTTTCTTTATGATTCTCGTTGCCGTCTGTGAAAGTAACTGTCATCTAAGATTTCTATGCTTCCCTTTCTTCTTGTATTAATCTTTAACTGTTTGTGTAATTGAATCTGATTCAAAATGCTCTCTAGAGCTTCATTATTGCATCGTAGCTCTTTCTCCAACTAAATGGCGCCCAGTTGCCATTCTACAATATACGAGGTCAGTATCTGTTAATCAATAGTATGGATGTTACTAACCGATGTAACATAACATCCTCGAATATTTTTTAATATCACGAAAAACTGTAAAAAATAAATCGATAAATTTGATTTATCGCCCAACCTTCCACCTTGAGAAGCTGAATTTGACGTTTTACATTTGAAAATTACTATTTCATCGCTTTTGTAATCTCACAAAATGTCGGTGTGATATTTTAAATGATTCGAAAGTTAGCATGGGGTGGGAGACTTTTGATCTGCAGGTATAAGGTAATATAAAATGAATAACAGCCTAATATGTTATTTTTATTATTTTAGGAGGTATTCCTATAGAATTTTTTCTACATTGTATGTACCATATCCGCTCTATATCCTTCCATAATAAAAACTTTTCGACAGTCATACAAGACAATCTTACCCTCTACTAAATATATTTTGTCCGACAGGAATATTTTTAATATTAATCTAGCTGTCGACCTTCAGAAGTGATAACTTTAGAAAGAAAACTAAACAAACAAAGCCAAGGACATGCAGATATAAGGCATAATCCAGAAATGTAGGTCATTTCAGTTTAACAAATTTAAATTAATTACTAGGGAACCCCCGTCAAAACAACGGTCAAAAGGCTAATTTATTAAAGGTGTGCTGATTATATTATATAGCCATAGAAACATTCTTGTTAGATTAATTAATTGACTTCAAAATTTGATATTTCAAAATATGTAAAAAGTTATTAATTATAATAAAACAATTCTTATTACGTATTTTCATCTATAAGAACATTATATTTACTCTTTTAATTTATGTGTGTGGTGAAACACTTAACAACGTACAACGACCGCCACAAAGGACTTCCTTATTTACAATGTTCGTTGTGTGTGATAACAATCCTTCGGGTTTCCATGAGTGATGATTTAAACAAACGCAACTAAACCAAGCCAATTGAAAATGCTAAGCCTAGCATTGCCAGACGAACTCCTGAACGCGTTATTTAACAAACACGCCGACTTACCGACCCATCCACTTACCTAGACTTACCCTCCGACTTACGATGTGCTCCCGACTTACTCCCAGACTTACCCCTCCCCCAATAAACTCTCCCATCAACTTGCCTTCCCTTCGGTTTACTCCCTTCTTCCGGATTACTTCCAAGACGTATACTTCGACTTATTTTACCCCTCCAACTTATCCACCCATTCCTACCATCAAATTCCACATTGAATTATCATGTGCTTAATATATTAACTTTCTAGCAATGCGACTGCTGACGTAGTAAGTAGATAGAGAGAGGAAGTTCAGTTCTGAAACATGTCGAAGCGAGCGCTGTAAGTAGGCAATCGGTCTCGAGCGTATTGAAATGTATCGATTGCAAAGAATGTTTTTTGACAAACGTAAACTATAACTTAAATGAATTAAGACTTTAATCATGCATCATCCTAGAATTTGTATTGACAGAAACTCATAAAGTAGTTGATTTTATAGAACAAATTTGCAGCTGAAGCTAATAGCGTCATAAAGCACACGTATTCTATCAATCTCAACTGGCTCTACATTGTTTATCCTCTACATGTGAAGCCTTATTGAGAAATATTTAAAAGAAATACCATCAAACATTAATAACATTAATACTTTCTTGCAAAAATGGATTTGAAAATTCTTCGTGGTAAATCTTTCAACAGTTACAACATACAACCTCTAAAAATTCACCACTAAAATGAACGAGATTCTGTTTTATTGAAACTCGTTCTCCAAATCTGTTCTTGCGAGTTTAACGATTCGTTCTTATACAGTATAAGCACGGATGGAATGATTGCACACGAAACGTTTTCTTATATAGCCTTCCACGAGATAGTGCAGTAAACAGAAGAAACGTATTCTATCCAACGAAACTTATACAATAATCATAATAATAATAATAAACAGACATGCGAAAAGAGAAACAGAAAGAGAGGAAAAATTGTCTCGTACAAGATAAACATAAACATATAAAAGAGGATCATAAAAAGCAAAACCACAAAAATAATTCTCACTCTCGAATCGATTTTAGCCGCAGAAAGCTTCTTTTCTTAGAGCATAAAATATGATTTTCATCCATACGGATACAGTCCATATAATAATTCCGGGAATCAAATAAAAATAACTATAAATCAGTGAAACATTAGCATAAAGCGTCGCGCTATGCAAATTTGGGCGCCGCCATCTTCAGATGACATATAACGTAGAAATACAGACATTTTTCTATATCCTTTTTTTAAAAATACATACAGTTTTATAATTTAATAATAATTCTTAACCTTGCTTAACTATAATAATTTTGGGAATTAATCATTTTGAACAAGGATGAATTAAAAAATTTAAAATGCTGAAATTAATTTAAAGAGAAAACAGTTTGAAAAATGTAAAAAAGCAGCGTTGTAAAATAACTCGCTGCTGAAAGAATATCTTTGGGGTTCCGGTTTCCTGCTATTTGTACTCTCGAAATTCTGCTCGCTCCACCAAAAAAAAGCCCTAACATTACGCTATGCCGACGTCTGTTAGGACAACATTGAAATAATAATGGAAATGATTTACGAACTTGTAGGTTCATTAAAAAATTATTATCCTCCCTAATAATGAAATAGAATGAAAGCAAAAGCACAATGAAACAGAAACATAAAAATTTCATATAACGCGATATCTCTCCATTCTCGCTGAAGCAAATGCATATTTCGAACGTTGTAACCAAATATTAATACACGGTATATTAATAAGGGATGATGCCGATGATAACTGAAGCACAAGCTCCTGCCAAAACAGAGGTGTGTGTTGTATGTCTATATGCATGGTGTATGCTGGGGTTCCCGAAACCATCAAGGACAGGACAACAGATTTATCCCTATGCGAAACACACAGTGATCTGCTTATATAATCGCGTTACCGCATTGCATTCTATCATAAAGCGGATCAAAGTGGCTCTGATTAATGGCTACCCAATATGACGTCACACTAATTTAAATTTATCTTTGGTACGTTTCAGCGCCTCTCAAAAACTGTTATTTATTGTAGCGATTAGTGCTGTGTGAAAAAAGGTACGGTTACAAACTGAAATACGGATTTATTCCTGTCCCCGTTTTTTCTGTAACCTACAAATACTAATTGGTTTGAAATTTATTACTTTGTTTAATTTATATTTTTCTGTCCTCTTTGTAAAATCAACTATTACTAAAGAATAAATTGTCAAAATTGTTTCATGTCTTCATTTAAAGCATATCAAATATTTCAATCGTAGGCCACGCTTTAAAGTTTCGAGCTTATAAAAATGAACTTAGTAAAATATATAATACATAATAATAATAAATGGATAATACATTATAACGTAATAGTTTGGTGAGTTGGAGGGTAGCTAAAGGTTAACTAACAAAAACTTGTTTAAAAAACAAATAAAATTCAAAGAGATTTATTTTACTGCACTAGGAGTATTACAAAGGATAATTCAAATTGTTTAAAATACAATTATTAGAAATTGCCTTCAGACAAACTAACAAGACAATAATAGTATATGTAACAAAGAAAAAATAAGACACAGATAGCATAGCACAACAAGGTAAAAAATGTGGTAAAAATCATTTTTACCACAGGTCTCTAGGATCAACCGTTTTTGAGATATCAAGATTTACGTTTACATCAAAAAACTGCAAGAAACGTCGTGCATCACGAAACCAAATATGGCTGCCATATTTCAATCAAATTGAATAAAAACAAAATGACAGTGGTTTTGAGCTACCAATACTTAGGTGTGATAACACACAAAAAATTATCTTTTTTCGAAATGATCGAGCGACCAGTACTACACTGCTTCATATGGATTGATCCTTATTGCTATGATGGGGATGACAAAAAAATGGCCGTTAATTTAATCCGGCAACCTCTATAATATCAAAGCTTGGGTATTTCTCGACTTATATCAACAATCAGAATGAGTCCAACGGGTTTTTTTATACGGAAAGCCTCTGGTCGTCCGGTCTGACGGAAAATCGAAAATTTGTAAAATTGTCGTTTCTCGACCGTCGATTTCGACCATACCACTGGACCGAATTTAAAGTGTTGGATACTCATCCGTCGCAGAATTTAATGCTCTTTTATTCTTGTAATAGTGAAGTTTTTGTTGGAAAGCACCGCTTTGGAGTTATAAGCGAAAAACTAAAAAAGGTCCGAAGATTTCATGGTTCTTTTGATGCCCTCAGGTAAGCCCGAGTCGAGGGACCGTGCAAACCTAGGATACTTATATTTGATGTCAAACGAAGCTATCAAAACGATCTCCCGCTTTCCAACATTTATTTCCACCAACGGATTCTATTTTACTGGCCTAAGTTAGAAGGAGCTGAAGAAGAGAAGAAAATAGCGAGGGGAATATACAAAGTATCGAAAAATAATTTGGTACGCACAATCATAAAAGCGAAGGATCCACATTGGGAGACCATCTGTCAGGAAGTAGAGGAGGATATTTAGGGAAATGGGCTTAAAATAGTAACAAAGAGGTTTGCTACACTCGTAGGAACAAAGGCTCTATTTCCAAATAACTAAAAGAGTACCGCAGAGCAGCGTGCTCGGTCTGCTGCTATCGAATATAATATGTGACGGTGTGCTGATGCTGAGTCTGGGAGAAGGGCCTGAAACTATTGTCTATGCAGACAACCCGCTAACCATTATGGCCAAGACAGAGAGCTGGCTAATAGGTGTAGCACACTACTTGTTAGAAGTTGACCACTGTATGCGTTGAAACGAACTTAAAGTTAATCCTGATAAATCGGAAACCGTGATACTTATTGGAAAAAAAAGAGCCCAAGCAAAACTTTACATGGAAGGGAAGGCCATTACCACGAAAAAGAACAATAGCTGCTCTGGGAAAGCACTAAATTACAGATTTACCTTTAATGTGCATGTCACGCAGACCACAATTACAGCAAATGTGACATCTGTCGCACTAGGAAGAATCATGCCGAATACATATCGTACAACTCTGCACTTCGGACGGAGTCAACCATTCTTGCAGCTCTTATAGCCTATTACCTGTAAATATACAATAGGCCGTGCTTGATAACTCTAGTAATATGTTTATTTAATTATCACTAAACGCCCGGGTGTTCCGTCCCGTCTTATCTCTAAGACACTAATTGAGATACGCTCAATTAGCGTTAATCGCCTATACTTCACGATGCTACCACTAGCTCACTGGTAGGAGCGAGGTTACTATCCATCCTCTACTAGCTCTCCAGGCTAGTACCGGAGCGATAAACGTGCTCACCAGTCGGCTTCCTCTCCTAGGAGAAGTTACCTGTCCAGCTTCGGAATATCACTCAACTTATTAGGTTGAGGACCACCACCCGATCGAATCTAATCTCAATTGTGGCAGGACTTGGTTTTTTAATGGTTTTGCTACCTCGATCTCCCAGTTTATAGGCCTGGTATGCTCTCGACAGAGCTTCGTTTTCAAGTCTACACGTAATAGACCCCCGGTATGTACTCTTTCAGGTGAAGTTATCTTGAGAGTGAGAGGCTATGATACCCTTTTCGCATCGTTCCCTTTAAGAGTAAGGTCCCAGAGCCGCTTCAGATCACAGTACCCGAGCTAGTATCAGGTCATAGGGCGAACCGAATAGCTTCCATAACTATACCTGGTGGCATGTAGTTTGCCATTGGTTCAGATTTACCCCTCTGAGCCGGGATAAACCTTACTTCGATTTTCCTCCTTAGGATTTAGCCAGACCGCGGGTTCCTGACGGTGGCCATGAATGACCCTGTTCTAGGTAAGAATCCACCCACACCGCGGTGCTCATGTTAGCAGAGTTTCCTCCGCAACGTTTATGAGTAAATATCGAGAACACTTACGTTATTGTCTCTCACATATTTGATCCTTGGGTGCTAGGCGGGGAACCTAAGCCTTTTTTACTAAATAATCGTTACCCAGACAAGCCCGGGGATAGGAGAGGTCGGACTAGTTCTAGTCTGCAACCTCCCCCCCCCCTGAGTTTTCGTCACCAACTTAGTTGGGGATCGATGTTCGACCGTCGTGGGTGCCCACTTCAGTCTTCCAATTTTAGGCCTGATGTGCCCTTGACATAGCTTCGTTTTCAAGTCTACACGAGATAGACCCCCGGTATGTACCCTATTCAGGTGAAGTTGTCTTGAGAGTGAGAAGCTGTGATACCCCTATTCGCATCGCTCCCTTTAAGGTTTCTGAACTGCTTCAAATCACATTACTCGGTCTTGCGAGTCATAGGGT
The DNA here is from genome assembly GCA_929113105.1 of Agrypnus murinus. Taxonomy (NCBI): domain Eukaryota; kingdom Metazoa; phylum Arthropoda; class Insecta; order Coleoptera; family Elateridae; genus Agrypnus; species Agrypnus murinus. Next base: position 151,578,472 of record OV816028.1, read on the forward strand.
GATCCGAATAGTTCCGGAAACACAATACCTGGTGGCATGCGGTTTCTCTTTTTTTGGCCAGGGAATACCCACCCTGCGCCGGGATAAACCTCACTTCAATCCTCTGCTTTGGTATTCGACCAGGTAGCGGGTTCCTCACGGTGTCCTTATATGATCTTGTCTCAGGTAAGAATCAAATCCACCCACATGCCACCAAATCATGCCGAATGTAGCAGGAAGCAGTGAGGCAAAGATAAGTACCCTAAGTGCAGTGGCGGATTTAATCCAGTTGTATGCGGCACCGGATATGGAAAGCCACGTTAAAGAGCAAAAACTACCTAAACATGGCAAGTAGCGTACAAATATCCCTAAGGATTTGTAGGGGATAAGGAACTGTGTCCACGGAGGCAGCAAGGAGTCTATCAAAGGTGATAAGTAGAGACCTGTTGGTAGGTGAGACGAGGTCCCAATTCGGGCGAATTTCCCAAAAAAAGGAACAAAGGGAGAGAATACTGAAAAGATAATAGGATCGATAGTGCCAAAGCACAACAGACGTGTAGTTACGCAAGTTGCTGATAACTATAGAAACTTGATACGGCAGGCAGCATGGACAGGTGGGTTAGCCATTTCTTTTCTGCCGGAAATGGTATAAACCATATATATATATTATTATATGACATAAAATTGTCTATGTTCTGGTTCAGAAAATGTTGTGTCTACTAAATGGACGTGAGCGTGATGACGTTATTGAACTTTTTTTTAAATTAGATGATAGGTATTTCTTTACTGAAATGGTTTGTAGTATTGTGTTCTCTTTTCAACCATATTAAATACTCATACTCATTTTTGTACTGTTTTGTTCTAAATTTCCCTAATTAAAAATTAGAGACCATCAGAATAATTCAGTGGCATATTTGGGGAGGCTAACGGTAGGAAGCCATCCCCGATTTCTTTTTAATAGTCCTGGTCATTTATGTCAAAGTCTGAGCATTTTGATTCGAAGTTTTTAGAGAATACCCTCCCCACTTCCGAGGAAAATTTGTAAATACGCCACTGGAACAACTAAAGTTTCGTTATTTACCTAAGCTTTCTAGATAATTCTGTTTTATTAATTGGAGAACCAGATATCAAAGCCTACTAGTCGTAAATCACTTTCACGTTTTTCTTGAAAACTTTCTGATGTAAGAGTATGAATATTTATTATGGTTGAAAAGAGAACACGATACTCTATCAATTTCAATAAAAAAATACCTATCATCAACTCGAATTCACCGGATCGCACAACCCGTATTAACTCCAATTGAAGATTCTAGGCAGAACCTATAAAATATCCCCAAGTTACGTCATCAATATAAATATGCAACGCAACGAGAAAGAAAATTAGATTCAATCGTCGCTGTTCGTCAGGTGTGGTCGAGTTGAACAGCGGCGAGGCATATTGTTTCTACTTTAAATATAATATAATTGTTGGTAATTTAAATTCAGTGACCCTTCGAGGCATTTTTATAAAGGCCCACCGGGAAACTCCTGGTATCCCGGTGGGCCAGCACGCGCCTGAATCTAGGTGATGACATCGCATGGATATCTTAAAAACTACCTTAAGTGAACCAAAGCGAAGCGGAATAGTCGAATATCATCCAAAATATCATCCCGGAGAAGATAGTACATCACATAAGTGATAGTGAAGCATATTGGAAGGCTATTTAAGTCATGATTATGACAATTATGGCGAAGAAAGTAGAGGAAAGAAATAGACGTCGAGAGCATAATGCATGAGAGCAGTCAAGATACAATCGAGTGGTATGAAGTCTTGTACCATTTTGAGAAGGTGAGGATGGGTATTAGTCGGTAGACGCCTGTGACACCTTCCGAGGTGAATACGAACATACCTTGGTGCCTTCCAGGGCGTCTTTTAAAGATTTCTCCCCTCCAACGGTCTCAAAAAGAAAAGCCTAACCCAACCTAGGTGAGTTTCGATGTCTCACAGTCGCACAGTGATCCAAAATGAGAAAGTAGCTTTCAAAATATCCTACATACCGGAAGTCTTGGCGAATTTTAATTACTTTTTTTATAATAAAAATTATCTAAAAATCTGTCTTGTCTTGATTTGAAGGTTTTCAGGGTCATATTTAATTTTCTAATAAATTAAGCTATCATTATGATAGCAATTATTAGCTATTTTTTATTAACTTCCTTTTTTTCGTAATGCTCTGTGCTGAAGTTTCAGAAGGTGCAGGTAGTAACTATCCATTTACTTACAAAATACGAAGACTTTTAGCAGGTTCTGCAGTGGCACTGAAATTTTAATGATTTTTAATGGAGTATTGCACAAATCACAGCACCGAATCCTTCTACTTAATTTTGTTTAATTAAATTTAGCAAATTAAATACTTGTCTGCAAAAATTCGAAATAATATCACTATCGAAAGGAGTATAAAAAATAAAAGAAGAATTATGGATTTGTGGGGATGAATGTAGTCATCTAATCATTTAAAAAGTGCGAAAATAAGCAAGAGAAACAGTGTATTTTTCCTCAGAGACAAAATATATCTAATTAACCATTCTGCAACTGTTATCATTGAATATAATATTTGCTTCATTTCAGACGGAACAAATTAATATTCGCCACGCCTAATAAATCACAGTCTGATAGTTTAATGTCTTTGTTGCGTAAATGTAACCGCGATCTTATTGTCTCTCTCAGAGAAAGGGTTGGTAATTAAGTTAATGGTCTCGAAACAAGATTGCATTTGGTTAGCAGTTCAACTGGCTTACTGATAAAATGGTTTCTTTATCTTTCAAAGTGGTGAATAATAGCCCTACTTTAAACACGGGCGAATATAATACATTTCTTTTTTTTGTGTTTAAACAGACAGGAGCAAAGGGGATGGAACTTTATTTTTATTTTTGGTTTTTTCTATGCGTTCTTAAAATTATCATTATTAGAACTATTATCTGTTTACGGTGATTTTTGATACGTAGAGTTAGTATAGATTTTTTGTTTGTTTTGTTGGATAACCTGGCAAAACCTCCAGAATCTTTAGTGTCATTTACAAAGAGTGAAACATCCAATGGATTTTATGGATTAAATTTTATCTAAAAATTGCAATATTGCCTATTGCAGGTATTCATGTATAAAGTCTAACCTAAAAATAAAGATATATGTATTGTATTGCAAAGTTAAGTAGTTCTCATGGCCTACTCTAAAAAACTATGAACTTATCATGTATTATATCTTTTATGATATTTCTTGAATGTTACATCTTTTTGAAATCATAGTAACAAAAATCGAACATAATAATAGTTTCCGTCGTGTCTCTAGTTCTCTCTCCAGAGCATCCTTATGAATATAACATATCTATTTGGCACCCTCAAAGTGTTACGTATCAATAATAATTTTCACGCTCAAAGCTTTCAATAGGTTCGAGAGAGAGAGAGCAAGGATAATTTGTAAACGGATACGGCCACTGCCAATGTGCTAACGTGAGATATGTGAACGAATTCTCGATGCGCGAAAAAAGGACGGAAGGTCCTTTGAAAATCCAAAGAAAATATGATTCGTTTCGGGATGAAAATCATAATTCACAATTGGAATACGCTCGCTGAGTCTTTTGACCAATAATATATGCCGATGCATTTTAGTACGTCCGGGGCATCGGTTTTCTATATTTCAGTCTACATTTTTGATGTCCCTCGGGAACATTTACATGAACGATTTCTTTTCTTACATGTGTTACTATAGGGAAATCCGAAGAGGAAACAATAAGAAAAAAGTCGAATAATTTTGGATTTTTTTTAAACATCAGCGTACAGCATCTTTTCAAAATGTAAAGCTATAATAAACAAAAAGCTTCCCCCTTCCGTATAAAATGATTTTAATCAAATTTATAGTATACAAGTCGCAATAATCTCGTACAAATGTTGAATTCCCTAGCGACAGATTCGTGTTAATATTTTTTAACCGCATAATCTGATGAAATCTTCCTCCTTGTCCGCTCGGCTCAGTTCACGACCCGGAAAATTAAGTTTGTGTCCTGTTAAAAAAAAAAGTTGAACAAGTGTTGGGTTTACAGCTTATTGTATCAGAGTGATTTTCGTTTCTTGTTCAGCGAGACGGATTGTATTTTTTACGTGAATAACATTTTTATTTACTGCTAGTGTAATTTGGAGGTTGTCTAGAAAGCATTATAGGGGCTTTTTATGTCTTTGGGTATTTAATGGTTATTCAAATAGTTCAGATCTAACCTCACAGATTTATATGTAACAAATCTTTTTTTTTGTTCTTAATAGGGAAGTGTTATGTCCACTTGCTTATGCCTAAAATATATGCCTAATTGTATAACATAGAACTCAGCCATCCAAACGGGATAATTATCCAAGTTAGCTTCCAGAGTATTGGATAGTGCTCACAGGTAAAATGAGGTGACTTAGATCTCCGACGGCCTTGCCGATATATGCCTTGTAGGCCTTATTACACATCTTAACACATGCTTCTACGGAATACATGCTTCCACTCTTTTCAAGCTATCTCTAAAAAATGCAGATACGCATCACTAAATTGAACTAAACCCACCTTTTGCTATAAATTTTATGAATCTAATATAGCGGGTAAATGGTTTGAGGTAGTCTTTCTAACTTTTTAAAACTTTGGTGAACTGTTGAGAACTCTCTACTTGCTACTCACCAGAAGGTGGGTTTAGTTCAATTTAGTGATGCGTATCTGCATTTTATAGAGATATAATTAAATATAATTAAATTGCCATATTTTCTATTTATGTTGAAAATAATTTATTTGTTCAAAATTAATTTGGGATTCATATATCAGGGGACAGGGTGATTTATAAAAACTTAGCTTTGGTTTGTTAAAATTATTTATGCTAAGCTTTTGCTATAAATTTTATGAATCTAATATAGCGGGTAAATGGTTTGAGGTAGTCTTTCTAACTTTTTAAAACTTTGGTGAACTGTTGAGAACTCTCTACTTGCTACTCACCAGAAGCTTAGCATAAATAATTTTAACAAACCAAAGCTAAGTTTTTATAAATCACCCTGTCCCCTGATATATGAATCCCAAATTAATTTTGAACAAATAAATTATTTTCAACATAAATAGAAAATATGGCAATTTAATTATATTTAATAACAGAAGTCATAGGGACTCATAATAAGATAAGCATAGAATGAAATATAAATAAAAACGAATTTTTTCATGATCATACTATAAACGGAAAATTCGTATAGACAAATGTTTCAGCGACTGGAGATCGAACCCATGTATTCCGCTCTCCTGAGCTACCGTGGGCGCACGTACAGAAAGATGATACCTTTTTCTGCATTAAATAGATAACTGCAAACACACAAAGATAGTAATATATATAAATACATAAGAAAGTGTACTAGATATAATTGTTTCATCATATGTTTGCAATTATCTATTATTATCTATTCCTTCAAACGATTTACCTAACGTTCTTTCTTTAGACGCTTCTCCTTAGAGAACAAGCAGCAATCTGAGAATTGTAAAAAAGATATTTCTGAAGGTGTTTAAGCGTTAAATGTAAACATTTAATGCAAGTTCATGATGTCGTGATGATTATTGATTGTCTTAAGTTTTTCTTGGTAAAGTAAAATTTCTTGATGAAAGTAACAAACTCTTTTTTGTTTTCTTTTGACATCAAGTAAATGTAGAGTAACAAAAAAAAAACAAGAAACCTTGGTATAATTTTTTGACGGTATTTTGCTAGTATTCATGTCCTCTTCAGTTCTTAGTCAATCTTTATTTTTGTAATAATTAAATTGAATTCATTTATTAAACATTCTTGACCTGGGGTTTTGTTCCACCCTGAAAACATTGTTCTTGAGACTGCCTCCTTGGGTAACAACTGAAATTGCAGCGTTTGAAAGTTGGATTGACATGATTTTCAACAGTTGGATGGATTCTAGATCTACTAGGCTACAAAAATGTATTTTATATATTGCGATGTTATTATTTAAATAAAAAAATTAAATAAATTAATGATGTTAAAATTACTTTGGCTAGCTTTAATAAAGAAATTTTAAATAACACCCAAATTTTCTTTTATGCAAATAGGCTGACTAAAAATTTACATTGATCTTATTAATTCCTGTACCTGGAATATGAAACCAATGCACTTGGACTTCTGCAACTGGACAAACAGCAAACTTAAACTCTGTATGTGAAGAAAATAAATGGATGCTTGCATAAACATCAAATGAATAAACACCTAGATAAATTGAAATACAGATCTTTATTTTTATTATGATAAATAGAAAATCTACTTCAAAAGAGAAAATAAAAAATATTTAAACAGAAAAGTTAAAAAAATGGAAAATCTTCCTTGAGCTTGCTCAAATGTGTTAAATATTAGTTACCAACCTGACATGGGAATTGTAACTGTTCTCCATTTGAACATACTGACATCAAATAAGTTTTTCAGATAAGAAAAATATTTACAATTGCTAAATAAATTTATCTAACGAAAAATTAATTATTTTTGTGAATAAACAAATTGAAATTGTTTAAATGTTCCAACTTTGTTATTGAAAACCCTCTCAAATAAGAAAAATAAATTCTGAATTTATCAAAAAGATTGTCTTTATGATTTTGTTCCTAATGTGAACCTAATCCTTTTATTTTCGATTTACCTTGTATATAAACGTGAACGAATCCACTCAAATGTATTTTCTATTGTATTATCGGTAATACAGACAGCTTCAATTCAACATCTGATCCATATAATGTCGGCAATCCAAATGGATGATAATTGTTAAAATGAAAATAACAAGATTATCTTCTTATTGATTTAAATAATAAATCGAACACAATTACATACAATTGTTGAAGAACGAAAATAAATCTTCTTTAATTTAAATATTCAGGTAACTATTCAATTCCATAAACACTTTGTTAAAAAGTGTCGTTTGTTTACAAAAAAAAACATGTATTTATCACTTAACCTTACTTTATTTTGCATATTTTTGGTCTGGAGTCGAGCATGGACACTCCCAATGCGTTTTATCGACTGAAATTGTTCTTTTTCTCCGGAGTTTATATAGGTTTCACCAAAACAATCGAAAGACAACACAAATTTTCAAAACATTCGCACATCAAAATTTTATCATGACGTCACTAACGAAAAACATGTGTTCATAATTAGCACTAATCTTAAATCTAAAAAGACAGAAATGTAGCTGGCGAAGATACAATTAAAACAATATAACACACTTATGTTCTAAAATAAACGATAACTGAGAAAATCAACGAAAACGACCAACAGTCAAAAATCTCATTAAAACTTAATTACAATGAAAACTCATTAACTGCAGTTATGCCTATACAAGGAATGACTACATAGCTACCCAAGGTAACTCATACATATGCAGTTTACATAGAAAAATATTTACAATAAAAGAAAAACTTAAATAAAAAATCTGTTTACACGTTTTTAAGGTCAAACGATGCTTTGCAAGTTCCCATACCAATGACAACATAAATGAAATCAAACTATACTCACTCTTGTCCAGAACACAGTACCACAAGTGCCTGTATTCATACAATAGTGTGAAATATTATAATAAAATCATTATTTGGAAAAATTTAAGCATATCAGCAAAGCCAATACCTTCACAAAGATTAACACAAATTTCTCAAATACAGGAAGTTGTAAGTTAAATGTACTGTTATAGACATTACAATAATGACCCGTTTTACATATTTCCAGTTAGATATTTTCCCGAAACTGGTTCAGCTAAGTAGGATCAAGAAAATTCTCTTTTACGTTAATTATCGTCAAACCCCATATAAAAAAAAGAAAGATAAAATCCACAAAAAAAATGGATAAACTATCCTGAACATGTAATATGGGTTACATAAACCATGTTCTACTACAAAAACAATCCAACTGATTGATATGTCTTTTTATATTTATACTCTTTTATAAAGTGAGGTTAAATGTGTATTAAGACAATCGTACTCCTATTTTCCTACTTTAACTTGATAAAATTATATGTAACCAAGCATGAATAAAACTAATATCCTAGCATGAGTATCTATTTTTTTATTGCATATATATTACGTATAAGTGTTATTTGACTATTTGAAAGCTTCCAGAGCCTATCGTAGCCTATTAAATGTTCTTAATGTGTTACAAACTAAGCAAATTTTCAATTAGATGATATGATATCATCTCAATATCATTTCAATAACTATTCAAGTAATTATTATTATTAACTAAACACAAAAACAAAGTGCTAGATAATGTGTTTTAAATCTCCAAAATAAACTTTAAGTGAAAAAACTATTTTATGTAAACAACAATATTTTAAACGATTTGGATTAATCTTTGTAATACTCCTAGTTACTAAAATAAATATGTTTCAATTTTATTTTATTTAGTAAAGCGGTAAATAATTTAATTAGTAAATTTCGACTGTTGCAATGTCATTTCCGAAGGCCTTCCAATTAGTTTGTTATTATTTTTCGATACAATCTGTTCAGTTGAGAAGTCATATTTCACTAACATTTTCATATTTTCATTTAAATAAACCTTTATAATTGTGAAATAAATAAAGATTATTAAAAGTTTCACAGTTTTATTAAAATATACCTGACAATATTGTTTCGACAGCTATGCTGTCATTATCAAAGGTAATATAATTATAAACAAACACAAAAAAAAAATTATAAAAAAATAAATTTTGAGGTTATCAATGAATTTTTAATTCTTATAAACAATATCCATCCTAATATAAAATTTACACTAGAAACAGAACAAAACAGGGCTATAAACTTTCTAGACTTAAATATCAAGATTAACGCAGACAATCTTTTTGAATTTTCCATATACAGAAAACCAACACAAACAGACATAACAATACCAAATGAATCTTGTCACCACAATACACATAAAATAGCAGCATACAGATCATTAGTACACAGAGCTTTAACTATTCCACTAACAAAATCAGATTTTAGCAAAGAGATATCAACCATTAAACAACTAGCACATGCAAATCATTATAATCCGAACATGATTGACACTTTAATTAAACAAAAAGATTATAGGTTAGCTATCAAAAGAATATATCCCATTGACAATCAAACAGAAGACACAAATTACATATCTATACCATATTTTGGCAAAATATCAGAAAAAATTGCACATATACTAAGAAAAACCAACAATTATAAAATAACATTTAAAACCAACACTAACACTTTTTCATTTTTATTTAATGCTAAAGACAGAACACATGATATCATGAAATCGGGCATTTACCGTTTAAATTGTTCTTTTTGTAGTTCGGTATATATTGGACAAACACTTCGAAATTTTGACATAAGATATAAAGAACACGTACGTCATTACAAAAATAAACATCCTGAAAAATCGAATTACGCCAAACACCTTTTAGAACAAAATCACACAATGACTCCTCAAAATAATATTAAATTCCTACATTTTTGTAATAACAAACGCAAATTAGACATTTTAGAAGCCTTTGAGATATACAATCACAAACTCAGGGTACCTTTAATGAATGAACAACTTGAGCTCAGTAATTCTCCGTTACTGGAAGTATTAGATGTTTAATTATGATTTTTATTATTAATTTTTATTATTTTTATCTAGTTACCTATTTTGTATCTACCTTAGCGACGTGTTTGTTTATAATTATATTACCTTTGATAATGACAGCATAGCTGTCGAAACAATATTGTCAGGTATATTTTAATAAAACTGTGAAACTTTTAATAATCTTTATTTATTTCATGATTATGGAGTTCCACAAAATAAGGCTGGAAACAATAAACAAAAACTTTATAATTGTGATTTATTTCCTTGATATTTTATGTAAAAAATATATGAAAAGTATTTTATAAAAAGTTCAAAAGTTCGTTAACCTTTCTTATCTTTTACCGACCAACCTTTTTCGAACTTTGCATCTAGATTTTCTGCTTGATCCTTTTAAATTGACACATTTGAGATTTTTCACAGAAACATATACACAACTTGCACATTTTGTCGACAATCTGTACAACAGTACATCTTATTGTAAATAAGTCGAGGTAAGCAATAATTTCGACAGGGAAAGTGAAAAATACGTTTTGGTGATAAATAAATGCCATTTAATACGATCTGCAACGTTGATTTAGATCGCACGATTAAAATATTTAAAAAATGTTACCTTATGGTGGTTGTTTTTAATTGTATTTTTTATCAGGGGTTCAATTCGGATGCCATTTTGGTTTTATTCAACTTGACTTGGAAAGGGGTACGGGTACTTTTTATTTGTTGATATATTTTCTTCATACTTAACAAGTAGGTAAAGAAATTCTAGCTATACCTTCGTCTCGATCAAATGTACGAAACTAAAAATTTTCATTTCTTTCAAATTTAGTGTACAAATGACGTTGAAAAATAGTTTTCATGTACTCTTGAGATGTTTCAGCACTCGCCTTCGGCTCGTGCATCAACATAGCCACTTGTACGAAATATTCCACTTTCCACACTCGTTATGTAATATACTTATATACTAATATACTATTCCTCACAATTTTGCAAAAGGATAATCGGATTTTCTGGGCATGGAGTGGACAAAAAAGAAAATAACTAAAGAAAAATAAGCACAAGTAGTTATTAATCTGAAATTCGAAACAATGCAGGTCATGGATTTCTGTTTATAGGACATTTCGGTATAGATTCGAGGAACAGGCTCTTCAATTAGTCATAAAAGTCCCTATTGTTTATAACGTAAATACACTATAAAAGTGTAGAACTACTAAAATAAGCAATAAATTCTAGGCCCAGACAAGTTTATGCTTCATTAAGCCGGAAATCTTCAAATAACCATCAAATGAACAGAACAGATTTGTATATTTCCAGACACGTCCTTCAGATTAACAGGTACTTAGGGGAAAGTCCGAAAATTCACACCTGATTACATCAGTATTCCGTGCAAGGATTGCTAGATCTGTCTCGGTCCACTCCACTTTCCGTAGGATGCCCTCATTTGTAATTCCATAGGCCAACGCAAGCTGTGAAAGTTTCGCCTCCAACTGCATGCAATAAGGATTCATTTAGAAGGACTTTTCTTCCTCAAGCTTTCCAGCTTGAGAATGTTTTTCTTTTAACTTTTTTTCGCCTTCTTTAGTTTAACTTTTATGTCTTTCTTTTTTTACTAAAAAGAATCACACATAAAAGACAAAAGTTGTCAGCTTTATTCCCAACGAAAGATCACATAATATAGCTAGAGCTTTTTTTTACGCCGAACTCGAGCAGCACACGAGTAAAACTAAAACAATTGCGGAAAGCTCTTAAAGAAGTGTGAGGAGACACTTTCACGACGACGCCAACTAGATTATCACCGTAGAAAGCTGATAAACGAAATACAATTTTCAAAACTATGTGGAAAATGTCAGAAACGCGAAATATATTTGATTACCCGAGGGTCGACTAAGCTGATTTAAACGATTTTAGGTCTAAAGCAGAGCTGAAGGAAGGTTTCTCAAAACTTGGGGCTTTTTAATAACTTGCAATAAATGACGTCACTGAGCATATAGCCGATTTCTCAGAATATGGCTGCCACTGTCTTCCCAGAGATGGAAATATTTTTCCTTCCAAGGCTGTGAACTAAATCTGGTAGCATAAACCTAATTAGAAATTTTCGCAGACAGTTTTATTTCTTGAAACTTTTTTTGCTGTTCATATTCTTATTAAAAAAAATTGCTTCAAATACGTAACATACACGTGTATTGTTGGTCCACTTGAGTAACATTAAATACTGCACCAAGGTATTTTCAAGTTATGTTACCCGTCATAATCTAAATGAATATTTGCATTTAAAAACTAAGTAGTTGACTCTTGCAACATATAACTATTAAGAATTTTTTGTAGCCAATTAAAAAAATATATTGATAGGTTAATTGCTTGTCTGACTCAAAATAAATTTTGCAAAAGTTGCTGTTAAAATACTATTGGCACACAGCCACAATTTTCAACATACTGAAACTGAACAGCGAAAGCGTCGAAGAAAATCGGATTGTGTTATCTTTTTTACCATTCGTGATTATGGCGCGTCCCCTCGGTCAACCATAAATTACGGCATAACTTGAAGTTGATTTCTACCGCAAGTTACAGGGCTCTAGTTCTGAATTTATCATCGTTAAATGGTAACCCGAGAAAACCATTTAAAAAATGTCATTTTCATTTATGGATTAATCGATGAACTGTTATTATAAGGAAGCTGGCAATTATTACTGACTCTTATCGTTGATTAGAATGGAGACAACTGCGTTTGTTCGAGTTTTGATTGCTCTTTCTTTATTTTTTAATATAAAATGGAATTCTTGTTTGTTTACGGACAAAGTTTAAAATTTTCATAAAAAAAGATTTTTTTAAGCTCCTACAGAAAGAAGTTGAGTTTGTATTCGTATTAAATGATCTCAAACGAATTCATGGTTAGCAGAACAATTTCTCCATGTATGATCACTTTGGAATTCCCTTTACATCTACAAAACAACAATTTTTAAGTTTCGTGAAACTTACAGAACAACAATTCGTTTTGTTCATAAAAACTTTTAGTACTGCATTTTCGAAGAACGTCACGTACCCACAAAATATAGATTAGAGGTGTATTAAATCTGTAAACATAAATAGATAAGAACATGTTGAATCAAGAAACGATTAATTTTAGAAGTACTACAGCATAAAATATCAATTTCATCAAAAGATTTAAAAGATTAAAAGATTTTCAAAGCTTAACTATAACATAAATAGAGCTTGACATCACCTAGAAAAGCTGTTCCTGTTCTTAGAGCTAGTTCAAACTTTGAACTCATTGAAAATGGTACCGCGGCAGTCCTGGTAAGTGTTTTTGAATATTTTATGAACATGCTTCTTTTTATTAATAAATATATTCATACATTACTTAGTATTAATTTGTTATTCTACTTCTTGCAACCCCCTAAATCAATTTACTATCCTGTAACGTGAAAATATCAGTCGTTACGAGAGAATTGCGATAACGTAGAATTCCATCACACTTTTAAGCAATTGTAGAATTTTCTGAAAAATGCTGTTAACCTGCAAAAGTAAATACTAAAGCAGCGGTTTCCTAGGACAGTCGGCTGGTGGAAACTGACACCGATCTACATCGGCGAAAATCAAACGCGAATAACTAAATGCGGGTGGTTTGCTACTGTCCGACGCGTAGAATTCCGCAATGTTTGTCAGTTTTCGTCGTCGATTCTGTTCGGTCGAAGGTAGATTCCAGCGGAAAACGCCGAGCAATTTAGTCCAAGAATTATCTTGTTATTAATAATATGATATATGGGCTTACAATTTTCATGTAAAATGAGTAAAAAGACGAACGACGAACAATTAATTAATAAACATTATCCTGCTGTTTATAATAGTAAATTAAAAATCTAAAAAGATTTAGTTGTCAAAAATCATTCTGTAGGAAACCACCTCCGCCATAAAATCGCGGCGGATTCGGTTTCCACTCCATTTTCGCTTTGCTTCCTTTCGTTCCGCTTTCGCTTCGGTCAACGTAAGTTTACGTCGGCCGACTGTCCTAGGAAACCGCAGCTTAATTAATTAATTTAATTAATTTTTTTGAAGCGTCTCGTTGACCTACTCATGTTTTAATTTAAGTTTAATTTAGTTACGACAAACCAGCATAAAAGTCTCTAGACGCCAAAACAATAAGAGTATATGACGGAGAGTGTGGTAAGGGTAGAACTTTTTAGAACTCAAGTTAACTCATAGTTAAGTATAATAGACAAAGTCAAGACAATTTCGGAACGTCGAAATTTACAGATGATATGGAAAGAATGGGCAAAAGGAGGGGGGGACTGAATTTAGGTAAAATCCAGACTACAATATAAACCCCCTTAAATTCTAAAAGTTGATTAAAGTCTTCTAGTAGTCTAGGCGACAGGGAAATTGGTATATGGGAAAAGTCACAAGACTTGATAACAGCAATTTTCTTTTTTTAGTATGTAGGGGGGTGTGTGGTGAATCAAGTTTTCGTATTGATCGGAGAGTGCGAAATGTCCGCCATCTTGGAAAAAGAGGTAAATGTGTTTTTTCATTTTATGTCGTTAACCGTAGGTCTGAGGAAAGAAGTAATTCATAACGTTTTTGTCGGAAATTCGATTCTCTACAACTTCCTCACTACACTTCTTTGTGAAATGTTTGTATTAAAAAAGTTATAAACAAATAACCGTAAAAATTTAGGGGTTTGCAAACTTTTGGGGTGAAATAGCTATTTCATTTTTGGTTGTACGAGCAAAATTGGAGGTAATCTCCAGTGTCTCCCACGGCCCCCTCAGAGGCGGCGAATTTCGATTTTTCAACGCAGTGCTTCATATGCTCCATGCCACTCACTGGTATACGTCGCTCTGATAACCAATAGGTGAGGGCCGTGAAAACGCATATTGTAAGAAAAACTGTTTAAAATCTTGTCAGAAACGTTAACGCTGAAGATAACTGCGATGGCAACGCCGTTGACGAACACGTGATCTTGGCGGTGATGGCTCCCGAAACGAGCCGTGCGTCTCTATAACGCATGTAGCATGGCTTGCGCATTTCCACTTGGTCCTCTTAGAAATTCTTCGTGCTCCTCATCTCCTCTTTCAATGATTCTTTGGAGCAAACATTTTACTCCTCTCTTCTTCACAACGAAAACTTCACCTACACGTAAAGACGTTTTGCACACGAAACAGACGCTTATCCTTTCTGCACATTCTGGAAGATGGGAGTGTTCTTTCTTTAAAAATGCACTTGCAGCAGGAAATCAAAATGCCACAAAAATGCCCCAAATATCGTAGTCTAGAACGAAACGCAGCGGAGATAATTTTCGTAGTATCTTACTTATAGTAAAACTTCGGGTATATTTAAGAAGGGGGAGCTTTCTGCACATTCTCGAAGATAGGGAGTGTTCTTTCTTTAAAAATGCACTTGTAACAGGAAATCAAAATGCCACAAAAATGCTCCAAATATCGTAGTCTAGAACGAAACGCAGCGGAGCTAATTTTCGTAGTATCATACAGCAAAGTTTCGGGTATATTTAAGAAGGGGGGAGCTTTCTGCACATTCTGGAAGATGGGGAGTGTTCGTTCTTTATAAATGCACTTGCAGCAGGAAATCAAAATGCCACAAAAATGCCCCAAATATCGTAGTCTAGAACGAAACGCAGCGGCAATAATTTTCGTAGTATTATACTTATAGTAAAATTTCGGGTATATTTAAGAAGGGGGAGCTTTCTGCACATTCTGGAAGATGGGCAGTGTTCTTTCTTTAAAAATGCACTTGCAACAGGAAATCAAAATGCCACAAAAATGCTCCAAATATCGTAGTCTAGAACGAAACGCAGCGGAGCTAATTTTTGTAGTATCATACTTACAGCAAAGTTTCGGGTATATTTAAGAAGGGGGGAGCTTTCTGCACATTCTGGAAGATGAGCAGTGTTCTTTCTTTAAAAATGCACTTGAAGCAGGAAATCAAAATGCCACAAAAATGTCCCAAATATCGTAGCCTAGAACGAAACGCAACGGAGCTAATTTTCGTAGTATCATACTTACAGTAAAATTTCGGAAATATTTAAGAAGGGGGGAGCTTTCTGCACATTCTGGAAGATGGGGAGTGTTCTTTCCTTAAAAATGCACTTGCAGCAGGAAATCAAAATGCCACAAAAATGTCCCAAATATCCTAGCCTAGAACGAACCGCAACGGAGCTAATTTTCGTAGTATCATACTTATAGTAAAATTTCGGAAATATTTAAGAAGGGGGGAGCTTTCTGCACATTCTGGAAGATAGGCAGTGTTCTTTCTTTAAGAATGCACTTGCAGCAAGAAATCAAAATGCCACAAAAATGTCGCAAATATCGTAGCCTAGAACGAAACGCAACGGAGCTAATTTTCGTAGTATCATACAGTAAAATTTCGGAAATATTTAAGAATATACCCACTGACCCATGGGATTGACATAAGTGAATGGGTAGTCATGCAGTATTCTACGACTTTGGTTAAAGGCACCGGGCCATTCTCCCACCCTTCGACCAGAATTTGAATCGCTAGAAAAGTATACGTACTAACACTTTCTATGTTATTATCGAATCATTGTTTAATTGCGTATTGAATGAATAGGTTCAAAAAATTCTGTATTATATGCCATGGATAAACCTTTCGACCGCTGCCTTCCACTATACCAAAGAACGTGTTAAATAAAGGTAAGTATATCAAAATTCTTGTCTTTACATTGTGTACAAGAAAGGTAAGAATATTTTTTCCGTGCGACAAAAAAATTAAATACTTATTTCACCCCACACGTTCAATACAAATGACCACCCCCCTATATTTTAGCGGTTTATTTTTAATAACATTGTGACTACTTACATGACACAAAATCGATAAATCGATAAATCGATAAATCGATAAATCGATAAATCGATAAATCGATAAATCGATAAATCGATAAATCGATAAATCGATAAATCGATAAATCGATAAATCGATAAATCGATAAATCGATAAATCGATAAATCGATAAATCGATAAATCGATAAATCGATAAATCGATAAATCGATAAATCGATAAATCGATAAATCGATAAATCGATAAATCAATAAATCAACAAATCCACAAATCAACAAATCCACAAATCAATAAATCAATAAATGAGGAAGCCACCATAAACACCCCTCATACTCATTTATGGTGGAAGTTCCACCAGCTGTTATTTCGCCTGTTATTCCTACGAAAACTAAAAAAAAGAAAAACTATAGCTAGTAGTACAGATGATGTTGAAAATGTGATTGATACTGTAGCTCCGAGATTCTTGATAGTTCAAAGAGAGGACGGCGACTTTTCAAAAGTAAACCCGTTTATTATTAATAAGTTTATTCGATCGAACGTAGGAGAGGTTAAAAGCATGAGAAAGGTTAAAGAAGGATTGTTGATTGAAACTGCTACTACCAAGCAGTCGAAACGGCTCTTAGAGTTGACTACGTTTGAAGATTTTAATGTTACTATGCGTCCACACTAGTCGTTGAATTATTCTAAAGGTGTGGTGACTTGTTCTGATCTTATCAATTGTTCAACGGATGAAATACAGGCTTCCCGAAGGAAATACCATGTTACGGAGGTAAAGAGATTGTCTCGCAGGGATGGTTGGCGAAACGGCAAATCTAGATGTCGGAAGTCCTAGTGACTCCTGCTTCGTTTTATATTTTTTGTTTCTTTTAGTTTTTATTACTTTCCTTAATTTTGATTGCGGCTACCCTATTTTAATTTTTAATATCCCTTTATGGACGATACATCAAACGTCATGACAACGTCACATTTAATCTCCTGGAATTGCCGCGGGTTCATCAACAACTTAGGTCACCTTCAGTTGTTAGTAGCTTACTAGTAGGTTACTATGTCTGCAGGAGACTTTATTCAAGGAGGATCAGATTTATCGTTTGAAAGGATACAGTTGCGAACGTTGTGATGCACCGGCGAACGTACGGGTTCGCGGTGGCACAGCGATATTTGTCAGAGCAGGGGTTCTCTACGAACCGATAGCTATATACTGCGACCTAGAAGCTGTCGCTATCCGCGTCAGCCATCCCTTCGTCGCAACGGTATGTTGCCCATATCTGCCTCCTGGAAACTCCTGGACCACGGAAGATCTGGAAGGTCTGCTCCGGCAATTATCGAGACCTTTTATCGTCTCGGGAGATTTTAATGCCCACAGTCCCACTTGGGGTCCCATCAGGACCGACGGCGCGGTCGCAAGGTAGAACGAGTTCTCGAGCACGATGACGTTTGTCTCTTGAATACCGGCGAAAATGTCCACTTTCACGGCGATCGACTTGACACTTTATCGACATCGACGTTTAGAGTGGACGGTCACTCGCGATCTTCACAACAGCTTCTCGCTCTCGCGGTTCGCAGTCTCGAGTTCCCGTACCGTGGTGGAACGTCGAAGTCAAAGCGTGCAGACAAGCGCCGAGCCTTCCGACACTTTCGGAACAATTCGACTGCCGACAACCTAGTTCGATTTAAACGGTCCAGAGCGAAATCACGGAAGATGATATTGCAATCTAAACACAATGCTTGGCTAGATTACGTCTCGACAATTAACAGCGAAGCTACCGCTAGAGACGTATGGGGAAAGTGCGCGCCATTCGGGGTCGGCGCTGTCGGCCGACACCCATCCAGATACGTAGCTGCAACAGTCGTTTCCGACGCAGGCGAGGTTTCCAATCTACTTGCCCGGCATTTTTCCAGTGTCAGCAACGACAGCAGCTATACCGAAGCATTTCGTAGGGCCAAACCTCAGTTGGAGTGTCCTCTCGACTTCACAACAGAGGAGAGCAAAGACTACAATCTACCGTTTTCGTTGGAAGAACTGGAACACTCGATGGCTCTTTGCTCCAGATCCGCTCCTGGCCCTGACTCTCGGTCTCTTCAACGAGATCTACGACAGCGGGCGATATCCGTCGAGTTGGAGAGAGGCAACCGTCGCGCCTCTACCGAAGAATCGTGCTAAGATCGCCGATGCTTCTAACTAACTAATCTCGTCTGTCCAACACTAGATGGGGCGCGGACAGAGAGTCTTCTACGAGTATGCAGTGCAGTCGTTGCGTCGGAAACACGTCGTTGCAGAGGAGACGCGACCTGTTGCTCGTAAAAGAGTGAGTTAAAAATCACTGGTTACATGCATTTAAGCTTTTCAGGCCATTATCAATTATGTAATCCATGTTTCTTGTTTTTAGTCGTGTGGGTTTTCTAATTAATTGTACAAAATTTGCAAATTATTTGTTCGAAGATGTCCGACATGCATTTAATGTACGGTTTTGGCACATTGTAATAGGGCAGAAGCAAGAAGACTTACGCAGACCATATCCAGAAGTGACCTTTACCAAACGAGAAAACAATCGAAATGATTTCATATTAGATTAGGCTTCATATAGCTTTCATATTGAAACCGGTTTTTTGACTACCGTCCGAGATTGCGGCAGACCATGAACTACAAAAAACCTTAGACTTGGAAGAACGTGAGTTGGATCGTGTTGTGGAAAATGCAGGTGAGAGTACTCGAAGAATTGCATTGGCTGAAGGTGTCGATCATATGACTGTGTGGCGGATTTTAAGAACCAATCCACTGTATCCGCACTACGTTCAAAGAGTACAGGGGCTTAGTGAGAATAACTTTCCACCACGAGAACCTTATTGTGCATGGTTGTTAGAGATATTCCCATCTTCTCTTTTTGCCATCTGTGCTCTTTACTGATGAAGTTATCGTCATTTTTCACAATTTATATCAGTGGCAAGATGAAAATCCTCATGTCATTACTAGTTTTCATTAAATGCGGGGGTAGGAATTATCAACGACTTCTTGATTGGTCCTTTTGTACTACTCGGACGACTTTCTGGTCAGAATTATCGGTATTTTTTAGAAGATGACTTACCAGGTTTGCTGTTCCACTAGATGTTATAGGAGACATGTGGTTCATGCACGACGGTGCAGCGAACCACTTCAGTTATTATAGTACGCATGTCTTATAGGAGTTCTTCTCACTCAGCTAAATGTAACATTTATCATTATAATTACAAGACACGACGGCGGCATTGCATGGATAAAAAGTGAAAAAAACCGGTTCCGGTATGTGCACTGAAAGAGTGTAGACGTACAAGCGGTGTCGTGTCGTACTTTTAATCTAAAGTTATATTTACTTTTCTTGTGTATATATTTTCTTGTGCTATCAACAATCCGATCAAGATGGCTGATAAACCAACCACCCGTTCTGCATCTGTTGACGAGAATTTGATACAAAAAGTTGTTGATAAAGTGTTAAATACCGATACAATAGCGCAAATTATTTCTAATAAAATTGAAGAACTTTTGAAACCTTTTAAAGCTGATCTTTTAGAATTTAGTAATAAAATGAAAAATTTAGAAGATGATGTGAAGCATCTAAAGCAACTAAATGATAATTTAGAACAATATACGCGACAAAACAGCCTCAGAATATATGGCATATCAGAACAACAAAATGAAAACACCGATATTGTTGTAGCGCAAATGTGTAAAGAGAAGCTCGGTGTAGAAATTAATACTGATATGATTGATATTTGTCATCGACTACCAAATAAAGAGGGACGTTACAAGCCAATAATTGTGAAATTTACTAATAGAAAAATTAAGAAACTGATCTTTAGTAAAAAAAGGTTATTAAAAAATTCCAATATAGTGATAACTGAAGACCTCACAAAAATAAGGAGTCAACTACTTAAGGAAGCAAGAAAAAAATTAGGTAATAAAAATGCTTGGAGCAGTAATGGCAAGATTTATGTAAAGCAAGATAATAATATCAAACGCATTTCCTCTATTTTGGAATTGTAAGTTCTGTTTTTTTACATTTCTTTTTTGTTTTAACTACCTAATTGGTAACTACCTATAGGCGAGGCAGGGAAATTTAATTATTTTTTTTCTCTTTCACTATTTTTTATCTTTTTAATAAATATTATTTAATACATTATAATAAATACATACATAGGACTTATATATATATATTTTTTTTTAAATATAAATTTGTTCTTATTACAATATTAACTAATAACACTAAGTAACACATCCTTTTGGCAGATGATTATTGTTTATATTTTGAGTAATGTATATAGTACCTACTACTACAATTATGTTTTATTAATTTATTATACTTAAGTACATACTGATATTGGATTTCTCATTTGAATGTTTTAAATACACTAGTTAGATTCTTGTTTATAAAAATTTAGATTTGCTCAATCAAGATTCTAAGATTTTGTTAAATTTACTAAAATCATTTATTAAAATTAATCTCTCTTTTTCATAAATACATTAGTAATTTCTTGTTTACGGAAATTTAGTTTTAGACTTATTTATCTTAAGATTTTGTTTACAAATGATTAAAATTGCACATTTGAATATACGGTCGTTGTTGCCAAAGATTGAGGAATTGAAATTATTCATTGTTGCTCATAATCTGGATATCTTAACTGTTTCAGAAACCTGGCTTCATAAACTTATACCTACAAATACCATTAACATAGATGGATATTACTTTTTGAGGCGTGATAGATCAGGAAGAGGTGGTGGTGTAGGAATATACTTACGCAATTCATTCAAGTCTTCCATAATTGACACAAGTGATTCTATTGAGCAAATATGGGTATCCGTTCAATTTAACAACCTTAAAATTGCCATAGCATCTGTGTATAGACCGTCTCATATTCATTATAGATTTTGTTTAGATGAAATTGAAAATTCATACACTGCATGTCTGCCAATAACCGAGAAGATTTTCTGCCTTGGTGATTTTAATATAAATCTCATTGACTTTGAGCAAGTCGATACGGCATATTTTTACAGCATATGTGACTCGTTAAATCTAGAACAAATTATAGACCAACCAACCAGAATTACGGATTCATCTCGTACACTTCTAGATCTGATACTGGTATCTGACGTAGGTATAGTAAGGGATTATGGTGTTGCTGATTGTAATTTTTCTGATCATGATATGAGCTTTTGTGGTATTTGTCTTGAAAGGCCAAAATTCAAAGAAAATTTAAAAAAATATAGAAACCTTAATAAAATCAATCCTGATCTTTTTGAATTTGACCTACGGTTAATACCTCTTCAACGTGTGTTCCAGATAGATGATATTAATGAAAAAGTTAATTATCTTAATACTAAACTTATTGAATTATTTGATAAACATGCACCTATTACTGTCCATAGATTCACTAAACAACCAGCACCTTGGATAACCGATAATATTAAACTTCTAATGTCCCTTCGAGATAAAGCCAAGGCCAAATATCGTAATACTAAATTAACTCGTCATTGGAATTATTATAAGGAACTTCGAAATTACCTAACCATCGCAATTAAAAATGAAAAAAGAGCATACTTCAGTTATTTAACGCGTAGTACCGCTTGCAAAGATATGTGGAGAAAAATGCAATATTTAGGAATTGGTAAAACACAGCAACACCATATTCCTTTAACTCTGGGCGATGCTAACGAAATTAATAACTTCTTTGTTAACAGTATACCTCCTTCTATTAACTCTAACAATCCTGGTCCTTTAATATTCCCTGACATTCCTAGATATGTTTTTAACTTCAGGTCTGTAGATTGCAACATAGTACTAAAGTTTATCAATGAAATTAGATCATTAGCAGCAGGTAATGATAACATAAACATTACAATGATAAGGTTATGTTGTCCTTATATTTTGCCGTACATCACTCATATTTTAAATTGCTGCATAGTTTACAGTGTTTATCCTGATCAGTGGAAGTTTGCAGTAGTTAAACCCCTGCCAAAAGTAAAAGACCCAGCAGAATTTAAAGATCTCAGACCTATAAGTTTACTTCCAGTTTTCTCAAAATTGTTTGAAAAAATTATATTTGATCAATTATCTAAGTATTTAAACGAGAAACAAGTTTTACCCGAAGTTCAGTCAGGTTTTCGTGAAGGTTATAGCTGTACAACTGCTTTGCTAAAAGTCACAAATGATATTCTAAGTTCACTTGATAAGGGTCATGTTACAGCACTTGTACTACTGGACTACAGCAAAGCGTTTGATACAGTCAATCATGGTATACTCTTAAGAATATTAAAATCATACGGATTAGGGGATAGTTCAATCACTTTACTAGAACAATACTTGGATAATCGAACTCAGATTGTTTCCTTGAATGATACAATATCTGAACCACTTACCGTTAGACAGGGTGTCCCACAAGGTTCTGTACTAGGCCCGTTACTGTATTCTTTATACACTACCTTACTCATTAAAGCAGTCACAGATTGTTCTCTTCATGTTTATGCCGACGATACACAATTATACCACTCGTTTCAACCTGACAAGTGGGAGGAAGGTATTCAAACAATCAATTCTACTTTAAAATTTATATTTGAGGCATCAACTCAGATATCTCTAAAAATTAATGCAAGTAAATCTGCGGTGATAATATTCGGCAACAAGGGTGTTTGTGATAACCTAATTCCCTTGTTAAATATTCATATTAATAACGTCAATATACCTATCCTTTCTAAAGCAAAATCCTTAGGACTCGTTCTAGATAACTCCTTCAGATTTAGAGACCAAATATCTGGTTGTATTAGTAAAGCTTATCTACATCTACGTAAACTCTTCCCTCACCGGTACTACCTAAATATAGAAACAAAGAAAAAAACTCTGTGAAGCTTTTGTTTTGTCACAATTTAACTATTGCGTTTCTGTTTATCATGCTGCCTTAGATAACATCACATGTAATCGAATTCAGAAAGTACAGAATGCTTGTTTGAGGTTCATTTATGGTATCAGGAAGTTTGAACATATAAGTCATAAAATTGTAGATTCTGGTTGGTTAACTATGAAAAATAAACGTATTTTACAAATTTTATGTTTATATCATAAAATATTAAGTTTGAAGCATCCCTCATATTTATACCATAAAATTTCTTTCAGAACTGATATCCATAACATTTCGACTAGATTTAGAGGTAAAATATCTCCTCAGTATCACAAAACCTCCCTCTTCGAAAGATCTTTCACATATCAAATCTATAAATTATATAATCGCCTTACGTATGATATTACAAACTGTTCATTACCCAGGTTTAAGCAGAAACTGCGCAATGAATTATTTCTGAAACATTGTATTGAATTTTAGCACTTTACTATTGTTTTCTTGTAATCATTTAATATTACTACTGTAAACTTATAAATATATATAACTATTGTAGTTCTATTAAATTCTTCTGTACTTGTTTATTATTCATGACTTAGATTATTAATTAACTTCATACAACTAATTTTTACTGTTGTTGAAATAATGTTACGTATATTTCGACTATATAGCGGAATCTTTTATTTATTTTTTTTATTGTTTTGAAAAATTGCTTATTAGTAATAGGCGTTGTCTAGATTAGATATATTTTACTTTTCCAGGGTTTGGATGGAAGAGCAGTTTATACTGAATCCCACCCTGCGATTGCACCAAATGTAATTACTAATGTTATTTTCCAATTCTTGTACAAATGTATTGAAATTTTTGGGTGTGCAATAAAGTCATTTATTATTATTATTATTTAAAAAAAAACTTTTTAATAAAAGTTTTACTTTTTATTTATTTTTGGGCGAGGAATCAGGATGGCGGAGCATCTTTCGTACCTCATGACACCGATTGCTATGATCATTTTGGCCCTACTAGAATTTAGACGAATCTGGGGGAATTCCACCCCCAGTAGGGATTCTTATCGTGCCAAACATCGCATTGACACGGGACCTACAGTTTTACTTCCTATCCGAGAAGAAGGCATGTTTTTAATTTTTCTTCACTATGAAAAATTACCAGCTCGGCCGGGGATCGAACCTCCGATCCTTGGATTATGAAGCAAACATGCAAACCACTAACCCACAGAGACTTAATAGAAGTGTTTACCACAAAAGGTGTTTCAGTTGAAAACAACTGATCCACAAAAGTGGATTGAACGATAATAAATAACTGTTCTGGATATCATATTCTTTATTTAGTGCTGGCAGAAATCAATACAAAAAGAAGTTTTAGGTTTTCTTAATGCTCTTGATCATATATCGATAGGAAAGACATAGTCAACTGGTTTCGAAGAGAGAAAAGAAGTAGAGGTTTTACATAGTGCATGATCGCATCTGAAACAAAATAAAGTAGAGTATTATATTTGAAAATCATAAGAAAAGAATTGATAGTACTTACTTGTACATTGTTGGATGTTCTTTATACAATTAGTTAAGATCAGGTTTTCTAAAGAAAGTTGTAGGCCTGCTTAATAATTAAAATTATTACCTTAAATTAAAATTCAATTAATTCATTATAAAATCAATTACAAAATTCAATATTTACCTAATAAACTTAGGTTATAATTTTGTTGACAGCTTGATAAACTTTCTTGATTAATTCAATAGAGGGCGCTCGTTTTAGCAGTAAGCATGGCCTACTAGATTCATATAAGCTTCGCTTATATACGGCCGTCTCATTTCCAGTTTTTTCATTGTTGAAAATTATTACAGATTCGTACGTTAAATGGCGCCCACTCGCGGTAATTTTACAACAAAGATATTTGAAGTCAGAGCTCAGTCGTTAATTTTTAGGTTAGACTTTATGTCAATTGTGTCAAACTACCTCCGATTAAAGAGCGTTTATACGAATATTAACAGTAATTACTAATAAGAAATTTGTTAACAACGATCAAATATTAGATTATGCATTAAAAAACAATAGGTAAATACATTATATTACATTGCAAAACGTTACATTAAAATTTTGTTTATTATTTTAATTTATTATTCTTTCGATGTCTTTATTTTTATAAAAAAAGGCTGCCATTCCTCAAATAAAATTGGTAAACTATTAAAAAAGTTACATTAAAACTAAAAAACATACTTTAACACCACACAAATACACCTATTTTTATGATATTTTTTCCGGTATGCTGTCAGTCTTTTCTCGATAGTTAATTCTCTATAGCTGAAGCAGCCTAAGTCTTCTTTTATTTGGAGTATAAATTGAAGTCTAGGTCTAGCTAGGGTATTTTTTCCTTCGATCATGTTTCTATATTAATTTTAGATAATACCTGAATGTCTTAAAGTATGTCATATTAATATATCTCTGCTTCTCGTGGTCTTCTTCATTAACTATCTTTCTTCTTGCACTTTTTCCAGTATTTCATTGCTCGAT
Organism: Agrypnus murinus; assembly: GCA_929113105.1. Lineage (NCBI taxonomy): Eukaryota > Metazoa > Arthropoda > Insecta > Coleoptera > Elateridae > Agrypnus > Agrypnus murinus. The sequence goes on from OV816028.1 coordinate 151,604,242, forward strand.
ATTCGGTCAATCCATCTCGCCTTAGCATTTTTCTATAGCACCACAACTCAAAAGCCTTTATACGTCTGTTTTTAATGTGTGTAAAAGTTTAATAGTATTGACTTGATTCTATACCGTTTAGATCATGCATTCCGTTCAGAAAAGTCTCAAACTCCATCTTCTTCCTGGAACACTCCCTCTACCTTCTTACTATAAAATCACTTAAGACATGACACGAAAATCGTTATTTAATTATCGTTATCCTAGATTATCGTTATCCTAAGGGCGGTTAAGCCCTTCAAAATTTCTAAATATTTTCTCCGATATTGCTTTTGATTTATATCATATAAACCAAGTTCTATGTAAAGGTAATGCCTTACGAGACAAATTTGGTCAGTTTTATATTTATTTTACTGAAACGATTGGTCTTAAAACTTAAGTAAATTTCATCAGCTCTTATGCCTAAAAAATATTTATTTTTAGTAATGACTGCAGTACTGGTACAGTGACAATTCATCATTCCATGAATACCTACTTCTAATACTTCTAAGCATAGCATCAGTTCGTAGATCGTGCATTGACATTATGTGTTTACATCATATGCTGTGTGATGCTGTGGTAATTCAGGTGCTACAAAACCTAAAAAAGCATTTGTAATTTGCGAAATATGAAATTGTACTTACTTATACTGTGGCTATCATGTAGTTATTAAGTGTTTCTAGTCTAAGAATTGGGGCATTAGTAAACATTGCGTTAACTAAGTATAATTTTCTAAATTTTCTAAAGGAAATGACAACGACTGACATGACGTATAACCTAAAAATTAATTACTGCAGTCTGACTACAAACCATCTTTGTTGCAAAATGACCGACAGTGGGCGCTACTTAACGTACGAATCTGTAATTTTTGGATCCAAATTTCAACAATGAAAAAACTGGAAATGAGACGGCCGTATATAAGCGAAGCTTATATTAATCTAGTAGGCCGTGCAGTAAGAATCATTTCTAATTATTCTTTATATTTAATTGGAAAATTTGAATTTTTAAAAGGGAAACGAACTCCGTCTTTTTGAAATAATTTAAACTATATTGCTTATATTTCATTTAATTTAATCAACAAACAAAGGAAAACATAAAACTATTAAATTTATTTTATTTAAAGTTTAAACCCAGGTATTTTATAAAACACGAGGTTGCAGTCTCTATACAAAACATGCGGGCTAAATATTATAATCATCATTGTGATAAAATAAATATATATATGGGAACTTCATTCGTCTACTTGACGCAAGGCCCTTGATAGTTTTAATTACAAAATTGTCTTATTCCAAATTGCGGGGCTTTCACCACAGTATATTTTTATGTTTTTATAAATAGATCATATTGAAAAGCTTCATATTAAAGCATCTTTTGGGCATTCAAGTTTTGGTTACAAAGATAATTATCCCATTTAGAAAGAGATCATATTCAGTTAACCTAATAAGTTAATTAAGTATTTTTAATCTAATAGTAGTAAATTCGTACTACCTTCTATAAACTTTTTGTGTTAAATTAATTGGTATTAATACCCAGCCTCACTATTAACGTAAACTCATATTCAACTGGAACCCAATGAATGAGAGTATTTAATACGGTGTATGGTAATATGTGAGCTCGTACAGTGATCGTAATATGATCAATTTAATTAAAGATTGTTTCATATTATCCGTATGTAAAGTGGTAGTTAACATTCTTTTTCTCCTTTTACGATAATATCTTTATTATTTCATTGAAAATTACTAATAAATAGTCTACAATGATACAATTTTAGTATTTAATGCTAGCATCGACTTTTTCATTTAATGCTTCAATAAAAATTGTTATTTTCTTACTAATACAAAATTGCAGTCATCATTCAAAAGGGAATTTTCGTTTTATAACTTTTCCAACAAACTCGATAGAAGTAACAAAATTTTGTTCTAAAGCAGAAAAGAAATCTCCCGAGAATATAATATCGAAGGTGGCGATCTCAATTCTATTAGGTTTTCTAGATGGACATACAGTTATTTTATGGGCTGTCATATTGGCAACATTGCCTTAGGAGGGTGAATTTAGGATATATAAGATGTAGTAGCACTCAATAATATCATTTTTATTTTATATTACGTATATAAGTGTGTAGGTAATACATTTTAAGATATATGTATGTCAGTAGGGATTGCTAGGGATGATAAAAAAGGGGGATGCCGGAAGTTAATAAAATAAACTCAACAACTTTCTCACTATGATACTTATATATTACCAAAATACTTCCATTTTTGTTTATATGAGTTTATATCTTATTATTGTTGTTAAGCTGACACTTAGAAAAAACAGATTTTGAAATTTCACTGGTTACGATACTTCAAACATTTAATTTAAAATAGCACAATTACTTAAAACAATAGGCTATACTGCGATTGCAAATTCAAACGAATCACGGCATTACTATGTATGACATCACAGTTTTTACTAATTTTACATTTTTTCGAACTACTGATAAGTATTGTTGCAATAATTTGCTTGCATAATGATGGCAACATGATGGCCTAACTTTTTTTAATAGAAATAGACAAACGCTATGCTATTAAAATGTAGATATCGACATACCCTACTAGCTATAGCGTTTAAAACTAATTGTCGTTTGTAAATCTGACATGTAAAGCTTGACAAGTATGCGATGATATCTTTTTTATTAGAAGAATTGCTTTTTACTAGTTTTCCTTTTATCACACACATAAATTCAAACCAAAAGGCCTGAGGTGAATTTTATACTCTTTATGAAACTATATTTTTTAGCAAGAGTTTGAAGTTTATTTAGTGTAAAAAAAGAGTTACCTACCTAATAAAATGCTATAGTCGCAAATAACTAAAAGTGGGGTTGTTAAGAATGCAACAAATCCGAACATGTCAATTCGAACTCTACGTACGTGATTTCGACATCACAGCAGATTCAGTCAGGGACATTCTTTAAATAAGTTCCATCCTTATAGTTATCTCCTAGTTATACAACTAGTGCATGAGATAAGTGAAGATGACAGACGAACTAAGTTAAGTAAAAACATTATGGGAAAGTGCAATGCTGATAGAACCTTCTATTGCGGAATTGTTTTCTGACGAAGCAACCTTCCACTTGATGCATTCAACCGACACAATAGCTGAAATTGGGGATCACAAAATCCTTACTAGATGAAGGAATTACCTACCCAATATCCACAAAAGGTTAATGTGTGGACGGGCCTTGTTCAACGAAAAATTACCCGAAATCTGGTTCCAACAGGATGGTGCGCTTGCATACTTTGAACAGGACATACGGGCATATTTAAATGATGTGATCGAATGGCCAGCTATTTTTCCAGATTTAACGCAATGGCAACCTCAGAAAAAAAATGAGTGGCGAAAAAAATAAAATTCTTGTTGGTATAAAGCATAATTTGCCGAACAAACCTTCTTAATGAATTTTCTGGTATACATACTGCTATGATTCCAGCACTCAAATTGAATATGTCATTTGGGTTGCCTATAGATTTAGGGGAATTGGATTGAACTTGCCCAAATATTATTTAAAATAAATTAATTGTTGCTTAATAGGTAAGGGATGTAGAGTGTACATCACTTGATAAGAATAAGAAGTAGATCTTAAAAGGATTTTTCACTTAAAATTGAAAAATTGTTTTGACAAGTTACGATTTACATATCGTTAGGTCGTTGGACTTGGTTTTTCATAAATTAAGCCATTGTAAGGTGTAGTTTCACCTGGAAATTATAAAAGGCATAGATGGAAATGTGTATGCAAGCAATTACCACAATACTCACAGTTTTTGTTGTTAAATTTCAAGCAAATCCCATGATGGTTTAACGATTCATCTAAATCCATGATAAATGTATAATTTTCATTAATCTATGCATTTGCAGCCAAAATGTTTTGCTGCAATATTCTTAATTAGGTTCTAGAATTTTCAAGTGGGCAGCTCTATATAGAGAAGGTTTAGCCTGTTGAAGTTTATAATTTGTATCGCTTCAACCTTACCTGGTAAAATGATAAAATTCTGTTATTATTTAAAGTTTTGGTGCCAAAATTGTTGTAAATATTGTGTGATAGGGTATTACAATTCATTTAATAATTAGAAAAGGAAGTAATAAGGTGTGAAAATGTTATTATCTGTAATTTTATAAAACCATGTATTGTCAGGAAATTCAAGAATGTTGCCATTGAATCCTGGAGTTAAATTTGCTTTTTGCTAGACATGTAATATACCAAGATATAAGAAAAATTATCCTCTTTCCGATTATGTAATTTGTTTAAACATTTAATTTAAATTTTCAACCATATTTTGGTTATGTAAATTTTAATAGATTAGATGTTCAATTGTTTCTAGTTACTATAGCCTACAGAATCACAAAGGCTACTTATATATATACAAATACCTAACCTACCAAAATATAGCTGTGGTGGAAATATCAGCTTGACCTAAATAACACTGCTTTAGTTTTTGCCGGTTAACCACCATAAGTCGGAGAGGGGCGGGGTAATACAAGATATACAAGATAAAAAACAAGCGCCACTTCGTTTTAAAACAATGCTTATTACTAAAGCTTCAAACTTCTTAGATAAACGAAGAAATAGATCTTTTACTAATATATAGGCAACTTCCACAATTTTGGTCGTACAGTGGTCGCAATATTAAAACCACACAATAAATAAATAAAACACAAACGTAGTGAAATGTAAACTTTCTAAGTAGGGCTTTATTGTAATTATTTAAAGTAATTGTAATTATTTAAAGTAATTGTAATTATCTAATGTAATTGTAAACGGTAATTATTATACTGATGAAGAATTTCAATGTCTAATAAAAAATGGAATGGTGATTTGTATCACAGCTGGTTGTAAAGCTTAAACACTACCCTAGGACAAATTCACTACTCGAGATCTCGTGTTAACTAGTTCTTTTTTTTATAAAGTATATTTTTACCAGATCAGCATTATACATTGCTATACATGGTAAGTATGACAAGTATTATACGTTGACAATGGATATAACATTAAGAGGTTATTACTCTAAACACAAAAAAAAAGTTGTAACAAACATAGATTGTTATATACTATAGTACACTAAAGTTTACGCGTTTACTCGTTGTCCGAAGAGTTATCACTGTTAACAACTAAGTCAGCCGGAACCCGCCTTTTAAGTATTCGAATAGGTGGAGGAGAAGCGAGGTGATGTATTACCGCACTAGGACACTTGTGAACTGAATTGAAGAAATTCTTGGCTGATAGGTGTATTAGGTCTTTGACACTTAATATGTCGAGTTCTTTATGAAGTTGGTTATTTCGCACGATTACCAATCGGCGTTACAGATAATAAGAAGTACCTTGTTCTGCATGGTTTGGATTTTCTTTATGTGTGTATTGGCTGCCGTTCCCCAGACGACGGCGCCGTACATGATAATGTGACGTATAAGACTTTTGTACAGCATAGTTGCACATTCAATTTTTAAAACTGATTTTCTATTAATCAATGGATAAAGAAGATTGAGTCTTGAGTAACATTCGTTCAATTTTTTGTTAATATGAAGACCCAATGATAATTTACGGTCTAAATAAAGGCTAAATAAAGATACTTCACCGCCTCATCGTTCTGATTCCATAATATAATCGATCCATTCACTTGCAGTTCTGGAGGATTCGGAGGACGTCTTTTAATGTAAAGATTTTCGCTTGACACTTCGAGGTGTTCAGTTTTATTTTCCATTTTGCGCACCACTGATGGTAGATGTCAATTGCACTTTGAAAATCGTGAGAGGCAGCGTGGATATCTAAGTTCTGTGATATTAGTGCTGTATCATCAGCATACATGGCGACGTCAACGGTGTCGAAGTGTAGTATATCGTAGGTGATATGTTGTATAATACGGGACCGAGAATAGATCCCTGGGGAACCCCTGCTGATATGTCTTTTAAAGTAGAAAATTGTGAGTTAATTCTTACTTTAAATGTTCTGTCTGTTAGAAACGATGTAATTATTCTAATATAACTAATATAACTGGGGAAATTAAGCTGAATCAGTTTGGAAATTAGTCCTTCAAGCCAGACTTTATCGAAGGTCTGGGAGACGAGGGAGAAGAGGGAGAGAGAAATAGGGCAATAATTGTAAGTTTCTTTCATTTCGAACCCATTTGAGATAATATTTGTTAATCTTATTAGTTGATGAGTGGTTGAGTAGTTACTGCGAAATCCATATTGGGTTGCAGGGATGATGTTATTGATTCTTAAGAAATTAGTGAGGCGTCTATGGATAATTTTCTCTAAAAGTTTAGACATCGTACGTAGAAGACTTATGGGTCTGTAATTGCTTATCATGGTTTTATCCTTCTTCGGTTTTGGGAAAACAATTATTTCGGCTTGTTTCCATTTATTTGGGAAATAACCATTTCTAAGGAAAGCATTGAACACAGTAGCTAGAAAAGCAAGGGCTTTTTTTGTTAAATTTTTAAGTACAATATTAGGCACGAGGTCGTGACCAGGGGATTTTCTAGTTGAAAGTTTTTTGATGCAAAGTTGAAGTTCTCTAGGAGAAGTGGGTTCTAAGTCTCTAGAGGTTGCGGGTATCTCCTGTTGGGCTATAAGTTCAATGTCCTGATGGTATTGTACTGAGGTTGAGAAGGATGAGGCTTGAAGACCTCTGCGAAATGTTGAGCGAATAAATTACATTTTTCTTCGTCACTCTCATAGGTCACTGCGTTATGTTTTAATGTAGAGATTTCCTCGCGTTTCCGTAGTATTCTTTTTGTAGGTATCCACAGAGAGTTATCGTTAGGATTTATTTCTGATATGTATTGTTGGTGGATCGTTATCCGGAGATGGTCGAGCTCATTTCTTACTTGATGTGTGAGTCTGTTATACATTTGTTTGTATTGTTGATCTCGTGTTCTTGACCATATTCGTCTGGCTTTGTTTTTTCCTTGATTAGGTTTAAAATGTGTGAAGGTGGGTCGGCATGTGGTTTTCGGTATTTTATTGCTCTAGATGATGTCATGGCTAGGCTGGTTGCATTAGTTTAGCATGTCGGTAAATTGATCAATGGCCGTATCAATGTCATTGTTCGTTTCTATTTTGTTAATAATTAGGTGTTGATCTAGAGCAGTTTGAAAGGATTCCCAGTTTACTTTTCCGGTAATTAGCTTTGGAATCTGAGTATTCGGGATATATGTAGTGTTTGAAGAGATTCGACCGGTAGATGGTCAGAATCTAATTCATAGGCTACGGTCTGTTGTAATGTTATAGAAATATTCTTAAGTAGAGCAATGTCTAGTATGTCAGGATTCTGTGAAGCTCTATAGGGGATATACGTTGGTTCAGAAAGAGCCATAACGTGAATCCCTAAATTTGCAGTTAACGTGTGAAGTCTAACTCCGTTAGGATTGTTTGTTCGACAGCCCCAGTATGTATTGTTACAGTTGAGGTCTCCAAGTAATATTGTAGGCGTGTGAGCCGAAGACAAGGTTGTAAGGTATCCGTTGTTTAACTGTAGGTAGGCCGGGAGGTTTGTATCCGGATATAATAATTAGATTTTTGTGTTTTTCCATTTTTACATTGATTGATACCGCTTCGATTGGCAAGAGATTAGGAAGGGTTAATAAGTGATGTTTTATGTTCTTTTTAACGATAATTGCAGCACCTCCTGAAGCGTGCCTAGCATCTCGATCCCTTCGATATACAGTAAATTCGCGAATACGAAACTGCTCTCCATCTGTTAAGTGCGTTTCGCTAATGCAGGCTATGTCTATGCGATGTCTTGTAAGAAATAAGGTAAATAAATTTTGTTGCCTTTTAATACCATTTGCATTGAAATTTAGCAGAGTTAGCTGTTGTATTGGTTTTTGAGGATTATTTGCCATTATTGTAGAATCCAACAATAGCATTTGTTATGAGTTCAGTTATAAGGGGTTTTATTGATTCTAGAATTTGATTTAAAATAGTGTTAAGGATTGCTTCGTTAATTTGTTTCTGATTGTTTCCTTTGCTAGGAGTGTTGAGCGCATAACTGGATAAGTTTTTTGTTACGCTGGCGTAAGAGTGGTGTTCGGGAGAAGATCTTGGTTGTGAGATAGTAGGGAAATGCGGTGTGTTTTCTTGTTTGGGTGGCAGGGAGCGAGTGTTGTTAATGTACTTATAACTTCGGTTTTTGATGGTTTGATAGTAAGAGCAGTCTTTGTAGTTAGCAGAATGTGATTCCCCACAGTTGACACAAGTAGGCTTTGTGTTAGGTTGTTGAGTGCAACTAGAATAAAGGTGTTCTCCGTTGCATTTGACACAGCGTGGGGAAAGCCGGCAATAGTTTTTTGTATGGCCATATCGTTGGCATCTCATGCACTGGGGGACTGTTTTTGGTTTTCTTCTAGGTTCAACACTGATAACCGAGTACATTAATTTCTCCAGTTTAAAGATCTTGTTGGCATTTTCATTTTTAGTTAGTTGTACCGCGCACAGGGGCATTGCAATTTTGTCCCTGTTAAGAAGTCGGGTAACCGTTTGGACTGGGTAAGTTTTTATAAGTTCGTTATAAATTTCTTGAACTGTTAGAGAAGTTGGGACATTGCGTATTACAACGTTTAAAGTTTCTTGTGCTGGGTTATGATAAGTGTGAAATGGGAGATTGTTGTCTGTGTAATATTTTGTAATATTTTGATAAAGAGTTGTAAATTCACTTGAGGTTAAAGTTCTGATATCGTTAACAATAGCCTGATAATTATTCACTTCATGTAAGAATATCGGAGGAATTTTTGGTTGTTCGGTTTGTTTAGAGTTATCTTCCGTCAGCTGTTTTTCGATCTCTTCGGGTAAGTAGTATCGGTTTTTTGTTAGAGGAGATAATTCAGTACAAATGTACTTTTTATGAAAATCATTAACGGGCGATAATTTTCTTTTAGGTGACTTACTAGATGCAGCATCTGCCATCTTGAACGATGAGGTCCCGTGAGGGATAAAACTAACTTAATTGTTGCACCAAAAATAAAAGTTCTCGTAAACAATATACACTGTAATAAGGGGCACAACTGCACTCGGCAATAGCACTAACTCGAATCAACTAGTTCTTAAAACTAACATGCACGAATAAATTGTATAAACGTTTAATAAATATTTATAATCATAAATAAAATGACACAAAATACATACATACAATTTCAAACAAACATCCCACCATTCGAAGACCCACGGCTGTTACAGTACAATTTTAAAGCCTTGCTTAGGGGTTTTCGCTTCACTCTTCGGTATATTCTTGTCTTGTTACGACCCTGTACATATATACATATATATATATATATATATATATATATATATATATATATATATATATATATATATATATATATATGCAGGTACGGACCCAAAGGGAAGGACCTTCTAATTAAACCCACAGTCAACGGGGCAGGAGCAGGAAAAAGCACAACGAGCAATGAAACCCCAACAACAAAAAAGACCTTTCTATAAACTGAAAGGTCTTTTACTATACAATTCCCTCAAGGTACCTGATAGGGAAATATTACCTAAATAGTTAGCACTAGAACGTAATCCGTCTAATTTGACGATTGATCACATATAAATAATCAAACGCAAAAGCAAATTATACCCAAAACCAATTTTCTAATATATCTCGCACATTCAACTTCTAATGCAAGAAAGCCATTTTGTCATAACCACGGCTCATTGAAGATGCGCTTAACCGCGCAGGTACGACTTCACGATAAACAGAGGGAAAGGGGTAACCAGTGACAACCAAACGAACGGAGAAGCTTGGTTTTAAACAGTGACCATCAAAGAAACAATGCGTTGTGAATTTCAACGTTATATTACTTACCAAATTTTGTTGGTGGAGAAATGACGTTCGACATTTGTTTTACAAAAAAACATAAAAGCAGATCGAAAAGCTGGTTACTTGCTTGTTGATTTTTATATAAAGCAGAAGCCATGTTGGATTGTTAAAATTTTGAGGTTATGTGTGACAGATTTTACGTCAATGAGATGTCAAAAAAGTGAGGTTATGACAAATGTCATACAAATTGATTTTCTTTAAGTGTTTAATAATGAAAATAACATTGAACAATTAAAGTGATTTAAATAAAAAGTAAAGTGAAGTGTTTGGTGTTTGGACTATTTATTTATCAGAAGAAAAATACGTTTTTTTGAAAACGTATTATAACTTTATTTCTGGATGAAAGCAAATTAAAACTGGATGTAATAAGAATTTTTGGAAAATAGACAATTGATGTATGTACTCACGTATTGGAGGTAAATTGTTCAATATTTAATAGTTGTAATAAATTACAAAAGAAGACCCCAAAGAAGAATTATTATATGTAAATGCGTGTTCACCTACGCTACAAATAAGCAGGTAAATTTAATGACTATTACAGAGAACTGCCAAATAATAATAGTGTGTGCAAAAATCCAAGAATGGCGCAAAATTTTTGAATTTAAAAATTAATTTTCAAAATTTAACTTTGTTTTTATTTCGTTTCTTTTTGTTTAATTATGATTTAAGAATGTGGGATTGATCAAATAAAAATTGAGTAAGACAAAGAACATTAAGACTGTCTCTTGATTCTTATTTCGGTGAATCGAATTGGCACCAATAATTAAATTGAATCCATTTTAGAGAATAAGGATTTTTTTGTTTTCGTTTCTTTATTTTCATGTGTTTATTAATAAAATGTTTTAAGTTTTAAAAGCATTTGTGTATTTTTCTTGTTTTGTGTCTATTAATAGAATTTCGCAGGTATAAGTTGAACAATATTTTATTATTAATTTGTGAAAGAGCGACCAGCCTGAAATTTTCTCATGTAATTTTCTTGACCTTGTCTTTGGATTTTAAAATCAAGCCGGAGCCAATTTTCTTTTCATCACAAAGGTAAGTGGTGTTTGTTTCTGTACAACTTTTCAGTTTGCCTTGCTACACTAAACATAAGTGATAGTGGTCTTTAAATTTAAATAAATTGATGGTCAAGTGTTGTAAGGTGTATACTGGGACAGCGCTTATCACCATAAAATTTTATTGTCGCACGAATGTGATGTTTATTTACCCAATAATATATCATAGCAATACATATATAGAACCCACATTTAATGAGTTATTGGCAATGCGCGGCACTTTTTGCACATCCTGTATAATAACACCCTCAGGTCATTACGGGCCAGAGGTTTAGACACTTCTAGTTTCCGTTATTGTCTGTTTCTTTAGCAATCTTACTCTTCTAGTTTTTCCAGATATTCTATATACTATTTCACTACATCAGTTCGTTTAACTGGTAACCTCTTTACATATCCAAACTAGGACTGTATGATTATGAAAATAAATAATCGAAAATCGATTAAATAGATAATCGATTGGTTGTTTGATCGGTTACTGGATTAATCAATTAGTCGATTGATCGATTAATCGATTATTACAAAAAAATAATTGAAGGTCTGATTATTGGATCATTTAACCAGTTAATGACTTGTAAATTAGTCGATTGATCGATTATTTAAGAAAAATAATTAATAGATTAATAAATCAATTAACCGATTATTCGATTAATTACTTGTAAATTAGTTTATTGATCGATTAATCGACTATTAAAAAAATAATTGTAGGTCCGATTAATGGATCGGTTAACCGATTAATAATAATGAGGTTATGTAAAAGTATTTTTGAATAAAAAGTTGTTCTTCGAAAATAATACACCTAATAGATTTTTAAAAATAATAACAATCATCAATGTAATCAACCTCGTTAATGTTAAATTGTATATGAAAATATGAAAAGGAAGTATCGAAAATTATACTTACCTGTTCAATAGAAATAAGATCCCATTTTAATAAACAACAATAAACTGCTGGTATCCGATTTGTTTGGAAATAATAATTGGTTTGGTCGATACCATTTTGATGCGATTGATGTATAGAGATGTTTGAATAATTTCGACAGAATTTTTTTAATCAGAGATGGGAATGTATTAATGAGTTTGTCAAGTAACTCGGGCCTAAATAGAGATGAAATGTATGTGACACTAAATTTAAAAAGAAAAAAGTGAGTTTTTGAAACAAAGTTTAACTTTAATTAATTTAGATAATTTTCCAATTTAGTTAGTTTTCGTTGAGAAATTTCAAAACAATAATAAATGAAAAGATTATCCATTTGAATAATTTTAAGAAATTTTAATAATTTCTTTTTAAATAACAAGTTCAATTGATTTACTCTCTTTTATAATTAATAATTTTTTCTGAGTTTTTCAAAATTCATTTGGGTATTAAATTTGTTCTTTTTATTTCATTTATGTGTTGAATTAAGATTTAATAAATACAAAACTTATGTTCTTTATTCTGTACCTTTTATTTGTGTGTTGTTATTTTATATTTGTGTAATTCTATTTATTAACAACCAGAAATTATTTAAATAATACGAATAATCTACATCAGCGACCCAAACCGGAGAAACATTTTTTTGCAAACATATTTTCTCTGTGTGTTATTGTGTGTGTTATTAAATATTCAATTTTTATACCCACACTAGCCCATTCATGATAATATGTTACGGTCTTTACGCAATTCTATTCTAGGTAGTGTTAAAATCGTCATCATTGACGATTGTTATTGTTAATTGTACCTTTTGTATTTATTTTGCTCTTTGGAATAATTTTTTATAGATGAGTTGGTAGCGGATCTTCTTGCCGTAAGCCTCTTTTAATATGAAAGCCTACTGATAAATTTACTTGTATTCGTACTTTGCATTTCCGAAAAAAAAAAAAAAAATTTCTAAAAAGAATTTTGGCATTGCTGGGCGATGCTTCAACAATTCATCAATTCAAAGACAGATGGCACAGGCTGACGTGCTGAAGAATAATAAATGCGACATGGAAGTGAGAACTAAATTTTTTATTTATGTTTTTATGGAAAGGGAAACACTGTCTAAAAACTGACGAGCAGTTAGGCTAAAATGGACAGAAGCTCCATCATGCATAAGCCATAATTGACTCCTTATCGGGTACGCCTTGTAACAGTGTAGGTAGTTCGTTTTTAAAGAAATGGCGATAGGTTTAACCATTGAGCTGCCTTAACAGAAAAAGTAAATTGAAAAATCATCATACCAACCAATACGTTTCATGAGAACTGATGTTGGAAATGAGATTCTATTATTTGTATGAACTTTCATCACACCATAGAAGATTATTGTAGAAGTTTACAATGAGATTTCTAGGGAAATTGCCACGTCGCGTCACTTAAAAGAATCTAAGCTATCAAACGAGGGTTTTGTGCAACCACTTGAATGAACCGTTGACAGAAAGCTGCTCGTTGTGAGAAAGCATGTGGTAACAGAGCCTGTTACCACATGCTTGAAAAATATAAAGTAAAGAAAGACCTGGTATGTCTCTTTAGCAGGTTTTGTCATTTTCCTTGCATTTAAATTTAAAAGAAATAGAAACCTGTAATAGCATTTTTTTGTACTGGTGAAATCAGTGAATTGAGATCGAAATATTTAATACCAAAATCCTAATGGCCAAAGCATATATCTACTAACCAACATATGCATCCGCTGAAATAGTTGCCAATAATTGCCATAATTGCTGCCATACCAAACTAAATTTAAAATATTATACTGAAGTTTACCGAAAAAAGTTTTTTCAACGAAAGGCAAAAATTGAAATATGTATTTTAAGAAATAAATGATATGTGAGAGAGGTGGCCATAAGGGCCTACATCAGCCCTCTACTTTAGTGCAATACCTCAGTCATCTTTATGTATGTTACCACATATTTAATCATACCTTGAAGATTTTCACATACATAATGTATGATTACATAGTAAGGTCGGCAGTATGGCAGAGTAGTTATAGTGGATTTATATTGTTTAACATAGTTAAGTCGAGTTTGCGTCGGTTGGTACTTGGATGGTAAAGCACGAGTGCAGTGTACCTGCTGACATGGCTCCACTGCCTCGTCTCAGACATACATATCCACTCTGCGGCTGGGTACGTCTGCCACCTCAATACCGAAAGCTATAAGAGGTTAAACATTGTATATACATTATTGTAAAGTTCAATTTTAGACTTTACTAGACACAGTATACTGGCACTTATACTGTTGAAATTTTTACTTCCTTAGGTAGGTAATCAATACCGCTTGGTATCAGATTCTAAAGGAAGTAATTGTATTTTTTTTGTAATTTTTTTTCTAATAAAATAACAATTTTTTTAATTTTGTTTTAGAACGGATGAATTCAATTTTTATGGATCTATAAACTTATAATATATGCACCTACTTGCAAACATTTATCTCAGTACCCTAACCTCACAATTATAAATTTTGACTTAATGTCATATTAGGTTAGGTATAAATTACATTTTTTACATGTTTCTTTGACCTTTTTCCGGTAAAGTTGCACATCAAAGAACTGCTAAAATGGAACTAGACTGCATGAATATAAAGCATCATTTGAAAAATTCTTCTTTAAAAAAATTGTATATATTAATTAATCTTGGTTTTCTTTTTGTATACAACCATTACATTTTTTTCCGATGGTTGATGAGTAAGTGAAGTTGTAATTTAAAATTGTTTCTGAGCGTTTTGATCGCTACAAAAAATATAAAGATGTTAAAGAATGCAACAGTACAGTAGATTTATTGTCTTTATATTTTTTATTACCTTAAGAAACAAAATGCAAAGCTAACCCTTTAAAAAACCAAAATTGATATTCTGGCAAGAAATTACAAGTTTCTAAATACAAGTTTTTCTAATAAGTGTGCACCTTTTCAAAATATGTAAGAAACCTCAAGTATGCTTAAGATGTGGAAGCAGTAATCACACAGCCATAAGTTGTGATAATAGTACAAAAAACTGTCCAAACTTGATATAAATAATGTGCTGAATATACCTTCATATTGAGCTTAATATAATAATAATAATAGAAATACATAAATATATTTTCTGCTGTACATACAAGTTTTTGCTTATTTAAGATTGAAATATGAAATTAAGTGTGTTGCACCTGACAAGAAATCTTTATTATTCAAGTCATTTTAATATTTGGTGCTCTTAGAAGAGACAAACTTTATAAAGAGACAACATTGAAGATTTGGAAACAATTCTTGTTGTGTCTGTAGCTGACAAAATTACAAGAAAATTGTAACTGAACATTTGGAATTGTACATAAAATATGTGGCCTTTATTCTTCAAAATTATGTAGAAAAAACTCTTCATTAATTTTCAAGGAGGACAATGCAACCTACCAAGTTGTTGGTGTAAACTTTGCAAGAGTGCCTTCAGAAGTTATGAAATATTTAAAACTGCCTAGTGAAGAAAATACACAGGTCACTGTCTCAGATGGTCACCTGCTTCTCTGAATTCTTATTCTCATTTTACCAGATTTTTAGTAGCAAAATTTTAACAATCCGATCAAAGTGTAGAACATTGCTGATGTAAGCCAGAGTGTAAGAAATGATCTGAACCTCTCTATTCCATGTCATTCTCAAGGACTCGGTTTTTCTTGGAAGAGTCTGTGGCGAATTTTGCATCACGATCTTCATCTGAAGGCTTACAACGTTCCACATTTTGCAAAAAAATTCTTCTTTTCCAATGAAGATTGGTAAACAAAGATAAATATAGGATTTGGGCTGATGAGAGGTGATTCACTGATTGTGATTCAACTGATTCCTCAAGTGATTCATGAATTGCCTCTTTATCCTCAAAAGTGTTCGTTTGGTGCGGTTCAAGGCATGATCGCATCTTATTTTTTTTTAAAGGTGACAATGGAAATTGTATTATTGTGAACAGTATAGAGATATTAGTATAGATAACAGTATAGATAGTATAGACTTCCTGAAAATTAAACAACATAAGAAACACTATCCTCCTTGGTATAATATACTAATAATAAAAAATATTAAACAAAAGGAAAGATTGCATAAACGATATAAGCAAACGCGGTCTGAGATAGATTACATTGCTTTTAGTGATCTGAGAAGGAAGATCAGGCACGATAGAAGTATTAGTTTCAATTTGTACTGTGAAGATTGTTTCAGTAACACGCAGGATTTTTGGAAATTTGTTAAATATAAAAAAACCAACAACGGGAACGATGTTATCATGTCTTACAATAATATTCAGCTTAATTCAAAGAAAGATATCTGTCAAGCTTTCAAAACTTATTTTCAGTCTGTTTATCTACAAGATCCCCCTCGTCTAAATGTTGACTCCGTTATAAACGGTACGACTCATCCTATGGTAGATGTGTTAAACAGTCCTTCTATTGCGGAGATTGACGTCTCTCTAGTTATTAAGAAACTTATAGCAAAAAAATCTTGCGGTTTCGATGGCCTACCTGGTTTTATGTTTAAAGGGTTCACAGAATACCTTTTTAAACCACTTACTTTTATTTTTAATTTGTCTTTGGTAAAATCTGTGTTTCCTTCTGCTTGGAAAGTTGCTAAAGTTTTCCCTGTGTTGAAATCGGGAATGAATAAATCAGATGTAAAAAGTTTCCGTCCCATAAGGGTTATGTTTGTTCCATGTAAAATTTTTGAATCTATTATGTACACGAAATTTTGTAAAAAATGTTATCGCTCCACATCAGCATGGCTTCGTAGCTAAGAAATCGACAACAACGAATTTACTAAAAATTGTGGAAGACATATCTGAAAATTTTGAACAACGTCAACAAGTAGACGTCATATGCACAGATTTTGCCAAAGCTTTCGACAAGGTGCATCACGATGTTTTACTTCAGAAGCTTCATTTTTATGGTTTCTCGAAACATTTGTTGGAATTTTTTGCATCCTACTTACACTAACGGAAACAGTATGTTCTATATGAAAATGTTGCTTAGGAAGTATTTACTATCTTATCATCAGTATGTCAGGGGAGTACACTGGGTCGTTTGCAGTTTTTGCTAGTCATAAATGATTTACCATCTAAAATTCATCATTCAAATCTACTTATGTTTGCTGATCATGTCAAATTGTATAAATCTATATCTAATATAAACGACTGTTCAGATCTCCAAACTGATTTGGACACTTTGATAAATTGGAGTTATGAAAATAAACTGTCATTAAATGATTCGAAGTGTAACTGTATTACCTTCACATTGAAACAAAACAAAATTATTTATGACTATAGCATTGAAGGTCAGAGTTTGGCCAGAGTTTCAACAGTGAAGACCTGGGAGTTTTATTAGATTCCAAATTATCCTTTGATGACCATATAGAATTGATCTTTAAAAATGCTTTGAAAATGTTCGGATTTGTTATAAGAAATTGCTGAGGAATTAACATACATTTAGGCACGAAACTTTTTTATGGTCTAGTCAGAAGCGTGTTGGAAAATAATTCAGTAGTTTGGGATCCTTTTTATAAAAAACACCACGTTCCAAACACAGAAGTGTTTGGAACGTATTCAAAAAAAGTTCTTAAAATATTTATATTTTAAAGAAACTAGGTTGTTTGTTGATCATATTGATTATGAAATGTTGTTGAATATATGAATTCAAGTCCCTAAAGGAAAGAAGATCTCAGGCGGCATTATTAGGGCTTTATAAATTAGTGAATCATCATATTGAAAGTCCCCGTCTGCTTGGAAAGTTAAATTTTAATATAAATACTTGTGCAATAAGAAATGAATCTCTTTTTTATTTGAATGTACCTCGTGTAAATGTAAATGCCAACGCACCTGTCTTTAGAATCTGCAGCATATTTAACCCCAACTGTAAAGAGCTAGATCTTTCGCTGTCAAAAGATAATTACCAGCAACTTTTTAAACGTAAGCTCAAACTATATTTTGTTAACAGCTACCAATGAATGTGTAGTGACTTCCCATTTATTGATTACTGTTTGTTTATTATTCATTATTTATGTTCTCTGTTAGTTTTCTATTTTTACATACTAGATATTTACATTTTATAATATCTTTTTTTATCTATTTGCATGTGGCCTTTCTATAGTATTTATATTATTATTAATTTATATACAGGGTGTCCGAAGATAGAACGCATTAATTTTACGGGGTGATAGAAGACATCAAAAGGAACAAAAAAGTCTTAATAAATTTTTTTCTATGTTAATAGGCTTTCGAGTAATTTAGAAAAAAACATCGCCATATCTGTCAACCTTGCTTAAGTATAATCGCAGCTGGGTCTTGACCTTGTTTTAGAAAATCAAACAAACTGATGATGACAGTCGTCGTTTAAAAATAATAAACATCCATAGTAGATTAGTCGGGGACTAGTTCTATGAAAATTGTAATCCGAACTGTTTCCGTAAACAAAATTTGTACCTTATAGGACGTTAAAAACACGCTGATTCATAACAAACCAACTGTAAAAATAAAACAATAACTGACCTACATTTTATATTTATTAATTTCCGGAATATTTTCAAAATGCCTTGACGTATTTGTTTTTTTATTAAAGAATACTATCTTACGTAAAAAAATTTGATTAAGGCACCTAATTACCATAAAATTAAAGATTTTTTAATGTAGCCAAAACAAGGTGTCAACAAAAGCCCTTAACCTAATTACCTAATTTAAATTAGATAAATCTTCTCTTTAAAAGATATTCTCTTATAAAATCATTAAAAACTGTTATTAAATAAACAGCAAGTTGCGAATTGCGTTATAGACAAATTATTATTTCAAAGTTCAACGAACTACAAACGCAGTATTTTCTCAAGGGTATGTATTATTTACAATTTTATTATTTTAACATAGCTGTGATCAGGCATTGACCCAAATATTCTTAAAGGTTGTATAAACAAGACGTGCTTTATTTTCAATATCAAGATGTCCAGATCAGCATTTTGCATGTTTTTGGCGGATGTTTTGATTACAAACTTTACAGGGTTGTCACGTTTCTAAATTGAGTAAAATGAATTTTTAATTGTAAAAAGAATTCAATTTTACGCCGAAACGGTATACGATACGATAAAATGTCATTAAGGTTTGTTGTGATAGATGAGATGGATCTGCCGACAAAGCCCCATACTTAAAGTAGTACTATTAACGCGGCAAAATGATGTTAAAGTTTCCAACTTTCTTATTTTTTTCTGCAAAAGTGGTACGTTCTAGAACAAAGTTGTATTAGACTTTTTTGTTCCTTTTGGTGTCTTCTATCACCCCTTAAAATTAATGCGTTCTATCTCCGGACACGCTGTATATTACTTTATGAACTAGATTCATCTATTTAAAATTTTATCTTTTGTTACAAACTCTCGTATATAAATTTATATTTTAAACTATTTATTTACCAGACTACTAGACTTATTGTTATTATTGGTAGTTAATCTGTCTGTATTTTGCATCCCATATAGCACAAGATATCCTGGGGATATCCAGTATATGGTCTGTTAACGGATGGATCGCCCGTCCACGAACTGGACATCCGTGAGATATGCAGAACGATACATCCTCAGGATATACCATGCAGGATATTCTGTGGATATCCCAGGTATCGTCGATTCAAGGAATGATCGTACATCCTCGAACTGAACATCCATGAGATATTCTGCATGTTATATCCTAAAGATATACTGTACAAGATATCCTTAAGATATCCACCTTACGACTCGAATCTCCTACGATATACTTTTTTTTCCTAAATTTTTTATAAATTATAATAATAATAAAATTTTAACGATAAAATTCTTTTCACGTAACACATAGGGTGTACGATATAAAACAGTACAGATTGCTCGTTATTGCTATAATGTTAATATAGCGTTTATGTTTTATTGGGTTGATTTATTTTCATACTAGGTATAATAGAAGACAAATTGTTACCCTACATTTTCTTATTTCTTTGTATCGGTAGCATACACTTTTAAACATTAGTTTTTAGTTACTTTTTCTTATTTATTTATTATGTATAATGCCTAATAAGAGTCTCTAATATATAATTACATAATTAGATATTAATAGATATAGTATAATATATAAAATAATGATTTAAAAGAATTATTCAACATTACTTTTGTAAATTAACTTCAATGTATTTTAGTTTAGAAATCTGGTATTCTTTAAATTAACATTGACTGATATTTTGCTGACGGCAATATTCTCGTGGTTTTAGTTATTATTTACACGCTAAAAACAAAGAATTGTGAGATGATATGACATGTATGTTAGTATGTATATTTCTTAAATCGTGTGGCATGTAATGGATTCTTCCTGGAATGCTAGAATGCTTCACATCTGTAATCGACCCTCTTTGGGTAAATTTTATGACTGGTGTTCGGGCCTCTGCCCGCTTTAGTAATTATTCTAATTAATAGAAAAAATAATTAGTTGGTTTGTGCATATAATCACACTGTATATGTATAATGTATATGTAATTTTTAAAGTTTTATATGTAATCACTGAGATGGCGTACTGCGTATTGTAATAAATTCACGCAGGTGTTCAGATAAAACATTTGAAGAAAATTAAAATAGGATTTTTCAGTATAGTGAAAATATTCTTATAGTGCACATCGTGCTTCGTGTTTAGTTATTTCTCATATAGTGTTTTGCTATTCTCCAATTAATTTCAAAGCAGAAGTTCAAATTATATTTTAGATTCAATCTCGTGAAATTGTGATGAGAGTCGAACATTATTTAAAGGTGGTTTCCTTTCTCTCTATCCTATTTTCCCGCCGCCAACTACATAAGAAGAGAGAATCACCGTTTTATGGGTAAGTACTCAAAATTTTATGATTTGATCTTTTGTGCACAATATACAGTCCGCTCATTATCAAAAGGAAAAAATTCAAATAATATTTTATCAATATAAATTCCACCTATGGATTTCAAATAGTAATCATACAGAAAACATTTGGTCACTTCTCACCGCATTTTTGGTTAACACCAGCTGGTGAGTTTATGTTGATAAAAACTGGTTTTATAGATTTTGTTATTGTTCCGTGCATGTAGTTTTGTGTTTGTGTTATTGAGGATTTTTATTGTTTTTCTGTTTAATAGTTTAATTTATTTATCAAAAAGGCATATTAAAAACAAATTATTGCATAACATAATGTCATATCGTTTTTTTGCCCGCTTCTTGACGTTATGTGTAAAGTATTACAATATATAACTTGGGGATAACTTCCTTCACCAAGCCCGTCTGCATAGTGGTGCGCAAACGATATATATCGTATCGTTACTATCTTAAAGTGTTACTCTGAACTATTTAACATTTTGAGACCTGGAGCTGTACTGACAGTGAAAGAGTGATCACAGCGACCTCCCAATTAGACGTCCTGAGCTCAGGATAAGAAGACTCACGCGACAAAAGATAAAGGTAAGGATTTATCCCCTTCTTCCCTATTTTATAATTGCACAAACCCGCAATTTACTCATATTTTAATAAAATTTCACAAACAGAAAATTTATCTATTTCAAATTTTCAATACAGTCCACTGAAACGCAAGTTCAAAAGAACAGTTATTACCTAGAAAAATTAGAAAAATCATACATTTTATGTAGTAGATTAAATAGCAATTTTTGCATTTTATGTCTGATAAAATATTGATAAATAGTGTGCATTTATACGCAAGTAATATACAGTGTGTCCATCTCAAGTGTTATTTAGTGGTTATTTGCGCACACTAAATTTAATATGGATGTAGATTAAATTTCTTTGTTGCTATATTAGCGTACTATTTAGAATCTGCATTTTACTAGTTATATGTTGTTCAGTGTTGTTACAACACTTCAATTATTGATTTCGCTGTTAGGTTTTATATTTCATATAAATATAGGTTATATAACGTTGAATTAATCATGTCGGTTGCACACGAAGAGAAACTAGTTGCGTCAATTTCAAAAGACGAAAGACGATTAGCAGTTCTTGAGGCTAGAAAGGAAACATTGTTTACGCGTTTGCAGCGGATTTATGACGTTAGTAGAGATGTTAGTAGCGAAAAAAAGTTAGCACACTTCAAAATTCGTTGTCAGACGCTGGAACAAACTAAAGAAGAATTTTCAAATATCTTAGATTCTATTAATGAACTTCAACTTACAATTGATCCCAACGCGATCCCAGATTTTGCTGCATTAAACAGCTTTGATGAAGTTTATTGTCATATACGGGCTGTAGCAGATCAGGTTTTGAAAACAGATCCTTCATCTAGAGAACGTCCCGAAAATAGTTCGAAACGTACCCCAAAATTACCTGAACTCACCATACCAATATTTTTTATGAATGCTTTAAAAGCTTAGTGCATGACAACCCTGATTTAACAGATGTAGATAGAATCAATTTCTTAATTAGTAAGTTATCAGGGCCCGCAAGAAATGTGTGTCAAGGCCTTTCTCCAATAGGTAGCAATTATAGCATTATTTGGAATGCTCTTATAGAAAAATATCAAGATAAAAGAAAACTCGCAAATTCTTATCTAGATATAATTTTTGAATTTAAAACATTAGTATCGGAATCAGCCGCTGCTTTAAATCGCTTTATAGATAATTTTCATTCATCTATAGCCGCACTTAGAAAACTAGGAATTGTTGACTTATTAGATTATATCTTGGCGTATATAGCTTTGTCCAAATTAGATTCAACTTCTCGAAAAAGTTTCGAGACAACTCGTAAAAGTTTAACCTTACCAACTTATACGGAAATTATAGACTTCGTGAAATTACAAGCTCAAGCTCTTGGTAGTTTAGGCTCTAAGAATTTTAGTAGTAGTAAATCTTCTAGTAGTAATCAGTCAAAACAGAAGACTGCGCAATCCTTTGTGGTCAGTAATACAAGTGATAATTTAAAGAAATGTCCAGCATGTTTGCGACTTTTAGATCATTCACTTTTTCCCTGCCCCAAATTTCTAACACTTACTCCAAACGAACGCTATGTTATGGTGCGCTCAAATCATTATTGTTTGAATTGTCTAGCATCACATAAAATAATAAATTGTAAATCCAAAACTAATTGCAATAAGTGCAACGGTAGACATCATACGTTGCTACATTTTCAAAAATCATCTTCGGTGACTAGTGGTAACAATAGTTTGCTTAATAGTGGCCCAAATACCAGTGGTAACATGGATAGCCCAGTGGTGGATAATGTTACAAGTTTATATTCAACTTCTTCAACATTACTTTCTAACACGACAGTTTTGCTTTCAACCGTTGTGGTTGATGTAGTGGATAGTGAAAGTAGAGTAAATCAACTCCGTTTGTTAGTAGATTCAGCGAGCCAAGCTAATTTTATTACTATGAAATGTTGTAGAAAATTCAAATTCCAAGTTCAAAATTATCATTTGTCAGTTTGTGGTTTAGGTAACATATCAAGTTCCGTACAAGGTCGTACCAGTATAGTTATTTCTTCTACAGTAGATCCTCTTATAAAATACTCTATTGACTTATTGGTTATTGACAAAATCTCGAATAAACTGCCAAATGTGGAAATTAATCTACATTCTTTGCAATTTCTAGGGCATTTGCCCCTAGCAGACAAAACCTTCCATACCCCTGGAGATATAGATGGTATACTAGGAGCTGAAATCTACGCTATTATTGCAGGTAGCAAGAAAGTCATGGGTCCTCTAGGCTTTCCAACGGTTTTAGAAACATCATTGGGATATATTGTCTTAGGAAAAGTTCCAACGGAACAATCATCCGAAGACACTCAAGCTCTTTGTTCTTTTGTTGAGTGTTCTCTAGAGACCCTGTTTCAGAGATTTTGGGAATTAGAAGAAATTTATACCCCTATCATTAATCCTGACGATGAAAAATGTGAGACCATCTTCAAGGCTACAACTACACGAAATTCTGATGGTAGATATAAGGTAGCATTCCCTTTTAAGAAAGATGCTTCCCATTTGGGCGACTCATATAGTACAGCTCATAGACGATTTCTTTCTTTGGAAAAAAAATTGAAAACCTCTCCTATTTTACAGCAAAAATACAATGAAGCTATGTTAGACTATATTTCGCAAAATCATATTTCCAAACTTTCTAACAATGAGCCTTTATATCCTGGTTATTATATACCACATCATGCGGTATCAAAATTAGACTCCACTTCTACACAACTTAGAATAGTGTTCGATGCGAGTTGTAAAACAGACTCTTCCTATTCTTTAAACGATATCCTGTACGTAGGGCCCAAGTTGCAGGTTGATATTTTAATTATGCTTTTAAAATTTAGAATATTTCCGATAGCTATGACCGCCGACATACGTCAAATGTACAGGCAAATCAATATTTGCAAATCTCACAAATGTTATCAGCGTTTGCTGTGGCGATTTTCTCAGGAAGAGTCACTTTCTGTCTATCAGATAAATACAGTAGCATTTGGTATTTCCAGTTCTCCCTATTTGGCATTGAGAACTGTTCATCAACTAGCGTTCGATGAGTCTGAATCATTTCCTCTTGCAACCCAGTCGATTGTAGAAGACATGTACGTCGATGACTACTGTACTTCAGTATCTAGTTTAGATTACGCTCGTAGATTATGTTCTGAGATGATTAACTTATGTAGAGTAGGAGGATTCGAACTAGTTAAATGGTCTAGTAATTCAGAAGAACTATTAGATCAGATCCCCGCGGAAAACAAATCACCGAGAATAATTTCGTTTGATGATGGATTGAAGGTATTAGGACTTCAGTGGAATCAAATGTTGGATACACTTTTTTATAAAGTTAATTTGTTACACGCTAGTATTTGTAGCAAACGAATAATTCTTTCAACAATAGCTAGCCTATTTGACCCTCTAGGTATAGTTGCTCCAATAATACTGACTGCGAAATTGATAATTCAAAGTCTCTGGACGTTGAACTTGGATTGAGACAGCGCCCCCCCTCTTATATAGTAGAAAAGTGGAATGCATTTGTATATGAATTACCACAGATATCAAATTTAAAAATACCTCGTCATATAGGCATTGTTTCTGATAGTTTGAATTATTTGATTGGATTTTCAGATGCTTCTCAAAGCGCATACGGCGCTGTAGTTTATTTACGAACTGTCCCTAATGGCAACGTAACAGCCAGCCTATTATGTTCGAAGTCCAAAGTGGCTCCATTGAAAACAATGTCCATACCTCGTTTAGAGCTTTGTGCGGCACACTTGCTTGCAAAGGATATTAGCCTTATCTGACTCTACAGTCGCCCTCCAGTGGATTCATTCTTCCCCTCATCGATGGAAGACTTTCGTCGCCCATCGCGTAGCAAAAATTTACGAGCTTTTACCTTTAGGAAAATGGTTTCACGTTAGTAGTGAAATGAATCCAGCGGATTTAGTTTCAAAAGGACAATCTCCTACACAACTCGTTGGCAATTCTGTTTGGTTCTCTGGACCAGACTGGTTGAAATTAGATATGGAAAACTGGCAAGTTCAGTCTTTCTCGCAATTAGATAGTCCTACTTGTCTTGAAGAGAAAGTACCACGAGATCATTTGAATTTATAATTAAAGTTGGCTGTGATTTTTAAATTAGATTGGCAACACTAACTGTTCACTTCACAGTTTGATTTGAATTGTCAAAGTGACGCTCCAAAATGTTTAATCTAGAACATAAAATTGCATAACCTCTAATTTACACAGCGAGTCAATTGGCAGGATCGCCAAACGTTTAAAAAAATTCCCGCCTACTTTAATTTTAAATTTAAATGATCTCACGGTAGTTTCCTTGGTAGCAGTCGAAGACGCTGAGCCTAATTCATTTCACAGATTGATAGAAAAATGTTCTAGTTGGCTTAAGTTACTTCGAACTACAGTATACATACTTAGATTTTGTAGAATTCTGAAAACTCGATTACATATAGTTGCTTCTGATTTACAAAACGCTGAGCACACTTTGATAGCATTAGTTCAGAAAACCCATTTTTCAGACACTTTCCGATTATTAGCGAAAAACAAAGAATGTTCTCAAAATTTGCGGAAACTTAGACCCTTTCTAGATGGAAATCTGTTACGCGTAGGTGGAAGACTATCTAATTCCGATTTAGAATTTAGTCGACAACATCCTTTACTGCTTCCCAAAAGGGATCATTTAGTGGAACTTTTGGTAG
The DNA here is from genome assembly GCA_929113105.1 of Agrypnus murinus. Taxonomy (NCBI): domain Eukaryota; kingdom Metazoa; phylum Arthropoda; class Insecta; order Coleoptera; family Elateridae; genus Agrypnus; species Agrypnus murinus. Next base: position 151,630,257 of record OV816028.1, read on the forward strand.
ATTACACCCACATTAAAAATCTTCATACAGGCCCTAGCCTTGTCTTGGCCTTGTTAAGACAACATTATTGGATTTTAGGAGCCAGAGATTTAGTCAGAAAGCGGATTCAGTCTTGTAATGTTTGTTTTAAGTTCCGCCCAAAACCTACATTTCCTCTTATGGCTGATCTGCCAGCTTGTCGAGTGAGAGAAGCCAAACCATTTCTTCATACTGGTACAGATTATGGTGGTCCTATACGCATTTCGATTAGTCGTCGCAGAGGGACAAAGACACAGAAGGCGTATACAGTGTGTTTTTTGTAAACGATAATATAGGATATCCAATGGAATTTTATCATTTTCCTGGTAAGTTTGTACCCTTGCAAATGTAAGTAGAAATTTTGGTATCAATCGAAAGAAGAATTCATTTTACGTCAAAAAAATATTAAACTTTATGAAGAAAACCAAAATCGATTTAGAAAAAGACTTAAAAATCTTATAGATTTATTGCTTTTTGTTATAAGCTATTAAAAAAAAGCTGGAAGCTGAACGCCGATTGGTGTAGCGGTTAACGCTTCAGATTCCTAATCAAGAATCGCGAGTTCAAACCCCATCATCGAATACTTTTTTTTAAATTGTATTGCTTACTAATTATTATTTTTAGTACTTTATTACAACGATTATTAGTTTTATGCCCTTTTTTCATTTGCCTTTTTGATGGGTAGTTAAAATTGTACAAAAAATAACGGTAAACCCCCCTAGCAAAAATATCTAACAATAAAAAAAATTAATAATCGTTGTAATAAAGTTTCTTGATTCGGCCTTTACTTGATAAAAATTTATATCCATCTTAAATAATATAAAAACAGATTGTTTTTTAAATATTCACTTTATAAACGACCTAACAGAGCTGAACAATTCACTGTTGTTAAATTTATTTGTATTATAATAGTGTCCGCTACCATTACCCACATCTAAGCACGTTCAAGGAATATAATATTTATTGCAGGTTTATAATTGCCAATTTTTACAGAAGTTACGTTAGCTTTATGTTTTAGACGTTTGAAGAAGCCACTGTGTGGCGAAACAATTGTTAACTACAATAATTAAAGTGAAAATTTAAAGAAACAATGTTTTCATATTAGTTATAATGAATATAAGATATTCCCAAGATATTTTGTTTAGACCTCCTGTGGATATCTTGTACAGGACATCCATGGGATATTTTGCATATTATATACCAAAGATATCTTGTAATGAATGTCCCGGGGATATATTGTATAGGATATCCAACGGATATTAATAATAGAAGATCTGCGGAATATCCTTCATCGGATATCCTGAAGATGTCTATTTTAGTCTCATTTTACCATCCCACGGATGTCCGTAGGATATCCAACTGTTTTTCGTAGGACATCCTTCGGATATTCGTAAAGCTGCTCCAGGATATCTGTAGGACATCCAGCAAATATTATGGTGCTATGTGGGATGTAATGAGATACTATTCCTTGTAGACAAATAAATATTTATTATTATTATTATATTATAAACAAGTCTTTCAACTTTACCACCAAGTTTAAGCAACCTCACACCTTCGGATTCTTGCCTATGGGGTTATGTGAACTCTCTAATTTACAAAAATAAACCACAAATCATGGTTTTCAGAATGTATTCAACCGGACAAAGTCGAGGACATCTAAAGAATATTATTTTTAAAACTAAATTAAACTAGACTAAAACTATTAAAAGTTTTGATTTCACAGGCGAATAGAGCATGAAAAATATTAAAAAAATGTGCTGATACCAACTTCCTAGTGTTTACTTTTAAGTTCGTTCTGGCAATGCAACCGGGTTGTACATTCTCAACTGCTTTTTTCAAAGTACATATACATTTTAAGATATGTATATCTTAATATCAGCTGAAAAAAACAATAGGAATAAGGTGATGGTAGTAGTAAAATAAATGCAACTTCAATATTTCTATATAAAAAAAAATCATTGTATTTTTGTTTGTTTGACTATATACACGTTTAAATATAATAATATATTCTAAAATACATCATTATCATCATCATCGTACAATATATCATCAACGTAAAAATTTCTCGTCTAATAATATTATTAAAACCGCAACTTAAAAATATGTCTGTACAAATAGTTCTAATAATATATATAATATATAATATTATCTAGAAAACTACTTTTGATTTATTCATCTTTTTTCTTTTTAATATTTGTATAAAACTCTACATTTTACATTTAATATTTTTTCGTTTACTTAAATGTGTTTGTTTTTTCCTGCTTGTGGCATTTTTAATTAAATAGTACGCCTATTTCTTTAAATGCTTATACACTTTATTACATTGATCCTTTACAAATAATAATCTAACAGATTATCAAGTGCCTTAATTAACAAGTGTGTCGTTTATTTCATCCCCTTTATTTATTAAACTTTAGTTTGGTTTCTTTTCAGTTTTGTTTTTTATTCCCTGTTCAAATCCTTTAAAAATTGCACAAAGTTTACATTTTCTGTGAGGTCCTCTGGTCCCCAATTTTAAAAAGTAGGTAATAATTTTTTTAAACTTTTTTTTAAAAAGAATTTATAGTAAGCATATTTATTATAATCCAGCAAATAAGAGAAAGAAATTGCACAAATTAGATTAATTAAGCTCGTTTAAGTACCAAAAATATGTCTTTCTATTGTCTAATAATGACTTATTTCTTTTTATGGACAACCTTAATTTATCATATCTATCGATATAGTACTTATAATGGTGTACGTAGAAATTAAGTTGCACTTGTGGATAAGCAACGCTTAGAATCTGGTGCATTTATCTTTAAAGTAAACTGGCTAAAAAGATCACTCTCCCACATTACAACTTTAAAAGTTCTTTTTTATGTTTTTCATAAAAGTTCAAAGTTTCAAACTCACACAACATTAAAGTTTTGCAGACTCAACAATTTAAAGTTCTAAAATTTGAGATTATAAAGCTTGAGATTCTCTAATTATTACATTATTAAGGTCAGTTTCAGAGTGACATATTAATTCTGAAATTATTAAGTTTTGAATTACCCAAAACTCACATAAATGTCGGAAGACAAATAGGAAATAAGACGAAGATAACTAAACATTGCAAATTGAAGAACAATTACCGACGGAGTAAAAAGAGGCAAAAGTGACTGACAAGTCTGAATCTTGTGCACACCTGATGAAATAAAATAGTCAAAATGTATTTTACTTTTAATCAAAACAAGTTACATAGGGCTTTGCACTAGTTTAATGGCATTAGTAGGTTTCAAAGTATCATATCTCAATAAACTCCTGCTTCAAAAATTCAAATACTTGTAGTTTCAAAGTTCTTTTCGAAGAAATTTGTAATTTCAAATACTCTAAATATCAAAATTTGAAGTTCAGAATACTAAAGTTTCAGTTCTCATTTTCAATCATTTCGGATTTTCAATATCCCAAATTTTATAATTAAAAAGAATTAAATTTTTATTTATAATTTAAAAACTTTGGATTTTGCAGTGTCAACGTTGTCTCATATTTGATTTGCAGACTGTTAAAGTATTAGAAGTTCAGAGCTTCAAAGATGCAAAACTAAAGATATTTTGTAGTTTTACAGTTTTGGCAATTTAGTATTTTCAATTTTCACAGCTTTAGCTTTAAAATTTGTAAGTTTCAAAAACAAATTTTCTAACTTTTAGTTTTCCAAACTTTGATCTTTAAATTTTTGCTTTTTAGAGTTTCAAAACTTGTTTTATTCTTCCATATTTCAGATTCTGTTTAGAATTTTTTAGTATTTCTAAAATTTACACCGTTTCACAGATTTTGGAGTTTGGAATTTCAAAGTTTCACACCTTCAGAGTTCCGAAGTTCCACATATTTAAAGATATAAATTCTGCAGATGAGGTTAGAATAATTTCATAATATCAGACCAATTTCACAGCCTCAGAGTGATCTAGCTGTAAATATTTGCAGTCTCAGATTTTTTGTTTCAAGGAGATTTCAAAGTTTCATAAAATTGGAATGTCAAAGTTTTGCTTTTTAAAACATAGAAATTCACAATTTTACAAGTGATTCAGAGATTTAAAATTTTTAGCAATTTCAGAAAATTAGTTTTAAAGTGTTTCAACTTTCAAAAATTAACAGATTGGAAATTGATTGTAGAATTTCCGATTTTTATTAATGTTCAAAAACTTTACAAATTCAGAGTTGCAGATTGAATTTGAACAATTTTTCTTCTTTGTGCTCTCAAAATCTTAGAGTTTAACAATTTCAAAAACTCAGTTTTATAGTTTTACAATTTCAAAGTTCCTGCATTTAATCTGCTTCAAAAATTTAAAATTCCATAATGCACAAACCAACTTGAAGATTTTCGGAGTTTTAGTGTTTCAGGAGTTTGAAGTGTCAGAATTTCCGCTAAACAATTTTTTGTTGTTGGTTTGCCATTTAACCAATGATAAATGATTGTTGAAGAACTAGTGGTAAGCTTGAAACTTTTTTGATGATTCAGTTTTTAAATAAGTTAGTAACAAGGGTTGCAACCATGGGATTGCAAAATACTTCGGTTGCCTTTTATCACTGAGGCCATTTGGAAATGGAGTAACAATTTTGAATATGCCAAATATTTCATGAATGTAACATTCATGAAATATTTCTTTATCCGAGAAGAATTTTTCTGAGTTCTCCATAATAAAGTTATCAACCAAAGCAAGATTTGAATTCACATCCTTTAAGTTAGAAGGGTGGTATGGCAACATCTATTTAACTGTTCTAGCCATAGTTTAAATATATTGGTATGAGCCAAGGCCGTATTCAAGGGGAAGTTTAGGGGGTCTGAACCCCCTCCGAAACTAAATACTAATAAATATGACAAGAAAATATAATTAATAACATTCATTAAACTAACAAAAGCAAAACAATCACATCTTATTGTTCTAGCATTCGAGTCCATCGACTCGAATGCATGGTCTGGATTTTGGAATTTTCTTTAATCCTTCAGAACCCTCCCGGAAATAAATTTCTGGCTACGGCCCTGCAGTGAGCCATAAATTTATGGAATTACCAGTTGTTTTGGATGAATTAGTAACATTACCATTAGCCTAATATATATTCTTAAACAGAGTAGTCTAGATAGAATAGACAATAGACTGGTCTCTATCTTTTCAACTTCAATTAAAAAAAATAACATGAATTTCAGAAAAGGTAATTTTGATTTTGGAAAAACAAAAAATAAATTTATTTCGGAAATGGTAAGTTTAATTTCGAAGAAGATAAATGCAGTTTCGGAAAATTTAAACTTAATTTCAGAAATAGTAAGTTTAATTTCGGAAAAGGTAAATACAGTTTCTGAAAAAGCAAATTTAATTTCAGAAATCGTAAGTTTAATTTCGGTAAAGTTATATACAGTTTCGGAAAAAGTTAATTTAATTTTGGAAACATATATAGTTAACTAAGTTACTTAAATCCGATTAAGTTGTATGCATTTGGTTATATGTAAAAAGTGTCTCAGTTTAAGAAGAAAACAAGTTAAAGGACAAATGAAACTTTTATTTAATTTAATTAACAATATAAACATTTTAATTTATATTTATGTCGTCCAGTATCGCATCTCAGCAGACTGTTTCAAAGTGTATCGACTGTTATCTTTTTACTGTGAAAAAAGTTCACAATTAAGCTGAAGTTGTTAATTGCGAATAAAACAAGAATTTACAAATTATTATAATTATGTACAACAAAAATTATGTAAAATCTAGAATAGAAATTTATTGTTTTGTTATTGAAACCAATTTCAACTTATTTTGACAAAGAAGCACTGGAGTAGCTCAAGCAGCTATTATCAAACTACCAGATAGTAAAAGTCCCAACAAACTATTATAGGATATTCAAGTCTTCTATGGGTATTGAATACTGGGGGTGAAAACAAGTAGCTTTTAAGAGAGAAGACTTCTTGTGAGGTGATTGAGAAGGTACCTGTGAGCATGTATCTAAAGCGGTTACGATATCAAGGTCATAGTGGTAGTAGACAATACACCTGCTCATTCATCGGTAGAAGAAGTCATGCACGAGGGAGAATTTCAAGAAATTCAAGTATCCAAATTGGCACCTTACAGCCCAATGTTGAATCCAATTGAACATGTATGGAGTGCTTTTCAAACTGATATAAAAAGTTACTTGTAAAAGCACTGTCAAACAATAGTGGCTGCTGATCCTAATGGGGTATTTTCACGAATACAATTTCAACCCATGCTCTTGAAGCTGTGAGATGGCACTATATTGGTGAAAGCCTACAATAATGTGCTACGCCACTATCCAATGGCAATAAGAATGAACGACATAAACATAATTAGTGTTTAAATTGTTAATTAGATTAAATAAAAGTTTGATTTGTCCTTTAACGTGTGTTCTTTTTAAACTGAATCTCTTTTTATGTAACCAAATACCTACAATTTAACTGTATTCAGGTAACTTAATTAGTTATTTGTTTTCTTAAATTAAATTTACATTCCCCAAAACTGTATTTACCTTTTCTGAAATTAAACTTACCTTTTCCGAAACTGTATTTATCTGTTCCAAAATTAAACTTATTATTCCCAAAATTAAATTTACCCTTTCCAAAACCAAATTTACCTTCTCTGAAATTAATATTACTTTTTCTGAAATTGAAGTTGAAAAGGTATAGAACAATCGACAGAGCCCACTTGATGTAACTGTTTAAAACAAACTAAAACATGTTGCAACATCACACAATAAAAATCATTTTTAGACAATTTTTGTCTTGAAAAGAACAGACAGTTATCATTACAAATCATGATGCTTTATTCGTTACTCATTTAATTTTTCAATAATATTTACTTTTAAATATCAACAATAACTAATTACCTTCTCGCTTCTAATATAAACATTTCCCTTATTGGCTGGATTTACATTAAAAACAATTCTTTACAACTGCAATTTAAACAATTTCTTTTATCGAACTCTATATAATAATAATAACATACAATACATACATACATTCTCGTAACAAAATACCTTAAAATATCATCATCATCATAATTACAATAATAAAGCAATCAATTTGATTTTTTAAAAAATATTTATAACCAGTTAGGACCTAAACTGTTATCTAACATCGAGGCAGCATCGTATCGTTCCATATCCCTAAGTATTTTAACCAATTCAGTTAAAGCATTACTTTGCCTATTCCTAGCTTCCCATAAATCTAAAATACATTCTGTCGGCGATGGTTTCGTTGCAAAATAATTAATATATCTATCGACAGATAATGCGTGGGCTAACATGCGCCAATCGTTTCCCCTAGGATTAGGCGTATCTAGACACTGACATAATTGTTTCTTTATCTGCCGATTTAACCTGAACAGAAAGTCATCACATGTAGACACACCTCTATCTGTCAATATTAAATTCTTAGCTAATTTTGGTGTTACAGATTCGTCTTGCGTGGCTACTTTAAAATTTTTGGCACTTTTATGTGAATTATGCGAGCTATGTGAAGAACCGTGTTCATCTTGACCGCAGCTTAATTGTTTAAATGATTTCGTAGAGTCTGTCGTTGATCTAGGTGATGATTCGTTTTGTATAGTTATTTTTGGCACGAATGGAGAATTTGTTCGATTAGGATAATTAGTAGATTCGTCTTTACAAGACACTCTAAATGTTTGATGGTTATTAAAACCTTTTTGATTTACTGTTATTGTAAAACTTAGGCCGTGATTAATTTGTATTTCGTATGCTTCTAAAGTGAACGAACAATGCAAACTATTACTATTTGCTTGCCATAAATGTCTGAAAGGTATCTCTTGATAATCAGAGCTAGGTTTAGCCTTCCAGCCATCACTCATATTATCTAGTGTTAAACAAAGATTGTTTCCTCCATCTTGAAAATGAATTACTCTGGAATCATCCATGAGGATACCTCCTAGACGCTTTTCTTGTCCGAAAACCGTCTCCATAGAACTATCGGTGTCTTCTAATACATAAACCCTAACGCTATAATCCGCAGAGGACTGAAAACATAATTTCGGGGCAAATACGGCCAATTTCAGTCGTTTCACAGCGAAGCCATTCATTGATTGGCCAACAATTACAAAACGCGAAAGCGAATCTGTAACCAAATACGCTGTCTCGTTGTCTAACTGACAAAAGACTTCCGTGTTAATAGTTTCTTGTCCTAACGTTACAGCGGTTTGCCATTGCGAATCACTACAATCGCTTTGCAACACCGATATCTGCCAATTATTTTTAGCTAGGTCCGCACAGTGCGGCGCTTTTAATATGACGGCTTTATTTAAAGCTATGTTTGGTCCGCATGAGACGACTGGACTTAGTTGCGTTAAGTTTTCCGCCAGTTTAGGACGGAAGCAATCTTCGTTCAATATCGAGAGGAAAATATCGTGCTTTCTCGAGCGGGATATCGCGCCATCTGGTATTAGGAGGCTGACTGAGCTTTCGGGTAAGTTGAGGTACGCTCCGCTGTGTGTCACGTTGGCGCTCGTATAGTTTCCTGACGTCGCTGGCGTCACTGCGTAGGCTGCTGGTAATGAAGGGAGCGGCAGAGTTACAGATTCTGTAGCAACTTCGTAGGTAGAGTCCGCTGTAAAATATAACAGAAAGTTTCAGTTAGGAAACTTATTGTATTCTTTGTAAAACTTGAACAAAAATTTTCAATTGTTAAACATTTTTTTAGCTTATCTAAATAAAAAAAAAATTGTTTTCAAAGGGTAAATTTATCGTTCCTATTTTAGGGGCTGTATATGTATATACCTTATAGTATCTAACTATAAACTATTTTTAGCTTATTTAGGCATCATAATCAGAGAAATTAATCTTTCATGACAAGAAGAAATAAGTTCGAAACACATGTCTAGCGTTCACCCGTTTAGCGCTGTAGTAGCCCATATTTACTAACTTAGTTTAGTGATAACTTTTTTTAGAGATTAATTTCAGTGATTATAACGAAAAAGCAAAAAAAATTTATCTAATGTAAACAAAATGGAAAATACTTAAGCATGCAAAGTCTTTATCTTGTGCTTGATTGAATACGCCAGAAAAAGCACGAGAATTGCAGTCCATCATGGAATCTGCTATAAGTTTGTACATAAAAAAAGATAATTTTTTGAGTTTATGTCACACGTCACGCAGATATTCACGAATCTCTTTCGACGAGCTTTCATTTGCACTCAATTAGGATGAGATCTGACACATACACCACACTTATACACCCCTTATACACGTAACGTAATCACCAACGATCTTACAAAGTAGAATATATGTTAGTGAATGTTCCCTTTCTTTGGCACTTTTCTTGGTATCGTTTTCTAGTGTCTAATTTATATGGCTGGATAATCTCTAGATTAGTAATCACCAATCATTATTAGGGATTAGGAATTGAATCAACCCCTAATCACCAATCGCAGGCAAATATTTTTAAAAATTTAATCCAATCCCTATTCCAAAAAATATTTTTGGCAAATCTTACATTCTGAATTACAAAGGAATATTTTGAAGAATTCAATGCTCAGTCCCCAATTCCAAAAATTATTTTTTTAAATCCAATCCCTAATCTCATTTTAAAATTCAATCCTCAATCCCTAATCTCAAAAAATATTTTGAAAAGATTTAATCCCCAATTCGAAATCCTTGCCAAAAATTAGAGGCTTACCCAACTCTGGTTATATTTATCTAAAACTCTTCTTTGATCACTGGTCCTAAGCAAATCTAATTCTAATTCCCAAATTCCAAAAAATATTTTAAAAAATCTAATACTCGGTCCCCAATTCCAAAAGTATTTTTTAAATTTCAATCCCTAAACCGTAATTCCAAAAAATATTTAATCCTCAATCCCAAAAATATTTTTAAAATTTAATCCCCAATCCCTAATCTCAAAAAATATTTTAAATAATTCCAATTCCGAATTCCAAAATTATTTGTTAAAAATTCAATCCTCAATTCTTAATCCTACAGAAATCCTAAAAATTCAATATCCAATCCATAACCCCAAAAAACATTTTGAAAGACGTAATCACCAATCCGGTCCAAACGGTCCTGGGTTCGAATCCCAGGAATAATACATTGGAATTTTAAAAAGATCTAAGGCTTCCAGGTCGACTCAGCCTGTGGAAATGAGTACCTGGGAAATCATTTCCTGGGGTAATAATAGGCGGTCGGTGCGTAAATCTAGCCACTTTACCACCCTTTGAGTACCGAACGGCTCGAGAATAGCCGCCTACCCTGCTATACCCCAATGGGCCTTCATGGCCTGTGAAAGGGGACTATTATTATTATATTATTAATCACCAATCCATAATCCTTGCAATCCAAAAATTGGGGGTTTATCCAACCTTGTTAATTTCAGTCTTTAGTTATTTAAAAGTATCTTGTTTTTAGTAATTTTCTGCTGTACGATATAGACATTTATCAGTGATATCCATCTATTGCCAATTTGCAATGTCGATGTGAGCTTTGTATTTGTTGTACTCCCCAATATTATTTGACTTGTTTACTAATAAGCCATCTCATTTTCATATCAGTGCTCAGTATCTAAGAACATCTTAGTAGTGTTTCCACTTTTGCAGTAGAATTTTTTTCTAGAAGAGGGGGGGGTTAAAGTTTTTGGTCACGAGGAGTCTATTAGTATATCATATATAGAGATTTTGAAAGCTTTTTCCAATTGGTTTTCGGGGGTAAAAGAGTAGGAAGTTTCAGTTGGGGTTTAGACCTTCATAAGAGTGGGCCTTCGGGGTAAAAGGGGTGTGGTTTTAAAAGGCTTAGGTCATGGGGAGCATAATAGTATACCACATGTGGAGACTTTCAAGGTATTTTGCCCAAAAGATCTTCGGGATAAAAGCGGACTTTTAGGATAAAAAGAGCATGGTTTTAGTTAGGATTTTGAAAATCTTAGGTCATAGGGAGTCAATTGGGAAGTTTCTGGGAAAAACAACACTTGTCACCTTTTCTTGAAATTGCCTTGGCGACACTGAAAAGGGCTTTTCTGAGCTTGTTCCCCATAAGGAGCTGAGCTTCCTCCATTAGTATTTTGGAAGAACACCGGTCTCTTCTAAAAGTGGATAACATCTAAAGTTCCATAAAAAGCACAAAATTCAGGCTACAATTCCCATACAAACTATACTTTTACATTTTTAACAAATGTTGTTTGCCCAAAAAACCCTCTATTGTATACCACATATGGAGACATTGAAGGTATTTTTCTTCACAAGATCTTCGGGATAAGAGTAGACATTCGGAGTAAGAGGCGTGTGGTTTTGGCTGCGGTTCTTGAGGTTCTTAGGCCACGAGGAACCTGTTGTATACCACACATGGGGACCTTCTAAGCTTCTTTTTCAAGGAATCTTCAGGGTAAAAAAGTAAGAAATTCTGGTAAACGTTTTCGCCTTCTTCGCCGAACTTCTTAGATCAACATGTACAATAGTATATACCACATGTAGAGACTTGGAAAAGTATTTTTCTTCACAAGATCTTCGGGATAAGAATAGACTTTCGGGATAACAGTGTAGTTTTGTATGGCGTTTTAAACTTGGATTTGAATTTCTTAGGCTATGGGGAATCTATTATATACCACACGTGCAGAATTTTCTGGGTATATGAGTAGAAAGTTTTGGTAGGCGTTCTTTAACTTCTTAGCTCATGGAGAGTCTATTGTATACCCCATGTGGAGACTTTCGAAGTTTCTTTTCCAAGAGATTTTCGAAGTAAAAAGTAGATAGTTTTGGTAGGCGTTTTTGAACTGGGTGTTGGTTGAACTGTGGTATACTATGTAGTAGTATACCACATGTGGAAACGTTTTGGAAGTATTTGTTTCAAAAGATTTTCGTAATAACAGTAGACCTTCGGGGCAAGCGTGTGGTTTTGGTTGCCGTTTTTAAACTTCTTATGTCAACAGCAGTCTAATAGTGTACCACATGTGGAATGTTTAAAAGTATTTTTTTGAATAAATCTTTGGGAAAAGGAGTGTGGTTTTGTTGCAGGTTGGAAAGTTCCTATACTATGGAAAAGTATTTTTCTTCACAAGATCTTCGGGATAAGAACAGACTTTCGGGATAACAGTGTAGTTTTGTATGGCGTTTTTAAACTTGGATTTGAATTTCTTAGGCTATGGGGAATCTATTATATACCACACGTGCAGAATTTTCTGGGTATATGAGTAGAAAGTTTTGGTAGGCGTTCTTTAACTTCTTAGCTCATGGAGAGTCTATTGTATACCCCATGTGGAGACTTTCGAAGTTTCTTTTCCAAGAGATTTTCGAAGTAAAAAGTAGATAGTTTTGGTAGGCGTTTTTGAACTGGGTGTTGGTTGAACTGTGGTATACTATGTAGTAGTATACCACATGTGGAAACGTTTTGGAAGTATTTGTTTCAAAAGATTTTCGTAATAACAGTAGACCTTCGGGGTAAGCGTGTGGTTTTGGTTGGCGTTTTTAAACTTCTTATGTCAACAGCAGTCTAATAGTGTACCACATGTGGAATGTTTAAAAGTATTTTTTTGAAAAAATCTTTGGGAAAAGGAGTGTGGTTTTGTTGCAGGTTGGAAAGTTCCTATGCTATGGGGAGTCTATTATATACCACACATGCAAACTTTCAAAGCTTATTTTTCACGGAAGTTTCGGGGTAAAAGGGTAAGAAGTTTTGGTAGGCGTTTTTCAACTTCTTAGCTCATGGGGAGTCTATTGCATACCCCATGCAGAGACTTTCAAAGCTTCTTTTCCAAGGGATTTTCGAGGTAAAAGAATAGGAAGTTTAGTTTGGCGTTTTTGAAGTTTTTAGGTCAAGGAGAGTCTAGTAATATACCACATGCGGAGACTTTGAAAGTACTTTTTTAAAAAGATCCTCGCGATAGGAGCAGACCTTCGGGGTAAAAAGGGTGCGTGGTCTTGGTTGGGATTTTTGATCTTCTTGGGCCATTGGGAGTCAGTTGTAACCAAATGTGGAGACTTTCAAAGCTTCTCTTTCAAGGGAGTAAAAGGGGGTAAAAGAATAGGAAATTTTGCCATAAAAAGACCTTCAGTATAAGAGCGGACCTTCGGGGTAAAAAAGGTGTAGCTTTGGTTGGGGCTTTTCAAGTTCTTAGCTCATGGGGAGTCTATTGTATACACCAATTGGACATTTTCAAAGCTTCTTTTCAACGGATTTTCGATGTAAAAGCGTAGGAAGTTTTGGTAGGCGTTTTTGAACTTCTTAGGTATAAAGGAGTCAAATAGTATACTACATGTGGAGATGCTTTGGAAGTATTTGTTTCAAAAGATTTTCGGAATAACAGTAGACCTTCGGGGTAAGAGTGTGGTTTTGGTTGGCGTTTTTAAACTTCTTAGGTCAAAAGGAGTCTAATAGTGCACCACATGTGGAATGTTTAAAAGTATTTTTTTTTTAAGATCTTCGGGATAAGGAGTGAGATTTTTGTTGCAAGATCTGAAGTTCTTAGGCTATGGGAAGTCTATTATAAACCACACGTGCAGATCTTCAAAGCTTCTTTTCCAAGGAATTTTCGAGGTAAAAAGGTAGGAAGTTTAGGTTGGCGTTTTTGAAGTTTTTAGGTCAAAGAAAGGGAGGGGACGATTAATACGCAGGTCTATCGTGCGGCTGCAGTCGGCTTACAGATGCTATAAAATTCTCAAATCCAACACTTGTGTTGCAGCTAAAGAAATACTGCAGAAAATCTCAACTAGATTTGCCGGTCCCGGGAGTCAAACCCGGGTCGCTCAGGTGAAAGTCTAGAATGCTAGACACTACACTATCGAGGCTGTCCATGCCTAATACTGCTACTTTTAGTATTATGCTGTTTCGGAATAATAAAAAATCTGTAGACTATCTTAGCTTAATTGGATTACAAACAAAAGTTCCAATAATTTGAATCTTATGTAAAAACTTTATCAATATCTGACGTTTAACCTAATCTCAAAAAATTAACTTTTACATATGTATCAGCCAGCAAGTTGTATTTTCCGTTTTTTCCTGGTGTTTTCAATCACGTTTGTTCGTTGTGTTTTATATTAAACACCTTTTACTACAAAAGGGAATGTGTAACCCATCATTACATTGATTGGATACAGGATTTTTCACAAACTTTAGAAGGAAAAGATCAAGTGCATTCTTTCAAACTTCGCAGACACATTTTCTCCTAATATTAATATTTCTCATACCCGTAAATACTTCTAAAAAATTGGAAATTTCATTTTTGGATAGCAATACTTTTGTATAATTAAATTACTAAATTTATGGTAAAGGATTAAGGTACCTTTCTGGGCCCAAACGCAGAACTGTTTACTTACATATCTCTTGATAGTTTGAGTATTGTAAATTCCAAAAAATGGCTTGAAAAAACTGCGCGCAGACAGAAATTCAGTGACTGTTTTATTTTATTTACATTTGATGACACACTAAATTCAAGTCTCTAGATTTCGGACTTAACGTGACTTTTTACAGAGCCACTTTTTAGAATTTATATAAATCAATCTTTCTAATTTAAAAAATTTCTATTTTAACATAAAACAAACAAACTCAAAACTATATTTTCGGAAACAGTATAAAATATGGTTGTGTCTAGTTTCCAAAAATTCAGAATCCAGAAAAACTTGGCTTTTGAAATTGACGATTCATTCACTATACGTTAGATTGGGGAAAAAAAGCACTGAAAATGCAGAAATTGTCAAAAATCTCGAGTTTTTAAAAAAGAAAATTCATCCAATTCCGAAATTCATGTGGGACGGCTTATAAATTTGTTTTGATTTTGGATGTCATTATATTGACGTCGAAATAACGTGACTGCTTGAAGTTTTAGCAATATGACGTCCTGGGACGTTTATTTGACGTCATTTCTGTATCAAATATTGCTTCTCGTTAATAAATGACTTAAATAAGTAACAAAATTATGAAACTATACAAATGAAGCGAGAACAAGTGAGAATAGTTTTAATAAACTTTAATTTACCATATTTTATCCATAGATTACAACGATGTTAAACCTCTTAATTTTAATGCAGCTTTATGCCGCCTTTGAGTTAATTGACGCGTCCCATTGTGTAAGTATTATGAAGCAGAATTAACTAGGGCTAGTAAACCATTAATATACAAATTTCGGACAGTAAATTGCCCGGATATTCTGATAATGTTGTGTCAGGAATGTATTAAGGGTACTACCCTGTTTTTAGTCTAAGGAGAAAATTTATTTAAAATCAATAATTATAACTAACTTACCAACATTAAGACTAATTTTTTGGCTTTTCCCAAATAGAAACTGGGGAGAAACCATAGAAAGGAAGTTGTAGTCTTTTTTGTACGCGTGTGTGTATATACTTACAATTGTTCGTCAGACCGCTAAGTTGACTCCTTTTTCCGCTGGATGACTCCAAAGTAGAACTGGTTGCTGGGGACATCTGAATATCACTGGCAGATGTTAAATGGGGTACATCGTAGTGATGTTCCGATACGGAACGCGTTACAGAAGTTGCGGGTGTTGTATATGGGTATTCGTAGCAAGGAGGCACTGTCTGCGTGAGGTCGGGCTGCAGCGAAAGGGATTTCTTGTCGTGTTCTGGGAAAAACTCCGGGTGGTATTCTGTAAAAAGGGAGAACAAAAAAAGTTCGATTAGGTGTTACATCGAAGAGAACTTAATAGTGTTTAAAAATTTACAGATTATTAAATTGCCTTTGGACTCTCTTCCACGGTCTTCAATCATTTTGTGACGATTTAATTTCATTTTTGACAGTTTATGTTTTATCTTGTGACAACCTCTAACACCGTAATAAGAAAGTACTGGATGTGACCTTGAATACTGAACTCGAGATTTTGTCATTTATCGACGTTATAAGACCGCCTGAATTCAAAAATACAATTTTTATAAAATGGTTTGCGCATGCATGCCGTTTGTAATATTTATGAAAACTTATAAGCCGTGCGGCTCTGAAATTTTGAAATCTAGTTTTATGTTGACTCTAAGATGCGAGGGGTTTTGATTAATATCGCTTAAGGGGTGGAGGTAGTTGAAAACACGTAACGAAGTCTTTAAGAAAATCTACTTTAAAGGTGTATTTACGAGAGGGTGCTTATTAAGGGTGATTAATTTAAAATATTGCTAAAAATATATATATATATATATATATATATATATATATATATATATATATATATATATATATATATATATATATATATATATATATATAAGAGAAAATCCTGTGGCGCCCGGAACAAATATTTTAGGTTATGTTTAAAACGGTATTAACATTAAGTCCGGTTCTGATTGCTTATAACAATGAAGATTTGTTGCAGTCGATTTATCTTTGTGTGTAAAGGTAAACAAATTTATAAGGAAAAGTCGTCTTAAATAATGTGCCGCCATTAAATTGCAACGAAAATGCATAAAGCATCGTCTAACAACGCAGTGTGCATCGTAGTGTACACTAATTCCGCAATAAATAACACATACAATTAGCAGGCGCAAGTCGTGTCATTAATATCAGCATAAAATCAGTATGATTAATGGAGTCTAAATACGATACATCATCTTTCAAAACAATTCATCAACACAGATGCGCCAATTGCTCTAAGCCACCAACCTACCAACCCTGTCTGGTAAATTCCACGCTTGTCTCCTATTATTCTTCAACATTTAACAGTTATTACGAAAAGATTAAAAGAAGAGTAACTGTAAGAGCCCTAGAGGCAAATACATCATCGAGGTTAGTTTCATTTTCATAGTCAGCCCAAAAATAGAAACAAGAAGTAACAACGAAATGTTGTTGGATGGGTGCACGTAAAAAACTCTTCTAAACGAAAGAAAAGAATTTAAATAGAGGGTCGGGGAGTTAAAATGAGGTCTAGAGTTACAATTTAGACGTCTTTAAGATTAACGACGCTTCTTTGGTTCTACACGAAAATTTTATGGGTGCGTTCGTATATTCGTAGCTACTACCAGAGTCGCATGTTTATGAAATGCCACTGCTGTCGCACATTCATAACTAAACAACAACATGTGTGTTTTTTGGGGGAATACTATCTAAATATAACCGAACAATACCGTTTGTTTTTTTTAGAAAGCGTGCCCCAAAGAATGTTTCCAGGAGTCGATTTGGCAAAACTCTTCATAAGTGAGACAGATTTCGATAGGCTGCAGTTGCAGTTTTTTCAAAGCTTGATGACTGTCATTTATAATTTACATAGTTATTAGATAACAGGCTATCTCGATATGTATGAGTTGTTGACATTCTCCCCTTATTCCCCTGTCACTTCCCTGTTAATGACAAATTGATACGGTCAGAGGTGGCTGACAAAGCGAAATCCCATATCAGCCCAATCATAAACTCAGTGTCTATAATAGTCGCACTGGTTTCAAAACAACAAGATTTCAGAATTTTTATGCTAATATTTTTAGGATTTTAGAGGTTCGGGATTTCAAGTTTCTTAAGTTGGAGGTCAGTGTATCATATTTACAGGTTTCAGAATATAGAAAGTCAAAGCCTCATCAACGTTTAAAATTATTTTAAGTTATTTCTGCTTAGGGTCAATTTTTCAATCTCTGGTTAGCTCCAATTGGAAGTCACAAACGTATCCATGGTGATTAACCTCCACTTAAAGATCCATTAACGTTTGTATACCAAGGCCGCGAAATCTCGTTTTAACGTACCGAAAGAATAATTGTCGCCGATGCTGTTTGTGGCCGAGGCAAGACAATCTCGAGGACGCTAAAGAAATTCGCGAACAAGATATACATAACATTTTGTATGTAACCGTAAAAAATATGTAATTAAAAATTCTATTACTTGTAAAAACCATCAGTTTAATTCATTGTAAATGGAAAGGCGGCTTTCATGTTGCAGCGTTTCTATGGAAATAACATAAATAAAACAATATGTCCACTCCGCGTACGGTTGCACAAAAAATATATATGATTTTTATTGATACTTTTAAAGTATCAGTAACAAACAAATTATTTAATTTTTTATATATTTTCTATTGTTCTAGTGTTGCAAAAGACTTACTGCGAGGTGCCTTCACAGGTCATCAAAGGTAAGTGTATTGATGTTAACAAAACTAAACAAGAAGTCTTTCTTAGACGTCTTAGCCGCTAGGATGAAATTAACGCCGCTGACATTCAGTAGTCATAAAAGGTCATCATATTTACTATTTACAAATTTGAGGGCGTTCAATAGTGCAACCTTTCCTGAAACATTAATAAACACCTGCAATGCCTTGACAAATTAGAATTTTCCGAGAGCCTTGCAAAGTTTCATGATGATGATTTCATAGTAAAACAAAACTATTTATGAATCTGTTTATTCAGTTTTAAAGTTCATCTAGAGTTAAAGCTCCAAATCTCGAATACAAATCTGTAAGATGTGCAAATCTTATTCATTACTTAAATCTTTCCCTTAAATCAACCGATCTGTTTTTATGTGTTTCCCGATTTGTTATTCGCTACAATAAGTTGATTTTACAGAATCGTTACCGGTTGCTATAACAATAAGAAAATAACTGTTATAATTCATAACGTGTCTATAAATGAGTATAAAATGATTAAAATAGCATTCATTATGAATATACCGCAAGGCATACCTAACCTTATTTTTGTAATTTGCTGACAGATAACGCTTAGAATTTGACAGTACAAAATTACAAAAAGTTAGTATATTTTGCGTTATGTCTACAATGAACGTTTCGCAGCCAACGTCGAAGTCAAATTAAAAAACATCCATTATAAATACATTTATTTTATTTTGACATGATAATCGTCTTTATTGGCACTCAATTGCGGGCGTAATTTGGCTTTTTTAGCCCGAGGGCGTATAAAGTTGCTAAGATACAAAGAAAACGTTTCTATAGAGTTCTAACAATTTTAATAAATAATTATAACTATTACATTTTTTTAAAATGAAATGTGCAATTGCTTGCAATTATCCTTTCCATAAAGCAAAATAAAATAAAACGTTGTATGTACCACGGGCATAATCAAGATAATGGCCCTCGAGAAATTAAAAGCCCTCCTTCGTCGGACTTTAAACATTCTCTCATGCCATAATCTAATAAATTATGCCCTTAATACATAAATAACTATTATGCACAGATGCATTATAATGAGACTATTATTGCAAGACTCATCTAAACATAATAGTTATTTATGTATTAAGGGCATAAAGAAGCTTTTATGCACAGATGCATTATAATTAGACTATTATTGATAGATCTATCTAAACATAACTGTCTCTTTATGCCCCAAGGGCCTCTTTATGATCCGACGGGCAATAATGAAACGTCAATTAAATGTCAGAGCTGTATTTGTAGAACTTGATTGGTTCTTAATATAATTTGTAAACTTATCACCAATGAAAATAAGCTGAAATTAAGTATTTTAGATAGTAACTATAGTAACGTACTTCGTATATATGCACATAAGTATACGTACAGCGGCTTGATGTAACCTACGTACTCATTTAATTATATTTTTTACACAATAATAGATTTGAGATAAAAACAATCTGTGCATAAAATAGTGTATGCATTTCGGGCATAACTTGCTTTTATGGCCCTACAGCCTTTTCCTAGCCCTCGGCTGACGCCTCGGGCTAGAAATAACGCTTCTGGCCATAAAAGCTTCTTTATGCCCTTAATACATAAATAGAAAGGCTGTAGGGCCATAAAAGCAAGTTATGCCCGAAATGCATACACTATTTTATGCACAGATTGTTTTTATCTCAAATCTATTATTGTGTAAAAAATATAATTAAATGAGTACGTAGGTTACATCAAGCCGCTGTACGTATACTTATGTGCATATATACGAAGTACGTTACTATAGTTACTATCTAAAATACTTAATTTCAGCTTATTTTCATTGGTGATAAGTTTACAAATTATATTAAGAACCAATCAAGTTCTACAAATACAGCTCTGACATTTAATTGACGTTTCATTATTGCCCGTCGGATCATAAAGAGGCCCTTGGGGCATAAAGAGACAGTTATGTTTAGATAGATCTATCAATAATAGTCTAATTATAATGCATCTGTGCATAAACGGGTTTATGGTTGGTTCTTTATGGTTGAACGGGCAATAACGAAACGTCAATTAAATGTCAGAAGTTTTTTGTAGAACTTGATTGGTTCTTAATATAATTTGTAAACTTCTCACCAATGAGAACAAGCTGAAATTAAATATTTTGGAATAGTAACTATAGTAACGTACTTCGTATATAAGCACATAAGTATACGCACAGCGGCTTGATGTACCTATGTACTCATTTAATTATATTTTTACGCAAGTTTTTTACATAAAAACTTAATCTGTGCATAAAATAGTGTATGTACAGCGGGCATAACTTGCTTTTATGGCCCTACAGCCTTTTCCTAGCCCTCAGCTAACGCCTCGGGCAAGAAATAACGCTTCTGGCCATAAAAGCTTCATTATGCCCTTAACACATAAATAACTATTATGGTATACTGACTTGTAAACATATGTTTATTGAGCTCTGTCTCCATGGGTAAAGATTATTTTTACCAGCTAGCCCGTTGTGAAGCCCGTAAAAACTATTCCGGGCTCGTCTACCATCAATACCATAGCAACATACATATTTATTTCAAACATTGATATATATCTTACGTATTGTGCTGTACTGCTTCAGTAAATGAAAGAATTATTGATTAAATATTTACGAGTCAGTATACCATAAAGCGTTGTGCAATGCTCGACCGTTATACGAACTCGCGTTATAACAAGCTAATCGCTCGCTTGTTAGGTACCGTGCTAAAGTTAAAGTTAAGCCAAAGTTCTAAGTAACGGTCTTGCAATGTAAATAACTATTTTATTTATTTTATGGTGTACTGACTCGTAAACATCTGTTTATTAAGCTATGTCTCTAGGGGTAAAGACTCTTTTTACGGGCTAGCCCGTTATGAAATTATTACGAGCTCATTATCATCAATACCATAGCAACATACGTATTTATTTAAAATATTCATATATATCCTACGTATTGTAAATCGTATGCTTCGATAAATGAAATAATTGCTTATTAAAGATTTACAAGTCAGAATGCCATAAAACATTGTACAATGCTCGACCGTTACACGAACTAGCTGATCGCTCGCTTGTTAAGTTCTAAGTAACGGTGTTACAATGTAAATCACTATTAAATAGTGTCGTTAGCGCAAAAAATAATACATACTCATACGATACTCATCGATAACTGCATACAACAGGTATCAAACTTTTTCTCTATCTGTTATAAAGCACTTACCGGTCTGTTATCGTAACGTACTATTCGTAATATTTTTATATTTGATTTTAATGAGTCGAAATGATTAAAATTTTATAATGAATAGTATTTAGGTTTTTGGGAAATAATTCGACTCATTATAAAATTTTTGCAAAAAATTATCATTAAAAACCAAAGTAGTCATTAACATCAAAACCAATTATATGCATATGAAAAGTTCTAAAGACTCAGATATTTTAAATATCAAGTTCCCAGTTTCAAACTTTTATAGTCTAAGAAACTTATTCATTGATTATGAAAATTTTAATGCTTTAGAAACTCTGAATTCAAAAGATACAAAATTACGATCCAAGCTTGGGGTAACGAAGGGTTACAGAGTGCTTGAAAACGTTTTAGAATGCTTGCTAGAGTTACGTGGCGCTTAGCACTAGCTTTAGAGTGCTTGTTAAAGTTACGTAATGCTTGGAAATCACTTTTAGAGTGATTGTTAGAGTTACTTAGTCCTTGAAACAAGTTTGAGACTGCTTGTTAGATCCACAAAGTGCTTGAAACCAGTTTTAGAGTGCTTGGTAGAGCTACGTACTGCGTACTACTACTCTTGAGACTTCTTGAAAATAGATTTAAATACTTTTCAAAGACTTATACTTCTTAAAGACATTTTTAAAATGCAAGGTGTAGCTTTAGAGCTTTGCAGATAACACTAGACTGCTCCGCAGAGCAGCGTAGCTACGAAGTGCTTGAAACCAATTTTAAAATACTTCAAGCTAAAGCTACGTCATACTTCAAAACGTTTTAGAGCGCTTACTAGAGTCAGGTAGTACTTGACATTAGTTTTAGACAGCTTGTTAAAGCTACATAGTGCTTCTCAAAGTTATGTAATGCTTGAAATGAGCGTTAGAGTGCTTGTTAAAGTTACTTAGTACTTGAAACCAGTTTCAGAGTGAAATACAAAGTGCTTCAAAATAGTTTTAAAGTGTTTATTAGAAATAGATGCTCTCGAAACTAGTTTTAGAGTGCCTAATAAAGTTAAGTAGTGCTTGACGCCAGTTTTATAGCGTTTTTCGTAGCTACGTAGTGCTTGAGACCAATATTAGAATGGTTGTCAGAGCTACGTACTGCGTACTACTACTCTTGAGACTTCTTGAAAATAAGATTTATACTGTTCAAAGACTCATACTTTTTAAAGACATTTTTAAACTGCATGGTGTAGCTTTAGAGACTTGCAGGTAACTCTAGACTGCTTCGCAGAACAGCGTAGCTACGTAGTGCTTGAACACAATTTTAAAGTACTTGCTAAAGCTACGTCGTACTTAAAAACGTTTTAGAGCGCTTACTAGTGTCACGTAGTGCTTGACATTAGTTTTAGAGAGCTTGTTAAAGCTACATAGTGCTTGTCAAAGTTATGTAATGCTTGAAATCAGTGTTAGAGTGCTTTTTAAAGTTACTTAGTACTTAAAAACAGTCTCAGAGTGAAATACAAATTGCTTCAAAATAGTTTAAAGTGCTTGTTAGAAATAGATGCTGTTGAAACTAGTTTTAGAGTGCCTTATAAAGTTACGTAGTACTTGACGCCAGCCTTAGACTGTTTTTCGGAGCTACGTAGTACTAGAGATCAATATTAGAATACTTGTTAGAGCTACGTAATGCTTGGAATCATTCTTAAGAGTACTTGTTAGAGTTACCTGCGTTTGAAACCTGTTCTAAAGTACTTGTTGAAGCTACGATGCGTTTGAAATTAGTTTTAGAGTGATTGTTAGAGCTACATAGCGCTTAAAATCAGATTTATGGTGCTATTTACAAGCTACATTGTGCTTGAGACCTGTATTAGAATGCTTGTTAAGGCTACGTACTGCTTGGAATCAGTCTTAGGGTACCTGTTCGGTGCTACGCTACGTTTGAAACCAGTTTTAGAGAATGTTTGTTAGAGCTACGTAGCGCTTGAAATCAGATTTTGGATGCTTATTTACAAGCTACGTAGTGCTTGAGACTAGTATTAAAATGCTGAAATCAATCTTAGAGTACCTATCTGGAGCTACGCTGATACGTTTAAAACCAGTTTAAGAGTGCTTGTTAGAGCTACATAGCGCTTAAAACCAGATTTAGGGTGCTTTTTACAAGCTACATTTTATTACTTTTAATTCAAGCTACGTAGTGCTTGACACCAGCATTAGAATGCTTGTAAGAGGTACGTACTGCTTGGATTCTGTTCTAGAATACTTGTTGGAGCTATTCTGCGTTTGAAACCAGTTTTGGAGTGCTTGTTAGAGATATGTAGATCTTGAAGCAGTATTAGACAGAGCTTTCTAGAGGCTCGCATGGCTTGAAATCGTTTTAGAATGCTTGCCAGAGGTACATAATGCTTCGGGTATGTGTTCGGGCTTCGGGCATGTTTTCGGGCTTCGGGCATGTATTCGGTCTTCGTAAAAAACAAAATAAGATGCAAATATTGTACTAATTGTCAGACAATGCCAATTATGGCCTGATCTCGTTTTATTTAGTACCTTCCTGTCGTAATAAGGAAACTTTGCATTTCATTATAAGGGCAACGCATATATTCTGTGTATTTATGAGACTTGAAGGATCGTCATTTTGAAACACCACTTGGAATTCTAGAATTCCTTGGTAAAGGTCAGATACACTCTTTCTGAAGTCACATTATAGTTTAACGTGACTTAGAGTTTAGTTCAGGATAGAGGCAGAATAAAATGCGAATTTCATTTTAACTAATAAGTAACTCTCTAAAAAGCAAACTCATATATTTGCAAACTCATATTATATGTCAACAAGCAAAATCATATATTTAAGCCACTTACCGAGGCTAACTCGAAAATGGTTAGTTGAGCTCCCGAAGGGAACTAACTTCACCTGGATCCAGCCCCACGTTATATACAGTTACTATATTTATACGTGATGACCTTAGCAATTATGAATGTTGCAGTATGAGCCATTGTGTCGGTGTGTGGCCACTGCAGAGGCTTGTTCCAGTGTCGCCATTTCAGCATTTTAATGATTATGGTAAGTAGGTATCTTTCTAGCAGACGGAATGTGCATAAAAAGTGTATACAAATTCTAAAAGTTCGGACGCAAGCAGACTGTGCTTGTACATTTCAAATAAACTCTTTTTTGAGTTGGTAGAAGTTAGTCAGCTCATTGTGACGAATGATGTTTAAGTATACATACTGATGGATCAAGGAGGGTTTTAGACTCTTCTTACACTTTACTTGCTCAGTAAAAATCCACATCTAGCTTACCACGGTAGGCCATTTGAATAAGTTTCTCTAACACAATGCCTCCATAATTTGTATAAAACCAAGAATCCTGCATTTTCCAATGTATTCTCCGTTTCCATTTTTGAAACACAAAGCTTGTGGGCTGCTGTTAGCTATGATGATGAAAGAGTTAGTTTAATCTTCTAGCCAATAGCAGTAGCTTCAAGCATGCTCGTTAGTTTACTCATTATTTGCGCAATGTTATAGGATTTGAATAGCTTCCCTTTTATTGACTTCAAGTCGAAAATATACAATCGAAATATAAACAGTCGTTCTTCCAAAGTCTCAAACGTGCAAATTAAATTAAAATGTTTAAAGGTACAACTAGAAGAATCTAGACTAAGAAAACTATGGTCTAAATCAATGGATATGTAGTCATAAATTTTTTTCAGCAAAGATTTTTATATCTTTACGATTTTCAGTTTCTTTGTGGCTTCTTTTGTTCTGTTCTAGTCAGGCACTGAAAGTATTTATTGCTGATTTATTTCCAACCTTACCTCCACGTTACAGGAAATAAAAAAAGCACCAACGATAAAACTCATGTTTCCTTTTTTTTATCTGAATGCATCTATTTCTCCACTTTACGCATATCAGTTGGGGATAACTTAAAGGTCTGCAAGTATCTGGTATTAGTCCTTACCCGTTAACAAAACTTAACAATCTAGTCGCGATAATCGTTGCAAGGTAGATATAGAGTTTTCTTCTAATCATTACTATCCGCAGGAACAAAATGTTTTATTTTGAGTGAAATTTGACTTTGATTTTTTTCATCTATTCATGCATCATCATCAATGATTTTGTCATCTTTTGCATCTAGATTTCCGGTAATACATTTTATTGTCGATCCTTAAGATTAAGAATACTTTGAATAAATCTTCTTATTCGATGTTTACTACGATACGTTTAGAACCAAATTTCTAATAAGAGTTGGAAACAATGTACTTGATCTATTGAAACGAAGTATCTGTAGAATAATTGGTAGGAGGTACTTGTTTCCAATTAATCTATCTCTTTATCTCTTATTTATATGAAAATGAGTTACAATCAATTAACTCTAGAAACGACGACGTTTTTTTAAGCACCATTCAATATTCAATTCTAATTATAGAACGACGATGAATGAAATTTCTCAAAATAACCGAAGAAGCTACTCAAGATATTTTTTATTTTTTAAAACTGGACTCTTAATTGACACACTACGCCATTAAACTATTCATTGATGTCCTCGAAATCAAAAAAAGGAAAACAAAACCAACTTTTCCGCTTTTCATAAAAGCAAAATATGTATTAAATGTGGTGATCATAGTAAAACAGTAGCAGCATCAGCAGAGAGACGAGGAAAAAAGTCGTTCTCATTACAAATGCTTCCGCGGTGTTTACACAAGCTTAACTAAGCCAAAGTACACACAAACGTTGACTTTCAGTTTCCCGAATGAATAATAAAACGGAAGCCGAAAATTATTAATAGCCAAAAGTAAAGGAAAAGAATATACGTATATCTAGTAACTAACAAACGCTAACAGTTTTGTCCCACCTATTTTAACCACGAACTAATTAGTGCCTAGTTATGATATATGAGTTGTGTTCGTAAAAGCACACGGTATAATTGCCGAATAACATTTCAAATATTTCAAAATATTACCCGGGCATACCAAACAGCTTCTTTTTTCCTCTTCACTCACTCATTTTAATGTCCACCTTTCAGTTTTGGACTTTTATCATCAGAGCGCACACACACATATGGTTTTCATTTATATCGTTTTCATTTTTGTTCTAGGGGAAACATAAAACGAGGAAACAAGGAAAAAATGTGTGTTCAATTTCTTTAATTGGGCGACCATTTATATTTATCGCCAGCGTTTTAGATAAAAGATTTTTTATGAGGTTCTTTTAGGGTTTTTTAAGCACGCACATGCATATTTATTATAAAGTTTGTCGTAATTAATAAATTTATTAAATTCCGTGTTTTATGAAAATATTATAAATTTATTAATAAAAGTGATTGATGAAACGAAGAATCTCATCGTATTTGACAATATTGATACATTTAATTAAAATTCAAATAAAATATTTTAAATTCATTAGGACATCTTTTGATTTTAATTAAATCTTTAATTTTTGTATAATTATTTGTTTATTATATGTTTTATATTTAACACTGTTGTTTTATTCGATGAGCTTTAGTTCTTGTGTTTTAAGAGACCAATAAAATTATTTATTTATCAATCTCCATCGAAAATTACTTGGATTTTAGATAAATATTGCATTGATATAAAATTATCTCTTATATTGTTCCTAAATCAAAATAAAATATTTTAAATTATTAATTTAAATTATTACGACATCCTTTAATTTTAATTAAATGTTTAATTGTAGTTTAATTGTTTGTATATTTTAAATTTTATATACAAATAAGTTTCGTTTAATTTGTGAGCATGTGTTTCTGTTTTAATGTTTTAAAAGAATAATAAAAGTATTTATCCGTCAATTCTTGGCAAATGAAGAAATAAAATACAAAACACAGTGGAAGTGAAAAACATAATAATGCTAAGATTGTCATGAAACTGAAATACAAAAAAACCGCTTATATGTATTTGACAATAGTGATACACTATTTTGATTTTAATAAAACAAATCAAAAAAATTACTTGGCTTTTAGATAAATATTGCATTCAATATAAAATTGTCTCGGTTATATTCCTTGTAAATCAAAATAAAATATTTTAAATTATTAATTTAAATTATTCGGACATCTTTTGATTTTAATTAATTTTGATTTAATTGTAATTGTGTGAGCTATTGTTTCTGTTTTAATGTTAAAAAAAAGCAAAAGTATTTAGCCGTCAATCCTTGGCAACTGAAGAAATAAAATTCAAAATACAGTGGCAGTGGAAAACATGATAATACTTAGATTGCCATGAAACTGAAATTCATAAGGGAAACAAAAAATCGATCATATGTGTTTGACAATGGTAATATACTATTTAGATTTTAATAAAACAAATAAAAAAAATTACTTGGATTTTAGATAAATATTGCATTGATATAAAATTATCTAGGCTATATTCCTAAATCAAAATGAAATATTTTAAATTATTAATTCGAACATCTTTTGATTTTAATTAAATGTTTAATTGTAGTATAATTATTTGTATACAGGGTGTTTTGGAAAATGTGCCTTTCCCATTAAAAGGCAATAGGGAAACATGTGTAGAGTAACATCTTACAAACAATTTACTGAACGGTCCCTTTGAAATGGCAACCCCCCTTATAAAAATAATAGGCACGCCACTGCAAAGTAGTAGATAAAAGTGTATGAAAATTATGCCTATTAAATAGTACATATTTCTAAAGGTCATAACCATAATAAACCCAAGCACCACCGTACCCGGGTAAATAAATTCTTCGAAAATTATAACATAACCAAAACAAAATTGTGAGTACGTGCTTTTAAAACGTTTTAGTTAAATAATAACAAACATTCATTCTGAACATCTATAAATAACTGTTAATGACTCAGATCTTTAAAATTTGTAATCTGCAGTTTGTCCTCAACTTTCTTTGTGTTAAGGTGGCGGTAAACTTGAGTTTCGTACGTATTAATACACGTTTTAGAATTAATAACTTGAGTGAGGTCGTGTTTTAAGTGTTTGTTAGTGTTAAGTAGTTTAACTAATTGTAGTTAGTTACTATTTAAATTATGGCAGAACCAAACACGCCTGCTGAATGAACGGAACTTTTAAAATCAACCATTTTCAAAACGTACAGTCACTAGAACCTGCAGATCATATATCGCGAGTGCAATTTTACCGATGGCTATTGGAACGCAAACACGAAAATCCCCAGTTTGCATAAAATGTACTGTAGACAGACGAATGCTGTTTTACTCGGGCGCGGGTTTTTAATTCACACGACAGCCACATTTGGGCTGACGAGAATCCTCATGCTGTCCGAAGACATCGTTTCCTGGCGGTTCTCGGTAAATGTGTGGGCGTAAATTTATCAGAACCGTTTAATAAGACCTTTTATTCTGCTCCAACGATTAACCGGTGACTAGTACCTACATTTTCTGGACAATAAGGTGTTCGACGGACTTCCACTATTGAGCATTATTGAGTTTTTGAATAACGAATAACGATCACCGGACTTGACTCCCATCGATCTTTGTATTTGGGGATATTTTAAAACGTTAGTGTACAGGACAGAACTGAATACCGAGGAAGAGCTACGCGCACGCATTGAAATCGCCTCATTAAATTAGCGCAAATGCCGATATGTTTGCTAACATAAACTTATGGTTTACAGACAAACGTCGGTTTATTTGAACACATAAAGATTGTTTGCATCTAAACGGTAAGTTTTACTCATTTTGTTAAAATGACAATCTTAAAATAAAAAACAGGCAATGAAATTTGAATCACAATTCGGTCAATGAACGTATGTTACATTTTATTTACCGACCTTAATAAATGATCAAGTCATCAAGGTAATGAGTCACTCGCAACCGCTGCTGAAATTCAATTCTGTTGTTTCTGTAAATTGATACGTACGTAGCGGAGGTCAGTTAATAATTTAGTAGTGCAGATGTGAGATCATTGTTAGCTTTATCAGTAATTCAGGGTTAAAATCTTACAAACAATCCATAGTTGACTCGTGTCTTGCAAAAAATACGGAAAAATTCGAAATTTCTTTTTATTTTTTATTTTTATTTTATGAGTTTTGGGGTCTCTATATGGTCACCTTTCACCCCCTTAAAGCATTGCATATTTCTCCGGAACACCCTGTATTATGTTTTATATAAAAATAAGTGTCGTTTAATTTGTGAGCATTTGTTTCTGTATTTTACAAGAACAATAAAAGTATTTATCGGTCAATCATTAGCAACTGAAGAAATAAAAATGCCCACAGTGGCAGTGGGAAATATTTTCTTATTACATTTACAATACGTAATTTTACCAATTACGTATTGTAAATGTAATAGGCTCACCAAGTCTAATTATGGTAGGGCGGGATGGCTAAATTCCGGGATATCCTGGGCAGTCACACTTGAGATTGGACTCGTCCGGGCAAGGTGAAAGCCCGAATGCTGGACTAGAGGTGATGGGACTTCGTTAACAGCTCCGGCACTAGCATGGAGAGCTGCTAGAAAGATAGGCTACCTCGCTTACACCAGTGAGTACTGACAGATTTTACAAATGTAACTGACCCGCTAATTCGGCGTAACTCTAATGACTAAAATCATAAATTAAAAAAATGCGTTTGTAAAAATTTCTTCAAAAAAAGTTCCGGCATCGACTCATAATCGTTGGAAAAGAAATATAATTTATTCCTCTACAATTAAAATTATTCAAATGGTTCGTTAAATCTGTTATTTATAAGCGTTAATGATGACCAGATGTTTGTATTTGATATCATTTTGAGTCACATTTAAATTTCGGTGTGGCTCACTATTATAAACTAACTAACACATGAAATTTTTGTTCCGTACCATGTGCTTCCGTCTTATCTCTTTTATTATGCAGTAAATTACCTTATAATGGGAGAAGCGAGAGGCGGGCATAACGAACGTAGTTGTTACATGCACTAATTATGTCTACCCCCTTGATTAATTGAGAACTACAGTTTAGTGCACTTATGTTCTGTCTCGCTTTATTCGTCGATTTTATATATAAGGCTTTTATATCGATAAGAGCCGAGCTTTAACAACACACATACAAGTTCGATGACTGAACTCGTTTTAAGTTTTTGCAAAGCGATATTGCATGTAACTCTTAAATGGAAGTAAGCTGCTAAGAGTACTTTACAAGAAATTATCTAAATGAATAAATATAGAGATTAATTAAACTAAAGAAGATTAAAAATTAATAACTTCATTATAAGATAATTTTAAATCACCTATAGATATAGATAGAGGAAATTCTATGCACGATAATAAAGAGATGGCCGTTATTTAAATGAAAAACGACAGAATTTAAATACTTCATTATAAAAGGGAATTTTAAATTACAAAATTAACCTAAATACAAAGTTTCTCTCTCAAGGTTTTTACTAAATTTGGTATATATGGAGGAGCTAAACAAAGTTCTTAACAACTTTTAATATTAAAAGTGTTAAAGTGTTACAAATAAAAATAAGCGACGTTATGTAATTAATTCAAAAGTTGTCCTTACTTTAATAAACACTTTTCACAAGCGGGTAATCTTCACTACGGTAATTAACAAAGTTGAATGTGCATTTTAAACAGAGATATCGGTTTCGCGGTAAAGTTGGTTGTGAGGTTAGTGTTACGAAAAGATGGCTTGAAGAAGCTGCGACCAATTAACGTGGTTTTTAGTTCTGTAATGAAGCAGTTTTTTTTAAATATGGCCGTCTGAGAAACTTGAAAACATTGTAATTTTATTCCATTTACATTAGAATTGCAGTATCTCACCACCAACGTAAAAGGACCTGATGGATCGGAGCTAAAGTTTTTAATAGGAAATGTCGATGGAGCAAATGAAAAATTAATCTCTTAAAAACAGAATAGATAGAACGAACCCTATCTTCTCCTCTGATCTCGAGGGTTTTACAATTTCAGGAATTCTGCATCCTTAAGGTTTGAAATAGCATTATGTAAGACGTATCGCTATTGAGGTATGTTTGTTCACAATAAACATTGCGATAGTTTCGAACAATCAGAAGGCTCAATAAGCTACTTATTTCTGAAATATCTATTCAAATAAAAGAGACTATCAAGTCAACCTACATATGAACTAAATAGAAACTATATGGGCTGCGATTAATAATAAAATTAATTACTGGAAATCTAGATGCAACAGATGCAAAAATTGTACCAAGAAATTTATTGAAAAACTTTAATTTGCTGACAAACAACACGCCTACATGCTTTCAACATTAGATTTATTAAATTCACTCTCTGAAGCTGTTACTTTGGCTAAAATCTACACTGACTAAAAAATGCATTTATAGTTGTTAATCTTTAACTCTAATTAGCTAGATCTGTATAAACTAATTCAAATAATACAAAATTCCTCTTTATGTATGTTTTCACAGATTCGCAGATAATTGTTGTCACTGCTGCTTAAATCCTGCATCTTGGGAAATTATTTAGAGTTCTTTGTAGTAAATGTGCGTAGTTTTTGTACTGTTCGGCCTGTTCTTAGTAAACAACACCGTCGAAAAAAATTACCTAGACTAGAAATACATCTAGACCGCTATATTGATCTGTAAATAGAAGCAGCAAGATCTACACACGATTCAGAAAGTCTTCTTAAAAATCCTGATATTTTGTTACGTTCAGGAAATATAGTGTGAAACACAACTTCCGGGTGTTGTACAAAGAATTAGAAAATCGAACCAAAGTACGACCTCGAGCGTTCTCTAGCGACGATGCCGTGTAACGTAGGACATTGGACGCCAAAAAAGAATTCCAAAGCATCGTTTTTCACTTACACTCACAAACTCTCTCTCCCTCCACCTATGGAACTGCCACAATATTTTTCATGGAAAAATAAAATGTTACTAGTACTACTAATATTAGCACCGCCCGGCGGCGTCCACTAACTCTTGTCGCTCCCCCCCCCCCCGGGCATTCGTCAATGAGACAGACAAAATGTCTTTCAGAAGAAAATGATACTGGGGAGACCCTATATACATTGCTTTCACCAAACAATTTTCGTTTCTGTTTGGCACTATTTCAAATATAAACGATTTAAGTTTTGAAAATTCCCAAAATTACCGACTTTCTACTAATTGTGTGAATAAAGCTGGTGTAAATTTTATGTTTTTGTTCATCTTCGAAATTTGAATTTTTTAGATTAAAATCCATAAAGTGAAATTTTATGTAATTAACTCTAGCTTTAGCCGACAGGTTTGGCAAATTAAAGGTCACTGCAATACACCAGTGGGTCTGAAGAGTGGTTTCGTTGGCCGAAAGTCAATTATTCGTATTTGTCCAAAAAGCATACAAATAGTAACGTTATAGTCTAATGCAGTAATTCTAAAAACTTAACAAAGATTAATTAATTATTTTTTTAGTTATTTTTCGGTTATTAACAAAAATATTTTCCTGAATAGGCTAGAAAGAAGAAGAAAAATATTACTGCACTCGAAACTTCTATATAAATAAACTTCGAAATATTCTAATATTCCAAGTATTTCTTTTACGTTTTTAATGCAGAATTTACGTGGGATAATTACATTTTACATACATAAAACACCACCTCTATCATAAATTTTTAATTTTATACTAATATTTTTAAATTTTAATACGTTTGCTTCGCTATAGACAGATAACTGCCTTTTTTTTTTTGATTTATTAAGCTAGCTCAGCAAACTAATTGCTATACATAGCTAATTTCATGGATATAAAATTGACAATACGGATAAGTTAGGAACAGTTAATATAAACAATACAGTTTGATTAGCTAATCACTATCATCTGTTAAATATAAGTCTTGTGGTAATCTTCGTTTGAGTCTATTATGTATATTTCTTTGTCCAATGTTATAATACACTGCACTTTCACTTTGATTTATATGTAGAAAGAATTTTTTAATTAATTTGCTTATGTGTTCACTAATTGTTTCCATACTTAGTTCGTAGTGGATCTGATCATTTCTCACAAACCAAGGAGCATTGATTGATATTCTTAAAACTTTATTTTGAACTGTTTGTAGTTTTTTAAGGTTCGTTTTTGATGCATTTCCCCAGACACAGCAAGCATATGTTAGAATAGGTCGTATGATTGACTTATATATGAGTAACGCACATTCTATGTGTAAAGGAGATTTCTTATTTATTATGGGATATAAGGATCGAAGTCGGACATAGCATTCATTAATCTTCTTATTGATGTGGAAACTCCAACTTAGACGGGTATCCATATATAAGCCCAGGTATTTAACAGCCGAATCTCTGTTGTTCCATATAATTGGAGTGCCATTATTGTTATATTTTCTTCTATATAGATTCTGCGCAGAGTAAAGATCTTTGTTTGGCATTTAGCAGCATTCATTTTGATTTTCCATTTATTGAAAAAGACTGTTATTTCATCTACTGCTGTTTGTAGATAGTTAACTGCACTGTGCAGGTCGTAGTCTTGTACGATTACTGCTGTGTCATCTGCAAACGTGGATAGCATAGAATTATTTGGAATTGGAATGTCGTGCATGTAAATATTAAAGAGTATAGTACCTAATATACTCCCCTGCGGAACTCCTGCTTTTATAGGTTTTATGTCTGAAATTAACGAGTTGATACGCACAGAAAACGTTCGATACTGTAAAAATGATGATAATATTCGGATAAGGTAATCTGGCAATTTCAGTTGTATCAGTTTGTAAATTAGACCATCTATCCATACTTTGTCAAATGCTTTTTCAATATCGAGAAATATTATGACAGTATAGTATTTATTTTCAAATCCACGTTCTATAATCTCAGTGATACGGAGCAGTTGTTGTGAACTGGAACGGCCTTTTTTAAATCCGAATTGGTGATGTGGTATTATGTGATGCTGTTCTAATACTTTGTCGAGCCGAATAAAAACTACCTTTTCTAGAACCTTTGATAAAGTTGTCAATAGACTTATAGGTCTGTAACTGTTTGAATAGTTTTTGTTTTTTCCAGGTTTCAAAAATGTTACTACATGAGCATATTTCCAAACACTTGGGAAATAGCCTATACGTAGTATTGCATTAAATAAACTAGCAAAAAAAGCAAGAGATTTCGCTGGTAAATTCTTTAAAATAATATTCGTGATTAAGTCATGTCCGGGAGATTTTTTATTGGGAAGCTGTACAATAATTGACTTAATTTCTTCGACCGTGGTTGGTTCAAAATCTGTACTTTCGTTCATTTCATAGTTACTTAGCTGATTACTAACTTCTTCAGCAATTATATCATGTTCTTCTATATCCGTGGTGAAAGTATTTTGTAAACAAGTTGCTAAGTAGTTACATTTTTCTTCATCAGAGCTGTAAAATCTATTGTTTTGGTCTACTAGAGGTGCTATTATGTTTGGTTGCCTCAGAATTCTTTTGGTAGCTTTCCACATTGTTGGATCACCAGGTTGCAGTTCCTCGATGTATTTTTTATAAGAGCTTATTCTTAGATTATCTAACTCCCATTTTACTTGACGAGCAAGCTGATTAAACAATCGTTTTGTTTGAGGCAGTCGGGTTTGTTGCCATTCTCTTCTCACTCTATTTTTCTCTCTAATAAGATTAAGAATTTGTATAGGGGTATAGTTAGAAGTTCGCTTTCTGTATGAGTGCAGCGTTGTAGATTCAGCGATTGATTGCTTAATTGCTTCTGTATAGTAGTTAACTGCTATATCGATTTCTTGACGATTATATATAGGGCCAACGTTCTTCATGTTGTTGTCAAGTCTGGTTTGAAATTTAGTCCAATCAACCTTGCCGTTTATTAGCCTGGGAGGTAACGTTGTCTGAACTGGAGTTACATAAAACGTAATTAGAACCGGCAGATGATCAGAATCCATTTCAGTAAGGACTGTCTGGTATATAGGTAAGTTGAAGTTCTTATATAGGATTATGTCGAGAATGTCTGGTTGATGATCGGTTCTGGTTGGGTAGTAAGTGTATTCGTCTGGTGCTGCTATTTGAATTCCGTAATTTGCAGTAAGATTAAAAAGTCTAACACCATTTGGATTATTCGTTCTGCAGTTCCACATGGTGTTTTTGCAATTTGGATCACCTATCACAAGTACAGATTGATTGGTTTGGAATAAGATTTTCAAATCATTTTCAAGCAAATGGAGTCTAGGTTGTTTATACGCTGCAATTATCACCAAGTCTTGATTGTTTTCTATGCATACTTTAATGGCGACTGCCTCAATGTTTGTTAAAGATAGTGGTTGAAGTTCATAGTGTTGTAGTTTCTTTTTGATGACTATGGCAACGCCTCCAAATTCTGTTTCTCGATCTTTTCTATAAACTACGTAATTTGGAATTTTAAACGAATCATTGGTATTGAAGTGTGTTTCGGAAACACAACAAATGTCCACACCGTATCGATCAAGAAAAGATATAAATAGAGTTCTTTGGGATTTTAACCCGTTTGCATTAAAGTTCACAATTCTTAAGTTGTTGATTACTCTCACATTATTTTGAGCCATTGCTTAAAAGTCTCGGAAGAATTGCTGTTATAAGAGGAATAAGTTTATCTAAATGTGGGATGAGTAATTCGACAAGTTTTTCCAAAATAAAAGAAAGACTATTTATGCTTTGGCTGTTGTCGTCTGATGTAATAGTGTGGGTTGTACCTTTTGAAACCACGTTAGCGTATGTTGTACCTGGTGTTACTGTACTATTATATAGGTTGGGACCATTTGAAGATATGCTGTTACTATTTTTTGATTCAGATGTTCTCTGTTGATTTACTTGTTTCTGTGTAATTTTTATTAGTTGGGGACAGCCCTTATAGTTTGCAGGGTGGTTTCCCTCACAGTTGACACATCTCGGCGTTTCATCTCGATTTTTAGGACAGTCTGTGTATAAATGTGCTCCAAGACATTTTACACAACGTGGTTGTAAGTGGCAGTAATTTTTGGTATGACCCCACCTTTGACAGCGTTTGCATTGAGGTGGGTGATTTGTTTTTCTTCTCTGCTCGACGGTGACTATACAGTAACCAATTCGGTCTAATTCTAGTATTTTCTTACCTTCGGTACTGCTACTGACGTCTACCGCACAGATAGGTATAGGCTTCCGTTCTCTGTTGTACAATCTTGCTACTTTAGTTACAGGATAATTCTTTTTTAACTCTTCTTCAACTTCTTCAGTAGATACAGACACTGGAATGCCACGAATTATTATTGATATATCTTTATTTTGCGGATTTTTAAAAGTATGGTGATTTAATCTGTTATCACAAAGAAATGTTGTAAGAGCGCGATAATCTTCCGAAGACATTACATTAATACGAAGAAAGTCACCTTTTTGAGCAGTTACGAATTCGCTTTTAATTTTTTGTTTTAAATCATTCATTAATTGTAGAAAATTTATACTATTAGCATTATGTACAAAAACCGGTGGTATTTTAGGTTGTTTTATAGCGGGTGGTTGGTTATCTTGTGATAATGTATCATCACTATTTGTTTGCATTGATTTGCTTGCGTTTAAATCTTCGGTATTGGATATGTTTTGAATTTTATTACCGTCTAAATAAAATTTATTAGATTTTATAAGACTAGAAGCGTCAAATAAATATTTTTTGTTAGGTTCCATGATCGGTGGTGACAAATTGGTACTATCTCGTTTTGACATAATTCAAGAACCCCCTCCGAGGGGTTCGTTTAATTTAAGTTTCAAGTTGCTATATTATAGATAAATATATGCTAATGATAAATCTATTGTCTTCAAATAGAAGTTTAGTATGATCCGACAGTTTACAGAATTTTATATTTCACTATAATAAATATTTATCGCAGCACACGTCTGTACTACACGTCTGTACTACACGTCTGTATAACCACGACTCAGATAACTGCCTAAAACTCCACATCCATCAGTAAAATTGATAGATTAAGATGTTAAGGATTTAGTATAGTCGCGTTTTATCCACCACGCTTTATCACATATTCACTCTCTATCGAAATAGTATATTGTGTTACAAGTGCAGAAAAGTGCCAATTTCTCACGAGTGTAGAATTTATACTCGCATTCATATTTTGTACGTGAAATATTTGGCAATAAATTAAGAGATGTAATGTGAGCCGCTTCCACGATGTTTGGAGGTGTACGAGTGTACACTGTACACCCCAATTTTCCTTCATCGGATTCACTTATGATACATCTAGAATTTTAAAAACGACAAAAGTAAACATTAAATTTGTAAAGACAATAGTAATAATACGTTTACAATTTGTATAATTTCAGTCAATCTTAGTACTTACAGCTAAATAATTATGTACTCGTTTTAAAAAAATAATTTATATGTACAAAAATCACAATTCAATTGTCAAGGTTATTAACCTCTGCCCAAAATGTCAAATATTCTCGCATTATGTAGCAAATTATAAATGTTTTCAATGTTTTTATTGTAATTTAGCAATAATAATAAATAAAATTACATTAAAAATTATATAATAATGTAAAACATTAATTAATTTTACGTTTTAATTGAATAACAATCATTGTAACTTTATATAATGAGAAAAAAACATCATTGAAAGGCGTCTCGATAGCTCAATGGTTACACATGGATTTCCATTCGAAATATAATTTAATGTAAAATATTAATTAAACAAAATAAATTAACCTTTTATCTAAAATTTATAACATTTTATATTTCAAATAATTAATAATATTATAAATATTGCAAGTGGTGACATCTATGGCGTTTTAATAGAACTACGGATTATTGAGAACTCCTTCCTCACATACTTTACCGTTGAGTTTGGAGATTGTTTGCAATTTGTC
Source organism: Agrypnus murinus (assembly GCA_929113105.1). NCBI lineage: Eukaryota > Metazoa > Arthropoda > Insecta > Coleoptera > Elateridae > Agrypnus > Agrypnus murinus. Next base: position 151,668,195 of record OV816028.1, read on the forward strand.
GTTTTCACGGTTACTAGATTTTGCGGAATATGTAACTTTCTATGATGGTCGTAGATAAAATTAATTAAAAGACTGCGCGCGTCTGTGGGCAAAGACTGTTAAGAGACTGATTGCGTAGCCAAAAGTCCAGAATTTTTTTGATTTCTATGAAATCTTATATGTAAAATATAAAGAGATATTTTATGGTTGCTGATTTTCAATTCGACGTAAAAATCTGAAAATTCAAAATGGCGGATTCAATACGGAGCCAAAGAGCTAAAACTCGGTTTTGCATAAAACTTGGGAATTTTCGAATTTACTGATTTAATCAGTTTTTTCGGTTGTTTCTGGACGAATTCGGCTAGCCTCTCACATTGCGGAATGCTTTCTGGGAGGGTTCCCTTACGCGCTGTCCTGCGTGAGCGACCAATGTGGTGAAGCGGACGACACGAGCGAATGCCGATGCGGACGAAGCGAACAGAGTGTCCTACGTAGTATATTCTTGTAATTGCAAATCGCGGGCGAAGCGAGCGGAGCGGCAGGCGCGGATTTATCAAAATTAAGCAAACAATGCAGGTGTCCTACGTGAGGTCGCGTCGCCCGGAACTTCGCTAGATGCATTTTAGGCAGTTGAGGCGATCAAATTATTTGATATTTCCGCCTTCACCGCGTTAGCCGCATCTGAATAGTCGGAATAGCATGTAATGATTTGTTAGATTGAATTTAATTTAAAATGGAAAACCAATAATAAAATTATTACTTTTGAAATAATTGTGAAAGCAATTTGAAAAATTTTATTAATATCTTAAATATCTCACCCCGAATAGTCCTTTTAGAAAATGACTATCCCCAAATTGCTCTGAAAGTTGAAAGATAGTTTTCGATGTGTATTATAGATCAAAAGTGTCAATGGACACAATGTTCAAAAAATTACAGTTTTAGAATTGCAGCCGTTTGTGTTGTCAATTTTTGCACCCGGTAGAATCCTTGTGGGAAATGACTCTCGGCTAAAATTCTTAAGCCTTTGATATATGGTGGTTCCTAATGTGTAGATCAAAAGTGTCAATGGACAGAAAGTCCAATAAATTATAGTTTTCGAATTAGAGCAGTTTGAAGTTGGCAATTTTTTATTTGCATCCCGCTCAATCTTTATGGGAAATGGCTCTGGGTCAAAATTCCTGAAACTTTGGTAAACACAAAAAATTATAGATTTCGAATTACAACCATTTGAAGTAGACAATTCTGGCATTATTCAATTTCAAACGGCTGTAATTCACAAACTACAATTTGCTGGACTGTGTTCCATTGACACTTTTGATCTACACCTCATAAAAAAATACTCACCCAGAAAAAATCCCGCAAAGAATGAGAGCAGTAGAGTAAATAACTCACCCAAAACCCACCAAACAAAAGTTGGGTCTAAAAATTGTACTGCAACCTCGTTGTAAACCATGGTAATTACTATTATTGTCGGCTAACTGCAGGCGTAACACTGTTCATTTTTCAATTTATATTTATTTTATATTTTAAGTCTTGTCATCAGAAGAAGCCAAGGTTTGTGCAAGTAACGCGGATTTTAGTCATTATGTCCGCCATATTAAACCCGTCATTTTGAATTTTGCAGTCGAATCTGAAATCAACGACCTTTAAACCCCTTTGTACAAAATTCCATGCAAACCCAATAAAATGTTGACTTTTGTCTTTTGCGGTCTACTGGCACACTGTGCAATATTGTTAAGGATTTTGGATTTTATTATACAGGGTGGGACAAAAGAAGTATCTTGTTTGATAGCCTTCGAATGTCTACTGGATAGACGTATGGTCCTAAAATCTGTATGTTTTTTACAGTGGATTAATTTTTTTAGTTCCTTTTCATGATTTCATAGGGATTTAAGAACTATATGTGTATTCTGCCAATAGTTGCAAGCTTTGAATTCGTGCTTTTAACCCACTCAGAGTGTACACTTGCGTCTGCGGAAACTAGACTTACAGTAATAAACTTATTACTGATTTCAATCCATGGATTGTTTCCTCTTATAACTGCTATGAAGAAACAGTTGGTAAGTTGCCGATTGCTGATACCACGCTATAATTTTAGAATGGTATAAATATTTTTAAGACAAAAGCTGGCTGGTTGCGGCATTACATTTACAGTGTGTTTCACTTCACAGCTTACCCCACCATCTTTATTATTTGCAATCGTATCAATTTTTTACCAGGTATAGAACCCGTTACGAGAGATTTTTGTGTAATTAGAAATCCCATTTATTATAATCCACCAGCCAGCCTACTACGATCAAGAATAAATGCAAATAAAAAAACATAGTAGGCTTTGTTTAATTGTAAATGTCACGGAAATTGTTCTGGACCACTTGGAAATCCCAAAACCAGGTTAGAAAATCTTGAACCAATAATTTCAGCCATTTTATTAACTAAAATATCTACACAACTTACTATGCACTTAAAAAATGAATTTACCTACTTTTAAGAGTAAACGAAATTTTGCTGTCAATTTCCGTAGCACTCTTTTAAACAAAATAGAATTATTTTAATTTAATTCTAATATGCATTTAAAACGGTTATTATTCAAGAGTTTTAAAACCAAAATTTGGTTTTATGATTTCCTGGTAGTCCAGAATAAATTTCCGTAAGGACTTTTCCTATTAAACAAGGCCCTTCAATTATTATTTGCGTTTACTTCGATCGTAGTAGGCTGCTGGTTTATAAGAAATGGAGTTTTAATTACACAAATAATTCTATACCTACTTAATAAAGATTTGGAATAAATTCGATTATAAATTATAAAGTGAAACACACTGTAATTACAACTAGGCCTCGGTAGAGACGTCTCGTTTGACTGTCAGATGTATACTATAATAATAATAATTGCTACAACCCATAACCTGGAAACCAGGCCCCAGAAACTATAAGCTTGCGCGGGAGGGAGAGGGCGATTATTATTATTACGTAGGCCCTATGTGCGGCTGCAGCCGACTTAGAGATGGAACAGCGCAAATCCCACATTTGTGTCACAGCTAAGGAAAACTGCATAAAACCTTAACCAGATCTGCCGGCACCTGGAGTCGACCCGGGCCGCCTGGGTGAAAGTCCGGCACGCTAGACATTACACTACCAAGGCTGTGTACATATGATGTACATATACAAGGGAAAGTGCATTAAGTTTTGAAAGTCTTAAACCGAAATTACAACTTTTTCAAATTAATTAATAGCTCGTCCCCTTACGCACATATCTTGAATAGACGCGACGTGTCATCACCGCCGGGACCTGCTTACAATACTGTATAATTATGCAACGCACAAAACCAATTTGAACTATAATCCTGTTGCAACTTTTCCGCTCTTAAACCATTTGTAAATTAAGAAAGTCTGTCACAAAATTGTCTAGACTGTTCCTTAGCGTTGTAGTATTAAATAACTCTGTAAGATTTAAGAATGATTATTATTAAAAACACTCACCATTAGCAGCCATGTTATACAAAGATTGATGGTGTCCTTTCTTTCTGTAAACTCGCACCAGGAAGAACGACAACAAAGTAACAAGAAATATAGCAACGGTAAGTCCGATGTAAAGGGCCAAATCTGCTTGCGTATCGGCTAGATTTGCTGTAACAAAGAATAAACATTTATCACTACACTGTGAAAAGATTCGAAAGTAGTAAGAAAAGAAATAAAGGGAAACAGAAACGCCCGGTTTTAACACATTTTGAAACTTTTTCCCTCCTCCTTTTAGTACTAAGCTACTGTTGTTGCTGAAATGACCTCTCGTGTTAAGCAGTCTTAACGCGTTATTATCATAATGCACATAGCTTGTAGTAAAAGTAATGCATGCAGTGCAAAATGTATCTCTGTACTCTTAAAGCGAGAGAGCCAACCCCATTTTCTCCTAATTCCAGATTACGTTCGCGCTACTAATTATGAATCTTGTCCCTTTAGTGTTTCGTTCTAAAAGGGGCCAGACGGAACCGCGAGGGGCGAAAGGAGTAAAGGGCAAGATGGGAGAAGGAAGTGGGCAGGAAAGGACACCAACAGTTACCATTAAGACAAGAATCATAATTAAGGAGCCACACGGAGACGCTTATGCGCCGACTGACTATTAGTTAGCCCTTTAACATTGTAGAAGTGTACAACCGCCCTAACCACTGTTACGCCTATTGGGCTTTCGCTTTTAGCTTATCCACTCTACTACATACGATATATACCGCCACATTGAATCCGAATCTTGGATTTTCATTTTATTTGCAGTTAGTAAACAGTAAATGCGCGGTCAACCGGAAGTAATATAGCCGTCAGGTTGCTAACTGAAATCTAAACAGAGATTTTCAGATATCTGCTCTGGTTCTCTCGTTCGTACTTCGTAGCAGTCAGGCAGCCGTCAGTGTGTTGTGCGCCGCTGGAAAATTCGATTGGTATATTTATGTGTAAATACGGGACCAGGAAATTTAAACCTTCCAGCTACATTTTCCAGCATTTTCTTGGGAAAGGACGTGATTTTTATGTGTGTTGTATTATATTCTCGTGGGCTGATTGTTATTTACTCTTCTTACTTCGTATTATTACTTTTATTAACTTTAGTGGAAAAGGGGCATATAAATGCCATTTCTTTTTACAGAACTTTTTCATACAACGTGAACATATTAAATTTGAACTTTAAGTATTAATTAAACATGAGAGACTTTCACGACCAGAGTCAATGAACAAAGAACAACTTTCGGGTTTTGGCCGTGTCATATTGAGAACTTCTTAAGGGCCTATACCATGCAGGAGCATTTATCGTTTTTGACATAACCTCGAAAAAATTATCTGAAATATGGGTGGATTCGTTTGTTAAAATTACACGCCCATATTGAGTAGTAAGAACCATGCATCTCTCTCCTACTCATTTCCCCTCTTTGTTATAGAATTTCAACTAAATTTATATTTAGTGAGCATAAATCTTACATGCGTAGATGAATTAATATAAATTGTTGATTAGTTAATGTTAATCAGTTGATAAGTAAATGTACTGTAATTAGTAATATTGTAAAAAAGAATTAAAAAGCAAGTAATAATAAAAAAGAATCAACCAAAAAGGTATAATAAATGGACATTCATTAAAGTAGAAATGTATGACAACAGCTTCATAGTCGAATGCTGCATTCGATTATGCGTACTAGTTTCGAATAAACGAACGAGAGTTCAAATCTCAGCTAATGCAAAATATTTTTTAATTATTTAATATATTTTATAAATAAACTTTTTTTTGTAAATACTATAACATTTACAAAAAAATAATTACATAAAATGCATAAAATTATCCGTTTTAGTCATTGTTCAACAAGGGGAGCTGACATGACATACATTTCAATATACGATTAAAAATTTTATTGAATTAAATTTACAAAATAATGCAATTGTAAACAGGATGCAGTTTTATTAAAAATAATCTAAAAAAAAAAGTTATGCAGCTGGCGGGAATAGAACCCGCGGAAATCTGTAAAAGCGGTTACTGTACTTTTCAGCCACCGAGCCTTTCCGTTAGGCGAATTCTTTTATAGGTACCAAGTTAATACCTTGCATCTTGTATGCGTTAATTTGTGTCGCATTATATTAAATGCAGAAACACATATTCCGTTGTTTTGAATTTACTTTCATTTAAAAAAGAAATTTTTTCATTGAATATTTAATTGTAAAACATAAATAAAGAAAATCTAATATTAACTATAATGGTTTACAATGTACGTGAGCGCATTCAACAATTATCCCCTATGCTTCGAAGGTCGCAGGAGCGATTCCTGTCCGGTAGGTTTTTTTATAAGAACAATAATAATAAAAAACAAATAACATTAAAAACTATAATTTAAATAATTAAATAAATAATTATTCTTTTTAAGAACTAACAAGTTCAAATTCAAAAAATAACTACCCGAGCAGGGATCGAACCTGCGTTACATGAATTGCAATGCAACCACCTTTGACATCAAGCCACAAGGTTTAGTTGCTCGTGAAGCTAATGCGCATTTTATAGTACCATTAGAGCTGATGTTAGATTTTATTTTTGCTTTACAGTTTACAATTAAATATATCATAGTACTTTTACTTCTATGAATAAAGGATGAAACATACGATATTTAATTAGTAAAGCAGTAATAAAGTATAAGTATTTAATTAGCTACATATGTAGTAAAAGCATTTGCTACATTTTGTTCATATGGTCTATTATCGCACACGTCTCTAAAGTAGGCGGAACCACGTTTAGTGTTTACAGTATTTAGCAAATGCAGTGGCCTCTTTTGACACCAATAATAACTAAAAACTCCAAAGAAAATTTATTTCCAATTATTCGTCTCCTGATCTTATTAATTGATCTATTAAAATAAAACAAAAAGCAAAGTGAAGTACTATTAATAAGCTACACCAGCGCTTTTGATTTTTTCCAGAATTACCCTTGGTTAATATTTTAGGACTTTTTTAAACATCAATTAATTTTTCTGTGTTTTTCTTGTAAACTTTGTGCAACAAAAAAAACTTTTTTCTTAAATCCGAAAAATCACCTCTGTAGAATGGACTTTCCTTTTTATTTTGGTTCAAGTAGGGTGTAAAAATTTTATGAAATAACTGAATGAGAGGTATAGAGCGAAAAGCATTTTAGCTATGATAAATTCCCACGTACTGTAGACCCTTAAGTATTAATACATGCAAACTACTTATTAGAAATTTTATAAGTATAATTTTAAAATTTACCCCCTAAATCAATTTGAAGTTTTCTGTTACAAAAAAATGTCCATGAACACACACTCATAATTACTTCCTTTGTTTCGTTTCTCATATTATTTGTTTTTAATTTATTGGCATCTCGTGTTTCTTCACGATCCAATATGAGATGTCACTTTTATATTTCTCGCGTCTGGGTACAAATTGAAAATTTATTTATAGATTACATTTTAAAAATCCATTCTTTATATTTATAGCTAACTTCACTTTGAAATTCGATATTAAATTTTTGCTTTCATGCCATGATACCTTCGTACTTGACTTCTTTTTAAAATATCAGCCGTTAAATATAGCTTGTCACCTTGAATGTTTGTACATGTTTCATCTAACATAACTCTAACATGATTTGCATTTATTGATATTTTTTCTTGTCACTGATATTATATTATAGATTGATATTTGGATACGTGTGTTCAGTCAAACGTTTGCCTTTAATTTAAAAAAAATATATACATAGTTTGTCTAAAATCCGAAAAACATCAGAACATGGAACGACTTCTGAGTGGAACCGTAAATTCAACGTTTCGACTTCGCAATTGGATGAGGTTTCTTCAGGGAATAATTTCTAATCAGGAGAAAAATAATTTCTATTTTTATAGAATAGTTTATATGCGGATATTTTCTTAATCGGCCATTTAATTATTCTCCTGAAGTCATTAAATCAGGCCGCGTTCATTTAATGCAGTTCTCATGGCTTGCTATACAAAAAAAATTGCAAACCATTACAAGTTTCTGAACAAAAGAAAAACGGAGATGCTTTTTAGAAAGATTATATCTAAAGAGAAAAGCACTTTTCTCTTTAGTTTAGTTAAAATGGTAAGTCTAGACGTATGTATAGGGTATGCTAGCGTGTTGGATAGGTTTGTCTAAGATAATATAACAAATAAAGAAACAATGTTATCATAATAATTGTATCTTATTTATAGAATGTCGCATGTTAGTTTCGCCTCCCAAAACATCAAACGCCCCTCATAATGAACAAAATGAGCAAAGCATTTTGAATGCCGTTTCTGGTATAGTGAGGGCCAGAATATGACCCAAAAGTTTGTTAAGATTTGTTTGCAGAAAAAATCGCGTAAAATATGTATTACACATTTTTATTACGAAAAAAATATTTTAGGGATAAAATCTGCACTTACCGATGCTACCGCGATATTTGTTCCTTAATATAACATATATCTTCCGCAATATCTTTAACGTAATATATTTTATCCACGATATTTTATATATTTTTCCGCAATATGTTATAGTATATTTTATCAACGATATTTTATATATTTTTCCACGATATTTTATATATTTTCCGCAATATTTTATATACCTTTTTCGCAATATTTTTAACATAATATATTTTTCTGCAATATGTTATATATTTCTTCCGCGATATCTTTAACGTAGTAGATTTTTCATCAGCGATATTTTTAACGTAATATATTTTCCCCGCCATATTTTTAACGTAATGTATTTTTTCGTGTCATTTTTAACGTAATATATTTTCTTCGTAATTTTATATGTACTTTTTGCGATATTTTGTACACTTTTTCCACGCCATTCTAAAAATAATATCTTTTTCATCGATATTTTATATACTTTCTCAACACATTTTTAATGTATGTATGTCTCTTCTGTGATATTTTAAAGGTAGGTAATATATTTTCTCCGCGATATTTTATATATTTTTCCAGCGATATTTTTAACGTAGTATATTTTTCCAGCGATATTCTTAACGTATATATTATTTCTCCGCGATATTTTATAGAGTATATTTTTTATATTTCTTCCATGATATTCTTAACGTAATATATATTTCTTCCGCGATACTTTTCACGTAATATATTTTCTCCGCGATATTTTCTAGAATATATCTCTTTCGCGAGATTTTTAACATAACAGGTGACGTGATCTGGTGAAAGGGAGTTAACTTGCGAAAACAATATTTCGAGATAATCGCGTTGAGAGTTATGTATGCACTTCATCGTGTAACAATGAACCGTTTTAATAATAATTATGAATTGTAAAGCCAATATTTATTCTAGAAAACTGGGGTTAGTTTCATTGAAAAGAGCGTACATTTGTCTGTAGAAAGACTTGCAAAAGTCAAAATCTACTTTTTTGCGTGTTAACCCTTTTATACCAAACACGCCACAAATATCTTTCGCGATATTTTATATATTTCTTCCGCGATTTTAACGTAGTATATTTCCCCAGCGATATTTTTAACATAATATATTTCCTCGGCGATATTCCTAACGTAGTATATTTTTCTGTGCCATATTTTTAACCTAATATATATTCACCGCTATATTTTTAACGTAGTATATTTTTCTCTGCAATATCTTTAACGTAATATATTTTCTCCGCGATATTTCTAACGTGGTATATTTTTCTCTGCGATATTTTTAACGTAATATATTTTCTCGGCGATATTCCTAACGTAGTACATTTTTTTCGAATTTTTAACGTAATATACTTTTTCCGCAATATTTCTAACGTAGTATATTTTTTTCTGCGATATTTTAAATGTAATATATTTTCTCTGCGATATTTTATAGAGTACATCTTTTTCAGAATATTTTATATACCTTATTTGTTCCGCGATAAACTTTTAGCGTAATATATTTCTTCCGTAATATTTCTCACGTAATATATTTTATTCGCCAGATTTCTTGCTTCGATCCTGCTCCTGCTTTTCCAGAATTTCTTGGTAGAACCATTACACGTTGTCCCGCGTGGGCGACGAACATGGCGAAGCGGACGACACGGGCGAAGCGAGCGAATGGCGGTGTTGACGAAACGAATTGAGAGTGTCCTACGTAGCATATTTTCGTAATCGCGAACCGCGCAAAAAAAAATAAAAAACAGAACCTCAGACACCCTAGTCTGGTAAGAATAGGTTGGTCGAACAGACGCAAAATTTGAATGTCCTAGAATACATTTTTAAATTTACGCTATCAATAAAAAGGTCTACAACAAATATTGTTTATTTGGAGATCTTAAAGGGATCCTGCATAATCCTTATGGAAAATGACTTTCGCCAGATTGCTCTGAAACTGTTCTGACAGATAGTTTTCGATGTGTAGATCAAAAGTGTCAATGGACACAGTCTAGAAAATTATAATTTGTGAATTACAACCGTTTGAATTAGATAATGCAAGAATTGTCTACTTCAAATGGCTGTAAATCGAAATCTATAATTTTTGGATGTTTACCAAAGTTTAAAAATTTTGGCCCAGAGCCATTTCCCATGAGCGGGGTGCAATTTAAGAATTTCCAACTTCAAACTGCTCTAATTCGAAAACTATAATTTATTGGACTTTCATTGACACTTTCGATCTGCACATCGAGAACTATCTTTCACCAACGTTTCAGAGTAATCTGATGCAAGCCATTTTCCATAACGATTCTACGGAGTGCTTTGGAAAACTCCTTGGAAATTATTAGTTTTTCCTTTTAAATTAAATTCAATCTAACAAAACATTACCTGCCATGTCGACGATTCAGATGTAGCTAACGCAGTGAAGGCGAAAATATCAAATAAATTGATCGCGTCAACCGCCTGAAATCCGCACAGGCGACGCGACCTCACGTAAGACACCTTCATTGTTTGCTTGATGTTGATGCCTGAAATCCGCACCGACCAGAGCGTTCGTTTCGTTGTTTGTCGACATCCTGTATAATTCGAATTTTGGTACCATTTGGAAAATCAAATGTCATTGCCGCTGATACTTTTTCCAATCGTCAATTAAGGAGAGGGGCTACATAAGAGAAGTTGGTGTTCTTCTCACTACAAAAGCGTAATGGAATATGATGTGTCGTTACCTTCGATTTTCTGCAAATGTGAAGAAACGTTAACTGTCTTCTTGGTTCAGTTTCTCCACTCGATAAGTGTTTAAAAAGTTCAACCGAGGAATCATTATATTATTACAGAAATTACTACATAGAATTTTTTCAGGTTTTCTGCTGTAACGGTGTTGCTTGGTTGGCGAATTTAAATTATAACCCTCCTATTCTAATATTTCGAATTCAATTTAATACAATCCTGTATTATAATACCACGAATTTATATCTCAGTATTTACAATAAACTCGATACACGCCTTGCATTATAATGAATTTGTTCCTTGCCTGTTATAATAAATATAAAACTACGATGATTTTCGAATTTATTTGTGACCCCATTTGAAAAATACAGAATGTATTTCGTCTAAAGTTAGCTTTGTAATAAAAAATGTAATAACGCGAGAAAAACATTTTATTTTATGAATAAATATGTTTTACTCTAGAAATCTATTTAAGTCAAAATAAAAAATATTAACTGCCCCCGGAAAAACTGTTTATATATCTTCAGCAAAATGTTCCAAAATTTTCGATATGTCTAAAGGTGTTGTGTTTAGACCACCTGATGTCTCAGTTATAGACCTTGTGTGCCTTCAAGAGCGCCGAACCCTAGTAAAGTTGACCAGAAGACCACCAGGAGGCGAGTACCCACTCTCCCCAACACAAGAACACAATCTGGCCCCTATAGTACCAGTAACGGACCCGTGCAGTAACAGTAATACTTCGGGATCTATAGATACATACACAACGTTCTACCTGGTGGCACGGTTTCCGACAGCGACCCGCGCGAGCCCAGTCCGGCAATAACAAGGCTAGTACTAATCCACCAGGAAATTGGAAAAAAACACTCAATTCTAATTGAGCTGTTAGGTTTGACCGTAGGACTACGACTTGCAATTCGGAGATTTTAAATGGGCTAGTCGTGTATGGTTTCAAAGTGTATATTTAATTCGTTATAACCAATAGTGCGTGATATCATTTTAAAGATCCCATTAAAGATTAAAGATCGGTTGTCCAGACAAACCGCGATATTACAAAAGTGTTCACCGATTCAGAAGAAAACAATTTTAAATAGTGCTCAACCACTGAGAATTGTTTTTCGTATATTTCAATAGACCTCGTTGAAAGCTTTAAAACAATATCAGGCACGGGTGCCGAGATAGACTGAGTCAAGCACGGCAGTACATGCAGAAATATTGCATTAACTGCCCCGTGCACGGGAAGTGTAGCGCGCAGTATGCATTGCGCAGTGTGCAAATTGGATGCTGTTGTACGAAAATGTTAACACTATTACGATTCAATCTTCAAATTTACAAAACTCCCTTTCTAGGATGTTTGTGAGAGCTGTTTAGGTTTTGAACATTTAATTTAATTGTAGGTAAAGATTCAACTGGAAAAGGGTATTAAAAATCAATACATTTTGCATTATCTTCCTCGTTGTTAAGAAATTCTGTTAAATAACCAAATGATATGTTTCGTAACACACAGACCAACTGAAAACATCTTTGATACTATTTTATTTATTGAATATCTATTTTTCATTGGCTGTATTACATAAAATTGTAAAGTGATATTAAGGCCCTATGGGGCTCTTTCAATTTTATTGCACTTAAAACTTGAGTTATAGCACATAAGAGTTAAACAGAAAGATTTACGTCTAGGTTGCCTCAGCTCATTAGTCCATGATTATGTGTACAAAAAAACAAAATTTTATATGGTTAAACTATTATCTACTGAATTATGAAACTAAATTTATTATCTTCTTCACATTTGAAAATGACTGCACTCCTCTTCCAATTTACGACCGCTATTAAATTACAGATTTATATCTAAACACTCAATAAACCTCTCAATTAACCCGATTGAAGCCTTCAAAAATTAATTCCCTCAAGTTTTCCCACAGGTAATAAGAAAAACATCGTGGTGTGGAAATTTTCAAATAATTTCATTTTCTGTTTGATTCGAGACAAATGGCAAGCTCCTCCTTTTCGCTGTTGGTGTTATATTCATTCCGAAATTGGGTGAAATACCTTTCGGTTTCACTTAAGACTTAGGGGCTCTCTTCCTTTAATCCTCGATAAAATATATCCGCGTGTGTCGCGTCGGGTCCCCTTTTCCACCTTTCTCTCTTTTGGAGATGTATTTCTCTCCTTATACTGCTCTTTGGTTATCGCTTCGAGCGTATTGTACACCCTGCGGAGCAGCAAGCTGACCTATGACCCGGTTTTTCCCCTTCCCGCCTATAATAGCCCATCTATTCTAACCCTCACGTGTTCTCGCACATGTGATGCCATATGCTTGTAAAGGTTATGTTTTATAAAAGAGTAAAAATTTATGTTTTATGATGCGGCTTGGCTTTATTTAAAATTTTCCTTGTAAAATAAACATTTATTTATTACGATATGGGTTGCTTTTTAGGCGATAAAGATTGCGTTCGAATACATACATTAAATGTGGAAGCTAGTGTGTTAAAAGTTAACCTTAGAAAAGAATATTTAACAGTTGGTATACCTATGTTGAGTCTTTCGAATTTCAAAATAGCACAGTTGGTAAGATTGTGTGTATGTCTGTGTGAAACTTATGGGTAATAAATTCGCATATTTAACCTCAACGTTTTCGCACGATGTGCAAGACTTGGAGATCATTTATGTTTGAAAATCGTGTAAGATCACAGTTCACGCCGGAATTCATTTATTGTGTTGGTTTTTTCGGTCTCTTTTGCTTCTCTTTTCCTGTCATGTGGACAGATTACGAAGATTTCTCGAAGGAGACAAATTGCGTGTTCTTTTATATAACACAGCAAAACTAATAGTTTTTCTCTGGTTTTTCTTTTTAATGCTTTGACATTTTACATGATTTCTTTTTGCGTTTGTTGACGATGTAGTTTTGTTTTTGGTTGGTTTTTTGGAAATTTTTCTAAATACGAATTTGTTGCTGCAAGAGATTGATGATCGTTGAAGTATAAAATGTTGACACTCTTGAGCTTTACAAACGGCGAGGGCTTAAAAAAACGAATACTTGGGAAAATTTAAGAGGGCTAGAAGATTATATAAAAGATTTTCCAAGGAAGAGTTAAATCAAGTAAGTGGTTCTAATAGCTTTCACATTGTTTTATGAAGGCAATAATTTATTTTACTTTATTGAAAGGTTAGATAGGAGTGTATTACAAAAACTCCAGGTACCCCAATTTAGGGTATTTTTGAGGTTCTAAATCAAAAAATGGTTTGTGAAGGGGCTAATGTCAAAAATAAGCGCGATCAATTCGGAAGACTCGTAGATAATACCTCCAGAAAACATTCTGAGTAATGTATTTGCAGATGTAATTATAATTGAGCTGGCGATGGCCATTTTAGTTTTTCATTTTTTTTTGATAAAGGGCAAAGTGCCAAAGTCTTCGGTTTTCACCAAACATTCAAGTATCGGGAAATGAAAAGGTGTCTAACACTTCTCGGGACTTCAAGCTAAACAGTGGCGACGCGTCATAGCATTTTGTTATAGGAAGCACTAACAATAAAGTTGGTGCATTTATCATGTCACCCAGATGCACGTCTATGCGTGCGTATATAAGCGTGGGTAGTACTCTTAGGTCGCTCGAATTGTTAAACCACTGGAAGTGTTAGAAACGGCAAAATATAAAAATCTGTATTTAAAATAAATATGGATTTACTTCATATTTCAACACTTCTCATAAGCATGTCGTCTCATAACGCGTAGGCGTTGAAACACTCCGAGAAGCATCGAGAATTGCGTTATAACCCACCACCACTAGATTGCACCATCTCCTCCAGATGGATTAGAAATGGTATTATCATCTTCATGGGAATTTCAACAAAATTCCAGGACTTGTCCAGGTTTTCAGAAAGTAGCCATCCTTTATTAACTACAGTAACACTTCTGAGCTTCTTCTCCAAAGAAGTATGTCGGAATATCGACCAGAAGATTAAGGTTTTTATAGACAGCTTCACCAGAAACTTGGAATATATGTTATTGCTCAACTATAACCGCTTCGCATTTCTTCCAATTGCTCTGTCAACAAAACTGAAAGAAGAGAGTATGAAAAGATCTTGTAGATTATTATGCCATCATAAGTAGCCATGGTCTATGTGTGTTAACAATGATCTGAAGTGGTATATCTTTTCAGGCTATAAAGGACTTATTGGTGCTTCGCAATGATGTTATTACTGCAGATAGGAACGTAAGACTCTTACAGATAGATGTGATCCAATTTGTCCTTTCCATAGGCTCACATTTGTTTGAAATGCTAACATTGTGAGCAAAGTAATAAAGCATGTCTTAGAGTCATATGTAGTACCATTTAGCTAATATTGTTCAAATGTATGTAAACGAGTTCGGCATACGTGTCCTGAAATGACAACTAAGAAGTGCAGATATGAGTCCAATAAAGCATCTCTTAGAGCCACACATTTGCTTTAACTGCGCAGTCGCACTTAGCCAACATTGTTCAAACTTACGTAAACGAAGTCACCACAAGTCTTAAAAATATCCAACAAGTAGTCCAGATATAAATCCAATAAAGCATGTCTTACAGCCACGTGTAGTCCCATCTTCCTTTTTCATATACCCACATTTACTTTAAATGCACGGCCTCATTCAACTAACATTGTTCAAATTTACCGCAATGAGTTTGGCGTAGGTGTCTAGAAGTGACTTTTGGTCACTTTTATTAGGCCACTTCTATAGGCTTTATTGCTTAAAGCCTATCTTAGAACCACATATAGTCCCATTTATCTCTTTCATAGGGTCCACATTTACTTTAAATGCAGAACCGCACTTAGCTAACATTGTTCAAATTTACGTAAATATGTTTGGCTTACGTGACTGGGAGTGGCCAACAAGACGTCCAGATATACATCTAAAAAAAGCATTCCTTAGAGTCACATGTAAACCTATCTTCATCTTTAATTTGCTTTAAATGCAGAACCGTACTTAGCTAACATTGTTTGAATTTGCGTAAATGAATTCCGCGTACGTCTCTTGGATTGGTCAACAAGAAGTCCAGATATGAATCCAACAAAGCATGTCTTAGAGCCATATATAGTCATATTTCCCTGTTTCACAGGTCTATATTTGCTTTAAATGCACAACCGCACTTAGATAACGCACGTAGATAGATAGAGTGCCCAACAAGAAGTCCAGATACAAATCTAAAAAAGCATGCCTTACATGTAGTCCCATATTCATCTTTCATAGGCTTACATTTACTTTAAATGTACAACCGTACTTAGCTATCATTTTTTGAATTTACCGAAATCAGTTAGGCGTACGTGTCTAGGAGGCGTCAACAATAAAACATATCTAAGAGTCACATGTAGTCCCATTTTCTTCTTGCATATGGCCACATTTGCTTTAAATGCACAACCGCACTTAACTAACATTGTTCAAATTTACGAAAATGAGTTCAGAGTACGTGTCTTGTAGTGGCCAACAAGAAGTCCATATATAAATTTAAGAAAACATGCTTTAGAGTCACATGTAGTCCCATTTTCATCTTGCATATGCCCATATTTGCTTTAAATGCACAACCGTACTTAGCTAACATTGTTCGAATTTACGTAAATGAGTTCAGCGTACGTGTCTTGGAGTGACTCATTCTCCCATTTTCATCTTGCATATGCCCACATTTGCTTTAGATGCACAACCGCACTTAACTAAAATGTTCAAATTTACGTAATGAGTTCGGCGTACGTGTCTTGGAGTGGCCAAGAAGAAGTCCGGATATAAATGTAAAAAACACGTTTTAGAATCACATGTAGTCTTATTTTCATCTTGCATATGCCCACATTTGCTTTAAAAGCACAACCGCACTTAACTAACATTGTGCAAATTTACGTAAATAAGTTCGGCGGACCTTTTTTTGGAATGGCCAACAAGAAGTTCAGGTATAAATGTAAAAATCATGCTTTAGAGTCACTTGTAGTCCCATTTTCATCTAGCATAGGCCCATATTTGCTGTAAATGCACAATCGCACTTAACTAACATTGTTCAAATTTACGTAAATGAGTTCGGCGTACGTGTCTTGGAGTGGCCAACAAGAAGTCCGGATATAAATGTAAAAATCATGCTTTAAAGTCACATGTAGTCCCATTTTCATCTTGCATAACCCCATAGTTGCTTTACATGCACAATCGCACTTAGCTAACATTGTTCAAATTTACGTAAATGAGTTCGGCGTACGTGTCTTGGAGTGGCCAACAAGAAGTCCGGATATAAATGTAAAAATCATGCTTTAAAGTCACATGTAGTCCCATTTTCATCTTGCATAGGCTCACAGTTGCTGTACATGCACAATCGCACTTAGCTAACATTGTTCAAATTTACGTAAATGAGTTCGGCGTACGTGTCTTGGAGTGGCCAACAAGAAGTCTAGATATAAATGTAAAAATCATGCTTTAGAGTCGCATGTGGTCCCATTTTCATCTTGCATATGCACACATTTGCTTTAAATGCACAACCGCACTTAACTAACATTGTATAAATTTCCGTAAATAAGTTCGGCGTACGGTTTTTGGAGTGGCCAACAAAAAGTCCAGATATAAATGTAAAGATAATGCTTTAGAGTCACATGTAGTCCCATTTCCATCTTGCATAGCCCACATTTGCTTTAAATGCACAACTGTACTTAGCTAACATTGTTCGAATTTACCTAAATGAGTTCAGCGCACGTGTCTTGGAGTGGGCAACAAGAAGTCCAAAATGTAAATTTAAAAATCATGCTAAGTCACATGTAGTCCCAGTTTCATTTTGCATAAGCCCACATTTGCTTTAAATGCACAACCGCATTTAACTAACATTGTTCAAATTTACGTAAATGAGTTCGGCGTACGTGTCTTGGAGTGGCCAACAATAAGTCCGGATATAAATGTAAAAATCATGCTTTAGAGTCTAATGTAGCCCCATTTTCATCTTGCATAGGCCCGCAATTGCTTTAAACGCACAATCGCACTTAACTAACATTGTTCAAATTTACGTAAATGATTCGGCGTACGTTTTTTGGAGTGGCCAACAAGAAGTCCAAATATAAATCTAAAAAAGTATGCCTTACATGTAGTCCCATATTCATCTTTCATAGGCTTACATTTACTTTAAATGCACAACCGTACTTAGCTAACACTGTTTGAATTTACCGAAATCAGTTAGGCGTACGTGTCTAAGAGGCGTCAACAATAAAACATATCTAAGAGTCACATGTAGTCCCATTTTCTTCTTGCATATGGCCACATTCGCTTTAAATGAACAACCGCACTTAACTAACATTGTTCAAATTTACGAAAATGAGTTCAGAGTACGTGTCTTGTAGTGGCCAACAAGAAGTCCATATATAAATTTAAGAAAACATGCTTTAGAGTCACATGTAGTCCCATTTTCATCTTGCATAGGCCCATATTTGCTTTAAATGCACAACCGTACTTAGCTAACATTGTTCGAATTTACGTAAATGAGTTCAGCGTACGTGGCTTGGAGTGACCCATTCTCCCATTTTCATCTTGCATATGCCAACATTTGCTTCAAATGCACAACCGCACTTAACTAACATTGTTCAAATTTACGTAATGAGTTCGGCGTACGTGTCTTGGAGTGGCCAAGAAGAAGTCCGGATATAAATGTAAAAAACACGTTTTAGAGTCACATGTAGTCTTATTTTCATCTTGCATATGCTCACATTTGCTTTAAAAGCACAACCGCACTTAACTAACATTATTCAAATTTACGTAAATGAGTTCGGCGTACGTGTCTTGGAGTGGCCAACAATAAGTCCGGATATAAATGTAAAAATCATGCTTTAGAGTCTAATGTAGTCCCATTTTCATCTTGCATAGGCCCGCAATTGCTTTAAACGCACAATCGCACTTATCTAACATTGTTCAAATTTACGTAAATGATTCGGCGTACGTTACGCGAGTAGCCAACAAGAAGTCCAAATATAAATGTAAAAAATCATGCTTTAGAATCACATGTAGTCTCATTTTCATCTTGCATAGGCTCACATTTGCTTTAAATGCACAATTGCACTTAACTAACATTGTTCAAATGTACGTAAATAAGTTCGGCGTACGTGTCTTGGAGTGGCCAACAAGAAGTCCAAATGTAAATGTAAAAATCATGCATTAAAGTCACATGTAGTCCCGTTTTCACTGCATGAATAATGGATGCAGGTGTAGAGAAGGTATAGAAAGCCAGAAATATTTTTTCTGAATTCACGAAGTCTTTCTGATTTTATGTGGGTTGCGGTAAAAAGTATCCACGTGCCTCCTTTTACCAATCTGCATACTTCCATTTCATTTCCCACAACAAAAATAGCAACAACATGCCTGAAGCTCTTTTTTCTTCGAATAACAACAAAGAAGATTTACTTCTATACTTATTTACTAAATCCTTCACTCAACCTTATAAATCATTCAGCTCCTTTTTACATCCACTAAAATATCATTTCAGGGCAATGTTATAGATACGGTCGTATTAACAGTTATTTATAAAACCATTTCAGTTTTTTTTTCAAGCACAACTTGTCGTTCAGGGGCAAACGACAAAAAAAAGCTCAAATGAAAAACTATTTTAATTTAATTATGTCTCTTGGCGTGACAATTCTGGGTCTAATTGGCTCCAGCTTTGGAGGAGACAGAAAAGACGAGAGAAGAGAAATTTCTCTTTTACTTACTTTACACGCGTCAATTTATTTGTTTGGGTGAAATTTTCCTCCACGTTAAGTGTGTCTAACTTGTTAAAGATGAAAAGTAAGAAGAATACTGTACTTGTAACAATTTCAGGTCTTGTATTGTTTTGGTCGTCAGAAAAAAATCTGTGACTTATTTCACGTCTGTTAAGTCAGTATAGCGTGGCATCGCATGGCAGACGTCTCTGAAATCCAAAGGGGAAAAACATTGGGGCCGTGTCCTGAAGTTGAAAGCGAAATATGAACTCAGGAATTGCTAACTAATTGCGCATTGTACTTGGGCATGTGTTTGTGTGTAGGCATGTGACAGTCAGTTGTTAGTTATGTCTTTTTTATCCAACTGCACAGTCAAACGAGACACACACACACACATCATTCATTTTATTTTCTTTTGTGATAATTTGAGAGTTCTGTTCCTTCATCTTTTACACGCACACGTACCCATAATAACAAGTGCCATTTTGGATTGTTTTTCTCTCTGATTTATTTGCTTCAAAGTAGGTAGGAGAAGAAGTTGTCAGTGACCCTTTCATTTATTCAATTTACTGTTCAAGTCTTGTTTACACCTTTCTATAAATATAACCGGATAAATATATTAAGTCCGTTTTATTCAGTAATGGCTTAGCGAATCGTAAATTACGTCTTGTCGTATAAAACGCTCAAAGTTAATATTCGAATAATGTACTCTGGACGATTTGTTGCAAATTATTATTTGTGCGAGACGACTAGTCCCTTATAATACGCAAAAATGTTTCATTTAGAAATTATTACAAGATCTGTCTGTGTGAAAACGTATTAAGCCTTACGTCTCAAAAACTGATAATTTTGTGACCCTTAATTGGTTTGGCCTGAAAATAGCTACTCGAAAACCTTACTAAATTTCATAGTTTTCATAGATCTTTCAATTATCTATATATTTCGATTCAGGCTGTCACGAAGTCAGAAATGTATTTTATCTAGGGTTTCAGAATGTTCAGAATGAGCTTAAAGAATTTCAGTTTCTAAATATTACTTATAAAAAAAACTTTAGATTTTTAGATTTTAAATTGTTGAGCTTTGGACTTTTTAAAATAACTTTCTGGTATTAAAAATTCGCCTACTCAAATTCTAAAATCTTATAGTTCGGATATTCATAGTATAAACCATTCAGAGTTTCACAACTCATGAAAGAATGACGATTCGAAAGCCATTCAACGGGTAAAAACGTTTCAACCTTTCGTCAAAGTTTCATTTCTAGTTTATCAATAATTAGGAGTCTTAAGGCTTCAAAGAGTCATAGCCAATGTTTTGGCAAGTTCTTGATGCTAAATTCTGATTGCAATAAGTTTCGCAGTGTAGAGTTTCTTAGTTTCAAGGCTTTCCAAAATTAATGTTGGAAAATCTGGGCATCAGAAATGCAGAATATCAAAGTTTCTCTTTCAGATTTTTAAGATGGCTGGACACTTCGCCGACTGGACACTTTGCCGACCGCGGACACTACGCCGATTGACCGTTTTGGACACTGCTTCCATCGTGGACACTACGCCGACCGCAGGCAGTGGACACTTTGCCGACCGTCAACACTACGCCGACTGCATGCGGTGGACATTTTTCCGACCGTGGACACTACGCCGACTGGCCGTTTTGGACACTTTGCCGACCGTGGACACGGACACCACCTCGACTCTTAAAATAAATTTTACTACTGGACACCTTGCCGACCGTGGACACTTCGCCGACTCTTAACAGCGATTCATTCCATAGTTACAATTCTTAACGTAAAGTTCCAAAGCTACAACTAATTAACCTGTTGATCGATTTTGGTAAGGTTTCACAAATTACACTTTTAAATGTTAATAAAATCTTCTTGAAAGTAGTTCGCCTAACAAAATTGTCACCAATTTCTTCGGTCGATAAAGTGTCCACTGCTTACGGTCGGCCTAGCACCTACCGTGGGGTCGGCAAAGTGTCAATAGTAAAATTTATTTTAAGAGTCGGCGTAGTGTCCATGGTCGGCAAAGTGTCCAAAACGACCAGTCGGCGTAGTGTCCAAGGTCGGCGTAGTGTCTATGGTCGGCAAAGTGTCCACCGCTTGCGGTAGGCATAGTGTCCACAGTCGGCAACGTGTCCAAAATGGCCAGTCGGCGTAGTTTCCGCGGTCGGAAAAGTGTCTGGTCGGCGTAGTGTTCTATGCCCATTTTTAATATTAATTTATTCTGAAAATGGACATTTCATCCAAATAAAAGCAATCCAGAGATTTTAAATGCGTCGCAAGTTTATAGTATCTTGAGTTTCAAAGCTTCATTGTTTGAAAAATCAAAATTTTCAGACAGAATCTTTGACATACAGTTGTTAAGAATTCTAAATTAGAAAGTTTCAAAATAGTTTTCAAACTGTCGCTGTTTCACCAGCTCGAACACAAAATGTAGTATTTATAGCTTTTGAGAATTACCAAATCATTTCAATTTCAATTTGTAGACTATTTTCAAGTCAATTACATCATTTTTAGACCGATCTCGGAAACCTAGCCTAAGCGTAAGCAAAACAACCTAACCTCACTAACAATATAGTATACAGCTCAACATACCGTTAAAGCTTCAAAAATTTTCATCTTTGGATTTCCATCAATAGGTTTAGGATTCTAAAGATTCATGGCGTCAAGGTTTCAAAAGGACTACATAGTTCAAAGAAGACTGATGAAACGCGTTGAATTTCGATGAAAGTTGGTAAATAGTTGTCGCAAATTGTCTGAAACTCTTGTATTAGATAAATGGTGAGATTTAATAACTTTATCTTCAAAGGCCATCAGAGGTAATAATGTGAACCCAAATAGAAGACATATAGAAGAACAGTGATAATAGATTTCAAGCCTCAAAGTTTCATATTTCTAGAATGAGTTTATCGACCCTACAAGCTTTGAAGGATCCTATATTTGGAAGTTATACAGCTTAGGCTACAGAGATTCCTGTTTTCAATAGGTTCGGGATTCTAGAGATTCACAGCGTCAAGGTATCAAATGACTAAAGGATAACGCAGTTCATATAAATCAAATGAAACACAACGGATTTCGATGAAAGTTGGTATATAGTTTCTGCAACTCTTGTATTGAATAAATGCTAAGATTGAAGAACTTGATCTCCAGTGGCCCTAAAAGGTCGGAATGCAAGCCCAAATGAGAGATATTACAGAAGAATTGTGATAACAGATTCCAAGATTCAAAGATTTATATTTCCTGAACGAGTTTCTCGGTGCATGCATCAAGCTTTGAAAGACTAAAGATTTAGAAGTTGTACAGCTACAGTACAGTTTCATGAAAGTGGGTACAGAGGTTCTGTATAGTTTCTGCCAAACATGACCATTAAATATCGTAATATGAATATGAAAGACATTCCAGAAGAAAAGTGGCATCAGACTTCATCTAGATGATTTAAATAGGGAATTTTAAATTTCCCAAAACTTGTTGCAAAAAGCTTCAAAAACTCATAGTTTCCATATTCCAATTTTCAGTCTTCGAATCATTAAATTGTTGAATTACTTATTTGAAATTGTATTAAATTGAAATTTCAAATTAAATCTACAAAAAAAATTTACAATTTCTATTATTTCCTTCTCAATTTTTACTACAACCCAATTAGAGCATGAAGAGCAGCGTCCTCAATTAAAAACAGAAACGTAAAAAGCCCCAATTCAATACGCTCGTTCCAGTTCAGCATTACGATTAGATTATCATCGGTTTCAATCGATTTTTCCCTATGCAGAGTCCTATTATTAAGGAAGTCCTGATTATAGAAGAGATTAGGACCAGATGTTTAAGTGATTCTATGGATTTATGCGACGAGATTGAAATTGTGATTCTCGACGGCTACAAGAGTAGAGTAAGTAGTCTCGGGGAGTTTAATTTTATGCACGAGCTCGCTGTGGTTTCTCTCCTGATATAAACGACTCTCTGGTTCACTCTTTACTGGCTGTTCTTTACTAGCGGTTAACACGAGGATATATAAAACAAGAATTTAAAGAGAAAACAGGTCCTGGAAAATTGTGTGCGCGTACATGTAAAAGTTTCTGGATGAATAAATCCCTTAGAGTAGATAGATTCAAAATAAGATTTTTGAACGAAAGATTTATATCTTCTCATAAGGTGGATGTTGCTGAGAATTATTATATATAAATGTTCCACTGGCTTCTTGGTTTTTTGTGAATTCCGTACGTCTGATATAAATTTCTGTGTAATCGAAAATCCCAGAATCTTGAAGAAGTGCCAACGGTTTAGATAAAGAGGTCGATTTGGCTGATTAACTCATTGAAGCGCAGTAAAGGCTTCTTTTTAGATTAAGAAACATTAGATTTACTAAGGGGCTGAACGTTAAGTTAATAGGAGTTGTGAGAAAGCAAAAGAGTATAGCAATGCAATTAACTCTAATTTAAAGGGGAAAAATGAAACCAACTCATTATTTTATAAATGGTTAGTCTGTAAAGATTGATAAAAGTAGAAATTGACAATTTTTTGGGGCAGGATATTGGAACAGTCCTCTATTTGCAACAAAACTATAAATTACATCCTATGCACATAAGCAAACAGCGGTTGTTGCCGGCTTCGCTCAGGCCTACGCATCGCCGCATACAGCACATCTACTCAACGCTCCCAATGTTCATTCTTTATTCCTGCTCCAGGACTGGTTACTTATCGCGATGGTATCAAACCTATGTAACAACCAGGTGCAAAATCAGTCCAATACTTTTGGAGGTTACCTTGTACAGACAGACAAACAGGAAAGCGAAAAATTCTTTTAAATAAATGCTAACTGAATAAATGCATCGATGAATGAATGAATCGGTGTGTGAAATATTAACTCGATGAATGGTTGAATGAATCGATAAATGAATGAATGGATCGGTGAAAGAATACATGAATGGATGAATAAATTAATGAGTCGTCAAATGAATTAATAAAACGATCAGTAAGTGTATCGGTGAATGAATTAATCGACGAATAAGTGAACGAATCGGTAATTGAAATATTAAATCGATGAATAATTGAATAATTCGATGATTGAAATATTAAAGCGATGAAATTGAATGAATCGATAAACGAATGAATAGTTTGGTGAAACGATATTTATACACGATATGAATAAATCGGTAAATGATTAAATGAATCTGTGAATGAATGAATAAAACGATGTATAAATTGCTAAATGAATATATCTTTTACACCTTCAACTTTAATATTTCATTGTCGCGGCTAATAACCAAAGCAGTTAATGCCGCTAAACCAAATTAGAACCAAAAAAATGTATCGATGAATGAATGAACGAATCATCGAATAAATGAATGAATCGATTATTGAAATATTAAATCGGTGGATAATTGAATGAATCTACGAATGGCTGAACGGTTCGGTGAAAGAATATTTATGTACTTTATGAACAAATCAATGATTAAATAAATCTGTGATAAATTAGTCGATGAATGAATAAAACGATGAATCAGTGAGTACATTGCTAAATGAATGAATCCATAAATAAATAAACCAACGAATAAAACGATTAATATTGCTAAATGAATAAATGTATCGATGAATGAATAAATTAATCAACGAATAAATCAATGAATCAATGATTAAAATTTTAAATCGATAAACGATTTTGAAGCGAAAATTGAAATATTATTTAAATCAAAATTAATTGAATTGATGAACAGTTCGGTGAACGAATAAATATGTGCTTTATGAATGAATCAGTGAATGAATAAACGGTTCGGTGAAGAAGTACTTGCGTGCTTTATGAATGAATCGGTGAATAAATGAGTCGATTAATGAATGAATAAATGAAATAATGAATAAGTGAATAAATTCCTAAATTGATCGAATAAACAAATTAATCCATCAATGGAATATTAAATCGATGAATGATTGAATAAAGCAATGAACGAATAAAGGGAGCGGTTAAAAAATAAATGAATGGATGAATAAATAAATGAACAAATAGATGAATATATGAATTAGTTACTAAATAAGTTAGTGAATAAAAAAATAATTAAATTGATCTATAAGTAAATAAGTGATTCAGTGAATGAATTAATGAATCAATGCATAAATGATGCAGTCAATAAGTGTGTTCGGACCTCTGCCCGCTTTAGTAATTATTCTAATTTTTAGAAAAAAATAATTAGTTGGTTTGTGCATGTAATCACACTGTATATGTAGTTTTTAATGTTTTATATGTAATCACTGAGATAGCATACTGCGTATTGTAATAAATTCACGCAGGTGTTCAGATAAAACATTTGAAGAAAATTTTATTTTTCAGTATCGTAAAAATATTTTTATAGTGCACATCGTGCTTCGTTAGTTATTTGTCATATAGTGTTTTGCTGTTCTCCAATTAATTTCAAAGCAGAAGTTCAAATTATATTTTAGACTCAATCTCATGAAATGGTGATGAGAGTCTAACATTATTCTAAGGTGGTTTCCTTTTAAGGTGGGTTCCTGTATCCTACATAAGAAAAGAGAGACACCGTTTTATGGGTAAGTACTCAAAATTTTATGATTTGATCTTTTGTGCACAATATACAGTCCGCTCATTATCAAAAGGAAAAAATTCAAATAATATTTTATCAATATAAATTCCACCTATGGATTTCAAATAGTAATCATACAGAAAACATTTGGTCACTTCTCACCGCATTTTTGGTTAACACCAGCTGGTGAGTTTATGTTGATAAAAACTGGTTTTATAGATTTTGTTATTACCTAGAAAAACTAAAAAAATCATACATTTTATGTAGTAGATTAAATAGCAATTTTACATTTTATGTCTGATAAAATATTGATAAATAGTGTGCATTTATATGCAAGTAATATACAGTGTGTCCATCTCAAGTGTTATTTAGTGGTTATTTGCGCACACTAAATTTAATATGGATGTAGATTAAATTTCTTTGTTGCTATATTGGCTTACTATTTAGAATCTGCATTTTACTAGTTATATGTTGTTCAGTGTTGTTACAACACTTCAATTACACTGTGCGACACACTTTTCTTGACAAGGGATTTCTCTTCAGGAATGGCAAGATTAGGTGCCAAATAGCAATTCTCCATCGGTATTTTGCTAGGTTAGTTAAAATAAGAGAGTTTCTCAATTTTAAAGATTGAGAACTATCAGGGTATTGGATTGGCTTGAAAAATTTGGAAAATTACCTAAAAATATAGTTTTCGAGGTGTTTTTGAGCTTATTTGAAAGGAAATTGAAAGTAGATATACAAAAAAGATAGACAAAAACAAAAATAAGTGAAATTCTTGCATCACCAGGGGTCGTTTTAAAAAGCATTTAAAGCGCTAATTTGAAAAGGGGATGGGGTAGAGAGTGTCAGAAGGCGTTTTAGTTCACAGAAACTTTTTTTAGTGTTTTTAGTGCAAAATTTCAGCCTGATAGCAATATTTCTTCTTTAGCAAAATGATTTTTGAATTGAAGGGGAATAAATTCATTTTTTCATTTGTTTTAATTTCTCTTAACAACAAACAAATTATTATTTAGATTTCAGCATTCATTTTTTATCTTCAACGTTTTTTTATTTTTTATATTGCATGTCGTACTGCAAGCTCCAACATGTCTGTGTAATGTGCAGGATGAACACAGTATGAAAGTCAAAAATGGTGAAAAATGTACAAGATAAAAGTACGAAGCATTATAAACGTCTGGTTGCCCAACACAATCATTACGCTACTATTAGCTAAAATGAAAGGGTGCATAAAACTGACTGTCCAATCCCAATTTCTTGATAACGATGGAAGAAATGATGATGTCACAAGAAGGTATCAATTTCACTGTTTTGAATTCGACATTTTACAGTGGTATAGGGAAAGATATTACTCACCTTACAGTTTCAAAATGCATAAATTTATACTTATAAAGATGCAAGTTTCGTGATATTCACAAGCTTATGAAAAATTCGGATTTTGACAAATATCTGAATGAGGACCAGTCGATTGTTTGGAATGCCATTAAGGCCGTGATTCTTCATTTCTTGGAGAAGCATCGGGCAGAAAATTACCGTGACTTGATAGCTGTTATGTTACAGGCATTTGAGAAATTGAAGATATCAATGTCTCTCAAAATACATTTCCTTAATAGTCACCTTGGCTACTTTGAGAAGCAGTTAGCTTCAGAGTCTGATGAACATGGAGAGCGATTCCATTAGGTTGCAATGCCTATGGAAATTCGGTACAGAGGCAAAAAATTGAATGCCATGTTAGGGAATTTGTGTTGGTGGCTAAAGAGAGACGCTGAGGATAGCGAAGAAGAAATGAACGAAGATAAGAATGAAAACAGTGACAGCGAATATGATGTCCACGCATTCTGCTCAGACATACAAATCAGGGAGGAGAGTAAAAATGAGAAACCAGCGCCCAAAAGGAAGCAAATAGATCAGTAGAGGTAAAGTTAACATTGTATTTGTTGAACAAAATTAAAACAAAATAAAGAACATGGATTCATACTTCTGAATTTAATTCAAAAACTCATTTTTCTACGAAGAAACATTACTCTCACCGGCATTTTGCGGTATAATAGGGGACAATTGGAGAAAAGCTTTTATGAAAAAGGAACTCCCTCTGCCACCTCGCTACCCCACTCCCCTTTCAAATTAGCGCTTTAAATGCATTTTAAAACGACCCCTGGTGTTTCAAGGATTTCACATATGTTCGTTTTTGTATCTACTTTCAATTTCCTTTCAAACAAGCCCAAAAACTATATTTTTAGGTAATTTTCCGAATTTTTCAAGCCAATCCGATACCCTGATAGTTCTCAAACTTTAAAATTAAAAAACTCTCTTATTTTAACTAACCTAGCAAAATGCCGTTGGGGAATTGCTATTTGGCACCTAATCTTTCCATTCCTGAAGAGAAATCCCTTTTCATGAACCAAAAGTTGAAATTTGTCGCACTGTGTTATTGATTTCGTTGTTAGGTTTTTATATTTCATATAAATATAGGTTATATAACGTTGAATTAATCATGTCGGTTGCACAGGAAGAGAAACTAGTTGCGTCAATTTCAAAAGACGAAAAACGATTAGCAGTTCTTGAGGCTAGAAAGGAAACATTGTTTACGCGTTTGCAGCGAATTTATGACGTTAGTAGAGATGTTAGTAGCGAAAAAAAGTTAGCACACTTCAAAATTCGTTGTCAGACGCTGGAACAAACTAAAGAAGAATTTTCAAATATCTTAGATTCTATTAATGAACTTCAACTTACAATTGTTCCCAACGCGATCCCAGATTTTGCTGCATTAAACAGCTTTGATGAAGTTTATAGTCATATACGGGCTATAGCAGATCAGGTTTTGAAAACAGATCCTTCATCTAGAGAACGTCCCGAAAATAGTTCGAAACGTACCCCAAAGTTACCTGAACTCACCCTACCAATATTTTCCGGCGATTTTAAAGAATGGCCAATTTTTTATGAATGCTTTAAAAGCTTAGTGCATGACAACCCTGATTTAACAGATGTAGATAGAATCAATTTCTTAATTAGTAAGTTATCAGGGCCCGCAAGAAATGTGTGTCAAGGCCTTCCTCCAATAGGTAGCAATTATAGCATTATTTGGAATGCTCTTATAGAAAAATATCAAGATAAAAGAAAACTCGCAAATTCTTATCTAGATATAATTTTTGAATTTAAAACATTAGTATCGGAATCAGCCGCTGCTTTAAATCACTTTATAGATAATTTTCATTCATCTATAGCCGCACTTAGAAAACTAGGAATTGTTGACTTATTAGATTATATCTTGGCGTATATAGCTTTGTCCAAATTAGATTCAACTTCTCGAAAAAGTTTCGAGACAACTCGTAAAAGTTTAACCTTACCAACTTATACGGAAATTATAGACTTCGTGAAATTACAAGCTCAAGCTCTTGGTAGTTTAGGCTCTAAGAATTTTAGTAGTAGTAAATCTTCTAGTAGTAATCAGTCAAAACAGAAGACTGCACAATCCTTTGTGGTCAGTAATACAAGTGATAATTTAAAGAAATGTCCAGCATGTTTGCGACTTTTAGATCATTCACTTTTTCCCTGCCCCAAATTTCTAACACTTACTCCAAACGAACGCTATGTTATGGTGCGCTCAAATCATTATTGTTTGAATTGTCTAGCATCACATAAAATAATAAATTGTAAATCCAAAACTAATTGCAATAAGTGCAACGGTAGACATCATACGTTGCTACATTTTCAAAAATCATCTTCGGTGACTAGTGGTAACAATAGTTTCCTTAATAGTGGCCCAAATACTAGTGGTAACATGGATAGCCCAGTGGTGGATAATGTTACAAGTTTATGTTCAACTTCTTCAACATTAGTTTCTAACACGACAGTTTTGCTTTCAACCGTTGTGGTTGATGTAGTGGATAGTGAAGGTAGAGTAAATCAACTCCGTTTGTTAGTAGATTCAGCGAGCCAAGCTAATTTTATTACTATGAAGTGTTGTAGAAAATTCAAATTCCAAGTTCAAAATTATCATTTGTCAGTTTGTGGTTTAGGTAACATATCAAGTTCCGTACAAGGTCGTACCAGTATAGTTATTTCTTCTACAGTAGATCCTCTTATAAAATACTCTATTGACTTATTGGTTATTGACAAAATCTCGAATAAACTGCCAAATGTGGAAATTAATCTACATTCTTTGAAATTTCTAGAGAATTTGCCCCAAGCAGACAAAACCTTCCATACCCCTGGAGATATAGATGGTATACTAGGAGCTGAAATCTACGCTATTATTGCAGGTAGCAAGAAAGTCATGGGTCCTCTAGGCTTTCCAACGGTTTTAGAAACATCATTGGGATATATTGTCTTAGGAAAAGTTCCAACGGAACAATCATCCGAAGACACTCAAACTCTTTGTTCTTTTGTTGAGTGTTCTCTAGAGACCCTCTTTCAGAGATTTTGGGAATTAGAAGAAATTTATACGGGGACGATAGTCCCCCCTCTTATATAGTAGAAAAGTGGAATGCATTTGTATATCAATTACCACAGATATCAAATTTAAAAATACCTCGTCATATAGGCATTGTTTCTGATAGTTTGAATTATTTGATTGAATTTTCAGATGCTTCTCAAAGCGCATACGGCGCTGTAGTTTATTTACGAACTGTCGCTAATGGCAACGTAACAGTCAGCCTATTATGTTCGAAGTCCAAAGTGGCTCCATTGAAAACAATGTCCATACCTCGTTTAGAGCTTTGTGCGGCACACTTGCTTGCAAAGCTCATTCATGTAGTTTATAGTCAGTATGAATCTAGAATTCATATCGATAGGATATTAGCCTTATCTGACTCTACAGTCGCCCTCCAGTGGATTCATTCTTCCCCTCATCGATGGAAGACTTTCGTCGCCCATCGCGTAGCAAAAATTCACGAGCTTTTACCTTTAGGAAAATGGTTTCACGTTAGTAGTGAAATGAATTCAGCGGATTTACTTTCAAAAGGACAATCTCCTACACAACTCATTGGCAATTCTGTTTGGTTCTCTGGACCAGACTGGTTGAAATTAGATATGGAAAACTGGCAAGTTCAGTTTTTCTCGCAATTAGATAGTCCTACTTGTCTTGCAGAGAAAGTAGTTTCCTTGGTAGCAGTCGAAGACGCTGAGCCTAATTCATTTCACACATTGATAGAAAAATGTTCTTGTTGGCTTAAGTTACTTCGAACTACAGTATACATACTTAGATTTTGTAGAATTCTGAAAACTCGATTACATATAGTTGCTTCTGATTTACAAAAGGCTGAGCACACTTTGATAGCATTAGTTCAGAAAACCCATTTTTCAGACACTTTCCGCTTATTAGCGAAAAACAAAGAATGTTCTCAAAATTTGCGGAAACTTAGACCCTTTATAGATGGAAATCTGTTACGCGTAGGTGGCAGACTATCTAATTCCGATTTAGAATTTAGTCGACAATATCCTTTACTGCTTCCCAAAAGGGATCATTTAGTGGAACTTTTGGTAGATTACACCCACATTAAAAATCTTCATACAGACCCTAGCCTTGTCTTGGCCTTGTTAAGACAACATTATTGGATTTTAGGAATAAGAGATTTAGTCAGAAAGCGGATTCAGTCTTGTAATGTTTGTTTTAAGTTCCGCCCAAAACCTACATTTCCTCTTATGGCTGATCTGCCAGCTTGTCGAGTGAGAGAAGCCAAACCATTTCTTCATACTGGTACAGATTATGGTGGTTCTATACGCATTTCGATTAGTCGTCGCAGAGGGACAAAGACACAGAAGGCGTATATATGTATTTTTGTATGCCTGGTAACAAAAGCTCTTCATCTAGAACTAGTGTCCGATCTTACTACTAACTCATTTATGATGGCACTGAAACGATTTTTAGGTCGACGTGGACCATGTTCAGCACTGTGTTCTGACTGTGGAACTAATTATATACACCAAGCAAAGCAAGATGTCTCATTATCTAAAACTGCCAGTGGTAATGCTCAAATGAATGCAGGAGGATCCATCTATTTTGTGTTAAACATTGAAAGATCATAGGGGTGCTAGAACGGGCAAATAAAAAACTGAAACATCCACTATGAGGGCATTGTTGTCTTTTCAATGCAAAAAGAACTTTTCATACAAAAAGTTCATTTTTTGTGGTTAGTGCTAGCTATAACCACGGCTATTCAATATTTCGTGTCTTTTTCGCAAAATTGTGAAAGAAGTGTTGCCTAATTAGCAAAAGCTATTCATGTATTAAGTTTAAGTGAAGTCAGTGATGTACTAGGTGGTACAGTGGTGTACCCAAGTGGTTTCAACTAATTACCCCCGCATCACTCAATCAGATCCACAGAGAAATCTGCACAATTTCGAGTCAATGTGCATAAATATAAGACGAATTTTCATCGCTACATAGTTCAGCAAGATGAGTAGTCTTTTCTTCGACATCGCAAGACATGACCGAGCCCGATCAATCTCGATCAGGCCAAACTGATCAAACTTATTAATAAGAAAAGTCCAAATAAAAATCCTCGATCTTCACTTTTAGTAACATCATTTTTAGTCTGAATATGATCTGATATTCAAACGCCCACCGAGCGACACGCAAACAACGAACAAATTTTCAACTAGAGACGGCCTGGGCCAGTCCATCTTTATAAATCGCCTGTAAAGACTAAGTGCGCTGCCATTATTTCGAACGTCCCTAGTTAGTTAGCTCTGTGGTCTGCCAAAAATATTATTGACGAAAGCGAACCGAGACATAAGAAAGATTGGAAAAAAACCTTGATAAAATCCCAAAGAAACCGCACTGGGTAATATTTGGAGAACGGGACGGCCATACTATCGGGCCGTCCCGTATCGCCCCGTATCCAATTCAACGTCCCGGTAAATTCGGGAAAACTTGCAGGGCCAAGTGAGTAGGGACACCGTCATACTGGAAAATGATGTTGGAAATATTCAGAATTTCTGAAATTATAGTAATTGTTCTAACATGTTCAGGTATGTTGTGCCCATAATTCTTTTTAATTTAAAGATAGCCACCTCAACTATGGGAGTGTGTAATTGTGTTGTATGTTAGACATATTATGACCTCAGCTGTTCGTGCCCCGATAGGCGGCACGAAAATAGGCGAAAGTAGGCGAGCAATAGATGATAGTATTAAAAGAATATTACAAAGGATGTTCAAATTGTGCCCCGTTTATTTCTTATCAGTAAAATGTGTAGGTTGACGTAGAATTCTCACAATTACGAAATGTTTCTAGATTTTTTGCATGGATCACATTTTCAATATGGACCATTGATTCCTGAATAGTGTTAGGTCTATTCACATATACTTTACTTTTTAAATGACCCTGGGGCAAGGTCCACCGATCGAACAGGCCATTCTATCTCGCCTCTTCTCCCGTTCCACACCCGTTAAGAAAAATGTGATCTAGATGATTTCTTGCAGACTGTAATTCTTAACAGATCTAAGTATCTGGAATGGTACCTTATCTAATTATTTAAATTGTAAATTTAAGTGACCCTACCGGGGATCAGCCAATGTTCCATTTATAAAATGACCAAGTGATTCGCTCTCCTAAAATTCTCGCCCAAACATTTATTTTTTTGTGGATATTGCGTATGACATTCTACCTTGGCCCAATACCGCGAATTATGCCTATTTATTATGGTTATTTTCTGGTTTAGCCATAATGTTATAAAGTTCTTCTTTCATGTCGAAGTCGTCTTCAGACAACTCACGAAACTTTTTTAGAATATTATAAACCGATTCATGACTAATCCCATGGTTTAAAGCTAAAGAGCGCTTGCAATAATTGGATTGACTTCGATGCTTAGTAAAGAGCTTTTTCGATATTGATGATTGTTTCAGAACAACGATCGAGCAGTCTAAAGCTCGATAAATCAGAGCTTATATTTTTAACTATTAACCCTGTCGGCGTTAAGCAACGAAGTAACGACGTTTTTTGACTCTCTTGGGATGAAATTGAGGCAGTTATCTCTGAACGTTTCTAGTACGGCTTTACAAAGATTAGTTAACCCTCTTTGGTTGTTTCAGCTAATTCACTTTCTACAAGTAGTTGTTTGTACACTTGCAACAAATAAAAGTGAAGTTGTTTCAAAAGATGATTCAACTACCCACTTTCCCATTTAAATTTAAAATGACATCCCCAGCTTCACGATTTACAGCGATGTTTATTTGTTTTCCAAATAAAGTGCTGAAGTTTAGAATTTATTATACTTTAAAAAATTCCTACTAAAAACCAAGAAGAAGGTACGATAACATTCTAAAATTTGCATTTTAGATGAAAATTTTGTATACAAAGGATAGGAAAACATTAAATTTGGTCCAAACAACCACCCATCAATTTTTCAAACCTTCAAAACATGTGACATAATAACGAAAGCAAGACCCTAATCAACCAAAAAGTGAACTGTTTATTTTGGCTCAAAGTTTCTATGTAATATGTACAGTGTGCGTGATAAATAGGGCGCCTAAATCAATTTCAATGCAAACAAAATATTTACACATACAAACTATCAATAATTCCACTTAAACCATTCCCCGTCTTTCTCCAACTCCCACGCGCATAATTGCGGATTGAAATTTTTCCTTTCCCTCATCTCACACGCACACATTACACATACTGCATTCCCCTAAAATGATGATGATAGGGGGGAAAGTGGCACACTTTGCAGCAGGAACAGCAGCGCACCACCTCTGACTGGTGAGTAGCTGTGACAGTGCACAGCAGCATTTCCGCCGGAATTCCCAGCATTCCCTACGACCCCGCTAATTGCCGCCTTTCCACCCACTCCCAAACCCTAATGACTCCCTTTTAAAGGGGCCCATATGTGTGAGAGTATGTGCGTACTATGGGTTTTATACGCTTCAAATTTCTGATTCTTGATGTGTATCAGATTCCAGGAATAATTTGAAGCGACGGTGGGGTCGCATTTTTTAAACGTTTTTATATTGAAATTTATGGCCCTTGCGTGTCTAATTATTTTTTCGTTATTGGGAAATTTCGTCGATGGGTTGGAAATAATATTAAATGGCGTTTTTTTTTTGGAGGGTAGTGTCCTTCTCGTCGCGTACAAGTTATAAATTGTGTAATGTCAGATATTAATGAGAGACCGAAATATAAAAACAAATTTTACCAATTCTGATCGGTTGGTAACAAAGGTAAGCAGTTTAGAGAATCCTTAAGGTCCAAGTGTACCCAAGAAACGTGTGTTGTTTGTTTAATAAATAATATAATAATGTGATAACTTTGGTTTTAAGTTAATAGACGAGGAATGTTAAAAACTTACTTACCTAACTTGTTTTGGAAAAAAAGTTTTTTAATTAAATTATTTCACATGTTATACGTGAAAAATTAATTTTGGAGAAACTGTACATTCAAAATGAATCAAAATAATACCACTTAAGTTTCATAGTATTTGAACTATTTTCCCAAAATTTTAAGAAAATCGTATGTCTAGGGACTAAACTATTACCTCCTTTTTGCCAAAAAAGCAGTTTTTTTGGCAAAAAGCAGGCTTTTTTGGCAACAATTTAGTCGCTAGACATACGATTTTCTTAAAATTCTTGGAAAATAGTTCAAATACTATGAAATATAAGTGGTATTATTTTGGTTAATTTTGAATGTAAAGTTTTTCTAAAATTAACTTTTCACGTATAACATGTGAAATAATTTAAATAAAAAAATTTTTTTTCCAAAACAAGTTAGGTAAGCAAGTTTTTAACATTCCTAGACTATTAACTTGAAACCAAAGTTATCACATTATTATATTATTTATGAAACAAATAACACACGTTTTTGGGTACACTTGGACCTTAAAAAAAGAATACGGAGAAGAAGTGCTGGAAGCTTACTTCGTCAATAGCTAATGCAATTTATTCATTATACTCAAAGTAGTAGATCAAACTTAAGATAACTGAAAAGATTTTCTAAGAATAATACTTAGTAACTCTTAACATTAACCTTTTTACTTAATTAATTAATTAATTCCCAGTTATTTTATCACTTATCAATAGGTGTAGATAACTCATAATTTACAAAATGAACTATTCTAAAATATTTGATAATTGGCCATATAATTGCGTTTCTCAGTAACTTTCTGCTTTTCCTCACTTCTTGATTTTCAAAACCGAAACTAAACCCCCAAGTGTATTAATGAATCAAAATCAATCTGAAAGGCCGAAGTTGTCTGACTGAGAGTGGAGGTCGTTATTTTCAGTGTGTCAGGGAGAATGAATACTGCTCGTTTGCAGCATCCCCCAGAAACCCACACACAGAAATGTGCAGTTAATGGTGAAGTTTGCAAGAAGATTGCTGTTTGCCAAAGATTGCCGTGTATTGAGCAGATGAATAACAGCTCACGGGGGTACTTTGATGTTGCTGCTACGATTCGGCTCTTGTGTTGCTGGGTTGGTGGGATGCGATTCCTATATTCCTGAATAAGGGGTTTCCGATGGAATCCGCTGAATAGAAGACCTATTTTGTGCTGACTAGTAACTTTGAAATGCTTGAATAAAGTAAAATACGTGTGTTTCCTGGATTTTCTTCTGTGTAACTATAAACGCGCTCCATTTAGGTAAAATTTCGGAGATGAAAGGAAGATGAAAGTTTGTTACGTGTTTTTTTCCTCTTAAATTGGTTACATATTTCAAAATTGCTCGAAGTTAAATTAATGTTCGACTGGTCACGAATTTTATTTTTAAATTAAAGCCTCTCTCCACCTTGCCCTTTTTTAAATAAAAATTAAACACGCTGGAGTTAATTACAACATCCACCTACTAAAATATTTTACGTAACTGTGAAACTAATCGAACAGGATACATAAAATCTTTTTTAAAAGCTCCTAACATAAATTTTAATGCTAGTCTGGCGCTTTTAAAACACTTAAGATGCCTTCTTGATTAAAAAAAGTGTTTTAACTAGTATTTAAAAATAAAAAAAAACAGAAAAAGAAGGTGTTTGTGAAAAAGATTTTTAGGGTGAAAGCAGGGAAAAAGAATGATCTATACATTTCGAATGAGTTCAAATAAGATGAAAAAGGCAATAACGTAACGAAATGATGTACCTTTAGGAAAAGAGACTCTCACTCTGGAGATGGGTATTGGAATTGAATACCAAATTTCGGAAATGTTCATTACGTGACCTATAGGATAAATGACAAGATTTTAAGGGGTAAAAGCATTGGATGAATACGTAACAACACGGAGAGAATATTATCTGGCTGGCATTTAGGTGGAAAAACGACACATTTTCGAAACAAGCTGGTTACATCTGCGGATTTACAGGATTTTTATGCTATAACATATTTTTTTATTTTATATGTTTTTTTATTTTTACTATTTTTGTGCCTGCATTTAAGAATATTTCTTTGTGGCAGACAAAAATATATATTTTTGTATTTATATAAGATAAAACTCTAAACTAAAATTATGTAAGTATTTTCGTATACATAACACTTTTTTAACATAAAATATGTCATGGGGCATCACATGGTAGTTGTAGTAGGGCCTGTTTTATTAACCCTAAATGTTAAAAAATATAGAAATTTAATATTTTCTTCTTAGTTCATATTTAAGTGTTGGTATAGATCTAAGGTAATACTTTTGAGAATATAGAAGCGCCTACTAGCATTGGGTTTGAGCTAAAGTGTTCCTCTTAATCAAATAGTAAAAGGATCAAGGTAAAAATCCTATAACGAGGCGAAAATTTTCTTGGGCGCCACGGGATTCAATTACCTAATGAAATCAATGTTCAAAAGTGCACTTTTTCGCCAGTAAAACGCAAAGGTCTTTAATGCAAGGTGTGTAGTTTCAAGCATTGGTAACAACATTTTTTAGCAAAATACTTCTCGTTGCTATCAAGTGGGAGCTGATCCGCGCAGAAAAAAACGATACATGTGCTGTCTTGTCATGAAATGATTCCGCTATGGAAAAATTAAAATCTGTATGTTCGATGGAACTAACTGTTAAAAAGGTTTACGAATATGGTAAAAGATTAAGTAAGGGGTCGACCTTTACAAAAAGTGTACTACAAAAGGAAGCTGAGTTGTAATTTATTTTTCCTTTGTTTGTTTCTACGTTTTAATTGGCCAATTTTACAGCATTTTATTATTTATTATTGCTATTCGTTACAATTATTATAGTTCTCGAAATTGAAATGCATTAAATTAAATCATATATTATTTAATTATTAAATTAAAATTTATTAGATTTAAATACGTAATGTACTCAAGTTTTCTTCTTTTGTATTTTTAATTATAAGTAAAGATTGCTTTAGTAGTACTTTTTTTGCATGTAAGTAAAGAACCTTTAATCAAAGAAATATATCCGCGTCTATAACAAATTAACTTCCACCTTAAGGTAAATAATACCAAAAATTAATTGTAATAGTAATAAATTCATGCGAAGTAATTTACTTTTCCATTTTTAATAGATATATTTTTTTAATAAATGGTTGATTAACAGAAATATTATTATAGATTAAAGATATCTATCTTTTTATAACAATCAAGATGATAAAGTTATGAAACCTTATTCGCTACATTATCAAATTAAATAGTATTAATGAATACCCCCTGCAATGTAATTTTTATTTTGTTTACTACTGTAAAGTTATTTTACATTTTAATACTACCTTATATAAAATTATGATCCGAATCATTAGCTAGGATGTATTAAATTAAATATTTAATTTTTTAATTATTTTTTTATTTTCCAATAAAAGTTTCAGTGATGGAATTTTTAATCATTTCATTCGTATTATTACTTATCAAGAAATTTCTGATTTTAATTATCATAAAATTAAATATATAAAAGTTCATCTTAGATCTATTAAATTCAATATGTATTTTAAAGTACTTCGAAAATTACCTTTATGATAAAAAAGAAGTGCTAATTCTTAAATGAAAACAAAGACATTAATTCTACATTTTGGTTAAAATACACGTTATACAAGTTGTACGAGTTATATACGTTATACATGTTATATATGTGTTTCCTATTATGTATTTCATATATTATATTATTTCTTATATTAGGAGGTTTCGACTGTTAAGGTCATTTTAGCGCCATACTATATAGGTATCACCGACAAAGGGCACATTAACGGTTATAAATGCGACAAAGAGTATAAATAAAACGATGTATATAAAAGTATACCTAAATAGTTATGTAAAATACCGACGTATAGATAAAATAATCTATATATTTAAAACACAAGGCTTATTTTTGTTCCAATTCGTTTGAGAGTTCCACTGGGCCGATTTATGCGATTCTTTTTTTATAATGAAGCTTTCGCTGTGTAAATCAAAACTACCTAATTTTTATATATTTTTAATATTTACATTTTTAATTTAAATAAATCTAAGTAATCTAATCTTGCGTAGACAAATGACAATTGCTTATCTATATAGCTGTTTCATATTGTTTGGACAAAACAAATTATCGCAAGATATGTTTGCAAATTATTAAACAAGTTATAAATGACTGGTACGACTTTTAATTATTATAGGTCAATTATTATTTACTAATCTATATATTAAAAACACGGCTCATTTTTGTTCCACCTGGTCGAAGAGTTCTACAAGACCGATTTGCTTTATTCTTTTTTATATTAAAATTTTAAGTCCGTAGATTAATCAACACAACTTACATTTTATCTATATATTTAAAACACAAGGCTTAGTTCTGCTCCAGTTCGTTTGAGAGTTCCACTGGTCTGATTTACGCGATTCTTTTTTATATTAAAGCTTTCGCTGTGTAGTATCCAGTTTATTGCGATATTTTATATTTCACATAAATATGTGGCAGCAAAAGGCACCAACAAATAAATAGTAATTAGGACGTTATTGTAGGAAAGTTTAAAGTTTGGAAGTGGTATCTTTTTTTTATATTACACTGGTCCTTACACTGGACTTACAACTGGTCCCGCGGAACCCCAAAATATTTTCACGAAACCCCAGGGTTCCACGGAACACACTTTGGGAATCAACTTTTTTTTGACATTTGCCATTTCAATAAGTTTCCAGAAATATTTCCATGGAAAGTTACCAAAAAATTAATTTCCGGAAATTTGCGAACACTATTTTTATGTCGTGAAATAGACGTTTTCAAGAATTTCTTAAACAAGATCGATTTTTGATTTTATTCTTATCATTTCGTAAGGTAGAATTTCCGTATGTATGTCTGTAGAACAAAGCGTAGAGGAGGGGTAAGCCAGAGAGGAAGATATGTCAGACGAGAGGAGTGCTAGGCTTATAATTTTCAACTGGTTATGTTTGGTTGTGTTTATTTAAATAATCACTCACGAAAATCCAAAGAATTGTAATCACACAACGAATGCTGTATATAGGGAAATCCTTCAATGCTTTTGATCGTCATGTCTTGACGAGTTTTCCCTAGTATTCATAAAGATATAAGGTTATAACCTTATAACATACAATACATAGAAATGTTGCAAAAAGGGCAAGTACCCAAAGCCATTTAAAAAGAAAAATTAAATAATAAGTTTTGCATTTCAAGGCAGTAAGTAGATAATTGTAGTACAACGTCTTTCCATAGCATTAGATATAGTATATTGTGTTAGAAGTGCAGAAAAGTGCCAATTTCACACGAGTGTGATGAATTATGTACCAAATTATAAAAGCTGCAATTTAGCAATAATAATGACTAATATTATATTACCAATTATACAATAATGTAAAAAATTAATAAATTTTACGTTACTTCAATAACAATTTCGTAATAAATTTATATAGTAATAGTAACTAAATTATAGCAAGTCGCATCGATAGGACATCGATAGGAGATCTGAATTAGCAAGCAGACGGCTCAGGGTTCGAATTCCCGCCGGAGTGATAATTTTTCTAGATGGATTTGCATTCAAAATATAATTTAATGTAAAACATTAATTAAACAAAATAAATTAACCTTTTTTCTAAAATTTATAACTTTTATATTTCAAATAATTAATAATATTATAATATTGCATGTGCTGACATCTGTGGAGTTTTAATAGAACTATTGATCGTTCGATATCATTTCCCAAGGTCATTTCCGTTCAGTTTGGAGATTGTGAGCAATGAGTTATTTCCATGGTTACTAGACTGTGTGAAATGTATAGTTTTTCTATAGTGGTCGTAGATACAATAAATTATACACTAAAAGCTTTCTGATCAACAGGAATTACCTAACCTAACCTCAACCTAACAATAGGAAACATTTGAAGATGCCTCTTAAATTTTCCTAAATCTTCCTAAATCAAAAATAAATTATACCAGAACTAAGTGTAAATTATGTGTAATTTACCATGTAGGTTTAAAAATCGTTGTCTAATAAAATTGCGTTAGACCTTTTTTAAATGTCGTGGGATTTTTGAGTCCCCGGCGATCCACAACCCGACCCACTTAAAAACACATTTAAAAAATGATTCAGACATTATCTCTAAATTATGTGTAATTTATGTGTAGCTACCAACATTTTTCTGCAGCAACCCTTACCTAAAAAAAGTACTCCCTTATGCGCATTAGGGCTACGAGTAATCAGAATAAAAAACTGAAAATTCCGTCATTCTATGAATGTGTAATTCAATGCATAGCCAGCCATTTCTGAAAAGTGTCCCTTATTTCCAGAAACCTACCCTCCATAATCTGATATCAGTAAAATTAGAATCACTAGAAAATAGAATAACTAAAAAAATTGTGTTCCATTGTGAAGCAAAACGTATCTCTTATACTTATGTGTAATTTAAAGCATAAATAGGTGGTTTTTGTGCAACAACCCTTACTTAAGAAATCTACACTCCGTACAAAAATATCGGTATAATCACAATAAAAGCCGAAAACTCTTTTTCTTTATACAACATGAATATCATGAGTTGTTTTACAAGAGACACCTATAAAAACATCATCCCCACTTTCCTTCCCGAAGGAGGAAGTAGCTGTGATACCCTCAATCAGCGCGCAATTGCTTAGCAATTGCTACCAGTTACTCACTGGTAGGAACGAGGCCTATCCATCCTCTATTAGCTCACCAGGTTACCACTGGAGCGATTAACTTAACACGTGCTCACCCGCCGGAACCCTCCCGTCCTCTTTCATACGGGGCCAAGTTCCTCGTCCAGCGTTAGGATCGCCTATTCCCTAACCTAGGTTAGGTACATCGGAACCCTACTGCCCTCTTTCATGCCTTCATAAGTTTCTTTACCCAGCCTTAGTTGGGGCCACTGCCCGATCGTATCCAACCTCAGATGTGACGGAATTTGGTTTATAAACGGTTTTGCCACACCAATCTCCCAGTTATAGCCCTGGTGTGCCCCTGACAGAGCTTCGTTTCTAGGCTACTTCATAGGGCCCATCAAACTAGCATCCCGGTGTACCCGTTAGGGTGAAGTTGTCTTGAACGTAAGAGGCTATGTATCTTCGCATCAACGCCCTTTAAGCATAGGTCTCTAGAAGATTTCTGGGAATCTGACGACTGGAACTGCACAGCCAAAGCCGTACCCCCGTACTGTCATCTCCGAAACGCTACCTGGTGGCATGTAGTTTCTCATAGGTCACCGAGCGTACTTCCTGACGGACATAAACTTCACTTGATTGTCCTCCATTCGTCTAGGTCAGACAGCGGGATACTTAGCTCCATAAAAGACCCTGACGTTAGGTAAGAATTAAACCACCCACACCGGACCCTCTTGTTAGCAGAGTTTTCTCCCAACGATTTAGAGCCATCGTCGAAAAACACTTAAACGTGTAACTCTACCACACATTACTTCTGATTGCATCCGTCATCCGTTGCCCAGACAAGCCTGGGATTGGGTAGACAACGACCAGTTCTAATGGTGAACGCCGTGTGGTCTGACCACAAGCCACAAGCTAGTCTCGGATACTAGCGCTCCCCGATACCTCTAACAACTGCCCAAACCTCTGTCTTCTGGGCTAGTCTCGGAGACTAATGGAGTCCGACACCTCGAAGGACTGTTTGTCCGTTCACCCAGTCTTTATACAACAAAAGGTACTTTAATTTATATTCAAAGGGTAATCGTCGATTTTTGTGTAACAACCTTACTTCAGAATCCTACCTCCCCCCCTGTACGAAAATGTCGATATAATCGCGGTAAAAAATGAACAACTCAATTCCTTTATACAAAAATATGCACTTTAATTTATGTGTAATTTATAACATAAATATATTATATAGCAGATTTTATGATGCGGCGTTTCGTGATTTATCGTTCTATGAATAGATCTAGATATGTACTAGCAGAGTAAGAAACTATTATTGTTGATCATTTATAAATCAAAAAACACGTGCGATTTGTGTGGGTTATTTATAGCACCGTTTTTTGTGATTATACCAATATTTCAGCAGGAGAGGTAGAATTCTGAAGTAAGGGTTGTTACTGACACAAAAATCAGCGATTTATCCTATGAATTACATGTAAATTGGAGTTCCTTCTGTTGTATTTATAAAGGAATAGCTTTTCACAAGTATACCTACATTTGTATATAACGGGGAAGTTTTCTTAGGTAAGGGTTAGGTAAGGGTGGCTACAGATAAATTAAATACATAATTTACAGTAATGTCTCATTCTTTTTTTGAAAATGTGTTTCGAACTCATAACCACACATTTTTAAAAAATCTAAAGCATCTTAATTCTGATATAGTTTACTTTTGATTTAGTTCCTGTGGGTGTTGTAGCTCAACAGACCCTAATAATGTGTTAACTACAGTTCTAATGCAAATAGCCATTACTTGCGACCAGCGACAGCGACCAGCAGGCTACTTCGAAAACGCTCGTTTGTTCGAATACGTAGTATTATAAACTTGGTCAGAACACAAAAAATTACATAAAATAAAATGCCAGAAATCTTATCGTCACATGGTTCCGGCCACCAAAACGCCAAGCGTGGCCGTGACCAAAATGTCTGCGACCTGGTCGCGGCATTCCTGCCTCAGCGATTAAAGTGCAAGTTTCCCCGTGGTCTAAAAATGCTAGGCATTAATTTAAATCTTGATTTGAAGATTATTTAATGTGCCCCGTAAATATGCGAGAGTGATACTAATTTATTTCTAAATAGTGTAATACCAAAAGACTATACTAAGAACCCAGGAAAAATGGCTAAGTAACAAAAGATTCTATCACGGGCGTACCTACTGTTGGTCGACGTTACCAGAAAAATAATACTTAACACTATCCCATAAAATCGTGTCTGCTTCACAAGAGCTTTTGATAGTCCCCCTTACGTACTAAGAAAAATGAAATTAATTACTTGATAGCCCGCTCCCACTGAATTCAGGTAAATCAATGATACTAGGTTGTAGAGAATAACTCTGAGAACAATAATCGCCCGTAATTACCAAGAAAAACAACGCTAAAGTCGCTATTTTGAGGTTAGAATTTTATGAGGTTAGCTTACAGTTAGTAAAAAAGTTGGCTGCAATTTCGTAAAAATGATACTGTTTGTGTCATATGACAAGAAGATTTTATTAATGTTTACCTGTTTTTGTGACGTTTTTCCAATGGAAACCCCTTAGCGCTCGGTATTTCAGTGTTTTAATACCTATACCTTTGGTAAGTGTTACTGTTTTAAATAATCATGTACAATAGGTGGCTGGATATGGAATAATTACTCTTTCTACAAACAAGGGTTAATTAGTATTAAAAAAAACATTGTGGGATTTGTGAGGCACCAGCGGTATTTAACTCTAAATTATGTGTAATTTACGTGTAACTGCCAAAATTCTTGTGCAGCAGCCCTTACATAAGAAAACTACCCCCTTATACAATTAATTGTAGGTATATGAGTAATGAGAATAAAAACTGAAAACCCTGTCCCTTTATCTTTTCCATCTTTCGTCGCCATGTTTTAGCAAAAAAATAGATATAAGCTTAGATATAAGCAAAAAATAATAATACAGGGTGTTCAGATTCCTACCAATTCGTCCCTTTATTCGCCTAATTTTGAT
Organism: Agrypnus murinus; assembly: GCA_929113105.1. NCBI lineage: Eukaryota > Metazoa > Arthropoda > Insecta > Coleoptera > Elateridae > Agrypnus > Agrypnus murinus. Next base: position 151,712,933 of record OV816028.1, read on the forward strand.
CTAATTTTGCTGTATCATGTAGGGTGTGTTGTTGCATACTGAATAGGAATCGACACATTTCTTGTTTCTTTTGCTGTATCTACTTAGTAATTGTCGTTTCTCACTTAATTTTAAGTTTCACGCCTCAAACAGGATTAATCCAAAACAACAACATCCAATACAGATTCATATCAATAAACGAGCACGAAAAAAAATAAGAATCAAATTCTTATCTTAATTGCGAAATCTTGAAAATTATAGATGCAAATCTTTTAAGTAAATCCAGGTGCATATTAGAGATAGTAGCATGATGCCTGTTATTATGCGTTTGCTTAAGTAAGTGTAGTGAAGTGTAAACACGGTCGTAATATCACAGACTATGTATATAACTTTGATTGTTTGATTTGCTAACATTAATAACATAACATAAGCAAGCTCAATAAATAATTTATTATATTCAAGTACAACTTACACTTACTAGATTTATTACATTAAATCAAATCCATCTAGTTTGCCATGATACCATCCAACTAAATTTTTCGAAAATCCCGGTTTAATTATGAATCTCTTGTGTAACAATTAAAACATTTTAAAATACTGGATGGGGTGTTGTGGGAAAAAAATATGTTGCAACAGGGGGCGATAGAAAAGTCTTTTTTATTGACGCAGGTTCAATAGGGGTGATTATACTATATTGATTAGTATGACGAGAGGGCTATTAATTAAGTCGCATCGCTTTTCCATGAGGGTTTGATTTTTTTTTAACAAAAGTGGGCGTGTAAGGGGGTGCATTTACGATTGGATAATTTAAGACCATTTAGAGGGCACTTGTTAAATGTCAGTTGGGTAATTGTACCCACTTGATTTGAAAATTTATTACTGGACGGTACAATTTTTTATTTTATCATCATCATCATGAGGAGTGGAAGTGCACAAATGTTTTGAAACAACTATTCATCAGAGTACGGGTGTGTATGCTGGAGCTATTAGAGATATTACAGAGTGATTCATATATTATTTTGGCGATAGGAAAACCACTTGACTGTGAATATTTTAAGACTTAATCATTCCTCTGGTGGGAGGAAGTCGTGGTCCAAAAAACTATTTTTAGTATAGAGCTTCTTCTTGAGTTATCAGGCTTTCCCCCTTTGTCAGTTTTGGGTTTCATTACACTTAATCGACATTTTATGTTTACAAGGAAAAATTCTTGGAAAATAGCTTGCTTTTTATTGCATCAACATTTCCTGCATGCAAATCACCCAAAAAAGAAAAAAAATCTTGATCTTGCAGATATAAGGATTAATATAAAAGTGTTTATATGAAAATTGTATGCAGTAGACGTGTTAACCGCATGTATAAGAAGACGTACAGGAAAACGACGATTACAATTACATTATATACATATTTAACGATCCATACACGAGTTTTAAAAGACCTTTGGCGCCAACTTTATTAATTCAATGCGCACGTATGCGTGCGTGCTTTGCAATTTTTTTGGTCCTTAACAGCCGAGGAGCTCAATTTTCATATTGCAATGTTGTTATATTATGGCACCTGGTTGAAATTGAAATACAAAAACTAATCTACTTGTTTATAATTGCATTTTAAATTTTTGAATGCTCAATTTTCAGATTATACCTTTAATAGTGTTGTATAATTATAAAAAAATAATATGCATCAAAAACAATCAACGTACCCAAAGCCATAATATTAGTGAGTAATAATACAAACAAACCAACCTATTGTTAAAGGATATTGGTCTTTCAGACGATAATAGCTTGAGCAGTGTTTATTAATTTTTTTCTGCTGAACTAAGCAACTAACCTAACTCAAATCACGATTCCTTTGTAAACATCAGGTTAAATTCTAATTGTGAAATGCAATTTAAGGACTTAAAGTTTATGATCACGTTGCTTGTTTTCATACCATATAATATAGATGATAACCTAACTTTTACATATGTGTAAAATATAATAAAAATCAAAAGATTAGTTAAAAGCTTCACAAGTTTTATTAAATTGCTTATAACTGACAATTGTTTCAACATTCAATGAATGATCAAACTCAGCTTAGTAATTCTCCTTTTTTTAGAAGTGTTTTTATCCTTAGCAACGTGTTTGTTTATCAATCTTATCTGCCTTTCATAATGACATTTAATGTTGAAACAATTGCCAGGTTAAGATTCTAATATAACTTGTGAAACTTTTAACCAATCTTTTGATTTTTATTTTATTTTATGATTATGGAGTTTCACAAAGTAAGGCTGGAGACAGTAAACTCTAACTTGTATGTGGTTTTATTAAAAATATAAAAAATAAAACTTTAACATTGATCCACCGCAATATTATTATGAAAAGCTCAACTACTATGAAGAAAACAAAGTTTTATAAAGTTACATAAAAATTAAAAAATCACCACCAATTCTCCAAATACACTACTATTTTGACAACATTAAATTTGATTTTGTACAGTTCAAGAATTGTTATCTGTAAACAAGAATGCTCTGTAAAACAAACAGCCACATGTAATCACTTGAATAACGTCTTTTAACACGCGTTATATTATATTATAACCAACACGTTAAGGCCGATTGCCGAAACTAATTCAACAAGAAAAAAAACGCACATTACCAATTTGAAAGCCTCAAATCTAAAAATATTATATTATCACAATAAAACTTTTAAAGACATTTTAAAAAATTAAATGAAAGTTTTCAGGAATTTTCATACTTCAACACACTTTTAAGTTATTTTACATTATAAAGTTAAACATTGATGAGCTATATAATACCTGTATATTTTATATAATATATGCTAAATTGGAAATATATTTTCAAAATATATATTAAATATTTATAAAATATGAAGATTTAGAGAATTTTTTGCTCAAAATAAAAAAATGTAGTGAAAATTTCTAATCCTAATAAATTTTATGTTAAGTTCTATTTGTATATTAAATGTTTATCAAATACCTGGGTTTAAATTTTATAAAAACATTTAATATACTACATGTTAAGTTTTTATATATTTGTGTACTCCTATATGAAAAGGGACCAGATCTTCGATTCTATTTTCTAAGATAAACGATTTTATGTAGGAAGGTCGAAATTTTTACAAATTGAGTTACTTATGGAATGATTCCGTAGGAACACATGGAAACTAGTTTTATGATCTTGAGTTTAATTACTGGCTGTTAAAAGCTTCTCTTACATTAGTTAAGATGAAAAGGGCCCAGATCTTCGCGGTGTTGCTGATTACCAACTGTTAAAAGTTTAAATATTATTTTCTGGAGAATGGATAGCAAAACCGTTCTCGTTTAGTGATAATTGTTTGTCGGGAAGTTTTCAGCCATTTTTTCAGTTTTTGCAAAAGATATTCTTCTTGAATATGACAATTCAGCGAGCGAGTATTAAAAGTACGTTAATCGTCCGTACCTTCAGATATTACCTACAGCATTACAACCAAACGGAGAGGAGGTTGAACACTTCTTTTTATATATATATATTGGAGATTGAAGATATGCTTTTGTTTCATTATGAATGAATGTGTGAATGAATAAACGAATGAACGATGAATAAGTAAGAAATTGATAAATAAATACATATATCAATGAATTAATGAATGAAATATTAAATCGATGAATGAATGCAGAAATGGACCGCTGAGTTAATGTGGAAATAAATGAATTAGTGAGTGAACGAATAAATCGATGAAATATGACTGAAACGATGAATGATTGATTAAATTTATAAACTAATAAATGCATCAATGAAAGAACGAATTTATCGACGAGTGAATTAGTGAATAAATGAATTAAGAGAGTGAACGAATAAATCGATGAAATATGACTAAAACGATGAATGAGTGACTAAATTTATAAACTAATAAATGCATCAATGAATGAAAGAATTTATCGACGAGTGAATTAGCAAATAAATGAATTAGAGAGTAAACAAATAAATCGATGAAATATGACTGAAACGATGAATAAGTGACTAAATTTATAAACTAATAAATGCGTCAAAGAATGAACGAGTTTATCGACGAGTGAATTAGCAAATAAATGAATTAGAGAGTAAACAAATAAATCGATGAAATATGACTGAAACGATGAATGAGTGACTAAATTTATAAACTAATAAATGCATCAATGAATGAACGAATGTATCGACGAGTGAATTAGCAAATAAATGAATTAGAGAGTGAAGGAATAAATCAATGAATGAGTGCCTAAATCTATAAACTAATAAATGCAGCAATGAATGAACAAATTTATCGACGAGTGAATTAGTGAATAAATGAATTAGAGAGTGAACGAATAAATCGATGAATGAGTGACTCAATTTATAAACTAATAAATGCATCAATGAATGAACGAATTTATCGACGAGTGAATTAGTGAATAAATGAATTATAGAGTGAACGAATAAATCGATGAAATATGACTGAAACGATAATGAGTAATTTATAAACTATTAAATGCATCAATGAATGAACTAATTTATCGACAAGTGAATCAGCAAATAAATGAATTAGAGAATAAACGAATTAATCGATGAAATATGACTGAACAGATGAATGAGTGACTAAATTAATAAACTATTAAATGCATCAATGAATGAACGAATTGATCGACGAGTGAATTAGCGAATAAATGAATTAGAGAGTGAACGAATTAATCGATGAAATATGACTGAAACGATGAATGAGTGACTAAATTTATAAACTATCAAATGCATCAATGAATGAACGAACTTATAGACGATTGAATTAGCAAATAAATGAATTAGAGAGTAAACGAATAAATCGATGAATGAGTGACTAAATTTATAAACTGATAAATGCATCAATGAATGAACGAATTTATCGACGAGTGAATTAGCAAATAAATGAATTAGAGAGTAAACGAATAAATCGATGAAATATGACTGAACAGATGAATGAGTGACTAAATTAATAAACTATTAAATGCATCAATGAATGAACGAATTGATCGACGAGTGAATTAGTGAATAAATGAATTAGAGAGTGAACGAATAAATCGATGAATGAGTGACTAAATTTGTAAACTGATAAATGCATCAATGAATGAAAGAATTTATCGACGAGTGAATTAGCAAATAAATGAATTAGAGAGTAAACGAATAAATCGATGAAATATGACTGAAACGATGAATGAGTGACTAAATTTATAAACTAACAAATGCATCAATGAATGAAAGAATTTATTGACGAGTGAATTAGCAAATTAATGATTATAGAGTGAACGAATAAATCGATGAAATATGACTAAATTTATAAACTAATAAATACATCAATGACTGAACGAATTTATCGATGAGTGAATTAGCAAATAAATGAATTAGAGAGTAAACAAATATATCGATGAAATATGGCTGAACAGATGAATGAGTGACTAAATTAATAAACTATTAAATGCATCAATGAATGAACGAATTGATCGACGAGTGAATTAGCGAATAAATGAATTAGAGAGTGAACGAATAAATCGATGAATGAGTGACTAAATTTGTAAACTGATAAATGCATCAATGAATGAAAGAATTTATCGACGAGTGAATTAGCAAATAAATGAATTAGAGAGTAAACGAATAAATCGATGAAATATGACTGAAACGATGAATGAGTGACTAAATTTATAAACTAACAAATGCATCAATGAATGAAAGAATTTATTGACGAGTGAATTAGCAAATTAATGATTATAGAGTGAACGAATAAATCGATGAAATATGACTAAATTTATAAACTAATAAATACATCAATGACTGAACGAATTTATCGATGAGTGAATTAGCAAATAAATGAATTAGAGAGTAAACAAATATATCGATGAAATATGGCTGAACAGATGAATGAGTGACTAAATTAATAAACTATTAAATGCATCAATGAATGAACGAATTGATCGACGAGTGAATTAGCGAATAAATGAATTAGAGAGTGAACGAATAAATCGATGAATGAGTGACTAAATTTGTAAACTGATAAATGCATCAATGAATGAAAGAATTTATCGACGAGTGAATTAGCGAATAAATGAATTAGAGAGTGAACGAATAAATCGATGAAATATGACTGAAACGATGAATGAGTGACTAAATTTATAAACTAACAAATGCATCAATGAATGAAAGAATTTATTGACGAGTGAATTAGCAAATTAATGATTATAGAGTGAACGAATAAATCGATGAAATATGACTAAATTTATAAACTAATAAATACATCAATGACTGAACGAATTTATCGATGAGTGAATTAGCAAATAAATGAATTAGAGAGTGAAGGAATAAATCAATGAATGAGTGCCTAAATCTATAAACTAATAAATGCAGCAATGAATGAACAAATTTATCGACGAGTGAATTAGTGAATAAATGAATTAGAGAGTGAACGAATAAATCGATGAATGAGTGACTCAATTTATAAACTAATAAATGCATCAATGAATGAACGAATTTATCGACGAGTGAATTAGTGAATAAATGAATTATAGAGTGAACGAATAAATCGATGAAATATGACTGAAACGATAATGAGTAATTTATAAACTATTAAATGCATCAATGAATGAACTAATTTATCGACAAGTGAATCAGCAAATAAATGAATTAGAGAATAAACGAATTAATCGATGAAATATGACTGAACAGATGAATGAGTGACTAAATTAATAAACTATTAAATGCATCAATGAATGAACGAATTGATCGACGAGTGAATTAGCGAATAAATGAATTAGAGAGTGAACGAATTAATCGATGAAATATGACTGAAACGATGAATGAGTGACTAAATTTATAAACTATCAAATGCATCAATGAATGAACGAACTTATAGACGATTGAATTAGCAAATAAATGAATTAGAGAGTAAACGAATAAATCGATGAATGAGTGACTAAATTTATAAACTGATAAATGCATCAATGAATGAACGAATTTATCGACGAGTGAATTAGCAAATAAATGAATTAGAGAGTAAACGAATAAATCGATGAAATATGACTGAACAGATGAATGAGTGACTAAATTAATAAACTATTAAATGCATCAATGAATGAACGAATTGATCGACGAGTGAATTAGTGAATAAATGAATTAGAGAGTGAACGAATAAATCGATGAATGAGTGACTAAATTTGTAAACTGATAAATGCATCAATGAATGAAAGAATTTATCGACGAGTGAATTAGCAAATAAATGAATTAGAGAGTAAACGAATAAATCGATGAAATATGACTGAAACGATGAATGAGTGACTAAATTTATAAACTAACAAATGCATCAATGAATGAAAGAATTTATTGACGAGTGAATTAGCAAATTAATGATTATAGAGTGAACGAATAAATCGATGAAATATGACTAAATTTATAAACTAATAAATACATCAATGACTGAACGAATTTATCGATGAGTGAATTAGCAAATAAATGAATTAGAGAGTAAACAAATATATCGATGAAATATGGCTGAACAGATGAATGAGTGACTAAATTAATAAACTATTAAATGCATCAATGAATGAACGAATTGATCGACGAGTGAATTAGCGAATAAATGAATTAGAGAGTGAACGAATAAATCGATGAATGAGTGACTAAATTTGTAAACTGATAAATGCATCAATGAATGAAAGAATTTATCGACGAGTGAATTAGCAAATAAATGAATTAGAGAGTAAACGAATAAATCGATGAAATATGACTGAAACGATGAATGAGTGACTAAATTTATAAACTAACAAATGCATCAATGAATGAAAGAATTTATTGACGAGTGAATTAGCAAATTAATGATTATAGAGTGAACGAATAAATCGATGAAATATGACTAAATTTATAAACTAATAAATACATCAATGACTGAACGAATTTATCGATGAGTGAATTAGCAAATAAATGAATTAGAGAGTAAACAAATATATCGATGAAATATGGCTGAACAGATGAATGAGTGACTAAATTAATAAACTATTAAATGCATCAATGAATGAACGAATTGATAGACGAGTGAATTAGCGAATAAATGAATTAGAGAGTGAACGAATAAATCGATGAATGAGTGACTAAATTTGTAAACTGATAAATGCATCAATGAATGAAAGAATTTATCGACGAGTGAATTAGCAAATAAATGAATTAGAGAGTAAACGAATAAATCGATGAAATATGACTGAAACGATGAATGAGTGACTAAATTTATAAACTAACAAATGCATCAATGAATGAAAGAATTTATTGACGAGTGAATTAGCAAATTAATGATTATAGAGTGAACGAATAAATCGATGAAATATGACTAAATTTATAAACTAATAAATACATCAATGACTGAACGAATTTATCGATGAGTGAATTAGCAAATAAATGAATTAGAGAGTAAACAAATAAATCGATGAAATATGGCTGAAACGATGAATGAGTGACTAAATTTATAAACTAATAAATGCATCAATGAATGAACGAATTTATCGACGAGTGAATTAGCAAATAAATGAATTAGAGAATGAAGGAATAAATCAATGAATGAGTGACTCAATTTATAAACTAATAAAGGCATCAATGAATGAACGAATTTATCGACGAGTGAATTAGTGAATAAATGGATTATTGAGTGAACGAATAAATCGATGAAATATGACTGAAACGATAATGAGTAATTTATAAACTAATAAATGCATCAATGAATGAACTAATTTATCGACGAGTGAATCAGCAAATAAATGAATTAGAGAGTAAACGAATAAATCGATGAAATATGACTGAAACGATGAATGAGTGACTAAATTTATGAACTAATAAATTTATCAATGAATGAAAGAATTTATCGACGAGTGAATTAGCAAATAAATGAATTAGAGAGTAAACAAATAAATCGATGAAATATGACTGAAACGATGAATGAGTGACTAAATTAATAAACTATTAAATGCATCAGTGAATGAACGAATTGATCGACGAGTGAATTAGCGAATAAATGAATTAGAGAGTGAACGAATAAATCGATGAATGAGTGACCAAATTTATAAACTAATAAATGCATCAATGAATGAATGAATTTATCGACGAGTGAATTAGCAAATAAAGTGTGAGTGAACGAATGAATTAATCTATGAATGAAATATTAAACTGATCAGTGATTGAGTGAATTGATAAATGAATGATTAGATGACCTGATGTATAGATGAATGACTTGATAGTGAGAAAATAAATCGATGCAGATTTAATGAATCGACAAATAAATGAAGGAATTGAGACGTGTAAGTCACTGACAAAAAATGAATTACTGAATGAATCAATGAATAAATAGATAAAACTATGAATGCATGCATGAGTCGGTAAATAAGTGAAGGAAACGATAAGTAAGCGAATAAATCAATGAATGAATGAATAAATCGACGAATGGTTGATTAATCGTGAATCAACAAATGAGTCGATGAAACGATGAATAAATAAATAGGATTAAATATATGAAGATTTAATGAATAGACGAATAAATGAATGAATTGGGACAATGACTGGGATTGGGGCAATCAATAGTAACTAAAGTAGATAAGAAACGATGAGTAAACGAATGAATCGAGGAATAAATGAATGAATGAATCGGTCTATAAACGTATGAATCGATGAATTTATTATTGCAAAAAAATTTGCATTCTAAAGTTTTAGTTTATTAGTTTAGAACGACCGTTCTTTCAAAACATAAAAAAGAATAAAGGTTTTATTAAAGGAACTTTGAGTACTGCTGTATTTAGAATTCCAATAAATAATAACAATACCTATCGCTAGATAAATTAAATGATCTCAACATGTTTTTACTTAATTAACTATTTATTAACCAATAACAAATCAAACTATAATGATAATTAAATGGGTCAGTATCAGAATGATGTAATTTCTGCCCGCGTTCCCTACTAGAACGCAGGAGAATTCCCTGGATTGTGGGATTTTGTTTTGACTACACTATGTATTCATAAAAACTTGTAAGTTGTTTCAACAATATTCAAAATGGAATGTGTGTCGTCTGCATTAGGTCACGATCCTTGTTGTGTTCATGTAACAGATGTCACTTTCTAAAGAGTTTGCATTTAATCCTATTACATTTAACACTGACCTGCATCTATCATATGTAAACCTAGGTATAAGTGGAAATCAACATATAGATAAAAGAACAGCTTTCACAAGACTAAAAATGAAATTGGAAATCCACCTCTCCTCTCCAAGTCAAACATTCCAGAACTGAAGGCTCACGAAATGTTAAATAATTCGTGTGGCAACAAACTGAAGTCTGGCGGGCTGATTTGGGAGATACAAGGAATTAACCTTTTGGATGTAGCGAAATCTGATGTTGAACCCTTGTGTTCAAGGGAAAAATTCTAAAAGTAAAATAAGATATATTTTCATAATTAAAGTCAAATGTACATCTGCGTATCTACATGGTGATTCAAATACAACATGCATCGCTTTAAGAGGCTACAGAGGAAGTTGAGTGCAAGATGAACATGCTAGAACCATTTTTATCACAAAAAAAACTCTAATTTTCATCGGAAGCTTGTGCTCGCTGTGTTAATATTTAAAACAATAACAATAAATTATTTGATTTTGGCTTGAACTTCTTGACGAAAAGTTGTTTTACTACCTTCCCTCTACATCATTTAATGCATGCTCTGTATCTCTGATTCACTCTGTACATATATGATTTACCGTATGTAATCTGATTCACCCTGTATACAATGGATTCAAAAAGCATTTAAGTTTTAGTTTCAATGGTCTTTGGAGGGCAGTTATTAAAGTCTCACGTTTGTCTAATCCTCTAATACATCCTGCTGAATTAGTAGCCAATGGTTTAAGGTAATTTGATTTAAAGAAATCATAAGGATTAGAAACGAAATGTAGAAAACTGATAGAGATTTCAAGTAATTCAAATAAATTATAAGGAACTGATATATTCATTTTCGTAAATAGGGAATTTCTAAACTTTTGAATGTATTGCTCTATGTCGTGTCCTCACTGCAGCATAGGGGTGTATTCCCCTACGGAGATACCCTTAAATTAAGCTATCCCTTCGAAACTATTTTGTTTGTCGACTGAATCATTAGAACCAATATATTTACTTTCGCTGCGATAATTTCTATCTTACTTCAATTTTTTACAAATTCTGCTTTGGTGTTTTTGTTAATTTTTCAAATTTGCAGTCTGTACTGTTAAGTTTCTTTTATCAAATTGTCGTTTCCGTATTTTAATTTCTATCTACATTTACATATATAAACACACAGCGCTTTTTCAAAATCTCAAAATAATAAAATACTTGTTAGTGAGCTGAGTGGTTACTCGTAAACTTTTTAACCTGTTCGAGCTGTGTTTTATTTCCAACGAAATCAACCAGGTTAAAAGTATAGTAGGTAGCCCATCAAGCAATAATCACATTCGTGGATTTATAATTTGGCACAAGTGATTTTGATCCAAGGTTTGGCAGAACTTCTGTACTCAATAAGCGTTGTAGTCGCAATGAATCGGCATCGACATGAAAGTATAGGCCTGTTAGCGCAGACCCAAAGACAGTCATTTGGTTTCCAGGACTGTTAAAAGCTGACATACCTACATACAAATATAATAAAATAACAGTCGAAGTTATTAGGCAATAACTTCGTCAATAGATTAATTGCAATAAGGATTAACGATAGGCATCGTTAATCGTTATTGCAGTTAATCTATTGACTATCTCAAGCGTATCTTATAAAAAATAAAAGGGCCTAGGAGAGGAAGGATTACATTAAAACGTAAATCATAAAATACTACTTGTCCATTTAGTATCAAAAACTGTTGAGACTTGGCACTAAAGTTTACAGTTTTTGTGAAAGTCGACCCACCCCCATCCCTCTGGAAAATCATACCTACCCAATATACATTTTTCATTACTTATGATAACACCTGGTTATACAAAGGGTATATAAAAGTATCCAAAGTATATAAGAAGGTTCACAGGTTTTTTAGTTTTATAATATTACTATAAGCTCTAGGTATGCATACAATGAAGTGATATAAATAATTCCACTACTAGTTTTATAAAACTTATAGTAACCGTTACCGTATAGTGTAGAGTGGTCAGTTAATCCTTTTTTTTGCGTTTTTTTGAAAACCGTATGAATATTTATCATGGTTGAATAGAGAAGACAACGCTATATCTACTTCAGTAAAAAAATACCTATCATGTAATTTAAAAAAAGTTCAACGTTTAAGTTAAAGGTGTTATTAATTAATTTTAATAAATACTAGATACTTTAATAAAACATGTTTTTTTTTGTTTATAAGCTTAATTATTTGTTGGATGTTGTAATCTAAATACGAATAGTGGTTAATGAAAAATTTGAGAAAACTGGAATACAACAGTACATTTTAACGCAAATTTTCAAAAAAAATTCGTCTTTCTTTTTCGACTCTATGTTACTGACAATAATACTGACTGGACTGACAACCGAGAAAAATTATAGTTTATAGACTTAAACTCTCTAGTTAAAACGGAAAATTTAAAAACTGAAATTAAAAGCAACGTTATATAAGTTAAAGATATGTAGTGTTACTTAAATTTATTTATGGGTAATATTAGTCATATTTTAAGAATCCCTTTAGTATTTGTATTGTTCACATACGCATTAAAAATTCCCGCAATACAATCTTGGCCAATAGTTGTGCCAAAATTTCACAAATAAAGTAGGTAATTATCTATACAAATAGCCTTTGTAGTGTAGTGACTAGCGTGCTGGTCTCTCACCCAAGCGCCCAAGATAGACTCCCGTTGCCGGCAAATCTAGTTAGGCTTTCTACAATCGTTCCTTTTAGCTCTAACAGAAATATGGGATTTGTATGGTAACTTCTATAAGTCAGCTGCAGCTGCACGATGGACTCATATTATAATAATAATCGCCCCTTCCTCCCGCACAGTGGTCGTTATTATATTATTATTATTAGTATCATCTACATATTACACGTCCATTACTATGATTTTATTAAACGAGCAAGATAAAATGCCAACTAAGAATTTTAGGAAATGCTTAAATCAGAAAGTGAGGCAATATATAATATTACAAATAAATGATCAAGAGAGAAAACGATGTGATTACGAGACGAAAAGAGTAATGTAAATCTGGTAACCGAAATATTACCACACTGCAATAGGTACAAATCTACATTTTACCATTAAAAATGCCGTTGTATAAGAAGTTATATAGTGGCAACGAAAACATTTCTGTTACTATTGTTTTATAAACTTTGAAGTTACATACACATACCGCTACTAAACAATGGTGTTCGTAACCCTTATAAACTGCTACGCTTAAGCTCTTTAAGAAAACAGAGATGTTGCCGTTACTAATTAATTATATAAATTAAGGTTATATAAACATAGTGATCTTAAGGTTGTGGCTGCTATTACATAAACAACAATGTTGATTGGGTGCAGAGGCCACATTTCAATTCAAACAATAAATCTCGATCTGACCTATATTAGTAGTGGTATGTCACAGTCTGTAAGTGTTATATACAGTGTCTGCCAACAAAAATTGGATCTATATAAGAAAATCTTGTAATATTCTGATTGTAAAAAAACTTTGTAGGGCAATCACAACTAGGAACATTTTTTCCTAATACAAATTTTCCATACTTTAACAAATAAGGTCATTTTTGACATGGCATATTTCAAATATATTTTTGGACACAGAACTATGGATCTAACTTTATGGCATACACTGTATTGTTGCAATCAATGCATTAAGCCTGTTACTATCGAAACTATATTCACGTGAGAGTCCTGTAAAGAAAAAATGACAATTCTTGGTAAGCTCTGGAGATCAAACCTATTTTTCTCAGAGACCATCCTTTAGAAAATCTGTAGTTTTGAGTCACTTGGAGTAACTTTCGAGAACTGTCTAGAACGCTCCAAAATCTTCTAGAACTTTCTGTTCGCTAATTCGGCCGACTTCTCTGGAAATGGGTAATATCTCCCACTATTACCCAATATCTAATATGAATTTTGAGGATTTATATATAACAATAATATGCCAGTGAAAGGTATGTTTAGATTTTTAGCAGAACCCCAGAAACTAAACAAGTACATTAAATAAATGCAGCTTATGAACACAATTAAAAACGTGTGATCATTAGGTCAGCTTAGTTGTAAGGGTTCGTTTCAAACCAGAAAGGGTGTATAAAATTTGTCGACGATTAACTTTAATTTTGCCCAGAAGCCGAGGGGCTAAATTGGATTGGAATTGGAAAAGTTCTAAAAACACTATTATTTTCTTTTTGCATACCAAATAGTTTTTTGGTAAGTCTAGTTAAAGATGGTTTCGATGAGTTTTAAACAGCTAAAGATTATTATAAATGGAAAAAAAACTTATGCTTTAAATTAAAGACAAATCTGATGCAATAGCTAAAAGAGAAACCACCATTACCAAATGTAACAATTTTTAATAACTCCATCAACGTAATATTTAGGACAATATCATGTCAGCTGTACTTCAATTTCAAACCTTTTATAGAAAACAATCCGATCAAATAATAAATTAAAACTAATATTTCATGACATTAACAATCGATATGAGTAGTAAAATATAGGTACATGTCCTTTATCAATAAATTCGACTGTTCTAAATATTAAAAAGCAAGATAATGTCACACAACTGACGTGCAATATCCAGTTCAACGATTGCCTTTAACTCAGCTGTGATAGGTTTCTGATTGATCAATCAATAACTGAAATATCACATCAAAAATATCAAGAATTAATTTTTTACTTTCCAAATGTCACACTGTAATGAGCATAACGGAAAAAGATAAAATTAAAGAAGAATATCATTTATAAAATTATAAATTATTATATGCTTCATATTTTCTAATTTAAAGATATTTATCAGAACAAGCTTTCATACTATTATTCACATTCATAACAAATGAATTTCATTGTGTTTTTAACACTTATCATTCAATCTATGCACACCCAGCAATGTATGTGAATGCATAAATCTCGCACCGCCGCGCGTTGCGTTGCTGTTGCGATTTCTTGTTTTACTTTTATTCGAATTCTTTTTTATTTAACTAATAACGTAATCTCATTATTTCCTCCATTGTCTGACAAATTAACTGATCGGATCAGTTCGGAAAACAAAATGGCTCCATTTAATCTAAACAACCTGTAGCATGGGCGCCCGCAGAAGGGGGGCCATGGACCACCTGATAATAATTTGCCACTAACCTCTTATCTGGTTCATTCGCAATAGAGGATGTATATATAGCAAACGTACCTACTCGCAGAGAGCGCAAGCAAGTGCTCCGCGGTTTCGACCCAGCCGCCACCGGTCGGTCGGTCTTTATTTTCTTGGATTAAAAAGTTACACAATGTGAGCCATGTATCTTACCCCAACCTTAAACTGAAGTAACAGAGATACCGCAGGGTAAAGTCAAATTTGTCTTGACTTTGGCATAAACTTATCCATATTGTCACCTTGTTTAAAATGTTTTTTCTACGACCATATTGTTTTTAACATCTCGAGTCTAGTACAGCAATATAATATGGAAAACAAGTTTCTGATTTGGACCCCCTTGAGAAAATCTTCCGTAGACGCCCATGATCCGAAGTTGTAAATATTTTTTCCTCTCCGGACTAGTTGCTCTCTCCGAGTCTTGCTTTATTTTATTCCAGTGACTGCGATAAGCTCGAAGCGCAGTTGGCTTAAAAGCCTTTTGTGCTTACAATGCCGAAATCACTTCTCTATGCTAATATTTTGCTTTCTTATAATAATACATCTATTCATTGTCTATTGTTTACTGTTTAAAGTGTACAATTTTGATGCTAATAATGATTATAATAGCTATGCGTGCTCTTCCTGTAAGGTAGCACTTAATGGAGGATGTGTTGATATTGTTAAAGGCAGGGGAGAAGGAAGAAGGAAAAACGAAAAGGCTACTATACTAGTAATTTGATTTCACTAAAGACATCATGTTATGGAGGTTTTTTAGTGTTATTGTGGGGTAAAATGATGCGGGCTGGCGATAAACAGAAGGTTCGTACCCGTGTTTAAGTGGCACGTGCTCAACTACTCTCACGTTAATTGTAGTGCATCCACTTCCTGTTTGAGCTGAAACTATTTGTCGCTGCTGCGTTACTCCTGCTCCTCTTCAACTCTTGACTGATTCCCACTTCTTGGTTATTATTATTTTCGTTTTGTTTGGTTGTGTATGCATGGTGCAACCGGCATTATAATTTTATGGGTATTTTTTTTGTATGATGTAGATAGTAACATGATGGCGATTTCGAGTAACTATTTATATGTTAACGGTTCTCTTGAATAAAATTTATATATTTTATAGCTGTAAGTGTGGTTTTGAAATTCAAATTTGTGGAAGCTATAAATTTAGAAAACAAACAAAAGGACAATAATTGCCGTTTATTTAAAACGGTGTTTTTTATCTGAACGATTGGAATTATTATATAATTTAACTATTAATGGAGCTTCTGCGTTATTTATTGATTATTTATTAAAAGTAGACAATTCTTAACAGTTCATGTTTGTTGTTAAACTGTACTGCATGTTCGTCTTTTCTTGCTTACCAGGCATGTTCAGGTCATTAAAAGGGTAAAATATATGTACCAACAAACTGGGCTAACTTAGTGCAATTAAGTTATTGTTTCAAGCTTTACTTCGTGAAACTCCTGAAGTTAAATGTGACAAAACAAAACAAATTTCTCAATTAAGCAGTTTTCAAGAATTCGTTTCAAAAACTCAGCTATGAGAAAATAATTTAAGAAAAAATAGACTCGAAAGCCTCACTTTACTACCAGATTTGTTGGGCAAACCAAGCTGAAAATATTTAAGCAGGTGACGACCAAATTACAGATACTCGAGACCTTCTAGATTTAAGTTTCAGCAAAATTCATGACGATACCAAATGTGCTACCAGACGACATACAATACAAAAGCTCTACATTCAAAAAGAGACTATAAATAATCTTATAGGTATAAAAGACACTGGAATTCTCGAAAGAGTTCCACAATTTCAACTTCTCTAAGTACACAATAAATTAGTCTTAACCAGTAGCCACCAGGGCTAAATCTGAGCGAATTCAAAGTATTAAGAAGAATCTTGAGCGTTAAGCAATATCAAACCATGAGACTGATGGCCCAGTTAATTAATATAATATTAAGTGAATATCAAATAAGGTAGCTGAGAAGTTTACCCAGCCACCTTAAAAAGTGAATCAAGACATCTAATGCCACCTAGAGATAATTCTCTGTCGTTTTCTCGTTTTCTGTCTGTATATCACATTACCGATTACAACTTTTTTTTGCGTCTTTCTTTTCAACAAGTCATGTGAGCGATCAAAAATTACACAACCATATCTACGTATCTTTATATGTGAGTTTCTCTTGAAGGTGTACACATCCCATTTCACATCCCACAGACACGTCTTTCTATGTTGCTAGAAAGCTACTGTTTAGCGTTGGTACCAACATGTTAAAAAATGTTGTAGTTAAACTGTTGGCAACAAGCAGTTTCCTATCAACACACTGAACACACATTTCGCGTTGTTGTCAATAATTTAGTCATCATTGCAACTAAAAATGTTGGCAACAACACGAAATATAGCAGTTTTATAGCAACACATTAAAAGGCGTGTCTGTGAGATGCCTGATTTAAGAGAAACTCTCGGTATACTTAAACTTGGATCATTCATACATGGAACTTACTACCAATTACATTGATTTTACACAATAGTACTAATGACAAAGTACCTTAAAAAACCACTCGTAAAAAAGTATAAACTATTTTCCTTTGCTATACCCTCGAAGAATATTTGGATCTATGCCCAAAAGCTTGACTATTCCAATAAAGTTTGGAATCTGGTGCAGCAAAAACAACAATTGCTATTGCATATTATTTATTAGTAAGGATAAACGGGCACGTTCAGTGTTCCATCTTTTATAAAATCAGTTTACAATATGTGTTAAGGCAAAGCACAGTGGATGCTGGTTTAATTTTATTTTAACATCCAAAACTGAACTTCTGTTTATTATCTTTGCTTCTTTATTGTAAATTCATACAATTTTATTTTTAATATAATTTTAATTATCTTGTCTATCATGAAAAACAACATTTACCTTTATAAAGCTAAATAAATCCCAGGGCTGGCTGCAACAATATGCATAAGAGATGTCTTGGCCAAAGGTGACCGCTGGCTTAGAATCGACCATGTACGCTAAGATACAATATGATGAATAGTAATTCATCAAAAAGGACGTTAGCACAGCAACGCAGATACTAAATCCAGAAAACCATGAACTGCAGAACAAGGTAGATATTACCAAATATTGGAGAATACAGAAAAACTGATTGTGGAAAAACCAGAAGAACTCTCCGAGCAACATCTGTGGAAGTATACATTGATGACGTCTATTGATCTTCACATAAACTACGAAAATGTCAAAAGAAGGACGATGATTTGAAAATTTTCAATAGATGGATTAAGAATGGAGTTAGACTTACCAGCCAAGAAGTATCCGATGGAACACGCATCAACTGGTCTTGTCAAAATTACAGATAAAAACTGTTATGGAATAACTTTTTGGGACAAAGAAACCTTTTGGTTAAGAAGTCCAGAAGAATCCAGCGGAGCCAACTGTCGCGGTAATATTGAAGGATGGTGCAAGAAATGCAACGCAAAAAATACCTACAACTACAGGACCCTTTGGTGAACCCTTTAAAAGAATGGCAATAGACATCTTTGGACCGCGTCCTACAGCAGAAAAGGGAAGAACTACCTAGTGGTGATTATGGATTATTTTTCGAGCTTAATTCCGACCAGGAATTAAATTCAAATTCTAACAGTGGCAAGAATTGATGAAAATCATTGGTATCAAAAAAATATGTACAACATGTATATCTAACCGCAGTCAGATGGAATGGCTGAAAGGCCCAACAAAACGGATTGCCAGTATCTGTCTCCGAAAATGTGTTGCTACCCTATAGAAATGCAGAATGCAGCTACAGTCCATCGATGATGGTTACTAGTGGAAAGATGAAGCTTCTTCTGATATTCTGTTTGGAAAATCACCTTCAAATGAAGAGGATAAATGCGTTATTCCCCAGTAAATAAAAGGTTTGTGTTAAAAACTTGTCGAGGCGTGTTTGCCTAACAATGTCTGAAGGTCGTAGAACCAGTCTTTTTTTGAAAATTTCAAGATGATTGAAGAATCTCAGCGTTTGTATTGAGTTATTGCAGCTGAACAAGTTACGACTTCACAATTCTTACAATAACTATTTAGCTATTTAACAAGAGAGAATAATGGAGAAGACTAATTGTTTTAAAACGACACGGATAATGATTTTACTTACAAAAAAGAATGGTTCACCATCATTGGAACAGATTGCTTTAGAAGGGACTACGTGGCCATAATAAACGAATTCAAGAATTTCTTCCCTGACAAAACATGAGAACATAACAATTTCTACTTCCACAAAAAATTCAATAGGCGGAAAAGTATACTACTATCTAATTAAACTTATATTCCAAAGGACTGACTTTCATAACGTTCCCCATCAGTTACATGGGGCCCATATTTATTATAATGCTGACAAATACTGTCATTTAGACCTTGTCTGTCTGTTAGATCCTATTTTTGGAGGTGCCCCGACAGTCAATCTCACCAAGTCTGCCCAGATAAATTATATAGAAGATCAGGGGGTGATCTGCCGCAGAGCGATAGACATGGACAGTGCGGCTTGTTGTACAGGTTTGGACCTATTTCTTACAGTAAGCCACCGAAAGGACTACTACGTGTGACTTAATGAAGATCAAGGAATCGGCTCTATAATCAGAACCCTCATAAAAGAACTAAATGCCAACGCAAAGACAAGAATTGAAACGAGTCACAAGCTCACGAAAAAGAATATGCGTCTGCAGGCATACCACAGGGTGACAATCCAAGTCCAACACTGTTTAGTTTGGTAATCAATCTAATTAAGGGTATAAGAAAATCCAGAAAGAGTCAACAAAATAATACAAACAATAGGATATTTACCATTGCAACAAATGAACGGCTTAGAAGCAAATTAATAGCAGACGGCTGACCAATAGAATAAGTCATCGGAATTAACTACTTAGAAACGTTAAATTATCTCCAGTAGACGAGATCAATTCAATACTCAAGAGTGAAACAGCGAAAACGGCAGCAGTATCGGATGCTTTGTCGCTCGCAAATAATGACATTTTTGGATTCACCTAAGGTCATGGTCAAAGCTTAGCAATTTTTCTAAGACACCCTTCGCCATTTCTGATTCAAGAAAAAGGTCAAGGCTAAAGCCAAAAATTCAAAAGTTACAAGTCAAATCATGCTTGAAGACAATATACGAGAACGAAATAACTATGATGTGTGGCAGACCCCGGAAAAAACTAAAAGACTACTGAACGTGTCAGAACAATTAAGAGACAGCCAGTAAACGACAGGTCAAACCAATAGTATAAAAAGTTTATTTGGAGGGTCCTCTGCCTATTACCAGAATATGTTATTAGAGTACATCCACTCTGCTGCCAGATCAAGATAAATGCCATAAAAACGGCATCACATAGTTTGCAAAAGTTCTCCAAATAGACGTTGTTACTAGAGTGGGATAGATAGCGTCGTATAAAGACGGCCACTTCATTGAGGTACGTTATGATACTCCACTTTGACAACGGGAAGTTGAGTATTTTATTGACACATAGATTGCCACGACGTTAACAAAACGTAAAAAGTCTATGAGGCTGGATAGGTTATATTGTTACAAATATACGGGGTGTCCTGTTTAACAGTCTACACTCAATTATTCGGACAAGCTTCAGGCTATAGTAATGGAGTTAAAAAAACTTCTACTTTACGAAATCAGTTTTAGAACTTATTTTCGAACATATACTGGTTCCGCACATGACGTCATCGGGATTTTTAAAATAGGACGATTAGGTACGGATCGATTTGAAACGGTCGATAGCAAGTGTGATTCTGAATAAAAACGTATTAAGGTGCCACATGTCTACTGTGCATAATATCGGAGCTAGAACTAATTAACGGGATCTGTTTCGTTTAACAGTCTACAGGTCTACACTTAATTATTCGGACAAACTGCTGGCAATGGAATTAAAAGAACTGTATATTTCGACCTCTAGTTTACCAAATCAGTAACAGAACCCATATTGGAACTTGTGTTGGTACCGGTTATGCCGTCATCGGGTTTTTTTTTAAATAGATCCATTATGTTTGAAGCTTTAATTGGTTGTAGCTTCGTTATTATGAATTGTAGCCCTATGGTACCTTAATACTCTTCTAGTCAGAATCACACTTGGTATAGATCTTCATACTTAAAGCCTAATAATCCCATTAAAAAAAATCCGATGACGTCATGTACGGTACCAGCACATGTTCTGAAATGGGTTCTAATACTGATTTCGTAAACTAGCTGTCGAAATATACAAAGCCTTTTTAATACCATTGCTATAACCTACAGCTTGCCTAAATGATTAAGTGTAGATTGTTAAACAGTACCCAGTACAAAGCAATAGCACCAGATCTGGGAAGTTGACGAGTTACCTAGTCTACCTATGAGTTTTCCTAGAGTCTACCCTGCCGCCGCTAAATGAGTATTACTCATGCATACTCACCTACTTTTTACTACTACAGTTTTATAATGCGCAACGCCGCCAGCTGTAAAATGAAATAGTGGCCCAGTTTCCGCTACAATTGAATTCATAGGAGATTGAATTCGAGTCTAACTACTCAACTAGACTAATTGACTGAAATAGGAATCAACAGAATAACACTCTAGGTACGTATTGACAAAAAGTCATTTTTGTATCAGAAAAATGTACACATACAGGGGTTAATCCAATCAGATTCGTTAAAAATTTTTAAAATTCAACCATATCAGTAACGTTCTATTGTCCTGGAAAGCTATTGTCTTTGCAGATTTTCTATAACCCAGAGCGATTTAAAGTGCTTTCCGGAAATACACATTTTCATTCAGACACTTCACGTCAAAAGGTGACATTTAAATTAAAACGAGAACGCGCGCACACACGCTTACACGTATAAAACATACATACAACCCAAAGCCAACTCTACATGAACTTTCTCTCCGGTATTAACTTACATGCGGGGGCTGGAAATATTTTGATATTATTAAAGGGAGGCTTGTATTACAAAAAGGAAGTGAGAAAATAAATCAACCTGAACGTGACATTTTGAGGACATCCTGATGATATTACCAGGGTGTTATTGTCGTGTAAATACAAAAGCTCCTGTGATCTCTTTATTATGCGCGCCAGCCGATGTCGAAGATTTGCTGTTTTCGGGCCCGTGACGCGAGACGACGATGATGATGATGTGTTATATAGGAAAATACTGCTTTGGACGTCTTTGCAAATTGGTTTTTCTCTGTATATTCAGTAGCCGCGCGCTTGGTACGGTAAATTTGTACGCTTAATTATTATACTTAAGACTTACCAACTTACCCATCCACCCACCGACCGTCGAGAAAAGCGACGCGACCCGATTAAACTTTACCGCTTTATCTTTTAAGATGATTATAATGGACTTTAACAGATGCAAAATTGCTTACTGAATTTAGCAACAAAGTAACGAGTTCTAGTGTCCCCAGACGTGTCTTCAATTATAAATGCACCCTCTTAGTCACAATCCTTGTAACATCCTTCAGATCCTAACTAACTTATGTTGTTATTCTGTCTCCTCCACGAAATCCCCGATTCTTATTTAAGAGACAGAGCATTCGCCTAGTGGTGGAGGCGGTGGAATATAGTCTACACTTGCAAACAGGAAAATAATGCATCACGTCGAGAGAAACATATAAAATTCCGTATGCGGAGAGCGTACACTTATTACCTGTGTTTTTGTGCTGAAACACAGTTGGAATATTTCCAAAAGTAGAGCACTATTTATGAGCAAGCCCTCTCACTCCGCACTCTACTTACATGTAGATAAACGGCGACAAAAGCGTGGCTTTTGAGAACTTGCTGAAATTGCATTTTCACTTCGGCTAGAAAATGAACAGAAAATGCAAAAATATTATATAAAACAAGCCGTAGGTAATCTTTTCCAACATGACGTTGTAAAAATTTTACCCCGTTGAATAATTTGGCGAAATTTATGTTGATGATGATATATTGACATAAAAAAGATTTATTTAGCGTGAAATTGAAATGCTCGGGCCTCATACGAATTTCAAACTAACTTATGAATAATGAGTCAGAAAATATTTTATACTTTACTCTTCTTCATCGTTCTGTTTTTCATAGACTCAATTTTCCAATTTGATAATGTAGTAGGTAGTAGTAGTAGGTTGGCGGTAATTGTTGGTTATTATTAGGCAATCGAATAATCCTCAAGCTTTAATGTCTCTGATGTATTGAAATGATATCGTTGAAATCGTTTCAGCTTATTGCTTCCATTTAAAACAAATTTTAGGTTAATTGAGATTTATTATTAGGGTCTGAAGCTGTATAGCTATTATATATGATGTTATTGCTTGTTCTACAAGAGGGTGGAGTGATCTACTCCTACTTTGTTCGACTTGTTCGCGGTGCAATGTAGTAGTTGTAAAACAACGATAATTTGATTAAGGAGTACACGATCGTGATAGGTTTTTTTAAAGGGCGGTTGAAGATTTTATTACTTTACTTCTTAGTATTTTCGCATTTCATTGGTAATGTAAAAATGTTCCGATAATCCGGTGTGTGTAATCTATTTTAATAAAAATTTAGAATAACGCATATTATAAATTCAATTACGCAATGTCCACGGCATGATTACAATAAAAAACCCTCGTGACAAATGGTGGAGGTGCCGGTTCAGAGGATACATATCTCTTTATTGCTTCATTAACTGCTTTGTCATCGATTCATTATTGCATTATCGATAAATACCATCAAATCTGGACTCTTATGAGAGGACGAGGGTGGGGGCAACTAAAACAAAATAATTAGGACGTTTGAATAATATGCATTAGATAATCGATTTTCATTTTATTAAGAGCACCTTTTCGTAACTCATCATACGGATGTTGCCAGGATGGAGTGAAAAGGGATCATCGAAAGCTCGGAACTGAGAAATTTACAGTTACAGACATTCTATTAGTAACAAAAACGCGATGTGAACATGCTTTTAATAGCTCTTGGCTGGGTGATTTTAGACAGTTGTAATTCCATTATAGAAAGCGGCAAAAAATCGGTAGTACCAAAAAAAAACAATAAAATCCACCATCATCATAACTTTTGAATTTTTAGTTTTCTTCATGCTTACAATACAGGTCCTCGTGACAAATGGTGGAGGTGCCGGGTCAGCAATCCTTGATTTTATTTTAAGATTTTGTAATTTCATGTAATACCACTACCACTTGCCAGAATACTAAATTAAGTATTTCTGTATTGGCAGAACAGACCCAATAGACAATTTTGAGCAGTTTTCTTGTGCCGCCATCTATTGGATTCTTCTGTCATTCTGACCAGATAATGAATACTCTTTTCCTATTGATGTGACTACACGATGTTAGGCGATTTCGTGAAACGTTCAAAACTAAAGTTCTCTGGATTTAATTTTTTTATTTAAAGTCGTGGATAAAACAAGGCTTAAAATATTTTCTTATAATCATGATGAGTATATTGTCTGGTAACTCTTATCGATCTATTCTCATTCTTGACAAAACGAATTAATTGCACTGTAAGTTTTTACTTCTTTTTATTCCAAAATTTTAAGATTTGACATATATATTTTTCCTGTAGTATATATTCCTATATATCATTCCCATCGTATATTGAAACTTGTAGACAGTTTTGTAAATCATTGAATAGTTTCATACAATGAAATATAATATAAATATAAAGATTAGTTAAAGTTTCACAAGTTTTATTAATATCTTAACATGACAATATTGTTTCGACACTTTGTGTCATTATCAAAGGTAGATCAGATTGATAAACAAACACGTTGCTAAGGATAAATACATACAGAAAATAGGTAACTAGATACAATACATAACAAAAACTAAATATCTAACACTTCTAATAAAGGAGAATTACTAAGCTCAGTTTGTTCATTCATTAAAGGTACTGTGCGTTTATGTCTGTATATTTCAAAAGCTTCTAAAATGTCTAATTTGTGTTTGTCGTTGCAAAAATGTAAGAATTTAATGTTGTTTTGAGGTGTCATTGGGTGGTTCTGTTCCAAAATGTGTTTAGCATAATTGCTTTATAAGTTTAGCTGAGAGTAGTAATTCCCATTTTATTTATTTCCAATTGCAATCCCTATTAATGAACAGGCCAGTCAATAATAACTATTAAATTTTCAATTTAAAACTCCAACACAACTCTGACTACTCAACACGAATAGCAATTAAAAAAACTTCCTCTCATTTATATTCCTTTCAGGTCAAGTATTATAACTATTTAATCCAAGCATAATGATTTAACAAAAAAAACTACTGAATATGAGAGAAAAGAAAAACTAGTTTGGATAGCCCTCCAGTTTCAGCATTTCAGCAAAAGGGTTAATCCAAACTTATACACGTAATAACCTGAAAATAATTAGAATTTTAATAAAAGTTCAGCTTCGCCCTGGCGAAAAGTCTCCCAAAAAAATAAACTGCTAGAAATAAACACGAATTCACCGGAAGTGGCTCCAGACAGCGGAAATACACTCTGCCTCCTGATTATTTATTATTATGGCGTAAAAACTTTTTTTTTGAAGGGGATGCATTGTGTTTCACTCTAATATTCGTTGGTTTTATTACGCATTTTTTTATTACACACACATGTATATGCCAGAGTGCGAGATTTCACACACCCTCAAAATGTGAACTCATAAACGGAAAAATTTGTATGCGTGATACTTTTTTTATATCTATCGCTGAATTTCCAACTAAAATAAAATTTTCCAAAATAAATATTTTTCTCGGCACAAGCTGCAGCTCATGGGAAGATGATGAAATGGAGGAATTCTACTACTCACTCTTGCGATCAAACGTACCAAATATATTATTCAATTCAAATTGGTTATTCACCCTTCAAAGGGTATAAGCAAGGCAATAGGGAATCTCGACACAAATTACTGAAATTGCCTTTCGGATGACCGTGGTTAGAACTAAACTGGACGACTATTGGGGCGGACAGTGCATTTTTCGGATCTTCCTCTCTCTGTGAGTATGTATGTGAGTGCTACAGACAGTTCTAGGGGATATGGATGTGATGCATGGGCACTGTGCCCTCTCCTCTCGCTCGGTGAAAACCACTTTTGGCTTACGTGTGAAGTGGTGAATTCGAGCAGCTCGACTGTTACATAAAAGGAATGCTCTTAATAGATTAAATGCTTTTTGGAAATAATCTTTTTCCTTCTTCTTAACATAAAGTTTCCTAGAGGAACTTAGCGAATCTTCTTTTTTACACACCCCCAACTTTAGTTTTTTATGGCTCTTTATCTCGATGCATTTTTCAGACTTGAATTTGCGAATATTAAAATAAATTATTTTATTTATATATTTATAATTTAATAATTATAGAGACAATTGTCCAAAACCACAAAAATGACCCTAAATAGCTTAAGGTTATGCTAGAGTGGATAAACCTTAAGTTAACTATTAATAAAACAAAATTCAATTAAAGCTGAGAATGTATTCAAATGTCTAAAACAGTATTGTATTTTGTTTAAAAACGTTCGTATTTAAAAACGACTTCTGTCATCGGTTAATTGTTTAATATTAAAATATGGGTAAGTTTTAAAATATAAGCGTTTCGTTAGTTTATAATTTTCATGATTTTGATTATGAAGTTAAAACTAGTTCTTCTAATTAGGATCAACTTGGTGATGTAAAGTTTCTTATGTCGTTACGTTAGCTAGTTTTTAAGAACTTATCAGATTAATTTTTAATAAAACTATTTCAAATGTTTTATTATGTGTTCATGATTCATTTAGGAGATAAAATTATTATATAAGAATTAGTAACCGACATTGTATAATCGTTCGTCATCTTTGTACATAATCTTGTGTATATTTAAATAAATTATATAATACCTATGATGTAAACAAAGTGTCTATTTTTAATTTATTAGATCAGAACAGGTCAATCTGAACCATGTAATCAAAGAGAGCACTTATTGCGATTTTCAAATAGTAGCAGTTATATTGTAAAGTATTAACGTAAGTCTTGTTTAAATTGTATACAAAATTTAAATTAAAAGATGTAAAAGTGAATTAATTACATTAAAGTGTTGGGTTGCGTCCCAAACAATTTAGTTAACACTAAATCCGATAATGCTGTTTTATTAGAAGATGTATTTATTCGCCGAAATTACTGGAGTGTATAATAAAAGTAGCTCCTGGAAATTATAATTCAAATGCATTATTAAAAGTAAAATGTCAAAATTTAGCCGTTATAAAATAAGAAAAAGGTATTCTACGAGTATTAAAATAAAAAGGCAAAGTTTAGCCGTTTATCAAATTCAGCAAACAACTGAATTTATCACGTGTTTGTAAAATTTTCTAAACCGGCCGACGCGAGCTATGACATTGGAAATGGTATCAGAGTACAAAATATGTAAAGTAATAATTGTGACGCAAATTGAGTTAATTCCAATTCTTATTTCCTTATAAAAATATCCACTATGAACAAGGTCATGTTTAAATGGAAAACTTGAAGAAATAACACGAACTTCTGGAACTTTAACAGGCTTTATAACCCTTAAGGGGGAGAAGTTGATCTTATAACTTCTTATACAGTCTAATAATGTCGGGAACTACACTTTAAAAAGACAAAGCCCACAATAAATAGTACACCGTACGGAATAATTTCTCTTGGTGCTGACACGCAACTACTGTTCTCAATATATATGCCAGTTATTGATGTAACTACTATTACTGGAATTACAGTGGACTGGGTGCCGGAGGCTATCAGACTTATGTACAAACCACAATACTCTCTTATCTTTGGAGCCGTTTTTATCTTTAATTTAAAATAAACAACACTTTAAGCACTCTTTCTTTATTTAGTCTATTCCAACCCGAGACAAGAATACCCTGTTGTCTTTGGAGCCCGCTTTTATCTTGCCTTTAATTTAAAATAAATAACATTTTAAACACTTTTGATTTATTTAGTCGATTCCTGCTCGAAACCACAATACGCTGTTATCTTTGGAGCCCGCTTTTATCTTTTATTTTGCTTTAAAAAAATAACTCTTTAAGCACTCTTGTTTTATTTAGTCGATTTTTGTCCTAAACCACAATACGCTGTTATCTTTGGAGCCCGCTTTTATCTTTTATCTTGCCTTTAATTTAAAATAAATAACACTTTAAGCACTTTTGATTTATTTAGTCGATTCCTGCTAGAAACCACATTACGCTGTTACCTTTGGAGCCCGCTCTTATCTTTCCTTTTGCTTTAAAATAGATAACTCTTTAAGCACTCTCGTTTTATTTAGTCTATTCCTGCTCGAACCATAATACTATGATGTCTTTGGTGCCCGCTTTTATCTTGCCTTTAATTTAAAATAAATAACACTTTAAGCACTCTTGTTTTATTTAGTCGATTTTTGTCCGAAATCACAATACGCTGTTATCTCTGAAGCCCACTTTTCTCTTTTATCTAGCCTTTAATTTAAAATAAATAATATTTTAAGCACTCTTGTTTTATTTAGTCGATTCCTGCCCGAGATCACAACGCGTTGTTTTCTTTGGAGCACACTTTTATCTTTTATCTTGCCTTTAAGTTAAAATAAATAACTTTTTAAGCACTTTGGTTATCTTTGGACGCTGTTATCTTTGGAGCTCGCTTTTATCTTTCATCTTGCCTTTAATTTAAAATAAATAATATTTTAAGCACTCTTGTTTTATTATTTCGTCGATTCCTGCCCGAGATCACAACACGCTGTTATCTTTGGAGACAGCTTTTATCTTTAATTTAAAATAAAAACACTTTAAACACTCTTGCTTTATTTAGTCCATTCCAACCCGAGACCAGAATACGCTGTTGTCTTTGGAGCCCGCTTTTATCTTGCCTTTAATTTAAAATAAATAACACTTTAAACACTTTTATTTTATTTAGTCGATTCCTGACCGAGATCACAACACGCTGTTTCCTTTGGAGCACACTTTTATCTTTTATCTTGCCTTTAAGTTAAAATAAATAACTTTTTAAGCACTCTGGTTATCTTTGGACGCTGTTGTTATCTTTGGAGCCCACTTTTATCTTTTATCTTGCTTTTAATTTAGAACAAATAATACTTAGGCACTCTTGTTTTATTTCTTCGATTCCTGCCCGAGATCACAACACGCTGTTATCTTTTATCTTGCCTTTAATTTAAAATAAATAACTTTTTAAGCACTCTGGTTATCTTTGGACGCTGTAGTTATCTTTGGAGCCCACTTTTATCTTTTATCTTGCCTTTAATTCAGAATAAATAATACTTTAAGCATTCTTGCTTTATTTAGTCGATTCCTGTCCGAGATCACCACACGCTGTTATCTTTGGAGTCCTCTTTTATCTTTCATCTTGCCTTTAATTTAAAATATAGAACACTTTAAGCACTCTTGTTTTATTTAGTCGGTTCCTGCCCTAGACCACAATATGCTGTTATCTTTAGAGCCCGCTTTTATCTTTTATTTTGTCTTTAATTTAAAATTAATAACACTTTAGCACTCTTGCTTTATTAGTCGATTCCTGTCCAAGATTATTTGTTTACATTTTTGATAATTAAAATATCACTCTAACACAGGTCACATAAAAGAATTTTACGCAATTCAACAGCATACCGATATTTAATCAAAAGCGCTACTATGAATTTAGTTGCAGCGACAATTAAACTACCACTTTATTTCACACAGACCGGCATTGCGCATTATACAACTGCGCTGAACCAATTTCGCATAATTTTTTTATCCAACTAAGTAATAACAAAACGAGTGTAAAACTTGTACAAATTGCAACTCCATAATGTCCCAATTCGCAGCTTTCATTATTCTTGATGAGTGTTCTTTACATATTGAGACCTATGTAGCTTTTGAAGTTATTTTTTTTACTTTACAAATGTAAAATAGCCTTTTTTGTGTAGAACTTGAAATTAAAGTTTTCATGCCCATAATAAATTATTTTCTTTATTTCGTATGTGTATACGTCACACTAAATACCGGCCTCAGACGGCCTGATCATTCCTCGTACTCATACGAAATCAATAGATGCGAAGGATGTTTCGAAAAACATACCTCATGTAAAAGAGACTTTTGAACTAACGCAGTATTAAAATCGTAAAATTCAATTCAGACAAACAAATGTTCCAGTATGGAAATTGAAGGAAAACAATTCACATCATAGAGAGAGAGTTCATGACAGATAAACCCTACTACTTGTTAAGAGTTAAACGATTTCCTTGAAAAATGGGAATTTTCAATTTGGATTATTTAACTTCAAATATATATTCTTTCCTTTTGCGTTACAAGTGAATAGAAGAAAAAACAAATTTACAACCAAATAACATTATTCTTCCTTTAGAGAACTTCCAGATAGCTGCAGATAAATCTTAAAGGTAACCTTTAAAAAAGTAATGTAACAGAAAAACGAACAGTAAGGATAAGCAAACATTAAAAATTCCCGAATTCCTGAAGGTAAGTAATTATTCTTGTTCACGAGGAGTGTTCGATATAGAAAAGTGAGGTTAAGCGAGAATATTGTTGCGATCATTAATATTTATACACCTTATTATACTTGGAGTGTAATCGGTTTAAAGCAAAATACGTTTCTAAAAGACTGCAGAAACGTAATCGCATTCCATAACTATTCACCCCTGTCACATATGGAAATCTACGGAATTCGCACCCTCAGAGTCACAAAAGCTCGCCCCTTTATACTTTAGGGGATGATTTTATTTAAATCTTAACGGAATACCTTCACGTGTCACCATTGAATTTTAAAATTACTAGACTTCCCTAATGTTAGTTCTTTGTTGTGTGCCAACTGTTAATTAAGAATCAACCAGAATACTAATTTTTTTCTGTTTTCCCAAGAATTCTTGGCAAATATTGAAATTAAAAGTGTTAGAGCTGTCGTTCTTGTACATAGTCTCTGCTCGAGATGTTACAAAGTGATTATATGCGTGGTAGCTTTTAAGTGTTTTTAAGTGCGAGATGTATAGAATGCAAGAACTGTCCAATCTATAAAAGTAATGCAACAATCGAAGACAATGTACTTTACAGGCTATTGTCCCGATTGTCCCTGAAAGTGCTGTTGTCAATGGCTCACAACTTGCATTCATTACGTAGATACGGACTGATACTAGGCAACGAGAATAATAAAACAAGTTGAATAAATATCCTTAAATCAAAAATAAGTTTATGTTTTATTTGATCTTAATAAAATAAGTAGATTGCCCTCAAAAGCTAACTCAACAGCTCCCGCAACTACATTTCGTGACCCCTCGTTCCTGAAGAAAAATTTAGCAGCACTGGTCTTTGCCTGCTACCCTGAATTCTCCAGGTGAACCACTACTAGTTCTCCCTTCATCGTCTGTCATCAACTACTACTCGACGTCTGTCATCGTGAGATCCTGCTACCTGCTTCGCTTGCGTGACTTGTCGTGGCTGGTTAGAGGTGACCGTTGGAACCGGAACTAGTGCTCCTTCTCATCCGATAAGTTTCAAATTATTTTTACTAACTTATTTAATATTTCAAATGGCGACTGTCAAAGTTCCATTTCCAGTTTTTACGAGTAACGATATCGACCTGTATTTTATTTTGGTGGAAAGATACTTTACTCGTATGCTGATCAACGATGAGCTCGCCAAATATCATTTGTAAACACTAAACTTGCCTTTCGACGTTTTAAGAGCTCATCGCGACTTGACCGTTAACCCCCTAGACAACGACCATACACTACCTTGAAACGGGCAGTGATAAAATCTATCCTAGGACCACGAGAATCTCGAATTAATAACCTTTTGGAGACTCTTCAATTCTCTGGTAGTGTCACAGATCTGGATTTGACTGAGGAATTAACCAAAGACCTTTTAATAGCTAAACTAAGAACCTAAAAGACTACGTATTTGAATGACTATATACACTGTAAAAACTCTAAACAGCAAGAATTGTAAACTACAAATGTAGGTATGTAGAGTATACATATATACTGTATGTAGTGCCTGTAATCAAGGATGGCGGAGGAAACTGGAGGAGCCGAATCAATAGCTAAATTAGACACATCTATGGTAAACCAACTATAACGCAAAAGATCGTGGTACAGATGAAACCGAAGAGAATTTCAAAGAAGGTCTTGAGGTGGAGGAGATAAGAAAACAGGAGACGACCGAAAAAGAAATAGCTAGAAGCAGTGAAAATGGATCTGAGAAAAGTAAAAGAAGTAAAAAAAAAAGGAAGAACCTACTGAAAAAAATAGAAACCATATGCCTATAAGGCACAGAAGTCCTAGGCCCGTAAGGCCTTAAGTGTTGCTTTATTTACGAGGTGAGTAAATTAAGTAATGAGACTGATTTTTTTCAATTTTTTTATTCGAATAGAATTACAATTCAATATTGTCTCCCTCAAAATAACTTCCTTGGGAAGCCACACAGCGCTGGAGACGGTTCTTCCAATCCTCATAGCAGTGCTGGAACTCGGATACTGGAATAGCCTTCAGCTGGTTGGTTACAGCCGTTTGAATGTTTTCGAGTGTCCCAAAATGAGTTCCTTTGAGGTGGTTTTTCAATTTAGGGAAGAGGAAAAAGTCACAAGGACTCAAGTCAGGCGAATGAGGCTGAGGAGCCACAGGAATGTTTTTACTGGCCAAATACTCGTTTATTGAAATTGCTGTGTGACAAGGCGCATTATCGTGATGCAACACCCAGTTGTTCTTGATGTTTGATCTCACACGAATGACCCTTTTTCGAAGTTTTTCAAGAACCTCTCGGTAAAAGTGTTGATTGGTCGTTTGGCCTTGAGGCACAAACTCTTTGTGGACGATTCCCTGGCTATCGGAAAACCAAATCAGCATGCATTTGATCTTCGACTTGCACATTCTTGCTTTTTGGGCCTTGGGGAGGTTGAAGTGTGCCACTCCATGCCCTGACGCTTGGTTTCCGGGTCGTACTCAAACACCCAAGATTCGTCACCAGTAATGACACGTTCCAGAAAATGGGGATCATTTCAATCGATTCCAAAAAGTCAAAGCACCTTTCCCTCCTGATGTCTTTTTGGTCTTGCGAAAGGTTTTTTGGAATCATTTTTGCGCAGATTTTTCTCATTCCCCATTCATTGGTCAAAATCTGATGAACGGTGGTGTGAGTCAAATTCAACTCTTCCCCGATCATTCTAACTGTCAACCGACGACCTGAACGCACAAGATCCCGGATTTTGTTGTCATTTTCATCGGTTCTTGAAGATGAAGGCCTTCCGCTTCGTGGTTCATCTTCAATCGACTCTCTTCCTTCTGAAAATGCCTTAAACCACCGAAACCTGAGCCCTTGACAAAACACTGTCCCGTAGGCCTGCTGAAGTTTTCCAAAAGTTTCCGTTGCACTCATTTGCAAGTCTGAAGCAAAACCTGATAGCACACCGTTGCTCGAAATTGTTGTCACTCATTTTTAGAACGCACTAGAAAAAACTGTTTCACGAAAAAAAATCGTTACGGACAACCAAATGACTTTAGCGAGTTCAAAGTCGTACTGAAGGCGTATCACATGTTCACCTGCCGCTCCCCCAACTCCCGCGTCCGAAGTGTAGCCAGATCGAACGCTACGTTGCCAGTCTCATTGCTTAATTTACAAACCTCGTATATATGAACTGAAAATTATGGTTTTAAAAAAGCTCAAGCCCTAAGAACAATGGCCACGAGTTGAGAATTATACACACTCAAAGTGGTGTAGATTCCAAGTCGTTTTGGATACTTTTTGGATTCAATGACTCTGAAGAGTATTAGATCGGGATACCATAGACTGTATAAACATTATAAACAATACTTAGGATCTGAAAATTACAAACTGTGGACCCAAAGTTGAACTACATTATAAGGATAGTGATTTTGATTCTAAACTTTAACACCTGATAGATTATAAAGACTGTGCACTCGTGCACATTAAATAATAGTGCTGCACACTAAAGGCTGCAGATTTGAGAAGTACGAATTATACCTTATAGTATTATAATTAGTCCTTATAGTCTAGGTTAGACTATAACTTTCTCTCAACTTTTGTGTAGTGTAGACTATAACAACATACCAAGGATATATTACATACTTAGGATTGTGAAGCTATGTACTATGAAGTAAGATTCTGAGTAGCTCTATGCGCCTCACGGACTTTGAGAAGTATTTATAGACCATCAAAACTATGGAGTAAAATATTATAGATTTTAAGGCCTATACAAAATTTAAAATCTGTGTGTATAGCAAAAGCTGGCAATAATGATTACGGATTCTAAGACCTATGAACTGCAACTTCTTGCAGTATAAGGTATAAACTTTAAACGATTACGAATATAAGTCTACAGGCTCTGTGGTCTGACCTATTTGTTAGTCCAATGTAACCGATCTACTTCGTGCGCCTATTCGCACTACTGACAGATTCATAACAGATAAAATCCGGAGGCATCACTAGCGTGTAACTTTAAAACTTCTTTAACCAATTATTTATAACTTTATTATTTTTGTTTGGTTGGTACGAACTTTACAAATCTTTGTTCGGCGTGTTGTTTATCCTATTATAATCAAAGAAATATAATTTTAATTAAAGCCTTTTTTATTTTCATTCCTCACCAATAAGCAACAACTATATTATGAACAATTAAACTTTAGTGTTTAGTTATTAACGTTTTAATTTTCCACTTGTAACATCCGTGAAATTAGATGCAAGATTAAAAATACAAATATGAATGAGTTCTTATTATAGAACCATTTCTGTCTTTATTAGCCATAATTAATGTTTATTCTTGTTTACTTCCTTATTTATAATTTTTCTTCTCCTCCTCTCTCCCCAATCCGCGTCCGCTTCATTCGCGTTACAACAAGGAAGTGATAAACAAAAAATCCCTTCTTAAAATCCTCCAGGAAAGTTTTTCACCTGTCTTATTTGGTACGGTGAAAAATTGTGCTCGTTATAAAGAAAATGCGTTCTAAGGCTCTGTGCAAGAAGAGAAAACACTGGTTTAAGAGTGTGGAAATTTCCATTTTTTCACTAAAATATGCAAATTTCCTTTTGATAAATTTTGTTGGTCTTCCCTAATATGCAATATGCATATAATTCCACACGGCTTATGATGTTATTACTTGTAGTCGATGCGCAGGAAATAATCGAGCGGCACAACACACACCCAAAGTTTCTTCCAATCTCCCTCAGAAGCATCGATTTTCAAGATAGAGAAGAAGGAAAAAAAGAGATAAAAATAACGAAAGCATTACGAGACCAAAAATGTACAATGCTTAATCTGGTTTGAAATAAGAGACGGTTGATTTATTCATGGTCGAATGCTCAATACACCTTAATCTTGAGATATTGTAGCCGGATTCGTCTCGAACCGGAATGATTGATGGACCATTAAAAAGTTTTTAAAAAATTCCTTTGATTGAAATACTAGGGTTTGTTTACGTTATTTATTGACAGATATTTTTGCTTTGGTTCGATTGGGTTGTTGCCATCAGTAAATAATTTAATGAGATACGATTATGGGATCCTATTGTTAGAATGAATACATTTAAAAAAAGAAACTTATTTTCTTCGTCTTTGACGTTCACGTTGTGGTTAGCTGCATCCATTCAGAGTTCTGTAAAGAGGTTTGTAATTACAGATAAAAAGAATTTTAGGGACTTGTTACTGGAAGAGTTTGTCATTCTACATTATTTTTACACCTAAGATATGGAATAGATCAAATTGTTTGCCTCAAAGGTGGCTTCGTTCGTAGAGTCATTCGGAAGTCGACTTGGTAATTTACTCCATAATAAATGAACAACTAGTTAGTTATCAACACCACTTCAACTTCAGTTAGTTACTCAGCTTCTGTACTGATAGATACTGCGAAATTCTTTCTTCAGTATCTCAGCTTTTTAAACAACTGCAAAAGCCTGTAACCTGGCACATTCTCTGCCTGGCTGAGAAAACATAACCACTTGTCGAAGAAACCAATGTAAACAAAGGCAAACGAAATAAAAATTTTAGTAATAAGGGAAACTTTAGATCTGATGAGTGGGCGTATATAACAAAAACCTTCCTGGGAAGTTAGAATCATAAGCGTGTTGTTTTCTGTGAGCATTATATTTCACATATAGCTATGCTTGACGACAGAATTACGAAATCTTTCTACTCACAGTACTAAAAAAATACAGAGAAGCAGTCGCTAATTTTAGCACCTACATACCTCATAAAAATTCTAGATCTCATCCATTTACATTAAATTAATACGACTGTGCCACAATAGTTCTATCAACATTACAGTCTCGTTATAAAAACCTTAGCTCATAATTTTAGAGCAACTCATATCAACCCCTCTCCTAGAACTTTCCTAATTAAAGATTTCAAAACAACCGACCAAGTTTTGAAATGGTGGCTGAATTAAAATGTTTCATTTTCTTGTTAGCAGTTTCGGTTCGTGTTTTTATTGTGGAAGAAAAGATCATTTACAGAGGAATTGCAAATATGCCTTTTAAAATTGGATAACCCCCTCCAGTAATTTTCACTGACTCAAGATCAGAAAGCTTCACAACACGTTCATTTACCGACATGGATCAAACCATAAGTGCTCAGGTTTATTTGGAGAAAAGACTTGTCCAGAATAAATTTAAAGATTTCCCGGCATCAAAAAGCATCTAAACAATGTGGAAAAGCTGCAAAAACATTAGTTTCAGATGTTTCAGCCGGAGTGAGTTCCAACCCATGGAATGTTAACGATCTCTGGGTTTTATTTTAGCATTCAAGCTGACCCATTTAACAATAGCGATGATGCTGCGATTTTAAAATTCACGCAGTAATGCCAAATCGACGCATTCGCGGCTTTGGTCCAAAATGTGATCGGTACTTTATAAATAATTTCCAAAATTTATGTTTTAAGACAGGCATCCCACATAATCTTTAGTGACCTTTGACAGTCACAGTTCAGTTTGACGTGGAATTTTAATTCTTAACCTTACTAGCCTACGGTATACCACCATATGGTGGTAATGGCTTATACTAGGTTAAAAGTTACAAATCAGTAAGTACTTTTAGCGACTTAACAAGACACTTAAAGAGAAATTAGTCCTATTATTTGCTGATTGCTGGAAAGTGCACCGAAAACTTTTTAAAACGCTTTAAAATTATACTTGAGCAGTATGAAATATTTAGGAATAACATATGTATTTTTTATAATCTTCTTGCTAGCAGTTTAGGTTTGTGTTTTTATTGTGGAAGATAAGACCATGACAAGAAAAATTGCCAAGATCCAATCGACGTCATGAAGGCGTAGAAACTCACTGCACGTAAGATTGCGTATAATAAAACATCTGAATTGGTTTTCGAGCTTTACGTCGTCAAAATACTGCTGAAAAGGATTAGCATATATAAATAAAAGGCCACACAAATAAAACTAGACCTAGAAAGTTGTTCTTGACTGACACAGGACATAAACGATGACATTAGTTAGAATAGTAATCTTACAAATTCTTTAGAGAGGATGTGCAATAAAAAGAGCTCTGTGTGGTAAATGAGAGAAAATCAAGACATTAATAACTTAACCTCTCCGTAAATTTAAGTTAATGAAATATGATATTGACATTTTGAACCTGACTGACCTCTAAAGATCAAAGTTCTGAGGCCAATATTCTTAATGTAGTGTAATATTTTATGTGCTTTCTTATGCGTGGGGTGTGTTTAGACATCCGAAAACCTTTACTTATTTCAAACTTAGAACCTTTTCAAGGACAAAGAAGGTCTTTTTCTTCAATATTACGTTTTAAGAGCTTGCAACACTTGCATACAAGAGCGTTGTTATGAACGTCAATCTAGTTATTTCCGGAGATCTGTAGGTTTTAATTTTTCATGGCCCTGAAATGTCTCTTAAAGTCAATATTCTTTCAAATACCAAGCGACTCAGCATAACAGCGGGAAGTAAAATACTATCCACTTTACTCCAATACTCCAAGAAATGGGCGGTTTTTGCTCCTAGTCGTCTAAACCAGTATCAAGTGTCTTCTCATGTGACCTTTTTAGTGACCTCTGGTAGTTGCAATTCACTCT
This sequence comes from Agrypnus murinus, assembly GCA_929113105.1. NCBI lineage: Eukaryota > Metazoa > Arthropoda > Insecta > Coleoptera > Elateridae > Agrypnus > Agrypnus murinus. The sequence goes on from OV816028.1 coordinate 151,751,210, forward strand.
GTTTCAGAGAATCTAGATTTTTACGACAGCAGCAATCAACTTTCGTAGCAAAATTTCTTGCGTTGCAAGACAGAGCAATGTCTAACGGCCTCTAAAGTCGCAATTGATTTTTTGAGAAACTTGAATCAATTTGAATGTTCGCTCAGAATCTTATAAGTTACCAACTTGCACAATAAGTGGAACGCCAAGCCAGACTATCTTCCGGCTTTTCCTTGACAGTTGACATTTCGATAATAAAGATCATAGTATGATTTCTTTATCCTTATCCAGATCATATAATGTTTCTGAATTCTGTTGCAGCTATTGGCGAAAATGATGGCATACGCCCATACTCCTGTAGTATGAACAACTCCAACAGCGCAAGTAAGCGGAAGCTTGGCAACAATTGCATTGTAAATTATATAATTTTGCTCAAAACTATCAAACTCTAAAAGTTATAGAACATGAATTTTGCAAGAAACGCCACTAAAACTTTTCTCAAGTAATCTTAAGACTGAATGTCTGATACTTGCAACATTATAAATTCTAAAAATATTGCAATTCAAATAAATATCAGAAAATAAATTTGAAAGTTGAACCTGAATTAATAAAATATCATACCAATCTGCTTTATAATTATTTTGGTATATTCCTACCGAATTCTGGTAAGCGTAATGAAAATCCCCATGAATCTTTAAAATTTTCAGAACTCTCATATAATTGAGAAAGCAATTAACAATTCATTTCCTATCTTGTACTTATTCTTTCTTTCGATTGAAATATTGGCCGATTGGTGCGTAATTACATACAGAAGAATATCTTTTCTTAACAAAAAGTTGAGAAAACTAAATTGACCTAATTTGTTAGTTAAACGGCGGAAGTCAGTGAATCTGAAGTTTCAATTGAAACTTTTTTTAAGTAATCCTTGCGATTAAATGTTTGATACTTGCAACCTCAGAAAGTAATTGTCTGTTCTATTTATGGATTAGGTTTAGTTGAAATATACGCTGCCTAGCCTTATAACTAACTATCTGCGCCCGTGAAACATCGAGTGAACATTGATTGAACCATGAATTTCGATTTGCTTATACCATCGTAAAATGTTTTAAAGTCTGCAATAATGAATTTGACTTTATTGAATCAAAAGAAATCGTCTTGAGATGCGATCAACTGCGATAGCAATCAACCAGCTATAAGAGTGTCTACTATGTATCCTAGACGCGACAACTAGGCAATGAAACGATGCTAAGCTCGCCCATTTTAATTTAAATGCTCAACATCAAAAATGCAAAAAAGGATGAGCTGTAATCACGAACTGACAGGAAAACTGAAAGAACACTAACAATAATTTTCAAAAATCATTCCCATATATTCCATAAAGTACACTCAAAAAAAGGTAATCAGCACGAATATTAACAAGTCCACTAAATCCGGCGCGATGATAAATACACGAATGAAACCATCAACCCTAACATTTTACACGTAAACTGTCAGCCTCATATAAATTGTTCCTGAAAAGTTGAAGAGGATGAAATGATATATTCTCTGAAGATTCCTCAAATTATATGCTATGAATACATATTGCCGGGTGTGCATGCCGTAGCTACTATAAACATTACATGATAACGCAGGATTAAGTTCAATATTAGCGAGAAGGCTTGATGGTCAATATTAACATTTCTAGGTGTCATAACCGGCTGCCAAATGTCAGCGATAATCCGGAGTTATGTCCAATGCGGTCGGGACTCTGCTCTCCCATCATATAACCGTGGAGAGAACTTCACCGACTAAATACCCCTCTCTATATATATTGATTCTGCAATAATAGCTTCCGCCGTTACTCCCGACTACTCAGTTATGGAAATCATTTAAATTAGTGACGCTGCAACGCACTTTATATCGCTTTATTTCGCTACTCTCTCTCTATTAGCTCATTTATTTCGGTGCGAATCCGAAGCAGAAGTAACTTACTATACCTATATATAGCACATGGCAGAGGAAAAGGAATGGGCATCCTCTTGAGATTTGAGACACTTCCAAGGAACAACACAGGTTTAAATTCTTAAATTCTTTAAAACAACACGGTTTTCCTCTTTTCTTTTTTCCTTTTTTTTGCGTTTTACATAGCGCTCTGCAATTGCAGAAAAAGAAAAACGAGAGAGAAAAAATATTAATTCTAGAGAATTAAATTCTTTTAGGGTTGGGATAAATAATAACAATTTTGATACTTTTAATTCTTCCCAAAATATAATTATCCCTATAATATCAGGACAACAAAAATGACAATGTAAAAGCAGAAAGGGAGACATTTTTTTGTGTATAAACATAGGTAGGGATTAAAAGCTGCTTTAACGCGTTAAAACTGTGGAGGGCGTGTGACGAGCTTTTGTTAACCGTAAATTGGATTTAGTTTAGTTTTTATTATTTTATGGCATATAATAGACTTTACCGGAGGGTGTTTTTGTAAATAGGATTTACCATTCTTTTGAAGTTTCTGAATTATTAATTTCCGATACAAGGAAATTTTTTGTTTTTCCTTTTTGTTGTAAACATGTGGAAACTTTTTTGTTTTTGTGCGTTTTTCATTTACGTACTTCAATTTGCGGACTGAATAAGGAATAAGCGGAGTGATAAATGCAAAATCGCAGTTTAAAAGCTTGGAAAATTAAAAAAAATTGAATCGTTGGCTGAAAGCTAAAAGTTCGTTCTAAAACGCTAAAAGCATTTTGCAGTGGGTGAAGTGTGAACAATAATTAAACAAATCTGGCCAATAATAATCATTTGAGCTACGTTCAATCATTTAATGGTTACATATAGCATACAAACATTAATATTAAATTTAGCAATCGATTTGCAACTATTAACCGCAGTTAATTCTGTTGGCTGCCAGCTGGTTAGTGGGTGGTCATGGTTTGATAAGAAGTCATTCAATAAGCGCAATGAGTCGACTGTTAAAGATCTAGATTCAAATACCGGCAATACCTATAAGGTTCTAAAACACATTTGGGACTGCTACCAGTCTGGGAAGTTTTTCACAATGATACGTACCTACATACGTACGTACCAGGAAGCTTTCCTACAAGAAAGCATCAAAAGCAACTCTTCACTTTCATGTATCCGAAGAACACGATGATGCAATCAGATTTGAGATATCTTAAACCGTTTCTAAGTGTGACAGAATGGGCTAATTCACAGAGTGCTGTGTTTTTAAATTGCCTGAATTGTCACACCAAAATAGGTTCATAACCTAAAAGTTGTAACGAAGTTACTAAATTGTGTTAATTAATTTTTGAGTGCAAGAATAAAAGTGCTTATCGACTGTTGCAATCAGGCGCCGGTCGGATAAGCGATCCACTCAAGAGAGAGCACGCAAGTTACATAAAGCTCTAATTCCCATTTTATGCAGTCTAATATGTTGCAATTTATTCTCATCATATTCCATTTAATGTAAATGTTAGTCAGTTCTAGAGTGCCAAGGTCTTGTTGACATTGAGCACAATCTAAATATAGCGCCTTTATCAGGTCACGTTCGCTATGCATTTCTGCTGAGAACCGTTTAGCATACTAATGGCTCATTTGCACCCACGGACCTTCGTGGAATACTGTGGAAGTCAAACCAAGGGCAGCATCAAACAAACAAACCCACACCGTGGAAGTACCAGCTAAAAATTCAGGTTCGAGCTGCAACCTTGTAGAGTCAATTCATCAAGCAAGCAGCAACGTACCAGACCACCGAGCAGCGAAAGTTGAAGTGTTTGTAATACGTAGAGCCAAATTTGTCGACTTAGACATATTTGTGTATTTACCAATAAATACGTTTATTAAATTCTGGCCTCCAAATTATTTTATAATATTTCTTGCATCCCTTCCCTAACCGATATTTGGCGTGCTTACTCCTACTATTTTCCTCCACGCTCCAAGAGCACCTATATAAAGAGGTGCAAGCAACGATTTATTCAGTTCTATCCCGGGACTCGCATCCTTACATCCCTTACTCCTTTTCCGAGACTTCACTGTGCATAGCCTAGAGGTCTCATCCTTGTCCGACCCCGTGACTACCCGTCTGACCTGTCCGTTACCACCCGAACCAACCCCGAACTTCGATACCGACAATATCAAGTTTCTAGTTTGAAGTCTAATATTCCATTTTTTAACGTACGGGGTATATGCCCGCCGGCGGAATCAATACAAGCAAGAATTCCGCCATTTTGCGGAATCGGGTATTTGTACTACATATAAATCCGCCAGAAAACAAACTGAATCGGGTAGTCGCGAAGCTATGCGTTTAATGTATTGGAGGTTTATGTCGACTGGCGGAACGTTAGCTTACGAAAGATTAGCAACAGAAAAATTTAGTTCGTAAGAAGTCTCATACATAACCTAGTCTTTAGCACGAAGTGTGCTATGTAAAGCTGGTTTTTCACTATTCTGAAAAAGAGTACGTATTCCTTTATAAAAAGAGACTTTTTTTAACTACTTCGGCAGCAAGGAAAAAATTCGATCAACTGTTAAATTCAGAAATAAATATATTACCAGCTCAAATACGTTTGTAACAAAGCTGATAAACAATTTAAATCATCAGTGAGAGAGAGAGACAATAGTAACAAGCAAGTCAATAGATAATTTTTATTTTGAATAGGTAAACATCTCTCAGGCATTTCATTTTCTCGCGTAACGGTTTATTTTCTCTATTCGCCTCAATTGAATTAATAAAATATCATACTATTCTTTTTATTTCAACTTATATTCAATTATTTTGAAATATTCCGATCGAATTCGGGTAGTGTAATAAATATCCCCATAAATCTAAAGTTTGAACTATCGATACTAGTAACTATTTGCTAAAGCGATTAACACTCTTCAAATCTTATATATCTTGGCATACAAGATATATCGATTGTAATTGTGCCTTCCTGATTCGTTGATTGATGCGAAATGACTACATTAGATATTGCAGATGTTGTTTTGCCGTGCCAGGATTAGTTTTCTTCATTTACATCAACTGAGTGAATAAAATATCATACAAATCTTTTTTATAATTATTCTAGGATAATCCGCCCGAATTCTGATATGTATAATAAAAATTGTAAAAAATGAGATAGAATAAAAGCTAAAACTGAATTAATAAAAATTCTTAATTTATTGAATCAATTACTTCCGGGATATTCCTACCGAATTTTGGTATGTGTAATAAAAATTTCCTTTAATATTCAAAATCAATACGTCGATCTATTTGCTAAAACGCTTAGTAATTTTAATGTTTTGTATATCATCCAGCGGTAAAAGTTCCTTTTTAAGATTCGATAACTAGTGCAAAATTACATTTAGCTTTGCTTGGGTATAAATCAATATCTTCAAAAATATCATAATTGTATTATATCAATTACTTTGGAATATTCCTACCGAATTCTGGTATGTGTAATACAAATCTTTAAAACTCAAAATCAATACAGCGAGCTATTTTCTGAAGCGATTAACAATCGATCTTATTAGCTGGTTAAAAGATGGAAGTTAGTGAATACATATACGATTAGTATTATCTGATCGTTTAGTCTCTCTTTCTCTTTTGACGAGCAGGGCCCGAAAATTATAATAATCTGATGAATAAAAACTCTCCAAAAACTCCCAAAGTCGTTGGAGAAATAGATCTGTGGAGGTTTATTAAGATTTGAATTATCACTTGGACCAAAAAACAATAATTTCCAAAATTAGAGATTAATGCCAAATCGGCTAGATAGAGTTAACTTACAAAAAAATATTAGTTAAATTATGAGTTCCTCTAAGTGGCGCAGACGGCGATTAGGTTGTTTAAGTGTATACGCTTTATTTGTATGAAAAACTGAACTGCAGGTAAAAACGTTTTAAATAATTCCGGCATTGTCAAGTTCTACTCGCTGCTTTATGAGTTTATTATATGCTACGTTTATTGGTGTGTTAGTTTTTTGCAATAAAGATCACTAGCTCAAGAGACAAAAATATTTAATATTATAACCGACCATTTATACAGGGTGCCAAAAATATCAAACTTCAAGTATTGTTTGCGAGGTGATGATGTGTAGAGAAAAACTTTCTTTCTAAAATGGTTACTTTCCAAGCTATTTAAAGTTAAAGTTTTGAGGCTGACCCTGCACGTTATGCTGGACATTCTCCTTATGTCGCATAATGCTGAACTTGAAACAATTTATCAATAAAGCACGAATTTGTCTATGCTGCATAATATTAAAAATAGGTGGAGTGAAATAAATTCGTAAATATAACACATGCCCTTCTTGCTTATGCAGGCGTTGCAGTTTGTTGATCTTAAAAATGAATTCAAGGTCTAATAATAATAATAATTTAAAATAAAAACAAATGCTATTTTAAAAAGAACATGTGATTTCCTAATAAGGTAAGTTAATTAGGTTAAATAGGTGAATTTAAATTTAATTTAAAAATCGTAAAAACCATTCGGCTTTATAAAAATATATATATAAAAAAATACATTAGGAGTTCTAATCTACGATGCTGTACATTTACAACCTGAAGAATTACTTGATTCCAGTAATCCTTTTTACTAAAACTAAAATCATCATGGAACAAGTAAACATTGTAAGATTTCACAAAATGCCGACTCGACCGTAGGACCGAACTTTAGAAGACTAGGTACTGTTTATGATGTGATAACGGCAATTTGTATTAAACATCTCTTTTTCCAGACTTACCTTAGCAAAACTTTCTTTCGTATTTACTGCTTGTAAATAAAATATTTTGTTCTGGATTACGACGCCAATTGTCGTTGGTGTAAATAATTTTTTGTTGCAATTAGTTTATTACAATAATACGGTATAATTTTCCAAACAGTGCCCACATTTAGGAAAACTGGGAATTAGATAAGTTAATATTAAATTCAAGGGCGATTTTTATATTAAGCACGACCGATTCTTATCATTAATCCATTTTATTTAAACAAAAACATCATCGAATTAACTCTAAATAATAACAATAATCAGTTTATGGTAGCTGATGTTTATGATAACAAGAACACTAGTGATGATGATGACATCGTTAATTTGACATTCTCAGAATTTCCTGTCTATTCAGGAGGCTAATACCCATAACATATCAATTTACAATACCTTGGCTACCTTGACTCGATGACTTTTATTATCTACTAAATTGATGCAAAATATGACAGGATATTAGCAAAAAGTATTGAAAACAATTTTTCAAGCTAGTTTTAGGTTCTATCTCTGACGTTGTTTAACCTTCTGCGTTATTGCTCGTTTATTTTAAGACACCCTATATTTTTTTTAACTAAATCTATGTGGCGCTCATAAAAAATCGCAGCCCGTTTATAATATACCTTTAACCAGAACGAATTTAATTGAGAACAATTTGTATGTATTTGCTTATTATTTTACCTAAAAGAAATTTACTCTAAATATTAGGATGTCCAGTCCTGGGGCTCTAATAGGCTTAAAATAATTTTTTAGAAATACTCCCTGACTGAATCTAAAAACTATAAGGGACTACTACGGGCATTACATTACATTAAATGTAATTTTATGTCCATCTGGAAATTTAACTCGTCGCTATTGTGAGTTATCGATTGTATTAATACACTTATGAGGTTTAATTGACAAAGGATTTTATCTCTATTATTATCTATTATCTCTAAATTAGTCTTTGTCTTCTTAGATTAAAATGAAGTAATTATTAGCAACTCAACCGTTTATTTCATTTTTAAAACAATTCAAACAAATGTTTTCTCAATCCTTTCGTAGCAGACACCGTACATCGCTAATTTAGACTTCGAAGTTAGCAACCTCAAGTGCGACCGCATTCAATAATACCAACAACCAAAAAACAAAATTAAAAAGCACAACTAAACCAAAATTGAATATAACCCACCAACTAAAACTCCCCCTCTTTCCTTACCTTCTCGTATTCCCGCAAGCTGCGTCGAAGGACACAATTCCGAAGAACAAGGGGCAGTTTGTAGTTCTTTTCCGAGGCATTGTCTGCGCGTTTGGCCGGAAGGAGAGATACACTGGCGCCGTCTGGTGCGGGTGCAATCCGCATTGCATTCTGACCACTCCGACCACGCTGACCAACGTGGCGGTTCCACTGAAATTAACAAAATAGACAGCGCGACGTTAATTTAATTTAACAGTCAGCAGTTAAATGTTTAGAGAAAAAGCCCTTACCGTATGACGATTCAAAGTCGTCAAATTCATATGTTGTATCCAATACCAATTCCTCTATAGTTAGTGTAAGCGTAAAGTTAATTGATTTTAAAAGTGGTGATTAGTATATAGTAAAAGAAATATTTATTTAAATTACCTTGAGGGCATGGTTGACAATCTTTAGTCCTTTGAACGCTAACTCCTTGGCATTGGAGCCCTCCATTACTCGGCGGTGGACTATTACAGCTCCTATTCTTTTTTTGGCCGGTCGCAAGGGTTGCGCCAGGACATCTACATTCAGTCCAGGACGACCATTGGGACCAACCTCCATTTACTGTAAATTCAAAAGAAAAAGACTTGATTAAGTCCGCTTTTTGCAAATCAAATCGATGTGGTGGCATGTCGTCAACTGATCGAAGGAAGAAATAAAAGTTTTCAGTTTAAACTGACAAAAACATTCAAGCAGCAACCAGGACAGAAAAGTTTTCCCAGTAGCACTAAAAGAAAGTTTAAATTTCTTCCTTCCGCCACATACACATACATAAAGACTATTATTTTCCCGGAAGGATTAATAGCAATGCTGGATAGGTTGGATAGCTTTTTCAGTGGAAAACTTACAACGAAAAAGCGTTTTACACACACTTCGATAATTCTATCCTGTTTACATAAAAGTTAAGTTTATTTAAGCCGTGCTGAGGTAGTAGTTTGAAAAGTTTAGGGGTACGAGTAGTTGGAAAACAGCTAATAATTTATTAAAGTTTCCTTTAGAGTTGTGTTAGATATAACTTTTTGCGCTAAAGCTTATTCAGCATTTTTAAATTAAAGCGTACAGTTCAGCTTTTTAAAACTACACAAAACAACTCCAACTGCCCTATTTTACGCTTGATTTCTAGCGGAAAAAGAGTCGCTTTTAGAGATCATCAAGTTGATAGGGTTGATTTCTCTTTTCGTTTTCCACTTTAGACAAACAATCCAAGCAATCCTCTAAGGACTTCTTTAAAATAAATCTTAACCCGAAAATCATGGTTAAAAACAAAATGGATAAGAATCGTCCAGATTTCCTACATTTAAAGGCTCATTATTGAATATTGACGTTTTTGTTGGTTCTTGCAACGAGATGTGCAAAGACGACGTTATTAACGAAGTCATCGGTACGAGTAACTGGATGCTCCTTTAATAAATCAAGGAGGATCCAGGATGCTGAGGATCTTTTCTCACGATTAGAAAATTGTTGTTTGATCAAAATAAAAATAAGAGGAGAATATGAAATTTTAATTAAAGTTAATTAAACAGTATCTTCAGAAATTGGCTCCACCTTTTTTTCTTCTTCTCTCTATGCAATTAATATTAAAAGTTTTATGAGTCTTTAATGATTAAGCAAAAATTCGTTATAATTAAAAGTTAATGAAGCTTTCTTAAAGCATATCAAATTAAGATGAAATTTGCTAAATTAAAAGTTCATTTTTTCCCTTTGTACAAACATAATACTTTTTCATTTGCTTTAAATTTGCAATCGGATGAAACAAATTGATTTCTTAGTAACATTGTGCTGGTTGTTTTTTGACCCAAATTGCAATATTTTGCTTATCTTTATTGTTTGTTTTAATTCGTGGCAATAAGGTAAGTTAAAAATAATTGAAGGCAAATATTTTCTTAATTTCCTCAAAATATTTCTCCAACTTCATGGACTTGAGCAGGAAAGTTATAAATGAATTAATAATAATCTTTGTTAAATTAATTAATACATAGTTAATTATTCGAATATATAATCAGAAATATTTAAAATCATCTTTTGTAATTAATGTTTGCAACGGGTTATGAGAATCAATTTAATGACGAATACTTGTAAGGTTAATTTAATGATTTAGGATATTTTTAAAAACCCATTAAAATTTGCCTGTTAATGACTAATATGACTAATATTTAAGCTGCACCAGAAAGCTTTTTTGACAGTTAGCTTCACCGCTCTAGTCTCAATATTGCATTAATTTTTAAAATATATCCATACATTCCATACATCCCAGCAATAAACGTTAAATAAGAAGAAGACTTAAGAATGGGTATGGATCAGCCATGTTTGGACTACCTTTGGCCATAATAAGCCACCATCTATTTACTTACATACAATAGCTGTTGTAAGAACTACCAGTTGTTGCCGGAAGGTCACAGTGTATCATTTCGAAATTCAACGAGTAATTATTATTACGGATACCTCTGCAACCATCGCCTCTTATAAAAGGAAACAAAATGAAAAAACAATATCAAAGAAGTAATGAGTGGCGATCAAAAGGAAACGTGAATGGAGATTTGTTCAGACATCCTCAAAAACATCGAAAAGCAATCCATTTCAAATTTTAAGTACACCCCTTGTTTTCATATTACATTAAAAGTAAAAAACAAGCAAAAAAGTTTACCTTTTTAAGAACTTTAAAAAGGTTTTTCTTAAGTTTCTAGTTATATTAGTTTCACCCTGTATATGCAACAGGTTTGATCTTTGTTGAGAAATAAGAATCCTGATTATACGTGCATGTAGATATCCGATCAAAACATCGCAAGACAAATATTATAAGTTGAAACATCATAGGGAATAAAGCATCGCAAGCAGATTTAAAAACTTGGAGGTTAAGTTAGAGGCAAGCAGAAGTACGGTTACAGGTTATGTTAGTGTTTAGGTTACAGGTTGTTAGACTTTAAGTTAGAGAGTAGGTTAAAGGTTAGGTTACAGGTTGGTTAGACATTAAGTTAGAGAGTAAGTTAAAGGTTATGTTAGGGGTTAGGTTTTCCTTTTGCGACATTTTGTCCTGCATGATATTCTTTACTTTGCGATGTTTTGTCTTGTGGTGTTGTCTCTGCAGTATACTTTATCTATTTCATATGTATATATATAAGTGTATGTAGTACATATATAGGTATACGGTAAAAACGTCGCAAGAAAAATATCGCAAACTGAAACATCGCAAGTAAATAAAATATCGCAAATAGATTTAAAAACTGGAAGGTTAGGTTAGAGTTACAGGTAAGGTTTAGAGTCGAACCGGGCAAATTAAGTATCACTATTTATTAGCACTATTTCTTAAATGCTTCACCATGTGCATGTCTCCAGTGGTAGAGTTAAGCTAAAGATTAGGTTAGGTCTAAGGTTAGAGGTTAGGTTAGTATACAGGATGAGGATTTTAAAGTGGTACACGGCAATATCTCAAAAACGGCTTTGACTATTTCAATGCAATTCGGGACAGGTAATTGGTAGGAAGGGGGATACATTTTGATGTAGCTTTTAAATTTTTAACCCATCCCAATTTAGGGGAGTGGGGATAACTTCGGAATTTTAAATCGGATGATACATTATTCTTTTTCAAATTTGAATCCACATAAAAAGTTACTTAAGTATACAAAATATTATTCAATTTACCCCACTTATTGTAGAGATATTAATTAGATTATTGAAATAAAAATATTTAAAAATATATTAAACATAAATCCTGACATGTGGTTCAAGCAGGATGGAGCACCACCTCATTATGCAAAACAGGCACGCAATTATTTAACTGATGGGTTTGAAAACAAGTGAATCGATCGAACTGGGACGATAAACTGTCCTTCTCGGTCACCCGATTTGACTCCCTTGACTTTTTCCTGCAGGGTTTTACAAAAGAAAAAGTTATGGCGACTGACCCCACTACAGAAGAAAATATGAAAAACTGTATCCGACATGCTTGCCAACTAGTGACGCCCAAAATGTTACAGAAAGTACGAAATTAATTCAGGAAACGGGTAGAACAGTGTGGAGAAGTAGAAGGGGGGCATAACAAACCAAAAGAAAAGGATGCTTATTCTTGATCGAGGTACAATGAAACACATAAACTAAATATAAAAGATAAATCAGTATATTTAATAATAATAATAAACAAATCAGAATTAATAAAAGTATCATTAAAACAAAAGTTATTCCTGAAGGCTCTAGCGTCTTGATTTTTTTAAAATAATTATATCCATGAAAAAAAAACTTGTTTTCAAGTTAGCCAGGCTCTAATAATAATCTGAAGTAAAATAATATTAATAAAAGATATATAATAAAAAAAAGCTATGAATTTCTTTAAGTTACAAAATGTGTCTTATTTCTTATAATTCTATTAATAGTACCTCGTAAAAAATATTTGTTACGTTTGTTGAAGATGGATAACGTTAGTGCGTTGGTAGGTGATATTCGACTCCCCAATAATAGGAGAGGATTAGGAGTTATTCCAGAAGAATATAGATATTAATTGTAAGTATGGTCGATGTAAGAAGGAACCAAAAAAGGCCTGCTTTCTTGAGGCCTTTGATACCAATAACAATATTCCTCCTAGTAACTAGTGACGTCCGAAATAAGAAGCTACTCGACTTTTCCCAAGTTGAAATAAAATCCCGTTCAAAACGGATTCTCAAAATATATCTCACAGATAATAGAACAATTCCAAATTGACAAGTCGAGATAATAATGCAATTATTAAAAAAGATCCCCAATAATGGGTGGAAATAAAACCTCCAACTCAATAATTGTGCAAACAACAACGAAGGCAAGTGCAAATCTGAGAACACTCTAGGAATGCCGAGCAGAATAGAGCAAAGCCAGCCATGTCAATGATATCGAGTTACACTTTGATAGCGCCTTTAACAATAATAGAATTTACTAGATTTACAAAAATTGAAAAGCAAAACTAATTCCTTAAAGATATACCGGGTGTCCTTGAAGAAGGAAAGTTTTCGTGTATGTGCTGTAAGCACTGGGCGAAGAAATAAAAGAAAAGGTAATTAAGATAAAATTCCTATAACGTAAGGAAGTAGAAAAAATCGTAGCATAGGATCCATGTTAAATAATAACAGTAATTGCTACAACATATCATCTGTGAACCCCTGAAGCTATTAAGCTAGTGCGGGAAGAAGGGGCTATTATTATCATTACGCAGGCCCAACGTGCGGCTGCAGCCGACTTACAGATGGAACAGCGTAAATCCCGCAGTTGTGTCACAGCTAAGGAAAAACTGCACAAAACCTTAACCAGATCTGCCGGTACCAGGAGTCGAACCTGGCCCGCTTGAGTGAAAGCCCAACACGCTAGGCAACACACTACCAAGGCTGTAATAAATAAATTGAAATTAAAATTAATTGATTGAAATAATTAATTGATTATGTAACCAGTGGGGCAAATTTAGTAATTTTGTGTAAACATGCGTAGTTTTTTACGTAGATTCGAGTTTCAAAAAGAAAAGTGTATCATCTCATTTAAAACCCCTACCCCTCGCTTCTTAAATATGAGATGGTGTAAAAATTTAAAAGCTACATCAAAATGTGTCATCCTTCCTACCAATTGCCTGTCCCGAATTGCATTCAGGTGGTTAAAGTAGTTTTGAGATATTGCCGTGTAACACTTAAAAATTCCCCCCCTGTATATTATGGGGTATTAAAGTTGTGATGGATGCTACGAGAATTTGACCATGTGAGCAGTTATTATTGACTTGCAGTGGTTGTTATGGTAATGATAATGTTGATAAACAGTTCCCTTCTTCCCACAAATTCGAGACTAATGCAATTTTAAGCCTTTTTGAGACATAAGCATGATCATAATAAGGTCGTAAGTCAGGCGTCGGATGAATTTGTAACAGATTTGGTTTTCGTTGTAAAAACAGAGCCCCAATTTATTGTATATGTTTGCGTAGGTATTCAGTCAAAGCAGCACAAAAAAATATTGCAAGCCGAAACATCGCAAGTTATAAAATATTGCAAATAAGTTAAGAAGCTAGGAGGTTACGTTGGATGTAATGTTAGAAGTTTGATTAAAGGTTACGTTTTCTTCGTTTAACCACAACCCGTTTATACAGGGTGTAATGTAAATTTAAAGATAACACAATGGACCTCTTAAATGTTATTATAGTTTTTAACTTACTTTTCGTCGTAGAATAATGCACTGGAGAGTTTTACCTATCGAATCATTATACCCTGTATATTATTCATAGCACGGTTCCCTGCGATGATCAAAGCATCAACTTTTACAATCTTCCATTGATGACAACTGTAACTTCCTAAGACAGTTTTTATTGAGAAACAAGAGTTACTTAAAATTTATAAATCGAATTATAATAATTTATGATCGAAAAAATCAATGAGATAAAATTTCACAAATAGATTTAAAAATATTAGAGATATATTTAGAGGTTAGATAAGAAGTTCTAACCTAACTTCTTATCTAACCTCTAAACATATCTGTATGTTTATTTTTGGGCGAGGAATCGGGATGGCGGCGCCATCCTTCGTACCTCATGGCACCGATCATTGCTATGATCATTTGGCCGACACCCTACTAGAATTTAGCCGAATCTTGGGGAATTCCACTCCCAGTAGGGATTTTTAACGTGCCAAACATCGCATTGACACGGGACCTACAGTTTTACTTCCTATCCGAAAAGAAGGCATGTTTTTAATGTTTCTCCGCTATGAAAAATTACCAGCTCAAACCATCAAAGTACAACTTTCTAATTTACCATTGAATTCCTATGTTAAGAAAGTTTTAATCGAAAAAAAATAGGCACCTAAAATTTATAAATGCCCATTTTCTTCCTTTTCATGATCGAAAAATGTCCCAGATTACCATTTAATATCAAACTGACATACAAAAGAACCTTAGTGTAATTTATTTCTTCAATATTCATCCGTGAGGAATACAATTCTAGATTATTCAGAGCTGTTACGCTACCAATACTAGGACGCGGTTACATAGGGGTCTTGGGTCATGCCAAATCTTACCAAATATTGTCATCAGATGTTTACAAACGTACTATAGACGGGTGATAAAGTGGCTTTAGCACTTTATAAAGCTTTACGCACCGACCGCCTGTTATTACCGCAAAAAATTATACGCATTCTCACAGGCTGAGCTTACCTGGAAATCTTAAATATTTAAAAATGGCGTTGAACCCAGTACTCGCAGATAGATAGTCGAGTACCATACCCTCTGAGTTTGCAGGTTTCACAAATGTTACAACAATGCAGAAAGATTCTCGCGAGTACACTTAAATAATAAATGTTAAAGAGACGCGTGTAATGAAGACATATCTTTACAATTTGTCGAACATTTCATAAATCATGTGCGACCAAGCAATGAAAATTCTGATATGTTGATACTTGCTAACCATGAGAGCCACTACTGCCCGAAGATAATCCCAATATCAAAAGAAGTAAGTCTTAGTAAGGGAAGTAATAGCTTTCCTTCCAAATTGTTCACTTAAAATGACTGTTTAAAACAGTTTATTGAAGCCATGAATGATAGGATTAATAGCCCTAGCAACTAATGATAAATGATGATGTAGCGGAACTAACTGTAATAGCTTACGACTCGTTCTACTCAGCCAAAATATTTTAAGTGGTATTAAGACTATCTAGGACACCATGCCTTCATAGAATCATTCAAATGGTAATTAAAGTAATTAACTTCACCCACAAAAAATCCTCTTAAATAGAGAAATTATAGAAACTTCTTAGATGCATGAAGCACACTACTCGCAATATAAGTTGCAACCAAACTCCACAAAGGAGAGAATAATTATCTTTTTCAAAGTTTATAGAAAACAGTGATAAGCAGAATTAACCAATGATATCCATATCCAATAGCAAGGTCTGCTCATAAGCACGTCCAAATTTGGACTGACAAAATTGATAATAACACATTGGGGAAATGCCTTTCAAGAAGAAAATTTTTAGGTTAAACACTAAAGAGTTCTAAACAAGTTAAAACGTAGCACTATTATATTTTTTCTCATATTGATGCTCTTGTTTTTCGCTTACTTAATTAAACACATAGTCAAAAATCATAAGAAACGAGCGTTCCTGGTTGAACATCTATATTATGAATAAATTATGTTGCGTTGATGATGATGGGGTTGCCAGCTCCTCGGATCTCGAGACGCTGACGTTTTTGCTAAATATCATACAAAAATTGTTCTCAAATAAAATAATAAATAGTAACCAATATTTCTTTGTTACAGGTAAGGACTTTTTGTGCTCAGGACTAATGTATTTCTCACATTACCTGTATGATGGGGTATCCATTTAATCTTTTAGAGTAAGTGCCTCATTGTATTTCATATTGTTCTTTTGCATGGTTAATAAAAAGCTAAGCACGTATATAACAATTTTGAAACTCATTCATCCTTAACAACACCCATTTAATTAAAGGTATTTCCGGAAACAATAAATGCGTGTCGTTTCAAAATCGCTTTAATACTTACTAATAACAACGTTATTAATGGATCAACAACAACAATCTAAGCATCTAATAAATGAAACGATTACAATGCAACAACTAAAAATTAATTGTTCGCTGTAACAATACAAAAATGATTGCCAACAGAATGGCTTTGCCCTATAAATCAATTGGTCAAATTAATAATTTTTAAAATTAAATTGAACGTCGGCTTAACTCGTAACAAAGACATAACTTTTATTCTAGCATTCCCCGCGCTTTAAATAACCTACAATTTTGTATCATTAATGTAATATAAAATAATTACGATGAAGTCTGCTATTTAAAGAGCTTTTTCTTATCTTAAAGCAATTTAAAAGTAAGTAGTTGCAATACTTTATAAATGTTTTAATTTTTTTCTCGTTTTTAACCACAGGGAAACTTTCAAACAAGAACAATTTTTACATTATTATATATTATTTTAAAAGAAATTCCAAACTCGCAAAATTATTCCAAAACGAAAAGGTCAAAAGAAGAGGAGACTTAAGTTTTATGATAATTTCTCTTGCAAGAAACTAAATTCCAGTGTTGTTAATCAATATTCCTCATTCATTAACAAAAGACAAAGGGCTCGCGAGTTTTTTATAATTTAATTTCGCAGAAGGCGTTCGTAATTTTGGATGCGTCTGACGTTTATTAGACTATAAAAATGGTCGACCTTTTTTATGAATATTGTCAAATTAACATTTGGCATCTTGGGAATGACTTTTTAGCCTCCACTTAATTTGTTAGGCCCAGTCGTACAAACTAGAAAATAGAATATAAATTAAACTTAATTGAATTTTAGATATTTGGATAAGGAAAATTGAATTCGATTCAATTACTCCATGAGAACTTATTTATGACTGGCTGTGTGGAGTTTAGTTAGTTAGTTGGCCATGGATTTCTATTTAAGTTGCTTTATCTTTTTATTTCATGTTTTATTAGTGTTAAATTAATTAACATAATGGAGTTAATACATGTGCTCATCAAAACTTGATGTTGTTATACTACAGCTATATAGAAACTTTGTCTAAATAAGTCTTAGACTGTTGTTATTAGTATACGCAAATTATGCCATTTATGGTTGTCTGGGTTTTAGTCCAACGCCCCGAGGGACTTCATAATTTTGATGCTTGTTCCAGAAATTGCAAGAGTCTATTAGTACCGACAGACTGCATAATAATAATTTACAAAAAACCAACACAAAAGTAACTGGTCATGCAGCATTCCAGATAAAATTTGACAGGACCGTATATTTTTTAAGTTAATTTAGTATACCATTTGTTCAGTTTTTAATTTTCTGAAAAATAATTTCAAGTAAGTCTTGTTAACGTATTATTATGTTATCTACCTAGCCATGAAACAAAAAAGTGACGATGTCAAACAAATTATTAAAAAATTGTGTTTAGTTTGTGCCGTTTATAGAGATTTGAGACGGTCTATTTGTTGATAAGATGAGTGAAATTAAGGTTGAACATCGCAGCGTAATAAAGTTCCTGGCAAAAGAAAGCAATGGTCCAAAAGCAATTCATGAAAGAATGGTTGCAGTGTATGGGGAAGATGCACCATCTTATTTTCAAGTAAAATTTTGGTCTAAACTCTTTCGATTGGGCCGAGAATCAATCAATGATGACCCAACGTCCGGACGACCAGTTGAAGCTGGAACTGAAGACATGCGAAAAGTCGAAAATTTGGTACTGCAAGATCGGCGTGTAATGATCTGTGTCATTGCCAATGAAGTCGGTATATCCGAAACAAGTGTCCTCAAAATTTTGCATGACGATTTGGGTATGAAGAAGGTGTCTGCACGGTGGATTCCCAGATTGCTTACACCTGAACAAAAACTGTACAGAAAAAAAGTTTCCCAAGAAAACTTGGCCGAGTTGGAGAGGGACAAACATTTTTTTTCTCGAATTATCACCGGGGATGTGACTTGGGTACATCACTGGGACCCTCCTACTAAACAAGAATCCATGCAGTGGGTTCATAAGGGCTCTCCACCACCAAAAAAGGCCAAAACACAATTTTCTGGAAAAAAAACTGATGGTAACTGTTCTGGGATGCTTAAGGAGTCTTGCTAATTGAATATATGTCGAGGGGGTCTACCATAAATGGAGAGGCCTACGGAAACACAATTAAAAATTTAAAAACCGCTCTGGAGGAAAAACGCCCGCATTCTTATCCACAAAAAAACTTGTTGCGGCACGACAATTGTCTGGTTCCTAAGGCAAACCAGGTTCAGCATAAGGCATCCATCCACCTTATAGCCCTGACCTAGCTCCGTCAGACTTCTTTTTGTTCAAAAATTTAAAAAAGCATCTCAGGGGAAAGCGTTTTGCTTCTGATGAAGAACTCAAAGAAGCTGTTGAAGAATATTTTGCAGGGTTACCAAAGGAATTTTTTTCTGAGGGTATGGGGCAATTGCAAAAAAGATGGAATAAGTGTATTAGTATTGAAGGGAGTTACAATGTAGGAAAATAAATTTTTTTTGTTCTCTTATGTGATTTTTTTCATGGCTAGGTAGATAACATACAAATACGCCCTCGTACTTTAACTACTGTAAATAACGAATGTATCAGCAATATTCTGTTGAATTGTTTGATATGTTTATTCATTCTAAATAAGAATAAGCGATCTGAAGAATAAGAAAACGAGGCCCGCAAGCAACCTTTAAATACCTATTAGAAATAAATTAGCTAAATATTAGCCGTATTGCATTAAATTTTACTGCTAAATGAAATTAATAAAAAAAATCGCCAATCTTCTTCAGTGATCCGAAGAGAGGGGGCAAAGGGGAACACTGGCTCAGGCGCCAGGAAAGGAGAGAAGCGGCTTGCACAACAATAAACTTTAATTTTGAGATTTTTAATTAATTTTATAATATCTCTACGTAGAAAGAAAAGTTGATTTATTTTTAATTTTAATATTTTTACTTTATTATATGGTGCTCAAATAATACCGCGTGAGCCAGAAGGACGCAAGCAAGTAGGCAGTAGAACTGGTGATTTTTAACAATTTTAGTTGGTAACTGCGATATTGCCGCGTTAATGTTGACATTGACGTTCGTCTGTATCGTTGTTTTCATGTTTAATTTGAGGCTAAAGAAAATATTATTGGGTGTATTCGAAGGCACGTATGCGAAAACGCGCCATATTGTTAGCGCTATGCTTTTTCGGCCTCCGTCTAGAAAAACGGATTTTCCATTCGACAAAATAGTCTTGAAAATGGCTTTTTCTTGCTTAGGCAAGAAAATGAAACAGGGACTTTGAAAGATTTTGGATTGGTACCACTGACTTACCGACACCGACGCTGATTGCTGAAATGTCAAAACTTTTACAAATTCAGTAATGATAAATCCGTTTCACTGTTTTTAAACTATTATATAGCTAAAGGTATCTATCAGTTTAATAAATCGTAAATGATATCACGTAATTGAGGGGTAGGTAAGCTATAAAGATGTTTCATTCGGAAAATGCATGTTTACTTTTTAGGTTATGACATGAACAGTCAATGAGAGTGAAATAAGTCGATAGAACAAAATTTAATTAATCTGCTACGAAACATAAGAACAATAACACGAACAGCGAAATCGAAAACATCCTCTAAAAGTAAATGTAAATACACAAGAAATTATTTAAAGTTAAAGTTGATTGTACAATTTTCCAGATGGGAATTGAAAAGTTTAACATTTGGCAAATTTTTATCTTGTAATTTAAGTTGCACGTTATGAACGGTAGATGAATTTGAAACGTTAAACAAAGAAGAAGGTTCTGGTGTTGAACTTTCCTGTGGAACTGATCTACTCGTTGAAGGTTGTGGTGCCAAACTGTTTTGATGCACTAATTTATTTGCAATGTTTATTTTAGCACCCAAAGAATCTTCTATATATTGTTCAGCGACTGTGCTGTTTTTCCAGCCCCCAGTCGCTTCAGGGTTGTTAAATCTACCCCATTCCCTGCCAGAGCTGTAGCACTGCTCCTTCTGAAGCAATGACCCGTCGTATAGTCTTTGGGATTCTCTAATTGTAAATATGATGCTATTTTTGAGGGCATACTTCCAAACGAATGAATCCCCACAGGTTGCCTTGTACATTTGTTTTTTGAATAAAATAAAAAAAAAACTTTTAATCTCAGTGTTTGGTCTTAAGGACAAGTATTTTCGAATAAGGTCAAGCCAGTGCACTTCTGTCACGCAGTAAGTACGAGGTTTTTTAGTTTTGGTGTGAGGAATAGCTATGACTATAACATCCCCTCTATCAATGACATCTTCAGTTTTTTATGTCTCGTAACTCCTGAATTCGACAAGCGCCACATAAGCCAAATCTTAAAGCTGTCTACAAGTAGGTATATTTTTTAATTAGTTAGGATAAAAAGAATAATTTTACTTACTTTTATCATAAGGTAATCTTCATTTGGAGCTTCGTTTATAAATTTTTCTAAATTCGTCATCTCTAAAATCTTCGATTTTTTTGGGAGATACCTGTCATGTTTGCGCTTTAAAAGAGCTATTAATTTTGTGTATTTCTCTATATTAATGTTGTCTTTAATGTTTAAAGTCGATTTCCACATTGAGTATACCGACCACAACGTCGACGATTTTAAGGACTTCGACTTTTCTTCAAAATAAGCCACCAAGACATATTCATTATAAGTATTAACTCCATTATCAGAAGCCCATTTTTTAAATAGTTCGTATTCTTTCCAATATCGATTGGACGACTTTTCTGGCAATAAATTTTGAATTGCGGTTTCTGCCACTTTTTGAATGTGTGGTGGTATATTTTCTTTATCCATTTTTCAACCAAAATGCAATTGAATTTTGTTTGCAAAAGTTTTAATTTGACAAATGTCATAAAATAATTTTAAATTCAAATAATTACACCATGGAGTGAGGACCGCCAATAGAAGAAAATAAATTCCCTAGCCGGAGATATTTTAACAATAAATTAATTAATTGTTTTAATTTAAAAAATTTGTCGACCAAAAAAGTTTTGTGCATTACACGGCCAGAAAATGTTTCGCAAGTGCTCGCATTTTGGGGGCCTCGGCTTCGCCTCTGCCCCCAATATTACTCGCACTTGCAAAACTGCATTTTCTAGCCTAGTGATACAAATAACTATTGTTTCGGACGCTTCAATTGGTTGTTCTGTAGTTACTCGCCAACTCCAATTTAACCTAACTTCTTTATTACTTTTAATCTTTGAAGTCGTTTAAAATTAACGAATTTTTGTTGCTATGTTGCATCCAGCACAGTTTTTCACACATTCAACTCATCTTTTTGTTTACAGTTAGCCTCAAAACACCTTTGATGTATATATAGCGGTTCAAATTCAGCCTAAAATAAAACGCTGAATAAAATACAAAGCGCTTTTAGCGCTAATTTAAAGCGCTATCTGTCAGTTGTCACACTGTCCGAAGCAAGCACTGCGCAATTTCCTGAAGCAGGCTGATTCGCATTACGAGTTGAAGGTCGAGTGGTGGCAACATAGGTATTTGATCAAAATCGCGGGAAATTCAAACATGCGACGGTCTTTGTAGCTCAGATGTTATAAATAAGTGTTGTGTTTAGAACTTGTAGTCTTAAAATCACTCAATAAATATGTTTTTTATTAATTGGGACATGCCAATGAATATAGATGGAATTGCATAATATCAAAATGTCTTCGATATGTGGTAGTTAATGACGTAGTTTTTACTGATTATTTGTGCTGTGTTGTATTTTAATGGTGATTGGAATTTTGACACAAATAAGTTTAATACAAAAAATGACGCTATAAAAACCCACAATTATAATGAGATGTGTGTAATTCACAAGCAGCTACCCCTAGCTGAAGAGAACCAAACAGTTCGACACATGTCCTAGGGTGCTGGTTGTGAATTACACACATCTCACTATAATTGTGGGTTTTTATAGCGTCATTTTATGTATTGTAATATTTATCCCACTTAATTTTATTTTTATAATGCAAAATTATGTCGTATTATATTGTATGTTTTTATATAAGTTTAATATTCGTGTTAATATTTATTTTTGTCATTAAACAATTGACGACACTAAAATTGAATTGTCATTCATACATTCCACTCTATATAATATGTTTACTGTACTGATGATCATACATATTGCTACAGAGCTACCGCATAATTTCTTTTAACAAAATACCGAGAGAGTACAGTTAAATCTTTCGCGTGACCCAATACAAAAATATTATCTTAGGATCTTTTAAGGCACTCCGTTAACGTGTCGTGTTTTAAATCTAAAAATTAATCTAAAATGTGCGACAGCTCACTGTAACTAAAATAACTATTTGGGTAATTTCACACTTGTCTCTGATTAATTAACACCCTGTCTATTGCTCAAATAATGGTTGATGTTTGTTATAATATAGGATTGTTGATTTTACTATAAGTCTAATAAAATTTAATTTAGGCTTAGTAAAAATGATTGAACGTTCCTTTCTACCTGAAGATGTATAAATTGTTGAATGGAGGGGGGCAGGCGCCAAAAATAAATTTTGCATCTCCTAAAATATCTCTAGATCCAGCACTGATTTCAGTCAAATAAAGAATAGTCCATACAACAAAGTATAGATGTTAGTACGTTGATGCCGATCTCGTTTTGTACATGCCCATCTACATTGAAGCAAACTTCTTCCTCTTATGACCGACTTATTCGATGAAAATGTCATGTCATACATCATGGACCTCATAAATATCTCTTGTTTTAGTAATTATAGAATTCGATAGCATTAATATCTGCTCGCTGCTGTTTGCTCTTTTTTGACTGCTCTCTTCTTTCTTTTTCCTTCTCCCTTTTCTTCTTTGTCTTTTACCTTCTCTCTTCTCTTTTATTTCCGGTATTAATTAAAGTGTTAATACTTATCAAGGTCTAGGTCAATTTGTAGCTCATTAACGCTCCAGATAAATCAACCCACTACTTTTGATTTCCCAAAGGTTACTTCTTTGTGCCAAATTTGCAGATTACTTGTTCGAATTATTCTTATTATGACATTTACTGTCAAGGTCACTTTCTATCAATTTATTTCTTTACATTTCCAGACATATTAATGCAGTATTTTGGATTTCACAAAGCTCACTTTTTGCGTTACCTCAAAAGGTTTCTCTTGTTAATCTTAAGGGCTCGCTCTTATTACTCCAGTTCCTGCAAAGGTAATTTTTTATCAGTTGTTTCTTTATCAGGTCACCTATAACGAAATCGAATAACAGCCTACACCCTACCTTTCTACATGAGAAGAATCTAATAGTGTTTAAGTACTCTAAAGTCTAGTATATAATCTGTTACGCAATGAAGGTCATTTTGTAGGGCATTAACCAGTCAAAATTCTTGCACAAAGATCACTTTTTATGTTGCTTCTAGTTGCTTCAAGAATTGCGGTAAAACGATTTTTAAGATTTATTTAAGGGATCTTTTTATTATATCTGCTCTGCAAAGGTCATTTTTATGAATGCCTTTTTGTCAGGTCAGCAGTAATAACCTCATTATGTCTGACTTCATCAGAAGAATTTAATAGTGTTAATAATTACACCCTTATTTAAAAATGCTTTTACTGGAAGCTATTAACGGCTCTTTTTTATTATGGCTGTTCCTGCAAAGGCCACTTTTTATGTCAGTTAGTTTCCAAAGTGTTTTTTGATCAGGTCAGCTATAGCTACATATCAGGAAATACGATAATAGTAGTTAGTATTCCAGCGTACTCTATGAGAAGAATTTAATAGTGTTTAGTACTCTAATACTCTGATGTGTAATATCTTTGGAGTCAAGGTCAGTTTGTAGAAATTATTGTTTCATGTCCGTGTTTGTATATGTTGAGAATTTATGGGATTCGGTCAAATAAAAGATAAATTTAATTTTGTTTTTTACGTTTCGATTTGCTTATTTTTTACAGCCATCTTCAGAATAAAATTAATAATTACAATTTATATCCCAGTGTGCTTGGATAAAGTCGAGTATTTTAATTTTGTCAGTTTCCTTTGTAGGTTAATAATAATACTCCAGAAAAAAATCGCTAGTTTCGATTTTACAAAGGTCTTCTTTTAAGTTACTTCTAGCTTAAAGGATTACTGGAAAACGGCTTTTTAGGAATTATTATTGGCGCTCATTTTTACTATAGCTGTTACCATTTACTAAATATCAAAGGTCACTTTTTAAACAGGGTAATTCAGAAATAACTGATATCCTTTAAATGGTAGGTATTGAGTTTTTGGATCCGGTCCTGACTTTGGATCTTTTTGGATCCAAAATCCAGTTTCTGGAAAACTATTCGTTTTTGACCTATACTTGTCAAGGTAAATTAGCTCTACTGCCTCCCCTCTACCTACCATTTAAAGGATATTAGTTACTTCTGAATCACCCTGTATAGGTGTTTTGTTTTATAAGGTCACCAGTAGTTACTAGGCAACGCTTTTTGGGAAGATTATTAAGGATTACAGTCTGAAAGAATGTGTTTCTTCAAAAGTTATTTTCTTGATTGGTTTGGACCACTTTTTGTTACTTAAAAACATCAACAATTTCCAATAACAAGCAAAGGTCACTTATCAAGATATTAAAAGTTTTAACTTAATTACTGACCACTCTAGTTATTCTCCGCTGTCTAGAAAATTAGATTCTTCTGGGAAAGATTAGAATGGGTATTCCAAACGTCATTTGCTAGAAAGAGGCCATTTTGTGATCAATTTAGATTACTCAACTCCCTCTTCCCCCTTCCTTATCCTTCTCTAGTCACCACTCTCGCTTTCCTCGTTTCTCTTTTCGCTGTTCCATCTTCTCTCTTCTTCCTGATATCTGCTCTCTTTTCGTTCTTCTCTGTTATTTTTCTCTCTCTGTGTTGTCTTTTATCTGTCCTCTGATGTCATAACACCTTTTATGTCGCTTCTCTTGGTAATGCGCATGAGTGAGGTTAAGTCTACGTTTATAGTGGAACGTAGTAACAGGTAGTGATGCTTATAGTAAATCGACGATTAGCAAGGTGTGCCCAGTATTCTCGAATTTCGACTTCTGGGTTTGGACCCGGATTATATTGAGTACAATGAACTCTCGTTCCTTCATTGTTCTCAATATGATACAGCTCAAATTCGGAAATCGTTACTTGTCCATTGACTTAGGTCGCGAAAGTCTTGTTTTATGTATTCGTATAGAAATTCGAAAATTGCACTAGAAAGGAAATCTCTTTGGATATAAACCGAGGAGACAAATAAGTTCATACTAAGAGACCTATCAACCTTTTTAAGGAGCTTTCAGCAGTTACATCACACTTTTTTAGCTTAACTCTAAGAAAACATTCTTATCCAACTAAACCTGACATTTTTAAAACAGATATTCACGATAACCTCTCTAATGTTCCATATCTTAAGATCTTTCATAGCTCCCAAAATGCATTCAAAGAAAAAAGCCGGTTCTGTTAACATAATCAACTTGAAAGCCAACATAAACCATAATAAAAATAACAATAAACCCTAAACTAGAAACTTCATGTATGCTACCCATACACACAAACACAGTTAGGTTTTAACAAGGAACGAAAAAAACCGTTTTGGAGATAATCAAAATTTACATAAAATACTACTACTGTTCTAGCTCTTGAATATTTTATTTCTAATCTGAACTGGGGAAACAAAACAAAAGTATGTCAGAACAACATTTCTATGTTTTCTGTTATGCATGAAAATTCTTTCTTGAGTGAGGCCCTTCAGAACGATTTCACCGATCTATATCTCTCCCAAAAAACTCGACCAAGGCGACCCTCTTAACGATGCACCCTAACCCAAAAGAAAAAAGATTCTTAAAATAATTAGAATTTCGGCCATCATAATAATAAACTGAAGATATTTAGAATTAATTAAGTATTTAAGCCGCAAAACTTTGTTAGAAGGCATAATTACGCTGCAATATGAATTCCAGCAGGTCTGGCAAATATTAAATTTGCTGGGAAATATTTAATTTTCACGTTTTATCTGATCCACTTTAAGCGAATCTAATTGTGGAATCTGTTTTGTTCAAATTAAGTTGCTTGAGGTTTTTATATTGTGTTAAAAGCGAGCTTATAAATTTCAGGAACATTAATCTGATATTCGTCTTTGTGTCTGCCGAATGCTGCTTTTGTTTTAAATATATTTATTAGACGATAAAAGAGACAAAGACGACATTTATATATTTTCCTTTTAGTTAGATTTTCGCCAGACTGTCGTATGTTTTCACAGGTTTGAATATCTGAAAGACATCAAAAAGCTCTGAAATGACACAATTAGCTTTAGATAACTATTAACTGTTAAGTTTCTTTTAAAAGGAAAATTGTATAAAATGATATTAGCTTTATAATTATGGATATTGATTAAAGGGTACTTAGCTTTCAGACCTTTAATTTCTTTTAGAGTATTGTAGGTAATTGAGTAAAGAGTCTCAATACAAATTATCGAAAGTCGTTTAAGTAAAACTTTTAATACATAGTTATTACATCAAAGAGCGCCGTTTTACTTTGTAATTCAAACAATAATAAAGCTGTAATTTAACAACTGTTTGTTGTCAACATAATTTTATTCTAATAGGATGAAATTGCGTTTTAACATAACACTGGAGAAGGTTATACTAATATTATATTAGATTCTGCAATTTCAATGTTTATTACTGTAGTATATTTGGCGCGTTTAGTAAAATAATCTACAGGAAAGGTAAGCATAACCACCATAAAGGTAATAATCAGTAAGAAATCCAGTGTCAAAATAAATAAGGATTGTTGTCCCTATTTCGAATCCCGGTGTCTGCCAAAATCACAAATCCGCGATAATGACAAACTTGCCCGAATGATTGAATGCAAAACATTTTCCGAACCAGCAAATGTTCTAAATTTCATTGCAATACTCAAAGCTCGCCTGGTTGATTAGAACATTAAATGGGACAGAACCCGTAGTTGGTTTTAACTTCGTTAATATTCATTTTGGACCTATGATTTCTACATACTCTTATTCATAATCACGCTACTATCGACTGGGATACTTTTAAAAATTCCGATGACCTCATCTCCGGGACCAACAAATGTTCTAAAATGTGTTCTAATCAAGGTTTCGTATACTAGACGTCTAAATACGCTACTGCATTTTAATTTCATTGCAACAGTCGAGAACATGCCCGACTCTTTCAATGTAGAACGTTAAACGGGACAGAACCCGTACGTTGGTTCTAAATTCTCCGGGATTATACATTTTAGACGTACGGTACCTGCTACTTTTTTTATTTAAATTCACGTTGTATCGATTAATAACGCCATACTTAAAATTTAAGGGTTTAATTAAAAAAAAATCCGATAACGTCATTTCCAAAATCAACAAATGTTCTAAAGAGTGTTTTAATACAGGTTGTTTCGATCTAGAAATCTAAATACTCTAAAAAAGTTTAATTTCATTATGATAGTTAAAGACTTACCCGTCTAATTTAGAATACCCGTGATTATGTATTTTAGACCTATGGTATTCAACACTTTTCTATTTAAACTTACACGTAGTATCGATCAATAATTCCATACTTAAAACCTAATGGTTCCTTTAAAAATCCCGAAAACGTCATTTCCGGAACCAACAAATGTTCTAAAGGTTGTTTTAATACAGGTCGTTTCGTAAACTAGAAATCTAAATATGCTAGAAAGTTCTAATTTCATTGCTGTTGTCAAAAGCTTAACCGCCTGATTCAGTGTAGAACATTAAACGAGACAGAACCTGTCATTTGGTTCTATCTCCGTGATTGTGCATTTTAGACCTATGGTACCTGCTAATTTTTTTATTTAAATTCACACGTAGTATCGATTAATATCGCCATACTTAAAACCTAGCGGTTCCATTAAAAATAGTCCTTATGACGTCATTTAGGATATCATCAAAGGTTCTAAAAAGTGTTCTAGTACAGGCTTCGCAAACAAGAGGTCGAAATACGACGAGAGTATGACCAGACGTGCTCAACAACTATATATAAATCCCATCTTAACCAACCTAGTTCAATTTCTACAAACTCCTCCTAAGATAACCTCATATGGCTACTTTTTGAACGCTCGTTATATTTACACACAATCCAAGTGTCTAAACTTATGTAAAAAAAATTTCTAAACGTCAAATCTGTCAAGAAACTAAGAAGTGGACTTACGAACCAGAATAAACATATTTTACAGCGTTAGGTAAATTTTTGTCAAACACTTTCGGACAAGGATTACGGATAAGATGGGATTAGGGATTGTGGAATGATTTAGAAAATGTTGGAATTAGGGATTGGGATTGAATTTTTAGAAATATTTTTGGGGTTAGGAATTAAATTTCTAAAAATTTTTCTTAACATTAGGGATCAAGGATTTGGTTTTTCAAAATATTTTATAGGAATTGGGATAAAATTCAATTTTTGAAACTATTTATTGGCATTAAAGATAAAGAATTAAACTTCTTGAAATATTTTTTGGGATTAGATTTGAATTTTAAAAATCTTTCTTAAGAATAGGGATCAGGGATCAGATTATTCAAAATCCCATTAAATAGGATTATGGATTGAAGATTAAATTCTTAAAAATACTGTTTTGGATTAGAGCTAAAAAGTAAGATTATTTTCAAAATATTTTTGGGATTGAATTTTTTAAAATATTTTTTGGGATTATAGATAAAGGATTGGATATCTCGAAATATTTTTCGGGATTAAAGATTAAATTTTTAAAACGCTTTTTAAGAATAGGGAGCAAGGAACAGTTTTTTCAAAAGAGATTGAATTCTTAAAAATATTGTTTTAGATTAGAGATAAAAAGTAAGATTATTATCAAAATATTTTCGGGATAATTTTTTTAAATATTATTGCGATTAAAAGTAAAGGATTAGATTTCTTAAAATATTTTTCGGGATTAGGGATGGAATTTTTAAAAATCTTTCTTAAGATTAGGGATGAATGATTTGGTTGTTCAAAATATTTTATAGGAATAGGGATTGATGTTTCAATTTTTAAAAATATTTTTTGAGATTAAAGATAAAGGATTAAACTTCTTGAAATATTTTTCGGGATTAGATTGAATTTTAAAAATCTTTCTTAAGAATAGGGATCAAGGATTTATTTCTCAAAATATTTTGTGGGATGGATTGCAGATTGACTTCTTAAAAATATTTTTTAGATTAGAGATAAAAGGTAAGATTATTTTCAAAACGTTTTTGGGATTGAATTTTTGAAAATATTTTTTGGGATTAAAGATAAAAGATTGAATTTCTTGAAATATTTTTCGGGATTAGGGATTGAATTTTTAAAAATCTTTCTTAAGAATAGGGATCAAGCATCGGAGTTTTCAAAATATTTTATGGGATTAGGGATTGGAGATTAAGTATTTAAAAATATTGTTTTGGCTTAGATATAAAAGGTAATATTATTTTCAAAATATTCTTGGGATTGAATTATTATTATTTTATTATTTTATTTATTTTTGGGCGAGGAATCAGGATGGCGGAGCATCCTTCATACCTCATGGCACCGATTACTATGATCATTTGGCCGACCCTACTAGAATTTAGCCGAATCTGGGGGAATTGCATCCACCACGTTAGAAATCCAGTAGGGATTTCTAACGTGCCAAACATCGCATTGACACGGGACCTACAGTTTTACTTACTATCCGAGAAGAAGGCATGTTTTTAATTTTTCTCCGCTATGAAAAATTATCAGTTCGGCCGGGGATCGAACCTGCGACGCTTGGGTTATGTATTAAAAATATTTTTGGGATTAAAAGTAAATCATTAGATTTCTTGAAATATTTCTCGGTATTAGGAATTGAATTTAAAAATCTTTCTTAAGAACGGCGATCAATATCAGATTTTTCAAAATATTTAATGGGATTAGGGATTGGAGAATAAATTCTTAAAAATATTGTTTTGGATTAAAAATAGAAGGTAAAATTACTTTCAAAATATTCTTGGGGTTGAATTTTTAGAAATATTTTTGGGATTAAAGGTAAAGGATTCGATTTCTTGAAATAGTTGGAGGGGATAGAATTTTTAAAAATCTTTCAACTCTTAACAATAGGGATCAAGAGTCAAATTTTTTCATTTGTCATTTTTTTAAATATTTTATGTGGGAGTGGAGAATAAATTCCTAAAAATTTTGTTTTGGATTAAAAATAGAAGGTAAAATTACTTTTAAAATATTCTGGGGGTTGAATTTTTAAAAATATTTTTGGGATTAAAGGTAAAGGATTGGATTTCTTGAAATAGTTGGAGGGGATTGAATTTTTAAAAATCTTTCAACTCTTAACAATAGGGATCAAGGGTCTTTTTTCATTTGTAATTTTTTTAAATATTTTATGGGGGAGTGGAGAATAAATTCTTAAAAATATTGTTTTGGATTAGATATAAAAGGTAAGATTATTTTCAAAATATTAGTGGGATTGAATTTTTAAAAATATTTTTTGGGATTAAAAGTAAAGGATTAGTTTGCTGAAAATATTTTTTGGGATTCGGGATTGAAATTTTAAAAATCTTTCTTAAGAATAGGGATCAAGGATCAGATTTTTCAAAATATCTTATGGGATGATTACGGATTGAATTTAAAAAAATACTTTTTTGGATTAGAGATAAAAGGTTACATTATTTTAAATATAGATGATTTGATTTCTCGAAATACTTTTCGGGGTTAGAGATAAAATCTTAAAAATCTTTTTGAAGATTGACGAACAATAATTAGGGTTTTCAAAATATTTTATGGAATTAGGGATTGAAGTTTTAAAAATATCTTTTAGGATTATAGTCTAAGGATTATTATTAATTATTAATCCATAAATTACCTAACCCTACATGCTCACCGTTGTAATATTTTCTTTCTCTTCTCTTTTCTTCTTCATTTTTTGCTGATTTTCAATCCTCCGGGACAATTTTAAATTATTTCGTTAAAACTAAATCACTCATGGTGTTTGTACTTGTTTATAATCTAAGATTGATTACAGTTGTTTTTGATATTAATTACCCTCCAATACCTGAATACACTATCTTTTTTAAATACAAGTGACGATGGCTCATTGAATATTAATTGCTTTTTACATTTTAGATATTATTGCGGATCAATTTAAGGTACGGTTGCAAATAAAAATATGAAACGACTGCAACACTACAACTAACCTTCTTTTCTGAACAAACATCAAAAACGAAGTTATCGTTGTTGAAATAGCAATATTTTACTTACTAGATACTGTCTAAATGCCATTCAACCTTTGAAACTTTGATATTTTAATCAAGTCTTCCTGCTACATTATAGTCGATTGTAAATTTAAGCCTCTAGGGACAACTACTGATATGCTGATCTTTACACCCCCATTGTTAATCATATTTAGGCATCATACTTGTCATCTGCTCCCTTTTGAATAGCTTGTAGAATATTTTATCGTTAGAATGATTTAGTAAAGATAGTAAAATCGAGAAAAGTTTTTAGAACTATAACAGAAGATAGTAGGTATACACAACTAACAAGTGTATAAACTTAAGTATATAATATTTTAATTGTTAACTTCGTTATTCATAAGCAAGGAATTTTAATAGTTTTAAAATTTATGAAAACTGCCGTGTGTTTTACATTAGTAGCTATTACACCTATGGCTGCTGCCACTGTATTTTTTCCAGAATGATACAATACATTTTCTGTATAAGTAGAATAAACATTCAAAAATTTTTCTTCCTCATAAAATATAATAATGTTCTCCATATCATACTGTACAAATGATTAAAAAACCATTTATAAACCAAAAACAAGGAAATATCCAAATAAAGAAAGCCAAATTAGAAAGGAATACTACGAGTACACAATATTTACGATACAAAATTTCTATTAGTAATTATAAGCACAACATGTGTATAAATAAAACATAAATAACAATTTTTAAAACGTAAAATTAACATATAAACTCATACGTTATGTGCCTTCTAGCAAATGGTTCACATACATGGTATAGCATTTAGTAACAATAATTTAGAACATGTAGGATGGGTTTTAAAACAGAGACAAGGAGTTACGAAATTTCTTCTTTCCTTCCTTTTCTCTCCTCAGCATCGATTTTTTTTATAAACATTTAGACGCGATAATTGGGCGGCTGGCTGTTTGATCTCCGCAAAATTATAAGATCATAATTACAAAGTTCCGCTATAAAATTTATAGTGTGCATATCTTTTTGATAGGATTGTGGGTATGGGTTTGATCTAATTTATTTTTATTCTTTTCCGATTCATTAAATATTCTGTTGGCTGTTGGTATAGGTAAATTGTTAATAAATGATGAATCCACTTGAATTAACAAAGCAATTTGCTAATAAAAGAATGAATGAGATTACAGAGAAAATTGACTGTAAAAATTTGGCTATTGTTGTTAGAGTATCACCAAAAGAAAAAAGTAACTTTTAAGTGCTTTGAGTGGAACAGGTATATTTATTTAGGTATGTATAAATGAGAACAGTAGAAACCCGTTTAAAATTGCTTGTAATAATTGTTTCTTGAAATTGATTGTCTTATTTGATAATTCATTTTGAAACAATATAATTTATTGGGTAAATCGGTATGGTAAAGGTCATTGTGTGTGATGAAGGTCCCAAGTTCGATTGTCGATGCTGGTGAACTTTTTTCTTCCTTTTTCTCTATTTTCCTGTAAACTTGCAGAAAAAAAGAGGAATAAAGAGGCTCAAAATCCTTTTTAATCCTAATATTGATTCTGGGTATTTTTTTTTGTTGTATTTTGCTCTTATGACCACATTATGACAGGGGTCTGGTTTCCCTACACATTTTGAACCTCGTGCTTTCTCTGAGGCTTTATTTTTCATTTTTTGTTATTTTTCGCTTGTTCATTGATCCGTAACTTGCAGAGGCTGCTATTTCAGTTTCCGTTTCTCAGATCAAGATCATTCTGCTAGGCGCGACCTTAACCTAATAAAGTAGACGCCAAATATCCTATAAAACTTTATTGTTGAAAACTTTGCTTTTCAAACAACCCCATAAAAAGTAATCAAGAGGAATGAGGTCTGGAGACCTTGCTGGCCATTATTTCACCTGAGATAGTGACAAATGTCCACAATGAGTTTTATTTCCGTTTAGGGTACTGCCAGGAAGTAACTGGGCAGTACATGCAATTGTCATTAAAGGTTTGTTGTATCTTAGAGATAAATATGGAAAATTTGGTGGTGGTACACAGCTTTAAATGCCCTTCAGAAATAACCCACAATAATGGGTGCTGTCACTTGAAACAATGTCGATGACTTCATCGTTCAGGTGACAGGATTTTAAGTTGGCCCAAAATGTCCACAACTATATAAATTGGTGTCTTTCAAAACAAATGCTGTACTTCATATGCTGGATTTATTGCATGTTAGTGACTAATAACACTGCAAGATGCTTACAATTCATAATAAATTGGAAATGGTATAGTGAACTGTTTGTCAAATAAAATCGACATATGTTAACACTTGGATCAACATCAAGCTGTGTTTTGTCGATGAGAATTTGACCCCAAAAGCGAAAATTGTCAAATGGAAATTGTACAAGGTTGGCTATATCGGGTGATACCAAGTAAATTCCCATAGCCAACCTTCTTTAAAGGATATTACTATCTTAGAGGCGATTTTTATAAATACGGTATAAAATTCGTGTCATACGTATATAGCAGCAAATTAGAAAAAGAATGTAAAATTAGTAAATTACTTGCCTTTCCGTATATCACGACTTAAATTATAAGCTGAATAGAAATAGAATATTCCTGTAGGTCAAAAAATTCCGTACGCAACCAAATACGGTCCTGTGAAACCGTACCTCTCTTACCATGGCGTTTTCTTAACCTTAATAACATACTGCAACAAGTGCAGGCAGATACAAAGTCACGAGTGAAAATTATTATAAAATAAATTGCTCTTAAATTGATTCTCATGCCGAGGAATTAATTTTCGTTTTATACAAGTCATCTTCACAAAAGAAAATACAAAACAAGTAGAACAAACTTTAAAATATCCTTCTTCCTTATTGCATACTATTATAGTATACTACAAAACTAGCATCAGCCTAATCTAGAGTTCCTGGCCGCTGATTTAACGTTTTCGCCAGGTTGTCAAACCTAACCACACTTTTTTATGTAACATTAAAAAGTTATTATAGCTTCCAAAATTTACACTAACATGTAAAACAGTATCCCCCTGTTGTTATATTTAAAATTCTTTCGGCGTCCAAAGACAATGGACCATTCTGAATGCCCCGCTGTTTTCGTGAATGAAAAAAAGAACCCTTTAGAATGTTATGACAAGCATATTTAACGTTCTTCTTTTTTTTAAGTAAATAAAAAAGGAAGTCAACCTGTCAGTTTATTTATATTTAATGACCACTTCATATTTATTTATTGTTTTGCCTGTATTTACAATACGTGGGTGTGTGGTCCGCTCTTGAAAAAACTTTTTCGCATTTAATTTATATTTTTTGTTTATTGTTGTTTCGAGCGAGCGCGCAAGAACAAAAAAAAGAAGAGAGATAACAGAATGAGGAACATATATAACAACAAGGAAGAGCTTTAGTGCAATTAACTTCAAACCTTCAAACTAATATCCATCGTTATTATGTACGTAAAAGGCGAAGCCGAAGCAGAAGAAGACGAAGAAGAAGAGTTCGAACCGCGAACGTGCAATCAATTAATAATTCCGAGACGTTTTTAGTATCTCACGGGATATAAAAATTTATGTCTGAAAAGAAGAAAATTGCTTTGTCTATTGGCTTTTTTAACTTGTGGAGAGAATATTGCTCAGGAAATCCTATGCAAATGTTAATTTAAGTTTTTTATCAATTTTCATCGAATGGTATAGTTTGCTTCTTTATTCATATACCTTATAAGATTTATTGTAAACTTAATATAAAGATTTAAAGTAATCTAATACAAAGTAATTACGTAAATTTAAATAAACATCAATGATTATTGGTTGCTAGTGATATTAATTTAAGGTATTCATATCAAAAAATATTGTGTTGTGTAAGTGAAATTGCCTCAATTATTTTTTTAACAATATCCATTTTATATACACAGGTGGAATTACACCAAATATTTTTTATATTTGTATACAATTCTTTGAAATAAATATTATCAACAAAAGTATTAAAATCTTTATTAAATTACCTACTACAAATTTTGGCACAGCAACAATATGTTTCAATTTTATCTCTACTCCAAAAACAAATTGAATTATTTTTCACTACTATTCATACTTTTTAGTTTTTAAATAAAATTTGTTGTATTATTTTCCCAATGGATACTTCATTTAATTATTGAATGATGGTTCAAGAACAATCTGTATCAACTTTTTACAACCATTTTATATTATTTACATCATTTGTTTATTTCTTATTACAATAGACGCATGTATCTCTTTACGAAATCTTTCAACGAAAAAAAAATCTTTATAAAAACTTTTTATGTATTTTTTACTGTGCTTCCAGAGAAGAAATATTATGAGAAAATCTTATAGGATATAGGCCAAACTAACTGTTAAAATAGTTTATAAAGAATTGCTAATACTATAATAAGTCTCTCAATTACGGCGAGTTTTGCTACCGTGTGAGAAACAAGCGCTTTAAGCTAAAAGGTCACGGTTTAAGGTGTTTCATAGGTAATTTATTATTTTAAATAATATTATAAATTAGGTGTCTGTTTTAGATGCCATAGTCATCAAATAACATGGAACACCTAAAGGCTCAAATATTATTAAAGTGAGGTTATGAACGTAGTACATATCATCTTTAAGATCTATTTCCAACAATCTTGGCTATTACGTAATTTATTTTATGATCTTAAAATAAACTTTGCAATGCTTATTATCATATAATACTTAGATATCGATGAAAATATATAATTTGCATAAAATTGGCTCATATTATAAAACTTACTATTATAAATCATTATTATTTTATTGGAAGTTCATGATATGTTAAGTAAAATGCACGATACCTGTCAGAGCTTAGTTATGCTATGATGTAGAAAGGTTGTGGTAACATTTTAAAATTATCAATTCAGTGTAGAATCTAAAGATTGTTACTGTGCGTACTTTCTAGAAAATATATTCATAGGTTATGTTATCCTATCTGGGATACGAATAACCAGCTGTGGCAAAATCGTCAGTTGGCACCAAAGCTTTGGAAATTTCAATTTCCCAATGGCGTTACAACGACAGTTCTGTTATCTGTTTGTTATGAGTACCCATACTTGTTGTTTTGTTTACATTGACGGCGATCATGGATCTGGTACACGTGCGTGTTTACAGCACCACCTATGAGCATCAATAAAATCAGCCACTAATGTTTATATTAAAAAGGCCAGCGCCATCTAGGATCCAGCACACATGGTTCCTACTCCTGACATGCCACGTCCGTTGACAGCCAATCATTTATTTTGAAGGGAACCATGACTGTCTTCATTACGCGATGTAACTTGCTGCCACATGCGTACACAGCCGATTGAAACCTTTGTGTTGGCAACCATGTCTTTTGGCCACATGATAAATCTTCCTGACATGTCGGTGTGGAACAATGCGAGAAGAACAACGCAATCCCATTCTTATGAAGAAACATGAAACACGGATAAAACAAATGAAACCTAACAAAGTCAGTGACATCGATGAAATTCAAACTGAGAAAATTAGACATTTTGGAAACTATAGATGGCTACTGAAACTCATGAACAGCTGCAAGGCTCATAAGGGCAGATCTCAAAGATACGACGAAAGGCCAGAATAGCAGCCACCACAACCAATGAATCTTAGGTCCGTCCGTCCAAGAAGTTTGGTAAAATGATCCTTAACAGAGCTCTCAGCTAATTGATGATAACATAATTGCCAAACAGGCAGATTTCTGGCCTGGAGAATGCCTTCTTCATGCGGTGGTCAGATATGGTTCTAATGCAACATGATGCCTGAGGATGGATATAAAGCAGACAAATAACAGGCATACGTTTCATAGACCTAATGACTGCTTATGCAATCACACGCTAATACACAAAGCGTATAATTTACCAAGAATTTTAAATTAACTAATCTCATAGGACTTGAAGACTGTTTTCTGCAAAATAGAAGATTCTATGTCATTTTTGTTGGAGAAATCAGAAAAATGGTCTACCACAGGTAAGTGTCATGTCACCCATATTGTACAACATATATACAGACGATCAAGCGATTGAAGAACAGCTGAAGCATTTTATCTATGTCACGATGTCACCATAGCTGCCCAGGGGAGGAATTCGTAGAAATATCAAACAATTCCTAATTTTGTTGCAAAAATGAAATAACGAGTAATGATATGAAAGAAACAACATTAGTACGAATGGAAAGGTGCGAAGCAGTCTGTACATGGGGTACATGCATTGCTCACTTTTCTTTTGCAGTCTAATGTAATTTATTTTCTTAAAACTTTGCAAACACTCTTGACTGTGAAACCATTTTTGGTTTTGTCTGTTGAAATAATTTGCTGACTCGTCCGGTTGATTTCAGAATTGTCTTTATTATTTCGAAATTAATAATTGTCTTCTCAAGCATAGAAGTAGATCTGGCTGCTGATTATCAACTAACAAATCATTCTGCCTAACGGATTCTACACCTACTCTGCAACATAATTTCGTCAGCAGTTCGTAATTGTTACGAAGGTAGGTTCTTATCTAACCTACAACCATAATATACAGCTAGACACTTAGAAATGAAGAGCCAATATTGTGAATTACAACACTCGCTATCGTTATCGACTTATTAGGGTTCTGGTGACTCAATATGAAGTTTCTCATCTATTTGCCTATTAAGTTTTTTAGTTTTGTAAGTTTATAATAAATAAATCGCAGTTTATTCATTTATTTGAATTTTTAAGAAATTATTTGCGGACTGTCGTATTAGGGATCTTGCAAACACTATTAAAATGTCTCCAAGATTGCTCAAATTACTCAAATTTTTCAAATGGAACACCTTTGTCTATTTTTTCGATTATTAGGACTCTTGATAAGGCCGTAACCAATCCTAAAATATTTTCTTCGTGGTGTTGAATTTTTGGATATTTGATATACACCCTGTATGTAGGTGGTGTACATTTTGTTTAAGGGTGTCAAACTTTGGTAACTAACAGTCTCAAACGTATTTAAAAATATAGTGAGTGCGAACATTCTAAAAATGTATGTACTTTCAAGAAGATCAAAAAGTAATAACTCGAAACGAATGTTTATTTTGCTTCTATAAATTTGTAGGTGATTAATATTCTAAGCGCAATATAACAATCGTGATGGTTTGGAGACACCGTTTATTACAGGGTGATTTATGACATTGGGAAAAATTTAATCATTTATGTGACGCCTATGAGTAATTAAAAAGAATTTTAAAAAATGTGCCCAAAATTAGGTTTTAAGATTAATGATCTTGTCGGTTAGACAAGAGGACCTCCAAGGAGCTCCGTAGCCAATCCAATTTCCAGTAAAATGAGCCTTAAACTGTTGCTCTACTAGGCGGCGCACCGTCGTGTTGGAACCACATACGTTGTCGCAAATGGAGAAGCAAGCCTTCTAACAATTCGAAAATTGTATTGTCGAAATGATTTTTGTACAAAACCCATTTTCACAGAGCACGTATGAGAAATAGGAGTTCCTGCCTTTTTTGCTTTAGAAAACGTCCGTTGTCGTCTGGAAATCGGCGCTGATATTCTTTTGAAGCTTCTTTGAAGTGTATTTATGTCACCAAAATGAAATTTGCCCGATTAAAATTTTTATACATTCAGTATTTAATAAATCTTGAGCGGCTACAGCTATTTTAAAAATCATTATCACCCGGTAAGATTTTTCACGACGTTATAAATCACACTGTACAGTGTTGTGATAAGCCAAGCCACAGTACTTGTATTCTGTAACAAGATGATTTCGCTCGTTAAATATCATTCCTTTGAGAACCTCCTGCGAGGACATCATGGTCAGCAGATATAAACCAAACCCGCTGTTACAGGTCGAAATTATTCTAAGGCATTTTGATTTTTAAAAAATTTAATTCTCCTGAAATATAGGCAACACTTTACACTATTATTTAAATGCTTATTGGTTGTACACCATTTTGGTTGGTATTACGATTCCACTACATTTCTCCCAATTCCCGCTCGTCCCACTTCTATTTTCCCCAATTCCTACTTTCCTCAATCCCACTTCTCCAATTCCCGCTTCTCCCAATCCATTTTTCCCAAACCAAAGCAAATGAACAAATTAACTCAACATATTATTGCTAATTTTTTATGATGGGCGTCAATATGAAACGTAGATTTATTATTCTCTCTCAGTAGCCACTTGAACTGTTGGAGTCTATATCTGATTTAGATCTATCAAACTTGCTAACTTATTACCTAATCATGAAATATAATAACAATAAAAAGATTAATGAACAGATTCACAAGCTTTATTACTTTCTTAACACGAGAATTGTTTCAACAATAAATGACATTTTTTAACGGCAACAAATACTGCATTTATCCTTAGGAACTTGTTTGTTTATCAATCTTATCTGCCTTTGATAATGACATTTAATGTTGAAACAATTTTCAGGTTAAGAATTTAATAAAACTTATGAATATGTTAATTAATCTTTT
Source organism: Agrypnus murinus (assembly GCA_929113105.1). NCBI lineage: Eukaryota > Metazoa > Arthropoda > Insecta > Coleoptera > Elateridae > Agrypnus > Agrypnus murinus. Next base: position 151,791,229 of record OV816028.1, read on the forward strand.
TATTGTTATTATATTTCATAATTATGGAGTTCCACAGAAGCTGGAGACAGTAAACTCTTGTATAGCCTAACCCCGGCTCCATAGAGTATCCTTTACGCTATTGATCTTTCTCTCTCTTTCCCCGTCCTATGTATTTCCCTCCGACTCTGTTGAACACAGACATACTGAAAATTTGGAATAATTTTTCTTTCTTGAAAAATATGCATTTTCTTTGGAAATTTGATTTGGGAGAAATAAGAACAAAAAGAATTTTTTTGAGAGAAATGGGACCAAAAAGATTATTTTTGAGAGAAATGGCATTGGGAAAAAGGGGTTTTTTTGGGGGGAAGTGGTAAAACACGGGTATCAAAAACAGGATTTAGTCATTGTTATATAATCTGAGCGCTCTGGCCAAGGTAGGCATTTTAATTGGCATTTGGGTTAAGTGGAAGAGCAGCAAACGCTACTGAACTTCACCCATTTACAAACTTCTCTGTATTATTTAGTGCTCTCTATTTGTATTAGCTACTTTGTAAATAAAGTCATTTATTATTATTATTAATTGTAATTTCCTTTATTTATACCATGTGATGCAGATATACTGTCGCCTGCTAAAATTTGGAGCGCGTAAGAACTGGTGCTTTTTATTAGTCTTAGTTGACAATACCGCATTGTCTGTACCGTCATTATATAAATATTTACATATACAGTGTGTTCCACTTCACAGCCTGACGCCCCTCTGTCTTTGCTATTTATTATAGTTCAATCAATTCCAAATTTTTATCAAGTATTGAACGCCTTAAAAGAAAGGATCCCGCAATAATCTTATGGAAAATTGGGTTTCGGTCAAATTTTCTGAATTTTTGATATGTTGTATATTTTGTCATCCTGAACAAAAGTCTCCATGGGCACAAAGCTCCAAATTCAATATTTTGGCAGCTACGGAGCTCCAAAGCTCCACAGATTCGTTACAAAACTATTCATTTTTAATACTATTTATAGATGTCAAAAGCATATTTTAATTATTTAAATATATAAGTTTATGTTTTTGAGGTCGCTGAATTCAAATCTGATGTCAGATTTGAAAAATTGACAGTTGACAGCTGTCAATTCACTGTCAAAGTAGGATAAAAAAGTAAATATTCTCTTTTTACATCAAGAGTTTATGTTTTTGAGGTCGCTGAATTCAATTCTAATGTCAGATTGGAATTGAGAGAATATTAAAAGAGAATATTTACTTTTTTATTCTACTTTGACAATTAATTGACAGCTGTCAACTGTCAATTTTTCCAATCTGACATTAGAATTGAATTCAGCGACCTCAAAAACATAAACTCTTGATGTAAAAAGAGAATATTTACTTTTCTATCCGACTTTGACAGTGAATTGACAGCTGTCAACTGTCGATTTTTCAAATCTGACATCAGATTTGAATTCAGCGATCTCAAAAACATCAACTTTCAATGTCAAAAGACAATATTTACTTTTTTATCCTACTTTGACAGTGAATTGACAGCTGTCAACTGTCAATTTTTCAAATCTGACATCAGATTTGAATTCAGCGACCTCAAAAACATAAACTTATATATTTAAATAATTAAAATATGCTTTTGACATCTATAAATAGTATTAAAAATGAATAGTTTTGTAACGGATCTGTGGAGCTCCGTAGCTGCCAAAATATTGAATTTGGAGCTTTGTGCCCATGGAGACTTCTGTTCGGGATGACAAAATATACAACATATCAAAAATTCAGAAAATTTGACCGAAACCCAATTTCCATAAGATTATTGCGGGGTCCTTTGCGTGTAATTAGAAATCTCATTTATTAAAATCCACCAGCCGGCTACGATCGAAAATAAATGCAAGTAATCGGAAAACATAGTAGCCCTTGCTTAATCGTAAAAATAATTAAGAAAAGTGTTTTGTGAAACAAGGCCTACTATGTTTCTTCAATTATTTGCATTTATCTTCGATGGTAATAGGCTGATATAATAAATTGGGTTTTTAATGTTACGGAAACCTCTTTTAAGCTGTTTTATACCTGATATGTAAAAACTTGGAATTGATTCGATTACAAATAACAAAAATGTGGTTGTCAAGTTGTAAAGTGAAGCGTTGTATGTATAATTATGTATAGTACTGTCATACGTATAATTTGAGGTTAACAAACTATTATTGTCACAAAGTCGAGTGATGCTAATATTTTATCGAATTTTCGGAAAATTCAAACAGGAGTAAAGTCCTTCTGGCAGCTTATAATTATTTTTCGAGTATTTAACGTTTTACCTCATCGTTAATATATGTGTAAAAACCCTCTAGAGCCAATTAAATTAATTAATTAAAGGTTTTTATAATCTGTCTCCGTCCCGCCTATGACATTATTTGATTATCCTAGTTCTTTTCATTTTCCTTTAGTGGTAAGATTTGTTAAAGCCACTTATTTTAATCTTATTGAGCAGATTAGAATACGATACAATACTGAAATTCCTTTGGATAAGAATGGCCCTTTTAATCTCATTAGAGACCCAGGCTGCCGTCTACATACAGCCGGAAAGACGAAGAGATTGCTTGTAATTTCTGTAAAACGTAAAATGTAGTCCGGTCCTGACAATAAAATTAAGATGGGAATCACCAAAGCCACAGGAGATAAACATTTGGGTATAGCTAAATATAAATTATGTGATTAACGGATGTATCAAATATTATTTTGGGAGATATCAGTTTTAATGGTTTTATTTACAGTTTACGAGGAGTTTTATGGACATCGTTAACTGTTTTTATACATTTCAGATATTTTTATTTTGATAGAATTATATAAATTTCGCTTACTATTAGTCTTCTTTTTCGATAAAAATCACCAAAACATTTAATATTAAGACGTTAGGTACTGATGCTCAATAAATAAGTTAGGTTATGTTATTATGTTTACTTTCTTTCAATCTAGTTTGCCTTCATATCCCTTTTACGATTAAGACGTCAAAATTGTAAATTTGACATGTGCATTATTATAGGAACTGAAGTGTGAAGTGTTCAACATCAAAATGTTCAGTTGGTTAAAAAAAGACCCCGAAGACAAACAGAATGTGTTTGACAGCGTATTGGAAGGTCTAAAGAAAATTTATAAAAATAAATTATTACCTCTAGAAGAGCATTACGCCTTTCACGAATTCCATTCACCTCAGTTAAATGATTCGGATTTTGATGCCAAACCATTAATATTACTAGTCGGGCAATATTCAACCGGCAAAACGACCTTTATAAAATACCTACTGGAAAGAGAATTTCCGGGCATGAGAATTGGTCCGGAGCCAACGACGGACAAGTTCAGCGCGGTGATGTACAGCGACAAAGAGGGCATCATACCCGGCAATGCGCTAGTTGTCGATCCAAAAAGGCAGTTTAGGCCGTTGTGTAAATTCGGAAACGCATTCTTGAATCGATTTCAATGTTCTTTAGTGAAGTCGGCAGTTTTAAAGGGAATGTCTATAATAGACACCCCCGGAATCTTAGCCGGCGAGAAACAAAGAATAGATAGGGGCTACGATTTCACCGGAGTCTTAGAATGGTTCGCTGAAAGGGTCGATCGGATCATTTTACTCTTCGATGCTCACAAATTAGATATATCGGACGAATTTAGGAGGTCAATAGAAGCGCTAAGAGGACACGACGATAAAATACGCATAGTTCTAAACAAGGCCGACATGATTGATCATCAGCAACTCATGAGGGTATATGGGGCCTTGATGTGGTCGCTTGGAAAAGTACTACAAACTCCTGAAGTGGCTCGTGTGTATATTGGTTCCTTTTGGGATCAACCGTTAAGATTTGACATCAATCGGAAACTTTTCGAAGATGAATCCCAGGACTTGTTTAAAGATTTACAATGCTTACCCAAGAATTCTGCACTTAGGAAATTGAGTGATTTAATTAAACGTTCTAGGTTAGCGAAAGTTCATGCTTACATAATTGCGGAACTAAAAAAGGAAATGCCTGTTTTTGGGAAGGATTCAAAAAAGAGGGATTTAGTGAAAAATTTAAACGTTTTATTCAAGCGTTTACAGGATGAACATGGAATTTCCGTGGGGGATTTTCCTGAAATCGTTAAAATGCAAGAAAATCTACTGAAGCACGATTTTACTAAATTTCATAATTTCAAACCGAAATTAATGGAAGTCGTTGATACAATGTTATCTGACGATATTGCCCAATTAATGTCGATGATACCTCATGAAGATTCGTTGTGTGAAGAAGAGCATGAAATTAAAGGTGGGGTTTTTGAGGGCGTTGAAGATAAAGTGTCTCCGTTTGGTTATAAGCGTGGCGAAGGTGTGAATGCTGGTTATGGTGAACCAGAATGGATTGTTAATAGGAAGAGAGAAACCTACGATGCAATCTTTGATGGTTTGTCACCGAACGGGATGAAGCTGTCAGGATCTACTGCGAAAGTAGAAATGGTCAAATCGAAATTACCTAACGCCGTTCTTGGTAAGATATGGAAGCTTGCTGATATTGATAAAGATGGTTTTCTTGATAGGGATGAGTTTGCTCTGGCGATGCATTTAATTAATGTGAAACTTGACGGAAGTGATTTGCCTGTGGAGTTACCAGAACATTTGAAACCGCCGGCTAAAAGAGATTTTTAATTTTTTTTAGTCCAGTTCAAAAAGTATTTTCTTTTTAAATGTGATTTTTATTTTGTAATTGAGTCGTTTGACAATAAATGATTTAGGTTATCGGTTAACGTTTTTATAGTCGTACTTGATGTTTCGTTTTATAGCGTTAATAGCTTTGATAGTTAGGGTGTGTACGTTGTTGGGATGTTTAATAATGATTAACTCGTAAAATAACTCACTGTATGATATTTTTATTACCTTAGATTTACGATTATGTAGAGCGATAGACTGAGAATTATTAGGTATTGTTTAAAGATTTTAAGGTTACAAAAAGGAACGTTTTAAAGAATTACATTACAATAACAGGAGATTACTTAACTGAAACCTTAAATCTGAATGTAGGTATGCACTAGAAATCCTGCAGCTTTAAGGTAAGGTGAAGAATATTCTGTAAAAATCATCGTTTTTAGTTTTACTTGTTCACACTACTAGTCATAGCAGAGAAACGATAGAAACTTCTCGATTATACAAGATGTGTCGCCCGAAACACCTCGAGACTAAAGGTCGAGAGTTGTTTCTTTAGGCAACACGTCGGATGTTGAGAATTTACAATTGTCGCACAGGGAGGCGATATCGTGAATAAAAAAATAAACAGAAGATTTATTATAGAAAATTAATTAACCGGAATGTATACCTAATAAATAATACCTAATATTGAAAACAATAATACCCATGGGGTATCACTGGTCGGTGCCTGCAGTAGACTACATTTAAAACTTCCGCTGTTACACGATTTTATGACCGTTTAGGAATATTTTAATTATGCACGGCAAGTGTCTTTTTCAGGACTACTGAAAGTATCAAATAATTGATAGCTTTAAATGTCCTAAATAAATAAAATAGTTGTCAGTGTTATCAACTTCAACATCTTCGATCATTTTTTGTTCAGCTTTCACTTCCGATAGATTTTTAAATTTCTCGAAATTCCTACCAATCACTTGAAATTCTGGATATCTCTTCACGTTTTTTAAATGCTTTAAATAACGCTAGAATTCGAATAAAGTTTCTGGAATTTTAAAATTTCTTAATAGTCCTTTCATTTCCTTTAAATATCCCAACAATTCTGTATATATCTTCTAAATATTCTAACATATAAATTTCCTAATAGATTTACATTCCTTCACAATCTCCTTAAATTCCATACACTTCTTTTAAATTCCTAAAAAAACTTAAATTGCCTTTAAATCTAATAACTAATAACCATAACAATTCACATAATTCACCATCAAATTCATTAAATTCCCTAAATTCCCCCCATCTTAAGGAAATCCTTAAGATTACTCAGTTACTCCACTATTTTCTTATTTCATTTTTTAATTTTTGCAAAATTTTTTAGAAACCTGCATTTGTCGAGATTTTCTCCCAATTTCCTTACATGCCTTTACAATCCACTAAATTCACTTATAAATCTTCATTTTTAAATTTCCGAAAATTCTCCTACAACTACTTTAAATTTCTTTATATTCTACGCAATTCCTTTCAATTCCATGAGATTTCACTCCAATTCCTTATAAATATTTTAATTTATAATTTTTCCCACATGTCCTGTAGATTTCCTACAATTTCTTTAATATCATCTGTACCTGTTTAGCTTTTTATAACATTCTTATTAAAGCTTCAGGAATAGTGCCTGAAATAATGAATTTCCAAAATTCATTCGTTTTGGTTCTTCTATAAATTCTCCTCAATTTCTAATTTCCTCTAAATTCAATTCACAGTTCTTTATATACCATCTAAATTCTCTTCAACCACATTAAGTTTTTTGAAAATTATCACAATATTGCTTTAATTTTTTTTAAATTCTCCAAGATTCCTTCTCTCAAATACCTTTAAGTGAATTCACCATTAACTTAATTTCTTAATTTCTACAAAACTTCTAAGAAATCGTTCGAGAATTTCCTCCAATTTTTTTAAATGTCTTCACAATTCCTTATAAATGCAATGAATCTCCCCAATTATTTTAATTAATTAATTATACATTTCTCTTTACATCTTCCACAATTCTTTTAAACTCCTTTCATCTCCATTAAATTCCACTTTAATTTCTTATAAATCTATTCAGTTTCTCTACAATCCCTATATATTTTCTAGAATTTCTTTAAAATCTTTTGCCACTACTAACTACTATAAATTACAGCATTTCCTTTAAATTCACCATAATACCTTTAATGTCCTGTAAATTCCCTCACCTTTCCTTACAATTTTTTTAAATTCTTACTAAAATAAATTATATAACCCCTCCACAATCCCTTCAAATTCCCTCATCATTCCTGATAAATTCTTTAAATTCCTTAAAATTACATACCTCATAATGACTTTCAATCTCTTTTAATTCTGCGTAATTTATTACATTTTCATTAAGTTCCACTTTAATTCCGGTTTTAATGACATACTCTTATTAAAGCTTTTGTTTAATTAATTAATTAAGTTTTTATTTCTATTTAATCCTATATGAGATTTACTAATGCTTTCATATTCCTCTACAATTTCTTTACATTTCCCACGCTTCCTATAAATTTTTACAAAATTCTTACAAATTCTCCACAATTACGGATTTCCTTTGAATCCACCATTCACCTAAATTTCTCCATATTTCTCTAATATACATTTTATAAATTCTCAAAAAACAAATTTAAATGATTGAGATTAATCGCAATTGTTTTCAATTTTTTTAAATTCCTAAAAAATTACTTATAAATCTTTACAATTTCACTAAAATTCCTTTAAAATAAGCAGCAATCCAAATCCCGTAACAATATTTCACATTTTACCACAAATTATTCCTATTTCTTCTACACAATTAATAAATCAATTTCTCCTTAAATTTCCAACAATTTCTGCCAATCCATTTAATTCTTCCTACCATTTCCGAAAATCTTTTCAATTCACTAAAATTCCTGCACGACTTTTAATTTCTTTAAATTCTGCATAATTTATTTTATTTCCATTCAATTGCACCGCAATTCGTTACAAATCTCTCAAATTCCTCTCCTGCAAATTTCTTACAATTCCTTTATATTCATCCCCGTTTGGCTTTGAACATTTTATTGAAGCTCTTAAACAATTTCCTGAAATCATGAGTTATCAAAATGGTATGATCCTTCACACTATTAAATCATATTTGTGATTTACTCATTCTCTTACATTCACAATTTCTTTAAATTTCTCTTTGCCTATAAATTTCTACAGAAATGCTAAAAATTCTCCACAATTACTGCTATTTATTTGAAATTCACCATAATATCTTTCTAAATTCCCACATATTTCTTTGTAAATCCTTGAAATTACCAAAAATACATTTAAATTATGAAGATTGTTATTATTAATTGCTATCACATTTTTTTAAATTTATTAAAATTACTTTTTAAGTTCTTACAAATCAATTCACATTTCGACAGCATACCTGCAAAACCTCGTAAGTCTGGATTGTTATATTATAACATTCAACCCTTCTGGAATCTTTTCAGAATAACTAGTTAGTTAGTTAGTAGTTATTTTAAATACCGCAAGATCGCAGGGCAAGTGATCTAACAGCCGTAACACTTTGCACGAATCCGCAGGGACCTCCGATATCATCAGAAACATGAAAAAGTCATTTTTAGACAATTCAGACTTACGAGGTTTTGCAGGTATACTGTCGATTTGCTTTCACTTCTTGTTGTTTCTGCAAAATTTCTTAAAAACCTTTTATATATTTCCAGGATCTCTTCCAATTTCTTTAAAATCCTTTTACAATTCCTTGAAAATGTACTGTCCTTTAACATATTCCAAACTTATTTACACATTTCTCTTTAAATTCCCTGCAATTCGTTTCATTTCTTTTAATTTCTCCTATCATTCCTAATAAATCTTTGAAGTCTCCTAAAATTTTCCCACAATTAATTTGAATTCTTTTAAATTCTGTGATAATCCTTTTCATTTATCTTTACATTCCCCATTATATATTCTTCATAAATCTTTAAAATTCAACAAGATTTTTCCACAATTGCCTTTAATTCATTTAAATTCTGTGCTACTAATTTAATTTCCCTTTAAATTCCGACATTTCCGTAATACATTTTTAAATTTCCTACAGTTCCCCACGATTACTTTTAATTCCTATAAATCCTGTGCAATTCCTTTCATTTCCACTAAATTTCATTTCAATTCTTATTTGTTATCAAAATATGATAGACGATATTAAAAACTATTTCCTTCACAAAAACAATTTGAGCTAATCCTTTTACGCTTCCCTACATTTATTTAAGTTCCTCACATGGCCTTTAAATTTCTACAGAATTCTTATAAATTTTCCAGTTACTGACATTTCCTTTAAGTTCTCATAAAACAGCTTTAGATTGTTGATAATTATCACAATTGCTTTGAGTTGGTTTTTAATTTTACTAAAATTACGTACAATATTTTCAATTTTTCGAAAGTCGTCCACAATCAATCCAAATTTCCATCAATTTCTGCAAAACTGCTCAAAAAATATCTGCAGAATTACTTTCAAGTTTTTCAAATTTTCATACCATTCCTAATAAATCTTTTAAATTCCCTAAAATTCCCACACAATAACTTTCAATTCCTTTAAATTCTGTGCAACACTTTTCATTTATCTTTAAATTCCGCCACCGTTTTTGACAAGCCACAAGTTTCTTAAATTCTCGTAAATTCCTTAGAATTTCCCCCTACAATTTTTAATTCTATACAACTACTTTCACATCTCTCTAGATCCTGCCACCACTCCTAATAAATCTTTTAAATCCTCTAAGCTCTTTTCATAATTACCTTCAATTCATTTAAATTCAGCGCAACTAATTCTATTTCCCTTTAAATTCCTTAAAATTTCCCACAATTACTTAAATTCCTTTAGATTCTGTGAAACTCCTTTGATCTCCATTAAACTTCATCTCAATTCCTTATAAGTCTTTCAAATTTCGCTACAATTCCTAGTAGATTTCCTATAATTTTCTTAATATCGTGTGTACCCGTTCGTATTTTAACGAAAGGTTCTCAATTAACTTTACGAGTCTTCCTTAAGACCATGATTTATTAAAATGTTACCAAAATATGATAAATGGTATAAAAAAAGCAAACAAAAATCGTTTGAAATATGTTCATTTGCACTGCCCAGAAATTTCCTGTAAATTCCTATAAATTCTCCACAGTTACAATCTACAAATCTCCCCACTATTCCTCAAAATTTCCCCACAATTACTTTCAATTCCATTAAATTTCACACAATTCTATTTATTTCCATTAAATTTCATCTCAATTCCATAAAAAAACTTTTTAAATTTCCTAGAATTCTTGTAGATTTCCTACAATTTCCTTAGTATCATATCACCGCGTTTGATTTTTAAGGACATATTCTTATTAAAACATCGCTAGGGGCATTCCCTGACTTTATAATTAGCGGAATATCTTATTTTTTTATTTATTACTTATTTATGGGCCGATATCCTTCATACTGGGTAGTGCAACTGTAAATAGTTACTTCTGAGACCCTAATCGATCTCTAATTGTGAATGATTCGTCTTCATATTTCGAGATTTAAATGTAGAAAAGCGTCAAGAAATTTTCTGTAAACATGCTAAAAATATAAAATGTGCTAAAAAGCAGGAATGTTTTATGTTCAGCAAATACCTAAAGCGAATTTTACGTTTCCTTCGCTCGGAGAAGTTGCTGACCAACAAAGCATAATACTATAAACGTTTGACTAAAACATAATCTAAGCCTTATTGTGAAAAATGATAGGAATCTTATAGTCGCAGCAGTCAAAGTTCATAATAAATTAATTGGAAACTGTTCGGATATCTGGTTACTTAGTTTTAGGTGACATCTAACCCAATTACAAAAGGTGCAGTATTTAGTTTTTGACACGTGTTGAGGGTAGCAATACCAGAGGGCGACGAAAGGTTCGACAGGGGTAGATTTGCCAAAACAAACAGGTTTTTATAAGCGTAATAGGCAGCTTCTAGGTCTATAGAGAATTCAACGCATAATACAACCCACAATAACACAATAATAATTAAGTTACATTTTGTATTACAAATCTTAGCTGATTGAGCTGGATTATGAACTGATAAACATGGGGTTGGCTAGATTCGTACTGTTTTGCTTTTGTCAGGGATTTTGTTGGACACTAGCTATTTTTTAATGTATTGATTGAAATAGTTTGACAGATTTTCAGTTCACTCTCTCCCATACTCGTAAAATAAAACGCAAAAGTAAAACTGTTAATAAAAAACTGCGTTGATAAAATATATACTTTTTGGAATATAATTCGAGTTAAATGAATTAATGCTACCCGCCAAAGAACAATTTCTCTTCATTCTATTCGTTCAACTTCAAAGGTGGGTATTTTACCAAAAAAGAGTTTTGCATTTCATTACATTGGTTACATTACAGATGTTTTCGAATTTTGATAAATAATGCAGTTGTTACGGAGAAAACGGAAAATAATTGCAATTGCAGTACTCTTATTGTGAGGATAATACTCGCATAGTCGTGTAGCACAAATTCGACGTTAAAGACATCTTGCTCGACTTGCGAACAGCCGCCAGCCGCCGCTGGGTTTTACAATTTTCAAGTAAGTAAATAACAAACATGAAGTTATTTAGATTAGCTTTCACTGAACAAAACTCTTCGCCACCCTCTAAAACAAAAGCATACCCTCGATCAAATTACATTCAATTAATAAAGTAACCCTCACATTACAGCAACCCTTAATTTTCAATTGTTTCCTACTATACTATGTACACATGCGTGCGTGTGTAGATAGGTAACGGTGAGGTAATTGTATTCTAACAAAACTTTATTAATCAAAACTGAAATTAAATGCACATAATTGAAACTACTACAGTTACACCTATGTAGAGCCCGGGAAAATAGACCTACTGACGTTAAAAACAACAACAAAAAATAACGTAAACCGGATCCAGTCAGGAGTTTCGGAAAATGGTCGCTTTAGACAGCTGCAGACCGCAGTAAACCAATTAAAACAAAGAACAACGAAGCTTTTGTTCTAATTGTACCCGTATTAGCCGTGTTTAATGGTGCTCTTTACTCGGATTAGTTCTGGTTTTCTGCGGTAAATGCTTCGATGGCAAGGAGAAAAAGTGTACAATAATAATAACGGAAGCAAGGAAGAGGAGGAAATCTACCGCCAAATTGGAAGAGAACTGCTTGCCTGCGTTAGTCCTGAAAATTTGATGGTAACTAATAAGCTTCAGATTTGAGTTTACCTATGTCACAGTCAAGCTAACAGTTTTCTATTTGACAGTTAAGTCGATAAAAATTGAATTTAAAAATTCAGAGAATTTTCTTATTTTTATAAAAAGCTTCTAATCCGCGCGTTCTAAAGAACATTTTCCTCACAAAATTCTTCCCATAGAAACGATCTCTTGAGCTGGAAATCCAAGTATTGATCTCGTAATTCCAACACTGTTTTATACACTAGGAAAAATACCTGCACGATATAGGAAAAGAAGAGTGAGGAAAACCTGAGGGAACTTTTTAATTGGGATCATGTAAGAGATGGGGGTAAATTAAAAAGCCCAGGTGATAAAAACGAACTTGGCTGAATTTCGTTTGCACGAGAGACAGTTTAAAATACACCGGCATGGCAAGCGGCATGAGAAATGTATTCTTTGCAGCAAGTAGTTCCCGTTTTACAGCACCAAAGGGAGAGTTGTCAGAGCATTACAACAATTAACGATGTTATCAAGCCACATCTGATAAGCTCTGAGCGCGACCGGTAACCGCTTAATTACTTATGTACCCGCTTGTGGTTCAGCTTTTACGAACATGCAACACGTTAAATTATTACTCTTGCACAATTTTTTACTTTCAAAAAATTTAAGTACAGTGAAATTTTCACAGATTGCTATATTTATAAATAATTACAAAATTGTTAAGATCCGATATCTCTCAAAATTCCAATTTTAAGTGTTTTAAGTGTGTCTTTAAGACTACGAAATTTCGTAACCGTAAATTTCTAGTGTTATAATTTTTAATCTTCAAGGCGAATTAGAAACCATGAAGCTTTTAATAAAACGGAAACCTTTTAGTGTAAGCCCTTTCGGCCTTAAAATGTTTGAAACTTTCAAACTACAAGTCTGTCTGAACCTTTTGACTTATCGAAAACTATGAATGTTTGAAATGTTTTAACTTTGTAATTCTCTTAAAGTAAAACGGTCATATATTAAAATTGAAAATCTGGTTTCCTTCATGTTTGAAACTTCTAATTAAATTAAAATTTAAAATTTAAATTTTCTTCATTTTTTCAATTCCTAAACGGAAACTCTGGAAATCTATGACTTTTTACACCCCTTAAACTTTGAAAGTTTAAGATCCTGGCATCTAAACTAAGAGTGTCTGCTCTTAGGAAGTTTATACTTAAAGATATTAAAATTAAGAAATCTTAAAACTTTCAAACTTTCCAAACCAAAATAGTGTTAAATTCTACGGCTTTCAAGATTCTAGATAAATAGTGATAAATTCTAGATACTATAAGTGCCTGAAACTCTAACCTTTAATCTGTGAAACTGAATATATGATACTCGGGACGGGTCCGTTACGGTACTACTCGGGCTTAAATCATAACTGAAATGGTTAATTTACATCTAGGCTATTTCTGCAAACAGATTATCCACAAACCTTTCAAATATGTATTTACGTTTATAGTTGCATTTTTTTAGGGGCTATGTTAATCGTGTTTCATTAAGATTTGGTGTTTGCCGATGGTAGTAGCGCCTAAGTTAGTTTGCAGCAAGAGTTTCCAGTCAGAAACAATTTTTTCACTGTAACGTAATCCGACTTCTTACTTTACCTCTATTCTAACATAACTCAACCTGATACAACCTGTAACCTAACCTCTAACGTAATTTCTAACTCAACCCAACTAATCTACCCTCTCATTAAAACTATAACCAATCTAATCCAACCCAAGCAAACCTATAACGTAACTCAACCTTACCAAATCTTACCTAACAAAATCTCTAACAGCGCGTATCGCAACCTCTAACCTAACCCACAGCATATAACTATAACTTTACATCTATCCTAACTTTATATAGTCTTACCTAGCGAACTTTTACCATTAATCTGGTATTTAACGTTACCTCCAAATTAATCGCTATTCCAACTTAACCAAATCTATACCCAGATGAAGTTTAACCTTTAACGGTTAGGTAATCAGATATAGGTTTGGTTAGGTTAGGTTAGAGATTTTTATTCGTTAATCAAACTCTCTAACTAACCTCCGACCTCTTACCTTGCCTACATTCTGACATAACTCAACCTAATGCAACCTTTAACCTAGCCTAACGTAATTTCTAACTCAACTCAACCCAACCTAATCTAGCCTCTTATTGAAACTATAACCAATAAAATTATCTAACCTAACCTAAGCAAACCTATAACGTAACCCAACCTAACCGCTAACCTAACTAAATCTTACCTAACAACATTTCTAACTGCATCTATCGTAACCTCTAATATAACCTACACCATAGCCTAGAACTTTACATCTATCCTAACTTTATCTAACCTTACCTAGCGAACTTCTAACATTAATCTGGTATTTAACGTTACCTCCAAATTAATCGCTATTCTAACTTAACCTTATCTGTACCAAGATGAAGTCTAACCTTAACGGTTCGGTAATCAGATATAGATTTGGTTAGGTTAGGTTAGGGATTTTTATTCGTTAATCAAAATCTCTAACTAATCTCTTACCTTGCCTCTATTCTGGCATAACTCAACCTAATACAACCTTTAACATAACCTAACGTAATTTCTAACTCAACCCAACCTAATCTAGCCTCTTATTGAAACTATAACCAATCAAAATATCTAACATAACCTAAGCAAACCTATAACGTAACTCAATCTAACCAAATCTTACCTAACAACATTTCTAACTACGTCTATCGTAACCTCTAACCTAACCTACAGCATAGTCTATAACTTTACATCTATCATAACTTTATCTAAACCTACCTAGCGAACTTCTAACATTAATTTGGTATTTAACATTACTTCCAAATTAGTCGCTATCCCAACTTAACCTACCTAATCTATACTCAGATGACGTCTAACCTTAACGGTTAGGTAATCAGGTATAGGTTTGGTTAAAGATTTGATTAAACAATAAAACCTGTAAACAAACCTATACGTTAACTTCTAACCTAACTTACCTTCAAACCTAACTTCGTCTGCCTAAATCTCTACTTATCCTAACCTAACTTAAGATTATCTATAACCTAAGTTAACTTAGCATTTAAAAGAAGTGTTTTTGTGCCTTGAACGTGAATGTGGCTAGGCAAATCTCGTCTGGTACTCTCAGAATATACTACTAACAGCTTTATACGATTTCACTATAATAAATCTATTCGCTCAGCTTTAATGTAACCTAATCCAACCTAGCTTTTAACGTAATCTCTAACCAAACCGCGCTTAACGAAAAGTCTAACTTTCTCTATCCTAACCTTTAACCTAACCTACAACATTATAATTTTATCTGTAGCGTAACATAACCCAACCTAATTTATCCCTATCTAGTGTAACTTCTTGTAACATTTTTTGATCAATCAATCAAAATCCCTAACTTAACTTAATCGGAACCCAACCTAACCAAAATTAACAACCTAAGCGATTACATACCGCCTATAACTATACCTTTATCCTAACATAACGTAACCAAATGTGACCAACCCTACCTAGCGTAACTACTAACCTAATATTTTATTTAATTTTACCTCCAAATTAATCTCTATTCCAGCTTTACCTAAGATCTGCTCGGGTAGACTATATCTTTACCTAACTAATCGATATCTCTAACTTAATCTAACCTAACCAAACCTTAACGTAACCCAACCTAACTCCTAACCTGACCTATCCTCAAGCCTAACTTCATCTACCCAAATATCTAATTATCCTAACCTAATTTAATAGTATCTATAACCTAATAAGTTAACTTAGTATTTCAATGAGGTGATTTCATGCCTTGAATGTGAATGTGGCTGGGCACATCTCGTCGGGTACTCTAAGAATATACTATTAATAGCCTTCCACGATTTCACTAAAATAAATCTGTTCTCTCAACTTAACTCTAACCTAATACAACCTAGTTTTTAACCTAATCTCTAACCAAACCGCACTTAATGAAAAGTCTAACTTTGTCTATCCTAACCTTTAACCTAACCTACAACATAGATTATAACTGTATCTCTATCGTAATATAACCTAACCTAATCTAGCCCTATCTAATGTAACTTCTAAACTGTTCTAAACAATCAATGCAAATCCCTAAGCTAACTTAATCGGAACCCAACCTAACCAAGCCTCACTTAACGAAACCTAAGCGATTACCGAGCGATCGACTACCTAACCTACAACATAGCCATAACCTAACCTAATCTAACCAATCCTACTTAGCGTAACTATTAATCCAATATTTTATTTAACCTTACCTTCAAATTAATCTCTATTCCAGCTTACCTAATATATGCTCGGGTAAACTCTATCTTTACCTAACTGATCAATATCTCTAACTTAATCTAACCTAGCCAAACCTATAATGTAACCCAATCTAACATCTAACCTACCCTCATCTAACCAAACCTCTAACTCATCTCAACCTTACCCCTAATCTCACTTATTCTCTAACATGACCTATAACATAACTTAACATCTAACTTAATTTAACCTATACTTTATCCTTCCCTATAACCTTTACCTATAATCTAAATTGTACCCTCGTTTATAGCCTAAATTCTAACGTAAGGTATTATCTAACCAAACCTATTCATTAACGTAGGCTAACTTTTAACCAAACCTAACCTGTAACTTAACAATTGTTGAATATAATATAAAAAGTGATATTTGGTTTCAATCCCAAGGGTACTAAGGAATATATTCTTAAACATGCTGACAATAATGGTGACACCCTTTGTGTTGTAGTTGATCAATACAATCCGTTTCTGGTATTAGGGGTTACACTAAGTTAACACAATCAATCAAATTGCATAAAAAGATTCCCACTTGAAGAGCATACGTTTAATCTTGCAGAACACATATACGTGGTTTTTGTGTGTGTGCTTTTTTTATTTAATATTTTCGTCCTTTCAGTAAAACTTCTGGAATTTAGTCAATTTGATCTTGTTAGCTACTGGTTCAAGCTATTTTTTTTCCTTTGAGAGACTAATAATTTGGAATAATCGGTACAAAATGAAATTTACTTTACACGTATAAATAATAAGATTTGAGAAGAATCAAATGTATCTAAACCGAACAATAAAACTCATTTAGGTCTATAATAAGTGAAAGATTCTTTTACACTACGACTTACACGTTCTTTCCCGTAAGTACCTAATATGTGATATTTAAAAAAAATCAATAATTAAACATAATTTATATATTTTATCGACATATTCCGTCGAACTAAAAACCAGCGCGCACCATACACATACATGTATATCCCTTTCTAGTTCGTATAATTCCCATGGGATAAGCGATGTCAACCCGTCTCTATTGTGCTACTTTTATTCAGTTATCCCGAGTTAGGGAACGCTGGTGTCTGTCACTGTTCGTGTTAGAGTCAATTTTCAGTATTATGTTGAAAATAACGCGGAATATAAGAACGACGGCGCTTCCATTTTAGTTTTACACACGTGCAAAATTTATTTAATTTTCGGATTTTCGGAAATTTGCGATAGGTGGGGTTTGCTAATAGCCTCAGCGATGTGGTATTTAGGTTAATTGAGGATTTTAGGAAACGAACCTTCTCAAAATAATCCCTGTTATGTTACGGGGAAGATTTTGGAATATTGCCGAAACTTCTTGTTATTTACTCGTTTGGGAAATTTAAGTTTTATTGACGGGAGCTAATAAAGTAGAACTAGTTTGCGTAGCGATTTTCTTGTCCCTATGAGAATACTCTTGTTTTTGGATGGGTAATAGGATTTTCTTGAATTAAGTTTAAAACTTTATTTAATTTATTATTTTATTAAGTTGTAAAACTGGCTGTGCAAAAATTAAATTTTTAGATTTTAAACGTAATTAAATATTAATAGAATCGATCCATTCGAACCAATTAAAACTGCTAAGCCTAGCATTGTCAGAACTCCTGGAAGCGTTATACCATCCGCATACGCGTTCACTCACCACAAGATTGGCCATAAATTGCGTGTTTACTATGTTAATCTTTAGCCCCACTTCACGGGATGCTTTATTCAGCTTCTATACCCATATCTTTGGCCTCATCGACACGTTCTGCTATTATTACGACGTCGCTGGCGAATCAGGAATTTGGCCTGTACATGGCTGCCATTCACACAATTTGACATAAATAGTTACATTGCATTATCATGAAAATTCTTAGAATTTCGAATGAATTGAGAGGTTTGTGGTAGGGGGGAAGTTACAACCCCATAGCCTCCACTGGGTGCCCCCATGGTCATTAAACAATTCGACAGCTATCCTGAACTGATTAAGTAATCAAAGAGAAATCACGCGAATCAGAGAAAAATATCAAGAATCAAGTGGAATCAAAGTGAAATTGGTGAGATAAAAGTAGAATCAATGGAATCATTGTGAGTCAAAAGTGATTTCAAGGATGTAAAGGTTTCAGTGTAAATACAGATCGTTTTGGTTCCAGAAATCAGCAATCACACGCAGTCCTTTACAAATCAGTGGAAGTAAAGAATAATTACAGGGATCTAAGAAAAATGTGAGTCTTGTGAATCAAATGTGATTCAAGGCATCAAAGTAATCCGTGTAAATTTTATTTTAATTCCGTTAATTAGATAATCTTGTGATTTATTTATTTCACTGATATCGTACTCGAAGAGTATGGCATTTTCTGGAATCTCTTACACTCCTTTGAGAAATCAATTCTGATTCACCGCGAATCAACAGGTTCAAAATAAGAAAAATTTAATCGGGTGAAATCAAAAAGGAATAAATAGAATGTACGAAAACCACAAGAATCACGTGAACAAATTGAATCAAACGGAATCAAAATAGAATCTAAAACGAATTTGGTGGAATAACAGCAGAATTATTGAAATCGTTAAACCAAATCGATCAATTAAAAGCGATTCCAAAAATTCAAAGGAATCAGCGTAAATCTCAGAGATAAAAGAAAAGTGTCGTAAATCAAGGTAAATCAGGTGGAAAGTAGAATCAGTATAACCAATGCAAATGCAATAGAATCTTGTGAAATAAATATTGTAATTCCAAGGAATAGAATAATTCAGTGTAAATTTCATTTTAATTCAGCGAATCAGTTAACCTCGTGTTTTTTAATTACTTCACAGATATCGGCCCGCGGATATATGGGGCATAAACATTTCCTGGAATCTGGTACTGTTTGAGAAATCAATTCTGATTCACTGTGAATCAACAGACTCAAAACAAGAAGAATGGAATCAGTGGAATCAAGCGGAATAAATGGAATCAAAATAGAATCTGTGGATTCAAAGAAGAACCACAGGAATCGAGAAAAAGTGTCGCGAATCAAGTGGAATCAAACAGAATCAAAATGGAATTAAAGTGAATTTGACTTCGGGAATCAGTGAATCGAGTGAATCTTTACAAATCAAAAGAATTAAAAAGATCTCACAGTTATCAAAGAAGAATGTCGTGATTCAACTTGAATCAAGCGGAGTCAAGATGGAATCAGTGGAATCGAAGAGAAATCACAGGAACCAAAGAAAAATATCCTGAATCATGTGAAATGAAGCATGATCAAAATGGCATCAAAGTGAAATCAGTGGGATAAAAGCAAAATTAATGGAATCATTGTGAATTAAAAATTTCGTTTGAATTGCAATGAATCTCGTGCGTTACTTCACAAATAAGGTAAATCAAAAAGGATTGACAGAAAAAATGTCAGTGAAATCAAAACAGACGTATTGGAATCATTGCGACTAAAAATGTGATTCCAAGGAATCAAATACATCACCGAGAGGTATTGCATATTCTGGAATCTCATCATACTACTTTGACGATTTAGCCACAATTTATTGTGAATCAACGTATTAAAAGCAAGAGAAATGTTATCAATGTAATTAAAGATGAATCAGGACTCCTGCAAAGAAGAATGTAGTGAATCTGGATTCACTACATTCTTCTACATTCACTGATTACTCTTGGTAATAATGCAGAAACAAGTGGAATCGGGTGGAATCAAGTTGCAATCAAAATGAATACTTGATAAACACACTGTATACATGATACACTGTATGCAGGGTGATAAAGTAACGGACACAATTCAAAATGGAGGCTTGTGATTTTGAAATATTTGTGGCATATGTATCGGTTACTAGGACGACGCAGTGACGTCATTTAACTTCTTTTAAATGAAACCAGACACATTTTTTATGTCACTAGATTTTGCGTTTGTCTAGAATTACGATATAGTATATTGTCACTTGTAACAAAAAATTCAAAAATTGTAGACAAAAATTACAAGTTATTTGCACGTACATTGAAAATTTACATTGAATAAGAATAAAGCCGTGTGTGTTTTTTTGGCAACAACGTCAAAGTAATAAAAACAAATAATTTGTAAATGTTGTCAACCAATACATCTGTGTAGAAATATTTCAAAATGAATTTTTTTGTTTCCTGGGTTACCTGCTTTAGCTTTTTTTAATCTTATTACAAGAAACTCCTTTTTGTGCGTTACTTTATCATCACCCTGTGTTTTATACTAACGAATAGACATTTTAAAGATCTTAACCTTTGATTATATACACATGAAAATTAAGCATATAAGCCACCAGACATATGCAAGGCCAAGAAGTCGCAGGAAAAAAGTTTTGCTGATAAAAAAACAAAGTATATTATAATTTGGCTTTTGTTACACGAGTGCGGAAAAAATTCCACAGTCCAATAAAAACATGTAAAGATGAAAAATCTTATTATTCACTATTCCTCGTGCTCCAGCTTTCATACTCATTTTGCAAACAGACCATTTTCACACTTATTGCATTGTGATAGAAAATCACATTGTAATTGTGGAGTAGCTTCGGAAATTTCATGTTTAGGCTACACTATACGTGAAAATCATATGTTCCTTCAAAATAAAGGAAGCTTGGAGACTATACAGGGTAAGTTCAGCATTGTAATTCTTTTTGCTCCAAAAGCTCTATTGCCATAGTAACAATTATTTGCAATAATGTATACTATGGAAACCGAGCCCTTCGAGTTAAATAGATCTGAATGCCGAACTTACCCACAGTTAACTATATTACAGTACTATTCGACGAATATTTGAAATAAAATGTCACTCTTCTGACAACCTTCTTAAAATATACACTTTGTTAGCTAAATTATGCCTTTTGGGTGCTTCTAGAGTTGTAACACAACACACATATACCTATTTATACTGATCATACGCTCACCAGCATTCCCATGTGGGTAAGTTAGGTTATGTTAGAGGTTAGGTTAGACGTTATATTAGAAGCTAAATTAAAGGTTAGGTTAAAACTAGACTAAGGTAGGTTAGTTTTGTTTATACATATTAGAGGTTACCTTATCCCTCGTTTTTGAAATTTCGAAAGAAATTGGCTAGCCCTAGAAATAATTTAGAATTTATTGCGTTTCGATTAGAATTGGCTAACCCTTAACTTAAGTTTGAAGTATGGGCGGGAAAATAATAACATTCTTATTATAAATTAAGAATTTATTCACAAACCACAAGGTCGACTCCTATATAAGATCTGGTACATTGTCTATTTTTTAGCGATTCGTAAACTAGTTATGACACAATAAGTTATATGAAGACGTACCATGCGAACACTATAAAATGAATAAATAAAACAAATATGCTTGGTTTCCCGTTATTCTTAATAAAATATTTAAGCTCTTCTCCTTTTGCCCGCTGAACTTTAGGTTAACTCCCAAATTTATTTCGAGATATTTATCTTTATGGACTTTCTAAAATATTTACTCAGAGGAAAAAGAAACATACAAATACAAATATTATCATAAAAAATAAATCTAAAATACCTCGACAAGTATATAGTTATAAATAAATATAATGAAATGTACAGTTACATAAAAGCGACAGGACGATTAGAAAATTTCACAAATAATTAATTGCCTAAGATTAACTTGTCAAGCACATTCTATAAACATTAAATCATATTCGTTAAGTTTGAAGTTAACTCTTTAGATAATATTAGTTGTACCAACAGGCAACAGGCAAGGCAATATTTTTCATCTTATTACATTAAGTTTTCCTATAGTGAGCAATTTATAGCGACCTCAAGTCGCTTTCGCTGATTTAACATAAATATACCTAACCTCACTGTAGTCTTGTATAATTACGTCGCGAAACGACTGATTAATGGTATTAAGAGCAAATCCCAAAAGGTGTACGCGCATACATAATTCATGGTCTTTGTAAAAGGATTTAAAAATAATTCCGTGTTTAAGGAATAACTAAGACAGTTTGTAGTTTTCCTGTCGTTCAGCATCGTTGAAGTGTGTCGTCTGAGCTTCCGAAACTAATTATTTTTTTAAAAATAACTTTTCAAATCTCAAGAAGACGTAGAGGGCGGTTCGACGTTATCGCGTGTAAAAGCTGCAGACAATTAGAGGGGGCGAATTTTTGCTTTATTTTATTTTTTGCTTCCTCCACACTCTCACAATGTTTTGGGGCTGAACTGAAATAATTGACGGCGTTTGCTTAATTCCAATTTTGTGGATAATTACCGTTTTTCCCTCTTTATTTTTTTTTGTTTCCAAATTACTATAATAAAATTGTATTTTTAGGAGCGGCTTCATTAGTTTCTTTTTGGTTATTAAAAACAAATGTTATTTATTCCTTTAATTGCCCTATTAAGTCGCCCTAAAAGGCCCGAAGAGGGAAAGTAGAAATCGGAAGAAAAAAACGGATTTGTAAAATAAGTGATGAAAGCTTAAATGTATCTATTTACATACCAAACGTTGATAATTTGGCATTAAAATGGTAGTAAAGGCTATAATTTCAAGATTACCGACTTTAATTCGGCTCGATGGACCAAACTAGCCATTCCACTACCGAACGACACGTCTATATATAGAGAAGAAAGAATCTTCTAAACAAGAAATGTTGAGAAGAGACAGGTGTCTTTTTCTATGCGGGATAGGGGCACACAATCATCTCTATAATAAATTACTTCTGACATTCTCTCGTGGAAGACGATTTTAGAACACCTGCAGAAAACACTGACAGGTGAAATTTAAAACCGACAACCTTTTATTTGACAAGACCACAGACAAAACTTCCACGGTGGATATATCCTCATCGATCTCCTCATCTATCTCTATACTCTCCAACCAAGTGTACATATACATATTTATTTATAATAAATATGTTACAAGCGTGTTTGAACTCAAAACAATTCTTTCTACTCCAAAATAACTAACCAAACCAACTCGTAAAAACAGCTTCGACTAAATTTAAATGTAATTTATTTTACTAGTATGTAAAATTCGATTTACTTTGCCCTGCTTTGCATCTATTTAGTTCGTTGTTCTATTTTCTGTTGGGATTAAGGAAAATACAAACTAAACTCCGCGTTGCGGCGCGCCCGTTTCCACCAAATTTATAGGCCGCTGGTTTTCCCTTGAAACAACACAATCGCATTGCAAATGCATTGAACGCAAACAAGACTTCCTACTTCCACATGCATATTCTCTCACCAGGAATTCTGCCCCGAACGATGATGATAGTAGGAAAATGGAACCACCACTGCGTAAATACACCCAAATCTCGTGTGAATAACTTTACACATTTGCAAAACAACAGAAGCAAAATGGCCGACTTAAAAATGGGAACCGGAAGGAACGGACTGTTTTGTTTGTACAAAAAGACAAGATGGCTTAGATAGACAACGTTTTGGGTATTTGCATAACCTTAATTAATCTTAAATGTGTTCCTAGATTTTGAGGTTTGAGAAAACTGTTTCCATCGTTTACAGCTCTTCACTACAGGGAGAATTCGAAATGATGGTAACAAATAATTCGTAATTGTAAGTATTGCCTTAATAAAAGCTTGTACTCTTCAGGAAAAAAATTACCTTTTGCCATATAAATTGATAGATTTAGAATTTTAGATCTTATATGTAATGAGGACGCATAATATTGACAATTATTTAAGATTCACCCTGTATATTTTTGCGATAATGGTGATCAGTTATACCAATTAACAATCGGCAGTAAATGCATTACTAGGTACTTGAATAAATGCAAGAGTTATGTTAAAAATAACTGAAATATTTTTCTTACTGACGTAACAAGCCACCTATTTGCCATTTGAAAAACATGACTTATGTCGGAAAAACGATTTCTGAATTTCCAAGGCCATACAAAATTAGTCTATTGACGGAAACCATAGAATAGTATTTTTCTTGCGTTTGAAATAGAAAAGCGAGTGTTTTAGGCGATTCATGGCACAATAGACGCAGACATCAAAATTACGAGAAAAGTGACTCGACTTGTCAAAAAAGTGAAAATTGTGGTAGTGCTGGACTCGGAACTTAATACGGAATCGAGATGTTTAAAAACATACCGGATGATTTATTTAAAAATTGAAAGTTGGAGTCACTTCCGATGAGACCGAAAATAATCGGAAGTTGTTTGTGATGTCGAAAAATGAAAATACGGACGTTTAGTATGTGCTCTCCAAATTTGGCGCTTCTATCTGAAAATATACAAATTTGGCAGTCGTAAATATTAGGCTGCATGATATTTCAACAAAAGTTCACTTTGCACCAATTCCAAGCATTCAAAAAAGGCACCAAGGACAATAATACCACAATCACACCAAAGACCAGAAGTAGTGTACGTTCTTCGTTGTCTACATGGAACTTAGAAAAAAGCTTAGTACATTTTTGTAAGTAGTCCTCTGGTAGTTCTTATAAAGAACTTGTTACAAGCAGGGTGAAGTAAAAGCATTCTCAACCAAAGAGGAACTTTTCGAGGTTTTCAATAAGTTGAGTAGTATAAAATTAAATATTTCTTGATCGCTCAGTTCTAGAAAAACTTCCTTGACCTGATTCGCATTCCAGTTCGAAATAGAGTGGATTAAGGTAGATCCAGTAAGCAAAAGCGCCTTGCTACCTCAAGTTAGGGTTATACTAAAATGTAGCTACAACTTTCTGTTTCAACTATTTATAAAACATAAAGTTTTACTGCTACTAGCAGTGTTAATGAGAATCATTGAAAAGCCTAAACCTAATAGGCCTAATAGGCGGACGAGCAGAACTGCCCCAAACAAACAAACAAAACAAATTCACAAAGCATTGTGCCAAAAAGAGACAAAAAATAAAACCATGATAAGAACATCTCAAAAGCGAGACATTGTATCCGACATCTGAATTTTTATCCAATATCCAGATTATATCCGAGATCTAAATTTTATTGGATACTCGAATTTTATCCAACAGCTGTATTTTTCTTCGATTTCCAGATTTTATCGGATATTCGAATCTTATCTGATATTCACGATTTTATTAGATATTCAGAACTGAATTTTATCCGATACTCGAATTATATACGACGCGTGTAGTTTTTTGCGATAGCCAGATTTTATCAAATACTCGAATTTTATCTGACATTTTTTATGACCAAATCTTTATTAGATATCCATGTTCGACTTTAATCCGCTACTCAGATTTAATTCCACAGTCGTATTTTTATTCGATATCCAGCATCTATCCGCTATCCGAATTTTATTCAACATTCAACAATTTTTATCCGATATCAAGGTTTTTTCGCATACCCGGATTTTATCCTACAACCGAATCTTTATTGGATAATCGAATTTTTCAGGTAGCCAGATTAGATATCCAGATCCGAATCTGATGGGATACTCGGATTTTATTTGACAGTCGTATTTTTATTTGATATCCCGATTTTATATGATATCCGAATTTTATTGGATATTCGAGTTTTATGCGACACGTGTAGTTTTCTTCGATTTCCAGATTTTATCAAATATTCGAATTGTATATGACATCCAAATTTTTATTAGATATCCAGATTCGATTTTAATCCGCTACTCTGATTTAATCCACAGTCGTATTTTCATTCAATATCCAGCATTTATCTGTTATCCAAATTTTACCCACCATTCGAATTTTTATCTGATATCAAGGTTTTATCGGATACCCAGATTTTATTCGGCAACCGAATTTTCCAGGCGGCTAGATTGGATATCCAGATCTGAATCTGATGCGATACTCGAATTTTATCCGACAGTCTTATTTTTATTCAATATCCCGATTTTATATGATATCAGAATTTTATCCGACATCCAAAGCATTCGATATCCAGATTTTATCCGATGTACGAATTTTTGCCGACATCGTATTTTTATTTGGTATCCAGAATTCATCGAATATACGAATTTTTATCCGACATTCATATCTTTATTTGATATTCAGATGTCCGAATTTTATGAGACATCCATATTTCTATTCAATATTCTAATCATATTCGAAATACGATATTATATGACTTGTTATGTTTATATCATGTTATATAGAGTGTGTTTCACTTCATAGCTTGACACCCCTGTATTTTTGTTATTTCTAATGAAATCGATTTCAAATTTTTATTTGTGTATATATATATATATATATATATATATATATATATATATATATATATATATATTTTTTTATTTTGAATTGATTCGAGTTTAAATAACAAAAATACAGGGGTGTCAATCTACGAAGTGAAACACACTGTATATGTATGTTTTTATCTTATATCCAAATTTTATCCAATATCCGGATTTTATCCAGCATCCGAATTTTTATTCGTAATACTACAGGCCTTATCCGATATTCGAATTTAATACGACAACCGTATTTTTCTTAGATACCCAGATTTTATCCGAATTGTATCTGGCTTCCAGCGATATCCAGATCTTATCGGATATCCGAATTTTATCCGACAAATTTTATTGGATACTCGAATTTTATCCAACAGCTGTATTTTTCTTCGATTTCCAGATTTTATCGGATATTCGAATCTTATCTGATATTCACGATTTTATTAGATATTCAGAACTGAATTTTATCCGATACTCGAATTATATACGACGCGTGTAGTTTTTTGCGATAGCCAGATTTTATCAAATACTCGAATTTTATCTGACATTTTTTATGACCAAATCTTTATTAGATATCCATGTTCGACTTTAATCCGCTACTCAGATTTAATTCCACAGTCGTATTTTTATTCGATATCCAGCATCTATCCGCTATCCGAATTTTATTCAACATTCAACAATTTTTATCCGATATCAAGGTTTTTTCGCATACCCGGATTTTATCCTACAACCGAATCTTTATTGGATAATCGAATTTTTCAGGTAGCCAGATTAGATATCCAGATCCGAATCTGATGGGATACTCGGATTTTATTTGACAGTCGTATTTTTATTTGATATCCCGATTTTATATGATATCCGAATTTTATTGGATATTCGAGTTTTATGCGACACGTGTAGTTTTCTTCGATTTCCAGATTTTATCAAATATTCGAATTGTATATGACATCCAAATTTTTATTAGATATCCAGATTCGATTTTAATCCGCTACTCTGATTTAATCCACAGTCGTATTTTCATTCAATATCCAGCATTTATCTGTTATCCAAATTTTACCCACCATTCGAATTTTTATCTGATATCAAGGTTTTATCGGATACCCAGATTTTATTCGGCAACCGAATTTTCCAGGCGGCTAGATTGGATATCCAGATCTGAATCTGATGCGATACTCGAATTTTATCCGACAGTCTTATTTTTATTCAATATCCCGATTTTATATGATATCAGAATTTTATCCGACATCCAAAGCATTCGATATCCAGATTTTATCCGATGTACGAATTTTTGCCGACATCGTATTTTTATTTGGTATCCAGAATTCATCGAATATACGAATTTTTATCCGACATTCATATCTTTATTTGATATTCAGATGTCCGAATTTTATGAGACATCCATATTTCTATTCAATATTCTAATCATATTCGAAATACGATATTATATGACTTGTTATGTTTATATCATGTTATATAGAGTGTGTTTCACTTCATAGCTTGACACCCCTGTATTTTTGTTATTTCTAATGAAATCGATTTCAAATTTTTATTTGTGTATATATATATATATATATATATATATATATATATATATATATATATATATATTTTTTATTTTGAATTGATTCGAGTTTAAATAACAAAAATACAGGGGTGTCAATCTACGAAGTGAAACACACTGTATATGTATGTTTTTATCTTATATCCAAATTTTATCCAATATCCGGATTTTATCCAGCATCCGAATTTTTATTCGTAATACTACAGGCCTTATCCGATATTCGAATTTAATACGACAACCGTATTTTTCTTAGATACCCAGATTTTATCCGAATTGTATCTGGCTTCCAGCGATATCCAGATCTTATCGGATATCCGAATTTTATCCGACATCAAGATTTTTCTGATATCCAAATTTTATCCGATACTCGAGTTTTATCCGACAACCGTATTGGCTTTGATATCCAGATTTCATCGCATATCCAAATTTTATGTAACACCCAAATTTTTATTCGATATACAGATGCTATCCGATATTCGGCTTTTATCATATTGTCGTATTTTTATTCGATATCCAGAATTTATCTGCTGCTACATGGAGTAGGAGCAGGTACCAGGACCAAGGTTTTATTGGATATCCGGATTTAAATCCAACATCCGCATTTTTATTCGATACCAGGTTTTATCCAATACTCGAATTTTATTCGACAGCCGTATTTTTCTTAAATATTCATATTTTATATCCGAATTTTCCTGGTATCCAAATTTTAAATATCCAGATTCGAATCTGATGTGATGCCCGAATTTTATTTGACAATCTTATTTTTATTCGATATTCCAATTGTATATGATATCCGGATTTTATCCGACATCCGAATTTTTACTCGATAACCGAATTGTATTCAATACTCGAATTTTACCCTCCAACCATATTTTTCTTAGATACCCAGATTTTATCCGAATTGTATCTGACTCACATATTTTTAAGCGATATCCAGATCCGAATTTGCTGGTATACCCATATTATCTGGCAGTCGTATTCTTATTCGATATCCAGATTTTATAGGATATCCGAATTTTATCCGACATCAAGATTTTTTCTGATATCCGGATTTTATTCGATATTCGAGTTTTATCCGTCAGCCGTGTTTTTCTTCGATATCCAGATTTTATCGAAATTTTATCTAGCATCCTAATCTTTATTCGGATTTTATCCGACAGTCTTTTTATTTTATGTTCGAATTAAAACTCGACATCAAAGGTTTTCTTCAATATCCAAATTTTATCGAACACCTGTATTTTTCTGGTATATCCGGATTTTATCGGATATTCAAACTTTATCTGAGATTCAAACTTTTATTAGAAATCCAGATCAGATTTTGAATCGATACTCGAATTTTATCCTACAGTCGTATTTTTATTCGATATCCAGATTTTGTCTGCTATCCGAATTTTATCTAACATTCGAATTTTTATTCTATACTAAGGTTGTATATCCCGAATCCGAATTTTATCCGACAGTCGTATTTCAATTTGATGTTTGATTTTATCAGGGTTCCAATTTTATTATTCGACAGTCGTATTTTATAATAATAATAATCCAATATATTTCGGATAATCAAATTACTTTCAAACAATCTGAAAACTGAGATAATCGGATAGCTGTTGGAT
The DNA here is from genome assembly GCA_929113105.1 of Agrypnus murinus. Classification (NCBI taxonomy): domain Eukaryota; kingdom Metazoa; phylum Arthropoda; class Insecta; order Coleoptera; family Elateridae; genus Agrypnus; species Agrypnus murinus. Next base: position 151,820,656 of record OV816028.1, read on the forward strand.
ATTCGGATTACTTTCGGATAATCCGATAGTTGAATAACTTCTGGATAGTCGAATATTCGAATATATTCAATCCTACACAATCTATGCCCTGCCTTATCCGAATTCGACTCCACAGTACTAGATCATGTATTGCTCAGAAGTTTGCTGTTAAACGCGGATAGTTAAATTGGTACGTAAATACGTACGGCTGCAAAACAAACAATTTTTGTAATATACTCTCCCAGATTTAAAATTCACTTTGGTTTGTCAGAAATTGAAGTTAAGAAATAAATCTCAATCAGAAATTTGTTTTGTCAATATTCTATAAATTCCGCGAAAATTGTATGAACGAAAACATAATTTAGTTTGACCTCCGTGCGGTCCAATCTGAATCACGGTTGACAATGATTTTTTCAAATCTGTGGCAAGTTTTCGCTTAGTTGAACTTTAAGGGACTATTCTCTGGCGTACGTATCTACCGTTTCAGTCAATTGGTACTCACTTGAGTCACTTGAGAAATGCGCTGAGTTTACTACAAGTTTTTGGTTCAAATACTTGAAAATTGTATTGCCATGGTATGTTATAAAATGGAGCTGAAGGGGTTGCAGGTGGCCATTGATTGAATGGGTAGACAACACTCTTAAAAACAGTCAAACAATTTTATTGTAACAGTACGTATACTACTGAAAAAGAAATAGAAATGGGGTTTTGCTATTTCTAATTTTATTTCATGTAACGAATTATTCTTGCAAATGTTAAGGTTTACACAACACTAAAAGTTTATCCAAAGACCCATAATCCTGAGAGTGCAAGATTTAAACTTAAATCTGTAAAATCTTTTATTCGACCCAACGAGTTCACAGAGTCCAACGACGAAAGCCAGAATAAAACTAATCCAACACTAATACTACCAATAGTGCGAAAGCGCAGCTGTTTAATTCGTTTTAACGCACATACACATGCATACGTGTGTACACTTTGGGCCAGCCAAGCTCAAAGATAAACGTGGAAGGGTTGTCGTTCTAAAAATATATAACCCCTCTATTTTAAAAAGTTACACAATTTCATTCCAATTGCCACAACGTCATACTTATGCAAATGGAATCACATTGGTATGAACAACTCGCTCAAACAGTCGCTCTACTACCATTACTAAACTACATCCAGCGATCGAACATCAAAAATAGCCACTTATACTACTACTACTTTACTGCTTTTCACTTCTCAATTTTCTCCTCGTCGATGTATTATGAAGGAGCGACATTCGATATTTGAAAAATAATAAAGGAGATATCAAATTTTTCTTTTTTCTTGGTACGTACAAATAAAGCATTTTATATTTTTTTTAGAGAATCTTATAAAGGTTTCTATGTCAAACTAATTCAGTTGTAGTTACTTGAAAGTTATAATAAGAAAAATTGAAAATTAGAAATAATGGATCAGTATGGGTCATTAGTCAATCAAATAAATTCTAAGCACGAAAATATCAAATAATCTAAAACTATAAAGTGACGCCAAACACTTCAAATTGCTACTCCGAAAGATTCAACATCATCCCACTAATTATTACTTTTTGATCTTTTGGCTAATTTCTTTCAGGTCAAAAAAAAGGAGCGAAACATAAATCTAATGATTCGCAAAAGGTAGCAGAACCAATTTCTGAAGTGGACAACTTGGAGTTTTTATGTTCAGATTTAATGGTGCGATTAAATTGCCGCAGTTTTCTCCAGTAGTTATCAAACGTCTTAAAAAGATAATCCGGGAATTTGGAACTTAGCCCGAGAACGTTTTCATAGGGGGATTATTTTATGATTAATTATTTAGAAATGCTCACTCTCGCCTCATACATCTCTTGGACTCATCTCAGCTGCGTTTTATACTCAAATTCCTGCGACTTTCCTATTCTCTCTCTTATACAACCAACCGCCACCATGGCGGATACTAACCCTCCCTATTAATAATTTATTTTTAATTGCGGTTACTACTTCTTTCTTTTGAAGATTCCTTTTTCCTATTTATGATTTTTGCAATTTTTATTAACTGTTTTCATCTTTACTGGATCTGAATACAATTAGCTTTTGAGTACAAAACAATTTCGTCATCCTAAATGATTCAGAAAAACTGAGGAAAAACGGACAAAAAAAACCTTTTTATAACTCGTCCCTACTCTTTTTCCCTTATTTTATCTGACGGAAATTAGCGAACTTCAAAAGCGTTTTTCCAAATAAATGTTATACCCACCGGAGAGCATACATAGGTATACGCGCGCATTCATAAAAAATTCATCCCCAAAGTGGCATTACTTACCATAAACGGTAATTTGAGCAGGAGTTGCGGTTCGTTTTGCAGCGATATTTTCAGCGACGCACGTGTAATTTCCTGTGTCCTGAGCTCGGGCCTGTCCGATTAACAGATGTCCTTCACTAGACACCAGGACATCGGTGTCAGGCAGCAGCGGTTGTCCACCCCTAAGCCAGTAAACACGTGGTGGTGGTAATCCCGCGGGTGGAACGCAACGTAGCTCCATTTGATGACCTATTTCCACCCTTGTTGATACTGGATTCACTTCGAACTGTTTCTTTAGGTCTGCAAAGAAGAAAAAAAGGAAAGTGTTGAAAAAAGTTTTACTTTTCCTGTTTTATGTTGTGTATACATTTTTAAAAATCAGGGTGAGTGGCTAAAGGAATGGTTTCCTCCTTAAGGAGGAATTTAGAATTTAGGTCAGATCGAAACTCATTTATAAACACTCCATGACACCTGCTTTTGAAGGGTTTTCCTTTTTGTGCGAAAATACAAAATGTGTCAAAGAAAGTGTTGCTGCCGTTAACTTAATAAATCGCTTAACGAATATTCATTCCACTTTGAATAACGTTGGTTAAGTGCGTTCCTGTGTTATTCATCTTTCGATTAGATGATTAAACAGTAGCGAAAATAAGAAAGTTAAGAGGAGATTTTCTGAATTTAACTAATAATAAAACACCCTTTTTGTAGAAATAAATCCTTTTCATGAAAAAAAAAATTATTGATCTCTTTTAATTGATATAATTGTCAAGCGGCCTAAGTTTACATATTTTAACAGAAGTATTAACACGTGAAAATTAAAAAACGCATTTATAAAAATGCGAGACAAATAGACGCAAGGACAACTGAGTGCAAAAATCTACTAACATAAGTATACATATTGAACTGTACTAGAAGCGATTGAAATATATTAATTTATTGTTTGTTCATTTTTTTGTATATTCAAATTCTATGTGTTAATATTTTAAAAAGACATGATTTTCTGCTTTAAACACCTACATAGATAAACGATAATTCAAATTTCTAAATAATTTGCGCCATAAAAATATATGGCGCGATCTCTAACCTTTAAAGTCAAAAACAAAAAGAGAATTTCTTCACTTGTCAAAACAAATGTACATAACCTCACTTTATAATCAGGCGTGCATCAGTTATGATAATAAATTTTATTGAATATTTAAATTTATTTTGTTGACAGAATTATCAATGAAACTGCAACTTACTTCACAATTCAAGGTAATCTTTATTTTTAAGAATAAATCTCAAGCTAAGAACACTTAAGATATTGGATTTTTTAATTACCAGTTCCATTAAAAAATTAAACAAGCACTTTTGTTCACCTTAAGAAAACAAAAGAAGAACGCACTCCTCCACACATAATTGACAAGAAAAATTAATATTCTTCCTATCCAACGGACCATAAACAATAACGCTAATAAAATAATTATGTTAATTATTTAAAGATTGTAATTCGTTGTTACGCTTAATTACCTGATTTTAAAGATTTTATTGCATTGCAATCTCAAATCCTTATTTTACACTTTAACATTACTTATGTCTTCTATCTCTTTTTGTTTATATGGGCCCTATATCCTACGATTGCTACATCATTTGATGTTAGCAATCGGTATGACACTGCAAAAAACTTATTTTATAGCTCAGACAAACAAAAAAGAAAAATATGGAGAGTACACTTACAACATACCAACGAATTATGCACGAATATTCTCAAAGATTTTTATATTACTGTGCTGTTAAGTAAGTAGGTTCCATAATTACCAACACTGGTGAGTAAACTTTAGAAAAAATCTAAAATCTCCATTAAATCGAATGCCATCCAAGAATAGTTTTGTTTATTATCCCACACTATCACTTCCCTCGTGTTTGTAACAAAACCTTTTTTCATAACACACCAATCCTGCTATTTTCCAGCTGTTAACGTTGCTATCATTTATTCTTACTTCCACACACATCAAGAAGACACGATTTTCTTTTTCAATGAACTTTTTATTTTGAAATAAAAAAAATCCAGACAAAATTTTTACGTTATAGAGAATTGCGCCACAAAGGCATCAAGAATATGTAGAACAATTTCGTTTGGTCGTAGTACTTCATCGTCGTCGTGTTTGCTTTTTTCCAAAAATATATTTCTCAAAGCATTCTTTAGTAAGAGCGTGAACGTCGCTCTTTAAAGACGTGTTGAAAGTGGAGGGCATGCATGACCTTTTAGAATTATTATCCTTCTCTTGTTGTTTTTTTTCCGGCTCTTGCTTGTTGTCTACTTTATTCTTGTTGCTTTCTATTTTTATGTAGCGTTTAGAAATTCGCGTATGTAGTATGTACGAGAATATAATGTATGTCTCTACGTGAACGGGCAAGGCGCGCACACGGCGACGGTGAAAAATGAAAAGTCGACGCTGCTCGACGATGGAAAGGCAGTCGAAGAACTATTATTGTAAATGACGGTGTTCAAATAGCAATTCGCTGGGGCTAGAATGTGTACACTCAAATAGAGAAGAATAGACGAACCGTAAGAATGCGAAATTTTTAATTTTAACAAATCTCTTCGCCTTCATTATTAGCGTTTTTTCGCGGATAAAGAAATAACAACGTAGGCTACGTGTCAATGCGATGTTTGACACATCGAAAATCGTTAATAAGAATAGAATTCTTCCAGATTCAGCTAAATTCTAGTATAGAATAGGCCATATAATAATCAAAGCAATCGGTGCCATGAGACACCGCCAGTTCGATTTCTCGCCCAAAAACAAACAAATCATTAAATACATACGAAAATGTTGAAAGGAGAAGTTAGACAAGACCACGAAGCACTGCTAGAAAACAGATACAGAACACAACTAAAGAAATTACTATTGGCACTAGCATAGAAGAAGGTAGATATAGGCAAACACAATATACGAGGAGAGCTCAATAATTTATCCACTTAAGTAGGAAAGAAAGGTAGAAAGTTATACAATGACCGTTCCAACCAATTTTCCTGCACGGACTTCAATCTCTTGAAAAGGATTCTTTTGGTGTATCTACAAATCAGGACGTCACCGCCTCCGTGACTTCTTCATGGCTTGAAAAACGTTGTGGTAGGGTGGATGGTTCAGCTGCCGAAACCCACAATGCAGGATGTCAGCCTACGCGTTCTCCGACACGTGCACTGGCGCGTTCTCGGTTGCACATTTCTCCGGAAATTGCTTCTATGGGTCGTCCAGTATGAGGAACATATTCAACGGACTAGAACCACAACCCACTTAAACTACTTGCTCCAAAATGTAATTTTATAGGAGGATGAAATAGATTCACCAACAACTACAGCCATGCGTTCATAGACGTCCTTCGACTTGTTCTTCACTGAAGAATTTTATCATAGGACGGTGCTCGAAATCCATCTAATCTCTGCCAATATCTGAACCCAAGCGCTTTTGAACAATATCTTATCTGCAATGACGTATGTTTACGACACATAATCAGGGCCTCACGGAATAGCCCTAAAATTCTTAAAACTGCTCATAGGAACATGGAAAGATCAATGTCACAAGAAAATGACTTCAGGACTCGAAGAGTTCTGATTGGTCTAGGAATAAAATAAAGTTGGCGGATAACTAAATTAAAGTTTAGTTAGGATAGCTTAGGCTAGATTAGTTTAGTTTAGGTTAGGTTAGGACATCTTACCCGAGCTGCCTTACTGCGATATTGATGCTAGATTGTCTAAGAAAGTCACAGAATAGATACCAAGAGAGGGCAAGTGTACAAACCTCACGAACTAGCCCTAAACATTATAACGCTGCTCACAGGAACATGGAAAGATCGATGACAATGACTTCAGGACTCGAAGACTTCTAATTGGGTTCGGAATAGAACAAAGTTGGCGGATATTGCATGGCGGATAGTTAAATTAAAATTTAGTTAGATTAGATTAGGTTAGGCTATGTTAGGTTAGATTAGGACATCTCACCTAAGATGTCTTACTGTGATACTGATGATAGATAGTTTAAGAAAGTCACAGCATGGAGACCAAGAGTTTTCAAGAGTACAGTAGATGAGAAAAAGATTAAATAGTAAAGATTGGAGATGACATGGGGAGGCGTATGTCCAAAAATTGAATATTTAGTACTGGCTGTTAGAGTTATTACGATTTATCGCAGTTCATCATAAATCCTATTGAGTCAAAGCAAAATTATCTGAAAATGATTAATCATTCTCAAGGTGTACATAACCAGTGAAGGTCTTTTGAATAAATCGAACTGATTTAAGCTTTATTTGTGCATTCCATAAATACCGGGTGACTACGGGACAAGGACCATGCTTATATTTTCTTTTTGATTAACAGATTTACGCGGAATTGGGTACAGGGATATTAAATACAATTTATGATTTACTGACATGTAAAGTTAATATGACCGACTTCCGTTTTCGGCGAAAACAGCAATAACTTTGATTTTTAAACTACAACACCATGTATTTGTATATTTATATTTTTGGAATTTACAAGTCAAATTAATTACATCTGACCAGGTTGTCAAATTCCCATTTTTAAATTATCCCTCCATGAAAGCATCGAAGTTTGCTATGCTGTTTTTTTACAAAAGACTATTTTTTTAAATGAAGCCTATAATGGGCCATTTTGCCATGAGGTAGAAAGTTACAATATTTATTTGTTACGTTATAAAATCCATAAAAAACTTTTGTAAAAAAATGAAAATTTGGCAACCCGGTTAGATGTAATATAATTTATATATTCTAATATCTCTGTACTATATCTGACATAAATTGATTCATAAATGAAAGAGATATAAAACTTGACTCTAGTCCCATTGTCATCCGGTATAACAAAAGTATATGTATTGTAACGAATAGTGAACCCACATATGACGTCATCAAACATTCTAGATGTATGAGTCATCAATAACACCTGCATGTATGATTCATCAATCAACACCTGCAAGTATGACTCATCGACACGCCTCATCGACGTGACTTATCAATAGCTGCATGTATGACTCATCAACACGTCATCGAACATTCTAGATGTATGAGTCATCGTATGAAAGATATAAATTGAGTTCGCGAGTAGAAGGGGGCAGTTAATGTTTGACCGGCATAGTGAAATGTACTCCGAATAAATTGTTAATAATTGTTGTAATACACAAATAGTTTTTATATAAATAGTCCTCAAATAAATTTGTAAATATCTAGCACTGTTAAATAGTTTATAGTTATAGTGTTTTTAATTAGGTGCATTGTAAATAATCTTCTCTTTATTAATAGACGATTTAAACAGCATTTTGGTTATTATTTTAAAAAGAACGTTACAGTATAATTATTTACATTTTTCTTCTCGCAACAATTTGTATTTTAACTCTCTAACTGAAAAGTTTTGATCCAACATGTTACGGACATTTTTTATGCAATTACCGCCTAATAAAACAATTGTTTCGTATCATAGGATCCCATCCTCGTCACCAAAAAAATGTTTTTTAAAATTAAATATGGTTTTTTATTGGTTTTTGCTATTATCTTCTAGAAAAGTATTTTAGAAAAATAGATGTGTACGTCAAGCTATCAGGACAACCCATTTTGTATATTAATAAGGCACTTTACAAGCTTGTTTTGCCTTCTTTACCAATCTTTATCTTCGATAGCATCCTATGGTTTTATATTGATATTTTTTAATGTCTTATAAACACATTTTAGGATCTTACAAACATAACCATAACGCGTTACGATCTTTCTTTAGAATCCTAATGAAGCATTAAATAAGAATATCCATTCAAGTGTTGAATATTTTAATAAACCCAGAAAAAATAACATTAAAAGATTAATAAATAAAAAATTAACACGGAGGAAGCATGCTGTTCAAGAATAAAATTAGCATGTAAAATTTAAAACTTATTATAAATAAATTAATATTTAATGTACTCCGTGATATGTCATTGATCTCTTCAGAAACGCTCGTTTAGACATAATTTTTCTCCGTTCTGTTTTATGTCCTCGGCGTTACCGCAAACGTTACCTACTTATAAAATGAATCGTAAAATCTGTGATGAAGGGGAGGGTTGGAGGAGATGGAGTTATGGCAATTTATTTAAAAACCGCAGATTATGATTATACCAAGACACAACGACAATTTACTGATAAAAGAATATACACTAATAAGAATAAAAGCGTTGTTAAATTCTTAAAGACGAGATGATGGTGAAAGGGAAAGGAATAATTTTATTAAAGTCAAGTTTAATTTTCTTGTCTTCTTGTGTTTTCGATTTTATTAAATTCTTGTGTTTGTACATTGTAAAACAGGAGTGTAATGCATCTATAATTATAATATCTGGAGTAATAAATATAAAATTGCGAGTTCCCGTCTGTCAACTTGTTACGCATAAGTGCCTCCAGGAGAAACTCTGAAATAACAGCCTCTCTCCTCTACTCACTTCTCCTCCTCATCGTGTTCGCCATCCTGGTCGACATCGTGACCGAAAACGAGAAGAGGACGAGATTCTGCCGCAATTCGCACAAGTGCGTATTTTCTGCGAACATTAGGGAGACAAATTTCCTGTTGAATCTTTTTAATTTCCTGTTGTACAGTGTATTGTTGCTTATCGTTTTCCTAATGTTAATGTAATTCTATAAAATACAATCGTCACTTCTTTTTTGTGTAAGGTTTTCGTGGTCGTTGGATTCTAAAATAACAATCGAGATGTTATTAGGTAAACGCGTATTGTTTCGTTTTTATCCACAAATTGAAACTCTATTCTATTTAAATTACAAAAATGAAACAATCCAAAACAAGCCTACAGTGGGACAAAGCTTTACATTTATTTTTCAAAAGTTAACAAACATCAATGTCACTGATAAAACAGTTCAGAAACAAAATTCAGAAAAACAATCGATTGATGTATCTACAAGGAAGAAGATTAATATTAAAGGTTGTAGACAGTAGCTTTTGTACTAGAGGATAGATCCTCCAGACAAGCAAAAGTATTCAGTGAGACTCTATTCACACTGTTCACATTCATGTTCACAGATGGCATTTGAACACAGCACAAAAATTGTAAGAGAGTTAGCGTGTAAGTTAGCCACTGCTAATAAAAAATATACCAGACCCATAAAAACAGCGACCAAAACAGCCAGCCAATGAATGGCTTCGCTCTTTTCTCAAGAAAAATGATTTTTCCTGTTCTTGCACGAGGGACAAGGTGTCCTGGTGGCTACTTGCACGACGAGCACAAGAATAGAAACTAACTAAACTTTTTACTCAAAAACTTAAAGAGGATGGTTCTCCAAAACTACGGAGTTATTTAGAGCATCCGTGAACAAGATAACCATAGCCAGAATGATCGCTGATATTCGAAACGAATAAGCACCTATAGAAGAAGAAACTTTTTACTAACTGTCCCATTTTTGATTTCATAATGTCCCACTATGCATCACTATAAGTACACAGTGCAATTTATAGTCCATAAGAGGTAGTCTACAGTCCGTAGTGATCTATACATGTTATATATTTGGTAGTACAGTATGTGATCTACGACCAATTTGTATACTATATTTATTGTTTCCAGCCTTACTTTGTGGAACTCCGTAATGATGAAATAAATAAAGATTAGTAAAAGTTTCAGTTTTATTAAAATACAACCTGACAATATTGTTTCGACAGCTATGCTGTCATTATACTTAAGAAAGATCATAATAACTATGCAAAATTCCAAATTTTGAATTTGTTAAAAGAGATGTCTTCGAAACAGGACAAAATGTACAACACATCTAACATATCACTTCTTCAATCTATAAAACACAAAATCACAGAGAACAATCTAATTTCTGTTAAAGCAGACAAGGGTAACACTTTGGTAATTCTTTCGAAAGATATTTACATACAAAAAGTTAATGAATTTATTAATAAAGAAAATTTAGAAACTTTAAACAAAAACCCAACCACAAAATTCCAAAAAAAAACAAGGTTTAGAAAACTGCAATATCTGCTTTTCAGAATTAGAAAAGCAACAAATCATTAATAAAAACCCACAACCACCTAAACTGTATGGACTAGTCAAAACACATAAACAGAATATGCCAATAAGACCAGTTGTATCATACATCAATGCACCTAATCACATTTTATCCAAAAAACTGAACCAGATTATTAACACGATAGGTTACAAATCGAAATACTCTGTTAGAAATACATTAGAATTAGTAGATAAACTGCAAAACATACAACTTCCACTATATTCAAAACTTGTTAGTTTTGATATTTGCAACATGTTCTCCAGAATACCCCCACAAGAATTTATTCCTTTATTAGATAGTTTCTTGATCAATAGTAATACAGAATTAGTTAAAAGGTTAGAGTTAATTCAATTATTTGACCTTTGTATAAGTCAAAATTATTTCACTTTTAATAACATAATTTATTTACAAAAGGATGGTTTACCTATGGGTAATTCTCTAAGTCCTCTATTAGCTAACATATTTATGGACAAGTTCGAAGATCGAATATTTGAATTAAACCTCTCTAAACACATTATCTTCTGGTTTCGTTATCTTGATGACATTTTAGCTTGTTTTGACAGTTCTTTTGAGGTTATCAATGAATTTTTAATTCTTATTAACAGTATCCACCCTAACATAAATTTTACACTAGAAACAGAACAAAACAGGGCTATAAACTTTCTAGACTTAAATACCAAGATTAACGCACACAATCTATTTGAATTTTCCATATACAGAAAACCAACACAAACAGACATAACAATACCAAATGAATCTTGTCACCATAATACACATAAAATAGCAGCATACAGATCATTAGTACACAGAGCTTTAACTATTCTACTAACAAAATCAGATTTTAGCAAAGAGATATCAACCATTAAACAACTAGCACATGCAAATCATTACAATCCGAACATGATTGACACTTTAATTAAACAAAAAGATTATAGGTTAGCTATCAAAAAATATATATCCCATTGACAATCAAACAGAAGACAAAAATTACATATCTATACCATATTTTGGCAAAATATCAGGAAAAATTGCACATATACTAAGAAAAACCAACAATTATAAAATAACATTTAAAACCAACACTAACACTTTTTCATTTTTATTTAATGCTAAAGACAGAACACATGATATCATGAAATCGGACATTTACCGTTTAAATTGTTCTTCTGTTGTATGGATTATGGACAATGGTTTATAGACTGTAATCTACATTCCTTAGTCGAAACTGCAAAATTACTTTAGTGGGAATCCGTTTAGTCGGAAACTCTTATTAATAGTGAATCTAATTAAAAAGCTGTATATGCATAGTTTATAGTCTATAATGTACACTCGACAGTTTATAGTCTGTAGTCTACAGTTTATAATCAATACTCTTCAGTCTATGGCCGGTGGTCTATAGTTCAGACTATGCTATAAGTCTATTGTTTATAGCATACAGATTTATAGCTACATACTATTATCTACAGCCTAATGTATGTATAAAGTCTATTTCTAGCGTCTATTATCCACCGTATATTGCCTACAGTCTATTGTCTGCACTCTGCAGTCTATTTTCAACAGTCTATTGTCTAGCGTCTATTCTCTACAGGCTATTGTTTATAGTCTAATCTTTAGTATACTGTCTACAGTCTATTGCATACACTTTATTATTTATCTAGCGTTTATTATTTAGCGTCTCGTGTGTGTGTGTAAATTCGATTCTTCACTCTAGACTCATAAATAACTTAACTTCGGGTAGGTAAGCATTTTTTGGCGATAGTTTTACAGGATGGGTTGTTTCTCTGTGTCCCACCATTAATGAATGTGGCCCGTAACATAAAAGAAGCTGCCCTTGTTTATAGTAATTTATAGTCTATAGTCCTATAGTTTACAGTTCTATAGTTTATAGTTATATAGTTTATAGTTCGATAGTTTATAGTTCTATAGTTTATAGTTCTATAGTCTATAGTCTATAGTCTATAGTCTACAGTCTACAGTCTACAGTCTACAGTCTACAGTCTACAGTCTACAGTCTACAGTCTACAGTCTATAGTTCTATAGTCTATAGTTCTATAGTCTATAGTCTATAGTTCTATAGTCTATAGTCCTACAGTCTATAGTTGTACAGTCTATAGTTATACAGTCTATAGTTCTACAGTCTATAGTTCTACAGTCTATAGTTCTACAGTTTATAGTTCTACAGCGTATAGTTCTACAACCTATAGTTCTACAGTCTATAGTTCTACAGTCTATACTTCTACAGTCTATAGTTCTACGGTCTATAGTTCAACGGTCTATAGTTCTATGGTCTATAGTTCTATTGTCTATAGTTCTATTGTCTATAGTTCTTTTGTCTATAGTTCTATTGTCTATAGTTCTATTGTCTATAGTTCTATGGTCTACAGTTCTATAGTCTATAGTTCTATAGTCTGTAGTTCTATGGTCTACAGTTCTATAGTCTATAGTTCTATTGTCTATAGTTCTGTAGTTGCCGTACTGGTGTACAATAAAATGTAATGTATGTGTGGAAACTGAAATATTAAAATTAGATCTAGAATTCAGTGAAACAAAAAACGAATGTCAATTAAATAAAAACTAAGAGTTGAAATATAACTTTGATAATATTAATAAGATATTAATGTATATTGTGCATTAAATAAACGTGTATTATATTGTTATTAACTTGCTATTATCAACATTGGTGACCCTCGACAGTGAACATGTCTAACGACGACGCTATTCCCGTAAATTCTGACATTGCTCGTGTTTCAGTTAAAATTCCACCATTCTGGAAGAAAAATGTTCAGCTTTGGTTTATACAAATCGAATCTCAATTCCATACAGCCAATATTACTAATGATGAAACAAAATACCATTATGTTCTAGCAAACATTGAAAGTGACATTCTAGAACAAATTAGTGATTTTGTGTCAAATCCATCAGTAAGTAATAAATTCAGTAATCTTAAACTGAGGTTTATCAAAGAATTCACTGATTCTGAAGAAAGGAAACTGAAGAAACTATTAACAGAACTGGAGCTTGGTGATAAATGCCCCACTACATTACTGCGGGAAATGAGAGATTTATCTAATGGTAAGGTGACTGACGATTTTCTCAAAGCAATGTTTTTGCAACACCTGCCTAGCAATGCAAGATATATTTTGACTGTTAGCAAAGACGAGCTCAACAAGCTTGCTGAAATGGCTGGTCGAATATTAGAGATTTCACCACCAAGTTACGTTGCAGCCGCTTCAAATTCTCAGAGCAATTCTACACCAAATTCAGCAACTAAATCAATACTTGAAATCATAGAAGTTGTAAGTAAACTGCAAGAACAAATTGAGTTACTTTCTAAGCAAGTACAAAATATATGCAGAAGAAATAATTCAAGTCAACGTAAAAGAAGATCTCAGTCTACCTCACGTTCCGATTCTTTTTCACGATCTGAACGGGAATGCTGGTATCACTCAAAATTTGGCAACCGAGCTAAAAAATGTGTTAACCCATGTTCATTTAAAAACAATAGTGGTTCGGAAAACGAGATGGCACGTTGACCACAGCGGCAGTCAACGAAGCCACAACTAGTTGCCGCCTGTATATATCCGACAAGACTACAGGACTTAAGTTCCTCGTCGACTCTGGGTCTGAGGTCTCAACTATTCCAGCAACTGTCCGTGACAAGAAAAGTTTATCTGAATACAAACTGTATGCAGTAAATGGTACTAAGATTAGCACTTATGGTGAACGTCTTCTTCAACTAGATCTGGGTTTACGCAGAACGTTTAGATGGCCATTCATCATTGCCAACATCGATAAGCCAATCCTTGGTGCAGATTTTGTAAAGTATTTTAATCTTTTAATTGATATTCGTAACAGAAAACTTATTGATCACTACATTGATTTCTTCTGTTGGTAAACTTATTACTGATGATACTTCAACAATTTTAACTGTTGAACTGTTTAACCGTCCTTCTTGGCTTACAAAGCAAGTCAAGCATAATGTTACACATCATATTGTAACCAACGGTCCACCAGTCACTGCAAAAGCAAGACGCTTCCCGCCAGAAAGACTTGTTGCGGCAAAACAAGAATTTCAACATATGATTGATCTAGGGATTTCTAGTCCATCGAAAAGTAACTGGTCCAGCCCACTTCATATGGTACCAAAAAAAGATGGAGGATGGCGTCCATGCGGAGATTATCGTAAACTCAATTCAATTACTGTTTCTGATCGCTACCCTGTCCCAAACATACAAGACTTCAACAGTTTACTTGCTGGTAAACAATATTTTTCAAAAATAGACCTTGTCAGAGCTTTTAACCAGATTCCTGTTGAAGAAAAGGACATTCCAAAAACAGCTGTTATTACACCCTTCGGCTTGTTCGAATTCTCTTTCCTTCCGTTCGGGTTACGTAATGCAGCACAATCGTTCCAAATGTTTATCCACAATGTTCTTAAAGGTCTTGACTTTGCCTTTGCTTACATTGATGACATTTTAATTGCATCAGTCTCTAGAAGAACACAGAAGTCATCTTAAACTGCTTTTTCAAAGACTCATTAACAATGGAATTCGTATAAATATAGCAAAATGCATATTTGCTAAAAAAGAAATTACATTTTTGGGATACTTAGTTTCCTCCTCAGGTATTAGTCCCTCTCCTGAAAGAGTCGATGTAATCAATAATTATCCATTACCTACAAATATCAAAAGTTTGCGTCGTTTTCTTGGTATGTTTAATTTTTATCGCCGATCATTACCAAATTCTGCTGCCAAACAATCTGTTTTATTCGATCTAACCAGAAATGCTGGTAAAAATGATAAAACACAAATTTCTTGGACTTCAGAAACCAAAGGCGTCTTTGAGCAACTAAAGCATGATGTTGCTAATGCAACATTGCTTTACCATCCATCTCAAGGATCATCTCTTGTACTCATGGTAGATGCATCAAATGATTCGATCGGAGCAGCGGTGAACCAAATAGGTCTCAACAAATCTTTTGAACCTCTAGCATTCTTTTCCAAGAAATTATCTGATGCTCAGCGTAAGTATAGCACCTATGACAGAGAACTTCTAGCTGCTTGCTCTGCTATTAAACATTTTAGTTTTCTTCTAGAGGGACGAACATTTACTCTGTACAAAGACCATAAGCCCATCACTTATGCTTTTAACCAAAATCTAGATAAAGCATCTATAGTGCTACAGTCTATAGTTCTACGGTCTATAGTTCTACGGTGTATAGTTCTACGGTCTATAGTTCTACGGTCTATAGTTCTACGGTCTATAGTTCTACGGTCTATAGTTCTATGGTCTATAGTTCCATAGTCTATAGTTCTATAGTCTATAGTTCTACAGTCTATAATTCTGTAGTCTATAGTTCTACAATCTATAGTTCTACAGTCTGTTGATAATATCAAGTTAATAACAAGATAGTACACATTTATTCAATGCACAATATACATTATTATCTTATTATCTTATTAATCTTATCAAAATTGTTTTTAACTATTCGTTTATTATTTAATTGACATTCGTTCTTTTTTGTTTTTTATGAATTCTAGATGTAATTTTAATATTTAAGTTTCCACACATACATTGATTTATTGTATTACATTTTTTTGTGCACCAGCACGGCAACTACAAGTCTATAGTTCTAGAGTCTATAGTTCTACAGTCTATAGTCTATAGTTCTATAGTCTATAGTTCTATAGTCTATAGTTCTATTGTCTATAGTTCTATGGTCTACAGTTCTATGGTCTATAGTTCTATAGTCTGTAGTTCTATAGTCTGTAGTTCTATTGTCTATAGTTCTATAGTCTATAGTTCTATAGTCTATAGTTCTATAGTCTATAGTTCTATAGTCTATAGTTCTATAATCTGTAGTTCTATAGTCTGTAGTTCTATAGTCTGTAGTTCTATAGTATGTAGTTCTATAGTCTGTAGTTCTATAATCTGTAGTTCTATAGTCTGTAGTTCTATAGTCTGTAGTTCTACAGTCTATAGTTATATTGTCTATAATTCTATGGTCTACAGTTCTATGGTCTATAGTTCTATAGTCTATAGCTCTATAGTCTATAGTTCTATAGTCTATAGTCTATAGTTCTATAGTCTATAGTTCTATAGTCTGTAGTTCTATAGTCTGTAGTTCTATAGTCTATAGTTCTATAGCCTCTAGTTCTATAGTCTGTAGTTCTATAGTCTGTAGTTCTACAGTCTATAGTTCTATAGTCTATAGTTCTACAGTCTATAGTTCTATTGTCTATAGTTCTATGGTCTACTGTTCTATGGTCTATAGTTCTATAGTCTATAGTTCTATAGTTCTATAGTCTGTAGTTCTAAAGTCTATAGTTCTATAGTCTATAGTTCTACAGTCTATAGTTCTATTGCCTATAGTTCTATAGTCTATAGTTCTATAGTCTATAGTTCTATAGTCTGTAGTTCTAAAGTCTATAGTTCTATAGTCTATAGTTCTACAGTCTATAATTCTATAGTCTATAGTTCTATAGTCTATAGTCTGTAGTTCTATAGTCTGTAGTTCTATAGTCTATAGTTCTATAGTCTATAGTTCTACAGTCTATAGTTCTATTGTCTATAGTTCTATTGTCTATAGTTCTATGGTCTACAGTTCTATGGTCTATAGTTCTATGGTCTATAGTTCTATAGTCTATAGTTCTATAGTCTATAGTTCTATAATCTGTAGTTCTATAGTCTATAGTTCTACAGTCTATAGTTCTACAGTCTATAGTTCTATTGTCTATAGTTCTATTGTCTATAGTTCTATGGTCTACAGTTCTATGGTCTATAGTTCTATATTCTATAATTCTATAGTTCTATAGTCTATAGTTCTATAGTCTATAGTTCTATAGTCTATAGTTCTACAGTCTATAGTTCTATAGTCTATAGTTCTATAGTCTATAGTTCTACAGTCTATAGTTCTGTAGTCTATAGTTGTATAGTTTATCGTTCTACAGCTCTGCAATTCTATATTATATAGTTTGTAGTGTTATATTGTAGAGTTCTTCTACAGTCTATCGTTTATAGTTTATAGACATTTTATGAGGTCGTATGAGGTACGATACGTGACGACCTGCAACTACTTCTACGTCTCGAAGAAAACCAGCGGAATCACAGGTTGACATTATCAATGGCTTGAAACATGTTGACGTCTTAGGTGAAAAGATAGAAGTGTGGAGCCCAAAAATAGCTGAATTTCATCACTCATCACCATAATCATACTGTCTATAGGAAAGTTAAATAACTGAATCTCGAGAAATAAAAGGCATACAGTAAAGCTCTAGGAATAGATCTTTTACGATAGTACCCATTAAAGAGAGAAATTTAGAAAAAGTAAAAAACAATTTTAACGTTTTGTAATGAAATGTTCGCAAGTTCACCTAGAAGCAAGAATTTGAATATTATTGCCCGTTTGCTAAACAACGAAAAATTGGCTCCAAGATCTAACCGTGTCATTTTGCATTCCCGTACAATGTATAAATTTTATCTACCCATTCTTACATCATAAATCTCTTATTGTCTGTCAGTTTTAGAAATATAATATTTCATCCAGACCATCCGTGGATAATTCCTCATTGTATCAGCTATCTGAAACCAGTATACACGAATATGAATACGTACATTTATAAGGACATATTGTCGTGTAAGCCTGTGTAGAACACAATGCGAGATTGCTACTGAATGGAATCACGCATAATATAAAACAACTGACAAGAAGCTTGAAGTTTCTCAACATTTCTTCTTGTCCTATCTCTCTCTTCCTTTTTTGATATATCGTATTTGCCTGTGTTTACATCAATATCCTCTTTGAAAAAGGTAAATAGGCCTCCATAGACTAAACTTTATGATTACTATTATTTATTTTATGGCTTCGCACGCCTTGTTGTTTTATAATATTATAACAACTAAAAACTTAATGCCTGCCTTTACATCACAACCTTGAGCATGCCGAGAAAAATTGTAATTGGTTTTTTTATAGTTCATATTTTATATTAAGAGGAAGAGGCGGAATGGGTATTATTTTTGATATAATATATAGTTTTTTGTTTCAGTAGATGATTATTACTTAATTCACCTTGATGAATTGGTATTACAAGAGAACAATCTTGTTAACGAGAGGAGAAAGTGAAAATAAATTTCTTGTTTATCATTTTTTATTTGGAAAAAATAAATTTACATAATCGATAGTAATCATAGAAGAGATTTTGTTATGGAGAAAAACTTGAAAGCTTATGTTGGTTTAATGACTTAACATCCTTCATATTTAATCTTTTACATAACTTCTTAAAATATTTTAAATTCTTCTTTGACTTTTAAGTAGTACATGATGAGTTATTTTTTCAATTGGTGATGCTTGTAAAGTAATTAACCGGTAATTAAGATATGGATGATGACATTTTGATAAATATTTTTTTAGAGGTGTGCGGGTGTCAGTTTTTAAACTGGCGTTCTCACGATTATATCCGATTTTGGCCGGTAGCAAGGATATGATCCGTTCGTGCCCGTGAACAAAAATATTCCAGCCCGCCCTCCCGAAAGCCCGAGAATGCAGGCGGGTGCGGGCTTCAATAATGTTTCATTAGTTTTATAATTGTTATATAATAGCTAGAAAAAAAATTAAATATCGAAGAATACAAATCAATACAAATCACCTCTTTTATAGTAACTTTCAATAAATAGCAATAGCAACGAATATAATATAATAAATTTTGTAATGTTTAAATCTAGGGACCTATCATAGTGCACCCGGAAAAAATAGATAAATCTGTAATGTAAAAAATTAACAAAATTCACCTCGCATTTAAATAATTATTAATGAGCATTCTTAAACATACTTAATTATAATTAATAAAAAAATGATACATGGCTGCTTTTATAAGTTATGAATGCTTTAAATAACAAATGACAAAACATCATAAACAACAAATGATAATTCCCTAGGTAACTATTTATTTTTGTGCTTCCGTCCGATATTACTGGTTTTCTTCCACTCTTTAATGTCCAGAAACACATTGTTACGGCCTAGACCGGCAAAAACAGGTATTTTTATAGCTACCGGTTGGCATCATCGTCTGTCGAGAACAATTTCATAGAAATTGGCTGGGAAATAGCAATTTTCAAACATTTGGGCATCTGATTTAGGGCCAACCGAAAAAAATTCGAAAAATTATAGTTTCGTGTTTAGCACTATTAAAACTGCCAGAATTCCGATATTAAGTACAATTGAACACACGTTACTTTTTGGCCTACTGGAATAGCATGGGGATTTTTAGTGTCACAGGATCGACCCCTGCCGTAGAATTTGCTGAGTCTGGTATTTTTCGTATCATCCTCGGATGTCCAGGAGACTCAAATTTGACGACATCCTAGGTCACCAAGAAGTACGTTGTTAAGCCAAATTCAACCGTAGGTTAAAATCTAGTAGGTTAAATATAACTGTTTGTCAAATCCACCAGTATGTACTAGCTAAGGGCAATTTCAAGGGTCAAATAGCCGTAGCGCAGAAACTGCAGGGTAGACGGAGACGTGGTTTGACGGAGACGGTTGGACCCGATGGGCAACGGAATTTGTGCTTTATTGCGCTGCCAAATTGTCTAGAACATTGCAGTGACCTGAAATTATAGTACGTGGTATAGAATTGTCCCTCTACTTAACAGACCAGGTTTGGTCCGAATCGCTTTTGTTTCGCTCCCCCAACCCTTAAAAATACGTTTGTGGCATTCTCGTGAAAACATCGCATCGACATGGGACTTTCACTGTCGGACTTTGCAAAACGTCTCGTCTGGCGTGAGGAAAATAGTTTATCGCATGAGTTCACAGCCACAGATCGAAAGGGCAGGAGATGACAGCAAGCGCTCTAATATTAAAATGTCGACTTCGTTACAACGTAGGGCTGGTAATTGTAAAGTATCGATGTACGCACCGTTCCTTTTAGTGTTAGCTAGGTTCGGAGAACGAGAGGACCAAAGTCCGAATTTTGGCCTTTTGGCAATTTTTGCGAGATATCGCCGTGAGAATCGGTGTGTGGTTAGTCAGAGAGGTCGTGTTTACGTTGGTGTTTTTTAGACTTACAGTGGCGTAGGAAAAGGGGGAATAACTTTTCATAGAGAGCATAGCACAGATGAAAATGATAGATCAGCAAGTGTCGTAAAAATGAGAAGAGAGCGCAATAAGCACACCATGATAGGAGACCACAGCAAGCGTCCTACGACAGGAGAGCACAGCAAGCGCTCTAGTTCTCTAGAAAGGTATGTCATTGGTTGCCAAGAGGATTAGGTGTATATCTATCGTCTTAACGAGGCCAAAACCGTACGTCAGTCCGGTGCTGATCGAGTAAGAAAAAACCTAGGAGGGTCAAAAAGCCGAGTAAATTAGAACGTTACTGTAAAGATAGTACCGTACAAGTGTTTTGCTCAACTTTTCAAACTTTTCAAATAAATTCTACTTCTTGCGTTGATAACTCCGAAAAAACTTACCCATAAAAACATCACCTTTTCGACCTGTGCTTTCATGTAAAAACCCTTAACGACGATTCTCTCCAAGCCCCTTTCCAAAACGTGATTATAAACCTTATGAACAGTGGAGACTGTAATATCATCATCCATAGTAATCTTATATGAATTTAAGTAATACTACATGGTGTTATTACAGAACTGTTGGTTCACTGTACATCCGTATGTGATATAACGTTACTGAAAGTGTTGTTATAAAACTTAAAAGTATCCAGAGGTATTTTAAAAATAGTTAGGCAGCGAGTGATATGACCTAACCTTAATTAGATTTTGGTTCCATTCAATTAGACTTTGGTCCTTCATCTTTTGTGCGGTCTTTTGATAATGTCATTTAAAATTGTACAAAGGAAATAACCGGGACCGTAAGCTCCTATACTTTACAATTGTGTCTTCAGAGTGGAAAAAAGAGGGTAATTTCTTAAACTTGCGTTGCCGTTGAAATGTACTGCGTATTAAGCTATTTTCCTGGTTTTTACTATATTTATATTTAAATTACACATAATTAAGCTTATGAAAAATCTGACAGGTTTATAAGGGTAATGGTTAGCAAATTGCTCACCAAAAGGTTTATAATATACACACGGAAACACTATTATCTCCTAAGATTTATAAAAGTAATTAACACAAATATTAGTGTTATAATGGTTACTATAAACGTTATAAAAAGATGATCGGATATCTCTATTACTTCATTATATAGAACTTACAGTAATCTTATAAAACACTAATAAACCTTGTGAACCTTCTTATATACTTTTAGTATCTTTATCCTATACATATTTTACAATATATAACCAGGTGTTGCTGTACGCAATGAAAAATGTTTATTGAATAGTGTGAAATACGAGTTATTAATCCTCTGAAGGATTGCGTAACTCGTAGGTTCGTGAGTTTCAAAACCACTATCTGCTTTAAAAATAAAATAAAAAACGCCTGCAATAATTCAGTAAATACCACAGTCTACAATACTACAATACCACGGTCTACAATAGACCCTCAAGGGAAGAATTATATAATAAAGCTTAGATAAAAATTGATTCGAATCAAATAAGAAATAAAACATCTGACAAATACTATTATAACAGTTCTTTTATATCCCTACCTCGATCTGTAACAACCCTTGCGATCGAACAAAACGTAAAAGATCATACGATCTAGATAACTCTTGACGCTGCCACCGAATATGTAATCACCATAACAAAAGATTTTGTATACCTACAAAGGGAATTCTAGTAAGCTTGCAAAGTGCATCTGGTAAGTGTACTAAAAGGCTTTGGGTGCCGGAGCGGCACCCATAAACGTTCTCACGTTAGTCACTAGACAAACAGTAACCTTATCTTAAATACGTCTGCAAATAGAACTCCCTGAATTTAATG
Organism: Agrypnus murinus; assembly: GCA_929113105.1. NCBI lineage: Eukaryota > Metazoa > Arthropoda > Insecta > Coleoptera > Elateridae > Agrypnus > Agrypnus murinus. Next base: position 151,842,836 of record OV816028.1, read on the forward strand.
TAGTAATAGTAGTAGTTGTGTGAGTTGTGTTGTGTTAACGTTATGTCGAGGTCGTGCCTTTTGAACACATACCGCTTTGTAAAACCGCAAGTCGATTATTATTTTAAGGTAGATGCATTCCATTCATTAATGACTTATCGAGACCATTTAAATGACATAAAATTCAAGAGTGTAAAGTGCAGTACTGTCTCCCTTATTGATTCAGTATTGTATGACCGACTTAATGCATTATAATTTCACGGAGCGAGCGAGTGTGTTTCAGGTTCGGTTTCAGTTTGTGATTCATCGCTGTTTGAGTTGTTTGAAGCTTATACTCCAACTCTCTATACTTGCTGAAAGCCGTTGCCTTTAACTTCGTTTAAGTTCCTAACGAACATCGTAAATGTTGGTTTAGAAGCTAGTTTTATGCGCCACTACCGACGTTTGCACGGAAAATTGTACGCTAAAGGCAATTTTCTTACCGGTTAATATTGCATACACTTCTTCAATAATTTGTCGATTCTTTCAAGTAGAGGGCGCAGTTTTATTGAAAATGATTGAAACTTAACGCGCAGCGATTGAAAATTATGCTCGATTGGGAACAATGATACGTAAGAATTTTTATCGCTACTTCTATATAGTTAGTACAGTATGTAAAATGTTTTTGCATATTAGTTTGCTATAATCAGTATCGACATTCTGTATGTATAATACTTCAACGAAGTTGAATAACTGGGCCGTTTTAAAAGTATTCGGAAACTTTTAAATGTGACGTTAACGTTTCCATTTACTGATGTAAAAGTCTATTTTAACTCTTTTCCCCATTCAACCACACACTGAAATGCTCTCTAAATATCTAACAACGTAGATAATTTTTTAAGAATTCAAACTTTTTTAACAGATTTTGATATCTATAAGAATTTCATGTTTTCCCATCTTTATTACATGGTTGCAATATGTACAATTTAATTTATATATACCACACAGTAAAGTTCACAGTAATTACTATTTACTATTTATTATTATTTACTCTCCGCGCTTAGCTACGTTCCCAGTCATGTCAACCTCTAACGTGACATTTTGGTGGAGACGCCTTGTATTGAAATTTCAAGAGCATTGACTAAACCTACATAGATGACGCTTTCCCTCGGGCGACATCTAGTCCACAACAAAAGATGCATCAAAATCGATTTGACTTTTGCTTAATGCGTTTAGTGTTCGTGCCTTAAACAATATTTGCTCAGGTAGCATCAGAACAGCAAAATCTGCTAAATTGTCCAAAATAATTATCAAAGGGCAAATAACTTAACCTGGTAACTTCTACTAGAGGATAATAAGACCACTGTCATCTTGTGGAGGATATTTTCATGGTTGTTTTCTCCTTGAATATAATATACTATATGAGTTTCCTGTATGAACACGCTTATCATCTCCGATCGTACTCATTTTTGCTAGGAGATGGCAGAAAAGTCAAGGCGCACAGTTTAATCCTTTTGATTCTCTTTGAAATCATCTTTGTGATCTCTGGGAGCTAACAAGAAGGCCTCATTACATAAACTCATGCCGATTTGAAGTTTTTTAACTTCGATTTTCGTTAGGGGATAGCAGAAAAGTCAAGACGCGCAGTTTACTGCACATCCTTCTGATATTTTTCTTGAAATGACCTTTGTGGCCTCTAGAGGCTAACAAGAAGGTCGCATTACATAATCTCATGCCGACTCGAAATTCCTTAACTTTGATTTGCGCTAGAGGACAGCAGAAGAGTCAAGATGTATGGTTTAATGTACATTCTTTTGATACTCTTGTTGAAATGACATTTGTGACCTCTGTAGGCCAACGGAAAGGCCACATTACACAAACTTATGGCGATTCTAGGTTTTTGGACTTCAATTTGCGCTAGAGGACAGCAAAAAAATTAAGACGCATGGTTTGTTGCACATCCATTTTAAATGACCTTTGTGACCTCTGGAGACGAACAAGAAGGTCTCATTATACAAACTCGTTGCGATCTCAAGCTTTTTAACTTCAATTTGCGATAGGGGGCAGCAGAAAAGTCAAGACGCATGGTTTGATGTGTACATCCTTGTCACCTCTGGAGATGTGTAATGCGGCAACAGGAAGGCCGCATTACACAAATTCATGGCGATTATTTAACAGCGTAGTGTGTTTTACGAAAGATACCTTATTGGATTAGATCCGTTGAACTTCAGTTTTTGACCTCCATCGATTTCTGGAGGTAAACAGATATGTTATACACAACAGAAAGACGTACTAGTGAATATGAATATATGAAAGTAGATAAAAATTTAAGTGTTGAACTGAAAAGTTAGATTTTTTTAAGAATTTCAAGATTCCTCGTTCCTTCGAACCCTGTATGTTCTGCAAGAGTCATGGTGTTGTATTTGCACCCACAATCTAAGCCACTCTATCGCTTCCAAACTCTGTCAGACTATGAATATGAATTTTCAATAACATTCATTATTTCTTCTTGTTTAATTGTATTATGGGGCAAAAAATGACTACGTATCAAAAACTGCTATTTCTCGATGATGTGATAATGAACAGTCAAAACTCGTTTTATTATACGTTTTATCATAAAATTATTCATTTTACCACTTACGCATTTTTGATTTTTTCTAACTATGCTCCAATATTGACTAGTCTTGATATACGAAGCTTAAATAAAATACAATATACCGGGTGACACAGGGATTAGGTCTAGGCTTCTATTTTCTTTGTTTAATAGATAAATTGATTTTGATAAAATATGGTACGATCATATTAGACGTAACTTCCGATTTCTTGACAAAACGCAAGATGGCCAACTTTGGATTTTGACGGCCAAAGTTAATGTAACCACGTTGCCAAATTTAATCTGTACAATTTGAGCAGTAGGTCTTCTCTTGACTTTCTTTCTTTGATTTATTGATAAGGGTTGAAGCTTTAACGTATATCATTGAATTTGTAATTTCTCTTTCTATTTAATGGTACATTAGTTCCGTATTCTTCCCATTTCAGAAAATCAAGTTATAGGTGAAAAAGTGGCCTAAAAATGTTTTTTAGGCGATTGGAATTGTTTATTAACATTTTTATTTGTTCCTGGACCAAAATCAAATCAGAAGCTTTTGTGATTAACACCCACGACGCCTGAAAATAATTTGATTTAATAAGATGTCTCGGCCGGAGCATTAAGATCTTTAGTAAGTATCGTAACACAAGTATTATGCATTTATTGTGGTTTTGTTTGACAATAATACATTTAAAGAAAATTGTTGTTCTAAACAAAATTTGGTTTTGGGTTTCCAAGTGATCCAGAGCAAATTTCCGGAATGACCGTTACAAATCTACAAGGCCTACTATGTTTTTTCAATTATTTACATTTATTTTTTAAATAGATTTTCTAATTACACACAAACCTCTTGTAAGAAGTTCTTTTTATATTTGATAAAAATTGAAATTGATTCCATTACAAATACCAAAAACAGAGGGATGTCGGAAGCATGACGGCTCGTGTAACCCGGTATAGAGGTATTATTTACTAATTGGGTTAGTGTTGTTTTTTAAGGTTAAATCATGTGAATTGTCTTCAAATATAACTTATAAATATCCACCCTTCGATAATATTAAAAGATCAAGAAATCGCACTATAAAGAAACCATAGAAAATAGTTTAATTATTATTTTATTGTTTGATTGGCCGTCACCTATAACTATCTTGTTTTCGTATGGGGTATGAATAAAATAAGGATCGCAATAAAAGTTAGTGGGTCAAAAGTAAATACCCATTGTATTGATCAATTTATATTTTTAATTGTTTATTATATCGCTTCGGGCAATTAATTTTTAATTAACAATAGCACTTGTATTGGGCCATACAACAAATAAAAGAATCGAAGCTACTGCAATACAAACTGTATCATTTACTAGACATATAATCAAATACAATATTTTTCAATGGTCCTTCACGTATAGCTTCAATTAACTTTTAATGGGTTTCTGTTATGGAACTACTGTTTTAATTTAATTTATCTTCTGGCAACAAACCAGAGCAAATGCATTTTCTAGTTTCATACATTTTCAAAACTGAATTTCGTTCGCTCCATTAAATTTCACAACCACCCCTGAAAAAACAAATCAATAACACACTCACTCTCTTGTTTAAGATTAGAATCTGAGTCATCTCCTCTCATATCAAAATGTCATCTCAAGGAAAAAACAACAAATCTTCCACATCCCAAACTGTACACAACGTTTGTATTACCCTAAGAAAGAAAAGTTTTCTCCATTGTCCTTTAATACTTGTGTGGGTTGGGTTGGTAAAAACGGGGAGAATTGCTGCAGTAGTAGTACTCTGCACCACACACACACTACTATTTCTCTGTACTACTCCTAAAGCTTTAGGGGAGACCCCGGAACATAACGGGAACAGTGCTTATACCACCCTCGCGCTATTTGTCATTGCTAGTGATGTTTGATATATTTATGTTGGCCGGATTGTCTGCAGCAAAGTGCCTCTACGCTACTATTAATCGCAGAGAAATATCCATCTATCCCTGAGTCCTACATACCCCTTTGCTTTTTGGAAAGTTTTCTACCTCCTCTTTTTTGTTGGTGATGCTATTTAAAAGGTTTCCTATTAATATTAACTGAATAATGCCCAAAAAGGTAATAAAGATTAAAATTAATTTTATCACGTTGTCGATTTCAATGATGGAGTTCTTTTGAATTCGATCCAACAATGTGAATTATACATAAAGCAATGGACGTTTTGAGTTTGGATTTTAATTGGGCATAGAAGATAGAGAATATATTTACTGAGTTAAATTTAAATTCGGTAGTGGTGGTTGGTAATGTTATTCGGAATTCACTAAAGCGAAGTCTACGTTTGCAAGGGTAAGGAAATGTAAATTGACAACGATTAATTCGGCAAACAATATGGAACACTACACTTACAAATTTATAAAATTCATTCATTCATTCAAATTGCTTCATTTGAAAATTGCAAACTTTCAAACTGTTTTTAAATTCTTTAGAAGTGTAAGCACCAAAAGATATATTCCTTAAACTGCCATTTCAAAACATTCACAATTAAAAGCAAGCTCTAAATAATAGTAATTAACGTAAGATTAAAGCAAGGCTATCGATTTTACGTTTTAAATTAATATGTATGGAAATTATGAATCAATACATAACATTCTTAATTCTTAGGCAAGAAACAAACTTTACTTAATTTTAACCAGAAGTCGCCAAATCTAAATTGTATAAATTCCTAGTTGTTAGGAAACTGTTCTATCCCAAAAAAATAAAACTGTAAAATCTAATACATACTTCACAGAAATAGAATTCATAAATTATTTGAAGAAAATTGCTGCCGCAAAGAACATCATTCACAGGAAACTTTCCTCAAATGTTAATAGATCGGAATTTCTAGCGAATTAATTAATTTGATTAAATGTAAGGCGTTTTTCAGCTGGGAACATCTTGTGAAATATGATTTTGGTATTCCACTTTAGTTTTGTGAGTTGTATAACGTGAGTTTTTCAGTTTTAATTGGATATCTTCAGCTGAAAACATTTATCAAGTATACATACGCGCATCAGATATAATTTTATTTATTTATTCTAATTTTACTTAATACCGTAGAATTCTCAGTCAAATAGTACAACTGATAATATTTATTACAAAATTGTTTGGCCCCATTCCTTTAATAGAGTTAACAAAAAAGGAAAATAGTACAAACGTGAGTAATATATTTAAATGTTTTCATTTTTACGACCAGACATAATATGTATCATAAAAATGTTATCCCCATAAATGTGCATTTCGCACTCTTAACTATAAATTTATACGTCTACTGAAACTGTAAATTTTGTTAAGGTGAAAGAATTTGTGCAACAGCATTAACATTGTTGCATTTTAATAGTCTTTTAACACAGATATATTTATAGCCCAGCGCTTGATTTAAATTATAAAATCATCAAGTTTGTTATGTGCAGCTATTTATTAAATTCCTAAAGTAAGACTGAAAGTAACACCTATCTCACCTTTAGCCAGATTTCTATTATAAACTTTATAATTATAATTATGCAGACCAGATGGTAATAAGAGTTCTCAAGTAAAAAGCATCATATAATATAACTATATACCTGCTCATTCATTTATTTAATTAGATTAAATTGAACCTTTCATTAGTTTTCTTGACGCCTGTTATGAGTAATTGCAGTTTATTGTAATATATTTACAATTAGAAAAGATTGGTTTGATAATTTTATATTAAAGTTTATTTAATCATTTTGATTCTAAACAATTACCTCATATTTATTAACTATGTAGCTGAACAGCAACGTTTTCCTATAACGGCCGCTGTCCTCTCCTGCGAGTAAAGTGTTTTTGGATGCCTACGGCTAATAGACTAAAAGCTCACTATTCTTGATTTTTAAATAAATTTCCTTAACTGAAAGGCACTGGTCCCCAAAATATTAGTTGTAACTGTGGGTCAATAATTTCAGAGAATAGGGGTTAGAGAGCAATTTGATCCTACAAATATGAAAATACTCATTAGGTTTCATTTAGGTTTAGATAAAAATTCTCATTAGGACTACCAGCTAGTTGAGTATAGTTTCAAAGCGTTTATTTAATTTGTTCTAGCCATTGATGAGTGGTATCATTTTAAAAATCTCCTGGTCTATAGCTTTAAAATTATATCACGCACTCCGTTTGCAGGTACAGATGTCCAGATAAACCGCGATATTATCAAAACTGCTCACCGGTTCAAAAGAAAACTAGTTTTAAAATGTTTAGTTCAAACTAGTGTGAAAAGTTCTTCGTATATTTAGCACAAAAGTTGCCGCGGTAGACTGTGTCAAACTCGGCGGCACACTCAGAAATTTGTATCATCTCCATTGTCACATGGTGAGCACCTTTTGTTTCTGCAGATGTTTCGGTATGACTAATTTAGGGAATATTACCAGAGCAAAGTTTTCTATAATTGAATACAACTAAGCTCAACTAACGTAAACATATTACATTCTCGTCTTTCGGTCTTTTAAGTTCCAAAGAATCAACTCAAATGCGATATTCAATTAAAGGTCGTAGGTTGTGTACAAATAATTTCTATGCATTGAGGTTATGCTGTGAAGATCAACCTAAACTAACCTAAAGCCAAAAACACATCCTAGCCTAAACTAAACCTAATTTAACATAACCTAAACCTAACAAAAATTGCTTTAACCTAACCAAACCTAACTTAATGTAACCTAGGAATAGCTTAAAACAAAACTTTTGTAACTGGACCTCGGATGGTTCAGATCAGGAGAAAAGAAGAAGAGAATAAAATCAAAAAGGCTCTGCTAATAAGCTTTAAAACGTAGTTTAATTATTGAAGTAAATTCGGGCTTGTCCATAACCGGTTGTTGTTATAACATAACCTAACATTATCTTGACTAAGCTAACCTAACCTAACAAAGGTTACTTTTGTTAGGTTTAGTGCGTAGATAGGTTAAATTCAGTTAAGTTAGGTTTAGGTTAGGTTAGATAAAGGATTTGCTAAAATTGAAATTCGAAGTCTCGACCCGTCCTTTAGAGCTCCGAACCATGGCTCAGTTAATGAAATGAATTTGAATTTGTCCATAACCGGTTGTTGTTATAATCTAACCAAATATCAGCTCACCTCGTCTAAGCCAACCCAACCTAATCTTAACCTAACGTTACTTATGTAACGTACCCCAAGCCCAACAAAAGCTAGTTAGGTTAAGTTAGGTTTAGGAGTAGGTTATGTTAATTTATATTTAGGGTAAGTTAAGATTAGTGAAAGACTCTGTTAAGGTTAAAATTGGAGATCACGACCCATTCCTTGGAGTTATGTTATGCTGTCCTAGTAACCTAACCAAACCTTGTCTTACTGATCTGTCCTACCCTTACACCAGACCTAGATCTAACAAAAGTTTGGTTTAGGTTAGGTTAGATTAGATTAAGTTAAGTTTAGGTATGTGTTACCTTCTACGCTTAGGTTAAGTTATAGACAGTTTGGTTTAAGGATAGGTTAGATTAAGGTACGTTAGTTTAGATAAAGGCTCTGCTGAGGTTGAAATTCGAGATCGCGATCCGTTCTTTGTAGCTCCAAGCTGGCTCAATTAATGAGATAAATTCGAGCTTATCAATAATCTATTTAGCTTAACCTAACCTAACTTATCTAACCTACCCCTAAATCTAACTAACTAACCCTAGATCTACTAAAAGCTACTTTAGTTACGTTTAGGTTAGGTTAGATTGAGTTAAGTTTAGGAATGAGTTACTTTTTCCAGGGTTAGGATAGATTATAGAAAGTTGGGTTAAGGGGGTAGTTTAGATTAAGTAGGTTAGTTTAGATAAAGGATCTGTTAAGGTTAAAATTTGAGATCGCGATCCGTCCTTTGGAGAACTCCAAGCTCAATTACTGAAATAAATTCTAGATTGTCTGTAATCTGTTGTAACTTAACCTAACCTATATAATTTATCTAAGCTTCCCCTAAACTTAACCTAGATCTAACACAAGCTACTTTTGTTACATTTAGGTTAGAGTGGGTTAAGTTTAGGAATGAGTTATTTTTTCCTTAGGTTAGGTTATAGAAATCTGGGTATAGCGATAGGTTATATTAAATTAGGTTAATCTAGATAAAGGTTCTTCTAAGGTTTTAATTCGAGATCTCGATTCGTCCTTTAGAACTCCAAGCTGGCTCAATTAATGAAATAAATTTGATTTTGTCCGTAACCTGTTGTAACTTAACCTAACCTGACCTAACTCATCTAACAATGACTAACCTAGTTCTAACAAAAGCTACTTTTGTTGCGTTTAGGTTAGGTTAGATTAGGTTAAGTTTAGTTAAACTTAGGAATGGGTTGGATTAAGTTAGGTTAGGTTGGATAAAGGTTCTACTACGGTTGAAATTCGAGATCGTAACCGGTCTTCTGGAACTCCAAACCATGGCACAATTAACGAAATAAACTCAGGTTTTTGACGGATTTAGAAATACTTTAGAAAATGAAAACACATTCTAGATTGCTGTGTACACTCTGCTCAGGCTTAGAGGGGAGTACATCTTAGAATTAAAAAAGGGTTTATTTAAATAGAGGAGTACCCTTGTAACTAGGTTCTGTAAACCAAAATAGAAATTATTTTAAGCGTCCTGTGTGTATAGAGGCCTTGATTGGTAACTAATAAGGAAACTTTGTAATCGAAGCCTCTAACGAGTACTGTTTAGATCGCGTAAAAATCTTCAAAACGTTCCAGAAAGCAATTAATCGGAATTAAAATTTCCTAAAATTTGCTGTTTCCATTTTTGTTTTCAATTCCTCCGGCCTCAAAATATTATCGTGTAGCAGCATCAGAGATGCAGTCCAAAGTTTTCGCAACTTATACAGAAATGCTAATTGAATGTAAACAATTCAAATCAAACACATCTTGTAAACAGACTCTAACATTGCATATAATTTTCCAGCTTCTGATTTCCAAACAAGCACGATATATTTTCCAGTACAATAATCCCTAGGTTCATCTCCACTCCAAGTATGTAGGTTATACTTAAATAATTCAAAGTGCTCGCTTTAAAATTTACATACATATCCGCGTGTGTTCGTTTTGAGTGAAATTTATACGACGTTATGGTCTCTGTAAACTGCGTGCGCTAGTAAAAAAAGCAATATTAAACATTTATAATCAATTTAATCTGGAAACCACCTCTGGAAAACCGATCGGTGCAAGGGAAGCACACACACACACACCCGCAGACGATCCCATTTCAATTCAAAATTTACCACTAAAACGATTTCGCAAATAATGTGAGGTTAGGGTAGCCGTAAGATAATAGATCCGTTCAACTTTGATGATTTCTTATTACATTCTCCTACAACGCCTTATTCAACAATCGTGTTTTTGTTGTTATTATAATCTTCCCTTCCAAAACTGGCTAACCGCAAACTTGTCCGCACTTAAACTTTATAATGGTTTTCATAGTGATGTATAGCGATCTCCTACAGACTAAGAGAATGCCTATTTTAGGGATTATTAAAATTTTAGAGCACTTTAACGGCTTGGGTATTAAAATTTAATTAATACAGTGCATCCTTATAGGTTTCACGTCGTACCGCCGCGCCGTCATCAGCGTCATAGCAGATGTGCATGGAGCAGCCTCTAGCGTCTCTCTAGCTTAACGACTTAATTGTTGTCAGCGGAATTTTAAAACGGTGGCATCGACAGGGTCTCTCTTTCATGAAAATTTCTTTTATTTATTAAAAATTTCCCCCTCATAATGATGACACTCGCACAGTATGACTTAATTCATTTAGTAGTGAAATAAGGACAAACGGAGAAAGAAGAAACGCGTTAAGTAATATAATCAAATCGAGAGATCTACAGGTAATTTGATCAGAAAAGGTAAAGAAGTATAAAGAAAGGAAATCCTTCACCTACAACCTCGTTATAACAGGATTAATAAGAAATAAATGCGGCTAATAACTGATATACGATATAGTCTTATATAAGTAAGACGTTGGTCTCATCCAATTACCACAAGGCAACGTCCGGTTCTTGGGGTTACCAACCCTAAAACCCTAATCCGCCCATCCAGGCTTCTCAGACCTATAATCTCGTATCGTACACTGACTTAGAAATCAGCCTTTTCTTTCTTTCTCTTTCACTATATGTGGAGAAACGAATCAAGTGGTTCATTACAGAAAAGGTCGAGTCAAGTTTTGCTCGATAAGTCTTCTTCCCTATTGACTGATCAGAAGAGTAGAAATTCAGAAAGTACATCCATTAGTTAAATAGCGTACTTCCTAGTATATCCTTGAAAGGAAATAAAAAAAAAGATAAAAGTTTAAAATTGATATTCCCGACAGCAAACACAAAGAAACACCCTTGGCAAATGGCTACTAGTAAAGAGGGATTAGGATATCGTTAAGAGATTTGCAGAATCGCCTGCTAACTGCTAGTGGATCAAGTAGGACATGCACATGTCTCTCGATGCTGGCAACATCCACAAAGGGGGGTTTTAACAAGGTCTTAGTCGACAATTTTGCTCGTAATAGATTTCTAAATGTGGTTGTTTAACTGAAAAGTTATATCTCTTTTTATCTATTATTACAGCGTGCGGCGGCGATGGCGAGATTGTTAACTCTCGTTGCATGTTCATAAAGGATTGTGGAAATTTATTTGCATCCGCGTTTGAGGTGAAATTTATTGTCGTGCAATTATTGTTACGTTGTTGGTGTGAAAGGTTGAAGTTCGAATATAATAATTCACACTGCAACAAGGCTGGTTATGATTTTGATTTTAAAAGTATTTGCGTAACAATATAAACAAAAATGATTTATTAATAGACTGTAGTAAATGTTCGATGATGAACTTGCAAAATGCATACCATATCTGACCTTTATTCAGAAGGTCTCACGTTAATAACATCAATATCTTTTAAAGCAATCTTATCGAATCTATCAAGGAGTGTAAAGTTTTGTCCTACGTATGTAGTTTTGCAGGAAGCACAGTTTAATTTGTATATATATATATATATATATATATATATATATATATATATATATATATATATATATATATATATATATATATATATATATATATATATATATATATATATATATATATATATATATATATATATATATATATATATATATATATATATATATATATATATATATATAGTGTTAAACCTAATTACAGGGTTTCTGAAAATATTGCCCGGATGATTGTTCGCCACGTTGTTCCAGAGCAAAAATACTTTAACCCATTTTGGAATGAGTGATGCAGAGAGGGCTAAGCACCGGGAGAAAGATTTCCAAATTACTTAGTGTGAAGAATTTATAGCTGTTAAGTTAACCAGTAATAAAGCATGCAATGAACGTGTTAAGCCAGATTGAACTTAATTTCAACCAAGTTGCAGTATCCCCACATAAATATTCTAAAGGCGACTTAATAAATCTGGAGAGCGTAGTGGCCACTCAATGGGCCTCTCCTTCTTATCAACCTGATTCGGTAAACTTCATTTAAATAATTTCGAATGGCGACACTAAAATATGATGCTGCACCATCTTGCTGGAACCAAATATTTCTAATTGCAGAAATTATTTGATTTTGCAACATGTCTGCCACATATTTAGTTTAAAGTAAACGTATCATTTCCGACAACACCAGTCGTCGGTCATCTTGGATCTGTATGTTAAAAAATCGGAATTAAGTGTTATATTTCCGTACCAAGTCTTATAAAAATCCATGTATCCTTAAACAAAGAACATATACACTTAGCCCTACCCATGTGTCCCCGATATATTACAATATGAAAGAAACATAACCTTGATTATATCGTGTCTCTGGTGCCATATTTGCGATTGTTAATATGATTACTTCGGGAAAAATGGGTCGCCTTCGCAGCTAACGCGCCATATTCTAAAATTGTATAATACCGAAAAAGAAATAATAAAAAATAAATTAAATTAATAGTACAAAACGAAAGTAAACAAGAAACATTAAAAAATCTGAACAAGTTTTGTCAGTTTTTGCACCATTTAAAGCTTATGACCGCGCTCGACCTTCTCCCCTATTCCAGATCCGGTTCCGATACCTTCTCTGCATATAATTCATGGGCTTTCTTGATTTGCAAATAACTGGAAACGTCTCCGTTCAGTTTGGGATGTTTATATAATAAGAAGAATTCTGACAAGTTAAAAAATAAAAACTTCATCTAACTTTTATAAAACTTTTTGTAGAACTTTGTATTTAAACAAGTGCTGAACTTTACTTATCTTTTTTCAAGACAGGCTTTACTTTACTACTGCTTTTGACAGAATGGCTGTACTCAACTACTGCTTAAAACGAAATTACTGCAACTTACATCTCTCTACCATTTCTACCTTTTTATCAAAATGCATAAACTTCCATGCCATAGTTAACATCACTACCATCCAAAGTTCCAAAATCAGTTATCATAAATTTTAGTTTTAGGTAAATCCGATAAATATTGAAATACTGTTTTTTCTTCAAAGTTCTAAATCCAATTACCATAAACACGAAGAGTTTTAGATAAATCCAGTAATTAGCAAGAATACCAAGATATTTCTGCGTTAATGAGAAAACAATCGGATTTTAGTTTCACTTGTTTTTATTTTTATATTAAAATAAAACACTTTAATCCACTAAAAACACGTACCTACATTCCAATTGTAACTTAACTCTTACAAAACTTGTTATAGAGTTTAGTATTTTAACAAATACTAAACTTTACTTATCTTCATTTCAAGACAGACTTTACTTAACTACTGCTCAAGACGAAATGAATTCAATTTACATACATCTACCACTTCTACCACCAAATGGGAGCACCATACCAAATCAATGACCAGTTATCATAAATTTGTAGTTTCAGAGAAATCCGATAAATATTAAGATACTGCTTTTTCATTTCAAATTTCCCACCTATCTATGCTAGTGAAATCCTGTTATGTTGGTATCAGCATTAATGCGAATTTATCTATATAACCTCACTTTTTACTTGTTGACAACTAATTATAATCTGTTTATTGTGTTATATTTTTAATTTATACAAAACTTTGTGAGTTTTAAAGATTTACTAAATAAGTTTCTTGTTTTAATTACCTGTTGTGATATTTATCTGTATTCTCCGTTTTCTTGCAAAGTACTTTACAATAGCTTTTGTAAGTAAAGTAAATTTAAAATCTATGCACTTTTATTTTATTATGAGAACTTAATGTGTTTCTTTCAGATCAAGAGCTTAAACTGAAACCACTCACAAGTATTGATGTTCTGGTAATCATGTTGTACTAGTTTTGTAACTGTTTTAACCTGTTTTTCCAATTGGTGAAAATCCTCCAGTTATTATTGCTCCAATGTACTTTATTATAATTATGACTGCCTGAATGTTTCTCCAATTCGCCTTTTTAGAATATCACACATGATCAGTCAGCTTCATGGCATCTGCATTCTGTACGTTAGCTAAAATGGTTTCACCCACCTTTGTGGATAGAAGAACGAACCAGAATTCTCTTCTGAACACTATTTATAAATAAATTGTCCAGACTTTTTCAATAAGCTCAATTTTAGTATAACTTATAACTTGTTAATTAGCTTATTCAACAAATCAAAATAAATTAAACATTGCATTTATTAATGTATCTACTATTTTGTATAAAACAATTAAATATATAAAATATGACGCATCCTAAATGGATGTTCTTAATTAAGGCCTGATTGACCAATAAAAACTATAAAAGCGATCAATTTATGAAAAATTTCATCCAACTACTACGGATCATTAAAGCCTTTCCTAATCATTTTTTATTGAATTTTACCTTTATTTATCTGGAACTTAAACTGATGTATCTATTAAACATCATAATTATAAGAAATATTAATATTTCAGAAGTTTTGCAAAATCTACAAAATCTTGTGACAAAAGTCATCTGTAAGCCTTTTTTGCCTCTAAAACCACTCAACAAGAGCTTGTAAGATAAACGGACTCGACCATGTTTTTCTTTTCATTTTTTCTGGTATCTGTATGCAGACAACGTTTTATTGTAACAAGCTAAATATATATGTATATATATCCACTTCGACAAACAAAACTTAAAAATGTAGCCCGATAGCGGTTATAAACTTAAATGATGGAAAATATATGTTATGCGTGGTTAGAGATGAGATAGGTTTTGTAGACTTACGAGGACAAAGAAAACGTGATATGGAATATGAAATTTGGAATTGCAGATTTTGTAGGAAAAGCTAACATATCTAGGATTTGCGGCTCCGTCAAGTGGCTGGATTTAAATTTCTACTCCCGGGCGAACGGATTGCATTTGCAGAACGATGGATTACTCCTGAATACTACTTCTTTTTTCGTCCTCGCCTACTTCCTATCTTATTCTCCTAGTGGGTTTTTTATTGTTTTTATTTTGCAATACAAAATGTGAAGGAATATATTTCCGTTCGATTTTATTTTCCTTAAAAATATGGAAAGATCTTTCAATTAGTAAACTTTAGCCTTGCTGAAAGGAATTATCAACTCCTTCAGAATCTCAGACTTTTAATTTATTCCCAATTAGCTATACTGTGATAAAACTTACGAAGTTTTAAATTTTAAAACGGGAGGGTTCTTAAATTAATCTTTTGAATATTCAATTACATAGATGTTTCGAGCAATAATAAAAGAAACCAAAAGATGAAGAATAAGAAGAGTTGGTAACTATAAAAAATATTTTTAAAGCTAACGATGTCTTCTTCAACAAAATCAAGTTTTTCAATTAAGGTTATAAATGTCCGTCGTTAATAAATAACATGACGCTTCATTATTATACATATTCGTTAACATCTTAATAGAGGTGTTTTCAGATTTTTTTTGAATTATCTACAGACATTAATTTTGGAAAACAAGTCTCCTCCAAGCCCTTGCAGGTATCTCTCGTTGATTATTTACCATCATTGGATGTATGGGAAGATTATGCATGGGATGATTACAGGCCCTAAATTATTATCGAATATTAAATACGTCCGGACGGACTTTCACCAAACTACAGATAAATCCAAAGGGTCGTTTTCAATGAAAATTGTATACGCTATTCCGATTGAAGATATAATACGCGGAGCACACTTGAATCATCGACTTTTCCCTTCATTCTCCGTAGTACTATTCTCTCCCTCCCTCTCTTGCACATTTGAATATTACCATTTCGTGTAAAAGCGAGAGACCTATAGTCACCCATAAAACTAAAAACGGAAATTCGTGCAACGGACAGTACGTTTGATATATTGAAAACCCCGCAGCGAGTAGGCATTTTTTGAGAATTAAAATCTAAAAGATGGATCCTCTATTCTGAGCGCTCCCTGAACCGTACAGAAAAGACCAAATCCATAAAACACTTTCATTATCTCTCTGAAAAGGAGAAAGAGAGAACGCGAGCTGGATTTCATTTCGTGTTTTTTAAATTAAGAGTAATAACCGACGGAGTAATAAAAGCTGCTACTGGAAAGGTTTCGGATTGAAAAGAGCGGCCCATTTTGTATTATTATTATCTGGGATCATCCCTATGCACATTTTCGAACTTGCCGAATTTGTTTTATTTTGTTACATTTACTCGTTTGGGATAATTTAAAAAGAAGGTAGTTACGTATGGAAGCATTAAAAGGGGGATTGCTATAATTTTGAGAACCGCTTGATACACTGTTAGCCCTAAATCGTTAATAATTTTCATAAAGAGATATATCTTTTGTAATAATTAATGAATTCTATTATACGAGTATATGTGTTTAACGCTACTGATTCATTGACTAATTAAATCAAGTTTACCTTGACAACCATAATTAAATAAATTGTATATAAAAAAGATCAACTGATAAAAGAAGTTGGTGGTAGTTAATAAATAAACAATCATGTTTTTGGAATGAATAAAAATGAAATATCTTGCTGGTGAATCAAAAATTAAATTAATTTAATAAAAATTTTAATACTTTTAGTGATGTTAATTTGGAATAGAATAAGCATAAAAACCCACAAAATTCTGGTTGACCTTTTTAACCTGGAAAGGCTTGCATAATCCCATCAGCCTCAGATTACTTGAACAGTGCACGGGTGGACTTGATTAAACATAATCATCATTCACAGCTGATTTCTGAACATATTCCTATTTCAGACGTAAATCTTGTGTTGACTATTATAGAGTGTTTAGCCGGCCAACAGTCAAGGTTAAAACCTGACCCCCACGATCTTTCGTTTGTGGAATGTGTATTCTTGTAGATAATGTCAATCTAGACCGTTCTTTCATCTAGATGCACATGAAAGAAAGTTGCTTTCGATACTCTTACTAGCGTTTACAGCTACGACTTTAGCAAAGTTTCCTTTCTTCTGGATGGCTACCTAAATGGCTATAGACATCGTCACACGAATTAACAAGTACAATTCTGCCCCTAACAGTCAAAAGAGTGTACCAAATATATGAAAATTTATCTCCTCCCCTCTATCAGCTATAGCATCATTGACTTTTGTTTAATTACAATTGCATGTTTTTCACTAGAAAGTTTCGCAATACGTCATTATAGGGGGGTCTTCTAATCTATGGTGATTGTTGGATAAAATCATTGAAAAAGAAAAATTGCTAATATTTGGTATCAACAAGTCACATTTTGCACTGTCACATTTTGCAATTCCTATTAGACAATGTCTACAAGAGTATTCCCCAACAGATGAAATGGCACATGTTGATCTCTGGAATGTCAAACTCGGTCCCTTGATCTCCTTCTTTTGGAATATTATATTGAACTGAATTATAAAACTTTTGAATAGGAATATTAATCAATTTATTATTAAATTATCAATGATAATTTTTCTATATTTTGACAACTTAAATTCATTAAAACAATTTGCATCTACATAGTTAGTATCGATAATAGAGCCAAGAATATGTGGATTCCAACCTTGCGAGATTAGAAAAAAATGCCTTCCTACTAGGTAACTAAGCTTTTGGAAATGGCCCTCCTTGACCCTAGTTAATTAATTGTTTAATTTTAACATAATTCTTAGTAAACACCGTGGAATTAATTTTATACAAAAAAAATAATTTTAGACTCTCCAATAGGGATTATTTTGTTAAGCTCTGAATTGGTCGTTCTCAAGTCGAGTTTCTGCTAACTTAGCTTAGCTAAGCTTAACTTAACTTTCTGCTAACGTGCTTCTCCACAGGAAAATGTAACTTCAGTTTTTAGACATGATAAAATATACCAATACGATAGAATTGACCTTGCAGTGACTAATTACTACTATTTTATGATTTATAATTTAAGAATATTTTATTTGATATTGCACCACCCGAAAATTATTACCAACAAACAAACATGATCTGCAAAACAAACACCTACATGTGATCACTTTAAGTAACGTATTTTTACACGGCTTTTGTATGATCAACACCTCAACATACAATTTCACAAAAGGGGACCGTGCATTACATATTTAAGAGCCTCAAATTTAAAAATATTATATTTTTGCAATAAAACGATTACAAACATTTTAAAAAATGAAATGACATTAAAAAATGACATTTGATGACTACTTGCACACTCACTTTGCTCTGCTATTTTAAACAACTTCACTACACTGAAGTTCTCTGATTACTTGTACCTTAAGACATTCACAAGATAGAGAGAGATCTGCTAGATTCTGTTAAGCCTATATATAAACTTGCCTCCTCAATTATATTACTGGTTTTTTTCTCTCTTCAATAAATAAATAGGACACACTTTCAAATTTAAATTTCTTTTAGATTCTCATTCCATGTAACATAAAATATTATTTAACATATTTAATTTCTAAATTTTCTCTGACTTATCTAAAACAAGATTAAAAATGAGTCTTTTTCGTTATATACAATTTTAGTTATTTTTTTAATTTTGTTTCTCCATCAAGGGAAACGATTATTACCTACAATCCGAGATAAGCTCTTCGTTCATCGAGATCATCTTCAATTTTCTTGAAATATAGTTAATACTTGCTACCTCCTCAGATAAGAGTTTCTATTTCTATGCCTACTAACACTTTTCATAACCTTAATTTGGTGTATTTGAACATTTATGTCAATACATGTTTATAATAAATCATAAACATTTATCTAATACAATGTTTTATTTCTTTTTCTAGCTCAAAGCATTCATAAATTGACAAGAACCATTCATAAAGAAACCTTTTCAAGAACAACAAGACTCTATAGCAATAATTATAATTGAACATTTAAAATGTACTGAGTATTCCCGCTTTACATTAAATTAATATAAATGTCTCCTTTTTTATTAATATTGATGTATCCTTTGTTTTTCCTTAAATTAAAACCTTATTTTTTATTCAATTAATTAAAAACTGTCATTCCACTGTATAATATATCCTGAGTTGAAAATGCTTTTTCAAAATGTATGTTAAATATTTATAAAATATGAAGATGTAAAAGTAAATCCACGCTCAAGATTTAGTGAATATCTTTAATCATACGCTCACATCTCAAATATCAATTAAGTAAATTATTTGTTGTGAAATAAAAATTTAATAAATATTTCTTATATGAAAAAACAATTTAATATTTAAAATGAATTTAACAAATGCTCGATAAAAATTTTAGTAGAAGCAGCAGTTTTGCTATCTTCAATGAAAATCTTTAACAAGTGAGATTTTTTAAAGAATTTCCATTTTTCCTAATTAGTAGCTGTAAATATATACATAAATATAAAAGGAAACGGATTAATGGGATTTATATGATTATTCTACAAATCTACCTGATTTAAATTGTGTTTCAGTTCAAAACACAATTTATTAGTTATAACAAGTTATAAACATAAACAAGTCCATTACTTCTGCAATTAAAATAATTAATTTCGATTTATTCAAATATATTTTAATTAACAATTTCTTTAACAGAATAAACAAATTAATATCCATCCAGGAATGTAAATCATCCGCATAGAGAGAGATGTGCGAAAGACAAATTAAATTTTAAGTAGACGAAATTAAAGTAACTACAAAACATTTCTACATTTCGCGAATAATAATACTATAACAGAATTACAGTTAAAGTAATACACGCACCCAGAGAACGTGAGAAAACCATTTCCACGTTCCTGATGTCTCTGACAAAAGCTAATTTCTCCACATTTAATACGGAATTACGGGCGGAATTGTTGCGGAGACGCTTACAATAAAACTAGAAGAAGATTGTGAGAAATTATACTCGGAAGAAAGATGAAAGAATAGGGAGGAGCATTACTTGTCAGGCAAATTGGGAAGCGCTGAAATACAACACTCTAAAATATGAGGAGGCGTGTGTGAGGAGGAAAAACGTGCGGGTCGAAAATAACAGAAATTTTAATTGCGTGATAGATATCTTTTTTTAGAGATAAACATCCTCTGCTTTGCTAGATTATCCTGTTAATTTAAAGCATCTGTTTTTAAATTTTAATATCTCTTTTAGCCAGCTTCGGTGGTTTAGTAGATAGTGTAGAAAAATTAAAATTCTTCTCGGATAAGGAAATCATACCGTAGGACCCGTGTTAATGTGATGTTTGACACGATATGAATCCCTACTGGGGCTGATATGATCAAAGCAGTCGATGCCATGAGGTACGAGGGGCGTTCCAGATTGCTCGCCCAAAAACAAACACTTTCTTTTGTTTGTTTGTAAACAATAACTATAAACGCGCACCTGTTTTGAGAAACGCTGAAATATTGCACATAATAAAAGGAGGATATCCTCTACTCCCCAAAACCCGCGGGAAAAAAGAAAAGAATAATATAATATATAAAGGTGACAAATGCATTCGTACCTCCGCAAAAAGCTCGATTTATTATCAAAAGCATTCTACAATGGCGACGAATAAAACTATAATAATTCATTCAAGTTTGGCACAGTAAAAAAGCTTTGTGCAAACCTCAACTCTATATAATGTTCTCTTCCTGCGCGCATTGCAGGTTTCCGCTGAAATTTATTAGAAATTAAAACTTATCGAAAAGGGAATTTCGACCAGGTTCCCTATCCTCGTTGAAAACTAAAATTAATTACACCGCTTTTTGATTTGATCACTTTTAAAATACATATTTCTATTACAGATCATTTTATTTCATTTTATGTCTGCCTGTGTGTGTTTCAGTTCTGTTAAAACAAAAGGCCAGGGAGATATATGGAAGTCATTAATTCACTGAGGAAAAACAATAGTTGGAATGTAAAACCAGCAGGATATCGTCCCTAGTTATAATTTTAAATTTATGAACGATTCTGCGTTCGAAAGTAGTTATGTGATTTAATTTCTTTTTTTCTCTTTGTTTTCTTTTTAATATATACGCTGGTGTTTTTTCTATAAACGAGAATGTTTGGACATTTCTGGCAAAGGCTGGGAATCCATCCACTTGGTGATCAATTAAACTGTCCTGAAAGCAATGGCTAGTCATTATTTTAATAAACACAAATGGGATTTCACTATTTTTGGGGTGGCAGTTGTGCTGTTCGATCAAGTTGGAAAGGGTTTCGGTTTAAAGGTGGGATGGAGGATTTAATTTGGCTCCAAATAAATAAAAAAACAGTACGGTGCAAAATGTGATCTCGAGTAGGATTGAATAGAAACTTATATAAAAGAAAAATACCTATCTATTTTATTAATGAAAAAATTTTCGGTTGCCTGACTCCTCTATGCGGATAAAATTTCTATTTATGAATGCCTTATTTATTTTTTTATTAATTACTGCATCTTAGTTACACTAATCTTAATTTCAGATATGGTGATACTCTGCTCTCCTGTTAATGTAAATGCAGTTTCCATCGTGAAATCTTTTCAACCTGCCAAACCTACGCAACTAAGAAGAGTAAGGTTAGTCCCAAGTTATTTAATGTAAATTACTGAATTGTTCTCTATATTACGTTCTAAAGAATATTTTAACGATTAACTTCATTATCAGCTATTATTCAATCATAAACATATCGTATATGCTTTTGAAATGTTAAAACGTTATTTTCAAAGTGTGTTACGTATCTCTATGGTTAATATTCTATATACAAACTGTACCTAGATTATTTGTATTTTCGATTAATTTTATTTAGTTATTCTAACACACTAGACTTTCTCAAGCTAACCGTTACGTTCATTTTAAGGATGAGCATCCGTAAACTAACTGTCGACATGTATAGATTGATTAAAGACTTGTAGAAAAGAGATCTAAAAAAATCCTACTTATTGCTAAGAAAGTATGAAAATGACTAGATTTTAAGTCAAAATACTTAATATGCGTGTATTCAAAAATAATTGACACCATAATAAACTACCTTACAGTGTTATTATTCTTATTACAGTATTATTAGTTCTTATAGACTGTATTAAGTCATATCAAAGTGAGGCCACCAAGTCAAAATGCTTCGATGCGTTTCTTCGTAAATAAACAACACCATCAAAACCTACAGTGTAATTTCTAATAGACTGTACTAAATCGTATTAAATCATATCGAACCATATTAAATCATATAGACCACAACCAAAATTATATATTAGTTTATATGCATGGTATTAAATCGAATTAATCATATTAGACCATATTAAATCATGTTAAATCATGTTAAATCATATTAAATCATATAAGATCATATTAAGTCATATTCAATCATATGAGATTATATATCATATTTAATAACGCCTAACTAATCTACGTTTAACACAGATATAGGTAAGAAACTACTACAGAGCCCTTACTGAAAATAGCATGGGTGGTCAAGTAAAAATGACTCGATCTATCTGTTTGTAAATAAATAGCGCCATAAGAAACTACAGTGTAATTCCTAATAAACTGTATTAAATCAAATTAAATCATTTTGAATATATCAAATCATATAAACCACAACCAAAACTATATATTAAATCAAATATGCATTGTATTAAATTGAATTAATCAAATTAAATCTTGTAAAATCATGTTAAATCATATAAGTTCATATTAAGTCGTATGCAATCATATCAGATCATATATCATACCTAATGACGCCTAACTAGTCTACGTTTAACACAGAAATAGGTAAGAAACTACTACAAAGCCCTTACTAAAGATAGCATGGGTGGTCAAGTAAAAATGACTCAATGCATCTGTTTGTAAATAAATAGCCTCATAAGAAACTACAGTGGAATTCCTAATAGACTGTATTAAATCAAATTAAATCATTTTGAATATATCAAATCATATAAAGCACAACTAAAACTATATATTAAATAAAATATGCATTGTATTAAATTGAATTAATTATATTAAATCTTGTAAAATCATGTTAAATCATATAAGAACATATTAAGTCATATGCAATCATATCAGATCATATATCATACCTAATGACGCCTAACTAGTCTACGTTTAACACAGAAATAGGTAAGAAACTACTACAGAGCCCTTACTAAAAATAGCATGGGTGGTCAAGTAAAAATGACTCAATGCATCTGTTTGTAAATAAATAGCCTCATAAGAAACTACAGTGGAATTCCTAGTAGACTGTATTAAATCAAATTAAATCATTTTGAATCACATCAAATCATATAAACCACAACCAAAACTATATATTAAATCAAATATGCATTGTATTAAATTGAATTAATCATATTAAATCTTGTAAAATCATGTTAAATCATATAAGATTATATTAAGTCATATGCAATCATATCAGATCATATATCATATCTACTGACGCCTAACTAGTCTACGTTTAACACAGAAATAGGTAAGAAACTACTACAAAGCCCTTACTAAAAATAGCATGGGTGGTCAAGTAAAAATGACTCGATGCATCTGTTTGTAAATAAATAGCGCCATAAGAAACTACAGTGTAATTCCTAATAAACTGTATTAAATCAAATTAAATCATTTTGAATGTATCAAATCATATAAACCACAACTAAAACTATATATTAAATCAAATATGCATTGTATTAAATTGAATTAATTATATTAAATCTTGTAAAATCATGTTAAATCATATAAGATCATATTAAGTCATAGGCAATCATATCAGATCATATATCATACCTAATGACGCCTAACTAGTCTACGTTTAACACAGAAATAGGTAAGAAACTACTACAGAGCCCTTACTAAAAATAGCATGGGTGGTCAAGTAAAAATGACTCAATGCATCTGTTTGTAAATAAATAGCCTCATAAGAAACTACAGTGGAATTCCTAATAGACTGTATTAAATCAAATTAAATCATTTTGAATATATCAAATCATATAAAGCACAACTAAAACTATATATTAAATAAAATATGCATTGTATTAAATTGAATTAATTATATTAAATCTTGTAAAATCATGTTAAATCATATAAGAACATATTAAGTCATATGCAATCATATCAGATCATATATCATACCTAATGACGCCTAACTAGTCTACGTTTAACACAGAAATAGGTAAGAAACTACTACAGAGCCCTTACTAAAAATAGCATGGGTGGTCAAGTAAAAATGACTCAATGCATCTGTTTGTAAATAAATAGCCTCATAAGAAACTACAGTGGAATTCCTAGTAGACTGTATTAAATCAAATTAAATCATTTTGAATCACATCAAATCATATAAACCACAACCAAAACTATATATTAAATCAAATATGCATTGTATTAAATTGAATTAATCATATTAAATCTTGTAAAATCATGTTAAATCATATAAGATTATATTAAGTCATATGCAATCATATCAGATCATATATCATATCTACTGACGCCTAACTAGTCTACGTTTAACACAGAAATAGGTAAGAAACTACTACAAAGCCCTTACTAAAAATAGCATGGGTGGTCAAGTAAAAATGACTCGATGCATCTGTTTGTAAATAAATAGCGCCATAAGAAACTACAGTGTAATTCCTAATAAACTGTATTAAATCAAATTAAATCATTTTGAATATATCAAATCATATAAACCGCAACCAAAACAATATATTAAATCAAATATGCATTGTATTAAATTGAATTAATCATATTAGACCATATTAAATCTTGTAAAATCATATAAGATCATATTAAGTCATATGCAATCATATCAGATCATATATCATACCTAATGACGCCTAACTAGTCTACGTTTAAAACAGAAATAGGTAAGAAACTACTACAGAGCCCTTACTGAAAATAGCATGGGTGGTCAAGTAAAAATGACTCGATGCATCTGTTTGTAAATAAATAGCGCCATAAGAAACTACAGTGTAATTCCTAATAAACTGTATTAAATCAAATTAAATCATTTTGAATCATATCAAATCATATAAACCGCAACCAAAACAATATATTAAATCAAATATGCATTGTATTAAATTGAATTAATCATATTAGACCATATTAAATCTTGTAAAATCATATAAGATCATATTAAGTCATATTAAATTATATATCATATCTAATGACGCCTAACGTTTAACAAAGAAATAGGTAAGAAACTACTGCAACAGGGCCCTACTAAAAATAGTTCCTAAAAGTAGGGTCCGTCAAGTCAAAATTGCTCGATAAATCTGTTCCTAAATAAATAACACCACCGTAAGTCGGCTGCAGCCGCACATTGGGCCTACATAATAATAATAATCGCCCCCTCCCTCCCGCACAAGCTTATAGCTTCTAGGGCCTTGGTTTGTTTAGGTTATGGATTGTAGTAATTATTATTATTATTATTATAACACCATAAGAAACTACAGTATAATTCATAATAGACTGTAATAAATCATATTAAATTACAGCAAATCATCGCATTAAATAATATTTGGTCATATAAGATCATATTAAGTCATATTCAATCATATATCATATCTAATGACGCCTAATTAGTCTACGTTTAACAAAGAAATAGGTAAGAAACTACTACAGGGCCCTACTAAAATTAGCATGGTCCGTCAAGTCAAAATGACTCGATGCATCTGTTCGTAAATAACTAATACCATAAGAAAATACAGAGTAGTACCTAATTAACTGTTTTAAATTATATTAAATTACATTAAATCATATGCATCGTATTAAATCATATTAGGTATACTTTACCATATTAAATCATATCTAATGACGAAACTCATCTAAGTTTAACAGAAATAGGAAACTAATATAGGGCCCTATTAAAAGTAGCGTTAACGTCGCCGAAGTCCAAATGCCTCGATGCGTCTGTTTGAAAGTAAATAATACCATAATAAACTACAGTAGTCCCAATAGACCCCCATGTATTAGATTATATTAATCGTATTAAATCGTATTAGGTCATATTAGAGCATACTAAGTCATATCTAACGACGCAAATGGTCCAAGTCTAACAGAAATAAAAAAACTAATGCAGGGCCCTAGTAGAAGTAGCATAGGCATGCTTTACCACAAGCCCTTCAATTATGATAGACAGGTCGCCATCAAACAAAAATATTTGGGCACAAAGCTGTACCAGTGGATTGACACACAACAGATAGAGAAAACTTAGAAAATAGATGATAGGGGATGGGAAAAATAAGAAGAAACAAAAATAATATATTTTGATTACAGAAGGCCTAGAACGCGAGTATAGAAAAAAAAAAAGCAAGCGGTAAGGCAAATGAGAGAGTTCAAGGGTTCATGCTATTTGAAGGATTAGAAGAGATGCAGTTAAAGGACACCCAAGAAAAAAAGATGGAGGACAACAGAACGTAAAAAGTTAAAGACAGAGAAAATCAGGCAGAAGATAGAAGGCAAAAGATAACAAACGTTCCAGATCGAAAGTTGAAAGAGATCAGTGATAAGAGTACAAAGTAATAAGTCTGAAGACTAAGAAGAGCGATTGTAAGAAAGAATAGTTGGTCAGACGACAGGATACATTTAACAGAAGATAGAGTAGAGTGAAAAGAACAAGTACGTCAAAGGCATCGAGTGTAAAAGGCTGAGACCAGAAGATGAGGATGAGAGACAGATCAAGATGTAATAGAAGAAACAGGATGATAAACATAAAGTAGCAAAGATAGAAGACAGAAAAGACCCAAAAACAGGAATAGATAGACAAGAGGAAATAAGAAACTAGGACAAAGGGCAAACCTAGAAAGATAAGAACAATAAACAGATTAGCACCCAACTAGAGGGTTAAGTTGCCAGCTTTCTCTTCTCAGACGTAGGAGGGGCATAGCTTGGTTTGATGATACACAAGGGTAGGATGAAAAGTACCGACCTGAAGAAGAAATCAACATTTTTGGATTGATTTTCATTTATTTCTCAATATAATCTTTATTTAGTTTGATACGCTTTCGGCTACGCCTGACTGATAGACCTTTTTGTCCTCAAAACAGCTATTTACAGCATCGCATACTTTTCATTTCAATTGTAAATGTTTTTCCACACAAGCATATCTTGAGGTTAGGATTTTAGTGATCGCAACTGATGTGTGGATTGATGAATCGTTGTGATCAGCGCAGAAATTGAGTTGGATTACGCTTATAGAGTGTCAAACAATCGGTTGAAACGTCGTTTCGACATTTTTTTGGTCAGGTGTGAGCAACGCAGCACCCATTTAGCGCTCCTACATACCCAAATGTTCGTCATACCCAAATACTTTCAATGAAATGTCCACTGCTTGGTTCATAACTGGTGGTCCGATCTATTTTAAATTAAACAACCTAACCTGAATTCGTTTTCAATTTTTCTGTTTCTTCCAACAATCCTTTAGGCGTTTATTTCGGTGAGCTGTCAAACCAATAATAGACAACTGATTGATTTGAAACTTCAACCATAAATATTGACTACAGTGACGCCATCTCTATGTGAGGTCCGGAACTTTTCGTCCTGCCGTTGAATAAATCAACTAAAATTGAAGTCAGATTTATACAATATAGGTTTTATGCCATTTCTTAATGTATATTTTAGATTATTTAGATTTTTAAATTTCAAAACAAAATACACTCACTAGATACAAAGCATTTAAGGTATACTCAACAAGCACCAGATTGCAATGCCAGGCTGCAGTAATCTGTAAAGGACAAGTGTATCAATATCATTGGCTTAATTTCAAAATCGTGCTGTAATGTATTGGATACCAACATTAATCGGTGTAGGGTCTTGAAAGACATAAACAAGACATCTGGCTTTTTCCTTAGCCTGGGTTGATGATTGACGCGTTCCTCAGTAGTACTTTGTCCATTATTGCGGCCCATCCAGGGCTCTGAATGTTTTTTTAGTGTTCTTCATGACGTGGGTTTTAAATTGGGTACTGACGTAGCCCTATCTTAGTTATTAAAATGCTTCGGGTTTCCACAGATCAATAAAGGTAATCCAAAACAACCAGGCCAAACTGTTTTTGACAGCAAGTTCCGAATTCGTGGGGTGCTTCAATCACCAGCGTTAAGTGCTATACTAAATCATATGGATGTGATTTTGGCTCTCTTCTAGGTTCAAGAATAACAATTATTAACATTTCTGTGCTTTACTGATAAGTAATATTAACTTACATTTAAATTACTCAACTACTTTAAACTGGTTCAGTGACCACTAGTAATTTTATTTTCATACTTATATCCATAAATGGGTCAGACTTTTTAGCACTTTTAACGAATAATCTAAATACTATCTCAAGTCTTAATTTTTGTAGGTATATTATTATTTATAGAAGTACCAAAATACGAGATACCAAAAATTGTGTTAAAGAAACTTCTACATACGTTACATTCTTCTTGAAAGATAAATGACTTGAGATACCTAGTAGAATTTCCAACTACCAATGATGTAGAACTTCTTGGTCTGATCTACTACCACAAATAAACAGAAGCGGACGAACTGTAGCTATTAAATTTTCATTATACATAAAATATCTGCACCGAGTACAGTGAGCGAATGTAATATTAGAATATATATTTCCTAGTGGGCTGTGAGTTGTTGTATCGTTAGTAAACTACAGAGAGGGAAGTGAAATGCGTGGTCGGAGAAATATAGTCCAGTAACAAGAATTTATCAATGCCTGTTTACACCTTAAAACAGAACTAGTCCACGCTTTAATAGTCCTCTTTCAAAAGGCCGATCCCTCATGTTGTCTATGTATTATTTATCACGTTCGTTACACTATGCATTTTTTAAACAATTGATTTTCAGGGCTTCTCACTCGTTGGTGCCGCTTAAGTGCAGCTTACCTTGTAACTATATTATTATCTTTTACGGTCGCGGCGGACGATTTTATTCAAATACTATTCCACCCACTTGTCGTATAGTTATAAGATTTAACTATTTCGTGCTATAGAGATTATGTTGTTGACATTTTTGTTTATTTATTTATTTTTTTTTCGTCACACATTTCTAAACAACGAGGTATGGTATATTAATGTGTACAGGAACGATAAAATGTCAGTTTGTGTTGTGTGTGTTGACACAAATTAACACACGTTCGATAAAAGGTAGTAATTATTATTAATTATGTACACATAATTTGTTTGTTGATCTTTTGAAAGAGGTTGCTGCATTCATTTTATTTAGCAAATAATGTTTTACGAGATTCTCCTCTTGAATACCTGATAAAAGTCAAGGATTGCAGGTGTTTATATTTAGAGATTAACAACTTAAATGTTAGGGAAGTAAATTAATTACATTCACGAGGATAATCCTCTTGGCCTTTATTGATTTTATAAAATGTCTCTTACTTTTCTTTCAATGGAAGCGGATTAAAACTGGATGCGTTGCTAAACATGTTTTTTTAATGACTGTTATTGTTTTGGTGAGAGTTTCTTTGACTTTGATCAATCAATCAGTGATTTCCAGAGTACATTCTTTAATAGTAAGCCCAACAATTCACCACCCACCATAGGTAATATCATGTGTCAGTTACCTATAGGTATAGTGTTTAATTTAATTACTGATGAGAGAAATTAATTTAATTTAATTTTATTTAACCTAACCTAACCTAACCTAACCTAACCTAACCCAACCCAACCCAATCCATAGGAAGAAAACCATTCAATTCAACTAAAAATTCATTTATTACATATTTTTAATATACGCCTGGCCTAGAGTTCCTAAATATGAACTGAGCACTCACTGTATTATTTAGAGTTAAGTCACGCATGTCAAAGTTTTCTAGTGACATTCCATATTTTGAAACTATTTATTAGAAGGTTGGTACTCATGAAAATTGGTTTAATAAATTAAACTGTCAGTATGACAATTATATAAATCTGAAATTCGGTAAATTAATACTTTATTAAAAGCTGTCGTAAAATTGATATATTTATGTATTACAGTAGTTTTAAAAATTCTCTAGAAACAGTAAATAAATGATAATGTGCACATTAAAAAGTTTTACATGCATAACAAAAAACAAGACAGCATAACCTAAAATTTATAACTGACAGCTGCTGAATGTTGCCACTAAAATAAAAAGAGAGAAAAAAGTATCTCTGTTGCAGACAGCTTAGTTTTGGCCTAGAAAGAGATAGATTTTGACATCCGTGTCCTAACTCTAATATAACACAGTTAAAGCTTTCATTTAGGAACTCTAGCCTGGCCTGGTATAAAGTTAACGTCATTCAATTATTCACCTCATAGATTTGGAGAAACCTCTCGTTCTCCAACGAACTCTCGTTCCCGTCGAAGTTTTGGTCTTTTTTGCAATTTTGGTTTGCTTATATCTCGGCAACCATAGTTTCGATTCTGATCCTTTTTGGGCTGATAATGCCTAATAACGTCCTACACCTTCTGGTGCCCCCGCTTGGTCCCTTCGTTGCAAAGGGGCGATGAAACTACGAAAAACTCATTGTGACGCGCCAAAAGATCGGAAAATGACGTTATGGCGATGTTAGCGGTTGCCCACTCGTCATTCTGGCATAACATTTTATTTTATTCCATAGGCGTTGCACTTGGGGTACACGATGGGGGGTTTTTGCAAGAAATCGCAACGAAATTTATTATACGGTTAGGGACAACAGACGTGTTTATAGAACCGTCACAAATGTTTTTCTAAGATGTACAGTGGCGTAGGTAGAGAGGGGTAATTTTAATCTTAAAAGTGTTAAAGTTATATGAGCTATGGAGACCTACTTTGCGGCGTATGGTGCACTACTTAATGCTGGATGGCACGGTAGTAATAAATTTTCGAAAAGTAACAAAAGACGATCGCCCTACCTATTTACAAGTTATTATTTACATAGTAATTACGTAGGATGTGGAAGTGCCCTGAGATTATATTGTGTGATAACTTTGGACCCTCGGTTTTCTTTTGTTTTTTGTCTTCTCATATCAGGTAGAGTCTATCTATGTTCATTATGTAATCCACATTGTATATGTCGATTACGACACAAGCGGTGCCGTCTGTGTCATCCATCCTTGCCTATGTCTATGTTGCTTATGTCGTCTACCCGTCTGCTTCTTATTTACCGTCTATGGTTGCCTATAGTGTCTGTATCGTCTGTGCCATGTAAGTATGATGATTGTGTATTCAGCTAGATCTGTGCGAACTACAGCGCCTACGTATCTACATTGTCTCGGTCGTTTAAGTCGTCATGCTATCTATGTCATCTACTTTGCGCGGATCGTATGGTGCTGTGTTTGACCTATGTCGTCTGCGTCGTGTGATCCTTATATATCGCGAGGTCGTCTGTGTTGCCTGCTATCATTCATATCATCTACATTTTAGGTTTTGCGTAATATTAATCCACCATGGTTTACAAAATCGCCGACCATAGTCTGCATCTTCCTTAGATTATGTCATCTATGTGGTCTGTATCGTCTATGTTGACTGTTTTGTTTGGATTGCTTATGTTGATGGCATACGCTATATTGAATGTGCTTTAATATCGTCAATCATGTCATTTATGTCTACTATGACGTTTGAATCGTCTATATGTTTCTTATGTCGTCTATGCCATATTTTCTTCTATGTCAGTGAGGTCGCCTATGTTGTATATTTCGACTATTTCATGTCGGGTATGTAATAGGGCGCCTATCTGTATTACTTATGTCATCTACCCGTCCGTCTAAGGTTATCTATATCGGTATCGTCTTTGAGCGACTGTGTATTCAAATAAGCCTGTGATCTGTGCCACCTATGTATCTACATTGTCTGTGTCAATTAAGTCCTTATGTTTATTATCTGTCATCTATATCACGTGTAACGTCTGGTTATCTATGTGAGTTATACAGTCAGTTCCTTATGTATCTATCATCTAGATCTTAGTTCGTGTCCATACGTCAGTCGACTATAGCGGCACCTATAAATATAGACGAGACCTACGTTGTCATCCATCCTTGCAGCCTGTGTTGCCTATGTTGTCCGGCCGTCTGTTTCTCCGTTGTCGTCGACTTAAGGTTATCAACATCTGTAACATCTATGGCCTCTGTGTATTTAGCTAAGCCTGTGTAATATGTGCCGCCTATATGTCTATATCGTATACGTCATCTTGATCGCGTTGTCGCATATATTCCGAATACGCCGCCAAGTGGTCAATGGCCCACTGGTGTTGCTGAAGTAGGAAAAACAGAAGTTTCACTTTTAAAAGGGCTTGTGAAACCGCAGCATCACTATAATCGCATTCTATCTAGTATTTAAAAGGGTAGAGAAAATTGTCCATAGCATTTCGCAGGCGCCTGCACAGTATTAACAGACAACAAAGCTGCAAGGATTTCCAATAATAAACTTGCGACTAAAAGTAGAGTAAAGTTAAGTTTTCAGTAAATAATTTATCTGCACATGCATAGGTTGCTTGATGTCGATATGAATTATTTCGAAGATTCTCAATTGCGGCAATAGCCCAAAACTTTAACTAAGGCATTTAACAAAAAAACATCATGAAAAGAATATTTCAATTATCTTATCGAGATTTTACTAACAAATTAATCTATTTCTAACAAACCCATTTTTCCAAAAAAAAATCTCTCTTCCGCGTCTAAAAATACTTACTTTATTGCCCAGTTTATATTAATTTTCATGAAAAATGTAAAGAATTTGTTTTGGCTTTTAAAAACATTTTTAGAAATTTTTAAAACAGTTATCAATCATTTTCGATGTTTGTAAAATATATCTTCCGTGTAAATTATGTGCACATACATTTACATTTTGAGGTTAAGAATAGCTTTATCCACTGTAAACTTTCTGCTTATTTTATGGAAAACAAATAGTTTTCCTCTTCACATACTTAATGTCAAAAGTTTTCATAGAAAGTTGAAACACCTCTTTGGTGGTATAGCCACTACATCAATCAATATACCATTAGGTAGATGGATAGTAGTAGTAGGGCAAGTATACAGTGTATCCAAATTGTACGATTTCCTAATTAAATGAAAAATATTGAAAGTATAATAGAGCATCGATTATATCTTGCAGTATGCTTTATGTGAGATTTAATTTCACTAATAAATCGAACCTTAATCTACATTAGCACACTATATGATAACAGTAATAAAGCCCGTCGTCTATAATTCAACCAAGGGATTAATTTGAAAAACGAAAAGGGGACCCCATAATATTTACCTGTCGATATTAACGATACCTTCCAGGTGGGCTAGAGAAGTGACTTTGAATGCCTTTAACTTACCCGTTATTCTTCGATAATTACGTTACCTATAACTCCTTTTAATCGTTCGATCTACAACGCAGAGGAAGTACAAATCAAGTACAAGTTATTTCCGCCAAAGAGTGTAGCGTGGAATAACATTGTAGATGTATACTACGACTACTACGTGTAGGCTTTCGCTCTCTCTCTTTCCACGGACAAGTTCAAGTCGATTACCTGATTTATTACATCATTTAAGTGGGTAATATAAATGCGGCGTCCGTATTTCAATTTTAATATTAATTGCATGCATGATATCTAAAGGTATCGAATTTGCACAATAATGGCCGGCGCTTTTGTGGCAAAATTTCAGTTATTCTGAGTACACGTGCATTCCATAATTGGATCTAACGCTTTGGGGAAAGTCAATTTCAATTCGCCCCAAAATGATCCGTCGTGTGCGACCTGGTCGCCATCATTGTGTGATCTAAAACACAAACCGTAATGTTCTGCTATTCATCATAATGTTATCAACGTGGAATTGATAAAGTTGTACACTTGTACCCAATCGTTTTATTTTGGAACACTCGACGACACGAAAGATTGATATTTATGTACAGGAAACCTGTCGCAAAATGGTTTTTTGGACGAAATACCGTAGATGCTAGAATGAAGCTTATGGTACTCCGGAGTAAAGTCTTAAATACATGCAAGGAATAGTCTTCTATTCATAGTCTCAGAGAACATCAAATACGGAAAGACACTGACTCACCCTCTGTTAGTCTGTCCAAACTAATAAAAATTCACACCCTTAACGAAAAACAAAAAAGCCAGTCCGAGAAACATAATTTGTATTAGTTCGAAATGAAAGTTTGCGTGTCTAGATTGTGTTTTACCACCACGAATCGTCATTAATAGAGAATTGCAAGTTGCTTTTCCGATAGTATTATATCCTCCTCCCCAAGCTTTTCTCTCTCTTCTTCTTCCCTTCTCTTTCTCGTTATGACCACAAAACCAATATAGGACGCTTTTGTTATTGGTTAGAGATGAAATATATCGGCAGCGGTACTAGTATGCCCGGTTCAGTTGGAAATTAATATTTACGCATTAATTTGTTAAATGGGGCTTCTAGCAGGTAGTAGGCCAGCAGTAGCCCATAAACCGAATTTCCTCTTTCCCATCCTCGAAAATTAATTAGTTAGGTAAATATTATCGATTCGACCGAATTCAATTTTATTAAATGCTCTAAAAGTTTAAATAGGCAATAAATTTTAGTTTTGCGTAAAATAGGCGGGGATCCAATCCAATAGGACTGGTGTTATGAAACATGGAAAAATTTTCTATAATAAAATTGATATATACGAATAGTAAATTTTAATAATCGTTTTGACACTAAAAAGTGAATAAACTATTCAAAGTATAAAATAGAAAGGAGTGGGCCCAGTGTTACGGATCAATTTGCATTTAAGGCATCATTAGCACTTTGGAAATTGTCATAATTCGATTTTATTAGTGCCTTATGCAACAGCTACACAGTTATGGCTTAGAGCGACAAAATATAGTTAGTTGAATATATCACGTCGAGAAATATTTCAAAAGGATCATTAAAAAGATCAATAAAGTAAAAATTGGTTCGTGCATTTACATTTTACCCGAGGTGTTTGTTCAAACCTAAGCTTTAAAAAATCTTAATCTTAAATATGATGATCTACAGGGCACATGTATGGAATTAAAACTGCTTTTTTTATTAACATCTTCATGGTTCTTCAGCTCAATAACCAGAAGTATCATGAATTGTTAAGTAAATATTCCAGCAATCTTTAAGTAGGAATCTAGTGGTGTCCTTAAGAGGCGATTGAAACAAATCAATTTATTAAATTTAAACTGTTTCATGCAAAAGTTCAACCTCAGACGCCTCCACCAAAAAATGTCACGTGGCGAGAAGGATGAAACGACATGCTTTATTTTAACAGCCTTTAATTTTAATCTGAAATCTAACTCTAAAATCGGAAACAGGTAACAGGGATTATACATCAAGGGATAAAAAAATTGGTTCTGAAAGACTTTGGTAAAGCTCATCCTTGAAACATTAATTTATGATAAAGCTCATTTCTGAGAAGGGATTTTTAGGAACACTTGATAAAAAAAATTGTTTGAAAAAATTCGTTTTAGTAAAAGTTAAAAAAATATTCAGTTTGAAGCAGGTAGTTTTAAAAGCAATCTTATAAAGACCAATTTGACATAAAAAGTACTTTCCGAAACCATTGTGTAGGTTCGAAAGTTTTCGTTTCTAAAGTAATAATAATAATTATTTTTATTAGAAATAATTTCATTAATTCTAATAAAAATTAATGAAGCTTCGAACAGCTTTTGTACAACATAACACATAGACTGTACAGACTGTATAGACTGCATAGATGTATATACTGAATAGGCTGTGTTGACTGTACAAATTGTATAGACTTATAAACTGCCTAGACTGTATAGACTGTGTCAACTCTATAGACTGTAGGCACTCCATAGACTGTATAAACCATATAGACAGTGTAAATTGCATAAACTATATAGACTGAACAAAATATACGCAGTAGTATGCAGTGTAGCGTATATAGACTGCATTAACTGCGAATACTGTATAAACTATATAGACTGTATAGAGTATATAGAATAACATACTGTCTAGACTGAGTATACTGAACAGACTGTGTGAACTCTATAGACTGTATAGACTGTTTAAACTATGTGTAAACCGCATAAAAGGTATGGACAAACTATAGATTGCTCAGACTGTGTAAGATGAGTAGACTACAGTATATAACTGTATAAACTGTTTAGACTGCATTGTATACAGTGTATAGAATTATATACTGTCT
Organism: Agrypnus murinus; assembly: GCA_929113105.1. Lineage (NCBI taxonomy): Eukaryota > Metazoa > Arthropoda > Insecta > Coleoptera > Elateridae > Agrypnus > Agrypnus murinus. Next base: position 151,878,706 of record OV816028.1, read on the forward strand.
AGACGGTGTATACTGTATGGATTGTGTGAACTGTGTAGATGTGTAAACTGAATAGACTATATACGCTGTATACAGTGTATAGATTGTAGAGACTTTATAGGTTACATAGAACGTATTAGATTGTGTAGCCGGAATAGGTTATAGACTGAGTAGGCTGTATTATACTGTATACACTGTGTTGATTGTATAGACGTAGACTTTGTAAATGCATAGAGTGAAATAAATTGTATTGTATTAATACTGCACAGACTGCATGGATTGTAGGCACCCTATATACTATATGGGGTACACGCTGTATGCACTATATAGACTGAACTGACTGAATAGGCTGTATAGACTCCATAGATTAGACTGAATTCACTGTGTAGATTTCATAGAATGTATAGATTGCATAGACCATATACAAATACACTTAGACTGTAAAATATAGATAGATTGTATGGGCTGTGTAAACTACTTAGAAGTATCTTCCTGACGCAGCGGCACAACTACCTGCTGGATGATTGACAAAATTTGGAGAAATTAAGATGGATTTGGAACGCTAGATATCACTTGATTCATATGTCAGTGTTCAACTTGTAAGGCTGTATTGAGCAGTAAGTACTGCCCGAAAGCATCGCTGAGCTTTCTAAATTTAAAAAAATGCCTTTTTAATCGTCGTTGACCAATGTTCGATGAAATAAGTGCTTTCTAAAAAAAGCCCTTTTAAATAAAGTGCGTAATGCGGTTTTTTGGTCGAATAAACTGCATAAAGTATATGAAGGATTCATATAGTAAACATATAAGCAATGTAACTATACAAACGCTACAGACCATACACACGATATAATCGATATAAACTGTACATACTATATAGATTGTAGAGAGTGTACAAACAGTATAGAGTGTAGAAACAGTATAGAGTGTACAAACAGTATAGACTGTACAAACTGTATGGACTGTATGGGGCGCCTCTATTGCACATGCTGTATTAACTGAATGACTTGTAGGTCAACTGTATGAACTGTAGTTATAACGATCTAAATGATATAAACTATACAGGCTATACGGTCTATAAATAATATACAGTCTGTAGAAACTGTACAGATAGTAGAGACTGTACACGCTGTATACACTATTAAAAGTGTATGAATTTTAAGGACAGTATGACGTTTGTGGGCTGGACTGGCTGAGCAGACTATATAAAGTGTATGAATGTTTGAACTGTGTGATATAGACCATATAGACTATATATAGACGGTCTATAGAAACTATACAGACAGTATAAATTGTAGAGACTAACTGACACTATACATGTACATTGTACAAACTGTAGAAGCAGTGTGAACTGTATGGATTGTACGGACTGTGTGGTATACATGATACAAACTCTGTAGACTGTATAGACGATATAAACGATAGACATATACTGTATAGTCTAGACTGCATACTGTATAGTCTATACACAGTATCGAGACTGTTTAGACAGTATAGATTGAAGGAACTATTCACACTGTATACATTGTACAAACTGTAGAAACTGTATAGACTGTGTGAAATGCATGATACAAACGATACAGACTGTATAGATGATATAAATGTTAGATATTGTATAGACTGTACAATCTGTATAGAGTGTAGGGGCTGTTCAGATAGTACATACTGCAGAGACTATTCACACTGTATACATAGTATAAATTATAGAAACTGTATCAAATGTATGGATTGTTCGGACTGTGTAGTATGGTATACGCGATACACTGTAAGACAATAAAATGATAAACACAGCATAATCTGTACAGATTGTACAGTCTATTCAGATTGCAGACGTTGTATAGACTGTACTAACTACAGACACCGTAAAAACTGCATAAACTTTATAAATTGTATGAACTGTATGGACGGTATGGACTGTACAAACTGTATGCACATTACCAGCTGCATGGTATGAACTATATAAACAATACACTATACATATATAGTGTATATTGCATAAACTGTACAGATCGCACAGACTGTACAGGCGCAGACCGCACAGGGACTACTATGGTATAATTGAAGTGTGGTCAACATTTAATTAAGCCATATAAATCCAGTCCAAAATGAAGATACAATGAATTGGTTTAATTGTATTTTTTTTCTAACGGAGTAGGCAAAACTGTTTCTGCTACACAGCGATAGTTTTACTTTTTCATTTAGAAAGTCATTCAAGGCGTGTACAGCATTTCTTTCGAGAGAATCACAGCAGAACGTTATTACTAATCTAGTTTTTATTATTGTGCTTAACCAAGAAGTAAAAGATTGATTTTCCTTTAGAAGAATTAAATATTTAGAGAAGCGTTAAACATCTATTAATGGAGAAAATGATTTAAACTCTTTCTCTTAACATTGTAGGCTTTAGAGTAATCCCCAATCAAAAGTAAGTTAGTAACCCCTAAAAATCATTTATATTCAATTGTCTCTATAAAAGAATTAGTTACAGAGGGTGTTCCGTTACATAACTTCGGTTGTTGTGTGTACTTGAGAAGAGGGTTCGCGCCGGTTAGATGAGTTTACTGTTGCATAAACCATTTAACATACATCTATGACAAAGTTAGCGGGCCCAGTATTCAAATGTGCCGTGCCATCACTCGTCTGTGGTTATCCCCATATCCCCCGTTATCCGTTATCCCCGTGGCACTCCGTTTAGCGCCTCTCCCATATACGATGCAGGACAGGTAAATCCATCATAGAAGGCAACAGCTGCCACCCAAACCAACGAGCCATCTCTCCTCGCGCATATAAGGATAAACATGCAAACATTCCGCCACCAAGAGGATATGAACGGGCTAAAAAAATTTTTCAATTATTTTTAGTGCGAATTGCACACTGGGGAATTTTTTATTTTAATAGGACACGAAACGATTAGGGGCGTCAAATTTTTTTTATTTATTTATCAACTCCTAAAAGCTCACACCGAAATAAAATTGGTTGTACGCGCTAAAGTGGGACACTTTTGTGTTTTGTGTTTGTGTGCGGCGGCGGCATCACACTGATACTTTGTGTCGACAAGACATTAATAATGATAATAATGGCCGGTTGGGATGACCTTTTCGCACGAAACCTCTGGACGGCGATATTATATATCTTATAGGCTTTAATCCGGGACACAACCAACCGCTACCACCGAAATTCCATTGTTTGCTCCCACACCGTCGTGCTTTTCACGCGGTTGAATTTTCTGCGTCAGAAATTATCACAAAGGACAATTACTCTACCGTGATTTCTAGCAAACAGTTTTGTAATTTTCAACTACAAAACATTGGGAAATTATATACCGGTACACAACATTTAATTAATTGTTTCACGCTAAAAGCCATTCTACTCTAACTATTAATTATTTGTTTGTTTCATGGATATGACAGTTATTTATCTGCGAAGTGGAAATGAATGCGGGTGTTCTACTATGAGAGTACATGTACTCTTCAACTAGATGACTTTGAATTTACTTGTTAATTTTTTATCGTTTGTCCCTTTTCATTATTAAGAATAATTACTTCAATGAAATGCTCGTTAATTTGTTCACGAGATATTATATTTGCCTGTCAAGCGATTGTATATTCTACTTAATCATACGTGAAACGAATAGAAAGGTATAGCTTTGCGGGAGAAACAAGTGGTATTACAGAAATTATTAAAGCAATTACATCTGTTTTGACAGCTTGCATTTGAAAAGTAGGAAAAATCAGGTAATTTCAAATTTGATAAATTTGATTGATATTGCTGCGTTTTAATTAACACGACTAGAAAGTAGCAAAGGGTAGTAGAAATAAAAACAAAAGCAAAAAATAAATATATTAAATAAAAACAAAACATCCAACTTTGAGCTTCGCTTGGTAACTAAATGTATGCTCCCAGCAACTAGGTTTATAGTATACAGTAGGGTGGCCCATATTTTGGTAAAGTAAAAGTGTTTAAACAAGAATAACCCGTGCCGCTATAAGGTTGAATTTTTTTAATGGAATCTTAGCGTTTTTAGATAACATAAGGCATACCTTTTCGAATTAGAAATGTTTTGGCTATAAAAATAAACTTTGACATATGAGAGCTGTCAAATTCATTAAAAAATGTTACTTAGACGAAATTCTCATGTGTCAAAAGTCATTGTTGACACCGAATTCGTATTCAGTGACCCCCAAAAACTATAAAAGGTACAAGTTTTCACCTATACCTTTTTGAATTTTCAATGTTTTGGCTACAAAAATAACCTTTGACAGATGAGAGTTGTCAAATTCATTAAAGAATGTTACTTAAACGCAATTTGCGTCTGTCAAAAGTCATTCTTGACACCGAGTTCGTATTCAGCGACCCCAAAAACTATAAGGTACAAGTATTCACTTATACCTTTTGAATTTTCATTGTTTTGGCTACAAAAATAACTTTTGACAGATGACAGCTGTCAAATTCATTAAAAAATGTTACTTAAACGCAATTTGTATCTGTCAAAAGTTATTCTTGACACCGAATTCGTATTCAGCGGCCCCAAAAGCTATAAGGTAGAAGTTTTGACCTATACCTATCGAATTTTTAATGTTTTGGCTACAAAAATAACCTTTGACAGATGAGAGCTGTCAAATTCATTTTAAAATTTTGCTTAGACGCAATTTTCATCTGTCAAAAGTTATTCTTGACACCGAATTCGTATTTAGCAACCCCGAAAACTATAAGGTACAAGTTTTCACCTATACCTTTTTGAATTTTCAATATTTTGACTACAAAAATAACCTTTGACAGATGAGAGCTGTCAAATTCATTTTAAAATGTTGCTTAGACGCAATTTTCATCTGTCAAAAGTTATTCTTGACACCGAATTCGTATTTAGCAACCCCGAAAACTATCAGGTACAAGTTTTCACCTATACCTTTTTGAATTTTCAATATTTTGACTACAAAAATAACCTTTGACAGATGAGAACTGTCAAATTCATTTTAAAATGTTGCTTAGACGCAATTTTCATCTGTCAAAAGTTATTCTTGACACCGAATTCGTATTTAGCAACCCCGAAAACTATCAGGTACAAGTTTTCACCTATACCTTTTGGAATTTTCAATATTTTGACTACAAAAATAACCTTTGACAGATGAGAACTGTCAAATTCATTTAAAAATGTTACTTAGACGCAATTTGCAACTGCCAAAAGTCATTCTTGACACTGAATTCGTATTCAGCGATCCCAAAAACTATAAGGTACAAGTTTTCACCTATACCTTTTTGAATTTTCAACGTTTTGGCTACAAAAATAACCTTTGACAGATGAGAACTGTTAAATTCATTAAAGATGTTACTTAGACGCAATTTGCATCTGTCAAAAGTCATTCTTGACACTGAATTCGTATTCAGCGAGCCCAAAAACTATAAGGTAGAAGTTTTCACCTATACCTTTTGAATTTTCAACGTTTTGGCTACAAAAATAACCTTTGACAGATGAGAACTGTCAAATTCATTAAAGATGTTACTTAGACGCAATTTGCATCTGCCAAAAGTCATTCTTGACACTGAATTCGTATTCAGCGATCCCAAAACCTATAAGGTACAAGTTTTCACCTATACCTTTTTGAATTTTCAACGTTTTGGCTACAAAAATAACCTTTGACAGATGAGAACTGTCAAATTCATTAAAGATGTTACTTAGACGCAGTTTGCATCTGTCAAAAGTCATTCTTGACACTGAATTCGTATTCAGCGAGCCCAAAAACTATAAGGTAGAAGTCACCTATACCTTTTGAATTTTCAATGTTTTGGCTACAAAAATAACCTTTGACAGATGAGAGCTGTCAAATTCATTAAAAATGTTACTTGGACGCAATTTGCATCTGTCAAGAGTCATTCTTGGCACCGAATTCGTATTCAGCGACCCCAAGAACTGTGGGATAAAAGTTTTGGCCCCAAAGTATGGGCCGCCCTATTGTACTAGCTTTTTCTAGGGTGCTGAGTTAGTTATTTTTATATTTGTACGCAATGATATCCAACTTTCTATTTTGTGCATGGCACCATATACATTCTTCTGTATCTATGCACGTTACTCATTATCGTATTATCACCTACCAGAAGAACCTCCGACAGTGTGTTTGTGGTTTGTATATAACCTCAAATCTTTAAGTTTACTGTCTCAAGCTCGAATAATAATAAAACTGAATGTCGAATCGATTTTCTGTTTCTAAATACGTGGTAAAAAGATCTTAGAAACAAGTTTAACCTAGCCTAAAGAAAATAAAAACTCGCTTGTCAATTATATCTGATGTAATTATATTGAGCGTTTTTGATGGACAGTAGAAGTATCTTCGCAATTTCAAGGTTGCATTCGGAAAACTATATATATATTCTTGTATGTTAATAGAAAAGCTATACCAAAACTGCATGGATGACACTAAGAAAATTCAAGATTTGTATGACCATTTAGATATTTTTTTATTGTGTAAACTATGGAAAATGCTGTGTAGACTGCAGATACTGTGTGAACTGTAGATACTGTAAAGACGATACAGACAGCATGAGTACAGCCTGTTTAGATCATATATACTGTATAAACTGCAGCAAGCGTATGAACTGTTGAAATTGTTTGGAAAATGGTTGAAACTATCGAGACTGTACTAACTGAATAGACAGCATACACTGTATAAATTCATCACACTTCATCAGACATATAGACTGAGTATACTGCATATACTTTTAGAAAGGATCTTAGAAAAAAGAACAAAGAAAATTTAAGGATGCTGTTATCTTTATGACCTTTTAGGGATTTCGACAACTTTGGCTGCGTAAACTATATAGGCTTATGGATTGTATAGACTTTATATCCTGTATAAACTGTAGCAAGCGTACGAACTGTTGAAATTATATAAACTGTATTCAGATCATATAGACTGAATATGACTTTATAGGCTAAATAGGTTGTATACACTGCATAAACTGTTTAGACTGTGTAGAAGATGTATGCAGACTACTGACTTTATAAAATATTGTAACGTTCTTTTTAAAATAATAACAAAAATGCTGTTTAAAATCGTCTATTAATAAAGAAAAGATTATTTACAATGCACTTAATTAAAAACACTATAACTATAAACTATTTAACAAACTAAAGCATTTAAATAAATGCTAGGTATTTACAAATTTATATGAGGACTATTTATATAAACTATTTATGTATTACAATAATTATTAACTAATTATTCAGAGTACATTTCAACACGACGCCGGTTAAACATTAACTGCCTCCTTCTACCCGCGATCTCAATTTATATCTTTCATACGATGACTCATACATCTAGAATGTTCGATGAGGTGTTGATGAGTCATGCATGCAGCTGTTGATAAATGACGTCGATGAGGCGTGTTGATGAGTCATACACGCAGGTGTTATTGATGAGTCATACAGTTGATGACTCATACATCTAGAATGTTTGATGACGTCATATTTGGATTTACTATTCGTTACAGTATATAACTTTATAAACTGTATAAACATTACAGACTTTACCGACTGTAGCGACTTATTAATCGTGTAGACTGTATAGACCCTATAGACTGTATAAACAGTAACAAACTATGAACTTCAATATGAACTGTCGGAACTGTATAGCCTGTACACACTGTAGAAACTGTATATATTTTGATATTTTTTTTGGTACAGACTGTGAAGACCGTATAGGCCGTATACAGCGAGCTATATATGCATGACCTGTATAACTATGGAAATTATAACAGCGTATGAATTGTATAAATTGTAGTGACTGGATAGATCGAATAGACTGCAGTGGATACAGTGTATAGACTGATAGACCGTATAGATTGTGTGGACTGTTTGATATTTTTTTATATCTGATCGGTATATCAGAAGTTTGGACATTAAACAAACATTCAACTCGAAAATTCTACGTTTCAATCAAGATAGTTTCAGATCCGTTTAAATGGCCTTCAAAGTTTCTGATTAAGAGGTAAGCTTTAAGTAATAAGAGCTTGTAATTCCCGAATATTCAAAAATTAAGTGCTAAAACTTCCGATGTTAAAGGTTTAATAGTGAGTTTAGGATTGAAGTTCTAAGATTTTACAGAAATTCAAGTTTTAGAATTATAAAACTTCTATATTTCAGAATTTTAATGTTAAGTTGTGATCAGTGTCGGTTGTAAGTCTGGTGCGGTTACATTTCAGAAAATTTTCTCTGCCCAAGCACTATGAAAATCGGTTACTTTTATGAAATATGTACTAAGGCTGCTCTGTACTGGTTTGTCGTGCTCCCGGAGTTTGTCCAACTTCAGTATAGAATGAATACACATAAGGTCACAATTGTTGTGGACATACATAGTAATGTGCAGAGAATTGGCGTTCCAATCTATAAACAAAAGCGTGGACAGTTGCAATGGTATCCTTATATTTTGAAATTTTTAGAATACAGTAAATAATACAAAAGTTAGTTTGAATAAAATTTCACAACAAACAGAATTTTCGAACTTGCTAAATAGAACCTTGGGAAGGCGATTTTGAATAGTAGTGTCACAGACGAAATAATTTAAAAGTAAATTATTCATCATTTTTCAAGTTGCGTTTTCAACTAACATAAATGTTCTCCAAGGTTGCATACATATCTCTTATCTTGTGCGAGCTTGGTGCTATTAATAACTCAAGCTGGCCGCCTGCATTCGGTTAACCAAATAATAGAAAGAGAAGTACTTGAGCACGTAACCTTAAACACGCGCTTGGAAATTTTTGATTTTGCAATCACCCACTCGCTAGTTTCTGCTGAGTTTGTGATTAGCCAAGGTATATAAATGAGGCTTTGGCTCCGAGAGTTCAGTTCCTTCGAGAGCTCACTGCCGCCATCATCTTGGAGCCAGACCTCTGAGTAAATACCTTAAACATTCTTTCAACTGTAGGGAATCTAGAAACTGGTGTAGTTGATACACTGTTAAGCCGTTTCCCCTATTGCTTATTTAGGAGGTCTAGAAACTAGTGTAATTGATAGACTGTTTACTAGACCTTCCTAATGATTAGTATTAATGTGTAGTAGACGATTTCCAAAACTTGAGGCCTTTAGGTCAACAATAACCCGTGCCGCCTCCATAGCCTCGAAACAAGTTACCTTTCAAAAATTCCACATGCTTTTCAAAAATAATTTTCTTTTTTCGAAAAGTTGCAAGACAATTTAAAGAAAAAGTTTTCTCTCACTTCTATCATGAAAATGAAGCCTGAGTTGCAAAAATCATGAAAATCCTTATATTAAAATTTCGTGATTTTTTTATGGCTTTCAATCTAAATTTCCAATAGAAAATAACCAAATAGAAAATAAAACATAGCAATTTGCACAGACATGCACTCAGACACTTTGATAAACCATACACGTAAAACTCTTCAAAAGTGAACAAAAACGAATACCAATTTATATTCCAACTAACATGCACTAACACATTATACAAAATCGCAATATAACTTTCAGTTGACAATACAATTTTACAAAATAGCAACACCTTAATAACTTTTACGTTCTCCATCCTCTATATAAACATACACTAAACATAAAACGAATGTATGCACATAAATTTACTTCTCTAACTCACACATACACGTTTACGTATAGTATATAGATATATATATACACTCCACATGATAAAGTAGTTTTCGTCAGAGAATAAGATCTGGGAATTTGAAATTCCTCGATATTTGTCGACGCGGATAAGGAGTTCGATTTGACAAATAAGTTTCTTCTCTTTCGCTTTCGAAAAAGTGGGAAAAGAATAACATTTATCCCGGATGCGGTTTAGTCGCTTTTTTGTTCAATTGTTTTTTCTTTTTGTATACCATATCGCCAGTTCAGTGCTGTAGGTATTTTTATATCCGTAACGTGACGGAAACACGGTGTTGCACTTTAAAGATCACTTACGCTTTCGATAAAAACGAAAAGAAGAAAATACCAGTAGAATAGCGTATAGGTATGTAGAATGGTTAATGATAAAAATAAAAAGTTTGATATTTTGAATCTTATTTTCCCGGCTGAAAATGTCGAGAAAAAATTCAAATAAAATCAAGATTGCGCATTTTTCACACAAATCTGGACCAGGAAAAAAGCAATAAAAATTCGGTTTTATTGACTTCTAACCTCTATCGAACTAAACTTCTATTAGAATAATTCTAGTGTGAAAATTTAGTTTTGGGAGAGCTTTGGAAAGGAGGCTTAGCATTAGAAATGGAGAAGGTATAAAAGGCAACGAAATTTAAGCGAAAAATTTGGATATGCCTCCATTTAGTTACGTAGGGTAAACTGTTATTGAAATGAATGAAATTAAGGAAACGATTAACGGCAAAAAAAGAAAGAATTACAAGTATTTCCGATAAACCAGCTTTATGTAGAATTGTAATTATCGAGAAGCTGTTTAAGAAATGATCCAGTTTTTGCTCAATTTATTGTCGCTATATAACCATTTAATTACATGGAGTACTTAATTTATATTAATTAAATAGCTGAAGAATTCTTTTAATATTAAAACACATGAAAATTATTATTTTCATGAATTCTGAATAAAGTCAGACGAAAAGACTGATTGATAATTTGAGAATAGATATTCGTTAAATGTATTTTAAATATTAACTATTTTTAATACAAAAAATATTTATTAAATTTTTATTTTAGAACAAATAATATATTGAATGTTTTCTAATAATATATGTGTATATACAAGTACAATATATGTTTGAATCTAAACGTATATATTTAGTTGATCCACAAATAAAACTTAACATAAAAGTTATCATGATTAGAAATATTCATTAATAATAAATGTTTTATTTTGGGTAAAATACATTTAGATTTTCATATTTTATAAATATTTAATATATACAATATTTAGTATTTTGAAAAAAAAAGCAATTTAGGATATATATTATATAAATTTTGTAAATATTATGTAGTTAGCTCATTAATGTTTAACTTTATAATGTAAAATGATGCAATGTGAAAATCTCTGAAAAGTTTCATCTCATTTTTTGAAATATTTTTAAACGTATTCTTGTAAAAATATATAATTTTTAGATAATGTCGGGTGCTTTTGTTAAATTAGTTTCGGCTGGTTTCGGCAATCAGCGTTGACAATTTTTTAATTTTGATATTGTGTTTTATATAACCAAAACACCAATAAACATAATATTTTTAACCAATGTTAAAATTCAGTTTTTACAATTTTTTATAGTTTTTTCATGATAATAATCCAAAGAAAAATGATTTAGTGAAATCGATCTTGTACTAGTCTAGTTGTGTCGAATGTGGAAGTGGATTCGATTGCATATGAATATGGGACTTATATTCATATATAAAATTAATGTGAATTGATTAGAATTACTCTACGGAACTATTTGGGTAGTAGAATCCGAAAATGGTGTATACGAACTAATTCATCTTTAAACGGAATTGAGCAAAATTGTGCAGTTTAGTGAGGCAAAAAATACATTTATATTTAATTTAGATAATTGAACTAAAAATATCATAAATTTCTGAAAAAAAGACGTTAGTTTAAAAAAACAGTTTAATTATTTTGAATCTACTTTTACATTCAGATTCCATCAATTAATTACATTTTTTTATTTCGTATACAAATATTACACGTTTATAGTAGTAACGTAAATAGTTGAACTGAATTGGAATTTTGAAAAAAATATAATAATATAATAAATTAATACAACAATATAATCTATAAGGCAATTTTAACGCAATTTCATTTTACCATTGCTATGTTTTAAATTAGAAATATATTGCAATTAAAAATTTCCAAAACATTTACATTGAAATTAAACAGAATTGGAAATTTCGAGAAAAGGGTTCCTAAGAAAGCTCAGAGGTAGAGTTGTTGCCTAGATAGCGGAAGGTCCTGGGTGCGATTCCTAGCAGGGGTGCTACATTTTTCTATATTACTTTTAATTCTAAATATAACTTAATGTAAAAAATTATTTCACAAAATAAAAAATTAACCTTTATCTAAAATAAGTAATTATACAATTCTAGGGAAATTACCGCCTTACTAGATTTCCACTTTTAGGAAATTGTCCCTATATTTCAGTTTAGTTATGTCGAACACACATTTATAAGTAAAATAAATTTTTAAAATAAATAGAATTTTGGAATCTGAAAACTTGTTATATTTTGATTTGGTGACCAAAAATACCGATTTATATTTGAATTAAATTAATTAAAAATTTCCGAAAAAAAGTATTTTAAAAATGGTCCAATTTAATTGGCTCAAACTGAAACAAATGCATAAAAGATGATCACTTTTTATGTAATTGTGGCTAGATTTTTAATTATATTGAGGTGTTATCTAGATATATAAAAATATAAATATAATGTTGAATTGAAATGGCTAGCTTTAATAAAAATGTAACAACTCAAACAGTTTATCCTTCTCCCAATAGACTAACTCAGGTTTAAAATTTGATAGAGCATGAGATAAACAAACTATAAAAATCTTTTTGATTCTTGCACCTGGAAGGAAAGAAGCTTACTACCATTGCACTTGGAATTCTGCAGCAGCAATCAGCAATCTTAAATTCTGTATGTGAAGAAAATAAGTATATGCTTGCATAAACACCAACACAAACCAACACATAGAAAAATTGAAACACAGATATTTTATTTTTATTAACAATAGATAAAATCTTTATCCAAAGAGAAAAATAAATACAATTGTTTAAAATAAAAAAAATTAGAAATAGGAAGAAAATCTTCCTTGAGCTTGTTCAAATGTTTTTGTTATAATTGCCACCTGACATGGGGGTTGCAACCGATCTCCATTTTCGGATTTTTCCGTATTTTTTGCAAGACACGAGTCGACTATGGATTGTTTGTAAGATTTTAACCATGAATTACTGATAAAGCCAACAATGATCACACATCTGCACTACTAAATTAATAACTGACCTCCGCTACGTACGTATCAATTTATAGAAGCAACAGAATTGAATTTCAGCAGCGGTTGCCGAGTGACTCACTACCTTGATGATTTATTCATTTATTAAGGTCCGTAAATAAAATGTAACATACGTTCATTGACGTAATTGTGATGCAGATTTCATTGCCTGTTTTTTATTTTACGAATGTCATTTAAAAAAATTTACCGTTTAGATGCATACAATCTTTATAACATGTGTTCAAATAAATTGCTGTTTGTCTGTACACACGCACAAGTTTATGCTAACAAACATATAGGCATTTGCGAGAATTTATTCTGATGTGATTTCAATGCATGCGCGTAGCTCTTCCTCGGTATTCAGTTCTGTCCTGTACACTAACGTTTTTAAATACAAAGATCGAGGGAAGTCCGGTGATCTCACAGGTCAGGCGATAGTCCTTCACGTCCTATCCACCGGTTAGGGTATTCGTTATTCAAAAGCTGCCGTACCTGGCGAGCAAAGTGTGGTGGTGCTCAATAGTGGGAGTCCGTCGAACACTTCATTGTCCAGAAAGTGTAGGTATCAGTTACCGGTTAATCGTTGGAGCACAATAAAATGTTTTATTAAACGGTTCTGATAAATTCCCGCCCACACATTTACCGCGAAACGCCTGGAAATAATGTCTTCGGACAGCATGAGGATTCTCCTCAACCCAAATGTGGCTGTTGTGTGAATTAAAAAGCCCCGCCCGAGTAAAACAGCATTCGTCTGTCCACAGTACATTTTGTGCAAACTGGGGATTTTCCTGTTTACGTTCCAATAGCCATTGGCAAAATTGCACTCGCAGTATATGATCTGCAGGTTCTAGTGAGTGTACTTTTTGAAACTGGTTGACTTGAAATGTTCCGTTCATTCTACAGGCGTGTTTGGTTGTGCCATAATTTAAACAGTAACTAACTACAATTAATTGAACTACTTAACACTAACAAACACTTAACACTACCTCACTCAAGTTATTAATTCTAAAATGTGTATTAATACGTAATCGAAACTCAAGTTTACCGCCACCTTTATACAAAGTAAGTTGACCACAAACTGCAGATTACAAATTTTAAAGATCTGAGTCATTAACAGTTATTTACAGATGGTCAGAATGAATGTTTGTTATTATTTAGCTAAAACGTTTTAGACTGAAATTGTTATTTTTCGAAGCCTTTTTATATGTTTTCTCCAAAACAGTTGAAGAAACAGCGAAATTTCACAAACAACGGCACATCACAAATGTCATGACGTCACTATCAGTGACGTGAAAACATGCGTTCAAAAATAATACTAAACTAAATTCTAAAAAGACAGAAATGTAGCTGGCAAAATAACGATTAAAACAACATAGACACTTATAATATAAAATCAAAATTAACTGCGAAAATTAATAAAAACTACCAACGGTCAAAAAATCTCATTAAAACTTATTTACAAAGAAAACTCATTAACTCCAGCTATACCTGTACAACAAATGATTACATGGCTACCCAAGGAGTTCATACATATGCAGTTTACGTAGAAAAAATTTACAATAAGAGAAAATCTTAAATAAAAATCCGTTTACACGTTTTTAAAAATCAAACGATGCTTTGCAAGACTCCATACAAATAACAACATAAATGAAATCAAACTATACTCAAACTTGTCCAGCATACAGTCCTCCAAGTGCCTGCATCCAAACTATCATGTAAAATATCAAAATAAAATCAACATTTGAAAAATTCAATAGATATCTACAAACCTGATACCTTCACCTTTATGAACTCAACCTTCTAAATGCAAGACTCCGTAAGCAAAATGTAACATTATAAATATCAAATTACTTATCTAATATAACTATTTACAGTGAAATATGTACCCGAAACTAATTTAGTTGCATGGGAGAAACAAAATTCTGGTTCACGTTGGAGACTCGTAAAGCTCAAATCTAACAAGAAGATAAAACCTTCCAGAAAAATGGAAAAACCATTCTAACATGTGACCTGGGTTGCATAAAACATGTATTACTACCTAAATAATTTATATCCTTTTTATAAATTCAAACTTTTTATGTAAAAATTTAGATTGTCTTCATGAAACTCTTCCTTCTATAATTTCTATTTAAAAGATAAAAAAAGATATTGATAAATCTTTCTGTAACCTAACATGTAGCTTTTAGATTAAATAAATCTAATATCCTAGCATGTCTATCTTATTATTTAATGCATGAAATAATTATAGTTGTGTTTACGATCAAATCGTAGTCTTAAAATACTTTGAAATTTCAAATTGTCAAGTAAATTTTCAATCTGATGATTCCATATCATCACAATATATTTAGCTAATATATTTGTTTATAAATACTTAACTAAATTAATAAAAAAAGAAACAATGTGCTGCAGGATTTACAGGATAAATAAAATTTTAGTAGAAATCCTGAGAAAACACTTATAAAGTTAGAAAACAATAAAAAGGTGACTTACAGGCAACTTCCACAGTAGCAGGTTGACTTTTAATACTTCCTCTTCCACTCCACGCGTAACATTCACATTTAAACTTTTCTTTACCGAAGAACTCTTCAACCATATCTCTTGTAACATTAATTTCGGCTTCAACAATTCTAACCCCAGTTTGAGGGTCTACGAATTCCGACTGTGGCGTGTCAACGTTTCGAGCACCATTACACTTAAAGTACATTTTCAATGTATGCGCCGCGCGACACTGTAAAAGGGCCGGTCGGTTTTTGACCACGTAAGAGTCTTGAGGTTCAACTAGGAAAATTGGCAAGGAGTCGGAATTTAACAAAAGGGATTCGTCTGGTTCAGGCGATTGTTTCGTCGGCGACGATTCTTCCAACAAGGAACCATCTGAAACAAAAACAAAAAAAATAAATTAAGTTGTAACTTATGGTGAAAGCAATTGGGCTAGTTATTTGAACGAGATTCTGAAGTAAGTGATCTAAAATTAATGAGCTTACAAGAATAACTACTTCTTCTATCACACTTACTTATTATGTTTTATCTACCAAAGATTAATTAAGCAATATTTTCCTTTCAAAATCATCGCTGCCCATGTCAGTATAATTGCTCCTTTTAGTGTATAACTAGGGGCACACATTAAAATGTTATAGTATACAAAAACATTTCATCCATTTTAAATGCCTCTCTTTTTTAACTGTTAAATAGCAATTATTTTACCCTTGAACATCTTTAAAACAGCGGCAGATTAATTACATTCACACACTCGACTCTCACACATACACACCTAATTTTCTTAACGCCTTAGGCCGCATTCAAAAGCGGCATATTCATAAATACGTGTTCGTTTATATTTCTGTCATTTCTTTTCCCCCTTTCTTTCCTCCTTGTTGCCTGCAAGTTAATTCCATTTTATATTTCTATTCCCCTGATCATTTAATCTGTAATTTACCGGAAAATCGCTCGTTAGAAGAAATGAAAAACAGTACAAGAACAAGATATGTAGCGTAGGGCATGGACATAATAGGCGTAACAAGGTCGAAGTCTTATTATTTCTTCTTTTGTCATAGCATGCTATTTTCTTGTGTTATAAAAAAGGCGTTGTATCCTTTTTATTCTGAAAGCAGACATGCAATGCCGTGGAAATCCACAATTCAGCAAGTGAGATAACGTAACAAATTCTGTTAATTTCAAGAAAGAAAGAGCTTTCTTGTCTGAAATCCTCGCAGAAAATCACAAGGATA
The DNA here is from genome assembly GCA_929113105.1 of Agrypnus murinus. NCBI lineage: Eukaryota > Metazoa > Arthropoda > Insecta > Coleoptera > Elateridae > Agrypnus > Agrypnus murinus. The sequence continues at coordinate 151,895,342 of OV816028.1, forward strand.
TGTTATATACCTCGATAGTAACCAATTCTCCTCTACAACGATACATTGTATTTAACAATTGAAATTACAATCATTGAATTGATTAAATGTTATAGGGCCCATTAAGTACAGTTAATACAATTAAACTCAGTTACAATGAAGTATTCCTATCGGATTTCGCATGCGATAAATTAATTGGGCTGAGAATTGATTTGACTCGATAAGATTTTCAGTGGGCATACACGAGTAACTGTTCTTGTTAACACATTTAATTATCCTGTTATATCGCATTTAAATAAATTAATATTTATTCGTTGTTCGTATTCTGATTATTTCAGACTGCCCTTTGATCCTACGTTTTCCTTCCTTAGACTCTATGTAGGTCCTCAGGCTCCTGTCCGTCCAGATTTGGATATCCTTTGATAAATACCGTAACCTGTCAAAGTTTCTACAATAGCAAAAGCTTTTCTCTAGTTGGACAGGGAAAGAAAAACAAGTGTCTGCACCTAAAGATTTGCAAAGTTACTAAAAATGGTTAAATGGGCGATTAGTATAGATTATTCTTGAATTTAGCAAGGTATACTGATATGCTTCGTTTAAGTTAAAAAGAACTTATGGTGAGGCGAGGATCGCTCAGGATATCTGAACATAGTAAAAAATTTAATGAAGCGATTCAAGTTTGCGCTTTTTGCTTTGAGGATCCTTTCTTACTTTTCAGATATGCTCTTGGGGCTTGTGTGGCTGTCTGTCATGTAATAATAATTAGCCGATTAACCTGTTGGTGAACGTCATGCCCGGCTAAAAAGCGATTTTTCAATTAAGACCTAATAATTTGTATGTTAAATGAGAATGTGGCTGTTAAGAATTCTAAGTCAATATCTGTTTACTTTTTGGTTTAATATTTGTTGATATCTATTGAGGTGATATTTGGATAAATAAAATTATATTTATTATTTAATATGCCCCACAATTTTTTTCTTTCTTCCAATAGACTGACTCAGGTTTAATTCGATAGAGCATGAGATAAATGAAATATATAAAAAATCTTACTGATTCTTGCACTTGGAAGAAAAGAACTTACTACCAATGCACTTGGACTTCTACAACTGGACAACAGCAAACTAAACTCTATATGTGAAAAAAATGGATGCTTGCATAAACATCAAATAAACACATAGATAAATTGAAACACAGTCTTTATTTTTGATAAATAGAAAATCTATTTCAAAATAGAAAATCAAAAAAATACTTAAACAGGAAAGTTAAAAAGAAATGGAAAATCTTCCTTGAGCTTGCTCAAATGTGTTAAATATTTGTTATCAACCTGACATGTGGGTTATAACTGGTCTCCATTTGAACAAACTGACATCAAATAAGTTTATCAGATAAAAGAAAAAATATTTACAATTTCTAGATAAATTCATCTAACGAAAAATTAATTAATTTTGTGAATAAACAAATTGAACTTGTTTAAATGTTACAACTTTATTATTGAAAACACTCAATAAAGAAAATAAATTCTGAATTTATTAAATAATTAATCTTCATGATTTTGTCATTTTAAAAATTGAACCAAATCATTTTATTTTGACCAACCTTGTATATTATACGTCAATATCCACTTTCTTTAATATTTATAGTACCATCGGTAATATAGGAATCTTCCAAACAGCTGATTTCGATTCCATTCAAGGTCGAAAACCAAATTGTTAAAATGAAAATCAATAAAAATCTTCTTAAGTCTATTTTAATAAAATCGCTCATAATTCCCAATAATTGTTGCAGAACGAAAATAAATCTTCTTTGATTTAAATATTCAGGTAACTATTAAATTCCATAAACACTTTGTTAAAAATCAACGATTGTTTAAAAAAAAACGAACATGTGTTTATATCACATAACCTTACTTTATTTTGCAGATTTTTGGTCTGCAGTCCGGCATGGATACTTCCAATACGATTTTTCGACTGAATTTGTTCATTTTTCCTGACCTTTTTATATGTTTTACCAAAACAATCGATAAACAACACAAATTTTCAAAACAATCGCACATCAAAGTTTTATCATGACGTCACTAATGTAAAACATGTGTTCATAATTAGCACTAATCTTAAATCTAAAAGGACAGAAATATAGCTGGCAAAATAACGATTAAAACATCAGACACTTCTAGTCTAAAATCAACATTAACTGAGAAAATTAACAAAAACCACCAACGGTCAAAAAATCTCATTAAAACTTAATTACAAAGAAAACTCATTAACTCCAGCTATACCTGTACAAGAAGTGATGGCTACATGGCTATCCAAAATAACTCATACATATGCAGTTTACATAGAAAAATATTTACAATGAAAGAAAAACAAAAATAAAAATCCGTTTATACGTTTTTAGGACTCCATACAAATAACAACATAAATGAAATCAAACTATACTCAAGATTGTCCAGAATACAGTCCTCCAAGTGCCTGCATTCAAACAACGGTGTAAAATATTATAATAAAATAAATATTTGGAAAAATTGAAGCATATTAGCCTTCACAAAGATTAACACATATTTTTCAAATACTGGAGATTGTAAGTTAAATGTACTGTTATAGACATTACAATAATGACCTGTTTTACATATTTCCAGTAAAATATTTTCCCGAAACTGATTCAGCTTAGTAGGATCAAGAATGTTCTCTTTTACGTTAATTATCGACAACCCCATATAAAGAAAGAAAGATAAAATCCTCTAAAAATTTGGATAAACTATCCTGAACATGCAACATGGGTTACATAAAACATGTTTTACTACAAAAACAATCTAACTGATTGATATGCCTTTTTATATTTACAAAACCTTTTATAAAGTGAGGTTAAATGTGTATTTAGACAATCATACTCCTATTTTCCTACTTTAACTTGATAAAATTATCTGTAACCAAGCATGTAGCTTTTAGATTAAATAAACCTTATTAGGTTTATTTAATAAAACATGTTTTATGTAACCCATGTTACATCCTAGCATGTCTATCTATTTATTTTATTTAAAGCCTGAAATAATATATTTGTGTTTACGATCAAATCGTATTCTTAAAATACTTTCATATCATGATTTCATATCATCTCACTATATGTGTGCTTATGAGCCCTAATAAACGTATAAAATCGTTTTTGAAGAGGAGTTTTTTGAAATTGCTCTACATTTTCATTAAAACTTGATTTTGACTTTTATTGATTAATATCTTAAGTGTTTATCGATATTTTAATTACATTCATGTTGCTGTCTGTTACTCATTTTCTGTGTTTGAAAGGTCTACGTAGATATCGAAACTAATGATTGGTGAAAAGAAGGTATAAAAAGGCTTATTCCCTTTTGAATTAATGTATGGAAGTTTTATTCTTAAACAGTTTTAAATAAAGAAAAAACTTAACAATTCCCTTTGCAAACTGCAACATAAATTAAATTATAATTTAATATAATATAAAGACATTAAGTTAATAAATTATGAAGAGAAATGGTGGTCAATTAGGTAAACTTTAAAGGATTTTCAAAGTGGATAAAGCAATTAGGCTTTGAAAGCGTCCCAAGACAAGTCTAGTTGGACCAAGTTGTTGACGCATTATAAAGTTAACACTCATTAATATCTCTCCGTCTCTTCTTGGCGAACCTCTCGATACGATATTGAAATAAATTTTAATATTCCACTCGATTTTCCGATAAATTAATTTAGTGTTAGTTAGGCGAAGAGAGCAGCTTTGAAAATTAGTACCACAGTCGTCCACGATTGAGTTTTATGATTACTTCTTCTCCTTGAGGAGTTGTGCATTTGAATTTAAACGGTTTTAAAAAGTTTTAAATGCAATCGTTTGAAAACTTTTTAAAGAGACCTGTTTAAATGCATTGAATGGCTGAATACTGCAAATATTTGGATTTCATTTCGAAAACAAAATTAATGGAATTGATTTTACGGTGACGGCGCTGCGATGGTGGGGCATCTCTCTGTGTTTCTATGAGGATTGAAGAGGCCGAGAGGAAAAATATTCCTTTTGATCCCCCTCAAAAATAAAGAATTCAATGTGCTCTTTTTCCATTCAGCATTAAGCTTATATAAACAACATGGCTTTTATCTATTTTGCATCAAATAAACATCATGTTAAGGAAGGTAGAGCGCTTTTCACGCACACATGTGCACAAACGCTCATGCACCAGTGGCGTGCGGTCCATGGAAGCAATGCTTGCCTTGAGAATTTATTAAAAATAAAAACAATGCTAACAAAAATACTTTTGTAAAATTATGGTTATCGTTTATTTAAATTGAAATATTTATCAAATTAAAGCTCAATATCAACTCTGTACAGCAAAAAGTATAATTATTTAGAGTACTATTTTAAATTAGGATCATTAAACTTGCACGGAAAGGTAATACCGATTCAAATGTGATACATACACTTCATATAAGCACTGATTACAAATGCTCTTCTCTTAACCTTGGCGTGAATCAGCGAGCGTGGGGTGTTATAGTAGACGGATGCTGTTAACATTGTTTGGTCGTAATTTTTATTGTGCTTCGTTCCCAAATGTTTATTTATTATAATTTGGTTATTTGTTCGATTTAGTGTTACTTAAGTAATGTAAATCTGCGAATGAGACTGTATTTTGTCGCATTTTATTATTTTAATTTATAAGTTGTATTTTTTTAAAGACAAATAGTTCTATTTAGTTTGCCTGTATGCAAATTTAAAATTGCATTATCGTCACGACTGCAAATTCAACTGCTTCGGTGAAAGGTTCGAGTACCTTCGATATAGCCGAATCGGGACGATTTTTTGTTCAGTTTGTAAATTATTAATAAGGAATTTTTTGCATACAGTTTTGGAGAGAAATTACAAATTATTAAGAAAGGTAGATCAAAACCAAATCTTTCAAATTTAACAACAAAGATTAAAACCTGTACCGGTATTTTGCTAAGAAAGACCGGAAAATTGATACGTAGTAGTAGTTTTTTTTTTTAAATAAAGAATGATAGTCAACAAATTCCATAAGTATAAAGTGTAAAAGTGCTTCTTTGAAAAACTTTTAAGCTTAATAATTATAACACTGTTTTTTATTGTACCTAGCAGGGGCGGATCCAGAGAAGTATTTTGAGGGGGAAATCTATGGAAAAATAATTGTTTTAATAAATAATAATTAAACAAACATTATTTGTTTCTATTCTATGTAAACTTATTTCTAAATTGGGGGGGGGGATTATTCCCTCCCCGTTAATCCGCGCCTGTACCTAGGTGTATTATAATTAAAATCGTGGTTGCTTCCCTAGCCTAAATTCTCACCGCACGCCACTGTCATGCACATTTCGCATTCTACAAGGTTGCTTCATTAACTCTCCAGGAAGATTTTTTTAATAACGAAGTCAAGTCTGTTCAATATAAATTATTATAAATAACCAATCGAGTTTCGTCATTTAGCATCGTAATTACCGAGCAATAATTTACAATTAGGATTTTTGCTAAATTGAAGACTCGGAGAAACATTCTGTATTGTTACCTGTTAAATTAGCGAAGAAGGCGTGACTTAAAAGGTGCCCGAAGCGCAAGGTTCTTTTTGCCTTTTTTAATTCTGCAGAAAACTCGTTAGTAGAAGTTTTAGAGAATTTACAAAAAGAAAATATAAGAATAATGAGATCTATATTTGGCTAATAAATATAAGTTTAATTGGTTTGATATTTTGATTAAGGCAAAACTGTTTTATGACTATCAAGAAACAGTATAAAACTTTCTTATTGATTGGTCTTAGTATACCCAACTCAAATGTGAGTATTCATTTAACGACAGGTTGTAAACCATGCAGATTATACTGATGTTGCTTTCAAAGCATTAAATGTAACTACATAATCTCGTATAACCGGTGCATGATAATTGCATGACATGGTATAACAAGCGTTACGGATCGTTTTGTATTTTATATTGGACATATTTGTATAAATAAATTTCTTTTAAATAAGTATTCTCTTACAAATCGTGCATGAAAAATTTGAGTAAATCATTTTCGTATAAAAGATTCACGTGAGGCCGCCACGGACGCTACGTTTATTGCCATTATTTATTAACGATTTCTTTATTGTATGGAACCACATAAATGCTCGATAGGGTTTGCGATGAGCTTCAAAGGAATTTTTGAGGTATCAGTTATTTTGTTTACTTCCATCATATATGTGCTATTATTTTGAATTATTGGAAATTGTCAACCTATTAGATTATTTTATGTAGGTATCAAAGCCTGGACGTTATTGCCTTTTTATCTATTAATAGGTGCGCACTTTGTGTACATGTTCCGATTTAAATAGAAATCTAAAGAGAATACTAGAAGGTATCATTTAAAATATAGGGTATCGTTTAACTGATGTAAATGATTAACGTAGTAGTCAACATTTAAATTAATTTACAAAATTCCCTGTAACAATTGTGATCTTTGCTATCTTGGCCAAACGTCTCTAAATTACAGTGTAAATTCAATTCACACAAAAATGATATACTAATGTAATGTTAAAATGGAGTTTTATAAAATCAAATTTGATGGCACAAGAATTTATCTTAATCTTAAAATGTTAAGTTTGATTTTCCTATATTTTGGTTTAATTTTTATTTTTGTTTAAATAAGATTTGGAATTCTCGTATTAGAGGTTTTTTCTTGTTTTGAAAGTCAAAGAGAGAAGTCATGCCTGTATATAAAGAGTTAAAATATTGAAATAAATAAAGATTATTAAAAGTTTCACAGTTTTATTAAAATACAACCTGACAATATTGTTTCGACAGCTATGCTGTCATTATCAAAGGTAATATAATTATAAACAAACACGTTGCTAAGGTAGATACAAAATAGGTAACTAGATAAAATAATAATAATAATCATAATTAAATATCTAATACTTCCAGTAACGGAGAATTACTGAGCTCAAGTATTTTGTATCTACCTTAGCGACGTGTTTGTTTATAATTATATTACCTTTGATAATGACAGCATAGCTGTCGAAACAATATTGTCAGGTTGTATTTTAATAAAACTGTGAAACTTTTAATAATCTTTATTTATTTCATGATTATGGAGTTCCGCAAAATAAGGCTGGAAACAATAAAAATGTTAAAATATTATTGTAAATAAAAGTGACTAGTTGAAAATTAAAGTTATTAGAATATTATCGAAAATATTAAATTGTATTTTATATTACCATTAGACTCAAGATTGCAGGAAAATGTAAGTGTCAAATCCAGAACGAAGAGCTAAATAAACATTTTCCAATATATGTAAATTTAGATCTAATAAAACACCGTAATAACTTGTATTTTTGTTTGTTATCCAGAAATAAATTAAATTTTGCAATGATAGAATGTGTCAATAAAGAAAATATTTCATAATTGTTCCCACTAGTTCTGAAACTATAAATAAAACCAAACAAAAAATGCTTCCATTTAAAGGCAACCTATTTAAAATTATTTTAGAATTAGGACTTATTGATCTTCAAGGATTAATGCGGAATTTAACAACATAAATACCATTCTGTCTTAATGGCCTTAAACTATAACGGGAACTTCTTGACCGGCTAGCTCGCGGTATTAATAAGAAGTCCCGCTATTTTAAAATGTATAAAGAAAACATTAAGCTGAAACTTTACTTATTGTTGAATCATTGAATCATCAGCCCGAACATCTAGTAACGCTTGTGGTGCATACAACATTTTATTTTTACGTGAATATATTGTACTAGTAAGTAGAAAATTAGTCCAAGGACGTTGTTTATATATTTATAAAGCTAAAGCTAGCCATTTTTATGTTTGTCGGATGGTAACAACTTTCACTAAATTCTCAATAGTCAAACAGAGATATGACATTTAAATTTAAATGTTTTTGTTGTTGTTACCGACATGAAAACAAAAAAGTGCTTGGTGGACAATGTGTAGTGAGATGCTCGTATTTCAGGCATTTAGGGCACTGTACTGGTTAAGATTTCAACTAAACCTTTGTAGTTGATTGCAGTTGATAGAGGACCCGCCTGGTCATGGAGTCTTTGCCAGAGGCACTGGTTTTTTGCCAGTTGAAATCCCTTACCACCGAAATAGGAGAAGTAATCTCCGGTGGTTAGGGGAACGTTAATCAGGGCGAATATGGACTTATCGGCACCTATTCTTTGCTGAATTTGATTAAGTGCATGCACCGTAGGTTGGATATCCATAGAGGAATTGGATAATGTTGCAAAGTGTCTTAATGATGTAATCCCTTTGGTCGGGGAACAGATTTACAAAGTAGGTAACGAAGAAGCGTATGAAGTTTTCGCTGTGGCCAAATGCTGAGTCATCAACGTTTTTGAGAAGAGCGGTGATCTGAGAATTTATTAGCTCTGCGGGGCGGGCGGTTTGGCATTTGGGTTCGGTGGGTCTTTAATACTTGGGTGTGGGCTGGTTGTCGCTATAGCTGCTTGTAGTAGACAATCTGCAGTGATATGGTCGTATTGCAGGCATTTGGGAAATTGTAGATCCATTACAAATCCAGAAGCAGTCGTAGAGAATTTAATGGGTTCTTTGGAATGCAATGGGCGTGCATAAAGTTGTTGTTGATGAAGGCGTCGTGGGATGATGATATGTAGTTGCAGTCGCAGATAGCGCATTTGAATATGATTCAATGAAATGTGCCCTTGTTGTCGCTACAGGCAGGTGAGCTGCTGTAGTGGACCATCTGTAGTGATATGGACGTATTTCAGGCATTTAGGACACTGAACTGATAGAGATTTCAACTAAACCTTAGTAACTTTTGAACTTTTAAACCTTTGTAGTTGATGGCAGTTGATAGAGGACCCGCCTGGTCAGGGAATCTTTACCAGTGGCACTGGTTTTTTGCCAGTTGAAATCCCTTACCACCGAAATAGGAGAAGTAATCTCCGGTGGTTGGGGGAACGTTAATCAGGGTGAATATGGACTTATCGACGCCTATTCTTTGCTGAATTTGATTAAATTTTGATTCCATTAAAGTGTGGATAACTCGGGATTTGATGTACTTCATCCAGAAGATCGGCCAAGATTTTGTTCTTGCATCTGAGCATCGTTATGCTTGATGCGGGACAATCTGGACTTTTTCATTTCCGTCATACATTTTAGCTTTTGCCAGAATTTGGACCGTTTCTGTGATCTAGAGCAATGCGCCTCCCGAAACCTGACCGTACGCAGGAAAACGAGGGCGTTGAGGCGGGTCCACTGCCCAATGCACTTCAATTGTCCAAATTCGTGGATCACGCGCGAAACAACATTGCAAAGACTCGTTATTTGTTGTGTTGCAACACACTTGTACGCAAACATATAGTTTCTTAATGATTCTAATCGCTATTGAACGTAACGATGGCTCCGATTGCAAAGTAAACCGCTGAGCGGGTGTTATAAACTATAATGGCCGCTTATAATGCCCGGGTTGTTATGAACTTGTTTATATAGTTGGTATCACAGGTATACAGAACGAATAATATGCAAGTTAAATATAAACTATTTTAGAGCTAAATAGAAAATTATATATTACTTGCTGTATACGATTTCTGCAGAAACGGTAGTTTTAGATTAAACCTCGCAACTGTGTCAACTCAACAAATATTTGCAAGTCAAATAAAGTAAAAAAATGTTGCGTATATTTAACATTGTCTTTAACTAAAAAGAAAAGAAAATAATTCTTAAAAAGATTAAAAGATGGGCAATCATTTATGTAAAGAAGGATGTTGTATAGTACGTCTTCTTGAGGTATGTACGTATCTTGGACTCGATAAAAACAATTGATGTTTTAGATGCCGCTGGTTGGTTTTTCGAAGGACAGCAGATAAACAAAACCGAATCTTTCAGTAAGGATAACAAAAAACCGCCTAAAAGAGAATTCTGCAATTAATTAAAAGATTATCACTGTAAACTAAAGCATACCAAAATGGATGCTTCAATATCAGCTTCAGAAATACAGGTCCGGAGGGATATAAATTGCTTTTTGTATTCAGATAAGGTACTCCTACAAAACAAGCAGTTGATAAAATTTAACCTAATAAATAAATTAGTTTAGAAACAAATATATCTAGAAATGCAGTGATTAAATACCAATCAAATTATCAAAACAATCGCCTACGTGAAACCAAAGTGGATCCACAGAAAATAATTAAACTTCCACCCACTTAAAACCTCAAAGAGGGAAATTATAATTCAATCTTGAGAAGTGAGGAAAGCACAACACTACTTGTTCCAAGCGAAACCGTAGCCAAACTGGTAAAACAGGGAATTAACTTTCGCAAAGTTAAAAAAACGATGATAATCACAATTTACCAATGAAGAATCCCAAACTGAAGCATAACTAAATATGGAATAGTCAATAAAAATGTCTAGTCAAAAGCATGACCAAATATGGAGTTACAAATTGGTAGTAACACAATCGGGAAAACCCTTCTAAGAAGAAAATTTAAGGTTAAACTTGAAAGTGAGATCGAACTGTAGAGAAGCCCAAGAAAAATTGTAATAAAACAACTTAATGCTTGTAATCCATTAATTCTATGAATTAAAAACTATTAAGAAAGCAAAAACAAAAAAAAATCAATTCATATTACATGATTAAGATTTGTCTTAATTCAAAAAGATATTATTGTTTAATAAATTCTGATGAAAAATTGTTGATAATGTAACGAAAAGAGCTAGAGCGATGGGGATTCAATCTATCTAAAAGAAGTAAAAAAACACAAATGAAGAAGGCAAATTCAACGTGGGGAATATACCTATATATTTTTAATAATTAGAAAATTCAATACACTATTCGATAGGGCACAAATAGCTTCGTATTTCCACCTACACATATTCGATTCACTGAGAAAAGCCATAAACACATATATGTATACTTTTCTCACAAAGAACCGAACTGATAGTCCAAAAAACCATTCACAAGACAAAAAGTACAAAAAGAATTTAAGATTTCCAATTGTCAAAGTCTTTTATCAACTTTGTTAAATATAATGTTATCAAAAATATTCAAATACAGGTATAAGAAAAGTATTAGCAAATTTCAACTAATTAAAGTTCATACTTTGTTAGTTAGACTCATCACCCGCTAAATTAAGTTTATGGTAGATACCATGCACTGCACGATACTGATTTGTGTCTAATGAGGCATTATTGATGTTTCAGTTAGGACAACTGTGGTGAATTTATAGATGAATTAATTTGTATAATGTCATACAAATATACCAATGGGTAAATGGTATTGACCAATTGATAAATTGATTCCAAGATATTTCCATTCAATAATCAACTCAAAAAGTTAAATTCAAAGCTTTGTTTAACCAAGAACCATAAAATAAAGTCTCCTAAATATAATCTGAACGAACGTTAAACGTTAAAGTCATTTTATGTTCACTTTATGTTACGGCCATCCTCTCCTTAACTACTTTATAGGTACATTTACAATATTGAATTCCTAATGTGGAATTACCATAAAGGTCCAGTTCAATATTTGCAACATTATTACCATCACGCTAAGCTACTGCTACATAAACCCCAGGTGTAAATTTTATGCCTTTAAAACAAAACGCGGGAATAATTCAGACGTCGGGATTGCACACATTTCCACTGCTTAGAATTTCCTCGGTTGTTAATTTTGCAAGAGCGTGTATGTGTGTGTGTATATAACTACTATATATCCCATTTGTAAATTGGCTAATACGGCATTGTGGATTCAGTGAGAAAGGCTTGAACTAATTTTGAGACAAGATTAATTACATTTTTAGACCACAATAACATTACTCCTACCTTTTCGGAATGTTGACACATCCACGAAATTAAACCTTTACTTTCCGATTAAATGGATAAAATTAATAACACTAGCAAAGTTGAGAACGTTTACTCTCTTGTAAAGATCGTTTAATAATGTATGAAAAGGAGAAACTTTTCTTCTAATACATGGATAGAGAGGAGGAAGTTTTAGAAGGTTTACCTTAAATTAGCTCTTCATGAAATATGTAAAAAGGGCCTTAAAGAAACTTAAACAAGTATTTAAACTAAACCACTTAAAAGTACTTTATAATATATAAACGGTAGTAAAACTCGTTGGAAGCATTAGAAGTCATCGCTAGCTACGATTAAAGCTTCTGGATATTATGTCTACTCTTTACGCCACCCACGCGAGTAAAACTGGTAAAACACTTAAACAAAACCGAACAATAAACAAGTTGCAAATTCCGAAACCCGCCCGTAAATACTTCACTTGCGCGCTGTGGGGGAAAAAGAGAGAAGGAGATACAAAAAGATAAGTCACCGACTTGGAAGAAAAAAAATAGATAGTGGATACTACGCACGCAACGTCGAAGCTCAACCGATATGTATACGGTATATATCGTATAATACAAAACAACACACGGCGACTTTCGCAGTCGGTAACCAAGAAGAAGAAGAAGAAGAGAAAAGAAGAAGCAGCTGATTTATCTGTAAAGATCTGCGAGTTTACCGGACCCGACCACGCGATTGCCACAGGCCTCTCCACATATATAAACAAGTTTATACCACTAACATATTCACAAACGTTCAAGTTGTTACTTAGCTATCTCCTCAGCGATCTCGTAAAATAAATTAAGGTAATTAAGAGAATCATGTCACTAGATTCCCCTCTAATGATATGTTGGACCAGATGAATCTTACTCTTTAATTATTCAAAATCATGTACGGATGTATTTCTACAAGACATACACAAACTTCAATTTGTAATTAAATGCTGAAATGGTATTAAGGCCCAATAAAATATTCATTGGAAGATGCTTCCAAAGAAACTTGAAACCGATTGATTTATTACAAACGAGAAAATCTACTGGAGCAGTTATTCGTATGTATTTCGATAATGAGTTATTGTGGAAATCTTGAAATGAAATGACATTTAGGTACTGAAATACAACCTCGGTAGGGGCTTCGGCAGCAAACTCCATGTAAAGTTTAAAATTTATTGTTGCTGAAGACCAGACTTTTTGAACGTTTTTGGCAATAAATTCACAAAAGATGTATCTTCATCGATTGTGCATTCGTGAACGTGAACATGCGGTTAAAGAAATTCGTGGAATGTACCAATTTATAAATCTTTGATCGAAAATGAGATATTCAGTCTTGTATGTATATAATGGTTAGGAAAATAAACTCTGAAATTGTTTTTAACACAACAGAGCCGAATTAAAGTTGCAATATTGAATTTTTATCAAATTCAGTTATTGAGATTATACAATTTGTTTGTGATTAATTGTTATTAAAGTGCTTTGTTACTTAAACATTATTATTCACAAACTAAAGACGATTGCTCATATCAATCTGCCGGTTAACTGACGGATCCAGTTATCGGCTCCCAAGACGATGTACTCTTAGTACAGCATTCAGGAGTTTCCAGAGTATGACAACCTGTAGTCCGGTTGGATAAGTTGCTATATTATGTTTGAGTTATTTTCTATGAAATGGACATTCACTGAGCTATAACTTCACCTATAACCACACCTATACCCTCTCTTATAATCTCATCTATAACGTAGTATGTTATAAGTTAGAGATAACTTCTCCTATACCTGACTTATAGCTTAACCTAACGGAAGTTATCATCTGAGTTATATCTTAACCCTTAACTTAATCCATCCAATCTACAACCTAACCACGAACCTTTACCTATAAGCTGATATATAACCTCAGCTATAAAATGAGTTATAATAAAACCTATAACCATAGCTATAAGCGGACTTATAATAACCAAACCTACAACCTCCAGCCTAACCTACAAATCTACGTCGAAAATAACCTATAACCCTATATCCTGACATATAACCTTATTTGTGCCTAACCTATAACCATATGTAAAACTCAACTACGGTCACAGTCACAGATAAATGAATATTTACATGATAATTTTATTTACTGGTCTTAAGTAGGCAAATTTATTTACACCTTGTAACATGGGCTACTTTAATTGAGAGTTCAATTAGCACTTAAGCACTTAAAGCAACCATTGTTACAAAGTGTAAGTAAATTTGCCTACTTTAAGACTAACAAATTAATTTGTTTATGACTGTACCACCCAGCCTCTAACAATGGCCTACAATCCGACCTGTAACATGACTTATGGAATGACGCGACCTATAACTTGAGGTATAACTCGACCTATGACCTCTCCTATAATTTCAGCTATAACCTTACCTGTAACACTCCTATAATCAATCCCACCTATAACACTCCTATAATCAACCCCCCTCCCTATAATCTGACCTATAATCAACCTCACCTGGAACCTGAACTATAACTTGATCAATACCATGAGCGTTAATTTGACCTAACTTTACCTACACTCTAACCTAACCGATGCCCTTTTATGACACCTACAGCCTATAAAATCTGACCTATGGTCTGTACTACAGCGCAACCTACAACATCAACCCATACGTTCATCTGTGACCACATTTATAACTTGACCTGTAACTTGAGCTATAACCTGAGCTAGATATTGTGCTATTGCTGTTTGATTGATTCTTGAGCGATTTCTTTATTGCACTTTCCTCATGCGCACTGGGTATGTGCCCCAATCAATGTAGCCTATTCTGTCTTGTTGTGTCTTTTATAGAATTTTCTTTGTATATTTCAATTAGCTCCTGGTTTCTTCTCATTCTCCTAACTTCACCTTGCTTGATTCCTGCAAATATCCTTCTGTGTATCTTTCTTTCCCACACTCCAACAGTTTTCTTTCATCTTCTTGTAATACCACCTAAGTCTCACTTCCAAAGGTGATTACTGGGTGAATTACGGGCTAGCCCGTAAAAATTATTACGGGCTCTTTATCATCCAGTACCATAGCAACATACATATAGGTTTAAAACATTCATATGTCTTACGTATTCTACTGCACTGCTTCAGTAAATGAAAAAAGTATTTATTAAAGATTTACAAGTCAGTATATCATAAAACGTTGTACAATGCTCGCGCTTTACACGTACCCTACGTGCTCGCGCGTAAAGTTCTTTTAGCGTAACGGTCTTGCAATGTAAATGACTATAAAGCAGTTATTTTTATTTACATCTTATGTAACCACTTCCAGGTTCTGCTTAAGTTTTTTAAAGGTGTACCATTATCATATACTACGATTTATGCTCATTTATCTGTAAACCCACTTCTCTAGAACTTGGTATTATTTTCTGTAATAGTCCTTTAACTGCTCTTTAGTTTTTGATAAAATTACTAAATCATCTACATATGCAAGGTTTTGACATGAATTTCTGAAAATGGGACTACACTTCTCAAAACTATTTCTAAAACAATTGTAAAGATCGTGAAGTATAATGCCCCTGTTTTAATCCTTTATTGGTCTGGATATCTCTTAAGCACTGCCCATTGTACATTACTGGGTTGTTGATATTTTTAATGTCATTTTGATTAATTCTATAATTTCTTTAGGGCACCCCATATCCTTCACAGCCTTATATATTTCGGCTCTTATTATGTGGTCCTAGGTTTGTTTGAAGTCCAAAAAGAGTGAATGAAGTATTATATTTTTCTTTTCACACTTTTCTTTTACTTGTCTTATTACAAATATATGATCGATTACTGATTTCCCCTTCTTAAAGCCTGCTTGATATTCTCGGACTTTATTTAGTGCGTCTTTCCTTTTTTTTTATTGTTTCTTTATTTAGTGTTGATTTCCTTTTTTATAGATAAGTTGTATCCTTGACTTTGTCTATTCTATCGGCATTATCGTTTCTCTTTACACATTTATAATTATATTATATATGACTTCTGCCAATCTGTTACCCACATGTTTAATCAGCTCAATTTGGATTCCATTTGTATACCTGGTCTTGTTTTTCTTCTTCTTGATTATTTATTCCACTTTCTTATGCTATAACTTGACTACTAAATTCATATTTAACCTGACCCACGCTACATAACTTAACGTATAGCCTTTAACATGATGTATAACATGACCTCTTTTAATCTCTCCTACAATCTCACCACTATCCTGACTTGAACATGACGTATAACTTGACCTTTAATCTAAGCTCTAACCTATCCCATAACCCAATCTATAATCTGACTAACATGACCTATAACCCTACCCTTAATCTGATTTATAACCTGACCTATAACATGCCGTATAACCTGATCTATAATATATGACCTGATCTAACTTGACCTATAACCTAACCTAAATTCTAACCTGGCCTATAACCTGACCTATCACCTCCTCCGTACTCGCTCCTACAAACTCAAGACCTACAACTTTACCTCTGTCCTGGGCCACAACCTGACCTGAACCTGGCTAATAATGTGGTCACATATAATTTGGCTTATAACCAGAACTCTAACCAGACCCATAACCCAACCTATACTCTGACTAACAATAATTGTTTGTATAACCATAGTCAATTGTAGAACATTATTAAAGAATTGATATCTACATGCTACGTTATACATTTGTGTTTTAAATGAGGTCTTGTTGGAACCAATACGTCTTTAAGATCGAGCTATAAATACCAGAGATAGAATTTGAGCCACTCTATGTAAATGCATGAGATGATATTTAATAGAATACTGGATATTTTATTCTCCCTGGCATTTTATTCTCCCGAAGGATAGGCCACCCATTTATACTTGATGAATTGCACGTAAATTTTCAAATGTGGTCATGGTTGGCCTTGCTCCAGCTGTAGATATTTTATCTTTTTGAAATATCGTTAGAGGATTTTGCTTTATTTCACTTCTCGTACATAAGTTAATTTATTATGTTGATTAGATATAATAAAACTTTTTAGGTTAATTATTCCACCAATTTTGGTAACCTACTACGACTCTGCTAATATCATTCGTTAATCATTTATCTTGGAAACGTAGTTCTAATTTTTGTTTCGTTGTAACTCTGCTAAATTTGGTGTAGATTTGGTGGACTTTGTAAATGAGATAAAAGACGTCTTTCCTTTTCCCGGCTTCGGTTTTGGGAGAAAAGCTTACACATAGTTCTGTCAGTACCGAACACCCTTTCTGAAATTGTCGATTTTAGAAAATGCAATCGCATTGTTTGCCACTTGGTTAGTCAAGATTTATTATTAAGTATTTTGAGCAAAAATTAGCATGTAAAAGATAAATTTGGAAGCTTTTATTAAACGTTTTGTTTTACTTGTTTCCGATTGTTTTTGTTTATCTGATTTTGTGTCTCTGAAGTTTTCACTCAGCTATTGGATGTGAAAGCATCATCAGCATCTGTTGAAATAACTATTTCTAACTTTGGGCTGGTACATGTTCCACTTACGCAACTGTCTCGGAACTGAAATAGCGGCAAAGCTTATATTTCTCTTAAAAATTGTATTCTTAATTTACTGTTAAGATTCAGCATAAAAAATAGAATTAAAGACTATGTTGAATTTCCCAGAATTCCAAATGTTGCTAAAGCGAAGAAAACAAAAGTGAACGTTATGACTTCTAGTACAAAATGAAATTTCTAAGAACAGAAGTACGTTTCTGAAATTCCTCTTTACGGCTTTACTTAAATCGGTGAAAATACAGCTACTTGTTAAAAATCATAATATAAACTCAAACGCCAAACACTGGGACTTTTATTTCGAAACCCCATCCATCAATATTTCAAAATAAAAATAATAAAAAAATATTCAAAGAGCTATTCAATTTTTTCTGCATTAATTTTCATTCTGTGATCGTTCCGTGATTTGATTAGGCTGATGATCCCTCATTCCTATTGATATTCCATTCGAATCAGCAATTCATATTCCTAATGTATAACACTGGAGAAGAGAAACCAGAGATATTGTCCAATAATCCTGAATTTGTTTAACCTTTAATATTCCAATTTAAATATTTATAAACTTTTTTAATGAAATTTCACAATCGTTCTAACCTGTACGTGTACACTTGTACAGCCATGCTGCTGCTTCTAACATTTTTATTATTAAACATCGGCAGGAATCGATCACACACCGACAATACATAACATAACCTATACGTGAAGGTGCTGATTAATTAGCTGATAACGTGACTTTAGACGACAACAATAGCTGTAGTAAGCTGTACACATTATAATAAAATCAACCGTTTAATCTGGTATTTTATTTATTTTCTGAAACAAAGTGTGGGTTAGACGTGATTAAACTACTGAAAGCAACCCAGGGAGTAATAATAATACCCATTTCCTTCTTTCAAAACAGGCAATACAACAAACAGCAAACGACCGACAAGAAGTCAGACTGCTTTGAACTCCAAATCACAACACAATGATCAGAAAATGTGTGAGTAGATATATGAGTAATCCCAATGGAGGTGGAATGAGCGTGTATAACAGCAGCTCATGGAATAAGCAGTGTTAAAGGAGGGAGTGGGCTAAACAATAAGAGAAACATAACCATCAAATTAACTCGTAAACGGAGCCGGCTTCCATTCATCATCTTATATGTATAGTATACATACATTCTTTAAAATAAAAGTACATGTATGAATCCCCTTAATTTGCATATTTATTACGAAACGGACCACTGTACATTAAATCCGGGACCACGGAGGGAACAAAAGGCTTGAAAACAAAACCAGACAAAGAAAAACACGACATTAGCGGACTTGAATTTTAATTCAAAAAAAGTATAGAAGAAAACAGACAATAAGCGTTTTATATTTTCCCTTCTTTTTTGTATGTGTAACTACCTCAAGCTCAAGAATGAATACATTTTTCTTCATTTTGTTTACTTTGCAAAAGTGGATTTTTCCATTGCCTTAATTTAAGATCGCTACTAATGAATATTTTTAATTTATGTTTTAATCATCGCGGAAACATTAATTCTACCTGTTACCTGTTTCTACAATTTAAGAAATTGAGAGTCTATCAATCCTTTTATTTATATGGTACATTTATGGTCAAGGTTAAAAGCAAAGGAATGTAAAAATATACTACAAGGAAGAATTGATTGGGGAAGTTATAAAAATCATTAATGGTCCCTGAAATTTCAACCGATGAGTATACAGCGAGAGTTAACCCGGTTGGTCCTGCAGCTATAAGAAACTCTACTGCAATTAATAGTTTTCCCAATTGGCATCCACTACACTATATCTCTGCATTGTTTCAGTCGATTTCTCGAAATTAACAGCGACCAGCAGAAACTTGAAAGCCATTAAACATTCCTAGTATGTTGTTGGGCATTTAGTGACTGGAAGTAGTTGCAGTAGACGACCGACAAACCACGACAAATGGTGGAGGCGCCAGGTATCGATTATGGTGTACAAGCAAAAAATCGTTTTCTTGTAGCAAAAATTGCTGAAATGATACTAGACGCCTACTGACAAGTCAAGATTATGTAATTCGTAATTTTAACAATCTGCGGTGGAAGAATTGAAGTTGTACTGCACAACAAAAGAATATGCAGAGATAAAATTGGGAGCATAAATGGCGTGTTGCTCATAATTCAACCAAGGGGACAATCAAGGCGATATTGTTAGTAATTGAAACCCAATCAAGTTTTACACAATTAAGTGGCATGCCTTAAAAATGATATTTTATGCAATGAAAGTAGTAGTAGTAGTGTGGTGATAATGAACACGTTACTACGTGCAATGCTTAATCACAGACGAATAATACCGCAAGTAAGGAAATACTAATACACACAATGGGCGCGTCAAATGCAATGAAGAACTTATCAAGAGCAGAATACCGCAACTGTCCATACGTTTAATCAGAATTATTGCAAGTGCATAACCGTGCCGTGAATAGTTAAAAAGCTTATCGGGCAAAATAAAGATTGTATTGTGTACAATAAACACATGGACGGAATGTAAACACGGTAAGGGCATTGCGGTAAAGAACCAAGACTAGGTCTTACAAGCCGAAATCATTGCTAGAAGACCAAATTGTGAGTAATAACCATCATAGATGACATAATAATGATTATATTGTACATAAACATAATACTGATGTATGATATTCTGTGTTCAATTAAATTCACGAACAAGTATCGCAGTGATATTTGTCATGAATTACTTATGAATTATATACTGCTGTCATAACGTACTGATAACATATACAGCTGAAGTACATATATAATTATTACATAATTATTATTTTTCGAGATCACCGCCTATTTGCTGTAATAATAAAAAATAATAAACCTATGTGGGGTTTAGCGTCCGGCAGTTATAGCACTGCGATCATAGGAGTAGTGTCCGTCATGTGATCATATGATACACGGTTGTAAGAAAAATAGGTAAATCATAGTAGTAGCCGTACCGTACATAACCATAATTTTGAGAAGTAAGAATTGTAACTTGCGTAATCAGCACAGCAAACATAGTGTGAGATTGTACTATACCTCAAGATTATACGCAACACGGCTGTCGAAAGTAATGCGTGAGCAATAGCATAATCGGTATAATGTTATGCGCAATGGAAATACGTGTTACACGCATGAAATGCATGAATGATATCTTATTATAAGAAGACCGTGCCGTGTGTAATTAGCATCATACACAGAAACCTAAATAACGAAGACCATATCGTGTACAGAAGCTATAAAATATACAAGTTGTTATGTACATGAAAGAAACAATGTTTTTAGTCGCGTGGTATTAGAGCGTGTGGTACAATATTGATCAGGTACGGCACGGTATGTGTGTTCAAGTCAAATGACTGCCAGAAAAGTGAGTTGTGAAATATTATTTTCAACTGTGCCAAAAATAAAATTAATAGAAAAATAATTAATATCTTCTTCAAAATAAAAAAGAAAAAAACTGATCGCACTCTTCAAAATGTCTATAGCTAAGTTTAGATTCAAATTATGCTAATCATTAAACTGGTATCCTGTCCAGCAACTCATAATGCAGAATTATAATGCACTCACGTTCAACTAAATCTCAAATTAGCCTACCGCAGTGCTCTGCTGCAGCTGTTAAGATAAGATAATCAAACCTCCTAAGAGAACTTCTTATACGTCTATTTTGTATCGGATATTATACCTACTAATGACACTAAATGGCAGAAATGCGGAAAGTAAAGATTACCGTCCTGTAAAATTGTGTGTACACACACAAGTTGACTAACTACCTTTTAACAGTTTTAATATAAATTAGAACGAAACGAAAAAAAGACTCTCCACAAATTACCTTGACAGAAATGTTTTTAAACAGAAGACTTAACCAGTTAATTGGCTTTTACGGTTAGGCGATTATGTTGCACATTAAGTCAGATCAAGTTTTGTGATAAAAATCTTAAGAGAACATCATTTCACTCTGAAATTGTCAATTTTATATCTCGGTTATTTAAATTCGAAAACGAAATGAAGAGAAAAAAATCGAAATTACAAAAATAACTTCAACCGTGTTACGCTTTACACGTACCGAAATTTTCCTTTAATATTCCTTATAAAGGAATTAAAAGAAGTAGAAAAATGTTAATAACCATAAACAGGATCATAAACATAATAAAACAGTTGTTAAAATGCAATAAACTTTCAGATTAAAACCAGAAAAAAAAGTGTTGTAGTAAGTATGTAAATGTACAAGAGAAAGAAGGAGAAAAAATAAAAACATTTAGAGAGTGTATAATATTATGCATGTGTGTATGTGTAATGTCAAATTTTTTCATGTAATACCGGTTTTGTGTTATTCAACATGTAAATTTATGTAAAATGGTTGGCTTTTTGTATATGAACCTTCCACACTAAACTTAATTGTTATATATTCACGACATGTAGGATATTCGCGAAAAGGATTTAAGCGTGCACACAACACCGAGCTTGCAAGATAATGGTAAAGCTTTAATTACGCAATGGAAAAATGAAATTTTCTTCAGTTACTTTTAATATTTTTTTTGTCACATAAATAATTTATCTCCGACAATTATATTTAAATGAGTTTGGATGCTAAAGCCGGATGTACGAACGTAGATTTAATTTTTATGATTCAAACATAATGTTGTTTATTGTTATCCGTTTATCTTACCCTTTTTCTAAATTCATTTTCAACAATCAATTTATGAAGTCTAATTGTAGGAAACCAATATAAGCAGAATAATATTAATTTTTGAGATATGCGTGTTATTAAGTATTCACGTTCCGTCCAAAACAATTCAAACAGCCATCATTATGCTGGTGACTTGTAAATTATATTTATTATTTCCTTTATCTTGTGCTTAATTATTTTACTTGTGCATGTATCATTATATAGCTTTTGTACGTAAATAAATGTATGTCGAGAAAGGTGGATGTAATTCCACCGCAATTCCAGTGATTTTAATGTAATTCCACATAACCATTGGAATTATTAACAAAAAAAAAGATCAAACCAATAAGAAAAGTAACTATGATTATAAATGCATTATAATTCCACCTACCATCGAAATTATGGTTACCGTGGTGCGTTAGGTGACTGTATATTGTAATTCCATATTCTATTAAAATTTTGGTAACCGTAGTACTGTAATTTTAGTACGTACGTGCATATATCAAGAAAGGTTGTTGTAACTCCACTGATGGTATTATAATTCCACATAACCATTGGAATTATGGTTAGCGTGGTGTAATTTAGTACGTAAGTGCGTAACATAGATGTAATTACATATATTTAATACGTAAGTGCGTTAGTTAGGTGGATGTGATTATACTGTAATTCCAGTACTTCTATAGTAATTCAATTTTCTTTTGAATTATGATAACTGTACTGTAACTTCAGTACGTAGTACGTGCGTGGATCAAGATAGGTGAGTGTAATTCCATTGATTGTTCCAATAGCTTTTACTGTAATTCCACTTATTGGAATTGTGGTTACCGTACTGTAATCTTAGCGCGTACGTGCATGTATCACGTACGTGAAGTGGGTGGCCGCCTGGTAAAGAGTCCAACTCTTGCTCGGGCGGGCCCGGTTCGATCCCCGGAATCTGCGAGAAGACACTTTTCTCGTCGATAAAGTATCAGTACACTTCGCCGTGCAGTCAGATGGGCACGTTAAGCAGTCGGTCTCGACAGCCACATAAAAATCTTTCTGTGTTTGTTAAAATAACACCGCCCTATACCACACACAAGTATGTATTTACTTCAGTGGTTTGACAATGTCAATTACAACTAACATTTATAACATACAATCAAGAAAAGTGGATGTAATTTCACTGTAATTCCAGTAATTGTATTGCTATTTAACTTAACCATTGGAACTATTATTATTTTAAGACCGTAAGTGTATATATCAAGAAAGATCGATCTAATTCCACTGTAATTCCAGTAATTCTATTGTAATTCCATCTTCTATTGGAATTATGATAACCGTATTAGTAAGTTTTAGTGCATAGTGCGTGGATCAAGAAAGGTGGATGTAATTCCGTTGACTGTTCCATAATTTTCATTGTAATTCCACTTAACTATTGAAATTATGCTTACCGTACTATCATCTTATTATGTATGTACGTGCATGCATCAAGAAAGGTGGATGTAATTTCGCTGTAATTCCAGTAATTGTATTGTAATTTTACTTAGTCATTGGAATTATGATTATTTTAAGTACGTAAGTGTATATATCAAGAAAGGTCGATCTAATTCCACTATAATTCCAATAATTCTATTGTAATTCCATCTATAATAACCGTACTGTACTCTTAGCACATACGTACACAGGATGTGAAAGATGGGTGTGATTTCACTGTAATACCAGTGATTACATTGTAATCCTACTTGACTTTGGAATTATAGTTACCATGGTGTAATTTTAGAATAAAAGTGCGTGTGGGTATATGTAATTGCACTGTAATTCCAGTAATTCTAGTGCGATTCCATCATCTATTAAAATTATGATAACCGCGCTGTTATTTTAATACGTTCGTGCATGTATCAAGAAAGATGTAATTGAAATGAAATGAAAGGATGTAATTCCATCGATTGTCTTGTAATTTTACATAAGCATATGAATTATGGTTACCAGACTGTAATGTTATTACGTAAGTGGATATATGAATTTCACTGTAATTCTAATAATTTTATTGTAATTCCATTTAACTATTGGAATTGTGGTTACCGTACTTTAATTTTAGAACGTAATGCATGGATCAAGAAAGGTGAATGTAATCTCAGTGTAATTTCAGTAATTGTATTATAATTTTACTTAGCCATTGAAATTATGATTGTTTCAAGTACGTAAGTACTTTTGGTCTTCGGCTGAAGAACTAGAATAGTACTATATAAGTTAATGCTTGCAAACAAAAATACAGAATATGTAGAGTAATTCTGATGTAATTCCATTAATTTTGATTGTAGTTCTGTTGGTTTGTTTGCAATAATTCGGTATATAAGGCAATTATATTGCATACCATATTTATACGTAAAAACTACAAATATTCCGCTATTGCCAGAATAAGAATGTTAATAATGTTACCATACCACTATAACTTACATGCAATGCATACATACTCATAATGTGTAATGCATGCAATTCCTCTCTCGCTAGAGCTTAGGCAAGCCTACATTTTTCTGTCTGCACTAATTTTCGTTATAATTTTGCAAACATCGTGCGCATATTCGATTTTGCTGCAAGTATTGCTACGTACTTCCGTAAGTACTGCTGTAATTCCAGGATTACGTTCTAAATTTAACATTTTCTAATTGCAATTCCGAATAATTGGTATGGTATGAGATTGCCATTTTTTGCTCAACACATATGTACTGCATGTACCACGAGATCATTTGAATTTATAATTAAAGTTGGCTGTGATTTTTAAATTAGATTGGCAACACTAACTGTTCACTTCACAGTTTGATTTGAATTGTCAAAGTGACGCTCCAAAATGTTTAATCTAGAACATAAAATTGCATAACCTCTAATTTACACAGCGAGTCAATTGGCAGGATCGCCAAACGTATAAAGAAATTCCCGCCTACTTTAATTGTAAATTTAAATGATCTCACGGTATCTAGTTGACGCATATATGACAATACGGGATGATTATAAGTAATTCCAGGATAATATGAGTAATTCTGCTTTGATATTCGTAATGATTATTCCATTAATACTGTGTGAGATGCGAAACGAAAGAATGAAGTAGAATAATTCATACAAATTTAGATATACGAGAGTGGTCTGAAAAGTTTCCGACCTAACAAAGATACACGGCATTTTTTCTCTAAATTTATTTTTATTTTTCTACATAGTCTCCTTGTAAGTCTACACACTTCTCCCAGCGATGCTCCCATCTCTTTAACCCGTCCAAATAGTACTCGGCGTTTTTCTCTGCAAAATAATTGTTCACGAAGGTGATTGCCTCCTCATTTGACGAAAATCTCTGTCCTCCGAGCGCAATTTTTAGTTGAGGGAACAAAAAGAAGTCGCTTGGGGCTAGATCTGGTGAGTAAGGAGGATGGTCAAGCAGTTCAAACCGTAATTCGTGGATTTTCGCCATGGCAACCGCGGAGGTGTGAGATGGCGCATTGAATTGGTGAAACAGGATTTTTTTTCTGCAAATGTGGCCGTTTTTCCGCAATTTCTGCCTTCAGCTTTTTCAAGTAATGATGCGTAGTATGCTCCTGTAATGGATTTTCCTGTTTGAAGATAATAGATTAAGATAACTCCATGACTATCCCAAAAAACAGTCGCCATCATTTTCCCAGCCGACATAACAGTTTTTGCTTTTTTTGGAGCCGATTCCCCCTTCGCAGTCCACTGTTTTGACTGTATTTTTGTTTCGGGCGTATAATGGTGTATCCAAGTTTCATCTACAGTAATTAATCGGCGCCTAAACTGTGCCAACAGAGCGTTGGAAATGTTCATTCGAACACGTTTTTGGTCTAACGTGAGCAAACGCGGCACTCAACGCGCGGACAGCTTTCTCATGCCTAAATCTTGATTCAATATGTGACAAACACGTTCTTTAGACATATTCATAGCCTCTGCTATCTCTCTCACTTTAATTCGACGGTCGTTCAGCACCATTTGGTGAACTTTAGCGATGTTATCGTCAGTGGTTGCAGTATTTGGACGTCCCGAACGTTCATCGTCTCCCAAGATGGTACGGCCACGTTTAAATTCAGCTGCCCAAAATTTCACTGTGGTAAATGATGGCGCAGAGTCCCCATACACAGAGTCCAACTCATCTTTGATTTGCGTAGGCGTATTGCCTTTCAAAAACAAATATTTAATGACAGCTCGATACTCGATTTTTTCCATTTTCACAAAAACACTCACATCGACTCACTCAAACGATTGTCAAATAACAACTGCGCGTCCAAAATGGCTGAAATTTTGGTGAGAACCTGTTAAAAGATGCACAACTACATTCCCTAGCTTTTATTCTGCTGCCATCTTCACGTTAAGGTCGGAAACTTTTCAGACCATCCTCGTAGGAAATGTCAAAATTCCACAATAACCACACTGCAATTCTTTTGTAATTCCACTGCAATAGTGTTAATTTTGCCCATTTCTTTGTAACACCAATGCCAATTTTAATTATCTACATTATATTATAAAGAATGTCTAATATTACTAATATCAAATTGCATTATAATATGGTAAGAATTGTGCTAATGCTAATTTAATTAACACAAATTAAAAGCATGCAATGTTATGTAATTGCGAAAAACATGGCTGTCATTGCTGTCACTATAATTCTAAAAACCTATAATCACCGAACAGATTTCGTGTAATTGCATTAACAAAAATTTATTTTAACACGCCAGCCAGTATGGTAGCAATTTAATGTAATAATTCATGTAATGGTACACTGTCCGAAAATAATTCTGTAATTGTAGGCAATCACTTAAGATTCGATACTATTGTTATATCCACATTCTTCATACACGCAATTCCAACTGTAATTTGACAGAACCGACAATTCGCATTTCGGCTAATTAGTGCAATAATTAGTTTAAGTTAATTCATTTGGTTGTAAAATATAGAACACTGTTTTAGTTTTCTGAATTAGATTTCTGCTGATGATATGTTAAGTAGTATGATTGATAAATTTTTAATTGTACGGTTATCTCAGAAAAATCCCATTAATAGCACTGTAATTCCAAGATATGTAATTTCTAAAAGACATCTATAATGCTTCCGACCTTCTGGAAAAAACTACAACAGCTAAGCTCTAGTATCTATAAACCGAAATAGTAATATGCCACTGTAATTCGATTAAATTCATTGTGATTCTGCTGATTCATTTGTAATGGAAAAACACACTGTAGAAATTTTGGAGTTGCCATTCTTGTTCAGTTACTACTTTTTTACTACTAATTCTCCGAGTAACATTGTGTTATATATCAATGCAGTACATGTAATTCCAGCATTGCAGCTGATTTCTATTACTATTATTGCAATTCTTATACAATCACTATTATTTTAATGTCGCTAGTAGAACATGTATACACTTTTATTATCTATATATCTTAACTAATTCTTGCAAAATTACTAGTATTCGCTGTAATTCCATTAACACAACTCTCAAGAATACACATAGTGTCATGTACTGCTATAATTGAATTGCGATTCTCATTACATCCATTATAATTATAGTATTCTAACCATTTGCATTTATTATGCCTACGTAATAACGAATGTACATATATGGGCAATGCCGCGTAATTACTTCATCAGAATTACACGAAATCCATTCGGCAATATTTCGTTTTTTCCCATAAAAGTGAAGTCTATTCAAATTGGGTTTGGAAAATAATATTTACTTCTTTCAGTCATAATTATGTCACGGACACGATTTTCCTCCGTGGCACATATGTTCGTAATAATAATGGCGTTTTTAAGTGAATAACCTACAATTTCATCAGTGTTTATGCATTATATAAATATATAAAGCGATAAAGAGTTTTTTGTTTAAGTAATATTAACAAAGAATAACAAACATAACAAACTCCATTTTATAATTTTTTTACTAGCCAACAAAAACTATCGAGATCAGTTTTGCGTCCCATCATTAAACCTAATTGTAGCTTTCAATTTTAAAATAATTTCACCACTTAATTCAGTGTTATTATGTTATTATATTTAAGTGAGAAAAAATTCAGACTGATGCACATTAATAAATAACAACGGTTTTCATTTTCTCTTCTAAATATATATTTCGAAATAGTCTGACATTTTTTATATCATCGCATTTCAATCAACTTTTCGAATGTACTACGGCTCAATGGATTTAAAAGAACCAATTTCTGCTGTTATATTTTTTGATCTTATTATTGGCTAAGGTAGGAAGGTAGCTTGATTTGATAACTTTTTCTTCCATTATAATTTAACAAAAGGAAGTAAATATAAAATCGAAAAAACGATCTTGTTATATATAAGATAAAATTTAATTAAGACCTCAACACTGTGTGAACTAAGAGATTGCATTATCATAATTAATCCGTCATTTTTCAAGAAATAAAAGCAGTTTTATATCCTGATCTAATTAAACGTTGTATAATGAAGTTCTTTTCAGAATAAAATTTGAATAAAATCTGTATTTTAAGCTGTGGTTGTGGTGAAATAATGTAGATTTATACACACACACACATATATAGATACCCACAAAGGTAAAACTATAACTTGTTAAAAGTAATGTCCCTTGTACTCTTGAGAGGTTTAGAGCTTTTTGTGTAGGAATTTAACATGTGTATCACACGAATATGTAGCACCAATGTTCAAATAAGTTTCACAATGATGTGTTAAAGTGTGAAAATATTTTACGGAGTTGTGTGTGCGTTATGTTAAAACGGTTTTTAGTTATTTACATTCTGTACATATGTATATAACGTACATGAGGAGACAGACACTGAATAAAATTTATATTATGTGCGCTTGTGTACTGCAATTTTGAATCCATATATATTATTATAATTGGCATATATTGATTCTTTAAATAAAATACTGTAAACTGTAAATAATAATAGTTAAACTCGCACTAAATGCAGTAGGAGTTTCTTGTTTTTTTTTCTTTTCTAAAAGTATGTTATAATACCCCTCATCTAACCTATTATCCTTTTCAAAAATATTGAGTTAATATATTGAATAAATCGCCTCTCCTTGTTAATATATTTTTTAAAAACATTTTATGTAGAGTGAGATTAGTACATCAAGATTTTTATAAATTTTTTTCGCCCCGCCTATGTATTTAGTGTCTTTTGGATTATATTGAGATGCTATTATTAAATTAAAAAAATTAAATAAATTAATGATGTTAAAATTACTTTGGCTAGCTTTATTAAAGATATTTTAAATAACACCCAAATTTTCTTTTACCCAAATAGGCTGACTCAGGTTAAATTCGATAGAGCCTGAGATAAAGATTTATATTGATCTTATTAATTCCTGTACCTGGAAAAAGAAACTTACTACCAATGCACTTGGACTTCTGCAACTGGACAAACAGCATGTATGCTGTATGTAAAGAAAATAAATGGATGCTTGCATAAACATCAAATAAATACACATAGATAAATTGAAACACAGATCTCTATTTTTATTATGATAAACAGAAAATCTATTTCGAAAGAGAAAAAAATTACTTAAACAGAAAAGATTAAAAAAATGGAAAATCTTCCTTGAGCTTGCTCAAATGTGTTAAATATTAGTTACCAACCTGACATGGGAGTTGTAACTGGTCTCCATTTGAACAAACTGACATCGAATAAGTTTATCAGATAAGAAAAATATTTACAATTGCTGAATAAATTTATCTAACAAAAAATTAATTATTTTTGTCAATAAACAAATTGAAATTGCTTAAATGTTACAACTTTGTTATTGAAAACACTCTCAAATAAGAAAAATAAATTCTGAATTTATTTAAAAAATTGTCTTTATGCTTTTGTTGTTCCTAATGTGAAGCAAATCCTTTTATTTTCCATTTACCTTGTACATAAACGTCAACGAATTTACTCAAATGTATTTTCTATTGTATTATCGGTAGTACAGACAGATTCAATTCAACAGCTGATCTTTAATATTCATACAAGTCGAATTATCCAAATCAATAATTTAATAAAA
Source organism: Agrypnus murinus (assembly GCA_929113105.1). Classification (NCBI taxonomy): domain Eukaryota; kingdom Metazoa; phylum Arthropoda; class Insecta; order Coleoptera; family Elateridae; genus Agrypnus; species Agrypnus murinus. The sequence goes on from OV816028.1 coordinate 151,925,314, forward strand.
ATAAATCTTCCTGATTTAATTTAAATAAATCGTTCACAATTCCATGTAATTGTCGAAGAACAAAAATAAATCTTCTTTGATTTAAATATTCAGGTAACTATTCCATAAACACTTTGTTAAAAATTGTCGTTTATTTACAATAAAACATGTGGTTATCACTTAACCTTGCTTTATTTTGCATATTTTTGGTCTGGAGTCGAGCATGGGCACTCCCAGTGCGTTTTATCGACTGAACTTGTTCGTTTTCCCCGGAGTTTATATAGGTTTCACCAAAACAATCGAAAGACAACACAAATTTTCAAAACAATCGCTCATCAAAATTTTATCATGACGTCACTAACGAAAAATATGTGTTCATAATTAGCACTAATCTTAAAGCTAAAAAGACAGAAATGTATCTGGCGAAAAGACAATTACAACAGTATAACACACTTATGGTCTAAAATAAACGATAACTGAGAAAATCAACGAAAACGACCAACGGTCAAAAATCTCATTTAAACTTAATTACAATGAAAACTCATTAACTCCAACTATGCCTATACAAGGAATGACTACATGGCTACCCAAGGTAACTCATACATATGCAGTGTACATAGAAAAATATTTACAATAAAAGAAGAACTTAAATAAAAAATCTGTTTACACGTTTTTAAGGTCAAACGATGCTTTGCAAGTTCCCATACATATGACAACATAAATGAAATCAAACTATACTCATTCTTGTCCAGAATACAGTACTCCAAGTGCCTGCATTCATACAACGGTGTAAAATATTATAATAAAATCAATATTTGGAAAAATTGAAGCATATCAGCAATACCTTCACAAAGATTAACACAAACTTTTCAAATACAGAAAACTAAGTTAAATGTACTGTTATAGACATTACAATAATGACCCGTTTTACATATTTCCAGTGAAATATTTTCCTGAAACTGGTTCAGTTTAGTAGGATCATGAAAATTCTCTTCTACGTTAATTATTGTCAAACCCCATATAAAGAAAGAAAGGTAAAATCCTCTAAAAAAATGGATAAACTATCCTGAACATGTAACATGGGTTACATAAACCATGTTCTACTACAAAAACGATCTAACTGATTGATATGCCTTTTTATATTTATAAACCTTTTATAAAGTGAGGTTAAATGTGTATTAAGACAATCGTACTCCTATTTTCCTACTTTAACTTGATAATATTATCTGTAACCAAGCATGTATCTTTAAGCATGAACAAAACTAATACCCTAGCAAGAGTATCTATTTTTTTATTGCATGAATATTACGTATAAGTGCTATTTGACTATTTTGAAAGCTTCCGGAGCCTATCGTAGCCTATTAAATGTTCTTAATGTGTTACAAACTAAACAAATTTTCAATTAGATGATATGATATCATCTCAATATAGTTTTTCGCACTGACGTTTTGCGGATACGATTTTGGAAAAAGTTTACCTTTTTCCGGCTTCTTCGTCTTAGAAATTTAGGTGTTTAATTTTTGATAATCCGTCATTTTTTTATAATTCTCATTCAAAACGATAGCTCAAGTAATTTGGAAATGATATTCGTATTCATGATAACTAGCGTATTCGTAAAATTTACTCTTACAGATTTAGAGCTTTTATCTGGGAATTTAACATGAGTATTAAACGAACATCAATTAATTTTCAAAATAAAAATTTAAAATGGATTTTTTAGTTATGTACATGCAATATAAGAGACGTACAAGAATAAAATGTGTTCTGCATGTGTATGTATGTATGTGTACTGCAATTTTAAATATATAAATACGAGTATCTCTTATATTGATTCTATAAATAGAATATTGTCACCCGTAAATAATATTTAAAATTACACCACGATGCATAATTAAAAGTAAACACACATAATCGTAAAATATTCCGATTAATTAAAATCCTCTCTTCTCGTTGTTTTCGCATTAAATTTCAAGTAATTAAATTATAATTTAATATTAAATATAATAAATACTATAGAGACTATAGATTACAGAGACTATAATTCGATTTTTATTATTAATATTATTATTAATATTTTATTGCGATACCATAAATTGTGATTAAACGTTAGTGCAAATGAACCTAACCTCAATAATAAACGTCACTCATGCAAAGTTGTATCTGGCTGGCATGGCAATTCAGTGGTGGGTACGGAGAGATAGAAATTAAATCAAAACATTAATTTATTTAATTGAATCGTACACCCATCGAGCTTTTGTAGTTGTAGTAGTTGCAGTTTATTTTAACATCAGAAGTTTTGGAACAACTAAATTTGCATAAAATCATTTGCATAAACTGCAAAATGCATAGCATATCTGGAAATGTTTTGCAACAACGACTACGACTACGTCGACGACCACAGAGTAGTAACGATGTTATTTTCTTCTCTCATCCTTCCTACAACGTGTCATGAAACGAACGGACATGCAAATTTAGTTTTAATAACTTTTTTTTCTGTGTTTCTGTTTGTGTTTTCTTTTTAATTACGTTTTTTAATTTTTATTCATGAGGTTTTAAAAGTTTCTTTGTTATTATTAATGTGAATTCTTTTTTAGAAGAAGTAATCTTGATACTTTTTTGAATTGTTTTAGATAAGTTTCACTTCTTGAATTACATTAGTACTAAATGTGACAAATTCTGCATGAGACAAACTAATTAAACGAAGAATACAACTAGGAATTACTAAACACAAAAATGTCAACATATTGTTAATAGTGTACTTACTAGTTTACTCTTTTTTTAGAATATACAAATTGATATGTATAAATACTTGTAAATACAGAGATTATATTTAAATATATGTATAAGCCAATATCTATAATATCTATATAATATATCTATAATATACAGCCAATATATATATATAACAACAAACCTCAATGACATTTTATCGTATCATATGTCCTTTCCGCGTAAAATTTAATTCATTTTACTCAATTAAGAAACGTGACAACCCTGTAAAGTTTGTAATAAAATTTGCTCCACAACCGCACAAAATGCTGATCTGGTCGCATGTTGACATTGAAATAAAGCACGTTTTGCTTACAACCTTGCAATTTAAGAATATTTGGGTCAATGCCTGATCACAGCTTTGTAAATAATACCCTTGAGATAATACTGAGTTTGTAGTTCGTTGAACTTTGAAATAATAATTTGTCAATAACGCAATTCGCAACTTGATGTTTATTTAATAACAGTTTTTAATGATTTTATAAGAGAATATCTTTTAAAGAGAAGATTTATCTAATTTAAATTAGGTAATTAGGTTAAGGGATTTTGTCGACACCTTGTTTTGACTACATTAAAAAATCTTTTATTTTATGGTAATTAGATGCCTTAATCACATTTTTTTACATAAGATAGTATTTTTTAATAAAAAAAAAATAAATGCGTCAAGAAATTTTGAAAATATTCCGGAAATTAATAAATATAAAATGTAGATGAATTATTGTTTTGTTTTTACAGTTGGTTTGTTATGAATTTTTATATATGTGTTTTTAACGTACAACGTACAAATTTTGTTTACGGAAAAACAGTGCGGATTACAATTTTCGTAGAATTAGTCACCCGACTAATCTGCTTTGGATGTTTATTATTTTTAAACAACGACCGTCATCATCAGTTTGTTTGTTTGATTTTCTAAAACAAGGTCAAGACCCAGCTGCGATTATACTTAAGCAAGGTTGCCAGATATGGCAATGGTTTTTTCTAAATTACTCGAAAGTCTATTAACATAGAAAAAAAAAGTTATTGACTGTTCCTTTTGATGTCTTCTATCGCCCCTTAAAATTAATGCGTTCTAACTTAGGACACCCTGTATACCTATCTCATTGTGGTTAACAGCTAACTTGATTTAATTATTATATAAAATTACTAAAATAATCAGTAGCTTCAAACGCAATTTTTTACATTTGAAAAAGCATATTTTTCAAAAAAACTTCAAGTTGTTAACAGTCGATATAAATTCTAACAAAAAGCTATTTTTGAAAATTATTACCTTTTACTATCACTAAAAAAATAGAACGTTACAATAATTAATAATGGATTTCTATGTATGGAGAATATAGAATTTAGCGATTCATAAACTCCTACGAATTTTATAAAATTGTATTATTTCTAGACAAGAAAAAACATCAACGCAACTATAAATTCATAAAATAATATTATATTCATTAATTTGAATACATTAGGAATTCGATTAATTCGTAATTAATTCTAAATATTACAGAAAACAAAACAAACCAACACAGACAGACTTCTTCGAAGTATACGTATATCATACATCTACTATCGATAATAACATGATGCATAATATATTGAATACTCCAGCTCGATTTAACATTGTTATTTATATTAAATTATAAATGTATTTGAAATGTCAGCAAGAACAATCGCTTGCAAACAAAGAATTAATTAATTTTCTCCTTGCATCCTTTATTTCTTATTACTTACTCAATATATTTATCATTCGAAGAATTCTCAATAAGTGAACAGACTTAATATATTGTTGAAAAGAAAAAAGACTTAAAAGAACTTAAAACGAATAATTAATTGTGTACTTCTGACGGTATTCGAATTTATACATAAGACGCCCATTCAAACACCAGGTATCAGTTTCGAACTACTTTTATTTGCCAATAGATTTTGTGTTAACGTCCAGTCGCATTCGCACTACATCAAGTTATAGGCTCTATTGAGTATCAAAACTGGTATAAAAAATAAAAACAGTGTTGTCAATAGCATGTATGTAAGCACCTAATTACGTTTTAATCAATAACTTTACCTATAGTATTCAATTATTCTACAATAGGCTGAATATCATTTTGTAGACCACGCAGAGTAGAATTCGCAATAGAAGTGTTGGTGTGTGTAGTAGTAGTAGTAATTATTATGGGGAGACCTAAGCCTAGCAAGTAAGCCTCTATGGGCACTTTTTGCCAACGTTGGTGTGTGTAACTAGTAAGAATTTTTGTGCAATGCTGATTGCACGGCAACTAGGAGACCTTGAATCTTCCAATTACTAATAAAAGTTCAGTTAACTTATTGTAGCATATGGAGAAATAAACCTTTATTTTAAATTGTAAAAAAGTGAACGAACTATAAAAAAATGTATGTTTTGTAAGCATAAAAATAATTCTGCTATGAAACCATGAAGTACTAGTGACAGTTCATGTTGCTCAGGCTAGCCTATGGAAGAAGTTATAGGCCTTTTTGTGTCAAACTAAGTTTAGAGTTTAGATTACTCGGTATAGCCTATTTACGAAACATATAGGTTTTTCTAGTTTAGACTTCTTATTTTCAGTGCTTATGTACAAAATATTAAAAAAATACTAAAATTTCTTTTACACCAAAAAACATTTGATTAGAAAATCATAAAATATTAATGAGTGCTCAGGCTAACCTATGGATTAAAGATATCGGTTTTGTTTCAAGTGAAACTACTTTTTTTACCGCTTATGTAAAAGTTTGCATTTTATAATAAAAAAATAGTTTTATTAAGAAAGTCTTAAAATGCTAATAGCAACACTTCAGTTTGCTCATGTTAGCCTATGGAAGAAAACGTAGATCGTTTTCAATTAATCTGTTTATTTTCAATGGTTATGTAAAAAAAAGTTAAGAAACTAAATCACAATTTAAATAAATATGAAAAAATTAACTAAACTAAACTTTATCTTATTGTAACAAATTTATCTAGATAAAGGCTACTTTATTCAAGGGTTTCTTGAAGACAAATTTCCGAGGTTTTGAAATTCACCCCTATAAATAGACTAATTGTTAAATTATAGGCTGTATTGAGTATAGGTAATAATCAACAAAGTTGATGTCAATCGTTTCGTTTTGTGTTCATCTTATTAAAAGGAAATAAATAATTATTATGAATTATCAATCACTCCTATTATTCACCGCATAACAGAAATAGGCCGACCTGAGTACAATTACGGTTGAACTAATTATGCATTACAAAAACATCTAGGTCAAAATATGTATATTTATGGTATATTTTTGTCTAGGACCTTATGGATGTGTATACATATATTTAAATCATTATATAACCAAGTCTGCTACTATAACCTATAATGTGGAAATAAAGGCTACAGTAGAGACAACAAATACAGACAAAATATTCTTGAGACATTTTATTATATTTTCAAACGACAGAAAATTATAAACTTATTTCAAATACTGTTCTAAGAAACTCATCTCTCATAGGCCATATTTAAAGTCATAGGCTACAGCGAGAAAAACTATTAACTTTTAAAATCTGCATTTTACCTTGGACTTAAATCAACATAGAGGTATGTATCCACGCATAAATTATAGTCCTAATATATCGATTTTGTATTTAGTTTACAAATCAATTTACACGTCACACAGATTATGAATCTTCATTAAACACGAGGTTGCATAATTTATTATCCATGTCACCTATCTCAACCTATGTTTAATTATAAAATAACGAACAACAAAGAATCAATCTTCAAAAAGATCTAGATACACATGACACACTCTTAATTAAATTTGTATAAAAATCTAAACATATTTCTCAATCTACAAGCATTTCTAAAAAAGACAAACACATCTGATATGACGGTAAAATTTATAAAAATTCTGTATTGGAAAGTTTTCGACCTCGAACTGATCTTTTTCGCATTTTCCATAATAATCGGAAGCTCGCGCAAATCTTGACGATATTCTTTGTGAAATACACGACTCCGTAAATATTTACTATTTCCTCTTCTTTACTCAACCAAAATAACCTTACACTTTTCGATCTTAAGATATAGGCGAAAGTTCTTAAATTTTTCAGTCGTGTTCAGAGACTGAAAGAAAAACAGTACCTCTTGTTTTATATTTAACGAGAAACAAAGGGTTTTTCGGTAGCTTATAGAAAATGAATGAATGAAAGAAAGCACACACACAAGGAGAGACAGTAAAACAAACCGATAGGGAAGATCTTTTAGTGTTTTTTTCGAGGATCCCAAAAGGAAAAAGACAACTTTGGACAGCAGTAGTTGAATACCAAATAAAAGGTTTATATACTACGTATAGTATATATGCGATCGACTTTTTTTCTTTCTAACTCTCTTTTTGTTTATTCTGTCCACTTTCGTTTTAGCCCCGTATATATCTTGGCTGCTAAAATGTACAATTACATTTTGATTTGATTCGACGTTTTTCGTTCTTCGTTCTCCTTTTTTTTATTACTGCCTTAATAAATTATTTGGAAATTTGTATCGGGATAGTTTATGGAGGATCACTGTGCTGATCAAACATTTATTGTAACCGTTTATTCGAGGAGACGGATAGGTAAATTGTCGAAGTGATAAGATTAGAAATGGTTTAAAAATTAAAAACTAACATTGGGAAAAGAAGAAGTTGTGTACTTAAGGATTAAATTTGTAGAATAAGAAGTCAACATGGTTAGAATCTGAATTAATACTGAGTTTAATACGACTCCTTCAATACGACCTTTCATTTGAGATACATCCTATATATTCAATGACTTGTTAGAAAAAATTGTATAATTATTTCTCAGTTTGCAGTATACTTGAGTAAACTAACATTATTGACATAATTAAGTTAAATTATTCTAATACAGGTTCCACTGAGAAGTAGTTTTGAGTATGATAAATAATAATCCGCAATTCTATAAATGATGCAGATATCGATACACCACATACAGCAAAACTCTCAAAAAGGCCTTTATTTTCGTTTCATCAAGTAGCCTGAGCAATCTGAATTCTTATTAACGATGTTTTAATCAAATTCTGTTTCGGTTTACAAACGAGAAGCTTTAGTGACTTGACTTTTGCATGGTAAGACTAAACAGTTTGAAATGTTGGCTTTGCTCTACCATAGGCTAGCCTGAGCAATCAGGGCTGCCATATTTAGAGATTTTTAAAAATTACTTTTCTACTGATTATAGTTTCTTCACATTTTTTTCATAAACAGTAAAAATAAAGAATTTAATCAATCAGAATTAAGATCTTTTAACATTTCAAGATTCTTAAATAAAACTAGTCTTCTTGTAACAGAACTAGGACTCTACATTGTTCCTTCACAAAGTTTTACTTAACCAGAAAAATAGATAGTTTAATTCTAAAAACTAATGTTTTGCTTCAACAGGCTAATCTGAGCTAACCGAACTAGAATTTCAAGATCCTTTAATAAAATTAATTTTCTATTTATAATCCTTTTCGTAATGATGTATTGCATGATTGCATTCGTCACAGAAACGGCAAAAATAAATAGTTTGACTAAAATTCAAAAACTATATTTTTATTCCATAGGCTAGTCTTAGCAATTCGAACAGTCAATAATATTTTGCGATTTATTTATTTATTAATATTTTATTGCGAGTGTAATAAAATATTGTGAAAATTAATAGTTTAAAATGTCAGCTGCCATATTTAGTGATTTTAAAAATCATTTTTCTGCTTATAAGGAGTTTCTTCACACTTATTTTACATAAAGAGTAACAAGTTTAATTAATTATAAAAACCTGAAGCTTTTTTTTCATAGGCTGCCTAACCAACCCCAACTGCCCCTAGTAAATATTTCAAAACCCTTTAATAAAATTAGTTTTCTCCTAACAAACCTAGAACTCTTCGTCGTTTCTTCATATATTCTTACATAACCAATATCTTGCTTCAATAGGCTAGCTTAGGCAAACTAAACAGCAACTAGCATTATATGATTTTTTTTATAGAATTCTTTTTCTGCTTAAAAACGTGAATTTTCATAGTTCATTCACATTTTTAAAACAATGTAAAAAATTTTAATTTTAGAATTTATACTTTCTTCCTTAGGCTAGCGTATGAAAAGTGAAGATTCTTAATAAGACTATTTTTCTATTATCAATAGCAACCTTTTACATAAACAGTAAAAATAAGTAGCTTAACTTAAAACACAGGCTATAGCCCCTCTTTATATGGAATAAAGTTAAAACTTTATTCCATAGGCTAATCTGAGCACTCTGAACAGTCTTTCCTTATTTTTTTGTATAAACTCCGATGAAAATAAGGAGTCTAAATTCGAAAAACTTATGTTTTGTAAACAGGCTATCCTGAGCAACTGAACTGTCAGTGCCATTTAAGAGAAATGAATTTTATTTTATTTTTTATTTAGAAATTTAAAAATAAACAACATTGGAAATAAATAGTTGGTTCAGCAAGGCCTATGTTTTCTTCCATAGGCTAGCATGAGCAAGCTGAAATGTCGCTAGCATTTCCTGGTTTCATAATAAAATTCTTTTTTTGCTTACAAAAAAAATATATCTTCATTCACTTTTTTTACAACATTTTAAAATAAAGGTTTAATTTTAAAATCTCATTTTTCCATGGGGTAGCGTAAGTAAACTGAACTTTTATTAGTATTTGAAAACTTTATTAAATTATTCACCTGTTCAAAAATGAGAACTCTTCATAGTTTTTCATATCTTTTTCATCAATTGTAAAAATATAGAATTTACTTTTATGAAATATAATATAAATACAAAGATTAGTTAAAGTTTCACAAGTTTTATTAATATCTTAACCTGACAATATTGTTTCGACACTTTGTGTCATTATCAAAGGTAGATAAGATTGATAAACAAACACGTTGCTAAGGATAAATACATACAGAAAATAGGTAACTAGATACAATACATAACAAAAACTAAATATCTAACACTTCTAATAAAGGAGAATTACTAAGCTCAGTTTGTTCATTCATTAAAGGTACTATGCGTTTATGTCTGTATATTTCAAAAGCTTCTAAAATGTCTAATTTGGGTTTGTTGTTGCAAAAATGTAAGAATTTAATGTTAACTTCAAAACAACATTAAATTCTAAGATATTAATAAAACTTGTGAAACTTTAACTAATCTTTGTATTTATATTATATTTCATGATTATGGAGTTCCACAAAGTAAGGCTGGAGACAGTAAAATTTACTTTTAGTCTATTTCCTATACACTCTGACATTTTTAACTGTAATTAAGTAGATCTACAGTCCCCTTTACGTGTTCTTACACACGCATCACTTTTAAATGAGAACTGTGATCGCTATATATAGTAGGTCCATGCAAAGCTATAGGCTACACTAAGCTTCACTATAAGTTAGAAAAATCGGTTCACAAATACGTCAGTTCTGTGTATGGAAATTTCTAGTTGAGAATAATAACTACTGGTTATATAAAAATTCAGCATGTGTGGCTTCTAGTCAAAAATAGGTCACACTTGGTCACACTGCTAATAGAGATGGTTAATTACTGACTCATGTCAAGTCTAAGTCTTTCATCCAGCCACTTAATGCTACTACAATCTTAAAGTAGTAGATGTTGTAAGAAAAATGCTGAAGAGCATTTAACATATCCATAATTGCACACAGTAAGTTGCTAAACCAGTGCTGAATACTAATGGTTACCTCTCACATTGGGTTGAATGCCACCGTTAATTATTTCCTGCTTTTTCAAAATTCCAAAAGCTTGTAAATTATTGCTAAACTTTAAAAATTATTCAAAAATCCAATTCCTTTCCCATATTATGCAAAGTCAATAACAGAATTCCAGTTTCTGGTGGTACTATAGATGGACTCAAAAATATTGCATAAACAGACGGGCTATATTTCTCACATTTTTTTTCTCTAGTTTCTCCACTTCAGGCCTTATTTGTTTAATAACTGAGTCATTAAGCAACTAATAACCAGAGAAGGCAGAAAAAATTAACATCATCGGCTCCTTAAGAACTAGTAATGCTTATGTTAATGATAATGATGACCATCAAATAATCAGAAATACATTTAGTATATGTGTAGAAACTGAAGAGAATTTTTCCCACTAAACAAGTTTTAAGTCTCAGCTCAGCTTCGTTACCAGTTATGTATTATTTATGCAAAATGCAACAAACATTAAGACTCGTTTTCTCTCGTAAAGTGCGTAGGCGTTTGAATATTAGCAAACAAATAAGTCTAATGGGCACCAACATAATAAAACTTGAAAGTAAAGCGAGTAAAGTTTATCGCTTTTAAATGATTTTGAATGCATTAAAGAAGATAATTCAGTGGCAAAAACCAAAATAATTTATCATTTTATGAAAAACCCCCTCGTGAATCAATCAACCGTTTCCCCCAACGTATATTTATGTAACAGAAGTCAAAAACGTGGCTTAATAAATCAAATCCACATATATATACAGACAGAGCAGATCTCGCCCTAACGAAGTATATACAGAATAACCGTAAAATCAAAATTGGGCTAATTGAAATTTCCCTAATGGTATTTCTCTGTAAACAATCGAATGCATTCTATTGGGAAACATCAGTCACTTATTGAAACCCTAGAAACACGGAGAAGGCGGGTCGCAACATTTATTACGTGAGTTTGGTGTCCTGTGGGAAGAACACGTATAGAATAGGTCGTCATGTGTGTGTGTAGGGGGCTAAAACACTATCATATCGATGGGCGGAAAAATCGGAGCACGTTTTGTGACTCTGTGTGAGTGTCGTGTGTGTTGGGATTGTTCCGTCATCGGTTGTTATTTGCCTTGATTTTCGAATCGGTCGCATTTCATTGTGTTTGGTTTTTGGTATAAATTATGGGCAATTCCGAACGTTTACAAAATCCGAAGCATGATTTACGCGTTTATATGGGGGATGTTTTAAGGGAATTTCGCATTGGAACCGTTTATCATAAATATTCTGTGTTTTGATTCCCCGTTTTGTGGTTTTGTCAGTTTTCTTTTTGTTCAGTAACGGCATAATATAAAAAAAGTGTTAAATGGTTCGAACAATGCTCTATTTTAAAGCAGTGTGTTTTGCCGCAGAACCATCCACAGAAGAATCTTAAAATAAGTATTAACCAGGCTGACCTTTTTTTGTTTAATTTTAATTTTCTTTAATTTAATTTCTTTAATTTTCTTCTCTTTACACACACAAATTACTTTTTTCGTTCAAAAACCTAATCAGACCTGCGGCAGTGTAGAAGTGAAAAATATTCAAATAGGTGGGTGATAGGAAACAAAATCGTGGAAAAATATATTAAGAACAGAATATCGCGGAAAAAAACTTATATTACCCTAAAGAGATCACGGAAAAATATATACTATTAGAGAAAAATATCGCGGTAGTATCGGTAAGTGCCTTATAAAACATCTGGAAAAAGTTGGAAATTTCCAATTTTTTATGGTGTTTAAATATTTACATAAATGTAATAATAATTATGTCTTAATTCAGTGGAAACTGTAACTGCTGATCAGTATCACGGCTTGATATTCGTTGGTTCTAGGAAGAAATATATCGGAAAAAATTAATCTATTACGTTAAAAATATTACGGAAATGATACATTAAGGAATTGATATCACGATAAAAATATATTACGTTAAAAATATCACGGAAAAATATATTAAGAGAAAAATCGTGATAATATGGGTAAGTACCTTATAAGACAGATCCAGAACATGTTGAAAATACGACACTTGAATGTTTTAAATGTGGACATGTTCAATATGGCTTTAGTTATGGTTCTAGGAAAAATATCGCCAAAAAAAGCGAGTCCTGAAGGACTTCCAGATTTCCTAATTTCTTATCGGGTGTTTTAAATATGTATACATAACTGTAGTAATAATAGTTATGTCCTAATTTAATGGAAGCCATAGCTGAAAAAACTCGATTATGTTAAAAGTATCCCGGAAAAAATATATTAAGGAAAAGTTATCGCGGAAAAAAATATCACGAAAAAAAATAGTGGAAAAAATAGATTAAGGACAAAAATATCGCAGTAATATCAGCAAGTACCTTATAAAACAGCTGTAAAAACGAGACCTGGAAGGGCCGAGATTTTCCAATTTTATTTTTCAATGTTTTAAATATGTAGTACGTAAATGTAGTAATAAATAATTGTGTCAAAATTTAGTGGAAGTGGGTAAGCTAGTGGTCAATACGTTTTGAATGACCGTTGGTCCTAATAGTCAGCGAAATAATAGTTAAGAGGCGGTAAAAAAATCACAGAAAATATATATTACGTTGAAAATATCGCGGAGAAAAATATTAAGGAAGAAAAATATCAGAAGTACAAAACGAGATCTGGAAGGGCTGAGATTTTACAATTTTATCCAGGTGCTTGTAATATGTAGGTAAATGTACTAATAAGACAGCGTGTCCGAATTTAATAAAAGTGATAGCTAGTGGTCAATACGGCTTTATTGTCCGTTGGTAGTAAGAAATAATAGCGCCGATAAAATATATTACGTTAAACATATCACAGAAAAAATATATCAAAGAAAACATTTCACGGTAACTTCGGTAAGTGCCTTGTAAAACAGATCCAGAAAAATGTAAATGTAAGTGTACTATGTCCTAATTTAGTGGAAACGGAAGCTGATAACCAACACGATTTTAATATCCGTTGGTTCTAGGAAGAAATAAGGCGGAAAAATATCATTACATCAATGAAAATATAAAATATGTTAAGGAAAGATATCACTGAAACAAGATACTACGTTAAAAATATCGCAGAAAAAATATGTTAAGGAAAGAATATCGCGAAAAAATATGTTAAAAATATTGCGAAAAACATATATTCAGAAAACAAAATTGCTGTAATATTGTTAAGTATCGTATAAAATAAATCTAATTTACTGGAAGTGGTAACTACTAACTAGTGATCAATATGGCTTTAGTATCCTTTGATTCTAGAAAATTATATCGCGAAAAAAATATATTACGTAAAATATCGCAGAAAAAATATTGCGGTGACATCGGTAATTACCATATAAAACAGATCCAGATACAGTTATAGAAACGAGACACTGGAAGGGCCGAGTTTTTCCATTTTTCTCTAATTTAATCTAAATATGTATGAAGATGTAGTAACAATTATATAAGTTCTAATTTAGTGGGAGTGGTGACTGGTGATCAATATGACTTCTATATGTGACTCAATATGTCCGTTGATTTTAGGAAAAACATCGCAAACTGGTGATCAATATGGCTTTTATGTCCATTGGTTTCTAGGAAAAATATCGCGGAAAAATATATTGTTAGAAATATCGGGGAAAAAATATATTATGTTCGAAATATCGCGGAAAAAATATATTACTTTAAAAGTATCGCGGAAAAAATATATTACATAAAACATATCGCAGGAAAAATATTGCGGTAACATCGGTAATTACCATATGAAACATCCAGCTACAGTTGAAGAAACCAGATACTAGAAAAGCATAGTTTTTCCATTTTTCTCTGGTGCTTTAAATATGTACGAAAATGTAGTAATAATTATATATGTTCTAATTTAGTGTGAGTGGTAACTGATGATCAATATGACTTGTAAATATGACAAAATATCGAGGAAGAAATATATTGCATAAAACATATCGCAGGAAAAATATTGCGGTAACATCGGCAATTACCATATAAAACACATCCAGATGCAGTTAAAGAAACGAGATACTAGAAAGGCATAGTTTTCCATTTTTCTCTGGTGCTTTAAACAACAGTGTAGTAATAATTATATATGTTCTAATTTAGTGCGAGTGGTAACTGGTGATCAATATGACTTTATCAATATGATTCTAGGAAAAACAACGACAAAAGAAAGTTGAAAAACATATATATTACCTTAAGAACACCACGGAAACAATATATTAAAAAAACACATCGCAGTAACATCAGCAAGAACTATATAAAATAGATCAAGAAAAAGCTGCGAAAAAAAATTTCAGGTGTTTTAAATATGTATGTAAATGTCTTAATTTAGTAGAAATGATAACTAGTGATCCATTCGGTTTTAACGTCCATTGGTTGTAGAAAAAATATCGCGGAAAAATATATTGTGTTAGAAATATCGCGGAAAAAATCTATTACGTTCGAAAAGTCGCGGAAAAAATATATTACGTTAAAAATATCTCGGAAGAAATATATTACATAAAACATATTGTGGGAAAAATATTGCAATAACATCGGTAGTTACCATATAAAACACATCCAGATACAGTTGAAGAAACGAGACACTAGAAAGGCATAGTTTTTCCATTTTTCTCTGGTGCTTTAAATATGTACGACAGTGTAGTAATAATTATATATGTTTTAATTTACTGCGAGTGGCAACTGGTTATCAATATGACTATCAATATGTCCGTTGATTCTAAGAAAAACATGGCCGATAAAATATTGCAAAAATATATATTACATTAAAAACACCACAGAGACAACATATTAAGAAAAAGAAAGGAACGCAGTAACATCAGCAAGTACCATATAAAACAGATCCAGAAAAAGCTAAGTAAACGCTTTCCAGGTGTTTTAAATATGTATATAAATGTCTTAATTTAGTGGAAATGATAACTGGTGATCAATACGGCTTTAATGGCCATTGGTTCTAGGAAAAATAGAGCGGAAAAAATATATTACATTCGAAATATCACGGAAAAAATATATTACGTTAAAAACATCGCGGAAAAAATATATTGTGTTATAAATATCGCGGAAAAAATATATTACGTTAAAAACATCGCGGAAAAATATATTGTGTTATAAATATCGTGGAAAAAGTATATTACGTTCGAAATATCGCGGAAAAAGTATATTACGTTCGAAATATCGCGGAAAAAATATATTACGTTAAGAATATCGCGGAAAAAATATATTACATGAAACATATCGCCGGAAAAATATTGCGGTAACATCGGTAATTACCATATAAAACAGATCCAGATACAATTGAAGAAACGAGACGCTGGAAAGGCATATTTTCTCCATTTTTCTGTGGTGTTTTAAATATGTACGACAGTGTAGTAATAATTATATATGTATTAATTTACTGGGAGTGGCAACTGGTTATCAATATGACTTTATCAATATGTCAGTTGATTCTAAGAAAAACATCGCAGAAGAAATATTGCAAAAAATATATATTACATTAAAAACACCACAGAGACAACATATTAAGAAAAAGAAAAGATCGCAGTAACATCAGCAAGTACCATATAAAAGAGATCCAGAAAAAGCTGAGTAAACGCTTTCCAGGTGTTTTAAATATGTATATAAAAGTCTTAATTTAGTGAAAATTGTAACTGGTGATCAATACGGCTTTAATAGCCAATGGTTCTAGGAAAAATATAGCGGAAAAATATATTACGGTTGAAATATCGC
Organism: Agrypnus murinus; assembly: GCA_929113105.1. Classification (NCBI taxonomy): domain Eukaryota; kingdom Metazoa; phylum Arthropoda; class Insecta; order Coleoptera; family Elateridae; genus Agrypnus; species Agrypnus murinus. The sequence continues at coordinate 151,941,467 of OV816028.1, forward strand.
GGAAAAAATATATTGTGTTATAAATATCGCGGAAAAAATATATTACGTTAAAAACATCGCGAAAAAATTTATTGTGTTATAAATATCGTGGAAAAAGTATATTACGTTCGAAATATCGCGGAAAAAGTATATTACGTTCGAAATATCGCGAAAAAAATATATTACGTTAAAAACATCGCGGAAAAAATATATTGTGTTATAAATATCGCGGAAAAAATATATTACCTTAAAAACATCGCGGAAAAATATATTGTGTTATAAATATAGTGGAAAAAGTATATTACGTTCGAAATATCGCGGAAAAAATATATTACGTTAAAAATATCGCGGAAAAAATATATTACGTTAGAAATATTACAGAAGAAATATATTGAAGAAAAATACGATATTTTTCCGCGAATTTTTTTCCGTAAATAAAATAAGTGTAGGTTTATTTGACGTTCTTTAGTATTTCTGATGTTAAGAAAGACTGTTATGTATTTAAATGCTTCCAAATATTATTATGTAACAATTTTCTACACGTGTTTCGGCTATTGCGGCCTTTTCGTGAGTTTATATATAAGCAAATATTTACTACATCTGCAAAAAAGCAACTGTAATGCAAACACTCTAAAAGGGTCTGAACAGCCGAAACATGTGTAGAGCATTCTATTTACTTCTACTAATTTATCATAGATATTCAAACATTTCAGTTTCACTATTTCCAGCACGATCTCACAATTTTAACTAATTGATTAATTTATAACTTAAAAGAAGTTAAAGTTAATTGAACATTATTTGCACAAAAAGAGCATCGCGAAATACAGCTTATAGTAGAACTCGACAGTCGTTAATAATAAAAATACTAATTTCCAACTTTAATCACTCAGCACTAGCATTGCAATAAAACGACTTCAATAATGAATAATTAAGACAATTTCAGAAACTAAATTATCGAAAAAAGAAGGTCTTTATTAAAGGGAAGGCATTTTAAATAATTCATCTAACCCCATTTTGAATAATTAAAGCATTTGCGCTCTTGCTGCATGTTTTGAGTAGCTCTTCTTTGCTTTTAAAAACCCACCACCTCGAGATGTACACAGCTTCTTTTCGAACTTTAACCTCTTTTAGTTTACATAATTATGATATTATTTTATAAAACAAACAAATTAATAAACAATAGTGCTGTTGATTTGTCTTGATTTGTCAAGCGTTCGGCAAGATTATACGTATTTATATTGGCAAAAACAAGTGTGCTATTGAGGCTTTAATCGCAAAGTTATTACGTGTACATTCTTCATTTATTGTATCAATAAAATGTTTACATTTATAATAATTATTATCAATACTAAAGGGATTTAGACCCCATGTCATAATAAGGTAGGTAAAATATACAATTCAATTTGCTGTTCTAGCTCCAAATTACAGTCTACACTAGTATGTATCGTAATTAAGAGTTTTATTTTACAGACAATATCTAATTGAGTTTATATTATGTTACACACTGACGAGCAGCTGTATACATAAATTTAAATCACCCTCTAATTAACCCCGTCTGCTATAAGCTAGTACTTGTTAAAGTAAAGGTTACATTGAGCTTGAATAATAATTATACATCAGTCCATCAATCTTCTCTATAAATTTTAAATCAAGAAGACTTAACTAAATGTTACACGTAAATATGGCTATTTGTAGCTTCAAGTCAAAAACAGGCTATAATGAGACATTATTTTCAGCCGATACCTTACAGATTAACCTTAAAGCAGTTTTTGTTATATCTAATCTACAACTAACAAGTGATTATAGATAATAATTTAAAATAGCTTAAACCTGAATCAGCTTCGTATAGGCTGTATGCCGATTTATAGGCGTATTGAGTAAATCCTAGACATACTTTGCAACTTATGATATACCTACATCCAATATCTGTTTTATTCTATCATATTTAGTTTGACTCAATTTGCCTGTGCAATTAAATATATGGGGTTATAGGCTATACTACCAATGAGTAAGTACGAATACTACCGAGAAATAAAACAAAAAGGACTGTACTATTTATTTAAATAAAGGAACTCTATTTGACAGACCTTCGAGCTTAATAAATACTTTTATTATAGGCTACCTATATAAACATAGGCTATATTGAACAAAATATTTACTAGGAACTATTTAAAAGAATCTATATGTGTAGTATATAAACCTATTTGTGTATATTAGAGTAAAGAAACCAAGAATTATCTTCAATATAGCACCATAGGCTGCCTATTTAAGTATAGGCTATATTGAAAATGAGCTTTAATAATCAGATTATCGTTATACATCTCTTTTTTGAGTGTTTATGACAATAATTGTAAGGTCATTGCCACCAACTATTACAATTACTATAGGCTAACTTTAGAACTATAGCGCATTGAGTTGTTGAAGTGCAAATAAAGTCTTGATTAAGAAATTGAGTCTGTAATATTTATAGGATTAATTTTTAATAGGATTAACTGCATATGATCCATATATTTAGGTCTAGTGTCTTAGGGTATAATTTAGGCTATTTCAAAATGTATACTACACCACTTTAGTTCTATGCTATTAAGTTTACAGCGAATTCTTTTAATAATAAAAAACTACCTCTCTATCAACATTACAAAAATTTAGCTTTTCGAACATTTTGGGCAATAGCTTATTATTCAAGTATGACTATGCATCAAATCATAGGCCATACTGAGCACTGATTTGGAACTTATCGATTGACTGCCTATTCTGTATTCATTCGTTAGAAGTCGATAATAGATACTCTTTTATGATAGTGTTAGCGAACAGTGAGTTTAAAGTTTACTTCCTGTTTGATTTAATATAGACCTTACAGCATAGTATTTACCCTGTTTTGAACCATAGGCTATTCTAAGCAACACTTACCGTTATAACTGTTCGTTTTTTTAAAATAAAATTGATGTTTTCAATTTGTCACTTTAACCTTTTCTAAACACTGTAAATAACTAAAATAAGTACTAGAAGGCTACAATGAGCAATCAAAAATAATTTGAGTTTTAATCTACTCCTTATACAAAATTAAGGCATTAGTTATGGTTTGTTTTTTACTGAAATTCATAAGTACCCTGTTTGGTTCATGAATATTCGAAGAGAAAATGACTGCACTATAAAAATTAAAAACAAACAAGTATGGTTATGTTTGGCAACTTCCTCTTAGAACTCCTCATTTATAAATCAATCTCATCCAATTCTTTTATAGGTTAGTTATTCGCCGACGGAATTAATAACTGGCATCTCTCTACATTTATGTCATGTAATATTTTTTTGCTATATGTCTCATAACTCGCTTTAAGAATGTAATAATAATATTCTTATAAAAACGAGATACTTTGTTTCACGCTTGATTATATTTTCTTATTGAAATGCTTTGATCTTGTCTGTCTGGTGTAATTATTTTATATTACAAAACCTGATTGTTTGTTATTACCCACTTATTTTGTTTTTTTACCTGCAACTTATTTGTATTGTTAAGTATCGATTTAAAAACGGAAGTACTGCCATTTTTTCCCTTTCTCATAACATACTTCATTTGAGAATTTGACATAAACTTTTAATTTCCCTAGTGTGTGCTCAATTTCGATCGCAGTAAGGCCGTAATGAACTTTATAGCATTTTAAAAAGGAAAAGCAACGAAAAAATCAATCGAAGAACGTATCAATAACTAAGCATCATCACCCTCCTTCACATATCCATCCTAATAAGCGAGAGCTAAACTGTCTGAGTATGTAGACATAGTAATACGTACAAGCAACAAAAAAGGGGGACATCATATCGCGTGTATCTGCTTAATCCATATTTCATAATGCGATACCAACCTTGATTAGAAGATACCATTCTAAGAAAAAATGCCAATATCACTGTGAGTGACAGACATGGGTTCATCGACGGTGCCATGGTGATGTAGGGTTGGGGTTGTACTCCAAGGGGGGCACAACGGCTAGGGCGCAAACATCACAGCACTCTCGATCACGCACTTTTGTGTATGTACATATTCCTGAATTAAGGAGTATATGTCACATTTTTGGAGAATATTAAGTTGTTGTGTGCTGAGTTGATATCTGAAACAAAAAATTAATTGTTACTCTACTAAATACTTAACTGTAATTATTTTAATGACATTCCTTTATAAAATGGAGCAATACATTTAAAAGCATTTAACCGGTTGTGCTTATATTCTATTTAAGGCATTTGAATTGAGGACATATTTTCAATAATTGATAAAGTTAATGAATAGATTTCAAATTAACTCTTAAAAATTACATCTATGTTTGCGTCTTATTAAACGTACTTAAACACCAAATAAGAAATGTTGTCAAGATCGCGTGGCCACGAGGGCATTTGATGCTTTGAGAAATTTCTAAAGCCCCAAGACTATTGAAATCAATTTCATCCTATCGGTCGTCACTGAACATTATCATTAGAAATAAAGCATACCTGGGAATCAATCAATTCATAAAATACTCTCACTCTAGAATGAAGTCTAAGGCAGAGATTGAAAAATCTTTTGAATCGATCCTTTAATCATTCTTTTCATATCATCAATACACACTAAAGGATGAGGAAATTGCCTCTTGATTCATCAGACTAATCTAATTGTTGTAGAGACAAAAATCCGTTTTAGTGTTTCTACTCGATAGACATTACCTCTACACCTGCATAAACAATTCTAACCTACTTGACTGTGACCTACAAACTGCGATAATTAATCTTCAGAGTTCATAGCTAACAAAATATTTTTTCGAAGACTTCTCCTACAACACTAGATCCTTGTCCATGTAAAGAGCCTTCCAGAAAACCCATCTTAGAACATTAACTGCAGCCGAGAGGAATTACTCTGCAACGGAGAAAGAATGCTTAGCTGTCTCTTTGGAGTAACGTGGCAGTTTCTTTATAACGCTGCACTTGTTTCCTGTGAAATGTTGTCCAGTTATCCACTATTATTCCACAATAATTATTGTATTTGTAAAACAGAGGTAGGTTGCTTAAAACGGACTCTTTCCAAAGCAACAATAAAATTCACAGAAACTTAAAATGAACTTAGATTCGCATTGTAACCATACCGTGCTTATAAGAGCTGATTGTTACCCACAAACCACTTGTGTTTATTATGTTCTCCTCGATCCTCGAGATGAAGTTTGGTATCTTCAAGGTCGCAGATTAAGATTTTTAGATAAATGGAATCCTTTTAACAAGCTTAGCACGTTAGTTGACAATTTCTCCTCTGTTTCTAAACAAATATATAAAATTGGGTTCAGCGACTGGACGTTACCCTCATACACATTTACAAGATGACATTATATTAAAATTTCAATATTTAAATTTTAAAAGCGTTTCGCTTTTATAATCCCAACAAGTTGTATCATAAAATCTCTTTTCGCTAAATTCATAACTTCAATAACTGTTTTGGTGTAATTCCGGTTAAACCTTGCAAACATAATTTTCTTGCACAAACTCCATCCAAGACCTCCCTTTTACAAGAAACCGCTACTTCATGTAATTTCAGAAAGATTATTATTATTATTGAGACTACATTGCATTCAATGTACGGAAGATTAAAGTCCAGTAATTTAAACCTGAAAGATATTGGTATTGGTATTAACTTTCTGGTTGGATGGATTCTTGTTAATAAGGTGGAACATTTGTGAAATTAAAAAGAGAGAAGCGTATTATAATTTTTCTTGTGGTATGTTATGTAATAAATGAATATACACATCTTTAATCATAATAACGATTAGGAAGACGCAGAAGAGATAAATTAGTAATGTTTGTCTTCAAGATCGAGGCTCCTAGATTTATAAAAAGAGAGGAAAATATTTAACGAGTAGAAATTGATAAGAGTAGAGTTCAGTCTTGATAAGTGATAAAAACAAGCAAGACGAAATTTAATACTAATGCGTCTGGATGTGTTTGGTTTCTTATTATTATATTGTGATCAAATTACTTTTTGAGAATAGAAAACAAAAGGTAGGTATGAAAGATACGAGGTGATAATGTAAATAATTTATAAGCACTATCGATAGTTTCGCATTCATTTGATCTGAGTTGACTTGCAACTTGATAAGCCTGTTATCCTTATATGTATAAGAATTTATTTTCCATAACGATTTTCTACATAGTGATGCTCAAATGTAATTGTGTGACTGCAGAGTTAAATTTAAGACACGCGATAAACAAAAGCAAGTGTGCGGCAAAGTTCGAATAGAAGATTACTGAACGGGTGCACCGCACATAACAGTGCAAACCGCATATCGATTGCAATTAACGCCATCTATGATCTAGCGCTTGTGTTTCCAGCTTCATCGCCGATGCTACAAGTAAGATTACTCCATACCATACACCGAATTAATTACAAATAGTAACATCCAGTAGTATTCATTCATTCGAAATCCCTCTTATCATATTTTAAAAGTATTTACGGATCCTTAAAAGCCTCGTATTCCCCGCCTATGGTAATACGTTGTGTTTAGTTGAATTCTGTAATAATTTTTATGAAACAACTGTCAACTTCTGGCCTCTTGTAACGTAAAATAACACTGTTGTTGCGAACTCGAAACCGTTTTTCGGAAACTTCGCTTCTAGCGCTTTTGGAGTTTCAAAAAAGCTGCCAGCAATCGCGAAATGGAATACACTAAAGCTTTAAAATTTTTTATTGTTCCTCGGTCTACTTTATATAGACTGAAAGATTAACTTCAACCTAATCTACTAAAACTCTCACCTAACCAATTCCTATCTCGAAACCTATACAAGATCATTTTATCACAAGTCAGAAATATCTCAGTGTATCTCACGAAGTATATCCTGGCTTCATTCAAAGCCCAGTTTCTTCTAAACCCTAAAGTTCAAACTTATAGACGCGGGTCGGCATAGGTGACCACTATCTCACTTTCCATGAAGATTATAGAAACTGCAGCTTAGAAGAAGGCAGGGTCTCGGCATAAAACAATAATCCAAGCAAGTAAAATGTAACATTTATATAAAAGATATTGAAATGCAACAAACCAAAGACTAAATCAGCCTCACAGTAAATTTAAACTACATCCCAAGAAAAATGATGCTAGATGTAGCAATTGTGGTAAATATGATCCTTCATTAAGTATGTGCAAATATTGAGAAAAATGGAGTTTGTGTTTGCGAATTTTATTAAAACACTTATTATTTAATCAATGTTATGTATTATTATTCGGAGTGCATAACGTTCATTCAGTCATTATAGTTATGTTCTGATTAATGTTTTTTCTTTATTTGATTACATTAATGTACTATTAGACAGTTAAGATTTTGACATAATTAGGAAAGAGATCATCTCTTCTCATTTCAGTCATCCTCTTATCTCCATTTATTTTTAGCCACATTGTCTGTGATTTTCCATGTTCCGTACTTGCCTTCGCATCTCGATTATTTCTGGACCAATTTGCATGCAGTTTGTTGGACCCACAATGTATATTTAACGTGCGTCACCTGCGCAAGTCTAATACATGTTCTGTTTCAAAGAGTTCATCAGTTCACATTGCTGGGATCGATGTTGCCTATGTACCGTTTACTCTATTCGGTACTAGCCCTCCAGGCTAGTACCGAAGCTATAACCTTGTTCACCCGTTCCTTCTCCAAAGAGATGGGCCCCTAGTCCAGTATGCGGACTTCTCCCACAGCGTGAGAGGGACTTTACTGCCCGGCCGAATCCAACCTCAATGTCGCTAGGCTTGGAAGTTATGCCACCCCGGCCTACCATATTATGGGCTTGGTGTACCCTTGTTAGAGCTTCGTTTAATTACACCTAAACAGAATCCCACTATGTACCTGTTTGGGTGAAGATGTCTTGAGCACGAGAGACTTCTAGACGGTTGCTCGTAAGACTGAAACTGCACAGCCATACCATGATTCTCATACTTCTGTCGCCGAACACATCTACCTGGTGGCATGCAGTTTTCCATGCACTGGCGGGGTCGAGACCTCCACAATCGTTATCAACCTCACTAGATTCTCCTCTATACGACTAAGTCTATAAACGGTATAGACGATATACATGTATAACTCAAAAACGCAAACTTTTAAATTGCTTACGGATTTGAACTCTAAAAATCAGAATACCAAGAGGTCACACTTCACGCCTTGAAAGTAAAAGCATATCTACAAGAGCATATTATAATGTAATTAACCAGTTCTTGTTACAATTCTCACACCTTCAATCAAGCGTCCTTAAACTATAAAAGACATGCAGACATACACACTAACAAGTGTGAAATGCAAAATGCAAATCACAATCGAAAAAATAATGATCTAGCATTTAGAACAGTTTTTTCTTATCTCTAAATTAAATTCGTGTACCTAGTACATCACCTTCAAAGATACAAGAGTTCTTTTTCAAATCACACATTGTTAGATTCTTCGATAAGATAAACATTCTAAACGAGAGGCAACTCCTTAATATTTAAGTATAGAGGAGAGAAAAAAAAACTTTTCATGGTGAAAGGAATGCTTGTTACATTCTGCCAATAATTCACCATCATCAATAGGATTATCGATTCAATTGACGCGCTTCTCAGTTTAACACTTCTTGCATGTTTAATGAATTTTTTGACATTTTTATGTCTTCATTCTGAGAAGCTTCTCTCATCAACATATTTATATAAAAACAAAGTTTCCTGTTGTCTTTACCAGTTTATACAAAAAAACAAGATTTTCTTCTGTTTTATTTTCTTTTCATAATAATACCATACGTGAAAGCCTCTTCCTTCAGTTCCTTCAATTATAGAATTTTAATTGAGACACCAAGTAAATATTATATTATTTCTGAACAAACCTAAAATTCATCCTATTTTAAGGCCTTAAACAAATAAAGTATCAGAACCCGGAAAACAATTTCAGCAATAATTTCGTTCGGTGGAATTTGATCTTTTATTTTTTTAATTAAATCAAAATTTCTCATCTCTCCATTGAATATAAATATTAAAAATAAATCTGATTTGATGTTGCTTTTATGTGTGTGTGTGTGGTGTAATGTTGATTTTTTCCCATCAACCGACTTCAATTACTTTTTGTTCGGGGCAGTGCAGCCTAGCATCTGATATTAAATCTAAATGACACATTACAATTATAAATGGGTAACCCTAAGGTGATACAACAGGTAGGTAACGTGTTACATAATACAAGAAATGAAAGTCATCACGACGACGATGGTTTTTAGTTGGTGCGTGATCTTGCAGGTATAGTATACCTTGGTATAAGAATAAACCGTGATATTAGCACAAGGTCCTTTTGATACCTTTTTTGTGGTTGTGAATTAATTAGCTTTGTTAGGAGTTTATTTTCTAATTAAATTATTTTGCAACAGAGAGATTTTGTAATAGTTGAAATCATTTTTAGAAAAGCATTCATTTGAAGTGTTGAGACACAATGAGTCAAAATTTTCTGAAATGGTTCGATGACCTTTATAGGAAGAAGAGCCTTGGACTAATAATAAATTATTTCCAATTCGTTTCCTCTTGTTAAGTCTCTAATCTTGACATTGGATTTTATTATAATCAATTCCTGCTTTCATTCTAAAAACAAACTACTCAATTAGGACAGTCAAATTAGTAGCAGATTTTTTCCATGTTTCATTATGTAACTACCCTGTACAATCTGCACACCCATTTGTGGCTTCCCCTTTTCGAACCAGTACACCATTCGCTTTATTAAAAATGAATAAATATTATTGCAATGAATTACTTGCATAAGTTAAAAAACATCTAGGACCCATCCAATTGATATTATTTATTAAGCAACCATAACTTTTTTGTGCAACTACCAGGAAACTATGAAGATCTGAGCGAGCAAATGTCGAAGCGGAAACATGTTGAAACTGTCTGAGCCTTCGGCAAGTTGCATTCGAGGCTTAAAACGTTATGGTAGACCCAATCATCACTTTGAAAAGGTTGGATTCAGTTATTGTTGGTGTGATACGCACTTCGGCCTTCGCTTTCGATGAAGTTCCAATTGATGCATCTATCACATCTTGATCTCTTATGAGAAATTTCAATGAATTGGTTGGACCTACCTTCAGATTGAGTCTTCATCTTCGGATAAGTTTAACTCATACAAGATTATTTCATGGCATAGATAGAACAGAAAGTTTCAGATGAAACATAATCAAAGGACAAAATGGGAGGAGATACAATATATCAGGCCGGTCTCTTGCTTTTATAGAAATTTCACCGTAGACTAGCCTAAGGTTAGATTTTTCACACAATTACCGTTCTCTGCCATTTTCAGAATCAACGACAGAGATGTTATTGAGATTGTCAAAATGTATTACCTCCATCCACAACTAAAGCATCGCTATAGCATAGAGATGGTAATGTATAGATGCACGTCTAAAGTTCGATTTTCATACAATTTTCATTCTTTGCCATCTTCAAATTCAATGACAGAGATGTCATTGAGATTGTCAAAATGTATGACCTCCATCCCCAACTAAAGTATCGCTATAGCATTAATGTGTAGACTGATCTAAAGTCCGATTTTCACACAATTTTTATTCTCTGTCATTTTCAAAATCAATGACAAAGATGTCATTCAGATTGTCAAAATGAATGACCTCCATCCCTAACTAAAGCATCGCTATAACCTCATAGAGGTGGTAATGTGTAGCCTCACGTCTAAAGTTTGATTGTTCAAACAATTCTCGTTCTCTGTCATTTTCAAAATCAATGACAGAAATGTCACTGGCATTGTCAATATGTATGACCTCCATCTCCAACTAAAGCATGGTTATAGCACGGAGATGGTAATGTATAAACTCATCTAAAGTTGGATTTTCATACAATTTTCATTCTCTGTCATTTTCAAAATCAATGACAAAGATGTCATTCAGATTGTCAAAATGAATGACCTCCATCCCTAACTAAAGCATCGCTATAACCTCATAGAGGTGGTAATGTGTAGCCTCACGTCTAAAGTTTGATTGTTCACAAAATTCTCGTTTCTGTCATTTTCAAAATCAATGACACAGAAGTCATTAACATTCAATATGTATGACCTCCATCTCCAACTAAAGCATCGCTATAGCACGGAGATGGTAATGTATAGACTCATCTGAAGCTCTATTTTCACACAATTTTCGTTCTCTGTCATTTTCGACACAGATGTCATTGACATTGTCAATATTTATGACCTCCATCCCCAACTAAAGCATCCCTATAGCATTGAGATGGTAATATATAGACTCATCTAAAGTTAGATTTTCACACAATTTTCATTCTCTGTCATTTTCAAAATCAATGACAAAGAAGTCATTCAGATTGTCAAAATGTATGACCTCCATCCCAAACTAAAGCATCGCCATAACCTCATAGAGGTGGTAATGTGTAGCCTCACGTCTAAAGTTTGATTGTTCACAAAATTCTCGTTCTCTGTCATTTTCAAAATCAATGACACAGAAGTCATTAACATTGTCAATATGTATGACCTCCATCTCCAACTAAAGCATCGCTATAGCACGGAGTTGGTAATGTATAGACTCATCTGAAGCTCGATTTTCACACAATCTTCGTTGTCTGTCATTTTCGACACAGATGTCATTGACATTGTCAATATTTATGACCTCCATCCCCAACTAAAGCATCCCTATAGCATTGAGATGGTAATGTATAGACTCATCTAAAGTTAGATTTTCACACAATTTTCATTCTCTGTCATTTTCAAAATCAATGACAGAAATGTCACCGGCATTGTCAATATGTATGACTTCCATCTCTAACTAAAGCATCCCTATAGCATGGAGATGGTAATGTATAGACTCATCTAAAGTTGGATTTTCACACAATTTTCATTCTTTGCCATCTTCAAATTTAATGACAGAGATGTCATTGAGATTGTTAAAATGTATGACCTCCATCCCCAACTAAAGTATCGCTATAGCATTAATGTGGAGACTGATCTAAAGTCCGATTTTCACACAATTTCTATTCTCTGTCATTTTCAAAATCAATGACAAAGATGTCATTCAGATTGTCAAAATGTATGACCTCCATCCCTAACTAAAGCATCGCTATAACCTCATAGAGGTGGTAATGTGTAGCCTCACGTCTAAAGTTTGATTGCTCAAACAATTCTCGTTCTCTGTCATTTTCAAAATCAATGACAGAAATGTCACTGGCATTGTCAATATGTATGACCTCCATCTCCAACTAAAGCATGGTTATAGCACGGAGATGGTAATGTATAAACTCATCTAAAGTTGGATTTTCATACAATTTTCATTCTCTGTCATTTTCAAAATCAATGACAAAGATGTCATTCAGATTGTCAAAATGAACGACCTTCATCCCTAACTAAAGCATCGCTATAACCTCATAGAGGTGGTAATGTGTAGCCTCACGTCTAAAGTTTGATTGTTCAAACAATTCTCGTTCTCTGTCATTTTCAAAATCAATGACAGAAATGTCACTGGCATTGTCAATATGTATGACCTCCATCTCCAACTAAAGCATGGTTATAGCACGGAGATGGTAATGTATAGACTCATCTAAAGTTGGATTTTCATACAATTTTCATTCTCTGTCATTTTCAAAATCAATGACAAAGATGTCATTCAGATTGTCAAAATGAATGACCTCCATCCCTAACTAAAGCATCGCTATAACCTCATAGAGGTGGTAATGTGTAGCCTCACGTCTAAAGTTTGATTGTTCACAAAATTCTCGTTTCTGTCATTTTCAAAATCAATGACACAGAAGTCATTAACATTCAATATGTATGACCTCCATCTCCAACTAAAGCATCGCTATAGCACGGAGATGGTAATGTATAGACTCATCTGAAGCTCTATTTTCACACAATTTTCGTTCTCTGTCATTTTCGACACAGATGTCATTGACATTGTCAATATTTATGACCTCCATCCCCAACTAAAGCATCCCTATAGCATTGAGATGGTAATATATAGACTCATCTAAAGTTAGATTTTCACACAATTTTCATTCTCTGTCATTTTCAAAATCAATGACAAAGAAGTCATTCAGATTGTCAAAATGTATGACCTCCATCCCAAACTAAAGCATCGCCATAACCTCATAGAGGTGGTAATGTGTAGCCTCACGTCTAAAGTTTGATTGTTCACAAAATTCTCGTTCTCTGTCATTTTCAAAATCAATGACACAGAAGTCATTAACATTGTCAATATGTATGACCTCCATCTCCAACTAAAGCATCGCTATAGCACGGAGTTGGTAATGTATAGACTCATCTGAAGCTCGATTTTCACACAATCTTCGTTGTCTGTCATTTTCGACACAGATGTCATTGACATTGTCAATATTTATGACCTCCATCCCCAACTAAAGCATCCCTATAGCATTGAGATGGTAATGTATAGACTCATCTAAAGTTAGATTTTCACACAATTTTCATTCTCTGTCATTTTCAAAATCAATGACAGAAATGTCACCGGCATTGTCAATATGTATGACTTCCATCTCTAACTAAAGCATCCCTATAGCATGGAGATGGTAATGTATAGATTCATCTAAAGTTGGATTTTCACACAATTTTCATTCTTTGCCATCTTCAAATTCAATGACAGAGATGTCATTGAGATTGTTAAAATGTATGACCTCCATCCCCAACTAAAGTATCGCTATAGCATTAATGTGTAGACTGATCTAAAGTCCGATTTTCACACAATTTTTATTCTCTGTCATTTTCAAAATCAATGACAAAGATGTCATTCAGATTGTCAAAATGTATGACCTCCATCCCTAACTAAAGCATCGCTATAACCTCATAGAGGTGGTAATGTGTAGCCTCACGTCTAAAGTTTGATTGCTCAAACAATTCTCGTTCTCTGTCATTTTCAAAATCAATGACAGAAATGTCACTGGCATTGTCAATATGTATGACCTCCATCTCCAACTAAAGCATGGTTATAGCACGGAGATGGTAATGTATAAACTCATCTAAAGTTGGATTTTCATACAATTTTCATTCTCTGTCATTTTCAAAATCAATGACAAAGATGTCATTCAGATTGTCAAAATGTATGACCTTCATCCCTAACTAAAGCATCGCTATAACCTCATAGAGGTGGTAATGTGTAGCCTCACGTCTAAAGTTTGATTGTTCACACAATTCTCGTTCTCTGTCATTTTCAAAATGAATGACACAGGTGTCATTAACATTGTCAATATGTATGACCTCCATGTTCAACTAAAGCATCGCTGTAGCACGGAGATGGTAATGTATAGACTCATCTAAAGTTGGGTTTTCACACAATTTTCATTCTCTGTCATTTTCAAAATCAATGACAGAAATGTCACAGGCATTGTCAATATGTATGACCTCCATCTCCAACTAAAGCATGGTTATAGCACGGAGATGGTAATGTATAGACTCATCTAAAGTAGGATTTTCACACAATTCTCATTCCCTGTCATTTTCAAAATCAATGACAAAGATGTCATTCAGATTGTCAAAATGTATGACCTCCATCCCAAACTAAAGCATCGCTATAACCTCATAGAGGTGGTAATGTGTAGCCTCACGTCTAAAGTTTGATTGTTCACAAAATTCTCGTTTCTGTCATTTTCAAAATCAATGACACAGAAGTCATTAACATTCAATATGTATGACCTCCATCTCCAACTAAGGCATCGCTATAGCACGGAGATGGTAATGTATAGACTCATCTGAAGCTCGATTTTCACACAATTTTCGTTCTCTGTCATTTTCGACACAGATGTCATTGACATTGTCAATATTTATGACCTCCATCCCCAACTAAAGCATCCCTATAGCATTGAGATGGTAATATATAGACTCATCTAAAGTTAGATTTTCACACAATTTTCATTCTCTGTCATTTTCAAAATCAATGACAGAAATGTCACCGGCATTGTCAATATGTATGACTTCCATCTCTAACTAAAGCATCCCTATAGCATGGAGATGGTAATGTATAGACTCATCTAAAGTTGGATTTTCACACAAGTTTCATTCTCTGTCATTTTCAAAATCAATGACAGAAATGTCATTGACATTGTCAAACTGTATGACCTCCATCCGCAACTAAAGCATTACTATAGCCTGGAGGTAGTAATGTGTAGATTTTCATTTTTTAGGGATACTTAGGCTTTCTCATCCTATGCACTACAATAGAATGTTCTGCTGTGAATTTTCGTAGCAAGATTCATAAGTTTACCCCTTTTCGTAATTTCTTCCTACTCGTGCCCTTTCCGAAGGTTAAAAACAATACCAGCCAATCAATCGAAATTGTCGAGAGTTTTATAAATAGGAGTAGGAAAAGTATAAAAAGAGATAGTGCCTTAGATAGTACCTTATCGAACACCACATTCGTTGATCAATGGAACTGTTTCCGAAAAAGTCCTACACTTAATACAAGCATTGTTAAGACAAATTGTACTTGAAACTAAAAAAGAGGTCAAATTTATGAAAAATTGCATTAACTAGAAGATAACTCTTCTTTAAAAAAAATCCTTTTAACTTTTGAAATTACAATACCATATTAATGGCATTTATCTGTTAAATTATCTTTTAACATTTTTCAGAATATAGGAAATCAATAAATCCAATTAGAACCAGTTGCAATCTCATCTTAGCATTTCAAAAAAAAGAAAGGCTACAGAAAAGATATTCATTTCACCGACAAAAGAAATATGTAAGGGATCCTTTTTAGATACATACCATTTACAATGAAAAAAAAAAGATTCTTTCCTTATCTCCTTCTGGGAGAATAGATACAAAAGTCGTTAAGAACTCCTCTCTAATTGTAACTTTTCAGCACAAAACCATTCATCTTTATGAAGTTAACAACTTTTAAGGGGTGTCCTAAAATCTATTTTAAAACTACCTGCTGCCAAGCGCCCTTAGGTTTGGGTTTTATCTTATTATGTACATTATGTCCCTTTTTATTTTTTTCTCTCTTCGGTTCAAAACATAAAAATGCCAAAGTCAAACTGTTTTTAGACAAATATTGGAAAAGGCATTTCTGGTGTTTGTTTCCAGATTATTTAAAATTTACCGCTTTCGAGATTTCGTAACGTTAGCCTTCCATGGCTAACATGATAATTGGAGAAATAAATTAATTTCTATTGTTATCTGCTTTAGATTATGTCGGCATAAATATTTTTCTAAGAAATTATGTGTATAAAGCAATCAGCGTCAAAAAATAAACTAGAACCGTAAATCAATATAATAATAAAATAAATCAAATTATTAATTGGAGAAATAAATCCTAAGATACAAAAGAAGAACACTTTACAGCCCACACATAAGACTAATGTGTTTAATCTTCTCCTGCATTTTCTGGTTTTCACGTTAAATAAAAAAAGGGGAGAATGAACACCAAGTGTGTGAGAAGGAAAGAAAGGAGGCGTAAAACTAAAAGGAGGAATCCATCCGCTTTTCTTAAGGTGGTAGTCGTGGTGGCTGGTGGCAGTGTGTTGTGTAATATAATCCATCCTGAAAATGCCCTTCAAGTAACCGTACACTCCAATACATTTTAAAAAAGGAGGTGTCCTTTCCTTTTACTTCTCTTTCCGAAAGAATTTTATTCATGACATTTTAAATTGGTTTTCGAAAGACAAAGACGCAGAGGTTGTGCGTGCGGAGATGGAGGCCGCACGAGATGTTTTACCTGCATTCGGGGAATAAAATAAGGAAGAAGAAGCGTAGGAAGAACTTTAAAAGTTTCAAGTGCTTTTTATATATAAGTGTTGTTTGAACACTTCTATAATGTGTTTTTTGTTTTTATGTTTGTGTTTGATTTTAAATGTTTCTCAAATGGATTCTAAATACTCTTCTCTCGCTTGCCTGCTTTCTTTTCAAATCATCTCTAAAATGTGTGTCTAAATGTTCCTCCTAATGTGAGCTTTTGTGTGAAATCTTTTGCAAATATTTTGATAACCTCTTTTTAGTTTTCAATAACACAATGAAAATTCAAACGATTGCACGAGTAAGCCATTTCTATGTTTACACTATTTTTCCCTTTGAAGTGCCTCAAACATCGTTTTGTTTGGGCAATCGAGTGTTTGCTTGAATTCTGAAATCTTATTACCTGCCCCATTAATCACCTGTAATCGTATCAAGTACTCTTACCTCCAACCCTTTCGTTTAATATTCGCAGTAATTCGATTAATTATTCAATTGTAGATCTTTATCAGGTGGGATTAGATTAAATTTCGGCTGTTTCAATATTGGTCCTCTTTGTACAAAACACTTTCAGATTGTCAAAGCACGCAAGACTTGTTGCTTCAAATGCTTATTTGCTGAAAACCAACTTCGTTTTTATTATATCAACATAACAATGATATTATCTCATAACAAGGAGTATCGTATAAAAAATTAACGTTTTTACTAGAAAACTGTCGTGATTTTGTTAAAGCTTGCAGAACCCATCATTAAACAAAATACTAAAGCCTAAAAATTAAAATTAGGGTATTTGAATAGCTTTGATGTATTCTCTAATAAATATTTCGTTTGAGGGCTGTTATGTTCCACTTTCTTTGGTGGGTGCAGTTAACTTTTTTAAAGCTAGCAGAACCCTCAATTTAAAAAAATAATAAAGCCCAAAAATTATTTTCTGGGTATTTGAATAGCCTTTAATTATTCTGTAATAAACATTTTGTTTCAGGGCTGTTAAGCTCCGTTTTGTTGAGTGGATGCTTTTGTCAACGCTACCAGAACCCATAATAACAAAAACATAATATAGCCTAAAAATTAATTTTTGAGTATTCGAACAGCCTTTAATTATTCTGTAATAAACATTTCCTTTCAAGCTTGTTAAGATCGCTTTTATTTGTGGGCGTTGCTAACTTTTTGAAGAGAACAGAACCCATAATTTAAAAAATAATAAAAACTAAAAATTATACTTTGAGTATTTGAATAGCCTTTAATTATTCTGTAATATTAATTTCCTTTCAAGGCTGTTAAGATCCCTTGTCTTTAGTGGGTGTTGCTAACTTTTTAAAGCTAGCAGAACCCTCAATTTAAAAAATAATAGAGCCTAAAAATTAATTTTTGAGTATTTAAACAGCCTTTAATTATACTGTAATAAACATTTCCTTTCAAGCTTGTTAAGGTCGCTTTTATTTGTGGGCGTTGCTAACTTTGTAAAGCTAACAGAACACATAATTTAAAAAATAATAAAGACTAAAAATTATTCGAGTGTTTGAATAGTCTTTAATTATTCTGTAATATATATTCCATTCAAGACTGTTAAGATCCCTTGTTTTTAGTGGGTGTTGCTAATTTTTTTTAAACTAGCAGAACCCTCAATTTTAAAAAAATAATAGAGCCTAAAAATTAATGTTTGAGTATTTCAATAGCCGTTAATTATTCTGTAATAAATGCCATGTAATTCAAGCCTATTTAATCAAGTCTAACTTTTTTAAAGCTAGCAGAATCCATAATTTAAAAAATAATGAAGACTAAAAATTAATGTTTGAGTATTTCAACAGCCTTTAATTATTCTATAATAAATGTTTTTTTCAAGGCTGTTAGGATTCCTTTTTTTAGTAGGCGTTGCTAACTTTTTTAAAGCTAGCAGAACCCGTAATTTGAAAAGTAATAAAGACTCAAAATTAATTTTTGAGTATTTGAATAAGATTAAATTATTCTGTAATAAACTCGTCATTCGAGACTGTTAAAAACCCTTTTCTTTAGTTGGCGTTGCTAAATTTCTAAAAAGCAGAATCCGTTATTTAAAAACTAATAGAGCCTAAAAACTAATTTTTGAGTATTTCACTAGCCTTGAGTTATTCTGTAATAAACGATGTATAAATTATTCTGTATGAAAGCTAGCAGAACCCATAATTAAAAAAATAATAAAGACTAAAAATGATTTTTTTAGTATTGAATAGCCTTTAATTATTCTGTAATATTAATTTCCATTCAAGGCTGTTAAGATCCCTTGTTTTTAGTGAGTGTTGCTAATTTTTCTAAAGCTAGCAGAACCCTCCATTTTAAAAAAATAATAGAGCCTAAAAATTAATGTTTGAGTATTTCAATAGCCGTTAATTATTCTGTAATAAATGCCATGCAATTCAAGCCTATTTAGTCAAGTCTAACTTTTTAAAGCTAGCAGAATCCATAATTTAAAAAATAATGAAGACTAAAAATTAATGTTTGAGTATTTCAACAGCCTTTAATTATTCCATAATAAATGTTTTTTCAAGGCTGTTAAGATTCCTTTTTTTTAGTAGGCGTTGCTAACTTTTTTAAAGCTAGCAGAACCCGTAGTTTAAAAAGTAATAAAGACTCAAAATTAATTTTTGAGTATTTGAATAAGCTTTAATTATTCTGTAATAAACTCGTCATTCGAGACTGTTAAAAACCCTTTTCTTTAGTTGGCGTTGCTAAATTTCTAAAAAGCAAAATCCGTTATTTAAAAACTAATAGAGCATAAAAACTAATTTTTGAGTATTTCACTAGCCTTGAGTTATTCTGTAATAAACGATGTATAAATTATTCTGTATGAAAGCTAGCAGAACCCATAATTAAAAAAATAATAAAGACTAAAAATGATTTTTTTAGAATTGAATAGCCTTTAATTATTCTGTAATATTAATTTCCATTCAAGGCTGTTAAGATCCCTTGTTTTTAGTGAGTGTTGCTAATTTTTCTAAAGCTAGCAGAACCCTCAATTTAAAAAAAAATAATAGAGCCTAAAAATTAATGTTTGAGTATTTCAATAGCCGTTAATTATTTTGTAATAAATGCCATGTAATTCAAGCCTATTTAATCAAGTCTAACTTTTTTAAAGCTAGCAGAATCAATAATTTAAAAAATAATGAAGACTAAAAATTAATGTTTGAGTATTTTAACAGCCTTTAATTATTCTATAATAAATGTTTTTTTCAAGGCTGTTAGGATTCCTTTTTTTAGTAGGCGTTGCTAACTTTTTTAAAGCTAGCAGAACCCGTAATTTGAAGAGTAATAGACTCAAAATTAATTTTTGAGTATTTGAATAAGATTAAATTATTCTGTAATAAACTCGTCATTCGAGACTGTTAAAAACCCGTTTCTTTAGTTGGCGTTGCTAAATTTCTAAAAAGCAAAATCCGTTATTTAAAAACTAATAGAGCCTAAAAACTAATTTTTGAGTATTTCACTAGCCTTGAGTTATTCTGTAATAAACGATGTATAAATTATTCTGTATGAAAGCTAACAGAACCCATAATTAAAAAAATAATAAAGACTAAAAAATGATTATTTTTTAGTATTGAATAGCCTTTACTTAGTCTGTAATAAATATTTCCTTTCAAGGCTGTTAAGATCCCTTTTCTTTAGTGGGTGCTGCAAGCTGTTAAATCTAACAGAACCCATAATTAAAAAAATAATAATCGAGCCTAAATATTTATTTTTGGGACATTTATACAGCCGTTAATAAGCCTTTAATTCTGAATACTATAATTAGAACTCTTTCTCCTGGAATGCCGCTGCTGATTTTACAGACGGTCGACTCATTTTTGTTTCACTTCAGGCTGTTACCATTTCAGCATTTTGTTTTTTATATTAGATTTTTAAATTAAATTAAACAGTGGGGCCTCCTCTACTAGAAGCATAAAATACAGCAGTTTGAAAATTGGCTAAAAATGCATTCGTTAACGCATACGAAACACCAAATGGATGTTGTTACTTAAAATTTATAATAGCCTATTTTTTATTTCCAAACTATTGAGTTGAATTTTAAATATAAAATTAAAACAGTGGAGCACCCATTATCTGTAGCGTTTTTTAACCTGGCTATGAACTACGTTCTAACTACCGTTACACAGAAAACCTCCGGAGGAGGAATCTCCGACATAGGACTTTCCAACATTTACCGACAGGCCAGTACCGTCTTCATACCAGGTTCATACAGCTCTCGCATCCGAACATACGGGAGTGGCAACCGTGGAAGTGGAGTTGAAGACCGTGCTCGAAAAGATTAGTCGAGCTTCCACTAAAAAAACTTCAGCAGCGAGTTGCTGTCATCAGGACACACCTTATTTCCAGGTTCTATCACGCCTTGGTACTGGGGAAGATTTTCAAGGATCGGCTTCAGGGAGTCTATCGTCAAATCCGCAAAGCGGTCGGAGCATGGACGTGTTCGAGGACTATTTTCACGCATCTGTCGCTGATGGTGGTAACCGAATACCAGCGCTGGAAACCCAGATTTCAGTTATCGCTCGATTCCGAACCCTTCGGCTCAGGCAGCTACCATGAGTCTGCGTGACACTAGGAAGTTGCGTTGGGCAAGAAGATGTTTCACAAACGTATCCTTCCGCTCGCCAATATAGCGTTGATAAATTAACCAGCGTCTATGAGCCAGCAAGCTGCATCACTTAGTTGACGTCCGGGTTAACGTCCTCCTGGCCAGAGTGAGGACCTCAAGAGCCGGGTGCGGCGCCACCGAGTTGATACGATACCGTTTGCTCGACGTTGGCTACTGGACTCCAGGATAACGATTGTCAAGAGGGAACCAGTGCTGCAGATCACCCGTGGATAAAGCAAGCCGAACGTCATAGCCAAGGATGATAGGTGCGGTGTCATCATCGCCATCCTGGTGCTTTCTGTCGCATTTCCGCTAACGTTCCATCCGAAAAGCGACGACTATGGTCACGATCGTGTGGTGATTAGTAAGTGTCTCTGAGCTAGAAGTGCTACATGATCAAGTGAGTACGACAGTCCGTACCATCTCGTGGGGTGGCGTGCTCGGTTCTACAAGGGTCCCATACAAGCTGTAACCGCTTCGGGAAGATGACAGTGATGGAACATGGAAACCGTCAAATTTTATTATTTTATATCTGCAATACTCCAATGTACTTTTGTCGAAAAATCAGAGATGCCTGAAATAAAACGAAAAGAATCTCAAATGTTCGCCGCCTCCACCAAAAAATGCCACGGAAAGACTTGTTGGAATTTGGACAAACTAAAACCTAAGTTAAGCAACAAAATTTTGGCAATTGTTTTCAAATTGTAATAGATATCTAATTGAAAGTTTATGTCAAATATATTGCTTCATTTGCTAGATGTTTCTCGTTAAAATGGAGTTGGTAACAATGTTTCAACAACCTTTGCTCAAAATGTGAGCTGCTACTGAAGTTGTGTTGTTACTAATAAACTGTCCGCTGTGATCAATATTGTGATCCTATTTCTAATAAAATGATTACCCATTAAATCGGAAAGACACAAATAACGAGCAAAACGACACTTCTCATTATAAAACGCTTGTTAAAATCTGAATGCAACACCCTTATGCTTATTTATGTTGTAGAACAAGCCAAACTTCTATTCCAACCACTTACTGTATAACATAGCTAGTACCTTTTTTTCTTATTAGTTCTCCATGATGTAACAATTAATGGTAGTATTCTCGATTAACATTTATATTACCCAACCATTCTCGTTTTACGTATATAATATTTCCTGTTTTAACCAACCGTTTGTTTGTTTTCTCCCTTTTTCTCGACCAATTGTTATCGCAACTGAATTAACTACCCAGTGGTTTTCTAGAAAAACACATAAAACGTAACAGAAAAAAAGTATAAATCATTCAAAAGGGTCAATTTCTTAAACAAGCCGTGTTTTACGATCACTTAATGCAAATAACTAATATCCATTACACCTGAAGCCATCTGTAAAACTACCTAACATAAAATGTTTTACGCGCACACGAGAACCATGAAGAAGGCGATAGAGATAGTACGAATAGATTTACAAAAAAGGATAATGTGAGTAAAAGTTAACTAACAATTTACTTGTTAACAACTAAAAAACTTTTTTTAATGAGCACTGAAACTTGCAGAAACACATAAAACGGGGGAAGTAAAGTGTAAAAGATTTAAAATGAGGAGGTGGAAGAAGAAGAAGAAGGCGTTGTGTATAAAAGAAGGGATGATTTTAATATTTACGACGCTTTTGCAACAATGATTTCCAGAATGTAATGGACTCTCTTCTCTTAACGTACATTAAAAATAATTACAGTTAGGGAAAAAGAAAATGTTAAATGGGTCTATAAAATTTTTTTCAAAGTTGAAAAATAACTTCAACATCAAACCAGTTCCTTCGCGGGAAGGAAAGAACGGCGTAGGCTTATAATTAAAATAATAATATAGGCCTGGGATGCACAATTAGTATTCGATGTGTGGACACAGAAGGATGGAAGATGATGAGGTCGAATGGGAAAAAAGAAAAAGTGAAGTTTGGTGGTATAATTATCGCATTGATGTAAACATAAATCATGAATTACTAAAATGATACTTTTGAAATCGATAAATCTTTGATAAAAAAAGTCGACGGTTTTTTTGCGTGATTAAACCTATAATCATCTAATCAACGATCGATTGATTAAATAAAAGAACTCCGTAAAAATGAAGTGTGTTATAAAATTATGCGGGTTCTGATTTGTTGGACGTGGGGGATTTGAATTTCAGCAAACATATGTTTATGGAAAAATATAAAATCGATGTTTCATTTCGTTTGTTTTTTTGTCGAAACTTTTCTTTTTAGAAGCACTTTGAAAGCGTATTTGATTATTGGATAATTGGTAATTTCCGCGGTGCATAATATGATGCAAACAAAAGTCTAATGCAATGCAGTTTGGACTTGTTACTTGAATTCACGATGCGATACAAGACTATGTTGATTGAAGTGAATCCTGCATGCTCGAGTGCAAGCCCATGGGGGTTGCCACGAAAAAACAAATCTTAAGTCTAAATTGGTACGTTCAAATAGTTTTTGAAGTGGCATGATGTTACATCTTGGCGTAAGTCTCGCGACGTCCGTAAACGGTTTTTGATTTATAGATAGTAGTTAAAGGCTCTTGAAATGCCTAAAAATTAATTTTTAGGCTGTACTACTGTTTTTCTGGAAATTACGTTTTCTACTATTTTTTGAACAGCATTGAAACCAAATATGCGTAATACAGAATAATTAAAGGCTTTTTAAAGACTACTTAAATACCCAAAAATTAATTCTTAGACACTATTTTTTGAAATTATTTCTGCTAGCTTTAAAACAGTTGTTTAATAAACATTTGTATTGTGCTGTGTAATAAACATTTCGTTTCAAGGTTCGATTTTTTTGCTGAAGTTAGTAGAACCTGTAATTTAAAAAAAATCAAAAATATTTTTTACCGTGAAATAGCCTTTAATGAGAAGCCTTTAATTATTCTGTAATAAACATTTGGTTTCAAGGCTGTTAAGTTCCAGTTTTTCTATTAATGTTGCTAACTTTCTTTATAGCTAACAAATCCCTAATTTCAAAAAAAAAATAATAGGATTCTAAGAATTAATTTTTGGGTATTTAAATAGCTTTTATTATGAATACAACTAGCACCGTTTCTGTTGTATTGGAAATGCTAGCTTTACAGGCGTGGTCTCAATTTACATCCTACTGAATGTTGGGTACCTGGATGTATTGCATCATACCGTCCTCATTCGCCCGAACGATCTTGGTAACGTTGTGCGACAATAGCAGATTCAAAATACAGTAGGTGGAGCAGAAACCATGATTAACATGCCATAATGTAAGACAAATCGTTACCATATACGGATTGCAAATCAAATTGGACGCATCGTGACGTAGTTTTATCTTTTTAAGTTGGATCAGGAATCGAAATACGATGCACCACCGCGGTCCAACCAAAATTTATTTTTTCTTTGTCATCTGTGTTACCTATATTGTCTATATCGCATACGTCACCTATGTGTCTACATTATCTGTTTCATTTTAGTCATGTTATCTAGGTATATCGCGTACCGTCTGGTTCCCTCGTCTACAGCGTCAGTGCCTTTTATGGCTTCTATCTTTATCGTCTATACGTAGAGTGTCATTTACAACGTGTCGCCAATTCTGTGTCACCAGTGTCGCCTATCTGTTTATCCGCTTATCCGTTATCTGTATTATTTACGTCGACTGTGACGTTTAGATAACGCCTAAGCCATCTATGCCATGTTCATCTACGCCATGGGCAAGGCGTCCATATGATCCATGCCATATATTCCGTCTATGCCACAAGTTGCCCTGTCGCATATATTATCATTTTGGTATCTAACAACATTCAGATAATATTAATAATGATTTAATTAATGTTTATATTAGTGGTGAATGTGTAGAAGGGTGTTTTTATGAGCTTAAGTTAATTTTTAGTATTAAGGAAATATTGTGTCCTCGACATTAAAATTAATTATTAGGCATAATTCTATTTTTTGACGTAAGTGTTGTATATGATTGAATCCAGAATTTTATTTCTATACGTTTATCTAATTATTTTTTACGCTAATGAAAAATTATAAATAACAATTGGGTTATATAAATTTTCAAATGTCAAGATTCTTTTGTTTTTTAGAGTTTTTTCAAAAAAGTCATTTGTTTTCTAAAAAAGTATAAAAAAGAAATCTATTTTTTAAGCAAACAAGTAGCAATTTAGCACCAGAAAGACAAGGAGTATTTCTAACTGCTTTTACTATTAAAATTTGTAGGCTTAGATTTCGAACTTTGCTTGTAATAAAAGTATAAGGTATCTGAAACGTCAAAATTTGATAATCTTGTTGGTGTTTTTTTAAGTATAAAGTTGTTAATCAAATTAAATATTGTTTTGATTAAACAATTAAAAATAATTATTGTAATAATAAAAACTTATAAATTGTATTTAACCTTGTCAATGATAAATTAATGGAAATATAATAAGGAAATACTGAAGTTTATATTTACTTGTCCAAGGAGCGGAAGATTTCTTATTAATAATACAGCAATAATTTGGTATTCAATTAGATTGGAGATTATATTTAAGTCCAACAATTTCATCGCGGGTCCATTGATATTTGGAGATGTCAGAATAGTTTTTAACAGGATGGTTTTGTTAAAGTTGGTTGTCAAGCAACACGAAACTGATTAGAGGTGGAATTCATGTGACACCAAATATAAAAACGAAAAGTGAATTATTAAATAAAAATCTATTTAATTTAATTAGGATACCTAAAATTTGGGTTATATAATAGAAATTCTTTTTGTAGCATTTAAATAATTTTCTTAGAGTTATTATAAAACAATAATATACGTCATTAGTAATTATTAATTTAATTCTGATTTCTTTTCAAAATTTTGTATTGGAACAATTTAGTTCTTTATGTTTCTTTTCTTTTTTGTGGTTAATTATGTGTTGTTAAAAAATAAATAAAAACTAGTGTTCTTTATTTTGTATTTTGTTATTTGTGTAATCTTATTTGTTAATAACAAGCTTAAATTCAAATATAAGAATATTCTACATCAATGACCCAAACCTGAGAGAGGCTCAATGTAGTGGAATTTTGTTACTCACTATTTATAATACAATTATTGAGCCGGCGCATCATATATATCTTTTTATAAGGTAATCAAGTTGTGTGCTTTTTGTCATCTTTTTGCATTCATATTTTGTCTGCGTATCTATAATTTTTTCTAAACCCATACCATACCATGTAAGGGTCATTCGCAATAAAAGCTTTTGCTGTCCCGCAGTAAAAGGTTTTGGATGTAATTGTTATTCGTTATAATAATTGATTCGCTGTAAAGGTTTCCCGCTATACTTGTCATCAGCTGTAAAAGATTATTATCACTGTAAAAGTCTTTCGTTGTAGAATGGCCTTCGCAGTAAAGAGGTGCTTCATCTATATTTACATAGCATTTTCGCCTGATGAGAGCAACACTTTGGTTTTTTAAGTCTATTTCTTAGCATTATTAAGAGCCTGACGTATACGACGTTTACCTCCTAAAATCATTTTAACAAGTTTGACAGTTGATACCACTACATACTCTCCAGCCTGCTATGGCGTCAAAGCTCTATAAGCCTAAACAGGATTAGGTCCATCGTTTTCGAATCATTCTAAATTCTGTAGAATTTATTCGGACAGGGGAGACAGGGGACGATCCAGTTGATCCACGTGTACATGAGTGAAAAAATGTACCGTTTTTTTAAAGTGTCCCCTCCTGCCAAATCTTTCTCTTTTCATGGAATCGTCAAATTTGTAGAGCACGTCTATTTGCATTTTTCGCATCCTATCATTTCCAACTTCATCAGAAGTGACCTCAACTTTCAGTTTTTAAATTGGACGCCCTGTATATTTTTTAGTGATTTCGGTTTAATGTTAAATTTTCCAGTCTAACAATTGTTTACTTGTTTGATAGTGATTTAAAATGAATTAAATTATTAAAGCGTGGAGTTCGGAAATTTGAACTATTAAAAGTTGAGTGTACCATTACAATTCAACAGAACTAATCCAAATAATTTTGTTGGAATAATTCTTTACGTGAACCTGTTAACCACTTTACCACTTGTATTTGCTACAGTATGATAGCAGAAAATGTCCCCCCCCCAAAAAATCTACTTGAAATGGACGAACACGGAGTACTTGATGCGCTAGGTAGAATGTGAACGTTTGAATTGCTCCCTTGAAACTTTAAATTGTTAAAATGCTTAAATTACAAAACAGAATACACGTTTTATCTCTATAGAGTGTTGTTCTTTTGCTTGTCTAACACCTGACATAAACTGTGATAACTACTACTATTATGGCAGGATGAACTCTATTAAAAATTTCAATAAAAATTAGTTTAAACACTGAAAGCTGTTTTAAAGCAAGTTGAACCATTACTTTGGAAACTGTTTTTACTTTTTATAGATCGTTTTCCTTTTTTTGCATAATAAAACAATTTAAAAGTACCTCTCGTGCAGGCTCCATTAAACCCTTTTAAATTTATACACTAGCACTTTATATTTTATTGGTGGCATAAAACCACGTTCAAAAAGCTCCAACAGGACAAGATTAAATTTGCTTACTTTCTCTATCTCTCCACACTAGTACATCACGCTCTCTTCTCGATGTTTTACATTTGTAAATATGCCGGAGAAAATCCCCAGGTTTCCTCTAAATAACTTGCCTGAGTGTAACCGAGAGTAAGTAAATCCTTTTATAATAATTTCCATATGTATAATCGTCGTATTAGGTGAAATACGTCGGTTTTGTACACAGTAGACAGAAAAAAGTGCTCTTTTGAGTGTTTCAGGGCTTCTTGCTCGAAAATGTAATCAACTGCTATTAGGGTTTGGTGTGTGTGTGTGTGTGTGTGTATGCATTTTGTGTACGATATTTTCTTTCTGGGATATACGTATACATTTCGATTTACATATGCACACAACATAACCAAAAAGTTATCCTGTGGCATGCATAATTTTCAACTTTATGGACATGCACATTTTGTTATCTTCAAATTAGCAGTAGGGGCAGATTGTGCTGTAGGTACCATAGAAAAAGCAGTGTCAGGATATAAATATGCGTTAGGTGGCAAATGCTTATCAAGACAATGGAAAGATTATACTGAATCTTGAATTTGATGATACATGATATATTATGCGAATGTCCATCAATCATAGTAAAACAATATATATTTTATATATATTTTAACGAAAATGTAATAATAGCCTTAACGTGCAAAATTAAATTGAGCTTATGTCGTGTATGGATTACAGTCTGGTTAAGTAATATTAAGTAAGTGATTTTTACCCTAAAATTAATGAAATTAACAGTTAATCAATCAAAATTAATTGCCTGATTTGATACAATTGCAATAAACTAATTAATTAAAGCTAATGTATTCTTCTCGTTAAACTCTCCATTAAATATATTTCTAAGAAATTTAAAATTTATTATTCACTTGAAGCTAAAAACATTACGACACAAGAAAGATAACAAGAAAAGGATTAAAGGTCAACAAATCTTAATTTCTTGTACATATCTCCATTTAAATTAATTTTACATGAATTCTTCCAGCTTGTAATAATTCAATCAACGGAATGATGGTTCAATAAATGATTAAACCGCACAACAGGAAGTCATTAAAAACAATTTTATCAAAAAGCTGGTTTATTTTTAAAATGCAAATTCGCGAATACGCACATCAACCGCAGACACAGCGGCACCGAAAACTGGACAATATCTCTCTTTTAAGGTTAAGAACACGAAATCTTACTTCTTCTGTCACAATCGCACAAAACAGGAAGAAGACAATATAAAATAGTACTGCAGTCGGTGATAAACAATGAACTGTCAGCGAGTTGAAAACACAACGGCCTACATTGTTGCAAAAAAAATAAGTAAACGCAAATGTAATTCAAACTGACACAACAACACAGTAATTATAATTAATGGATGATTTAACTGTTGTATAGTTGTCAAGATAGAGTCTACCTTCGTTAGTTTAAAAATATAGAATGCAGACAACCTTTTGGCTTTTCTTTAATAAATAATAGTAGCAGCGGGTTCTTATTTATTTTATATACTTCTTATTACAGTATACTATTTATTGTCTATGTAAGTAGATAGCCTTGTCTATTGTGAGCGTTTGGAAGGCTTTTCGCCAGTTTGATTTTATGGAATATATGAAACTAAGCTCAAAAGGGTGTAACTAATATAACAGAAACCTCGTAATGGGGGGTAGCTGTAATAATTTAGAACGTATTTTCGTCATAAACATCGCCATAAACATTTAATATGCAAAGCGAATTATTGACTGATTTTCTTTCTTCAAAACTTGCTTTTTGCAAAAAACTGATTGTTTTGGCAAAAAGCTGGTAATAATTTAGTCCCTAGATATACAATTTTCTTAAAATTTTGGAAAAACAGTTCAGATACTATGAAACTTAAATGGTATTATTTTGGTTAACTTTGAATGTACAGTTTTTTTAAATTCATTTTTCATGTAAAACATGTGGAATAATTTAATTAAAAAAATTTTTCCAAAACAAGTTAGGTAAGCAAATTTTAACATTCCTAGAGTATTAATTTAAAACCAAAGTTATCACATTATTATATTATTTACGAAACAAACAAACGTTTTTTGGGTACAGTTGGACCTTAACTGGGAGTACATTTAGTTAACGCAAGAGGGTGTTAATTCAGTACATGGCTACTTATGAGTTCCAAAGTTGTGCATAAAAGATGCCCCCATTCATTCTTAAATAACACCTGACATATAATTTAAGAATTCCAAGAACTTGATTTTCTACCCTTATGCGCCGTTTTTATGAGTTTTACCATGGCAGACTTTAGTGTACCAGGCAGGAGCTGTAAAAAAGCAACACTAATATTATCCATATTTTCAAGGAGTATTAGATTATATTTGTTTAAAAGAAAAGCAAAACAAAATTTGTCATCCACTTCTTGGTTAGAATAATGTCAACATCTGTCACTATTAATTTTCTCATGGAGTATTAGATCATAGATACCTGTGCAAATCTTACTGGGCACTGTTCTACTGAATATATTTTTTTTGGTTAAAAGGGTTATTAATTATTCTCTAATTTATCTGTATCTAAGAAAAATTGCATAAATAAAAAATATAAATTTTTATTTTTAATTTAATTATCAATTAACAATGAAAATACATAAAGCCAACTAATTTAAAGACGAATGTTATAATTTACTTACTTGAAAAATTCACTAAATGTGATTTTTGTTTATTTAACAAGTACCTGTAATTGATAATTCTTTATTACTTATAAAAAAGTGAATTGCTAAACTGATAATATGTTTTTAGGAATATTATTTTTCAATATTACAAATCCAGAAACACACAGTTGACATTATTCTAACCAAGATTTGGAAAGATAATTTTTGTTTTATATTTTCTGAAGTAAAAATAATCTAGTACTCCTTGAAAATATGGGTAAAATTACCGTGTTGCTTTTTTACAGCTCTTGCCTGGTACACTAAAGTCTGCCATGGTTTTACACCAGTGTGCGCCGCTGTAAAATGAAAGAAGGATAAAAAATGTTCGTGTTGCCAACGTGACAAGAATTTAACGTGGCGGTAACTTCATAAGGCACGTTTTTTAGCGCACACGTCCAAATTTCGAAAATGACTCGCGTAGCGGAGAGTTTTTTAAAGCACAAGTGCGGTAAAACATCTGATAAAACAAATACTTAATACTATTTGAGTTATTTTTTTAATAATTTTTACTTTTAGTTTTAAATAGAGAAAAGTTTATAAAATTTTTTGACACTTGGCAACACCGAAAATTCAGATTCTGCATTTGTTTTTCAAATTTACAGCGTAAATAAATTGACATTTAAAAAGTTGTTCACTAGTAATATCAACTTTGTCTCTTTTGTGGCCGGTTTCACAAAGCTTAATTAAGTTTTAATTAACTTAATTGTCATTGAATTAGAAATTAAGAAATTTCATTTTCTGAGATTTAGAAGACCAGAAAATGTATCCAATTATATTTCTAAATTTCAACTTTAATCACAATTAAGTTAATCAGAATTTAATCAAGCTTTGTGAAACCGGCCATTGAACACGTAAATGCGTGTCCAAATGGCTTCATTTGAACACGCAAATAGAAAACAGTATATTAAAGTATTATTTTCATAAGACACGTTTTAGTGCACGCGTCCAAGTTTCTAAAGGGTAATGCGCTAAAACGTCTTTTGAACAGAATACTTATGTTTATGTTTTTTCTATTTGTTCTGTAGTGTAATTGCCCTTTAGAAAACTCTCCGTGTCACCATTCGTGTCTCTTAGTACTAATGTTAATTAGGAGCGTGTATTTAAGCTCTGGTAGGTGTGTGAAATCTACGACTGATGAGAGCTAAAAAGCTCGAAATTCAAGTCTCGAAGTGCCGTTCGTGGGTTTTACCCACTTATTCTTTTAGTGGGTTGATCTTTATTTCTATTTTTGATTTAAACATCTTGTTATTATACCGTATTGCCCACTACTGGTAAATTTTTATACTTCGTTAAGTAGTTTAACAATTGGCAACATTGCACAGTCTGCATTTGGTTTTCAAATTTGCGTAAATAGGTTTAAAGAACAGCTGTTCAACAATGATATCAACTTAAAAAATAGATTGTTACTGTTCCAGTATTCCCAACTTTGATCACTAATTCAAGGCTTTTTCGCGGTTTTTTCCCGATTGTACAAATTTCCGATTTTTCCCGGTGTCCAGGTTCGCTGGCCACCCTGGTATTGTTTATGTTACTCCGTCAGAATCTGTGGAAGAACTAGAACAGCGAATATTTGATGCCGCCAATCAAATTCGCAACGGAAACCACTTACGGGGACGTCCAGAATAATTTGCGTAGAAGAGTTATGTGTGTGTGTGCAAATGAATGGTTGTCATTTTGAACATTTACTCTAAAGATTTTTTTTGTTCATTCTGTTTTTAGGTTTTTGTTTTTTTTCCTCAATATTAATGAGTATGCTACCACAGTCAGCGCTTTGGCTTTGTGACAGGGCTGGCAAAAAAACATGTTTAAAAAACAAAACACACTCAAAGAAATGATTTGAATTTAGTAACAAAGTTGTATTAGTTGGCTTAATTTTAGTTGTAGCAGCATAAAATTTGTTAGGGTGATAGAAAATATGTATTTCCATAAGTTTTTACAACATAGCCACTTTGTTAATATATGTAATATTTTTGTGTTGATATATGATCAACAGCAACAAATAGTATTTCTTCAAGAAGAGATTGTTAACGTTAACTCAACATAAATCATGTTTTAACAAGTATAAATTTTATCAATAACTTAACAAATATGGTACTGTAAAAATCAGATGTGTAAATCCAACAAATAATTAACAAAAATAAAGTTGGATTACAGTAACAAATAAATTTGTTGAGGCTATAGTGACACATAATATTTGTTGCAGTAACGTATATTTTGCTCTTGTGGCAAATTATTTCTTTGAGTGCAGTTGTTTTTTAATTAAACAGGTTTTTTTTATCAAAACTGAGATTAAAGCAACTCATATAAAAAACATGTTTAAAACATGATTTAAACTGTTTTACACAAAGAAATTTTGAAATATTTTAATGAAAGGTCTACAGAAAGATATCCTTATTAAATTGGATATAAGTTACCATCGTGATTCGTGATTACGCATGTCTGAAATAATAATAAATGTCCTTATCATCACTTTTTTATTTTACGACTTCCTAGTACGAAGAAAAAGAGTATTAGGAACTCCCAAAGAAACAATAACAAGAAATATATTCAATCCTCGCTAAAACAAAAGCATTAAATATTGTTACGTCAACACCTTGCAACTTGAAAAAATAAAAGGATTATTATTATTTTTAAAACACAT
The DNA here is from genome assembly GCA_929113105.1 of Agrypnus murinus. Lineage (NCBI taxonomy): Eukaryota > Metazoa > Arthropoda > Insecta > Coleoptera > Elateridae > Agrypnus > Agrypnus murinus. The sequence continues at coordinate 151,974,596 of OV816028.1, forward strand.
CTACAGACCTCTAAAAAGAATTCAGAATTAGTGAATAGAAAATCAGTCAAATATTCTATATTCATGATGACGGGCGGACGAAAGCGCCCTATATGACAGCATTTCTTAACAATTTTATGAAAGATTCTGCTAAACCTAATAAAATTCGTGGCAAGTGTATCCATTGCAAAATGAAGTATAAAAGATTATTGCTAACGTTCGTATTGAAGGGAAGCATTTTTCAGGTATTTTTGTTTATTTAAATTTACTATTTACGTTACCAGGTTACCTTTAATTATTCTTTCCGTTATTAAGAGCCAGTCTTTATTAAATGCTCTACATCTGAAAGGAAATATTTAGCATTAATTTAATATTGTTGCAGCAAAATTGGTTGATTTTATACAATTTAACCTAATCCTCTATCCACTTTAGGTCTTCGTCATTTTCCAAAATAGATTTAAATAACACTTAATTACTTAACATATTCTCTAAACTTTCTTATTAGTATATAATTTATAGTTACACTTATAATAATATACCCTTTAGGGATGCAGCGTTTAAACGTTTAAACGTGTAAACGTTTAGTAACGTTTAATATAAAAATACACGTTTAATCGCGTATGTATATGTGAAGCTATTTTTAACGGAACATAAATATTATACGGCAAACAATAATCTCATTAGAGCTAGAAGGCAACAATTTGCTTTCTCCGCGGCTATTTCTCGTTCGACGTTCAACCCGATACGGTACTTGATTAAGGTAATAATCCAATTAAAACACGCATCATCGTAGATGATGAAAAGTAGCGACTTTAGTGTACTCAAAAATACGTTACATAAAACACAGTTTATTATATTAATTTTTGTATTTTGCTGAATTTGCTAAAGTGAGTCTGAAAAAAACTGTCGCAAGAACGTAAACAACCATACGCGATGCTATTGGTCGGCGCGCACGTATTCTGCTTAACGCTTAAGCTACTTTACCTACGTGCGGAAACACGTATATGCAATCAATTCTCGTTAACGTTTATTTATTTGGTTAAATTTATTTTTTAATTGCCCTTTTTAAGGCAACCATCTCTTTGAAACTAGGCCTTGTTATATTTAAATAGCGAGTGACGAGTCTGATTCAATTGTGGTGTATTTAATTTTCATCAGTATCATTTTCCATTCCATATTTACGCTGAAACCGTAAGAGCGAGTTAAGCGCACACGGTACGCAAACGCGCATCATCGTAAATGAAGCTTCAACGGTCAACTAACTTCAAGTTTATTTATGTCTTGCGACAGCTTATTTCAGACGCACTTCGCGATTTATCCCGCCGTAGTCTTTTCGTGTTAGTAAACTAACGTGAGTCGTCCGCTTTTTGGCACGTATAAATTAAAAATCAAAACAACATAGGATTATAGAGAAATGGTTTGATAAATCTTTCCGGGGAAGCGTTTAAACGTGTAAACGTTTAATTTTTGACGGTTTAAACGTTTATTTTATTAAACGTTTGTTTCATCCCTAATACCTTTCAGATGGAAACTGATCGTTTAAATTCGAAAATGCAGTCTAAGAATCTAAAATTTATTTTTTTCTCTTTCAATTATCTTTTATATGAGTTCCCTTATCACTTTATTGTTACTTTATTTTGTATTTGAGCACGTTCAGCTTTAAATTAACTTCTTGAAACGATATGACATGATTTATTAATTTCAAAAGGTCAAATCAAGAAATAAAATTTTACAAATCAATTCTTTATAAAACGAAGATATAAAAAATATATTATTTAAAACACAAACTAATGTAATATTTTTAATATTTTATCGAATGTTAAAAACGAGAAGAATGTTAAATTAATAGTCTGCAGGACACAGACAGCGCCAGGATAATTTAAAATTCAATGTCGTATAAAACGCACACACACACTCATGCAGTATAAAATATTATAATAAAATTTGCCAATACAATGACCGCTTGCAGCTTTCATTATACGAAAACAATGTATAATTTAAATTTCTATTCCCTCCTTTTTATATGCAAATTTTTTATTTCATAATTGATGCTTAATGTATAATACTACAGTTGCTCATAATATATACTACACACACATACACATCAATTTTATAAGAGTTGATAATCTAAATTGCCTTCTTGAGTACTTATCGACAAAAAATAATGTAAACAATTTCTTATATACAATTTTGGGAGCAGAATAATATATTGTAAAACAATATTATTATAATCAAATATTGAGATGTAGATATATAATATATTTAAAATTTAAAAAATCATAAAAGCCATTTAAAAAAACTTTCTAAATGTTAAATTTGTTAATTTCAAATGTAATTAATTCACAGCTAAACAATATGTTGAAAACATTTTTAAAAAAAAGCAATTTATACAAAAACTTAAGTTGATTTAATTTAACTTGCCATAAACCTTCCATTTTTTAAGTACACATAGATTCCGCATGTTGAAAGAATGCTACCACACTTAAGCGACATCTTTATACTGTCTTCAAAGTCAGTCTTAAAGAATTTAATGAATGGTTTATATTTAAAATTACGTGAGACTAAAACGACATTGAATGGATTTAATTCGGTTAACACTATAAACACACGATAAAAATCATTACTAATGGGAGATAATTCAGATCATAAAGTGATCATATGTGAATGAATTTTTTTATGACTGAGAATCTGCATTGTTACGAAATCATAAAAAAATAGGTGTGAATTTAAAAAGTACACACTATAACCAATTTCAAGCCTATTATTTAATTTTATTACACAAACAAAATTATTAATTAAAACTTTTTCTATTCCTCAAAACCAATTGTTCTTTTTCATTAAAAGAAACCGCTTGCTTATTCTCTTTATATTCTAATTAATAATTTGCATAACTATTTCATTATAATAAGGCGGGCCTTATAGTCTACATAATTTATAATTTATTATCCCCTGGATAATAACGAGAAAATTCTCGAGAGGAAAATGAAAATATATTTTACTATATTATAAAAATAAGCTGGTATTTTCTAAAAGAAAACTTTGTCTTTTGTGCAAACAGTAATTAAAACATTTAATGAGCATGAAATTCGGGCGCAAAACTGTGCGAGTGTGAAAATAGTTAATAATAAGCTGGAGGGCAGAGACAATGACTCGGTTGTGTGCGTATACACGTTCAAAAAAATTTGAAACTCGTTTTGACAGTTTAAATTATTTGAAGTCCTTGTTTTATTTCATATCTTTTTTACCAGGAGACTAATTCTGACAGAAATGTTCAACATCAACTTCTTAATTTTTGATTATATTTTAAATCTAAATTCAATACACTCTGAAATACCAATTCTGATCTATCTAATCTAAATCTGAAATACTACTATCAATATACATATGTTTATGTATATCTAATTGCGTATCATGGTATAGCCTAAGTATTAATATTTAGCATGTAAAAATTAGTTTCAATTGTTTCCAATTTGAAAGAAAACAATCTCTTTTATAATTTAATAACTTTAAATTCAAATATTGTATACAAACTTAAAATTGTCAATGTTGAGTAAACCTACATACTATATTCCAAACTATAAATTTTGCAAAAAATTGTTATATCAAATATTGTGATATTAGAATTTCAAATAATCGTGCATTTTAAATGAGAATTATGAAAAAAAATTTAAGTGTAAATATTTTGTCCTGAATTAAAAATAACAAATTTCAATTAGAGCAATGTAAATTTATATATGCATTCTAAATATCAATTGTAAGCTTTAGATTCTGAATTTTTAATAGTCTGTATTAAATTTTAAATTGTAGATACTCTCAATTACTATCATATTTAAAATTTCCATATTCCTTATTTTTTAGTTTCAATTTCAAAATTTTTAATATTCCGCTGCAACAAGCTAAACTCTAATAACTGGATATTTATAAATACGGAAAGCGTTTTAATTCAACATCTTCCGTATTTAAATCCATAATTTTGTTGGTAGAATTCAATTAATATTGTACAAAACTGCTTAAATTCAAAAATATTTGCCCTACTAATAAACTAAATTACCACAAAGCAGGGCTGGCATATGTAAAACATTTTCTTTAAAACATCAAACTAAGTTTGAAACAATTTCTTTTATAACGCATATTTAAAACAAGCTTTTTGTAATTGTTTTAAAACGGTACATGACAAATCTAAATAAACAAAAATACCTGAGAACTGCTTTCCTTCAATATGAATTTAGTAATAGTCTTTGATACTTCATTTGTCTTTATACTTATTTTTTGCAATGGATACACTTGGCACGAAGTTTATGAGATTCACCAGCATTGTTATTGAAATTGTTAAAAAATGCTGCCATATAGGGTTTTTGCCGACCCGTCATCATGAATATATAATATTCGACTGACTTTCTATTTACTACTTCTGTATTCTTGTTTGAGGTCCGAAGATGTATTAAAAAAAATTCTTTTATTAGTAAATTATGTTGGACATACACGGTCTTCCCCGACGACGTCGGCGAAAACGTCGTCGACGACGTCGGGGACAAGGTCGAAATAATGAGGTAATGTTTACATTTACTGTAATTTAATGCATAAACAACTTCTACTTCCAAGCTGGACTGCTATAATAAAATTATGAATATCGTATTTCTTTAATGCATCAAACTGAAAGAAAGCATTTTTGAGCATAATAAAATGCGTACTGAATCTCTTTCTTTAAAGTATTTCGAAATAGCTTATGCAATTAACAAAACTTTTCATAAGCGGAATAATATTGATATCCATCGGTAGAATTACAAATCAACTCTTTTGTTTTTTATTTATTTCATTCTTAATTTAGTTTAAAAATTAACGCAGGATTTAGGATTCTGAGTTCTAGTGCGCAAACGATGTACAATAATTTCCTATAAAGGACTTTCCGTAAAAGAACACTGGTAAAAATCTGCTGATTTTGGTATAGGAGAGGTCAATGGACAAATTATTATATAGGTATCAAATATCATTTTTTTTCGTTGTTCATCAAGAATGTGCTGATTCTAGTAAAATATTTTGTTGCATTTGTAGAGACCGTTTAATAAATTCAACCGAATTTGATGTAAACTGATTCTTAATTTTACAAATCATGTTTACAATATGGGTCATAACCTGATAACCTTGGAAGATAATTACAATCTGTACTACTAATAATTGTCACCTGAACACTTGATGCCATATATTTTCTTGTATAATAGGAAATAAGTACATACTGAGAATTTTATACTTTTTGAATGATTAATTTTATTTATGTACAATATTTTATAAATGAAACTATAAGTGAAACTACAGTAGGTATTATTTAGCCAACTTATAAAATGTAGGAAATGCTTTTACTACTATTAATAAAAGGTGACAGATATGATAACAATCAGCAGATTTTTACCATTGTCCTTTGGTAAGTGATAATCTTCCTTTTGGTTTCGGAAAATTGTACATCGTTTGCACACTGGAACTCGGAATCCTAAATCCTGCGTTAATTAATTATATCCATTTTTGAACTAAATTAACAATGAAATAAAAAAAACTAAAGTTTTCGTTTCATAATAAAAGATTGATTTGTAATTCCACCGAAAGGTGACGTCAAGGTTATTACGTTTATGAAGACTTTTGTTAATTGCATAAGCTATTTCGAAATACGTCTAAATAAAGAAAGAGATTCAGTACACATTTTATTATGAATGATTATTATCAATAATGCTTTTTTCATTTTGATGTTTTAAAGAAATACGATATTCATAATTTTATTATAACAGTCCAGCTTGGAAATAGAAGTTGTTTATGCATTAAATTACAGTAAATGTAAACATTACCTCATTATTTCGACCTTGTCCCCGACGTCGTCGACGACGTTTTCGCCGACGTCGTCGGGGAAGACCGTGTATGTCCTATTTTACTAGGAAGTCGTAACAAAAAAGTAAACTTTTATTCTTGTTTCAGAAATGCATAACCATTAATTATGATGGTAATTTGTATCCGAATTTATCTCTTTATTTAAAACAGTTTAAATCATGTTTTAAACACGTTTAGTATACGGGGTGATTTTAACTCATTTTTGATAAAAAGCAACCGTTTTTGTTTTTTTAAACTTTTTTTGCCACGCCTGACACTGGTAACAGTGATTTGGTGACGTGCTGCTACCACTGAGTACGTGGTAGCAGTGATAGAACCGTTAAAACAAAAAGTTCTTACAACAAATAAATTACTATTAAAAACTATAAAAAAATACGATGATACCGGAAGACAAATAAAGCTGATGAAAAGGGCAAGTTTTTCCTTTTTTAATATTATTTTTAAGAAATATTTCTATAGTATTTGCAATTTTTCTACACCCCCTCCCCCAAAACTAAAGCTACTATACCACAGGACAATCAAACCAATCTACAATAGTACCCATTTCATCATTTTCTATTTTTTGTTTTATATAGGTAATAAAAATAATCGGTGCTAGAACTGTACCTTGTGGTACTCCAAATTGCGGAACTCGTTTGGAGCAAATTCTAATTAATATGTTGCATGCGATTGTGTAGGCAAAACTTAAATAAATTTAAAACTGCTCCACGGCAACTATTTAATAGTCTAAAATAGATCATGTAGATTTTAAATTCAGAAAGCTAAGATCTCCATTCTACATTTGAAATTAAAATTTATTTATTAGAAATAAATAATAAATAATAATGTATTATAAAAAATAAAGTTTTTACAATACACGCTCAACTTGATAGGTATAGGTATACAATAGTATTTGATTTTATCAGCTTTTTTTACTTCAATAACAAGTAAAAAGCTACACTAATAATACTAACATTAGTGACAATTGAGAGCAAATTCTTTTTCTCCTTCAAAGATAAACACACAAAAGAAAGAATAAGAATAAAATTGTCATCTGTCTCACTAATAAACGACCTAAAATATATTTATGTTAACGAACAAGAAAACCTTTTAGTAACTTGTAGAACTTAAGTGCATTTTAATGTTGACTAGACATTTTCCTTTTCTAAATATCGTCTCTAAACTACCACTCAAAAGATAAACAGTCCTAAAATACGTTTGGGAAGAAAACAAAAATATAATAAGTTCAGGTAACAAAAGGTTTCAGCTATTATAAAAGTTTTACGAGGCTCGATAAGCTGAAAGAGATGAGAGAACCAACTCAAAGATCTCGATACTAATTTAACCTTTTTAAAACAATTATTGTTTTTTTCCTCCTCCTCTTTCATCAAACTTTAACTAACCATTATATATTTTTTTTATCAATTTCACACCTGATAAACCATGACATCTAATTATTGTAAAACTAATGAAAGAAAAGAATAAGGTTTTGTTTAAATGCATCGAAAATCGTTAAATCGAAAATACAATAATGGTGAATCGAATTACAACAAAGCATTTCGTAGGGATAGGTATATTCATTTAGTGAAGTTAAACAAACGACCGTTGCGCAAATTGATATCATCGGCGTAAATAATCAATTAATCATTTTAATTAACAATTAAAAACGTTCTAAAGTTTTATACAGCGATTGTTTATGTAATCGCTCTATAATCGATGAACATTCGTTAAGCCCTTTAATAACACACGTTTTTCTGTCTTTGTCTTACCCCTTTTTGGATGCTTCTTGGTGTATTTTGGCAATTATTTATGTCTTCTTGTAATTGCTGTCCCTTTGTAGTGCTTCTCTCTCGCGTTTAAATATCTCCAAATGAGATCTTCGAAGCGAAGGACAGCAACTGCTGAATAAGAAAAATTTTCCAATCGATCTGAAAGAAATAAAATGTTGTTAATTTTCTTTAGTAAAAGCAAATACGTATCTTTAATTGACGTTAAAAGTAATTTTGATAAAAAATTACAAACATAGAAAATTTAATTTTTTATATTGCAAAATATGAATGGATGAATTAATTGATGAAGTTAAAATACATCATGAACACATACGGGTAAAGAGGCAAAATATCAGGGAAAGCAATTTTTTCATTTAATTTCAGTGTATAACAGGTTTATACAGGGTTATTCGTTATATTTCGATCACCTCTTTATCTTTGTTATTATTGTAGATAAAAAAAAGTTGTATTGTTCTACCTATATTTTTTTAAATATCATCAAAATAACTATTGCATGTATAGGTCACCTGATATGGAATATACATATATTTTTTAAATAGAACACTCTATACCATAGGTTCCCAACGGGGGCGGTACCGCCCCCTAGTGAGCTGGGAGAAAGAGAGAGAGAGAGAGAGAGAATTAATTTTTACTTTGTGATTATTAATAGATAATAGGCAGACATATAAAATTGGTATAATTAACTATTATGTAAAGGGGGGCGTTGGAATTGTTTTTTCTTGTAAAGGGGGCGGTAGTCCATAAAAGGTTGGGAACCTATGCTCTATACTATATTATTGCATTTTTATATATCCCGTTTTTCCATGATTCTAAATATATAATGTTATATAAGTCTATCATTAATACGTTTTGAAAAATTTAACATTATATATGCAAAAATTTTCACAAGTATAGCCCACTGCTTAATTAAAATAATATACAGCGAAAGTGTTGTCATTAAATTCAAAAGAGTTATTTGAATATTCTCATTGTTAATCGAAAAGAAATTTGTACAGTGTAATGTTACGTTTTTTAACTATACTAAATATTATTTTGTATGTATAATAGATAAAAAAACCCTTGGTGGGATCCTGCATATTATTGTATATTTCTTCTTGATTTAAAATTACGTTGGTATTCTGTATAAATATGAGTCCTACTAACTATCAAAGGTCATTTTCAAACAAAAACATTTCCAGTCTAATAAAACTGGTTTCTAGAAAAGTCTACAGACTTCGTTTTAAAATAAGGGTATCATCCTTGCACGTGTTAGCATCTACCATTTCATGTTCCGATAGACAACAGGAATTGTTCTTGCGGAATAGAATATTATCGAACAAAATTGTTTTCAATATTGTATTCATATAGGCTGAAAAAGCAAGATTATTCGCCTTATCAAAGGTTTTCACGTCAAACATCCATTAAGGCTTTTAAATTATAGCTTCAGTAAATGGTGTTTGAACACTTGTTCAAATACCGACAAATAATATTCTCCAAAACAGAAAACACCTGTGAGTGATATTGAGTTATCCCCACGACGCAGATTTTAACATGGGAAAGGTTTGGTAGACTAAAATAATTTGTTCTAGAAGAATATGACGTGATCACTCCCTTAAGAATTCGGATCTCTTTGTTGAGTTAAAGTTTCAAGTCACTCGGACAGCGGGTCTCGTACCCTAATGTGGCGTCCGTTCGGATGGTGGGTGTTCTACCCCAAGTTAGCGGGCTTGTCCCAGTATTTTGGTTTCCGTATTATTATCGAGTAAAATTATTTCGCAACTAGAGTTCGAGTTGAAGTTTTTTTTAGTTAAAAGTTTGCAATAGACCACCATTGAGAATGCTGGTGCCTTAAAGCATCTCCGGACGCTCCGGTGGCACAAAGAGGGTCATTACAATGATTGTACGCCCTTATTAATAAATATTTAGTTTGGATGTTTGTTCAAAATATTCCGTATTATCGTTCATGCCTCAATTTAAGTTAGTGTTATATCCTACCGATTCCGTTGTTTGGGAATTGACTAAAAATAAGAATTGTTTGGTAAACTTTTGTTAGTTTAACGAAGAAAATAACACCGTTTTGTCGTATTTGAAAATTAAGCATAATTCCGTATTACCGATTAAGGATTTGTTAAGCAATCTTCAAGTATGCAGTTTTTTAGTACAGTTATCGTTATAATTCTGGAGAATCTGTTCCGTTGGGAAGTTAGTGGTAATAAAATAATTACCGTTCCAGTTATGATAATGCTAATAAAGAATTATTAGTGATTGGAAATTATCGCATGTTGAAGTTCGTCGTTAAACGAGAAAAATAACAATAGTTCAGAATTCAGAAGATTTGTCCCCGTATTGGTTTTCCAAATCAGCAGTTTTGTTGTGGAAATTAAGTTAATGTCAATATTGTGTTTTTAGTGTTTGAAGTTATTTATGTAAGGAATCTTGAACTTTGTTGAATTATTGAAAATGTAAGATATTAATGTTTTAATTAAGTTTTTATGTAAAGTCTGTTTGGGGTCCCGAAATTTAATCAACTTTTTGTGTAGTAGTTTTTTGCTTATGATGTGTTTTATGTTTTCATTTTTTATTTCAATTTCTTTATGTTTTAATATACAGATTTCAAATTAATTTATCGTATGATATGGTTTGGCTCAACAAATTACTGATGTATTTTTCTTTTTTTTATTAAAATTCTATTAAATTAAAATTTTATTAAAAAAAAGTAGTATCGATGGATGCGTGTTTTTGATTAAATTAACGTCAATTTTAAATAAGGAATCTTTCCAAATGGAGATTCTGAGATTTTGTTATCAATTTGGTGGCGCTCAACTAGTTTTTTATTTTGTTCATGATTCCATTATTTAATTAGAAGCTTTTGGGGCTAACGACCTGTATTTAAGTTTGCATAATAGAGATCTCAATAGCCGGTGCATTTTTTACTTATACAGTAAGTATTAAATATTTTGTGTTTAGAAGAATTTTGAGTGTTATAAATGGCGCCTGATCGTGGGATAAATTTTTTGTGGTTAAATATCACTGTTACAACAGTGGTGTTAGAGAGTCCTGCATCACCCAATCCTATTATGGTTTTTGAAGCTTACCACACATTTTTTGAATACTTTCGCTAACTATTTTCAACTATTTGCTTGTAATTAGTATTATTAGTACATTCACTAATTTTATTGTTAATCACCTGCTTAAGGTTCTATTAAAAAACATTAAATAAACCTGTTTCAGGGAATTTCTATAATAGGAGAAAATTATGAGGTGATTAGTAATCGTTGTTAAAGTCCATTTAATTTTAATTTCTTTGGAGAATTTCTATGATATTTTAAGTATATTTAAACACTGCAATTACTTTACAACATTCGTTTGCTCTTTGAATTTTGCCAAAAAGTTCTAAATGACATCCCAGACGAAACAAACAAAATTATCGAACCAAAAGCGGTTTGAAGTTATTTTTCACCATAAAAGAGGCGCTTGTAGTCGCGAAATCGCCTCCGTAGTAAAATGTAATCAATCTTCAGTAATTTGAGTTATTAGAAAGTATGCTGAATTTGAAAAGACAGACCGCGTAGTGGCCGACCAAAGAAAACCTCAGTTCGGAATGATGCTGTGTTAAGAAGAACAAACCTGGCAGACAGAAGTCTTAATTCCACACAATTAAACAAACTGTAGTCTGAAGCTGCAAGTGTAACCGTGTGCACTTCCACTGTGAGAGGAAGGATGCTTAGTTTTGGACTTAGGGGATGTAAAGTACGTAAGAAACTACTGCTTTTCAAAAAGCAAAGACTGCAGCTTTTAGAATAGGCCAAGGAACATCGAAACTGGACAGCAGAGCAAAGGCAGAAGGTACTGACGAATCCACTTTTAATATCAATAATCATGGCTGGAAATACCTACGTCATAAGGTTTCTTGGCGAAGAATTTTCGCCAAAATGTGTTCTTCCAACAATTAAGCATTCAACCTCCGTTATGGTATGTTGGTCGACTACACGTTGTCTCTGGAATGATGAACGCCAACAAATACCTCGAAGTGCTGCAGGATAAGATGCTACGTAGCAGGAAAGACCTGTTTGGCGAAGAAAAGGTTGTTTTTCAGGATGATAATGCTCCTTGCCATAGAGCAAAACTGGTTAAAACGTGGACGCAGGAGGGTAAAATCCACAGGTTGGACTGGCCAGAGCAATCTCCAGACCTTAATCCCTTTGAGAACTTGTGACAAAGGACATCATATTCAAAAGAAAACCGAATTAATCGAATCTACAATCCACGCCTGGCATCATTGTATTTCGAGGAAGGAACTGGAAAAACTGGTAAATTCTATGCCTAAAAGATATGAACTAGGCATCAAAAACAAGGGCTGGCCAATCAAATATTAAAATTAGTTTAAATCAAAATAATATGTTGTAAAATGGTGTCTTAATTTACATTGCCTAATTATTGTAATTGTGAATAATTTTTTCCAGCTGTATTTCTTTAGGATCCAAGATTTTTGCTGTTTTTTTATCTTATTATTGTGATTAAGTGCTTATTTGATATAGAGAGTAAATGGTTGAAGAATATTTGAAGTAAGTGGATTAAACTTCTATTTTCATGAATTTTATGAGGTGATGCAGGATTTTTTAACACCACTGTTACATTCTATGTAAAAATGACAGCTAAGGGGAATCACGCGATCGCGAATTCTGAAGTCGGACACACAGTAACCTGAAGTCGCGCCCGTAGAATTGTGGGCAGTTTGAGTTGGGCGAATTTGGTGCGTACGGTGTGCTGAACTACACGATCGGTGATTGCGTGCCTCTTTTCTTTTACTTTTTTCATTTTAGCGAAGTATGCATATTTTATCTTTTTTTTTTCTTCAAATAAGAATAGAAATATTCAAATAATTCTTTTAAAGTTAATAAAAACACTTTTGCTGTGACTTTGAATTATATTAATTTGATAATCAATAAATACTGCAAACCAAAATTTTGGATACACTATTATCGCATTTCCTATAATAAAAAAAATAAACTGCAAATTTGGGGTACTTTAAAAAGACTTGCACCTTTTTAGTGAGAGAGGCCATCTTGTTACTTATTGTGTTTTAGTTACTTCTCTTGTTATACTAGTCTAGTAATATAAGGGACACACTACACAGAAAAAATTCCCGCAAAAAAAAGATCGCGGTATGAAAGGTTTTCATGGGTTTTTTGAATGAAAAATCCGCAACTAATGAAAAAGACCTATTTTCTAGATCACCGCTATTTTTAATAAAGACTAAAAATCATCTTATCAATATGTGCATCAAGTTTGACATAATATTTTTATAATCGCCAGGTGAAACGTGAAAGAATCTCCTATAAGCTTGAGACGCACATAAAAGATTTCTTTGATGCCTTTGACTACAATAACTGCATTTACGGATAGCATGCGATCTATTTGCATTTTCTATACACCGATTTTTTTCTTTTCACTGACATAAAATACATTCTATCAAATATCAAATAGACATAGTTCCACACCTTCCTTTGAAAGTGGGGAAAAGCCCGTGCAAAAAGAAAAACGGAAATTAAATTTCTCAAATAAAACGTATATTTTCTAACAAAAATTTAATTTAATAAAAAGGGACACATCTTCATTCTCACATTCATTCGACAAGCTTACAAAAGTCCTACTGCCTTCAAATCAAAGGTAATTATAATTACAAAGCCGTGACAAGAACGGCGCTCTTTATTATTAATTAAAATAAAAGGTAAAAGTCGAGAGAGAGTTTGACGTGTAAATTAAGGTGAAAATGAAGAAGGTTATCTTTAAGTGGTTGGAAATTCAAAACTCTTGGTTTTTGGGAGCTTTTGTTTTTAATTAGTAAAATTGTACGAGTATACTTTGGATTTTCAGCAAGGTTGTGTATTATAAGATGGAACGTGTTGTTGAAGGGTTTTAACTTGAAAGGGGAAAAAATAAAAGAAGTTATTAACTAAACGAAATCCTAAAATATTGTTCTAAAGTGCGGACAGTTACTATATAAATGAAGTTAATGCACGCTAAGGCTCAAATTGTGATCATATCAGTAGAAAACTATTATTTCAACACGAGTAACGCGTGTTGTGGCGGATGTGAGAGTATTACATTTAAACGCCACTGACTTTTAATTGGTTTATATTTCATTGCCTCCTTCCTATAAAACACGCTATACATATATACACATACATAGACTATTTTAAGTTCTTCCATGATTTTAACTTCTTCCAAGTCTGTAAACATAAAGCAAACACGTTCTAAGGTTCTACTACTCTTCGCGGCGATTATTTTTAAAACCGTTCGATAAAAGGAGAGGATTATATATATGTACGTGCGCCCCCTTTAACTTTTTACACCCTTCTTAACTTCTTATTCGATAGAAATTGATTTGAAAAACAAAAGAGGTTGTTGTTTTACATTTATTTTTATCGGTTTTTCCATCGCGGAATTTTCACCTTTATGGCAGCAAAACACAAATCGGGAAGGAAAACGCACGTTTTCTCCTTGCATTTTCCGCATGAAAAGCTTAATTTGTAATCGAAAGATTGAAACATGAAAATCAGATGTATATACAGGGCGGGTCTGAACTCGTGCATTAACTTTTGTTGCATCTGCGTGAGCCTTGTCCGAGCCATTTAATGATTGATATTATTTGGCTGTATGTGATATAATAGTTGACTTATATATAAAGAACTTAACAACTGTATTATTTTGAAAGTATTTTTAAAAGTACGGCCCTGGTTTTATATATTTCACAACCAGAAACAGCTTACATAAACGAGACAAAACTAATAGTGTTATAATTTTATTATGCTTTAGTAAAAAGAAATATAAAAATTGACATTTTCAGAAAGTTAAGAGTCAATAAATTCATAAAAATATCCCTAAACTTGTATGATATCCATAAAAAGGAGCGTAAATAGTAAAAATAGACATTAAATTTAAGACAAAATAAATAAAAATGTTTAATATACGTAATAATCTTTAAAGTATCATTAATTTTAATTGAATCTCGTAAACACGAAATTTCCTAACGGGTTTTTATTGCCTTTATCAACTTACAACAAGTATGTCTCAGGAAAAGAATTTTTATAACGCTTCCTTGTTGATGTCCTCTCCCTCTCGAAAAAAACACAAATCAATTTGCCTGATTAAAACTATTCGCAATTAGTCTGCTGTAAAATATATGGCTAAAAACGTTTCGTTAAAGGTACTTCAGCAAAAATTTTGCTAGCAATAAATAACTAACTACGTACAACAGAGCTTTGCTGTCACAAGCTGCGGCGTCTAGTTGCATTTCAATTAAATGCACGCGAAACTATCCAACGAAAGTTGGAGCTGCTTTGCAATTTATTGTGTAGGTTACTAAAAGTTTCAATTTTTGAAAAGACTGAAAAATAAAAACTGAGGCTGCTTGAAAAGTTGTTCGGTAGGGTTACGTGCCTCATGACCATAATTAGTATTTAGCTTTTCTACAAATATAAGATGAAAATATGAAAATGCACTTCAAGCATAGAGGTTTCTATGATATCGTTGTACTCGTAAATGTCGACTTCAACCAATTTTTCGTTCAATAGCCGTTCGTTTGGTTCGAAATTAATCTAATCTAACATTAAACAAACTGATCTAAATTCACTGGCTGGAATTTATTTCATGTAACTTATTGCTACTTAATCCAACCTATACTTGAACTAGGTAATAACAAACCTAACCTACTCCATATAAAAAACTGGTTTGAGGCTCTTTAAGTAATTTCAGGGAAGTAACCAAAAGTTTTTAACTCAAATAATAAAACCGATTTTTAATGATATCTACAACCTACATATCTTTCTATATGTATATAAACCTCTCCAACTAAGTGAACATGCCTAACCTAATCCAAATTATCCTAACCTAACTATTTAGAAGCTACATTAAACACAATATGCGTAGCAGTAAGAAAAGTGATTTTGATCAATCCACATTATTGATTCAACAGAAAACTATCTAATTCAAACTGAACGGCATTCATTTTGAAATAATGTTGAACAGTGATGCAATTGAAATTATATTAAACCAAGTTTAAACCAACATTAATTATTACCATTGAAACTATCGAGTCATATATAATCATAGAAACATAGAATCGGCAGCGAATTATCGAATTAAACGTCAACATCAACACCGACTTCGTCAACATTTTTTATTACCATTGGCAGTCCAAACCTTTAATCATTTAAAACATGAGTCAACTTCATTATCATTAACATCAACGTCATCATCAATATCAACATCTGAACCATCAACATCATCATCATCATCATCATGAATAATGAAATTTGAAATCGACGTGTTAAAACTGTATTGTATGTAGATTTATAAGATAAAATCTAAATTAACAACAGGAAATCAAGCTGATTGAATTAAATATATATTAAATAAATGTTGAAATTAACACCAACATTATATCGACATTAATCTCAACTACAACATCGACATCAACATTAATTATTATCATTGAAACCATCGTATATATTCATAAGAACATAAAATCGGCATCGCATTAACATCAACACTAAGATATTAACGTCAACATCATCACCGACCTCCACAACAACATTGAAATCAGCATGTTGACATCAGCAACATAAACATTAGTATTAATTTTTATTATCATTGTCAACAGTCGAGTCAAGTAATCATAGAAATATAGAATCGGTCCCGAGTTAACATCAATACGTACATCAACATCAACGCCATCATCAGCATCAAGATTACATTAAAACCAGATTAAACCTAAGCGATTCAATCCAACATCAGTTAATACAGCTTTTTGAATCGATACTGAACTGATGTTGAAATAACTGAACAACGGATAAATTGATTAAATTAGCTGACTGAAATTGTTTGGCTAAAACTGTATTGTGGATAGATGTATGGGATTAAAGCTAGATTTAGTAACTGGAAATGATTGAACAGATATTATACATAGATTGAATTAAAATCCTACTAGTTAAATTAGTGATAAAAGAAAAGTAAAGAAAAGTGATTTTGAGCAATCTACATTATCGATTCAACAGAAATACTGCCTGACTCAAACAAGCGGCATTCAGTTTCAAATAATGTCACAAACGGAATTATTTCGAATTGAATAATTTCATTAACTCCTCAACTTGCATTCCGTTTAGTGCAAATGTTACCAAGGTTACATTCGTCTATGCAGTGGCGGCCCACACGACAAGACCATCTGCAGAAAGCATCGCCATTTATATGATAATGTATGCATCTCATTATAAGTAATTTATTCATTTATACATTAACGGCTTCTATATATAAGCACAGTACAGTATACAGTACAGTATATAAACAGCTTACTTCAAGTCTAACATTCAGTCCTGAAAATGACTCCATCGAATCAACATCTTGAAGCAAGCTGGTAAGTAACTTTTATATATTAATAAATTGTGACGGGTCTCGAATCTGGTGTCCGGGGGCACTGATTATCTGATCCCCCTCCGTTTAGTTTTAGGGCTCTAGAATCTGGAGTCCAGGGACACTGATTACCTGATCCCTAATGTGCTTAGTTGTAGGACATAGTGCTAGCACAGGATGGTTCCGATCACCTCCATGTTCAATGTTAATTGTCCTAATACTTATGTTTGTAACCCAATGTATTGTAATTTGTTGTTCAGTATACATATAATCAACTGTGCCCTGTGTTTAGCTTCTATCTCTACCTCTGACTACGACCCTCAGTCACGAAAACCGCACGTGACAATAATGATTGAAGATTGATGTAATTAAAATTATATTAAACTAAGTTTGAACTGACGGACCATAAAATATAAATTAAGTTTAGCGCAGATCCATTTACGTTTTTATCTGGGTATAATTACGTCAGTGGAAATTTGCTACCTATTCAATTGAATTTAACAGGACTTGTAATAGAATCGCATCGAATTAACATCAAAATTAACATAGACATCAACACCAACATAACAAACATTTATTATACCAACGTCAACATCAACGCCATCATCAACATTAATTTATTATTACCATTGAAACAATCTAATTCTTTATTCGCAAACACATGAATCGGCATTGAGTCAACTTCAACATTATCATTAACGTCATCATCAATATCAACATCTGCACCATTAACATCAACATCATCGTCATCATAATGGGTGATAAAATTAACCGATTAAAATCTATTTGTAAAAGTGTATTGTATATAGATTTATGCGATTAAATCTAAATTCAACAACTGGAAATGATTGTACATATATTGCAACACAGATTAAATTCAAACCAAGGTTATTAAATTAAATATATGTATATTCAGTAAATGTTGAAATTAACACTAACATCATCATCAACATCTACATCAATATCAACCTCAACTTCATCATCGACGTCAACATGAACATCAGCATTAATTATTACCATTGAAACAATCGTATACTCATAGGAACATAGAATAGACATCTCATTAACATCAACATTAATATTAACGTCAACATCAACACAGCATCATTGACATTTACATCATCAACATAAGTATCAACATTAATTATTATCATTGAAATAGTCTAATCATATAATCATAGAAATAAAGAATGGTCCTCGAATTAACATCAACATTAGCATTAATATCAACATGAACGTCAACATTAACACCGACATCAGTATCAACATTAACATTAATTATTACCATTGAAACCAAATTAAACCAAACTGATTCAACCAAATATTAGTTGATACAGCTTGTTTGAATCTATACTGAACTGATGTTGAAATAACTGAACACAGGATAAATTATCTGGCTGAAATAGTTTGGTTAAAACTGTATTATGAGTAGGTGTATACGATTAAAGCTAGGTATAGTAACTGGAAATGATTGAACGCACTGCACATATATTGAATTCAAATCGAGCTTATTAAATTAAATCTATATTCAATAAACGTTGAATGATTTGTATAGATGTTAACAATTAATCCGAATTCAGAAGAAACTGAAGTGACTTAATTGGTATTATACCGATTAAATTAAACTTCTTAAACGAATTTAAAATTTCATCCATATTCTAAAGTTCCAGTTTACCAACACCATATTTGCTGATATTTCCATTTTAGGAAGAAATTGTACCGGTTGATCTGGGATTGAATTCCTAACCCTACTTACATTTAGTGGAGATGGGAATAATAAATTCAATAAACAAAAGTAATTACTAACCAGATTAACAGTTCGAATACTTAATTTGTTTAATCCAAATCTAGCACTAATCCAAACACGAATCCAATATATTCATATGATTTCACGTCCATTATTCTATTCTGAGTTCTTTTAAAGCAAAAGCTGATGGAACCGACTAATTTGTTGATTCAGAACAGATTAGCATATATTTAACCAATTTAAAGAATTTACCCCAGTTAATAAAAACTGATTGAACCCAAATAGGACAGAAATCGAACAGATTAAACAGTTTTCAATTCACTGCGCGTTGTTTTGAAACTTCTATGATGAACGTTTGTGGCTATTATGTCGCTTACTGGTGAAACTCAGATTTAACAAAAACCAATTGAACTACGCTGCAATAAATGAATCCGACTTCATTTCTTAGATCTTTCATATTCCACCAGTGTCTAAAGCAAAGTAAACTATAAGTATGTTTAAAATAAATTAAAATTTAAAAACTACTAAATTCTATAACTAATCCGTAAAACCACTAAATGTACTTAAAAATCTAAAAAAAATCCCCTTGAAAATCCTTTAAACACCATACCTAATTTATTTTCGCTTTGGGATATTTTAAAACTTTCATAACTTATTCTATGTTTTATAATCATCTAGAAATTCCCGATTTTAAACTCCATTTAGAAAAAAAAAACGCCTAACATAAGGCGTTAGTTATAAATTAACGAACTTTAAACTTTAATTAAGATCATATTTTAAAAGTTTTCGACTTTAATGACCGGTTGTAGTAAATATTTGAAGTGTTGTTAATTTAATCTGTATAAGAACCTAACATTAAAGTATGCATCAATCATTATGAATGTTAGTTACAACTGTATCTAATCATCTTAAAGTTTTTTTTTTCACAAGGAAGTCACTAAAAAGCTTATCCGAGTGTAAAATTGTTTGCACTTGAAAATTTCTTAAAAAAAGTGTTTGTCAAACTTGTTAGAAATTCATAACAGCAACGGCCACCCAAGAAGTGTTTAGTTCTCATAGTTTAGCCTATATACATCTTAAGTACTGTTATTAGACCCAATAAGAATTATATTTAATGAGATATTTTTATCGAACCATTTTCTATACAATAGTATATTTATCTACACCGATTGTTACTTTTAGCAGCGTTTAAATGTTTAGTGAATTCATGTTTGCTTAATTTAACATTATGCTAATTACACGGGTAAATAAACAAAAATGGTTACTTCTACAAGTACAACCATTTTAAAGATGTAATTGATTTTAAAGTAGGTGTTATTACTTTGAATAACAAGATGAGTTGGTTGTATAAGATTATTTTGATTGTTTATTTTGTAGTTTTATGCTAAGGCATTTGTTGACGAGAGTATTTAATTTGGTATGAGGTGTGAATTAGTGTGGAGGCAAATATATAGATTGGTGTGTAGTACAATTGATGATAATATGGTGTCTATTATGCATAATAGTAAACAAAGATATCTACACATCGAAATCTAACAATAGCCCAGCCTAACAATGTAACCAATGTTATTTACTTGTAATATAGAAATTAAAATAAAATTGAATCTATTTGGTTAATAAATATTTAATTTATTTATTTAATATTTTAATTATTTAAACTCTGATCGCATGATTGAGTCCAACTTATTCAACTATTCAATAAAAACTCCACTAATACAATTGATATTATCTGTCAAGGATCACTTTTAAAACTCAGTCAAATTTAATTGAAAGAGTAAATCTGTACTTATTATATAGATGTTTAGTTGATTTAACTCCGAATGATCAATGTTGATTGAATTCAGAGAGAATAAGTAATTAACGTTCAAAGCGAGTAAACCCAATCCAACAAATAATGAAGTAATCGAATTCTAATATAAGAAACTGTCTACCACAAACTAACTCTTTAGTTTATATAGTTGTAGACTAAAGGACCCCGCACAAATCTTATGGAAATTGGGTCCCGGTCAAATTCGCTGAATTTTTGATATGTGATAGAGTTCATCATACTGGTCAATTGTCTCAATGGCCACATAGCTCAAAAATGGATAGTTTGGCCGGTACAGAGCTTTAAAGCTCCGAGTATCCTCCACGGATTTATGTATATGCGCAGTGTGTATAGACTTTTGAAATAGCCTATTTCATTTTTTTTATTATCTAGGTTTATATTTTTGAGGTTGCTGAATTCAGATCTGTTGTTAGATTTTCAAAATTGACAGTTGGCAGCTGTCAAATAGCTGTCAATGTGCTATAATAAAGCCAAAAACTTGTTTTTTTAAGTTTTATCTTTCTTTTTTTTTAGTTCGATAAGTTCAAAGATGATATCAAACCAATAACAATGACTATCGGTAGCTGTCATTTAGCTGTCAACAATTCTTCAAAGTCCGGTAATAAATTCAAAAAATTATTTTTTGTTTATAACTTCAAGTTTTTTAGATAAGTGAATATAAATATGATATAAAATTATGTAGTCATCAGCTTACAGCTGTCAACAAGCTGTCAACTAACTGTCAAAATGCAATAATAAAGTCAAAAAGTTACTTTTTTTAAAAAGCTTCAAGTTGCTTAGATCACTGAGTTCAAAAGTGATGTCATAAACTTATATCATGTTTGATTTTTTATCCACAAAGTTAAGCACAAAAAATAAGTTACTTGCTCTATTATTGCATTTTGACAGTTAGTTGACAGCTTGTTGACCGCTGTAAGCTGATGACTACATAATTTTATATCATATTTATATTCACTTATCTAAAAAACTTGAAGTTATAAACAAAAAATAATTTTTTGACTTTATTACCGGACTTTGAAGAATTGTTGACAGCTAAATGACAGCTACCGATAGTCATTGTTATTGGTTTGATATCATCTTTGAACTTATCGAACTAAAAAAAAAGAAAGATAAAACATAAAAAAACAAGTTTTTGGCTTTATTATAGCACATTGACAGCTATTTGACAGCTGCCAACTGTCAATTTTGAAAATCTAACAACAGATCTGAATTCAGCAACCTCAAAAATATAAACCTAGATAATAAAAAAAATGAAATAGGCTATTTCAAAAGTCTATACACACTGCGCATATACATAAATCCGTGGAGGATACTCGGAGCTTTAAAGCTCTGTACCGGCCAAACTATCCATTTTTGAGCTTTGTGGCCATTGAGACAATTGACCAGTATGATGAACTCTATCACATATCAAAAATTCAGCGAATTTGACCGGGACCCAATTTCCATAAGATTTGTGCGGGGTCCTTTACCTTAGGAAAGTAAGCTGAACGAAAGACTAACTAAACGAAAAACAAAAGTGACTGACTCCAAATATATTTAACTTACAGTAAATAAGATTTATAGAAATCATTCGTCAATAAAATAGTATTAACCGAATTCATATTAAAGTTTAAATGTAAGTAGCAATGGTAAGTGGATAACAGGTAGCAAGTGGGAGTATCATAACTTTACGGAAAAAATGCTCAATTGATTAAAACCGAAGAAAAAAATGAAATACATTAAATTTAGGCTGAGTCAACAGAATACACTAAGTAGACGGAATGGATTCGATAGACTGATTAGACTGAATAGGCCGAATAGACAGAATATACAGGGTAGACATAACAGGCAAAGTAGACAGAATATAATAATAGGTAGAATAAAATGACTAAAATGAATAAAACAAATAAGACGAATAAGACGAATAAGACGATTAAGACGAATACGACGAATAAGACGAATACGACGATTCAGACGATTAAGACGAATAAGACGATTAAGACGATTAATGGCCGGTTTCACAAAGCTTGCTTAAACTCTGATTAACTTAATTGTGATTAAATTTAAAATCTAGGAATATAATTGGATAAAATTCAACGGCAGTTAAATCTCAGCCAATGAAATTTTGGAATTTCAAATTTAATGACAATTAAGTTAATCAGAACTTAACCAAGCTTTGTGAAACCGGTCATAAGACGATTAAGACGATTACGACGAATCAGACGATTGAGACGATTGAGACGAATGAGACGAATGAGACGAATGAGACGATTGAGACGATTTCTTAATCGTCTAAGACGATTAAGACGATTAAGACGAATCAGACGATTGAGTCGAATGAGACGATTGAGACGAATGAGACGAATAAGACGAATAAAACGAATAAGATGAATAAGACAAATAAGACGAATAAGACGAATAAGAGGAATAAGACGAATAAGACGAATACGACGAATAAGACGAATAAGACGATTAAGACAAATAAGACGATTAAGACGATTAATGGCCGGTTTCACAAACCTTGATTAAACTCTGATTAACTTAATTGTGATTAAATTTAAAATCTAGGAATATAATTGGATAAAATTCAAGGGCTGTTAAATCTCAGCCAATGAAATCTCGGAATTTCGAATTTAATGACAATTAAGTTAATCAGAACTTAACCAAGCTTTGTGAAACCGGCCATAAGACGATTAAGGCGATTACGACGAATCAGAAGATTGACACGAATGAGACGAATGAGACGATTGAGACGGTTAAGACGATTTCTTAATCGTCTTAATAGTCTAAGACGATTAAGACGAAAAAGACGAATCAGACGATTGAGACGAATGAGACGATTGAGACGAATGAGACGAATGAGACGAATAAGACGAATAAGATGAATAAAACGAATAAGATGAATAAGACGAATAAGACGAATAAGACGAATAAGACGAATAAGAAGAATAAGACGAATAATAATAATAATAATAATAATAATCTTTATTTCTACAGGTTAACACCCAATAACAGAAACAATGATAAATACATAAACTAATACAATAATGTCGACAGAGCATGTTTTACCATTAATGATGTTCTTTGTACTTGGTAATTAGTGTTTTTAGTCCATCAAAGTTGATGTCAGAAAAAGTGGAAATAATGTTATAAATAGAGCACATTTTGAATACAGGTGACATATTTATAATGTTAGTATGACCTGCAGCTAAATAAAAGTAATTTTCATTACGAGCGTTTAATCTTGGAATGTGTATATTCAATTTTTCTATCAGGTGAGGGCAATCAATTAAATTATTCAAAATTTTATAAACAGTCGCTATTGATTTATAATTTCGTCTAAGTTGAAGAGTATCCATATTAAAAGTTTGAAGCAAAACAGAGTGATCGAAACCTCTCTCGGGGTATTGTCCATGAGATTTATAATATATATATATTTTAAAAATTTACGTTGAACCCATTCTAATCGTTCAACATGTACTTGGTAAATAGGTGACCATATGAGAGAAGCATACTCTAGTTTACTTCGAACCAATGTTATATACAGTATTTGCAAGGTTTTAGTATTGGCGAAGTTCCTCCAATTCCTGACACAGTAACCTAAGATTTTTGAAGCACTTGAAGTAACTACATCAATATGCTTAATAAAGGTAAGTTTTGGATCAAAGATAACACCTAAATCTTTAAAATTTTCACATCTTTCTAAATTGACTTGACCTATTTCATATGTATATGTAATTGAATAAAATTTTCTACAAAATGTCATTGACTTACATTTATTGGCATTAACTGTTAAGCAATTAATTTTGCACCAATCGTTAACTACTGTAATTTCATTTTGTAATCGAACACAGTCATTCCACTCTGTAATGCTACAAAATAATTTCAGATCATCGGCGAAAAGTAAGTGAGGTAATTTTAGCAGTAAAAATAGGTCATTTATAAATATTATAAACAATAAGGGTCCCAAATTGGATCCCTGCGGAACTCCTGACGTTGGTATGAATACATTTGATTTATAACCACCGTAACTAACAAAAGCTTGTCTATTGCGTAAATAAGAGTCCATTAATTGTGAGTGAATAAGACGAATAATACGAATAAGAGGAATAAGACGAATAAGACGAATACGACGAATAAGACGAATAAGACGATTAAGACGATTAAGACGAATAAGACGATTAAGACAAATAAGACGATTAAGACGATTAATAGCCGGTTTCACAAACCTTGATTAAACTCTGATTAACTTAATTGTGATTAAATTTAAAATCTAGGAATATAATTGTATTAAATTCAAGGGCTGTTAAATCTCAGCCAATGAAATTTCTGAATTTCGAATTTAATGATAATTAAGTTAATCAGAACTTAACCAAGCTTTGTGAAACCGGCCATAAGACCATTAAGACGATTACGACGAATCAGACGATTGAGACGATTGAGACGAATGAGACGATTGAGACGATTAAGACGATTTCTTAATAAATAAGACTAATCAGACGATTGAGACAATTGAGACGAATGAGACGAATGAGACGAATGAGACGAATGAGACGAATAAGACGATTAAGACGAATAAGACGAATAAAACGAATAAGACGAATAAGACAAATAAGACGAATAAGACGAATACGACGAATACGACGAATACGACGAATAAGACGAATAAGACGATTAAGACGAATAAGACGAATAAGACGATTAAGACGATTAAGACAAATAAGACGATTAATGGCCGGTTTCACAAAGCTTCATTAAACTCTGATTAACTTAATTGTGATTAATTTAAAAATCTAGGAATATAATTGGATTAAATTCAAGGGCTGTTAAATCTCAGCCAATGAAATTTCTGAATTTCGAATTTAATGACAATTAAGTTAATCAGAACTTACAACAACATAAGTATACAACATTTCACGTTAGAACATAGAAAGATAAAAATTTATGCAACAAAGTCTCTAGTAGTGCACCAAACACATGTTAAATCCCTTAAATATTGACCAAATGGGCTGAAATTTTGCACAGCTCATATTTTTAACATTTTAGCTTGTGCAAAATAACGGCCACCCTAATGCATAGTCTTAGTACACAGAACAGACTGTATAAACTGACTAGACTGAATAAATCGTGTAGACTAAATAGACATAATAGACTAAATAGACAGAATAGACTGAATAGACAGAATAGAATGAATAGGCTGGTTCCAGTGGATAAACTGGGTAGACGCAAAGACTGATTAGACTGGATACATTGAGTACTCTGAGCAAACTGTGTAACCTGACTAAACTGAATAGTTTGAGTAAACTAAGTAGGCAGAGTAGACTGTATAGACTAAGGTATATCGAATACAGTGAATATTCTGGCTCGAGTGTATAGGATGTACTGGATAGATCGCAAACTGATTAAACTGAATGGATTGAGTAGAATAAGTAGGCAGAGTTAGACAACATAGACTCTATAGACTGAACAGACAGAATAGACTGAGCAGACATAATAGAATGAATAGATTGGCTACAGTGGATAGACTGGGTGCACCATAAAGAGTCATTAGATTAGATAGATTGAATAGACTGAGATTAAGTTCCGATTAGCTTAATTGTGATTAAATTCTAAATCAGAAATTTCATTGGCTGAGATTTAAGAGACCTAAAATTGTATCCAATTATATTTCTGGATTTCAAATTTAATCATGTTCAAATTAATTAGAACTTAATCAAGCTTTGTGAAACCGGCCATGAATATATTAAATAGATTGTTAACTTAACTAATTGTAGACAGGTACTGATTGAATATAGATCAACTGATTATTTAAGCTTTGTGTAAAAATGATTGACTATTTATTGGACAAGTTTGAAGTGGAAGACTAAGATTCTTTAAAATCAAGAAAGGGCGAAACTGCAGTGCTGCTCTAATTTAGTTCAGAATCAGTATTAGAAATAAATTTAAAAAATAAAGACACAGCGTGGACACTCGGTAGGGTGCTGGACGTTGTCACGAAGGTCCTACGTTCGACCTGCACCTTCACACTGTATCTTACTGGCTATTATCCCTCATGATGACAGGAGCCTGGTGCCGGATTTCGAACTCCGTGCCTTCTCTTATATATATATTTATCACCTGTTGTTACCAAATTAATGGTAAACACGAAAGTATGTTAGACAAGGACATCGCCATCAAAACGCCGTTTTTAATTTAATTAATTAGATATAAAAACAGGCTGGGAGTACGTCTTCTAAAAGTTGTTTTGACATATCTAAATGAAGACAGAGATATTTGAAATCTACCACGTAAATAATTTTGTTCTTTAATGCGAAATTTCCATGATAGGGCAAAATTACACGATCAACTCCCACCAGGAGCTTGTAAGCACAAATCTTCGCCGACATTAATAAAATGAAATATCGCGTGCGGTATCTATTTATTTTGCTTACAGGAAAGCACAAAAACAAAAACAAAATTTGTTGTCCGGAAAAAACAAATATTTTTCTCTCTCTACACTGCAGCTGCCGCAGCATCAGCGAGAGCGTGTAACAAACAAATCAAGAAATATACTTGCGTGAAAAGAAAAGACAGTTTATCGCAGTGATTTTGTGGAAACCCGCGAACCACTTTAGCGCTCGGCAGGATACCTCGAATTTATTTATTTGGAATCCAGGAATAAAAGAGAACAGAATACACAGGCACACACACAAAATCACATTCAGTCGTCTCACAGATAGAAATATAGGGAACTACTATTTTTCGTCATTGCGTAGCGATCAAACGGGGAACTTCTTGGTGGCTGGAAACAGAAAGAAGAAGAGCGATGACAAGTATCTGAGAGTTCAATCTAAGGAGACTTCGATTGTGTGAGGAAGGAAATAGTCCCACTGGGTGATAAATTAAGGCTCCTTGCATTGTTTCGCATCCTGGGGAGCCTGACAAGGATATACGCGTCTACTATTGGTCGGGACGTCCTGTGTAAAGGATTCGAACGAAGAGGAAACGCGCTATCAATTGAAATCGGCTGACAATGGAATTTTTCGTAATTAACGAGAATTTTGCTGCTATTTAGATCTAAAAAGGAGTCTTTGTTGTAGAGAACTGCGCACAAAAGGACTCGGCTGTAAACATAATGAACAAAAAAACGCATAATAGGATAATGTTTTCCTTTCGCGAAAAACATTCCGCAAAAACGCTTTAACATAATTTGCCTGAACTTAACCTTAAATTTAGTTCGAATGCACATTTTCATTATGTAATTTGAAGTTTTTTCTGTCGAAATATGTTTTTGTACGTGCACAAGTAACAAATTTAATCATAAAAGGCCATTTGCTAAACGGGAACAATAGAAATTAGAAATGTATTATTTGGTTTTAATTAGAAGAAAGATATTCGTTATTATTGTACATCCTTTCATATTGTCATCCTTAGGGGTCTCAATCTATCTAAACAGACGTAATTGTTTTTCACAGCCAGACTTCGCAAGTGGTTTTCCTCAAATTTAAATGAAGTTCGGAAGATCGGTTTAACTTTAGTAGAAATTACAAATAAAACCCTAAATAATTTCACTGATAACTTAGGGCAGGCATTGGCAAATTACGGCCAGCGGGACGTAATAGTGTTTTTAAATGTTTTTGAACTTTTAATTATTTAAAACAAAAAGCTATTTTCCTAACAGTTTGGCTCCATAGGATTTTATATATTTGAAACGTCACGTCTTTGAAAAAGTTTGTCTACCGCTGCTGGCTTAGGGCTAACAGATATTAAAGATCGACTAGGTAGCTTTAAAATATTTACAAAATTTTTCTAGCTGACATGCAATAATCTTTTACAGCTAGATTGTGTAAATGAGTCAATTAAAGTCTGAGAACATTAAAAATAATCTTGGTGGTCTCCGCAAGCGGATGTGCCAGTTATACACTACGTACCACAGCAATCACATGTTATTAATTGTCTATAATTAAATAATTAATTACTTAATGGACTGTCATCAATTGCAAATAATATCTTTAATTATCCTTCAACAAGTTTCCACCAAACTAAGACGCATCCAATGAAATTCTAAAATAATTATTTATAAAATAAAAAGCCCTGATAGGAAGTGATTGCCTCGCTCTTCATTCCTAGTATCATTCCAGAAATTCTTATACTTGTAAAGCTTAAACCTGACAAACTTCTTGTTGTATTTTTTTATCCTTCGAATTCCTTCTCTCTTACCAATAAATCTCTTCCATTAATGTTCACTCTGGGAATACAGACAACCGAAAAGAAAAAAACAACAAATTCACGTGTTGTTTCACAAAAGTATTAACGCTTGTTTCTAAAAAGAAGATTAGAAGGAACATCGCTAATGCGATTCGCGTTTCGGTGGGGTTTTACTCTCTTAATGCACTATATATATATATATATATATATATCTGCACACATAGAGAAAGAAAATGTTCTCCTGTCAGTAATGCTAGTGGGAAACTGTAAAGGATTTTTAAGGAAACCCAAGCAGTTTGAGTAATATTAAAGTTTCTCTCATTCCTAGGATCTTGGAAATAGTAGTAGTGGTATAACTTTGATAGTTTAGCAAAGTCGTTACATGATACCTTCCTCTTCCTTTTAAACTAACCACCCTCTCCACCAAATACGGACGTGCGCAATTTCTACCATAATTATTAATTGGTGGATACGTTAAACGTGAAACTTTAGAAATGTTCCCTTAATTATTATTAAAGGATATTAAACGTGGGGTTTCGATTCTTCCCTTTCGTCTTTCCGGGGAAAAGTTTCTATTGGAAAGCGAAAGATTAATTGAAATTGAATTTTCTTTCAAAACAATACAAATGTAGTATTAATTTTTAAACTAGACGGACGCAACTTGGATATGCGTGTGTAATAAAATATATACGACTTCAGTTGTAAAATAATTACAAATTCGAAGTTACACGTAAAAGTAGTTAAGGGAGCGTTTAATTTTAATCAAGAAGTCGGAAATAGTTAGAAGTTTCTCTCTCTCTGAAAGTTAAACTCTCTAGAAGCCAATAGGTTCTTAACATAAATGAAACGACTGTTACACTACTCAGTTTAGTTGAAAATTTGTTTTAGGAGAGATTTTCATTTGCAGTATTCACTTGACGATTAATTCTTACAGACAAAAACTAAATGAATTCTTTGGGTGCCTTAAATATTTAGACTGACGCCTAAGAGTATTTCATATTGGCAATGCTCGGTCTAGAGGGTTAGTTATGACTGCAGTAAGTGAACTATTACATTATACGATTCCAAATTACATGCAGAGCGTGCCTTGTAGTTACTTCAAGACGTTTCAAATTCGCAGGAATGTGCTTATGTGCTCACATACCATAACAAAACTAGTTTGTGTCCATTCATGCTTTTCGTCATGCTTCATTAGGTCTTGGTAAAAATATTTCAGGTGTAATATTTCAAACAGAAGCTATTTACGTGGAATTGGATGTTCAAATAGACAGGTGGGTAACGAATATTCTTCTAAAACAAACAGACGGGTACTAGAAGGCTTCTTTTCGTTAGAATATTGCTCGAGAATAGGCAAAAAATGGATTCAGTAAAAATAATATAATAAGCAGTGCTTACAGGAGATGCGAAAGTTGACCAATGTAAAACTGCGATGGTAAGTGCACTTACAACTGTCATTTAGGCAAGCGTAGTTAAAAGCAATTTTTATTCAGATTATGAAAGTAGGCCAAAATAGATATAGCCGTCGTACACTGAAAAACAAGCCAGAGCTAGATTTTCAAGCGAAGACATTCACATAGTTGGAAATATGTTGAAAGACTTAAGACTTAGAGATAGTGCCACCAAGATCATCCGTTTATTCGGACTATATATTTACATACAGCATTGATGTTGAAAAAGATGAGTCGGATTTACTTTTTTAATTTGGAATTTTTCAAAATTTGAATTTTAATTGTCCAAATTTGAAATCCAAACGTAGTTATTTGATTTTTACATGTGGTCGATTATTTATATTCTGTATCCAAAACTGTGAAGTTATAATTCCAATTATGTATTTGAGTTACTAAAATTTGCGTAATAAATTACGTATGGTGAAATTCTGAAACATGCACGCTGAATACTGAATAACTATTTCAAGTTTTTCTATTTACTCTGAAACAATTTCCTGTGTTCAATACCATATCCTGAGTCTGTATTCAGATTCTACATTGTCTGAATCCATGATACCAAATTATAATTTCAAATATGTAAATTTTAAGATATTGCGTTTTTTAAGTTAGTTCCAACTGCTAACTCTGAAATGGTAATTTATAGTTTTAAATGACGAGTCTTGCAAAAACATTTAAATTTATTAAATAATCTAAAATAAATTTAAGAACTCTGTTTAAATCTTAGATTCTGTATTCGGAATTATTTAAGTTAATAATAATATAGAATTTTTAAGTTAAATTAAGTTTAATTTAATTAATTGATTAAATTAAATTAATTAAAATATTTTTTAATTTAATATATTAATCTTCATTTTAGATTTTATGATCTGTATTACAAATTTCGAATGAAAGTCAAAATTGCAACTTTAAAATTTTAAAGTATTGACACGAAACTCTTTGATCTGCAAAGTATGTAATTTACGTTTGTATATTCAAGATTATATTTCGTAGACAACAAATTGCGGATTTAGAATTCAACTTAAAACTATTTATTTGTAATTCCTAAATTCATCCTATGTGAGAAATGTTTTATTTAATGTTGCATTTTCTTTTATTTTTATAATCTTTTTTACGTATATTATAAATTTTAACTTTCAAGTTTTAAATTCCAAATGTTCGAAATTTAGTTTAAAGTTAGATAATAATACATAATGTAAATTGTTAATTACAAATTACAATTTTTGTTTAAACAAATTTTTTATAGTATTTTAAATTTTAATGTTGATTGTAGATTAAGAAATGTTGACCAGCCTTTTTAAATTAAATTTAACTTTGTCTTTTTTAAATTTAACTTTTTTTTAGTTTAATTTAAAGAAAACTTTTTTCTGGGAAAAGGAGTAATTCAATTCTTTATTTTTCCTTTTATTTTACAAATTATTTTTTACATGTTTTTCTTTCAAAACCAACAAATATTTTTTATATTTCTTATTTATTTGTGAGTACTCGATCTTCTTTTTTTTAAATCTCGTCTTGATTTTTTAATAAAACATTGCTTTTAGCATACTTAGATACATAAATTACAATAATTATAACTTCAATAATATGAATGTAGACTTTAGCAAATTAAAATTCTATACGAACTCCAAACATTAGGAAATGTTTGTATTATTTCTTATATATATGTTTTTTATTTATGATAATATCTTTCATATACATATAATTATAAATTAAGCATACTGAAATGTAATTTGATTTGATTTTAGTAAATAGGTTTTACAATTTCGACATTAAAGGATATCATTGTTCTTATGAAATTAAATTAAAAGTTCTGATCTCTAATTAAAATATATAAATTCTCCGTTTAAGTTCTTTTTAAAATCTACATTAAATGCATATTTGGGATTGTGTAATATGAATTGTAAGAATTCTAGTTTTTAATTCGAAAGATTATGTACAAAATTCTAAATTATAATTTTCAGTTTTATGATCTAGCTTTTGCTAGCATTTGCTTTTGCTTGCATTTGCTGTAAGGTATCATTTTTTAATTTTAAAATTCAAATTCTTTAAAATTTATATAATGAATATTGAATTGTATTTGTAAAAATTCAAGATTATAATTGGTTGTTATTAATCCAACTTCCCAGCTATAAGTTTGAGAAATAAATAAGTTTAATTTGAAATAATTAATTTTTGTTTAAAAATGCACATCTTCAATTGTAATAATTGCTGATTCCAATTTTCAATTTTAAACTCGACATTGTAACGGTATATTTTCTATCGGTCTCAAATATGTGTAATTTTGCATGTATATTTATTGAGAAATCTAAAGTCCGGTACTGCAAATCTATATTTTATTTGTAGCTAAAATTTTGTTCGTATAAACATATTTACAAAGTAATATCTCAAAAGGTTGTTGTTGAACTCTCATAAAACTAGAAGACGTTGGAGTAATAAATTATGTCTTTAGTGCCTTGCTTGTTCACGTGTACCCGTTAAAACTGGCTGCGTGGCTAAAACCCTGATAAAATAGTTAGTGGCGCATTTAAGTTCGTACAGTTTTATATAAATATTGCAGTTTGCGTTCTGAGAAAACAGGGTAACAAATAAACTTCCCTTTGTTTGAAAAATAACATCTAACACGTGTTGAAGAATTCAGTTCGGCCTTTCTGCGTTTTAAACTTGAAAATTGCATGGTCCGCATGTCTAGCTTGCAGATGACAATGTCCTTGTACCGGCTCTCGCGCCATCCCATTTCTATTTTTGTTCGTTAGGACGAGAATCTCGTGTAAACGCTAGTAAAAACTTCTTTGTTGTGTCCACGTGTACTGAACTTGCCATAATTTTGATTTGCTTATGCGAACGTTTACGGATTTCGATTGGTGGACGTCAGATTACATCCCCAGAACAAAATAGTTTCCCCGCGTAAAACAGAGGTCCAAATGTCAAGAGTCTTCCGATCGAAATTTCAGAGAAGACAGTTGACTTCGGTCGACATTACAGAATTACCGTTTCACTTTAGTTAATTAGAATTAAAGAAAATTCTAAATTTAGTTCCCGTACAGTTTGGCCGACTGCCGGTGTCGGATACCGAGCAAAGTTATTTAAGAAAATTTACAGTTAATAATCATACCGTTTAATTAAGTGTCCGGATATTAATCAAGAATTTGCGGTTAATAAAAAGTACCGTTATATAGTTAATTACTTTTCCGGATGTTTGTGCTTTTGAAGAATGGGAAATCTAGCTTTTCCTAATAAAAGTGTAACAACGTTAATACAGTTTACCGTATCGCACTCTCGTTTAAACAATTCTCATACCGAAATATCGAAAACAAATTAATAATTACAGACTTTCTCTTCAGTGATCGAAATCTCGATTAATAAATAAATTTGAGTTATGTGCCTTATAAATCCAGTTCAGATTTAAATAATAAGTGGGTTGTTTTAGTGAAAACAGCGAACCTTTGCTGATGGTTATCAAAATTAATTAATAACCAAATCTTATGGAACTTTTATGGTTGTATTCAGTTATTGTATTTTGGGGGGTGAATTGGTAAATAATGGTTCACCACATACAGATATTACGAGGGTTAATTCATTGCATCCTTGAATAATGGAAAAAAATCTACAAACATTCCAGTTTCCGCCTGCGGCTATTGTTTGATGTATGCAGGAGTCATAGTTGTGTAGTTTAGCGTTGATTTTGGTTTGCGAATTATTGACAACTAAAGATACAGTGATTTATGTATTTTTTTGAGTGTTGAACATTTATGTAAATTCTCTTTGAATCTTGATAATATTTTTGCAGTTTGTTTTTCATTCATATGTAATTCAGTATAAAACTTTTATTCATTAGAATTTCATTAGTCAAGAGCTCTTAGGTAGGGATTTATTATTTTAATTTTTTAATTTAAAATTTGTAATCTTTTTTATATTTTTATATTTTTTTTCTTGTGTTTTCTCAAATAAATATCATTTTAAAGTTAATTAAAACCAGTAAGATTGAACCATATAATTATGAAAGTTTTTTTAATATTTTCATTAAACTAAATTTTTGACTTTGTTGAAATTAACTAATATTTTGCACTAAATTTTTATCGGTCTGATTTCATTTTCTGATTAGTGCTTTCAGACAGATTTATTAGATTCATTTAATCTATTTGAACTATTTAATTATCATTATTAAGCTTCATAATCAGATGGCGCCCTTCTTGTGTATGTTTTTGTGTTTTTTGAAACCTTTATCCATTACTTTATAAATTAGACAACTGCAGAACCAATACCTACGACCTGAAATTAAAAATTTGTAAGATAGAGCTAAATCTTAAGCCGTGGTAATCTTGAGCATCTTTAAAGTAAGTATAAACTTTTATTGTTTAATATTGTTGTTTTGCCGTACAGAAAAACAAGTGTTTCAACATCCCAAATATTAAATTCTAATTTCTAAATATTTTCTAAAACTTAACTTCTCGCTGAACTCAAAGATAAAGTTAGTTAAGTTTAGAGTAGTAGTAGAGTAGTAGCTTTTACTTACTTGTTAGTAGCTATTTCAGAATAGCATTTAGCATAGGTAGATCCTACTTTGTAAATCTCGAGTGTAAGATTTCGTAGTGTAGATTCGTTCGCTTACGTAACTGAAGAAAGCTTTATAAGTTTCGTCTCGACTTTCTTATTATGCGTAATGAGGCTTGTGGGATACCTTTTCTTGACTTCAAATGCATAACATTTTTGCTAGCAATTATAATAAATAAACGGTATAAATAAATTAGAAATCAACTTGTTACGATGGACTTGAACGCTGAAAAGATACTAAACCTTCACTACTGCAATGAACACAAATTAGAATTTAATTTTCACGTTTTCAGGCCAATAAAACCAAAAAACCTACTCAGCAGTATGGATTTTTAGGTAATTTTACGTTTCATTTAGAATTTCATCAAGAGAACATTACAAGGATTAAATTGAAAGAATGAACGAATGAAGTCATTAAATTAGACCTTAATGAAGTTTTAAATTCCATTAAGGAATTTTCCCCAAATTCGTTGATGACAATTCCGTTTTTCACTTTCACTCAAAAAGAAAGAAAGATGTAATAGAAATGAAATAAATCATAAACAGCTAGCACGAATAAGCTTGTTGCGCGCAACTTACATGATTTATACATAAAAAGAAAAACATTTTGTGATAAAACACTAATGGAAAATCCTTAAGAAAATGGTTTCCTCTATTTCCATTTACTTCCAATTTATTACACGATTTATCTCTTAGACATTGAAATATTTCCATTTCGTATTTATTTCGACGTAGTTATAACACTCAAACTCTCAAAATACATATTTTTGATTTTCTCATGTTGGTAGTAAACAACTTTTCGGCTGTATTTCTCCTTTTATTATTGCACTCTCTTATAGATATATGCCATCGTTCCAACAGTGGTTTTAGAGAGATTTAAGAAGAACGCCGTGTCCATCCAATATTATTTCGAGGGCACTTGAGGGAATCCGCACTGTTGGAACAATTTTTATCTTTTTGTCAAAAAAAGAACGGAAAAATAAAATAAAATATTCTATATGTCGGTCAATATACAACACAAAGGTTGTACGATATACAAACTCAATTATGGTGCGGTCAAGAAGGGATGCAACGATAGAAGACCCTTCTTAGACCAACAAGGTCCATATGGCTTCGGGACCCTCCCACATCTCCCACAACCTTTACAGTTTATTAAGTGAATAGAAAATTTCAATCTTACTAGCCCTCTCGCGTCCTCCGCCAAACCGCAACTTTTATAAAATCAAAGGTGGAACGAAAACGTGATTATAATAATTATTTAGATAAAAGCAGAATTTAAAATTTAATTAAAAATTCAAAAAAGGAAATCCAATAAAAATAAAAGTGCCTCGAAAAGAAGATTATACGAGACATCGTTATTATTTGAGAGATGTGAACACAGATGTGTTACAAAATAAGTTTTAACATGCCGCCCCAGGGAATCAAAACCAGCTTCCCTCATATGCATATGCCCGTTTTAGTTGAAAGTTAAAATGTAGAAAGGGGGCTGGTTGTTGAAGAGGAGTTTTTAAGGGGAGTTTTAAAACTTGAAATGTAATAATAATGAGAGGCCTATTTAAAGCGGGGCTAATTTTTGTGACCTAATGCAAAACGGGTGTAAAAGGGCTACCATAACAGGGCTTGGAATTGCAATGTATGTACGGATGTAATTTTCAAGTTTTAATGGTGGTGTGTACATTTACATATTGTAATTCTAGTGTACAATTATGTGCAAATGTAAGTGTGTAAATAATTCTGCTGTGGTTTGAAGCTTTTTTGGGTTGTAATTGGGTGTTATGTTTGTTTTTATTTTATCTGCATCTGTAGCCTTAAATGCGTTTTATTAGTCCTCGTCATTAATTCGTCAGAACCTCTAATCAATTGATTTGCCTCAAATGAATGAAAGGGTATTTGATGTTGACAAGCCTCTAATAAGCATTATACCGGCATTGGAGGTTGTTTTACAAAAGGCTTTAGATTTCATTTGAAGCTGATGAAAACTAAATGCAGAGTCTAAAGTCGAAAAATCGAATCGAAGTGTTAAATGGAAGGTTAATATTTGATTGGAATAATATGCATGTGGGAGTACAATATGCAATTATAAATTTACAATAACAGTAGGCTAACGTAATAAAATAAATCAGAAGTTTATATTGAATTGCTCTTCTTATTTTTAATAAAATCTATGGGAAACAGTTGATAATTAAATCATCATGTATATAAACTTCTCAACTTAAATGTTTCACAATGCACTTATGTCCGTTGGCGTCCGTTAAGAAAAATTAAATAAACAAGTAAACAATAATCAATAAACAAAGAACGCATATATACAAACAATGTTTTTTTGTTATGGGCAGTTATATTCTCAGACTGTTATCCGAGTCGGTTCAGTAACACGAACGTTGTCTTTAGGTCCAAAACTTGATCGATTATAATTGTTGCTATGTTACAAACCATCTATGAATTTATTTGCAGCGGCAACTGGGCCACCATTTTATTTTACTCGTGTCGGCGTTGCGCATTCTAAAAGTACACCGATAGAAGCAGCTGTGTATGCGTGAGCTATGTTTCATTAGAGGCGGTGGTGTAGTCTGAGAAATGATCACGTGTCCACCCATTCCACACAATTCTGCTATCCAAGTAATATGATTACCATTAAATCAAAGACACCGCTACATACCACCTACTAATTTAGTAGTAACGGCAACTAGACCGCCAATTTATTTTGTCACGCATTGTTGCTCATTATAAAACTACACTGATAAAAAGCAGCTGTGTATGCGTGAGCTATATTAGAGAAAATACGCTCGACTTCAAGACTCACTCCGCATACTTAACCTATCCAATAATAATAAAATGAATGGTTATATATATATTTTTTCTCGAACCTTCAACCTACACTCCCAACTATCATCTAACCTAATCTCCAATTTAGCCTCTAACGTAATCTATAATCCAAGTCCTAACTTAACCGCCAATCTAACCACTAACTCATCCTCTAATTTAACACACTAACTTGTAACCAATTCTCTAATGTAACACCCACTTAACCTCCAATTTATCTCCAACCTGAGCTCTAACCTATCCTTTAACTTACCTGTAACCGTATCTATAAGCGGTTCCCAGACTTTCTTGGACTTTTGAAAATTGGATTTTTTCGCGACCCACCTCGCTAGTAAAGAGGCGGAAGAGGAGGAAATAAAAATGTCGTGATATTTTTCAGTTTTTTATTCAATACATTTAATTAAGAAATACAAAATTTAGATATAGCACTTTTTAACAAAAACAGAATAAAACAACCAGTTGGAAATATCAGTACTGATTTTCGATGAAAGTAGCAAGCCACTCAGTAATAGTTTGATAACCAAGTAACTAGTAGAAATAGTAATTTTTATGTGAATACCAAGAATTCCACCTTGCCCGTCTCTTGGTGCAAAATATTTTTAAAATTTTAAGCGACCCACCAAACATCGGTCTGCGACCCACACTTTCAGGACTCTTGATCTAACCTATATAATGTTCTATTCTAACCTTTAGAGGTTAAGTTGGAGAGGTAGAAGATTAGGTTAGAGGTTAATTTGGAAGTAAGGTTAGCCTTACTTCCAAATTAACCTCTAACCTAATCTTCTACCTACTCTCCAACATAACCTATAATCCTACCTCTAACTTAACCACCAAGCTAACCACTAACTTAGCCTCCAATCTAACCTGTAATATTTATTCTCTAATCAAACACCCACTTAATATCCAATTTATCTCCAACATACCCTCGAACCTATTCTTTATTTTAAACTATAACCTGGTTCCTTAACCATAACCTCCCACTTCTAAAGATTTCTGAACCTAATGAGTCATATACCTATGTATATTCTTCACCTCCATCCCCATCATATACCGGGTGGCACAACGGGTAGAGCCAAGTTTATATCTTCTTTGTTTATAAATGGATTTTGATGAAATTTGGTAAGGATGTATTAGACGTGAATTCCTACATTTTGACATACAGATCTAAAATACCGGTTGCGCTGGGAACGACCTCAGATTTAGATTTTGCTTTTAATGGAATATCCTATATATTTGAATTTTACGAGTCAAAACTAGTGTAACCACGTTGCCAAATTTACATTTTCTTCAAAAAAGAAACTAGCTAAGAGCTAACATTACCTCGTCTTCCTTTGAGAGTATTTCCTTTAACTGCAATACAATTATTTTAATCGACTAACTAAGATGCCTTCAATCGAACTGTAGATGAAACGATACAAGGATCAAATGGATAGCTAGAGGTGAAAATCGAAATATACATATTAAGTTATGATAACCAGTAATAGACTAGCTTGCGTTTTAAAAGATCAAGAGTCCAATGAAATCTTTGAGGTCTCTGCGGCCGCGTGACTTCGTGTTAGGAGGCGTGGTAGATAATTTCGTCGGTATGTTTGACCTTTTATAGATACAACCTCTAACTCCCTCACCTATATCAAATTTACGGTTGGACCTTTTACGGAACACGAAGTAAAAGAGAGTCCGGTAGGCGTGGTCTCATGCTAGTAAGCATGGTAAATTAGTTTGCCAGTATGTTTGTCTCTTAGTAGACTCAGTCCTGCGAATGACCCATTTCAAATCAGATTTACCATTTAACAAAACATAAAGCATAAGGTGCAAGTGGGTCTGTGGGCGTAGCTTAATGGACGTGGTAAGGAAACTAGAATTAGAGTTTCTGTTTAAATCCAGTTTTACTTCTAATGTTTTTGATACAAATCATCCTGTAATTATTATATTAAATAAAATAAATTAGCTCAGTCGTTAGGTAGTCAGTCAAGAACTAACAGTTGGGAGGGTAGGTAATAGTAGAAATAAGTTTAGTCTATTTTACAGATTCTCGCACACAAATCTAAGTTCTACAATTATTTCTATTATGTGTTCCTAATAATTTCCTAATAAGTCCCACCCCAAGCCAACTATATGTTTGAATTCAGAAATAAGGTTTGGTAGCCGTGACTTCATGTTAGTGGGCGTGGTACATTTTTTGTTAATATGTTTGTTCCTTTATAGACTTGGCCCATGTAGGAGCCACACTTCCAAATCACATATGTCACCACAAACTCCAGGAAATGATCCACCCTATGATCCGGACTGCAGCCGGGTACAGTGATTGGGAGAAGCTCTGAAAACCATTACACTTAAGGAGAGTTGAAGCGAATACATAGCCTCTCACAATCAAGACAACTTCACCAAAAACGGGTACACACCGGGAGTCTATAACGTGTAGACTTAAACGAAGTTCTGTCGAGGGCCCACCAAGCCTAAAATTGGTAGATCGGGGTGGCAAAACCATTAAAAAACCAAGTCCCGCCACAATTGAGGTTGGATTCGGTCGGGCAGTGGTCCCACTTTGCAAGAGCGCATAGCTGGGGAATAGTCCTATTGCTGGACGAGGTACTTCACCCCGTATGAAAGAGGACGGGAGGGTGCCGGCGGGTGAGCAACGTGTTAAGTCAATTGCTCCGGTACTATGCCTGCGATAGCTAGTAGAGGGTGGATAGGCAACCTCGCTCCGACCAGTGAGCTGATCTGGTAGCAATTGCTGTACTGACGGTTATGCAACTTGCGCGCTGATTGTGCGTATCCCAATCACTTCCTTCTGGAAGGGAACGTGGGGGTATGTTCACACGGGTACCCCACGTAAAACAATCATGACAATCAAAACTCCAGGAAAAACAACCTCAGGCACGAGACAATGTATTTAATTAAAATTCTTAGAATAAAAATGCGGTCAGATCTAAATGCATTTTCATATCCTTTAGTGGAATATTTTTAGTTTTCTTTGCGGTTGAAGGTTTTGTGGAAACAAAGAAGTCGTTTTTATTGTGCATGTTACGTTCCTATTTTGTGTATACATCTGGAATCGATTCCAAGTAGATAAAAGATGTGACTATAGAGAATTTTAAGCTGATAAACACGCGAAAAAATATTTATGGCTTCTCAATTAACCAGAAATAATAAAAGTTGCGGGTGTAATACCAGGTATTTTTCCTAGTGAGTAGAGAAGTGGTTTATAGGGACGAATGCATTTAAACTTTATTTTTATAAACTTCAAACGAATTATTGGAATCCGAAATCAGGAAAGGTTTTGCGATAAAACAGAGAAAAACGAAAGAATTTTATGATAGGAAAATTTATGTAACTATATGTACCTGCTGTGCTTTTCATTAACTACAGTTATTTTTCAATGGGAACTTAATGAGGGGTGTAATTAAAGTGCCAATAAGAGTGATTTTTAAGCAATGCATTTTTTAATGTTTCTAGGTTTCTTTCTGCCTATGAACCTGATCCTATGTAAAAGTACTACCTGAGATTCTCGGGATTTCCCAGGACTTTGAACCCCCCAATTTCTTTCGCTTCTCTTACTGGTAGTTAGTCCATCGTAAGCATACATTTTCCCACCAATTGGACAATAAGTAATTACAAGATGTACAATATTTTCTACCTAATATTTACTCCTAATTATGTAATTAATCATCCAAAAAACAAATATTCTTAAGTAATCTACCTTTAGTTTTCCTTAAAGAGGCACTTAAAACCACAAAAATTGAGTACTAACAATAGCTTAAAAGATTCAACAACAATATTTATATATGCTAGACCACCTTCATACTTATTATTATCTTTTGGTATGAAGAGGAGTACTGCTGAGATTAAGTACTGCTCTCCATACTTATACAACAACGAAATGTAAAAGAAAAGAAAAACCAAAGAATTATGAACAATAGTTGTTGATGAAATAAATAAAAATTATTAAAAGTTTCACAGTTTTATTAAAATATACCTGACAATATTGTTTCGACAGCTATGCTGTCATTATCAAAGGTAATATAATTATAAACAAACACGTCGCTAAGGTAGATACAAAATAGGTAACTAGATAAAATAATAATAATAATAATAAAAATTAATAATAAAAATCATAATTAAACATCTAATACTTCCAGTAACGGAGAATTACTGAGCTCAAGTTGTTCATTCATTAAAGGTACCCTGAGTTTGTGTTTGTATATCTCAAAGGCTTCTAAAATGTCTAATTTGCTATTATTATTAATTAATTAGCTATCAAAAGAATATATCCCATTGACAATCAAACAGAAGACACAAATTACATATCTATACCATATTTTGGCAAAATATCAGAAAAAATTGCACATATACTAAGAAAAACCAACAATTATAAAATAACATTTAAAACCAACACTAACACTTTTTCATTTTTATTTAATGCTAAAGACAGAACACATGATATCATGAAATCGGGCATTTACCGTTTAAATTGTTCTTTTTGTAGTTCGGTATATATTGGACAAACACTTCGAAATTTTGACATAAGATATAAAGAACACGTACGTCATTACAAAAATAAACATCCTGAAAAATCGAATTACGCCAAACACCTTTTAGAACAAAATCACACAATGACTCCTCAAAATAATATTAAATTCCTACATTTTTGTAATAACAAACGCAAATTAGACATTTTAGAAGCCTTTGAGATATACAAACACAAACTCAGGGTACCTTTAATGAATGAACAACTTGAGCTCAGTAATTCTCCGTTACTGGAAGTATTAGATGTTTAATTATGATTTTTATTATTAATTTTTATTATTATTATTATTATTTTATCTAGTTACCTATTTTGTATCTACCTTAGCGACGTGTTTGTTTATAATTATATTACCTTTATTATTTATATTGTCAGGTATATTTTAATAAAACTGTGAAACTTTTAATAATCTTTATTTATTTCATGATTATGGAGTTCCACAAAATAAGGCTGGAAACAATAAACAAAACAAAAAAAAAATAGTTGTTGAAATATTTTTTTAAGAAGTGTTGTCGGCAATCCTAATATATTAAGCTCAACCTAAAAAATATAAATTTCTAGCTAAATATAAATTACTACACACACACCTACGAGTACAATAAGATCATAATATAGCACAAGATGATCGTAGAATTTATAATAAAGGCGATAGATGATGAAGAAGAGAAAAAAACTGTGATTACAATGATGAAAGCTTTCAGAATTTTGTTTTATTTTATTGTCGAGATTTACGCGTCATTATACGTATAATAATAAAATTTCTTATTAAACTGTGATTCCCACGCCATTCCTTTCTTCTTCTCCACCAGAAGAATGAACATGAACTATGGCATTTTATTATATTTTTTTAAAGGAAGTTTTTAATAGTTTTTTTATGACAAAGGTGAGAATCTCTTTAAAAATTATTATTTAATTGTTATTAGAGGAAGAATTGTGCGTTTGTTATAATATGAATAGGTTATTAAAGTGTCTTATGGAAACGTTAAGTAAGTCTATAATGGATTTTTTGGAAAGCGCAATAAGTTAATTTCTAGAAGCATTTCGTTTAGACAGATTTAAAATCTTCTAATAATGATTGTCGCTTCAAAATAAATCAAAAATCAATGTTTCCACATCATATGTACGTATTGTTTTGTTAAAGTCTGTCAAAATCAGAAGTACGAAAACAAAATGACAGTAACCTATTGAGCTTATTGTCCGCGCTCGTTTGCAGGCGGGTCCAGACAAGGTCTGTCAGTTGATATAGCAAAGTCTAAATTGCGTGATTAACGGAAATGTATCAAATCAATTTCACAAATTAATCAATAATGTAGCCAAGTTTAAATATAACTTAAGAATTTTTCAAATTATTCCGCCAGCTTACATTTTATTGAATTTTATCAGGCTCAAGTAATACGTCATTAAAGCCTAAATTGCGTGATTAACGGAAATGTATCAAATCAATTTCATAAATTAATCAATAATGTAGCCAACTTTAAATATAACTGAAGAATTTTTCAAATATTATTCCGCCAG
Organism: Agrypnus murinus; assembly: GCA_929113105.1. Lineage (NCBI taxonomy): Eukaryota > Metazoa > Arthropoda > Insecta > Coleoptera > Elateridae > Agrypnus > Agrypnus murinus. Next base: position 152,018,211 of record OV816028.1, read on the forward strand.
CTTACATTTTATTGAATTTTATCAGGCTCAAGTAATACGTGATTAAAGTCTAAATTGCGTGATTAACGGAAATGTATCAAATCAATTTCACAAATTAATCAATAATGTAGGCACGTTTAAATATAACTGAAGAATTTTTCAAATATTATTCCGCCAGCTTACATTTTATTGAATTTTATCAGGCTCAAGTAATACGTGATTAAAGTCTAAATTGCGTGATTAACGGAAATGTATCAAATCAATTTCACAAATTAATCAATAATGTAGCCAAATTTAAATATAACTTAAGAATTTTTCAAATATTATTCCGCCAGCTTACATTTATTGAATTTTATCAGGATATTACTTGATCCTGATAAAACGTCATTAAACTTTGCCAAGAATTAATAATTTCGCGATTTCAATAAATTAATTACTAATCAAAATATAGAATGTATCACTTACCTACAAATTTGCAAATATGATTCCGCCAGCTTAGACATTAACGCGGTAGAACCACACAATCGAAATCGAGTAATAGACTGTTAAACTTTGTTAGGAATTAATAATTGATTATAATTTAACCAAATTGACCTGTGCTGAAAACTATAGTTTTCTAAAATGATTTACTCAGCATGCATTTTAATGTGACAGAATCTGACACATACACTTGGAATAAAAGGACAAAATGAAGGAAACGTGTTTAACATTTTTAGTTGTCAATAAATTCCTTTTATAATTAATTGCTAAGTTATTAGTTAGCTAAGATTTAAGAATTATTGAGTGTCTGCTGGATGGGATGAAAAAAGTAAAGAATGGAAATTGTAAAAGAGCACATACTTAGTTAGAAAAAAAATTAATAATGCCTAACAAAATTAACAGGAGTATTCCATGGTCACGTACGGGACAAACGTACTGTATTAATTGACAAGTTTATAAATGTGTCCATGTGTTATTTCATAATTTAATTTAGTTTACAATATTTATAAGTTACTGTACTGTTACCGCAGTTATTAATAAAAGTACTTTTTTTAGAAAACTATAAATGACTAGATTTCTATTGCAAGATTTGTAGTGTGTTACGTGGGGGGACATAAAAAATAATTTACCACAGATTGAGAACTATCAGTTATGGCTTTCAAATAAGCTACAGAAAATAGTTTTAACGATTAGCCTGTTTTACCGTTTTTCATGGAATGCTCCAATTCAGTTTGTTGTTCAATTTCGACTGAGCGTTTCTGCCGCGTTAATATACAAACTGGCGAAATTATATTTCGAAAATTGCATAAGTTATCTACATATGTTATATAAAGTTGTAATGAATTATAATTGCAAAATTATTACTGTTACTATTATTAAAACCTGCTTGGTTAATATATAAATAAACTGGTGGAATTATATTTAAAAAAATTTATAAGTTAGAAATATATATTATAAATCAATTGGCCTTCATTACTAAATATAGTATATACTCGTAATTATAATCATGAATTTGTTTATACCTACAGTGAAGCAGATACAGTTTTGCTGCGTTAAGTTACAAGCTGGCGGATTTATATTTGAAAAACTGTATACTTTACAAATATGTGTTAAAAATAAATTTAGTTAATTTATTGATTAGTACTTAATTATAATCGTGAAATTATTAATTCCTAACAAAATTAAACAACTTATTACTCGATTTCGACTGTGCAATGTTAAGATATAAGCGCTGGCGGAATTACATTTAAAGAATTGTATAAGTGTAACCGGCTGCATTATCGACATGTAAGTAATTATAATCATGAAATTAATTTTAAAAGCTCTTCGCGCAATTGCATCATGAACGTTATTCTGCCACGTTAAGATACAAACTAACGGAACCGCACTTAAAAAAGTATAATTCGTCAGTGGATTTCTATTAGAATTTAGATATCAAATAATTCCTTTTAAGTAGTTCTCAAATATATTGGATTTTCTGAAATAAATTCTCAATGTTATTTTAAACGTTAAAAATTATTTTCAGCATTTTCAATTCGCCGATTAGTGTCCGCCAGCTTGATATAAATTCGCAAAATCAAAACACTGCTAGAAAAAATGCCACTAGCAAATAGTGAAGAAAAGTTAGAAGAATGCACTTACTTGAAAAAGTTGAACTTACTATATTTAAACCGTTAAGGTTAAGGTATACCACTTAAATAGTTCTTTAAACTTTAACGCGAATTTCTACTGTAAATGCAAAGTACCAAAGCCATACACGTATTTTATTGCTATTATCAACACTCTTATTTGCATACTTGTGTCAAAAGGTTATATACTATTTATACCATCGCTTATTTCTACAGTTTCGGCTATAAATACATAGAAACTACTGCGCTTTAATATTTATTTATTTATACTAAAATATCGAAACGGTTAACTTAAACAAATTAAAACCTGATTATCACATAATGAACACAGAACATTGACGCAATCTCACCTTCAAGAATTCAGACTAATGAAATTAACTATTTTCGATGGCAAGAAATACCAGAATTATCTGATCGATAATAATTAAAGCTCGTGTAGTTGCCTTCTTTTAAAAAAGCGATTCAAAAACGAAGAAGAAATCAATTGAACATGTGAAACCTTTTAAAACTTAAAATAATGCAGCAAGCTTTGGAATTTTTCCGAAAAACAATCCCAATTGTTTCTGGATCGGGTAAAAGGCAAAAACAAAGAGAAAAGAAAAACTTTTAATTTATAACGATAATAAATGTCTCGTTTAACCCTACTTAACCTCTCTCTGATGAAAAGAGGAACGCGTTCTCTGCTCTCGTTCGGTTTTGCTTAAAAGGAACAATAACTTTTTAACTTTTTAAAAAATGTGGCATATAATGCATGGTTTGCGGTATGGTTGGTATCCTATAAGGAGGCAAGAATCGATTTCACTTAAGGTACTTTTACGTTGTTATAGTTGGATGTTGATGATGGGAAAATTCTATTTTAAACTGGTTGTTGTTATCAAGCAAGGATCGAATTAGAGGAAATTGCTTGCATCATATATTTCAAGCTGAAGTCGAACTGTATGGAAATGACTGCTCGCATTTAAGAAAAAGTATGGTTGTATGTAAAACGCCTGAAAGTAATTATGATTAAAAGACTAAATATGAAATCTGAAATCACAGGTTATGCAAACGGCAGCAAAAAGAAATAAAGACATTCAGGAATGAATTCTTTTTAAGAATGGTAAATAAATGTCTATTGCAGTTTTTCATCTAATGGTTTGTTTGTAATAAGCAATTTTAACATCTGCAACAGATCATGCAATGCAATGATCAACTTAAATGATTTATTTGCATCATATATTTCAGGTTGAAGTAAATCTTTGTATGATATTTAAAAGTATGATAATACTAACCTGAAGGAATTATTACGATTAAAAATCTAAATATGAAATCTGAAATTACTGATTATGCAAACGAAAGAAACCAGAAATAAAGACATTCAAAAATACACTCTTTAAAAAGAAAGGCAAAAAATGCCTATTACAGTTTTTCATATAATGATTTGTTTGTAAGCAATTTTCACATCCGTTATAGATCATGCAATGTGTCAGAACATATTCTAAACGGGTTTTTAAACTGAATTTTATAAAACTATTTTATCCAATATGGGATAATTATTGGGTATGAAATTGTAAATATTTAATTTTGTTTGTATATGAGAATAGTGTTTTCCGATAATGAGGTTGGTACATCATTATAGTGGAATTATTCAGCTGTACAGGTTTCAGAGTCGTTAATGCTTTCTGTATGGAGTTGTTGGATTTCAAGACAAATTGATTTTGTAGATTTATCTTCTTATATATAGTACACAAATTAATTGTAAAATTCATATTAATTTACAATTGCTTTTCTTAAATTAATTCAATAGTTGGTGTTCCTTTTCTATTTAGATTATTTAAATATATAGTATTTTTATCTATTTATTTAAACTTCTTCTGTACCTATGCATGAGGGGATACGTACAATATTTGTATTCAATACAATAGAGATTATTTTTTGAATTCTTTTAAATTAAGCACAATTTCTAAACTTCTCGTAGTTGCTTCAAAATCCCCACCACTACTCGAAATTTACAGTAGACCGGAAGACCTGAGGTTCTTAAATTTAGGTACAGGCCACAAAAAGCTGTTATGTTTGAAGACCGATTATCCCTCGCCTTTCACTTGTTAAATGATACTTTAGGTATTGCTGTTTTTTTAATCGATTCCTGTCTAGATTTTTGCTAATGATTAAAATATTGTGTTAACACGGGAAACATAAAAACTTAAGCCATTTAAACACTTCAACAGGATAGCATCGAATCAATATCGCCGCTACATGTCGCCTATGAAATTAGCTGCAGCAATAATTGCGTCACCATTTTATTTTACAGGTGCCGGCGTTGCGCATTTTAAAATTGCATTAATAAAAAGGAATTTGTATATTCGTGAGCAATATTTTATTGGCGGCATAGGCGCAGAACAATTGTAGGGGGACTCGATGTGTAAGTCTTCACTCATTCTACACAATTCCAAGTAATAGCAAAGCGAATTCAAAACGTGCAGAACTTTACTACGGGTCCCAGACATTGAAAGTGGGCCCGTAGAGTGGATCCGTGTCTATTTCTTGACATTATTTTACATAATGACTCAACTTTATAAATTTAACTTAAGCTTCACCTATACCTACAAAAGAATTCTCCTAGAAATATGACATTTTAAAGATGCTCTACAATGAAATCGTTATTCCAATACACCAAGACAACCTCTACGCTTTAGTGGTTACCTAACTATAATGAAACTGTAGTTTTTCGTAAGGTATTAAAAGAAAATTTTTGTTTCTTATTAATGCACCATCATACAAACTTTGCGCGGAATCGAAGATTTAGCAAATGAACCTTTTTTCTCAGTAATTTTCAAATGACATTAACATTATAAAACCATACAAAATATTCTTTTGATAGCTAACCTATAATCTTTTTGTTGAATTAAAGTGCCAAACACATTTTGGAACAGAATCACCCAATGACACTTCAAAACAACATTAAATTCTTACATTTTTGCAACAACAAACACAAATTAGACATTTTAGAAGCTTTTGAAATATACAAACATAAACGCACAGTATCTTCAATGAATGAACAAACTGAGCTTAGTAATTCTCCTTAGATATTTAGTTTTTGTATGTATTGTTACCTATTTTCTGTATTTATCATTAGCAACGTGTTTGTTTATAAATCTTATCTGCCCTTGATAATGACATTTAATGTCCACACAATATTGTCAGATTAAGATACTAATAAAACTTGTGAAACTTTAACTAATCTCTGTATTTATATTATATTTCATGATTATGGAGTAACACAAAGTAAGGCTGCAGACAGTAAACTCTTGTATTTAGTGCTTATCATCAATTTATAGTAATCTAAATTTTCAATAGTAAAAAACTTGTTCAAGAATATATAAAAATATTTAGATTGACATATTTTAGATTAACATATCAACTCTTACATAGATTAGGGTAACAATTAAACTAATGTTAGCGTAATTAGTACCTCAACCTGTTTGAATTTTCTATGGTGATCACAAATTAATAAAAATAATTATGTAAAAGAACCCAAATCTACTGTAATTAAACAATCACCTCTTATCCAACTATTGAAACTATTAACTACAGATTACAGGTCGTTCTTAAATGATCTACTTCTAAACAATCTAAACACCATTTTTAGAAAAAAAACATCGATTTTTCCAATTAAAAGTTTTCCTTCAAATCTAGATAATTCTAGAAAGTAAATGTTTAGTTTTTAGTTTGTTTAAATATCCTAAAATAGTATTTTCTAGTAATCCATACGTTAATTCCGGTAGTTGCATACGTATTTCGATGTATATATAGCTTAAAACGGCACGCTTTCGCTATCGGAATGGTTCGTGACAGATGGATTTCGCGACAAATTGCTACCATTTTTAGACTTGAATGGTTATTGTGATAGTATCATTCATTCTTCTTTCGAAACGGAAATATAACCATAACCAATGGCCAAATAACCACTTCCTCATCTTTTATCTCCAATACTTACGAATTAACATAAAAATAATAATGACCAATTAAATCTTCAATTCCAAAAAGTAATTTATCAATACATCATTTCATTATTATTTGTAGACAGAACAATGGAAGAGTAAAAATGAAAAGAAATTAATAACTAATTGTTACTTTTAATTGAATTAAAATCTAATTAACCAATTGGAAATACAATTATTTCATCATATAGAAGAAGGCAGACGTTTTATTATTGGGACCACTCCACTAACAGGATAATTTAATAATAAAAGAAACAATTAGATTGTATGTGGGGAGAGAAAAATTGCTAATCAAAAAAAAGGAGAGGTTTATTAATTTTTTTTCTTTTTATGTTTTCACCTCGAAAACAAGGAAAATTCATCAAGCTCCTGCTTTACAACAGCAAAGTAAATCTTGGCAACTTTTTTAAAAAATTTCTTCCCATCAAAAGATAATCTCTGCTGAAGAAAAGAAGTTCGTTTAGAGATGATAAAAAGTTGATAAATAGAAGAGCTTTAGCTTCCACACTACCTTATGAAAGATTAAAATTTTTAATTATGGGACATAATGAAAATTTTAATGACATTCTTTATTACTAGTTGGTTACACGAGGAAAAGTTTTTTCCTTAGTGTAGTTTTCAAAAGTTTTTCACATTTCAAAACTTTTAATAATACTAATTCTTAATGTTAAAATATAAGAATTTATTAATTATAATAAACTAACATACCTGATTAATTTTATTTTTATTAAATGAAGTTCTTAGAAAAATCCAATTTAATTAATTAACCAATCATGAAGAAGACCAATCACTCAATTAAAATTTAAAAATCAAATTGTTATCTCATAGCAACAATAACAATAATTCAATCACCAAATTAAAAAAAACAATTTTAATAACCAATCACTCTTTTAATAAATAAATCAAATACAAATTTCAGTCAAAAAGTTTATCACGACACGCCGCGTTACGAACGCCAAAACATCAGAACGCGCAACGCCGTAATATCCTCTCCCTACGAACGTTGGCAACGAACTAAAACTGCACACGAGTGAAAAGCTGACTGAAAGCGCCGGCGATCTCCCGGAGTTCGCTTACTGTTCACGATTTTGAAGATCGAGAACCAGAAAGAGAGAATTCCGTCGAACACACGATTTTCGAGACCAAGCTCTTCTACACTCTACTCCTCTTGTTCCTGTACGTTCCTTGTATGTCGAAAACAGAAAAGGTAAAACAACCAACCCCCTTTTAAATCTTTTATGAAGGTTTTATTTCTTAAATGCTGGAAAGGTTCACGTAGAGATTTCCAAAATATCTTGGGAAATTGAATTTTCTATATAAAATTTTTCTTCTGTGCTTTAGTGTCCTGTTTTCCAGTGGTTAATAATTTAATATATCAAAATTAACTTATGCCTCTTCAAATAATAAAGGGATTTTAAGAGGAAATAAACGAGATATTTTAGGGAAAGAAAAAAGTTGAAACCAAAAAGTATAAATACGGAAGAAGGTAAAGCTCTGGGGATTTTTGTGGAAACGACAAGTAATTTTTTTCCGGAAAGCGTTTGTTTTACTATTTTAAGACCCAATGTGGAAATTTGAAACGTTTTAAAAACCTAAAACTGAAAAGCTTGAAGTATCCTCTTCGAACTCAAATTAAATCGTGAGAATCACAATTCAATGATTTCAACAACAGAAATTATTAAGACAGTAGATTCTAAAGAAAATAAAAAGTGTGGAGGGTCCTAAAGATTTAAGTGAGGGGGAATAAACAAAAGACTTATACAGAAATACAGATACACAAGGGTCTACAGGGAATCTTCTGCGACAAGATTAACAATAAAGTGTGTAAAATAGTGTTAACATTTCATACGGTGTTTTCAAAATTATTACTAATATAACATAATAGGTACAATAATAACATTCCTATACTTCCAATAAAATTGAGGCAATTTATTTTAATGGAACAATTTACGATTAATGGTTCCACATATACACAAATAAGACATGATTCGTTACTGTTTATTAGGACTAATACGGTTTTATGATCTATTATTCAATAAATTCAATAATGTTTCTAATTTCTCGCCACTTAAAGGAAATATACCAATTACAATCTTTTTTATAAAGCAGTTTTATAATGTAATTATTGTAATTACACCTTGACGATTAATGGTTTGTTCGTAAGCAGTCATAACACCTATGTTATTATTTTGGGAAGAAAAAATGTTTGAATGACGATTTTCTCAATTGAAAGCAAAGAAAAGCACGTAGAATGGAATTATTATATTTTAGTTATTTGTAACCAGGTCACCAAAAAGATTATTAAAATTACCAAAATAATGAAACTACTGCACAAACAGTAAGTTGGTGTAACTTCTAACCATTAACAAATTGTAGAAATTCAGATGGTAACTATGCACTTTTTTCGACTTCTTCTACATTGATAATAATAGATTCCATTGAATCCATTAGGGGCTCCAGAGAGTCTCAATTTGGCAATGACTTGCTGATTGTTAAAAAATAGACCTGCAGTCTAGAGGGAAATCTTAAAGAAAACCCATTAGCTTTTTTGGACTTTTCCGTTCAATTGTACATTGATGAGTCTTACTGAGCTTTTTAATTTAAACAAAATATGCACAGCGAGTCATAGAGCTTTGAAAGAAATCGCGACAACGATGATTAATTAAAATTATAAAATGTATCAAATATATCTACTTGTCTTTCATCACAACATAGTATTTATATCAATCGAACAGATCCTTTTAATACCTCTAACACACCCCCTGGAACTATATTCTATTTCCAAAGTGAAAGTTTCGTCTTACATTTCAACAATTCGAAATTTTAATGCTTTGAAATTGGGGTTAAAGCGATCTGAATTTTTAATGCATTAAAACTTCATCTATTAAAATGTTTAAGTTTTATGGTCTCATAGTTTCTAAAGTTCAATTCTTTCAAAGCCTCACGCATTCAAGAATTCAAAACAATAACTTTCATTAGATCCTTCTATCTTTATCAATCGTCATACGTAATAAATACTAAAATTTCAACTTTTTTAATTTAATTTTTAGAATGAAAACGATGAAATAGTAGATTATCCACTAACTGTCAGTTTGTTGGTATTCTGCTAATTATATATTATATGTTATTTGTTACTTTTAATTATCGATATCTCAGATTCCTTGTCGATTATCTGTAAAGAAAACATTTTTATTTTTTCATTTTGTTCATTTCGATTTAGAGCATCTTATTAGATCTATTGATTAATTACGACAAAAGAAAGAATTCCAGATTATTTTACATGGGGTTAACTAATAAAAAAAATCAAACCACCTCTCTTCACAAATTAATAAGAGAAAGAAAGGCCATGAATGGGTACAGTAACCAAAAATATAGACTTTTGGCGATTAATTATTTTAAAAAAAAGAAGAAGTTCATTAGAAAATTTGACGAGCACATGTTGAAACAATTACATGTATTACCTGTAAAACTAATCGGTTGTATCGATGAATACGTTATGATATACAAATTTAAACCATCACAAAATCACTAATACAATAAATATAATCCAACAACTTCAGTACAAGCTTCATTAAGCGACAGCACCTAGATGAAAAAATGGCTTCTAAGTACGAGCCACTTAAATAAAGAGCAACTTTGGTCAGTTTAAAGTAACAAATGTCGTTACAATTTGCCTCAAGTTTATTAAAAACTGTAGGAAGAATTTTTTCGCAGATACCTCTACTCGGCTTATTATAGTGTAATATAGCAGACAACGTCTGCTTTTTTGGCTAGAAAAAGAAAGTGAGATCTACTAGAAGTTTTTGGAAACATTTGAATTCAATTGTTTTTCTTAAAACTATATAAGGGTGAATATCTGCTATTTTATTTTAGTGTGTCTCAGTAAATATTTAATGAACTGTAATTTATATTATACATATAAAATATTCATAAGGTAGCAATAATTTTGCACTATTAGGCACGTTGGAATTTAAGAGGAAAATATTTACAATTTTCTACCAGAAATATTGGAATGCTGAAAATGTCTCTACCCTGGTATGTCATTTTACCCGATTCATAAAAGTTTAATTTATTTGTTAACTACTCACTTTCCAATATTCAATCGTTGGTATTATTAAACCAGAAAGTTATCACTAGAAGGTAAGAAATAGTGAAGATTAATATGAAGTTAAATTATTGAAATCTTCTTCAATGTCCATAAATTTAGTGCCTCCTACCCTGCTTTTTTAAATTTCCAAAACTCCTGTTCTTATATACATCCAAAAATATGCTAACCCTAATGACGTCGAGCGTTCAAAAGGGTAGTTGGTTACAGTTAACCGATTGTGCTCTTTTAGGTAGCATTAGCGACATTTGATGACGTGTTTGGTGCACAAGTCCTGGTGTGCCAGTGAACGTCGTCTTTCTTCTGGTACGTATAAATCTAATAGATTTAATGGATTACTTCTTCATTCTTCGTGCCTAAAGGCACCTGAAAGGAATAATTAAAACAATACAACATGAAGATTATCCTGTTTTGCATTTGTGTATTATTTTAAGTTCTATGTGAATCCGTCACTCCCCTGGTGTCTCTCCCCTGGTTCTTTAGGGCAAGTTCTATGTGAATCTGTCAGTTTCCTGGTGTCTCTCCCCTGGTTCCTTTTAAGTTGTTATTACGAAATGAGCTCGATTGCAGTACTGTATGTAGTTTTATTGTGGTTACATTATTATGCACCTTGACTATTTTGGTTTGATTTAGCGCCACCCCTCTGATCAAATTGTCACTATCCTGGTTCTTGTGCAACCTCCCAGAGTTGCAATTTTCCCCTGGTCTCCATGCAACTCTGAAAATGCGTAATAATTACTAGCCCACTTTAAATTAGTGTGAAAATAGGAATTACTTTTTAGATAATAAAACACACAAACTTATTCTTATATTTTTTGTTGGTCACAAAAATGGGTAGCCAATACACAAATAGCAGATATTCACCCATAAAATGTTTACTGTCTCCAGCCTTACCTTGTGGAACTCCATAATCATAAAATATAATAAAAATCAATAGATTAATTAAAGTTTCACAAGTTTTCATATAAATTCTTAACCTTACAATTGTTTCGACACTAAAATGTCATTATCAAAGGTAGATAAGATTGATAATAAATATGATTGACAATGACACCTCAAAATAACATCAAATTCTAACATTTTTGCAACAACAAACACAAATTAGACATTTTAGAAGTGTTTGAAATATACAAACATAAATGAGCAGTATCTTTAATGAATGAACAAACTGAGCTTAGTAGTTCTCCTTTATTAGAAGTGTTAGATATTTAGTTTTTGTATGTATTGTATCTAGTTACCTATTTTCCGTATTTATCCTTAGCAACGTGTTTGTTTATCAATTTTATTTAAAACTTGTGAAACGTTAATTAATCTATTGATTTTTGTTATATTTTATTTTTTTTATTATATAACGTAGTTTTACGAGGAGCCTATCTCGATATTCACGTCACTTATTAATATTCTTGATGGCATTGTATTAAAAATACCTTTATGGTGAACTTTGTTCGGGCAGTTGTTTCTATTAAGAGTGCGTCCATGTTAGTGGAAGAATCTAATGTATGAGGCTTTGCATTTTTATTCATTTTCCAAATCGGAAAAATCCAAGAATATTTATATAAGTAAGCAACTTAATGATGATAGGGTCAATTTGATTTTTTTTCAATAGTACCCGCGAAACTTAAAAACATCCAATCACGATATAAGTATTTTACTACTGATTTAAAAATTTCAATAAATTGAAATGCTTTGTTGTCGACTTTAAAAACATCTCAAAATTTCCATGGTGTTATAGCATTCTTCAATTGTGTTTTGGTTGTTATTGGTTGTTTTGAATTAAATTGAAAACATTCAATCCAACACGTATATTTTACGCTCATACTTGACGCCACATAATTCCTTTCCTGAGTCATCCTGTTTTTTTAATTAATTACACACTTCATACTACCGCGAAATTTGAAAACATCCAACCACCTTCTTTTGAATGTTTAAATTTTAAACAAATTAAATGTTTTGTTATCGATTTTAAAAACATTTCCAAGAAAAAATACATTAATCATTTTAGGTCCTACGTAAAATGAAAATGTTAAGATCGGGTTGAATATGTTTTTAAATGCCAATTGTTTTAAAAGTAATAGAATAGTTGATTTACTAAATTCTGTTTAATAATAAAATTTTTCTCTTTTCAAATTTGAATCACGTAAATCTTTTCTCTAACTTTCTTAAGTTTGGATAACGATTTCATTGTCCAACAAAATTTTTGTGTTCGCATTAAAACCAAAGAGGTGTTTTACAAACATATTACTAAATGATTTATGCAAACTAGACCTGCATAAGAAAATATATTTTTAATTATTTGCTATTTAAAAAAGTATTTTTAAAATTATATTTCATCCAATTCTACACCAAAAAAACTTTTTATTATGATCAATTCTATTTGCGTCGAAATATATTATCAGTTGTACCTCTTTCAATAATTATTAGAAAAAATTATTTTTTTTATTTATGATATTACTACTTTGAATATTGTTATTATCATTTTAAAAAATATTATCAAGATAAACACATTTCATCACTTCAAGTAGAAATGTTTGTCATAGAAAAAGAACGATTGTTATTAAAGATAACGGAGTTGCCCCCATCCCCACTCCCATGGGGTGGGAGGGGGACTTACATTTGCTACCATTCAATAGAGCTTCAAAAAAATATTTCGCACGTATTTTTTCTTTTCTGAATCCGTTTAGTATTTCGCGAGATATTGGGGGGGGCTACTGGTGGTCCGAAACACCCAGTAATATACAGGGTATCCAAAAAGTGTGGAAACGCTTGAATTTCTCGAGAACGACACATCCGATTACAAAAAGAAAAAACACGTGTTCCTTTATTTTTTGAAACCTATTCAGTCATGATATGCAAACATCAACCCCACCCCCGTGGGGGTGGAGCGGGAGTAAGTTGTGAAAACTTAAACGGGAACACCCCCAAGAGGGATCGGAGGTGGGGGGGGCGGAATTTGCAATTTGAAAACAGTTTTTTATGGAGAATGCAAAAGTGCAATAAAAAATAGGTGTTCCCATTTAAGTTTTCACAACTTACTCCCGCCCCACACCCCAGGGGGGTGGGGGTGATGTTTGCATATCATGACAGAATAGGTTTTTTTCTTGTTGCAATCGGATGAGTCGTTCTCAAGAAATTTAAGCGTTTCCACACTTTTTGGACACCCGGTATGTTTGATTGTGTTCAAAAATTGCGAGCATTAATGAAAATCCAAAATGGCCGTTTAGACATGAGCTGGTTTATAAATATTTTAAACCTATAGGGCTTAAAGTAATTAATATGACTGCCTTAATAATATTTTTAAAGTTGACAACAAAAAGTTCAATTATAATAATCTAAGCATGCTGCAAAATCATGAAAAACCCAATTAACATGTCAAAACATTGTCATCAGCAAAGCAATTAAAAACAGATCCTGAGAGCTACCGGGCTTATAGTTATTTTAACAATTGGCTCCTTGAAAGACTCAATCTCTTCTGTTCTGTATTGATAATGAAAATATTCTAATTAGTAGTTGAAAGTTTTTGACGTGTAGCCCATAAATACTAGATGCACAAAGTATAAAAAATTATATGCAGGACATGCACTAATATAATCAAAAATAACTTTAACGAATTTAAGTGGCACGCGATTTCGACTGCCATTAGAGAAAGGGATCTATTATCACGTCTAGTCTTAAATCATCCAATTGTATATCATACATATCACATAGGCAGTGATAAGGTAATGTATCAACATGTAGATAATGACGGTCGGGTTGTGTGCATAATTAAGAACTTAAAGAATCTAGATAGTCAAGTAATATTAAATAAATATTGAATTTAAAATGTTGTTTACATATATTTTATCATATGTTGTTTATTGCTGCTTTTCAGCTTGCACAATAAATACACTACAATAATTCAGATATTACAAATATACTTAAGTCTTAAATTTTCAAGTTTCGCCTTCTTTGTACTTCTCTCATTTATCTTAGCTCTTGCCGCTTTATGATGCCAATCAAAATTATAGTATTTATACTATTTCATTCGATTTTCCACTACCTAAAAGTTATTACCAGCAAACAAACATATTCTGTAAAACAAACAGCCCCATGTGATCACTTTAACCAACGTCGCGTCGTTTCACACGTGTAAACATTGATGAACTAAATATGTAATATTTAGATAGTAATATCCTAAATTAAAAATATTTTTCAAGATGTGTGTTAAATACTTGTAAAATATGAAGATTTAAATGTAAATTTTTTTGTTTAAAATGAAATATTTAGTGAACATTTCTAATTAAATCTTATTATTATAAACGCTTACCTCTTAAGTTATATTTTATAGGATTGTATAGTATTGTTCAGAAAACTGTACCACCGCTACGGATAAAAGAAATAAACAACCAGAAGAAAATCTATGAAGTATTTTCCGATCGATTTAGAAGCAACTTGAATGATATCCATTAAAAACATACTAATTGTAATGTTGCAGTGCATCCTTTCACTCTATGAAAACTGAAATTACAAACTTAATCAAATATTGACGACCTAACTATATAAAACTATGAAACCGTAAAAATGTTTTATTTCCTACAAAGCAATATTTAATTATTTGGCCTGGGAAGCTCAAGCTGAAAAAAGTATTGTTAGTTGCTTTTGACAGGTTTATGACTTCCTCTGTATAACTGACTTAAAGTTCAATCAAAACAAAATTATGTTCGCAGTTTGAAATTTGTCAAAACTTGACATCAAACGCGCAGTACACACATATCGAAACGTTCATTATTGCATTAAATATTTAAAGTAGCAACGTTTTGCTAAATAATTGATACAACCAAGACGAATGGTAGTAAGTAATGTGGGTGTATTCGTACTTAACTATATATACACTCAAACGTAGTAGTAAATTATTTAACCAGCGAAACCTATTGTTAGTATCCATTCTGTTGCAGATTTCTTAGACCTCTAGACGGGACGACGTCTATACATACTATACACCCAACACACACCGCCAGTACGTCTTTGCATGCAAATGTACACTTCACAACATAAATTAAAGACGGAAACATTGTTTAAAAAACAATAAATCTTCCCCCGTTCATTTTTATGGGAGTAGACGTGATATGTGGAATGGAACAATTTTATTGTGTACTTTTCCCTGCTTTTTTCATTAGACAAAAATAGAAAATTACAATGCGATGCCAGTTTTAAATCTGTACATTTTCTAGAGGGAAGCACTATATATACTGCAATATAAATGCATGGTTAGATAAAAGTGCAATTCGATATTGAATTCGACGGGATGTGTACTAGCAGGGACTGTGTAATACAACAGTAGCATGAGAGACAAGATGGTAATACATGTTTAATGTTAAATGATGGGTTTTGGTTATACAGTGAATTGACCAGCTGTGAATTCCTGCATCAATAATTCAAAATCGGGAACACAATCGCTGTATGCCTCAGAATGTCTAAGAAAATAGCACTCTATAAGATAGGATTGTTTGTTGTAGTTTATTATTTATAAATTCTAATCATATCAGCGCTTCTGGTTATAATTAACGGTTAGAAGGTAACATGGGAAGTATACATATTTAATCGGTTTTCGAAACCAATCAATAACACTGATTTAAACTGTCGCCGTGCAAGTTATAATTGAAAAATAGCTATTTAAAATAGGTAATGTGTGTTTATCTTGTATTGTTAACACAAAAGCTTGAATATGTATGTATAGAAATTAACACAGAGTATGCGCATGTAAAATTACTAAAACTTTTAAACGTGCATTGCATACATATTCCACACATAAACAGGATGTATTGGAAGTACTTTAATTACTTACAAGAATTAATCATGATCTAGAGAATAATTGAACTAACTGTTCCAAAAGTATTACGATTCTAGTTAACTGCTTGCTTCGAACAAATTGAAAATGTCCGCAAAAACATGAAAAAGCTGATAATTATCTAGCAGAATGACTGAATTCAGAGTTATATCTTAATAAATAGATTTTACAAAACATTTCACGTTAATTTAATGCACGGTATAACGGGTGGTTGCTTGTTTATAAACGTAAATTTGGAAAAATGACTTTACATATCAACGTCCATATGTGGAAACATTTTGTAAAATTTATATTTAATTCTAAGCAGTCGATTTGGAAGGATTTCGTTAATTCGGACATTTATATTTAAACTTATAAAACAAAACACCAACCTGAAACTATTGTCTAGCTAATTTTTCTTGGGTCAGGCAAACGTCGACTTAAATGTAACAGCCGCCGTTTAAACTCAGTATACAGGGTGTCATGAGTTAGAACGCATCAATTTTAAGGGGTGATAGAAGACATCAAAAAGAACAAAAAAGTCTGATACAACTTCGTTCTAGAACGTACTACTTTCTCAGAAAAAAAAATAAGAAAATTGGAAACTTTAACATCATTTTGCCGCGTTAATAATAGTACTTTAAGTATGGGGCTTTGTCGGCAGATGCATCTCATCTATCACAACAACAAACCTTAAAGTTTTATCCTATCGTATGTCGTTTTCGCGTAAAATTGAATTCTTTTTACAATTACAAATTCATTTTACTCAATTAAGAAACGTGAAAACCCTGTAAAGTTTGTAATAAAATTTGCTTCACATTCGCACAAAATGCTGATGTGGAAGTTTGTTGACATTGAAATAAAGCACGTTTTGTTTAGAACTTTGCAAATTGCAACTGTGTAAATAATACCCTTTTATTATTAGAGTGAGATAATACTGAGTTGGCAGTTTGTAGAACATGAAATAATAATTTGTCAATAAGGCACTTTGTTTATCTAATAACAGTTTTTAATTATTCTATAAGAGAATATCTTTTAAAGAGAAGATTTATCTAATTTAAATTAGGAAATTAATTAGGTGAAGGGATTTTGTCGACACCTTGTTTTGACTACATTAAAAAATCTTTAATTTTATGGTAATTAGGTGCCTTAATCAATATTTTTTTACATAAGATAGTATTTTTTATTAAAAAAAACAAATACGTCAAGAAATTTTGAAAATATTCCGAAAATTAATAAATATAAAATGTAGATGAATTATTGTCTTATTTTTACAGTTGGTTTGTTATGAATCAGCGTGATTTTAACGTATACAACGTACAAATTTTGTTTACGGAAGAACAGTGCCGATTACAATTTTCGTAGAATTAGTCACCCGACTAATCTGCTTCGGATGTTTATTATTTTTAAACAACGGCTGTCATCATCAGTTTGTTTGTTTGATTTTCTAAAACAAGGTCAAGACCCAGCTGCTATTATACTTAAGCAAGGTTCCAAGGTTGCAATGGTTTTTTCCAAATTACTCGAAAGCTTATTAACATAGAAAAAAATTTATTCAGACTTTTTTGTTCCTTTTGATGTCTTCTATCATCCCTTAAAATTAATGCGTTCTAACTCATGACACCCTGTATAAGCAAAAATAGGTATAAAAGAAACTGGTTACAAAAAATAAACAAAAACATATTTATTTACCTAGTAACAAAGTAATGGACTAGTAATAAACAGAAAAATGCAGATTGATCAGGAGCTGCGGAAAGATTAATATCACTGATAGCCATGTATTTGAAGGCTTGGTACATAAAAAGAAAATATGCGAAACTTTATTCGCAAAAATGAGTTTTCGCTTTCAAAAAGTCTGAAATATGTGGTATCAAAATTTACAAAAAGTTGATATGGATAAGGTTTCTGTTTCAGCTCAGACGAATCCGTAGATAACGAGAAATTGGACTTTTTATATGTCGGTATCATAATTTTAGGCAAAGTTGACTCCTAAGGTTCACAAGCAAAAAGGCCACTCTTGACAATGGACTTTTATAAAAAAAAAAACAGGAAATTAAATCAATCCACTTTTTAAATAGAATTTTATAACTATGTAGATGACAATATTGGTTAGTATCTTTTACGCTACTGAAGTTGACAAATAACTATTGAGGTGAAATTTAATAAATAAAAAAATATTTAACACCCCAATATTTTTTCTTTCTCCCAATAGACTGACTCAGGTTTAATTCGATAGAGTATGAGATAAATGAATTAATAAAAAAATCTTATTGATTCTTATACCTGGAAGAAAAGAACTTACTACCAATGCACTTGGACTTCCGCAACTGGACAACAGTAAACTAAACTCTATATGGGAAGAGAAAAAGAAATGGATGCTTGCATACATACCAAATAAACACATAGATAAATTGAAATACAGTCTTTATTTTTATTTTTAGATAATTATAAAATCTAATTCAAAGAGAAAATAAAAAGATTATTTTAAACAGAACAGTTAAAAGAAATGGAAAACCTTCCTTGAGTTTGCTCAATTGTGTTAAATATTCGTTATCAACCTGACATGGGGGCTATAACTGGTCTCCATTTGAGCAAACTGACATTAAATAAAGTTATCAGTTAAAAATATTTATAATTGCTAAAATAAATTTATCTAATGAATTATTAAATTTTTTTATAGACAAATTTAAATTGTTTATTTGTTACAACGTTGTTAGCGAAAAACTTTTTAAATAAAAAAAATAAATTCTGAATTTATTAAGATGGTTTTTATGATTTTGTTATTTTTTAAAAATTGAACCAAATCATTTTATTTTGACCAACCTTGTATGTAAAATACGTCAATATCCATATTCTCTAATGTTCATAGTACCATCGGTAATGTTAGAAATTTTGCAGACAGCTGATTTCCATTCAAGGTCGAAAACCAAATTGTTAAAATGGAAATCAATAAAAATCTTCTTTAATTTATTTTAATAAAATCGTTCATAATTCCATATAATTGTTGGAGAACGAAAATAAATCTTTTTTGATTTAAATATAACAGGTGAATATTCCATATACAATCACTTAGAATATTATTAACGTTTATTTACAAACATAATATCATATGGTTATGACTTAACCTTACTTTATTTTTTTAAGTAATCTTATACGAATCGACGTGGATTTTACCAATGCGTTTTGTCGACTGTTATTAATTTTTCCTGGCCTTTTTATATGTTTTACCAAAACACTTGACAACTATGACAAACTTTTACAAACAAAATCTAATCGCTACGTTCGTGACGTCATTCACAAAAAACATGTGTTTATAATTAGCACTAATCTTAAATCTAGAAAGATAGAAATGCAGCTGGCAAAATAGCGATTAAAACAATATGAGACACTTATAGTCTAAAATTAAAAAAACGATTAACGATGAAAACTTCATTAAAAGTCAAATTACATGGATACACATGATCTCCAGCTCTATCTACAAATAATAAATACATAGCTACACTAAGTAACTCACACATATAAAATTTACATAGAAAAATATTTACAATAAAAGAAAAACTCAAATGAAAATTTGTTTATACGATTTAGAAATTGAACGATGCTATACAAGCTCCTACACAAATATCAACATAAATGAAATCAAATTATAGTCAAACTTGTCCAGCATACAGTCCTCCAAGTGCTTGTGTTCAAATAATGGTGTAAGATATTATGTTAAAGTCAATATTTGGAAAAATCGAAGCACATCAGCAAAGCCAATACCTTCACAAAGATTAATACATTTTTTAGAATTCAGGAGATTGTAAGTTTAATGTACCATTGTAGACATTACAATAATAACTCGTTTTAGGTTTTTTCAGTAAAATATTTTCCCGACACTGAATCAGTCGCATGAGAAACAGAAAGACTTGTATTACGTTATTTATCAACAACCCCATATAAGGAAAGAAAGATAAAATCTTCCAGAAAAATGGGAAAACCATCCTAATATGTGACTTGAGTTGCATAAAACATGTATTACTATAAAACAACCTAAATGATTGATATGCTTTTTTATAATTCAAACTTTTTATGTAAAGATTGAGGTTATGTCTGCATGAAATTTATCCTTCTATAATTTCTATTTAAAATTGATAAATCAATCTGTAACCTAACATGTAGCTTTTAGATTAAATAAGCCTAATATCCTAGCATCATTTTATTTTATTTTATGCATGAAATAATTATATTTGTGTTTACGATCAAATCGTCAAGTAAATTTTCAATCAGATGATTCCATATCATCTCACTATATTAGAAGGTAAAAAGCAACATACATAGCTCACATTACTTTAACTTTCTAATTCAGAAAATAAAAACGGGCGGCTCGTCCTACCGCATGGATAAGTCGGCGGTTGGGCTGCCCCGCGCCACTAGATTACCGGGAGTTCAGCACTTTTTTTAATTTAGATTAAGTATATAAAATTCATTATTATTATTGGCTTGTTTTGATTTTATATTTTTGATTTGTCAAATATTTTTTATATATTTGATATTTTTGATATATTATTTTGAAAGAAAGTTGTGTGTAATTAAAAACCCCATTTATTATAATCCACCATCCTACTACGATTAAAAACAGATGCAAATAGTCGAAACCGCAGGCGTAGTAGGCCTTATTTAATTGTCCTGGGCCACTTGGAAACCTCAAAACCAAATCTTGGTAGACAATTTTGAATAATAAATTATTGTTTACAGCCATGGAAATTGACAACAAAGTTTTGTTTACTCTTAAAAGTACAGATTAAATTAGTGTCAGAGTAAATTGTAGTAAAACAGAAATCATGAGACAAAAGCTCTACGTCATCAATGTAGGAGTCTAGCTAAGACCAATTGTCTATACTCTTGTGTTATTGGTTCTAATACATCAGATAGAGATAGAAACCAAGGTTGTTGTCATTCTCATTTAGTTTCCCAAATGACTAGCTTTGATATTAAAACGTCATTGAATACCACTGTTACATGCTAGGGAATGTTTATAATTGGTGTGTACCAACATACATATCGTCACCTCCAAATTATAGTGGTCTATGCGCCCATTGTTGTTTTTAGGTTAATTGCAGTTGAATGTTTAGGTAGCACAATCTTTTATAGCTCACTTATAACATATACGTATTTGATTAAAATGTAATCTAAAAAGTCTGTTGTTAATTTATAATTGCTATTTTGTATCAGGGTGGATTTACTATAAATCTAATAAATCACAAAGAAAAATTGTCCAATTTGGATATAGAACAATGAAGTCGTATTTTATGAAGCAATCTCGGATATGGTGCTGAAAATGGGATAAAGAACAATATAACACCGATATTAAATCAGATCAAGTTTGATCTTTATCCAATTCATATTGTATTATTTGAAGGTCACTTCTTCAATATTTCTTTGATAACCAGTGGTTAGTATTGAAAAAGTCAAAAATATGTATATTATTTTATATTTATATTCTTAGATTGCAAAGTTGCAAAAGTCTTACAAAACTGGAAAATTGAAAGTACAGAACAATAATAATTATTATTAATATAACTCAATTTGTATTTCTCGCCTCCTTATCAGGTTTTGGCTTTGTTATTTTTACATTTTAGAGGAACATGTCATAAAAGTTCTGCTCTTCTTCAGGCATCTTTTTAAATATTTCCTGCAATGCTGTTTTCTTCTTTTACGTTATACCTACATTAGTCGCGAACAATTTGATTATTTGCATAGGAAATTGAAACAGTTCATTCTTTTTTTTGGCCCCGCGAGTTGGCTTGTATGACAAGTTAACATTGACGAAACCTTCATTAAATGTTTCACTGTGCTTTACTTTAGTGCTTCAGAGTATTTTTTATAATTTAAAATCATCTGGTATCAACTGGAGAACTTTGAATTTCATTTTCCATTTCGTTGGCATGTGTATCAATGTTCTGATTAGTGTAAGTGGAGACCAAATTTCCAAGTGGCTGATGCACCGTTCAATGCAGCTATGTGCTGCAATACTTGTGTTCAATCACTTCAAGAGTTTTGCTGTATTTAGACTGAAGAAAGTACTGCAAAGCAAAGGATAAGACCGAGTTACGATTCTGTGGCACGCAACTATCTGACCATAACATCACTCTTGTCAAATTAGGGTGATCTTCTAAGACGGCCGCTAGAAGCAGTCGTTACTTCAAGCGACTGCTGACTAGCTCGGTTCTATCAAAATGAAGTCTGACTGTTTTTTTAAGAAACTATATTCAATAAATTAACATTGTACCAAATTTCAGCTTTTTCAAATCACTTCTTTACATTGACCTCATTTTGAAGACATGCGACCACCGCATTGGTGCTGATGCAACGCGTTCGATCATTACGCTGTCTGACGACTGTTTTCCAGTTTCTTATTACATAAACTGCTTAGTGATTACTTTTCAGCTTTTAGAAAACACTTAGATGACGCTACTTCTTGTTACAACTTTCAAGCTGCGCTGACGCGGACTGACCCCATATCCGAGTTTATTTTATGTAGGATATTTATTTACACTCTCAATATAAGCTAATATTAAAATATTAGCCTTTACAAAACTCTTACACTTTTGGGCACTCCTGGGCTATATGGAATGAAACTGGAGAATCAGTTTTTGCAAGATACAAGTTATACATTTTTGTAAGGTTCAAATCTCGTTCCAGATACACTTTTTGTGTCTTAGCTCTATAATAGTGCGATTCTACAGCTGGGAATGACTGTGCTCGTGTACTCCCCTTTTCAATGTATCTGAGACACATTTCTTCTTGTGCTTTCCACAAATTGATCGTCTGGGACCAACGGCGTTCATGGGTTTAATCTTATCAAAGAAATAGTAGATCCTTCTTTTCGAAATGTTCAATGTATTCAGAAAGTATTCCTGGCACACTCTTAGCCGAACTTCTCGAACATCAAAAAAATATTCATAGGAATACTTCTTCTTGCTGTCTTCCTTCGGTGTCCTCTTTCGTTTTGCCACAATTCTTGTGATATACTTTGAATAGAAATGTGATTTGTGTTCATCAGAGGGTGGCCAAAAATATATGTGAATTTCTTCCCGTTCTTCTTTACTTATTTTTTTATTGCATTTAAACGGACAATTCGAGGAGTGACAAGTAGCTTCTTTGACCATTATCTTACCTTCAAGTTTTTTTTTACATTGCACGTTTCATTCTAGCTAGATTTTTAAAAAATAATGTCATTTAATATAGTAAAAGTAAGTAAGTTAATTTTAGCACTTGTTATAATTACAGAAGTATCATTAAAATTGAAATCAGCAGATGTAGATACAGGATGGGCATCGAAAAGAAAAACATTATTTTCGTTAATCAGTTCAAGTTGCTGATTCATTTGAGAATTTGCCAATTCCTCAATGTTATCCGATGCAATCTCAATGTTCTTATCACTACAAGAAAGATTAAATTAGGCCAATTATGTAAGAAGGCTATAAATGTAAAATCTAAAGTAAAATCATACCTAGAAAAATTAATGTTAATAATAGATCTGTTTTCATCTGCAAAAAAATCTGCGTTTTCCAAATCTAAGATATCATCAGAAGTTTTTTCCTGTAAAGTTTCTGTAATTGCTATAAAAACTCCATTGACATTTTCTTCTAAGTTATCCTTTATCTTCTCTTCATGGTTAGAAAATAGGTCAACTCCCATAACCGTACAAGGTTCATCAAATTTAATAATTTAAACCGAATTTATCTAAAATAGTCTATTGTTGATTTGATATAAAAATAATCCATTTAATTTGCAAAATATTCATTTTTTAAATATTTCGACTAATTTTTTAAATTAAATTAATGCTTTATTGTAGAGAAGAAAAAGCTTCTGTAGTTGTTAAATAGAGGAGGATTTCTTATATTGAACTAAAATATTTAACAATACCAATTTTTTAAATTCAGTTGTAGAAGAAAATTTGTCCTGTGAGTTGGCATTTTAAAAATGAATATCATAATAACCGTTATAGAATGCGAGGTTACAATTACTTATTAACCCTAAAAATCTTAAAAATGTGTATTAACTTACTCCCACACTTCACTGGGATCCAACGAAGGTTTTGATGGAACAGAGGACAAACAATTATTGCTGTTGGATATAGAACACTGTGAGCGCGAAATTAATTGTAGGTACAGACGGTAATGGATATCGAACAAAATGTTCAATGTCTAAACCCTGTGGGATATAGAACATTATAAAACTACGTATGTGAAAAAAATCATTAAAAGGATTTAGAACAAGTCATTACTAAAAACTTGGTTATAGCACAAGATAATTCAATTCTCGAAATTGGATATGATACAGAATGATCTCCTGATAGAAATGACGTGAATATCTCATTTTTGTTCAAAGATGGATATAGAACACATTATTTTGACATGCATTTTGTAATCTCAGTTATTATTATGTATACTATACTCTTTGCTAATAAATAATTAATTATTAAAGATATGAAACATGAATGCATTGTTTCAATTACAAGTACAACGAACCTAAAATACATAACAGTCACATTTGTAAACTGTGTTTGCTTTGCAAAGTTTGTAAAAGGAAAAACATTATTTGTTGCCAATATTCCACTAACAATGAATTATTATTAGAGCGAATTGCCGGTGGAAGCATTACTACTGTAAAAAAAAGTAAATAGTTGTAGTATAGTGGTAACGTTTCCTTAAAGTACAGGCCTCAAAAAAGCTTGAAATTCAAAGATGTACCTAATAGCACGAAAATGCTTATTCGAGAAATTATGTGTGCTATTTGCCCTGAAAGTAATATATTGGTCACTAATATCCGGTTAAAAAAATCTAATTTGAAATTGAGTATTTGGCGACAAACGTGAAATATGAATGCCGTTGTAAATTTAACTAACAACTTTAATCTCTGACCATATGGAGGTGATTGATAACGTAAAGCTTTTCTTTAGTGCTTACTATAATGTGTATTTTATTTAACAAAATTGCTCAAAGCGAACTGTTTCTCCTTTCAAGTTTCAACTGGTAATAATTTCAGCCATTTTGTTAAAATACCAACACAATGAACTACTATACTATGACACTAAAATGAATATGCACTTTTAGCAAACATTTTAGATTAAACACAATTTTGTTGTCAATTTCTATGGGACTTTTTTAAAGAAAAATATATTGTTTTCATTAAATTCTAGTAATGCATTTAAAACGATTATTCTTCAAGATTTTATAGCTAAGATCTGGTTTTATGATTTTCAGGTAGTTCAGAACCAATTTTCGCATAAAAAGGGCCTACTATGTTCCTTCAATTATTTGCATTTATTTTTTATCGTAGTAGGCTGGTGGATTATAATAGATGGGGTTCCTAGTTAAACACTAACCTCTTTTAAAGGGCACTATACGTGATAAAAACTTGAACTCGATTGGATTATAAATAATAAAGATATAGGGGTGTCAAGCTGTAAAGTGAAACACACTGTATAAAAATGACTGGGTACTGTGGGGCAAGCAGGAATAAGGAATAGGAGAGTAGTAGAAGTAATAAGCAGAAAATATCTAAAGAAACTCCGTCTAGAGAGCCTAGTAGATTTTCAAAGTGGAATGCTTGAAATGTCTAAATTCCAAATAGATACGAAAACGATATTCCATATTCCAACAAACAATATTTGAGATAAAGCTTAGACGAATAGTAACACATCAATATGCTATATTCCCATAAATAAAGTCTTTAATAAACTAGATACTTCCAAGAATTACTGTGCAACTAATTTGTCAATTGGATTAAAGACAAAATAACCCTTTTGATCATATCTAAAATCATTTTTTTTTACCAAAGCCAACAATTTTCTTAATATCCACGAAAAGTAACTAAAGTACCTAATAATTAAATAATTAACTCCAAATTGAAACGAAATATCAGACAGAAACAATAATAACACGCAGAGTAATGGAATTTTAATAAAATATAGGGCAAACGTTCGCGTGTACGCGGCACGACATAAAATGTCAATCATTCATTATCCCACAATTACGTTGATATCGGGGAGAGAGTCATAATTATGAAAGTAAAAATTAATTTTTATAACGTTATATATGATACTCTCTGGAAACTTCTCGTTTCCGATTTTTACATTATTTATTGTAACGTATAAAAATTGAACCGATCACCTCTATTTTTTGAATAAATTATTTTTAAATTGTATACGTAAATATATATTGAACGGTAGGACTTATGGCACGAAATAAAAGCGGATGGCTATGATTATTACTGTGTGGTGGTTAAATATTCATTGCATGAAAAGAAAAACTTTCAATTTTAGTTCCTACTGACATTATAAGGCCTTTCCTTTTTATCTTGTCATATCGTTTGTGGTTCGGTTACTGGTTGTGACATAAGCACAGTTTAACTTGCTTAAAGGAAGCCGAATTAATTTGAAAATAAATGTTTAGCTTAATAATAAATATGTTTACGCGACCTGTTTATAATACGTTACTTTACGCCCTGAAAAAAGGAATTAAAATACAATTAGAAACACAAAGTGACAACACCAAGTCTATGACTTTGATCGATATTACACCTTTCTGCAGTTTATTTATTACACCTAATCGATCTAATAAAGATAAAATTGAAATTTTCCGCACGTTCCTTTGCGCGCAATCCGGCTCGATGTATTGTCGTCGCCGATGCCGATAGATTAAATAAAAAATAATTATATTCCGATTCGATTAATTAATTATGAAGAGAGCCCGCGGTTTTGGTAACTGTCTTTACCGACAATATAATTATTTTATATAAAAATAAATAACATTATTACTTCTGCAATATTTTCAGACATTCGTTTCAGAGTCATAAAATGCCTACCTGCAATCACTTTATAATAAATAATTTATTATAGTGTTTATTAAATTTCTTTATGTACTGTGTATCCGAAACAATAGCACAGCCCACGATCACAAGAAATCGGTTCGTTTGGAATAAATATTTATGCATTATTAATAATAAATAGTACACAAACTTTAATTTATCCCTAGCTGTATAGCTGCAAATTCCAACACGTTTCGATTTATTTAGTTATTATTCTGAACTTTGGATATTATTAAGCATTGTTAATTTGTTGAATGTGCCAAATAATAAAATTAAAAGTTTCCGGTATAATTCTTATGTACATACTCATATACATACATATTTTTCGTAATAAAAACAATATTATGTACAACTCAAGAAAAAAGCGTTTTTTCTTCTTTATGTGCCTTATTCTTCTGTTAGAGGGTTACATGATAAAATCAGATGGACAAAAATGGATTGGGAATACACAGGGTCTGTCTGGTAAAATCCAGGAAGTATTTATATAATATAAATTATGACGGGAATTTTGTGGTTTTTACAGAACTTAAGGCAAAAATATGTAAAGATGTAAAGAAAATAGGACAAAATAGGGGATTTTTGGAATGGAGCACGCAAAGAGTAGAGGTCAAAACCTACAGATGCCGGTGAAACAATCAAAAGAAAATACAATCAACAAATAAGAGTTGGAAATACATAAATAAAAGAAGTAGAACTGCGATCCATCTTGCCTGCGGGCATGTTTTCTTAATTGCTTTTTAGCCTGCGGCGATGACATGGCATCCTGTTATGTGTTTTTCTAGTTTTACGCATTCTTAAAATAGTTCCATTGTAACATCCTTTAGAATTGTCCGCGAAATTCAAAATATTCAAACGGCATTGGTGTTTTCCTACCGCAAAATTCAAATAACACCTCCAGAATTTATAAATTCTTAATTATGATTGGCTATTTACCTGGTACGGTTAAAACTTTAAATAAAATCGGGAGCATGTTTTAAGGATGTCATTCAATTACTTTGTTTTGGCCTTGACTCGTATTCCATGAAGTCGCAACCTTCCTATTGGCAAATAACACAACTTTTACAACATCCATTCCAAACGCCTACCGAATTTGAAAAGTATTCAAATGCCATTGGTGTATTCTTACCGCAAAAGTTTTAAATTCAAGTAATTCCGAGCGAAATTTAAAATATCCAAACGAGATTGATGTATCTTGCTGTCTAGGTTTAATCCCCTGTTAGTGCTTTTTTAAATTGATTTTTTTTAGTTTTAAATATTTTTTATATAAATAAAAAAATAGATTTCATGCCTGTTAAAAATAGAACACGACAGATTTTCTTTATTAAAAAGCATTGGAGATTTAATATTATGTATTTGAAATAAAACAAAAATTATAAAAATATAAAAAATAAAAGGTCGACTATAGAAAACTATGAATATAGGGATAATTAAAATAACGCAGAAAAAGATCTATTTTCAAACGAAAAGACATGGAATACAACTTTTTGTCTTATAAAAATTTTATATAATGCTCCGGCTTCACAACTGTACTGTAGAGACTAACATAATTCCACTTCATTGAGACTCTCTGCGGTTTGACTGGCTGATGTAGAATATTGTTATTTAAATAATAGCTGGTTGGTTAAACAAATAAAAGATTGCAACATGACAAAATACATAATAAACAACACAAGTTTTTTATTTATTTAAATAAAATCTTAATTAATCGCTTAAAAAGAAAATAAACAGAACAAAATTGATACCAAATTAAATTTTGAAGAAATTCAAAATTAAATTACGAATTGCAAACGAAAGCAAATCAAATTAAACTTATTATCAATTATTATCATTATCAATCATTAACAAATAAAAAAAATATTTGAATGGATAATCTTTTCATTTATCATTTTATTGGTATGTCTCGACGAAAATTACTTAAACTTGAAAATATTATCTAGGCCACAAATCTAATTTCTATAATTAATAAACTGTAGGTATTTAAAATAAAATTAAACTTTGATTTAATAACTCGCTTTTGCTTTTTAAATTTGGCACCACATACAACTCATCTCTATTTAGGTTCGAGTTGCTTGACAAACTCATTAATCGGCTCCTATCTCTGATTCAAACAATTCTGTCACAAATTATTCTGAGATTTCCATACATCAATCGAATTACGAAAATATTGATCCATCCAAATATAATTTCTAGACCAACTGAAAACCAAATTATCGTTGTTTATTAAAAAGTAATCTTCTTTCAATTAAACAGGTAAGTATAAAATTCAATACTACCTTTTGATATTTCCAAAATTAATTTAACATTGACTAGGTTAAATAAAATGATGAATATTGTTACTTAAAATGATTTTTAAAAGTTTAAAGATCTGTATTATATTCGATGAACTATATATTCAAACACAGTTCAAACAAAAGTATCTATTATTGACGTTTCACATAACCTTGCTGCTTTATTATCGCCAAGTTGAATTCTAACCTTACACTATTAATTTTTGAAGCAGCTAGAAACACATCTTGTTCCTCTGATAGAATATTGCTACTTAATTGTTAAAAATGGATTCCCTTATATGCTATTTTGGGAAACAAATGAATACTCTCAAAAAACAAACTAATTGGCATTTCAGATTTTTACATAACCTAATTACACTGTGCTACACATGAAATATACAAGACCTCTTATCTATATAAACGGTTTGACATTGAAGAATAAAGACTTTTCATACTTTCAGAATTTTCCCCCACTTTGGCTGTAAAACACATCGTTTACAAGACATTCTTGAAAACCGAAGGAATGTCGCAATTCTCATTTTTTTCAATACTACGGTGGTACGCTGAGGTCGTAAACTTGAATTTTTAATAAGGACCCAACATACAAAACATATCCAAAACTCAGAAGAACCCAATCTTTTACAAGATAAGGCCTGTTTTCTGATGGATTGACTGGGCTATTAATACAAATTTAAGTTGTTCTAAAAATATTAGATAGATCCTTTTATAAACTTCATCACTGAAACATGAAAAATCTCTGAAAATATTATATTATATGCCAATGGACTAAAGTGCTCTTTTTTCTTTTAATCCTGAATGTGAGGTTTATTTTCCCGAGCTTAAGCAAGGCCAATTCTTGCTTTTACTTTACTACCTAGGGAGTAAAATGGCTACTTTACTCCATATTTTGAGGGAGTCTAGGGAGTTAGCTAAAAAATTAAGCGGAGGTATTTACGTGATCAGAAATTTGAGAGAAGTAGTAACTAAGCAATTATTGCGTTTACTGTCTCCAGCCTTACTTTGTGGAACTCCATAATCTTGAAATATAATATAAATACAAAGATTAGTTAAAGTTTCACAATTTTTCTTACATTTTTGCAACAACAAACACAAATTAGACATTTTAGAAGCTTTTGAAATATACAGACATAAACGCACAGTACCTTTAATGAATGAACAAACTGAGCTTAGTAATTCTCCTTTATTAGAAGTGTTCGATATTTAGTTTTTGTTATGTATTGTATCTAGTTACCTATTTTCTGTATGTATTTATCCTTAGCAACGTGTTTGTTTATCAATCTTATCTACCTTTGATAATGACACAAAGTGTCGAAACAATATTGTCAGGTTAAGATATTAATAAAACTTGTGAAACTTTAACTAATCTTTGTATTTATTTATATTATATTTCATAAGCAATTATTGTTAACTGCTTATTATGCATTGTTTGAATCAGTATGTACCTATAATCTGGTAGATTGGGGTCATTCGGCTCATATCGATCGTAACTTCGGTCTTCAGAGAAGGATTATAGTAATTATAACTGGCTTAGGCTATCGAGACGATGTAAAGAGTAAGTTTACAGAATTGGGAATATTAACAATACCATGTCTTTACATGTACACTTGTTTAATATACGTAAGACAAAATATACAGTTATATTTCTTAAATAATGATTACCATAATTATCCAACCAAAGCAAATTTGCAAATAAGAGTAAATTATTTCAGATTAGAACATAGTAGAGTAGGGGTTAACTATTACGGACCTGCTTTTTTCAATAAGCTGTCTCAGGACATTCAGACTCTTGAGATAAACAGTTTTAAAAACTCCATCAAACATCTATTGATCGCAAAAGCTTAGTATAGAACACAAGATTTCTTAAACGATTCACTTTGATACAATTAAGTATAAAACTATGTGATAATTTATTGTGTGATATTGTAAATTGTTAAATTGTAAATTGTTAAAGTAACTTAAAATCTAAATCACACTGTAATGCATTAACTTTTAATTATCTATGTACTTGACTTGTGTAAAACTATTGTTATAGCACCAATAAACTGATTGATTGATTGATTGATTGATTGATTGGAGTCTGTTTTAGACTATAACTCGGTCATTTCTTTACCGATTTTCATAATTTTTGAACTTTTGTAAAGCAACATTTCTTTTCTTCCCAATAGAAAAAATAGATAGAGAAAATATATTTCCAACATGTGA
This sequence comes from Agrypnus murinus, assembly GCA_929113105.1. NCBI lineage: Eukaryota > Metazoa > Arthropoda > Insecta > Coleoptera > Elateridae > Agrypnus > Agrypnus murinus. Next base: position 152,049,533 of record OV816028.1, read on the forward strand.
CAAGAAATGGGTAAGTTGTAGTCGTTAGAGCAGTACAAAGTACGAAAACTGGAAGGCACATTTAAATGTATGGAAAAAAGCTTAAATTTCTAATAGGGGCCCTAACATACAAAACTTATCCAAAAATCAAAACTAAATACTTCACTTTTTGTAAGGTAAAATGTACCGATTGGCTGGAAACCGGATAACTGTAATGACAGATTAAAACATTGAAAAGAAATTATTTTTTTGCATATTATCGGCCATAACTCGGTCATTTGTCCACCAATTTAAAAAACAAAGATTTCCTAGAAATGACACAAAATATATCTCCAATAATTAAAGAGAAAAGAATTTTATTTGTTGAGTAAATATCATTTTGAACTGTTGAAACTTGAAAATTTAAAAAAAAAAACTTTTTCTCGAGACTGTTTCAGGCTATAACTCATTTCTTTACCGATTTTCATTATTTTTAAACTTTTGTAAAGCTACACTTCTTATCTTCCCTGCAGAGAAAATATTTCCAACATGTGAAAAGAAATGGCTACGTTTTGGTCATTAGAGTAGTGCAAGGCACCAAAACTGGATGAGGTACATTCAGCGGACTGAAAAAAAAACTCGAAGTGATGGAAAAATTCAGCAAGTATGAAAAGTCTCTATTCTTCAATATCAAAATCAGTTATGTAGGTGGGAGGCCTTGTATATCTATTTATTTTTTATTTGTAGCACAGTTTTATTATTTATAAACCTTTATTACTGGAAAAACTAATTATATAAAATTATAGAAAAGAAAATTCTGAATTCACCTGTTGACTATAAAAATCTGGATTTCCACATGTCCTTTATCTACTTAAAGAGTTTATGTGTGAATGATTAACTAATTGTTTTCATTAAGAAAAGCTCTTTCAAAATTTCAAAAAATCATGACAATATGTTCGTATTATGAAAAACTCAGAACACAAGTTATGTAATCAATAAGATTACATAACACGCAATCGAAATTTAAAAAACCGCCATCAATTCACTAAATTCACTGTTTTATTTGATTTTGCACAATCCAAAAATTATAACCAGCAAACATAATCTGCAAGACAACAAGATACATGTGACCACTTTAACCAACGTCTTTTAACAGGCCTTTTGTATGACCTACGAGTCAACGCCGAATGCCGAAACTAATTTAACACCAGGACTGGACATTACCGATTTTAAAACCTCAAAACTGAAAATATTATACAGGATGTATCATAACAAGCATATCAAATGCGACAAGCAGTTAATCTGCGATTAGAGAAACAGAATTGCACACAAGGAAAATAACACAAGGAAATTTTTATTTTAGCTCAAAGTGGACAGTTTCGTTATTGCTACGAAAACAACATTGTTCAAATATATACATAAGTCGCATAATGATTTTTCGCTTTAGAACGAAAAATATTTCGTGATCGTTGTCAAGTAAACAAAACCAATGTGGCATTTTGCATACGGATATTAATGAAATAATGTCATCATTTTTTGATAGCAGTAGAACAAGAATCTTTCAGAACAACTGTCGACACTGTAAGTATTGTGTCTTATTGACAACAATACCACAATAAAATTGTAAGATTAGTCACTTGTACTTGCATTGCTTTGGATGTGTTGATTTTCAATATCATTACACACTTTTAAGCAGGCCATAAATAAGTATGTCAGTAAGAGAAACATTTAATAACAAGTTTTTTATTATAAAGCACATTCTTACATTCGTAGAGAATTTAAAGGGTTATTTACTTTTATTTTTTTTATCGATAACGAGAAGTTTTAAATTATTATTGTATAATATACGTAGCTTTGTTGCGTATCTTCTGTTTTCTAGCTACCATTTACGATTTTATTGTCACGGAGTTTGCACATATGAAGTTACCGTAGAGGGTGTTTATGATATAATAAAATAATAAAAGAGTTTGCAAGTATGAATGGCAATAAATAGACATGTATTTAGTTTTAATTAGAAGCAAGCAGTTGGGGAAGTTAGTTGATAAGTAAACATTGTTTTATTTTTAATACTTTTTTTATTATTGTGTGAATGATTTTTTTAGTGAAAGGTTGTAAATGAAGATGAGTTATGTTATACAGGCATGTATGATCAGACTAATAAATTCATTTCATAGAAATAGCAAGACAGTTTGAAAACAGTGATAACTTTCACATAGTGCGAAGTTCCAGATCAAATAGATTTTTCATAAAAATTTAATTATATCCTGAAAACGGTTGCTCAGCTTTTAGCAAGAATACCTTTTTGGGTATTTCTAGATGCCGAAGAAAATTAGGTTTTCAAAAATAAGAAAACAAATACGCGTAAGAGTAGTAAAGAATGTGCAAGTTGGATTTTTGCGTAACACTGATGACAAATATGATCGTTAGAGACTTTCTATGAAAAAATGCCTCTTTAAACCATCAGCAGTTGATCTGCATAATAATTATTATCATGCATTTATTAGATGTTTAAAAAATTTTAATATACAATTAATTTATATTAAAAAATTTTAATTGCAATGAATGAAATTTAACTTTTTTCATCAAGCAGATTGAATTCATCCATTGCGAATCAGTGGCTCTCATTTTGACAAGTATTGCGTTTTAAAGTGAGCCATTATAGTAAGGTCATAATGCTGCAGGCACAAGCCTGCAGTAACTTAATAGCTAATTCAAAGTGAAGTAAGCATTTATATAAAACATTTATTATAGCAGCAGTAGAAAGAATGAATGGAATTCAATTAACACGAAATAATTAACTACTACTAAACAAAAAAAATGTAAATCATCTATCTTTTCAATACATCCTAAACTATATTTTTGTATATTCATTAACTCGGGGATTTTAGATTTCAAGTAAGCATGACTTCTAATAAGTGTATGAAGATAAACTGAAACTATAGGGTGAAGATTTAGATAATCTCGAAACCAATTTTTTTTGTTATGTATTATTATCATATATATGTCAATACACTCTCTAAAACTATTATAAACAAAATATCAAACACCATTGTTATTGAAAGTGTTAACTTCTATACACTACACTTATAAAAGTAAATGAATTTGTATTATTCCTTCATCAATGAAGTGTTTTTAAAGCTGGTTATAAATTAATTGCTACACTTATTAAAAATGTAAAGATTTAGATTCTTTAAAAAAATGCTATCTATAAGTTATTTTTCAGCCTTTCCAAGTTGAAGTGTTAATGCCTAGAAAACTTTGTTGTGTTAAAATTTTAGATTTTATAGATTCCTCTCCCAAGATATTAGGGGTTAGGGCATTATAAATAAACAAGAAAATAAAGGGGCAGTATTTTATAATTATGTAAATTAATCAAATCTTTAGGAAAGGGAGGTACAGTATAATATTTAGGAAAGGACCTGGGGACCGTAGAGAGAGATTTTTCCGCCCTATAAAAGACAAATAAAACACATGTTCGGACAGAAGAAAATGTTAAATTAACCTTTTTCTCGAAAAGTTAACTTCGTAAACGTTTAACAGTTGGTAGTTAGTAGATTTTCTTAATAAATCAATGACCAAAAAAATAATATCAACTAATGAATATGAATATGAATACTATAATGCTAAAAAATGATACTAAATAATTCGAAATATTTTTTTCGCCTACCTGATCAGAAAGTGCTTTCTAAATGTCCTGCTTTGAGGGCAGTTAACGCTTCTTTGCGGGCCTCTTATGTCAAACTTTTTACTGCCCTCTTATGTCAAATACATAACCTCTATACTACTACTAGATGAAAGCACGATTTATTTATGTTAAGTTGGAGATACTGTAAAAATTGTAATTGTTTTTTAAATTGTCATACTTTCACCACTCCTGTGTATTATCCTAAAAAGATTTTAATCAAAAAATGAAATCATTAGTTTTTAACACGTAGTCCTTAGTCCTTGACACCTAACGGTAAAAATGGTTTATTTGATTAATAATAATAGTTTTTAACATTAAAAATATAACTCATTCGTAAAACTTTTAGCAACAGAATATGACGGAAAATGTAATCTCAAACATATTTTTACTTAACCTTTAAAAATATAAAAAACATACGTCAAATTTTTCTAGGCTTCTTAGATCATAACTTTGATTTTCATGTCTTCGTCGATAAATTTGTCGTTTGTTTTTTTCTTTTCACAGTGTCATTGTATGTATAAATGGAGGTTGTGACAATTAATTAATAAAAAGAAAATTGTAATTTCAATAAATTATACAATGATAGATTAATTACTCATCCTAATTAAAAGTCATATCCTGTTCCTTTTATTTACCACTAATAATGAAAACATTTACTATACGGCCGTGTTGTATGTAGTGTAATGATTATTAGGTTAATTTAGTTAATAAATTACTAAAAACGTCTGGCGTTATTTTCATTTTCATTCATTCCCTCTAACATACATATGCCTATTTAATTTAGTAATAAGTTACGTTACTGTTTAACTTTTGGAATTCTTTTTTAAACTTTCAAACAGGTAGGCGAAAAACTTTTGTATGTCACTCGGACCGAAAAGCATTTGTAGCCCTAAATTGTCCGCTGCCCTCGCCACGCTACGCTTCGCTCGGGCATCAAACAACTGCGGGCTACAAATGCTAATTTTCTGCCCTTGAGACAAAATACTATTTATAAATATATAATGGACAAAGATTAATAAATAGATACACAAGAGTATGTAATGCCGAAATAGGAAGCGATCATTAGACTTGGTTGTTGCTAAACTTAGAAAGAGAGAGAAAATAAAACAAAAAAAATGAGAGGAAAAGAAACGAAATATACAATATAGGAAACTAATAGAAGAAAAAATAGACAAGGTCTCACATCTTCTTCAAGCAGCACACTTATATAGGGTTATTCATTACATTTTGACCACCCTTTTATCTTTGTTATTATTATTAGACATGCAAAAAGTTTCCTATAAAAGTTGTATTGTTATACCTATGTCTATATATTTTTAAAATGTCATCAAGAAAACAATTGCATATATGCACTTGATGCGGAATATACATATATATTTTTTTGAATAACCCGTGTTTCTCTGATTCTAAATATAAAATATTCTATAAATCTACTATTAATATTTTCAGACGTATTAGACATTAAAAATGTAAAAATCAAATCAAATGGGTTGTAGTAAGGCTGAAAAAGTCATTTCAATTCACTCACATTTTGAAAAGCATACTGCTCTTTCAGTAGAGGTGTTTCGCAGTTTTGAAGTCAAATGCCAAAAATATTAATGATAGACTTATAACATTATATATTTATAATCAGAGGAAAAGGGGCTTTTTGAAAATGTAATAACATACAGGGTGTTTTATTTAAACAATATATATCTACATTCCAATCATGTGACCTATACATGCAATATTCTTTTTTTGGTGACATTTTAAAAGAATAGCCTATATTCTGCCTAGAACAATACAACTTTTATAAGAAACATTTTTTAAAATCTTCAGTAATAAACGACCCTGTACACTTTACTTTTGACGTATCCCCACAAAAAGAAGTCAAGAGGCGTTAAATCAGGCGATCTGGCTGGCCACTCAATAAAACCACTTTCCAATTCATTTGTTATGAATGATATCACTTACTTAAGTGATAACGATAACGTAAGATTTAAGTAACGAACTTCTGTCCTATCAATGAAAAATTTAATAGTATTAGTTATTTTGTTTCTGTATTAAAAGTTCCAATGGCAACTCTTAAAAATGTAATAAACTTTCAAGTGCTCATTTTCGGCCACAACACGCCAAGGTCTGCTTTGCAAACTTTGTTACACTGACAGGGCTAATCTTTTCACCTCTTTGTAACTGTATCTGGCTGCTAAATGGTATGGATACCATACCATAATTGTAGAAACAATTGTAACCATATCAGTTAACTTCTAGGTACATTTAAGAGATGAAAACACCAGTCCTAAAATGCAAAGAGCAAAAATAATGTATTATTGCATTTTCATCTTATCGTTTCAATGTAGATTAATTGGCTTTTCAGACATCTAAGACATCCGAATACCTATTGTAATGTTATTTCACATACAATATAAAGAAGACATCCACTCAGTAGGTTTTACCAATTTTAGAAATGAATTTTCAGACGTGATGTTAGATGGGTTGTCTAACCTCGCTTTCAATTTCATTATTTTAAAAATATTTATCTCTTATGAATCCAAAAAAAGGGTTTATGTTAATTAACATGCGCACTAGCAGACAATTTGCAGTAAAAGGATATTTTTAAAGATTTTCCTTAGAATTTAGGTAATTTTTCATTGTTCAGCTAACGATATGAGACGTTAATCTGATAAAGCATTTAAATTAAGTTAAGGCCATATTTAAGGCAAGTTTTACCTAAAAAAGACAAGGTGTGTTGTAATGGGGGTGTATGCACGTATTATTTACTGCCTTACCTGAGTTATTTATAAGAAAGAATTATGTTTCAAGTTAACGAGATTTTGATATCGTTAAATTTTCTTCTTTTGCTAGATTTTACAGTTCTTAACTAAATAATTTTGATGCGGGATTGTGGAGTGGTTTCTTTAGTACAAAATTAAAACTATCTCGAATGTAGGGGCTGCTTTTTACAGATGATATCAGTGGAATAAGATACAAGTATGTCCGATTTTGCATCGTAGACTGAAATAATGTACTTTAGCTTGAATTTCCATTTTTCTGATATCTGGAAGTATGTAAATAATGTTTATTTAATATATAAGTTTTAGTTTTGTCAAGATTGGAAGGTGTCAAGAGGTAATTTTAAGTAATTAAGTCAATTTTAATTGTGCTAGAGTTGTGTAAAGGTTGGGCTTGATCGACATTCGGTAGTAGCCTTATTTTGCAATGTGAACATGAATGCCATACACAAATGGATAGGGAATTTTCAAAGCTATCTGTTAAGCTAAGCTTAGTTGAAAGAATAGTTAAAAATTTATAAAAATAAAGCATTTGTAAAAGTTCATTTATTTTACCAAAATTCCCAGTAGATTTCAATTGTTTGTTAGAGGGGTATAAAAGGGCGGTCATTTTTGCAACAAATTCTCTGTTACTTTACAATTTTCAAACAGTGTACACCTGTAGAGAGCAAACATTTAAATTCTAAGGTAATGTTGTGAACAGAAATATGTAAACAAACCAAATGTCATAATTTCGAGGTTATAATCTTTGTTAAAACGTCAAAATGTTTATTAATGATCGGAGTTCAGTGAATACAAGTGTTTTTAATTATAACAACATATAATTACAATAATTAACAAGAGCATTAAACTTATGTAACATTGGGAAAAGAATTTCTTTAATTTAATAATAAACTTTATCAAATCTTCGTTAAAATTGGAGACTTACCACAGTTTAAACAAGACGCTGGAATTGAAATTCGTTTTATCAAATTTATCTAGAAATAATTAAAAGGAGTGAGGATTAAGAGGACCTTCTTTCATCAATTTTTATTTTATATCCTATTTGAGGCAGAGAGTTACAGATTTAGAACAATACAGTTGGCAAACTGTTGGCGCCAAATACTGGAATATTTTAAAAAGCGAGATATCTAAATAAGTTTAATAAAATTTTAGTAATTAAGAATTCTGTTGATGTCAAAAATATTACTCCTCAAATAAAAAGGATTATACTATTTTGAAATTGATATTTCAAGTTAATAGCATCCAAAGTTTATCTTCTTTTATATATTAATTTTTGTTTGTGTTCATAATTAAATAAATTTCTGTCATTTTAAATTAGAAAAATTGTTTTATATTCTTTTTGCATATTATTTTGTTCCTAAATCTATATAATTATTAGTGCCTTATTGAAGCGACCCGTCTGTTGGTCTGGACCTTGTGAGAGTTTGAAGCTTCACAACAATTTTAATTAGCCGGACCATTTATTTTAAAAAGTAACGTAGGTGGTTTATAGTTTGTATGCATCACCGTGTTACCACCGCTGCAGTCTGTGTATTTACTATGTAAAAATATTGGGTTACCTAATTAAAAAAAATATCAGCACAGTATTTCTGGGACCCTTTGTATAATAAAAATATTTTTAAAGTAGGCCTAATACAAAAAAATCATTTTTAGAAAGGGGTTTAAAAATTTATTTATTCCAAGGTTTATTCTTTAAATTATTTGTCCCAGTGTCAATAACTCAAAAACCATTGGTTTTAGATATAGGGTATAGCACATAAAAAATGTTTAGAATTTTACAAGGCATTCGCAAATTGCCAAAAAAACTGGAAGATTTATTTGAAAAACCAAAGTTGACCCAAGTTTTTTGAGACCTTACTGTACATTAGAATATATAAAGAAGTAAAAATAATATTTCACAAATTGTAAAGACTATAACAATCCTTATTTAACAGTTATGCTGTTTACTTCTTATTGCATTCTTAACAACAAAGAATTTCTTAAAAATAACCATGAAGAACGATCTGCTGAATAATAAAACTATTTTTATCAACTAATAATATTAGTTAAACCAGACATTCACGAACAGTAAAAAAAAACTTTAAACGTGCCACACATAAACAACGAACTTGTTAAAAACTTCTCTTTCAAGTGTAATTATAACAAAAAAAAATAAAAACTGTCGCTTTAAATATTTCTTGTTTATTCGATCATTCAACGAACTACCTCACTTTAAATAATAATAACACAACAGTGGTGACGTTAAAAGATTCTAAAATGTACCACTTTTGAAAGGTTCTTTCTTTATAATTTCAAATATAGAACATTAACAACTTCCTCACCAAACACAATTTTCAAAACACAAATCTTCATCAGAGAAGCCAAAAAAAACGTCTGAGGTGTCTTAAATTCTTAAAATGCCAATCAGTTTTCAGATTTTGTAGCAGCAGTTTCAGTAACATGGAAATTATTTTTAAATCATCCGTATTTGGGGGATTTTAACAGCTCTTTAAATGGGGCGAGGGCAGGCCAGAAATGTCATTTTAAATGAAGGTCCATATGTTGGGAAAATGTTACTACCACCCGCCCTTTAAAAGAACTAACACACGCACATAACACACACATAATATAATGCACACTTGACTGAAAATATCTTTTTAAAAGTGTTTAGGCTACTTAAAAATGCTTTTAAGTCAGACAGATAAAATTTTCAAGTGCAGTTCTGTGTTTTATCATTTTTTTCTGAGGGAAGCCGCTAAAGAAAGAACCAAAGATGGGTTTTAACACTTGGTTTTACGTGTGCTAAGTAATTCTTCTATGCATCCCGTTATTAAGAATTAGAATTATGGCAGGAACTAGAATGTTTATACTTTAGTAAGGTACCGTTTATTAGATTTTATTTCCATTTTGATAATTAAGCGGTTTTAAAAGCTGAAAACAGAAGTGAATTAAAACAAGTCAGATCCTGTTTTTTCGTGCTTGTTATTTTTGTTGGTTTTTTTTCATCTCAATTGTCGGATATTTAATGTAAACTTTGTCGGACAAGAAAAGCTGAACACACTGTTTATTAGAACATGGTTATGGAATATTAAATTTCTTTCTAAATAAATCATAGCCGATGGCAGCTTGGCATTTATTTATTCTAGATTAAATGTTTACAAAGCTTGGTAGTTTAAAATTTCATTAATAATAGTACATAAACGACTGATGATACAGACAAATTTCCTTTTAGGATTTCTGCTACTTTTGCGAAGGAAATAATTATAATTTTAAGTAATTAGAAGATGCTTATTAATCACTAATTATAGAATCTACGGGAACTGACTTTTGTGGGCTTTGTTTGAAAGCATCCTGGATTTAGAATTTACGATAGGTAAAGCCTAATTCTAAGAAAAGGTAAGGAAATGTACAGTACTAGGGTGTCCCGTTTAACGTTTTACACTCAATCATTCGTATATAAGATTCTGACTATGGCAATAAGATGTTACTCTTATTATTCTTCTGGAAAACATGGAAAAATCGGGGAAATTTAAATTTTTTATTTTGAATTGATTTTATTCAAAAGTGAAAGAATTCAGAATATAGTCAAAAGAAATTCAAAAACAAATTGTTCCTTTTCAATCATTTCTTGTCCAGCGTAAATGTAGGTTGACTGATTTTTTCAAGCAGCAATGTCAAGCAGATATTTTAAAAACTGTAAAATTCTAACCCCCTAACCCAAAAATAATATTTTTAAAAAATGGAATCTTTAATCTCAAAAGCTATTTCAAAAAATCGAATTTTCCATCCATAATCCCAATGAAATACATACTTGTCAAGATTGAATCCACAATCCCTAATCTCAAATGAGACCTGGACCAAACTGAACTAAAACCGAAAACTGGACCGAAACCGGTATTTTATACAAAAAATATTTTTTAAGAATCTAATCACAAAGATGTTTAAAAAATTTAATCCTCAATCCCTAATCCCAAAAACTATATCAAAAGAAATCTAATCTTTAATCCCAAAAGTTATTTTATAATAATCCAATTTTCTATCCATAATCGCAAGAAATACTTTTCAAGATTGAATCCTCAATCCCTAATCTTAAACGGAACCTGGACCGAACTCAAATAAAACCGAAAACTGGACCGAAACCTGTATTTTATTCCAAAAAATATTTTTTAAAAATCTAATTTCAAACATATGTACTTAAAAAATTTAATCCTCAATCCCTAAACCTAAAAAATATTTAAAAAAAATCTAATCCTTAATTCCAAACGCTATTTTAGAAAAATTCAATTTTCTAACCATAATCCCAATGAAATACTTTTCAAGATTGAATCGTCAATCCCTGATCTTAAACGGGACCTGGACCGAACTGAAATAAAACCCTACAAACTGGACCGAAACCTGTATTTTATTCCAAAAAATATTTTTAAAAAAATCTAATCCCAAAGACATTTAAAAAATTTAATTCCCAAACCCTAATTCCAAAAAAATATTTAAAAAAATCTAATCCTTAATCCCAAAAATGAATTTTGAAAAATTCAATTTTCTATTCATAATCCCAATGAGATACTTTTCAAGATTGATCTTCAATCCCTAATATCAAACGGGACCTGGACCGAACTGAAATAACACTAAAAACTGGACCGAAGCCGGTGTTTTATTCCAAAAAATACTTTTTGAGAATCTAATAACAAAGATATTTTAAAAAATCTAATCCTCAATCCCTAATCCCAACAACTATTTAAAAAAAATCTAATCCTGAATTACAAAAGCTATTTTATAATAATCCAATTTTCTATCCATAATCGCAAAAAATACTTGTCAAGATTGAATCCTCAATCCCTAATCTTAAACGGAACCTGGACCGAACTGAAAAACCGAAAACTGGACCGAAACCTCTACGAGGGTGGTCTGAAAAGTTTCCAATCTAACAAAGATACAAGACATTTTTTCTTTAAATTTATTTTTATTTTTCTACATAGTCTCTTTGTAAGTCTACACACTTCTCCCAGCGATGCTCCCATCTCTTTAACCCGTCCAAATAGTACTCGGCGTTTTTCTCTGCAAAATAATTTTTCACGAACGTGATTGCCTCCTCATTTGACGAAAATCTCTGTCCTCCGAGCGCAATTTTTAGATGAGGGAACAAAAAGAAGTCGCTTGGGGCTAGATCTGGTGAGTAAGAAGGATGGTCAAGCAGTTCAAACCGTAATTCGTGGATTTTCGCCATGGCAACCGCGGAGGTGTGAGACTTGTCTTGGTGAAACAGGATTTTCTTTTTCTGCAAATGTGGCCGTTTTTCCGCAATTTCTGCCTTCAGCTTGTCAAGTAATGATGCGTAGTATGCTCCTGTAATGGTTTTTCCTGTTTGAAGATAATCGATTAAGATAACTCCATAACTATCCCAAAAAACAGTCGCCATCACTTTCCCAGCCGACATAACAGTTTTTGCTTTTTTTGGAGTCGATTCTCCCTTCGCAGTCCACTGTTTTGACTGTATTTTTGTTTCGGGCGTATAATGGTGTATCCAAGTTTCATCTACAATAATTAATCGGCGCCAAAACTTTCATTTATTGCGCCTAAACTGCGCCAGCAGAGCGTTGGAAATGTTCATTCGAACACGTTTTTGGTCTAACGTGAGCAAACGCGGCACCCAACGCGCGGACAGCTTTCTCATGCCTAAATCTTGATTCAGTATGTGACAAACACGTTCTTTGGACATATTCATAGCCTCTGCTATCTCTTTCACTTTAATTCGACGGTTGTTTAGCACCATTTGGTGAACTTTAGCGATGTTATCGTCAGTGGTTGAAGTTTTTGGACGTCCCGAACGTTCATCGTCTCCCAAGCTGGTACGGCCACGTTTAGATTTAGCTGCCCAAAATTTTACTGTGGTAAATGATGGCGCAGAGTCCCCATACACAGAGTCCAACTCATCTCTGATTTGCGTAGGCGTATTGCCTTTCAAAAACAAATATTTAATGACAGCTCGATACTCGATTCCTTCCCTTTTTCTCAAAAACACTCACATCGACTCACTCAAACGATTGTCAAATAACAACTGCGCGTCCAAAATGGCTGAAATTTTGGTAAGTACCTGTCAAAAGATGCACAACTACATTCCCTAGCTTTTATTGATGAGTGCTGCCATCTTCACGTTAAGGTCGGAAACTTTTCAGACCATCCTCGTATTTTATTCCAAAAAATATTTTTAAAAAATCTAATCTCAAATATACTTCAAAAATCTAATCCTCAATCTCTAAAGCTTAAAAAATATTTTTAGAAAATCTAATCCTGAATTCCAAAAGCTATTTTATAATAATCCAATTTTCTATCCATAATCCCAATGAAATACTTTTCAAGATTGAATCGTCAATCGCTGATCTTAAACCGGACCTAGACCGAACTCAAATAAAACCGAAAACTGGACCGTAACCTGTATTTTATTCCAAAAAATATTTTTTTAAAAATCTAATCCCAAAGATATTTAAAAAATTTAATCCACAATCCCTAATCACATAAATATTTAAAAAAATCTAATCCTTAATCCCAAAAGCTATTTTAAAAAATTCAATTTTCTATTCATAATCCCAATGAGATACTTTTCAAGATTGATCTTCAATCCCTAATATCAAACGGGACCTGGACCGAACTGAAATAAAACCGAAAACTGGACCGAAAAGGGTGTTTTATCCAAAAATTATTTATTAAAAATCTAATTACAAAGATATTTAAAAAAAACTAATCCTCAATCCCTAATCCCACAAAATATTAAGGTTAAGGTTTTCTGCAGTTTTCCTTAGCTGTGACACAAATGTGGGATTTGCGCTGTTCCATCTGTAAGTCGGCTGCAGCCGCACTTAGGGCCTACGTAATAATAATAATCGCCCCCTCCCTCCCGCACAAGCTTATAGCTTCTGGGGCCTGGTTTCCAGGTTATGGGTTGTAGCAATTATTATTATTATTATTATTATTAAAAAAATCTAATCTTTAATCTCAAAAGCTATTTTAGAATAGTCATCTATCCATAATCTCGATGAAATACTTTTCAAGATTGAATTCTCAATCCCTAATCTCAAACGGGATCTGGACCAAACCGAAATAAAACAGAAAACTGGAGCGAAACTGGTATTTTATCAAAAAATATATATATATATATTTTTTTAATCTAATCCCAAAGATATTAAATAAAATCTAATCTCAATCCCTAATCCCAAAAATATTTAAAAAAATGTAATCCTTAATCCCAAAAGCTATTTTTAAAAATCCAATTTTCTACCCATAATCCCAACGAAATACTTTTCAAGATTAAATCGTCAATCCCTAATCTCAAACGGGACCTGGACCGAACCAAAATAAAACCGAAAACTCGACCAAAACCTGTATTTTATTCCAAAAAATATTTTTTAAAAATTTAATCCCAAAGATATTTGGAAAAATTTAATCCTCAACCCCTAATACCAAAAAATATTTTTAAAAAATCGAATATTTAATCCCAAAAGCTATTTTAAAAAAATCAAGTTTCTATTCATAATCCCAATGAGATACTTTGCAAGATTGATCTTCAATCCCTAACATCATACGGGACCTGGACCGAACTGAAATAAAACCGAAAACTGGACCGAAAAAGGTGTTTTATGCCAAAGATTATTTTTTTAAAATCTAATTACAAAAATATTTAAAAAACTAATCCTCAATCCCTAATCCCACAAAATATTAGAAAAAAATCTAAATTTTAATCACAAAGCGTATTTTAGAGTAATCCAATTTTCTGTCCATAATCTCAACGAAATACTTTTCAAGATTGAATCCTCAATCCCTAATCTCAAACGGGACCTGGACCGAACCAAAATAAAACCGAAAACTGGACCGAAACCGGTATTTTATCAAAACAAAATATATATTTATAAAATCTAATCCCAAAGATATTTAAGAAAAAAATCTAATCCCCTATTCCAAAAGCTATTTTTTAAAATCCAATGATCTATCCATAATTCCAATGTAATACTTATTAAGATTGAATCGTCAGTCCCTAATCTTAAACGGGACTTGGACCGAACTGAAATAAAACCGAAAATTGGACTGAAACCGGAACCGATATTAACTAAAATGAAATTCTCTTACTTTTTTTTCAGTTTTTTGGTTTTTTACGGTTATTTTCGGTTTTGGAGAAAAATTTTAAGGTTACAAATTGATAAACACCACGAGAATCTGACCGTCTAAAACATTAATTGATATATTAAAGGTGATGCAGGAAGATTCTTAATGATTAATTATGATTAATGATTAAATTATTAAAATAATTTAATTTTATAAACAACAAACATATTCTTGTTTATTGTTTCCAGCCTTATTTTGTGGAACTCCATAATCATGAAATAAATAAAGATTATTAAAAGTTTCACAGTTTTATTAAAATATACCTGACAATATTGTTTCGACAGCTATGCTGTCATTATCAAAGGTAATATAATTATAAACAAACACGTCGCTAAGGTAGATACAAAATAGGTAACTAGATAAAAATAATAAAAATCATAATTAAACATCTAATACTTCCAGTAATGGAGAATTACTGAGCTCAAGTTGTTCATTCATTAAAGGTACCCTGAGTTTGTGTTTGTATATCTCAAAGGCTTCTAAAATGTCTAATTTGCGTTTGTTATTACAAAAATGTAGGAATTTAATATTATTTTGAGGAGTCATTGTGTGATTTTGTTCTAAAAGGTGTTTGGCGTAATTGAACTCAGTAATTCTCCATTACTGGAAGTATTAGATGTTTAATTATGATTTTTATTATTTTTATCTAGTTACCTATTTTGTATCTACCTTAGCGACGTGTTTGTTTATAATTATATTACCTTTGATAATGACAGCATAGCTGTCGAAACAATATTGTCAGGTATATTTTAATAAAACTGTGAAACTTTTAATAATCTTTATTTATTTCATAACAAACATATTATACAACAACAAATATATTAATAAAATGTTATATTTTGCAGTTTTATCTATTATAATGTAATTTCCACTGAAGAAGGATTTATTAATTAAATAGTATTCGAAATGATCATATTGAAAACAAATTGATATTTTTAATTATTAACAATAAAAACGACTTATTAAAAATTTTCTTGCACCACCTTTAACATTTTATAAAACAAAGTCATTATTAAAATTTAAACAATTTTTCTTTAGTATATTAATTGATATAGTTCAGCTTCAGATCTTTATATTATTCTACCAATCAATAGGTAACCCTTGAATATATTCACAAATTTTAAATATGCGCCAAAGGTACAGTGATGAAGACAAGTAGTTGAATAAACGTCGTGAGGAGACAAACGCACAAGCTTTGGTTTGAAAAATGAAAAAGTGAAAAGGTGACCCCATGCAACTCCTTTCTGAATTCCGCCAATACGGTCGTCTTTTTTTAAGCACTCTTTTTGCTAATGCATCTCTTTTTATTTCATGCGCTTTACCGATGTAAAAATAAATCAAAATTACTGTTATTACCAAAACCTCACCTCATCAGAAAAAGATCAGCATAACAATGAAAGTAACTAGAACTGAAAAGACCGGATAAAAACCGAAAAGATTAACAGAACCGGTCCGTTTTTCTTAACAGAACCGGAACCAGTGCCGAAACATATAAAAAAAATTGTAATTGGAGCGGAACCGAACCGAATATGTTTAAGTTCAGGTCCATAATCTTAATAATATTTTTAATCCAATGCCTAACCTATTTTTTAAATTCTCAATTGCTAATCCCAAAAAACATTTTGAGAAACCTTATCCCTAATTTCTAATCCTTGTCAATTGGAGAATTACCCAACTCTGGTTATTTTTATCTAAAACCTTCTTTGGCTAATTGATAATTAGAGTTGGATAGTTTGGATCGTGGATTAAGCACCAATTCGTGATTAAGATTAGGAATAAATCAATCGCTAATCAGTAATCACTAATACCAAGCAAATATTTTTGAAAATCTAATCTCCAATAAGTAATTCCGAAAAAATATTTTTGTAAATCGAATCCTTAATCCCTGATCCCACAATTTTTTTAAAAAATTCAATCCTTAATCCTTCATTCTAAAAAGTATTCTAAAAAATCTAATCCCCGAATTCCTAATACCGAATTTAAAAAATATGTATCTTCGAAACCTAATCTGTATCGAAGTTTACCAACACTGATTCTAATACCTTAACCACAAAATGCAGCAATTACTGTGAGAGTCTGCCAGGTTATAAAGATCAACAGGATATAATTAAACCCCAAATAATATGACCCTAATACAATAAAAGGTTAAAAGGGTAAAAAGGTGCCGGAGTCGGCAAGTAACTTCGACGATTAAATGAAAAACAAAAAGTTATTTCAGAGGGAGAAAAATTTAGATTTAGGCCTCTTTTGTTACAATAAACCCATTCGGTGATTTAATACAAAGAGTATTCTTGCTGTACCCCTAACAATTGCATAAAATGAATAAACGTGATAATTCTAAATCAAAACAGTTGAAAATATATATATGTTATATATATAAAATTGAATTAATGACCCCAAAAGGCAAAGAAAAAAATATGATAATATCTAATAGTTAATTCTACAAATAACAATTCATAAATATAGTAATAAACCTCAAATAATTAATTAGTTCATTAGTCTATAAACACTAATTCGACTAAGCATTGATTCTTTAAGTTAATAAACTATTTAAAGATAAATTTCCAAAAACTAATTTAAAAGTTCAAAATATTTGCGTTCTCTATACAAAAATATTTCACCTTGAGTGATAACACGTGCAGATACGGCGGCAACTGACACGAGAATACGTCGCCAAAACAACTTATACAAATTACACTAAATTAATATTTCAGATGTAATCATCAATATATCAACGGTAATTAACATGTAATAAGGAAAGGTCTTACTTATTACAATAGCACTAATTGGATCAGCGAGTCTGCTATTACACCAAAAATTATGAACGGTGTTAGTTGCTGCAGGATCCACTTGCACCCAGAAATACGGGAGGACGGAACCAGTCCACTCGACAGTAGTTTTAATGAATATTGTATTGTATTGTAGAAATATTGTATTGTAAAAAAAAGGAAAAAAAAGTCTGAAATAGAAAAACGAGTCTTAACTCAAACTACCCACAAATTTCTAGAAAATAATGGTAACTTATTTGAACACTTGCAATAATCTTTGAATTCTTTTTCCAATGCCTACTAGATTAAGAATCTAAAAAAATATTAAAATTCATTTTTCTCTATTTTTTGGCTTTAGAAGCATAATGCGTGATACATCGTTGAATTTGTAATAAAAAATGCTACCGTATACAAGGTGTTTCTACTTTTGTGGCCATATGATGAAATTTGATGAAATTAAGTTGATGATGATTTCTCGAAGATGAAACATCCAATAAAAAATTTGAAGACGCCATTTTGTAGAGCTTAAAAAGTGACAAAGTGTCATTAGTTTTTTAATATCTTTTAAAATAAATACAAAAATTGGAAAAATCGAAAATCCGAAAAATTGCATTTTTTTGGAAAATTTCGAGAACGATAAACAATCATGGATTTCTGCGATCGGCATGTAAACATACTCTAAATAGTGCAACTTTTTCCTAATTTAAGCCAACCTGTATCTTTTACCGTTTTCAAAATCCCCATGCTGTGCATTCTTATCTTGGACACGGTGTATATTAATTTACCATTGGCTTGATTGACTCCCATTATCTTGTCCCTTGCTATCCATGATTTTTGGGTTAGGTCTACAGCTACGTCCTCAGATATTAAGCGACTGCAAAGAAAAGCTGTCGCATATTCCTACTGTACTGAAGGTTTACTTGTATTATCGTCAGTATTAGTGCCTGCGCCATTTTGACCAATAGGAGTGGAGGCAGATAAACATCTGAAAATTGCTTGGTTTAACCGTAGGCGTGAAATGGTGTTCTGGATGTTTCACCAAAACCTTCAGCTACAGGGTGCTTCTTTGGACGATGCTTATTAGGGTGTATTAGTTCGCTCAGGGCCTCTCCTGCCGTGGTGGTTTAGGATTTTTATTGAGGTTGGTATCTCGTGGTTCAGATAATTAAGCCAAGGCCTCCCCGTAACGTCTCGAATGATTCGGCGAAGGAATAATTGAGTTGGTGAGTGAGTAAATGAATCTATGCATAGATCAATGAATGAATGGATGAACTAAATAATAAAGGAAGGAATCGGTGACCGATTAAATCTATGAATGAGCGAATGGGTCGGCAAATTAATGAATGAATGTTTGAATCGATGAAAAATGAATTGTTCGATGAGTCAATTAATTAATAAGTACATGTTTCGATGAATGAATAAATTCTCTAAGTTCCTATATAAAAACCATTTTAATAAAAAAATACTACAATTAAATATTTAAATTAAAATTTACAAAAATTACTGTCAACTGGAAGTATAGATTAAACTATTACCAATTTCATGTAAAATTTCTTGCCAACTGAAATTCTGTTTCTTGATCATACTGTACCACCGTAAAAAAGGCGAATAACGTGAATAATTGGGAACTATCACTGTTTTTGCTCCTTTCGTTTCTTTGAATACTAGAGTGCAAAAAATATCAACTAGTCAAAATTAAAATTTATCACTTATTGTTCATTGTACCCAATATACTATGTAGGGCATATTTTATTTTGTTCTTTATTTTTAATGAACCTTGAAACACACTTAACCACATAATACTAATTTTACCACACGTTCTAGACAAAGTTTTAATTAAGTTAAATGTTTCATTCATTTCACAATTCTAATAAACACAAATTGCTACTATTTGTTAATAGAGGATAAATTTAATTAAGAAACATTTTCCCTGACTAAATTTTACTTGTGAAACAGTCGCCCATGAGTATTATATAAAATATTAAAAAAATTATAATTTCAACTTTTCTCATGAATATAACAAGTGAAATAAAAATTTATAGCCTATATCTCACATTGTTTTTATGAGATTTGTTTCAGAAGAAGCAAACTTTTTTATGACGAGCTCTACATCCACGATGATGCGTAAAAAGAAACTTTATAAGTCTGTATTATTGTTTGAAGAAAATAAAATGTGAATGAAAATAAGAATTCAGAATACATACTTAAATACAGGACATGCCAAAGATATATATAAAATTTGGTTTTAAAACAATTTAAAAATATCAGCGCCGATAAAAGATTTCCTAAAGTAAAACTTGTGTTAATTCTTTATTGGAATTTTCAGCAAAACCTGCCAAGTGTCAGGTTTTAAACGATGACAACTATCCCAAAGACTTGGAATTTTAAAATTTTAGTTACGTTTAGTAAATTTTGATGCGCGCAAGTTTATTAAAAGTAAAGTTAATTAAAACAAGGTGTTTGGGCCAAGGCGCTTTGTCTCAAATCTCGTCACAGAGCAAATCATATAACAATTAGTGATAATTAAGCCTTCTTACTTTCTTGCTTGTTGTTTTACTACATATTATTAAATTATCCTGACTAAACTTGTATACTAATATACAGTTTTCAGATTAAGATGGGAGTTCCGGCCTGTATGTCAACACAATTTGCGATATGTGTGCTCTAATTATTATTTTCAGAACTTTTGTTAACGTAAATAATAATTAGTAAGCAATACAATTAAAAAAAAAGTAAACGATGATGGGGTTTGAACTCGCGATTTTTGATTAGGAATCTGAAGCGTTAACCGCTACACCAATCGGAGTTCAGCTTTCAGCTTTTTGTAATAACTTATTATCAACAGCAGTAACTTAATACGCTTTTTAAGTCTTTTTTTTTAAATCGATTTTGGTTTTCTTCATCAAGTATAATATTTTTTTGACGTAAAATGAATTCTTCTTTCGATTGATACCAAAATTTCTACTTACATTTGCAAGGGTACAAACTTACGAGGAAAATGATAAAATTCCATTAGATTTCCTATATTATCATTTACAAAAAGCACACTGTATTATTTTATAACAAAACATTTTAGTAAACAAAACAGTTTCGAGTGCAATAATATTTAAACTATTATTATAATATTATGAATTATTAAACTGTTTGCAATGAGTTTGAATTTACCTAAAGAATTGGTTTGAGGGATCTTTTACATCAACTTTCTGACATTTCACTAATCGCCGCTAGATGTCGCTAATGCTAGCCACTGGCTAGAGTCACTGCATCTAGTCATCTAGGCGAGCTGGTCGATCAGAGTAACGCAAACCGCCGCCATATTGGGGCAGAGAAGGGTGATTTTTAATAATGGACAAATTAAAAGCACGTTGTACGTGTTTAACATATTAGAGGTTTGATCTTTCAGAATAAGAAAAACCTTTTAAAGTAAACGTGGATTTGATTAAATTCAATACAGAACAAATAATGAACAATTTCGTGCTTCGTTTGCCCCACTACGGCTACGGTTTCTGGTACTCTGTACTCTGGTCGACCAGCTGGCCTAGGTAACTAGATGCAGTGACTCTACCACTGGCCATAGATAATATAATTATTATATTATTATCTATGCCACTGGCCATAGATAAACAATATGTAATAGATGGTTATGTTCCATACTAACTTTTGTGTCCAAAAGTCCATCTATCAACGTGGACCATTAACTAATTTATGGCGCAAATTTCGAAATTTGCATTGCTTTAAAAGAATATTTAATTATTGATCGTAATACGGATGATCGTAAATGATATAACTAACTAAAAGTATATACAAAGATTTACAAAAGAAGCAGAAAGAAGGATCATTATGACAAACATATGTTTTAAAAAGAGACTGTTGAAACTAATGCTAAAATGGCCTAGCCTGATACGTATACACAATAGAAAGGACAAGTTTTGCTTGAAAAGTTGAAATTATTATAACTTCCTTAAAACTATTTGATTTAAAAGAAAAAAAGTCAAAATACATTAAAGGTTAATATGTACATACATATTTAAATTTGTATTGCATTAAATTATTAATAGATAACTATATTAAATATAATATAGTATATTAAAACTAACAGTAATGTACCTACAACTACATATTTTTAAACATAATTATTATTTAGAAATAGTAATAAGTACAAGGGAATCCATAATAGATTAGTTTTTACCTTTGGTTCTTATTCGTCAAAAATTTCTAGAATTATTATCTAG
The DNA here is from genome assembly GCA_929113105.1 of Agrypnus murinus. Classification (NCBI taxonomy): domain Eukaryota; kingdom Metazoa; phylum Arthropoda; class Insecta; order Coleoptera; family Elateridae; genus Agrypnus; species Agrypnus murinus. The sequence goes on from OV816028.1 coordinate 152,071,083, forward strand.
GTTTTCACCTTACTCGTTTTAGAAAGGATTATGGGCTGTAGTCACTAATACCAGTATTATGGTTTAATAGTCTAATAACTGTAATTATTTTATTTTCAAATATTAAATATTACTAACGTCTTTATTATGGACAAAGGTCATACTGTAATTATGTACATAAGCATAAGAGTTTCAGGAGTTTTTGAACATCTTTTCAATATTTCTGCTTAATACATCAAATGGCTATATCGCTCCCCAAAAGAGAAATTGCTTAATAAAATAGTGATTGGCGACGGCGAATTGGTCCGACGGCGAACTGGACCTACGGCGAACCGTCGACGGCTAATTGGCGACGGCCAATCGGCGACGGCAAATGGTCCCATCCCCCAAAAATTACCTTGCGGAACACTTTAATAATGTAAAAATTTACCATGGTCAATGTATCGTAATGTTACACTCTTACTGCTTAACTTATGCTCCCTATGTTGAGTCTATGGGATAAACTTTTTGCATTGAAAATAAATAGTACTACATTGAAATAAATGGTGCTTTTGGTGAATTTCATTGCCCTGTTAGGTTAGGTTAGGTTAGTAGAAAGCGAGGTTTTGAAACTAACAGTACCGTTTGGCGATGCTCACCAAAGTAACCAATGAGGATTTTTAGCTTAGGTTAGGTTAAATTAGATTAAGTTAGGTTTGGTGAATTTCATGGCCCTGTTAGGTTAGGTTAGTAGAAAACGAGGTTTTGAAACTAACAGTACCGTTTGGCGATGCTCACCAAAGTAACCAATGAGGATTTTTAGCTTAGGTTAGGTTAGGTTAGGTTACGTTAGATTAGATTAGGTTAGATTAGATTAGTAGAAAACGAGTTTTTAAAACTGGCTGCAACATTTGGCAATACTCAACAAAGTAACTAATGGTTAGGTTAGGTTAGGTTAAATTAGATTAAGTTAGGTTAGGTTAGATTAGTAGAAAACGAGGTTTTTAAATTCGCTGCACCGTTTGGTAATACTCACCAAAGTAACCAATGAGGATTGTTAGGTTAGGTTAGGTTAAATTAGATTAAGTTAGGGTAGGTTACGTTAAGTTAAATTAGTAGAAAACGAGGTTTATGAAACCTACTGTACCGGTACTCACCTGTACGGTACCTTGGTGGTACTCACCAAAGTGACCATTGAGGATTGTTAGATTAGTACCACCATCTTAACCAGGATGGCGGCTCGAGCACACCTTATTTAGAGTCACTACATTAAGTCGCCTAGACAGCGCTGGTCGATCAGAGTACCGCAAACCGCCGCCATATTGGGACAGAGAAGGGTGATTTTTAATAATGGACAAATAAAACCACGTCCACGTGTTTGACATATTAGAGGTTTGATCTTTCAAAATAAGAAAAACCTTTTAAAGTAAACGTGGATTTAATTAAATATTGCGGTTTGCGGTACTCTGGTCGACCAGCTGGCCTAGGTAACTAGATGCAGTGACTCTAACCTTATTTGACTCAGCTTCCTATAAATTGTTTCCGTTATTTTTCATTTTAACCGCTATATTTTTCAAGATGACGGCTCGAGCACACCTTATTCAACTCGCTAATCCATTTTTTAAACAGTATGTATCGCCAACATATATGCCAACTTTCAGCTTGCTATTAAGTTTTTCCGTTATTTGCTTAATTTTGATCTAATTTTACTATACTTTTGGCCAGTGACCTTTTCATATTCAATGTCTGCCAATGAGTCATATACCGTTGGAGTCATATACTTAAGGAGTCATTTACCTTTCAAATGATATATAATATGAGGCATTTTGAATGTCTCTCATTGAATATGTTTACAAGTAAGTTAGAGTTAGGAAGTTACTAAACTAAACAGAAATTAAACGAGAAAAGTATTATGTCAGGTTAAAGTTTAAAATTTATTGTCTTTACCTCTTCTTTAAATCTGAGAAGAGCTCAAAAACAAGTGTTGTAGTTACCGCATTTTTCGGTTGTCAATGAAAATAAGCCAGATTTGTTTTCGACGCAGCTGCTAATATTGAAAATAGAAGCTTAAATAATTTACTTTCGAAAGGTCCTAATTTGTTTGATTCTTTATTAGGCTTTTCTCATGAAGTTGGAAAAAAAATCATTTGCATTCTTATCTTAAATAAAAAAATCTTAAGTGATGGAGAAGAAAAGTTAGTATTAATATTACTACTGAATGAGCTTACAATTCGTAATAAATCGTTTGTTAGTAAAACCTGAAAGTACTTGACCTGAATTCCGTTTAAAGTTTTGCACACCAGTGTTGATTCTTCGATATTCCGGCTATTTTCTTGGGGCGGTCCACATAGATGAAGACGAGGTTTTGCAATTACAACCTTCCTGAGGGAGAAAAAAAAGCCCGGAACAAAAACCAGGACTAAAAAAGACTGCAAATTCGGATCATTTTGATAAACAGTGATTATGTCAGAAAAAAAATCAATCATTAGACCTTCAATTTTTGCTGTGCTATAGAATAGTTGAAAAGTGGTAATCGATTTTAAGTGTTTATGTGTATTACAAAATGATGGGGTATAATAAGTGTGTTTTAAATTATCCAGTAATGTTTTGTTGATTTAAAAGTTGAAAGGTGTTATCATTAGATCAGTAATCCTCAACCACCTAATCACTGTATTAAAAAGGATAATTGGTAATCTCACATAAATCTTCCTTAACAAAATAAGAAGATCGAAGAGAAGGAACAGACCTCGTCTTTTGCAATCATACATAAAACGTTTTTTTTTAATTTTCTTGCCGACCTTCCAAAGAGAAAATTTTACAGCATCATTTACGACCAAAGAAAAACTTAAAAACAGCGTATCAATACAATCAATCACTATAGCCATAGATTTGTTCCATTGTCACTTCTAACTAACTTCGGTTGACCTCTTGAAAGAACTTTTCTTATATCTATCTTTACTAGCTATATATATATTATGTAAAGACCCTTTGTGTAGTTGGTTTTGCCAGGCGGAAAGCAAAAAGCTGATTTGAGATATTCTTGGAGAAGCACCCTTTATATTACATATAGCTTAGTAATTTGAAGACACTATGACATCTTCAAAAGCGACTGCGTTGTTCTCCTCTTGTTTTCAGTAAAATTCTAAGAACTAAATACTTTGGCAAATTGGCTACTACAAATTTCTGTTCTTTGTAAATAAACCTAATGATCTTTTAAATTCTAAATTTTCTTCATTTTTTTTATTGCATTTTTGGAAATGTTCGTTTGGTCAATTTTCATGTGACAAATATAATAAATCGGGTCCGGTATTTATTGTTGAGATATGTTTTTCTCTTGTCATATTATCTCCTACATTTTGGACTTTCATGGACACCCAGTAGCATTCTTTTAAATCGCTCCTTCCTTGAATATTCCCTACACAATTATGTAATAGATGTAATTTATTACATCTGATTTTATCCAATATAAAATTGTTTTTGAATTCGCCCAAAGATAACTCGTTGGAGAAGGACAGCCAAACTTGATTATAAGTGACAGTGGAACAAATCTATACTAAGCCAATAAAAAACTGAAGAAATGTTTAAGAAAACGAGATCAAGAAGTAAATTACGCGCTAAATAAATCGAATGGAAGTTTATTTCACTAGGAGGTCTATATATGGGAGGGGTAGAACTTACAGACCAAAAGACATTTCGCTTGAAACTCGGTCGCCTACGCCAACAAAAATCCATAACTTAGAGTATAGAAAACTTAGAGTTTTAGAAACTGGAAGGTCGGAATATTAAGTCTTGCGTCTTCGAACTTTGGGATTTTGGAAACTGGGAGGCTTGAAAACGATGACTATTAGAAACTTGACAGCTTGGAGTTTTGGAATCGTGAATTTTTCAAACTTGGAAACATGAGTTGTTAAATGTGGTTTTGGAATTTTAATGGCTTGAAAGCCTGGAGCTTTGGGAACTAAGTCTGCCACGTGTCAAGATTAGAACTGACAGCCCAAAAACTCTCAGAAACTCTCAGAAACATAAGTCTTTGAAAATTCTACTCTTGAAAAGGTGGTGATTTGGGAACTAGTAGTGGAGTCGTGGGAACTTAGACTCATGGAATGATAGACGAATGCAATTTTGAAGTCCTAAAATCATGGAATCCTGTAGTGTTGGAATGTTAGAATCTTAGCACTTTAGAAAATCACAAGGTTTAGACGACCAAAGTAAAAAAGCATCTTAAAGGCAAATAAGTACAAGCCCTAAACAAGGTAATAAAACAGGAAGATCCGCTTTTAATTTTTTCTTCGATAAAATTATCACTCTAATTCGGGCTGGAATTTATTTGTAGATTATGATGATTTCGAAGTGAAATAGAAATCAATAGAGCAGTTCAAGTTTTGATAGGAAATCAATTTCTGTAGGAATTCTGTCATTGATGTATGCAAGTAATCACAAATTTACGATACTAAGTTTATATAACTTTAATTTATATAATTTAGTAACTTCTCCGTTTCCTTTATAAACCCCCTAAAGAGCTTAAACGAAGCTCTTTATAAGGGTTCCGTACACCGTTGTTAGTAACGCTATCTAACTTTAGAGTTTGTAAAAAATAGTAACAGATACTTTTTATCGCCCTTTATATATCTTAGTATATAACCTTAACTCATAGAAGTTAATCATCGCAATAATATCCATTTCTATCTTGAACACTTATTTGTTATATTATATTGTCTTACTTTCTGACCTTCGCGCTAAAATTCTTAGTTAAAATGTTACGAGAAATTCGAGCTCAATTTTGTTATATAAAGTCAAGCGTCTCTTTCATTTTTACATATTCCGTCATGGCAAAAGGCAGTAAATACTCTTATAAACACTGGAAACTGTAATGTCACTCGTAGTAATCTTATATAAATTTAAGTAACGCTGTATATCCTTAAGCAATATAACGTTACCGAATATGATTTTATAAACTTGTGAGATATAGAAGAATTACCTAACCACAATCAATTTTAGTCTTTCATCTTCTATCGTGGTCTTTTAAAAATGTCATTAAAGTTGTACAAACGATAGAACTAGGGCGTAAGCTCTAAAGGGGGATACATTGTTTGGCTTCCCTGGCAAAGAAAGAAAGGAGGAGAAAATCTTTAAAGTTTTTCGTTGAAACTTAATGCTGTAGTTAGTTAACTTTTTTTGAAATTTTTAATAAATCACTATCCATATGTAAATTACAACATAAAACAAATAATTATGTAAAAAAAGGCATTACCCATAATATGCTTTATAAAGGTGCTAATGTATAGGCACTAAAAGTAACGGAAATATTTGATATCTAATTGCTCACCAAAAGTTTTATAGCACATATATAGAAACGCTATTATGTCCTAGTATTTATAAAAGTAACTAACAATACTGCGATATAACTGCATTAGAATGAGGTAATGCATCTTGATCATTTTTATGCAACACACTATTTTCCTCCCAGATCATTCTCGGTATCTTGTCTACCCAATCCGGCCCTTGTAATTATCAAAAGAATAACTATTTTTGATTGTTAATAATTATTGTACAGTAAATTATTTCGCAACCAACCTCTCTAACCAACCACTAAAGTTACTTGAATCTGCTAAACAGCATAATTGTCTCTACCTCTTCTTGCTACTTCATTAATGATATGTAAATACATCTTTTCTCCCTTTATTTGACATGCACAATCTTTTAATTACACCTCATAATAGAATCCTTCAAGCGTTTTAAAGGCACTTCTCGGCAAAGACTACATCTTAAACCGTTAAAGAAAAAGTTAATAATAAACGAGCTTTTATCTGAAATCTCTCGAAATTAGAATGTCGTTCCTTTAAAGATATGCTTTTAAAATAAAAACCACATGGCTTAGTTAGAGTTAATGTGAAACCTTCTTAAATTCTTTTTAACAACAACCCAACAGCTAACTAAAACTGTTTTGAATTAATAAGAAAAATGACTGTTTCAATTTAAACTGGCACATAAACTGCATCTACAGGAAGTATATGGTCACGGAGAATTTACAGCAATAGAAATTATGAGCTATATTTATAAGTACCAGGGCGAGTCGTGAGTTCGCAACTAACTTCATATTGTCGGTGAAAATAGAAACCCTGAAAAGAAGAACTAAACGAATAAAAGTTGAACACAAAGTTAACTGAAGGGTGGCTTTGCATCGTTTGCTACTTGATGTATTGCACACGTGCAAATATGTGGCTTTATTATTGTTTTTATTTTTTGCTTTTAATTTTTAATACTTATAGAACAAAAGAGAAGAGAATTTAAAAGAAAAATGAAAACTAAATGTGAAAATGGGAAAACGCGTAAAACTTACTACGGGGATATCGTTGTTTTGACATGCAAGGAAAATATCATGTTAAAGAATATCTGAAGTAAGTCTTAAACTCCTAAAAAGAGGCATTTTCGAATGATTTAAAGTTTTATTTCGCGTAAAAGAGGCGCCGTCTTGCTCCCAAAACATAAAATAAACTGCTCCATAAAACTACCGCAAAAAGTTCTGATGTAAGTGAAAAAGAAGACGATTCCGAAGAGTTGAAGTGGAAACGAGACAGGTATATGGTTTTCTTTGCTAATTCCGGAATTAAAATGTTTTCGATTTTGAATTTTATGTCTTGTGGGAATCTTAAAAGTTGATAAAACTGTCTTGAATAAATTTTTACTTAATCTAGTATTATCGTTTCTAGAAACCAACAAGTTGTGGAATAAATAAATAATTGAAAAGGTGTTCTAGAAGATTCTTCATCGGCGATAATGTAGTACTTCTTTAGTTTTTCTTATTTTCGAGTAACAGTGTATCTCTCTTTAGTTCAACAGGTTAAAAGACACAAATGCTCTCTATGCACTTCTCTATGTCTCTCATCAAGCCAGATGTGTTCGTCGTTTACCAGCCCTGAATATTCAGTTATTTACCAACTTTAGGGGTTTTATATTCGTTTACTAACCTGTTAAAATTATTCACGGCTTCATTTAATTAACGGCTATCACCGTTCTCCTACTTTTGAAGCGTTCTCGTAAGTCTTCGTTTTTGTAGCTATCGTTGTATAAAACTGTGGTTACCCAAAATGACTCGTTGAACTTAATAATAAGCACAAAGACTTAGGCTACTTAATAAAAATTATTTTCAGGTGCCTTGGGTGTTAATGTCAAAGGCTCACTAATTTCAGTTTAAACGCAGGAATAAATAAACAACATTATAGAGGGCGTCACGCAAATTGTTTGTTATTATTGTTTAAAAACATTGCGACGGGAATCTACAATTTGGGAAAAGAAATCCATCTTTTTATGGTTCTAAAAAATTGACTACAAACAATTTGTTGAGCCAATGTATAGCAGGTGGTTGATTATGTTTAATTTTCATTTATTAGATGTAATTCATTGGTCTCAAATATTTGTAAATAAAATACAAGACATATAAAGTATGGCAAATATGCCCGTTTTTTGCTTGTTTATTTTATTTTTAATACGAAAAATTTTTTAACGTGCTTCAAAGAAATAATTTTTGTATAAAATAATTTTGTTGGCTCTACGTAATCAAAAGAGTAACTTGATCCGTACGTGAACCTTATTTTCTACACAAGCAAAAACCCTTATCTGAAAATATAACTTGAAATATTTAAACATTTTATTTAGCTGTTTTAGCGTCGTAAATAGACTCAAATTATCTGCACGTTAAACTTGACTGTACGTACCAATGTGGAGATCTTTTCTCTTTTATACAAGAATTGAACTTAACATTCAAACAGAGTGAATTAAATATTCTTAATAATAATGGGCCCATTACAACGTTCACTTCACTACACTTTTTAACACTTTAACTTTATAGTAGGTTATTCCATGTTATGTTTTGAACGTTGCATTCATTAATAATTTTTCTTTTCCATGTTAAAGCTGACCTTCCCTGTTTTTTCCCTTTAATGTTGTAATCTAGTGCTTGTCTAGTTATATATTCAATTGATTTTCTTAATGTGTGTCCAATCCATTTCCAACAACTTTTATAGTAAGTGATCCGTGTCTTTCGCTACAATTTTCCAAAACTTTTCGTTTTCTTTTATTTGTTAATGTTTCAAAGTCCTATGTTTCAGAGCCGTATATTTTATTAACTAGTGTTAAAAATTCGTTCATTTGTTCATAGTTCATTTGATGACCATATTTTCCATAACATACTGCAGAACAATTCAACTATATATTATTTTTGTAGGGCCCAAACTTAACGTACAGCATGACGTAACTGGTTTTTCACTACAATTGTACATGGTGGCTCATGCAAGATGCTCCTATACCAGTGATTGCGAACCTATTTGAGAAGTGGGTCAAATTTTGTTTATATTATTTTTAATACTAGCCCGTAGGTCACTAAGTCAGTGGCGTCATTTGGAAGGGGGGTGGGGTAAAAATGATACCAATAATTTCGAAACACCGAAAATTTGTTAACAGAAAACTTGACAGTTGACCCCTTTTTCTGGATCTCACTTTTAATCCTCTAAAAAAGTTTACGTCTTCGTTTTGTTTTACAACTTTTACTTTTGCAAGTGAAGAGCAAAACTCGACATTAGATATTTATACTTTCAATTTTTAATATTTTCGATTGTCTGTTCTCTCTTTTATGGTTTATAAAAATCAACGTGTGGGCCACTTAAAAAGCCTTCGGGGGTCAGTGTCTGATCCACGGGTCATAGGTTCGCCACCACTGTCCTATACCTTGTTTTGGAAACTGCAAGGGTTACAAACATAATTGAATAACCAAGTTGGTTGGTATGAAACGAATTTTAATTTTTATAATATTTATCTATATACAGGGCGAGCCATTTGGCTACAGCTTGTATAAACTGTTTTGTTTTAAAAGAATTTGTAAGGACTATGTAACCCGAAATTCTGCACAATTTTCGAGTATATTTAATTAAACTCTTTTTGAGAGGACAACATTTAACACTACTATTGCAACCTATATCGAACTACTTATAATAATACAGAACGCTCATAAATTTATCGGTGAATAATATATAGGGTGTTCAATACACTAGACCAAAGATACAAATTTTTGAAAATAAAAATCTAATTTTTTCACTTGTATCTTATTTATTATCTGTAAGTCGGCTGCAGCCGCACATTGGGCCTACATAATAATAATAATCGCCCCCTCCCTACCCGCACAAGCTTATAGCTTCTGGGGCCTTGGTTTAGGCTATGGGTTGTAGTAGTTATTATTATTATATTATTATTATTTATAAGCTTTTCAATATCTACCAATTAATACAGATATATTCTGTTTTATTTAGTTTTGTAACAAAAAGGATTTAGACTCTACGAATGGGTGTCAAAAGTGTAACAATATTATTCTTTTTTACTTAATAAAACAAAGTGACATGTCAAGATGTCGATTTACTGCCAAGACTTATAGCTAGCCGACTTTCAACAGAGACAGCATTTCATTAAGAGGCTTTTTGGGCATAGTAAATGGAAAAGTTGGCTGATTCGAATGGACTGGAACCAATCGAATTATCGTTAGGCGCCAGCTTGTTATCTTAAATTTAAACTACATTAAGTATTATTGATAAATTACCTCAATGTGAGAAAGTATTGATTAATATTTCAATTTGACTTAAAGCAAGCAAATCGTCAGACTCAATCAAGTTCTTTTACACTTTAAATAGGGACATAATCATAGAAAATAATCAACAATATTCGAGTTTTATCTTATATTTAAATCAACAATAGAAATAATGGTCCAAATGGTTAATAAGCCTAATTAAACAAAATATTAAATACATATTCTCGATTGTACTGCCATTGATATGCCAAAAATGAATAAAACGCCTTAAAACGATAGGTCATTGTTATACAAAGCGGACACACAAAGATGCTGGTCTCACTTTACCAAGATGGACGCTTGGCTTGGTGTTTTTTGATGCCAACAACCGTAGTAAACGTGACGATTATAGACCAAAATTAAACTTATTGGCACATTTTACAGACGCCAAAAATTGTGTGGTCAGCAGAAGGATTTTACGACTTATCCACCTATAAGGACAGAAAATTATCAGTTCAGTCTATACCTGTTTTAGTTTTACGAGAAGTCATCACTCGAAATAGTAAGTTCAGTGTGTTGGGTCGTATCGTGAAGACGTAAAATGTAGGTAGGAATGGAGGTCGTATATGTGGGTTCTCAGATCAGAATCTTCTGGAATAGTCTAATTGTTAACAGACTTCACAACAGATCATCAATCATTTTGGATCACCCTGTACATCTCAAGTAGACCCCCAAATAAATTGCAAAGGAATGTGCAGCAACGTAGATTTATGACGGTGCATTTTCACGGAGGGTCAAAACAAATAAGTAGTCTCATTTGCTTTTGCCGATGCCAGAAAGTGATTTATTAGAGCACCGCAAGACATGACCGAGCCGGACCCAACTTGCTCTTCAAATGTTTTGATTGACAAACTGAATAAAGAAGTCCAAATACAAATTCCGTCTTCGATTCGGGCGAGTAGGAGGCTCTTACAATAAATAGTAAGGTCATTCGACATTCAATAGCCGACCGAGAGACACGCGACGGCAAGTTTTCAGTTTTAATTTACAACAAAGTCAAAAACGCGATCTGACTTACTGTTCGTTAGTAATGGCTTGTGTTTTTCTTTCTGCCATTTCTAGTGTTTAACAGTGCTGTTAAAATGAGAATTGAGGTGGTCCTTTAAAATAAACCGATTGCGAATGTGTGCTTAATTATGCGTAAACGTAGCCACAATTCGCATGATGGCTCGGCATGGCGGTCATGATCAAAGACCACACATCACTTGAGGCAACAACGCACCAGGTTTTCATTGCCGAAGTTTCTGTCAGTCAGTCGGGAGCACGGAAATATTCAATTCAATGTTTGCGGATTTACGCGACATGCCTGTCGTGAAGGCTTACTGCCAGTTGTTATAATTGCTGAGCGAATCACAGAGCTCGCGATCTCTCCAAATGAAAATCGATTGTGTAAGATGTGACACTCTAGGACATACTGAAATTCAATGTCATGCTGGATTAATCACAAAAGCTGCGTTTTAAATTAGTGTGGTACTATCTAAATTGCGATTTAATTGTTGTTATGTTATAGACCTGGAATCGCGATCGGCAACATTAAAACTAGAATTGTCGGTTTTGGCGAGGTTTCTGAGATGTCGAACCAAATGTGTGAAGCAAAGAAAACAAGCTAAGAATGTCGACTCCAAAAACCAATTATACCAACACAAAACCCTACAGACAAAGACACTAAGTGTCTAGGAGCTGTTAAAAAATGCGATTAAGTTTTGAAGTGCTCTTAAGTAGATCACAGAAAAATGTAGATCGATTCGATCGGACACGCGATTCTTATGTAGGAATTGAGGTCATATTCACAAATTCCAAATGCTAATATTGAACAATAACAACGTGCGATATTACTCATAATGCCTTATGCTATAGAAGTGTGGGGACATCGAATAATCAGTAGTAAAAACATTAGAGATAGATTGGGAGAGAACGATATTGGTGAGTAGGACGACGCCAAAAGAGGCTGTTTGAATTGAAGAATGCTCGAAGAGTCATGGCTACATTGTTGAATCACTAACCTGACTAAGAAGGAAAGGTGTAACCCGGAAAATACAAATGGAAATACAAAGAATATCAATAAGGAGTGTTAAACAATATTGACAAATCAACAAGTCTTAACACAGTTTACTGCACTAGGGTTGACGCTGCTTTGTTGTAACAAAAGGGTTGGTGAACAACACACCGTCGCATACTACAGTCAGCAGATCACACGAGAGCATGAAATATAACTCCTAGGAATTCGAGACCGTAGCGGTAGGCTTGTGGTTGCGTCATGTTTATCTTTTGAAGCTGGAATCCAAAGTAGTTCACAGATTGTAATAAACTGTGAACTATCTTTGCCAATAGAAATATTTTACCTCGTATATCGATCAGTTACATGGATGAGTTACGTAGTAGATGCGTTAAGTAGAAACTCAATTTAGAGAACTCTGGAGATTAAGCTAACTGAAGGTGATTGTATACAGGCTAGCCAACTGCAAGACTGTAATCACTTAATGCCATTCGGATAATTTTACAAGAAAATAGGAACAATAAGCGAAATAAGCAGCACTTAAAGATTATGCACTCAAAGGCGGAATAGTTTATTGTAAACTACCCAAGGGAACTACGCCAAATAAGTTCAAAGTGCAACAGGTCCAATCCACTGCGCCTAGAAGAAAGTATTACAGTAATACAGCCATCAAAAGTGGGATTCAGAGAATGTGTGCAGCAAAAAGTTGCAATGGGCCGTTTCGGGTAATCAAAGAGCTTTATAATTACGATAGTTGCGAAGACGTAGATTTACGAGAAAGCTTCAATATTAAATTACACACAAATAAAAAATTGTCAAAAATACAGGATTATCGTATTGAAAATTAAGAAAAACCATTATCTCAAACTTAAAATCTTAAAACTTTCAACACCTTTCGACCTCTCTAAATAAAAATCCCGTTAGACGTTTTCTTGCGGTGGGATATAGATATTTGATATTCTACTTATCTGTATGTACCCTCTATATTTCTTATTATGTTACTTAATATTAGAAAAAACAAAAGAAAGAAACCTTTTAATGTCGTTTCTTTATGCCAGAATCCTTATAAATAGCTTCTAAGAAGGAACAAGTGGTAAACTAAAGTGAGTAATATTAAAATCCTAACAATTTTTACGTTAGAGCGAATTCGAAAGGAATTTTTAGAGCGGAAGTAAAACAGACTAAATTATTGAATTGAAATAGAGAAATTTGAATATTATATGTTCGATATTATTTTATGCACAGAAGTTTGTTTAAGAGTTATTATTCGTAGACTGCGTTAATAATATTAGTTTGCACAGCTACTAACGCTATTACCAAATAAATAACTATTTAAGATTTAACATTATAAAAATCAACTTTCTGGATTCTGAAGAGTTACCGTGTTTACGTTTATATATTCAACCTTAAAAGGACCAAAAAAATCAAAATTACTTCCAATAAGATTAAGCACAGCTGTTTAAGTTCGAACTACGTTTATCTTTGTTTTTTGTTTACTACATTTAGTACTACATAACCTTATTTGCTATCAATTTCATTTCCATAACAATTATATTGTCGTTTCGCTGTTAAAATTGCGTATAGACTGTTTCTCCGAATATTTATTCATTCTGATTAAAATTTACTTTTTTTTAGCTAATTCCGGTACTATTTTCAGTTGGTGTTGTATCTCTCCTCTTTTTTTGCCTTTTTTCGGTCCAATCTCTTTGCTCCTGTAAAGTACCCTGATGTTTCATTATAGTGTGGCTACAAAGGCCTCTTCTGGTATAATTTGAATTTTGCAAAGGTAAAAGTGGTGCATTTTTGTTTCAATTAAATCAATTCCCTACTTTATCTATTCTGATTTTGTTAACTATTTTCTCTTTAAATGAATGAAATTATGTACAAAATTCTGTCTTAATTCGATACAATGCTTTTTAACTTTAATCGTCGATAACGATTTTAAAAACACAGTGGCGCTCAACATATACATTAATCAACGTTCTAAGCGACATGTTTTAAATTTTTCGATTTTCCGCCTTAAGTGGAGTAGGTAGAGTGGTCAAAATGTCATTACGAATTTTACTTTTCTAACATTTTCGAAAGAATTTGAAGCGCTGAGAAGAAAAGCAGATAAACAGGCAACTAAGAAGTCAGCATTTATTTACCGTTTTTCTCGATTGTGTCTGTATTTAAATATGGGTAATTTCACAATTAACTGCCAAAATAACGTCCACAACATATTGTCACGATGTTTAATCAGTCCAGATATAACACAAACATACAAAATAATTAATAAGCATGTTTATGCAATGATTGGTTGCATAAGCCCACATTCCAGTTAATGAAATTTGGTAAAATTGTTGTGTTGTATGAAATTAAATCTAAGTAATTAGAACAATTAATGCACAGTAGAACAGTTTATGTAGATAAAGGATATGCAGAAATCTTGTGTTCCGTAGAAATAGATAATTTTTCTTTTTAAAGTAACGATTTGGGTGACGTTAATGCATTTTTTAATTTAATTAGCGATTAACGTTAACGATTTCACCTGGAACACTCAAAGTGTGTTGTATTAAGGTTGTATGCAGGTTTTAGCAACTTACCTTGTTGAATTATAGTTAAAGTTTTGTTCTTTATTAAAGAGATTCCTTCGTTTTGCAGTTTGCAAGTATTTCAGAACTCTAAAGCTTTTGGGTAGATTTTTTTGTGTGGAAAGTTGAACAGCAGCTTATTCACCATAAAATTGAAACATTTCTAAATGTAAGGGTTGACATTTTTGTTATAGTAAATAAAAACATGTAATTAAGTTGTGCCATTAGAACGTTCAGTAAGATATTGTAGATTGGCTTATAATTCAATGTTGTTGGTATCTAAAAATATTCATACAATATTATAAAAGATGTAATATTCAGTTTTATGAAAACAGGAAAATGTGAAAAGGTATTTTTGGATAATTAAGCTAATAAATAGTTTTAAGAAGATTGTGTTCATCGACGTTGTATTGTAAGGTTAATTCTATTTGATGACCCAAGTGTTGTATAGCATTAGATTCGCAATTTTAAGTTCTTGTTAAATTCAATTGATTATTTTCCTGAAAAATAAAATTTATAAAAAAATCTAAAGTTAAAAAATTTTGTTATGTCAAGGTTCATTTGTTTTCTTGAAAGTTTTTCTTTTGTTTTGGTCAAATCATATAATAGAACGGACATTTTTTTATAAAATTCTCTTATAATTCCATCTTTCTAAGGAAGCACACTTCTTGTTAACATTAAAGAAATTTAAGGTTATGTCAAATATGTGAGGTTAGAATTATTTTTGAGAAACGTCATAGTGTTTTAGTTTAAAAAGTTTATAAATGAAATTGTTTATTTAACAAGTGCTAAAAGTTAAACCAGTGTCTAATTAATTCTTCGATTAACAAATTGGATTTGGAAAATTTATGGAAATATCATTAAGTAATAATTGGATTACTTACTTTGGTTTAGAGAATTTATATGGATTTGGAATTTCGATTTTTTTGGGCATAATTATGAATAGTTCGTTGACACTTGTTCCTTGTATTATTTGTCAACTTTAATGAAGCAGGCAGCAGGTACTACATGAGGATTTGGAAAATAAAGTTGATGATCTTGTGGAGACAATTTCTAAAAGGAAAACGTGAATTTTTCATATTAGTTAATTTCTATTTAGTTTAATGAATTTATAATACCAAATTAAACAAAAAATGTAAACAAATTATAATCCTTAAAAATAATATTTTTATAGTTTGAAATTTAGTGATTTTTTAAAAATAAAAATATTAATCCTCAAATAAAGGAAAATTAGCTTTTTTTGGGATTGATTAAATTTAATTAGATAATTAAAAAGCATCAATCTAATTTTCCTTTTCTACAATTATATTAAACCATGCTACAAAATAGCATTTACTATCAAGTTGTGGATACATAAAGTAATGGAGCTTATAATTCGATTCTATATTGAGATGTCTTGAATTCATCTCATTGAAAATTTATTGGACGATTTGATCGTAAACAAAAAAATAATTATTTCATGCAATAAAATAAAATAAAGGATAGACATGCTAGCATGTTAGGTCTATTTAATCTAAAGGCTACAGGTTAGGTCACAGATAGATTTATCAATTTCTAAATTAGAAATCAAAGAAGAATAAAATTTATGAAGACGTAACCTCAATTTTTATATATAAAATGTCTAAATTATAAAAAGGATATCAATCATTTGGATTGTTTCATGATAATACATGCTTTATGCAACCCAAGTCAAATATTAGGATGGTTTTTCCATTTGTCTGGACGATTTAATTTTACTGATTAAATTTCAGTTCAACGATCGATAACATAGGAAGAATTTTTCTGTTTTCCATGCGACTGACCCAGTTTCGGGATCATATTTAACTAAAAATATGTAAATTAGGTCTATATTGTAATAACTACTCTAGCACAATAAACTTACAATTTCTTGTATACTAATAAAGAGCATTTATTTTAATGAAGATTTCGGCTTTGCTGACATGCTTCGATTTTTCCAAATATTGATTCTTATATAACATGTTTCACCATTGTTTGAAATCAAACAATTGGAGGACAATATGCTGGACAAGTTGACTATAATTTAACTTCATTTAAGTTGATGTTGATGATGGATTTTGTATAAGCATCGTTCGCTCTATCAAATCGTAGAGAGGAATCTTTATTTATATTTTTCTTCTATTGTAAAGATGTTCTTATGTAAGTTTTATATGTATCAGTTACCTAGTGTAATTATGTATTCATTTTGTAAAGGATTAAGCTGGATTTAATGAGTTGTGTGTATAATTAAGCTCTAATGAGATGACATACTGTCAATCGTTTTTGTTAATTTTCTCAGTTATGGTAAATTTTAGAATATAGGTGTCTTATATTGTTCTCATCGTTATTTTGCCAGCTGCAATCCTATCTTTATAGATTTAAGATTAGTGTTAATTATAATCAGCTGTTTTGGTGATGTGACGTCATAAACAAGCGGGTTGATATTGTTTCTTTGAAATTTGACATAATCTTCATTTGTTTTGCTAAATCATATATAAAGCCCAGCAAAAATTAACAATTTCAGTCGATAAAACGCTTTGAGAGAACTCACGCTCGACTCGAGACCAAAAAACTGTAAAATAAGTGGGGTTATGTAACAACCATATGTTAAGATGTCAACAAAGGAAATTTTAACAAAGTGTAATAAAGATTTACCTGGATATTTTAAAATTAAAGAAGATTTATTTTCATTATCGTTTTGAATAATCGATGGATTTACAGTTTATAAAAGTCAGCTGTCTGAATTTAAAAGCAGTACTACCAATTTAAAATAATATTGAAGTAGATCTCGACGTACTTTATATACAAGGTTGGTCAAAATAAAAGGTTTTGATTAAATTTTTCAATAACAAAATTATAAAGACAATCTGAATAATTTCAGAATTCATTTTTCTCACTTTAAAGGTTTTAAATAACAAAAATCTTACGAATAAAACAATTTAAATTTTTTTATTAAAATTTAATTATCATAAATTAAATTTATTTTAACATTTGTAAATATTTTAATTAATAACATTGATTGATGTCAGTTTGCTCAAATGGAGAACTGTTATAGCCCTATGTCAGGTTAATAACGACTAACTAACACATTTGAGCAAGCTCAGGGAAGAATTTCCTATTTTACTTTACTGTTCTGTTCTAAACAATTTTTCTTTTATTTTTCTTTGAATTAGATTTTCTTTTATTCTCATTAATAAAAATAAAGACCGTGTTTTCAATTTATCTATGTGTTTATTTGATGTGTATACAAGCATCCATTTCTTTTTCGTTGCACATATGGAGTGTAGCTTGATGTTGTCCAGTTGCGGAAGTCCAGGTGTCTTGATAGTAAGTTCTTTTCTTCCAGGTATAAGAATCAATAAGATTTTATTATCTCATTTATTTCATGCTCTATCGAATTAAACCTGAGTTAGCCAATTGGGAAAAGAAAAAAATAGTGGGGCATATTAAAAATCACCTCAATATAATTAAATTTATGTGCAATTTAAATTAGTTATTTAATAATGTAATGGGTTAAAATATTATTTATAAGTGTCGTAATATTTAATATAAAAGTAATAACTCGTAATTCAAGTACGTTTATAATTCGCAAGAAAATTCGTTTCACTTGATAGAATATTTTACATCTAATATGTAAACAATGAAATTTGCTATATTTAATTTCTTTATCGAAGTTTTTGATAAAAGAATATTAGTAAATAAAAGTTATACGTATCTCATGTTAACACCTTGTTGTGTTATTAAAAGTACTAGAATTTATGAAGTCTAACATTATTAAATAGCTGAATAAAGTTTAATTCCATGTAGTATACACTGTAAAAAATGAGGTAAAATTACCTTGGGAAAGAGGTAACTTTTCGCTATTATTTGCGGTATTTTTACCCTAAAATTAATTTTACCTATACATTTAGTAGTTTTACTATTTGTGGTAAAATGCCCTGTAATTATGTAAAATTATACAAATATAAGTAATTCTACTACATTGAACTGGTTAAAATCAGTATCCATAATATAAATTTACATAACTCAGACAATTTTTTCCTTACAAATGTATAATTGCTCAATAACTTAATTCATTTTTAGTGTAATATTAAAGATAAGATGAACTTGAACAAGAATAGTGTAATTTTACCCTTAATATGTTTTTAACCGTTGAGATGCTATTGCGCTGATCGCACTTGTTTGTGACCTTCGTTTCGTGAAAGAATTTAGGAATCCATTATGAACAGTCCAAATAGGCTTTTTGGGGAATGGTCGGAATGGTGTGTACCATTCTTTTATGATTTCGGCGAGGCGTATCTATCGATACCGAACGAAGTGTTCATTGCTCATTAATATTTTGTTTTTCGTTGTAGTGTAGTGCGGATTTATTAAAGGCAAATATTTACACGTATGACCGAAGATGGGAAGAATTTTATTTTATAGTAGAAGTTAAAAAATAATAATCGGTAAGTACCTATATGTTAAAATTACAAATTTAAACCAATAAAATAAAAATATTTAATTTAATGTTTTTCTAGGATGAATCAAAAATTGAAGAATTCGAAATAAACTAGCATAACTGTAATTGAGAAAGGTACTCGTGTATAATTGTTTATATAATTTATAATTTTTTAATTTTCTAGGTGGAATCGAAACTTTATCTGAATGTCTTTGAGAGACCAAATATTTCCGAAAGCCCCTGAAAAGAAGTTCTGTTAATGTCTTATATTTTATATAAGTACATACGTTCAATAAAAATTACTTTGATTTTATTTTGTTTCATACAATTCCCAGAGGAACGATTGAATTTGCAAGTACTTTCGCAAGTCATCGTTACATTCAAGAAGTATTTTCACATTTGTATTTTAACCCTGAAAAGTATTATTGCCATGAAATATTAACTTTGTCATGTAACTTTACACAGGTGTTTTAATGTTAAAATGTAAAATTACATTGAGATTGTAATTTTAATCTGTAAATTTACTTAAAAAGGAAACATTACAATGCAAACTTAACCTAATGTTGAAATTTTTCACTTCCTATGAAAATTACACTTTGAAGTAAATTTACCCCAAAAAATGGAGGTAACATAGTTGCCTCCATTTTTTAGTATAATTCACCGGTAATTTTTTAGAGTGTATAATTTATTTCTAGAATATTGCGATTGTCTCTCATAAGATTTCTTTTGTAAGACTTTCGCTTTGTCTATAGTGTTCTAATTTTTGTTTTAATCTTTGGAGCTGTACTAATACTTCTGACCGAGGATAAAATACGATCCACCAGGAAGAAGTCTCGGTTCGCTCTGGATTTGTCCACCGACAAACTTAGAATTACAAAAATTTGCAAAACACATTTGTGTTCCTAGCACAAGTATTTTCGCGTTTCGAATAAAGACATACTTTCTATTAATCTGCTACAGGATTACTTAAATATTTTACCATGAATTCAATATTTCTTACTATTCATTAATCAATTATTTTAATTATTTTAAATGTTTATAATCCTACTACACTATTAGGGAGCATCTATTATTGATAATTAAAATATGGCGGTCAATTAACAAACTAAAAAAATATGAAATATGTAAATATATCTTTTTGAGATTTTAGATTAAACACGTAACCCAATAAAAGCCTACTATTCCAAGTCATTTTGAAATATGGCTGTAAAATTAGTAAGAAATAAAATCTAATGAAGCTTACAAAAAGCGAACAGGTCTAATTTTAGTTTTCAAATAAGAATTTAGATTAAAGAGTTAATAATTTTATGACGGTTCTATTTTAGTTTTGTAAACTGAGGACCGCACACAGTTTTTCAAATTTGAATATCAATTACGTTTTGATGTATAGTGACAAAGCTATTTTAGAAAACTCTTTTGGAAAAACATGTCATATATTCTTTCAAGATTTATTGTAAGTTAATTAGAATGAAAATTTATAAAATACAGAATAATGTTTTTAATTAATTCTAGTGATATGCATGTAGGTTATCCAAGATATTTTTATAATCTTCTTTCATTATAGTGTTGTTTATACTATCGTTTAAACTTAGTTTTATTGTTTATGACATACGAGTTACAAATTTTAGCTGCTTAATTGGATAGTAGTTGGTGAATAATGAAATTCACAAACAACTTTCTTGGAATTGCTTTTCTGGTTAGAAAAACTATGAGTAATGGTAATGGGATGTGGGGGAGCTTAAAAGTTTTATGTTTCATATACAGAAAATTAAGTTGAATAATTTTTGTTGCATCTTGTTCACATCCGACATCAGTATTGGGCAAAATAGAAGGCGTAAAAAGCTTGTTTTGTTGTTGTTAACATTTGTATAAAATATAATTAAATGTACCTACATAATTATAGAAACCATATTAAGTTACATAAAAATACGAAATTGAATCAGAAAATTACAGTCCACAATTTATTCAGCTACTGAGTTAGTGGCTAGTAAAGAAAGGCACCAGAAGACTCAACACATCTAATACTACACAAAAATACCATTTTATAATAATTAATAAACAAAATGTGTTGTATGGAAATAATATATAGGGCTACAGAGACGATATATAAGTTGTACAAATTAAATTAATGACAGATTTGATAATATACCTAATTTTTTGAACATACAGCAAAAATCCATAGTCGTTACTACCTGTACTAATTTTTATTTTATTGGGACTCGTTAAGTTGTATAGAAATTACAATATAATAGTTCCACTAATCTTGTCAACAAAACTAGAAAGGTTGTGTTATGGAATCTCTTTTGAACCAGGCTGAAGCTAGTTACGATTGTTAGGTTTCTTTTCCAGTGGCAGGCCCCTTAGGGGCTGTAGAACAAAGATCCCCAAAAATATCCATTATTGATTATTATAAGTAATAAATTGTATAATATGTGCTAATACGAGGGTAAATCAAATATAAACGGTAATTTTGCTATTCCGCTTAGAATGCAGTTTCGAGGTAGCTGATGATGTGTGGAATAGATGTTTGGTTTATGAAGAGTGGGGAGCCGGCCGGGTTCGCGGACATCCTTGGCTTTGTCGTCAGTTCAGCCATGACCGAGCAAGAGGTACATTCGTCTGTTGGCAACGGATTATCATAAAGTTAAAGGCGTTAAACCGTCAGAAATCTTAACTCGTTTGAAAGCACAGTTTGAGGACAGTACACTGTCTCAGAATCGTGTGTATACGTGGGCGAGAAAATTTAAGGGCGGACGAGAACGTGTTGAAAACGAAAGTCATGGTCGACGCACAAGGACAAAGCCTTACAGATGACAATGCCAGTACCGTTCGAGAGCTTATTAAACGTGATCGCCGGTTAACCGTGGAAGAAATTTCATCAGAAGTGGGTATCAGCTATGGAAGTGTTCAATCCATTATAACTGATCAACTTGGTTTTCGAAAAATTAGTGCTCGATGGGTTCCGAGGTTGTTGACTGGAAACCAAAAACAGGTTAGGTCGGAGATCGCTGAAAGGCTTCTGAATCGATTTCAGCGAGAAGGGCAGGCCTTTTTGCAGCGCATCGTGACATGTGATGAGACGTGGGTACATCACTACACCCCCGAATCTAAAATGGCAAGTAAGGAGTGGCGAAGAAAGAATGAAGGTTGCCCAGTGAAGGCCAAAACTCTGCACTCAGCTGGAAAAGTCCTTGCAACGAATTTTTTTGACTCTAGGGGAATTTTACTGATCGATTTTCTA
Source organism: Agrypnus murinus (assembly GCA_929113105.1). Taxonomy (NCBI): domain Eukaryota; kingdom Metazoa; phylum Arthropoda; class Insecta; order Coleoptera; family Elateridae; genus Agrypnus; species Agrypnus murinus. The sequence continues at coordinate 152,092,902 of OV816028.1, forward strand.
CACGATCAACGTACAGTGAATGCGGCTTACTACTGCCAGTTGTTACGGTCGACAAAAGCCGCCTATCGAAACAAAAGACGAGGCATGCCCATCAGAGATGTCATTCTCCTCCATGACAACGCCAGGCCTCACACCGCGGCCTTGACAAGGAATACACTGGAAGAAATGGGCTGGGAAACCCCCGAGCACCCTCCTTATAGCCCTGACTTGTCTCCCTGTGACTATTTTTTGTTCGTGCCTATGAAGGAATCACTGGGAGGAAAACGATTTGGAAGCAATGAAAAAGTCGAAGAGCACGTGAGCAATTGGCTTACAACTCGCCCTCAAACTTTCTATAACCAGGGAATACTGAAACTTCCAAATCGGTGGCAAAAGTGTGTAGACCACGCAGAAGACTATATTGAAAAATGTTAAAACAATGATTTGTGTATAACTTTATTCAATAAATGATGAAAAAAAAATTACCGTTTATATTTAATTTAACCTCGTAATTATGAATGATTACCATTTTTTAAACAGATTATTAAATTTAAAATAACTTAATAAACGAAATAATTTTAATAAACAAAAATAAATGCAGAATTTAATGTTGATGTTCATAAATGTTCAGCATATTTTTCCTTTGCTCACACATGAATATCCATTCCCTAGACGAACTCTTTCCAGTACTGTATACGAGTTCTGGCAGTAATCGACAGGCTAATTCGATAAGTCTAACATGTGATCGGATAAACTCGCAGACACAAATTGTATGGATTAAAACAGTTTAAAATTTTAATTCTACGCGTCTCGCGCGTTATTTTCAATAGGACAATTTAAATGATCATTATTTTACATGCAATGAGCAGTAAGTATAAGAAATATTTTTGCAATAAATAATTAAAGTTTACGTTTGCAACAATTACTAACCAATATATTATTATTTATAATATAATGTTAGATACTATAAATATAAAATTTAAAAACACTTCAGTTATTTTAACAGCTATTAATTTTAATTCGCATCTAAAAAATCATTGTGGTATGACATCGAAAGAAATTCAATGCTGTTCTCCAGAACAATTAGACGAACACTATGTCTGTTACGCAAACAAGATCAATGCATGTTTTTAAAAATCTTTCACCATAATTTTAGATAAAATCGCATTAAAAACAAGTTTATTCCTAAAACGAATAAATGCGAGATAAAGTGAGTGAAATGTGAGTGTAAATATTAGTGCTCAAAAACACTTATGAGCGTATAGAATTTTAATTGATAATGATGTTATCTTAATCTGGAGATTAAATAACTAATTAAGTACGTTTGTTTGAACAATATTCAAAATTATTTGTTAATAGTATTTATGAATAAAATTCTAGATACATTTCAAAATAAAAATTAAAATCCAATGTGACTAATTGTTAATAAATGTGACCGATTTAAAAATAAAGTTTGTGGAGCATCTGATTTATATGCCTGGAAGTGTTGTCCATCCATTGTAACGTTTACCGCACAACCGTATTCAATGTTAGCAAGCGTTTACTTGCTTGTTTCAGTTTCGAATTGTTGTATTTAGGCTGAGTATGTTTTGGCAAAATGTCTAGGTAAAGCTCACGCCAGGGGAGAAGTCACTGTCAGTAAGATTGAATACGGGCATAGTACTTGCCGCAGTTGCCAGAGTTAAAAAGGTCGACTAAGTCAAGAATGAACAATCACTTAATAAGAACTGTCCGTTGCTATAACCAAGATGCGTCATCCGATCCTGTCGCTTCTGCGACCCTAGTTGGTCTGGTTTAGACATCGATTTCATTGCTTTTGGACATGATTTCCTTTTTTATTTTGATTAGTTGATTACTTAGTTTGTTTGACTGTTTGTGCTGTACCTTTTGTATAGTGTTACTGGTGGTTTGTAGATATGTACAGAAAACAGAAAAAGACCGTGTACAAGAATTTTAGAATTTATATGTTCCTGGAGGTTAGGTCTGGGTATCTTTAAGCTGTTGATGATTAGGTTTTATTAAGAGCGGCATTGTTATTGCGTTGAATGTTAGGTTTGATTAACAGTCCTATTTTATTGACGTTGAAAGTTTAGTTTGATTAATTTTGATATTTTTGATTTTTAATAGTTTTAATATTTTTATATTGAAGAAAGCTAGGTTTTACTAGTTTGGCAATTTTTAGGTCTGAGGTTACGTTTGATTAGCATCGGTATGTTTAAGGTGTCCGGGGTTAGGTTTTAGTAATATGACATTTTTATGCTGTTTAAGGTTAGGTTGTAGTAGTTTGACAATTATGGTGTTGGAGTTAAGTTTTAGCAATTTGACAATTGTTATAGCGTTGAAAGTTAGGTTTGATTAACAGCGGCGTTTCTATGGTGTTGAAATTTGGGTTTATTAAATTTGACCTTTTTTATAGTGTTTGAGGTTGGGTTTTATAATTTTGAGGTTTTATTAATGTTAGTAATTTGACAATTTTGATGGTGATGGAAGTTAGGTTTCATTACTTTGACAACTTTTGAGACGTTCGGAGTTAAGCTTGACTATCAAAGACATTTTTAAAGTGTTGGAGGTTATTTTGTCTCAATGCTTCGCGTTTCAAAGTGAGATTGAGTAATTTTATGTTTTTTAGATTACCTAGTTAATAGTCAGTACTCGGCATTTGTAAATTAGTTTATGGCATTTTACCTTTTTTTTAGATTAATTTACTTTAATTTTATGAACTTTACGTTGAAATCAAGAATATAACAATATCATAATGTTACTGCTTACACTGGAACACAAACTAAAACCGAAAATCTGAAATTCCTTTTGGAGTTTCACTAACTTAATAACAAAATAGACTCTCTAGCTTTGAATTCGAAAATCTTGTTCTTTAAAATTTGAAGAGGGGCGATTATATTCCAGAACGTTTCAACCAACTATGTTGAGCCTGACATCATTATTACCCATAATAAAATTGTACCAAAATCTCTACTACCGACATCTCGTTTATTGTATTATAGGTACGCCTTGACCTAATTCAATTTGACCAAATAGCTGGCTGTAATTAAAATATCGATAATAGTAGGTTTTTGAAATTTTGAATTGGACACAAAGTTACACTGGCAATTATACTTTAGTGTCCCAATTTTAGAGAGTTTAGATACAATTTTCTCTCTTTGCAAAATTTATTCTATCGTTGACAGATTGCTTTATATAATCTGGACCAATTATAGATAGAATGACCCTTTTGCAGTATAAACAATTTATTATTTGTATGCAAACATTTTGATGCGTGTTGATTCGAAAAACTATTGTTAAACTCTTTTTTGGTTCAGAGTTGTTTTTCAACTTATTTATTTGTTAAATTTTGATTTGCGAACTGATAATAATAATTATTGTTAACTTTAAATTTTGCTTAAGATCAAAAAGTTTTTCAAGTAGATTTGCGTGACCCTTTAAAACATTTTTTAAAGTTGATTCTTCCCACTCGCGTAATGAAAGCAAATCTAACTTCCGAACTACACTATGAATGACTAAAATATTCCAATGAACGACCGTTTGAATCATTCTAATTGATTGAAGTTCGATTGTTACTATACCTGTCATATCAAATTACCTCTGCGGCGCTCCCGCTCAAATAGTCCGTAGTCCCTCTAGTGTTATGAATCAAGGAAATAAACTTACCCTCATAAGTTGGAAGATCAATTCTAGATAATGGAACCGAAGACATTTTAGTAGCATTATTTTTTTGCAAAAGTTTTGAAGTTTTTTTCTGAACAGGGTGTTTGTTCAGTAAGCTTATTCATTAAAAGTTGCGCTCTTGACACGCTAGAATCAAAGTTAGTTTCAAATGTTTCTCGTTTGGTAAGCTCGTCCTCTGCATTTTGGGAGGTACATTCGTCTGTTGCAACGAGTCACACTCATTAAATAATGGCAATTTATTTGTCTTTTTGTACTAGATCTTTGATGTATTTTGAAGACATGTTTTGTTTAAAAATAAAGAATCCCATTTTTAATGTAACAAAATAAAATTCTTTAATTTTTATAAAATAAAATAAATACCGTTATCGATCAAATAGAAATAGCACAAGTGGAAAACAAAAAATATTTTGAGATTTTATTATGCTCTTATTATTAGTGAGTAAATGCACCGATCTCACTTGAATGTATGATAGCCTTAGTGATCTTTCGACGCACTAAAAACTAGAAACTTAGTTGATCCAATGCATGTGGTTTGGCCTCTGTGGTTGGATTTATTTTCTAGTAATTTTGTTTAATTGGGTGCACACTCCATTTACGTCATCTTCGATTTTGTCTTCCTACTTTGATTGTTCTTGTCACCTATTTGACGTCTCAAAATATTTTCTTTTTAAAGTTTTAATTTTTAAAAACATTATCCTGCTCGAAGGACCATTGTTATACAGTTGACTGAATTTTATTTAATTTTGGTTTAATAATTATTTTGCGTATTCGATACTTGTACTCAGAAAATTGTTTATATTAGACTGCTGACAAATACACTGCAGATTGAATTAACATTACATTACATCTTTTATGTTCGGTCGGGAGATTATGACCTTTTAGCAGCCTGTCTTTAGAGCGTAAATTGCTAAACTAGAGCATTCCCTTGTATTATACTTGTTTATGCCGTCTCCATAGTAATACAAGTAATGATAGACCACTGCACCGCACCTACTTGAAGTTTTACACTTTTCAAATTATTTTTATTTTAAAATTATATATTAACTTAAACTTAGACCGGACATAAACTAACGTATGCATTTCGAGCTTGTGTTTTATAGCCCATTATCGTCTTAGCGCCTTCGGCTTTCTCCTCAGGCGCGAACGGAGTCTACGGGCTCTAAGACACTTAATTAAGCCCTTAATACATAATATACTATTAAATCACACACTTTTTTTAATACAAAAATATTAGTTTAATACAAAACTAAACAGGTAAACGGGAGAGTGTAAGTAGAGGGGGAAGTCGGGAGAGAGGTAAATTCGGAGGGTGAAGGTAAGTCGATTGGGGGGAGGGTGAATTCTTGGGTTGCTAAAAGACGAACGGATACTTCGGGTGGGGGATAAGTGAGTAGGTAGGTAATAAATCGAGAGTGGGAAGTTAATTCCGTGAATGTGGGTAAAAGTAAGTGAAGTCAAGTAGGGGGGCGGGTAGGTAAGTCGGGGATGATTTTTAAATATGGCGTCGAGTATCTACTTTAGCCATCAATAAAACTATTCGTTGGCTTAAAAGCTAGTGTGTATCATATTTCGTTGAGAAATTAGATATTATTCTAAAAGAATTGTTTTTCTATTTTCTTCTTATTACTTATATGTATACCAAAGGTACTTCTTGTGACGCTTATTTATGTAATTGGTCTGGTTGAAATATATCGCATCGTTAAGAAGATGAGACTTTTCGCAGATTCCTCCCCAATACGCAACAATGAAACTCGTAATAATGGGTGTAATTTTTTTTAAGAACTATTCGTGGCTACTTTTATGGTTAGCAAAATTAATATGGCAAAATTAAAACTAATATGGATATGGATTTTGATAAAACATGCTGAATTTGCATCTAGAATCAATACAAATAACTTTTGTTTCGATACTTTGTAATTTGGAAGACTCCCGCGACTTCTGTGTCACACGTAAAGTAAACCAAATCGCAAGTGCCAACTAAAGCCACCGAAATGAAAGAAATGAGGTGTTCGTCAAAAACATTTCATATCAGGCGACCGACCACTTTGTAACGATCCAAGGGATCAATAAGAAAAACACATAATATAGCAGATTACGATAATAAGTTTATTATACTAAGCACAACCTTAATTAAGGAACAATTGCGTTTTCTCTTTACAGCATAACTGGGTTGGATGACTTTTATATATTTTTTTTACAACATTCACATAAACAACTTCATAAATTATACAAATCCACCACAATCACAGCTTCTTCGCCTGGAAGTGGAGCGGAACGAGCCTTTGATCTCTACCATGTGCCTTTTCTTTCTCCCTTTAGAAGACGGCCTAGGTATACCCAGTTGTAAACCATTGTTTACGACATATTCATTAACATGTAATTATAACTTCAATATTTAATTATAAATTCAGTCTTTTAGAATGATGCGCACCGGCCGAATGCCCATGCATCAATCCCATTTGAATCGAACAATAAAATTTACCAAAGCCTATCTTAAGATAATATAACCATATTTTTACTAAGAAATACACATTAAACAAGCTAACTATATATATACAGTATGGTTTTATATTTATTGCATACAATTTAACATAGTATAAAACTTATATAGAAATACACAGTGAAGTTGGAGCCGTCATAACAAAAAGAATCAGTAGTAATTGAAGATCACTAGCATTGTTGAGGGCAAATATAATAAAAATGAAATCAACTATATTGTATCTGCACATTGTTTGAAAACACATAAATATATTTGGCAAGAACTATGTCGTTGCAACTTACGGCGACCGGTCACCAAAACTCAATAACCCAAAAACCCAGAGAAGTTTACAAGCGGGATGGTCTAGTAGTACCTTCAGTAAAAGAAAATATTATTGTATGTATCAAGCTTAGTATTGGAAAGATCGCGTTGTCGATTAAAGATCTGACCTGTCGTTGACAGTGATACCCATAAACCGGAAACCTCGATGTGTTACTACTGAATAGCTAGGACCGATCAGTACCACCATCCATCCATCAGTACCATAATCACCGGTAGTGTTATGGCAAAACATGCTCTCTGCCTTTTTCAAAATGCACTTTTCGGCATTAAATGGCCACAAATAAAGTATACTTTAAGTTGATCAAAGGATTTAGTTACTTTTACTTTAGTTACTTTTGAAAAATTACTTTTGAAAATCACTTTATACTATATTGATACATGCTAATTCAAAATTGTTTTTGCTTCTCCTGTAAAATCACAAAAATGGCATATAACATGTTTTGCCATAACACTACTACAATGTTATCTTCCCTTACATTAGCATAATGTAGCTCCAGAACTAGTGTCACCTTAAGTTGATCGGAGAAATTTGGGTATTTAGTAGGCGGTTAGGCCAAGTTAGAACAGTATTTCTCTTATCCAAAACCTAGTTTCCGGTTGTAACCCTAAAGAACATGAAGCACATCTCATCCGTACCCTTTTCACTCGTCTGGCAGAACTTAGCGTTTTAGTAAATGCAAGCAAATGTGTTCTGGGGGCATTAATAGTCATATTTTTAAGCTGCGAAGTTTCCGATTAAGCAGCCCGCACAGTTGCTGACCATGTCGCTGCTCTACGTGACTTCTGCTACTGTCCGTGGTCTCCAAAGATATTTGGGATGATCAATTTTTACAGACGTTTTCTATCTTCGGTAGCAGAATATCATGCTTCTCAATATTTAATACCACAACTGCAAGTTTGCGCAATTCTCTAGCTGTGCGCTGGATCTATATGTCATAAATTGGCACTATTAGTATACAAGACCAACTACAAGATCAAGATAAAAAAGAGGGAAGTTTTGCCTTGGACACTGAGAAATTACCTGAATTTTAACGCCAATGAATTTGTATTTAGAATCGTGCAAACCCTTGGAGATTTCCCGCTAGAGATAACTTTGGAAGGAGGGGTCTGAACACTTACCAAATACCCATTCCACAGATCTCTCTGATGATACCAGCTATGGTCTCTAGCCATGCAGTGGTGATACACACACACACACACACACACACACACAGTGAATTTCCTACGCATCGGTATTACTGTACTATATATTGGTTTCATAATGATCTAGGACAGCAAGGCTAATATGATGTTATTTTTTATTATTTTATCCTATGCATTTACACTAAAAACAAAAAATAAAATAGCATCAATTAGCCTTGCTGTCCTAGTTCAATATGAAATCAATAGTACATACTCTAAAGGTCGTTTGGGGTGAATTCTTTAATATAGGTTAACAGCACGCGCTTTTGTTTTATACCCCACCCGTTCTATTTCGGTGACTTGGAAAAACTTCACTTTAGCGTATAGCTGATAGGCGGCACTTAACCTAACCCAAAGTTAGTAAACGAGAAGTTGTCTCACGGTCACATCTAGCAGTTGAAGAAACGATTGCAAATGCATTATTCGACTATATTTTTATTTGGTACTTACCTTATTATTATGTATTAAGGCACAAAAATGTATAACGCACATAATTTGTTCGAGTTAAATAGTTCAATTAGAAAAGAGTATTACCGTTTTAATGCGACTAATAATGCAGGATATATTGGGCAGTGAAGGTCCACCAATGTCGTCATGTAGCCGTCTCGGTGTGCCCATTCCATTACTCTTTTCCGTGTCTGCTTCTAACATGCGTTGTATAGGGCAGTGAGGCAACTTCCCTTGACTTTGAACCTAACCCAACCTAACATACCATAACCTAACCTAATATTATCCAACATAACATAACCTAACCTAGCCTTTTCTTTTGGTAGTAATGCTTTATGCTTTTGAGACGGCAGTGTGGGACTCCAGTACCCTGTGTACCCACTAAAACCATCCTCCCTTCATGAGCCTTCCGGAATCTATCATTCTTGATATACATGAGAACGGCTCACTGTTTTTCTAATCTCTAGTTTATATCTTTCTACTGTCTTTCGGCTTCGATCCTTCTTTTGTCTTGTTCTTTGTGGGATATTACTTTTCTTATTAGAGCGCTTATTATAAAGGATTTTCTTTTATTTTCTGTCATTTTTCTTTGTTTATATTTTCTGTCCTTAGTTGCGTGTTTAGTTCCATTTCGGTTCGAATTCTTATTTCGTTCCATCTCTCGCACTATATAATTGTAATGTTCTATCGTATCTGTTTGGCCGCAGTAGACGCAATTTTTGTTTTCACTCTTGTTTATTTTAAATGTATAGCTCCTAAAAGAGCCGTGGCCCGACAGGAATTGTGTAAGAAAGTAGTCTGCTGTTCGGAATTCGCAGTTTACCCAACTTTCTATTTGCGGTATTAATTTTTTGGTCAATTGGGCTTTGTCAGTCGTATTTTCCCGCCTGTTTTGCCTGGTTTCTAGTGTTTCTTCCCTCGTTCCTTTTTGTCGTTCTTGCACATTTCCTGTTCCGCTTTCATATAGGTTCTTTCGCTCTAATATTAGAAAGTCCATTAGTGTTATTTCGGATATTACTTGTGCCGCTGCAGAAGAGATTGTTCTGTATGCCGATATAATTCTAATTATAGCTCTACGTTGTGAGCTTTGCGACATGTCTCTATATTTTCAAAAATGTAATACGTTATACCAAGTAGGTGTACTGTATAATAGTATAGATTGAGTTACACTATACAATAGTCTCCTCTTTTGAGAACTTGGTCCTTTTGTGTTATTCCTCAATTTAGAGAATAAGTGCGGCTGTTCTGGTATTTGCTTTCCTTACTACTTGTTTTATATTTTCCCCATGCGTGCAGATATACGTCTAGATAGTTTATCGTTTTTATCGGTATTATATCGGTATCATATTGTAGCTTAAATTTTATCTATATTGTCTTATTTTGTTGAGTAAGAGTTAGGACTCCGTCGTACACTATGTTCTATAGTGTTGGTCCGAGAACTAACCTGTGCGGTGCTCCCACCGATTTGTCTACTATATTCTTAGTTCCTACACATATTTTTCTATTACTGAGATAGCTCTCGATCAGTTTTCTTAGGTATTTTGTAATTTCTTTATTTTCTAGTGCTTACATGATGTGACTGTCACATGATTCCCATGTGACTGAGTTAAATGCGTTTCGGTCGTCCAAGGTTACCAGCCGAATACAATCTTACCTATATTACATTATATATAATAATATTACTTAACCTAACCTAACCTAACCTTTTTTATAGAGGGGAAATCATCATAAGAGTTTACCCGTACGCACTATCATTTAGGACTCCTACCTACTAAAATACTTTCTCTTCGCCGCGAACGATCCCCGGAAATCGCCTAACGGCATACCATCGCCAGCACCTACCTTGTTACTGCCTTCTATATGCCAATCTTTGCCTAGCCCTCTCCTCTTCTTCCCTAGTTCGAACCACCGTTCTTATAAAATAAAATCATAATTCCCACTATATTTTCTCTTGTTATGTTAAGCCATAATTCTTTGTCTATCTCTTACAAATCTACCGCAGTATAGCACAGCATGTTCCGTAGTGTCTGTCTCGTTACAGTCATACATGCGTCGTTTTCAGATTCTATATGTATATGCGCGAAAAGTATCCCGAAGTCTCCTGTAGTTTTCTATTGTCTCTAAATATTATCGTTTCGGTTTTTTTCTGGTGCCAGCTGTAGATCATTTTTTCAACCAGAGATCAAGATCATCTAATGCTCTATTTGTAAACCTAACCTAACATAACCTACCCTAATCTAACATTACGTAACCTAACCTAGACGGACCTACATTCCATTAAATTCAACGCGTTTTTTCTTGAAGTTATATTTATTTATTCTAAAGGAACCAGAACAAATGATTTAAATGCGAAAATCATATACAACTTCAAAAGTGCTGAAGTCTAACTTTCGACAATGCCGACGCCACAAGTACTCGCACGTTGCATCCATAAAACCAGTCCTTAACCGGCCGCCAAGTCGACTCAATCCTCCGTGTATGTTCCTGTAGACTTAACATGGGATATAGAAATTGATATATCTTTTGAACAATCGGCCTGCGGGTGATAACTCGAAAGACTTTCTTGACTAGCTCGACGTGATTAGTCTAACGCGGTGTAGCACTGCCTCCTAGCGTCTGTACGCTAAAGTAAAGTCAAGTCGTTGTTTGTATTGACACTATCTACAACAACAAGCCCTAGCATGTTTTATCTACGGTTCAAATATCTACAATCGTCTTTATTTTACCATTGAAGCAAGGACATACGTCGGGTTTCTATTTTCTATTTAATACGTCCGCCTAGCAGTGATTCAAGTTTAACTCTTAATAGAAAAATTATACACAGATTCTAAATTGAACTTAAAATTAGAGTGTTTAGACAATTAAGGATACACGAACGTGGCTGTCTAAAATGATGTAAAGTTGAACAGGAAATTGTAAGTTGAAATCAATTGCATGAGTTGTTTTTCTCAGCGTTAATTCTTAACGACTTGAAAGGACTTAGTCATTTGTGTATGTATTTACATTATGTAACGTAACGTAATGTAATGTACATATGTAACTTCATGTAAAAAGCTATCAACATGTTTTCATCCATCTAATCTATTGGAATATAGCTTTTTTGTATAACTTTTTCCAGCGATACGTAGGCGAAGGGGGACGCTGCAGATATAGATGAAAATCACTAGGGAAGACCATTATTAAAGAAAATAGAGCCGTTGCCCAGTGCTTAGTATGCATTTCTCCGATATGAGATGATATGCCTGTCTCTTCTGATCTATTAAATCCCCTTAGCTTATAGTAACATAATTTAAGGCGATTTGCACGTCTTGAAAGCTTTGATCCTTAGACTTTCCTCCAGGGTGGAAAGAAGCATAAAGAAAGCTTTTTTTAACAAGTTTAATACTTTACATTTTTAAACAGCCGAAGCTCTCATATTTTAGTGGATTTTATAAAACTTGATAACGATTCTTTAAAACCGTTTACTATTACTCAAGATGTCAGAAGTAACACGGTTCAGTGGAAACACAAAATTCCTTTCGTGGTACATTTTTTACTTCGCTTCACAATTCACCCTCACACGCAGCAAGCGGAACTATTTTCCCATGATTGAAATAAAGACGAATCAATTGTCTCTCTCTCCTTGAAGGGTTCCCTTAAAGGTTATAACACGAGATGTATAGGGTTACATGTGGGGCCCCTTCTTCTTTTGTAGACACAGGTCATTATTAGGACCAGCGGTTATATGAATTTTCTTGAATTAAAATTGCTGGTGGTAGTTGAGAGGGGCAAAGAAATGTATTCAAATTAGAAAATTATTAGGGATCGGGTTACAAACCTTTTTTTGCATCAATGAATTTACATGTGGGTGGCTTAAATACAGTCATTTGTTAAAAACCGTGGGTAGATATTTCAGAACCCACTTTTAATTTGAATTATTCACGTTCCTTGAATGATTTTATTTGGTTTTATGAAAAGAAACTTTTCGAATTTATTATTCAATTTATATTACTTATTTTAACCAAATTTTATTTTATTATTTATTTATGCCTGAAGTGAAGCTTGTGAAACACCAAAATGTTGTTATTCTTGTCCTCAAATCCCAAAAATTAACACATACAGAAAATTTCATCCAAGAAGAGTTGTTTGACATAAAACGTACTTAAAATGTTTCCAATTTAATCCGTAAAGTGGATTCAAATCCGTTCAAATAATTCCTGAAGCGAGTGCATTTTAAGTACCATTTAAACTCGGTGCACGTCAAGCTTATTTTCTAAAAAGGACTAGGAAAAATCCGAGTTGGATAGAGTTGACGTGTATAGCTACTTTCTTTACTTTGTAAAAGTTGAACTGCATGCATGGACTGATGCTAAAATCTTTCTTGCAGTTAGTAGTAAGAAGTGCAGGTTTTAGCTTAGAAATAAAATTTACAGTTGAAGTCTTCTCCATGATAAAGATCTACTTTTGCAATTTCGAAATTGGTTTTCCTGTGCACTGATATTTCATTTTAAAGTTCTTCTGAAGTTATAAAGGTTACTTTCTTTATAAAGGTTATTTTCTATTTAATAAAATGCATGGATAGTTCCCTCAAACTCTATTACTGTAAGTATAAAGTTGAGAACAATGCTTGTACACCTAAAAAAAGAATATGAAATTTTCATCTTTTACTGCCAGATAAGAAAATAGGTTTAAGTTCCTGGTAGCAGCCAAGAAGTAGAATGGTTTTATTATATGAGTCAATACCATAAAATGGCCAGTGTAGAAATGGATAAATAAAAAAACATAAATAATAGTAATTAGCTAGGTATAGGATTTCTATGCATTTGCATGTTTTTTCTGTTTATAGCAAAATATGCAGAGTTATATTTCTACATGTTTAAGCCACATATGAATCACATATGTCAATTTGAAAGTGCATATAAATGCATATTTAGGTGTATTTTATAAATGCATGCATATTTTAGCATTTTTGAACGAGTGTGCATATTTTACCACTTTTTGAGCGTTTTACATTCTCTAATTATGAAATTTCTAATATTTTTTAAATAATTTAAACATTTTAAACAACCGACCAAGAGCGGCTTAGTTGAGTCTAGGGGAAACCCATAATTTAAGCTTATTGTTAAATACTAGGCTTTAAAATATTTTACTGCCTTAACCATCTGTGTACTTGTTAATATTTTCTAAGAAAGAAAAAGTTTCAACTAAAATTTAAATACTTACATCCTGCGGTATTGTGATAAATAGGTATTAGGAAATTCCAAAGACCCTTTGACAACTTCCTGTTCATAGAAAAATTTGCCTGTACTTTTGTTTCCTAATCTTGTAATCTTTCAATTAAGACAGTTCAGAAATTGCAAACTGCATTTCAGTTTGAAATTTTAGAGTGTAAAGATGAGTAAAGAAAAACGGTCTGTGTCTGTTACACTTCGAAGTTATGTTAAGGAATTCAGTGTTCTTACAACTGACGATAAGGTGTTGTATTCTACAGTGTGCGACGATAAAGTGACTGCAACGAAACGCTTTCAAGTTACACAACATTTGAACACGGTTCGACATCAAAAGTGTGTTGCCCTGAATTCAAAAAAACCAACATTGTTACCGGGGTACCTTAATAATTCGCGCGGTGAGTCCAGCAAATCGACCGAATTTAATAAAAAACTATGTAGTGCATTAGTGGCTGCAGATATCCCGTTAAGTAAAATTAGTCACTCAGCATTTCGTAATTTTCTGGAAGAAATTTCAAAAATGACAATACCCGAAGAGTCTACACTCAGGAAAAATTATTTCCCTCGTTTATACGAAGAGACCATAAAATCAATTAGAAAACATGTAGCGAATAACTACATATGGGTTTCCATTGACGAATCTACTGACACTACTGGAAGGTGCGTAGAAACTCCATTTCCTTCGTTTTGTTAGTAAAATTTAACTAATTAAAGGCAGCAGAGCAATTTACGGATGTTTTATTTTCTATTTTGTTCGTTACATATTTAATCACAACAATATTTTTGCTTGATTAAAATATATTTTTTTTTAAATAACTGTTTTGTGCTAATTGTTTGTAACCAACTAATTATGTAGTTCGATAAAATAAAAATCAAATTTTTGTTTTCAGATACGTGACTAACGTTATAATTGGCGTTTTAGATTCGGATAATTCCAAATCCTATCTATTAGCAATGGGCGTTTTCAAGAGCACCAATAATTGTTCTGTGGCAAAATTGTTTAATGATTCGATGGCTATTTTCTGGCCGGACGGCATACAGTACAATAAAGTACTCCTGTTGGTCACCGACGCGGCACCGTACACCGTACAAAAAATGATCCACTTAACTTGTCTTGCCCATGCAATGCATAGGGTTGCGGAAAAAGTGCGGGAAATATATCCTAACGTAAACTCTATAATTTCAGATGTAAAAAAAATTGTTTGTAAAGTTCCATATCGCATACAAATATTTAGGGAAACTGCTCAAGAAGTGCCTCTCCTACCTGAGCCTGTAATAACAAGGTGGGGTACTAGGCTTTCTGCAGCAGAACATTATGCAACTTATTTTGATATTATTAAAGCATTTGTAAATAAACTTAATAAACACGATGCACTATGCATACAAAGCGCACAGGATGCTTTTAATACTAAGGAGGTGAGGGCAGAATTATTGTTTGTTTTGACAAATTTTGTGCGTTTAGCTAAAGTAATTCAGAAATTAGAAAGTCAGAGAAATTCATTAGATGAATCTCTTGAGAATGTAAAATGTTATAGACAAAAATCCTGGTTTTCAATTAATATCATAAACGATGCATTATCTGGCCAAGACATTTTACACGAGCTAAAACATCATTCGCTTGTAGAATTAAGCAATTTTAAGTATGCCCCAATTATGTCTGTCTTGCAATGTGGAACGGAGTTTCTCAAAATATAAAACAATACTTAGGGATAATAGGCATATGTTTACTTTTAAAAATTTAAAAATGTACGTCATTGTGAACTGTAACGCTCTATGTTTAGAAAATTAATTAATTAAATTATTCCATAGGATGTCTAATTAAAATAATTTCTGTAAATAAAATGTAAATAACGCTAAACAGGTGTTTTTTTAATAATGAAAGTGCATATATTTATTAAAAGTTTCTAATAAACGCATATTTCAAGATTTTTAAGTGCATATTTCACGTTTTTATAGTGCATAAGTGCATGCATATCTCAGCATTTTTAAGTGCATACAAATCCTATACCTAGTAATTACCATCAAAAAAAAGTTTTAGTAATATATGGAATAGTTGACAAAAATTGAAAATGCAAATAACAGCTGCCATCCAATTTATCGCATTAACTCAGTATCAACTAATAAAGCATTTATAGTAGAGCGCAATGATTTTAATTCAACTTCTCATGGTTGATGAATAAATCGCTTATGTTACAGAAATTTATGTGACAGCAATCTTCACTCTTCATGAAGGTGCTTACATCAGTGTAGTTGCACTGGTAAGACTTAAAAATTGAATTAAAGTTATACTAAGTCTTTCACCTGTTTGATATACGGTGTGTTTGTTTTAATCCACATATATAAGTTTTTTATAATTTTATTAGAATTGTATGAGTTTTCGGCATTAGAATGCAACCGTAACATATAATTAAAGTCATAGCCATAAGCAATACATGGTTTCGTAAATATGATGTAATAAAAATTAAAATTCTATAAATATTATATTAAAAAATACTGTTTAATTATATTTATTTTATTTTGATTAAATTGTATTTGTTAGTTTGATTAAATTGTCTTTCTGTTGCATTTTGGAGATATGTTTCTTATACTTACTTATTTACTTTCTTAAAGCTCTTATCTAGAAGTGAAGTTACTAACAACTCAAACCATCAAGATCAAGAAATTTGGAAATACCCAATATTAATATTTTGATTAAGTATCTGTAGTTAAAAACATTACTTCGTATTTTATAATATTCCATTTTGTCAAAGTTTTAATACAGTAAGGAAGAGAATATATGGATCCATCTTTCTTATTTCAGATTATTAGTGATGTATTCTTTGATATGACTATTTTAAACAGAATGAAAATATGTTAAATTGAAAAATTCTTCATGCTACTTGTATGTTACAGTCAGTCTGTTTGTGTAGATCTCAGACAGTTATTTAGACTCTAGAATTAAGGTCCCACTATTAGGCGCCAAAAATATACATGATCCTGTTACCCACAAAATGGGGACCGCTTATTGGGAAACGATAACAACCTTTAACGGCAGTTAAATCTGTCGGCTGCCAGCTAACTAGTGTGAGGTCGTCGTGGGTCTCACAAGAGGTTTTCTGTAATGGGCGCCCAGAGTCGAAAATAGCTCCAGTATTTGCCGACAAAATCTGAAAAGAACAACACATTTGCGACTACTACCAATGTGGTCGACTTTTCCCAATAATGGCTCGTCGATGGCAGAAAATATAAACCCCAAATACCACACATATAAATAATAAGTATTCAAGTAGGATATATGTTTTATTATATTACATAAAATGACGCTATATGTTTTATTATCAATTACACAAATTATCAGGTAAAACAGTTAAAACAAATCATTCAAGTGTAGTTATATTTTGATCAAGGATAAATATCCATGGCAAAAATTAAGGGTAGGTTATTGATTTCTATACACATTTGAACGGGACGAGAAGTCATGCGAGCGCGATTACTTACTCTAAATCTGAATTAACTTCAAGTCTCAAAAATGTAACTGGCATGGTAAATTAAATGGTTAATTAATTAAATGGTGGTATGTAGATTGCGCAATCTTTAACCTCAGAATTTTAATTGTTCGACAATTACGGAGCAAAGGTTATACGTTCACACACTCGCAAATATTTCTAACAAGGTAAACTGATAATATAATATAGGTATACGCAATAGATACATTGATATAAGTGCTACGCGCACACTGGGGAAAAACCATTTAACACACAAAATTATAATACACAAATATACAGTAACGTTTTATATTTACAATAAAGGATTGTCAAACGTTAATGCTGTTATGAATAGTTGCTACAATATAAGTGACTCACGATAATAGGTGTGTGTTCTTCAAAGCTGGATAGGAACGCCATCAACTAGGTAACTGTACGCCGACAAGAAGCTGAACGTAGTGGTGTTTTAACAACCCAAATATACAACGTAGTGTATGAAGTTATGGTAAGATAACCAGGAAAGTGAACAAGAAACAAACAAAACCGCAACAAACAAAATCAAATTACCAGAATGCACCAAGCAAACATTTTATAAATGCCTTAGATACAAGGTGATCTTATAAAATAGTTATACTGCTCCCAAACGCGGCTAACGTCGATTAAATATCGAATCCTGTCAAAGAATTAGTATAATTATAAAGTATAAGAGACTGAATGTAAAGAAAAATTAAAGCAATACGAACCTACCAGAACGTGCTTCTAACCTCCAAAAAAGAATTAGTGGGAAACCTTTCGGTTACCAATAAAATTGGAAATCATGACCAAAAATTAAATATCGATCTGCACAAATGCAATTCCCATTTCACAATATAAAGGGGAAATCAATTTCACGGGGATGCTACTAAAACATTCTTTTTAAAGAATTTGCTTGACACGAACGAACAAAAGTGTCAGTATCAAAAAGGAAGTTAGTTCCAAACTAAAATGGCAACTAAACGGAGAGAGAATGTGAAAATCCCTAACGCTGTACAATATAACACAAAAGTATAGCTATACAGTAACAATCCTTCTTCAATGCACCATGACTGGACGCCAAGTAGTGTGACATCAGCTCTTACTAAATTATAATACAAATGGCGGCAAAAATATGTAACACCAAAAACTCGGATTATTTAAATAACTTTCTATACTTATTTTAGAATGATGTTTAAGCACCTGACGTGGCTTATGTTTCAAAAAGATATCTCATAGCTTTATTGACAAAGTACTTCCAGGTTATAGGTTATAGGATTACTGATTTCGGATCTATGCAAGCATAATAATTAAGGAGGATACAGCGAAATGTAAAAATGTAGAGAATGACGTGAAATTTAAACCTCGAGTTCTTTGACACTTATTCTATTCGGTAACTTTTTTTTATAATCTTCTTGTGTACCATTACCGAGAAAAATGGAAAATAAAATCCAGAATTTAACATGGGCTCTTATGGAGACCATCTAACCTTTAGCCGTTTTAACGAAAAATTATGATGAAGAAATGTAGGGAATCTGATAAAAAACTAAAATGACATACTCTCATATTCGAAGAACAATGCTGCCCAATATTTTTGAAATCTTGTGTCTAGTTAATGCACAATAATAATTTAAAGTAAACGAAACAAGAATTTTTCACGACATATGTGGAAAGACAGCAGAGATGTGACAACACCTCATAGCGCGCGACAATTCAAATAACAGAACAGAAAGATGACATATAATGACTGTTATAATAATCTACATTTTATTGTATTAACTAATAATCATATATTTTATTAATCAAATTATGTTGAACAATTCAGTCTCTGCGTTAATAATATCAGAATACAAATGTTAATTCGACGGAAATATTGCAAAATGTAAAATTACCTTTTGCAATGTGATGATAAATACATGATAAATACAATTTATCATCACAATCAGAATATCCACGAAATCAGTAATACAAACACACTAATTTTAAAAATATATGTATTAAACCTCAACAACTTTTTATATATTTCTTGTATCTGCTTAGCAGATTGTAATCTTTAGACTATACAAAAGTTAAAAAATAGAATATTCCCATCTGTAATTATGCATACAAAATTGCAAAACATTCAACATATTTCCACTTATATTTTGGGTTTGACATTTGGAGGTTAGGATGTCAATCGAAAGCTGAAACCTAACACTGCTACCAACGAAATCGATTGATTTCTTTGAGGTGTTGCCACGATTCTTAACCTTTTTACATTTATATTTACACTTTCAACAATTAAACAAATGCACTCCAATCGACTTAAATTATTTTAATATATACAAATAATTAATAAATGCATTATAGGCATTCATAATAAAATGATTTTGTTCAGTTTTAAGAATGTTAATTTATTTTTTTATCGATGGGTATTTCTTGTTAGAGCCTATGTAAAAGCATAGGAGATATCCCCTTGCCCTTCACCCCGCAAAGATCCGCTGTAACCTCCTTAATTAATACAAAAATAACATGATGAAGACCGCACAATTGTTAAAAGATTTGAGAATCATTTTATTCCGTTGCCATAGAACAGTCTAAATTGACTTATTCTCAGAGCCAATAGGGATTTACAATGCACTGAATTCTTAATAGCACAGGAACTATTAACTATCTTTCACAAATTGTTTCAGAAAAATAATTATAAGTGTTGACATTATATCTGACCTAAGTTAACCAGGATCAAGAGAAGATCGATCACTTCCCTATGTTTTCGTACTAACTGGATCTTATTTACGTCATTAAACTAATTATTAAACAATTGGAACTGAATTGACTAACAAAACAAATTACGTTCTTGGGTATGTAAGATTATAGTAGAATCTATCCGATCCTGTATTTAACTCGAATTGTTTAAATTTAACATACTTCTGAATTCCGAACCCATTTAAACCACCACAACGAACTTGGATCAATAGACCTTGAACGGTACGGTAGGAAGATCTCCGGTAGTCTGTACTTTGGTTAAACTTGTTTAACTTTTGCAAATATTTAAAACTTCAGATACATTTCAAACATTCTACCACATAATTGACTTAAAACATCACTTCATATCTTCAACCGGGTGCCTGAGCGTATCATTCGAAAGACCCTCGTGGACTCTTTACATAGCTCAAATTGTTTCAATTTTACAGATTTTTTAAACTTCAAACATATTTAAACAACCACAACTAAAATGGTTTAAAATTCAACGCGCTCCCTTGTATGCATGACCGTGCCATATCGATAACTATTTTGCCTATCAATACTCTCGCACCCGAATATTACAAGAGAGAAGAAAACAACCTCGATAACACTTAGCGAACGAAGGAAGAGATGTCTGTCGAAACTTCTGAAACATTGTTATGATATTAAGCTCAACAATGGTAAATAAACTAAAAATCACAAGGGTACACTGACACGAAATACATTATCTTATATACAAATGAAGTTGTAAATAAAACCAAAATCAGCTTAATATTATGTTTATTGTAATAATAAAAAAATGCACGAATTGGGTTCTTGGTAGTTTTGCTTTCAATTATGAACTGCCGCCTACACAATTCGCATTTTACTGACCTTATGGTTCTATTGGTGACCTTATCGTGTCACAATGTGCACCACTACAAGCAGACAATGAGACACAAAGTATTTAAAAAAATTATTTAACATGAGTCAGCTATTAACGATAGCTGAGTGCATAGACGTAACTAGGTCTAGATCTTGGGGGGGGGGGGGTTGAAGAAAATGTGTGCATCTACATACCCTATACTTCATTAGGAAATCGAATATAGGGAATAACCCAAGCTTTGAAATCACTCCTTACTTAAAATTACTATTTCTTTTTTATCATTATTGTTATGAGTTTATCAATATCCGGAAAATTGCGAAAAAAATTAGATTTAGACCCTTTTTTAAAAAAATATTATTTAAATGATTACAATCTTTAACAATTTTTAAAATAAATGTACGCGTGCTAATATTTCTTCGTAGCTCAGTTAGTTGAGGCGTGGTGATAATATGCCAAAGTCGCTGCCACTCCAGGTTTGATTCCAGCTGGCAGGCAACTTTATTAAATTTTTTCAAAATACAAATTTAAAACAATTTTTCTTCCCGAAAATATTTTCCACATAATCTAAAAATTGCAATTCTATCCGCAATATTGCACACGACTAAAAATCAGAATGCCATTTGAAAATCAAGTGAAAGATTAAGTAAAAAATGATGATCTTGTTGCATTGACGACCTGACTAAGTTGTTAAGTACTTAATTACAAAATTAGTGAAAATTCAATTACAGCCAATCTCGGTGGATTAGTGGTTGCATGTTTGCTTCATAATCGCAGGTTCGGTCCCCGGCCGAGCTGGTAATTTTTCATGGCGGAGAAAAATTAAAAACATGCCTTCTCGGATAGGAAGTAAAACTGTAGGTCCCGTCAATGCGATGTTCGGCACGTTAAAAATCCCTACTGGACGTGGAATTCGCACAGATTTGGCTAAATTCTAGTAGGGTCGGCCAAATGATCATAGCAATCGGTGCAATGCGTACGAAGGATGCTCCGCCATCCTGATTCTTCGTCCAAAAATAAAGAAAATAAAAAGATTTAATTACATAATTATAGTGCGTCCGCAAACCATGCGAAGTAATAAATTAAACTGACAGCCAGGTAAGCACATTTTTCTGACAACCGCAACGGTTTTCTATTGTCATTTGCTACTTAAAACCGTAAATTCTGCTGTTATTATAAGCAGCCGCAAAATGCTACTCAAATGACAATAGAAAACCCTTGTGGTAATCCGCTTATCTGACTGTCAGTTTAATTTATTACTTCGCATGGTTTGCGGACGGACTATAGGGGATATAAGTAATTAAATTTGTGAACTATGGTGTTTAGGAAAATGGTTGAAAAAATTACTTTTAACCAAAAAAATAAATAATAAATATTGATTAATTTTAAAATAAATGTTCCAGATTTCTCAAAAAGAAAAAGTGTCTTCTCAAAATTTTTGTGTGGAGGATAGCAACTTTGGTTTATTACCGTCCCCCGCTTTTAGCTACTGAGCTACTAAAAATATTATTGCCGGCGAGTATCACATTTATCTTAAAAGTAGGTTATACTTATTTGACTGATTTTTCTTTAAAACAAAATTTGAAGATAATGTTTTTCTCCCATTTTAAGGATATAAGTACTGTTTAAACTTATGATCAGAATGATAGTACTAATTGAATTACTTGGGGAGATTTTCCAAAGGATTTTTTAAAAGTACGCCTTAATCCGTATAGTTATTCAATTTCCCAATATGACATTTTCAATGCATTTCAAAATTTGATGATTTTTCAAATTCTTTAAAATTTTATATTTTTAATTGGCAATGTTTAGTAAGAGTAAATTTCTATGCAACTTTTAAATGTAAATATAAATAGTTAACTCTACATCATACTTTTATGAATCTTAAAATATAAGCTGTTCTTGTAGACATTACAGTTAGTTATAAAACATTAGAAATACGTAGTAATAATTGATTGAACAATAATTTACTTTTGGAAAATAATTCTTTTTGTGAGATAGATCTTTTAATTTTAACAACGATTTGGTGATGTACCGAATGCAGAGGTTTTCTGTTTAGAAGGATTTTCGATTATATTATCACCTGTTAGAATTATCCCAGAATTTACGTAACTGAAGTTATTATTTCATACTTATTTAAATGTTCATCAAAATTATTTCGTAACATTTATTTCTGATAATCTAAAATATGAAGTTTACTTATTAAGCTTTTTCTTTAAGACGCCGAGTAAACTAATTAGAAAAGATTTTGAGAATGCTATACTATCTTATTCTATTAACTCATTACTTGTCTCAACGTGGGGTCAGTCATACTTATCTTTCATCATTAGTTTCTTATTGTTTCATTATTATCTAATTTCGTTAAATCAAGAAACAAAGGCTATTTGCTGGTTTTTTTCATTTATTTTAATTTACCGCTTTTCTGGTTATTTATATTTGCTATTTTATTACAAAACTAAATACAAAAAATGTCTGGCTCGAATCCATTTTGGGGGGGGGGGCTACTTTTTGGTTTAGGGGGGCTTAGCCCCCATCTAGTTACGTCTATGGCTTAGAGGTAGAGAGATAGAGAGGGGTGTGGTTTATAAAGGGTGTGGTTTGGAGAGGGGGCAAGTAGAGAGGAGTGTGGCTTATTAAGGGTGTGGTTTGGAGAAAAGAAAGGAGGTCAATGACAGTTCAAGGTTGTGTGGCTCCACAGTACTCATTCTTACCCTACTGACCTATTTTGAATCTTGTTTAAGATAATCTAGAGAAAAATTATAAATTCAATATGTTAAATAATATTTTATATGTTAATAATCATTGGAAATACGTTAACTGGGAATACAAAAGAAATTTACTTCTGAAAGTGTGTCCTATTTATGTATTGAAGAGAGGAGGAAAGTTTATATATAGAGAGTTTACAGAATCCAGCATATAGACGGACTTGGCTGATACTTGACCAGCATATGGCTGATCTACAAAACGAAAGGAATAGACTGAAAAGCAGCGTCAGCTTAACTAGAGAATTTCAGTGTAAAGAAATTGTTTAAAATAGCAGAGCAAAGTGAGTGCGCAAGCAGTCATCAAATGCATATTTAAAAGGATACGAAATCACTTACTTCATAATCATTTAATAAGTTAGTAGATTAGTAATATCATTAAAATTTGTTCGGTAAACTCTACAAGCCTTTTCGTAATTAATAATTTTCCTAAACTAGAATTCAAAACATTCATAAAGAAATAAAATAATAGAATTCCAATACTTACCGGTGCAAAAAGTTATAAAATACTTCAGGAACTTAATAATTCTTATTTAAATAAATCAAATTAGGAGTTAGTAAAGATTATTTCAGATCTATTGGAATTAAGATTTGAAATCAATTTAGAAGGAAAGCGAACACCGGTATTCTGGAGGAGGTTTTATATCTTAATTCTTCTAACAGCTGATAACATAAAGAAATCAACAAATACAGAAACGATTCAAATAACAAGAGGTAAATTTGAAAATATCAGAATGTCATATTTATATCATAAAAAGGTGAATAGAAAGGTGAACAGCAAGGTATAGTAATAAAATTTTTATAATCTATTCACCACAATAGATTGACGTTCTTTTGACTCATTATCGATACTTATGAGAAAAATCTATCAAATGTTTAAACTATCGACCAAAAACGAAATTATTGAGTACACTAGAAATGATCTTATCATATTCATAAATCTTCTACTTCAAATCACTAGTGACTTAAAATTCTATAAAAGGTAGGTTTAAACTTCCTGGATGTAGCAAGCAACACGTCTTCTATTAAAAAGATAAGGAACGTTCTCCCAAGGATGTGAAATAAAATTAGAATATCTCTAGCAATTAATTAAACACCTAGAAAAGAAATTTCGAATCCAAAATTAACATCGTTATTACAACATCTCTATGCCACTATATCATTTCAATTAAACTGTAACACGTACCGAAGCATGGCGCGTTAAGCGCGTAGAATCCGTCATCTTTTCTCTCTCATTCGATGTTAACAGGCATTTCGGGTAGGCATGCATTTCAAATATAATACTCTCCTTATCCGTCTTTGTCCATCACCATCATCGTCATCGCAGTGTTGTGGTTTAAAACTTTTGATGCCATGTGGTTGGTATTAATTAAAAATAGGTTAAAGGCCTGTTGTTAATTAAAAAGATAATGAGGTCTCTCGGGAAAATTTCGGTGCCGCGGAATTGACTTGTGAGAAATCAAGAAATAAATTTGACTAATTTAAATTATTTAAATGCCCGAGTTGGTCCGGAGAGAGAGAGCATAACTTTTTGGTTTTAATTTTGTTAATTTTCTTGTTTCCTGATTTTCCTTCTTGTTATTATTCTTGTCGAGTGATGGTTTATTTTGTAGCCGACGACAACCTCTGAGCCACACGTTGTCAAAATGTCTATTTAGGAGCGACTTTTATTATTCCTTTAAAATATAACACTTCGTTGCATAGTCACTCGTTAACAAGTCTGATGTTTCCGATAAAACGCGTTTGAGAATTTACATTTGGATACCCATAGTTAGTATCTAGGATAGTAAGATACTTCTAGTCTAAACTTGAATTGATTTTGTTTGCGTTTAAAATTAATTACGGCCGATCGCTTCGCATCATTAAAATTC
Source organism: Agrypnus murinus (assembly GCA_929113105.1). Classification (NCBI taxonomy): domain Eukaryota; kingdom Metazoa; phylum Arthropoda; class Insecta; order Coleoptera; family Elateridae; genus Agrypnus; species Agrypnus murinus. The sequence goes on from OV816028.1 coordinate 152,117,917, forward strand.
TTGTATGTCATTAACTATTTTATGGTGTGCATAAAAATGATATCATTATCTCGTCTTGTTATCCTGTATTCTCTGCAGTCCTCTAATAATAATACAGAGAGGACCAAGTCTTTAAGAAAACAAACTTCTCACATTTCCTATTCAAGCTAAGAATTTCTCATTTTTGTTCTTTACACACATAACGTACACGCATACAATGCAATTCGGTTCGGTAACACAAGGCAAACACATGTTCTTTTTTCTTTCACCCTAGAGGTAAAGCATGTCGTTATATCCTACTTTATTTCTAAAAGAAAGAATAAGAGAAAACAAGCCGCCCCGAAACCTTTGTGTTAGATTGGTATACAACTTTATACTTTTTGCCTTTTTGGGTGACAATTTTGCAAACACATAATGTTTGCCATCTTCATTTGTAGTGTTAAGAGCGCAAGATGAGAACGTGTATAAAAACTTTTTTGATAATCACTTAAAAGAAGTTAAGAATGAGGACAAATTTGGCACACGTTTGTTAGCCGCTTTTTAGCTTCATTTTCTATTATGTCTTCTTTTATTGCAAAGGAATCTTTTGAAAAAAATAAGTTCTTGTAATATGATACTTGACGTTATAGAATAATAACAGGAATTTTGCTTTGAACTGAAACCTACTGAAACGAATGATTCAACTTGACGTATTGCTGTTTATACAATAAACTTTGCTTATTAGTGTTTTGAATTGTTTGCGTTTACCTCTCATATTATTTCTTCAAAGTAATTCTTTTCAACCCTATAAATCCTCTCATACAGTTTAGACAAGCTAATAGCAACATATTTAATATTTAGTAGTGGGAGAGTTAATAAAATTAATAAGCAAAATTGCTATCGATTAAATTAAGGGTTATCTACTAAGTTGTCAACATTCAGAAATCAACTGCATTGGCCTACTAGAATTTACGGCCGACTCTTGAAGAATGCACAGCCCTAACGTCGTATTTACACAGGACCAATGGTTTTACCTTGTTATCCGAAAAGAGAATTTTCTCCAGACGCACGAATATGACATAATATCAAATTATTTTGTATAAAAGGTATGCCATTTAGGGCCTGTTACTGCTTGCTCACCATAGCAATTGCACAACAAATAATAACTTTTTTGTACTAGTACAAAAAGTAACTTGATGTTGCGCGGAACTTGTTATTTTTCACGGTAAGTAGCTGTATAATAACTTTTTATACCAGCAATACCAAATAAATAGAAATATTCAATAGTTAAAAAACAAAAAACAAGTCGCCCATCAAAAAGTCTTTAAATTTCCAATAAAATGGAAGGGGGGACTACACATTTTTAAATATATCTTAATTGTACAAACTGTAAAATTATCCACCTTTGGCTTGGGAACAAGAATTCAATATCAGATGGTAGCAAGTAAAAAGTAGTTTAACGTCGTGTTCTTCTGTTTTCCGAGCTGTTTGGATCGTTTGGAGAAAGAGAATGCTATGTTTAATTCCTACAAAATACGCGTTTTTGGAACTCATGGAGATTGGATAGTCCCGCTACCGCATCGTCGGGCAATTTGCTTATTGTTGCCAAAAACATGCATTTTCGGTACTAATTAAACAAATAATTATGCCCTATTAAAATTACCAGATCGTTTTGGAAATCAAACCAACAATTTCGCCATAATTATTTGGTTAGGTACAACCACTAATTGAAGAAGATATTGTATAAGTAGTATTAGTAATATTGGAGTGTTATTGTTCCTATTGTTGTCTTAATTTATTTTTCTATAAGATTTTCAATATTGCTTCAAAAACAATCTATCTTAAGTGGTGGAAAAGAAATGTTGTATCACTTCAGTGAGCGTCTAGCTTATAAGATCATGGGACGTTCTAAAATTTACAATAAATAGCTATCCGTTGTATACCGTAACAGCTGAAACGTTATCACCAAAGTTCTGTTATCGTCGTATGTCGAATTTAGTTTCCCCTCAGATTGTGAGATAAATTCATAAATTAAATGGAAAGAATGATAAAAACAGCTCCTAGGTATTAACTGCATTGGAATGGTTAGGGTATATTAATATATTGCGATGAAATCCAACAATAACGAAAAATTAAAAATTTACACAGTAAATTTCGTTTACCCTTTTAAGCTGACTCAGGTTTATATTAATAGAGCATGAGATAAAAATATTTAATTCAACTTTAATAATTCCTGTACCTGGAACGAGACTTACTACCAAAGCATTTGGACTTCTGCAGCTAAACAACAGGAACAAGAAGATAAGAACAATGCTTACTTGTATGAACATCAAATAAAAACATGAATAAATTCAAACACAAATTTTTATTTTTATTGTGGTTAAAACAAAAACCAAAATTCAAAATAAACACATAATACAAGTGTTTAAACCTAAAGAAATTCAAAATTAGGAAAATCTCCCTAGAGTTTGTTCAATTGTTTTAGGTCTTAGTTATAACCTGACAATGGGGGTTGAAACTGGTATCCACTTCAACAAACTAACATAAAATAAATTTATCATTCAATAAAATAATTATTTACAAATACTAAATGAATTTATTAAACTAAATTGAATTATCTTTGATAATAAACAAATTCAAAATTGTTTAATCGTTATATCTTTGTTATTTAAAAACAATCCAAAATGATCAAAATCAAATTCTAAATTTAAATAAAAATTGTCTCTATAACTTTATAGTTTTTTATGTGAACAAAATCTTTCATTTTCGAAATACCTTGTATATAATCGTCCGGATCCTTTTAAAATTTTTTATTAAATTACTCCAATTGCATTGTTGGCAATACAGACTGCTTCCAATAGTCAGTTGATCGATCTTCCAAATAAATCGATTTTTCAAACCAATAAATAAATCTTCTTTATATTGTTTATAATAATATTTACAATCCCAAATAATTGTTCTAAATGTGTATATATTTCTTCTTTATTTTATAAACAGGTAACTATTCCATAAATACTTTGTTTACATTCGACGTATGTTTATCAAAACATATGGTTATAACTTAACCTTACTTTATTTTTTTAGAAAATCTTATACGAGTCGACGTGGACTTTTCAAATACGTTTTGTGAACTGAATTTGTTATTTTTTCCTGGCCTTTTTATATATTTTCTCAAAACAATTGACGACTATGACAAAATTCCACAAACAAAATCTACTCGCTACATTCGTGACATCACAGGATAAAAACATATGTTTAATATTAGCATTAATCTGAAATCTAGAAAAACAGAAATACAGCTAGCACGAAAACGAACAAATTAATGCAATACACTTATAGTCTAAAATCAATCATAACTGAGAAAATTAACAAAAACGATTAACGATGAAAACTTCATTAAAACTCAAATTACAATGGAAACACATTATCTCCAGCTATATCTTTACAAGAAATGAACACATAGCTACACTAGGTAACTCACACATATAAAATTTACGTAGGAAAATATTTACAATAAAAGAAAAACTCAAATGAAAAATCTGTTTACACATTTTAGGAGTCAACGATGCTATACAAGATCCTACACAAATATCAACATAAATGAAATTAAATTATACTCAAAGTTGTCTAGCATACAGTCCTCCAAGTGCTTGTATTCAAACAACGGTGAAAAATGTTCTATTAAAATCAAAATTTGAAAAACCTCCAACATATCCAAAATAGCTGATTTCCTTAATAATTAATACAAATCTTTTAATTACAGGAATTAATTAAAGGAATTAATTAAGTTAAATGTACTATTCTAGACATCATAATAATGACCTTTTTTCCATATTTCCAGTGAAATATAATCCCGAAACTGATTCAGCTTACTAGGATAATGAAAATACTATCTGCGGCCCATCATGAGCACATCAAATTTAAGAAAAGATAAAAATCTTCTAAAGAAGTGGACACGCTATCCTAAACATGTAACATGGGTTAGATACATCATGTTTTAGTACTAAACAATCAAATTAAATGATATTCCTTATTATAAAATATCCTTTTTAATAAGATTAGGTTAAATATTATCGACACCTATCGTGGTCCTATTTTTACTAATTTTACTTGATAAAACTATCTATAATCAAGCATGTAGTCTTTAGCATGAATACAACTACTGTCCTAGCATGTACATCCTTTCATTTGTTGCATGAATAATTATATAAATTCTATCTGGCTAAACCCGATACCTATCGTAGCCTATTGATTATTTTTAATATGTCGTAAACTACTGAAATTTTCAAATAGATGATCCATATCATCGCAATATGTATTTAAATTAATTTAAGCTTTAACCAACTAATAATCTCAAGTACAGCTTAGTGAGCTTAGAATACTAAATCACTTGTTAATTGAACTTAAAAGAAGCTCATCTGACTTCCGATTAAAGTCTTGCAGCTGAGTACTGTTCTTGGGCGCTCCGGCTGCCGTTCTTGGATTAGTCCACGTAGATGAAATAGGGGGTTTAACAATAACAACCTGCTGGAGAAAGGAAACAAGCCCAGAACAAGGAACCAGAAATAAAAAGAAGTCTGTAAATTCGGATTATTTTAATAAATAGGTAATTGTAACGACTGATAAATCAATCATTAGAAACTCAATTATTTTAGTGTTATTAAAACAGTTGAAAAGATGAAATAAATATAATAAATGCTATTTTAGCTTGAGATGGCAATCGGTTTCAAATGTATTTATTACAAAATGGTAGTGCATAAAAATTGCATTTTAAATCATCCAATAATCTTTTGTTGATTTAAAACTAAAAAGGTTCTCTTTAAGAGGTCAGAAACCCACAACCTCACAGACTATCCAAATTAAAATTATCCCTTTAACAAAATAAGGTAACAGACCTCGAACTTTGCAATCATAAATCTGTACGCATAATAATCTCAACATAAATGTGCACGTAAACCGAAATTACCATCACCTAACCTGATTGCTAAAGTCCGGCAATATTCGAAATTACTTTATCACGTATTGATAGTGCAAAACTAGAAATATCACAAATTATTTACTTTAGAATTAAATAAAATAACTGATGGGAAACGTTTTACCGCGTTACCTTACTTCGAATGGCCTTTTTGTCAGAAAGGGGGCTGATTTGTTTCTGTGATACCATTAGGCGTTACTTTATGATAGTTTCGTACTAAATGGTTTTGAGTTTCTTTTTAGTAACGTAATGACAATTCTTATTGCTACTAAAAATTTTAAGAGTATAGTCGAAGATATCTTTACAAAATCCTGTTAAGGGTTTTCGAATTTTTCGATTTTTATAATAACTCTCGTAAGTGGTTGTTTGCTTTACAAATCTCTTTGAACGTTTTGGTTAAATATTGTCCAATAAAATCTTGCCTAATGTGTATTGCAAATGTTTTTGTCAAGAAGTTTTCTAAATGTACAACGATCACTAATATCTATGAATGATGTTGCGATTTGAAAAGGTGTTTACAGATGTTTCTGAAATAGGAACAACTTTGGCATTGTTTTCATCAACCGAATGAATTGTCTTTAAATGTGTTTAAATCCATTTGGATTGCGTCTATGCGTTGCGTTTAGTAATTTGATTTAGCAAAAGGCATTCTGGGTTATTTGCATTTTTTTTGTAAATTATTGCAAAGCCAAATTCCTCTTAAGTTGGTTAAGTTAAGTGGGTTATAGTCAGGCTATACACTATTCACGAAAGGTGGAGGAAAATGGGGGAAATCCCCTCTAAATTTTTGATATTATATACTTCAGTATTATAGTTAAATAAATTTTGAATGTAAAAGTAGTTGATGTTTATTAAATATTGTGCAATATATAACATTTATAAATAAATATACATAAGATAAAAACGAATAATGTTCGTTTAATTATTATTTATTTAAAACAATTATTTTTCCAAACATCCCCCTCCCCAAATAATTGTCTGGATCCACCCCTGGTTTATATACACTCGAGGAAAAAAAAACGCACCAAAAATACCAAAATTTCTAACCGTCATAACTCGCCGGATTTTGGACGAAATCTTGGAATGGATGAATCTTTGAGTACTAAAAAGTTTAAAGTGTCTAGTTTAAGGGCGTGCGAGCGAATGTCACGTAAAGGCCTTTCCGCCCCTTGCGACCGCCCGCAGAAAAAAAAATGTTTTTGATTAAAAAAATGTCAAACTTTAACAGCTTGTACGGCGTACCAAAAAAACTGTGGACCCTATCGACCGCCAAGGCAATAAAGTTCAGTCCTTTTTCTGTCAAGTTTTCAAAACTTCGGGTGCCTACGCTTTTTTGACGCAAAGTTATGAATTTTTGAAATTTCCCCTGCATTTTGTCGGGTGTTTTTCCTCTTCTGCCAGCGACATTATTACCGGTTGAGTTTGAACATTTTTTCCCTAATTCAAAAATTTTGAAAAATTTTTTTAGTTAATAAAAACAATTTTTTATTAACTTTAATTTGTTTAACGTGTAACCGCCGACACCAGCGTTACCCGATGTGCAGCATGAGGAGGTTGTCGGTCGGATTTTACACATCGTGTGTGTGTCGCATGCTGACTCCTACCTCCAAAAGAGCAACAATTCGTGCACATTGATTGCCCGTTAATTGTGGCATTGTAACGCTTCGAATAACTTTCTGATACTGATTAATTTCAACATTAGTAAACTAAAAATCAAAACATTAATTTAGACACTTGCACATCGGGTAACGTTGTCGGCGGTTACACGTTAAACAAATTAAAGTTAATAAAAAAAATGTTTTTATTAATTAAAAACATTTTTCAAAATTTTTGCAGAAGAGGCAGAAGAGGAAAAACAACCGACAAAATGCAGGGGAAATTTCAAAAATTCATAACTTTGCGTCAGAAAATCGTAGGCACTCGAAGTTTTAGAAACTTGACAGAAAAAGGACTTAACTTTATTGCATTGGCGGTCGATAGGGTCCACGATTTTTTTGGTACGCCGTATAAGCTGTTAAAGTTTGACATTTTTTAATCAAAAACTTTTTTTTCTGCTGGCGGTCGCGGGGGGGCGGAAAGGCCTTTAGGAACATTCGCTTGCCCCCCCGCCCTTAAACTAGACACTTTAAACTTTTTAGAACTCAAAGATTTATGCATTTTCGTCCAAAATCTGAAATTTTGTTTAAAAGGGTCTAAATTGTATAGTTAATCAACCAGTTGCCGTGTGTATATTGGTAAATAAACCTACTATTATTATTACTAAATTAAATAGCTAAAGTTCCGTTTCGGTTGTTGAATAATTGTGCTCGGCTGAATTTAAGGTTTTAAAATAATAGACTATAAGTCGATTTGATTTATAAGAAAACTTTATCTATTGCGACGTTTGAGGCGTATGTTGTTAATTTGAATTGTTTCTAAAACTCGAAATGTGCTAAAATGCAGACATTAGTTAGTAATTCATTAGTAGTTCAAAACTTGAAACATATCCTGAATCAATATAATTGATCCTTGGATCTTTCCTTTAAACATAGTTTAAGCAAGTGGTGAAATGATTTTAGCAGAATTCGCAATGAAACGTGTATAATAATCTAAAAGACCTAAGAAAGATTTTATTTCTTTTGATTAGTTTTGAATAGCAATAGTTTTGGAAGGATTGGGTTTAACAATCTGGAGTAATTACGTGACCACCTTTTTCAGAAATTCTTATTTATCTATTTAAATTAAATTGAGGTGGTATTGATTTTAAAAGGGTGCGTTTTAGATGATTAAGATGTTCCTAAAATAATTTAGGGAAAATAACAAACATCGTCCATGTAGACGAAGTAAAACTTACGTAGATATTTTTTAGGAATTATCCATTACTAGTTGAAGAATACTTTTAGAGCATTCTTTAAACCAAAAGGTACTTGCACGTATTTGTAATGTAGATTGTTTAATGTTAAAACAGTTTTTTGGAGTTGGGATGTATTTCCATTATATCAAGATGATATAATGGAAATACATAAGTTGTCAAAAATTTCTTTTATTTTTGTAAAAGAGTATTTTCTTTGACGGTCTTTTCGTTAAGTTTTCTATAACCCATTACTACCCTGGACTTACGTTTACCAGATGTATGTAGTTTTTTTTAACTATCCTCGAACTGTTCATAATTGAATTTTAGGCTACCGAATCTATCAAAATTTTTTTAAATTTAATTTAGGGAGATAGATGAATGGAAATTTAGGTTTGAATTGAATGACGTTTAAGTTTGTTATGGTTCTATGTTGTGGTTTTGATGAATATAATTTGGCTTTGAAATTTCGAAATTGTAAAAGTTGACTTGGAATTCGAACTGAATACTTGTTTACTAGTAAAAACTCTAGATTGGGAAATTCATATAATGGACGGGGTTGTACAAAAATCTTGAATTTGATAAGACGAAGATTGATTTAATTGTAGTGGAACAGTGATTAAGATGATTAATCTGATAAATATCCATCTTTTGCAGATATATTGCTATTCGCTTTTTTCTTTGCTTCACACATGAAAATTCAGACCCATAGCGAAGTTTTACTAACAGTCTTCAGATGCAACGTAAAAGTAATTGTTTTAAGTTAAGGATGCTAGATGCTAGCTAGTCGGTGTCACGCCTAAATGTCACAGACGTAATATCATCCGATTAAATATCACTGTTAAAATATCACAAAACAAAATATCATAATAAACAATATCCCAAGACAAAATATCATAATAAATAATATCTTAAGAACAAAATATCAAATGACGTTATATGCTAATAATTTTTATAAAATTTTATTTTTAGTAAAAGTTTATATTTAATAATAATTAATTATTTGATATACGGACCCTTCTGAACCCAGGTAAACCAATGATACTGAGTTGTAGAGGATAAACTCAGAGAACAATGAGAAAATAAAAATAATAAGAAAAACAACGTTAAAATCGCTATTTTGAAAGAATATTATGATGTTAGGTTACAGTTATTAAAAAAGTTGGCTGTATTTACGTGAAAATGGCGTAAAAATGCTGTTTGTGTCATATGACAAGAAGATTTTATAATTTTTGCCTGTTTTTATGACGTCTTTCCAACGAAAACCCGTAGCTCTTGGTATTTCCGTATGTATGAATGTACGATAGGGGTCAGTATATCAAATAATTACCTAATAATATTTACTTCCGGGTATACATGGAAGTTTGCTTTAGAATAACATAATATAGATGTCTCCAATTGTAATTGTTACTATTAATGTAAATTCGAGATTTACATATAAAGAAGCAACAGGTACAGAGGTTCAGGGTTTCAGACAATGCCAATCCCATACCGAGGAGTCCAAAGTGACGGCGAAATAATTTTCTAAGGGCCGGTAAAGGGTGTTAGGGTGTGAAATTATGTGGCTCTCAATTTGCTGCAAGCAAAAAGAGAATGTTTTATTTTTAATAAAATATAGTACGTATTAATATAATAAGAAATATCACATGAAAAAATATCTTAAAGTTAGTAAGAACTATTGTGATACTGTATTTAATATCGAGGGATATATTTAATTACAATGTTAGGTTAGGTTTAAGGAAATATGGTTTGTACGCATACTATAATTACAGTTGTAAATAAGAACGTAAATGTAATTATTTGTATATGAGTATTTAAATGTCGATAGAGGTTTTTTACTAGTAAAATAAATTATTATATTTTAAACATAATAGTGAGATTTTGTGTTGGGATATTTTTTCATAAGATATTCTGTCCTTAGGATATTTTTGCATGTGATATATTAGCATGTGGTATTTTGACCATGATATATTGTCGTGTGATATTACGACTGTGATATTTAGGCATGTAACCAGCTAGTCAGTCCATTTTTTATATACATAGTGCTTACTACCGTTCTACTTTTCTAACTTCTAACTACCTCGCTTTTGACTTTTCTACCTGCATTTTGTCACTACCTTTGATATTTCATCATAATCCATGACAACCACAAAATTATTTTTCCTCTATCATCATACCTACAATGACATTTTGATTTTTTATTTTGTGCCCCCTTATAATTCAACACTCCAGGTGCAAAGAGTGTCAGCTATCATTGACAACGCAACCCTAACCCTTTTATTAGGGGCTTAATGATTCTATCAGATTATTTAATGCTACATTATAATGCAGGTATGTTTGACTCATTATAAAATTTATAACGCTGTAAATTACATAAACTGTAGATCAGTGATGAGAAATTAGAGAAAGGCATGGAGTCGAATTGCCGAGTTACTCAGATTTTCTATATATATATAATTAATAGCATAATGATGATGATTCCTCATCAACGAGCCAGCAGAAAGTTTGTATACAATGAGGTTTTATGAACGGAAACTCCTAATTTATTTATTTATTTATTTATTTATTTAAACAGAAAAAGTATTTACAGGACAAACCCAATACAAATACTTCTTAAATACTAGACAGTATAACATACCATAAATAACTATGTGCAATATTTGCAAATTAAAAATATATATAAAAAATTAAAAGCATGCTTATTATATTTAACAATTACAATAGAATGAGAGTATGATATAATACTAATAAAAAATACAATGTAATGTAATGAAAGAAAAACGCAATATATCACTAAGTTCGGCATAATTTTAATTGTTTTTTAACATAATTAAAGAATTGGAAAGGATATCAATAGAGCTATATTTTTTATTATAGGTATTCATAATTCTGAGCGATGGAGAATTGCGATATAAATTCGTTCGGGAAAAACTACATGAAAAAAGTTGATTACATCTTGTTGAACGAATCGGAACATTAATTGAAATAGTTTCCAAAATCTGAGGGCAATCAATTAAACCCGATAATATTTTAAATAAAAAAACACAATCGGTTACTTCTCTTATTTTAACTAATGGAGTTAGGCCTACTTCAAGACACGACTGATTATAATTAATAATGGGCATATGAAACTTAAAGTTGACATACTTCACAAATTTCTTCTGAATAGATTCCAGAATGGAGATGTACGTATCGTAATGGTTTTAAAAATCTACCAAATTAGTTACTTCCTACTTCCTTTAATAAATTTTAGATAACATTCCTAAATCTGCTTGTTTTAACCAAAAATGTTACCCATGTTGAAAATTCTTAAGTTAAAATCTTTTATGTAAATGTGAACATAAAACCCGACGCGCACACACTAAGTTCCATTATCCCGTTGCATCACCTGCACATATACACAACACAGAGAACCTTTTTGTAAAAGAGAGAACTACAAGGGGGCATTATTATGTTAAAGTAAAACTGAATGAGGAGGTAGCCTAGAAAAGAAGATGCTTGTGAAAAGAGCAACGGGAACAATCCATTGTGCAGTTTATAACTATTACAGACGACTTGACTCTTCTCTAGGGTACATGCTATACATTATCGTACTTTTGCGGAAGAAAACGGACCACTATTGAACGTATTGAAGTATTGAAAACGATTTGTTACATGAAAAAAGAATAATGGCTCTCTTTTCAAGGAATATACTCTCTCGACCGAACTTCTTTTCAATAATGTTAAAGCTTTAAGTAGTACATACACAGTCTTCCCCGACGACGTCGGCGAAAACGTCGCCTACGACGTCGGGGACAAGGTCGAGATGATGAGGTAATGTTTACATTTACTGTAATTTTATGCATAAACAACTTGTAACTTCCAGCTGGACTGCGTATAATAAAATTGTGAATATCGTATTTCTTTAAAACATCAAAATGAAAGAAAGCTTTATTGAGCACAATACAATGCGCACTGAATCTCTTTCTTTAATGTATTTCAAAATAGCTTATGCAATTAACCAAACTTTTCATAAGCGGAATAATATTGATATCCATCGGTAGAATTACAAATCAACTCTTTATTAGGCAATGCAAACTCTTGTTTTTTATTTATTTCATTCTTAATTTAGTTTAAAAATGGATATAATTAACGCAGGATTTAGGATTCTGAGTTCTGGTGCGCAAACGATGTACAATAATTTCCTATAAAGGACTTTCCGTAAAAGAACACTGGTAAAAATCTGCGATTTTGGTGTAGGAAAGGTGAATGGACAAATTATTATATAGGTATCAAATATCATTTTTTTCGTTGTTCATCAAGAATGTGCTGATTCTAGTAAAATAAATATTTTGTTGCATTTGTAGAGACCGTTTAATAAATTCAACTGAATTTGATGTAAACTGATTCTTAATTTTACAAATCATGTTTAGAATATGGGTCATAACCTGATAACCTTGGAAGATAATTACAATCTGTACTACTAATAATTGTCACCTGAACACCTGACATCTATTTTCTTGTATAATAGGCAATAAGTACTGAGAATTTTATACTTTTTGAAAGATTAATTTTATTTATGTACAATATTTTATAAATGTTGAAACTACAGTATTAAATATTTAGCCAACTTAAATGTTCAACAGTTTTTCATTCGTTGAATCAGTTTATATCAAATTCGGTTCAATTTATTAAACGGCCTTATTTAATAGATGTGACAAATTGTTTATTTTACCAGAATCAGCATTATGATTCATGTGAATAAAATGTAGCAAATGCTTTTACTACTATTAATAAAAGATGACAGATATGATAAAAATCGGCCGATTTTTACCATTGTTCTTTTTGGTAAGTGATAATCTTCCTTTTGGTTTCGGAAAATTGTACGTCGTTTGCACACTGGAACTCGGAATCCTAAATCCTGCGTTCATTAATTATATCCATTTTTAAACTAAATTAACAATTAAATAAAAAAACTAAAGTTTTCGTTTCATAATAAAAGGTTGATTTGTAATTCCACCGATGGGTGACGTCAAGGTTATTACGTTTATGAAGACTTTTGTTAATTGCATAAGCTATTTCGAAATACGTCTAATTAAACAAAGAGATTCAGTACACATTTTATTATGAATGATTATTATCAATAATGCTTTCTTTCATTTTGATGTTTTAAAGAAATACGATATTCATAATTTTATTATATACAGTCCAGCTATAAATTACAGTAAATGTAAACATTACCTCATTATCTCGACCTTGTCCCTGACGTCGTCGTCGACGTCGTCGGGGAAGACCGTGTATGTCCTACATTAATTACTCTTATAAAATCATCGTAAATCTTATCAAAGATAAGAAGACCGTTGCATTACTCTTGCTTATGATGAATCATACGATAAATATCAATAATTGAAATTGCTTATATTTCGGAAAGGAATCATAAGATATCTGTATCAAAAGAGAAGAACAAAAAAGTTCATGTGATCGTAGGGCGGCATCCTCTTCCGCTTCGAAAGTTCTTGTCGCGTTAGATGACCACATCTAGCGATCTCAATACCGGATTCTCTATATCTAACGACGCGAACGTAATTGTTATATTCCCCAGGCTTAGCCACCCCTTGGTTGTTCATCCAACGAAAAGCCCTCGTTCAATCCAATGCCGTCAAGGCGAAAAATCACTTGTGCGACCGACTCTCCGGCGTTGACAAGAGAACTGATTGCGGTATTTCAATTCGCATTTAACAGGAATTCACAATGCATAATGACAAGATAAGTATCTGATTGCTAAGTCTACGGTTTCGCTACCAAATATGCCTATAATTACATACATACTCGCGGCTTTTCTATATAATGTCTGTAATTTAGAGGACGCCGAGCAGCTAGGGGTTCGTTAGTGAAAATTGTTTCCATATTGATCAAAAGGGAAATTTTGATTTTGTATGCATCATATTTTCAATCTTCTCTTAGACCTACGCAGCTCTAGACGCCATGTCTGTTGTACATAAAAATAATAATCCGACATATTTAATTAATATTTAGGTGTATTAAATTTAACCATGGCAACCCTTAAATCTCCCGGGTTGTGTAATATGCGCTCTCTAGTATTATCAGCTCTGCCTACAACCAAAAGCGTAGTTAGTTAATTGGAAGGTCACCAGAAACGAAATCGAACCTTAATTAGCGAGCCCGTAAATAAACACCACTCAAATGGATTTGAAATAGGATACAGCTGCTTTTTTGGGAGTTAACAAGAGCCTAAATCTCCTGCTTTTGCTGTAATTCTTGTTTTCTTTAACTTTTTTTTCTTCTTCTACATTATTGATTAGTTTTCTGGTTTCGCTAAATAAAAACGTCCTAAATGGCTGCTTAGCGCATTATTTTGTTGGCGGTCTGAAACTGTCAAAAACTATTTAGGGTGGAATGAGAAGTTCTACCTTCCTTAATTGCATTTGGCCCAAAGGAAAAGAAAAATCTTTCTTCATTAGATTAGGTGTGTGTTACGGGTATCGATTGCCAGAAAATTCTAATGGTTAAAAGTAGATGCCCCAATGCAATCCAATTAACGTAGATTTGTCAATATAACATTTAACAGATTTAAGGGATCTTTTATTATTAACCACCGTTTCGTAAACGCCTCAAAAGATTTTTAAGCTTATTTATATTTTTAATTAAGCGAAATATATTGTAACGTTCTTTTTAAAATAATAACAAAATGCTGTTGAAATCGTCTATTCATAAGAGAAATATTAATTTACATACACTTAATTAAAAACACTATAACTATAAACTATTTAACAAAATATTTAAATGCTAGATATTTACAAATTTATTTCAGGACTATTTATATAAAAACTATTTATTAACTAATTATTCAGAGTACATTTCACTATGCCGGTCAAACATTAACTGAGCTCCTTCTACCCGCGAACTCAATTTATATCTTTCATAAGTTCTAGAACATAACCGATGAATCATACATGCAGCTGTTGATGAGTCACGTCGATAAGTCGCGTCGATGAGTCATACACGCAGGTGTTGCTGAGTCATACATGCAGATGTTATTGATGAGTCATACAGTTGATGACTCATACATCTAGAATGTTCGATGACGTCGTATGTGGGTTTACGATTCGTTACACTGCCCCCCTCTTCAAGTCTCTTCTGTCCCAGAACAGGTTTTATTCTCTGGTTTCTGTAGAAAGGGTCGTGACGGTATCGACAGTCTTCACCTCGACTACATGTTCCATTACGGTAGAAATAACAGTCTACACTCTTTGTCGGCCTTGATGCGGGCTGTGGATCGAAGCTACAGACTAAGATCTTCACATCCGTATCTCTAAAAATAACTTCCAGCATGTTCCGTGTCAAAGTCGTATCCTTGTAATCGTTTGATCCACCTTGCGACCTGGCCTTCCGGATTACGGAATTGTAGGAGCCATTTCAACGCAGCATGGTCCGTCCTCAATAAAAACTTCCGTCCGTACAAGTATTTGTAGAAATGCTCAACGGACTTCACGACAGCCAATAATTCTTTTCTGGTCACACAATAATTCCTTTCGGCTTTCAACAAAACCTTACTAAAATAGCCGATGACCTTTTCTTGTCCATCCTGTATCAGAGAAAGAACACCCCCAATGGCCAGATTACTCGCATCTGTGTCAAGTATGAATTTCCCTTCTGTCCGTGGATAGCTCAATATTGGTGCTGTTGTCAAAGCACGCTTTGACTGTTGGAAAGCTGTTTCGCACTCTCCGCTCTAAACGTACTTGCGCCCGTCTTCAGTTAACCTTGTCAGGGGCTTCGCTATATTGGCAAACCCAAGGACGAAACGCCTGTAGTTACAACAATTATTGACTAATTATTCAGAGTACATTTCACTATGCCGGTCAAACATTAACTAAGCTTCTTCTACCCGCCACCTCAATTTATATTTTTCATAAGTTCTAGAACATAACCGATGAATCATACATGCAGCTGTTGATGAGTCACGTCGATAAGTCGCGTCGACGAGTCATACACGCAGATGTTGATGAGTCATACAGTTGATGACTCATACATCTAGAATGTTCGATGACGTCGTATGTGGGTTTACTATTCGTTACAATATTTTTTATTTGGTTATTGAGACTTAAATATTTAGGAACTTGTATTTTTCATTTCAAAGTATGGTTCTGGTTTATTTGGTCATAAACAAATATTTACTAACGTATTCACTAATTAAGAAAGGTAAGCATGTCTGATTTAGTAAAATTCCATATTCTAGATTTTCCACTTGCACCTGATATTTAAGTTGGCAAACACTCGTAGCAGTAGTATTGTGGGGAGACCGAAGTCTAGCAAGTAGGCTTTCATAGGCCCTTTTTTCCAACCCCTTGTCATCCCCCTAACGACCTCCACTATCACCTGCTTCAATTGCCTCTTCTCCCTGCGCAAACCTACCCGATTTCCCAATGAAGGTTAGGATGTTGGTCCACGATAGGGAGCGTAGCTCTTCTCTTCGAAGCGTACCTACACCAAAGGTTTTGAATCTCAACCGTTGGTAAGCCGCGCATTCTCCGAGGTAGTAGTAAGATGTTTCCTCATCACCCCCACATCTCGGGCATATGGGGTCTTCCTCTACACCTATCAAGGATAGGTGTCTTTTTAATTTGCAGTGCCCTGTCAGGATCCCCGTTAATAGATTTACGGATCTTCGGCTTTTCCCCATTAGCCAGACCGACTTCTTTGAGTCGAATCCTTCTATATGATATTTCGCCTGCCGGCAGCCTCTGCAACTTTCCCACTTCTCCCTGCTTTTCTCATAGGCCCAGTCTACCAGGGTCGTTGAGATTTGATACCTTGTAATACCCAAGTAGGGTTCCGGTCTCAGACAGATACCCTCGGCTCCGAGTTTGGTCAGTTCGCCAGCCTTCTCATTGCCTTGGATTCCGGTGTGGCCTGGGACCCAAACTAGTTCTACCTCTTTCTCGCTTGCCAGCTCTGCTAAAGCATCCGCACATTCCTGGACGAGAGCTGTTCTCGTCCTGGAGGAGTAGATTGCTTTTAGTGCCGCTTGACTGTCAGAGCAGATGTAGATTTCCCTCTCTAATGGTGCTGCTCTAATCTCGACTTTGGTTGCCACCGTTAAAATGGCGTAAACCTCGGCTTGGAAAACCGTGGTGGACTTTCCCAGAGCAAAGCTCTCTTGTACCCCTCGGTTCTCTATGTATATTCCTGCTCCAGAGGATTGCCTTTCTGCTATCCGGAAACCGTCCGTGTAGCATATCAGGGCATCTGGGTGAAACTCGATTTGATTTTGATCCCACTGTTCTCTAGTCGGAATAGTAAGGGAGTACTCCTTTTCTAGTCTTAGTCGGTCTTCTGCTTCGGTTACCCTGTATGTTGACAAAGGGATCTCCTTTCCCGCCACCTGGGAAATCTTTGCATGACCGATGCATATACCTTGATTACTCCAAAGCCCCGCGTCTCGCATTCTGAGATGGGTTGTCATGACCTCTCTCTTTATCCAGGAGTCAAGGCCCGATTGCAGCCGTTGGGGTTGTTCTGATTGCTCCTGTAATTCCCAGGTAGGCTAGTCGTTGAACTTTTGCCACTTCCTGGAAATGGTTGGTCTTTCAACACTAGGCCACCAGACCAATGAGCCATACTGGATCCTTGGTCTTATTACCGATGTGTAAAGCCAATACAGGATCTGGGGATTAATTCCCCAGTTCTTTCCTACTGCTCGCCGCAACTGCCATAATTTCGCTATCGATTCTGTCGACATGCGACCTCCAACTTAATTTGCTATCGAGGGTAACCCCTAGGTACTTAACCTCTTGCACTAGTGCAAGTGGTCTTCCGTACATTATGGGTGCTCGAAAATCCTCGCGTTTCCTTCTTTTGCTGAAGAGAATCATTTCAGTTTTGAGTGGATTTACGGACAAACCCTTCTCTTCACACCATCCTTCTATGGCAAACACTCGTAGACGCAAAGCAAGTTCTGAATAGGGTCGTTGCATGGAATTTAAATTTTGATATAATTTGTATATTTTATTAGTATAACTGTTATCTAATGTAAAGGTCCACATAAAATCGATAAATGCATTACGATAACTTAATAAAACGAATTTAAAGTTTAAATATTTTCCGTCCTTTTCTACACCGCTGACGTCATAATACTTTCGTCTTACATATTTGTTTCAATACAGCGTATACGAGGACTATGACGTTGTTGTACTAGAAAAGGACAGAAAAATTTAAAATTATAAATTGCATATCTTGCTATTACTAACTCTATAGAATATAAAAACGTTAAGTTTCAAAATTGTGAAACGACCCTATTATGAATTTCGAATCGATTCATATTAATTGTATAAGAATTTAAGAATGTTAAAGGTACTTTAACAGCTTGTGTACAGATTCCTTGAAATTAATATTAATTAAAAATAAGGTAAGTGATCTCACTAAACATCTTTCGTTACTTATATTAACACCTGATTGCATAAAGAGTATTTAAAAGTCAGTGGCGTGCGGTGAGAATTTAGGCTAGAGAAGCAACCACGATTTTAATTATAATACACCTAGGTACAGGCGCGGATTAACGGGGAGGGAATAATTCCCCCCTCGCCAATTTAAAAATAAGTACGCATAGAATAGAAACAAATAATGTTTGTTTAATTATTATTTATTAAAACAATTATTTTTCCAAAAATTTTCCCCTCAAAATACTTCTTTCGATCCGCCCCTGCTAGGTACAATGAAAAAACAGTGTTACAATTATTAAGCTTAAAAGTTTTTCAAAGAAGAACTTTTACACTTTATACTTATGGAATTTGTTGACTATTATTCTTTATTTTAAAAAACTACTACTATGTATTTATACTGCAACTCGATTTTCCGGTCTTTCTTAGCAAAATACCAGTGCAGGTTTTAATCTTTGTTGTTAAATTTGAAAGTTCTGGTTTTGATCTGCCTTTCTTAATAATTTGTAATTTCTCCCCAAAACTGTATGCCGAAAATTCTTTATTAATAATTTACAAACTGAACAAAAAAAAAATCGACCCGATTCGGATGTATCGAAGGTACTCGAACCTTTCACCAAAGCAGCTGAATTTGCAGTCGTGAGGATAATGCAATTTTAAATTTGCATACAGAACAAACTAAATAGAATTATTTGTCTTTAGAAAAATCCAACTTATATAAATTGAAATAATAAAATGCGACAAAATACAGTCTCATTCGCGGATTTACATTACTTAAGTAACATTAAATTTAACAAACACTAAATCGAACAAAGAACCAAGTTATAATAAATAAACATTTAGGCATGAAGCACACTAACAATAACGGCCAAACAATGCTAAGAGCATCGTCTACTATATGAACACGCCTGCTGAATTGCGCCAAGGCTAAGAGAAGAGCAGTTGTAATCAGTGCTTATATACAGTGTATGTAACACATTTGAATCGGTATTACCTTTCCGTGCAAGTTTAATGAGCCTAATTTAAAATAGTACTCTAAATAATTATACTTTTTGCTGTACGGAATTGATATTAATATTAATTGATATTAAATATTACAAATTTAAATAAACGATAACCATAATTTTATAAAAATATTTTTGTTAGCATTGGTTTTTATTTTTAATAAATTCTCAAGGGAAGCGTTGCTTCCATTGCTTCCATGGACCGCACGCCACTGTTAAAAGTATTGAAAATATACAAAAGGTTCACAGGTTTATTAGAGTTTTATAGGATAATTGTAAGTTCTAGGTATGTAATGATGTGATATAAATATTCTCCTCGCCATTTTACTTATAGTAACCGTTATCATAATACGAATTAATATATATTTACAAATTTATACAAGATTTGCCATTATTTCATTATAAAACTAATATCTGTGACGTTATATAGTGGTATTATTAATTACTTCTATAAATTCTGGTAAATAATAGTTAAACCGAGTAAGCGGTGAACAAAATCCTCCTCCTCCTTTTAAAATCGACCGGTCTAGTTGCCTTTTTGTAATCCTTGTTATTTCTTGAAATGAACACCATGTATGTACAGTGTGTTTCACTTCAGTGCTTCACACCCCAGTATATTTTTATCAGGTATAGAATCCCCTAAAATAAATTTGTAGGTAATTAAAAACCCCATTTATTATAAACTACCAGCCTACTACGATCGAAGATAAATGCAGAAAATGCAAATGTAACCTTACAGGTTACACAAAAGATGAAGGACTTAAAACTTATTGAGGTTATGTTACTCACTTAAGGTAATTTCGGTTACCACAACATTTTTAAAATACTTTTAAGCTATATAACAACACTTTCAGTGACGTTATATTACTTAAGGATATGTAGCGAACCAACCAACAGTTCTATAATAACACCATATAGTGTTATTTAAATCGATAGAAGATTAAATGGTAGCTACTAAGATTTCCAGTGTTTATAGGATTTATTTGTTGCTCTCGTCCATGGCAGTATATGCCAAAATAAAGTGTGTGCTAGCAGTTTTCACTGGTGATTGTTAGCCATCCACTACTGGCTCTACATTAACGTGTTCTCCAGTCGGTGTCCGTCTCCCAAAGAAAATCCCTTAATCCCTAGCACAGCATCCGGACTTTCACTGCTCAGCCGAGTCCAGCCTCAAGTGGTAGGGTTTGCCCATCTCGTCCTACCAAATAAAGAATTAGTACCTCTGTTATATGACGTAACTGTCTCCCATAGGCCAGTGTTTAGGGTGTTATTCACAGAATAGATCTCCGAATCCTAGCCCAGAGCTGTTCTGGAATTATATGCAAAGTTTACAGAAGTAGTCGCGACAGATACAAAATTACATTTTATCACTAAAGGTTATGTAGCAGCAACGAAAACGTTTCTACTACATTTTTTATCAACTCGGAAGTTACATACCGTTAATAAGCAAAGGTGTTCTAACACCTTATAAACTATATACTTACTCTGTTTAAGTTCTTTAAGGAGTTTATAAAAGAACCAGAGATATTGCCGTTGCTAAATTATATAATATAAATTAAAGTTATATTAAGCTTAGTGATTGTAAGTTTGGGGTTACTATTATATAAATAAAAATATTTATTGTGATCTATCTGCATAAGCATTAACTTAAATTGGTACTAAACTTAATAGTAGCTAGTGTTGAACTATTATATGCGTCTAACTTGTTAGTTTATTATTTCTATAGCTTATCTTAGGCTTGAAGTTCTAGATGATAGACCGGTGTTTAGTTCGGTGTATAACATTTCTAAACTTTAGTGAAGAAGCTAAACCTTGTAGTGTAAATTTTGTGCTGTTTTTGTATATTTCTTCTTTGTATAACTATTTCGTTAAAAGAGGATTTGTTATTAATTTTTGTTTATTTAAATTTTTTTAGTAGTTGCCTGTATTAAAAATCACAAGGACAATAGATACAAGTTTTTCGATAGAAACTTCATAATCTATGACGAAAATTGCATTTTTAGAGCTGTTAGCCTATATATTATTATGTTTAGGACCTAGAATAAGCACTGAGAAATTAAAGTTCATATTTGCTTTTGTAAGTATTATTCTTAATTTGGTTGATCTTTTACGATGCTTCTTTCTAATGTAAAGGCCGAGTCAACCCAATGGCTTGTTGGCTACCAAAAGTACATGTAGGATACAACCAAATAACATCTTACAAGTGAGGATATAATAAGAAATAAGAAACTCTAATTGAGTAATCGGATTCAGTTGTTTTTGCCTAAACAATTAATTTTTAAACGAGTAATTTTTAGTTGTAATAAAGGGAATGTTAATTACCGTTAGCTGCCTACCTAACAACTTATGTAACCCCCTAAAAACTGTTTATGTTATATTTATAATATTGAAATAAATAATTATGTGCTTATTTAAATATTTATATATATGTACTTGTATAAACAATTCTTTTTTCCTACAATACTAGAAACACAACATACATTGAATTTCTAAGCTATCGGTTTGGCTGCCCTAGGCATGCTGATCACTAAAATTTTGATCATTATGATTTTTAAAACTATAATGAGTGAACATTTAAGATCTCTGAATAGAATATCTTACAAATAGTTATTTTTGGAGTAACATTTAATGTACCTTAAAAATGTGACCGCAAATGCAGCATATTTTAAATATAAATATTTTCAGAATTTATTTAGTATTGTGGTACTTATCATATTTATGTATTCGTTTGTATTCTGAAGGTAATCATGATCGTATTTCATACAACGTACCTCGTTATTTCTTTTCTGTAACTAATGTATTTATGTTTTTGTTACAGGTAAGACAACTCAATTGCGGAATTGACATTAGGAAAGAGTTCTTGGTGAGTAATAAATACAAAACATTTGATTTGAACAAACACACGATGGTACTGCTTTAGATCACTCTTGTTTTAAAAATCTTCCACCTCGAATATTTCGCATACAAATGCGGTATTTAAATGAAAAGAAACAGGTAAATTTACTGGTTCTGAGAACAAAAATACCCGCCTGATTTTACATTGTGTTGGTACCAGGAAACGTACTTCAAGATGAGAGTAGTTAACATTCCATCATTTTATATCAAAATGCTGATGAGAATTTCTGGTGAACGGTTTGGCTTCATAATGGAAAGGAACCAATACTCCCGGCACTTCATTGTGTACCGGTCTGGCTTGTACAATCACGTTCGCCGTATTAACGAAATAAATCACATCAATCTCCTTAATAAATATATTGGCATATTACAAACGAAATCTAGTAGGTATAATAAAAATTTCCTGAAGATTTTATTTAATTCTTTTATAACGTTTACCCTACTGTGCAGTGGATAATCGATTTAAATGAAGTGATGTTTTTTTTGTCTTTTGATTGGCGTGATTTTGTGAAGTGAAATCTTTATTAGATACCGTAGTTTATACATATTTAGTTACGTGTATTGCCTAGGTAAACATTTGTTCTTTTTTGTGTTACTCTGAAACGCTATAAACAAAACCCCACGATGGACGACAGTGACACGCTAGTTTTTTTTTCGGAACTAAACAGATTACTTTAACTTCTTACTCGAAACTGTACAACACAAAATATTTGATACTTACTGTACAACTCAAGATTGCCTCGGCTTGAGATCTCTACATAGCAAATTTAAATGCAGGTCGCGGGTATTGTTTCCATAGCTCACTAATTATAAAAGAAAGGGGTATAGGTTTAAAGACGCAAAAAAGGACGTATGGGCGCCAGTTATTTGAAATTATTCTATCATACCCCCAAATAACAAAGGGCTAGATTAAGTTGATTAAAGATTAAAAAAACTAATTTAACATTAGTCTAGTTGACATTAACACAAATTAAATTATTAAATAATTTTAATAATGCTAGGTCCATTATCATTCAGTATGGTTAAATTCAAACATAAGTTTATAAATAAAAAATAAAAAAAATGAGAAGTTTTCATTTAAGACATAATTGTAAATTTAATACAAAATTACCCTACGTAAGAATTCTTAACGACGGGGAAAATATGCTCATGCAAATGGTAATCAAAAAAGTTAATACATAAATAATTATCTAACTTACTTCAGCTTAACAAAATAAGAAAATTCATCAACCAAATATCTTTAATGTCTTTCATGCGGTTGATGCTAAGATTTTACAATTCTTCAAAACGTCACAAACAACACCTGACAATAATTTTTATTGTGAGGTGTTGTTTACTAAACTTTGAATTTTGGTAAAGATGCTGCAGCGATGAGCTGAAATTTCTTGAATGATGTCACAAAAAAATTATTTCTATGATAATGCGGTACTAATTGACGATACTAAAACTCTGAAACTGCAGTAATTCCAGTATTTTAATCATTAATTTCAAATTTTAGCTCTAACTGAAATTCGTTATTAGAAGGTTATACTTTCAAATACTTTAAATTCTCTCTTAGACTGTTAACGAATAATCCGCCGAATTATTCTTTAATACGTTGATCAAAACACAAACTTTAAAAATTAATATTAGATTGAATTTTCGCTACAACTTTTTTAACGAACGAGGCCGAGATTTGGTTAATTTTATTAACACCGCGAAATTACACAATGAATTAAAACAAGTAGTCTTCTGTTACTTAACGAAACTTCACAACTTTTAAAGAACGGGAAACTGTATGGTTTGGTTAATTTATTAACCCTGAAAAGTCGACGATAAATTGAAACAAGTGAGCTTCCGTTACGATATCGGAACTAAACACACAAAACGGTAATAGTACAACTTAATTATACTCTTAAAACGGTAACTTTGTTCTATATTGAAAACTGTAATGTTAAAAACAAAAATTAACATAAACTTCACCGGGGGCTTCTCTGAAAAGAGACCCACAGGACAATGCGAGAATTTACCCTCCGCTCGGTCCGTCTATTCTCTTATTCACTGTATGAGATTCTATTGTAAACTGTTTAAACTAAAAATATTTTGACGATAGAGTAAGCTTTGAGAAGGGTAAAATTTCAAATGAACCAATAAAAAAATAGCGGAATTCTACTTAAGCCAATGAGGGATAATTACGTCATATGATTCTAGAACATTTTCAACGAAAACTTTCGGTGTAACTCAATATTCTGCAGGTGGCTGTCTAGACAATTTTAATCTAGAAGATTCTGTTTGTCGATATTTTGTTTACTAGAAAATATTTCAACCCAATGGTAACGTTAGAACTCTGTTAACGATTAAAGTAAACAGTTCTATTATTATGAGATTTAATACCAAACTGTTAATAGTTAGATCGAGTTCAGTTCAAAAGATTATCGGAATAGTTGCTTACTTTTTTGTGTTACTCATATTAAATTATCTCCTGTATTGTTAAATCTTACTTTGTAGACTCCATCGAACTATTTCTACTTGCAGCTCCAAACGATATCGGATACTATACGAAATTCTTTCTATAGAAATTCTTTATTGTAATAGTTTGTGACGACGATGAAATTATTCCAAATATTCAATTTTGTAAGTTTTTATCCTTGCATATTTCCAAATACATATCACTAAAAGTATTAAAATTCTTATTACATTAATTAAATTTTTCTACACCAGCAAAATATTTTATTTTTATCAATTATAAAAACAAACATGAACTGTTTTCTGTAACTAGTTGATTGTTTCTATATATGTACATATCTATTTTATAATGGTTGCCAACGTATACTTGATTTAATCATTAAATAAGACTACAAAAAGAATCACTAGCTTATACACATTCCTTTTACATTTAATTACAATTAATACCATTAATAAAAGATAATTAATATCTCTTTATGAAAATTATCTTATCCCTTAACGATAAAAATACAGAAATCTACAATGAGTAAAGTATTACTATATATGGACGATATAGCCTTAAACCTTCAATAAACTTCTATAGACTTTATAAAACTGTTTAATTTTCGATAAAATAAACATCAACCCAATTTTTTATCTCTTTTTAATAAAAATATCCCTCCAATCTTCAAAATATAAATTTAAACAATTTCAGCTTAAATTTTACTGCTGCATCTTGCAGGTACTTAGTGGCGTGTTTAGGGGGGGGGTCATAGACTGAAGCCCGCCGAAATTTTTTTAATAGTGCCAAAATCTATGTTATGTGACAATCTTAGTATTTTGATACGGAATCTTTATAGAATACCCCTCTCCCCGAAAGAAATTTCTATATACGCCACTGCAGGTACTTGAATATTTAGAGATGGTGGATACATTATTGTATTCAATAACATTTCCTCTTCTTCCAAGCTACTTCATAATTTTTATAGGTTAACAGGTTTTTTCTCTTTGCTTATTTTTTAACGTCTCAAACAGTTCATAAAACCTCAAAACAATTATTCGGTTAGTAACAAGAAGCCACTAAACACGTAATTTAATCCTGCTTCTGTTTTTAACTACAAAACCAATTGTAATAAACAGCGTTTGTTGTTTTTAGGGTTTCACACTGGATAATAAGTTGTCCATAAATCGTAAATCCTTCTCTCTCTAGCTTTAATTACTGATAATTGATATTAATTTCCTGGAGTGGTCATGTGTTTTGTATTTTCGTACAAACCCACCGAAAAGGGTTACGCTGTGTCATTTGATGTCGGGACATTTAACAGATATATCTCAAGTACCATGTGTTAGAGTAATTACATTTAGATCAATCGATAAGCTATGGACTTAATGACTTTTAGAAGTAATTTTCTAATTTGGATCGTATTCTTACATATTATAGAGTATTTGTGTTAGTTAGAAAGCTTTCGAAGGGAGCACAAGTGTTGAGAAATAATAAAACTCCTTTGAGAAGGTTGTCTTACCATTTATTTTAAGTGTATAAACAATCAAAACCTGATATAAGGAAATACTCTGTCATAATTTACAATTTTAAAAAATTCAATAAATAGCGACAAAAATTACTTTTGTGAAAGTACTTTTATTATTGCAAGTGCAATATTTATTGAAGGCACTTAACTCCTTTTTGTATTGAAATACTTGATAGCGACGGTGCATCAGTCGATAAACAATTCACGTTTGTTTTTTGAATTGATAAAAATAAAATATATTACTGATGTACAAAAAAAGTTTAGTTCATTTAATAAAAATTTTAATATTTTTGGCAATATTTATTTGGATGAAGTTTGATGCCGAATAGAGTGGACCAAGATCAAATACAAAATTTTCTACGCAATTCTTATTTCTTCTTCTTTATAGTTTCTTATTGTTTTTCTTTACGTTTTATTTTTCTACTAATATCTATTTTATAATAATACTTGTGGCCACTGGTAAAATTGTTCCAAATACTATTCACTTTTGTAAGATTATATGCTTTTTTTACTTTATACATTTCATCCAAATAAATATCGCCAAAAGTATTAAAATTTTTATTAAATGAAGTTTTTTGGCACATCAGTATATTTCATTTTTATCAATTCCAAAAACAAATGTGAATTGTTTATCTATTGACCACATCGACCAGAATTGTCTTCCACTATTTGATCTTTTTATATACAATTTATTTTATTGGAGTGGCTAAGATAAACTTGATTTAATTATTAAATAGTATCAAAGCATTGCAAAGTATCGAATTATTGCGAAATATTGAAGTTATCGCGAAGTATCTAAGTATTGCGAATAAATTATCGTAGACAGTTATTTTGGTACGATCCATTCCCACTTCGACCAAACAAGTTTAACTTACAACAACTTTTCTCGCACAAATACTTGCCAGTTAGCAATTTGCAAATTTTTACACAGTTTCTAGCTA
This sequence comes from Agrypnus murinus, assembly GCA_929113105.1. Taxonomy (NCBI): domain Eukaryota; kingdom Metazoa; phylum Arthropoda; class Insecta; order Coleoptera; family Elateridae; genus Agrypnus; species Agrypnus murinus. Next base: position 152,144,912 of record OV816028.1, read on the forward strand.
TAAAATTAGAACAACTTTTATCAAAAATTCTTATTCTACAACATAGCTTCAAGCACAAAAACTTGGCCACTATTGAATTACAGGTTTCCATACAACTTTTAGCTAGAAAATTCGTGCATCCATTATTCGTTTTATTGGTTTCTAAAAATCACATCGTTACATTCTTAAGAAAGGTAAATTCTTTGTTTACTTACTCTTACTTGTAAATGGCCAGAATCTTGATCTAGGACCAAGTTCTTTCCCTCGAAAACAGTGATCGTATGTTACACATTCGCCGTTGAGGTTCCGAAAATAGTCAGGTTCGCAAGCGCACCCAGGTTGACATACCGACGTACAATTTGCTGGAGTACTGCGAAAACAATTTTGGACATCTGCGCATGGGGCACATTTGTAATAGAATTCGTTTTTGTGGCATTTATATCGATGTTGATTCTCGGCACAATAAAATAAGTGATAAATAATAGATGAAAAGTAGAAGAATAAGGTAAGTTGTAGAAGTTTCATGGTTGGTAAACGTAATAATAAGTACCAGCTGTTTTAGCTACTACAAGTCTTAAATTTATTATTATTTATTTAAGTCATTATTTCTTGTTATCGTCTCGTCTTAATAAAAACTAATTTCATTTATGGCCAATTTCATAATAAGATATTTTAAAGTGCCATTAAAATGTTATAATTTTAAATACCAAATTATCTATTATATTATTGAGGGGGGATTCTGACACTTTTATTGCTGGGCTTGGGCTCGTGCGGACCGCTGTCGGGCATCATAAATAGTCTTTCGTGAATAGAATCTAAACTTGCTTGCTAATCTTGTCTTAAAGGTCTAGCTAGGTTCATCCTGTTTGTCCGAAATTTGACCCCATGAAGTACTTGGAAAAACGTGTCGCAACAAAGCTGACAAGAAGAAGCAGAGAGTTGCCTTATGACCAACTCTTCTAGGGTTTGGTAGAGGCTAACATAACTGAGACATCGGATGGGTAATTATCCAGGTCTAGTCCACACTTGCTGGTCCACTTGAAAGACCGCATGCTGGACAAAGAATACGGGGATTCCCTGGAGATTCCTCAGGAAGGACCTCTATCAGAATTTTCTTGGTTTAAAATCAATTATGTAAAAGTTCTACCCGACTACTATTTCGAGGGAAAGTGCAGAAAAAGATAGTGTAGAAACACTTCTGATACAAACAACTCATTCAGACAAAACCAATACATATTGTCATGATATTTAACATGCCAAAAAGGCACCACACTATTTTTCTAAGGTTTTCTGCAGTTTTCCTTAGCTGTGACACAAACTTGGGATTTGCGCTGTTCCATCTGTAAGTCGGCTGCAGACGCACGTAGGGCCTACGTAATAATAATAATCGCCCCCTTCTTCCCGCACAAGCTTATAGCTTCTGGGGCCTGGTTTCCAGGTTTTGGGTTGTAGCAATTGTTATTCTATTATTATACTATAATTTTATATAAGCATTTTTAAGAAATTTCAAACCGACACGTTAGATTGGTTGCATAACCTCAATTTTAAAATATAATAATTTTGAGTTATTTTTATTTTATGAAGTAAATAGTGAGTATTTATGATTAACCCGTACACTTGTACACTACAGTCAGATAAAAGATATCTGGAAAATTAGAAATTTTTCCATAGAATCTAGTTAATTTACGTGTCCATTAACCATGTGCCGTGTGACGAATGTGCCTCAATTTAAACAAGTGAATTATAAAGTCTATTATTGAATTTTGCTAACAAGACAAATTTATGGAAAATTATTATTATTATAATGGATTTGGACATTAAGAAAATTTTCTTACTTACCATTGATGAATAACAATAATTGGATTTGGTATTCCAATTTGTAAACCTTTTATTGATTTGGATATATTTATGATTGGATTGTTGACGCAGTTTTTCAATTCTTTGTTGAGTTTAACGATAGCAGACAGCTGATTCCATGGATTCCAGCATATCAAGTTGGTATTTACAAGGCGTCAATTTTAAGGAAGGAACTATAATCCTTGTAATTTAAAAACCATGAGTTTTTCAGTAGCCATTGGTTTAATTAGTAATAAGAAATTGTAATGATAGGTACTAAAAAGAACACAAAGAATTGTAAACGTATTATTCTCTGAAGAGAATGGTATTCCCCAGGGATCAACATTAAGCGTCACATTGTTTATTATTGCCGTCGACAATCTGTTAGAAGCAATCGATGGGGAGGCCGTAAGTAAAATGCTGTACGTTGACAATTTGTGTCTTTACAAGTCTGCTTCATCAATGGAAGATATAGGGTGTTCATTTAAATTCGTAATCTAGCAACCTTTGGATTATTGCCTGTCTCTATCTGCGACGTATTATATCTGTCGCTCTGTCTTCCTTCATTAAAATTCTAAAGGTTGCTAGATTACGAATTTAAATGAACATGCGTTATAACTACAGAACTACAAACAGCAATAGATCGACTTTATAACGCAGCCAGTAACATAGGATTTAAATTCTCAGAGCAAAAAACGGCATGCGTTCACTTTTGTAGACTGCGATCATGCCAAGAGAATCCGGTTATTAATTTAAATGGGTCGCCTATTCAGTTTGTAGATTCCATAAGATACCTCGGACTTACCTTTGATTCGAAGCTTAATTGGAGAAAGCATGTTACCGGTTTACGCGCTAGATGTCAGCAATCCCTGAATATTATGCGAAGCCTGGCAAATATCAATTGGGGAAGCGACAGAGACACTCAAATTAGTATACGAGGAGGTATTGATAAATAGTTGGCCAGCCTAGAAAAAAACTACATGTTTTCGAAGTAATAGTATTTTATTCAACATAATCACCTTTCAACTCTATACATTTAATGCATCGATCAAAGAGTAATTCTAATCTTTTAGAAAAAAAGTTTTATCCTGTTCTGCAAACCACGACTCCACAGCATCAATTACCATCTCGTTTGATGTAAATTTTCGTCCTTTCAATGATTTTTTGAGTTTCGGAATGAGATAATAATCCGATGGGGCCAAATCGGGAGAATATGGCTGATGGTCGACAATTTCAAAGCCGATTTCATTGATGTTTTGTAGGGCAATAAGTGATTTGTGGGCGGGCGCATTATCCTGCAAAAACAAGACGCCTTTGGTAAGTTTTCCTCGCCGTGATTCCACAATTTTCGCTCGAAGTTTGGTTAATAGAGATGCCTAATATTCTCCCGTGATTGACTTTCCATTTTCCAAGTACTCCACGAAAATTATACCATCTTTCTCCCAGAAAATGGAGGCAAGAACTTTTCCAGCAAACTTCTGCACACGAAACCTTTTGGGCCGAGGAGAGCCAGAATGTTTCCACTCCTTAGATATTTCTTTAGTTTCTGGATCATAATGATGAATCCAAGTTTCATCCATTGTAACAAGGCGATCCAAAAAGTTTGATTTTCTATCGTTAAATTGATTGCATATCCACTGAGATGTTGTCACCCTCAATCGCTTTTGATCAGCATTGAGACATTTGGGTATCCATTTTGCGGATAGCTTTTTCATTCCCAATTCATTATGAACGATATGAAAAACGCGTTCGTATGAGATATTCAAAGTCTCTGATGCGTTTTAGGCCGATTCGTCTGTTATCCAAAATCATATCATGGACAGCATCAATGTTTTCTTGCGTTGACACAGAAATCGGTCTCCCAGACCTCTTCTCATCGGTGACATCTTTTCTTCCACGTTTAAAATCAGCAACCCAGTTTTTAATGGTTGAATAGGATGGACATTGATCTCCTAACGTTGTTAACATGTAATCATAAATTTCTTTACCAGACAATCCCTTCAAAAACAGGGACTTGATAACCGAACGATACTCGATTTTGTTGAAGTTCCAATCTTCATCTGACATGGTTTACTTTTCTTAATCACAATTTCAAAATAACATCACCTTTTGGGCTGACACTTTGCACGCGCACTTGTCAAAGTTTCAACTTGTTTTCATAGCAACGCGATTTATTTGTGCCTGCTAGAACTATTCAAGGCCAACTATTTATCAATACCCCCTCGTATATCCTGCAACAGTTTTATCAAAACTCGATTACGGCTGTTTTATATACGCTTCTGCACGGAAATCTGTTTTGCAAAAGTTGGAACCGATTCAAAACATGGAGCTTAGACTAGCCACCGGAGCCTTTCGTACTAGTCCATCGATATCTCTGTGTTGTGAATCGGATTTTCTTCCACTTAAACAAAGACGTGTGTATTTACTCATGCAATACGCAGTGAGAACATGGGGACAACCCCATCACCCTAGCTACCATAACTTTTTTTCCGAAGAACTTGAAGAGATATATTCTTCTCGTCGCACAATAACTCGACCGTCTAGAATTCAATTTACAACATCTTTGAACGACTTTGAGGTCAACAACTTGCCTTTAGTATACCAGTTGGGCCCGTGTGAAGTACCTCCGTGGAACCTGTCAAAGCCAATCTGTCATACGGAATGTGCTACAGTCAAAAAATGGGGAAATTAGTACCATTTTTTCCATATGGCAGGCTGAGGTATTTTGAAATGTCTACGCACACGTCAGTACTAATTTGTACAGATTCGAAAAGTTCCACGGAAGGTCTAACTGACACTTTTAATGATAATCCTCTGGTTCAGAGTATTTTAACTTTAATTCAGTGGCTGGAATCTACAGGAAACAAAGTCGTTTTTGCTTAGATACCCAGCCACATAGGCATACTGGGTAATGGAAAGGTCGACGAGGCAGCCCGTCTGGCTGCAAACACAGGAGTAATCGACCAAAACATCCCCATTCGCCATAATGATTTGTCGTGTCACTTGAAACAAAAAACAATTTCCTCATGGCAGATCAGTTGGTCTAACAGCGAATCGAAATTAAAAGCTGTTAAACCAGAAGTGAAGAAATGGAGATATCCAGTATCACTAACAAGAAGAGAACAGGTGGTAGTCTGTAGAGCTAGAATAGAACACACTCGGTTGACTAATACTTACTTGCTGGCAGGCGGACGGCCACCAATATGTGAACATTGTGTAGTGACACAAGGAGTTCGGCATCTGCTTTTAGACTGCCCGCAATATGATATTCAGCGTCAGAATTTACACCTACCTGATAACATGACAGAATGTCTAGGGGATACCCCAAACTCCATTATAAGGCTTGTAGCATTTCTGAAATCTACACGTTTGTTATGCAAGCTGTAACTGATTGCCATTAATAAGTACATAAATGTTATCTTTGACTGTGATAAATAGTAAAAGCATGGTTCTATTTAAAGATATTTATTTTATATTTATATACATATATTTATATTTATACAAATCATTTTATATTTACACTTATTTTATTAATCCTTGATCTCTTGTATTGATGTTGACAACGTGGTATTGTGTTTGGCTTTCGCCAATCCTAACGGTGGCTATGTGCCTATTTTACTATTAGTGTATCTTTTATATACAACTCCCATGGGAGTGCATCCATGATTTATTTCTGTCTCTGCTAAATGTTTAGAACAATTATTGGGTCATCTATTGGATCACATATACGGCTAGATGGACTATAATTGGTTTATGGGGGTTAGAGGGTAGCGGTCCTGGATACAGAATATACACTTAATGCAGCTAATGGCCACAGATGTCGATGCTGCAAAATCTAAATAAAGAAAATTAAAAAAAATCATTAGTAGTACTAACGTGTGACATTATTAAAAATGTATATGTATAATCCCCCCTTCATATTAAAGCATATCAATATGTAAAACTCTAATTTCAAACTGTGCTATACATCGAATTATTTATTCAAAACAATAATTTAGTTGGTTTGTCTACAGTCTTCCCAACAGGTACCAAATTCAGCTTCCGAATACTGGTATGGTCCATGTGAATTCTTTATCAACCAAAACGAATCCACAACCGATCCATATTCATTAAAAGTCACTCGACTTTCATATTTTTTTGCAACAGCAACTTGCTCGATATATAAATGTGTATGGTTATATGCCTTAAGGCGTGTGTATCCATAATCTTTACTTTCAAAAGCTGACCATGGTGGGCGATTTTGTTGGAAATCGTTGTGTCCTTCTCGACACCCAGCGGAACCGGTAATGAAATGCACAGGCGCTTTGGGATTTGTGTAAGGCGCTTCATAGCTTCCATTATATACAGTATAATTATAAATAGGCCATAAACGTTGATAGATGTGCTCGTGTGCCCAAATCTCTAAATCGACCCCATAATCGTATAGTAATTTTTCCAAACCAAACATCTTTAGAAACGGTATTCCAACTCTTAATATGGTTTCGTGATGTGTGCAATCATCACCATCCGTGGTACTGCAGTACATCGGACGATGACCCATTATGACTATCCATGGATGCTTTTTACGATTTTCGGGTAGATTTGCTTTGATCAAATCATTTTCCAGCCATTCATATTGGAAGATTAAAGATTTTATACCGTAACGAAGAAAATAGTAAGACTCCGTTGAAATTGATATTATATGCAAGGGACCTATATCGAAACTGTATGCATAATTTTGCGTTCCGCTTGGCATGGTAAATCTTTCCCTATAGTGACTGAAATTGCTAAAAAATGAAAATAAAATGGATAGAAAATATAATAAAATTTGAAGCTATCTTGGACTTACTACGCTTCTTCGTGGTTACCAGGACAGGTCATATAAGGAACGTGTGCAGCTATGGGTTCAATTTTTCTCATAAATTCATCTCCTCTTCTTCCATCGTACTATTTAATAATGTAAAAATTTAAAAATGTAGGTTACTTCTTAAATATCGACTTACTTCTTCCATATCATAACCAAAATCTCCAACGTGCAATATAGCATCGTACAATTTCTCTTGTGCTTCTCTGCGTAAAGCAGGCACCGATTGTGCATTCTCTACACCCAGGTCACCTAAGATTGCCAAATGAGGCGACCAATCACTTGCATTTGAAACACTTCTAAACCAGAATTTTGAAGACCATCCCAATTTACTTCCACATTGATATCCTAGAAAAAGATTTCATAGAACTTTTAGAGAACTTCATATAATTATAGCTTACCATATATCTTGTTAGGTTCTAAACTGGGTAACGTCACTCTGTGGATGTATTGAGAAGCACGTGCAGATCCACCATCCACAAACAGATCTGATTTGCCTTTTGCTGTTAAATTAATTTTGCCAATTCCATATTTGACAATGGATTTTGTGTGGTTTTTAGTATTCCAGGTAACCACAATATCCTTTACAGTTTTACCAAAAGAAAGATGTACTTGTTCGGGTTGGTAGTGTTTGACTTTAGAACTAACAAAAATTAAGGCATTAAATATAAATAAAAACGTTGAAAACATTTTTAAATATGGTTTTGTTAGTGCAAGGTTTTGATAAATAATGTGTACAGATTATTGCTGGCGAAATATTTTACGATTCTCTATAAATCGTGACTTGACAAACTAATAAAGCGGAAATCGCATTGATAGGGAAAAATGTAATCATTATTTTTATTAAGATTGATAAATTTCAGCAAAATATACTTTGCAACACATGATTGCATGTTTCTGATAAAATATTCGTTTATTGTTTTATTTGTTTTATTGTTATTATTATTATAAAGAGGTTAGAGCTCTCAGAAGCTTCGTTTATTTTATTACAGATCTTTTCAGATTTTAGAGACAGCAGAGAGTGAGAAACCTTTCAATCAAATTCGTTAAAATTGCATTTGTAGCATCGTAGCGTCCCAGAAAATTGTTTCTGCACATACATACAACCATCTTAGCTCTTCGCCTATTTCTTTTTTAATCTTCAAAGAACCTTGATGGTTCATATTTAGGAAGCCTTCCTGATTATTATTTTGAGCGCGTGTAACTGTGTTACTTGGTTGACGAATTTAGATTTGTTTGGCATTTATTTAATGAATATTTCGAATACATTATTTTCCGCTAGCTAAAATATATTTTTTCTAATTTGCGAATGTAATACGTTTATTAACGTCTATCAGTAGGAATCGTTTATGGCTATATATAAAAGTACACTGTACTTTAATGAATTATAGGGTTATTTAGTTTTTAAGGTTGGATGGATAATGCGTGGAATGTGACAACTTCAAACTGCAAGTATCTGTCAAAATTGTCAACCTCCGATAAATTTTTAATTAATATCGTTGAATTGGTTCGCTGTTTGTTGATTGTTACTTACATGAAATCTCACTTGAAGTTATGGTCTATTTTTACTTGGAAAGAAGGTTAGGTTTTGGATATTCCTAATTAGTAACATAAACAAGTCTCGTACCTACATCAAATCTGCTTGGACAAATCAGTAAGTACAATTCATGTTTGTAATTTTATGGTACTATAAACAAGACACGTATCATCGATTTAATCATCTTTGCTTTTTTTCGCGAATTTCGGGCGGAGTGCAAATTAAGTTGTCTTCGCTCATATTTTATTTATTTGTAACACTAATATAATAATAATAATAATAATAATAATTACTACAAACCATAACCTAAACCAAGGCCCCAGAAGCTATAAGCTTGTGCGGAAGAGAGGGGGCGATTATTATTACGTAGGCCCAATGTGCGGCTGCAGCCGACTTATAGATGGAACAGCGCAAATCCCACATTTGTGTTACAGATAAGGAAAACTGCAGAAAACCTTAACCAGATCTGCCAGCGCCGGGAGTCGAACCCGGGCCGCTTGGGTGAAAGTCCGGCACGCCAGACATTACACTACCAAGGCTGTAAATGTAAATGGGTAATGAAGTAACAAAAGTAATAACTAATTTATTTGAAGTGACGGATGATAACAAATGATTCAAAAACTCAAGTGGGCGCCGAGTGTTACCAACTGTTACCAACTAACAGAAAATTCTCTAGACGACCAAAATATTTTTTTTTGTATTAAAATAAGAAAAATGGGGACGCAAATTAGAAAAAATAGCATAAAATACTCGTTTTATAAGGGCATTGGCGCACTCATACCATAGAAAAACTCGCCTGCGGCTTTTTCTAACTTGGGATTCGTACGCCAAATCAACCCTTATAAAACTTGTTCTTTAATATACTATTATAATGAATTTTTTTTAATTTGACGTCGACATTGGCTGAGAAACGTTCATTGTGGACATACCGCAAAGTATACTAACCTTACTTTTGTAATTTTGTAATGTCAAATTCTAAGCGTCAGCTCTTCTTTAATATACTATAATGCGACCCTATACTATAATATCTCGAATTTATTCTTTGCCTATTATAACAAATATAAAAATAAGCTGGTGTCTGGATTTATTTATGCGCCCATTTGACAAATAGAAAATGTATTTTTTCTAAATTTAATAGAATGAAAAAATAATTATGTTGAGAATAAACACGTTTTATTTTAGAAATACATTCGAGAAGAAATATATTAAATGTGGTAGGCGGAACTGTTTATGTATCAAGGGTTGAACCGTAACATCAGTAAAATGTCCTAAAATCTTTGGTAAATAGCTCTTTCTTCAGTCAGGACTCGAGGTTCATTTCGAAAACATCTAAGGTTTATTCCAATGGTTATGGTTTGAATTAAAGATTACTGAGGATCGACGGAAATAGTGATTCTTAGTATTTTTCTGGCTTTGGAAGGACCTTGGTAGACTCGGTAACTCTTCTCTTAGAGGGTCCCGCAGAAAATGCGAAAACTGTTCTTCCAGTGGACTTCAGACTCAAAGCTTTCTTTAAGATTTATTCCAATGGTTATGGTTTAAACCAAAAGTTTCCGAGGGTCGACTCAAACGATTCTAGTCGTGATTCGTTGTCTTCTGCTAGCTTTAAAAGGTTCTACGTAGCCTCAGTGGATCTTCTCTTAGAAGGTCTCACAGAATATGCGAAAAAGGTTGTTTTTGTGGACTCGAAGCTGTCTTTGAGCACCTTTAAGCTTTATTCCAACGATTATAGTTTAAACCAAATACTTGGTATTTGGTCTCTTCAGAAGATCCTTGGTGGCCTTAATAGCTCTTCTCTTAGAAGGTCTCACAGAATATGTAAAGACTGTTTTCCTGTGAACTTGAGATTCGAAGTTTCCTTCGAGGACCTTTAAGATTTATTTCAGTGGTTATGATTTAAATCAAAGATGACTTAAACAGATTTTGCTCGTGATTCTTGGTATATAGTCGATTTACAAGATCCTTAGTATCCTCAGTAACTCTTCTCTTAACAGATCTTAACAGAAAATGTGAAGACTGTTCTTTCTATAGACTTGAGACTCGAAGCTCTCTTTCAGCACATTTAAGATTCATTCTAATGATTAATGAGGATCTACTGAAACAGATGTTGTTCGTGATTCTGGTAGATGGTGGATTTAGACGATCCTTGGTAGCCTTATTAGCTCTTCTCTTAGAAGGTCTCACAGAATATGTAAAGACTGTTTTCCTGTGGACTTGAGATTCGAAGTTTCCTTCGAGGACCTTTAAGATTTATTTCAGTGGTTATGATTTAAATCATAGATGATTTAAACAGATTTTGCTCGTGATTCTTGGTATATAGTCGATTTACAAGATCCTTAGTATCCTCAGTAACTCTTCTCTTAACAGATCTTAACAGAAAATGTGAAGACTGTTCTTTCTATAGACTTGAGACTCGAAGCTCTCTTTCAGCACATTTAAGATTCATTCTAATGATTAATGAGGATCTACTGAAACAGATGTTGTTCGTGATTATGGTAAATGGTCGATTTAGACGATCCTTGGTAGCCTTATTAGCTCTTCTCTTAGAAGGTCTCACAGAAAATGTGAAGACTGGTGTTTTTGTGGGCTTGAGACTTTAAGCTCTCTTTTGGCACTTTCGAGATTTATTCCAATGGTTAAGGTTTAAACCAGAGGGTCGACTGAAACAGATTCTGATTAATTCTTGATATTTTTCCCGACTCGGAAAAGTTTTTAGTAGCCTCAGTAGCTCTTCTCTTAGAAGTTATAATATGCGAAGAAAATTCATCTTGTGAACTTGAGATTCGAAGCTCTCTTTGGCTTTATTTCAATGTTTACGGTTTGAGCAACAATTTCTGAAGATCCACTGAAACAGATTCCTGTCGTGATTCTTGGTCCACTGCTCGTTTTGGAAGGTCCTTGGTAGCCTCAGTAGCTGTTATCTCCAAGAAATGTACAGCCTTGAGATTCTAAGCTCTTTCTGAGCACCTTTAAGATTTAATCCAATGGTTATGGTTTAAACCAAAGATTTTCGAGGGTCGACTGAAACAGATTTTTTGACTTCTTAATCTTAATTTCTTAAAAGGTCCCACAGAAAATGCAAAAACTGTTCTTTCTGTAGACATGTGACTCGAAACTCTCTTTGAGCACCTTTAAAATTTATTCCAATAATTTCTGAGAGTCGACTGAAACATATTTCAAATTTTAGACTTTGCTACGTACCAAGACGTGTTTCTTCACTTGTCAGTCGAAGGTTGAGTTGGGACTAGTGGGGCGTCTCTACTCCTTCTACTTCTTGACTATCCTATTTTCTGTATATTATTTAATTTATATTTGAATTATTTTCCTCTAATGGAAAATGGACTAAAATAAACTTTTGTTATTGGGTAATATATTGTAATAAATTTATAGTTGCATTCATCTAAAATGATATAATGTTGTAAAGCTTGTATAAATTGGGTAAACGTCAATGAGTATATTGTCCATAAATAGAAATGTATTAATTAAAAAAATATAAACTTACATAAATTAATTACATAAAATTACAAATGTATAAAAAAATTCAATTGTTTTTGAGTTGACGATGAACAATTCATATTTCTGACATCAAAAATCTGAATTAACATTTCACCTCACCAATGGAGCACTGCGAATCGACTCAATGTTAGCGATTAAGATTACTCAACAAGATAAAGTGATCATATCTTCATACTACTATACATAACACTATACACAATTCTAACTATTTCAAGAAAGACAGCAAGCTGCACCTTCTACAGCTTAAAAATCGAAACGGTATTTTCTATCGCTCTCATTTACTCCTTATGTGATTTTTGCAACTTTCTTGGCGGTTAGAGTGAATTGATAAAAATTAATTAATTCGTAGGCATTAAATTAATGTATCTATGTCTTCATAGGCTAATCTTCTTGTAGTTCGCTAACTTTATCTTTAATTCAGTGTATTTGTTACCTTTAAATTGATGTTTTGTGTTTTAAGTCTATCTTAAACCACAGAAAGATTATTAAGCACTTATAAAGACTTTTATCGTAATTAACCTTGATAAATCTATTAACCAGTCAACTGTTTATGTGTTAATATCTGTTTTCCCGTTTATTTAAGTCTGTTGTTGTGGTTTGTTTACTTAAACGTATATTGTACGTATCTTAAAATGTTATTCTTAAACTCCATTGTTTGTCTTCTTACATTTATAAATTTCATAGAAGTTAAGGTATGTATTACACTATATGGCATTTTTGTGTGTAGTCGATCATGGTGTATAGTCAACTTGTTTATGACAATATTCAGAAACTCCCTTCTATTATCGGGATGTAAATTACAAGGTGCACCAAATGTCAAAAAATAAAAGCTTAAAAGCGATTTCTTCAGCTCTTATGCTTCCCGGGGCCAGTAATAAGACTGTATAGGAGTGTATGTCCACTTAGTTGACTTGAAGTATTTACTCATGAATTTGAACCTTACTTTTTTTTATTGACAGATCTCACGTATAGATACGGATTTGTTGTTCTGATAGGATTTCACCGTACAAGTCCTTAAATTGAAAATTGTTCCTGTTGCTTTTGGACTTAAAGTTTCCTATATGATTCGAATATGTATTGCGATTTTGGCCATTTTTTACTTTGATGATTTCTGGTCCCATAATAGTCTCTAAATAGTACGAAAACAAGGTTACAGTCTGAAAAAAAATCGTTTGAATGTTTTAAAATTCAAGGACCTTTTCAGAATATCATGCTGAACAACACATCAAAAATCCCAAATGCAGTGGCGTAACTACCGCCGCCGCAGACCCTGCGACGCGGAGGGGCGCAACGCTCCCAAGGGCGCTGCTTTCATGAAATCTTATTTCGTTAAAAATAGAAGTTTTAAAACAAGCAATGGCGGTAAAAAACATTTTATGGAAACAGTAAATGGCAGTTATGGATATACAGCGTGGCGCACTAAATGTCACCCAATTTAATTTTGTTCTTAAAGCTATAGTATTGGGCTATCACCTTCCAAATTGTGGGCGCAAGTTATTCAGATCCATACATTTGATATTGGCACAGTAGTTTGTGTTTTCGAATTTAGACGCAAAGGTTTTAGTAGCACAAGATGAGCATGCGCTTGTCCAAATTGATCGTTACCATCCTGCTCTTTCCATATCTGTCAATTTTCCCACCTCTAATGCACCTGAGCAGTTTCCTATAAGTGAAAATCTTCGTTACAACTTTCGGAAACCTAATTTCCTAGGCCTTTATCGACATCTATGCAGCATTGATTGGACATTTATTCGCAATATTGATGATATTGAAACGGCTGTAGATGCTTTTTATCCCGTCATATACAATGCCCTTGAAGTTTTTGTTCCTCGATGTTCATTTAGGCATCACCGATTTCCTCCTTGGTTTAATTCAGAAATTAGGCGCAATCTTCGCTTAAAAGAATACTACAGAAGGAGATGGAGAGCATCATCAAATATTTATTATTATCAGGAATTTAAAAGAGTTAGAACAATAATAAAAACTCAGATTTCGACTACTCATTCTGCTTACCTTGCATCTGTTGAGTCTTCCTTGAAGTCTTCCCCTAAAGAGTTTTGGTCATTTATCCACCAACGTCAAGGGACAACTAGAATTCCCGGAATAGTAAGTGATGGTATCGTTAGTTATGCTGATCCTAAATTGTTGATGCTTTTGCTCACACCTTTTCAAGTTTTTTTCTTGATAACCAAACTTTCGATCATCAACACGCCGCTTCAAATAGACCTTGTTTGATGTTCCATAACGTTACCGAAACAGAACTGCTCTCTTTGCTGGCTTCCTTTCCTAACAAAATGATTGCTGGAGACGATCTCATTCCGAGCTTTTTTCTTCGTGATTGCAGATTTGTGTTAATACTTCCACTTATGCACATAGTTAATTTAGCTATAAATACTTCAAAACTTTTCCTAAAATCTGGAAAAGAACTAGAATTACTCCAGTACATAAAAAGGGCGATTCATCTTTACTCAATAATTATCGTCCTATTGCGATAATTTCCAATTTTGGCAAGTTATTAGAGCAAGTTCTCTATAAGCAGATTCATAATCACGTAAAATCTTTTATATCCGACCTTCAGCATGGTTTTGTCTCAGGAAGATCAACAGTAACAAATCTCTCCTGCTTCGCCCAGTTTGTAAGTGATAAAATTGATAGAGGTCAACAAGTAGATGTCATCTACACAGATTTTAGTCGAGCTTTTGACAGTATTTCGCATAACCTACTGCTAAACAAGCTAGAAGGGTTTGGTTTTTCTACTCCCTCTCTCTATGTGTGTTGGGTGGCAATGTCCAGTCATGGAATCACCGGCCATCTTATCATCTTTTTCTCCCCAAATTCATAGCAAGAGGTCTATCAATGCAAACATTGTGGTTTATGCAGGATGGAACGCGCCCCCACACTTCAAATGTTGTGCTTGATTTCTCACAGGAAACTTTTGGCTTTCGTATAATGTCACACAGATTTCCTGACCGTCCTGAAGGTGGCCGAACGTGGCCACCCCATAACCCGGACATCAACTCACGTGGTTTTTCCTTTGGATTTAGAAAAAAGGTGTACCACAGGAATCCCGAAAATGTGGCGTAATGAGATGCAATGTAAGGGAACGTCTTCAAGATGCCAGGCAATGCGTTGTGCATATGGAACATGTTCACCTTTATGAATACTTTTCTATGCTGTTGTGATTACTTTGTTATCAATTCTGTACCAATCACTTCCAAAATAAATATGTAATTTATAAAACAAATCGTGCGTCACCTTTTACATTGCTCAAAACAATTTGGAGACTATTTGATCTGCTTTGATGACGACGCTAAGTATAACTAATACCTTTCCGTCGTGATCAGTTACAACAGATTGACAATTCTCGGAGAAATATATTTTATAGGGAAATAGCAAACAATTGATTTTGATAGTTTAATTGACCAGTCTCCGTTAAAGCCCGACTTAAATACAATCGCGGAATTAACAGTACTTACAACGAATACCCGAAGCGACATCTATACAATGTTAATCACATATATTGGTAAACAAAAGTGAAATTTGTTAAATAGGCGAAGCCCACTTAACTAACAACAGGTGTTCAAGGCAAGGACGAAGATATGAAAAGGATGTATTTTTCACGTATTTAACGTGTAAGATATACCACTGGGCACGTAATTATTGCATGCCACTGAACTTCACTTTGGAATACTAATTATAACAGGTAAAAACAATGGAAGGCACGTAATTTCCATATGAATTTCTATTCCAGCGCTACATGGGATATAAGCAAATGAAAAATAATGTAGAAGGGGGGCGCAAAGGTAAGTTTCGCAGAGGCGCGCAATCTTACGTAGTTCTGCACAATCATAGTGTCTGCATCTCTTTCAGTCTAATGTACATAATTGCTGAAAAGGAGGCCCCTGTATCCGTCAAAGGCAACAATGGGTGAGAACGAGTAATGCCTATGCACATGTGACATGTACGTTGAACAAGTCTTGTTTTACCAACAGGAGTTAACTTTAGGACCAACAACGACTCTGTCAGCACATTTCCCATGAACATTATTAGACACTTCTAGGGATTCTAGGAGCCTAGAATCTGAGGTACTTGGTGCGTACATAACCGTGCACATCTCTAGTACAACCTAAAACTGTAGCAGATTCCAAAAACCATCGTTTCAAAACAAAATATTAAAGTAGCAGGATAGAATTGAAGCAAACGACTGAGCGTTTCCAATATATCCCCATACGCATTAAGGAGGGGGTGGAGATTATAATATTTTGACTGAACTCTTCAGCGTCGATGCTGTTCTAGCTGATGTATCGAATTACTGAAGCAGATGGTTCGGGTTACTGAAGGTGATGGATGCTGGTAAATCCTGTTGGTTGTAGTAAGAGTCTGGTAAGGGATAATGATGTATGTATACTGTATAGGCTGAGCCAATTAAAATGTCAAATAAGGTACTTAGTTGCTGGAGTAAAGGTTTTGGTGTGTGATAATTGACGTGACGAGGTAGAGTTCATAGCTAATAAGGGTTGATAAGTCACCAACACGGTCACTAAAGACTAGCCTGTAGCCTCGACACGTTTTGACTGTCCAGTTCTGGAGACATTGTGGAAGCGAAGATACTCGTATAGACTTATAGAGGTTATGTGGAAAGTGTGACGGCAACTTTAAGAAAAATTACATCCTGATTTTCGACGTCTGCAAAGATACTAAATCATAATCTTTGAAACAATCATCATTGAAACAAGCAACTTCAATATTGAAACCCTCATATTACATAATTCAGCAAATGTTTCTGATCCAAATACATCTTTGCAAGAAAAAACTATAAGTGATCTAGTGTTTGGTTTGTAGATCAAAAGAACGAATTTGTTAAAAGTAAGAAATAGAAAATTGGGAGATAGTTATTAATCTGACCTATATCCACTAAGTGGCCATGACCTTTAACGGCGAGTTTAAAGCCTCGATTGCTGGAAGATCCCCATAAGTATCGTTAGAAACAAAGAAAATTGCAACCGTAATCCTTGATATGACGAAAACTATTTCGAATAAGATGCTTTCTTCATCCATTGAAAGTAGTTCTTAAACCCATTCCAATATTTTAGTAACATTTTGTAAATTCCGTTCCGTTCTATTGTTTTGTTTTATTTCCATTTCCATTTAGTCTCCAAAATAAAAACACTAACTGCGGTTTTAATTAAATTAAATTAAAGCCAATTAAATCTAATCAGTGATTGTGAATCCCATTGTTAATCTGCTACCTGATAAATAAATCTTACATAGTTAATTTTACACCTATTGTAAGAAGATCACAAATTGCTCACATTTTACAATTATTTTTATTAACAAAAATAATGCATAAGAAATACTGGAATGTGTTAAATTAAACAAATTAAATTTATATTTCAATTTATCACAGGCAATGCTAACCTTGACAGACAAAGAATCACAATGATATGTAACACTCATGAAAATCTACCATGTCTTCAGCGGTGACAAACTTTTCATATGACCATGAATATGACTTAACTAATACATAGATAAATACTTTGTAAGCATAAGTAATCAACTGTCATTGTTTTTTTGTTTTATTCTTTCAGAAAACCACCAGTGGCCATATACCTCCTTTATGGACCATTCCAATTTTAGTCATATGCATACTACTTCTTCCAATTGGAGTTACTCTAGTTACCATATTTCTGTTATATCGCGAATTCATTGGTATAATTTTAAGATTTAAACACGGCGAAAAATTTGGTGGATTCTTAAACGGTGCGGATGCTTTCCAAACAACAGGGCGACCAATAGATCACATAATAAATTCTTTCCTAGTGTACAAATGTCCTAGAAATACGTCCTTCCAAACGTTTCAAGAACTCTTCCGAAAGGAGCTACAATGTCTGCAAATGATTCCCAAATTCAACGTGACCTTTGCGAACTACTCGGGATATTCGTACATGTTGAAAAAGAAACCAAGCACTGATGAAATCTTTAAACTAATGAAAGTCGTTCAAGCAACTAACCATAAATTAACTAAACCAGAATTAATGTCACTGCTAGATGAGTATACCAATTCAGATTTACCAAATGGTAATACCTACGCATTTGAAGTTTTAATAGGAACCCAATTAGTGGACTGGGGAGATGATGATTATAATTATTATCCGGTGTTATGCAGATATCACCACGCTTTGGCAGATGGTGTCACTTTAATAAAGATGTTGGTTTCTGTGCTTGTTAATACCGAACAGAATATAACTCAAACTTACGGGTATCAATCAATAACTCAAAGCAGTTTAAAACTGTCAGTTATGAATGTTGCAGCCTTCCTGCTGCTTCCAGCTTGGTATGTATCAAGTTTCGTACTGAGAGGAAAAGATAGGAACATTTTAAAAGGACCGAAGCTTGCTTGCCAGAACTACAACATGTTTCAAGTTGAGCATACGCCAAGCCGAATAGCGAAAATTAAGAGAATTAAAAACAAAATTTCTGGAGTCTCCTTTTCGGATGTTCTCTTAACAGCAATATCGGCTAGTATTGACGATTATTTTAAAAAGGTAGGTATTATTTTTAATTTTTATTTAGATTGCCAGACTGGCAAGGCTGGGACTCCCCGATCGTCTTGACTTACTATTCTGGGTATAGACGACGGGGAGCAGTTGTGTTTTTGGAGAAATATACATTTCTTTTAGCTTTTCTGTACAGGGGTGGGGACGAGTGTCGGAATTTTGACGTTTTTTTACGGATACCAAAACGATAAAGAAGGTATCAAATAATGTGAAATTTCAAAGCCTTACGAAACTTACAAATCGTAAGCAACATAGTTTCAGGAAAAAAATTAAACTTTTGTCAAAACTTCAGGTATTAAAGGTGTAACGTAACTTTTTTGTTACTCTACTAAAATTATTAAACATAAAATACGCCGCGCGGTGGACGTCATTGTAACCTAAAAAAATTCACAATCTGAATACTTACTGCAAAGCTCATAAAAACGATACTTACGTTACTTTATAATGCCACGGCTGAAGACAAATTGTTGCTCAGGAAGTAGGTACTGATTATCATAGCTTATTAATTATAAAGAATATTAAGGGTTGGTATAGACATAAACAAATATATATAGGCGCCATCTACTTGAAAGTCCTTAAACTCAGCATTCGCAAGCAGAAAGAAATACTGGTTTTATTGATTAAATTCAATTAAAATTCATGTTTAATTACGTTAATATTAAGCTGGTTAAAATATTTTAAAGACTTTCACAAGTGAATCTTATTACAGTGGGGTTTCATTCAATTGTTCATTTATTTAAAGATAAAGTATTTACTTGTCTCCTATGACAATAGTAAAGGTCTTGATGGTCATACCCTAATAAGAATTCTTATTAAAGGAAAATATAGACAGAAATTTATAAAACACAATCATTAGGGAAAATGGTACAAATAGTTTTCACATAAGACTTACTTTAATCAAACAAGTATTCTTTATACTTGATACGTTGGTAGAATTTTACAATTCTTTAAACTTAAAAAAAACAACACTTGCATGATAATGCCCTTGTTTCACTTAACACTAAATACAAGGCACTTCATAAATTGTTGATATGAAGCAGGAAGAAATTAGAAAGTATACTCGCTGGTACCGCTTTTCCACCCAAGATCAACGAACAAAAGTTCACAACAATTGTCACTTAATTGCAATTTCATTAGCAATCTCTTTATGAACAACAAAAACCCTATAAGTTCCAACAACCACTTCTGTTAGTTATAAAAGAAAGATTACCAAAAAAACACAAGTTTATATCTGGTAATATGATAATATCAATTTTCTTAATGATTTTTATTAATATAACACCCAAATGGACAGTGTTCTAAATTATTACGCCGCAACTAAACGGAAAAGTTTAATTCTTTATTTCCAAAATTAACTAACCATTACATTCTCTTATAGTTTTCAAATGGTAAATCCTCAGAATAATTTTATTGATTATTAAAACATTTCGTTACGCGTTTTAATGTTAAACTTCTTCTCAAATATTTTTTAGGAAAAGGGGAATTTAAATCAACCTATCCGAACGAAGTTAACATTTTTTCCACCAATCAGAAAAATTACCGCGTAAAAAGCTTCTAGAATATTTCGTTTAAATTCGCGGGACATTACCACCTAAAGTCTGCGTCTTGGGGAGTAACTTGATATTTTGCAGGTGGCTACATAATGTTTTTTTATGTGTCTCCATTAGAAAAATCTATTCGTCCGAATTAAACTAGCACGTACAGGATCTATAAATTTAGGGTTTAATGCGTTTTCAGATAATTTATTCCCTTGTTAAAAAGCCGATCTTATTTTTCTTCCTTTGGCGCAATGTTATTAGTAAATTTTATTCTAGAAGGAGTTTCATCCTACACGAAAACATTTTAGGGTGACCCTTGGAATTAAAAGAACAACAGTTAATTCGAAATATTGTCTGCATTTTTAATCCAACTGGAATATGATAAACAACGCAGGACTGTACTAAGGTGTTTTACCATTTATGCATGTAAAATTGCATTTATATAAAACTGAGAATTTGAGCACGTTACAAAGGAACTACCTACCGTCAGATTAACGAAATAGATTTACATTACCAAAAGCGTTATTACTTATGCAAAATCTCCGATACTTGCAGTTCTGTTTGAATCCATCACCTATAGTAAGGTAAAACATCTTTGGTGAAGTTCTTCACTTTCTCTTCTGTGGAGGAGGAAAGGGGTAGGAAATGTGTTTATCACTTTGACACTTTACTTTGTCAAGTGTACATTCAAGCTAGAAGAATCCATTAGGTTCGTAACCTTCCCATTAAGGTTAGTTTAGTTTAGAAATTGTATAGGAGTATTTATGCAGATACCATTAAATGAAATGTCTTTTCTAGTTCTCCCAAATTGAGTCTTTATAGCATTTTTACCTGCGTCTTCTAATTATTACTTACTTATAATTAATCTTTTTAATTGCAGAAGTCAGTTTGTATTGATAAAATTACAGCAATTACACCAGTTTTGGTTGGCTCTACTGAACTATCCTACTTAAAAGGAATATTAGTGAAAGATCTCGCTTTTACCAATCACTTCTCGATATTCACATTAGATTTTCCAGTGCACATCAACAACACAAGCAACAAACCTGATCTTGTTAATCGATTAAATCTAATAAGTAATCAAAACAAACATCTAAGGACTTCCTTTCAATCTTTGGTAAAAGCAGTAATGGGCGTTTAATAAGAAAATTTACTAACAAACGAATAAATTTAGACGAACTGGCTGTTTGTATCCACTGTTTTCGCATACATACCACAACAGTTGCTTAAGCCGATAGCGAAATCGGTCAGTTGTACAGCAACACTCAGTATGTTACCGGGATCGTCAAGAGTCACATGCTTACAAGGAATGGGAACGCTTGCAGAACTAATACCGATGACACCTCGTATTAATGATATAGGTAAATAAGGATGAAGATTTTCACGGCTTGAATCAGTGGACAGGGAATAATTTCCGGCTTTTAATTCTAAGTTTTTCAGGTTTGACTGTTCTAATTCATACTTACGACGATCGCTTACAAGTCTGTGTAAGCGTCGATAAAGCTTTGGTTAAAGATGATAATGAGGTGCAGGAAATAGCTGATAATATATTGACCAAGTTTGACATACTGGAAGAAGAAATCCTTGGAGAGAATACTGTGTAATCTATTAAAATCTAATAAATATGTATGGGGTGCTTAAAACTTTTGTTACGTCACGTTGCTTTGGAAATTATGTATGTCTTACAAGAAATAGTTACTTCCACACAATTAAGAAATGGTTAAACTCGTGTTTTTATGCATCATATGCTTGTTAATTATTAGAATATTTATGATCTGTAAATAAAGTTTAAGAACTAAGAGAAGTTCTTTTTATTGTATTTATGTTTTAATTCTTGGAATATTTTCATTTTCATCAAGCATACATAGGTTTAGTACTCCACCGTCATGCAGTGAAAGCGATGGATTTTACAAATACTCAGTTCCCCAACCAATGTGTCGATGATGTTGACTTTTCATTATTTATTGTATCTTCGCGGCTTCGTTTTAACAGAGTTTTACATTTATTGTAGTATTTTGTTTTGATTTAAGAATGTTTATAATGTAAATAATCGTCATAATCTCAATCTTAGAAGTACGATATTGTTCTGTCCAAATAATGCTAAACGTAACAAGCACGCTAAAGTCTAACAATACCGACGCATTATTTGGGGGAATGAACATTCGTAAAGTTCACCGCATTCATTACATGACGCTAGAAAGCTGGGCTTGTCTGTATAGTTAGCAAGAGACGATATGTGATGAAAAGATTTTAATTTATTTTGTTTTTATAGACCTCTAAAATTAGAATAATACAAATAATGTCACAAACGGAAATATTCAAAATTCAATATTACATACAAAACTCAATTTCTCTTCCGTTCGTACAATATATCGTGCAAGGTTGCCTACGTTATTCCAGCAGTCGCTGCCACGCCGCTAACTACTTGGAGCCAGCTGCGCATTCCGAAGAAACGCTACCGCTTCACCCACGACGGATCTCAACTGCAAGTTGCATTAGTTCGCATGCAAAATATCTGCCTACGTTACTCCCGTATATGCTGTGCAACCCACGTAATTCACAACCAGCTGCACATTCCTTCAGAAGTAACCAGCACACTTCCGCTCAAACCACAGTTTGGTGCCTGGTACGGTCAACTCGCATGCAAACTACCCATGAGCTTGCAACCAGGAAGCGTGAGCTTCCTTAGTTTCATACTTGGAACACCAACCTACAGATTCCCACTATTATGTTAATCTCTTCCGCCTGGGGCAGTATATAACCAGCTTACTTTAAGATTACAATTCAATCAGTGAAAATGACTCCAATACTCTACATCTCCAAGCAAGCAGCTGAATACCTTTTAATTTATCTAATGCTTAGTTATGAGGGGGTTGTGCTAAAGCCCTCTCTATGCTTAGTTATGGTGGAGTTGTGACCGGGCTCTTTCTCGCTTAGTTTGTAGATCACCAGGAGTTCAACTCCTATGCCTAGTTTGCAGATTTAGTGCTAGAGCAGGGTGGTTCCGACCACTCTCATGATTATGTTAGATTTACGAGGACATGTACGCCCTCACACTGTATAACCAATGTGTATATTGTAGAATACCTTTTGTATTCTATTGTTTGCTGTTAGTATATAGTTGTTTTTATGACTTGCGTTTATTTTCCTTTCTACCTCTGACTACGTCCTCCAGTCACGAAAACCCCACGTGACAATAATAACCTTTATTACATGGATACCCTCAATAAGAGTGTTAATTTTAAACAATTGATCTCTTGCAACCTAAATAGCTAGCCCTTCAGTGGTTTAGAACTATCATGATATATCAAGAAAAAAGATGACTTCTTGAATAAAGATGTCCACAAAAAAAGGTAAATGCTTACAGTTAATTCATTATGTTATCATCAGTAATACCTCTATTGTGTGCCTCAGTAACTCGCATTTTAATTTGAAAACTATTAACACGGTAAAGAAAATTATTACTGTACATTAAAGTTAAACAGCTGATACAAGGATAATAAAAGAGTATAGTAACTCAACGTGTCAACCATTGCAGACGTAAACATTTTCTAAACTGATGCTTATACATGCTAAAAGAACGTTCAAATACTTACTCCAACTGCGTGGATATGGTTGATCATCGAGACCCAAATTGGATCTGAAGCTAGGCTAGCTAGGCTAGGATCACTAGCTAGGCGTTTATAAGCTCCGTTATACAGCGTATAGAGCAGCCTAAGTCGATCTCTTTAAGCTTTATGTGGAATTTATTTTTTAAGTCGTTTATTGGAACATCTTAAAAACGGCTAGTGTCAGTTGGTTTGGTACAGACCATCAGCAGTTGGAAAAAAACTGGTGAAACTAGAGTATTGTTTTTTTAATTGTATCTGTTTAAGAAGTTGATGAATAATGATTTGCACTCTACATTTTACCTGCTCTTCTTTCGTAAGAACACTGCCTTTAATAGTATAGTAAATGATCGTAGCAAACAATTTGATTTATAATTTAATGTAAAGGTTAATCTTTTAACTAATGATAATAATAACAACATAATTATCATCCTGACTGTACCTAGTACATATATGTTTGCAACTATCTAGTTCATATAAAAAATTGTCACGCTACTGTAGGTCACCTAGATAGCTCAGTTAGTAGAGTACCCGCCCGGAAAGCGAAAGGTCTGGGTTCGATCTCCAGTCAGAGCTATAATCTTTTTATATGGATTTGCATTCAGAATATGATTTTATTTTATTTATATAAAAATAGCAAACACAAACTTACGATCGTTAAGTTTATATGACTTATAATTTATATAATTTAGTAACAGCAATATATGTTTTTTTATAAACCCTTTAAAGAGCAGCAACTGGAGCAGTTCATAAGGGTTTTAACCACCTTTGTTTAGTAACGGTATATAACTTTAGAGTTTATAAACAATAGTAAAGACATGTTTTCGTTACTACTATATAACCGTATATAACCACAATTTAAGAGAAATGAAGAAACTTTAATGATGAAATGTAATTTTGTATCTGTTGGTGATCAATAAAAGTGTTTCGCAATAAGAACACCGATAATCGAATGCTTGTTTTGAACTCATTTTATGTTATAATAAGCTAAATATTTTATTTTAAATAATGCCGATGTAAAACTTTTTTTTTAGTTTGGCATATATCGTCTTGGCGGAAAAAAATTAATACTCTTATAAACACTGGAAACTATAATATCACCCATTGTAATCTTTTATATAAATTTAAGTAATACTATATGGTGTTATAAAAGAACTGTTGGTTTAATATATCTTTGAGCGATATAATGTTATTGAAAGTGTTGTTATAGAGCTTGAAATATTCTAGAAGTATTTAAAAAATACTATGGTAGTTGAAATTACCTTAAGTGATGTTATATATCCTTAGTTAGACAACCAGTTATACAAGAGAAAATGACCTAACCTCAATAAATTTTAGTCTTTCATCTTTATGGCGCTTTTGATAATGTCATTTAAAATTGTGCAAACAAAAGAACAGCGGTGTAAACTCCCATCCTTAACAATTGTGCCTGTGACATTGAAAAAGGATAATATGTCGATATACAGTATTTTTAAAACTCTCCATGGAACTGCTGGATTTAGCCTTTTTCCAAGTTTTTAATAAACCACTATCCACATTTAAATTACAACATTCAATAAATAAGTAAGACTTTTATGAATAAAAGTCTAACATATTGCAGCCATTTTTTATACACTAAAAACAGAACTAACTCGTAGCATCGTTTATTAGATAGAGAATGTGTAAGCACTAAAGGTAACATTAGTTTATAAAGGAGATATTGGTTACCAAATTTTTCACCAAAAGTTTTATAGCATATAAAAGTTTTTTCTTGTGAACCGCCTCTTGGGACATATTGTATACATAGAAACACTATTATTTTCAAGTATTTATAAAAATAACCTAGTAAATATCAGTTTTATAATAAGGTAACGACAAACCTTACATAAATGTGTTATATATATGGTAACGGTTACTGTTTTTTCAAATGGCGATGAAAATATTCATATCACTTCATTATATATCTAGTGATTATAGTAATCTAATAAAACTCTAATAAACCTGTGGAACCTTCTTATACATCCTTTATATAACCATCATAAGTAGAAATGTTTATTGGGATTCCTTACTGAAATTGCATCGAACTAATTGCTATAACTATTACAGGTTTGACCACGCACCATCGTCCCGAAAATGTAACATTTGCCTACTAGATCAAGTCAGGTTTGAGGGATCTAATTCTAAATACTAATCGTAAAAGGACAAATATAAATTTGATCTCGATGTATTTGAAAGTGTTACGATTTAGGGCCGATCTATTCACCTCCTTGTAAATTTATCTGCTAGTTAATTGTCATGGATACCATTGTGGGAACAATTGTAACTATAGCAACTAACTTCCAGATAAATTTAAAAGGAAGTGAATAGATCGGCCCTTTTAATGTAATAAACTTGGATTGCAAGTATCAAGGTTAGCCCAACTATTGAATTATAATTAAACGAATAATTGAATGTTGTGGTAAAAGAAACGCATTACCCACCAAAGCTGGTACGCCAACAAAATTAAAAAAATTACATTATAAGAAACATATATATGTATAGTACTACACTAACTCACAGGAATACACTTTTTAAACAATAGAATGTTAGCAACCTTCGTGCAACCAACTGATTTATGTCTTACATCTAAAACCATTCTTTCTCGTATGTGTGTTCAGTAAACTTTTATTTTACTAAAAGAAGAAAAGGAAAAGATTAAATGAACGCTGCCGCCGAAACGATTCTAAAAACTGGAAGTAAAAGAGACGACAAACAAAAACAAAGGAAAGATTTATAGAATGTGTTTGGTTTTTTGACAATATGATGACTGCTCCATGTAGTACTTAATATTATTTAAGATAAATTTTCAGATTGGACCACCTCGTAGCTACCCCGCGTTACAAAAAAAACTTTTATTTTTCGATTTGACATTTTGATTATCGAAAACGAGGTCAATTTTATCCCGCTGACAAAGAATAATGGCTTCCTTTGGTTGTATTTCTTCTTATCGAGATACACTTTAAAACTTATCTCTAAAATAGTTAGGATACTGATAAGAATAAACATAAATAACGTTTAATCATCTTTCTGAATTATTAATTGATTGTTATTATGTCAAATTTGTTTTAAATTAATTTGTCGTTGAGAAATAGTGAAGAGGCATATTAAAATTAAGATGTCTGTCATTTAAAGGGGAATTTCAAGCAGGGCGTTGTAAAAATTGTAAAAATCACACGCATTTAACAGAAACTTGCTCTCAAGTGTAACACGATTGGAATGCCGCAGGGAATGATTGATTTAAATGTTTGATGATGGTATTGATGATAAAAAACTGTGGACGGCGTTTCGGGTTTTTATCGTTTAATTTAAAACTTTTTCGTTTTCTTTTTCTTCAACTGATGCAGTAAATTTAAATAAATTTCTTTTTCTATAGGGCTATAAATAACAAGTCTGAAATTCTGAAATCGCCCAAAACAAAGTTTAATTGTGTTAAATTAGAAGCTGCGGGACGCGTTACTTATTGTTTAAACAGTAACTGTGACAGTAAGAATTGTTGATGTAAAAACAAAGGAATTTGTGGCTGTAGAAAAAAATAAATACTTATTTACGTAATTAAGAATAATCCTACAATCAGCACATGAGCAGAAGAAAAACAGGCTCTACTACATGTATTAAGTACAATAATTTATAAATCAACCTCGCTTCAAGTTATTAATGTCTAGTACTTATTAAGTTAAGCATGCACAATAAATAAGTTAAATTATTGAAATGATGAATTGTATGGTGCAACATGTTCCACCACATAAGGTAACACCTGGTTATATAAAGGGTATATCAAAGCACATAAGTTAAGGCTCACAGATATATTAGAGTATTATAAGATTACTGTAAGCTCTAGGTATATAATGAAGTGAGATAAATAAATATTCCCATCGCCATTTTATAAAACTTATATAGTAATCGTTACTATAATATATTGAGGTGATATTTATGATAAAATATAGAAATTTTTGCCTCACGTTGACAGCATAAAATATCTGCGGTGAAATTAATTAAAATAAAATAATATACATCCCAATATTTTTCCCTTTTTCCCAATTGGCTAACTCAGGTTTTATTCGATAGAGCATGAAATAAATGAAATAATAAAATCTTATTGATTCTTATACCTGGAAGAAAAGAACTTACTACCAAGACACTTTGACTTCCGCAACTGGACAACAGCAAGCTAAAATCTATATGTGAAATGAAAAAGAAATGGATGCTTGTATACACATCAAATAAACACATAGATAAATTGAAAACACAGTCTTTATTTTTTTTAATGAGAATAAAAGAAAATCTAATTCAAAGAAAAATAAAAGAAAAATTGTTTAGAACAGAACAGTAAAGTAAAATAGGAATTTTTTTCCTGAGCTTGCTCAAATGTGTTAATTAGTCGTTATTAACTTGACATAGGCTATAACAGTTTTCCATTTGAGCAAACTGACATCGATCAATATAATCAAATAAAAATATTTACAAATGTTAAGATAAATTTAATTTATGATAATTAAATTTTAATAAAGAAATTTAAATTGTTTTATTCGTAAGAATTTTATTATTTAAAAGCTTTTAAAGTGAGAAAAATGAATTCTGAAATTATTCAGATTGTCTTATAATTTTGTTATTGAAAAATTTAACCAAAACCTTTTATTTTGACCAACCTTGTATATAAAGTACGTCGAGATCCACATCAATCTTATTTAAAATTGGTACAACTGCATTTGATTTAGACAGCTGACTTTTATACAATGTAAATCCATCGATTATTCAACACGATAATAGAAATAAATCTTCTTGTATTTATTTTAATAAATAACTCGTTCACAATTCCAAACAATTGTCGAATAACTAATATAAATCTTCTTTAATTTAAAATGTTCAGGTAAATATTCCTTAAACTTTGTTAAAACTTTCGTTTGTTGACATATAACATATGGTTGTTACATAACCCCACTTATTTTACAGATTTTTGGTCTCGAGTCGAGCGTGAGTTCTCTCAAAGCATTTTATCGCCTGGATTTGTTAATTTTTGTTGGGCTTTATATATGAATTAGCGAAACAATTGCCGACTACGTCAATTTTTAAAAACAACCACCTTACGATTTTTTTTATGACGTCACTTCACCGAAACAGCTGATTAACACTAATCTTAAATCTAAAAAATAGGATTGTAGCTGGCAAAATAACGATGAAAACAATATAAGACACTTATATTCTAACATTTACCATAACTGAGAAAAATCAACAAAAACGATTGACAATGAACAAATCTCTTTAGGACTTAATTATGAACAAAATTGAGTAAATCCAGCTTAATCCTTTACAAAATGAATACATAACTACACTATGTAACTGATACATATAAAATTTACATAAGAACACCTTTACAATAGAAGAAAATTATAAATAAAGTTTCCTCTCTACGATTTGATAGACCCAACGATGCTTATACAAAATCCATCATCAACATCAACTTAAATGAACTTAAATTATAGTCAACTTGTCCAGCATACAGTCCTACAAGTGTTTGAGTTAAAATAATGGTGAAAAATGTTATATAAGAATCAATATTTGGAAAAATCGAAGCATATCAGCTAAGCCGAAACCTTCATTAGAATAATGTTCTTTATTAGTATACAAGAGATTGTAAGTTTATTGTGCTAGATTAGTCATTACAAAATTGACCTAATTTACATATTTTTAGTTAAATATTAGCCCGAAACTGAGTCAGTCTCATGGAAAACAGAAAAATCTTAATGATCGTAAAACTTGAATTTAATCAGGAAAATTAAATCTTCCAGACAAATGGAAAACCATCCTAATATGTGACTTGGGTTGCATAAAACATGTATTATCATGAAACAATCTAAATGATTGATATCCTTTTTATAAATCAGACTTTTAATATATAAAAATTGAGGTAACGTCTTCATAAATTTTATCCTTCTTTGATTTCTATTTTAGAAATTGTTATCTATCTGTGACCTAACATGTATCCTTTAGATTAAATAGACCTAACATTCTAGCATGTCTATCCTTTATTTTATTTTATTGCATGAAATAATTATGTTTGTGTTTACGATCAAATCGTCCAATAAATTTTCAGTGAGATGCATTCAAGACATCTCAATATATTATTAAATTTATATAAGGTTTACCAATACCTCATTATAAAACTAATATTTCTGGAGTTATATAGTGCTATTGTTAATTACCTTTATAAATCTTCGGCACTAATAGTGTTTTTACATATTGGTTATAAAACTTTTGGTGGGCAATTTGGTAAACAATATTTCCTTTATAGACTTATGTTACTTTTAGTGCCCCCTCCCAAAAATTACCCTTATAAACCATGTTATGAGTCACGCTTTTTTTTAGTGTAGAAGATGGCTACGTCAGTTTTGTATTTATAAACCTAATTATTAGTTAAATGTTGTAATTTGGATATGGACAGTGGGTTTATTAAAAACTTGGGAACAGTTATAAATACATTTTTACGAAAAGTTTCGAATAATTTTTCCGATTTTGTTTTTTGTAAGAGACTAAAACAGTACACCCTCCTTTTCACTCGTCGAAGGCGCAGTTGTTAAGGATGTCCTTTCTAAATGGGTATTTTGTTTATACATTTTAAATGACGTTGTAAAAAGACAGAACCAAAGATGAAATAGCAAAATTTGTTCAAGTTAGGTTATTTTGCTAGGTATCATTGGTTGCCTAACTAAGCATTTTTTGAGACTTTCAAGTTTTCTAACGACACTTTTAGTAACGTTATATCACTGAAGGACGTATAGTGAAAAAACGTTCCGTAACAACAATTTATAGTGTTAACTTAAATCTATATAAAACTACTACTGGTGGTATTATAGCTTCCAGTGTTTATAAAGGTGTTACTAATTACTTTTCTTCTTGACGCTAACTTTACTTTCGCATAAACGAGAACTTTATATGGGTATTATTTAAAATTGAACATTTAACTTATTATAACAAGTTTTAGCTCAAAACTGCCATTGGTTTAACATATTTTTATAAAACATCATTATTATAGAAGAAATCAGTTTTAATCGGTGAATTAAAATTTATTATTGCTGAATACCTTAGGGATCCTTTCGGTTTTGAAGGTAACGTTCATGCTTGAAGTAGAAAATGCCCAGCAATAAACTTTTGATCTATACTTGTACGAAAATTTCATAAATAAGGTAGGTAATTATGTACTATTGGTTTCATAATGAGCTAGGACAGCAAGGCTTATATGATGTTATTTTTTTATTAAAAAAAATTAAAACAAGCATTATTTTAGCCTTATTGTCTTAGATTATTAGAAAACCAGCAGTACATACTACACGTCCATTATTAGTTTAGTAAATGAGCAAGTTAAAATGTCAACTAAGAATATGTAATGGGTTCATTATTACCAATATTTAATTCGTTTTGTTTTAATGTTAAATTCTATTATTTTATAAAATAGAAAAAAATTCCCCATTGGTGCGTGCAGCCAGGTTTAAATTATAGATGATGTTAATGTATTTACGACCCTAACATAGCTAAATAAAACGTTTTGTAAAAGTCAATAGAATTATTTTAAACAAAAATTATGTTCGCACGCTAATGAGGTTTTCGTTTTAAAAATATACAGGAATTTATTATGATTCTCCTTCAAGCAAATTGTATATTCATCCTGAGTCAAACCGTTTAGATATTAAATGTTTACAAAAGAATATATTGCCTTCGGAACTATATTTTATATTTTACAAGACACTACTTACTGCACTTACAATACACTTAGGTTTCGATTTTGTTTCATTAGGTTTCATTTGGTTAAAATTTAGCTGTCACGCCGTATCTTGCGCCTGTTTGCATTTCTGAGAAAACATGAGAGGTAATTTGGTTCAAAAATTTGGTCTCTCTAAAAATTTTGAAGATACAAGGTTCCAGGACTAATTGTCCGGGACAATCTGTGCGGATTAGAATGTGTTGCTCGTCGAAGAAGATTACTACGGTAAAAAGCAGGTTTTCTCTTCATTCTTTCTTAACATTTTCCTGGCTATTGTTAAAAACCAATCCGTCAGGTAATATGATCTTAATCTGTAACTTATAACCTGTAATTCTGGTTAAATACGAAAATTACTTGTTATTTTTCTTAATTTATTATGTGTAAAAAATTCTCATCAACATATTAAATGTGAATTTTGTTGCAATTCCTGTATTTTATTGAAATTTTGAAATCGTCCAAAACAGTTTCAGAATCTTCAAAGTTTTTAAGCCTGATTAAAAAACATTCCCATAAAAGCAAAGTTAAGGTTTTAATTTAAAATGAAACCATTAAAAGGAAATTCATTTTCGTCAAACAATTGGTTGAAATTAATCAGACCGAAATTAAACAAATCATATGACAAAAGGATCGAAATTAAACAAGTTTGTAGGAAAGCTCTTTATGTGTTAAGTAGTTCTAAAGGAGAAATAGATTTCCTGATGCATTATTCTCCTTGGTTCTCCTAGTCCTTTTCTCTCTGTTAAACTTAAAGGCATTCTTCCTTTGTTACCACGTCTATTTGCGCTGCGGATGAGTGATATCAAGAACCTTCTTCATCTTTCCGCGACGAGACGGCGATGCCTGAAACTTTTTGATTAAAGTTGCAATTTTTGTTTCTTTGCACCAATTATTTCATACAGCACACGTAAAGTTGAAATAATTTAAATCAAACACGTAATTGATTTTCGCGAGGAAGGAAATATTTAGATTTCAAATGAGAAACTTACACATTAGTAATAATATAATTAAGTTACGAAATTGCAAATTGAATTTTCGCTTCTATTATTCTCCGTCGGTTCCATTACGTTCTTAAGCCTCATCGCAGACAGTAAAACGCAGTTAGAGCGTGGCAAAAACGGAACTTTGTATTATTCAGTTGAAAAGTTCTATTATAAGTCATCCATACTCTTAAATTAGGCTTACTGAAGTTAAGGGGTTCGAAATTTAACAATAATTTTCTTCTTTTTAAAAGGGGAATGTCACAGTATATAACGCACAATGAACACAAAATCGATTACATATATTTAATGATCCAATATATTTTAATGGGTCATAGAAAATTTGAACCCTGATATATTGTTACATAGCGCGCTTGTAATAAGACATCCATGTAGTGCAGTAGTTTTAAATTTTTATTAAGTTGTAATAAAGGGCAAGCAGTTTACGATAATAAAATTTTATTAATTTACAAAATATTCTTATCATAATAGAGATAAAATATGAAAATTACTCAAAACTGAAGCTTTACTATATACATTAAAGTATTTTATAAAGCTACAAATTTGTATGTTAACTGTGTACACGTTGTAGTAATCATGCTCACAAAGATAAAGTTACATTATTTAGTATGTTATTAGTGAGCGATTTTATTAAGACCTTTTTATGTTGTTATTGTTTTATAAGTACTGATTAAGTATTTGAAAACATCATATCCGTCCAATAAATTTATTTTTTTATATTAATAGATTTAGTACATACTTATTTTTTACTATTACATGTTACCATTTACAGTACACCATTAAGTTACATCTTGTTATCCAGGAGTCGAGAATAAGTTAAGAACTATCACCTATATATAA
The DNA here is from genome assembly GCA_929113105.1 of Agrypnus murinus. Taxonomy (NCBI): domain Eukaryota; kingdom Metazoa; phylum Arthropoda; class Insecta; order Coleoptera; family Elateridae; genus Agrypnus; species Agrypnus murinus. The sequence continues at coordinate 152,177,938 of OV816028.1, forward strand.
AAACCGACCTGTAGATGCCTCCAAGCTTTTGGAATTCGAGGTGGTTGTTAATATGAAAACAATTTATGTTTGTTTTTGGAATCGATAAAAATGATTCTTGATGGAGTACCTTAAATTAAATTAATTTAATACAAATTTTGATACTTTTGGTGATATTTATTTGGAAGGAGTTTAAAAGTTACACAATCATAAAAAATTTAATATTTCATTAATTCTAGTTGTGGTCACAATTTTTTTTAATAAATAATTTCTCTGCAGAGCGAGGAATCGCAAGCATGATGAATATTTTTCTTGCCTGGAATTTCCGCGCACAGATGGGACACTTCCCGCAGTTAATTGAGATACAAATATTGTCATCACCAATTTATAAAACTTATAGTAACCGTTACCATAGAATGTATTAACAAATTTATTTAAGGGTTGCCATTACCTAATTATAAAACTAATATTTGCGGAGTTGTATACCAGTATTGTTAACTACTTGATTATTTGTTCAATGTTGTAATCTGAATATGGATAGAGACTTATTAAAAACTTTGAAAAAGTTAAATACAACAGTGGATTTTAATTGAAAGTTTTAAAAGATTTTTCTTTCTTTCTTCTTCGCAGCAGGCAAAAACAGTGTACACCTAGGTTCTTTCGTTTGCACAATTTTAAATGACATTATCAAAAGGGGGCACAAAAAACGACACACTAACATTCATTTAGGTTAGGTCATCTTTCTATATTGAAATGATATGGAATCATCAGATTGAAAATTTACTTGACGATTTGATCGTAAACACAAATATAATTATTTCATGCATTAAATACAGTGCAGGATTTACGTATAAGCTAGACAAGCTATAGCTTAGGGTCCCCAAAAAAATTGTCCGAGTGAGCAATGATTAAATCAAAATGATTTTAAGTTAAAGATGCATGATTTCACTATCTATATACTTCTTAATTGTATTTCAGTTTAACCCTCTAGGTATCCGAAAATCATATTTGGCACTAATATATAATATATGGACTTATAAAGGGCCCCATATCTCAAATAGCTTAGGGCCTTATCAAGTCTAAATCCGGCCCTGATTAAATAAAATAAATAGATAGACATACTAGGATATTAGGTTTATTTAATCTAAAAGCTACATGCTTGGTTACAGATAATTTTATCAAGTTAAAGTAGGAAAATAGGAGTAGGATTGTCTTAATACACATTTAACCTCGCTTTATAAAAGGTTTATAAATATAAAAAGGATATAAATTATTTAGGTTGTTTTATAGTAATATGTTTTATGTAACCCATATTGCATGTTCAGGATAGTTTATCTAATTTTTTAGAGGATTTTATCTTTCTTCTTAATATGGGGTTTGTCGATAATTAACGTAAAGGAGATTTTTCTTGACCCCACTAAGTTGAACCAGTTTCGGGAAAATATTTTACTGGAAATATGTAAAACGGATCATTATTGTAATGTCTATAACAGTACATTTAACTTACAATCTCCTGTATTTGAAAAATGTGTGTTAATCTTTGTGAAGGTATTGGCTTTGCTGATATGCTTCAATTTTTTCAAATATTGGTTTTATTATAATATTTTACACCGTTGTTTGGATGCAGGCACTTGGAGGACTGCATGCTGGACAAGTTTGAGTATAGTAGTACAAGTTTTGAGTATTAGTTTGATTTCATTTATGTTGTTATTTGTATGGAGTTTTGCAAAGCATCGTTTGATCTTAAAAACATATAAATGGATTTTTATTTTTGTTTTTCTTTTATTGTAAATATTTTTCTATGTAAACTGCATATGTATTAGTTACCTTGGATAGCCATGTGATCATTTCTTGTACAGGTATAGCTGGAGTTAATGAATTTTCTTTGTAATTAAGTTTAAATGAGATTTTTTACCGTTGGTCGTATTTGTTAATTTTCTCAGTTAATGCTGATTTTAGACTATAAGTGTCTTATGTTGTTTTAATCGTTATTTTGCAAGCTACATCTATGTCTTTTTAGATTTAAGATTAGTACTAATTATGAACACATGTTTTTCGTTAGTGACGTCACGAGTTTGGCGATTCGTTTTTATTTTGTAAAAAATTGTTAGTTTATCAATTGTTTTCTGTAAAACATATAAAAAGGCCAGGAAGAATTAACAAATTCAGTCGATAAAACGCATTGGGAGAATCCATGCTCGACTCCGGACCAAGAATCTGCAAAATAAAGTATGGTTATGATAACCACATGTTTTTTTGTAGACAATCGACAATTTTTAACAAAGTGTTTATGAAATTGAATAGTTACCTGAATATTTAAATCAAAGAAGATTTATTTCCTTTCTTCAACGATTATATGGAATTGTGAACGATTTTATTAAATTAAAGAAGATTTTTATTGATTTCCATTTTAACTATTTGGTTTTCGATCTTGAATGGAATGGAGATCAGCTGTTTGGAAGATTTCTATATTACCGATGGTACTATAAATATTAAAGAAAGTGGATATTGACGTATAATATACAAGGTTGGTCAAAATAAAATGATTTGGTTCAATTTTTAAAATAAAATCATAAAGATAATTATTTAATAAATTCAGTATTTATTTTCTTAATTGAGAGTGTTTTCTATAACAAAGTTGTAACAATTAGACAAATTCAATTTGTTTATTCACAAAATTAATTAACTTTTCGTTAGATGAATTTATTTAGAAATTGTAAATATTTTCTTATCTGATAAACTTCATTGATGCCAGTTTGTTCAAATGGAGACCAGTTACAACCCCCATGTCAGGTTGGTAACAAATATTTAAATAATAACTAATAAATAAAAATAAAAACCGTGTTTCAATTTATCTATATGTTTATTTGATGTTTATGCAAACATCCATTTTTTTTTCTCTTCACATATAGAGTTTAGTTTGCTGTTGTCCAGTTGCAGAAGTCCAAGTGCATTGGTAGTAAGTTCTTTTCTTCCTGATGCAAGAATCAACAAGATTTTTTTATATTTCATTTATCTCATGCTCTAGCGAATTAAACCTGAGTTAGTCTATTGGGAGAAAGAAAAGAACTGTGGTGCATATTAAATAATAAATATAATTTTATTTATCCAAATATCACCTCAATATATTACCGGTTTTATAACGTAGTAGACGTAGTTTAACTTTTATTTATAAACTTATATGTAATATTTTACTGTTAAAAAAATACATTGTAGAAAAAACATCATATCGCCGTTACGTCTTCATCTTTTCCATATAATATAATCATCTCTTAATGTTAATTTTTACCGATCACACTCTACTTTGCCGCCAAAACTAACTGGAGTGAAAACTGACAGAAATTATAGTTTATAACTGAAACACAACCCCCTGGGTACACAATAACAACACTTTCAGTAACGTGATATAACTTAAAGATATGTACTGTTACTTAAATTTATTTATGGGTGATATGCGTTTCCAGTGTTTATAAGAATGTCAATTGCCTTCCGCATTAAAGTAAATGCAAAAATAAAAGAGGCACTTTAATGGGCATTATTTAAAATTGAATATTTAATTTACTACAACTGCAAAGGCTTTTTTTGGCTCAGGCGCTGAGTTGGTAAGCGGGATCCCAGCTCGTGCGACTTGTACGAAACTTGTACAGGTCGTTGCGGTGACGGGGTGCCAAGTTGCTTACAAAGTGGGGCTGGGTATTTTTCGCTTTCGGCGGTAATTCTCAGGCGCCAGTTATTTTAACGTGGTATGCTCTATGGATCCGGATAGATGCTAGTGGATAAATCGTAATCCAGGGAACAGCTGAAGTCTTCGTAGTCCTCCCTGTCTGGATCACTTTTATCTGTCCCTAAAATTCTCAAAAAAGAAAGAGTGTTGATTCTACTAATAAAACGCACAATCTTCAAACCGAATGGTTTTATTATCACCAACAGCTCCAACAAGCACTAGGACTAACCTTAAAAGTTTACGATTAACTACGGTAGCAACAGAAAGCGGGGTGAAATACAGCGTACGGTAACAAACAAGCGTGGGGTAGGGTATCGGAATACTCGGTCATATAACAGGTTGTCGAGTAATGACATACGGACTGGACACGGAAGGTCGGGACAGAATGAGACCCCAGGCACATGCACGTGAGGTGTCGGATTGGGCGTGGTAAAGAGGGTGGAAGGAGAATGAGACCCCCTCCCAGACACACGCACAGCGAGGTGTCAGATGAGATCGGGACGGAAAGGGAATCGAAACTACGGTCAAGAGTCCTTACTCTTAGATTCCTGACAGGCTACTCGGTTCCTCGGCTCGTCTGATCCTGTTGGCTTCAAGTCCTTTAAACGGACTGAATAAATCGGCGAGTGCACTCTCTTATATAGGTGCTCACAGAGCGTGTAGGAAATGAAGCGGGCATGCCAAATAAACGCTTAGTGAAATGACGTGTGCCGCTCGAGTCGGCGGCTTATCCGAGCGGCTATAGATCGCAACGGATAATAAGCTTATTTACTCTCACACAATAATTAAATAAAATAAAGTAACTTTGTTACACAACAAAGTTGAACTCGAAAATTAGCATTTCTTTAATGTAGTGACATCTGATTGTTGTTTTTTATACTATAATACTATATCTGAAAAACCTGCAACTTCAAAAAAAGTTTTTTGTTTCGCTTCACAAACGCATCTTAATTGTGCATTTTATTATAATTGTAATTCATTCTTATCACTACAAGTTGAATTTATGTTTCAGTTATTAATCATAAAAAGTAACTATTTAAAACCTGCTACTATTAATCTAAAAGAAGAAACATCGAACACAAATTATTATTGTTCATCTATTTTTTATTTTCACAGACACCTACTTAGGTTGTACCTAACAATTGTCGCTTACAGTAGCTACATTAGAGTGAATTAAAACAGTCCATGAACCATGATGACAGTAAAGAGAGATAGAACATTACATCTTCTGTCTTCTACTAAGGTGAAACAATACGAGGTACGTTTTTTAAGAAATACCCGTTTTGAAATTACCACCGATTGAAGATGAGTGGCAATACTGCCTTCCTGTATTATCTTTACTATTATATGGTTTAGTAGTTAGCTGTTGACGACGACGACGACTCGCCACGATGACATTGTTGGGTTTTTGTTCGATGTCGTGTGTGATCGATTTACAATCAACGAAGCAATAAATAATTCGCCAGCTACGGTCCGGATTTTAAGTTGCAAGAATCTCGTAAATAGCTGAGCGTGAAACTGCTTGCAATTCGATATATAGCTTTTCATTACAGATATTCAATAACCCTTCTTTAAACAAAAAAACGTCATTGTCAAATTTTACTGACAGTCGCGAAATTTGGCCCACAGTCTGCTTTGGGAATTGCTGTAACACTACTGCTTTTTTGGTAACACTTTGAAGCTCAGAATTGGCAAGATTCATTATTGTCGTGAGAACATTTACTGAATGCGAGAACATTTCTTGAGGGCGATAACTTTCCTTAGTGTGAAATCCATCTGAAAGCGTTTCCAGTCACAACACCAAACGGAATGATGTAATATTAAAGATATTAAAATGTCAACGCAAAGTTCGTTCAAAATAATTCTCTTCTTTGTGATCAAAGATTGGCTGCCAAGTCAAGATGGAAATTCAACTAGCGGCAACACCGTCGACTAGCACACATACAGTATTGCAATAAAGAAAATCAATAACACGTTACCTAGATCATTTATTTAAAAAAATTTGAAGTTACATAGCACTCTAACTCTATCATTCTTCCAGACCCACAATTCTGTGGTGTTTCTAAGATTGGAAGTTTCCAATCATCTTGATCTTATTCAACAACTGAGTTAAATTTCTGGGATAATCTTTCACTATGGTAGAAAAATTTTTAGAATACAAAATTGTTAAATCTATTAAAATACAACATTAAATATTTGAATCATAATTTAAAATAAAATGCTTAAAACGTTTAATATAATCTACAAAACCAATCAACAAACTTTCATTAAAATTTTCATAAATCAACAAAGCTTTTATCTCTTTAATTTATTGAAAATATATTGTTAAATTTACGAATTTTAAAACATTTATCGCAAACTTCAATCTAAATTTAACTGAATAGCTGTCAAGTGTATAAATAATTCACACCTACAAAACACAAAAGGAAGGCAACCCAACCAGAGGCGCCCTATCTACCAAAAAAATCAAAATATGTCACCTACTAAAAGGAAACGTGCTCTAAATTTAATAGAATTTTAGCAAAACAGAAAGATGCTAAAGCTCTGATAATAAACGATGACAGATACAAGAGATAAAGGCCACAGCTGATACAGAATATTTCAGTAAGGGTGTTGTGGTTTGTGCCTGTGAAATCGGCGTGAGTGCGAGCTTTGAATTTATACCCTTTTGCTCTCTTTCTCTCCTTTGGCTGTCCACTGATTGCAGTAAGATTTAACACTTTCTATCTGATTTATTAGATTTTTAAAATTTATTATTATTGTTGTTGTTATCAGTTTATTATCTCATCGCGATGGTTGGCGCGAAGAATTTAAAGTAATGAAACAGAGCTCATGAAAACAGGGCGTAATATATCCTTGCGGCTAGTCTTAAGCTGATAAGGAAGACAGGTAGGGTTTTATTAAAGTTACGCCTGAGAAAGATAGATTACTCGGTTAATTTCTTCGAGTAAAAATGTTCCGGATAAAATAAGAAGAGAAAATTCTAATACCTAACAAAGAATGTCTCTTCGTCTTAACTTTTCTTGTAAGTTGAACACACTAACTATTGCAAGCAAGCAAGTAGCGTATCACAACTTTTATTGGATTTATTTCTTTTTATCCTTTTTTTGTTTAATTAAATGAAAGGATATAATCAGACATTTCGATGCGATAAAGTACAATAAAAGTCAAGAAAGGCGCAAACGAATTCTATAAGAAAATAAGCATTTAAATGAAATCTAGAATTCGTAGTAAAACAAACAAGAACGTAATACAAGAATGACTTGCAATAGAAGGGTATTAACACGAGACACGAAACTAACAATTTAAGCACGTCCGTATTTTGTTCTTAGTTTGTTTTCTTTTACAACTTTAACTTAGGAAATTTTATATAGCTTGTAATATGGAGAAAAGGGATTGTAGGAAACTTTATTTGTTGTACGTAAGACCTATTCGTTGGTATCGTGCAATGTGATTGTGTGGCAGAAGGATGTGACTGTTGACAAAATAGATCACAATCTAAGTAGTATCATTACTAAAAATCCCGAATTAAAACAACTCATATAGTAGTAACAAAACGGAATAGTTACTATTCAGTAAGTGAGTTTTATCAAATTCAGCACTTGATTTAAATTTAACAGAATTTAATCTTCAAACTTAACGACTTAATTCGATTAGAAAAGTTTTAACTCTATACATTAAGGAAATTTTAGAGATTTGGTTTTCACTTGAAGTTTTTCAAATCCAATTACGTTTTAAACTTCAGAAATACCTGCAAGGATCACAAATAAATGTAGATTAATAACCTTCTGACAATATAGCAGAGTTTGTTTAATTTTTGATTATTTATGCTTCAACATTTTAAGCAATCGCCGCAAAATGGATTTAAAAATTTCAAGACACATCACTGCGCATGTACATTCTAACGGTACAGTAAATCTCAAATGAATCCTCACTTAATTCAAATTGTTTTTCCAATGTTATTTTTAAAGACCTCTTAAGGTTAATATATTTGTTGTTTGCTAATTTAAGCGGTATCTATTTTTCTTATCAACTGATATATCTATGGGGCTGATAATGAAGCAAAGATTATAACCTCACGTGACCTTTCTTTAACGATATCTGATCTTTGGATGTCGAAATCTTTTTTAACATCGTCTAAATCACGATTATTGCTTTAACTCACGATTATTATTGTTTTTATAGCTATTGGAAAAAGACAATATAATTTTGTCAACTGAGTCATTTCTACTATGGACCTTTAGAGCAGTAGTGGTCAAATGTACTGTTTTTACGTAATCGTGGTTTTTGTAGAATATATGAGGCTTAGATGTTGAATAGACACAAGGCAGTTTTGCAAATATGATTTTTCGATCATCTACATCAGAGTCCACATCCATTTAGACTATTCAGTCATAAAGAAAATTTGATAATTGTATCTTTATTATCAAATAATAAAAATTCCACAGCAAACTAAATTAAATAAACTGATTAGGATTGTAGCAATTATTATATTATTATTATTAATTTAAAGCACTTATTATAATAAAAAGAATCACTTGGATTTACCAAACTTTCTTAAAACTTTGAACACTTTGACGTTTCTATCATAACAATAACCTCAAGATTTTGACATGTGCCTTATTTTCATGTTTTTTTTACTCAAAACATAACTGTAAAATTATTTTATAGTTCTTCAATCAAACTGCACTTCTCTAAAGATGTAAATTAAAAGAGTTTGTTACAAAAATTGCCGGGTTTTTATACCTTCATGATAAACAATTGAACTCTACTCCTATTTTTTATTAAAAGTGACATTTGTTTTATAACATGACCAAGTTATTGTTTATAAATTTTAATTAATCCTAAAACTAATTAGATAAAAATTATAGATTATCAAATTCCCTATCGAATGATTACAATTAGGTTTTCATTACAAAATAGGGCCTTAATTAAATGTCGATAGAACTATTTATTAGCTTATTTATATAAAAATACCATTTCATACCTTTATATCTTCACAAATTTAAACATTATATGCTAACATTATTTACGCAATTTCAGACATCAACAATATGAAGGTTTCAACTAATTACAGTTTTGCAATGTACGATGCAAAATCGCAACATAATGATATGGTGTTTAACTGATATCATTTATAAAAAGCAGCCCAAGCAGGCTTTGTTTACATGTTTTTTTTACAAAAAACATAACTGTAAAATTATTTTATTGCACTTCAATAAAACTGCACTTCTCTAAAGATGTAAATTAAAAGAGAGTTTGTTACAAAAATAGCCGGGTTTTTATACCTTTCTGATAAACAATTGAACTCTACACTTATTTCTTATTAAAACAAAAGTGACATTTGATTTATAACATAACCAGATTATTGTTTATAATTTTAATCAATCCTAAAACTAGTTAGATAAAGTTATAGGTTATCAAATTCCCTATTTAATAATATATTACAATTGTTTTCATTACAGAATATGGCCTCCATTAAATGTCGATAGAACTATTTATTAGCTTATTTATATAAAAATACTATTTCATACCTTCATATCTTCACAAATTTAAACATTATATGCTAACAAACATTATTTACATAATTTCAGACATCAATAATATGAAAATTTCAACTAATTACAGTTTTTCAATGTACGATGCAAAATCGCAACATAATGATATGGTGTTTAACTGATATCATTTATAAAAAGCAGCCCCTACAATCCTCCACCAGAATTATTTAACCAAAAGCTGTAAAATTTTGAAATAGAAGAAACTTAAGCAAATGAAAAATCTCGTTATAACATGGAAACACATTTTTTTGTTAATAGCTTAGGTTAGGCAGTAAATACTTATATACCTCCATATTACAACACACTTTGTCTGTTTTAGATTAAAATCTTACATTAACTTTGTCCTAAACAACCCATCTAACATGTCGCTTTGAAATTTTATACATAAGCTTACTTAAAACTATCGAGTGGGTGAATTCCTTATTTTGTATATCAAATAACAACAATATTTATGATTGGACTACGTAAGAACCAACGTGGTGCAATGCATAATTGTGGTCGTGGCATAATTGTTTGTCAGTGTGTTTGTTGTCTTATAGAATTCGTATATGCCATGTCTGAATCCTGTGTTACGTACTATTGGTTTCATAATGATCTAGGACAGCAAGGATAATATGATGGTATTTTTATTATTTTATCCTATACATCTAGACTGAAACAAATGAATAAAATAGCGTCACATTAGCCTTGCTGTCCTAGATCATTATGAAATCAATGGTACATATTAAGGTCGAAGTGAGCAAAGTGAGCTGCCGAAATACTAGGCCTGTCGGGAATGGCTTAAGCAAGTCGCTCACTGTATGTGCGTACTTTTACAACTACAAACTGAATCCGGAAACAAAAAACTTAATCGTAATAATAAAAACTAATATTATGGTTTTCGCTGAAGATTTATACCCACCAACCATTACACAAATTTATATTAAATTATTTCTTATAATTTTCGTATTCAATAAATTAAGTCCTGTTCACACCGAATCTTGAAACCTTGAATATATTTTTATTTTCAAGCAAATTCTAGGATTTTGCAAGAAAATCGACATTTTTGGAGGAAGGGATTATACGGCCATCAAAATTTTAATCTGGAAATAAAACTTGATAATAATGATAATATCGAAATTTCGAAAATGTCCTTGGTGAGTTTTATATCCCGTCAACAATAGCACGAATTTATTTTAATTTTTTCAAATAATCTTCATGTTTGTTTACATTAAAATTAGACCTTGTTCACATCGATCATTGAAACCACGAGTAACATAATTTCTTATTTCAAAAGAATTGTCAGGTTTTGCAGAACGTTACTTGATAAGCAGCTAAACAAATATTTTCCATCATGTTAGGGAGATACAACCTAGATAAAAATATTTAGTAGGCATATTTCATGAAAATTTTAAATTAATAAAATTTTAAATACATAAGAAAATTATATCATTATGATATAATAAAATTTTGATATGTCTAGGCAAAAATTAACATTCGCTGATAAATCTAACGCTGTGGGGATTGTTAACACTTTTGAAGACTTAATGAAGTTTTGGTGCTTTTTTCAAAGTTCAAATTTAGCTTTTAGCAAACAGCAGAACATGTCTTTAAGATGTAGTATTTATCACTAAAATTTGTGTTTCATTTTAAGAAGGTATTTTGTTTGTGTAGTACCTTTGTGTAACATTCAAGTTTGATATTTTTAAAGCTTTTAGATAAGATGTTTTATTGGAAATGAATAGAGTAGCAACTTAACTACATAATTGACACTAGTTATCATATAAACATTTTCGGTTCGTTTGGAAATAATGTGTGAAAAACGTGTTTTACAAAACGCACGACGACGCTGTAACTCGGTTATTAACAATCCGATTTCAATAATTCAAAAAACCAAATAACATAGGGCTCTAACGACTACAAAAGAACATCATTCTAAATATTTTTGGGCAGGATATTTCTGACATATGACAGTCAACTTTTTTTTTAAACAACAATTTAAAATAAACAGCGATACATATCTTTGCTACTCATTCTGACAGAGATTTTTTTCTGAATTAAATGATGTATTGAAACTTGATTTTGTAGAATACTTTTAGGAATTAGTTTAGCTTTATAAAGAAAATTCAAGTGTGCCCTGGAATACAAAACAATGGAAAATTGTATACCTAGTGAAATATAGCAAATGTAATTATTATAAATATTGGTCAAAATCGAATTGTTAGTAACAGAGTTACAGCGTCGTGCGTTTTTTATAAGTCGATATATCCGCAGATTCGTAATTTTGTGATCTACAAGATGGTATAAATAATTTTTCATTAAATGAAAATTTGTGAAATAATAGGAAATTAGTAGAATTAGCGGATATTTAGAGAGAAAAGTCATTTTCTTTTGTTTAATGTTAAAAATTCAATTGTTTTATCAAAAGTTATATAAAGGAAGCTATTTCTTTAACAATTAAGTAGCTCTAAACCATCGAAAGGAGAACATGCACCTCCAGAACGCTTCAAATTAGATTTTTGTAAAGTTATATTGAAAAGAAAAATACTTTTGAAATTTAGTTTACGCCAGTTAAAAAACTTAAAACCTAAAAGTGAAACCAATATAAACAAAGTATTCAAGTTAATTGTTTAAAAGTGAAAACAAAAATAATATTAACATCGAAAGTCTATTTCTCAAAGAAGGTAAAAATTATTAATTACTAAGAATTTATGGAAATAAATGGAAATTATTGGAAATTTAGACTTACCGAGAGTTAACAAATAATACATGGACTTGGAATTCAATTATATAATAATATTTTGTAGTGATTTGGATCATTGCAAATATCGATCAAGAATCTTAGTTTTGACATTTTAGGTTGATGTAAATGAGAGAATGCAGCTGACTGACAATGGGTGTAGAGATGTGGTTGCAATTGGCTTCACTTTTAAAATATAGAGATGGAACATTTTTATAGCCCAAGTTTTTAATAAGTTAAACTTTAATTAATTTTAAGATTGCAAAATACCAATACATAATAGAATGATAAACAAGTTAAAAATATTTTTTATACTTAAAATAAAAAAATTATAAAATTATTATATGAATCCCCGAATAGAAATCTATTAAGGAATTTTGGGATTCATAAATTTAAAATAACAAGCAAACAATTCATGTTAATGTCAATCGAAATTAATACACAAAATGTTATAATTAAAATTTTAATTATGGTAAAATCGGTCTTTTTGAATCAAAATATAGATACCAATTTGAAATATCTTTTATTTCAAGTTGGTATCTATTTTTGTTATTGTGTTTAATTGTGTTAAATAAAAAAAGTTATTTGTGTGTTTGTATTTAATTATTTGCTTGCCAAACTAAGAACTTGAAATTTTCAAAGCAATCCGACCTGAGAGAGTCTCAATTTTGTGGGATATTAGAGTTTATCCTAACAATAAAAGCATTATTCCAGCGCAAGAACCAATTCAAAGTAAGGTGTGTGTGTGTGTGTATATATATATTTTTGTCACCATTTCATTACAATCAATTTATTTATTATTTATTAATTTACCAAGCCCCCATCGTGATAATATATAAAACATAATAACAATAATAAGAATTAATAATATGGAAATTTTGAGAATATTTGCCCGAGTTTTTACACCAACGAATTTATTTTAATTTATTTCCGATAATCTTATTTTTGTTATTACCAGATTAGGTTCTGTTCACACAGAACCTTGAAACAAGTAGTGAGTGACATAACATACTAATTGTAAATAATTAGCAATCCCACAATAGAGGATTTTATATCTCATGAAAATGCTGCAACTTTTACTTTAAATTATAACGTATAAATACTATATAATATTTGTTGTCATGTTCACCATCACATCTCTTAATCGCTCAAAACGATTATTTACAGTTAATCCCAAAGTTAACAATTTTAATTAGATTTACGAGAACAAACAGAGTCGAAATATAAAACTTTGAGCTTAAACGAGTTCAACCATTTCTCGCTTTTAAATTTTCAATTAAAGCGGTTAACTCATAAAACCAGTTCCGATACATATACTACAACAAATACGCACAGTCATGCGCGCACACGTCAAAAGGAAAAGCCGAAGAGAGAAAATTTCGATTGTAAATCTGCTAAATAAAATTTGTAATTCGATCGCCCATTTTCCGGACAACAATCGACGATCGCAAATAACTCAATCGACTAACAAATCAAAATTGCAATCATAAAATCCCTCTCATCAATTAAAATGCGCACTCCCTAGTTAGTTTATAGATAAACGGACCGAAAATCGGACCAAAAATGAAATTTCTGAAATACATAAAGCAAATTTAACTTTCCGCGGTTTCCCATAAACAATGATCTTTTTGGTATTTGAATGTTTTCACTGTCATAAATCGCTTATGCTGCTTGTTGTTGTAGAAGTTAACGTATACACGTCTGCCAACCCATAAAGTTTTACAGTTGTTAGAAAATAAAATTACTATTATTTTATTATCATTTTTATTCACCCCCAAACATGGCTATATTGTTAGCTTTTATTATAGCAGTAATTCAGCGATGGTAGTTGAAAAATAATATTTTTATTATTACTGCCGTATTTAAATTTGCAAACAATTCACTGTTCAAGGAAGGAGTGGAATATGTGTTGCTTCAAAATAAGAGACGACACACACAACCTACAGCAACACCCTCAACAAAACTAACTTGGAGAAACTTAATAAAGCTTAATCTCGTTGGAACGCGGTGGTTTAATTGCGGAAATGGAGATTAAAAACTTAAACAATATGAGGATTATTTCATATTGAAGCTTGTTGAGGGCTTAGCACATATAATATTTTAATAACCAGAGAAGGTTTATTATTCAAGCAAAAGAGGGATAAAGATTGAGTTATAGAGATTCTCATTTTAAACTTCAAAGTATTACGTATTATACGCGATTTATTAATAAGCATTGTACCTACTGAGCTGATTGAGTTATTGTGCTTCTTCCATTTAAAACACCATTTGTAATATATTTGGGTTAATCTTAAAAAACGGACGAAATAGTAATACGGCCAGGAGATGGAAATAAATTCGAAGGAGTAAAGTATGAAGAAATTTATTGAAAATAATTAGAATATTTATTTTATCTGTTAAACGTGTATCTTCTACTTGCACTTATATTTACAGCCAGGGCCGGATTTAAGGGTGGGTTGGGTCGTCTGCAGCAAATAAAAAACATAATTTTTCTAAATTTAAGAATTTGTTTTTGCTTTATTTTTTCATATTAAAAGTATATTGTCGAAGAAAAAACCGATATACAGTCTAATAAATAAAATCATAAACTTTTATTGAACATTAAATATTTTATCAATTTCATGCAATTATTATAATTTAACTGTTATTGATTTGAAATAATTAGTTTATAAAAAGATAACATTTTTTAATTTGGTTTCCCGCTTGCAATATCAAGTTTAACTTTTTCCGCTCACTACGCTGCGCTGTCTCAGTAACGACATTTTAGCCTAAAATATTTAAACAAACTGATGTGATTATATGATTGTCAGTAAGAAAAAAGAAATTAATTGTAGTGAATAATAAACCCTCCAACACTTGATGAAAGATGAAAGGTTGTAAATTGCAAAATAAATTATTGTTATTGTTGAAATTCACAAACACAAAATCATGGTAAAACAGTCTGAAAATATACACAACTAAATATCACTTACCTTTATAAAAAAAATTCTCCGGCTATAATTTCTAAACTGGAAAACAAGTTCCATAAATGTATGAGACGAAATCAGGCGCGTCGCTAATTAATTAGGAAGCTTAGGAAGAAATTATATCTGTAAAACGTGTTAATGAACCAGACATAAATAAATACACAAATAAATTTCTTTTTAAACATTTAAATGGATAATTTTATTTATTAACACAGAAAAGAAATAAAAATTTAATATTTTATGAAGAAAAAAGAAAGCAACTATTAAAAATTAAAATTAAAGAAAATCAAATTAAATCTCGGTGTCAAATAGATTTAACAAAATAAGAATTAAGAGACATTCTAATTCTCTTTGTCCTTTTTAATTATTATCTGACCAATCCAACAATCTCAAATTACTATTAATAAAAAAAAATAAAAGTTGAAAATTATTTTAAATTTTAAAATTATTTGGCGCCACACAAAAAAGTTAATCGCCCTAACTTGAAAGTTAGCAGATTCCTGTTATAGTTGCTAAAATTACCTGCTTATTTGTTGATAAGATGTTCACATTCCATGTCATCCTTCAAATGGATTTTATTTGTGATTTTTGAAGATAATTGTTAAAGGTGCAACATGTATCTTCCATGACGTGAGTACATAAAATAATTCGGTTATTTGCAACAAGATTCCATTACCTTCCTTTAATTCGTTCCATACAAAATAAAAATTCCAAACATTTCTCCAAATAATAATAACAGTCTGAACACCAAATTTAAAAAACTGCACTTTTGTTTATTTCACTTTGAGTTCACTTTGTGTTTGAACAACAAAAGAGAGATTTGAATTTCGAAGGACCGTGAAGAGTAATTAAACTGATGGGTTTCTTCACCTACCTGAATAATTAAATGAACTGTTTCCATAGGATGTGGTCCGGGGGATTTATGAATCTCTCCCCTTATAGGGGACACTTCCACTAACACTTGTCGTCCAAATAACACCCAGAGTTCTGTTTTTCTTAGGATGTTTGAAATAGGGTTTTTTACCCGTCAGTTTGTTAAATTTTGTTTTTGTCTCTATCTGAATTTATAATAATTTATCCAAAGGCGACTTCGGAGAAATAATAACGATCGTCGTAGACATAGCAACTATAAAGAGGTTACCTTTCGGTAATGAACAATGATGAAAGAACAAATAAAATACATAAATTAGGCTGTAACATTAACAATAATGAAAAAAAATATAATACATAAATTAGGCTGTAACACTTCGATTGTTCATTTTAATAATTATTAATTAAATTATTAAGAACTTATAAAAAAAATTTAAAAACAAGATGACATTTGTCATAATTTCATTTTGTTGACATTTGTGACGTAAGATTCACCAATATAACCTCGAAATTTTATCAAAATAACGCACAAACTGACATGACTTCTGCTCTGTATGAAAATTCAAGAGAGAGTACCCAAATTTTCGTGCTATTTTTATAATAATTGGAAAACAATTGCGAATCGCTAGAGATTTTCCTAGTTCGGAACTAGATCAGTCTGGTTTCTAACTAGAAACAAAACAACATCTTTCCCACCAAAAACCTTTCTAACCAATTTGTTGATAAAAATTAAATTAATTGTTTAAATAAATGCTATAAAATGAAAGATGGGAATTTTGGTACCTAACACGGGTATTAAAATGCAAATTTAGAGTTAGGATTCATTGACAAACATCTTGAATTTTCTCACAAACATAACTTCACAAAAATTCAAATAAAAATATTTTAACATTTTGCTACATCCTTTTTTTATCATAAAATTAGCCCTAAGATCCTATCAAACAAAAATTATATAAATTTTCACACCAAAATTATAAATATAAACTAAGTTTTAACATTCTAGTAGACCCTGCTGAAACTTTACAATTTTGGGATTTCAAAACCCTACACCTTCTCTATAAAAAGTTCCCTACTAGTGTCAAATGCACTCTAGAACTTGGTTAACAATATTGCACTAAATATTTTACTTAGAAATTCATATAACATTGAAAAATATGCATTTACTATGGAAAATTATGAATCGTCAAAGAAATAGAACATTTTCTTGAAATTCAATAATAAAAAATGTAAGTAAAATAAGAAATACCTGTGTATACCTTCTTACCCATGCTTTTAGTAATTTTAAGGTGAAGACATGCCATAAAATGGCTTCAAAATATCTAAGTGTGAACAATATCAACCAACGACATAGGATAGTCCATCATGAAATTGAGTTCGTGAAACTCAAGTGAGGAATCTGTTTAAGATTTATCCTCTATCATCTTATAGTGTTGTAGTGCGTATCTGCAACATATTTAATGCAAGATTTTATTGTTTTTAAAATAAGAAAAATTGTGAAATTCTTTTGCCTGGAAGATAGGCAACACATCGTGCATACATGTAATGCGGGATACCTATATCATAACAATACATATATAATATATATATTGTTGAAATCAATTGAGCGGTTAAGTCAAACAACTTACAAACGTATTCTATACCTTAAGAAAACTTTAGTTTCTATCAAAAGCATCATAGAATAATTTAACAACAATAAAATAGTGTAATACATAATTATATAAACAGGGCTTCTCAAAATAGTTACCAAAATACAAACAATACTTGAATACGAGATAGTTTGAAAATTCTTCGTCATAAAGCACGATTTTGTATTTTTGTCAATGCCGAAGACGAAGATGACTTGATGAAGATCTTGAAATACATTCGTAAAAAAAACACGTCCTTTTTACGTATTGCTATGATATGCACGATTTTGTATTTTTGTCAATGCCGAAGACGAAGATGACTTGATGAAGATCTTGAAATACATTCGTAAAAAAACACGTCCTTTTTACGTATTGCTATGATATAACATACTTGATTAGTGCATAAATGCATACATGCAGGATGTGTTGCCTATCTGACAGGCGACTGAAATTTGTTTTAAGTTAAAAATTGATTTAACTTAGTTAATTGGGTTCAATTTAAGAAGCATACACTGTAGAAGACATTTTGTAGATTGGAGTTGGTTTTTAGAATTGATTTATTCCCAAAACTTCATAATTTTGTTCGGTCAAATGAAATTGTACTGCCGTTGCTGTTCTTTTTTAAAAGAGGTATTTCAATACGCGCACAGAAGACGTCCTAGGGGGACGGGGTAGCGGGGAAAACGAATGCAGCGTTGGATAGCTGGAAGACTCTACTATGCCACTACGAAAACACGTTTTTGTCGCTGTAGTAGTAGAGGTTAGAAACGAACGTGTTTTTTTCTCGTGCCGATAAAAATGTGTGACGAAAAACACGAGCAACGGATCAATGTGGAATTTCTCGTTAAATTAAAAAAAACTCCGACTGAGTGCTATAAGTTGTTGAAAGAAGCCTATGGTGAGAATGCTCTCTCGTGCGCGTGTTTTCGAATGGTATACACGGTTTTCTGAAGGCCGAAAGAGCACCGAAGATGACAAACGTCCAGGTCGACCTGTCTTTGTTTCAACTCCGCAAACAGTGACCAAAATCAATGAAATTGTGCGCAGAGATCGTCGTATGAACATTCGGATGATTGCTGAGACTGTAAACGCCGATAAAGAAACTGTCAGAAAAATTTTACATGACGAGTTGAACATGAAGAAAGTTTGTGCGAAGTTGGTCCCAAAAATTTGGGCCCTGAACAAAAGCTCGTCCATCAACAGATCTGCTCAGATTTTCTTGAGAGGTTAGATGAAGAGCCTGAACTGATGGAAAATATCATCAATTGCGATGAAACATGGATATTCCAATACGATATTGAAACTAAGCGGCAATCCATGCACTGCAAAACTCCTGCATTGCCAAGTATGAAAAAAGCAAGGACGTCGAAATCACAATTTAAAGCCATGCTAATCGTTTTTTCCGACATCAACGGCATCGTGATGACTGAAAGGGTGCCACAGGGTCAAACTGTAAACCAAACTTACTATTTGAAAGTTTTGGCGACACTTCGAGAGCGAGTTCATAAGAAACGGCCGGAGTTGTGGAAAAACAAGTCGAGGATCTTGCACCAGGACAACGCACCTGCCCATAACGCCCTATCTGTGAAGCGTTATTTAGCCGCTAGAGGCACTCCAGCTCGAAGCTCGAACACGCGCCGTACTCGACTGATTTAGCACCCTGTGATTTTTTCCTGTTTCCGAAAATCAAGTCTGCCTTAAAAGAAACCTGGTTCGAGTCGATCGAAGTGGTGAAGCGAAAATCGGCGGAGCTCCTAAATGCTCTTACAAAAGAAGACTTCCAGTATTGCTTTGACCAATGGAAAAACCGAATGGAACGGTGTGTGTCGAGGAGAGGAGAGTACATTGTTTTTAATAAGGCCGCCCATCTCCCCTACGAGCAACTTTTCAGAGACTAGCACTGACCAGTTGCTCGAGCCTTTCCCTTACCTCCATACGCCCATCCTACACTTATTTGTGGAAAAGTTTGATTTATAACTAATTTTTGACGGAAAGCTAGGAGAACATTTAACATGTGGTAGATCGCATACAAGTGGATTAAAATTAACAAGGATCTGTTCCCGGCAGCGATCAAAAGGAAATCAAAGCCGTCTAGGAACTAAGATCCCAGTCCAAACCCATCCACCTCCATGCAACCCACTCACAATATAATACTATATAAACATAGTCTAGAACACACGTTATGTAGTTGGATTCCAACTTTTAATTTTATTTTTAATTTCAGAAACCGAAGTAAGTTCTTTAAACGGAAATTTATTTAAGACGTTGGGGATGTAATAACTAGACTGAGCCATACCGTAATGATTCTTCATACGAGGAGTTAAATACAATCTTGTTTGAGGTCTGTTATGATAACCATGTTGAGAATGAATTAAATAATTTCTATCAAAATAAAATTGTAGAATAACTATTGAGTTTCTAAGTTTAAAGAACGGTAGTACATCTACTGTACTATAGCAGTTATTCATAATTAGATTAAATGATTCAGGATTTTTACATCAATTACGATAGACTTCAAAATGTTATTTTGGACCCTCAATAAACTATCAAAGTGGTAGTTGAATGTGAATCCATAACATGTTATTGCATACCTTATAACACTTTCAGCAAGAGACTGATAAATTCTGTTTTCTATGTATACTGGGAGCATAAATCTAAGGTGATAGAGCTTTGCCGACACAACAACAACATTGAAGGGGAGCATTCGATTGTAGAATAATTTTTAAAATAAAACTCTTTTTCATAAGCAGTCTCGTTATTTAATAGCCAGACCTCGTATAATTAGATTTTAAAGCCATTTCAAGTATGGATTACACCTGAAACAGATACAGGGCATATTTATCTATGCAAAAGTTAATAGCCATACCTGCAAGTTTAATCTTCCAAATTGGTGAAGTTTCTTTGCACATCAACGATTTCAGTAATTTTTTTACTATTTTGCCATTTTCCGAGGTTAATTAATTTGTGAATGCAAATTATTTGTTATGATATTGTAAAGCAGGTTTTGCATCACATTTGAGATGTAAATATTCATGTTTGCACATTTCCAAAAAGAAGACCTGGGGTTTGAAAGATCATTTTTGATCGCATATTAACATAGTATTCTAAAAGTAAGAAATTTAAGATTATTTAGTGGATTTGATACCTAAAAATGTATGAAATTTGTAAAATGGAATATAAAGAAGGATTGATTGTATAAAGAAAAAAATGTAATTAGACAAATTAGTTTATTTATTTCGTGTTTAAAAGTGTAACTGAAAGCATACAAAATGGACTCCATTGTCAAGTTGAATTAAGCTTAATCGGCAATCAAATTAATATTGTGATACATCATTTTGTAGATAAAAATGTCCTTTACAAAACTACAATAATAATTTTGGAAATTATTAACATTTACAAATAACGTATGGTTAAGAAATTATTTAGTTTCATAGCTCCCAATTGTTTCTGGGCAATACAACTAAAATTCTGTCAGCACAGTCTTTTGTTTCATCAAAAGCTATAAAAAGGAGACCAAATTTTGGTGACTCTCTCTGTATTTTCATATCATTTAAATAGCATGTATCTACACACAGCATAAATTAAACAAATTTTGAGGTTAAGCGGTAATAATTGAATTTGACAGGTGTCAAAAATTTGAAGGTTATATGTATTAATAATAATAATTATGTGATAATAATAACGCCCCCTCCCTCCCGCACAAGCTTATAGCTTCTGGGGCCTAGTTTCTAGGTTATGGGTTGTAGCAATTATTATTATTTATAAGTCAACCGTTTGTAATAAGGAAAAGTTTTTTTTAAGTAAATAAGTGTTTAATAATATTTAACAGGTGCAGTGAATTAATTAAAGGTGTGGTGGACATTTTTATTTTAGCAATGAATTTTTGGAAAATTTCAAAATTAACCTTGAACAGGAAAGGTGTCAAAGTTTTAAACTTTATCAAAGTACTAGAATGGACACAAAGAATTTAGCAGAGCATATTTATAAATCGAAATACCTTATAAAGAAAATCACTGTCATCAATTATGGTAAAAATAAATTATCCAATATCATCAATAACTTCAACAAAAAACAAGCAATCCAATTTGGGAAAGTGGTGGCCATGTTATAATTAAACTATTGCTAACAACAACATTTTACAGTTTCCTATAATAAACAACAAGGTCGGTAAATTATTTAAGGCGCTAAATTTTAAAAGTTGAATTTTAAGAAAAATTGAACTTTAATTATATCTTTTTTATTTTAAGTAAAGTAATAATAAAAGGAAATTTTAATTTAGAGAGGTAAAGAGAATTATACTACCTTCAATTTCTTTTCTTTTATTATAATCAATCACAAAGGTATCCAACAGTTATTTAATTTTTTTCTATGTGTTCAATTAGATATAAGAATTATTTCAATTTGTGTTTGGAACATTTTAACAATGTTTTGCAGATATAGTTTAAGTAGTGATTCAATTATAGCGTTATTAGTGGAATATTATTATTGCTTTCCATTTTTACAGTAAATATTTGCAGGTGTTTTTTTCTTCAATGGTGAAGGTAGGTGGTTACTTTGTGTACATTTTCATTGTGTATTGGTCGGATGTCTGTTTCTTGTGTTAGCCAAAATAAATTTTTGTATAAACATTCTTTCTTTAGTACTATATGTTTATAAATAAAGTATTTCGTAATGGCTTACGAGTTATGATTGTCATGAAGAATATTATCTGATCTTCATTAGTGTAAATAGTTTAATGCTGTTATTAGATTATTTATTACAATAAAACCAGACTGCCCAAGACAGTTGTGTATAACTACACAACATTTTTACGTTCTTTAATGGCATTCAAGAATAAACAGAATAATACAGAATAGTAAATCCTACATTTAATTCATTAAAAGGCGATTTTAGTTAAAGTACTTGCTTAAGTAATTTAAGTACTAAATGAAGTGCAGGCGATTTTTACTGTTAATCAATTTTATTTAAAACAGAAAACATCATCAAATAAACTTTTGAAAATAAACATAATCAGTTTACGATAGCAAGAACGCTAACGTTGACGTCATCGTTTACAAAGACTTGCCTTGAGCAATATTTTTCCTCGGAATGTCATGTTAACTCAGATACATATCGCATTGGTATAATTTTTATTGTTTTGATTTACTCAATGCTCGACCACTTTTATTTACTATTTAAACTAACGCAAAATATAACAGGAGCGTATTAGCAACAAGTATTGTAATCAATGTCTTACAAATTAAAAACAAATCAAGCTAGAGTTTTTCTTCGTCAGTTTTAGACCCTATCTCTGACGCTTTTTAACCCTCTGTGTTATTGCTAGTTTATTTTGAGACACCCTATATAGTGATAGATAAAGGTCCCCCATCAAACTTCAGCCATGGGGCCTCCACTAACTGAAATCCGGCCTTGTTTACAGCTGGTCTTGATTTACTTACAATTGGTATTGATGCTTTCTTAAGAATGCCTGCAGATTATTTTTTCGGCTAATCATTAATTCTGTTTGAAATTAACATTAAATACTTTGATTGTACGATTGTAATAAAGGTCTTATAATTCTGAACACATCTCGTACTAATTTTATTGGTAAAACATTAACCGTTGTTATATATACAGTATTAAACGGTCAACAGTATTTACAAGGAAAGTACCAAGTTTTTAAAATATTGTTTATGTTAACGGGTCGAATTCCTTGGAATATAGGCAACACCTTATACTAATCTTTGAATTCTTATCTGTTATTTACCATTTAAGTTGATATCACTTATGATTTGGTGAATGTCATTTTTATATCACAGCGTCCAATTCTCAACAATTCTCTTTGCATATGGTAGCTTGTCATTACTCCCTTTGCATAATTTAGCTTTACTTTCTTGTAAATAAATTTGTAAAGACCTTGTACAAATTAAATTCTATGTTCTTTGTTTTAAACCGATGGATAACCACAGGTCATTTCATAGATATTTTAATTATGATGTATTGTGATGATAATGTTATTAATTGAATCTATCTGTTTTATCTATTAATAATTTAATTAACTTTTTAACTAGTCTGAACTGTTTTGTATTTTACCTTTTTTTATGAAAGCTATGGCGGACGTATGTATTGAGATGTAATAAGTCCATCTCATTGAAAATTTTATTGAACGATAAGATCGTAAATGTGAATACAATTATTTCACATATCAAATTAAAGTAAAAGATGGATATGCTAGGTGTTAGGCATAATTAATCTAAAGGCTACATTGGGTCACAGTTAGGCTCATCAATATTTAAAATAGGAATCAAGAATAGAATTTCATGCAAACATAACCGCAATTCATATGTAATAAAAGGTTCGGTTTTTAAAAAAGGATATCAATCATTTAGATTGTTTTATGATAATACATGTTTATACAACCCAAGTTGCATATTGGGATGGTTTTTTCATTTGTAGAGAAGATGTAATCTTCTTGTTTAAATATAGAGTCTACGATCTTTAACGTAGGATGGATTTTTCTGTTTTCCAAGAGACTACCCTAGTTTCGGGCTGCCAGTTAACTAAAAACAAATAAATTAGGTCAATCTTATAATGACTAAAATAGCACAATAAGCTTTTAAACTCTTATATAATAATCCTGAGCATTTTTATTACTGACAGTTTTGATTTTCTTGCTATACTTCAGTATGGTTGATATTGATTCTTATACTATTTTCCTCGCCATTGTTTTAATGCAAACACTTGGAGGACTGTATGCTGGACAATTTGACTATAAATTGACTTCATTTGAATTAACGTCAAAGGTGGAACTTGTATATGCATCATTTGGTTTATCCGATTGTTGTAATGGATCGTAATGTATGTTTTTCTTAAAATGTAAAGATGTTTCTGTGGAAATTTCATATGTATTAGCCATATTGTGTAATTATGTATCTATTTTGTAAAGGATAAACCTGGATTTATTGAATTTTGTATGTAATTAGGTCATAATGAGATTTTTATGAAATAAATAAAGATTATTAAAAGTTTCACAGTTTTATTAAAATATAACCTGACAATATTGTTTCGACAGCTATCATTCATTAAAGGTACCCTGAGTTTGTGTTTGTATATCTCAAAGGCTTCTAAAATGTCTAATTTGCGTTTGTTATTACAAAAATGTAGGAATTTAATATTATTTTGAGGAGTCATTGTGTGATTTTGTTCTAAAAGGTGTTTGGCGTAATTCGATTTTTCAGGATGTTTATTTTTGTAATGACGTACGTGTTCTTTATATCTTATGTCAAAATTTCGAAGTGTTTGTCCAATATATACCGAACTACAAAAAGAACAATTTAAACGGTAAATGCCCGATTTCATGATATCATGTGTTCTGTCTTTATATATTTCTTGATATCATGAAATCGGGCATTTACCGTTTAAATTGTTCTTTTTGTAGTTCGGTATATATTGGACAAACACTTCGAAATTTTGACATAAGATATAAAGAACACGTACGTCATTACAAAAATAAACATCCTGAAAAATAGAATTACGCCAAACACCTTTTAGAACAAAATCACACAATGACTCCTCAAAATAATATTAAATTCCTACATTTTTGTAATAACAAACGCAAATTAGACATTTTAGAAGCCTTTGAGATATACAAACACAAACTCAGGGTACCTTTAATGAATGAACAACTTGAGCTCAGTAATTCTCCGTTACTGGAAGTATTAGATATTTAATTCTGATTATTATTATTATTTTATCTAGTTACCTATTTTGTATCTACCTTAGCTACGTGTTTGTTTATAATTATATTACCTTTGATAATGACAGCATAGCTGTCGAAACAATATTGTCAGGTTATATTTTAATAAAACTGTGAAACTTTTAATAATCTTTATTTATTTCATGATTATGGAGTTCCACAAAATAAGGCTGGAAACAATAAACAAAAATAATGAGATTTGTTCATTAAAAATCGTTTTTGTCTAATATCTTCGTTACGATGTATTTTAGGACATAAGTGTGTTATATTGTTTTGATCCTTGTTTTACCAGTTATAATTCTGTGTTTATGAAATTAA
This sequence comes from Agrypnus murinus, assembly GCA_929113105.1. Classification (NCBI taxonomy): domain Eukaryota; kingdom Metazoa; phylum Arthropoda; class Insecta; order Coleoptera; family Elateridae; genus Agrypnus; species Agrypnus murinus. Next base: position 152,203,432 of record OV816028.1, read on the forward strand.
AATCCGTAAGAAAAATGAACAGCTGAGTGGAAATTGTGACGTCATAAAAATCCTTCGCGACGTGTTTGTTTTGAAAAGTGTCAGTGTCGGCATTTGTTTCCACTAAACCTATAAAAGCTGGAGCCAAATCTAACAAAGTCAGTCGATCAAAAGCACTTCGGAAATCTATGCTGGACTCCGGATTGAAAATCTGTAAATTAAGTTGGGTTATGCTATTATCATATGTTTGACCGTGTGTCATGTCAATAAACAAAACACAAAGAAGACTGAAATAAGTTCTAAGTGTTTACCTGAACAATTAAAAACGTTAAAGAAGATTTTATTATTGTTCAACAACTATATGGAAATGTGAACGTGTTATTTTTAAATAAATTCTGGGAAAATTTATTTTCCATTATCGATTTCTTGAATTGACGTTTTCACAATAAAAATCATTTGACAGATGTAAATGCAGTGATACCAATAGCGAATAGAATTTGAAGGAAATTCTATTTACATTATATACCAGGTTGGTCGAAATAAAAGGTTTTTAATTTGATTTGCCAATAATAAAATTTATAAAGTTTATCTGAATAATCTCAGAATCATATTGTTTAATCTTAAAGGTTTTTAAGAGAATTAATTCTTCATAAATAAAACAATTCAATTTCTCTTTTATTAAAATTTATTTTTCATAAAGTAAAGTATTTGAACATTTGTGAATATTTTTATCTGATTTTGATTTGTGTTAGTTTGTTCAAGTGAAGAACTGTAATAGCCCTATGTCAGGCTATTACGACTATTTAACACACTTGAGCAAGCTTGGGAATTAAGTTCCTAATTGATTTATTGTTCTAATTTGAATAATTTTTCTATTTATTTCCTTTAATTTGAATTTCCTTTATTTTCTTAAATTAAATAAAGATTGTGTTTTTCAAGTTATTCATGTGTTTAATTGATGTACATACAAGCATCCATTACTTTTTCTCTTCATATTTAGAGTTTAGCCAATGGTTGTCCAGTTGCAGAAACCCAAGTGTCTGCAATATAAGTTTTTCTTTTCTTTCAGGTATAAGAATCAATAAGATTTTAATAATTCAAACAATTCATGCTCTATCGAATAAACCCTGAGTTAGCCGATTGGGAAAAGGAAAAATATTTGGGATGTATTTTTATTTTGTTTTATTTTAATTCACCGCATATATTTTATGTTTGCCTTGAACGTGTGGCATATTATTTATCAAGTTAAATACACCGCAGTATATAGTAAGCAACGAGAATTAGCGAATTATTTGGTAGGTACACACTACTTACCTGTACTGTCTGGCTCCAGTGGCATGGAGCCGATCAGAAGTTTTTATTACGGTTGGGCCAATGGCGAGATACTTAATCACTATCCTGCATTTCTCCTAAAATTTAAGAACCCAACGTTCCTAACTTGTTGTAAAAACTATGCTGCGCTATAACTTTCTCCGTTTTACATGGATATTTTTACGGTTTCTTTCTCATTTATTGTTATTTATAATTGTTCAGCTCTTTTATAAAGTGGATAAGCGTTATTTGTGGATATATCAAAGTTTTGGTTACGCTGATTTGATATATTGTCTCTGCTGTCTTCTTGTTTCATGTTTATGTTTATGTTTCTGTCTTCATGTTTATCTTGTGTGCTACTTATATTTTTATGCTATATGCTTATATTGTTTATTCTATTTGTTCTTTATATCTGTATACATTTGTTCTTGTTCTATTTATATTCAATGTTTATATTGTTATATATTAGGTTGTAACCTAGTTAAATAAACTCGTTATATTATTAAGAAGTTGTATCTGCGGGTGAAGACCGAAGATTGAATAATCTTATCCAGATTTTAATTGTACAACGGACGGACTTTTTCTAGAACCTTATAGTCTTTTGCGTAAGCATGAATTTTCAATTATTTCTTAACAACAAAGAATTGCTTTACGAAGCGCACGGCCTATTAACCCTAATTGTGTTATTTCAGATGTATCAATAAAAATAATTAAGCTTTAATTGAAAATTGTGTTTACTATTTGATTACTTCTTTCACTGTAGATAGTTTTTATTTTGGTTGCACCCACAGCCCTTCAACTTAATAAGAATATTCCTGAACGCTTTCTCCTTATATCAAAGTAAAGCTTCTAAAGAAACCAGGGCACTTCATGGAAAGTTACGTGATGCGCGGCAATACCAGAAATTTAAAATAAGTATTTCCAGTGGATTTCTTCTAGAAATCGAAATTGTTCATACAGTTTAAAAAATATCTTGTCTAGAACCAACTTCAGATCTATAAGATTAGTTAAGGAACACCCAAATTGTATTTTTGTTAGACTAAAAACGTTGGTTCTGTATTTTCTAGGCTTCTATGAATCTAAGAAGAGGTTTTCAATGGCCGTGAACACTCACTGGTAGGCTTAGAAATCTTCGAAGAAACTATTTTGAAGAGTAATACTTCTGAAAAGTAGATAGCTGCTTCAATAGATTATAAAAGTGTTAAAGGGCACTTAAATAGAGGTTGTTAAAACGTTAAATAGATTACTCGAGAGAAAAGAAGACGTTTCTAAATCTTTAAAAACATTTATAATTTAAGATTAGAGAGACTTTTCGTCTGTTAAGATCAGCGCATCAATTATTATATACCTATGCTAAGAAAGCCTACTAATTTAATTAAATCTGAAAGACCTAAAAATAGATAAACTGAACTGTGAAGTAGGAGCTGGAGAATTTAGAAAGTTTTAGAAAGTAGTAGTAGAAAAGTACTATCGTCCAAACGAAAATACTTTTCCCTTAACTTGGCTTGGAAAAAGAGGAGCAATCGAATGGCCAACCCGTTCTCCTGACTTGTTACCGTTAGATTTTTTTATGGGAACACTTAAAATGTCACATTTTAAATAGTTGTTGTAGCCTAAATTAAAATTGTCATTGATTTCAAAGGTATCTTGATTTTGTGATTTTTTTTCGGTTTTTAGCTACCCTTTTATAAATAAAACCTTGATGTTGATGTTTCTGAATGTAGTTTTTTATTTTGCATTCGAAACCGTAAATATATACTGTGCGTTTTCATTAAAATGTTGTTCATTTCTTTCTAAACAGAAAGTGCACAAAAACTGAAAATATGATCAATAATTCTTTATTTTTGACCATTTTGTAAAAATGGGGAACACCCCCTATTCGCCGCCGTCGAATATTTGAGACTGCGTGACTCATCGACACGACTCATTGACGTGACTCATCAACAGCTGCATGTATGATTCATCAACACCTGCATGTATGACTCATCAACACCTGCATGTATGGATTCATCGTATGTTCCAGAACTTTATATGAAAGATATAAATTGAGGTCGCGAGTAGAAGGAGCTCAGTTAATGTTTAACCGGCGTGGTATTGAAATGTGCTCTGTGTAAATTAGTAATCGAATGTTAGTGAGGAAATAAATGTTAATAATTGTTATAATATTATATAAATAGCCTACTTTAAATTTGTAAATATCTAGCATTTAAGTTCATTAAATAGTTTATTGTTATAGTGTTTTTAATTAAGTGCATTGTAAATAATCTATTCTTTATTAATAGACGATTTAAACAGCATTTTTGTTATTATTTTAAAAAAGAACGTTACAATATATTCTTGCTATATAGAAAAAGTCACATAAAGTAGAGTTTTAAAATACTGAAATCACATTTAAAGAGGCCTTCCGCAGCTTTAGCAGTCTTAGATTCAGTTCAGTTTTTGAGCTCGCCAACAGTGATACTGCGGAAAGTCTGGTAAGTGACTTGAAGTATTTTCTAATCATACTTTCATTTTGTTATTAATATATCTTAACAGTAACTTTCTTTAGCGATCATATCATAGTACTTACTAATTTATACATTTAAATTTACACCAAATTCATTTCAATTTATTAACTAGTTTAAATTTCAAATGCCTTTGAAGAGGAATTTTATGTCCACATGTTAAGGTCGGACAGAAACACAAAAGACTGTGATAAGAATTTTTGGTAAAGTTGATTAAGATTTTGGATAAACAAAAAAGTTAGTACTCGAATCCTCTTTGGCTGCTTCTTTGGAATATTGTTGAATCTGTAGCTGAGACTTGCATGCATTCAAAAATTCACAGCAAATGAGCAAAATTTAGAAGTTCAATGTGCTTACAGTGACATTCTAACTGACTTTACTAACTAACTTCATCACGCGCGACTCTCCCTTGTAATATTTAATATATTTATTGGAGATTAATTACTGTATCAATTTCACTTTTAACCCTTTGTGTTCCTGTCTTAATCCCTTTTTGGCATTTTTGAAGACGCTAATAAAAAATTCCTAACGCTCATTCTAAGACCTCTGAATTTCTGTATGTATTAAAAAAAGAAACAAACTTATGAAAACCTCATCAACTTTCAAACCTTTCCCACACAAAAGAAAAGCTGCCAAAGCGTTGCAAAACGTTTTTTACCGTATGCTATAACTCGGCCCCGGTGGCGACGGCACGTCTGTCTTAAATGGTGGACATACGAATCGTCTCTTCTGAGATCTAGTTTATGAATTGCTTAATTGTCGACTTTGTTCTATCTAACGTAGACCGTATTAATCTATTAGGATGAAAACAAATATAAATATATAATAAATATAAAAAGATATTATAATTTTGAATCGTTGCAGAGGTAAATAACATTAACTAATATCGGTTTAGTACGTATAAAATCTTTCATCAAAAAGGTTAAACAGAAAGGCTATCTTAAATCTGCTACTCTTTAGTCCCTTTTTTACAATTATTTATTCATCTATTCTCCACTCTATTATTCTTCCACTACTATTCTATTCCAACTACTAAAACAACAATAATAGAAGCATTAATAATAATTATTTAACCATGAAGTTAGCTTATATAAAACAGTCGAACCAATAATAGAACAGGGAGAGTGAAAGCTTTAAAGCTGCTGCTGCTGCTTCTATTTTGGAGTGAGTCAGGTACTTGAACGAGAAGAGCTCTTGGTGGTGGATTCTGTAGTTAACGCGATCCATTGAACGATTAAGGACCGCACTGTGTTTTCACCCTTATAACCCTCCGGCATAAAGTACTATTGTCATGCAAACAACCCGCGTATTTGAATAACTGCTTACAGCTATATTTAATAGTTAGGCCGTATTAAATTTTCGAAAAGTTACATGTACTTTCTCAAAACTTTAAAATATTATGTAGATTGTTTTCCGATTTTAGTTTTTAAAAGATGAAGAGAGTTTGCATATACATAGAGATGATTAATATTAAACGGCGATTTTTTGATGATTTGCATACAATTTCTTGTGTTTAGAATAAAACTGTAGAATGATATCGGACGGAAGTGTTCATTACCTTGTCTACAAACTGATACCTGAAACTGACGGTGTACGAACTACGCTAAGCTGATAACCCAGAGGAGCAAGAAAACACTTAGAAAAACTATGAGTATTAAAATAATTCATTAGTTGACTGAACTTGAAATATTTAAAATTAAAACTGACTATTACATAACTAATCGTAACAAAACATTTATATTTTAAATGAATAATCTCGAGTGAAGTATACACAGAAATAATTAAATAATAAAGATAAACCAATCAATAAATCAAAGTCAGTAATTTATACACCCAACCAGAAATCAAATGTTATATTTATTATCTGTTTTCAATAATCAATCATGAACAATAATCAGTCGGTTTATAAATTACTAATAAGGTTTATTATATTTTACTTTTAAATCAAACGGAAAATTTTAGTAGTACTTATGAATACTTTTTCTGTAGAAAGAGAAGCATTAATTTAAATCGTACAACAATGTACATTTTTAATTAAACGATATGTCATAAAAATCAAAGTAACTTTTTGTTTATTAACCATAAAACCTAAAAAGCAAATTGAAAGATTGACAATCATTTGAGGAACAAAAGGTGCTTTCTGTCTTTCTCCTGGTGTTAAGAAAGTTTTTTGTTAACACTCAGGGTTCAGCCTTGAACTGTATAAACGTTTTATTTTCTAGTTTTTCCGGTTCTAAAATATTTCCTGCAGTACAGAAACGACGCAAAGAAAACGTTTATATCAAGCCATACGATTGATTGGTTTTTGGCGTGAAAGGTTATTTACAAAATCTCTTTATTAAATCCACTTAATTATATATGAGAGGTAAAAAATCGTAAACAAAACACCTGTAGGCGATTGTTTCGCTCTTACGTTGAGCTCATTAGTAAGAGAGACTTTCAGTGAGATCTCGCGGTTTCTATTTATCAACCACGATATCGCTACTTTTGGGAATAGTGTACGGCGGTGTAGTGTAAGATTGTCATCAGTATGTGCAATGTGCATTGAAACTCGTTATATTATTATAAACTTTGAAAACGACTTTTTTTAATTTCTAAATTGATTCTAAAACATTATGCAAACAATATTATCACAAAAGGATGATTAAATTATTCTAGTTATCGCAATTTAAATTTTAATTAAACGCGTTAGAATGGAATACACTTTACGTGTGCTGCATGCGCGCAATATTAACAATAGCCTTTAATAATCTGCTATAGTAGCGTAAATAGAAGAATGATGGTGTATAGGTGCGCAAAGACATACGAAATTTATATCAAAACACTACAAACAGAAAGATCAAGCACTAGCCTAGTCAGCGATATTTTGCTATATAAACCGAGATGCGAGTAATTACTTCTTAGTTGAATTCGAAGAATTAATCACCATTAAATGTATGTCTTTGCACATTTGTACAGCACATACACTCTTTATATTTAATATAAGCAATATCTATTTCTTGACTCTGTTTTTATTCTACTCTATGCTCCCAATCCGTTAATCCTAAATCCGAAAATATGTCATAAAGCGATTTATGAAGTAAGTGCTTCCAGTACTCTTTCTGAAAAGCAAAGTGATGTCATAATTTACCGTTACCATATTTTCAGTCGAAAAACAAATCTAAAAGGATCAATATGAAATAATAAACCTTTTTCAATTCTTTCAGTAGCGGAGTGTAATACGTCCTGAAGATTTAAAGTAGTAGAGTACATATTTGATCGACTTTCGCAGACAATGGATGTAATACGCATTCCTAAGTGCGCCTTGAGGGAATTTTGATACTCCAAAACGATTTGATAACCATCGAGGTCGTTATTATCGGATTTGCGGTGGTTGTAACATGTGTTGTAAAATTATTTTTTCTTGTCTTTTTCTGAAGGCAGTAACTTTTTTTTATAATAATCCCTTGAAATTCTTAACATTTTACATTGAAACCATTTGTATCTACTTTTTTATTTTATTTTCTAATTCCTTTTATAAACTTCCCCAACTTTTATCTTTTCCCTTCTAAACTTCCAACCGCGTTGTTTCGAAATCAAAACTTTTCCCCAAGTCAACCCCGTCGCCATGTGTTGCAAGATGAGAGAGAGTATAAATTTATAGGTTTTCTTAGAAAATATGAAACTTATCTAAGCGAAACGCTGTAGTTGGTAGTGGTGGTAGTCTTCTTCGAAGTATGGATTTTCCCTACGTTTTTTATCTATTTCCTTATTGAAATTATACAGTTCCAAAGGAAACTCCTCTAGTGCAGAATTAATATCGAAACGAATGAAAATAACAAAAAATAAAATAAAATGAAACTACAATTCAAGAGAAACGGACATGTTTAAAACGAAATTGAGCTAATTTATAAAGAGTGACAATTATTTCGAATCTTTTTAAGTTCCCTTTTATTATTTGTTTGATACATTTGATGAACACGTGACCCTCTTTCGAATTATTTCGGCTCGTGTATGTTAGGGGAAGTTTATAAAGAAGTCGCTTGGAAAAATAAAATGTTATAAATGTATACACATGTAACGTAGCAAAAATTCTAAAGTTGTTACGAATTGTAACAAGTAATACAAAGCTAAAGGATGCAATTACTAGAAGATTACTAGAGAATAAATTGCTTTGGGTTTAAAATAGTTCTCTTTGAATGTATAGACACATAGAAGATCCGATGAATGCAAATTAAATGTAACCAAGATGGTTATTCTTTGGAAACTAGGAGATTTGTTTATTACAACGTTTTTAAATCAATCTGATCTATTACATATTTCCTGTTGAAACCATCATTGCTTCATAATTAGAATTGGAAAACATGGCTTAACAAAGGAAAGAAAAGTTGTTTGAGGATTTGTGTTGCTAAGTTTGCAGCAACACAAAAAAATAAATTATAGTGTCTCTATTGTCAGATTTGTATATCATCGGGAAGTAAAAAAAAGGTAATTTAGTGCATGTTTGTAAATATATTATATAAAAAATATTAGAAAATTTTAGAAAATATATAAAAATGTATAAATCTTAGACAAACCCTTTGCTAAGGTTAAAGATTTGACTACAATGACACAAACTTTTTACACTTTACATTATCTCTAAGTATCTTCACGACCATATTGAGATGTCTAGATTTCATCTCATTGAAAATTTATTTGACGATATGATCGTAAACATAAAAATAATTATTTCATGCAATAAAATAAAGGATAGACATGCTAGGATGTTAGGTCTATTAATCTAAAGGCTACATGGTAGGTCCCAGATAGATTCATCAATTGTTAAAATAGAAATCAAGCTGGATAAAATCTCATGCAAACATAACCTCAATTTTTATATGTAAAAAGGTCTGATTTTTTAAAAAGGATATCAATCATTTAGATTGTTTCTTGATAATACATGTTATATGCAACCCAAGTCACATATTAGGATGGTTTTTCCATTTGTCTGGAAGATTTAATTTCCCTGATTAAATTCAAGTATTACGATCATTAACGTAGGAAGAATTTTTCTGTTTTCCATGAGACTGACTCAGTTTCGGGCTTATATTTAACTACAAATATGTAAATTAGGTCAATCTTCTAATGACTAATCTAGCACAATAAACTTACAAACTCTTATATAATAATCCAGAGCATTTATTTAAATGAAGGTTTCGGCTTTGTTGATATGCTTCGTGTTTTACAAATATTGATTCTTATACAACATTTTTCACCTTTGTTTTAATGCAAACACTTGGAGGACTGTATGCTGGACAATTTGACTATAATTTGACTTCATTTAAGTTGATTTGAAAATGGATTTTGTATAAGCATCGTTGGGTTTATCTGATCATAGAGAGGAATCTTAATTTGTGTTTTTCTTTTACTGTAAAGATGCCCTTGTGTAAATTTTATATGTATTAGTTATATAATGTAGTTATGTATTCATTTTATAAAGGATGAAGTTGGATTGATTGAGGTTTGTGTATAATTAGGTCATAAGCACAAGCTACAGCTTCTTTGTTGATCACATTGTATGATTTATTGACATGAAATGAATAAAATAAATAATGAGATTTGTTCATCGTCAATCGTTTTTGCCAATTATCTTCGTTATGGTAGACTTTAGAAAATGATTGACTGATATGGTTTTAATCGTTATTTTACCAGCTTCAATCTTATCTTTGTAGAATTAAGATCAGTGGTAATTATAGTCAGCTGTGTTTGAAGTAATGGTTAAATTCACGGTGTTCGCTTAGTAATTGTGTTAAGTAGTCGTTCTGCCTATGTTCTCTCCACAGTACTCATTCGTTCATACTTAGTAACTCTGTCCTCCACCGCAGGTCTATAGGTGTTGTTCCGGTAATAACCTCCAAAGCCGCGATATGCTCCGCCAACAGATATCATAAGACTTCTTTGTATTTTGATTAGTATTTCTTATAAGTTAATGCTTTCCTCTATATCGGTGCGGCATAGAGCACACCATCGAGGCCAGTTGTAGTCTTTTTCTGTCCTTCTTGCATTTCCGAAACTAATATCTATGCTTGACTTTCTGCCTAGAAACGTTGAAGCGTTTCCTTCGTTAACTACGACAAGATCGTCTACAGCCAACCACTCACCAATTTCCTCTAATATCATTCTTTTCTGCCCTCCGTAGTGCTATTTGGCATTAATGTCCCCTCCTACTACTATTTTGCTGTTTTGGTTTGGCTAGCTTATTAGCTGTGTCTATCTTATAGTCTTGCACTGTTCTTGCACCAGGTCCCGTGTCGCTCTACATCTCTTAAGGTTTATTTGCCTTCGAATTTATTTGTGGGGGCTTGTTAATATTTGTATTGTATTTGCGGGTCGTTCCGACTTGCTGCGGCTAGCACTGTTTTGCTGGATTTTGTTTTTATTTGTGTTGCTTCCTCGCATTCCTAAACAGTATAAAATGTGATTACAATTTATTGCTGAATGTTCTTTTTTATTGCATTTGTAACACACATCTTTCATGTCCCTTGTGCACTCCGCTATCATGTGTCCGTGGGCGAAACATTTGTAACATTGGATTTGCGTCAGGATCTCATTTATTCTTCATTTTCGCTAGCCAACTTTAATCCTTCCTTTTTTAATCGTTTATTCTGCTTTGATTTTGTGTATGCTTACTGTTGACACCATGGTGTTGTAATGAGCCGATGTTCCTATCCGCTAGACGATCACGGCCCATATTAATCTACCCGCATATTAATTCAAATATTTAACAAAAACGGAAATCGACACATTATTACCAACCTTACAAATGACAAACTTTATAATGATAAATATAACAAGCGAGCAAACTGGATATTTAAGAAACTGGATCCTACGTTGTGATTATATTTTTTGATAACATGTGACCAAGGTTGATAACGATTGATCTACTTCATACGGACGGAGAAAGAGAGCTAAACACAAATAAAAGAACACAAATAAAAGAACAATTAAATATGATTGTATTATTTTATTAATTTATTCTTATTCTTGAGCGAGGAGGGACGTATTTCAACTGATACAAATAAATGGCTAGTTCTCTAAAAACCTCCTTGAAATTATTGCTAGCCCAGCTTAAATACGTACATGCTTCAAGTTCAATAGTGATCGAATGATTATTTAGTTTGGCTACAATGGGTTTTAAATTACAATAAACAATACAGATCAATAAAACAATTTATTAAGTTGATACGGTTGTGTGATTATAATAGACATTTATACATAGTCAAAAACTCTCAAGATAAAACATCTAAAATGAGTGAAATAAAGTCAATCAAAAAGATTTACAGATAAACTAGAAAAGATAAAAGTGCCAGATTAAAATGAATACGCAAGAACTGCTGAACAAAAATTATATCATATTTGACATAGCAACATATACGTTGTGACCAAACCATATATATATGGTTATATCAGAACACGTCTTTTGCAAGACATAGTTTTACTGTCAACAACAGGGACGGCTCATATCTAGATACCTAGACAAGCGAGAGTGTGTTATAAGCACTGAAAAAGAATAACATGGCACATATAAATAACATAAACAAGCAAGTGTACAAATAATGGTTTGAGCGTTCTACAACACGGACTATCAAATGGACTTAAGCCACCGTGGAGCCTCATCACATGCAATAGTTTGACCGTTCTACAACACGGCCTATCAATGAACTTAAGCCACATGCAAATAAATAAATAAAAGTTTTAGTAGTTTCTTACACGGCCTATCATGGATTTTATTACCACCGTGGAGATTAATAAACTCTTAAATAATAAATCAGTCTAACCTTAGGGTAAAATAACCTCTTGTTCCGGACCAAAAGATTATCCCTTCATTTCTTTTAGTCACAAAGTAAAGCGTTTTGTTAGGTTATAAAAATTAACCTAAAAAATCAATAGGTACTGACAGTAAAACACATAACAGCAGTAGTCGTATTTAAACACTAATAACATATTCAATTGGCAATAATTAGCTGCAATGATACTACAAACGTTATAAAACATTATTTTCTAGTCATATTTCCCCATAAAAAGGACAAATTTATCAATTATTAAAAAGTATCAAACGAATCTTTCAGATTTAGTTACCGTATAGATTTTGATTTATATATAGATTCAAACGAGAGATTTGGGTTTCATTAATTAAATAATATAAAAAGCACATCACACAACTGAACCAACATAGATTAAACAGACAAAAATTGACTTACATGAATAAAATTACTTTAAAAGCAACTGACCAAAAATGGCTACCTTCTTCTTGTTTACATTTCATAATAATCCTATCTCAAAACAAAAACAAAAAGTATCGTTCCTTAACTACCTCCTAGCAACACAAATCAAACTTTATGCCAACTTTAAAAAACGTGTAATAAACATCCCTAAACATAAAATCAAATTACCAACCCCAAAGAAACTGTAATAAACATCCCCAACATTATATATTTAACCAACTTAATTATTTTTGAAATCAATTACATATTTTGCCTGAACCTGTATGTAATAACAGAACTAGGTAAATTGATTATTATGAAAATTGTGTTGGTTGTTGTTTTGGTTGACTGTAGGTCTGACCACTACAGTGTTTCATTTCTGTGGCGATTTCAAGGTTTTATCTTTATGTTTTATATATGAATCTCTATTCCAGGAGTGTTAACTATTGCTTCTACATTTTCTTCTATGATGTCTTTGATCACTATAACTTTCCTGTGTAGCCTCGTTTCTATGGTTGTTGAACTATATTTAAACTTTTAAACCCAGAGCCGTCTTAACAAATCTACTGCATCTTGCTTTTTTTAACTGTTATTTTTTCCGCTTTTAATTTTCCTAATGTGTATATGTATCCCTGCGCTTCTACATGTATTTCTTGTCTCATTGATTTTAAAATACTAATGAATACACATATTTGCGCCATTTATTGTGGGTTTTATTTCTATCGTTTTGTTTTTTTTTTGGTTTTCCCATATGCTCTTTTTTCTCTTTTCTTGGAGTTATCTTTGGCTGACTAGCTATACGATTTCTAACTTTCCAGCTCTTCTGGAAGCTAGTTCGCTTGTCTGTTCGCTCAACCTTCTTGCGGCTTCCTTGATTTCTTTTTTGGTATATCCAAGTTCTATTTAACGAGTTAGTCATTATTTCTATACCTATGACGGTATCTGTTAACCAGTATTTTAGATAGTCCCGTTATTTTGTGATAGCTCATCTTCACAAGCTGAGTCCACCTGGAAGCCTTGATTAGTTTTAAAGATGCCTTGGCATAATGGCTACCTTGAGGATCAAATCCAAGACCTCGAGAAGGGTAGACAAGCGCCATACTCACTGAACTACCAGGCTCAGAAAGGATTTCCAACGGTAAAATAAGGATTAATAATAGTCGAGAGGTACTGGCAAGAAAAAGGCCTCGACCCGCCATGAGCTTTAAAAAAAATTTTTTTTTCTGAGATCATAGAGTTGGCCCTCCTCTACAGACTAGGGATAGTGCCGAACAATTTTTTTTTTTTTTGGGGGTCAAATTCGCATGCAAAGAAAAAAAAATTGGTTTTTTGCCCATAACTCATTGAGTTCAGTTCGGATCGAAACCGCACAAGAATAAAAAAATGACGGGCTCGCGATGGCGCGTAGAACGCACTTTGATTTTTCAAAATCGGTTAAGCGGTTCCCAAGATATCAAGCTTTGACTGTTTCAACCCTTTTCGTCCGGGTTTTGCCGCGGCCGGAGGCACCCCAGCCGTGTTGATTTTTTTTTGCAAGGAAGAAATCGACCCAGCGACTTGAAAATTTTTTCATCACTAGACAGTGAGGACCAGAATACTGTGTCAAAATTTCAAGTCGCTAGGTCGATTAGGGGGGGAGTGGGAGGGGGGATCGTAATCGAAATTAAAACCGCTGTAGCTTGCGCAATTTCCAGGGGTTTTCGCGCAGCCAACGGGGGATTACTGAGGACGATGCCTACTTTACTGGGTCATTTTTTTTTCGATTTCGCCAATATCAGCCAGTTGCGGGGCGAAAAACCGATTTCCCCTCCCCCTTTTTTTGATTAAAATTGATTTTTTGATATGAAAAAAGGGTTGGGGGAAAATTTTTTTTTGCCCACAAAACGGGGAATTTTTTTATCTTTAATTTGAGCCCGGCCAGATTGCAATCGGACCATTAGGGTGGGAGGGGGAGGGCCACAACCCTTTTGCCCTGTAGCGGGGCAACGGAAAGGGTTAGGGACTTCGGGCCGGGCCCATTTTCAAGACGGTTGTACGTTGTCTTTCGAGAGCACCAGTCTCGTGTCGGCGTAACAAACATTAACAATTTTGAAGCTTGCGTTCCTTTGGGTATTTTGATATCGATTAAACTAAGGTAAGTGAAAAAACAACATAATTTCAATGTCAGAATTTTACTAGCTAACGGGAATTTGGCTATATCTTAGTGTATTTTTATTGATGTTAATTGGAAAGTATCTGTTACCGTTAAATTTATTCGATGCCGCGTGCTCCATTTTTTATAACGTTCGAGTAACCGATTTTTCTTAACCGCTTCATCTGCAGTACTGCTCTGAGTCAATTTCATTTTTACTGGCGCAACCAAGTAACCATTGTTGATAGTATAATCTTTTATGTTATATCATCAGGACTCCAAACCACATAACCAGGAAGTTCTGAGAAGGTATTTGTTCTTTGAGTATAGGCATCGAAGACCACGGAGAAAAATAGCCTGCACGTGGGTGTACTCGTTCTTTGGGTGCATTTCTCAGCAAAGCGAGAGATCTTCAACCAGCACTAACGAATTGTGAGTATTTTCTCATTATGTGAGAACCCTACAAACCGGAAACGTTTCCGAATTACCGGGGAAACGTTTCTGGTTTGTAGGGACATGGTTTCGGAAACTGGCCCTCGTCTCACTGCTAAATGGAGCAGATTTTCAATCTGAACTGATATAATTTTCTTTTTGAATCTTGAAGGTCGGATGACATATCGCTGAAGTTTCGTGATCGGCAGATCTCGCAGTACCTTCCAGCAATACGTGGGTGTAATCATTCCTGCGTGCTCCGGCTGTTCCAGAATCCGCACCGTTGGACGTCGTACAAGGCTAACTTGCATCTCTCGTACAGTAGACGAACCAAAGAACCGGAGGAATCATTCAATTGGCAGCCCAATCACCCGGAGACAAGCGCAGCTACGGAACTACGATGTCTGTTACCAAGGTCTGTGCCTTATGTACTCTAGAAATGCTAGACGATCAGGAGTTGCAGGTTCTGAAGACTAGAGGTATGACTTCGTTAAGGTCCAAGGTTAAGGAGTACGAAAAGTATAAACATGTTAGTTTATAACAGAACAAACTTTTCACATGAGGTGTTACAAAGACGTTCTCAGGTGCAAGAATCTGTACAATCGTGAGGATACTGAGGATGTATCCCGGCCTCCGTGCACGCGCCACAAAACGGCAACTTTTGACTTTGGGAAATATTGTATATTTTGCGGGGAAGAGTGGTTCAAATTGTCTAAAGATTGTAGTTCCAAATACAATGTAAGAAAGCGGGTTTGCATGAAAGACGAGGGGAGCAATGAGTTTATACGTAAGGTTCTCGAAATAGGTAGTTCACGTATAGGCGATGTACATGCTGCTTTGGTAGTCGATCGCATTAACAGTGCCGGAGAAAATCTGACGTCAATTGACATCAAGTATCATACAGTGTGTTTTGATAATTTTGCACAAGGTCAGATGGAGTGGCCCCCGAAAAAACAACTTTTTTGGCCAACTTTTGCATCATTTGTTTCCAAATATTTCAAAGAGAATCCTGACCTCAACATGACATGTGTTAAGGAGCTATTCTTAAAATTTAAACAAATCAATTCCGATTTCGTAGAATACGACGAGGGGACAGACGAGGGGAACGCGCGTGTGTTTGTGAGAGAAGAGAAAGTGGAGAGGGAGCGTCAGGCTCCGCCCACTATTCTCGCTGCTTAGCGGCACAGTTTTGCCGTTCGCGACAATAAACATATCACGCGCGCGTGGAGGCCCCGATAGAGATAGCGATTCGGGATAAAAAATGCATGAAAGGAAATTCTTTTGCCTTGAAAATGGGCCCGGCCCGAAGTCCCTAACCCTTTCCGTTGCCCCGCTACAGGGCAAAAGGGTTGTGGCCCTCCCCCTCCCACCCTAATGGTCCGATTGCAATCTGGCCGGGCTCAAATTAAAGATAAAAAAATTCCCCGTTTTGTGGGCAAAAAAAAAATTTTCCCCCAACCCTTTTTTCATATCAAAAAATCAATTTTAATCAAAAAAAGGGGGAGGGGAAATCGGTTTTTCGCCCCGCAACTGGCTGATATTGGCGAAATCGAAAAAAAAAATGGCCCAGTAAAGTAGGCATCGTCCTCAGTAATCCCCCGTTGGCTGCGCGAAAACCCCTGGAAATTGCGCAAGCTACAGCGGTTTTAATTTCGATTACGATCCCCCCTCCCACTCCCCCCCTAATCGACCTAGCGACTTGAAATTTTGACACAGTATTCTGGTCCTCACTGTCTAGTGATGAAAAAATTTTCAAGTCGCTGGGTCGATTTCTTCCTTGCAAAAAAAAATCAACACGGCTGGGGTGCCTCCGGCCGCGGCAAAACCCGGACGAAAAGGGTTGGAACAGTCAAAGCTTGATATCTTGGGAACCGCTTAACCGATTTTGAAAAATCGTGAAAAAGATTTTGAAAAAGTGCGTTCTACGCGCCATCGCGAGCCCGTCATTTTTTTATTCTTGTGCGGTTTCGATCCGAACTGAACTCAATGAGTTATGGGCAAAAAACCAATTTTTTTTTCTTTGCATGCGAATTTGACCCCCCAAAAAAAAAAAAAATTGTTCGGCACTATCCCTAGTCTGTAGAGGAGGGCCAACTCTATGATCTCAGAAAAAAAAATTTTTTTTAAAGCTCATGGCGGTTCGAAATCCAGTACCTCTCGACTATAACGGAAAAGATTGGTATGGAACTGAATTTTTCTAAGATGGCGGGTATAGTGGAAATTCTAAATAACTTGATTACGGTAGCTTTTACGTAAAAATGTATTCGTAATGCTATATCTCCGAAACTGTAAGTCGTAGCTAAATCAAACAAAAATCAGCTTTTGAAAAATTTAACAAGCAATCAAAAAGCTCTGGTGCGTTTTTTACGTATATAGAACCTGTCAAAATCGTGTTATTTAGAAATTTTCATCACATCTTTTCCAATATGGCTGCTCGAATACAACTTCTTATATTTGGGACCCATCGGTTTCTTAAATAGTGTGTACTCATGAACATATACCGGGTGACAACAGCCACGTGATGACTCTGGCTATTACTTTTTTATTTACCAATCGATTTAAATCAAATTCTGGCGTTTTATTTCTCACTTTTGTAAATCTACTTGAAAATATTAAATGGAACGTACCACTTATTCGTATGTGGTATTATTAAAAGCGCAAGAAAATACTCTGTCAAATGATTGAAAGTAACATGACGTTGCATTTGAAAAAAATGAGTGTCGGGGTAAAAACCATAATGTTAAATTTTTGGTTGCTGTGAAAATGGTGTAAAACAAAATTGCATCGATTTCAAGTTTCTTTGGCCACAATCGAACGATTCCAAATGATGTTAGTTGGTATTATTGGATTCAGAATTGCTTACAGATTCGAAATAAGCAAAAATAAGTAGGACGCTCTACTTAAGATTTTAAAGTTTCACTTCCGTGAAAATAGAAGTCTTAGGGAAATTTGGTTCATCTATAAAAATGGAGAGCAAAGCTGTAAGTATAACACCAGGGTTTTATTTAAATCGGTTGGTAAACAAAGAAGGAATAGCTTGTGTCATATGGCCGTTGTCACCCGGTATGTTAATTTTCAACTTACTACTAACCTTTTTCCATTATTTGCTGAGTTTTTATCTAATTCTACTGTATCAATTAATTATTTGCAATGAAAGAATCAAATCATAACAATTTTTCCCGCAAAACCTAGAAATAACGAATTAGGGCTAGTTGACTGTGTGTTGAATAATCATTATGCATCAAGACCATATTAAAAAGTTGGATGAACCCAGTAAAAACTCCGTATTTCAGTAGCTCGGATTTCTACATACACCTGACGATCAAATAAGAGAGTGAAGATCAAAGCAGGTCTTTTTGGGAAAGAGATAGATCAACAACTTCGTGATAATTGTGGAGGAAAGTAAATTTGCCTGGAAATGTGGATTTGTTTTATTTTATTTTCCAGTAATTCTTTGATTAATTTGCTTTCTTTTATGCATATATACATTTTTAAAATAAGGGTTGTTATTTTATGGTTGTTAATGCCAAAAGATTTAGCATGTGGCCAACATTATTACTCGTCAAAATTAAACATATATTTCCGAGATATTTACGCTAGTTAACATCGCTGTGGCAATTTAATAAACGGTTTCTTTGAAAATAATTTCATAGCTAAAACTGAGTAAATGGAGCAAAACACACATAAATAATTTACCTTTAAGTCAGATACCCTTTTAGAAAACTATTTTTGAGCATGTTTCGTCAAGCAGATATTCGAACATTTTCTTAAAAGCATAATATTTCTTTACTTTTAAGTTAAAACATGTACTGTACCAAACGATAAAATCAAAAGCAAGATCAATGAAGTCCACGGGTTCTCAAGATTTGTCTTTTTTTTGCTTTTTAATTCCATGGACCTGGTGATTATTAACATTAAACTTATAGATTGCTTATTTAATAGATTATTTTCTTTTTTAATTCAGCTAGATTTTAGACTTAGTACTAATGGAATGCATACAACAAAAAGATCTGTTTAAACAGAGATTTAATATCGAGGATGACTTTGTTCTTTTTATGTAGTACGTCGAACATTGCATCCTGGACAATGCAGCTATGCGCATTTTACCAGGAAGTCTCAATGAGTGCAGCGACTGAATGAGAATTTAGAATGCAGGAAGAAAACGCTTTGTAACTAGTTGAATCTGCAAGTTTTACATTTAGATGATGTTTGTTGAAAATCTCGTCCGAGTTTTTGTAGATTGTAGCCACATAAGATAAAAACATATTACCAACATAAAGATACCTTATAAATCTTAAGATTAGTGTTATTAACATTACTTGTTAATAAATGCCTTTAATAAATTTTGTAGAATGTTGTATAAAGTAACGTGTGGTTAAATTTCAATTAAACCACCGAGTCCTAATTAAAACAGTGGACTGTTGTGGAATATTCTCCCAAAATATCTACATAACTTACTGTTTAATCTGACTTAATGTACATTTTCTACATTGTTCTGATTCTGTAATACATATTTTCTATATATGTTATCTAATTTTATTAATCAATGGATTAAAAGGGTAAATTCTTATGCATTACCATAAATTAAAAATGATTCTCCATCTCCATAAAAATGATTAATAAATACATTTTTTAAAACGATATATTACATATACAACAGTCATTTAAATAAATACATTTAAAAAGGACAAAAATACAGTGTGGTGATAAAGTAAGGAACAAAATTCATAATTGCGTTATTTAATGTTTTCAAGCAAAACGCTCGGACAGGTCAATTTTATTTTTTAATTAGCCACCTTATGACATAACAATTTTACTTATGACGTCATGTATTCTTGCACAATGACGTCATCATTGGTTTTTTTAAAATGACAACCCCAATTACTTTTTGCTGGTTTTTATAGATGGTCCAACTACTTAAACGATGGTGTAAGAAATTGGTACCTTAGACAACTATTTTTTGAGAAAAAACACACCGTAAGAAATAAAAATGTAACTTTAATGGAAGAAAATCTTAATAAAACCCCAAAAACAAACAAAATTTAGCACAAGTGTTCAAATTGCTCTCCGTCAACCATTTGGCACTGACTGATACGAGTGTACACACCTTGTACACTTCGCTCAAGGACTTCAGGAGCAATGCGCTCCACTTCAGCGCGAATTCTTTGCCGTAGCTCGTATAAATTATTTTGTCTATTAAAATAAACCTTTGATTTTAAATAACCCCACAGAAAGCAATCTCAGTCGAGTCTGGGGAACGGTTGGCCACTCAATTGCTCCTCGACGTGTGGAAGTTTCCAAATGTCCAATGTTTCTTTTCATAAATCTTAGAAGTATCTTGTAAGTCTCAAGATTGTATTTGAAGTACTTAAAAATGTAATAGTATGATATAACTCTATAAATTCTATATTATCCCAAGCAGCATTTTAGTCATCGCTATGTACCAGCAACTACCGGTGGAGCTATTAAATTTTTGACACGTAATTGCTACGGTTTTGTTACGTGCCTGGAACCAAAATGGGGAACAATTTTTAGGTAGCAAATACGTTGCAGTAACCTCTCTAGAACTTGTCCAGCTACGTAGCGGGAACGTGGCGGCGTAGTAACTGCTACTTTCGTGTAACATCTTTTCTCTTTGACACATCGTGTCGCGTGGTTGCTCTCGCTCTCTTGCTATACTAATGCTGCGATCGTGTCGTGATCGTGTGTGATCGTGTGAAAATGTATTACTATTTTATTTGTAATACGTATGTACTTAATAATACAAAGAGCGATAAAATGGTTAATTATTTGTCATTCCAGTATACCAAAATGATAAACCATTGCAACTTTTCTGTTACACCTGATCATGATAAATCGAAAAATAACAACGCGCCTTCTTTAAATATATTTTTTAATAAAAAATGTCTAATAAAATATGACAAAAATATTTATAAGACGATACACATGACAGAAACCATTTTTATATTATTCCGAATGCACAATTTGGCAGCAATTTGTTATTTTTTTTGAAGGTTATATAGTAAAATATCTATTAACAATCATTGCAAATTGATTAATGGCCTCCTACATTTTACAAGTAAATATGGAGATGGAGTAGTTTACGAAAAATCACTTTAAAGTGATTCTCCTGTTTAAAAAATGGTTAGGAAATTAGCTCCGCTGCGTTTCGTCCTGGACTACCATTTTTGGGCCATTTTTGTGGCATTTTGATTTACTGCTGCAAGCGCATTTTTGAAGAAGGAACACTCCGCTTGTTCCAGAATGTGCAAAAAGCTCCCCCCTTCTTAAATATACCCGAGATTTTACCGTAAGGATGATACTACGAAAATTAGCTCCGCTGCGTTTCGTCCTGGACTACCATTTTTGGGCCATTTTTGTGGCATTTTGATTTACTGCTGCAAGCGCATTTTTGAAGAAGGAACACTCCGCTTGTTCCAGAATGTGCAAAAAGCTCCCCCCCTTCTTAAATATACCCGAGATTTTACCGTAAGGATGATACTACGAAAATTAGCTCCGCTGCGTTTCGTTCTGGACTACCATTTTTGGGGCATTTTTGTAGCATTTTGATTTGCTGCTGCAAGCGCATTTTTGAAGAAGGAACACTCCGCTTGTTCCAGAATGTGCTAAAAGCTCCCCCTTCTTAAATATACCAGAAATTTTACCGTAAGTATGATACTACGAGTATTAGCTCCGCTGCGTTTCGTTCTGGACTACCGTTTTTGGGGCATTTTTGTGATATTTTTGTGGCATTTTGATTTGCTGCTGCAAGCGCATTTTTGAAGAAGGAACACTCCGCTTGTTCCAGAATATGCAGAAAGCTCCCCCCTTCTTAAATATACCCGAGATTTTACCGTAAGAATGATACTACGAAAATTAGCTCCGCTGCGTTTCGTTCTGGACTACCATTTTTCCTCCTATAATAATTAAAATAAAATTTATGAATAAAAAAAAATAAAACAAATGAACGTAAGAACCTGAGCCTTAGCTTTATATTAAGCGCATTACTTGCATTAAAAAGGAACAAAAACATTATAATGTATCTGTGTACTACTCTGTCGTTCTATGCCCAAATGGTATATCTCATTTTTTTCATATTTTAGATTTTTCTGTCTACAGACTCCTTATGACATACAAAACGTAAATAAACAAAGTTGTATATTTCATTTTTACAAATCATCCGTATATTATGGGATTTTAAATATTTAATTTCATCTGACCTTAACATATCATCGAAATTGTACATTTAGCACTTTTGTTAATTACCTTTTCGACAGAGAGTATAACGTTATGAAAAAAAACGTGAAAAGGAGTATATTAAATCCTTATGACATTAATATCAACTTCATTAATTGTATGCGGAGTTTTAGAGAGGCACGTATTTACTATTAATACAAGAAATGAGTGATCATAAATCACGTGCTTGAGATAGACATAGATATCCGAAATCACGCTCTATGCATGCACAGCGAGCGTGTCAACCAAGGGTAGTGTAGCGTTCAGTTCAAGTTCAAAGTTCAAGTTTGAGAACTTAGCAAAATAATGTGTTAATATAGCACAGTGTTAATAATAACAAGATAAGCTAAAAGAATATTGTCTGATTTTTAAAGAGAACGTTTGATTTATGTAAGTCCATTAGGTTAAAGGAAATTTTTATTAGTGTGAGCGGTTTTAAATTTTATTTAAAAAACAAGAACTATTCGGCTTTATAGGGAAATTAGTCAAATTACATTTACTAATTTTAATATCGGCGATGCGATGCGGGGATCCCCCGGACTATAACATGGCGCCTTGTTTTGACTACGTTTTATTAACTAGATCTCCAGGTTTTTAATGTACGGCGAATTTTGCATACGCCGTTGATGTCATTGTTTACATTTTTACAAAGACTTGACCTACACCAACATCCTTTTCTTATTATAGCATTCGGCGAATTATCATCTGACTAACTGACCTCATAACATTGTATTGTAAACGAATGATAATCAGATTGTAGGTTGCAATATAGGCAACGTAAACATAACATATATTTTGAAGATTGTCACAAACGGAATTATTTCGATTTGAATAATTTTATAATTTCTACAACTTGCATTCCGTTAATGCAAATATCGTGCAAGGTATCACTCAGCTGCCCACGTTATTCAAGCAGCAGCGGTCACGTCAACTACGACTCTTAGCCAGCTGCGCACTCATTCGAAGAAATTCTAACTAGCACGCTTCCGCTCAACCCACGAACCTGCATACCAGCTGCGCCAACTCGCGTGCAAACTACCCACCGATCCCGAAACGCCAACCTACAGAATCCCACTACTATGCTGATTTCTTCCGCGTTGAACAGTATATAAACCAGATAAACCTGCTTGCCCTGACTTAGAATTCAGTCAGTGCCATGACTCGAAGAAGCCACATCCAGAAGCAAGCGCGTAAGCAACCCTTTTATTAATTAATAGTAGAGGGTCTAGAATCTGATACCCTGATCACCTGATCCTCTATTGCTTAGTTCTGCTTATTAGGGTTGGTTGTGCCAGACTCCCTATGGTTGTAGTATTCTACGAACCCAAATTACCGGGTTTCCTACGCTTAGTGTGTAGACCTAGTGTTAGTACAGGGTGGTCCCGATCGCCCTCATGTTAATCTTAGATTTAGGAGGACTTGCCTGTCCTCGTACTTATTTGTAATCCAATGTACTCATTGTATCCTACTGTTTTATTGTTTAGTATACAGATGTTTTTATGACTTGTGTTTGCTGTCTAACGCTACCTCTGACTACGTCCCCCAGTCACGAAAACTCCACGTGATAAGATAATAACAAACCCTACTGTTGTATATGCTAACAAAATTATAACCTTATTTATTATTCTTCTGGATTTTTTTTCTGAGAAAAAATGTAGGGATTTTTTGTTTGTCTTATCGATGTCTGCAGCGTTTGTTATCTTTGTTATAACACACCCTTTACAACCGCAATTCAGTTATACTAAGCGAATCGACGCATACCAAACATACGTTCTACTTTCTTTACCCTCATTTTTAGATTTATTTTCTTTTAACTCATGAACTCAATGTCTTTAGGATCCAATGAAGAGTATTAAACGCCGATACAAAGATTTTGTTTCTATTTTTTAAATTTGTGCTGACCAGTGGCGTATTTAGGAACTTTTTTGGTGGGAGGGCTACTCTATAAAAATTCCGAATCAAAATGCTTAGATTTTCACATAATATAGATCTTGACACTATTAAAAAGATTTGGGGGTGGGGACTCAAGCCTGTTAGCCTCATGTTAGTGCTGACTATGATAGAAAATCCTCAATATCGCAAAATTGATTATTCTTGAGATACGCCGTTTGGGTTTAGGACGGGAGTACTGTATTTAAATGTATTTAAAAAAAGAAAGCAGTGTATAAATTACAGAATTCGTAAGTTCTTCTAATTAAAGTTGTTCTTGTTAGTATAGGATGTAAATGTTATCCTTTTGGCAGTGTCAAAAATATTAAACATTCTGCTAAATTTCTTGATTGGCTTTGAAGTTTCCATTCTAGTTTTTAAAATTTTTAGGATTAGACAAGGGACTCTTCATTTTTCTTTCAAGAACCGAAACAAAAGTGTGCAGTTTAAAAAAGTGTTTTCTTTTTTTTTCTTACTTACTATTTGACACGCACTTATGTTATGATTTGTCGCTTTCATTGTGTATGGCATGTTTTAACAACTTTTTTATGCCGTTTTTATGTAATGCGTGTGTCTTTTTATTTCGGAATTTTTATTGTGTTCGATGAATCGCACGCCCTGAACATTTAACTTCTGGTTTTATGAGTCGCTCGTGATTCTGAATATAAATATATCGTATATACATTTCCAAGGAAGAGAAACGAAACACCGCGCACTATATTTCTGTTAACTTAATTTAATTTGCGAAGAGTAAATTAGAAGAAATGTTGAATGCATTTGTCATTCGGAAAACTCATTTTGGCAAAGGACCAATGATTTTAATAGTAACGTTCTTTACTGATGTTCCAATTAAAATGCCATTCTTTGGGATTTTTTCTTCTTCTCAAGCTTGCCTGCCACACCCGGAATTGCATTTTAAAAATAACCACCACTTGGTTTTGACCACACAGAAGTTTTTATTTCACAATCATTAAGAGAAATATCGCGGGAGGCCTTTTTATAAGAAAAAAGTAAGCACGTTAATAAAAATTTACTTTTGGTTTCGAAAAGTTCACTTCAATCGAAACGGTCATTCCCTAGTTGTTATCGATCGGTTTGTTATAAATATTAACGCTCGATCAGCATTTTCTATATATGTTTGGAAACATCTTTCGGCTGCGAGTTGAACATTTATTGCTTCATTATGTCTTTCCATGACGAGATCAATAATTTAAGCATTCGGCTCGTTTGGACCACATCGGAAAACCTTTTGCGCCCCCTTCTCTTATAAATCCTCCTACTAAATGTATATCATCGTGTAACTTTTTGAAACAGTCATCAAATTTACTAATGATGCAAACTTGACTCATCAATATTCTCTCGTAGTAGTATAATTTTCATCCTTATTGATATATCGACAAGTTTATTATACAGAAGCACTTTGTTTCTCTTCATTTAGTTGCTTTTTATTCTTGCTTGCGCGTTTGGACTTTTGTATTGTACGGTTTAATTTGGTGGATCTCTTTGAAAAACCACACGTGATTTATTTGAATTGTAGATAAAACCCAAGGTAGCACTGTACTTGATTTTAATTAAATGTTTGTTAAAATACAAATTGAATTTACGGATTCTACTTGTACATGTAAAGCTTTGAAACAGTTTTGTATCGCATTAGAATTGCAGATTTTCAAGCGTCAAAAATGACTTGTTTGTTTAATGTTGTGTTTCTGTCAATCTTGTTGACATCTTTGAACCTAAATTGATGATTGCTACTGTTGCTGTTATAATAAACAGTACACACTCAATATACATACTCAATAAGAGCAATCCATGCAACTGAAAGTTGAGTTTACAGGCATAGATGAAGGATATGTGTTTCTAACATGTAGGCAACCAGAGTTGTTTTGGAGTTGGGACAATCAGTTTTTCTTTCTATCACTTATATTTAAATTAATAGTGATTGATGATATTGTTAAAGTTGATTTCTTATTATTTCTAGTAGGCTATGTTAATCGATATACTATTAACATAGGCGACTACTATATAACTTAAGTACCTACCCAATAAATTCTAAATTGTTATATTTAGAATGTGTTATTTAACGCAGAATTCACGTGACAATTACATTTTACATAAAACATCTATCCAGAATTATATATTTTATACTAATACATATTTTTAAATTTTAATAGGTTTGCGCCATTTTAAATACAAAATTCCCTAAAAATCCAAACTATGTATTCAATTAATAAAATTACATATAACTACAAATAAAACAATAATGTGTTAAGGATTTAATTTACTCCATTTTATCCACCACCTTTTATCACGTATTTACCTCTATTAAAAAATAATTTTTGTAGATTTAATTCGCTGAGAAATATACTTATATTTTGCAATGAATTCGCATAAACAGAAGAATTTGACTTATTTCTTCACGTTGGCTAGCAAAATAAATATGCGGAGATATTGGCTAATTAAAAATAAAAAATTTCTTTTATTCAATTTCATCATATATTTTAAAATTGCGAATAATTGCTATTAGATCGTAGATGTATTTTATACTTAATTTGAAATTTAGAATGACAGTGAACTTTGGAAATATTTTTCAACTTTACTTTTTATCAATTTTTATATGATTTTAAAATACTTCTTAATAGATTTAAATAATGCAATAGTTACATAAAAATATGTTACGTGAGTTCTTAACTAACTTAAGATTACGTTAGATAAGTTGGGCGAGTTACGTAGAAATACTGCTTACTATCAGCAAGCAGATAATATATTACATTTCAAGATAAGAAGAAAGTATTACCTTTCGTGGGAATTGCTTAGTATGCAGTATTAACTTTCTCATGAGAATTGCTTATCATGCAGATAATATTGTATTGCCTTTCTCGTGAGAACTGCTTAGTAATATTTTATTTAGATAAGAGAATCATATATATATAGTGTGTTAGACAGTAGATTCATCAAGTTTTGATCAGTTCATAGTTAAGTTTAGATCTAAGCTCTAACGAGCATTTATATTCTTGTGTTTTGTAATTGTCATTACTTCCGCTGGCTTACAATAAATATCCAGGGAAAACAAAAAATCTTTTTAAAAACTCGTTTCATTTGAACACAAACGAAACTGGCGCAGTTAACGTCCGGATCTTAAAAAATTAGAGGAATCAAGTACTCTAATTTTTCGTTTCAACGGTCAATTGAAGAAACCATCAGCTCCAAGTAGACACCGCCGCTGACGTTGCATTGGGACCCCGAGGACACACATCGCCCCGGCCAAGCACCTTTACGGCACCTACTCCAACAACAACCGCTTTGCCCATTGCGAGGACCCTGTTCATAGAGAACTCCCGTCAACTGCTGACGACTTTGATCATCGCGATCAATAATTCATCATTACAAGAAAATGTAAGTGAAATTTATAATCTTAAAGTGAAAAGTTTAAAGTTTTAAAAATAAATTTAAATTCAAATCATCAATTTACTAACATAGTTTTTACAATTAATTTAAGCTAGTATTAAGAGTATTTAATTATACAATCTGTTTCAATTTACTTGCTTTCGATAGACGAAAGGAATAGTTGGTACACTTTGGTAATTAATAATTGCATTTTAGTTTCTAATTTACGTACACGCCAGACCAATAGGTAGTGTCAGCTAGTGACATTATAAAGCCTTTCATGCTTGCCATGTATGGGTAGGACCCTATATATATAAACCCACTAACATAAGCATAATAATTAAAAATCCTATATAATAATAAAAGTGTATTATTAATGCAAAGGAATCGCTCAAGATCTCCAAGACGATCAAGAAGTGTAGAACGTTCAAATCTGAACAACCCTCCTTTATTATTTTTAAATAACAATAATATTAATACAAATATGGTTTTTCCTGCACATCATCCATGTTTCTCTTTTAAATGAAATTCCAAATTACGATGGTAATCCATCGACACTTTCCGAATTTATTAGAGCTGTTGATACAATCACAGATCAATTTTATGCCCAAAATCCAGCAGATTACATTAATCAATTGATTATTTCAGCAATCAGAAATAGATTAAAAGGTCAAGCATTAGAAATAATCACTGGATGCGAATATGCTACGTGGAATGCATTAACGCCGGTATTAATAGAAAATTTTGGAGACCAAAGGTCAGAATTAAATTTATTAATCGATTTAACTAAATTAAAACAAGGAAAAGATTCTCCAATAGATTTTTATAATAAACTTAGAACACAATTAGCAATCTTTAATTCTAAAATAGCTTAAATCATTAAAACCAAATCATTAAAAATTTAAACTTCAATCAAATAAAGACTTAGCATTGAGAACATTCACTAGTGGACTCAATGACGATTTTGGAACTTTTATTCGTAGCCGTAACCCAAATCCATTAGAAGCAGCCCTTACTATGATTAAAGAAGAGCTCGATATCAGATACTCTCAAGCTCAAAATTCAGAATTATCTTCAAATTTAAATCAAAGAAGATCTATTAATTTTTCACCAAATAATTTTAAACAAATTACAAATAATTCATTTAGGACCGCTCATCCACTAAGACAACCCCAACCTTTCATGCAACCCCAACTTTGTAGGCAACCTGAACCTTTTATACAACCTCAACCTTTTATACAACCTCAACCTTCTGCACAATCATTTGTCCCTAGACAATTTAATCCTAACCTTAATACGCAAAACAATCCAACCAGCCATCAACATCGAAATGCCTTCGCCCAAAACAAAGTTATAGGCCAACCAATAAACCTATACCTATGGAAGCGAGCACAATAGTAAAAAGACCTCTCACTACACAATTAACCAACCATAGTAAATTTCGAGCTAATTCTCAAAATATAATAAATTTACATACTCCAGCTGGTCCACAACGAACTTTTATCTCCGAAGAATTATTCTATCATAATGACGATAAACCTGAAGCTTCCACATACCTCCAATGTGACTATCAAGATTCTATCACTCGGTCTGAACAGTTCCCTGAACATTACCTTGAACAATCAACCGAAGAAGAAATATCCACTGAAGAATTGGAAAATTCTTATTATCAATACTCAAATAACGAC
Organism: Agrypnus murinus; assembly: GCA_929113105.1. Taxonomy (NCBI): domain Eukaryota; kingdom Metazoa; phylum Arthropoda; class Insecta; order Coleoptera; family Elateridae; genus Agrypnus; species Agrypnus murinus. Next base: position 152,232,248 of record OV816028.1, read on the forward strand.
AATGAAGATGCCGAAAATTTTCATTAACGGCTTCGAAAAATATTGAAAGCTTTAATATTAACCCCAAATCTAATCTCCCATATATTCTCATTCCGTCCACCGGACAACTCCTAATAGACACTGGTAGCTCTAAAACCATAATTTCCCCTAAATTTGTTAATGAACATTTCCCTAATATCGTTTATAATTTTAACTTTGAAATTACCACTTCTCATGGAACCACCAGACATAATTTAGTTGCTAATTTACCTATTCCAAACCTTTTTTCAGAAGATGGATTTCATCTTTGCTATTTATACGATTTTCATTCTGAATACGTAGGCTTAATTCGCTCAGATCTACTTAACAATTTATCAGCCAGAATTGATTATAAATGGATGCATATCCAAACCTATAGCACTACAATACCGTTTTATTATAATCCATCCATGATTAAACAGGAAACCCAAAGACGTAATGAATGTAATTTTTCCAAATTAAAACATAACGAAATCCCAATAAAACAAATTGAAATACCCCCACGTACTGAAATGTTTGTGATTTTACCAGCCGTTGGTAAAAGTAGAATAAAAATAGCCCCAAGATTAAATTTTAGTAAACATGTCATGATCCCTTCCGCATTAATTAAATTACATAATAATTGGTTTAAAGTAGTGTAACAAACACTTCTAATGAAATACAAAAAATAAATATATACTCCCCATTAATTTTAGATGAATATGAGACTAATAATGAAGAATCAATACAAATCAACAACATAGACGTTCATAATTCCAAATTAAACATCAAAGCCATTCTTAATGAGAATTTACAACAAAATTTAAGAACTGATCATGTAAACGAAGAACAACAAACATTATTAACCAATCTTTGTTTCAGTATAAAGATATTTTTTATTCTCCAAATATCGTTTATCTTCCGAATTTAAACAAACATCATATTAGAACCAAAACTGATGTTCCTATATTCACCAAAACTAACAGATACCCACATGTGCATCGAGAAGAAGTAAAAAAATCAAATTCGTAAAATTTTAGATGACAAAATTATAGAACCTTCGGAAAGTCCATATAATTTTCCAATGTGGGTCGTTGCTAAGAAATTAGACGCCTCAGGACATCAGAAATGGCGCATCGTTATCGATTATCGTAAATTAAACGAACAGACGATAGAAGACAAATACCATTTACCACTAACCGAAACCGTTTTAGACCACCTTGGTCGAGCCAACTACTTCACGACTTTAGATCTCGCATCTGGTTTTCACCAGATTAAAATAAAAGAATCAGACCGCGAAAAAACAGCTTTTTCGACTGAAGAGGGCCACTTTCAATTTCGACGTATGCCCTTTGGATTAAAAAATGCTCCAGCCACATTTCAACAAGCTATAAATAATGCTCTCAAAGGACTAACCCCCCCAACAATGCCTCGTTTATCTTGACGATATTATTATTTACTCTACTTCTTTACAAGAACACATAACCCGCTTAGAAATGTTTTTAGTCGATGTCGACAATCAAATATAAAAATTCAATTAGATAAATCCGAATTTTTACATAAATCCGTAAAATATCTTGGTCATATAATAACCTCGGAAGGAATAAAACCTGATCCTTCTAAAATTTCAGCCATTAAAAATCTCCCTGCCCCAAAAACCAAAACAGAAATAAAATCATTTCTAGGATTATTCGGATACTATAGAAAATTTGTTAAAGACTTTGCTAAAATAACTAAATTCTTAACTGTTTGTCTCAAAAAGGATAGTAAAATTGTACACACCCCTGAATTTCTTCAAAATTTCGAACATTGCAAACAAATTTTAACTAATGAACCGTTACTTCAATATCCCGAGTTTAATAAAATTTTTGAATTAACCACTGATGCATCTAAATATGCCTTAGGTTCAGTATTATCACAAGATGAAAAAACCTTATTTGTTATGCATCAAGAACCCTTAACGAAGCTGAACAAAAATATCCTACAATAGAACGAGAACTGCTCGCTATAGTGTGGACAACTCAACAATTTCGCCCTTACTTATACGGTGTAAAATTCAAATTATACACAGACCATAGACCATTAATTTGGCTTAGAAATTTAAAAGAACCAAATTCAAAATTAACCCGTTGGGTACTCAAACTAGAAGAGTATGACTTTGACGTAAACTATTTACCAGGAAAGCTAAACAAGGTAGCTGATGCTTTATCACGCATTCAAATTTATCCTATGAATGTTGAAACCGATAGACTTGAAACCCCAAACCACAAACTTTCACCAATATCGATAGTAGACTAGCATGCAGAGCTAGCATCCCTGATATTACCGAATTATTCGACATACCAATCATAAATCCTCCTGTGTTAGATAAACCTCGTATTAAAATACTTTCTGATGTACAAGTAAAACCACCTGATAACCGCCCCAACATACCAAGTACTAAAAACAAAGACGAAGGCGGTAAATTCCTTACAGATACAATACATACCCAATTATCATCAACCCCAGTAATAGATATCTCTGACAAACCACTACAACATTTTAAACATCAAATTGAATTCATAAGAGCCCAAATTCCAAGAAAAATCCGTAGTACAAAATATGATGGAAACATCCATTACACTGTATTTATCAATGACCACAATAAAACCGATATGTTTAATAAAATACTAATCGAACATTGTGAACCTAAAACTCATTACTACTGTATGACTACTTTCCTGATAATGAACTTTACCTTAATTTCTCAAATTTCATCGCAGAATTAACTAATGAAAACTCACCCAAATTCCATCGCTGTACCATTCAAGTTACATATATTATAGACCCCGAAAAAAGACAAAATCAAATTCAAAGTTACCATTTAGGCAAAACCAATCATCGCGGAACTAACGAAACTTTAGAACATATTAAACGCAAGTATTATTGGAAATCTATCAATAAAGACATCACTGAATTTATTAATAAATGTCAAATTTGTAAAACTCAAGAATATAATCGTAATCCGATTAAACAACCTTTTCAACTTACACCGACTCTTAAAAGACCATTTCATACCGTACATTTAGATATCTTTCGTATTGGCAATAAAAGTTATTTGACCATAATCGACGCCTTTTCCCGATTTGCTCAAGCTTATCCTATTAAATCTCATAACCTGATAGATGTTATTGAACAATTACTAACTTATATATGCGTCTTCACAGCCCCAAATATAATTATTGCTGATGGAGAATTTAATAAAAACATATTTAAAGATTTCCTAACTCTTCACAAAATTCAACTACACACTACAACTCCCACTCACCACCAATCAAATTCGCTTGTAGAACGTCTACATTCCACTATCATCGAACATTATCGTTTATTGACTAATATACCAGAACACCAAAAAATTCAATACTGTATCTTGGCTTACAATCACACAATCCATTCAAACCTTAAGCTAACACCTTTTGAAATAATGTTCGGGCACACAGAAAGCAAAACCCATTCGACTTAGATTATACAAAAACCTATTATCATGATTATATGTCGGAACATAAAACAAGAATGCGCTATCTATATGAATCATTGCAAAAAGAACAAACGGACACCAAAGAAAAACGAAATATAAAATTAAACCAAAAGCGCGGAACAAATAAACTTGAACTAGGAAGTAAAGTTTTCATTACGACTATACTAGAAATAAAAAGGACCCGAAATTTTCTGGACCATACACTATTTCCCAAATTTTTTAACATGATACTTATGAATTAACACCCCCTAATGAAGGACCTCAAATTAAACGAACTATTACCATTTTCAGGTTAACCATTATCGCCTGCTACATTCTCACACCCCAATTTGTGATCAGTGACGTAATTATCGAAAACTTAGATGACAATCCTGGACTTTATCAATTAAACTTAGGTAACGCTATCCTAAAAGAAAGCGAATTTACATTAATTAAGACTAGATTATACACCAATCATTACTCAATATGGTATGCTTAAAGAAAATTTAATAAAAATGATTATTCTTTTGGAAAATCGACAATACCCCATAGAACATAGGCAGTTCACTAATATTACTGACATATTAATTAGTCATAATAACATATTATTAATCATTAAACAATATTTAGACAAAGCTGACAAACTTATCGATCAATTATTCCCTCAAACACAATATACAATCTAAAAACGAGGACTCGTAGATGGTTTAGAAACCATTTTTAATTCTTAACTGGCAATCTGGATGCCAAAGATGGTCAAAGATATGAAACATTGATTTCCAAATTACAAAAAGTTAGTGAAACACAAACCAACGTCATATTAGAACAAGCTAAAATTCTTAATGACACTATTTCCACTATAAAGAATCTAGCCAGCAATCAAATGCTACTCAATGAAACCTAAACAAAATTATTTTAGAAAACGAACAGGTAAAAAACATGTCGCCACAGTATCCCAAAAAACAGTTTTACTCGAAGCCGTGAAATCTTTACAACTTCTAATAAATACCTACTTTGAACTCGAAAACGCATTAACTTTCGCACAGAATCAAAAAATGCATATGTCATTAATTGGCAATATTGAACTAATTCAAATTCTAAATACGATATTTCTAAACACTTGTCCCACTAAACAACATTAACCATTCCCTATTCCGCAGATCAAAGTTATCTACTGAATGTATCATTATTACCAAAGCCTATCAAATTGCGAATAGAATCACCTTCATCTTTGAAATTCCTCTAACCTCTAAAACTAACCAATATCAACTTATACAATTGATACCTTTTCCAATATTTATTAACACCCGTCATTTCCGTATGATTATTCCAACCTACAATAATATATTGTTTAATACTAAAATGAATATCCCTATCGAACCCAATCATTGCAAATTAGTTACAATAGACACTTACTTTTGTAACCAAAATAATCACTTTGAAATTCCAAACGATAAACTATGTAAAACCCAATTACTTTCTTTTAATAGTAACCAAACATGTATCCCATATCTTTTTGATCTAACTCATATTAAAATCACTCAAATAGATACTGCCACTTGGCTAGTAACTGTACCTTCCAAAGCAATTCTAGATATTAATTGTAAAAATCAAAATTTTCGAAAAGAACTTTATGGTTCTAAAATTTTACATTTGAGCCCTGATTGCACTGCGTTAATTAATCACGAGCAAATGCTATTTGTAGCTAAAACTACGTCAAACAAAATTATCGACCTAAAATTACCAAATATTGACCAACTAGTAATATCTGAATCAAGTCATGTTGACATCTCGAGAGTCGACTTAATTCCGATCGATACACAAAAGTTAATTGATAATCAAATCAAAATTACCGATAACGGTTATCTACTAAAATCAATTGATCATGTGACTGCTAATAATTTAAGCATATCATCTATTATATTAATCATAATTGCTATAATTTTAGTTATAAGCATTTTTGTATATTTATACTGTAAACGTAATCCCTTAAAAATAAAATTCATTGACTTTCTAAATAAAGATTTAGTTGCGATAAATAAAAACGCAGAAAATTAAAATTTTCGTTTTCCTTTTACTAGTTTTAATATTGTTTTAAATAAAAACTATATTAAAACGTTTTAGCGCTGAGGAGTTACGTAGAAATACTGCTTACTATCAGCAAGCAGATAATATCATATTACATTTCAAGATAAGAAGAAAGTATTATCTTTCGTGGGAATTGCTAGTATGCAGTATTAACTTTCTCATGAGAATTGCTTATCAAGCAGATAATATTGTATTACTTTCCTCGTGAGAACTGCTGAGTAATATTTTATTAGATAAGAGAATCATATATATAGTGTGTTAGACAGTAGATTCATTATAAGTTTTGATCAGTTCATAGTTAAGTTTAGATCTAAGCTCTAACGAGCATTTATATTCTTGTGTATTGTAATTGTCATTACTTCCGCTGGTTTAAAATAAAGATTCAGGGAAAACAAAAAAATCTTTTTAAAAACTCGTTTCATTTGAACACAAACGAAACTCGCAACTGGATGTTACGTATTCTTAAGAACTTGGTGAGTAAACTATTTGATACTAAATAAAGAAACATGTATTATTTAACCTTATTAAAAAGTACACATTGATTGTATAATCAATGACACACAAGTAAATAACTTAAAAATATTTTTAATTGGAAAAGTTGATAAAATATTCCAAATGTGTTAGTTTTTAACAAAGATTTTAGAATTTTACAAAATTTACAAAATTTTCCAAGATTTTGCAACTAAAATCCACAGCAATATATATATATATATATAATGCCTTATTTTTATTTCAAATTTTATTTATACTTTTTTATATTTAATATTTTATTAAGCAAACAGATTTATTTTGTTTTTATTTGAATAATTTTTAATTTTCTACTTTTTTATCGTGTTTTTAATTTTATTTAAGTTAGAATATTTTGGAAGCTAGTTTATATTTAATATTTTAAAGTATTTAATTTTGTATGTAAATACGAAACATTTGTTTGATTTATTTTTGAAGTATTTTGTTTTTATATTATAACGTTTTACATCCTCTTTTTAAACTACCATCAAAATAAAGATGAAATATTTTACCAAAAGGAAGTATATGCATTATCCATGATAAAATCTTGATGCCATATTGGATCTGCTATTTTGAATTTTGAGTTTTTAACGTCAGTCTCAGTTTTAGCGATGTCAAAAACGTTTAGATACCCAGATTTATACAAATATAACAAGAGTGTTCAAATCTTGACGCTATATTGAACCCACCATTTTGAAATTTTTGATTTTAAGAGTCAGATTTAATTTTAGCCTCTTTAAAAACTAGAATTTTATTAAATTCTGACGAAGATTTTAGGTCCACTGTAGCATGGTAAAAAGTTTTGTTGTGTTAAGAAATTCCTTGAAAACGTATTTCGAATTTTCTTTAATTCGGAAAATTCTAAAGCTTTTAGATTTTTAGAAAAGGTCTCTTTTAGCAAGGATATTTTGAAAATACTGAGGCAATGTGTCTTTGAGCACATGAATTCTTCTTCTAGGCTGTTAATGTCTTTGTAAGTACGATTTTCTATTCAATTAAGCTTTTACAATCTCAAAGGAAGTGATGTTTTAGCGTCTTTGTTATGCTTATTATTATTATTAATGGTATTGTTGTTCCTATGTTTTGGGAACACTAATAGGTATTCAAGTGGTGTTGTGAATTCATCCACTTGTTTTGGTTTCGGCTGATTTCTGGTAGTGATCTAGACAAACTTAAACAGACTACGAAGTTAACACATACATATGTTCATGGTAGGCTGATTTGACTTCAATCTGTTGAAGCTAAACGATTAAGTGGTCGAGTTTCAAATAATGAGGTTATTGAAAACCGTTAAACCTTAATTGAGCTTTGAAAGAACAATTGCGTTTTTATCTGTTTGGGGTGAGTGAATTTAACGATTATAGATCACAATATCGACTACTTGTATTTTTTGTAAGCCTTGAACGTTCACGGTAGTGCGAAATACGTGAGTTGTCGGAAACTACTGCTTCTATTCTACTCTATTTAGTATTGAATTACAGTTTAGGGTCATTAGTGATGGAAGTTATAAGGAAGCGTAGGGTGTTTATACTGTGAGTACTTCAATGTTGCGATTGGTCCAGTGGGTGACGTTATATTTGGGCAGAGTTACATACAATACGATCTTACTATGTTGTGGTATTCATCTTATTTTTGTTTTATTATTATTAATGTTAATTATAATTAACATTTCCTAACCGCAGAAGTAATATACATGATTAACCTTAACGACAACCACAGGTAGGTTTTTGCGTGGTTGCCAAGACCGACTGCTTAAAGTACCCTCCGACAACACGGCAAGTCTTATCTGTCTTTTGAAATTAATTTAAAGAAAATATTTTCCTGTTCTTGTTGTATGGAATATTTACGAACAATCTTTCTAGTCGTGGTTTAGTCCTGGTTTTATAATAATATTCTAGCGTTAATCTACTGCTCTATGGAGTATTTGATTGAACAGAAAGGTACTAACAAAGATGGTAGTAAACTTCAAAGTTATTTGATAACCATAAGTTTAAATTGTCTCCAAAGATCCTCAAAACGAGATAACGACAAAACTTTTGAAATTCTAAACTACCTATTGAATTTTGTTGCTCGAAAGAGCTTCTTTTTGGAATCACAAAGGCATTAAAAAGTGGTTAAAATCTTTCAGCGAAGAAAAACTTAGAACACACGTAGACTATTACGTGGTTACAATTTAATAAAACCAAATAATTAACTAAAGTAATAGACGGGGTGATATGAAGTTATTAAAATCCTAAAATCTAAACGAATTAACTAAGAACTCGTAAATGGTCTTTAAAATGCGTAAAAAGGAAACAAGAGTTATTAACTTTAACCGTTCATGAGGACAAGGCCGTTCATAAAATGATATTGTTTATATTTACGAGCTAGTTTTATTAGCTGTCACCAGCTGCTTAGTTTACCCCATGTTGTTATGTTTACAAGAAGCTGAAATATCAGTTTGCTAACTGCGCTCTTGGAATCATTATATATCACATTCAAATGAACAATTGAGAAATATCAATAACTATACAATGTGGGTATATATTAAAAACGGTAGGCACATTGTCACTTCATAAATCGGTTCCGGAAAAACCCCCGTTTCTAGTAGTACAAATAATTTTAAATATCCGCGTTTTACACTGTAGATAGTAGTTGTGCCCTAGAACTTTTTTATTTATTGTTTTAGTTATGTTTATGTATTTTTTACAGAGATGAATAAGCTTTTAAATCTTTGCCTTCGAAAGACTTATATGGTGAGCTCGGACGGTGGTGGTGGGACGTGAAATATGGGCTAATTTGCTAAGAAATATCCGTTGACAATGGATAAATAGTAAATACAGGGTACGCACGTGATTTCAATGAAACTGTCGCAGTAACAATTGTGGGCAGTAACCATAAGTGCATATATAAACAGCATTTTGTCTTGAACAAACGATACAACCACGCAACAATATATACAGAACCACGGCGGCGTATCCGTGCGTCCGACTCTCTTATTACAACAATGGGTCGTTTCGTACATTTTTAAAAAAGGTCGAATAAAACCTAGCGGAAAATATATAGTATAAATGTGTGTATATTCGTATTGCAAACATGTGCGTTATAAGAGTAAACATGAAAATAACATTATCCGACGAAACAAACCGAAGCTAACCAATTAACACCCATCACATCGCGTCAAATATAAATTAAATTACAATTTCCCTCGTTGAACCCGTGTCACTTCACATCGTCGGCATTGAAAACCGGCGAAGTTGTTAAGGCCGTGACAGCAAATCTAGTGATCCATGAACGAGAATTTAAATATGTCAAAACAAGCAAATATCACGGAGACATTTTCAGGAGTGCCAACCCCATTTATCTTGGCCTTCTTTTAATAATAACAATAATAAACGGGGTGAGAGTGTGTATAGGAAAGCAAATTAAATTGTCGCGTCTTAAACGATTCTAACGTCTTTGGAAAAAAAAAGGTAAAGCATTGGGGAAAACCCACTTGAAAAGTTCATATTTTACGCTTTATTCGTAGGTAATAGCTGAAAGTGTATAAAAACATTTCTACCTTTTAACTGTGTAGTTACAGTTAATTAGTCAACAGTGTCATTTTTTGCGTATTAGCGAAGCGTGAATCGAAATACATGCATACATAGTGTTGCAACTTTTCGTGAAAAGTTGAGCGAACTTTTCAAAAATTCGAACATTTCATGAAAAGTTGCAACTATAGGGTTGCAACTTTTCGTGAAAAGTTGAGCGAACTTTTCAAAAATACTAACTTTTCATGAAAAGTTGCAACACTAGCATACACGTAATACATAGAAAAGGTTTGTTGAGCGCCACCGGGTTTGTAACATTTATGGTCGCTGATTGGTGCTAGAGAATTAAATTGTCAATTTAAGCATGCCGAAATCCGGAATGTGGAACTAAACAAAAAGCTAAACCTGTCTCATAACCACAGTTAAACGGAGCAGCAAATCTGATTTATTTATTTATTTATTTATACAGCTATAGTTAAATATTCAATTTTATTCATTTTATCTGCAGAAAACTATTAATTCTATCCTATATAATTTTAGTAAAAAAATATTAAAATCAATAAAATTTGTGGCACTATCAACAAAACGAAAATCTCTATTCTTCTTATAAATCTGCCATGATCTTACCAACTCCCAGTTCACAGCTACGAACGCAGCACACGTGAAGATCCTTCTATGCTTTTTTCCTTTCTTTAAATACGGCGGTAAAGCTAAATCAATCTACAGCTTCTATTTGCTACAAACGCTGCTGTGCTGTCAGATTCTTGGTTGAAGTGCAGAAGATGCATTAGCTGCTTCATTGATATAATTTTTGCAAATTGTATAATTTGATACATCTTATATTACTCCCTTAAAAACTAAAAAGTGCATTTGAATTAAAATGTGCAATTGAACTACAAAAGTACATTTGAACTAAAACGTGCATTTGAACTAAAAGGTCTATTTGATCTAAAAATTGAATTTGAATTAAAAAGTGCATAATAGATGCGTTCGGTTTTACGTTTCAAGAGCAGAGTAAGAAGAGTTGATCATGTAGTCACGTGACCAGCGAGTATATGGAGTGCAAAATATTATCTAGAACGATATAGAGCACAGAAATCGTCAAGCGTAAAAGTTATGGATAACCTTAAAGATCGACTTATCTCATTATTTATTATTATTATCTCATCATTTGCTTGAGAAATTGTGTACGTTTGCACAGATTGAAAATCTTACCAAAATTTATCTATAATTACATATAAATGTATTAAATTTTTATATTTATACTAACTATAAAGAATTATAATGATAATGACCTACGTTTAACATGATGTTGCGTTTGTACATGCCTTGTAATTTCATCTTTATTGAAACTTTGTACTTTACATTCGGAATATTTAAATAATATTCCAGGAATATCCATTTAAGTATTACAAAAAATGATTTCCACAAAAATTGCAATCATAAATTTTAGGTTATGCTGTCATTTGCTCTCTTTACACCACCATTTCTGCTGGAATTAAAGGAGTATACTCTCTACGCTCCTCACTATAATAAACGAACGTATAAGTTCATGCTCTATTTGCTCTAATTCTAATAAAAGAACGGTTTGGCGTTAAAAGTGTTGCTGGAACGTAAAACCGAACGGAGCTTTTAACTAAAAAGTACATTTGAAAATTTGAACTAACCTAACCTAAACTAAATACTACATTTGAACTAAACAGTACATTTGAACTAAAAAATAAGTACATTTAAACTAAAAAGTGCATTTTAACTAAAACGTGCATTTCCTTCATCCGTCTCACCTCTCCACTCCTTCTCCCTTCGCCCCTCTTTCCTCTAACCATCCCTTTTACTTCCCTCTCTAGTCCTCTTTCCGTCATATATCTGTTCTTCTCTCGCCATCCTTTCTTCCCCTCACTAATCTTTACCCCTCCCATTGTCCTATCCGTCTTTTTTCCCTCCCTCCCTCTCTTTTCGATATCTCCTCTCCTCATCCCACACATTATTTCATCCCCGTTTCCCCTGTTTCTCACCCATCCACTTTCTCTTTCATTCATCCCTCCCCCCCTCTTTTACTCATCCTCTGCTCCCTGGTCTCTCTTCCCATATAATAAAGAAATCATAGCCTCTCTGATAATTTTATTTTTTAAATTATAAGGTGTAATTTAAATGTGATATTCAATTTAAAAATCTCCTAGCTCTCGTGCGCGAGGGAGATGGTTGTAATATGTATAGGTGTGCCGCCATATTGGCTACGACTGTGCGCGGTATCGTTTTAAAATCTTCGGGATGATCTATTCAAATATACGAAGAGCATTTCACAGTGGAATGAATTGAACATTTTAAAAATTGTTTTTTTGTGAACCGGTGAACAATCTGACAGTTTATCTGGACAACCGTGAGTGCAAAACAACTGTGCGTGGTGTCGTTTTAAAACTCTCAAGGAGATATTTAAAAAGGATACCACAGACTGGCAAGCACCACACAACATTAACACTTAATTATCCAATCTGCAAGTCTTAGGCCTATGCTCCAAACTGGTGGCTCATTAGAACTGAACCTACCTACCTATAAAGTAAATTTATCGTTCACCGTGTACATTGCACTCATTTCAAAATTGCTCCTAATCCTTAACGATGAATGACGAATTTAAGGGAGAATCGCCCTCATATGTCACATGATTTAAACTGACGAATCATAACCCCGAATTTTTTGATAGCAACCAATCACAATTTAATTAAGCGGAAATTATCCCAAGGGAAAATTTCCGAAATAATCTCCCCAGGGCTATGGAGAAATTTCAGGAGATGCGATACGAAAGTACATTAACAAAATTAAAAATTCATTTATTTAGTAATTATTAATATGAAATGTACAATTATTATATATATTTTTGTTTGATTGTTGTTCACTAATTTCTTGGGTATCTTCAAAAGTTATGTTGCAGCGATTTTCCACACATCGAAGATTTTCTACGATTTTCTTGTGGTGTTCTGAATCAAGTTTCAAATACGGTTTAACCGAGGACGTACTTGAATGACCAGTCATTTTGATTAATACCTGATCCTGGATTCCTGACTTTGCTAGGTGTGATACAGTTGTAGATCTGTGGCTGTGGTTAGTAATTTTAGTTTTCTTTATGTCAATACCAATTTGTTCCGCAGCTGTTTTGGTCCATTTTGACATTGTATTTTTTCCTATGGGACAATTGATAAACCAAGGTAAACTGGTGCCTGGCTTCCAATACTTATTTGTGGTAAGGAAAAACCTCTCAGTAAAAATGTTTTTTCCTCTTTGTTGAAGGAGTTTCTTGTACAATCTGTAAAAAAATACATTAGTTTATTTATGTACAATAAATGAAATTTCGTACGCTCACCTAACTGGACACAAAGATTTATTTCCTTTATTAGTAACTATCCATTTTGAGTCAGTGAGTTTTGCAGATCCTCCTTGCGCTGTTTTTGAAATGATGGGATTATACTCGATTCTCCCAGTCGCTTGACCTGTATTGTCAAATTTTTCTTTAAAGTATGTGGTCAAACAAGCCGCTCCTTCGCCACCACGCCAGGCCATCTCGTGTGCTGCAATATGGTAAAAGAGTTTCTGAAATCCATCAGGAGTATTTTCGTCATATAAGCTCAAAATTCTTCCGACTTTCTCTTCCGTAAATGCGGCAGAACTTGAAGTTCTATAATCCAGATTCATTTGTAACGATTTTCTTTTGCAATCTCTACTATCTCTGGCACTTTTAAACAGAATGTCAGAAAATGGATCTACCTTTAACTGGAATTTCTCAAAATAAATTTCTTGTATTTGTTTTGCAACTGAATTCCACATAACCTTAACAACTGCTTCTTTATATTCTCCTCCATCTTTTTTCCGCATATTTTGCCCCCAGTCTTTTAGTACAGTACTTAGGACTTCAGGTGAAGCTGGTTCTTCTATTATATCATAGCCCCTTTCCTTACAAAATGCTTGAAACTGACACCATACTGAATTTTTCGATCGCACGGTGTTAATCGGAACGCTTTTCTTAATTCTACGATCGATTTCTTCAGTATTAACTGCCCCAAATCTTGAATTCATTGCACAATATTTGCAAAAATCGGTTTATTGAAGTTTTATTCTACACAACAACATAGTCATAGCAACGATAGCAACCATAACGACATGGTCCGACACATACTAGATTCTTAGTCTTAAATTCATGTCAATTTGTTAAAGCTTTTTTTGGGCGATTCTCTGCCGAATATTCCTCGGGACAGTTATATTGCCAGAAATTTTCACTTCCAGTCTAACCCTCGTGTTAGCCGCTCAAAATTACCCTCGGGCTAACGCCCTCGTGTAATTTTTTCGCTACAAACACTCGTGTCAAGACTGCTCGAAAAAATTTCCGGCAATATAACTGTCCCTTGGTATATTATATTTGAAAATTTCGCCATCTTACTTAGCGACGGTGGCAAGTGCCTACGCTGTCTCCTGGCTAAATCCGGCCCTGGTCTAACCTATAAACCTAAAAAATTGCATAAGTTCATCATTATGTATTTACTTTATAGCTAATGAAGAACAGTGACATGCCTGTATCCATTCTGGCAATTCATCAAAAATATTTTTTCTGTTTTTCACTATGATAGAATTATTTTATTCCAGGACTGAAACTTCATATAATCTACAGTAGCGGTCAATAAAATGTACTCACCTAATAAAAAATTAAAAAGTCTTCTTGTTGCGTTAATACAGATGTGTGCAAGTTTGGGCAAATTTGTGGCTATCTTTTTTTGGTAAGGTATAACAGACAGTGGATATAATTTTTAAGAGTTGTATTTTAAATTTTCTTGCATTAAAACGTATAAAATTACAAATACGGTAAACAGAAAAATTGTTATACAAAATAGAGGGCCTATTAAATATTAAATAAATTGGTTTTGATTGCCTGTACTCATTTTTTTTATTTTTTATGTGTTTTCTGTAATAATAATTTGTGTTTTTTGTTGTAATTTTATAATGATGTATTTAACTCAATTTTTTGTGTTCCGACTAATTTCCCCAATTTATAAATAAATTAATTTCCGATGAACATTATTGTCAGATTTTGTTTAAAACTCCATTGCAAAAGAATAAAAAATAAATTAAATGAGAATTTACTAACATATTTAGTTTCCATGCGAAAATAATTGGTAAAATATAACATCAATTACGTGAGTATATTTTTACGACCGCTACTGTAAATTGGAATTCCAAAAGGGATTATGGGTCCTCAGTTTTTAAATCTAAAGCTCTTCTGTGGCGATTTTTTTAAATAAACGAAACTTTGATTATTGATTTTAAACATATCATCATTTGAATTACTTTTCGATTTAATTAGATTTCAAAATTAAATTTAAACATTTTAGACAGCTTGGTTTGTTGGTGTGTTTGTAACCACTAATTGCTAAAAATATAAAAATTCAAAGTTACAAGGTCTTGGTCAAGTTTGGCCTAGAATAAAATATCTTAATTTTTTTGTGAGTGACAGGGAGTCTATTTTATCATTGATCCTTAGACTTATGCATTCAGCGTGCCAATTCAGTCACCGCATTAGCACTCTTCAGTGAGTGGAAGGCCACATGGAGTCTTTCTATAATATTTTGGAGCTATATAACATTTAATGATATTGGACATTAATTGAACGTAATTTAAACTGGAATATGATTGGACTTTAAACAAGAACGGAATGCTGAAACAAGATCTATAAATAAACCTCACGACGAATACTTGTCCGGAAAGTGTTCTAATGCTGCAATATCTCTTGTTAATACATTGACTTAGATTAGTTTCGAGAATTTGCAGAATTAAGGGCAGGAGAGTGCGAAGTTAGTTTTTTTGTTTGGTATGAACAATTTCCTGTACAATTACGTGCAATTGGGAATTGGCATTGCCCGAAGGCATAGAACGGCGTTTATTGAAATGCTGATGATTTTGGGGGTTCGGAGAGATGGTGGGAGTTACAGGGGATTGTCACTTATTCATGGTAGAAAGCTCATTGGAAATAGTATTAGGAGATTAGTCGTCAAATTGTCTAGCTTAGCTTCTACTGCAGGAGTAGTTAAAGGTTGTGGTGCCTGTTAAGTTCTGATGGTAGTTTAGCTATTAAAAAATCTTTGGTTAATTCCTGAGTTAAATCCAGATCAATTGCCAATTTTTGGATGTTAAAAAGTGGTTCTTTGACACTACCAGAGAATTGAAGAGTCTCCAAAAGGTTATTAATTCCAGATTCTCGTGGTCCTAGGACAGATTTTATCACTGCCCGTTTCAAGGTAGTGTATGGTCGTTGTCTAGGGGGGGTTAATGGTCAGGTCGCGATGAGCTCCTAAAACGTCGAAAGGTAAGTTTAGTGTTAATAAGTTATATTTGGCGAGCTCATCATTGATCAGCATACGCGTAAAGTATCTTTCTACCAAAATAAAATATAGGTCGATATCGTTACTCCTAAAAATTGGAAATGGAACTTTGACAGTCGTCATTTGAAATATTAAATAAGTAAGTAAAAATAATTTGAAACTTATTAGATGAGAAGGAGCACTAGTTCCGGTTCCAACGGTCACCTCTAACCAGCCACGACAAGTCACGCAAGCGAAGCAGGTAGCGGGATCTCACGATGACAGAAGTCGAGTAGTATCTGATGACAGACGATGAAGGGAGAACTAGTAGTTGTTCACCTGGAGAATTCAGGGTAGCAGGCAAAGACCAGGGCTGCTAAATTCTTCTTCAGGAACGTCGGGGTCACCAAATGTAGCGAGGGTTTTAACACCAATGTAGTGTTAGGGCTACTTATATGTCTCTCTTGTAGGAGGTAGTAAGACACAAGTAATAACTTTTATGAGATATTTATTCGACTTGTTTATTATTCTCGTTGCCTAGTACCATTCCGTATCTACGCAATGAATGCAAGTTGTGAGCCATTCACAACAATACTTAAAACAAGTAAGTTATCTTCGAATTGATTAAGAAACTAAATTTTAAACTTTTTTTTAAGGATCTTTTAGGCGGTCCTGAAGCCAACGAGGCTTTTTTGGCATGGAGCTCCAAACCTTTAGCCTCAGATTTTCAATACTCTGGTTTTATGCACTTTTTTAGATTTTAACTAATCTATTTTGCTACTAATCCCTTAACTCACATTAATTCCAACATGACATTTTGGTGAAGGCGCCGTACATCGATCGTACACTTTCGTTTTTGAAATAAATTAACAAAGCATTTTCCTTAATTTTAAAATAAAACTGAAGACACTTCTTATTAGCCCTTTACTTCCTTCGAAAGTAAATGTTGTGTTCTTGTCAGTTCACGTCTTAAACACTCATTTTTGCAGCAGCAAATGATAAAACATGAAGAATACTCCTTAAAGTAACGGTTTTTTGATATTCACCCTTTGTTCGTTTTCAGTTTCACGACTGCTAACTTGCAGCTGTCATGCTTTTACGAATACCCTGCTCATTTATTAAAACCCCTAGAATGTAACATACTGCACGTTAAATCGAGACAGCAGGAACAAATCGCGTAATAGAAAATTTAAAGCGAACTTTTTCGTCATTGCCACTTTAAAGCTTACTCTTAAATATTTCTATTTTTGTGTACATGCACGAGATGGATTATCATTTTTACCTTTACTTTTCCAAACAGCAAGCGAGAGGATTTTAAAAAGTCATTTACTTTTTCTTCGGCATTTTTTGTAGCTTCAACGCTCAAATAAAGAAAATCATGAAAAACTCTATTATCAATCGAATAATGGGTATATAGATTGTTATTTGAAGCTTTCCCGATAATTTCGTCCCGGTGTGTGTGCGGCATATGAGAAACCCCAAAGAATCAAGTACCATCAGAAGCCGTCGATAAAAGGTGTGAGAGAAAGCTAAAGCGTGCTTATTTCCGTCCAAAGCTTACACGTAAGCTCGTATAGAAATGTAAAGCTGTCAGTCGCACGGTTGGCAATATTGCCATAGCTCGTATCCGGTAGTATTGTAGAAAAGTGCGAGATTGACGGCACACAAAATTGAAAGTTTTTTGTGGAACAACTTCATGTACATGTGACACGTCTGCTACAGAGAGGGGATAAAGGACCAAACTATTACTTGTTAAAGAGATGAATTATGGAAATATGTACAAAACGGAAATCAAGTGCACTCGAATAAAGTAATATTGTGTCAGACGCCGCCGCCATATTCAATATTAGGAAAGCTCTTCAGACGTTATTCTAATAGTTTGCCCTTATGATAGAAATGCAAATTGAAAATAGTATTTGAACGTTCTATTCTGTAAATTGATATACGCTGTCAATAAGTTTTAAATAGTTTAAATTAGTACCAGTTGATTGTCAAGTTGATGAATATTGTAACAAAAATAAACAGCGGTACTTGTTACCAAGGCTCTATTAGTATAATAAATAATCATATTTATTTGCCTTGGTAAATCAATTATTTTTGAGAAATTAAAAATACTCTTAACTTTCAAGTTGTGAATTAATCCTAATTTTTAATTTTTGCTTTTGAAGAATAATCCAATATGTTTAAGTATTTTATTATTGTTCAAAGTCCTATGCTGGCATAATTCGAATCAAATCAAACATCATAAAATGAATTTTTCTCAATCAAATTAACTTTCTTTTTAATATCACATTATTGTTGAATTAGTTTTTACTCTGTAAAGATTACTTAGACAAATCTTTCTACAGCATTTCTGGGCCTCAATAAAAATGAGGAGATTCTGATAAACTGTTGGAAATTCCAGAAAAGCCTGAATATTTATAGTAATTCTGAATATGAATATATAAATTGTATTTCTAGAAAATTTTAATAAACCAAGGAAAAGTCTGGAATTTTTAACATAACCTAGGTAAGCGTGAGATTGAACTGAAAAAATTTAAAAATAGATTAATTTCGAGATAATTCTCAATATAATAAAATTAGTTAACATTAATTTAACTTAAAGGTAACCTTAAAGTTACGTTTTTAAGGTACTGATTCCGAAGAGCTTTCTTTGTTACAATTTTAAAATAAATTTGCTTTTAAAAATATAGAATATCTACATAAGAAATTAATTACTGAATATATATACCTTTTAAAATGAATAGCTCTTTTCGACGAATGACATTTCTACTTTTGATCTGTCAGCAATACTATAGGTTTTGATGGCTATAATTTTAATTTACTAGGACTTGTTTTGAGGACATCATTAAGAATTTTATCCAAAAATATCTAAAAATCTGTGTTTAGACAAATTCGTTTTAAAGGTAATATATCTATTCCACTGTTTTGGTGTTAATCGTATTCGTTAACAAATTCCATTGTTTCATTTCAGCAAATAATTCGTTTAAAAATTTTGGCATATAATTTGGCATATTTCCAGCTGTAATTAATTTGTAAAGAGATACCAGTTTGTGCTTTTATAAAATTTCTAATATTCGTTTTGACCTTTCGTAGGTGCCATCGACCTTTATTTCTTTTTCTTGTAAAAAACCCCGAAGAACCGAAAACGCAAAAACAAGACCAATTAAATTCAAAGTAAAATGTTATATGTGCAAGTAGTGAAAAGCCCACCAAGTAATTAGTAGAAAATATCGATTTATTTAACTTTTATATAATCGATATTAAGTCTAGGTGCCGCCTAGAAACGCAATTTGACTAATCTTAATTTGATTGAGAATTTTTAGAGATCAGACAGTTATTCTTCTGGCATATTTGAAAAGAGGTTTGAAATTAAGAAATTTATAAAAATGAAACGTAAATAGTTCACCATCCTTTTTATTCCATATAAAACTAAATTAAAACAGGCATTGCATGCATCTTCTGTACTTCTGTACTTCTGTAGTTTCCCTTACAACATTTTCGGCGGCATTTAACTTTTTCAGCACCCCAAGACAGCTTACAGAATTTAAGAAGACACATTTCTTTTATTGCTGTTGAGTTACGACAAGGCGCACTACCAGGAAGAATTGGACGGAAATCTGAAATATCTGAACTTAAAGTTAAAAGAAATGTACTAAGTTTGTTAGTAGGTAATTCCCTTACATTTTTTTTTGGGCTCGCATTCTTTACTTAGTATGCACAGTCCAGACTTCATTAGAACATATCCAATCAATGAGCAGTCCTTACTATTTTTATACAAACAGTCTACGAGAGGACCAGTGCAAATTTGCATACATGGAGCGCAATTTTTATAAAGTATTTCATTTACGACTTTACATTTACCTGTTACGTTAACAATGCAATATTGTCTTTGAAAATGATTACTTAAGAAGTAAATCAGTAAGATGATTTCTTGAAACTTCATTTTTTATAAAAATATGTAATGATAATTAAAAAATGCTATTAAATTACAATTTATTAATACAATAGACTATTATTTATTATTGCCAGCAGTTTGACAATAATAATTTACACATTAATTCATAACCATTATAATGTGATTCATTATTTTGTTGCTGAAAAGTAACAAAAATGAAATCAAATCGTTATTTGCTCTTATTAACCCTATTATTTGCTCAATAAAATTGGCACCCCTAATGATTCTTTCTATAAATAGTCCTTTGAGTCAGCCTCGTACAGATAAAGTTTTATTAAATTATGTTTGAAAACTGTACAATCAACTGCAATCCATCGAACGATATCCGTAAAATACCAAACAAGCAAAGTGGCTTCAGACACCAGAGAGATGCACCAACCGGTTTTATTTTTGTTTGCCAATGTCCATTTAAAAGAAATTCTTTATTGTAAACATTTTTAACCATTGGTGAAATTATTCTAAATATTCAATTTTGTAAGTTCTTGTAGTTGTACACAAGTTCATCCAAATAAGTATTACCAAAAGTATTAAAATTTTTATTAAATCATTTTAATTTTCGCCTAGTGCAAAGAAAGCATAGCTGCAGCAGAAAAATACGACAATGGACATTCAAACAGCATAAATGAGTTTTAATCTAATATTACCTTGAAAAATAAGTAATACTAAAAAAGATATTATTTCTGAAATGCCGTCACAAGAATTCTGCAGAATGACAGTATAGGTTTGGCTTTTACTGTGAAAAGGCTTTGAAGGCTCTTAATTTTGATTTACGTTTACTCCATAGAACAGGTTTAAAATTAGTGAGGGTCATTCCAACTTTAAAAATATATTATAATCGAACCTAGGTCTACAGTTTCCGAGCAAAGCTGTAACCGAGTGAGATTCCAAGGCGATTACAGGCCAATTTTCCTATATGAACTAGATAATTACAAACCTACAAAGTGTACTAGATATAATTGCTTCATCAAGTTTTGATGGGGTGATCAGGGTGAACATTTTTCTATACGGATTTTCATTTATAATATAATTTAATGTAGAACATTCATAAATAATTATAATAATAATAATCTTTGTTTACGGATTTACCTTTTACAAAATGATTCGCTACATACTGTGAATAGAATAAAATATAAAAATTAACTAAATTACCATGTCTTCACATTTTGAGGTGTTATTAAATTTATATTATGTACGAATGATTGATACGAATGATACAGCCTTGGTAGTGTAAGGTCTAGAGTGTTGGACTTTTACCCAAGCGGACCGCTGTCGATTCCCGGTGCCGGCAGATCTGGTTAAGGTTTTCTGCAGTTTTCCTTAGCTGTGACACAAATGTGGGATTTGCGCTGTTCCATCTGTAAGTCGGCAGCAGCCGCATTTAGGGCCTACGTAATAATAATAATAGCCCCCTCCCTCCCGCACAAGCTTATAGCTTCTGGGACCTGGTTTCCAGGTTATGGGTTGTAGCAATTATTATTATTATTATTATTTCGACTAACCGCAAAAATATCAACACTATTAAAATTGTTTACAATTTTGGTAACACGATTAAGTGGGCAGTTTGCTCCATACACAGTTCTATGTTGATTACAACGCAGTAAGTAACTATTTCTAACATTAACCGTAGGTACATAAATATTAAATAAGGAAAGTACCTCTGATCAACAAATAATGCCATTTAAAGATTTGAAAACAAAATACAATTCAAAATAATTTGTTCTGTTGTGCGTTGGGTGGAAACCAACATACTGCAATAATTGATCATAGTTTTCATCATTAAAAGTCATACCAGATTTGTAACAAAGTACTTTAACAATCTTCCTTTGAACATTCTCAATTCTGTCCGAATGCACTTTGAAAGCTGGTGACCTTATAATACAATTATAATCAAGAAGTGAGCGAAGAAAAGCTACATACAGTACAGTTAAACATCTCACATCACTAAATTGTAAAGTAACTCTTTTAATAAAACCAGACATTCTCATTGCTTTAGCGATAACAGAATTAATATGATCAACGAAAGATAAACAACTATCTAATAATATTCCAAGATTCCGAATAACAGAAACATTTTCAAGTTGTACGCCATTAATATAATATTCAGATACATGAGTATCCCGTTTTCTACTAAATCTAATATATATATTTACATTTTTCAATATTTAAATATAGGTCGTTTTTAACGCATCGTTTATATAAATTACTTAAATCATTTTGCAAAGTAAAACAATCCACAGTAAATCTTTAAATCACCTGCAAACAATAGAAAACACGAGCTAAAACAACTACCAACATCATTAATAAAAATAGAAAACAAAATTGGTCCGAAATGAGAACCTTGCGGTACTCCAGATACAACGTTAAATTCAGATGATATGTAGTGATTAATCTTAACTAGCTGAAGTCGACCACTAACGAAGGAGCCTACCCATGACAATAGCTTTCCATTAATATCATATGCCCTTAACTTAGCAAAAAGAATGTTGTGATGAACTCAACATCAAAAGCATTGCTGAAGTCAGTATAAAGCCTGATTCAAGCGAGTTACTAATAAAATTTACATAAGGAAATAAATTGATAGCGGTAGATCTTCTTGCATAAAATCCATGCTGTTTATAAATTATAATGTTTTTAAATTTATATATTAATTTAAAATATTAATTATTATTAGTACTTACCTTAAATTTAAAAATTAATTTCCTTACAGGTCAATTAAAAATCTAGATTAACTTTGATAATTAATATGATGCTTATAGAAAAGCAATTATGTTTATGCATGCTTTGATTATAATTTTTTTGATTTTAAAATGAAGAGTTTTCGGTACTTCTTCAGTTTTTTGTTAGTAACTCTTCCTTCATTTGTTGGAGTGAAATTCAACGGCACAGTGAAAAAGAACACCCTGTATAATTTGTTGGATATCATTAACGACAAAATACCTTGTTAGTGGTTTGATAAAGTAACAAAAAATGGGATTTCTAGAAGGTTAAGAGCAAGAGGTATGCTTATGTAAACGTCACAGAATATAAATTGATTAGAAAAATGTTCCAACTCGATAAATAGGTTATAAATAATTTAATCTGTTTATTATAAATGACTTATTGTTTATAAAACTATCACGTTTGATAAAAAATATTCACTTCTTCTTAATCTTTATTCCCTTGTGCAGAAATTTGCCGAAGAATTTTGATTTTAATGTTTTAGTAGCTTAGAAAAATGTTTTTTCTTAAATCGTTGCATAAAAATGTTATTGTTGTAACTTTTGAAAAATCAATAATTTTATAAAATCAATTAAGGATCAAGTTACTACCATTAATTGACATAGGAAAATTCATACTAACATTGAATATCGCACCACTGATAAATACGTGGTCCACTTTTTTCTACATTAGAATTATTATACTGCGGTGTTGTCAAATCACAGTATTGAAAATTTTATCAACGACGGAACGGAAACGTTAACACAAACATTTTTATATCAGATTCAAATCAAAAGAGGGGCATGTTATGTCATAGGCATAATTAATATAAAGGCTATACATAGGACCACAGTTAGGGTCATTAATGTTTAAACTAAAAACTTAAGAATAAAAATTTCATGCAAACATAACCTAGCTTTCTTATGCATTAATAAATAGGTTTCATTTTAGAAAAAGGATATAAATTAGTTAGATTGCTTGATTATAAAAATGTTGATGCAACCCAACTTACACTTTAGGACGGTTTCCTCACTTGGTAGGAAGAAGTAATTTCCATATTAAAATTTACATATTACGATGTTTAACGTTAGATAGATTTTTATATTTTCCAGGAGGCCAGCTCAAGTTTATGTTGCTAATTAGCTGAAAATAGATTAATTAGGTCAATCTTATTATGACTGATAGAATACAATTTACTTTTGAATTTGTTTATAAGATTTCTGATCACTTCAATTAATGGAGGTTTTTAATCCTGTCGTTCGTGTTAATATGACTCTTATAGACTTTTATCCTGCTTTTCCTCACCATTGTTTTGATGTAAGTGTTTAGAGTACTGTATGCTGGACATTTTGAGCATAATTTGATTAATGTTGATTTTATATTTAAGCTGGCACTTGTATATGCATTAATTGGTTTATCTATTGTATTTCGCACTGTAAGAATCATGTTTGTATTAAATTGTAAAGATGTTTCTATGGAGAAATTATTTGTATTACTTGTATCATGTATTTATGTAACTGGTTTGTAAAGGATGAACCTTGATTTGTTGAATTTCATAAGTATTCAGATCATAACGAGATGTGTACATTGTTAATCGTTTTTCTTGAATATCTTCGTTATGACACAATTTGGGACAATGGTTGTATTATACTTTTTTGATCCTTACTTCAAGGGCTACAATCTGTAATAATAGATTTAGGATTAGTAACAATTAATAACAGCTGTTCCGGATTAATGATGTCACAGGCTTACTCGATGTTCCGTTGTTTTGAAAAAATGTCATAGTTTTCTTTTGTTATGGCAAAACTATATAAGCTGGGGCAATTTGTAACAAAGTCAGTCGATAAAACGTAGAAGGCAGAACCTATGCTCGACTCCGAATAAAATCTGTAATTAATTTGAGGTTAGATATTTAACCATATGTTTTTGACGCAAATGTCATATATGAAACGAAGTTTTAAAATAAATTAAAGTGTTACCTGAACATTTTTAAAAGGATTAAAAGAAGATTTAATTATTGTGCAACAGTAATACAAAGTGAACGTGATTGTTTAAATAAATTCAAGTGGATTTATTTTCATCATCGATCTTCGTATCGATATTATAAACAAGAAGTCAGCTGATTGTTTTCGTCGCAGTGTTACTAATAAAGGATTAATTTTTAAAAAGGGAAATTATATCGTAATATACAAGGTGGGTCATAATAAATGATTCTTGTTAATTAAATGAATAATAACTAACTTGTAAAGCTCATCCTCAAAAACAAAACTATTTGGTTTAGTTCATTAAGTTCTGTTGAGAATTTATTTGATTTGAATTAAATTAAAACAACTAAATTTCTTTCATTTAACATTTATTTTTATTTGACAAATAGTTTTATTTATAAATAAATTTATTTGTGTTGGTCTGTTCAACGAATGACCGTACTGGCCCTATGTCAGATCACTACAATTATTTCTAACGTTTGAGCAAACCTGGGAATTGTTTCTCAATTATCAATTGTATTATTTTGAATAACATTTTTTTTACTTTAACTTTCCATTTGGATTTTTTATTTTTGTTCGTTCAATAAGGTTTATGTGTTTTCAATTTTGCATATGTGTTTAATTGATGTTAATACAAGCATCCAGTGTTCTTTTCTTTTGAATACAGAGTTTAGTAGCAGTTGTCCAGCCTGCAGGAGCTTTAGTGCTTACGATATAAGTTTTTCTTCCTTTCCAGGCATAAAAGTAAATAAGAGTCTCGCAATTCAAATAATTTATGCTTTACTGAGCAAACCTGAGCTAGCTAAGAGGGATAAAGAAAAATATCTGTGGTGTATTCTCATTCTAATCCACCGTATCTAATTTATGTTCATATTTGGAACGGTGGACAAATTTTATTTTACTTTCAGAACACCGCAATACCATTATGTACAAGATCTGTTTCGCCTGTTTAAAAAATTGTCTACAGTTCAAATCTAATAGACGTGATCCCTTATCAGGATAGGGGTTATTTAGCCAGGTATTTTAGTAAGACGTGAAGTAAAATGTTAGGATGCCTAATTATTGCCAAATTGTAATTATAATGTCGTTGGCCAGAATTGAGACAAAACACTTTGCACTAAATCCCTCGTTTTAATTCATTTTTACGATTTGCTGTAAATGTTCTAAGATTTCTAGCGATATCTACTTAATGGAATCTCTACTAAAGTCTAGAAAGTCGTCCAGATTTCATTGTACTTGCGACCTCGGACGAATTAGTCGTGGTACATTATTATATTGGCCTTTCCAACCAGACTACTGTATCACCCTTAGTTGTTTCAGGTTTGAGGGGTAAGAAATTAAGTTCGAAAGTTTAAAGATAAGCTAAGAGTGATAAATTAAGCCATAGAACAGGTTTTATCTTTAAAGTTCAACTAGATTATCAAGTTTTCTTAGTCTGCTTGAAATAATGAATAACTTCGCTGAATTATATTCAAAGAACTGTAAACTGATTCAAAGCTTTACTTAGTGTTGTGAAGTCGAGAACCCTAACCTCACGACGGCCGAACTGGTAGCCGACCTAATTAACTGCGGTCAATAGCTTTCACCCATTTTATTCCGACAGTAACAAAATAAAACAATTATTCTTTATTAATGCTAAATAAAAGTGTTATCGTCCTTATGCTGTGCTAACTCTTAAAACTCATCGTCCAGAAAATTGTTACATGAGTTTTGAGTTTCTTAACTGTAGATTACTATCTACTTATATGTAGTGAGCGAGGGGGGTGATTTTTAAAGTAAATCATTGATTTCAGTGTTGGCATGTTTACAGAGTCGGATTATGTCATTTTTCGCCTTTTCCTGTTATGATTGCGTGTAATTTAATAAATAGCCAAGCATATTGTAAATAAAAGATATTTTTTAAAATGTGACGTCCAAGTTAAATATGAATTAGTTATTTTGTGAACGTACCACACTTACATATACCGGAACATACGTCAATGTCGAGGTGTTACTTGTCATCTGTTGTGTTACATAAGTTATCTTAATTTTTTTAATTAAATTTAAGAATTTAAAATTGCAACAGGTTAGATTAGCATAAAACTCGTGGGGCTGAAGCCAAGGACGTGCCCAGGATCTGAACTAGAGTGGCTCATATTAGTTTCGAGGAAGGGGGGCAAAAATACAATACGACAATTTCTTACAAAATACTCATAACTATTGCAAAACTTGTTTTTATTAGTCACAAAAAAATGCGTACTGATCCGCATCCCGCCCCGCCACACATACGCATCAAATTGAAGAAGGCTTTATTCTCTTTTATTTTTTTTTCTAGGGGGCAGCTGTTCTCCTTGCTACTACTATAAAATAGTTAAATTCTTCAATAGAAAGAGAAAGTGTTCCAAGAATTATTTCCACCTTTTTAAATTTCCACGAATTCATTTTATTGTTAGAAGACAATGAATGAAGGTTAGTAAGTAAAAATGTGGGTTACATTCTTTCAAAGATACTATTATGATATAGTTCCAAGAATTATTTCTTCTTTTTTAAATTTCCACGAATTCATTTTAATATTCCAGGATAACGTAGGTGATTTTCTTTCAATAGAAATACTACTCTAAAATAGTTAAACCTTTTAACAGAAAAAGAAATTTACTGAGAATTATTTGCCCCTTTTTAAATTTCCAAGAATTCATTGTAATATTCGAACATAATGAATAAAGGTTATTAAAAAAATGGTTAAATTCTTTCAAAGAATAGTATTATAAAATATTTCCAAGAATTATTTCACTCTTTTTAAATTTCCACGAATACATTTTAATATTCCAGGATGTAATATACTAATTCGATATTTTATGTACATAAAATAACAAATTAATATTTAATTTTATAGATTTACTACACACATAAGTATAATTTATGCAAAAGGCAAAACTTACCTAATGTTAAAAATAAAAATTGCCAAAAGTCACTAATTCAGCGAAAGTAAAATTACGCACATCTGAGATAACTAAACAAAAATTAGTAATTAAAATTGAAATAACTGTACATTTTAAAATGAATAGCTCTTTCGGCACATGACGTTTCTGCTTTTGATCTGTCATATCAATACTAGGTTTTGATGACTATAATTTTAATTTACTAGGATTTGTTTTGATGACATCATTAAAATTTTTATCCGAAAATATCTAAAAATCTGTGGTTAGACAAATTCGTTTTAAAGGTAATAAATCTTTTCCACTGATTTGGTGTTAATCGTATTCGTTAACAGATTCCATTGTTTCATTTCAGCAAATAATTCGTTTAAAAATTTTGGCATATAATTGGGCATGTTTCCAGCTGTAATTAATTTGTAAAGAGAGACCAGTTTGTGCTTTTATAAGATTTCTAATATTCGTTTTGACCTTTCGTAGGTGACCGAAGAACCGAAAACGCAAAAACAAGACCAATTAAATTCAAAGCAAAATGTTATATGTGCAAGTAGTGAAAAGCCCACCAAGTAATTAGAAAATATCGATTTATTTAACTTTTATATAATCGATATTAAGTCTAGGTGCCGCCTAGAAACGCAATTTGACTAATCTTAATTTGATTGAGAATTTTTAGAGATCAGACAGTTATTCTTCTGGCATAGTTGAAAAGAGATTTGAAATTAAGAAACGTAAATAGTTCACCATCCTTTTTATTCAATATAAAACTAAATTAAAACAGGCATTGCATGCATCTTCTGTACTTCTGCACTAGTATCCCTTACAACATTTTCGGCGGCATTTAACTTTTGCAGCACCCCAAGTCAGCTTACAGAATTTAAGAAGACACTTTTGATTTATTGGTGTCGAGTTACGACAAGGCATACTACCAGGAAGAATTGGACTGCGATCTGAAATAACTTAACTTAAAGTTAAAAGAAATGTACTAAGTTTGTTTGTAATTCCCTTACTTGTTGTTTCGGGCTCGCATTCATTACTTAGTATGCACAGTCCAGACTTCATTAGAAAGTATCCAGTCCATGAGCAGTCCTTACTATTTTTATACAAACAGTCTACGAGAGGACCAGTGCAAATTTTCATACATGGAGCGCAATCTTTATATAATATTTCATTCGTGGCTTTACATTTACCCCTAATGCTAACATTACAATGCTGTCTTGGAAAATGATTACTTAAAAAGTAAATCAATAAGATGATTTCTTGAAACTTCATTTTTGATAAAAAAAATAGAATGATAATAAAAACAAAGCTATTAAATTACAGTTTATTAATACAATAGACTATTATTTATTATTGCCCGTAGTTTGACAATACTAATTTACTCATTAATTTATAACCAATGTAATCAGATTCATTATTTTGTTGCTGAAAAGTAACAAAAATGAAATCAAATTGTTATCCTATTTGCCCAATAAAATTGGCGCCCCTAATTATTCTTTCTATAAATACTCCTTTGAGTCAGCCTCGTACAGATAAAGTTTTATTAAATTATCTTTGAAAACTGTACAATCAACTGCAACCCATTGAACGATAGCCGTAAAACACCAAACAGGCAAAGTGACGTCAGACACCAGAGAGATGCACCAAGCGGTTTTATTTTTGTTTACCAATGTCCATTTAACAGAAATTCTTTATTGTAAACATTTGTAACCACAGGTGAAATTAGTAAATTAGAATTATATATTAGAAAAATAAGTAATACTAAAAATGACATTATTTTCTGAAATGCCATCACAAGAATTCAGCAGAATGATAAATATAATAGGTTAGGCTTTTATTGTGAAAATAAATTTTGATTTACGGTTACATAGAACAGTTTTAACATAAATGAGTCATTCAGATAAAAAATATTTACTTAATCTTTATTCCCTTATGCAGAGATGGCTAAAATAGGCTAAATATAGATATATATTTTTTAGTTTGACCTCCAAGTTATCTATGAATGTCGAGGTGTTACTTGTCATCTGTTGTGTTACATAAATTATCTTAATTTATTTAATTTAAGTTTATGAATTTATAACTGCAACAGATTGGATTAGCACAAAACTCGTGGGGCTGAAGCCAAGGGCGTACTCAGGATCTGAACTAGAGGGATGCAGCTCATATTAGTTTAGAGGGAGAGCAAGAATGAAACACGAAGATTTCTTACAAAATAAAACTCAAAACTATTGCAAAACTATTTATATTAGTCACTAAAAAATGAGTACTGATTAGCATCCCGCCCCGCCACACATACGCATCAATTTGAAGAGGGCTTTATTATTTTTTTTCTCAGCTGGCCTCCTGCTCCTCGCTGAGTACGCCCTTGCTACTACTATAAAATAGTTAAACTTTTTAATAGAAAGAGAAAGTGTTAAGAATTATTTCCACCTTTTCATATTTCCACGAATTCATTTTAATATTCGAGGACAATCAATGAAGGTTAGCAAGTAAAAATGTGGGTTAAATTCTTTCAAAGAATACTACTACAAAATAGTTCCAAGAATTATTTCACCTTTTTAAATTTCCACGAATTCATTTTAATATTCCAGGACAATGTCGGTTAAATTCTTTCTAAATTTTAAATTTTGCACTTCCATAGTAAAGTACGTGTTTATTTTACTGAATGACCCACAGGGGCCAATGGTTCCTATAAAAAGCAATAACATAATTTTGATCCGTTTCTCGGTTCTATTGATACCATTGACGTATAGCCAGATGCTTATTTTAACATTTGTTGTAATTTATTTGGTTTGTTTCAGGCCAAAGCCCTTTGTGAAGTATGAATATTGACACTTTCTAATACTTATAAAATTGCGATAAATCTTATGCAATTTTTTATTTAAACACCTAAATCAAGGGGGCGGTCGCTCCGAAGTTTGCCGCCCTACAAAATTTGTCGCTCTATGCCCAGGCCTCTCTGGACTATTGTGTATTCCGGCGCTGCATGTCGAATTGCATCGAAGGAGCATACAAATTTACTAATACACTTTTAAACAAGGAATCTACATTTTGTATTGGTTGAGCAGTTGCTTATTAACTTTCTAATTCGCTTCCAATTTGCAACATTAAAATGAAATTACTTTACTTAACAAAAATCGTAAGAATGGATCATAATAAACACGAGGATCTGTTCGGATCAAAGAAAATCAATTTTGAACGTATACTATGCTTTATTAAATAACTGTGGTTGGCCTAATTATAAGGGAATTATCATTTTAAAATAGTGTGAAATCATTTTCTACACGGAGCTGATACTGCTCTTGGAAGTTTCCTCGTCATTATAATGTTAAGCCCATAACTACAACAATCTCTTTGGCACCGCAACTTGCCTACTCCCGCATATTGTTCACATTTTATCATACATTGCATACCATTCAGGTCAAAATCTAGTAGAGGTGTCGGATCGCAGACGTCAAACTTTTTCTTTCCTAAAAAAATACTGTACAGCCACAACTTTAAGTACTTCAAGATAGTCACTTAGTTTTACCCGTTATTCGATTGCTTTTCAGTCTAGAGCATTCATAGTGCGATATGCACATACCGTACTTGAGATAAAATCCACTTTTGCATCTACATCCTGAGTAACATTTCTGGCTGCTGTGCCAACAATTTATGGGAATACCATCACAATTTAGGTTGCAAGGACCGCAGTTTGGATGATAAATATTGTTAAGTCCTGGACATTCAACCGTTTCACCATAATAGCAGTGGTGTTCCGATAAAAGCGTGTATGAAAAACAAAATAATAAGGCTCTTTTCATAAATTGCATTATCCACAAGCTTGTAGATGATTAGCTTAAGTGATGATTAAAGTTTATTTGAGTCGACTTTTACGAATCAATTAATTTCTAATTTCGTTAATTTTATTTCTTATTTTCTGTGGTAATAACATACAGTGAGGTCGAAAAGTAAGGAATAAATTCAATATTTTAAAAACGCTTAATACTTATAGGAATCACT